>CM066321.1:223546349-226046349 GCA_033807775.1 Saussurea involucrata | reverse complement strand
AGTAGGTTTAGAAGGGATGGCTTGAATTGGTGTGGCAGAGCGTACCACGGAACTTTCCTTCAGCTCTTCAGAATGAGCTGAGGAGTCTTCAGCATGCAACTGCTGGGGTTGCTCCTTGGTTTTCTTGATCCTTTTGGAATCAAGAGGGGTAAGAGATTGTTTCCTTTTCTTAGAAGGAATGGATTTTGTGGCCGGGGTATCAGCGATGGGTATTGTCGCTGAAGGATCCACAGAAAGCGGAGAATTAAGAAGAGTGAGAAGAGTAGAGAGACGTACCTCGTTGGCGACAGGCTTGAAGTCGAGAACTTTAGGGCCAATCTGAGAGAGTTTCAGATCACCCTCTTCAGGATAGCTGTCCTTCAGGCCATATTGAAAGATGGCGCTGATGAATCGCGGGTAAGGAACCCATGCTGGTCGGTCAGCGGCAGAATCAACACGTTGAATGAGGTCTTCATAGATGATGGAGGCCCAGTCAATGTTGAGACCTTTCAGCAGTGCGTAACCCATGGCCTGCTGAGGTTGAGCGGCTTGATCAGAAGATCCGGATTTCGCTGTCATGCAGCTGATCAGGTGAGCGAAGATGAAGTTCATCTCGCTGGGCATCTTGGATTTCTTTATCAGCGTCAGCTTCTTCTCAGGTAGCTTGTCTCTTCCAGTCTCCCAGATGTAACCCATCGCATCAAGGAAAGCAATGATTTCTTCCCTGTCAGCGTGCTTCTTGTGGTCAGGAAATGGAATGAAAGGATTTTCTGAGGTAGCGTTAGGGAATTTCAGAGCTTTACGGATTATTGCGGGGGTTATCTTGATGGTGCCATACTCAGTATCGCTGAGTATGCAGTCGATGGTTTTAGATGGATCTTTGGCTGAGGGTAGGTTGGTGTGTCTGGCAGAGTACCAGAATTGGGATAATAGACGCTGACTGGCAGGAGGTGTGATTGTCAGTGCTGTGTATATTGGGCTATTCTTCAAAAAAATCACAGCGTCGTCTAGATGGGATACCTGCTTCCGAGGAGGAAACTCGAGAAGCGCTGAAAGGTTGTTTGCCTTTGTCCAGTCTAGTTGATCCAGCTCAAACTTAACCTGAGGAGCTTTGGTGATTTCCAGTTCCTCAGAATCACTGGAGATGGACTCAGCGGTAACATTCAGCTTTGAAGTTGCCATTTCACTGTATTATCAGTTCAACCAAAGATGTTAACAAATAAGAAATATCTTAATGTGGAAAGAGAATTTCCATTAAGATTTTTCGAATTTTGTCCATTTCATTCAGACAAAAAAGTCTTAATGAAGATTAGGGTTTTTCTTGTTTTTTTTTTTAAAAAAAAACGAATATAACACCTATAAGCCTTGTATTCCAGTTTTAAAAAATGGATACGAAAGAAGAACAAGTTTAAGATTTTAGATTTAAAACTTGAAGAACAACCATGAAATGGTTGTGTTTATAAAACCATGAAAGAAAATGATTTTATTTTTTAGTTCTTTTGTTTGATCTTGTGTAAAACAATGATAAGATCGAAAACAAGTTATTTGCATTTGATAAAAGATAAGAACATATTGACCTTGAGTTTGATGAAGAAGATGATGAACAGTTCTTGAAGATCGAGAGCACAAAATGCAACAGTGTTCTTTTCTTGCGGAGAAAGATTGATTCGCATAAAAGACAAATATAAACTTTGAGAGAGTTTATATAGGAAGAGAGTAGAGAGAGAAAAACTTGAGCGGGAAAGTTTTCATCATGACACGGACACGTGTTTGCATTTGATTGGATAGACAACGAAACGTGCAAACGTGTGTCAGAAAAAGAAACGTGCCTGGTGTTATCCGTTGCAATGACGTCACAACTGTCCTTTCACATTCTTTCGTTGTCTCTGAGGTTTTGAAAGAAAAACTCAGGGACTCTTTGGAAAATATGAAGCACTGAATAGAAATATCAGTGAGGGTTTTAAGAAATTTCAAAATATCGCTGTTAAGGAAGAGATATTCAGCGATGTAAGAATTTGAAATCTTGCATTTTCATGCGTTTTGTCATAGAGAGAAAACATACCTTGATATCAGTTTAACCCAATTTATTCAGAGAGAAGATGATGAAATGGATTGTACTAGTTTGTTTTATCCAGAGCCTATATAAGAATGTATAAACGTATCGCTGATTAAATGTGAACCACTGAAGATTTATCCTTCAAAGTTCAGCATTCCAAGCTCGCTGATGAGAAAGTTGAATCTTGTCTCATCAAGAGGTTTGGTAAACAAATCAGCTAACTGATAATCAGTTGGGATAAAATGAAGTTCTATATCACCATTCATCACATGATCTCTGATAAAATGATATCTGATTTCTATGTGTTTTGTCTTTGAGTGTAGCACTGGATTGTTTGCTATAGCGATGGCACTTGTGCTGTCGCAATAGATTGGAATTTTGGAGAGCTGAAGATCATAGTCTAGTAGTTGATTTCTCATCCACAAGACTTGAGAACAGCAGCTTCCAGCGGCTACATACTCAGCTTCAGCTGTGGAAGTGGACACCGAGTTTTGCTTCTTACTTGTCCAACTTACCAGCTTTCCACCCAGGAGCTGACATCCTCCTGTGGTGCTTTTCCTATCCATTTTGCAACCTGCAAAATCACTGTCTGAATAGGCGGTTAGATCGAATCCTGAATCTTTGGGATACCAAAGACCTAGATTCGCTGTACCCTTAAGATATCGAAGGATTCGCTTTACAGCTTTCATATGAGATATCTTAGGTTCAGCTTGATATCGTGCGCACAGACATGTTGCAAACATAATATCGGGTCGGCTAGCTGTAAGATACAGTAGTGAGCCGATCATCCCACGGTACAGCGTGACATTGACAGGAACACCTTTTGTGTCCTTATCAAGTATCAGCGGTGGTGCCATAGGGGTTTTCATAGCTGAACTTTCAGTTAAGTCGAATTTTTTCAGCATATCTTTAACATACTTTCCCTGATTTATAAAAGTTCCTTTTTCAGTTTGCTTAATCTGAAGACCAAGGAAATATGTTAGTTCACCCATCATACTCATTTTATACTCATATTTCATTCTATCAGCGAAACGAGTACAAAGCTCAGGGTTAGTAGAACCAAATATAATGTCATCAACATATATTTGAACTAAAATGATATGACCTTTTATTTTTCTAAAAAACAAAGTTTTGTCAATCTTACCTCTCTCAAATTTTTCAAGGAGGAGATACGTAGAAAGAGTGTCATACCATGCACGAGGAGCTTGCTTCAAGCCATAAAGTGCCTTATCCAGCTTATAAACATAACCTGGACGCTTAGGATCTGAGAATCCTGGAGGTTGTTCCACATAAACTTCTTCATTCAGCTTTCCATTTAGAAACGCTGACTTAACATCCATTTGATGTACAGTGAAGTTTTTGTGTACAGCATATGCTAAGAAAAGACGAATAGATTCAAGTCTTGCTACAGGAGCAAAGGTTTCGTCATAATCTATACCTTCCTCTTGTCTGTATCCCTGAGCAACAAGACGAGCTTTGTTGCGAGTTACAGTACCATGTTCGTCCAACTTGTTTCGATAGACCCACTTAGTGCCTATCACTGTTTTGTCAGTTGGTCTCCGAACAAGTTTCCAAACTTTGTTTCTTTCGAATTCAGTCAGCTCTTCTTGCATAGCGCTGACCCAGTTTGGATCTCTGAGGGCATCATCTATTTTCTTTGGTTCAGTTAGAGAAATAAAGTTAACAAATAAACAAATATTACCTGCACTTCTACGAGTCTGAATACCAGCGTTGGGATCACCAAGAATTTGATCGATTGGGTGATTTACAGTCCATCGCTGAGCCGGAGCATGCGTCGCTGACGCAGTCTGAACTGGAGAAACTGAAGATGAGGCTTCAGCTACTTCTGGATAATCAGCTAAGAGAGGAATGCTTGCATTTGTCACTTCATTCACTGATTGCTGAGAACTAGATGGAATTTCTGAGACATTTGGATCAACTGCGGGTATAGTATTTATAGGAACAGCTGAGACCCAAGATGTTTCAGCTTCACTATTCTGCATATTGGGAATGATAGTAGGACCATCATTTTCAGTTGTATGAGTATGAGTAGTGGGAACATCTTCTGAATCACCAAGATGAGAAAACATCCATTGATTCAGTTCTTCGGTATCAGCGTTCGGTTTAGAGTTCGCTGAACGGGATTCGTCAAACGTGACGTGAATAGTTTCTTCTACAGTTTGTCTTCTTCTGTTGAAGACTCTGAAGGCTTTGGAAACTGAGGAGTATCCAAGAAAGATTCCATCATCAGCCTTAGGATCAAACTTTCCAAGGGCATCTCTGTTGTTCAGTATGAAACACTGACAACCAAAGATGTGAAGAAAGCTGATTGAAGGCTTTCTCCCATGAAAGAGTTCATAGGCTGTCTTTTTGAATCTTTTGACTATCAGCGACCTGTTTTGCGTAAAACAAGCCGTGTTGACAGCTTCTGCCCAAAACTGAGTAGGCAGGTGAGAATCGCTGAGCATTGAACGTGCAGCTTCAATAATTGTTCTATTTCTTCTTTCAGCGACTCCGTTTTGTTGTGGTGTTCTCACTGACGAAAAGTTATGAGAAATACCCTTGCTCTCAAGGAAGGAATCAAGAGAACTGTTTTTGAATTCAGTTCCATGATCACTCCTTATTGAGCGAACAGTCATATTGTTCAGAGTTTCCATCTTCCGAACAAAGGTGATGAGTTCTTCAGGGGTGTCACTCTTAGAACGGAGAAACATTACCCATGTATAACGAGAGAATTCATCAACTATGACCAGCGTATATTTCTTTCCAGCGATGGATTGTTTGTTAACGGGGCCAAACAAATCCATATGGAGTAGTTGAAGAGGAGATGACACTGAGGAAACTTGCTTGGACTTAAAGCTTGCCTCGGTCTGCTTCCCTTTTTCACACGCTGAACATAAGGATTCTTTGGCGTATGAATGTTGAGGTAGACCAGTGACTAACTCTTTGGATGAAAGAGTATTCAGTGTCTTGAAGTTGAGATGTGAGAGTCTCTTGTGCCATAGCCAGTTGACATCAGAAGATGCCTTTGAGAAGAAACAGGAGTTCTCAGTGGTTGTTGAGTCCATGTTTATAACGTAAACATTTTCCAAACGATAACCGCTGAGAGCTATCTTCTCCTTTTTGTCAGAGACAAAGCAGGATTCCTTGGTGAAAATCACTTTGTTATCCATGTCGCAAAGCTGACTGATGCTCAGAAGATTATGCTTCAGCCCTTCAACATATGCGACTCTTCTGAAGGATGTTGTACCATTTGAAAGTACACCATACCCTCGGGTGTGTCCTTTTCCATTTCCACCGAAAGTTACAGAGGGACCCTTCTCTTCCTTGTATTCAGCGAGCAGGCTTTTCTTTCCAGTCATGTGTCTAGAGCATCCGCTATCGAGATACCAGATACCCTTCTTAACCTGCAATACAAAGGAAGATTAGTTTTGCTTGGGTACCCACTTCACCATGTATACGCGTTTGTCAGTGGAAGTGGTTGGAATGGGTTCAGCAGTCTTCGCAGCATTTGAAGATTCAGCTTTGTCTTTCTTCACTTTGGTCAATTTCTTGACCTCAGCGGTATGAGTCACCTTGACCTGACTTGCAACTGGTTTGGTCTTCTTTGGTGCTATCTTCACCTTAGCTATCTTATCAGCTTTGGTGGCTGTGGGACACTTACTTGCAATATGATCGGTAAGTCCACAGTGATAACATTTCCTATAACTAAAATTAGTTCTAGGACCACTTGTGTGCTGAGCTTTTAATTTGGAATTAGAAGTGCCAGCACCAAGTACACTATTGGTTTTTGAAATAGGACGAACATTCAGTTCTTCAGATTTCTTACCAAGAACATCTACTCTGAGTCTAGGAGTAGGTCGCTGAACTGATCCAGAGGTCTGATTTCTAGAACCAGATGAATGAATCACTAAGGCTTTGGAAGCATTCAGCTTAGGTACTAAAGTACCCTTCTGAGGATTTTGATAAATTACAATTCCTTTACCTTTATCTTTAGAGACAGAGGTAGGTTTTGAATAAACCATTTTCTCCTTACCTTTTGAGGAGGTAGGAGTTTCCTCAGGGATTGGTGTAATCTACGAGGAGTACTGAGATGAAGAAGTGTCAGCTACTGAGGATACGAACGTTCCAAATTTAAGCATTGAACGTTCAGTGGTTGGTATTGGAGTATCATATTTATAACCCAGACCACGTTTATCACTCAGAGGAATCTGAGCCTTAATTATCTCAGTGATCTTTGTTGAAGAATTACACCATCCTTCAACAGTAGCTTGTTCAGCTTTTAATGCAGCGATAGCTTCCGCTCGTTCAATTTTGACTAGCTGATTTAAATGGACTTGATCTTTAAAATCTTCTTCAAATTTAGAAAGCTTTTCTATTTGAAGGTGGCAATTTTTAAGCTTTTCAGCGAGATCAAGATTTTGGTTTTCAACCACAGCTTTGCCGTTCATGGCTTCGTATAAGCTTCTAGTCAGTAGTTCGATTTTACGGAGACTATCAGCTTCATCAATATTTACAATATTGGTAAAGAAGGAAGGTGATACCTGAATGGCAGATGTTGAAGTGGAGGGAATGTCTGAACTTTCTTCCTCTTCTTCAATCTTGGCCATGAGACATTGATTTGCTTCATCATCTTCAGAATCAGATGATGAGGCTTCTTCATCAGAAGCAGCCCAATCATAGTCAGCCATTAGGCCTTTTCCCTTCTTCTTAAAGCTTTTCAGCTTTGCATACTTCTCCTTCAGCTTTAAGTATTTGTCGTCTTTATTCCTTGGAACAAAGGATTTCTTTGTAAAGGCTGAAGGTCTCATGATTTTCTTTGACCGGCACTCGTTAGCGAAATGACCTGTCTTTTCGCAGTTAAAACAAGTAGCAGTAGCCTTATCAACAAAAGCTGATGACTTAGGCTTGTCAGCTATAGAAAGAGTTTTGTTCTTTCTAAACATTTTCTTCTTGGCGAATCTCCTGAACTTTTTAGTTAGGAGAGCCAAGGATTCATCATCTGAAGAATCAGAATCTGATGATCTTTCAGAGTTACTTTCTAACTCAGTGATAGTGACCACGGGTCGCTGAGTAGAAGGTTCCTCTGAGATTAAAGCAACAGGGGTGCTTTTGGAATCTTTTACAAGATTCTTCTTAAGATGGCTAGATTGCTCATGATTCAGCAATGTGCCATATAAGGTAGCGAGTTTCATTGATCTTAGATCTTTTGACAGCTTGAGACACATGGAATAATTGTCCCAGCTTTCAGGTAAACATTCTAAAAACTTTGTCAGAACTTCAAAGTTAGAATATTCCTTACCAACCGTTTTAAGATCTATAATTAAGCAGTTAAAACGTTGATGTACTTCAGAGAGAGTTTCATTCTTACCAGAGATGAAACTTTCGTATTGTCTTACCAGGTTGATCTTTCTTGAATCCTGGACTTCAGACGTTCCTTCATACTGAACACATATTGTGTCCCACATGGCCTTCGAGGTTTTCAGGTTCATGACGGAATGGTAGACTTCGTCAGGAAGGGCCATGGATAGTATGGATCTGGCTTTTGTATCTATAGCCACTTTCTTCTTGTCTTCATCGGTCCAATGATGGATTTCCTTTGGAATCAGCCTTTCTGGAATAGCAGCTCTAGTTGCAGTGGCTGGAACGGCAGGATCAATCGTTACAGGGATGTGTGGACCGTTTTCAAGATAGTAAGGTATAGTAGGGTCTACACCTTCTAAGAAGAGTGTCATCCTATTTTTCCATAAGTTGAAGTTGTCTCTGGAAAATCTAGGGGGTTTTGCAAGAGAACCATTGTCGATATAGTGAGTGTTTGTGTTTGAGTTGGCCATTTTCAGATAATAGCAAGGAAGAGAAAATATCTTAGATTAGATCTTGTTTATGAGATTAAACAAATCTGCTCTGATACCACTTGTTGGTCCCGAAAGGCTTAAACAAGTTTGTAGAAGGGGGGGGTTGAATACAAACACACTATTTTACTTTTCTAAATTGTTTATTGATAAATCATTAACAATTTACAGCTTGTTGCGGAAACAAGATTAAGGATAAACCTAAATCTAAACTAGTTGGAACACTAAGGTTTTCTTGCACTAAGAAAGATAAGGAGATTACTAATAAAATCCTATCTTGAGAGATTTGAACTTGTCCAGAGTTAGCAAGTTACTTCAAATGAAGTGAGTTCATCTCTTTATATACTGCATGCATTTAATGCAATCCAGTATATACTTTACACGTGTCATTAGCGGATTGGTTGCATGTCATTGACCTTTGATGACAACCTTAGTAGCCGCATGAATGAACAGTGTAGTATCAGAGTGGTTGTACGATTTCAGATTTTCGGAGGTTCTTTTCTGACATTTCGTACGGTGGCGTGCAAGGGAGGTTAAGACAAAAGTACTTTGTACGGAGGACTTCATGATCAGCTTTCGTTGATTCAGCGATTATCATTTACTATTCAGCAGATGATAAAGTTCAGCGATAGCTGAAGTCTTGTACTTGATACTTCACGTTGAGTGGACAAATCTGAGTCTTCGCTGATCCGCATCAGTTCATTAGGAGACTTGTCGCTGGTTCTTGAGCTTGATCTTCGACTTCAGCGTAGAACCTTTGTTGACGTGAATCTTGTCTTCAGGGATCATAAGTAAACAACTAACTTATCAGCGATCACCATACGGACTGAACAGACTCAGCGATATGGTGAACAGTGTTCGCTGAATGTTTAATCTAAAAGTGCGAGAGTTCCTATCAGCAGTACTGTAAGATCTTAGTACTTATCAGCGATAGTGAAACTCTGATACATATTGTTTACTTACAATTTTCACTAAGTATTTAAGACAGGGTCATTATCAAATCACTGAGGGTTTGGATCAACAGTCTGCTCTAAAGACTGATGTCAGTTCAGAAAAACCTAATATGAGTTCTGTGAAGACTAATGTCAACACGATGAAGAATGACATCTCTTCAATTCAGAACTTGTTGAAGCAGATTCTGACCAACACGAGCGCCCCTGCACCTGCCCCTACACCTCCATCTTTTACTACGGCGGATCGTGCTGAACTTGTGAAGATCAATCCTGGTATTTCTGACATGGAAAACAGATTATCAGCGATTGAAATGTATATAGGGATCCCTGGCCAAGAAGACAGGGAAACCACACGAGCTGCTGAATCTTCTCATTCCTCCCCCAGTCATCATGATAAAGAGGGGGAGAAGAGCGCTGAAGACCTCTCCAAAAGCGCTGAAGACCTTTCCCATGATGAATCTATCAGGGGAGAGAAGACTGAAGACCTCACCTTCTCTGAAGAGGGTGAGAAGACAATTGAAGCTGAAGCAGTCGCTGGACCTCAGGGAGATGAAAACCCTGAGGGAACCGAGAAGCTCGCCTCTGTATCTGAGGGGGAGCAACTCGAAGAAGAAGCTGAAGAAACTGAGTCTGAAGCTGAAGATGAAGAAGCCATCGATTTGTCTGATGCTGAACCATCCTCTTCTCCAAAGAATGATAATGACGAAGATGACGATGATGATGATTCTTTTATCGTCAAGCCCGCTCAGAGAACTAAAGCTCTTAAAGGGATTCTGATAAATGAACCTTCAGGGGAGTGGACAAAGACAAAGACATCAGCATCTGAAGCTGACAAAGGCAAAGGAAAAGGTGTCGCTGAAGATGAAAATCTGATGATCTTGCTTAACAAGCTGTTTTGTCAGGTACATAAATCTTACACAACATCCCTCCTCTATACACTTTATCAGTTCTCTACCTCCACAAACCTCTATACACAATCCCATTCTTTTCATCTCTGTTCTACCCATGTTCTTACTTGTAAGATCGCTGCGTTTCAGCTAGTCCTCTCCCCTGTTTGAGGATATCGCTGAAGTTCCTACAGCTGCGACTTCAACAACAATCCCAGCTCTCAACGCTGAAGAAATAATCCCAGTCTTGGACTTGATCTCTGAGACTGATGAACCTGAAGAACAGACTCTCTCTCACAAAAATAGACCTTCCTTGGCTCCTCAAAATCTAAGTGAAGAGGATCAAGAAAAGAGAGATGAAATGATCAAGAGACTCGAAGATCAGCGAATCATTCTGATGCGTGATCAACTTACTTCCGTTCCTCCAAAGTTCAGAGTTTCCCAAAAGGAATACACGGAACACCTCAGAGCTGAACGCTTAATCGCTGAAAGAAAGGAAGCTGAAGAAAAAGATAGAGAATACGCCATCAAGCTTACTCAACGATCAATAAAAGACCCCAAGCTGAAAAGAGTTCCCATTGATGTTCAACGTCAGCTATGGGATGATGCTCAAAAGATCGTTAGAGAAAAGACTAAGGTCTCTGACACGACCTTGGAATGGGCTAAACAAATGCTGACCTATCGATCTAGACCATCCAAGTCCTCAAAGCAAACATCAGAGGAAAACTGTACGCCGACGTTCCTGTTGTTGAAGTGGATGTCTACAGAGATGACAAAACCAAGCAAACTTTCTATGCTGCTACCTTAGAAAAGTTTGGTCTCTCTGAATGGTTAGAAACAAAATTACCCATTCAGGGATCGCGCTCAAAGTACAAAAGCCATGTCGAGAAGATCTTAAACAAACAGATCGACCTGCTTTCTTTTGCTGTGGATATTCCTCCTCTTCCTCAACAAAGAAAAGTCTCTGCTAAGAAAAAGAAAGTCTCTGATTCAGGTCCTCCTATACGGAATGAAACAGGTATTGGTTTCTCTCGTGCTGAAGTTCTTGGCCCTGATGCTGATCTCTCATCGCTTGACACCTCCCTACCACCTGGAGAAACTTTCATTCCTGGCACAGTTGTAAGTGATCCATATGGTATATTCTTTCTAGATTACGATGGAAACCATCACTTTCAACGTATCTCTGAGCTCCACCTCGCTCCCATCGAACAACTCAGAGATCTCTTATACTGGTGTGAAGTCAGACGCGACATCAAAGCTAGACACCTGAAGCCCTTGATTTTTGAAGAAGCTCTGAAGAAAAAGAATCAAGGAGTAGATGTCCCTGATTGGATGATTGCCACATCAATGACCCTTGATGAACAACTCATTAAGGAAGAACCTTTTGACGGATAGGATCGCCTTGAAATTCTTTCTATCCTTATCTGTCTACATCTTTTGTACTTGTAATTTTATTCGCTGTACTTGTAATTTTTCCACTTCCCTCTGTAATCTTTACAAAGTTTAAAGAAAAATTTCAGCGAACGTACTTTACTCCATCAGTACAGAAAAGATCCCAGAAAACAGTAAAAGGGACAAATATTTTATGAGTTCTTTTTATCTTTATGTTTTCATTATATATCAATTTTCTCTGTTGCTATGTCATAATCAAATAGGGGGAGATTGTTGATCCAAACCCTCAGTGATTTGATAATGACCCTCTCTTATATACTTAGTGAAAATTGTAAGTAAACAATATGTATCAGAGTTTCACTATCGTTGATAAGTACTAAGATCTTCCAGTACCGCTGATAGGAACTCTCGCTCTTTAGATTAAACATTCAGCGAAACTGTTCACCATAATATTCTGAGTCTGTTCAGTACTTATGGTGATCGCTGATAAGTTAGTTGTTTACTTATGATCCCTGAAGACAAGTTTCACGTCAACATAGGTTCTACGCTGAAGTCGAAAATCAAGCTCAAGAACCAGCGACAAGTCTCCTAATGAACTGATGCGGATCAGCGAAGACTCAGATTTGTCCACTCAACGTGAAGTATCAAGTACAAGACTTCAGCTATCGCTGAACTCTATCATTCGCTGATGAAGAATGATAGATCGCTGAATCATCGAAAAGCTGATCATGAAGTCTTCCGTACAGAGTACTTTTTGTCTCATCCACCCTTGCACGACTCCGTACGATATGTCAGAATAGAACCTCCTTATTGTCTGAAATCGTACAACCACTCTGATACTACACTGTTCAAACATGCGGCTACTAAGGTTGTCAACAAAGGGCAATGACATGCAACCAATCAGCTGTTGCCACGTGTAAAGTATAAACTGCAATTGTAGAATCCAGATCCGTGCAACGATTATGTTTGTGAAATCAATAATAATAAACAATAATAATACGATTTCAACTGGTCATCTCTGATTAATGCTTTCAATGTAGAGAGGATTACAATACGAATAGAAAGAAAGCAAATGAGACAACTAGCTAATTTTCTAAGCTAATTGCACTTTAAATATGCTGGGCCCGTGGTAACAAGCCCACGGCCCGTTCACAATGGACTAAGTTTAAACAATTACAATTCAAACCCTTGAACTTAAAATCAACATAAATTCTACCCTAACAATCTCCCCTTTGATTTGAAGTTCGAGTTCGCGCTCGATCTCTTGCCAGTTGAATACGTATCGTTTGCGCAACGCGAAGTGAACCTCAAAGAATCTGATGGCGCGGCGGTAGTCGAGACGTTCTTCAACCATATCCAAAGCAGTCTGAGCAGTTCTTTCATTCAGATTAGGTACATAGGATACCTTTGGATTTTTGGATTCGTGCTTGATGATCTTCCGAAGAGCGTCTTGAACTTTGAGCAGTGTGCCATCGCAAAATAGATCTACCTGACTGAACCTTATAAACTTCTTTTCTTTCTGAGCGTTGAGGAAGACGACCCCAAATTCCGGTTGAAGCAGCATTGCATTCTCGGGATACATTGACAGTTCAAGAGCTTTCAGATTCGGTTTGAGCAGATTTACCTTCTTCGCTCGGTTCTCGATTGCCATTTGAAAGTCCGTAAGATAAGAGATCATAATAGAACGGACGAGGAATCGACGAACCGCTTCGAGCGCCTTTGTTACAGCAAGCGGTCGGATGGTTCTGGTGCGAAGGTCTCTCAGAATAACAGGAGGTCGAACGGATGGAGATGCTTAAAGTCAGCTTCAGAAAAAATCCATTCTTTTCCGTCTTCACGTCGAACAGTGAACACGGGAAAGACGATCTTCATAATTCGGTTTGACTGAATATTTAGCACCTCTTAAATTTTATGTTTGGTTCGAACCTGGTCTCTCGGGAGACACCGCTTCATGGCTTCTACGTATCGGAGTTGGCGTGCTGGATCAGGACTGCAGATGCCAAGACAGAAAGTCGGCTCAATCGGGAGAATTCTGTATACAAACAGCCTCTTCAGAGATTTCTCCAGATGAGGAATGAGGACCTTGATCTTCTCCCAACGATTTTGTTGCTGAGGAGGGGGAGGAAGATCAGGAGCTGTCGTTTGCTGAGGAGATGTCGGTATTTCTGCATTTGAGCTTTCGGGTTGATCTGAAGTCGTAGCGGGTTGAGTCGAGTGAACGGGAGGCGTACCATAGAAATTCTGAAGCAGAAACTGGTCTTAATCAACGTTGTCGTCTTCATCAGTGGGAAACACCAAGTTTACCTCGAAGTTTACGGCTCTGGCAGCTTTTTCGTACCATGCGTCTTCGGTTTCCGGGTTGGTTTCACATGCTGGATCAATCATGGTGAGCATTAGCATGTCTGATGGTTCTTGTGCGACCAATTCCTGTGTTGTACCCTCGGGCTTTTCAACCGTTGGGGCTTCGTCATCTGAAATATCCATGTCGATGACTATCTGTGCTAATGGCAACTTGGCTTCGGGTGTTGCTGTTGAAGTTGCCGCAGTTGGGGGTTCCTGTTGAACCACTGTTGTAGTTTCGGCAGTCACGATCTGGACGGTCTCGGTTTAGCGTAGACTCTTCTCCCCCTTACGGTGATCAGGATCATCCTGGTCATTGTGCTTGCGTTTGAGACCGCCGGATTGACTCTTACAAGTGTCTTCTAGTGAGCGGACCCTCTCAGACAGCGTGGCAAGCGCTTTGTTGTAGTCGTTGAGGGTCGAGTCAATGGCGTCAAGGCGGTATGTGATAGATGAAGATGGAGCAGTGACCTGGGATCGAAGAACGGAGATCAGGTCTGCTTCGGTCGAGGCGGTTGTATCTGATTCCTGGAGCAGTTGGGCCAATAGCATCGTCTTTAATGTATCCACTGAATAGATAAGTTGAGCAAATGTCGGTGGATGTGGTGGTGCAGTTTCGGCTTCAACGATCTTTGCTTTGCCGTTGATGGCTTTGGCGATCTCGGCGGTGACATGCTGTTCCAGTGCCTCGCGGACAGCATTGAGGGTGCTGTCCAGGGACCCTTGCGACACAAAGTCGGGGTGAATAACTCCGGGACCACTTAGGTTACCCGTTGAGGCGTCTACCACAGGGGTAGAGCCACATACGTTCACAGTTGGCGTGATGTTAGCTATGGTAGGATTTCCCGCCGATCCTTGTGTTTCACCAAGAGGTGAAGACACTACGGTGGTTCCGGTCGAGTCACGAAGAGTCTCGACTTGGTGTTGCTCAGCTTCGAGTGTCCTAGCCGAAGAATGTTCAATATCGAAAGGCGCTAGACTCGATGGTGCACGAAATGAAGGCGAGACCGGGGGCTGCTGGTCTCTTATTTCAACACCAACACTCTCCGAATGAGAGGCCGGTGGAAGTTGTGCTTGTTCCCCGTGTAATATTGAAACATCCGTTTGTCGTGAGACGGATGAGTGGATGGGGGGTCGTGCAATTGCTCCGCTGGGTCCACGTAGTCTTCTTCAATACCCTGTCCCAACAGATGAGACGGTGTAGTAGATGTGGCTACCCGGATATCGCTCGTTTGGGGTCGCTCAGGAGCCTCGTTATCTTTGCGGCTCGATCTTTCCTGGTTCAACTTTGAACACAGTTCTCTCCGTCTCGCATGATCTAACTCCTCTACGTTTTCTCCCTCGGATGTCCTAGTGATAGGTCTGGTTCCAGTATGTGGAGGTGATTCAAGTAGGATGCCAACGATAGAATCAGGGTTGGGTCCGATACCGTGAGGTATTTGTCTCAGGCGTATGTTTCGGTCGGTATCGGAGTCCGTGGAGTCAGATTCCACGTCTTCAACATCATGAGATGGTGACGGGGGTTCGGTGATATAAGGCTCGGTCGAGTGATGTAGAATTGGTCTGGAGGATCGACCGGCATGGGCTGAGCTGGAACCGGGTCGCGATTCCACTGCACCACCTACTCTCGGTCCCCTTCCTCGCACAACTAATGTTCCCCGCCCGACAGCACCCGCTTGTCGGGCCCTTCCTCCTCTCGTCCTAGGACCCTCACGTCCCTTAGGCCTATTTCCCTGGGCAGGTCCCTCCGGCTCTGGCTAGACCATGGGAATTCCTAACTCTCCCCTATAAGCAACTACCCCTGGTGCAGCGGGATCGGCGATGGCTAGTAGGGCGGCAGGAATGGGCGAGGCGACCGCATCGGATGGGTTACGGATCACCATGAATTGGAGGTGTCTGATGGGGCATACCGGATGTGTAATACGTCTTGGAATGGCTGGATTCGGATCCATGTGCTGACGAACTACAAGTGATAGGAAACGCGGGTATGGAAGGAACTTCTTCTGTTTGGTTCCGCCGATGTGACGAATAGTGGTCACAAGTTCACGCCAGATTATCATGGCGAAGTCGACGTGGCGGTGGTACCACACGGCGTGAACAAGTCGCAGGAAGTCGCCGGTACATTGATCAATACCTTTCAATCGGGCGGATAGGCAGCGGTTGAGTATGGTGAAGAGCGTGTACCAAATTGGCGCCAGGAACTTGCGATTGAAGACTGATGGTCGTTGAAGGTCGGAGTTGTAACCAAGGGCACGCATTTGTGCGCACAGTGTGGCATCGTTAACGGCAGGATCGTACCATTCATGGTTGTTGGCAGTGGCTTCCGGTAGAGACAGTAGTCGGCGAAAGGAATCGGGCGTCAGAGTATATAGGTGGTTGTCTGTAACGTCCCAAAAATTACAAGGAATTTTAAATTTTGAAAGTAACCCTTCATTAATAAAAACGCATTTAATAATTCAATCGTTTCATTTGCAAACCACTAAATAAAATTATTACGAACAATAAACAGCGGAATAATTGTTTTAAAAAAAAGATCATAAAATAGTCAGCTCTTCCCGCGCGCCAGTGTGTACCCGTCACGCCTTGGAGCTACTTGCACCTGAAACAATGATTTATTGGGAAAGGGTAAGCACGAAGCTTAGTGAATTCAACCACCATAGATAACACAGTTATTCCACATTACCCCTAAAACAAATAGTGACACACAAACGATCATACAGGTCTACGAACAAATCATAAACATGCATATCCACGCTCACCCACCTAAGAGGCACAAGTCGGTCCCACCGACCACATGATAACATCTCCGGCCCCGCCGAATCCCCGGTCCCACCGAGTCTCTACGCCACCCGCGTATAAAATCTCCGGCCCCGCCGGATCCTCGGTCCCACCGAGTCTCTACGCCACCCGCGTATAAAATCTCCGGCCCCGCCGGATCCTCGGTCCCACCGAGTTAACATGACAACATAGTATCAACTAGACACCCCACTATCTAGTTCCACAACACAATAAATAGGCTATCGCACACGAGCTACAGTAATGTAAAACAACCAATATTAAATATAGTGAGAGAACTCACCTCGTAAGCGCGCCTAGCTCACAATCAGTAACTCATGCTTCACAATCCAAAATCACTTCCCAACACCTAAACGAACGTTAAAAAGTATTAACACGAGACCCGGACCCTAAAATACGACGCACACTTAATCCGTCACTAAAACGACTTTTCGGTCTAACCAAACAGGTCTGTTGGGGACCTGATCCGACCTCTTTAAACCCAGAAAATCCTCTATTAAAATACATAACTAGAAAGTACTCTGAGTTAGGGTTCCAAGGACATATTATACACCTCCTAACGATTTTTCTACATTTTATTACGGATTTTATAAAAACAGTTCGCAGAACGGCGAAAAACAGCACTTATCAGTATAAAACGACGATTTGGCGTATGCTACGTTCCGAACTGGATTTCGCACGAAACACAGAAAAGTTACTAGACTCGAAAAGGGAACTTTTGGCACCAGAATCACCCTAATCCGAGTTACGAGTAAAAAGTTATGGTTAACACAAGACAGTGGCAGATTTAGACAAAACACATAAAATGATAACTTTTTAAAACGGTTTACGCGTTCGGATTATACGATTTGGGTTCCGCTATGGCGGTTTAAGGTTACGGTCAGAGGTGGTTTTAGGGTTCCGCCACGGGCACCACCCACTGCCACCTCCGGCAGCGGGGAACGGCGGCGGCGACGGCGGCGTCGCGGTGGTTGTTTTGCCGGAAGAAAAACGAAAAGAAAAGGAAACGAGACGAAGGAAAACGATTTACCTCGCTCCAATACCACGCACCCGCACCTGCTCCTCTCTCTCCCGAAACCTCCGATGAACAGCAGTGGCGGCGGTGGTCTTCGGCGACAACAGCGGCGAACGGCAGCAGATTCCGGCGACTATTCACCGCTCTTCTCTCTCTCTCTACCACTCTCTCGCGCTGCTCTCTCTCTCTCTCTCTCGCTCTGCTCTCTCTCTCTCTCGCTCTCTCCGGCCAGCAGCGGCGCTGGTTGTGGTGAGGGGTTGCGATCGGCGGCAACCAAGAAGGGGGTTACGGCCGAGAGATGGAGGGGTTAGGGTTTCTTGTTTTTGTGTCGTGAGAATAGACGAGAAAGAGATATGTCAATTGAGTTGTGTGTGCAGCAAGGTAACAAGACTTAAACACCAAAAGAAATACAATTTTCGGTCCCCTCCTTGCATGGGCCGAAACCCATGCTCACTTTGGACTAAAGCCAAGACTAGCCCCTCAACTTTATCAACTTGCCTAAAACCAACTTAGCTTAAGAATTTACATATTTGGTCCTTCTCATTAATCCCGCTAACAAGTTCATTTAACGTAAAAAAAATAAAATAATAAAAATACGCAATATAAAATCTAATCGGGACACGGGCTTTACATTGTCTATCTGCGCCGTGATGGTCTGTGTGTTGCCAATCGTACGGACTTGTGCTGTCAGCCAGACTTGTAGAACGTAGATCAAGGGAACGTTGGCGGTGCGAGTGAGTGCCTCGCGGATGGGATGGTGCATCAGAATGTCTAGAATGGCCTGATGTTGCGGGTTAGGTCTGAACAGCGCCGAGTCCAAGTAATGATTGTTGGCCTCCAACTCGATGCCATGGTCAGGATCAACCAAAGCAGCATCTGCTACTTCGTCGATGATTTCCTCCTCCTGAGGAATTTGGTCTTACGGATTTTGTTGTTCCGCCATGTATAAATCTGTCAAAATGGCACACAGTTAGGAACTTAACCAGAAGAACAAGTATCGGTGCGTACCTTTGCGTTGAATGGCTCAATTTGAGACAGATTGGGGACTACTAGGGAGAAAACAGGTACAGAATGGACACAACAGCAGAGTTATCCGGATAAAAAAGACAAGGTGTCCGGGCAACTCAAAGAGTCCGGATAACAGGGTTGTCCGGATAAGCATATGCAAGTGTCCGGATACAAAAGGATTATCCGGACAAAGGTTCCATGATACGCGAGTTTACCGGATAAGATGGGAGTCCGGACATCACACTATCCGGTAGTTGAACTTACCGGAAACCCTAAGGTTTCCGGACAACTAGGTTTCCGGGAGTTTGATGTTGTCCGGATGGATATGCATAACATTTGAAGGTGCCCGGTTAAAACCGCATTGAGTTGAACGTGTCCGGACACGATGAATGTGTCCGGGCGAAGACAGATTTGTCCACAAAGATCACCAGGGGATCCCAAGCTAGTGTGAAGTGCACATATAAGTGACAAGTATCAGTCTAGACTACACAGAGAGCATTTCCTATCAAGATTACTACTAAAAAACCACAAATCTTGTGTACCCGAAACTGGGTTTCGGGTTTAAGATAAATCGACCAAATCAGGGTCTGTATGGAATGCAATGTGGACAAAACTCGATTAAGAATGTTCGTTAGAGAGTTTCAAGTAACATACCTGATTTCGGAGAGGAAAACGAGTGAGAATCGAGCGATTTAGGAGAGTCCGAGCGGGAGAGATGGAAGCGATGGTTTAGGGTTTAGGTTAAAATGTCCGGATGGGGAAAGAACAGGGGCCCGGGTGACTTATATAACCCGGGTATTGACCGGGTTCATGTCCGACCCGGATACACCCGGTCCGGATACTGTCCGGATAACAAGAGAATCCGGATACTATCCGGATAACTCTGGTGAGTCCTTTTTCGTGAATTTTCAGAAAACTGAACTTTTTATGAGACCTTTCTCTCGCTCCCCCTCAAACTGAGCATGGGAATGCCATTGCTCCCCCTCGAATCGTGCAGTAGGGTGTTGTGGAGAGTTTCGACACACAAAAAACTTTTAGGCATTGAAAGAAGAACACTGTGTCGTTCCCCCTTAACTGATGAACATCCAGTTGGATGCTCCCCCTCAGAATGTGCGCGTAGTGTGAAATGCACACGGGAGTATCCACGCACACAAAAAACCTTTTAACATATTTAAGAAAAAATGTGTGTGACGCTCCCCCTCAACAGTAGAGTAACATACCTGATAGCTGATTATGCTCCCCCTGAACATAATGGTAAATGATGAAAGCACAGAGATAATGAAGTAATCAAAACAAACGATGGTATGAAGTAAAAGAAACACACGAAGAAAGAGTTAACCAGAGAAACAGACGAAATCTACCTAAACAATACAGAGACTAAATCTAACTAAGTAACTGAGACAAGTAGAATACCAGTATGAGAAAGTGTATGCTCAATCATCAAGAGTGTTAACTCCGGATGATAAGTGGACAGTTACTCGTAGAGGTATAGAACTTGTAAAGGTACACAGTCGGATTAAGTCTTCAGATTTAGCATACCGAGCTTGAACACAAGAGTTTTAAAGCGGTTTTCGTCCAAGGCTTTGGTAAAGAGGTCTGCTAGCTGATGTTCTGTATTGACGAAGTAGAGCTCGACTGTACCTATTTCGACGTGATCCTTAATGAAATGATACCGAACGTCCATGTGCTTCGTCTTGGTATGTTGGACCGGATTGATGGATATGGCAATTGCGCTCTTTGAGTCACAGTAGATTGGGACTTTGACAGGTGAATCCGTAGTCTTTGAGTTGTGTCCGCATCCAGATTACTTGGGAACAGCAGCTTGCGGCGGCCACATACTCCGCTTCGGCAGTTGACGTTGACACGCACTATTGTTTCTTTGATGCCCAGCTTACCATGCTATCTCCCAAGAACTGAATGTGCCCCGAGGTGCTCTTGCGGTCCAACATGCATCCCGCGTGATCCGCATCCGAGTAAGCGGAAAGTCCAAAACCTGTCTCTTTCGGGTACCAAAGGCCAAGATCAGCAGTACCACGTTAATAACGAAAAATACGTTTAACAACATTGTATTGAGACTCTTTAGGGTTGGACTGATAACGGGCGCAGAGAAATGTCGAGAACATGATGTCTGCTCTACTGGCAGGTAGGTACATTAAAGAACCGATCATTCCCCGATACAATTTGGCATTGACAGCCTTTCCGTTAGGATCGGTGTCAAGCTTTGTATTGGTTGCCATGGGAGTTTTCATTGGTGAGGACTGGTCCAATTGGAATTTCCGAAGAATATCCATAATGTATTTGGACGGGTTAATGAAGATTCCGGTCGACAGTTGTTTAACTTGAAGACCAAGGAAAAAATTCATCTCACACATCATACTCATTTTAAAAAAATTTCCCATGAGTTTGGCAAAGTTCTTTGCATATAATGGATTAGTAGAACCAAAAATGATGTCATCGACATATACCTGGACTAGAATGATGTGACCCTTTTCGTTCTTTATAAATAGAGTAGAATCAATAGTACCTCGTGAAAATTTGGATTCTAACAGGAACTTTGATAGGGTGTTGTACCATGCTCGCGGGGCCTGCTTTAGACCGTATAATGCCTTGTCCAAGATGTAGACATGATCAGGTTTTGAGTCATCCACAAATCCGTTGGGTTGCGACACGTAAACTTCTTCTTGGAGGTCACCGTAAAGAAAAGTGGTCTTCACATCCATCTGGAAGACTGTGAAGTTCTTGTGCGCTGCATAAGCGAGAAACATACGGATTGCTTCAATGCGAGCGACTGGAGCATAGGTCTCATCATAGTCGATCCCCTCTTGTTGTCGGTATCCTTTGGCCACGAGACGCGCCTTGTTGCGAACAACGATGTCGTCTTCGTCCTTCTTATTCTTAAAAATCCATTTGGTGCCGATTACCGTCTTGTGCGTAGGGCGTGGAACCAGTCGCCATACCTTTAGAGCTTCGAATTGATTCAGCTCCTCTTGCATGGCTATGATCCAGTCTGGATCTTCGAGTGCTTCGCGAACGTTCGTCGGCTCGATCTTGCTTAAAATTCCAGAAAATAGGCAGAAGTTGGCAGAAGCGCCTCGTGTACGTACAGGAGTGGAAGGATCACCGATGATCTGATGCAGGGGATGTGCCTTTGTCCATTTGGTGGTGTGCGGAAGCGGCTGTTGAGTAGAGTGAGATGCGTACGGATCCACATATGCACCAGATGGAAGGTCTTGAACTTGTTCAAGTGTAGCAGTCGTGTTTCTTGGAGGAAGTGGGGGAGGATTCGTCGATGGTTGAACAACCTCTGGTTCCGAGGAGTTCAGAGGTTGAACATTGGTTGTAGCAGAAGACGAATCATTAGGAGCGATCTCTAAGAGCATAGGTTCCTTCGGGGGGGGGGGGGGGGGGGGGTTACATTACCAGGTGTACTCGTATCAGATGAGGATGGTTGAGCTGTCTCCACAGATGTTGACGGCGTACTCGTAGACGGTGGCGGACCAGTTAAGTCGTCCGAATCCGCATTGCGAGCAGCTTCAAGTCGCGGGTGCGCTGAGACAGGTGTGGAAGTGTGAGCAGTGTCATCATAAAAGAATTCAAATAATAAATCTAAATCAGAAAGATTATCATTCGATGAAGATGCATGATTCGGATTTACTAATGCTTGTGTAGATCCCGAACTTGGAGGTCCGGAAGCTAACACGCCAGTTAAACCGGGTTCTGAACTGAGGTATTCAGAAGCCAAATCTGCGGCTTCGTCGAATGTCACGTTTATGCTTTCAACAACGGTTTTGGTCCGTTTGTTGTAAACGCGATACGCCTTAGCCTGCATCGAGTATCCAATAAAAACTCCTTCGTCCACTTTGGGGCTGAATTTCCCGAGATCATCCTTGTCGTTTAGTACATAGCAAGTGCATCCAAATGCATGGAAGTAGCCAACGGTTGGAACGTGATTATTCCTGATCTCGTACGGTGTTTTGTTGAACCGCATGAGAAGGATAGAGCGGGCTTGCGTGTAGCAAGCCGTAGATACCGCCTCAGCCCAGAGATATAGCGGTAGATTTTCCTGGGATAGCATTGTTCGTGCAGCTTCAACTAGGGTACGGTTTCGTCTTTCCACCACTCCGTTTTGTTGAGGAGTGCGTGCTGTAGAGAAAGTGTGTGTGATGCCCACTGATCGCAGATAGTCATCCACCTTCTGATTCTTGAACTCCGTCCCATTATCAGTTCTGATGGACTGAACGTGTTGAAGCTTGTTCTGCTGGACAGTCTTCAGGTGATCAATGATGAGCTCCGGAGTTTCGTCCTTTGAGCGTAAGAACATCACCCAAGTGTAGCGTGAGTAGTCGTCCACCATCACGAGCACGTATTTGCGTTTGTTGATGCTCGGAACACGCATTGGACCACACAAATCCATATGAATGAGTTCGAGGGTCCGGGTCGTGCTCGGAGTTGCCTTCGGCGGATGTGATGCACGCGTCATCTTTCCATTTTCGCATGCTCCACAGAGATGGTCTTTCACGAACGGAAGTTGTGGCATGCCTCTGACATGTTTGCCTAGGACCAGTTGATTGATACTTCTGAAGTTGAGGTGCGAAAGACGTCTATGGCAGAGCCAAACTTGGTCAGAATCTGCTTTGGACAAGAGGCAGACAGGTTTGTCGGTTTTGATTGCGGCGAGGTCGATGGTGTAGAGATTGGTCTTTCGAGTCCCAACCAGTAGCTCGTCTCCGTTGTTGTTGAGGATTCGACACCGTGTGGCTTTAAAGCTGACCTCGAGATCCTTGTCGCAGAATTGACCGATGCTGAAGAGGTTGTGTCCTAATCCTGCAACGTGGGATACCTTCTTGATTGTTATCTTGTCTTGTACGATGTCGCCGTAGCCCACGATCGGCGACTTCTCGTTATTTCCAAATCTCACGTCTTCGCAGTATGCTTCCTTGTAATTCGTGAGAAGCTCCCTTCTTTCGGTCATGTGCTTGGAGCATCCAGAGTCTAAGTACCACACATGACCGTTCTGCAAAACAAGATTAGGGACGTTTAGGTACCCAAATTTGTTTGGGTCCTTGGGGGTTAGAGTTGGCACTGCCTGGGGAAATTTGCTTTGACACAGCCTTCCCTTTAAGTGCAGATTTCACACCGTTGGAGGGAACTGGTTTTGGCACTTGTTTCCTCTTGGGTGCAGAATGTACACCTTTTGGAGGAACAGATTGTTGGGCAGATTTCCACCTGGGTGCCGGTTTAACCTCAGTAGGAGCAGCCCGTGTAGGAATGGGTCGGGTCTCCCGCTGTGGATTAACCGTTTGAATGAAACCCCGTTTTAAATGATGTTGTTGCCTTTTATTTGGGGTTTGCGCTTATGGAATAGGTTTTCGACAAAGTAAGGCGCATACCAAGCATTATTATGAATGTCATCAAAATCATTCCAACCACAATTAGAACAACATAAACAATCATGCGATAACTGAATCAATTGATGAAGAGAGTTAACTTTAACAGGAAAAGAAACATCAAAATGGTTCCAATTATTCCAAGCATTATTATCTTTGTCTATTCTAGAAATGAAAACAGGTGGGGAAGACTTTGACGCATCCTTCCTGACAGAATCCCTCGTTAGCCACTTTGGTTTTTCTTTATTAGCTCGACCATGTTTATCTGAAACAGTAGGGACAGAATGATCAGTGACTTTTGAGGAAATAGGTGTCTTAGTGGTCGATTGTTCGGTCTTTTGCTTCGGCTGTGATTGTTTTTGAACATTTGAAGCATTTTTAAGAATCTTGTTCACAGCCGGAGTCTTTGATTGTGAACAGTCGCCCTTTAGAAAGTTGACCGGACGATTAACCACTGGAGACAAAAAATCAGGTTGACTTGGAGGACAAGTAGGGCTGGCAGTTAATGGTCCAGTTGTTTGCCTTGGCTGTGATTGCCTTTTGGAAATGGGTTTCGATTTTGGTTTAGACTGAGAAATCTTGATCACAGCTGAGGCCTTTGTTTGAGAACTGCTATCCTTTAAAGAAGTAACCGGATCATCAGTCACAGGGGATAGAAAATCAGTGTGACTCGGAAGAGGTTTGTCAAAGGGAAACGACTCAAACTCTTCTTCACAGTTACCTTCGGAGTTCATGTACTCTGAAAAATCTATCTCGGGAATTACTGGACTTGGATCAGGTGAGGAAGGCGAGGAACTCTTTGTGCTTGTGTGCTTTGGGGAATTTGGTGCGGAAGCTAAGAAAAACTCAGAGTTCAAACTCCTTAAAACACTCTCGTCTTGAGAATCTTGACCGTCTTGTAAAGTAGAGATCTTGCCTATAAATGCTTTACACGAAGACGTATCAGATGAACTTGAGGAAAGTTCGGGTGAAATCTGCTTTTCAGTTTGGAGTTGGTCAATCTGCTCTTGAAGCTGACCATTACTCACTTTCTCTTGCATCACTTATGTTGCCAAAGCAGACAGTTGTGATGTGAGTCGAATGATTTCAGACCGAAGAATCTCCTGTCCTTCATCAGACACAACTTCGGTTTTGACCGGTTGTTGATTCTCAAGTTTTTCAAGTAAAGCTTGCTTTTCCATTTGAAAATTGGACCTTTCTTTTTCTAATGACTCCTCCAACTCGACAATCTTTGCTTCCAAGATGAGAGGGGGAACATAGAGTTTAAACTCATCCGTCTCAGACTTGGTTGCGGTTGCTTGGTCCTCATCCTTCTTGGAGGAATCCTTGGGCGTAGCAACCTTGTAAGGGTCGAAGTAGTCATTGGAGAGGTACTTTTTGTCCTTTTGTTAGCTTCAATCTTCCAAATCATAGAAATATTTAGAAGTAGTGAAAAATAGGCTAAGTGAAGAAAGCCTCTTACAGAGGCTCTGCCGAACTTACCGAGAGATCAAGGTCGAGAAGCTACAGAAGCTAAAGAGGCGTCCTACAGAAGCTCTGTCATACGCGCAAAGAAGACCAAAGACTCGGAATCCGGTGAAGACTGCTCTACAAAGGACCAAACCGCAGAACCTTTGTGACACTTCACAGAGCCTCTACGTTCTTCAACAAAGACTTCAAAGATATTTATAATATCTTGCTACTGTTCCTGGACCTGTTCATCAACTTGCATGGCAACGTACCCTGTCCAACTTCAACGTGTCAAAATCTGAGTGGACTCAATAGGGCTTAGTACATAATAGACGTCTGCTGCATTAAATGCAATACAGCACATCCAACTGTTCATGCCATCCTTCCAACTATTCACACCGTCCGTTCTGAATAGTAGCTCATGCTTTATGGTCCCCTTTGAGTAGTATAAAAGGAAGACTCATGTTGAGTTCTTCCTAATCAAGAATCGAGAAATTAAGAAAGAAAAACATCAAGAACACATAGCTTATATACTTTGAGAGTCATATCTGTTTTAAAGCTTTGCTTACTCACTGATCTTGATTTTGTTCTTGATATATATATATTCAGTAAACTTTGAGATATTATTTTCATGTTCACTGTTATTTATACTGTGTTCTAAATCTATCAAACATATCTATTAGTTCTTCAAATACGCTTCCGCATCAAACATAAACTCGAACTAATAGATCTGACAATCTTTCTTAAACAAAACGGGAACCAACAATTGGTATCAGAGCAAAGCTTGATTTTCAATATCAAGTGATCCTCGTTTTTACAAAGATTTTTGATAGAAATTGTTTGTTTTTAACCTGTTCTTCATTCCTTCAAACAGTTTATGTTTTACTATCATCTTCGATTCATTTGATCTGGTAACATCATAGAAACTGTTTCTTTCGTTAAAAACTTCATTTAAAATATCTAGAATGAAATTTTATTGTGATGCTGACTCAATTTTTTATTCAAAACTCAGCACAAATTTTCGCGAAATAATTCCTTCTCTTGAAAAAGAACTAGATGAAAAGAACAAAAGCATTTTTATTATTTCTGATAAATTTGCTAAACTTGAAAAATCTGTTAAAAACTTAAACTGTGAAAATCTTGAACTAAAAAGGAACTTATCTTTGTCAGATGAAGAAAAGAAAAGACTTGAACTAAAATGTTTAAACTTCTCTAAACTAATTTTCAATTTTGAAAAGATTGTGGTCAATGAAAGAGGAAATTATGAAGAGAAGAAAACTGTTCTTGAAACAAAGTCGATGAAGCTTACTTATAAAATCTCAGAATTGCAGAATCCTTGAAAAAGAAAGGAAAGAATCTGATTCTGAAAGAAAAAAGAATCTGAACAGTTGAAGGTTCAAAGATTTCAAGATTTAAGTCAAAAAGATGACTTTGAAAAAGAGAGAAGGATTTTTAAAACAGAAATATCCAAACTAACAAAAAAACTCTCTAATTTATCAACTGAAATCATGTTGGAGAAAAGATGCAAATCTAATCTCCAAAAGATGCTTGAGGAAAATTTAAGGAAAAAGAATATTTTTGCTAAACAGATCAGGAAATTCAATCGTGAAGGATCTTTTAAGCCTAATATGTTTTCAAAACTTCAGACCTCAACATCGAAATTTTTGCATGATCATAGGTTGGACAAATTAGTTAATCAAACTTTTAAAAAGGTGAAAAAGGTTTGGATAGTAAAAGGCTCTATACCTATTCAAAATGCTCAAAAAGACAAAAAGCCTTTCATTTCTGGTATGTATGACAAATGCATAAAGGCGTTTCATACAATAGGACCCATACGTTTATGGGTACCCAAAACCTCTGTAAGTATAACATAGATACTGTATATTATGTAAATATTTTTTATTTTTTATTTTCTGTATGTAAATTCTTAAATCTATAATAGTTCTTGATATCACAGAACTTCTGTAAGGTCTGCTCAGAACCTCTGACAACCTCTACAGAACCTCTGATGATCTTGACCTATGTCCTGTGCACAACTTATCTTATTCTGAACCAAGCATAGGTCAAGAGGGAGCAGAAGAAGACACTTGATCTACAGAAGTTGTTAGATCAAGGGGGAGCGAAAAAGGAGACCTTGCTGAATCTACAGAGATTTATAAGTCAAGGGGGAGCTAAGAATGCGACAGAAGAAATCACACTCGCCGAACTAAAAGAACAAAAGGTTGGTATCTCGTACTTTTAGGTTTTTGAAAACAGTTTTCTAGGACAAAAAGTGTCAAATATGTCCTAAATATACTGTGGATAACATTTCAAGAATCAAAAGATCAAAAAGTTTCATAAAATTTGAGATATGAGAAATTTGAGGTCATAGAGCTTCTACTGGGCTCAACAGAAGCTCTGCCAGGAATATGCTCTATGATCGCATATTTAACCTCTATCGATCTTTTGGAATGTCATCTCGGAAACAAATTACACGCACAATGCTACAGAAGTCTTAAGCTACAGAGTACTTTCATCCAAAGAACCTCTGTAGATCACTCAAATCTTTCAAAAGACTTTTGCTGCACAAAATCTTTGAGATTTACAATTTTCTAGGACACCAACTTTCAAATAGGTCCTAAATACATTGTTAAAACTGATCAAAAACTTGGATGATTAAAAAATGTTTATAAATTATTAGTTATTAGAAATTTCCTGTAACAGAGCCTCTGCTGGCTCTGGCAGAGGTCCAAAAACCTCTGTAGGACTATTTCTCTACTAAAGATTTATCGATCCCCTCCTTGCGTTTTTCAAACATTTTTCATAAGATACAATCTACAGAGATAAAAGTTTTTCAAAATCACAGAGCTGCTGTACCCACAGAGCTTCTGTAAAGATTTTCACTTAGGAACTTCTGTAACGGTAACTTTTTTAACGGTAACTTTTCTGTGGTGAAAATTTAAACCCACGCGCTCTTCATTTAATATGGCCGCCCACGACGTCTCGTCATCACTGACACTATTGACATGTCGAGTTTTCATTGACGTACATATAACGTCGTCCTGGAAACTTTCTCCACGCCAAATGAACTCGAGTGCGGACCTCAAATTTTATTAACTTTCTCACATTATCACCGTTCCAAATTCTACCTGTTACCACAGTATAAAACCTAAGTTAAAATAACTTTCAAAACATTACTATTCTCTCATCTTCTCCGGCGAACTTGCTTATTTCTTTCTGAAAACCTAGAACTTTAAAACTTTCAAATGGATTCCAGTTCCAAAGCTACTCACGTTTCACCGATGAACTCTCCGCCACTCTCTCTAGTACATTCTGAGCACTCCCACAACTCACATACCGCCGCCGATACCAACAGACATGACTCCGGCGGCGAGGCATCCTTTGTACCCACTACCCACCTGCAACAATTTTTCTCTAATGACCATTTCGAGCAAACCCTTCCCATTAAATCAAACAATTGTTATCTTGTTCCTTCTCCTACGGCTTTTGGTAAAGAACATGCCATCCTGCTAAACATCCTAGAGAACCACTTTCTTTACCCTCTTTTGAGCAAAACCGTTGAACAATTACTTGTACGTTACCTATATCAGTTTTGGCAATCTTGCCGTTATGACGCTGACACCGATTTGATCAGAGGCTATATTTCTAAACCTAACCAAAGTAACAGTCTTGAACTGATGTTCAACCGCACCATGTTCTCATTAGAATTTGGCCTTCCAACAAGAGGACTCATGGGAATCAAAAAGTATGCCCCCCAACCAACAAATGAAGAACTTGTCGACTTTCTGCACATGTTAGGGTACAACCAACAGTTGAAAAAGAGGAACGATTTCCGCAGAGCAAGACTACCCCCTCTGTGGAATACCTTATTCTCCATCCTAAATCGTTGCCTCAAGGGAAAAATCGGAAGCATCGATCAAAGCTCACCTCAAATTCTCTCAATCATGTATGGTGTGTACTATGATCTACCACTAGATTATGCCACCATAATGATGCAAGAGATCATCAACACCATAGATCGAAAAATCGCCTCCCAGAAAGCCAAAATGTCTGATCACAACTGGTTGCCCCCTCTGTAGTTCCAACGAATCCTCAGTGTACTTTTCGAACCCCTACTCCTTATCCAAAAATGGCCAATGGACGGTCCCAAACCTAAGCAATTTCCTATGTCCAAGAACACCCCTACAGAACATGAGGACGGCTACCCGCACAGCAGACCACTGTCAAAGGTAATGTTAGGTTATGCTACTAATGAAGAACTAGTTAGTGAGTACACACGCGTTTACAGAACTCCTGAACCCAGTTCTGTAACACCCCCGCGTATAAGATTACCTATAGGAGGTAGTGTTGTAGAGCGACTAACATAGGAAGAATGGAAGATAAAGTTGGCTAAACACAAGGCCAACCAGAAGAACTTCAGAAATATAAGGAAAGACCTCTATCCTTCAAAGAGGAAGTCTTCCGAGGGATCTAAAGAGAAGAAGAAGAAAAAGGGAAAGAAAACCAAGACCCCTACAGAGGAACCACTTGCCTCTGCTTCTGCTATCCAACAACCCCCTGCAGAACCATCTTCTCCACCCACTGAACATACCACAGAACCCTCATCTCCACCACAAACCCAAGGTCACTCTGCCCCTCCCTCTTCCAAAAGAAAAAGAAAGTCAAAATCTACAGAAGAGGGGGCACCTAAACCGAAGAAAAGGAAATCAAAGAAGAAGAAACTCTCTTCTTCTCTGCAATCAATTACAGAGGGAATCGAAAAAGAACAACCTCAACCTCCACCTCTGCAAACCCATACAATCACAGAGGGTCTTGATTCACTTCTGCCAAGACAAGAAACTGCAGAAGAAGAGGTCCAAATAGGTAAAATTACTGAAAATAGGTTAGAGGATAGGTTAGAAACATCTGGAGGAAAAGAAAATGAAAAAGAAAAGATGCCTGGATTAATAGAGGCACACAACCAAAACCAACTCCCAGTGCAACCCACACATCTAACTCCGCAGGTCTAGCTGCAGAAGGAGTTATTGAAAAAGAGCAGCACAGCTCGATCCAAACCCAACCCATCCAGCCAGAAGTCACTCTTTCGACTTCTGCGCCCACAGAAACCGGGGAATCCATTCCTAGGGAGTCTCCTCAAAGAGACTCACCTAATATTCGTGATCAATCGCCCCAGATCACACTAGAACACCCTATAGAGGAATTCGTTTCCTCTGCCACGCACGAAATAGGGCCAACCCTTCTTTCAGAGAGAAGTAGTGAGCACAACGACGAAGAGACTCTAGACAAGTCTCCGAGTCAACAGAAGGATAATCTACTACCCACCTCTGAAGTGGATCTAGACAATGTCATTCACAGAACTTCTATAGAGTCTGAAGCACTAGATGCTTCTACTTGAAGATCAGATGGAAATCCTTCCACCCCCATCGTACAAACAAGGGTGAACGAAGGTGTCCCAGGAGCAGGGACTCACTCTGGAGACGAATGTGTTCCTCCAGAGGTCACACCAGGGACACAAGTATCAAGGGATGAGTTCCAAACCCTTGTCACCTCTGTGAACCAAACCATGAAAGAGTTGCAAAGCTCTTTCACATCTTTTGCAGAGAAAACATCAACGGCCTTGCTGAATCTGAACACCAAAATGGACAATCTGTCCACAGAGGTGAAAACGGCCATCACAGAGATGAAATCTTCTGCTCAAACAACTGCCACAACTACAGCCACTTCTGCTAAAGATTTTGGAATAGCTGCAACATCTGCATTCAAGGAATCAGTCAAACATTTCCTTGAACAAATGAACAAGCAATCCAACAAATCACAGAGCATCACAACTGCAGAACTACAGAAGGCTCTGCAAAACGTTCAAGAAGAGGCAATGCGCAACACTACAATGATGCAGCCAAAAGATTACATGACCAGATCACAGCTGACAGAGCTCGGGCAGAATGTCATAAACCAGGTCACAGAAGTCATTGTCTCCTTCACTACTGCAAATGCCAACTACGTCAAAGAATTCAGAAAAAGTGTCGGCAGAATGCGCTTCAACACAGAAGCAGAGCTTGCAACTCTAATCGGTCTCTGTGATGATGTATGTGCAAAGTTGATGGCCGCGGGAGCAGAACTACCAAAGAAACCCAAAGCTTCCTGCAGAGCAGAGGGTACTTCTGATAAGAGTCAGGATGACTCTGATGATGACCATCCTGGTCCTTCAGATCATCCTGAGGGGGAGAATATAAGGGAGAAAGCTACGACCAGAGGACTACAAGCTCCACCAATCGCAGCAGAACCAATCAGCCAAGCCCCTCCAGAACAAACCCAAGATCAAAAGACCACAGAGACAACACCCATCTCTGTGGAATCAACTTCTGAAGAAACCAATATTCCAGAAGCTGATCAGCAAACCACAGAGGCAACAACCACCCCTGTGGTAATCAACTTGGAAGAAAGACCTTCAACAGAATCAACAGAAAAACCCCAAACCATACCAAGAAGAAAGTCGATTGCCACCAAACCAAAAAGAGCAACGACCTCTACTTCTTCTATTCTGAGAAAGATGCACAATACAATGTCTGATCGAATGTCGCAGAGAGAAGAAGAAAGGCACAGGTTCACTTTAGCTTTTCGAATGGGAAGAAGATTCGACATACCTCAATCCACAGAAACCAAGCTCACAGAAGAAGTCACAAAAGAACCTCCCACAGAGGTTACAGAGCAAAACAAGCCAACAGAACCAACGCCACATAAGTCCTCTCAAACACAAGTGTCAAAACCTACAGAGGCAACCCCCATCATTCCAACAGAAGCACCAACAACCAAACCTACAGAAGCAACAGGTTCTGCACCTCCAAAAGCCAAAGACAGGGGAAAGGCAAAAATGACAGAAGAGCCCAAGAAAAAGAAATCAGTACCCAATCCTACAGAAAACTGATGAAAAGCTCCTTTGATGCCTTTCAAACTCCAAAGCCTGAAGAAGAGGACTGGGCATATGGATTGAAGCCTCTGTCAGATATTCCACTAACAGGAAGAGCTGCAGAAGTTGTTCAACATATGGAGAGTCTCAGAAGACGAGTACCACCACATGGTCCAACATACGAAGAAATGGAAGAAGTGGTGTACAAATATCTCTACAAACAACCCTTTCAGAACCTCCATCTAACAGACCAAATCACAAATCCGAACATCAGAGAAGAATTTGAGAACATCTTCAGCAGAACAAAGCCAAGAACCAAAGCAAAAGTCTTCTCAATTCATAAAATCAAAAAGGTAATCTTCTGTAGATTCTCCTTCACAAGAACCTATCCAAGAGTCAGGTACAATATTTACAGAGTCAAAAGGGTAAACAATTCAGAAACCACCTTCGCGGATGCTGACATAAGGAATCTGAATCCCTATGATCTACCTGAACTTCTGCAATGGACAAAGGACAACTACAACACAGAGCCAAACACCAGAGCCTATCAAGTGTTGAGAAAAGCAATGAGGGAAAAGCTTTTGATCTACAGTATGATAGATTTTCAACTGGGAAAGGATCTTGGTCTCAAACATCTGAATTTACGACCACCAGAAGATCGCTGCCCACCCGACGCCGTGCCCAACTCAATCATTACAGAACCAAGATTCGGGTTAGTATTTCAAAACCCACAAGGCGAAGTCAAACTGTTTGTGTATATGGACTGTCAGAAGTACGCAACTAGTACTCTGAACAAGTTCAGTGCAAGCCTTGTAAAATACAGAGATACAGAGAAAATGAATAAAGATGCTGCAGATACTTTCATCAGAGAGATAGATGCCACAATTTGCCTAAGAGAACTCTGCATCAGTTTCTACAAAGAGATCAGAAGAATCGGAAGAGACAACAGAAGCTACAACGATTTCAAAGATGCCAAAATCTGATTCTCAAACCTCAAATCTCTGCAAACCAAGTCAAAATCTATCTTTCATCGTACTCAAATGTAAAATGCCTCTGGCATATTTCTAAATGAAAGAACTTTCGAGGTATTGTTTAACCTCTGTCTTATCTAACTTAGCCTAACTAAACTCAAGTTCAATTTTTTATTTTTCACTACTTAGGGGGAGATTGTTAGCTTCAATCTTCCTAATCATAGAAATATTTAGAAGTAGTGAAAAATAGGCAAAGTGAAGAAAGCCTCTTACAGAGGCTCTGCCGAACTTACCGAGAGATCAAGGTCGAGAAGCTACAGAAGCTAAAGAGGCGTCCTACAGAAGCTCTGTCATACGCGCAAAGAAGACCAAAGACTCGGAATCTGGTGAAGACTGCTCTATAAAGGACCAAACCGCAGAACCTATGTGACACTTCACAGAGCCTCTGCGGTCTTCAACAAAGACTTCAAAGATATTTATAATATCTTGCTACTGTTCCTGGACCTGTTCATCAACTTGCATGGCAACGTACCCTGTCCAACTTCAACGTGTCAAAATCTGAGTGGACTCAATAGGGCTTAGTACATAATAGACGTCTGCTGCATTAAATGCAATACAGCACATCCAACTGTTCATGCCATCCTTCCAACTATTCATACCGTCCGTTCTGAATAGTAGCTCATGCTTTATGGTCCCCTTTGAGTATTATAAAAGGAAGACTCGTGTTGAGTTCTTCCTAATCAAGAATCGAGAAATTAAGAAAGAAAAACATCAAGAACACATAGCTTATATACTTTGAGAGTCGTATCTGTTTTAAAGCTTTGCTTACTCACTGATCTTGATTTTGTTCTTGATATATATATATATATATTCAGTAAACTTTGAGATATTATTTCCTATTCACTGTTTATTTATATTGTGTTCTAAATCTATCAAACATATCTATTAGTTCTTCAAATACGCTTCTGCATCAAAAATAAACTCGAACTAATAGATCTGACAATCTTGCTTAAACAAAACGGGAACCAACACCTTTTTATAAGAATAATTTAAAGGCTCATAACAAAATGGAAGTTGTATTCCTCGTTTGTGTTTGCGTTTATATTCCTCGGTTTCCTCTTCCTTCTCAGGTTCAAGAGGACCAGTCCATTGGATTGCATATTCCAGATACTTTTTGTCTAACCCAAAACAAGCAAAATCATACAAAGTTGGTGTAAACCATCTTCCCTTTTTCAAGTAATGTGGGTTATCATATCCGATACCCTATTCTTTGTTAAAATACGTGAACTCTTTGGGTTTGTTCAAAAAAATGGTTTGATCAGTTTGCCCCCGTTTGTGGAGTTTGGTTTCTAGATCTAGAATTTTAGCCACGTACTCCTTGTGTTGAATTTGAAGAGAAGAGCATTGATAAGTAATGTCTTCTTTCTCATTCAAGCACTGATCAAACTGACGTTGAAGATCAGATAATCTGGCCCTTAAGTCTTTAGGTGCTAATGAAAGATTTTTGCATTTGTCTTTTAGATTAGCATTTTCAGACTTATATGTCTCAGTTAATTTCATTTGAACATTAAGCTTTTCAGTTATTGAACTAATTTCAAGCTTTTGTTCTGCATTCGTGGCCGTGAGGGAGTTTGCCTTTTTAGTGATGGTTTGCAATTGAAGTATGAAGTTTTGTAGGTAAGAGTCACATACCTGATTTGTTTTTGTCTTGTCTTCATCAGTAGACGATTGATATCCCATGAAAGCATCAGCACCTTCATAATCGTCCTCATCATCAGATCTCCCTAGCCAGTACTCATTTTCAGCGAACATTACCTCTCCAGCCTCTTTTTGTCTGGCCAGTGCAAGTTTGGCCTCATAATAGTGAGAGTTCTTCACTGTGGGTTGACGGAAGTCTTTAGCGAAGTGACCGAGTTTCCCGCAGTTGTAGCATTTCACAGGTTCATCTCTCTTCTTGCGGTCACTTTTCTGTGTCTTCTCCTTCTTCTCAGATCTATCTTGCTCTTCTACCTTCTTCTTTCCTTCATACCGATCCTTATAGTCGTGACGCTTATTGGAGGCGGTGGAGAAGCGTTGACTATTGGAGGACGGCTTCTTGTAGAACTTTTGTTGTTGAAAGGGGTTAGTCAGAAGGGCAATAGCTTTCATTAATTCTGATGCTTCATCATCATCATCGTCACCGTCTTTCTCGTCCTCAGATTCTGACTCGGAAGAACTATGTTGTGGACCGCGTCTGGATTGGCTGCTTGAAGATTTCCCCATTTTGGAAGTCATGAGGGCAATAGGATCCACAAATTGTTTTGGCTCATTCTTCTTCTCTCCCAAGAGCTCATTTACTTCATCTTCATCTTGGAGAAGTGTCTCATATAGTTCATTGATGCTGATGTTCTCTATCAAGTTGTTGTGTTTGACATGAGAAGCATACACTTTCCATTCAGGTAGCAAGTTGTTGAGGAACTTTAGTGCGTTCTCAGTATTGGAACGAACAATTTTATTCTTGTTCAGTTCATTGAGAAATAGATAAAAACGTTCATAGGTCTGGGTAAGGGATTCACCGTTACGCTGCTTGAACCCATCGAACTTGGTTATCGCACTATTTATCTTCAGCTGATTTCCTACAACACTCCCTCGCATCATTTTGGCTACTTGGTCCCACATGCCCTTAGCCGTGTCTTTGTAACTGTCTATGGCAGTGTAGATAGAATTAGGAAGGGCTTGTATAAGATATCTCTTTGCATGTTTTTCTCCTTCAGTCATGCCTCTTTCAAATTCTGTCATCTCAGCAAGAGTCTTCGCCTCACTTCGACCTTCTGCAGTGGCAGTTGCAGGTATGTCCTTCATTGGCTTGTCAATTGGTCCATGTTCCAGGGCTCTCTTGATATACTCATAGTTGTCCTTGGACTCTATGAAGATCATGAACCTGTCTCGCCATTGGCTGTACTCGTTCGGGTAGAGACATGGTGGTTTGGTGTCCGTGCCAATTGCGAAAGCATCACGAGAAGTAGACATCTTCGGTTGCAACGGAGTGATCGACAGACGTGTAGATTGATTCAAAGTGTAAAACCTAACGCAAGGCACTAAGAGTGGAGTCCTAACGCAGGTTCTATGAGTGGTCAGACACTAACTTAGCTTACTGGAAAGAAATCCAACTAAGTGATCTGATCTGGAAGTGTCCGGACCAGAATTATGAAAAACAGTTCAAAATCGCAGAGTTGTCCGGATAGGTAAGAGAGTTCGGATAACTTGAGTTGTCCGGATAACCAAGGTTACCGGATGGACTAAAGATACCGGATAGAATCAACAGGATAAACAAAGTTTACCGGATGCAATAGAGTCCGGAAAGTATGAGATTTCCGGGTACTTTGAAGTTTCCGGAAACTGTGATGTGTCCGGATACTACGAAGATTCCGGGTAAAACGAGGATTTCCGGATAAAATGAATTCCGGATACTTTGAATTATCCGGACCAAAATTACCCGGAAAGTTGAGATTAAAGAGAACTTACCCGGATGACTGACTTACCCGGATGATTGACTTGTCCGGAAGAATCGAACTAGTCCGGATGGAACCACAAACGTCCGGACACCTTGATCTGTCCGGAAAACGCGGCTGTTTTATCCGGACACTGCGGTTGTTTTGATAAATCGATCGAAAACTCAACTAGGGTTACTCTAGTGTGTTCCTGAAAGGTTAAAAACAATACCAAGCACATAAACAACACTAACCCAATCGATTTTAGAGCAAAAACAACACCTTTTGATATCAAAAAATCCGATTTTTAAATAAGAACACAACTAAAAGTTTCTGAACTTATTATGCGAAATTGACCAATCAAACGAACGAATTTGGATGTGAAAATTTGCAGAAACACTTATAATGATAATGCTAACACAACCCAATAAGCAAAAACAATCAATTTACGCAGAATCACAGAATCAAAAATTCAAGAAAAGTCAGACGTGAAAAAAATCAAACTAACCAGAAATCTAAGAATGATACTTTGAATCGAATCCGTCTGTCTGCTCTGATACCAATTGTAGAATCCAGATCCGTGCAACGATTATGTTTGTGAAATCAATAATAATAAACAGTAAGAATACGATTTCAACTGGTCATCTCTGATTAATGCTTTCAATGTAGAGAGGATTACAATACGAATAGAAAGAAAGCAAATGAGACAACTAGCTAATTTTCTAAGCTAATTGCACTTTAAATATGTTGGGCCCGTGGTAACAAGCCCACGGCCCGTTCACAATGGACTAAGTTTAAACAATTACAATTCAAACCCTTGAACTTAAAATCAACATAAATTCTACCCTAACAGCAATGCATTAAATGCATGCAGTATATAAGAAGAAGAACTCAATTCATTTTGAAGTAACTTGCTAACTCTGGACAAGTTCATCCTTCTTATCTTGAGATAGGTTATTATTAGTAATTTCCTTCTCCTTCTTAGTGCAAGAAACTTTGTGTTCCAACTTGTTTAGATTTAGGATTTATCCTTAATCTTGTTTCCGCAACAAGCTGTAAATTGTTAATGATTTATCAATAAACAATTTAGAAAAGTAAAATCTGTGTGTTTGTATTCAACCCCCCCCCCCCCCCCCTTCTACAAACTTGTATAACCCTTCGGGACCAACAACATCAGTTCCAGGAAGAATGAACTTTGACGCTGTTGTGTCCGATGTCGTGCTCTGCCAAGAACTGCGTGCTCTCGGCTACGCTAGGGAGCTCAACCACCCATCGCACTTCTCCAGGGTACATCTGACACCACTATGGTACAATGTCCACCATCCTTAACAGGTATCTACCATCAATCATCAAGGGCATCGATCAGACAATCGTGAACCTTCTTCGACTCTTCCACGCCGTGGCCTACAACAGGCACACAGATTATGCATCCATCCTATGGATTGAGCTGCTCGAAAAGGTTCAAAAGAAATGAGGCAACAAAAGACTATCGTGCCTCACGTTGCCCAGATTCATGCAGCTCATCGTTACACACTTCATGGCCGCCGACCCAACTATTCCTCGACGCGCTGACCATGAGGTGCTCATCTCGACTCGCATGACTAGCATTCAGAATAAACAACCAATACCTAACCTAGTTCCAATGCTACTACCTACTGACTTGTTGTCTCTCGCTGACCCTTCGGCACCGAGTGTGATAGATTATTGGAGAGAGAACAACTTAGTCGCTTCGATGGTCCAACCAGATCCGGTAAGACCTGCCCAAGGAGCGCGCCCCGAGCGACGTGAGGGTCCTCGTACTAGAGGTGGTAGGGTCCGGAGAGTAGGGGCTCCCGGATAGGACGTGTTGAGAGAAAATATTGTGAGGGGTCATGACGTGGGAAGTGCAGAAAGGTCGATACGCGAAGCTAGCTCGTCCCATCACTAACCCACTCCACCTCCATCACCACAACTCAAAGAACCCGAATTACATGAGGTGGAAGTGGTCGACATCATGCGAGAACAACCACAAGAAGAAGAGGCAGCCTCCTCTTCAAGCTCCGAGTCGGGCTCTGGCTCAGAGTCGGGTTCCAAATCTGGTTCTGAATCAGGTTCGGCATCTGGTTCTGACCTTGGGTCCTCGGGATCAGATGATGAATCAACGAACTCGGATGACAATGATGGTCAGTTCCGCATGGAACCCATCCCTCGCACCCCAGCCGAAACTGGAGAGACAAGGAGAGCGGAGGGAGTTTCAATCGAAAATGAAAATATTGGTGAGCAAGTGAGGGAAAGGAGAAGCACAAAAAATCATGAGCGATATAGAGAGCAGAGGTCACCTACTCAGGTCTCCTCCACCCAGCCTCCTTTAAGCCAGACAGCCACATCCGCTACTCCGTCTCATTCGTTGGGACAGGGTATTGAAACAGACGTCGTGGGCCTAGCGATGCAATCGCACACCCCACCCAGCCACTCAGTGTCCTCTCAAAAGGATATTGTTTCATTTTCACTAGGAGACGTAGCACATCTACCACCGGTCTATCACTTGGAGAGCTCCGGTGTTGAAACAAGAGAACTCCTGCCCCGGTTCTCGACTTCTTTGGATGTGCGATCGAGTCTAGAGCCACTTGATGATATTCTTTCCTTGGCTAGGACACAAAACATATCCACTGCTAATGTTGAGATTCTTCGTTACTCGGCCGGAACACCCCGAGTGAGTCTACCTTCTGGTTGCTTGCAAGGACAGGGTGGAAGTCCTGCCACGGCTATCCTTACGCCAACCGTGAGCGCAGACGGTACTACGGTGCAATCCACCGTAGTTACTACAACTGGTAAGCTAAGTGCTCCAGGTGTTAGCATCCCGGAGTTCGTCTCCAAGGAAACTCTGGACGGCGCCTTAAAGGCTGTCCAAGCAGAAATATTGAAGACGCTTTCAGAGGATATGAACTTCATCAAAAGGTCCATAAAGGGTAAGGAAACTGCAGTTGATCCCCCTACGCAACCACAGGTTATACTTCCTCACCTGACACCTAACCCGCAGAACATGACCATCGATGCTTTAAAAGCCGCATTGCTCGATAAGCTCTTGTCCCAAACGAACACAGATACATCCTCTGAAGCCAACCTCGTGAGTCTACTTCGCTCACAAACACAACCCCCAGTCACTCAAACATATTCCCAAGCCCAAATACACACTAAGCTTGATACCCTTACCTCAACCCTAACCGATGTTAAGCACACCCTCGAAACTTTATCTGAGTGGGTTGCCAGCCTCAAAAACACCTACAAGGGTCAATCCCAGGGCTCGAAAAGAAAATATGATGATCAGGAGGATCCTGACCAGCATGAGGGGAGAAAAGACAAAGACTGACTGAGCTGTCAACCTCAGCGACAAAACCGTTAACCGAAACTCCAGCTGAAACTAAACCACACCAATAGCCTGAAGATGAAAACATGGTTCAGGACATGGAGTTATCTACACCGGGCAGAGATCAAGTTCCAGAATCAGCAGACCCAACGGTTGAACAGCCTGAGGAAGAACCAGAAGAAAACTTGATGCGACAGTTCCGGAAAGACCAGTTCTAGATGTGATCGATGAAGACTCGGATGGTAATCCGAAAGCTAAACAAGCATGGAAAGAGAAAGCAGTTTTGGCCATTTAATCTGAGACAGGCGCTCTGTGGGATTTCTCAGATAACGGTTTCATGAACAATGAAGATTATGATCGGTTCCTCCTTCAAAACGAACAGGTAACAGATTCTCAACATGACACACACGACACCGCAGGTACCTCCGAAATTCCAAATCCCGAACCGAAAATGACTCAACCTCAACCAATTCAACCACTTCGTTGGGAGAGAGTCCGAATCTTGGTTCCATATCTAGAAGAATCGTATAAAAATATTTTCATCCACTGGATCAGACCTCTCGACCCGGTTATGTGTCATGGGGTCTCAGATCTGGCAGAATTGATTCGTTCTCAGTATTTGGAGGTGATGAAAAGAAGCAGAATGGTACATGAAGTAAGAACCAACCACAGGATCACTGAAATTGTGGAAATCGTCTCTGACAAAGTCCTGAAGGTTTGGTTCCCAGTATTCACTATTAAATGAGATGATTGGAAAGAATGGTATTCTCGGAAGCCGACTTCAAAAATCTAAACTTGAAAGATTTCCTGGTTCTTCTTCGAGAGTTAAAGGCCCGCACCATCGGACCACTGCCTTACACCGAAGCCCTTGAAACGATAAAGAGATTCATGAAGTGCACCATTACCCTCTCGTACATCTACGACTTTCAGATGGGAATAGAAAGCAATCAGAAGAAAGTGAATGTGCTGAAGCCCAATCTGACTCTTCCCGATGTTGAAAACGTACCGGTACATGCTCTCTTACTCAAACCATAGACAGGGATTATGTATCTGAACGACAAGGGAGAGAAACATTTTATGAGGATCAGTAAGGTGCACAAGTTCAGCGAAGGGACTTTGATGAAGATTAAGAACGTGCTGAGTGTAATACCCCGGATAAGTTCGTTAGTTAAATTCCCCTTTTCGTTAAATTTAGTTAACTTTAAAATTGGATGTTTAGAGTAAGTTTGGGTAAGTTAGAAGTTAAGGGTGTTTTGGGTCATTTCTGAATAGTTCAAGGCCAAAAGTGTAAATTGGGTTGATATACATCCTTTCAGACTTCAGATATTTCATAAGGCAGAAATATCAGTGTGTGTGTGTGTGTGTGTGTGTGTGTTTTGAGATAAGAAGGAGAAAAGAAGAAGAAGTTAGGTTAAGGCTTCAATTGATGTGCTTGGAAGTGATTTAAGGTATGTTTCCTTTATGTTTTATGTTTGTAATTGCTAGTAGATAGTTCCTATCGGAATAGAATCATCGATTTCATATATGGGGTTAAATTATGTCGATTTTTGGGTAGAATTGGGTAAACCGACAGAGGTTTCCGGACACAAGTTGAATGTGTCCGGTAGTTTCTTTTGGTGGTGTCCGATAATTCCTATGGCTAGTGTCCGGACAGTCATGTATCCGGTAAGTATATATTTTTCTATAGTTTCCGGATGAATTAAGATACCGGGTGGTATCCGGGTTACTTTGGTTTCCGGATGTCGTCCGGATTATTGATGTTGTCCGGAAAGTCATGCTGTCCGAATTGGTCTTGTTGTCCGGATAGTTTTGTGGTATCCGAAAACATTGGTTGTTTGGTCACTTTTGAGGATAAGAGTCAGATAGATTTATCTAGAGTTCGTAACCTACTAGTATGTCTTATGTGTTCAATTGGTAAGGAGATATTTGTATTTAACTTATTTCAGATTCTGTGAATTTTGGGTGAAAGACTGAATCTTTTGGGAAAAGCTTGTTAGCATTTTGATAAGCAAACATGTGAGTTTTACTTCAAAACGTTTTCAAATTGGAATACTTATATGTGGATTGAGAATGTGATATAGAGTGTGATTATGTGCTTATGTTTGAAATATAATATATTGAGATGTATATTGTATTTATATGAGCATTACACTACACGAGAGCACGTTGGCCGGGCTTAGGACCGGCGGAGTATTGGCTGTACGGAGGGACAGCGGTGTTGGATGTATGTAAGTGCAGCGGAGTAAATTTATTAGTTGGCTCGCAACCAATTAATATGGCATGGGAATGAGGAGATGTACACAATGCACGAGTCTTGCTTAGTATTTAAATACTTGTTGTTTATTTTTGTTTTATAAAAGGATTACTAAACAGACAGGGATTATCTCACTAGACCGTTTGGTCTAACCCTCGTTTTGTTTTCAAAAATATGTATTCCAGGTCAAGGAAGGTATAAAGGCAAGGATAAAGTGTAGGATGCTTTTGGATGACTGATGATGAATAGGAAGTTCTTATGTATCGTTTTGTTTGAATAGTATTACAAAATGTATTGTAAGTTATTAGTGAATAGTGGATACTCAAATATGTATTTTATAGTTTTGAGACTGAAGGGACCTTATATGATCTATGATGTATCTTTTGATTATGTAACGATGTTATGCAATATATGTTATTTGACGCATGTTTGAGAACCGGGTCATTACAGATGGTATCAGAGCCCTAGTTTAAGGGATTTAGGTATTTGGATCCATACCTAGACTTAAACTGCATGTGAAGTAGGATGTCCCTATTATTTTAGAACCTTGGGATGCTAAATATAAAAGGTAGAAGGAACATCATGTAAGGTAATTTCAAATTACATTTGGCCAGTGTAATCATGAACTTACAGGTACATGTTTGAGCTGGAAAACCTTATTATATGGGGTATGTGCTTACGTGTATATTAACCTTGTTGAAACCTACAGAATGGAAAGTGGTACTCGACGTACAAATAGAGAGGGAGAATGAAATCCTAATAGAACGAATCCAACAGTCGGGACAAGGGGAAGAGGGGGAGAACGAGGTAGGGGCAGAACAGGAGGCAGAGTTCAGTTACGAGGTACATAATTTGTTACAAGGGACGATTTGGCGGCTGAAATGGGAAGACTACAAGCAAGTATACAAGCTATGTTCGACCGAACTCGTTTTACTGAGACTGAAATACCAGATCCTAGTCTGGAAGACGAGATGCCCATTACACCTACTGTCATACCGGTGCCAAGGAAGTGTGATTATAAGATGTTTCTAAGTTGCAAACCTCCAACCTACTCAGGAGAAAGAGATCCAGTGAAGGCTATGAGGTGGCTAAAAGAGATAGAAGCTATCTTCAAAACCAGTAAATGTGCCGATGAAGATAGAGTGCTATATGGAACTGCAATGTTGAAGGCGGATGCATTATATTGGTGGGAAGCTCTCATTACCTCTAGAGGATCTGATGTATATTCTACTTTTTCTTGGGACGAATTCACTACAGCTTTCAAGAGACAGTTTTGTCCGCAAGAAGCAGATAGACAACTGGAAGAAGAATTCATGAACCTGCAACAAGGGAGTTTATCGGTTAGGGATTATACTGCTCGTTTCGTAGAGAAGTCTCGTTTCGCAGAGTACTATGTTGCCACGGAGGAACTTAAGATGGAAAGGTTTATCTTCGAGTTAAAGTCAGAAATATAGAAGTCTAGTGATTGCCAAGGGACCGGAAACCTTCTCAGCTGCAGTAGATGCCGCGGAAAATCTAGAAAGAGATAAAGGGAGGGATGCTGGTGATAGAAGTTTTGGGAAAAGAAAATTGGAAGAAATGACGTACGATTTGAAGGAGTACGAATCCCCGAGGTTTGATAGTCGTTCACCTTTCAGACCAGCTGAAAGACCATGTCCAAAATGCAACCACATTCATCAAGGAAACTGCTATGTTGATTCCCGAAATTGCTACAAGTGTGGAAAGTCGGGTCATATCGCTAAGGACTGTTGGGTGACTCGATTATGTTTTCATTGCAATTCCCCTGATCATATTCAATCAGATTGTCCACAATGGAAAGCACAGCAGGGTAGTATGATGGTGAGACCAACGGGTGTTAGGTCGGGAGGGGTACAAGGGCCTGAGGTACCGAAAGCAAAAGGTTGTGTCTTCCAAATGACAGCACAAGAAGATGAGGAAAATTCGGATGTGGTTACAGGTACATTTCTAACAAACTCTATACGTGCTAAGGTGTTATCTGACTTCGGTGCAAAATGGTCAATGGTAATTCCGTTCTTTTGTTGATTATCTGTGTTAGAGATATAGATAGGTGTGGGGTGTCTATTCAGTTAGTTTATATGGCTTTGATTGAGTTCGAAGTAGTAGTGATAAGTATTCATACCTTTTCGCTTAACCGAATTCCGGGACGGAATTCTTTTAATGGGGAGATGATGTAATACCCCAGGTAAGTTCGTTAGTTAAATTCCCTTTTTCGTTAAATTTAGTTAACTTTAAAATTGGATGTTTAGAGTAAGTTTGGGTAAGTTAGAAGTTAAGGGTGTTTTGGGTCATTTCTGAATAGTTCAAGGCCAAAAGTGTAAATTGGGTTGATATACATCCTTTCAGACTTCAGATATTTCATAAGGCAGAAATATCAGTGTGTGTGTGTGTGTGTGTTTTTAGATAAGAAGGAGAAAAGAAGAAGAAGTTAGGTTAAGGCTTCAATTGATGTGCTTGGAAGTGATTTAAGGTATGTTTCCTTTATGTTTTATGTTTGTAATTGCTAGTAGATAGTTCCTATCGGATTAGAATCATCGATTTCATATCTGGGGTTAAATTATGTCGATTTCTGGGTAGAATTGGGTAAACCGACAGAGGTTTCCGGACACAAGTTGAATGTGTCCGGTAGTTTCTTTTGGTGGTGTCCGGCAATTCTTATGGCTAGTGTTCGGACATTCAAGTATCCGATAAGTATCTCTTTTTCTGTAGTTTCCGGATGAATTAAGATACCGGGTGGTATCCGGGGTACTTTGGTTTCCGGATGTCGTCCGGATTATTGATGTTGTCCGGAAAGTCATGCTGTCCGGATTGGTCTTGTTGTCCGGATAGTTTTGTGGTATCCGGAAACATTGGTTGTTTGGTCACTTTTGAGGATAAGAGTCAGATAGATTTATCTAGAGTTCGTTACCTACTAGTATGTCTTACGTGTTCAATTGGTAAGGAGATATTTGTATTTAACTTGTTTCAGATTCTGGGAATTTTGGGTGAAACACTGAATCTTTTGGGAAAAGCTTGGAAGCATTTTGATAAGCAAACAGGTGAGTTTTACTTCAAAACGTTTTCAAATTGGAATACTTATATGTGGATTGAGAATGTGATATAGAGTGTGATTATGTGCTTATGTTTGAAATATAATATATTGAGATGTATATTGTATTTATATGAGCATTACACTACACGAGATCACGTTGGCCGGGCTTAGGACCGGCGGAGTATTGGCTGTACGGAGGGACAGCGGTGTTGGCTGTATGTAAGTGCAGCGGAGTAAATTTATTAGTTGGCTCGCAACCAATTAATATGGCCATGGGAATGAGGAGATGTACACAATGCACTAGTCTTGCTTGGTATTTAAATACTTGTTGTTTATTTGTGTTTTACAAAAGGATTACTAAACTGACAGGGATTATCTCACTAGACCGTTTGGTCTAACCCTCATTTTGTTTTCAAATATATGTATTCCAGGTCAAGGAAGGTATAAAGGCAACGATAAAGTGTAGGATGCTTTTGGATGACTGATGATGAATAGGAAGTTCTTATGTATCGTTTTGTTTGAATAGTATTACGAAATGTATTGTAAGCTATTAGTGAATAGTGGATACTCAAATATGTATTTTATAGTTTTGAGACTGAAGGGACCTTATGTGATTTATGATGTATCTTTTGATTATGTAACGATGTTATGCAATATATGTTATTTGACGCATGTTTGAGAACCAGGTCGTTACACTGAGAAAGATAACTGAAGAAGAGGAAAGAGACTCGTCAGAGAAATACGTTAACGTCAGAAAGTATCTTGCCAAAGAGCTACTCAAAAAGATTAAAGACAGGCTGGAATACAGGAACTCCATAAGGCACTTTGAGATTCTTTTTGCAATCTGAAAGCGATATGTCCTGTAACACCTTAGGCATATCCCACATCGGTCGTGGACAGGAGAGATGCTGGGTATATTAGTAAACCTTGGCCTTACCAGACACAACGCGTTTTGGGGCCACAAGCATGCGGGTTCCTTGGGAACTCTGTGGTTAAGCGTGCTTGGGTGGGAGTAGTACCAGGATGGGTGACCTCCTGGGAAGTCTTTGCGAAGTCCTTGCCAGGTCGCCAAGAACAAAGTCGTGAGCCAGTGGGGCAAAGCGGACAATATTGTGTCGTGGTAAGCGGGGTGTTACAAATGGTATCAGAGCAACTCCTGTGCCGTTCGGGATGGTGGGGCAAACCTCATCGAGGACGATGAGTCCCTAAGGGGGGGGGGGGGGGGGGGTGTGTAACACCTTAGGCATATCCCACATCGGTCGTGGACAGGAGAGATGCTGGGTATATTAGTAAACCTTGGCCTTACCAGACACAACGCGTTTTGGGGCCACAAGCATGCGGGTTCCTTGGGAACTCTGTGGTTAAGCGTGCTTGGGTGGGAGTAGTACCAGGATGGGTGACCTCCTGGGAAGTCCTTGCGAAGTCCTTGCCAGGTCGCCAAGAACAAAGCCGTGAGCCAGTGGGGCAAAGCGGACAATATTGTGTCGTGGTAAGCGGGGTGTTACAGAATTGGCGTGAGATCGAACTTCAATTCAAAGGGGGAGATTGTTAGGTATCAAAGTTAGTTGAATAGAAGTTCAGGGACCATTTATGCTTGTAACTATCCCTAATGGGATATAAATAGTTTGTTTTTGTTTAGAATTAGGGTTAATGACCTAATTACTATTTGCTAAACACCTTGTACGGCTATAGAGTAGTTCATATTTTTTGTTATTCAATCAAGTGAGATTTATGACTTGTTAATGCTATTGTGTTGATTACATTGATTGCACTTGTTAATATGGGATCCACATGTTGCTTTACTCTCCTCAGAGTTAGTGCCTACTCAGCGATCAACTGTCACGATCACTGAAATAGAATCTAACTCTGATGATTCATCAGAAGCTGATCCTTCAGAACTTGATGAATCTCTAGCATTCCTGACAAATTCTTTCAGGAGATTTGCTAGAAAGAGTAACTTCAGAAGAACTAAACTTCTTTCCCTCACTAACAAGCCTAAATCCACTCGTGTTGATAAGGCTACTGCTACCTGCTTTAACTGTGAAAAAGTAGGACACTTTGCAAGTGAATGTAGGTCAAAGAAAGCATTCAAACCTTCTACATCCCACAAGAAACCATTTACTCATACGTAAAGATGATATGTATCAAAGGCTCAAAGAAAAGTACGAAACGCTGAAGAGCTACAAGAAGAAAAGATAACATACCTGACAAGTTGGCTTCTTTAGGAGGATAGCCAAGTTGTCATCAGCGAGGCCTTTATTTTGCCTTGCTGCATCTTCTTAGCAGGAGACTTTGCAGCGGTCCCCTCCCCTGGTTCGTTGATGGAGACACCCTTTAGAGCAGGGACTTTGATGACTTCAGGATGGAACCAAAAGGGATCATCATCTTCATCATCATCATCCTTGGGAGAAGGACGGGATGAGGGTTCTTCATCACCTATTTCTAGTTGTTCCTCCTCTTCATCATCCTCTTCCTCATCCTCAGAGTCGATATTCAAGACTTTGTCAGCGGGAGAATGAGGAGGGTCTTCACCTAACTCCCTCTCAGAAGGAGAGGGTTCTTCAGCGGTTCCCTCGGGATGATCAAGTTCCTGAGGGTCTTCATTTTCAGCATTCTCTTCCTCCCCCCTCAACGTTGCTACCAACACTGCTCCTCCAGTCTTGACAAGGCCTGAGAATTTAAAGTGTGAGTTGAATCAGATTGTTCTTGCCTCAAACAACCCCTATGCCATGTTGGAATTTCCAAAGAAAAGCCATCCCCACATCTCACTGACGTTGTCAACTTCATAAAGACATGCCCCCTTTCCACTGTTATGACCATCACACCCCCTGCACACCGTAATCTTCTACAACAGTTCTGGTACACTGTTCATCGTACCAGTACTACCTCCAGAAAAACTAGAAAGGAATACTCAGTAATCGGGTTTCAAACCGAACTGGGTCAAGGATCCATATCCCCTGCAGCCATCAGCCAGGCATTGAATCTCCTTGGCAGTAGCAAAACTAAACCTTTCGTTCCTCTCACTGACCCCAACACCACTGAAGGTGAGGCTGAACTGATAGCCTTTCTTGACCTCATGAACTATTTATGGGACTGAACCCGCAGTGGGGAGCCCGACAAAAATCTTACCAATGTACTAAAAAACAAGATGCCTAATGAGTTAAACTTCATCTTCGCCCACATCAAAAGTTGTATGACGGCCAAAACAGGATCCATTGATCAAGCCTCAAAGACTCAGATCGCCATGACTTATGCACTGCTGAAAGGGATGCATGTGGACTATGCATGCAACATCTTTGAAGACCTGATGGACCGAGTCAAGAAACCAGAACGCTCCACAACCGTTCCCTACCCGCGTTTCATCTCCGTCATCGTACAACTGGCTCTGGGTAGCCACTATCTTAAGCAGGGAGACTACAAGCTCTCCCAAGTCGGCCCTAAGGTAATCGACTTCAAACCCATCCAGGACGAGGTAAGTCTGTCTACTCTACTCTCTCTTCTACGCCCCACTTCTTCTCCTTATGCAGCTACCTCGTCAGCGGTACAACCCCCCGTTGTGACCCAGGCTGCAACCACCACCTCTTCTAAAAAGAGGAAACCATCTTCTACCCCACTTGGCACCCATAAGACCAAGAAGACCTTCATGGAGAAACCTCAGCCTTCCCAGGCTCAAGACTCCACGTTGGCCTCTTCACAGGAAATGCTGGATGGTTACGTGGTCCACTCCACCACATCTGCAACAGCTACCCCATCATCCACTCCAGAGAATCAAGTCTCTGAAGCTTCTACGGAACCTACCCCAACATCTTCAGTGCCTCCAACGTGGAATCAGTAGCACCACTTTTCTCAACCACTGCTTCTTCTTCTACTCCTTTTGTCTTTCACATCTTCATCATTGCACCAATGCTCCCATCATTCCCACTGATGGATACCAACGCCGCCACTCTATAAAGCTTGATCTGACATAACTTCATAGGACCTGTAGGATCTTCTACAGCAATCCCTGCTCGTTCTTTCGAGGACGACTTGGAACATTGGGGAGCAACTCGAGACTTCAGCACCTTCTCCAACCCAAATCCTACAGGTATCCAAACACAATCTATACCCCTCTCTGAAATCCCAACTTCTGAGCTTTCATTTGCTCACAAGTTATTTTCTTTTTCAGGTTTTAACTTGGGCACGATCAGCAAGTCCCTCAAGTACATCGTTGATAAAGTGGAACCTCTCTCCACCAACCTCGGCTCAAACACCTCAGCGGTTAATAACGATGGTGTGGCGCTAAAGAATGTTGCCACCTCCCTGATAGAGAAAGCTACTACTAATGATCTTTCATCTCTGAAATGGGGAGTGAAGGACCTGGAGCTCGCCCTCACAAATAATACATCAGCGCTCCAGGCCGTCCAAACAGAGGTCGCCACACTCTCCACCGGCTACAAGGATCTCTCTACCCAATTCACCAGTCTCAGTGGTGAAGTTGGGTCCCTGAAAACCTCAGTTACAAACCTCCAAGGTGAGGTGAGTCGCCTTTCCTCAATAGTAAATGATTGTAACTCGCTGCTCACCGAAATGCTGGAGAGGATGGACGCCCCGACAATCCCTGTCTCACATTTCTCTCAAAATGATTGCAATCTTTTGGGGATGGCAACGGATTTCGTCATTCTAGCTACATCTCGCATCCCTGACCTTGAAATCAGGTTAGACACTGTTGAGATGTTAACGGCCTCAGCTTCATGGCACCCTGGCTTGGAAGACAGGGGTCCTGAGGTCGCTGCTGACGATACTGCTGACAATGCTGCTACCTCCCCCCATTCGGTGCATGAGGGGGAGAAGACCGCGGAAGACTTCCCCCGAATTGTTGAGGGGGAGGAAGAGAATGCCGAAAATGAAGACCCTCAGGAACTTGATCATCCTGAGGGAACCGCTGAAGAACCATCTCCTTCTAAGGGGGAGCTAGGTGAAGACCCTCCTCATTCTCCCGCTGACAAAGTCCTGAATACCGACTCTGAGGATGAGGAAGAGGATTATAAAGAGGAGGAATAGGTAGAAATAGCTGATGAGGAACCCTCATCCCGTCCTTCTCCCAAGGATGATGATGATGATGAAGATGATGATTGTTTGGGCAAAAAATCACGTCGCTCGACCGCGACCAGAACAAGTAAGACGTATGATTAAGGACTATATCTTGTATTAAGATAAGGTCTCGACAAAGACCCAGAACACCATCATCGTCCCTCATAAAAGGTAAGTCGAGAGTTCCTTACGACGCTCGACCATAGCGTCGCCCGATCCACACGACTATTATATAAGGACGTGCGACCTCGACCAAAGCTAACGTTCACCATGACCGTTTGTTAAGTGTTTAATGCAGGAATAAAAGTCATTAAGGAGCAACGACTATAACCGACGCAATCATTAAACAGCCGGCGACCGTAACGGACGAAGATCATTACTTCGGCGACCGTTTCCAACCGTTAAGGCCATTAAAGGAGCATTCATGGATGAAGTTAAGGACACGAAGACTATAAATATCAAGCTCAATCAACATTTCAAGACATCGAATATTCGGCGATTAACAACCGAAGCAATATTCAAGAACACCTGAAGTGAAGAACCATTATTCTAAGTATCGCTCTCGACGCACGACAACAGCCCTCGACCAGCAGTTCACACTTTGTTTCGTACACGACAAACACCTATTTTTACATTCAAACACTTGTACTTTACATTTCAAAGCATTTTCTTCATTTGTATTGTAATCACTGTACGATCGACACCAGTATCCAAGGACATCGCCCCTGATTGGCGACCATAGTATAGCGACGACACCCCCTGTCGTCCGCAGGTTTTTTCCTCGATTGAGGTTTTTCCCGCGTCATCAAATTCCTTGTTTCTTTATTTTATTTATCGCCGCACGTCTTGTCGAAAGATTCTTTCTTTAGTTGTTTAAGTCCACATCGACCTTAAGTTGTCCCTTTGGTGCGATTTTTGGCATTAACAGTTTGGCGCCATCCGTGGGACTACATCTAGAGAAAATCCTCGACGAACGTGCATTTTACTAATAGTTTCTTGGAGTTTCTTCTATTTTCTGTTGCAGGAAAATGGCAGCCCCTGGAAATCCGCAGCAAGCCGTCGTTCAGATATATCAGGAGCTCGAGGTTGCCAGGAATCAACTCAATGCAATGGTAGAGCAGAATCGCAGAGCAGCTGAAGAGAACGTGCGGCTAAGGAATCCTTTTGGACCCCAGAATGGTCATAGACCATTCATCCAGAATCCAGGTTCGGGACCAGGCCCGTCCCTGCAGAATCAGTATCCAGGTCCATTCATGCAGAATCAGCAACCGGGTCCATTCATTCCGAATCCCCAGTCTGGGCAGATTACCCCTCAGCACTGCAGAGCCTACCCAAAGGTTCAGGGCGGATTGTAGGAAGTGGGCGATAAGTTTTTTTATTTCTATGAGAAGCTCTGACCACCACCCTTGAACAATGGATCCCAACCATTGCAAGGTGGCGCCCAGCCGTTTTCCCAGCCGTTCCAAAGTGGTCCGCAACCTTTCCAACAAGGATCACAACCTTTCCAGCAGAGATCGCAGCCATTTCAGCAGGGACCACAATCGTTTCAGAATGGACCGCAGCAATTCCACTATGGGTCGCAACCATATTTTGTCCCGTTCAACGGGGACACCAATGGTTCGTCGCATGGTAATGGCACTAGTCCAGGGACCAATCCCTCGATAGGGGCAAATCCTGATCTTAACGATCCCGTCGCCCAGCGTTTGAAGATGTTAGAAGACCAAAATGAGCGCGTCCTGTCCTTGCTCGCCAAGTTGCCTAGGGCAGCCGTGCCTGTCGACGTCGAGCCTCGCTCGGGGTATCAGGCGTCGCCCTTCATCGACGAGATCGCCACCGTCGAGGTCCCAAAGAAGTATAACATTCCTGCCTTCACTCCCAAGTATTCGGGTGTGACCGATCCAACCGAGCATGTCGCACATTATAAGCAGCTCATGTGGACAATCTCGATTCCACACATATACCAGGAAGTATGCATGTGCAAGAGTTTCGGGGCGACTCTCACTGGTCCAGCTCTCCAGTGGTTGATCAATCTCAAACCCAAATCTATCGGGTCGTTCGCCGAATTGGTCAACCAATTCTCCCGGCAATTCGCCAGCAGTCGTAAGATGGAAAAGCAGACTAGTGATCTGTACTATGTCGTGCAGAAGACCAATGAGTCTATTCGAAGTTATTTCAATAGATTCAATGCCGAAATGATCAATATCCGCAATTGTGACATCAAAACTGCGATCGAAGCTTATAAGCGTGGTCTAGACGATAGTTCACGTCTATATATCGATCTTACCAAGTATCCCCCAGAGACTTTCGAAGACGTCCGAGCTCGAACCTTAGCATATATGAGGGTCGAAGACGACGCAGCCTTTCGTCACAAACACACTGACGGCAAGAAGTCGTTAGGTGTCAAGAAGCCAGAATTCAAGCCGAAAGCCATATCCAGAATAGAGCCAGCGCGTCAGATTTCAAACGTTCGTTTCAAGACGAAGGCAGAAGCTAAAACCGTGACTAAATTCCCCGTGTACCCCAAGATCTCCTCTTATGGGTTCAAAGGGTCAGCTAAAGACTTAGTCGAAGCTCTGAAGACCACCCAAGCAACCATCCGGTGGCCGAAGAAGTCTGACTTGGACGACGCTAAGAAGGATAAATCAAAGTGGTGCGACTTCCACGTCGACCATGGTCATACGACAGATGATTGTATCGCACTCAATAAGGAATTGGCATATCATGTTCCATAAGGTAATCTCAAAGATATTATTGATGATGTCGTTCTTCCAGCTAATAGCCACCGATCGTCAGTACCCAAGCTTGCAAAGATCATCAATTGCATCACTGATGGTTCGGACATGTGTGGTCTGACGTACTCCGCAGCTAAGCGTCATGCCAGTCAAGTGCCCGACGACCGGCCTATTCCTCGTTCATCCAGACCCAAAGGAGATTTAGAAATAGAAGCCATGAAGATCGTGTTCGACCAAGTCGACCTCGGCGAGTCGTACCAAAAGCATCACGACGGGTTGATCATTCAACTCACGGTCGGTAACTATTTGACGCATCGAGTAATGGTAGACGGGGGCAGTTCAGCAAACGTCATTTTTCTCAACACTATCAAAGCCATGGGAATTGATCGCTCAGAAATCACCTGACGTTCGACAACTTTGGTCGGTTTCAATGGAGAAGCGACGAGCACCTTTGGAGAGATAATTTTGCCCGTCTATGCCGGAGGAGTCAATAAGCAGACTAAGTTCAGTGTTATCGACTGTGCGTCAACCTATAACATCATCTTAGGTCTACCATGGATTCATGAAATGAAAGCCGTTCCCTTGAAATATCATCAAATCATGAAATTCCCTACGCCGTGGGGAATCCAAGAGATCAGAAGCGAGCAAAAAGTCACTCGAGATTGCTATAAAGCCACCTTGAAGCCGCGAAAATATGCCGTCAAGAACGTCACTCCAACCCAAGGCAAAACACGATCATAAGAGTCACGACAGGTTTGTTTCTTTTTTCTGAAATAACAGGTTCGCCAGGTCGTGCGACGCGTATATTGTGGTGACTTGCGACGACATGTCCCAGACCTAGCATGTCGTCTCAAAGCCACCACAAGGGGGCAAGATGATACAATATATCCAGAGGCCCAGCATAAAAACCAAAAATTCAAAGTATTTCAGAACACTCGACAAGAAGGTACGTTCCTTACCCTTTTTCATTTTTTACATATGATTATTTACCAAGACAATTACTGACTTAAGCATCGGAGGGTCGTTGGTTAGCCAACGACCAAACCCCCAACATCACTTTATCGCAGGATCGCACGACATAGATGATCAGGTCCATGACTTGATCATGCCTCATAGCTCGTCGACGACTTAATCGCATGATCTTATAGTCTAAACGACTTTGCAGTCTGAGTTTCTTAACTTAGAAAAACTTCACGTTTTAAATGTATGCCTTAGTCGCATGTATTTATGTTTGTCAGCGTAATAAAAAACCTTACGATTTATGTGTCAATGGGTGCTTTAATCGCATGCTCTCATATTACGCTCTTACTCTTGCTCTAACAATAGGCGACGTAGTTGGATGACCTATCATGTATTCTACAATCAGTTACATAACTAACAACATTTATGTGACGAGATTGTCAATTCGATAAAAAAAACAACTTCCATTTCATCAGGTCAATATGTTACATCCAAAAAATTGACCACCAACGGCCAGCAAAAACAAAGGAAGTAAAAATTCCTAAACTGAAGGAGGAGCATCCATCGCATTATTGCCTGAGGTCCCGACCTGAGGATCATCATCTGCCATTTCCCTCGTTCGACTTAGGGCTTGCAGTTCATACTGAGCATCGAAAAGCTGAATAGCTAACTCATCGGCGCGTGCCAAAGCCAACCTCTCCCTCTCCAACGCCGCCTCCTCCCTTTTCAAAGCAGACGCCACCAACTCCTCGGCTTTCGACATCTCGGCGTACAATACCAGAGACGATTGGAACGTCTAAAAATACACGAAAAAGTGGTAGACAACGAACGACATCGAACGTTGAAACAAGTCATGAAAGATTGACACTTACTGAGAACGCCAGACTGGCAACCTGAGATCCTATCTCTCCGGCTGGAACCCCGTGAAAACGCTCCCTGAAAGATGGAAGCAAACACCTCTCCAAGTGAGGAAACAACGTCGTCCCGTCTAGGACACCATCCGCCATAAAGTCCGACGGCAATGAAAAATTAACCGTCACGACTTCGGCCGACGACCCCTCGCCCCTGACGGCAGAAGATGGGGTTGACATCTTGAACACCGGTCTCGTCATTGTCGCCGGAAGCGCCAAACGTGCCGGTGTCGCGTCCATCGTGCCAGGACGGCTGGATGACGCCTTCGTCTTTTTAGGCAGAACAACTCTCGATGAGTTATCAACCCTCGATGACGGTTCCCTCAGGAACGTCTTCCTGGTTCTCTTTTGGCTCGACCCAGCTGTCGAAACGTCTTCACCTTAAAGGGCACGCATGATCTGCTTCCCTCTCGCCTTAGAGACTGATTTCCTCTCAGTCGACACTAACCAGGAAATACATGAAACGTCAGATGGAAAATATAAATGGTAAAACTCCACAATCGTAAAATGTTTGCCGGTCGTCTCCCCTCGTTCAGCGTCCACCGCCACGTCCTCGTCTTCGGCCACCAATTGCCACGTAACGAAAGATCGTTCGTCAACGCTAAGACTCAAGAACTTGTTGATCTTAGCCTGGGAATCCGCAGTCGGTTTCACTTCGTCAAACTGAATCTCTGAGGATAACAGGAGAAGAATGGTAAGTAAAAGCCATAAAAATGAAACTCAGAAAATGGCGAAGCATACCTGTCTTATTCCAGCCTGACCGCATCCAGTGAATCGGCAAGAACAAACACATACCTCGACTTCCACCCATGATCATTAACACCAGTTCCCAAAACCAAAGAACGATCACCCCTGAACTTAGAATAAGGACTATAACGCCAGTTCTTATCCTTTTTAACTTGATACGCCGCCAATAAATCATTCATGATCATAGGAAACTCCCATTTTGCGGACGCTCGCTCAATAACCAGTAGAACTCGCCAAAGTTGGGGCATCAATTGTCCCGGCGACACATCGAAATCCTGCATGAATGACTTAGATAAACCAGAAAACGGCCACTGAAACCCTATCTTAAAAGGATACTCATACAAAGCAATATATCCCTCGGGGCAGTCCATAGAACGAACAATCCCTGGACACCGCAACTCTATATTTGCCGAGATTTTTGCCAAACTCCTAAAAGCATCTAAGTCTACGTGATTCATGATAAGGCTAACAGGTTCCGTCGACATTGTGAATCGGAGGACAGAACAAGATAAACGCTCTAAACTGCTAGCCGAAGATTCGCAAAGATTCGAATAAGTTCGAGTGAAAATTGGTAAAAAATCAGAACAAAATCCCTTCTCAAAAAACACTTTGAAAACGTATCAAAGAAAAGATCCATCGTGATCTCTATTTATGCAACCGATCATATCAGGATGAGTGTTTCGATAATCAACACGCGTCCATGCCCTTTCGTATACCCACCCGGATCTTCGACACCTGTCCTCGACAGCTGATAAGCATCATCGCGCGTCAGTATGACGTCACAACTTTTCAACTTCTCGTTCAGTTAAAGGCGAATCGGTCTAGTTCCACGACAACCAGGTAAGTCCCTCAACCCAGGTCACAAGTCTACGCGCTCGACAAGCAAAATTTAAAACATAAATTTGACATTCAATTTTCAAATTTTGGGGGCAAACTGTTTGGGCAAAAATTCACGTCGCTCGACCGCGACCAGAACAAGTAAGACGTATGATTAAGGACTATATCTTGTATTAAGATAAGGTCTCGACAAAGACCCAGAACACCATTGTCGTCCCTCATAAAAGGTAAGTCGAGAGTTCCTTACGACGCTCAACCATAGCGTCGCCCGATCCGCACGACTATTATATAAGGGCGTGCGACCTCGACCAAAGCTAACGTTCACCATGACCGTTTGTTAAGTGTTTAATGCAGGAATAAAAGTCATTAAGGAGCAACGACTATAACTGACGCAATCATTAAACAGCCGGCGACCGTAACGGACGAAGATCATTACTCCGGCGACCGTTTCCAACCGTTAAGGCCATTAAAGGAGCATTCATGGATGAAGTTAAGGACACGAAGACTATAAATATCAAGCTCAATCAACATTTCAAGACATCGAATATCCGGCGATTAACAACCGAAGCAATATTCAAGAACACCTGAAGTGAAGAACCATTATTCTAAGTATCGCTCTCGACGCACGACAACAGCCCTCGACCAGCAGTTCACACTTTGTTTCGTACACGACAAACACCTATTTTTACATTCAAACACTTGTACTTCACATTTTGAAGCATTTTCTACATTTGTATTGTAATCACTGTACGATCGACACCAGTATCCAAGGACATCGCCCCTGATTGGCGACCATAGTATAGCGACGACACCCCCTGTCGTCCGCAGGTTTTTTCCTCGATTGAGGTTTTTCCTGCGTCATCAAATCCCTTGTTTCTTTATTTTATTTATCGTCGCACGTCTCGTTGAAAGATTCTCTCTTTAGTTGTTTAAGTCCACATCGACCTTAAGTTGTCCCTTTAGTGCGATTTTTGACATTAACAATGATCCCTTTTGGTTCCATCCTGAAGTCATCAAAGTCCTTGCTCTAAAGGGTATCTCCATCAACGAACCACGGGAGGGGACCGCTGCAAAGTGTCCTACTAAGAAGACACAGCAAGGCAAAAATAAAGGCTTCGCTGATGACAACTTGGCTATCCTCCTAAAGAAGTCAACTTGTCAGGTATGTTACCTTTTCTTCCAATACACTGCCTCACTCCTCTACCCCTTCTCAACTTCTACTCTACTCCTCCTAAAACCTCTAAACACTTAGCCTATTCTTTCTCTATCTCTTCTACCCTCAAAGGATCTCTAATGATCATTTTGTTTTAGCTAGTCCTCTCCCCTGCTTGAGGCTACCGCTGAAGCTCATCCACCATCTCCTCAACAAATAATCCCAGCGATGAACGCTGATGATCAAATAATCCCAGTCTCTGTCCTGAACGAGACTGATGAACAAGCTGAAGAACAACTACTTTCCCATCACAGAAGACCTTGTCTGCCTTCTCAAAGGTCATATGAAGATGAACAAAGAAGGAAAGCAGCGATGATCCAGAAGATCGAAAGTCAGCGACTCATCCCTGCTCACCTCAACTGCCTGTCTCCCAGGGAAATCGCTGAAGCTCTTAAAGCTGAGAAGATCCTTGTTGAACAACAGAAGGCTGAGCTCACTGATAAATCCTTTGCTCTTGAACTTGCTAAACGTTCAGTAAAGGATCCTCAGCTGAAGAAATTTCCTCTCAAAGTCCAGCAACAACTGCTCGGAGATGCTGGTAAGAAGAAAGAAGAGAAAAGGAAGGTCAGCGACAACACCCTTGCCTGGTGCAAAAAGAAACTCCACTTCAGGTTGTTACCAGCAAGAATAAAACATGTAAACCTGATAGGGAGGATTGTCAGAGGTTCTTCTATTGTTGATGTCCAGATGATCAAGGAAAATGGAGTGTCAAGAACTTGTTATCTCTCAGAGTTGGAGAAACTTGGACTTAACGAACTGTTGGAAATTCGGGTCGCAATTCAGCGATCTCGATCAAGCTACAAGCCTTGTGTTGAAAACGCTATTAACAAGCTAATCGATCAAGTCTCCTCAGCTGTTGATTTGCCTATTCCAGTCATCCAACCAAAACAAAGCGCCCCAAAGAAAAAGCATTCTCCATCTCCAGGCCCTGTTATACGGAAGACTGGTGTTGACTTTTCTCGTGAAGCTGTACTTGGTCCAGATGTTGATCTTTCAGGACTCGACATCTCACTGCCTCCCGCTGAAGAATTCGAAGCTGGAAAGGTAGTCAGTGAACCTTATGGCATATTCTTTCTTGATTACTATGGTCGCAAGTGCTTTCAACGTCTGTCTGAGTTACCCATCGCTCCTATCGAACAACTCAGAGACCTATTGTACTGGTGTGATCGCTCGTTCCTTAGAAGATTCATCAAACCCCACATCTACCGTGAAGCCAAACAAAAACGGGATCAGGGAGTAACAGTCCCTGATTGGATGATTCCACAGACTGATACCCTTGATGAACTTCTCTTCAAGGAAGAACCTGAATAGTTGATAGGATCACCTTTTGTATTCTTCTATCTTATCAGCTTGTAAACTTTTGTACTTGTAATTATTTTTCACTGTACTTGTAATTTTTCAACTTCCTTTGTAATCTTGTATTTACGAAGTATTGAAAAGTTTCAGTGAAGTACTTTACTCCATCTGTACTAGAAAAGATACCTGAAAACAGTAAATGGGACAAATATTTTATGAGTCATTTTTATCCTTGTGTTTTTAACTTAGCAATTTTCTTTTATTGCTTTGTCATCATCAAATAGGGGGAGATTGTTAATCCAAACCCTTCAGTGATTTGATAATGACTCTGAGAATTACTTAGTGAAAATTGTAACTAAACAATACGTGTTAATGTTTTGTCATCTAAGAAAATATACTAAGTTTGTTTAGTATCGCTGATTAAAACATGCACTTTAATTTATACTTCAGCGATGCATGTACATCAGTAAGCCCTGTGCCTGTTCAGTCTCACTGATGATCGATGAAAGTAATATTTGTAATTGTTTACTTATGATCCCTGAATACAAGATTCGCGACAACTGAGTTCAAAGCTGAAATCGAAGACCAAGCAGACGAACGAGTGACTAAGTCTACTAGTGACCTGATGCGGATATCAGTGAAGCCAAGACTTGTCCATTTCACGCGAAGTTTCAAGTAGAAGACTTCAGCAAACGCTGAACTTTATCATTCGCTGATAAAGATCTATTCAGCGAACGCTGATCATGAAGCATGTTCTACAAGCAACTTTTGTCTTGTCTCCTTACATGCCTTTTGTACGATTTTGTCAGAAGGACATCCCTTTGTCCAGGATCGTACAAACCACTCTGCAACTACATTGTTCATCATGCGGCCAAAATGGATGTTTGCTAAAGTCAGATCCATGCAACCAACTAGACGCTGCCACGTGTAAAGTTGTACTGACTTGCATTTAATGCATGCAGTATAAATAGGAAACCCTACTTCATTCGTGAAAGAGTTTCCTCTCGTTGAACTACTTAGTGGAAGAAAACCCTTCCTTAGGTTTTCTTAATTTCTCTCTATCTTTTCTTAGTGCAAGAAATCTGTGTGATTCCCTAGTTTGTTTAGATTAGGTTTTATACTTTATCTTATTCCGCAACAAACTGTAAATTGTTTGATATATATATATATATCAATAAACAATTTTAAAAATAAAAATATGTGTTTGTATTCAACCCCCCTCCCTTCTACAAACTTGTATAACCCTTTGGAACCAACAGACACACATGTCTTTATTTTAATGGAACTCCGTTAAAGGTGTTAAGTTGAGAGATTAAGTTAAGTGATCAAATCCAAATTTGAAGCAAACCACATTGACCAACAATGTAATTCTCTAACAAATTAATAATATATAAAATAATTCAATCTTTATGATATATTTTTTTCTACCTTTTTTTGAAAACAATAAAAACAGAAATTTGCAAGATTTTGAAAACCAAAAACTGCCGTAATGAATATCAAATTCTGATCTTATTTGATTAAAAATTAACTACCCCTTATTTTTTAAACTAAGGGGGTGTTTGGGATTGCTTATATTTTTGACTTATTTGCTTATTGTTTTTCCTCACAGCAAATAAGTTATTTTTAGTGTTTTGGATTGAATAAAAAAAGGTGTTTATGATTTTTTTCCCACCACAAATAAGTTGTTTTTGATAAGTTAATCTATTCTAACTTATTTGAAACTGGTTATAATTTATTTGTCCAAATTACATTTTTACCCCTAACTTCTTTTTATCATGACATGAGTTGATAAGCACTTTTAAAAATAAACATAAGTTGTTTTAAATAAGCAATCCCAAACACCCCCTAAGGCCATCCTCAGCGCATAACTAAAAGCCCTCAAGCCCTCAACGCCACATCAGCGACACATCAGCTAAGCCCTAAAGACCGACAGCACATAACTAAAAGCCCTCTTGCCACCTCATTTTTTTAATTCTTTTATTTATACATTTAATTATTTAACAAAATAAAAATATTTATATATTTTTTAATAAATAAAAATAAGATAAATAATAAAAATAAAAATTCATATCATTCATTAAAAAATTAAAAATTACAAAATACAAAACACTACCAATTATGAAAATTTTTAATTTGCTCTTCTCGTTAAAGTAACTCTCAAAACGTCTCTCGTAAGGTGATCATGCGGAGTCATGAAAAACGCGAAGTCTTTCTCAAATCGTTTTTCTCGTTCGATTTCTCGTTCGTGTTCCAACCTTTGAAGTTCGAGATCGAGTTTTTTCATTTTATATTCCATTGTATCATCAATCTTGTCGTTGAACGTCGTCAACAACTGAGTAACACTTTCGTTCGTATTCGTCCCGGACGTATTACTCGTTGATGTTTTTTTGCCTTGTTTCTCCCGATGGGTCGTTGAAGTTGCTCGATGAAGTTGTCGTCATCCTCATCATCGGAAGGTTTGGTACGTTTTGAACCCCGCGATGAAGTTGTCGTCATCGTTGGAACGGCTCCCCATTTTGGACATTTTTTTAGGACTTCCCAAGCTTGTTCTTTAGAGAAAGCAAACCCTTGTTGTGTTTGGTACCGTTCGTGTGCCACTCGTGAAATGTCGGCATCACTCATTCCGCTTGATCTAGTATTGACCAAGTTGTTGTAGATGCCGCCAAAAAGAGCAATTTTTTTATTGAGGTCGTTGAACTTGGTGTTGAGTTGATGAGTTGTTCTATAATTTCCGCGACCCATCACACTAAAGAACACTTCCCCGATTCGGGTCCAAAAACTTTCTACATTTATGTAAATTCAAGTATAAGAATATTAACAAGAATAATAATAATAATAATAATAATAATAATAATAATAATAATATTAATAATAACAATAATAATAATAATAATAATAATAACAATAAAAATATTACCATGGGTTTGTGCGTTACCGATAACGGGGTCCTCCAAAACGTCAACCCATGCCGACACTAACGCGAGTTCTTCCTCGTTAGTCCATATCTGTTTGGGGGCTCTATTTTCATATTGTTTGTTTTTTCCTTTTCTCGATGGTTGAGGGTTTGATGGTTGAGTGTAGATGGATTGTGGTGTGTGCGGGCTAGAATGTTGGGTTTCCGGAACAGTGTCGTCGGCGAGATTGATGAAGGGTGAAGGAGGATTGAAGTTGGCCGGAGTAAAACCTTGTTCAATCAAACCGGGACGTGTAAGTTGGTAAGGAATTTGTTGCGGATGGCCTAATGAGTTGTAAAAATATTGTGGCGGATTTTGTTGCGACCATTGTGGCGGAATTTGTTGCGAAAATTGCGGACGATAACCTGGTTGTGTAAACGCTTGGAAACCAAGCTCCGGGTCTTCTTGCGGTTGCGGTGTATCTGGTCGGTTACGACGGGATGTAGGTGTTTTGTTTGGATTCATGATGAAATTTGAGAGAGTTTGAGAGAATTTGAGAGAGTTTGAGAGATTGTTGGTGTGAAAAAATAAGAGGTTGAGGGTTAATATATATAGTGTGATTAAATTGAAAAAAAAAATTAATTTTTTTTTATAAAAGTAGCCGTTGGGAGTTATTTATTTTCAAGATTTAAAAAAAATGTCAAAGTAGCCGTTGGAGCTTTCGGGTTCCTCGGGTTTGAAAGTCCGCTTGCCGAGCCCGAGGATGAAGCCCGCCATACCCCCACTGCTGCCCGCCCGATCCCGCACGAGCCCGAGCTCGAGCCCGAAGGGCGCTGCGGATGGCCTAAGTCCATTTAAATATAATTAAAATTTCAATCAAAAATTTTTGATAAAAATACTTGTTTTATTTTCTTCAATTTAAACAATATTTATATATTTTTTATATTTAATCAAAAATATTTATCTATGTTTACATGCACACCATAATACTCTACATACAAAATCATAATAATAAAATTTTCACACTTTCAACTGAAAATATAAACATAAAAATAAAATTTAAAGCAACACATGATAAAAACGTGAAACTGCTACACATTCTCGACTTCAGAATCTAGATTGAAGCCGTACTACATTGGATGGCTATCCTTCTACTTTTAATAATTGATTTTAATTTTTAGTGATTAAATTTAGAATAATAATTGATTTTAATTTATAGTGATTAAATTTAGAATAAAAAAGTGTATTCATACAATACACCATACATCTTGACTTTAATATTTTATTTTATTATTTGTTTTAAACGATTTTATAATACGTTTTTATGATTTCAAGAAAACGATACTTTATTGGGAAATTAATTAAAATACCCTAAGTCAAACATTGAATTACCAAAATACCCTAAATTTTTTCAATTTTGCAAAAATACCCAAAATACCCGCGATGAGGTCTCGCGATCGCGGGATACGGTGACGTGGCACGTATTTTGGCCCTAAATGCCCCACGAAGCCCCTCAACTTTGGCCGCGGTGCACTTTTGGTCCATGCTCGCGATCGCAGCCCGCGATGGCCCGAATTTTACACTTTTGGTCCCTGAAATTTACACTTTCAGCCCCTGAAAATTTACACTTTCAGTCCCTAAACTTAGACGAATTTTGCATGTTTTTACTGTTTTTTTCCACAATTATTGCACTTTAAAGACCGATTTGTGGTTGAAATTCATTTGCATGTTTGAATCAATGTTAAATCAATGTTTTTGGAATACCAGTTTGTGGATGAAATAAGAGATTGGTTTTCTGATATGTTGGTTGTTTCATTGATAAATAGACGTAAAATGCAAGCCATAATCCCCACACAACGATTTCATTGTTGCAATATTTCTTTCTGCAATATTTTGTGTTTGAGATACTACTGAAAAAATGAGTTCATCTGTTGCAAAAGCTAAGCTATATTTCTGTTTTGATGGTGAATGGGTGCAAGATAACAATGAGTGGAATTTTGCTTATAAATCTAAGCATGGTGTAAAAGTGTCAGTAAACTATACTTATCAGAAGTTTGTTGCATACGCCATTCAAAAATGTGGAATCAACTCTTCTGATGTTTGCAAGTTAGTGTTTAAAAATGGCGATGGGTCATTTGTGGATTTATCCAACGATGGGGATATCTCTACTTTTCTGCACCTTGCAGTCGATTCAGAAAGACCCCCATTACTCTTTGTGTATCCCGGCGTATCCGACGGTGACGACGACGGTGACGACGACGGTGACGAGGATGGTGACGACGACGAAGACCTCCAAATAAAGCAGCATGATTCTCAACAACAACAACCACCACAACCACACGAATGGCGTACTGCTGGAGTTGCTGATGACGAAACCCGCGTTTTCAGAACGGGTAATTCTGAAATAGACAGATCAGACACCGATAATGATGATCACGAAGAATATATCCCTAGTAGAAAATCATGTAGTTAGATAAATGACTTTTTTGATATGCCCCTATTCTTCCAGACTCCCATACCCAGACACAAAGCTACGAACCTAGACCTTATATTCACAGTGAAAGTTTAACAGCAGGTCAGATATTCGATTCGAAGGATCTCTTAGCAAGTCAGATCGGACTCAAGTTCTTGGAAGAGGGTTTCCAAAGTCGCGTGCGGGCATCTGACAAAAGCAAATACGTAGTTGAATGTGCTAGAGAAAAGTGTGAGTGGAGGTTGTACGCGATTCACACGGGTCCCAAAGGAGGGGCGATAATGATTAGAAAGTTGCACGACGTACACACTTGTACGAGGACGCAACTTAATCCCCACCACAAACAAGCCGACAAAAAGACTTTGGGTGCGATCCTGAAAAACAAATTTCTTGATGTTAGCAGGTCATTGCGTCCAAAGGACATCGTCCACGACGTTCACCGGCAGTTCGGCGTCACGATTGATTACCACAAAGCGTGGCGTGCACGCTGCCATGCACTGTTTATGGTGAGAGGCACGTTCGAGGAGTCGTATGAACGAATCCCGACATATTTATATAATTTGCAGCTGCAGAACCCTGGTACTGTCACGCAGCTACGGACCGATTCACGTGGACGGTTTGAGATGTGCTTCGTGGCCCTTGGACCCGCGGTACGTATTTTAACACGTCATATGTTTACACATTATAAACTATAACATTTACACATTATAAACTATAACATTTTAACCTATGTTTTTGCAGATCCGCACATTTCTGGAAAATCTACGTCGTGTCCTGATAATAGACGCAGCCCATTTAAAAGGCCGTTACTTGGGTATGATGTTCCTGGCGGTTGCCATGGACGGGGATAACTCCATCGTTCCAGTAGCTTTCGGCGTAGGCAAGTCTGAAACCGGGGACGAGTGGACTTGGTTTATGTCCATGTTGAGACAAGCTATCGGAGACCCGCAAGGGTTGGTGTTTATGTCTGACAGGGCTCCTTCCATAAGCGCCGCAATCTCTGCCATGTACCCAAACGCCCCTCACGCCATATGCTGTCGACATTTGGAGATGAACGCCAAATCCAAGGACAAACGTATTACCACCTACAAGGATGTCTATTGGGCGGCATGCAGAGCATATACGGATCGGGATTTTAACAAGTACATGAATATGCTACGATACAGTGTCAAGGAAGCAGCCAAAGTCTTTGACGATGCTGGACCGGAGAGGTGGTCCGCGGCCCATTTTCCTGGACAACGGTATGACATTCTGACCTCGAATAGTGCAGAGTCTGTGAATGCACTCTCTCGTTTTGCGCGTAGATGTCCGATTGTTAATCTTATGGACTACTTTCGGGCCTTTCAACAAGAGTGGTACCAAATTCGACGCCTAAAAGGAGCTGAGATGCAAAATGCACTCACACCAACGACGGAGAATATCGTTCAGTACAGGGCGCGTCGTGCGGCGACATGGCCGGTAAGAGCAATCGGGTATGGGAAGTACGAGGTGCATGATGACTATATTCACGCGATTGTGAATATGGAAGACCACCTTTGTTCGTGTCGCGAATGGGATAAATCTGGGTTACCGTGTGGCCATGCCATCGATGCAGCAAGATATATGAGTCGTACAGATTGCAGCGACTTGGCTGTACCTTTCTTCACGTCCGAATATTACCGGAAAACATACGTGGAGGTAATAAACCCAGCTGGACCCCCTGCAGCATGGGTGTATCCACTCGACCCGCTTCCACCATGCTATCCACCTTTAATGGATAAGAACAGGGTCGGGAGACCGAGAAAGAACGACCGACGTCCATCACGTGGTGAAAGTTCGATACAACGATGATGTACTCGGTGTCAATGCGTAGGACACACTCGTGGAGAGTGTCCAAATCCCGCCCCTTCAACCGTGCCAAGGAGACATTCTATCAGTCACACCCCGGGCCCGTCACAGCTTGAACCATATGGAACAAACCCATATGATACTGTTGATCTAAACACTGATTTGTAAATGATATATATACACAGCTAGTTTGTATTCCATCCAACATGCTCTTCATCTTCAATCTTTCTGACCCTTCTTCAACGGCTTCTGCTTTTGCAACCACGTATGGCCATTGTGTACCACAACCCGGACACACTTTAGCAAATGAGTTGAGGGTTGTCATATATTCTACAAGAGGAGTAGGCCCACGTGGATAGAGTACGGCTACCAAAATCTAGCATCATTAACAAACAAAACCCCATGTTTGTTTATCCGAATGAGGTAACCTCTGACTTGACCTTGCATGATGTATCCAACCTAACCGTGGTTCAGCGGCTTAAAAACTACTTTTCAGAGAAATTAACAACAACAAAAAAATACAAAACAACAACACAGTAAAAAAAATACAAACAACAACACAGTAAAAAAAATACAAAACAACAAAAAAATACAAAACAACTAAAACAACCACCACCTACTTAAAAATTGATTTAGTTTCATCAATCCAAGCTTGCTTCTCGTTTACCTTCGCTTGAATAATTGCGAAGTCTTGCAGAATATGGTGAATTGCTTCTTGTTCTCGACGAACACGAGCCTCTCGAGCTTTTATATCCCCTTTCATCCTTTTGATCTCCCTGTCTTCCTCTTCGATCTTTCTCAAATGGACTCCCTTCCTGTCCATATTTTGAAGACCCTGAATTTTATAAAAAAATATATCAATAATAGTATAAAATGAATAATTTAAAAGTTTTTGGTTATTTGTGTAATTTATTTAATTCAAAAATTTTACTATAATTTAATTTAGGTCTAATAACAAAATTTAATAATGATGATAATTAAGTATTTTATATTAATTATATTTTTAATTTTTGATATCCAAAATGAAATGTTTTTCTGTATTTGATTATGTTTATCATTACTTATATGAATTCGGACATGTAGCTTTACAAAGTTGTACTTATGCACTATTTATTTGTAATCTTGAATTTTAAGTAATATGCATCATAAGCGATATTTAATGTATAAAAAATAGTTTTTAGAAGTTTTTCTCAAATACTTTATAATATAATATAGATAAATATAAAATATATTATAATTATTATTATTACAATTTATCTTTCTTTTCATTTAAGTTATTTTAAGAATAAGTAATGGTTCTTTAAAGGGAATTTAATTAAAATACCCATAGTTTGACTTTGACTTGCTAAAATATCCACTTTCTCGAAATTTTTGCAAAAATACCCATTTTTCCGCAGTGGGTCCCGTGATCGCGGACTCTGGTCATGTGGCCCGCGGTTGGGCCCGCGATGGTCTTGCGGTTGGCCGAATTTTAAAGTTTGGCCCTGTTGATCCAAACCCTCAGTAATTTGATAATGACTCTCTCTTATATACTTAGTGAAAATTGTAAGTAAACAATATGTATCAGAGTTTCACTATCGCTGATAAGTACTAAGATCTTACAGTACCGCTGATAGGAACTCTCGTTCTTTAAATTAAACATTCAGCGAACACTGTTCACCATTAATGCTCTGAGTCTGTTCAGTCATTATGATGATCGCTGATAAGTTAGTTGTTTACTTATGATCCCTGAAGACAAGTTTCACGTCAACAAAGGTTCTACGCTGAAGTCGAAGATCAAGCTCAAGAACCAGCGACAAGTCTCCTAATGAACTGATGCGGATCAGCGAAGACTCAGATTTGTCCACTCAACGTGAAGTATCAAGTACAAGACTTCAGCTATCGCTGAACTTTATCATTCGCTGAATAGATAATGATAATGCTCTGAATCAACGAAAGTTGATCATGAAGTCCTCCGTACAAAGTACTTTTGTCTTAACCACCCTTGCACGACTCCGTACGAAATGTCAGAAAAGAACCTCCGACTGTCTGAAATCGTACAACCACTCTGATACTACACTGTTCATCCATGCGGCTACTAAGGTTGTCAACAAAGGTCAATGACATGCAACCAACCAGCTGATGACACGTGTAAAGTGTATACTGACTTGCATTAAATGCATGCAGTATATAAAGAGATGAAGTAACTTGCTAACTCTGGACAAGTTCAATCTCTTATCTCAAGATAGGTTATTATTAGTAATTTCCTCATCTCTCTTAGTGCAAGAAACCTTAGTGTTCCAACTTGTTTAGATTTAGGTTTATCCTTAATCTTGTTTCCGCAACAAGCTGTAAATTGTTAATGATTTATCAATAAACAATTTAGAAAAGTAAAATCTGTGTGTTTGTATTCAACCCCCCCCCCCCCCCCCCATTCTACAAACTTGTATAGGCCTTCGGGACCAACAAGTGGTATCAGAGCGGATTTGTTTAATCTCATAAACAAGATCTAATCTAAGATATTTCTCTTCCTTGCTATTATCTGAAAATGGCTACCAACACAAACACAAATTATATAGACAATGGTTCTCTTGCTAAACCCCCTAGATTTTCCAGAGATAACTTCAACTTATGGAAAAATAGGATGACACTCTTCTTAGAAGGTGTAGACCCTACTTTGCCTTACTATCTCGAGAATGGTCCATTCATCCCTGTAAGAATTGATGCTGCTGTTCCAGCCGCTGAGAATAGACCTGCTATTCCAGAAAGGCTGGTCCCTAAGGAAATCTTTCAATGGACCGACGAAGATAAGAAGAAAGTGGCTATAGATACAAAAGCCAGATCCATACTATCCATGGCTCTTCCTGACGAAGTCTACCATTCCGTCATGAATCTGAAAACATCAAAAGCCATGTGGGACACAATATGTGTTCAGTATGAAGGAACGTCTGAAGTCCAGGACTCAAGAAAGATCAATCTGGTAAGACAATACGAAAGCTTCATTTCTGGTAAGAATGAATCTCTCTCTGAAGTTCACCAACGTTTTAATTGTTTAATTATAGATCTGAAAACTGTTGGTAAGGAATATTCTAACTTTGAAGTTCTGACAAAGTTTCTAGAATGTTTACCTGAAAGATGGGACAATTATTCTATGTGTCTCAAGCTGTCAAAGGATCTAAAATCAATGACCCTTTCAACCTTATATGGCACGTTGCTGAATCATGAGCAATCGAGCCATCTTAAGAAGAATCTTGTAAAAGATTCCAAAAGCACCCCTGTTGCTTTAATCTCAGAGGAACCTTATACTCAGCGACCCTCGGTCACTATCACTGAGTTAGAAAGTAACTCTGAAAGGTCATCAGATTCTGATTCTTCAGATGATGATGAATCTTTGGCTCTCCTAACTAAAAAGTTCAGGAGATTTGCCAAAAAGAAAATGTTTAGAAAGAACAAACCTCTTTCCATAACTGACAAGCCTAGATCATCAGCTTTTGTTGATAAGGCTATTGCTACTTGTTTTAACGGCGAAAAGACAGGACATTTCGCTAACGAGTGCAGGTCTAAGAAAGTTTCTAGACCCTCAGCTTTTACAAAGAAATCCTTTGTTCCAAGGAATAAAGATGACAAATATTCAAAGCTGAAAGAAAAATATGCTAAGCTGAAAAGCTTTAAGAAGAAGAGTAAAGGCCTGATGGCTAACTATGATTGGGCTGCTTCTGATGAAGAAGCATCATCATCTGACTCTGAAGATGATGAAGCAAATCTATGTCTTATGGCCAAGATTGAAGAAGAGGAAGAAAGTTCAGACATTCCCTCCACTTCAACCTCTGCTATTCAGGTATCACCTTCCTTCTTTACCAATATTGCAAATATTGATGAAGCTGATAGTCTCCGTAAGATCGATCTCTTGACTAGAAGTTTATACGAAGCCATGAACGGCAAAACTGTGGTTGAAAACCAAAACCTTGATCTTGCTGAAAAGCTTAAAAACTGCCACCTTCAAATAGAAAAGCTTTCTAAAATCGAAGAAGATTTTAAATATCAAGTATATATTTAAATCGGCTAGTCAAAATCGAACGACCAGAAGCTATCGCTGCATTAAAAGCTGAAAAAGCTACTGTTGAAGGATGGTGTAATTCTTCAACAAAGATCACTGAGATAATAAAGTCTCAGATTCCCCTAAGTGATAAACGTGGTCTGGGTTACAAACATGATACTCCAAAACCAACCACTGAGCGTTCAATGCTTAAATTTGGAACGTTCGTATCATCAGTCGCGTATACTTCATCTTCTCAGTGCTCCTCGTCCAATACACCAATCCCTGAGGAAACTCCTACCTCCTCAAAAGGCAAGGAGAAAATGGTTTATTCAAAACCTACCTCTGTCTCTAAAGACAAAGGTAAAGGAATTGTTATTTACTAGAATCCTCAGAAGGGTACCTTAGTACCAAAGCTGAATGCTTCTAAAGCTTCAGTGACTCATCCCTCTGGATCAAGGAAGCAGATCTCTGGATCTATTCAGCGATCTACTCCTAGACTCAGAGTGGATGTCCTTGGTAAGAAATCTGAAGAACTGAATGTTCGTCCCATTTCTAAAGCCAATAGTTTACTTGGTGCTGGCACTTCTAATTCGAAATCAAAAGCTCAGCATTCAAATGGTCCTAGAACTACTTTTAGTTATAGGAAATGTTATCACTGTGGACTTACCGATCATATTGCTAGTAAGTGCCCCACAGCCACCAAAGCTGAGAAGATAGCTAAGGTGAAGATTGCCCCCAAGGCAAAGAAGACCAACCCTGGTGCAAATCAGGTCAAGGTGAATCCTACCACTGAGGTTAAGAAATTAACCAAAGTGAAGAAAGACAAAGCTGAATCTTCAAATGCTGCGAAGACTGCTGAATCTTCCATTCCAACTACTTCCACTGACAAATGTATATACATGGTTAAGTGGGTACCCAAGAAAAACTAATCTTCCTTTGTATTGCAGGTTAAGAAGGGTATCTGGTATCTCGATAGCTGATGCTCTAGACACATGACTGGAAAGAAAAGCCTGCTCGCTGAATACAAGGAAGAGAAGGGTCCCTCTGTGACTTTCGGTGGAAATGGAAAAGGACATACCCGAGGGTATGGTGTACTTTCAAATGGTACAACCTCCTTCAGAAGAGTCGCATATGTTGAAGGGTTGAAGCATAATCTTCTAAGCATCAGGCAGCTTTGCGACATGGATAACAAAGTAATCTTTACTAAGGAATCCTACTTTGTCGCTGACAAAAAGGAGAAGATAGCTCTCAGCGGTTATCGTTTGGAAAATGTTTATGTAATAAACATGGACTCAACAACCACTGAGAACTCATGTTTCTTCTCAAAGGCCTCATCTGATGTCAACTGGCTATGGCATAAGAGGCTATCTCATCTAAATTTCAAGACATTGAACACTCTTTCTTCAAAAGAGTTAGTCACTGGTCTACCTCAGCATTCATACGCCAAAGAGTCTTTATGTTCAGCGTGTGAAAAAGGGAAGCAGACCAAAGCAAGCTTTAAATCAAAGCAAGTTTCATCAGTGTCATCTCCTCTACAACTACTCCATATGGATTTGTTTGGCCCTGTTAACAAACAATCCATCGCTGGAAAGAAATATACGCTGGTCATAGTTGATGAATTCTCTCGCTTCACTTGGGTAATGTTTCTCCGTTCTAAGAGTGACACCCCTGAAGAACTCATCACCTTTGTTCGGAAGATGGAAACCCTGAACAATCTGACCGTTTGCTCAATAAGGTGTGATCATGGGACTGAATTCAAAAACAGTTCTCTTGATTCCTTCCTTGAGAGTAAGGGTATTTCTCACAACTTCTCTTCAGTGAGAACACCGCAACAAAATGGAGTCGCTGAAAGAAGAAATAGAACAATTATTGAAGTTGCACGTTCAATGCTCAGCGATTCTCACCTGCCTACTCAGTTTTGGGCAGAAGCTGTCAACACTGCTTGTTTTACGCAAAACAGGTCGCTGATAGCTAAAAGATTCAAAAAGACAGCCTATGAACTCTTTCATGGGAGAAAGCCTTCAATCAGCTTTCTTCACATCTTTGGATGTCAGTGTTTCATACTGAACAACAGAGATGCTCTTGGAAAGTTTGATCCTAAGGTTGATGATGGAATCTTTCTTGGATACTCCTCAGTTTCCAAAGCCTTCAGAGTCTTCAATCGTAGAAGACAAACTGTAGAAGAAACTATTCACGTCACGTTTAACGAATCCCGTTCAGCGAACTCTAAACCGTCCGCTGATACTGAAGAACTGAATCAATGGATGTTTTCTCATCTTGGTGATTTAGAAGATATTCCCACTCCTCATGCTCATCCAGTAGAAGATGATAGTCCTCCTATCATTCCAAACATGCAGAATAGTGAAACTGAAATATCATGGGTCTCAGCTGTTCCTATAAACACTATACCTACCGCTGAACCAAATACCTTAGACATTCCATCTATCTCTCATCAATCAGTAAATGAAATGACAAATGCAAGTATTCCTCTCTTAGCTGAAACTCCAGAAGTAGCTGAAGCCTCATCTTCAGCTCCTCCAGTTCAAGATGGACCGTAAATCAACCAATTGATCAAATTCTTGGTGATCCAAACGCTGGTGTTCAGACTCGACGAAGTGCAGGTAATATTTGTTTATTTGTTAACTTTATTTCTCTAACTGAACCAAAGAAAATAGATGATGCCCTCAAAGATCCAAACTGGGTCAGCGTAATGCAAGAAGAGCTGACTGAATTCGAAAGAAACAAAGTTTGGAAACTTGTTCGGAGACCAACTGATAAAACAGTAATAGGCACTAAATGGGTCTATCGAAACAAGTTGGACGAACATGGTACTGTAACCCGCAACAAAGCTCGTCTTGTTGCTCAGGGATACAGACAAGAGGAAGGTATAGATTATGACGAAACATTTGCTCCAGTAGCAAGACTTGAATCTATTCGTCTATTCTTAGCATATGCTGTACACAAAAACTTCAAAGTACATCAGATGGATGTTAAGTCAGCGTTTCTGAATGGAAAGCTGAATGAAGAAGTGTATGTGGAACAAGCTCCTGGATTCTCAGATTCTAAGCGTCCAGGTTATGTTTATAAACTGGATAAGGCACTTTATGGCTTGAAGCAAGCTCCTCGTGCATGGTATGACACTCTTTCTACTTATCTCCATATTGAAAAATTTGTGCGAGGTAAGATTGACAAAACTCTATTTTTTAGAAAAGTGAAAGGTCATATCATTCTAGTTCAAATATATGTTGATGACATTATATTTGGTTCTACTAACCCTGAGCTTTGTACTCGTTTCGCTGATAGAATGAAAGATGAGTATAAAATGAGCATGATGGGTGAACTAACATATTTCCTTGGTCTTCAGATTAAGCAAACTGAAAAAGGAACTTTTATTAATCAGGGAAAGTATGTTAAAGATATGCTGAAGAAATTTGATTTAACTCATAGTTCAGCTATGAAAACCCCTATGGCACCACCGCTGACACTTGACAAGGATTCAAAGGGAATACATGTTAATGTCGCGCTGTACCGTGGGATGATCGGCTCTCTCTTGTATCTTACAGCTAGCCGACCCGATATTATGTATGCAACATGTTTGTGTGGACGATATCAAGCTGAACCTATGCTATCTCATATGAAAGTTGTAAAGCGAATCTTTCGATACCTTAAGGGTACAGCGAACCTAGGTCTTTGGTATCCCAAAGATTCAGGATTCGATCTAACCGCCTATTCAGATAGTGATTTTGCAGGTTGCAAATTGGATAGGAAAAGCACCACAGAGGATGTCAGCTCCTGGGTGGAACGCTGGTAAGTTGGACAAGTAAAAAGCAAAATTCAGTATCCACTTCCACAACTGAAGCTGAATATGTAGCTGCTGGAAGCTGTTGTTCTCAAGTCTTGTGGATGAGAAATCAGCTACTAGACTATGATCTTCAGCTCTCCAAAATTCCAATCTATTGCGACAGCACAAGTGCCATCGCTATAGCAAACAATCCAGTACTACATTCAAAGACCAAACACATAGAAATCAGATATCATTTTATCAGAGACCATGTGATGAATGGTGATATAGAACTTCATTTTATCCCAACTGATTATCAGTTAACTGATTTATTTACCAAACCTCTTGATGAGACAAGATTCAACTTTCTCATCAGCGAGCTTGGAATGCTGAACTTTGAAGGGTAAAATCCTCAACGGTTCACATTGATCAGCGAAAGGATAAAATCAACTCGTATAACCTATTCAATCATCTTCTCTCTGAATAAAACTTGGTTAAGCTGATATCAAGGTATGTTTTCTCTCTCTGACAATCGCATGAAAATGCAAGATTTCAAAACAGAATGCATCGCTGAATATCTCTTCCTTAACAGCGATATTTTGAAAATTCTTAAAACCTTCACTGACATTTTCATTCAGTGCTTCATGTTTGTAAAAGAGTCCCTGAGCTTTCAAAACCTCAGAGACATCCTAAAAGAATATGAAAGGATAGTTGTGACGTCATTGCAACGGATAAACCCCGACACGTTTCTCTTTCTGACACACGTTTGCACGTCTCGTTCAAACTTCCAATCAAATGCAAACACGTGTCCGTGTCATGATGAAAATCTTTTCCCGCTCAAGATTTTTTTCTCTCTAATCTCTCTATATAAACAAACTCTTGGTTTATATCTTCCTTTACGCGAACAATCTTCCTCTGCAAGAAAGAATTCACTGTTGCATTTGTGCTTTCTAAAACTTCAAGAACTGTTCATCATCTTCTTCATCAAACATCAAGGTTAATATGTTCTTATTTATTACCGAATGCGTATAACTTGTTTCTGATCTTTTCCTTGTTTTAACAAAATCAAACAAAAGAACTTCTTAAAAATGAAATCATTTTTTTCATGGTTTTATGAACACAACCATTTCATGGTTGTTCTTCAAGTTTAAATGCAAAAATCTTAAACTTGTTCTTCATTCGTTTCCAGAATCTATTTCTTCATAGAAAACTGGATAACAAGAATAAATGGGTTTTTCATTTCGTTTCTTAAAATCAAGAAAAACCCTAATCTTCATTAAGACATTTGTGTCTGAATGAAATGGATAAAATTTGAACCATCTTAATGGAAAATCTTTCCACATTAATATTATTCTTATTTGTTAACATCTTTGGTTGAACTGATAATAAGAGAAATGGCATCGTCTGACATTCCTGCTACCACTGAGAACATCTCCACTGATTATGAGGAAGTAGAAATTATCAAGGCTCCTCAGATTAAGTTCACTCTGGAACAACTAGATTGGACCAAAACGAACAACCTTTCTGCGCTTCTCGAGTTTCCTCCTCGAAAGCAAGTCACACATCTGAAAGATGCTGTGAATTTCCTAAAGAATTGCTGCATTTCAACAGCCCTGACAATCTCACCTCCTGCAAGTCAGCTACTACTATTCCAGTTCTGGTACTCTGCCACACTCTCAGTTCCCATCCGCCAAAGATCCCTCCAAAACAATTGATTGTATCCTCAGCGATACTGAGTATGGCACGATAAATATCACACCTGCCATCATTCGCAAAGCTCTGAACTTTCCCAACGCTACAAAAGAAAAGCCTTTTATTCCTTTCCCTGACCATAAGAAACTCGCTGACAAAGAAGCTCTTATTGCATTTTTTGATGCAATGGGCTATGTATGGGAAATTGGCAGAGACAAGAAGCCCGAGAAAAAGATGACCCTGCTAAAAAAGTCGAAAATGCCCAGCGAGATGAACTTCATCTTCGCTCACTTAATCAGCTGCATGACTGCCAAGACCGGCTCCTCTGACCAAGCCGCTCAACCTCAGCAAGAAATGGGATACGCTCTACTGAAAGGTCTACACATTGACTGGGCATCTCTTATCTATGATGACTTGGTGCAAAGAGTAGACTATGTCGCTGACAGACCTCCATGGGTTCCTTACCCCCGATTCATCAGCGCCATCTTCCAATATGGCCTGAAGGACAGCTACCCGCAAGAGGGCGACCTGAAACTCTCTCAGATTGGCCCTAAGGTACTTGACTTCAAACCAGTTGAAAATGAGGTACGTCTTTCTACCCTATTAACTCTTCTCAACCCTTCTTCTTCTACTTCTGTGGCTCCTTCAGCGACAATACCCATCGCTGATACCCTGGCCACAAAATCCTCTCCTTCTAAGAAAAGGAAACAATCATCTACCCCACTTGGTTCTAAAAGGATCAAGAAAACAAAGGAGCAACCCCAGCAATTTCATGTTGAAGACTCCTCAGCTCTTTCTGCAGAGCTGAAGGAACGTTCAGTGGTACGCTCTGCCACACCTGAACAACCCATCCATTCCATCCCAACTTCAGCGTCTCTAAACGCTGAGGTTACAAACTTGGAACCTACCCAACCTCCTTCACTCTCTCAAAAGACTGATGAAGTGATTTTCAACGAATCCAACGCTGACCTCAGAACCCAACCTCCATTCTTATCCTTCGCTCCTCCCTCCACTCATTTGGACTCTACTCCAATTATCACTGAAGCACCTGTCATTCCTCCAGAAGTTAAAGAAAATACTCTTCAAGGAGTGATGGGCACAGGACCTGCAGAGATGACCATACGTCAACGCTCTATAGCTGACGATATGGAACTTTACTCAGGAACCCGAGATTTTGATGAATTCACCAATCCTCCTGCAGGTACACACCAACCCATATACACTGTCACTAAACCCCAAACTTCTGAGCTTTCCTCTGTTCACAAGTTCTTATATGTTACAGGTCCTAATTTGGGAGATATCAACGCCTCTCTGAAGTCCGTGGAGACAAAGCTGACAGGTCTCACCACTACTCTTTCAAATAACTCTACAGCTGTAACAAACGCTGGAGAGAATCTTACAAAGCTGACAACGATGGTGGAGAAGAAGGCTTCCACATATGACATGAAGCAGGTTGATAAAACTCTCAGCGAATTCGCCAAGGTGCTCGCTGACATCTACACAGACTACACCTCTCTCAAAAATTCAGTTTCATCCATGTCCAGCGAGGTCACAACGCTGAAGACATCGGTTGGACAACTAGAGGGAGATATGTCTACCGTAAAGACTGACTTAGGCTCTGTAAAGACCGATGTTGGTTCGATGAAAACGATGATCGAGCAGCTACTACACAAAGCGAATACTCCTGCCCCTGTCCCTGCCCCTGTCACTGCATCTGACAATTTCACAGCGGCGGATCGCACTGAGCTGGAGAAGATCAATCCTGCTATTTCTGGCCTTCAAGACAGAATAGCAAAGATTGAAGGTTGTATAGGTATCTCTGGCCAAGAAGACGGAGAACCTGCCAAAGCTGTTGAGTCAACCCATTCCTCCCCCACTCATCATGAGAAAGAGGGGGAGAAGAGCGCTGAAGATCTCTCCAAGAGCGCTGAAGACCTTTCCCATGATGAATCTATCAGGGGAGAGGAGAAGAGCGATGAAGATCTCTCCAAGAGCGCTGAAGACCTTTCCCATGATGAATCTATCAGGGGAGAGAAGAAGGATGCTGAAGAAACCACCGCTGGTCCTCAAGGAGATGAAAACCCTGAGGAAACCGAGAAGCTCGCCTCTGTATCTGAGGGGGAGCAACTCGAAGAAGAAGCTGATAAAACCGAATCCGAAGCAGAAGATGATGAAGCCGTCGACATCCCTGATGATGAACCATCCTCTTCTCCAAAGAATGATGATGATGACGACGAAGATAACGACGACTTCTTTATCGTCAAACCTGCTCCGAGGATCAAAGTTCTTAAGGGAATCTCGATAAATGAACCTTCAGCGGAGCGGACAAAGACAAAGCCCTCAGCCTCTGGAGCTGAGAAAGGCAAAGGCAAAAGCGTCGCAGAAGATGACAATCTGACGATCTCGCTTGAAAAGCCGGTTTGTCAGGTACACTAAACATCTCTCACTCCATCCCTCCTCTATCATACACTATCAGTTCTACTACCCAAGCCTATACACTTGAACAAATTTTCTCTCTCTGATTCTACCCAAGTTCTTACTTGTAAGATCGCTGTGTTTCAGCTAGTCCTCTCCCCTGTTTGAGGATATCGCTGAAGGTTCCACAACTGCGACTTCACCAATAATACCAGCTGCTGCTGAAGAAATAATCCCAGTCTTAGATTTAATCTCTAAGACTGATGAACCTGAAGAACAACTACTCTCGCACAGACGCAGACCTTCCTTAGCTCCTCAAAAGCTAAGTGAAGAGGATCAAAAAAGAAGAGAAAAGATAATAAAGCAATTCGAGGATCAGTGAATCATTCTGAGGCATGATCAACTTCCTTCAGTTCCTCCAAAGTTCAGAATTTCCCAAAAGGAATACAAGGATCACCTCAGAGTTGAAAGATTAATCGCTGAAAGGAAGGAAGCTGAAGAAAAGGACAGAGAGTACGCCATCCAGCATTCTAAACGATCAGTGAAAGACCCCAAGCTGAAAAGAGTTCCTATTGAAGTTCAACGTCAGCTCTGGGAAGACGCCAAGAAGATAACTGAAGAAAAGAGAAATGTGTCTCAGTCCACTTTAGCCTGGTGCAAAGAAAAGGTCAACTACAGACTCTCTCCTGCCAAAATCAACAAGGTATTCATCTCTGGAAGAACAACCCTTGTTTCAATCGCTGAAGTCGAGATATTCAGAGAAGATAAGAAGTACGAAAAATTCTATGGTGAAGCCATAACGAAGTACGGTCTCTCTGAATGGTTGGAGATCAGGTTAGCCATCCAGAAGTCTCAGTCGAAGTACAAGGAACATGTTGAAAAGCTGATCAACAAACAAATCGACTTAGTCTACTCCTGTGTGGATATTCCTCCTCCTCCTCCTCTCGAAAGTCAGAAAAGAAAGGCCTCAGCAAAGAAGAAGAAATCTAAATCTTCAATTGATGGCCCTGTCATACGAAATGAAACAGGTATTGGTTTTTCACGTGCTAAAGTCCTTGGTCCTGATCCTGATCTTTCTATGCTTGACACATCTCTTCCTCCTGGTGAGACTTTCATCCCTGGCAAAGTCATAAGCGAACCCTACGGGATATTTTTCCATGACTACGATGGTGGAAAGCATTTTCAACGCATCTTTGAACTTCACATCACTCCCATCGAACAGCTGAGAGATCTCATCTACTGGTGTGACTTCAGGAATGACCCTCAGGCACGACATCTGAAACCCTTGATTTTTGAAGAAGCGCTGATCAAAAGAAAACAAGGTGTAACCGTTCCTGAATGGATGATTCCCACCACATCAATGACCCTTGATGAACTCCTCATTAAGGAAGAACCCTTTACAAACTGATATGATCGCCTATTTCTCTATTGTATCAGTTATTCTTTTGTACTTGTAATTTATTTCGCTTGTACTTGTAATCTTTCCATTTCTCTTTGTAACCTGATTCAAAGTTTTAAAGAAAGATTCCAGCGAATGTACTTTACTCCATCAGTACTGAAAAGATCCCAGAAAACAGTAAAAGGGACAAATATTTTATGAGTTCTTTTTATCCTTATGTTTTCATTAAATAGCAATTTTCTTTGTTGCTATGTCATAATCAAATAGGGGGAGATTGTTGATCCAAACCCTCAGTAATTTGATAATGACCCTCTCTTATATACTTAGTGAAAATTGTAAGTAAACAATATGTATCAGAGTTTCACTATCGCTGATAAGTACTAAGATCTTACAGTACCGCTGATAGGAACTCTCGCTCTTTAAATTAAACATTCAGCGAACACTGTTCACCATTAATGCTCTGAGTCTGTTCAGTCATTATGATGATCGCTGATAAGTTAGTTGTTTACTTATGATCCCTGAAGACAAGTTTCATGTCAACAAAGGTTCTACGCTGAAGTCGAAGATCAAGCTCAAGAACCAGCGACAAGTCTCCTAATGAACTGATGCGGATCAGTGAAGACTCAGATTTGTCCACTCAACGTGAAGTATCAAGTACAAGACTTCAGCTATCGCTGAACTTTATCATTCGCTGAATAGATAATGATAATGCTCTGAATCAACGAAAGCTGATCATGAAGTCCTTCGTACAAAGTACTTTTGTCTTAACCACCCTTGCACGACTCCGTACGAAATGTCAGAAAAGAACCTCCGACTGTCTAAAATCGTACAACCACTCTGATACTTCACTGTTCATCCATGCGGCTACTAAGGTTGTCAACAAAGGTCAATGACATGCAACCAACCAGCAGATGACACGTGTAAAGTGTATACTGACTTGCATTAAATGCATGCAGTATATAAAGAGATGAACCCACTTCATTTGAAGTAACTTGCTAACTCTGGACAAGTTCAATCTGTTATATCAAGATAGGTTATTATTAGTAATTTCCTCATCTCTCTTAGTGCAAGAAACCTTAGTGTTCCAACTTGTTTAGATTTAGGTTTATCCTTAATCTTGTTTCCGCAACAAGGTGTAAATTGTTAATGATTTATCAATAAACAATTTAGAAAAGTAAAATCTGTGTGTTTGTATTCAACCCCCCCCCCCCCCCTTCTACAAACTTGTATAGGCCTTCGGGACCAACAAGCCCCTCTAGTTTTGGGCAAAAAAAATTACACTTTTGGTCCCTCTAGTTTTTAGGTTATCATTTTATGTAGTTGGGGTTTTTAAAGTGTTGTTGCATTTGTTTACTGTTTTTTTCACACTTTTTGCCTGAGTCGTTTCAGGTATTTTTTTAATGTAATGTTCCTTTCCATTTTAATGTATTTAATATAAAAATTAATTAAAGAAAATATTTTCCCCATTTTAAGTTATTTAATAGGAAAATTAATTAAAAGATGTATTATTGCAAATCATCTTCCCAACCGAAACGAATACAGTGCAGGTAAACAAAGAAATCTATTACTGGAAGGCGTCCTGGATTCCAGTGATGAAGTTAACATTTTCCTTGATCACGTCCTCCATTCCCATGTAGTCCTCTTCGATTTCGTTTGGTTCCTCTTCTACTTCCTTAATCTGTCGTTGCACCTCCCGAACGTGATCCCTAGTCATGGCCAGTTCTCGTTTCTTCTCCGCTAGATACTCCATTTTCCCCTGCTGAACCTCCCTGTTATGGTTCCACATAGCCTTTACCTTTTCGATATCGGCGTTCGCCTCATCAATGGATTTTTGCACTAAGGGAGTAATTCGTTGACTTTGTGGAAGACCCGTCGGCTGGGTACAATGATACATTGGTGGGCTTTTCCTGTCATTATCGAAGTGGTAATTCTCCCATGCCATCTCCCAGTCTTCTGCCTCCTCAGCCGTGAATGGATAATCGGCCGCAGTTCGCACATGGTTTCTCCACTCCTCGTCTGTTTCCGGTACCTTCCAGGTACTCTGGCGAGCTCCATCGTTCAGTGGTTGGTAGGCTGCCGAACGTGAAGTTTCAGCCCCATTCGACGACATGTTCCCCTTGATCTTGAACCTCCAACCATAATGTTAAGAAAATCGAGAGAATGTTTGTAAACGGTGTAGAGGGTATAAAAGATAGATAGCAAGTTGTGAATTACTACTTCATCATGCCATCTACTTATAGCCGTGAAAATGTATGTTCTTCATCAGGGATGTGGATATGGTCAAAGATTTCGTCTGAAAAGTTGCCTGCATGATTCGTCTGAATAGTTCACTGCAAGATTCGTCTGAAAAGAGCCTGTAAGATTCGGCTGAAAAAATAACTGCAAGATTCGTCTAAAATAAATGCTTGTTCATCCAATAATCTCTGTATTAGGATTACCGCAAGTTTCATAAACCTACTTACTAGGTACTAGAAAGATCAAATTATGGTAGCATGGTATTTAGTAATAGTGAGCATGGCGAAACATGGTAAAGTTGTAGGTTCACGATCATGGTAAAACCTCAATTATTTTTGGATAATTGAGACCTGTGATGAGATTTTGTATCTCATTTTATGTAGTTGAGATTTTTAAAGTGTTGTTGCATGTTTTTACTGTTTTTGTCACACTTTTTACAAATTTGTTTGTTAAATTACAACTTCGGTCCCTTATTTTACTAAATTACAACGTACATAAGTTATGTTTGATAAATTACACGGGCCGATAAAGTAGATAAAATCATGTTATATATCAAAACAAGAGCACTAAACATACAATATTTATCGTCCCAAATCAAGGGAAATCAATGTTCAGATCAACGCTATCATATGATATAGTTCCATGTGGTTCAAGCTCTGACGGGCCCTGCGTGTTACTTAGTTGACTGACTGAACGTCTACTCCTTGGCACGATTGAAGGGGCGGGACTTGGACACTCTCCACGAGTATGTCCTACGCATTGGCACCGGGTACATTTTCGTTGTATCGGACCTTCACCACGTGATGGACGTCGATCGTTCTTTGTTGGTCTCCCGGCTCTGTTCTTATTGTTTAACGGTGGATAGCATGGTGGAAGGGGGTCGGGTGGAGACACACATGCTTCAGGGGGTCCAACTGGATTTATTACCTCTACGTATGTTGCCCGGTAAGTTTCGGACGTGAAGAAACTTACAACCAAGTCCCTGCAATCTCTACGACCCATATATCTTGTCGCAGCGATGGCATGGCCGCACGGTAACCCAGATTTTTGCCATTGGAAACATGAACAAACATAGTCGGTCAAATTGACAATCGCGTCAAGTTGGTTATCCCGAACCTGGTACCTCCCATACCCGATTTCGCTTACCCTCCATGCCGACGCGTGACCCGCCCTAAGGAGAACTATCTCCTCCGCCGCTGGTGTGAGTCTATTACACGACTCAGCTCCTTTTCAGAGTCGAAGTTGGTACCACTCTTGTTGAAAGGCCCGAAAGTACTCCATAAGAGTAACAATCGGACATCTACGCGCAAAACGGCAGAGTGCATTCATCGACTCTGCACTACTGGAGGTCAGAATGTCATACCGTTGTGCAGGAAAATGGGCCGCGGACCACCTCTCCTGTCCAACATCGTCCATAACTTTGGCTGCTTTGTTGGCACTAACTCATAGAACATTCATGTACCGGTCAAACTCTCGAGCCGTATATGCTTTGCATGCCTTCCAGTAGACATCGTGGTAGCTGGTAATACGTTTGTCCTGGCCTTTGGCGTTCATCTCCAAATGTCGACAACATAAGGCGTGAGGGGCGTTTGGGTACATGGCAGAGATTGCGGCGCTTATGGAAGGAGGCCTGCCGGACATAAACACCAAACCTTGCGGGTCTCCGATAGCTTGTCTCAACATGGACAGAAACCAAGTCCACTCCTCCCCGGTTTCGGACTTGCCTACTCCGAAAGCTACGTAACGATGGAGTTATTCCCGTCCATGGCAACCGCCAGGAACATCATACCCAAGTAAGGGCCCTTTAAATGGGCAACGTCTATTACCAGGACACGACGCAGATTTGCCACAAATGTGCGGATCTGCAAAAACGTAGGTGGTTTCCCTTTGTAAATGTTATAGTTTATAATATGTAAACATATGACGTGTCAAAAATACGTACCGCGGGTCCAAGGGCAACGAAGCACATCTCAAACCGTCCATTTGAATCGGTCCTTATCTGGGTGACCGTACCTGGATTCTACAGCTGCAAATTATATAAATACACAGGGAGTCGTTCATACGACTCCTCGAACGTGCCTCTAACCATTAGCAGTGCCCTGCATCGCGCACGCCAGCTTTGGTGGTAACCAATTGTGATCTCGTACTGCTGGTGTATATCGTTCACGATGTCCTTTGGACGCATTGACCTGCTAGCATCAAGAAATTTGCTTTTCAGTATCGCACCCAAGGTCCTTTTGTTGGCTTGTTTGTGGCTGGGATTCAATTGCGTCCTCGAACAAGTGTGTTCGTCGTGCAACTTTCTAATGACAAACATCCCTCCTTTCTTGCCCACGGACCTCGCGTACAACCTCTAATTACAATTTTCTCTCGCACATACAACTTCGTATCTGGTTTTGTCGGATCTCGCCATGTAACTTTCGAAACCCTCTTCTATGAACTTAATTCTGACCTGTGTGGCCAAGTCATCCTTCGAATCAAATATCTGACCTACTTGTATCCTTGAACTGCGATTATAAGGTGTAGGTTTGTAGGTTTGTGTCTGGGTATTCGGGTCTGGAAGAATAGGGGGCATATAAAAAAAGTCATTAATTGACTAAATGATTTATTACTAGGGGTATATTCTTCGTCTCATCACTATCGGTATCTGATCTGTCTATATCAGAATTACCCATTGTGAAAACATGGGTTTCGTCATCAGCAACTCCAGCAAAACGTCCTACTTGGTCTTCTTTTTCTTCCTCTTCTTGTGGTTGTTGTTGTTGCGTCTCCGGAACAAAATCAAGATCACAGTCGTTAAGACCATATGCATGATCCAAATAAACTGTTGGGCCGTAGGACGTCGGGAATTGATAATCAGGCTCCTCCATTTGTTGGTCTTCATCATCACCGTTGTCATCACCTTCGTCATCACCGTCGTCATCACCTTTGTCATCGGCTTCGTCGCACACCGATGAATCGGCATACACAAAAAGTAATGCAGGTCTTTCTGATTCGGCTGCAAAGTGCAGAAAACCATAGATATCCCCATCGTTGGATAACTCCACAAATGACCCATCACCATTCTTGAACACTAACTTTCAAACAGCAGAAGGGTCGATTTCACATTTTTGCATGGCGTATGCAACAAACTTCTGATAAGAATAGTTTACTGGTAATTTTACACCATGCTTAGATTTATAAACAAAATTTCACTCATTGTTGTCTTCCACCCATTCACCATCGTAACAGAAAAATAGCTTAACTTTTACAACAGATGAACTCATTTTTTCAGTAGTATCTCAAAAACAAAATACTGAAGAAAGAAAGCAAGAAAGAAGGATGGAATGTGTGTGAATTATGGATTGCATTTTATTGCTATTTATGGATGAAATCTCATTGAGGAAGATGAATGGCAACCACAAATTGGTCTTCCAAGTACAATGATTCAACATTGATGAAACAAGCCAGTGAATTTCAACCACAATTTGGTCTTCCAAGTACAATAATTGTGGAAAAAAACAGTAAAAACTTGCAAAAATTCGTGCAAAAATGACCAAAAGTGTAAATTTTTGGCCCATTGCGGGCTACTACCGCGGACAGGGGTAAAGTTGTCACCGCGGCAAAAGTTGGGGGGCCTCCGCGGGACATTTTGGCCAAACCGCGGGCCACGTGGGCACTGACCCACGATCGCGGGACCTATTGCGAAAAAATGGGTATTTTTGCAAAATGGTCGAGAAAGTGGGTATTTTAACAAGTAAAAGTCAAACTATGTGTATTTTAATTAAATTCCCTTCTTTAAACCCATAAAACGCTTTCCATTTTAAATATATTAAATAAATACAATGATAAGTTTTTGATTCTATTATATCTTGTAACAAAATATTATACATATGTAGGTAGTTTGATTTGTAAACCATTATAATTTTGTAAATCGTAAATTTTATTTGTTAAGTTGATGAAATTGCTTTATAATTTTTTTTAATTTATTAAAGTTGTTTAATATAATTTTTTTTATAAAATTATTTCACATATTTGTGTTTTTATGTAATAATAAAATTGTTTTATCAGAACGATAAAATCAATTAATAACTTCATTTTTACATAAAAAACATAAATATGAAACAATTTCATCAAGAAAATGATTATATGAAACAATTTTATCAAATTAAACAATTTAATGAACCAATTTTATTAACTTAACCAATGAAATCGACGGTTTGCACGGTTTGCAAATTAAGGTGGTTTGTATTTGATCTCTCCCTTATATATATATATATTGGGAAAGTTAACAAAAAAAAAGTTAGCGAAATTAATTGTTTTAGTCATTTTGTGTTGATGGCTTAACCTTGTAACACCCCCTTTTCTAGATATCTGAAATGATTGGAAGTTTGGAGCTAAAGTGTGAAAAAATGTAACTTTTGGTCTAGATAGCAAAATCTGGAAAATTAAAAGGGTAAAAACCCTAAACCTTTCTCCATTTTCTCATATGAACGTATTGGAGGCTAAGAGAGGAAGCTATAGAGGATTTGGAAGCTTTCATGGAAGAATTGAAGAAGGAAGTGGATGTTGGTGAAGTGCTCTTCATCTCCTTCAAGGTAAGCATCTTCACCTTTGATTTATATGGTGTTGGTGAGATTCATATTGTGTATTTGGGGGATTTCATTGTTGAAGTGTATTGGGACAAAACTCAATGAGAATTATGGGATTTGATTGGTATATTGTAGGTTTTCATTTTGGTTTTGAACAAAAACCACCATTGATGGTGTATTCTTTCAAGGATTCTTCATTTATTTGATTTTGAAAAGATGGGTTATTAAAAGATGAATCAATGGATTGATTTTGTTGGGGTGATTGTGTTTTGGAGGTTGGTTTTTGGTTCCTAAAGGTTTGGGTATCGATAACCTTCGATTTTGGAAGTTTTCAAGCATTTGGGAGCATTTTGGGAGTTTTGGGGTGGATTTTCGAGCTGGATTTCATTGAGCAGACCTGGAAGTCTCAAACAGAGACTTGTGTGGTTTTCCACGCGGTTTGAAGTAACATGGAAAGTGGCGCAACTTTCTGTTTGATGTGCTTCTTCGGTTTGCTTCGTTTTTCGAGTCTAGAATCGAGGCATCGTGTGGGGGATTGTCTTAGGGGCTTAGTAGGGATGCTTTGGGATATAATTAGATGGTTTAATACCATTCTTATGACGTCCAATTCAGGTGTTCGATTTGGACAACAGTGGGTTTTGGAGCGTGTGTCGATTTGCTAAAGCTAAGGTGAGTTCCCTTAACTCTTTTGTGCAAATGAAATGTTTTGCTAAAGTTTTCATAACTGAATATGGTTTTGAGCATGATGGCATGATTAAACACTTTTAAAAGCTTTATTATTACATGATGTGGAAATGTTTATTAATTTGTGCAAGTTGTTTATACGTTCTTTCCTACGTAAGCGTTGAATGCATGTTCTTGTGAGTTGTTGTTATGTGTGGTGTTGGGTTGCACAGTGGGGAAGTGAACCTCGGATTGTTGAGAATACTTGGAGAGTTGATTGGACCGTGTGCCTCGAATCCGTTTCTTGTGCACACGGGTACGATATCTACTAGGGGGCCGTAGGGATCTACTGGGGGCCCCGAGTGTGGACATCACATGAGGTGATGGGGGTTGAGACCACTGTGCAATACCCTTATGTGGAGTCGAGCATTTAACCTGGAATTTTGTTTATTATTGTAACAGTTGAACATTTTAAATTGGTGTTTATGTGGAACTGTTTTTAAGAGGGAATTCACTAGACCTCATGGTCTAACCCTCGTTTTTTCCAAAAACTAAAACCATTTTCAGGTTAGAGTCTATTGTATGGGATTCCATCTAGTGAAGATGGAAAGTTGGGGCGCTATAGAAGAGGTATCGCCTAGTGAAGACTTATAGATTACCACCGGGCTTCTTGTAGCATCTCAGTTGTGAAGGTGTTATCCACTGCGAACCTAGAGTAGAGTTGATGTAATTGTATGGTCTGGGACTGATTCTCGGTTGTAATGTTATGAATTGCATTTTATGAAAATTTGGGCTGTTACAAATGGTATCAGAGCCATAGTTTAAGGGATTTAGGTGACCGGATGGGTCTAAACATAAACTGTGGAGTAGAGTGAGACACAACTGAGATATAGGAAGCCAATAGGAAAGACCTTAATCATAGGATATCTTGACAATGGTAGTGAGAACCCTCATGTAAGGTAAATTCAAAATCGCATATAGCCAATGCTATTATGAATTTACAGGTGCATGGGTGTAATCAACCTCTATTGTTGGGATGAGTGGTGAGCGTGGCAATATGTAGAAAGTTCCAACTTGACAATTGATTGCAAAGGGCTGATATGTCATGGGAGATCGCGTATGATGTGATGCTTTTACCTTCTAGAAGAAGTGTTGTTCGGTATGTCGATGAACCGACTAGGAGTATAATTGTTGAGATTCAAAGGGATGAATGGTTGGTTAAGGGCAAACTCCTAGTTATAGTGAGTCCCCACTCTTGGAATTGATGTGTCGATCAGTTGCGATAGGAAGTGAGGACTATGTTGGAATCTTGAAAGCTTCAATTCAAGATCGAGTGGGGGAATCTAGCCTTTGACTGTTTAGTCAAGCAGTTTAGTGGCAAGGATAATGAAGGAAATATATCAGTATTGGATTGAAGTACGTGTAGGAGTAGAAGGTGAGGTAACTGGTCAATTTGGAAACCGTGTAGAGTGGTCAAACAGGTGGGTTGTAAAACACATGTATAGCAAGTTGCTACAAGGGTGAGAAAGCGGTGGTTGGTCATAGTATGGTGTCAACGATGAGTTGCTGTGAGTACAACGGTTGACCTTGTTAGAGTGAATAGCCTTCAATTGCGAGTTGATTTTCATGCATCGTGTCTTTAAATGTGTTACCTGAACCCTTTAATGTTAAAAGTATGTATGTACCTAAAGAATTTCTTCTTGTTTTGGGAAATAATTTGACACGCGCAAGCGTGTGTTTCTAAAGAAAAAAACAAACTTATTTTCGCTGCACGATAAATTTTGAACTTAGTGATTTGTGAATTATTTCATGCATTTTCTCATGTTGAGATAATTTTCGTTGAGAAAACCAAGAAAACGTTTAATTGTATCAAAATGAGTATTGACACGCTATTATCATATAAATAGGTGTGGGAGTCGACTAACTCACTTGGTGTAAGTAATTTTGTTCAGAACATCTCTAATTGTACTAGAAAGGTGTTACTGGATATATTTGGTTGTGTCGACATCAATTTGGTTGGACAAGGTTATGAATTATCGTGGGGTTACATGTGAACGACCCTTACGGTCATTGTGTTTGATCATTCAGCTTGAATGGTGTCGTGTCATGCATACTCAAGCTTGTTTATAACATTGTATCTATTATATTTTCTAATGTGCAAATGATTTCAACTGTTGTGTCATCATGCATGAAGGCTATGAACTCGCTAGGTCGGGAGGGATATTGTTGATACAAACCCTCAGTGATTTGATAATGACCCTCTCTTATATACTTAGTGAAAATTGTAAGTAAACAATATGTATCAGAGTTTCACTATCGCTGATAAGTACTAAGATCTTCCAGTACCGCTGATAGGAACTCTCGCTCTTTAGATTAAACATTCAGTGAAACTGTTCACCATAATATTCTGAGTCTGTTCAGTACTTATGGTGATCGCTGATAAGTTAGTTGTTTACTTATGATCCCTGAAGACAAGTTTCACGTCAACATAGGTTCTACGCTGAAGTCGAAGATCAAGCTCAAGAACCAGCGACAAGTCTCCTAATGAACTGATGCGGATCAGCGAAGGCTCAGATTTGTCCACTCAACGTGAAGTATCAAGTACAAGACTTCATCTATCGCTGAACTCTATCATTCGCTGATGAAGAATGATAGATGGTTGAATCATCGAAAAGCTGATCATGAAGTCTTCCGTACAAAGTACTTTTTGTCTCATCCACCCTTGCACGACTCCGTACGATATGTCAGAATAGAACCTGCTTATTGTCTGAAATCGTACAACCACTCTGATACTACACTGTTCAAACATGCGGCTACTAAGGTTGTCAACAAAGGTCAATGACATGCAACCAATCAGCTGCTGCCACGTGTAAAGTATAAACTGCAATGCATTAAATGCATGCAGTATATAAGAAGAAGAACTCACTTCATTTTGATGTAACTTGCTAACTCTGGACAAGTTCATCCTTCTTATCTTGAGATAGGTTATTATTAGTAATTTCCTTCTCCTTCTTAGTGCAAGAAACTTAGTGTTCCAACTTGTTTAGATTTAGGATTTATCCTTAATCTTGTTTCCGCAACAAGCTCTAAATTGTTAATGATTTATCAATAAACAATTTAGAAAAGTAAAATCTTTGTGTTTGTATTCAACCCCCCCCCCCCCTTCTACAAACTTGTATAACCCTTCGGGACCAACAGATATTACAATCGAGATTAAGGAAAGGTTTTGGGAGTTAAAATTGTCGGTTGACCAGAATATGGTCGAGTTATGACCTTCGTGTTTTCGTTAGAAGAAGGTGGTGGATAGCGGAAGTCTCGAGCAATGAATTCGAAAATGTTAGTACGATTGAACTTTAGAATCTCGTTTGATTATTTGAGAATGGTTTTAGTTTGGGGTGAAATTTGAGATTGTCGAAGTGATTCTAATGGTGGCATGTTAATAAGTAGTGTTATGGTACTTGACGAAATGTTATCGGCTTTGGCTTGAGTAATGAGATGGTCTTGCAATTAGATTTTGCATTAAGGAAGTCTTGTGTTTTCCTCAAGTGAGAACGGGGGGATATAAAGTTGGTTATGATGCGTAGGATAGAGTGGGTTCCGTTGGAAACCTTGGTTTGTCAGAAATTATGGGAGCATCATCATGTCGCCTAGTGATATTGAGGTCGGTTATTGTAATATTATTCCAAGTTGAAGGAATTATCTGGAGATTGGAACTTGAGAAGTAACTCTATTGGGTATGGATGTAATAGGCAGTTTGGGGAAAGACGTATACTGCCATGATGTTGGACCGTCTCGTGTGGGCATTAGGAAAACGGAAGAATCATTAGGGCAGGTATGTGATTTCCAATGAGGTTTGATGGTTCGTTTATGCGTGTAGTGTGTAGCATAACGAAAGTAGATCGTGATGATTCAACGAGAAAAGAGAACATGTTTGAGTAAATTAGATAATCATGATTTTGTAGTTCATTGGACTCGAGAAGGATAAAGTCATGAAATCACTTTACTTCATATATTGGAGTTATGATTGGCATGAAGTAGGCGACATCTAATATGTGAGAAGGGGGGATCATGAAAAAATTGTTGTAGTGCGATAGTTGCGTGGGCAAGTTGGTGGCATTTTATTCTAAAGGAGTTGTGTAAGTCCTTGTTGTGACAATGGGTTGCCGTTGTGTTTGGTGGTGGACTTACGTTGTAATGTGGGATAAGTTTAGGTGTGAATCCTGATTTGAATATTTATGGGAGGTAATCAAGAATGGCAAGTATGCTTGATTGAAGTGTGGAATTGTAGACGGTATTGTGTTTTTGATGTTTAAGAACAAAAGAGTGAGCGGTATTTGGCGACTACCTAAAAGAAGAGCTTGTATTCTTCGCGGTTCTGTTGGACTTTTTGGTGAGCTCATCTAATTTTGAGTGGGTATCGATGAGGATGCCATATTCGATTAGTTTATGGTGTTGTGTTGTAGATTTAAAATTCTTTGGGAAGGTTGAAATATTCCTGGGTATAAAGATATTCTATGGAGTAGGTTAACTCTGTTTGGAGGACGGGAAACGCGTGGTGCTTTCGGGCAGTGAGTGTTGTTTCAAGGATGACTAACTGATTGTCGCGGGTGAGAATTGTGGTACAACCAATTGGTTAGGCATGGTAATGTAAACATACCATCAGCACGCTTAGGATGGTCGGAAAATGGTGTAGGTGTGGTTTGGTGGACTATGTTTCATGCTAGCGTAAGAGGTGGAGACAGTGCGTCTGAATAAGTGGGTAAACGAAAGTAGGAGGATTGGTAAGTGACACCGGAAAAGAGGAGCAAAAATCTAAAGTTATGTCATCGGAAAGCTTAGGATCTACCAGCGAGGGTATGATAAAAGGATCATGGTATATGTTACGGTTCAAGTATGAGAAACCGATTTTGTGCGACTGTTCTAAAACTTACACCGAATAGTGAGCCGTTCTTGGAAGCTCGTTTTATGGTTTCGAGAAGAAGAGGAAATATGTGGTCGAATGTAATGCTCTGGATGAAAGACCATTGCATTAGCCGTAGTATCGTCGGGAAAGAAATGTTTCGAGTGAACTTGTTTTGGGTTGTTAAGAGTATTTGGAATACTTCTATGAGAGTACGGTCACTCTCCCTAGTGGGCAGGTGAAGTTTGAATTTATTTCGAAAAGGTGGGCGTATTTTGCAGATGTTAGATCGTGAATGCCTTCTTTTTATAATTAGATATGGAAAGCGAGTAATGGTGTGTCCATTGACATTAGTATGTGATCAATGGAGTTACAGAGGAGTGAAGGGCTGTTTGTGTCAGGCGTATGCTAGTTTGGAAAGATGTAAATTTTCTGAAGAGAATGTGGTCCGATTAAGGAACTCATGATTGCGAGTTCAAAGTGACGATCCAAGTATGACTCTGTGCTATGATGGCAATCGAGTGGGTAGACTTTGGATGGGGATTGTTAGGACCGAAAAAGTCCTAATTATGTGAAAGTTTTGTAAAGCTTGTGTGAAGCTTTCTTTGCTTATGTCTTGTGTGAGTGTCTCTATAAATAGATGTTAGAGGCTCATTTGTAGAAAAAAGGCACAATGTAGAGAGCTATAGTGTGAGAGTTTAGAGAGAGAAAGGGGATCTTAATTCCAATCTTGTATCTTTCTCATCTTTAATGAAGAGTTCTTGAATTACACATTGTTACTTGATTAGATCTGGGATCACAAGTGTTATCAGAGCTTAATCAGATCGGATTATGCACAAATCTGTCCAAATTGAAGAATTTTTTTGTCAATTCTCGAAGAAATTGATGAGTTTTTGAGATTTTTCTTGAAAAATCTTCAAAAATTCGGAATTAGTTTGTGTTGTTTGATTGTATATAATATCACGGATCTGTTTGTTGTTAATTTTCGGGCATATATCAATTTTTAGAATTAAAATTCGTTGAGAAATCAGTGTTCTGAGTATTTTGAAGTTCGACAGAAAGTTTTTCCATGATATTCAATACTTTAGTGATCGATTATGTGGTGATTAAGCATGCTTTGATCCTGTTAACTTCCACAAATCAAGTTGTTTTCGGTTTTTCATCATATTTGGATTATCAGGATTGAAAAACAATAACAAATCAGTGTTTTGTGGTGTTACAGGTCAACAACAAAGCTTCACCGGAATCTGGAAACTCTTCGCCGGAAAAATCATCTTGTTGATGATTTGTTGATATTTGATCGCAATATTCGTCACAGATCGCTTCGTTTTTGGATTGCGATCAATCTGCAACTTATTAGAATAAAAAAGGATGAGTTTTGGTTGAGTTAAGTGTGTGGAAAAGAGCTCGTCGGAAAATCGTTTTTCGCCGGAGTTTCATCGGAAACTGCAAATTTCGGCCGAAAAACTCATAATTGTCGCACACGTTTTGTACGACTTGCTCATAACTCTCGTACACTCATAACTCTCGCACGCTTCAAAACTCTCGTACAACACGATACACATAACTGTCGCACGCCATTAACACAACCTCTAGTCGGACAACACTAACTCTCGTACAGATTTTTAGTCGGACAACTCTAGTCGTACAACATTCTGTCGGATAGAACTGATTGTCGGACAACTCTTTGTCCGATTAGACCTCTTAGTCGGACAAAGCTAAGAAATTCCCGACTGAAAATCTTCCATCGTCGAAAAAACGTGGTGTTCATCGGAGTTGTTCAAGCTCACTTCATTGTCAATTATGCTTGCATGATCGTATAATTCTTGTTCCATTCGATTTGTCTTTGTTTGTGGAACACATTGAAACCAAAATCATTAATTTTGGTTGAGATTTGACAAAGATATCGATCTCAAAAATCATCAGATCATCGTAAGTATTAGAGATGATGAACAGTGGTTGGATAGTTACTTTTAGGTTTAGTTACATTTAGTCCCTGTACTTAGAGTTTGTGTGTATTACACTTTCAGTCCCTGTAGTTAGTAGTTTAGGTTTATTACGTTTTTGGTCCCTGTAGTTGATACTTTCAGTTTATTATTTTTTAGTCCCTCTAGTTTGAGTCAAGTTTAGTCCCTAGACTTTTAGTTTTTAGAATTTTACATTGTTAGTTCTTTGAGTCTTAATTTTTAGATTTTTGTCGTTTTTAGAATTTGTCTTTTAGTATTTTACACTTTTAGTCCTTGTTTTTTCATTTTAGTTTCGTATTCTGTCATTTTTAGTCCCTATTTTTAGTATTTTCTCATATTTTGTCTGGTTTATCAAGTTTTTACCTGCTTGTGCTCATAACTAATATATTTGACTTACTTTTTGCAGGTTTGCCGATTTAAAGTCCAGTATTCCGCATTAATTTTTCGGAATTAATTTTTGAACAATAAATTTATAATTTGTTTTTTCAAAATTTGATTTTGAAAATTTTTCCGACTTTAAACGATTTTTCTCTGATTATCGTGTGTGCATAATTCTACTTCTCACGAAGTATCTGACAACGATCATTTTTAATTTTTTCAGGTAACAATGGATGAGTTTTATATGGAATAATATTTTGATCCACCGAAGGCGAGACTAAGTGCTACATGGCAAAAGGAAAGAGAAGAAAACGCAAATCTGAGTCAAACTATTCTTGATAAATCTATCATAGATCACCAAGAAATGTTTGATGAGGATAAAAAAAATTATGATTGTCAAATATCCGAGCTTAAAAAAAATCAGTGATTTGGAAGAAAAACATAATGAGAGCGAACTTTCTTTGACAAGTCTTTCAGACCAAAATACAGAATTTTTAAATAAAATCAAAGATTTGGAAAAGAAGCTATATTTGAGAGGTCAAACTGACCAAACAATTTTCCTGAATAAACCAAGACTTGTAAACAATGTCAACAAGTATTGGGGACGTGGTTACGAAAACCCGAAACATTTGGCCAAAGCTAGCTGTGCATTGCCAACAATGTATAATTTCGAATGTTTAAGGTATGCACGATATTGGCCAGAATTTGAAATTCCTTGGACTGGTGTAAAGGAGACTTTCGAAGAGGAAAACAGAAAAAGATTCTTAACTACTCATATACAACTTCCATTTTGCTATACTCGTGAGACGGAGAAGATTCTCAACAATCTAAATAAACCACTTCCAGATAACTATTTTGACATTTGTGCTACAAAGCCAGTCAACAACCAAGTCTTTGAAACTAAGAAATATGTTCCTACATTGGTTCTAGAAGGGAAAATTGTTGAACTTGAAATATCTCGTGCAGAACAAAGGATCAAATTTGAATATGAAAATGATCTCCTTTCAACTGTTTATTCAAATAGTTTTAAGGAAATATCATCTAGTTTCAAAGACGAGGTGAAAAAGGAGACTGTCAAAATTGAACATGCTTTGATCAAAAAGTTTTCTGTTTCATCAAAAGCCATTATTGATGCTAAACAAAAGATTGATCACAAATGTCTCCAACTTTCAAAGAAAGTGGAAGATCTTGAAAGTATTCTTCTCTCCGATCATACACAATTTGATAATGAAAAGGTCAATTTCATTAATGAAACAAATTGTTTCGAGGAAAAGATTTGTGAACTCTCTCAAAAGATCATGATATTAGAAACTGAATTGCAAAAGGAAAGAAAATTTTCCAATGATAAAAGAAAAATATCTGATATTGAGAAAGTTTTAAATCTTGAACGTGAACAATTTGAAAACGAAAAAGTTGTATTTGAAATTGAAAAACATTTATTTGAAGAGAAGTTGACTGTTTTGTTAAAGACAAAAACTGATTTAGAGATTGTCTTAGAAAATGAAAGAAAGAAATTTGCTTTGAAAAACGGGTTCCATCTTGAGGAAAGCAACTTTCTTAAAGAACAAAATTGTGAACTTTCTCAAAAAGTGATGACATTGGAAAAATCTTTGAAAGAAGGAAAAATTAATACAATGTCTGATTTTGAAAACACTTTCAATCTTGAAAGAGCACGGTTTGAATTTGAGAAAGTCAGTTTCGAAAATGAAAAACAATCTTATGAAAAAAGGATAATTGAGCTTTCTCAAGATGTGGATGAGTTAGAAAAGGAATTGGAAAAAGAACGAAAAGAAAATGATTTCAAAAGATGGAATACACCTGAGTCTACTAAGGATTTTGAAGTTCACAATGTCGATTCTGATTCTGATTGTGATTATGTGCCTAATGATCAAGTTTTCGAAACCAAGTCAAAGCCAAAAGATAATGATAAAGAAAAAGCTTGTTTGTTTGATTTCTCAAGGAAGCTTCAGGACCATACAGATTTTATCATCACTGAAGAAAAACATTCAAGTACTTTTTCTAAAGGTGAGTGTTTAAACACGAAGACACCACCTTTAGAGAAAAGAAAGAAGGGTAACAAGTCAAAGACAACTCCTGTTCAAAGTTTTCAAGGTTCTAATTCTAAATCTTCTGTCGGTTCAAACATACCTATCTACAAGCCTGTTGTCAGGATCGAATCTTAACAAGACAACAAACACTTAGAATTCAGAATTAAAGAATCTGCGGAAAAGAACTTTAATTCTCACAATCAAGAACAATGTAACAGAAAATTCTCCACTTTGTATATTCACTAAATCGACTCACAATATTAACAACCAAACCTCAATCTTGTTGAACAGGCTCAACAAGACGACTTCTACTTCTCTAGAAATAGGGTTCTTACACCTTGAGGTTAAATCTCTCTGAAAACGATATCGAATTCTTTTTCACACGTATATCATCTGTCTATTAACTCGTCTCTGTCTGTTTATGCTAATAGCTATCTATCAATACTATTTATACAAGAATAATTACAAGATAACTATCAAAAAGTAACTTGATCTTCTAAATCTTCGTTAAACATATCTTGATCAATTCCTTCTTTGTCTCCAAAAGTATCGCATACCAATCTTAACAAACTCAGCAGTATTAACCTTCATTCTTCATGAGCAGTACTAACAATCTCCAGCAGTATTAACTTTGTACCAGCAGTAGTAACCTTGACTTGCAGTAGCAACTTTGACAAGCAGCACTAACCTCACATAAGCAGCATTAATAATGTTCCAGCAGTAGTAATATACCAGCAGTATTAACTTTGTTCAGGCAGCATTAACCATGTTTGGCATATCTTCAGTTCCCAACAATCTCCCCCTAACTTGACTTTTCAGGATGAGAAGTTAAGTTCTTCAGATGATGCTTCCAAAACCTAGTCATCAACGCATAGATTTGGATCTAATCCCAGACTTTGATTGAGGATCCTTTTTACAAGGTATCTTGCCATTTTAGAGTCTTTATCACTCACCAACTTAGCATGCAGCATTCCATTCAACTTTTTCATGCTGTGCTTGTATACAACATCCACCAAATAATATTCATGAAATGTATTGTCAAGAGAGAAGACATACACTCCACAATTCTCAATGAGCATCCAGTTGGTGATGATTTGAAAGTTCCTTGCCATCAAATGCTGAACTGCTTCTGGTTTGAACATTAAGCACAAGTATTCAAGAACCATCTTTGTGATAGACATACCTTGCTCTGTCAGCATGTTTCCATATAGCCTCATTCCCACCTTGAACATCTCTTCCAGGTCAGATCTAGAGCATGTTCTGATAAGTTTTCCCCAAGTAGGACAAACTTCAAACTTTCCATCTGCCCTTTTGATTCTGATGAACTCCTTTCTTCCATCCATCAATGTGTCCCAGAAGATGATCTCAGGAGGCATGGAAGACAATGGTGTAGTCTTGATTGGATTAGTATCAACCACAGTAATATACAAATCACATTGAGCATTTGATTGTGATTGTACATTGCTTGGTTGACCTGATGAAGTTGCCACTTCTTCTTCAGCAACTTTTGGATTAGATTTCTCTTTAACTTCTTCCTCCTGTGCTTCTTCTACAGTTGGATCCACCCTTGGCTTCTTTATATCTTTCTTCTTTGAGGCTATTGACTTTGTTCTTGGCCTCTTTGTTCTTTTGAAAGATTTAACAGCTTCAGGAGTGGTTTCAGCTGTTTCTTCTTTGTGGCTCTTAGAAGCACTAACAGTTTCTGCTGCCTTTTGTTTTTCAGCATCATTATCTGTTTCTACTTCTTTTGCAACCTCAGCAGCAGTAACCGTTTCTGCTGCTGGTTCTGTTTCTGCTTCCTTTGTAAGATCAGCAGCAGTAACGGTTTCTGCTGCTGTTTCTGTTTCTGCTTCCTTTGTAAGATCAGCAGCAGTAACGGTTTCTGCTGCTGTTTCTGGTTCTAACGGTTTCTGCTGCTGTTTCTGGTTCTGCTTCCTTTGTACTATCTGCAGCCTCCTCAGTCTCCCCCTCAACCTTATACTCATACTCCCCCTCAATGTTTGCATCCTCCATGTTTAGATCTGAGTCTGACTCCCCCTTTTTGGAAGCATCATTGGTAGGGTTTCTTCTCCTAAGGACAAATTGAGCTCTCTTCTTTCTGTGCATCAACTTAGTGATCATCTTCCTTTGCTTCTCAAGCTGTGAGTTTTGAAAGAGGACCACTTTCTTGAGTTCATCAATTTCCTTTTTCTGATCCATGACCTCAATGTTGATATTTGCAATAGTTTCCATCAATTCCTCGTACGTATATCTATCCTCACCCTGTTTAGGAGTTTTTACCTCCCTTAAAGGATCATTGGAAGTTTTAGCAGATGTCTCTTGCCTAGCAAAAGCACTATCTACCCCCTTGGTTTCTTGGCACCTGGGACCTCTGGATGATTTCTCACCCTGAGTTGCCGTGAGGAAGGGCTTAGTTTTTTTTTACCACTGGCCTTCTCTTTGCTAGCAGAAGTAGTGGCAGCCTTGCGACTCACATGCTCAACCTTCTCCTTAGTGAGCACCTTCTTGGGGTTGGGAGACACCCCTGTGGTTTCCCTTTCGATATTCTCCATTGGAGAATGCTCCAACAGAGGGCTTAAACGCTTCGGGCTCTTAGGAGATACATCAAGGGAAGGAACCTTGTGTACCTTTCTTCTTTCAAACCTTTTGGTTATTGTGGGAGTGGGTTGTTCAAGAATGGACTGAGGGATGTCTTTTGTGATGGAAGGTTGGGATTGGTCATCAGTGGGTGTGTCTAATGAGGGCATTGACCCTGATGCCATACCGTCATTTGTGTGGGACACAACCATCATTGTAGAGAACAATGGTGTGTCAACTCCTTCCGAGTCCCTAGGAAGTCTTTTCATATTTGAAAAAACCTTCCCTTTAGGGGATTTTGGCACATATACCTCATCAGATTGAGGCATATCCGTCAATTCCTTGGTAATTACTTCCTGAACAAACCTTGGATACATATAGAAACGCTTTTTGGATTCCAGGTTTGCCACAAGATCATTGAAAATCATTTGAGAAAAATTAAACTTCCTGTTAGTGGCTAAGCAGACTAGAGCATAAGCAATAGTACTGCTGAACTCACTCCATCCAGTAGTTTTCTTTGAAATACAATGCATTAGGGTATGAACAAAGAATCTCCATTGAGTAAAAAACTTTGACTTGTAGAATTTAAAAACTCCAATGGGACCTTCATACCCCATTCTTTGTAAAGTTGAGAAGAGTTCTTCATTGGGAATAGAAGATATACCCGAGGCATCATCCAATCGAAGAGTGATGCGAAGAAGTTCTTCTGAAACTTTCAAGGGGTTGTCACATACCCTTGTTTGGATGACTTTCTGCCCATCTTCTGATTCCACGGTGGCATTGGCCCAGAATTGCGTCTGATGCTCGATGTATATTGTTGGATTCACCGTTAGGGCATATGAAATATGAGTGGACTTGAGAAAATCCACAATTTCATGAAATCCGTCGGCCTGCTTCGGCTTCTGAAGCATTGCAATCTCATTATGCTCGTCGACAAACTCCATAATCGTTGTGCTTCCTGAGGATTTGTAAAGAAAACACAGAGATTCTAGGGAGACTAGGTTAGAACGAGAGAGAAGAAGTTAATGCGAAGAGTCGTTATGAACTTTGGCGGGCAAACAGGGGTATTTATAGCAGTATTTGCCCTAGATTTTCAAAAGCAGTATTAACGACATAAGCAGTATTAACGACTGAGCAGTATTAACTACACAAGCAGTATTAACTACTGAAGCAGTATTAACGACTGAGCAGTATTAACTACACAAGCAGTATTAACTACTGAAGCAGTATTAACGACTGAGCAGTATTAACTGCACAAGCAGTATTAACTGTGCACTAGCAGTATTAACTACTGAGCAGTATTAACTGCAAAGCAGTATTAACTGTGCACTAGCAGTATTAACTACTGAGCAGTATTAACTGCAAAGCAGTATTAACTACTGAGCAGTATTGACTACTGAGCAGTATTAACTGCAAAGCAGTATTAACTACTGAGCAGTATTAACTACTCATTGGCAGTATTAACTGTGCACTAGCAGTAGAAACTCTGCACTGGCAGTAGTAACTCTGCACTAGCAGTAGTAACTCTGCACTAGCAGTAGTAACTCTGCACTGGCAGTAGTAACTCTGCACTAGCAGTAGTAACTCTGCACTGGCAGTAGTAACTCTACACTAGCAGTATTAACTCTACTTGCACTTTGCAGCATTAGTCAAATCCTCAAATGTCATCTTACCTTCTGACACATCACCTTTACCACTTCTCTTACCTCCTGCAGGATTATTTCCAAAAGTAACATGTCCTCCATCAATTCTTTTGAAATTCTTGAGGCAGGCCATGTTACCTGTCATGTGCCTGGAGCAACCACTGTCAACATGCCAGATGCTCTTCCCCTTGAGCTGTTGGTTGCCCTGCACATCTGATAGATCAATTAGTTTTATTGGGAACCCAAGCCGAAGTGGTCTTGGGTCTCCCTTGCTCATCAAAGTACTTGCACTTGGTTTTGATGAGATTTTCAACCTTAGGTACTGCAGTACTGGAGTACTTTGTCAATATGATTGGTTTAGCAGCACTAGAAGCAGTATTAACCTCAGAAGTACTAACAGTGCTAGCAGTACTAACAGAGTTAGCAGTATTAACAGATTTAACACTGCTAGAAGCAGTATTAACAGAGTTAACACTGCTAGCAGCAGTATTATCTGAATAGGAAGTACTAATAGTGTTAGCAGCACTAATACTTCTAACAGCACTAACTTTTGAAGAATTACTAGCAGTATTAACACTGCTAGCAGCACTAACTCTTGAGGAAGTACTAACAGTGTTAGCAGTACTAACACTGCTAGCAGCAGTATTATGTTTAGTGCCTTTTGTAACCCACATTGTAACACATTCCTTTTCAGGCTTTTTCTTCATGTGGCTTTTGGATTTAGCTTGTTTCTTAGCCACATGGTTCCTTGCAGGCTTCCTATAACCATTGGATTTATAAAAAGGTCTTTGAAAATTCATCCTTTGGTTAATAGGATTGAAATAACAGTGTTTGGCAAGATGATTCAATTTGCCACAGATGAAACAAGGTTTTGGTCTGTTAATCCTTTGCAGATAAACTCCTTGCTTTTGTGCCCACTGGTTATTCCAATTCCTTTGATTTCCCCTCTTTTTATCATGTCTTTGGGGTTTATTCTCTTGAGATTTCTTGCAAGAACAATGTTCACAAGTTTTAGAGTTCACAACAGTGGTCTGTGTATAATGAACTCCCTTTCCCTTGTCAGTCCTTTTCATCTCATTGTTCTTAACACATGGACTTTCACATTCCTCATCAGATCCTACTTTGTCAGTCTAATCCTCAACAACTACTTTATCTAATGGATCTACTTCAGTGGCTCCTTTAGGTAAGTCCTTCCTATCCTTGGTTTCTAATAGGTCTGACTTAGGAGGGATGTAGTTGTTGTTATAGGGTGGGGGTGTGGCATTGTACCCTATTCCTGGTTTCAACTTACTATGGATTTGAGAGTTGATTATGTTGTCCATGACTTTGGAGGCACAAGTAAACTTTTCTACATCAAGTTTAACTTTCTCAAGCTCTCCTTTTAGTTTCTCACACTCTTCCCTAGACTCTTTTAGTTGTAACTCCAGACCACCCTTTTCCCACTTCCAGTAGTTTGTATCATATGAGTGTTGAAGTTCATTGGCTTGAAAAGCCTTAATTTGTTCTTCAAACCTCTCAACAATCAATACATAATCTCTTATGTCCTTTTCTAATCTATTAAGGTCATCACACATTCCCTGATTGTGATCTCTATACCTTTTAACAGTGTCTATACAAGATTGAGAACAGAGATTAGATTTTACCTCCGTAGGAATATCTGAGACTTCTGCCATGAGTGCATGATTCTGGATTGCCTCTTCTGCTTGATCACTCCAATCAAAAGTACTGTTTGATTCAATAGAATTTTCCATAAAGATTGTAGAATTCTAAGAAACACAGGCTCTGATACCACTTGTCTGGATCGAATCTTAACAAGACAACAAACACTTAGAATTCAGAATTAAAGAATCTGCGGAAAAGAACTTTAATTCTCACAATCAAGAACAATGTAACAGAAAATTCTCCACTTTGTATATTCACTAAATCGACTCACAATATTAACAACCAAACCTCAATCTTGTTGAACAGGCTCAACAAGACGACTTCTACTTCTCTAGAAATAGGGTTCTTACACCTTGAGGTTAAATCTCTCTGAAAACGATATCGAATTCTTTTTCACACGTATATCATCTGTCTATTAACTCGTCTCTGTCTGTTTATGCTAATAGCTATCTATCAATACTATTTATACAAGAATAATTACAAGATAACTATCAAAAAGTAACTTGATCTTCTAAATCTTCGTTAAACATATCTTGATCAATTCCTTCTTTGTCTCCAAAAGTATCGCATACCAATCTTAACAAACTCAGCAGTATTAACCTTCATTCTTCATGAGCAGTACTAACAATCTCCAGCAGTATTAACTTTGTACCAGCAGTAGTAACCTTGACTTGCAGTAGCAACTTTGACAAGCAGCACTAACCTCACATAAGCAGCATTAATAATGTTCCAGCAGTAGTAATATACCAGCAGTATTAACTTTGTTCAGGCAGCATTAACCATGTTTGGCATATCTTCAGTTCCCAACACCTGTAAAGATGGAATGGAGAGTTAAAGGTACAACGCCTTTAAAGAATGATGTACCAAAATCATCTGCTTCCACATCAAATGCCAAGAAGAACAACACTCCGAAAGGCAAATTTTCTGCTAAACCTAATCCTATTCATTCCGCAAATCATCCGATTAGGTTGGCACATAAGAAAATTTGTTGTTCTTACTGTGGATCAAATGATTTTGTGCATAAAGATTATACTTCTTATTGGTACGGTGCTTACAGTATTCCTTCAAAGAGATCTACAGCTAACACACTAGGACCCAAGTCCCGTTGGGTACCAAAATCTACTTAATCTGTTTTGCAGGTTCATCATGTGTTGTGCTGAATGTTACATATATATCACACACATGACTGAAAACAGAAGAGAAGCGGTGCATATTTTGAAGAGTATATGTACCATTAAGGGGGAGCAAAAGAAACAGTGGTTTCTAAACACATCAGTTTAGAACCCGAGCATAAAAGATGATGGCTTCTATACATATCAGTTTAGAACCCACACTTCAAAGAGATAGTGGTTTCTAAACACATCAGTTTAGGACCCGTACTTCAAAGAAACAATGGTTTCTGAATAATTCAGTTCAGAACCCGCACTTCAACGAGTTTGACTTCTAAACACATCAGTTTAGAACTCGTACTTATTTGTTTTAGACTTTGAATGTTACATCTACTAATCTTGTTCGATTAAGATCTTTACAGATTTTGAGGGGGAGCTTATCTGATTTTTAAATCAGTCGATCATGATTTGAGGGGGAGCTTAAACGTTTAACTGTATGTATCTTCTGAACTTAATCTGAGATTGTTTGAAAGAAGAACGACTTTCAAGCATGAAAAACGTTTTCTTAAATGTTCAAACCACTTCTCGATTCTCAAACAGATTTTATGAATTTAGAAGTGTGATTTTAAATATTTTTCCTATATATATACATATATAGATCTCGGATTGTTATAATATCATTTCTGACCGTGTGTTTCTAAAGATTAATACTTGCGTATTATCTTTTCTATACTTTCAAGTATTCATACACACCGGTTCAGCATCTTATTGACTTTGTTATTATCATGTCTCAAAATGAAACATTTTTCGATGGTAATACTCCCGTTTGATTTTCAAATTTTGTTGAGCACCATACAATCTTTCAGCGTTAGAACTTAAGCGTTTCATTCAAAGATTGTTTATATTTATTCATATAAACAACATTCAATTCTTTGATACCCTAAACCTAACATGATTATCCTTCATGATTATCATTCATATTTGATCTGATTGATACATTGTCAGATTCTCAAACAAGTCTTTCGAATTCATTTCATTCTTTCTATATTCTTGTTTTGAGAAATCTTCAAAGATCAAATGCTCAAATCTTCATGATATTATTGAAGAGCATACTTTCTGATGGCAATGTTAATCAAATGCCGATGTTCTTAATTGTTCAAGATAAACTGTTGAACAACACATCATTTTAGGACAAAATTTTCATGGGAATCAGTGTGAGATTTTACAGAACTTCTATGGATCCACGTTAACCAGTGTTTCCTACCCAAGAAGTTATCCTTGAGTGATTGAGGGGTGAGGGGTCAAAATCAAAGAGTGGGTGAGATTACTCATACAGTTGAGTATCTCATTGTGCTGAGGTAAAATGTAAATGAGAGTTTGGTTAGAAGTGAGCGGATTAAAAACAGAAAGAGGGTGTGAGAACAGAGTTAAAAGAATAAGAGAACTCTGCACCAGCCACTTTCTGAGCCGGGCAGCCACATTACTGATTGGTTCACATTCTTTAGTGACCATCATTGAAACAGGGAACTAGCCCATGCCAGCTCTTGCATTAACCCCACCAGCTACTCGTTTCTTTCTTAACAAAGAAATGTTTCATTTTTCTTGGGTACGCAGCATATCATCTATCTGATCTTCACTCAGAAGGTCTAGATATTGAAACAGAAGGAAGTTTGCCCTACCTTCGCTCTTCATTCATGCACATTGAGTCCGTGGAAAACTTGTTGCTGTCTCAACAGTTTACACACTTTGAGCCTAATTTTCAAGCATCAGTTGCTTCAATCATATCTACACTAGCACGTACACACAAGGAATATGTTTTCTTGTCATAACGTTCATAGAAATTTCCTTTGTGGTTTTTCGATGATTGAATGGAAGCCCTGGAGGAGTGAACATCAAAAAGCTCTTTTCCAAAGTGCATTCGTTGTACTAAGTGGCTCCGTGTAACTTACAGACATTTTAACCGATCCATCCGTTGTTTCAGGGTTACCACGTTACTATTGTCTGAATTTGAAAAGATTCGGATAAATATTTTTGGAATTGACGGATATTCAGATCAGAAGGAGGAGATTGTTATAGGTGTATTCAAAGACTGCTGAAATTGATGTTGAAGTTTTGATGATCATGATGCTCACAATCATCAAAAAGGGGGAGAAGATATGAAAGTTTCAAATTTAAGATAAAGAGAAGTCAAGAAGCTCGAGGTAACAATTCAAGATGTTTCGAGATGATTCGACAAAGATTTAAAGTTCAAAGATGTTCATTGTTGAAGAAGTGAAGATACACAGTTCAAGATATTCAAAGCTTCTCAAAGCTCAAAACCCCGTTAAAGCTCAAAAGCCATTTCATGTTCAAAGACTGAAGATATTTCTCAAAGATGCAAAGATCCTTGTTACAATGTTTCAAAGATTCGTGTTACAAAGATCGGTGATACGAAGATTCAAGAAGATGAAGATTTTGTTTTTGAAGACTTTGACCTACACCGCAAAGATATGATGTTTGTGTTTCAAGACCTTGATGACTATTTGACTTTGAAGATCCAGTTGAAGTAAAAAGCAGTCGGATTGAATTTATGAAGACAATGCTTATTTGAAGATTCTTCAGAGTTATTCTTTCGAAGATTGATCTTCCTTCAAAGCGAAGAGGAAGACTGTTCAAAGAGCTAAAGTGTTGAAGATCTGAAGATCACAAAGAGCTAAAGACTATCGTCATCAATTTTTTAAATCTTGAATCCATAGGGGGGGATTGTTAGTGCATAAAATGTATTCAAGATTTAATATGTAATTGTATTATTTGTAAGAGTCAAATGCAATAGTCAAAGTCAAAGATAGAGGTGTTGAGAGTCAAAGTCAACACATTTAAGTGAGATGGTCAAGGGTATAAATACATACCTTGTAATAGTAATTGAAAGCAAGTCATCCATACGTACATTGAGAGAGAGTGGGCAAGATAGAGGGATGACAACCTAGAGAGAGAGTTGAGAGAGAGAAAGGGGATCTTAATTCCAATCTTGTATCTTTCTCATCTTTAATGAAGAGTTCTTGAATTACACATTGTTACTTGATTAGATCTGGTATCACAGGGATCAGTGTTGTTTGAGAATTAATGGGTGCGTGAAGCCCCTAATTTAGACGCGTTTTAACAACCGTGAGTACAGGCGTAGACAAGCAGTTGATGATGGGTGACGAACACATCCCCATAGAAAGGAGTAGCTTGTTTCAAAAGGTAAGTGAAGTTAGATCACGTTTTATTGAGTCGTTGGCAGTTATAGGAAGAATTTGAGAGATAATGTATGAATTCAATGCACTCGGTGAAGTATGGAACATTCAGGGTGTGTTTCACGTCCCTACTTTGGGGAGTGTTGGTCGAAATCTTGGTACGGTGTTAACTTTGCAAGCAGTGTGAATGGATGAAGAATTGGATTTTCTTGTGTCGTTGGAAACGATCATTGGGCTGGAAAGTTGAGAAGTCGAAATACAAAGAAGTTAGTATTGCGTGAAATCTACAACACTTTCCTTGTGCCGAATCAAAGGAAGTGATTAGCGGAAGTGGATATGGCCATACCATTACATAAAGCGCAAGTGGACGATAAATTAAGCTTTGTCAATGAACCCGAGACGATCATGGATCACAAGGTCAAGGGGTTGAGGAACAAGGAAATCAACCTAGTGAAGGTGTGTGGTGATTTCACAAAGGACAAGAAGCGGCTTGGGAAACCGAATCCGAGATGAATACAAAGTATCCACCTCTATTCAATGATGGAATTCTGGGGACGGAATTCTATTAAGGGGGAGGTGTTGTAACACCCCATTTTCTAGAAATCGGAAATGATTGGAAGTTTGGGGCTAAAGTGTGAAAAAATGAAACTTTTTTGGTCTAGATAGCAAAATCTGGAAAATAAAAAAGGTAAAAACCCTAAACCCTACTCCATTTTCTCATATGAACGTATTGGAGGCTAAGAGAGGAAGCTAGAGAGGATTTGGAAGCTTTCATGGAAGAATTGAAGAAGGAAGTGGATGTTGGTGAAGTTCTCTTCATCTCCTTCAAGGTAAGCATCCTCACCTTTGATTTCTATGGTGTTAGTGAGATTCATATTGTGTATTTTGGGGATTTCATTATTGAAGTGTATTGGGACTAAACGTAATGAGAATTATCGAATTTGATTGGTATATTGTTGGTTTTCATTTTGGTTTTGAATAAAAACCACCATTGATGGTGTATTCTTTCAAGGATTCTTCATTTATTTGATTTTGGAAAGATGGGTTATTAAAAGATGAATCAATGGATTGATATTGTTGGGGTAATTGTGTTTTGGAGGTTGGTTTTTGGTTCATAAAGGTTTGGGTATCGATAACCATCGATTTTGGAAGTTTTCATGCATTTGGGAGCATTTTGGGAGTTTTGGGGTGGATTTTCGAGCTGGATTTCATTGAGCAGACCTGGAAGTCTCAAACAGAGACTTGCACGGTTTTCCACGCGGTTTGAAGTAGCGTGTAAAGTGGCACAACTTTCTATTTGATGTGCTTCTTCGGTTTGCTTCGTTTTTCGAGTCTAGAATCGAGGCATCGTGTGGGGGATTGTCTTAAGGGCTTAGTAGGGATGCTTTGGGATATAATTAGATGGTTTAACACCATTCTTATGACGTCCAATTCAGGTGTTCGGTTTGGACAACAGTGGGTTTTAGAGCGTGTGTCGATTTGCTAAAGCTAAGGTGAGTTCCCTTAACTCTTTTGTGCAAATGAAATGTTTTGCTAAAGTTTTCATAACTGAATATGGTTTTGAGAATGATGGCATGATTAAACACTTTGAAAAGCTTTATTATTACATGATGTGGAAACGTTTATTAATGCGTGCAAGTTGTTTATACGTCCTTTCCTACGTAAGCGTTGAATGCATGTTCTTGTGAGTTGTTGTTATGTGTGGTGTCGGGTTGCACAGTGGGGAAGTGGACCTCGGATTGTTGAGAATCCTTGGAGAGTTGATTGGACCATGTGCCTCGAATCCGTTTTTTGTGCACACGGGTACGACATCTACCAGGGGGCCGTGGGGATCTACTGGGGGCCCTGAGTGTGGACATCACATGAGGTGATGGGAGTTGAGACCACTGTGCAATACCCTTATGTGGAGTCGAGCATTTAACCTGGAATTCCGTTTATTAGTGTAACAGTTGAACGTTTTAAATTGGTGTTTATGTGGAACTGTTTTTAAAAGGGAATTCACTAGACCTCATGGTCTAACACTCGCTTTTTCCAAAAACTAAAACGATTTTCAGGTTAGAGTCTATTGTATGGGATTCCATCTGGTGAAGATGGAAAATTGGGGCGCTATAGAAGAGGTATCGTCTAGTGAAGACTTGTAGATTACCGTCGGGCTTCCTGTAGCATCTCAGTTGTAAAGGTGTTATCCGCTGCAAACCTAGAGTAGAGTTGATGTAATTGTATGGTCTGGGACTGATTCTCGGTTGTAATGTTATGAATTGCATTTTATGAAAATTTGGGCTGTTACAAACCTCCTCTCACCGAAATTACCGAAATAGTCAATATGTCTGTAAAAACTTGGCCACTTTCTGCCTAAAATTACCGAAATAGTCAATATGTCTGTAAAAACTCATCGCAATTACAAACGTGAGTGAAAAATGTAATATTTCAAACTGGGAATTTACTCTCTCCTCTCACCACTCCCTTTCTATTTGTAGGTTTGTAGTTAAAATAATTATTGTTTTTTACCCTCCATTGCAATGACGAATATTAAATATTAGGTAAGCTACACTTCTCTCTCCTGTCACCACTCCCGTACGTTCTCTTTGTAGGTTTTTTAGTTAAAGCAATTAATGTTTTATACCCTCCCATCGCAACTACGAATATATGTTCGCAAATGCGAACTATGTTGTTTTAAGTTTTTTACGAAGAGAGGTTAAGGCATCGTTTGGCAAAAAAACTAGCTTATAAGCTAGCTTTTTTTTGGATACATGTTTGGATGATCATATGCTAACTTTTTAAAACGCTACTTGAAATAATTTTGAGTAGCTTTTTGTGAATATTCCAATATTGCTCTCATTATTATTAATTAACTGTTATTATAAATAAATAATAATTTTTAAAATTTAATTATTATTAATTAATAAATATTAATTAATATTAACTGAAAATTATTAAATTATAATTATTTAGAGATATTGTTGATTATATAAACTATTTTTATTTATAATTTAATATTAATCAATATATTTTAATTATCAATACTATTATTTTTTAATTATTATTTGATTATTTTTTTCATATTATACATGACGGTTATTTAAAATCATAAGTTAATATATATATTTTTTTAAACTTATTTTAATAAATTCAAAATTTATAGTATATATGTAATAATAAATTTTAAATTCTTTTAAATTACATGTTATATTAATTAATTTTTCTTTACTACATTGGTTATATTAATTAACATATTATATTGCTATAAATTTGTTTTAATTATATAATTAAATATTATAATAGATAACTTTTTAAAGATGTCCTTTTTGGTCATTTTACATGTTTATAAGCTAGTTTTGCCAAACGTGACTTCTTCATCAGCTAGCTTATCAGCTACCAGCTAGCTTATGAATCAACAACTAGCTTATCAGCTAGTTTGCCAAACATAGCCTAAAAGTGTGAAATGTTTCTTATCTTTTGCACACTACTAAATGGAAACTTTTTTCCTCACAAATCCGTCACAAATAGTTGGTAGATGAGGTGATGGTGGGTAATGCAAATTAGTGACGGATTATCCAGGGCCTTGATTCAGCAACAGATTATCCATGCCTAATTTAGAGATAGATTACTCAGGGCCTTGATTCAGCAACAGATTACCCAGGGCCTAATTTAGGGATGGATTACCCAGGGCCTTATTTAGCGACAAATTACCTGGGGAAACTTTTGAAAATTTAAAAAGAATGTAGTATTTTCCTGTATTTTAGTGCATGAAGAATAACAAAATCTACGAATACTTTGTACACCAAAAAAGGTTTGTACATTAGTATCAACTAGCTAGGAGGGGAGGGGGAAGGGTAGTGAATTTTAGGACAAAAGGCTCGAAATCCAACTGCAACTGCTTCTCTAGAGTTATTCGTGCATCCTGTTCTGCCTTCAACTGCGACTCAAGGTCGGCCTCTCGTGCTGCCCGCTCCCGATCTTGTGCCGCTCGCTCCTCCTCCCGTGCGAGTTGGTCCTCCTCCATTTTCTTTATTTTTTCTTGCAACTCAAGTACCTGAAAGTATTACACAAGGGTGGTGGCGTGTTGGCAAGGGCTTGGGGGGATGTGGTGGAATATCCCATCCACCCCGGGTTCGAGTCCAGGCGTCAGCATTCTGTGGCCAGACTTAGTCTCAGACGGCCGCTTTGTTCCTTTGTTTCCAAATTGCCAAGGATGTAGTCTAGGCAAAGCCTAGATGACCTTATAAAAAAAAACTTAATGAAATTTTATTAATGAACAACATAACTCTAGTGACGGACCAGCAACATAAGATCTTCCGGTGTTGCGGTTGGCAGACTCACCGGTCAAAGCAAAACTGGGATCTTGAGTCGTCCTAAAGCCGAAGAGGCGTCCCTTCTTCCAGCCTCCAACACTTTTTTTCTCCCACAACTCTGGATCATCACGTGGACGAGTGTTGGGATCCGAACCATGCTTCTCCATCATGAGTCGGTCATAAGTCTCCTACAATACAAAAGCAAAAAATAATCATTTTTTTTAGAAATTTTGACAGCGTAACAGCTACAAACTAAACATTTCCATAACCTGTTTTTGACAATTTAACCTGTAAGTATAAACTAATAAACTTAAATCAAAATATATTTTTAAATGCAAACCAATAGTCTTTCTCGATTTATAAAAATGGGAGATTTCAGACAAGTTAAAGACATACAAGTGCAAATAATGGAATAAAAAATTATCTAAAATGTAACTTCATACTTCTTAGGCCATCAGTACCCGGCTCGGGATGGGGCTCGGGATGGACTGCGGGATGGCGGGGATGGGCTACGGCTCAAGCGGGTTCGGCGGGAAGGGATGGAATCCGGGCTCCCCATCCCGTTTCATCCCGAAGGGTTTTTAAAAAAAAAATTATTTAATTTAATTTTTAAAAATCATGCCGTTGAATAGCTCTTTGTAAAAAAAAAATTCTCAATTTAATCCCACTATATATTTAACCCTCAACCTCTTATTTCTCACACCTCTCAAACTCTCTCAAATTCTCTCAACCTCTTATTTTTCAAACCTCTCAAATTCTCTCAACCTCTTATTTTTCACACCTCTCAAACTCTCTCAAACACTCTTCCATTCTCTATATTTTAAACAATATGGATTCGCCACAACCCGGTTCACCAACCGCATCATCATCATCCGTAGACACCGACGAGTTGTTGAATCTACAAAGGGAAATTTTTCGACAGACTGCACAATCGCTGTATGGTAGCACCGCCTCATCGTCAACAAGAGAGAGGGCCGCAAACATTGAAAGAGGTCGAGTAACTGCAAACGAGCGGCTTATGCGAGACTACTTTGGTGTCAACCCGATTTATACACCGGATATGTTTAGGCGGCGGTTCAGGATGAGCAGACAACTATTCGAACGAATAGTTGAAGATTTAGAAGTAGGGTATCGGTATTTTAAACTTCGGTTTGACGGATTAGGCAAACAAGGTTTTCTCCGATACAAAAGTGTATTTCCATTATTCGGCAATTGGCGTATGGAGTAAGTGCTGACGCACTTGACGAGTACATCCGTATGGGAGAGAAAACGTCACGAGATTGTCTGTACAAATTCTACACAGGTATTATTGAACTGTATGGTCGAAAATATTTACGCAAGCCTACTTTTATTGATATTCAGAAGTTGTACGACGCGCATGAAGCTAAACACGGATTTCCCGGCATGCTCGGCAGTATAGACTGTACTCATTGGGCGTGGGGAAATTCTCCGAATGCATGGCGAGGTCAATTCATGAGAGGTGATCATGAGCACCCGACAATCATGCTAGAAGCAGTGGCCTCTCAAGATCTATGGATCTGGCACGCATACTTTGGTGTTGCCGGTTCCAACAACGACATCAATGTTCTCAATCAGTCGCCCATCTTCAAAGATGTATATGATGGAAAAGCACCCGAGTGCCCTTTTGAGGTGAATGGAGCCACCTACAAGCACGGATATTATCTAACGGATGGGATATATCCGGAATGGGCTACTTTTGTAAAATCATTTACGTGCCCACAAGACCTTAAACGACAAAAGTTCAAGTCCGCGCAAGAATCCGCACGTAAAGATGTTGAACGAGCTTTTGGCGTGCTTAAAGCACGTTGGCATATACTTCATAACCCGGCACGCGGATGGGAACTCTCAAGATTGGCAAACATTATGTACGCTTGTGTCATATTACACAATATGATACTCGAAGACGAAAACCATGCTATTTGTGGTGACGTGGAAAACGATTTTTTCACGGATGATATCGAAAGCCAAATCAGTGAGACACAACGCGCGACAAATGTTCGAGAAGTCATAAACCGGGACACTCATAATAACCTTCGGTCGGATTTGGTCGAACATATTTGGCGTATCCAAGTTCCCAACAATGACGACGAGTAGATTTTTAAATTTATTTTGTAATTTTTATTTTTAATGAATGATATGAATTTTAATTTTTATTATTTATCTTATTTTTATTTATTAAAAAATATATAAATATTTTTATTTTGTTAAATAATTAAATGTATAAATAAAAGAATTAAAATAAATGAGGTGGCAAAAGGGTTTGAGGGAATGGGGTAAGACTATCAGCATCCAACCCCATCTAACCCACACTTTTTCACTGCCACATCAGCGCCACATCATTTTTCCCTTCCAACTCATTCTAACCCACAAACCCCCACATCCATCCCACACCACCATCCCATTTTATTTATTTTTATTTAATCTAAAAAACAATAAAAAAACAAAAAAGAAAGGAAAAGGAGCTGGTGGGCCCCACATCCATCCCAACCCGAGCTGGGTTGCCTAACCCGGGAGGGCTCCAACCCCAGCCAACCCCATGTCCTGTTTTGGTGTTCAATTTCATCCCCATCCAACCCGGGCGAACCCAAGGCATGGATGCGGTAAGTCTAAGGGTGTTTAGGGATTGAGTGAGGGATTGATAAAACTGATGTGACGCTGATGTAGAGCTGGAATCTTTGAAAGATAGAGGGATAGGGTACTGATGGCCTTAGTTGAAAAAAGGGCCAGTCAACGAAGTTCTTTCTGTTGCCAAAAGCAAACTATGTTTACATATATGGCAAAAAGAAACATTAAAAACCATAAAACTTAGAAAACCTAGAAAATATGACAATTAATCATCTCTGACGTGTACGTGTAGGAGCTTAGAGCATCTCCAACATCTTCCTCATAATTTCTTTAAAATAGAGAACCAAAAGTTAAAATCCCTAAAAAAATTACATTCATCTCTAACAGATTCCTCATTTTAGAAAAAAACAATGATTATAATATTAAAATATTGTATTTATCTATTAAAATATTATTTCTCTCTCTAAATATTATTTTTCAAAGATTTCTATTGGTGCTCTCACTAAGTAATAATTTTTGGGGTTAACTTCATATTTGGAGAAAAACTCCTCTGTCCTACTTTCTCCATTTTAAAGATAGTTTTAAGGAAGCTGTTGGAGCAAAAAACCAACCCAAAATTTCCATATTCTCCATTTTCTTCAAAATTAAGAAGCTGTTGGAGATGCTCTTAGATACCCATGAGCTTAGATATATGTGTTTAATTCTTCTTATATTGTGGTTTAATTTCATTGGTTTGATTATTATCTGATTTGACATTTTTTTGATCTGAATTGTTGTATTTTTTTGCTTCTGTAAAGTTGTATTCTGTATTTTTTGTTGTCAGATTCAAGCTTGAAGGTTGTTTATTTTACTATAAATTTATAAAATATTCATATCTACCAACACTCGATCTTCCTGGGTTTTTGGTTCATAATCAGATCCTATTTCACTATAAATAACTTTTTAGCCCATTCAGAATTGATGCTACATATTTTATTATGCTTCAATTTTATACTCTGTTTAAGTTGTCCTAAAATGCGCGATGCAATTTCTTCTTGGATTTATTTTCAAATGGTTTTTGCATCCAGTAATTCTTATAAGTGGGTTAGATTAGTTTTGATTTACATGATTCCTTTATTTCAGATATTTTACATATTTCTTTTTTTATCAATAATCTTTGTATTTGTGTTTATGATAACCATCTTATCCTTTCAAACTGATCATCTATTATGTTTTTTTATTCTTTAAATAATGCAGATTTAGAGTTGATTTATCTAAATCTTATTCATACTTGGTATCTGTACAGAAAGACAAAGATATTGTTTTCTCAGCATTAAAAACCATGGTTCTAAATAACTCGTTATGGCGCGTTATGACGTCAAGGCTTGGGGTCGCCGCCACGTTAACCCCTGTGGCTCCATCTTAAGGCTTGGCTTGCATTGTAACACGTTATGGCACGTTACGACACAACATTTTGTAAGGTGTGAGATTATTTTTAATATATAAACAAATGATAATTGTTTATGCAACCTAAGACTTAAATACACATTTAAAGGAAACTTGAAACTAAAAACCCAAAATTGGTAAATACTTACTTCCATTCGCGTACACGAAGAGTCAAACGTGAATTCTTGGAGAATTGAAGAAGGTAGTGAGTAGAGATTCAAGAAATTACTCCCGATTTTACACTCTTGATATAAATTTCCATAAGCTCTATAGATTTGGTATCAATTGTCTTTTTTTATTACTTTACATGAATTTGTTTTGTTCTACGTTATTATTCTTACGATTGTTGGGGGATCTCGTTTAATATCGTGGGAGAGAAATAGAGTGATAGAACTTGGATAGAAACAGAGATCACGTGAGAGCTCGCTTTCCGTAAGAGATATTTCGACCCTATTCTGCCCGGGTATCACGAAATTCTCTCGAGGATAATCTCTATGTTTTTCAGTGTGTCGATTAAGGCAGAAATCGACTCATACTTATACACCTTAGGAATCGTAACCTTCACCATATTGAGTCAGGAAATAATATCTCATTTAATGAGATTGATTGTGGACTTAATGAGGGCAGTTACAAACGTCAAAAGACTTCCAGACGCTGGCGCCCGTCTCCGCGCCAGCCAACTGGCGCCGGCATCAGCGTGGGCAACATTCCAGAGCCTGGCGCCAGTCTTGGCGCCAGCCAACTGGTGCCGGCATCAGCGCCAACACACAATCCAGTGTCTGGCGCCAGCACTGGCCCTGACGCCCAGCTCAGAAAACTACTTTGTAACATCCCAATCTAACCGTCCAACAATCCCAGGTTCTAGTTAGCTTACACGAGTGTGCACTCTACACCTCCTAACTCGTGTTATAGCTTAGCTAACAACCCCATTATTACCTTTGTGAATCCAACTACACAAAATGAACATGTTGATTTCACTAAAATCACCAACATACACTAGCACACAAGTGTGTATCTATGTGTATACGTATATATATGCCGCCTTAAGGAACGCCTTGAAAAACGTCGTGGCATCGCCGTAACTTGTAAGGCTTGAGGCTTGAGCTTACCGCCACACCACGCCTCACGTCATTTAGAACCTTGTTAAAAACTATATCATGGGAATATAGATCAGTAAAGGGGATTATATAGAAGTCCTTCTGAGTTATGTCTCATATGTAAAGATTGTGTGATCACTTGGAGACTACAACTTTAAACTAGCAAGGGACAAAAAGAAAAAAATAACCTAGATATATGTCATTTCCCTTGGCCCTGATATTGCATCCAAGAACTTAATTGAACCAAACACTGGCAGAAAGTCGAACAAAACAAGAAACAAGAACAATCAAGTACCTATTTTCTGTTATAACCCAAACATTCCAAGAATTACGATGATGAATCAAACACAAACAACAAAACAAAATGTGTGTACTGAAATTAGTCCGAGACCTCAAAGTATAGTGAGCATTAATGATTATAAAGATTGAAAATCAGAATGACGGTTTTAACCTATAAATAATTGTATCATCAACATAAACCAAAGATTTTACTTCTTTTTTATTAATAAGCAAATAATTTTTTACTTAACATTTTATATTAATGAATCCTATAAAGTTGAATCAGAAAACTTACAGCAACTCTAGCAACCTTCAGAGTAATGTAGTCTGGAGGATCAATGGGTGGACCCCCAGGAAGAGGCTTCCTATTTCTACAGTAGGTCCTCTCAAAGACCTTGAGTGCAGTGGGGCAGCGACCCCATAATTTTTTCTACAACAATCATGTTTAGTCGTTAGTAATAAAGAAAATATAATACATTACAAAATATGTATGTAAGTATCGATAATCAATTGACATACCAGCTTGTATCTATGTTGGCGGTAGTGATCGAGCCTCCTGTGTGTTTCGACATGACTCCATCAATCAGGGTCATTCGATTTCTATTACCGGTCTTGGATATTGCTTTCCAAGGCCCGGTACTCCACACCTTATCATAACATATATTAGTACAAAACAAAAAGGAAATAATACACCCATAAGATATTACTAATATCACATACCCTATCTATCAAATCGTGCCAATACACCTCATTGGTCCATGGAGGGTTATATGGCTTGAGGACGGTGTAGTCCTCAGCGTCAAAGTTATTGGCCTTTATAATGGCCAAATCTCGTGCCTCCCGCAACAAGTCCCCAAACCACATACAACAAAAAACATTATGATCAATTTATTTGTAAATGTAGAAATCTTCTAGTACATGTACTTACACGTTGGCAATAAAGCCAAGCTCAATCCTGGTATCTGGATTATTGGGTATCGGCCTCGTAATATTGGGGCCTCTCCCTGGCCCAACAACGGTATCCTCCTCAAGATCTGTCGTAATATCATCGAAAGTTGCACCCGTCTGGCTAGCAACTACTGTGTCATCACTATTGTTGTGATCGACATTTGGATTGCCACGTCCTCCAGCACTACTACTGCCCCCACCACCGATGGAGGTGGGAATCTGTCCGTCACGGCTACGCCTACCTACACCCCTACCTGACGTACTACGCGTCATCTCCTGAAAAGGATAAAAATGTCAAGAAATAACATATATACAAATATAGTTCAACATAGATATCAACAATACTTTCAACATGCCTTTCATTGGAAGACTACCCCATCACTCATGGTTTTCCTTTCAACATGCCTTTCATTGGAAAAGGCGAAGTCTAGAAAACCTTCGAGTGCCATGCAATAATCTCTACTAAGAAAACCATCACTGTCATTTTTTTTGTACATTCATCCTCTATCTATACGGGTCGACATAATCAATAACTACAACAAATAAAGTAGAGGTTAATTTAGCTTTCTACAACATGCACAAAATAACAACTTGTCAGGATCGAATCTTAACAAGACAATAAACACTTAGAATTCAGAATTATAGAATCTGCGGAAAAGAACTTTAATTCTCACAATCAAGAACAATGTAACAGAAAATTCACCACTTTTTGTATTCACTGTTTCGAATCACAATATTAACAACCAAACCTCAATCTTGTTGAACAGGCTCAACAAGACGACTTCTACTTCTCTAGAAATAGGGTTCTAAAACCTTGAGGTTAATTCTCTCTTAAAACAATATCGAATTCTATTTCACACGTATATCTTCTCGTCTACTTTGTGTATCTGCTAATAGCTATCTATCAATACTATTTATACAAGAATAATTACAAGATAACTATCAAAAAGTAACTTGATCTTCTAAATCTTCGTTAAACATATCTTGATCAATTCCTTCTTTGTCTCCAAAAGTATCGCATACCAATCTTAACAAACTCAGCAGTATTAATCTTCATTCTTCATGAGCAGTACTAACAATCTCCAGCAGTATTAACTTTGTACCAGCAGTAGTAACCTTGACTTGCAGTAGTAACTTTGACAAGCAGCACTAACCTCACATAAGCAGCATTAATAATGTTCCAGCAGTATTAACTTTGTTCAGGCAGCATTAACCATGTACCAGCAGTACTAACCTTGAACTGGCAGTAGTAATGTTGTTCTGGCAGTACTAACCATACTTAGCATATCTTCAGTTCCCAACAATCTCCCCCTAACTTGACTTTTCAGGATGAGAAGTTAAGTTCTTCAGATGATGCTTCCAAAACCTAGTCATCAACGCATAGATTTGGATCCAATCCCAGACTTTGATTGAGGATCCTTTTTACAAGGTATCTTGCCATTTTAGAGTCTTTATCACTCACCAACTTAGCATGCAGCATTCCATTCAACTTTTTCATGCTGTGCTTGTATACAACATCCACCAAATAATATTCATGAAATGTATTGTCAAGAGAGATGACATACACTCCACAATTCTCAATGAGCATCCAGTTGGTGATGATTTGAAAGTTCCTTGCCATCAAATGCTTAACTGCTTCTGGTTTGAACATTAAGCACAAGTATTCAAGAACCATCTTTGTGATAGACATACCTTGCTCTGTCATCATGTTTCCATATAGCCTCATTCCTACCTTGAACATCTCTTCCAGGTCAGATCTAGAGCATGTTCTGATAAGTTTTCCCCAAGTAGGACAAACTTCAAACTTTCCATCTGCCCTTTTGATTCTGATGAACTCCTTTCTTCCATCTTTCAATGTGTCCCAGAAGATGATCTCAGGAGGCATGGAAGACAATGGTGTAGTCTTGATTGGATTAGTATCAACCACAGTAATATACAAATCACATTGAGCATTTGATTGTGATTGTACATTGCTTGGTTGACCTGATGAAGTTGCCACTTCTTCTTCAGCAACTTTTGGATTAGATTTCTCTTTAACTGCTTCCTCCTGTGCTTCTTCTACAGTTGGATCCACCCTTGGCTTCTTTATATCTTTCTTCTTTGAGGCTATTGACTTTGTTCTTGGCCTCTTTGTTCTTTTGAAAGATTTAACAGCTTCAGGAGTGGTTTCAGCTGTTTCTTCTTTGTGGCTCTTAGCAGCACTAACAGTTTCTTCTGCCTTTTGTTTTTCAGCAGCAGTAACCATTTCTACTGCTATAGCTGTTACTGCTTCTTTTATGACCTTTAATACTGCTGCTTCGACACTGTCCTTCACAATCCCATATATCTCTTCATCAATCTCTGCTTTAGTTACTGTAGGAACAGATTCTGCTTTCTTCTCACTTTCAGCTTCTTTTGCAACTTCAGCAGCAGTAACCGTTTCTGCTGCTGGTTCTGTTTCTGCTTCTTTTGTAAGATCAGTAGCAGTAACGGTTTCTGCTGCTGTGTCTGTTTCTGCTTCCTTTGTAAGATCAGCAGCAGTAACGGTTTCTGCTGCTGTTTCTGTTTCTGCTTCCTTTGTACTATCTGCAGCCTCCTCAGTCTCCCCCTCAACCTTATACTCCCCCTCAATGTTTGCATCCTCCATGTTTAGATCTGAGTCTGACTCCCCCTTTTTGGAAGCATCACTGGTAGGGTTTCTTCTCCTAAGGACAAATTGAGCTCTCTTCTTTTTGTGCATCAACTTAGTGATCATCTTCATTTGCTTCTCAAGCTGTGAGTTTTGAAAGAGGACCACTTTCTTGAGTTCATCAATCTCCTTTTTCTGATCCATGACCTCAATGTTGATATTTGCAATAGTTTCCATCAATTCCTCGTACGTATATCTATCCTCACCCTGTTTAGGAGTTTTTACCTCCCTTAAAGGATCATTGGAAGTTTTAGCAGATGTCTCTTGCCTAGCAAAAGCACTATCTACCCCCTTGGTTTCTTGGCACCTGGGACCTCTGGATGATTTCTCACCCTGAGTTGCCGTGAGGAAGGGCTTAGTTATTTTGCCACTGGCCTTCTCTTTGCTAGCAGAAGTAGTGGCAGCCTTGCGACTCACATGCTCAACCTTCTCCTTAGTGAGCACCTTCTTGGGGTTGGGAGACACCCCTGTGGTTTCCCTTTCGATATTCTCCATTGGAGAATGCTCCAACAGAGGGCTTAAAGGCTTCGGGCTCTTAGGAGATACATCAAGGGAAGGAACCTTGTGTACCTTTCTTCTTTCAAACCTTTTGGTTATTGTGGGAGTGGGTCTTTCAAGAATGGACTGAGGGATGTCTTTTGTGATGGAAGGTTGGGATTGGTCATCAGTGGGTGTGTCTAATGAGGGCCTTGACCCTGATGCCATACCTTCATTTGTGTGGGACACAACCATCATTGTAGAGAACAATGGTGTGTCAACTCCTTCCGAGTCCCTAGGAAGTCTTTTCATATTTGAAAAAACCTTCCCTTTAGGGGATTTTGGCACATATACCTCATCAAATTGAGGCATATCCGTCAATTCCTTGGTAATTACTTCCTGAACAAACCTTGGATACATATAGAAACGCTTTTTGGATTCCAGGTTTGCCACAAGATCATTGAAAATCATTTGAGAAAAATTAAACTTCCTGTTAGTGGCTAAGCAGACTAGAGCATAAGCAATAGTACTGCTGAACTCACTCCATCCAGTAGTTTTCTTTGAAATACAATGCATTAGGGTATGAACAAAGAATCTCCATTGAGTAAAAAACTTTGACTTGTAGAATTTAAAAACTCCAATGGGACCTTCATACCCCATTCTTTGTAAAGTTGAGAAGAGTTCTTCATTGGGAATAGAAGATATACCTGAGGCATCATCTAGTCGAAGAGTGATGCGAAGAAGTTCTTCTGAAACTTTCAAGGGTTTGTCACATACCCTTGTTTGGATGACTTTCTGCCCATCTTCGGATTCCACGGTGGCATTGGCCCAGAATTGCGTCTGATGCTCGATGTATATTGTTGGATTCACCGTTAGGGCATATGAAATATGAGTGGACTTGAGAAAATCCACAATTTCATGAAATCCGTCGACCTGCTTCGGCTTCTGAAGCATTGCAATCTCATTATGCTCGTCGACAAACTCCATAATCGTTGTGCTTCCTGAGAATTTGTAAAGAAAACACAGAGATTCTAGGGAGACTAGGTTAGAACGAGAGAGAAAAAGTTAATGCGAAGAGACGTTATGAACTTTGGCGGGCAAACAGGGGTATTTATAGCAGTATTTGCCCTAGATTATCAAAAGCAGTATTAACGACATAAGCAGTATTAACGACTGAGCAGTATTAACTACACAAGCAGTATTAACTGCTGAGCAATATTAACTACACAAGCAGTATTAACTGCACAAGCAGTATTAACTGCTGAGCAGTATTAACTACACAAGCAGTATTAACTGTGCATTAGCAGTATTAACTACTGAGCAGTATTAACTGCAAAGCAGTATTAACTGCAAAGCAGTATTAACCACACCTGCAGTATTAACTACAAAGCAATATTAACTGTAAGGGCAGTATTAACTACTTAGCAGTATTAACTGCAAGGGCAGTATTAACTACTTAGCAGTATTAACTACTAGAACACTGGCAGTAGTAACTCTGCACTAGCAGTAGTAACTCTGCACTGGCAGTAGTAACTCTGCACTAGCAGTAGTAACGCTGCACAGGCAGTAGTAACTACACTTACACTTTTCTGCACTTGGTAATCTGAGGGAAACAGAGGATCCTGAGAAAGAGAGTTAGTAGCACCAAATATATGAAGAAATACAGGTATAAAAACAGAAAGTCATGAATTTATTCTAGGTTGATCATGCCCACACTTGTTACCAAAAAGGTGAATCTACCCACATGAAAAGCTTTTGTGAATAGATCAGCAAACTGGTCATTTGTATGAACTTTAGCAACCTGAATTAATTTCTTTTCATTGCAATCTCTTATAAAGTGATACCTTATCTCTATATGCTTTGTTTTTGAGTGTTTGACTGGATTATTAACAATGCTAATAGCACTGTTGTTATCAATGAAGATTGGAGTGTGAAGAAATGTTACCCCATAGTCCAACATCTGATTCTGAATCCATAGAACCTGAGAGCAGCAGCTTGCAGCAGCTATGTACTCAGCCTCTGTGGTAGATAAGGAAACTGTGGTTTGTTTCTTACACTGCCAAGATACTAGTCTTGTACCCAAAAACTGGCATCCACCTGAAGTAGACTTCCTATCCATGTTAGCTCCACCCAAGTCACTATATGAGTATGCAAGCAAGTCAAAAGATGATTCATAAGGATACCAGAGACCTAGTCTAGGTTGCCCTCTTAGGTATCTGAAAATTCTCTTGACTGCATGAAGATGAGATTGCTTTGGTGTAACTTGAAATCTGGCACAAACATAGACTGAAAACATAATATCTGGTCTAGAGGCTGTGAGATACATGAGAGATCCAATCATTGATCTGTAATGATGGACATCCACATCCTCCCCCTCAAGATCAGCAGTGAGCTGTTTGTGTGTCTCCATAGGTGTGCTTGCTGGCTTTGAGTCTGATAAACCAAACTTGTCCAGGATGTCTTTCACATACTTGGATTGGCTAATAAAAATCCTATCTTTCCTTTGTTTTACCTGAAGCCCAAGAAAGAAAGTAAGTTCTCCCATGGAACTCATCTTGAAGCTTTTGTGCATTAACTCCTCAAACTCTTTACACATTTGATCATTGGTGGATCCAAAGATGATGTCATCCACATAGATCTGAACAAGTAATGTGTCTTTCTTTCTCCTCTTGATAAACAGGGTTTTGTCAATTACTGCTCTTTCAAAGTCATTTTTCAAGAGATAGGTAGACAGGGTGTCATACCATGCTCTTGGGGCTTGATGCAAACCATAAAGAGCCTTCTTCAACTTGTATACTCTGTCAGGGTGCAATGGATTCTCAAATCCAGGGGGTTGACAGACATATACTTCTTCCTCAATACTTCCATACAGAAATGCACTTTTGACATCCATTTGGTACACTTTGAACTTCATGTATGAGGCATAGGCTAGAAATAACCTGATTGCTTCAATCCTTGCCACAGGAGCAATGACTTCCTCATAATCTATTCCTTCTTCCTGAGTGTACCCTTGTGCAACCAGTCTAGCTTTGTTTCTGATCACAATCCCTCTGTCATCCTTCTTGTTCCTGAAAATCCACTTGGTGCCAATTGCTCTATGACCTTTTGGAAGGTCTACCAAGTCCCAAACATCCTGTAATTTGAACTGTAGCAGCTCCTCTTGCATTGCCTCTATCCAGCTTGGGTCTTTCATAGCATCATAAGCCTTTTTGGGCTTAATCTGGGATAGAAAGCAAGTAAGAACAGTATTAACTGTATTTTGCTGCTCTTGCAACTCTTGGAGTCTGCTTTGCTTTCTGGTCATCATGGGAGATGCAATATCTCCAATCACCAACTCAGGAGGATGATTTTTCTGAGTTCTTGTTGGATGACCAGCTTCCTCTTGTATGTTCTCATCCAGATTTGACTCATTTAATTCTGGATTTGTTTCTGCTTCTTCAGTCACCTCAGATTCTCTGGAATTTGGACCCGAAGACTGATTTTCATCTACTCTCCTCTCTTCTTCATTCTGAATAGGTTCAGCCTCCTCTTGTTGTTCACAGAATTCAATAGGATCAATGGAAGGGAGTGGAAATATCACAGATTGAATTCTGTGTTCTGATGTTGGTGTATCCCTTTGTCCTGTATATACATCACTACTGAAACCCAAAGAATTAGTGAGTGAATCAATGTCAAATAGCCAATTAGGACCTGAACCAATAGGATTTGGTGTGTTCTCATTGCATTTGACATTGTCACTTTCTTCAATTATTCTAGAAGAGGTATTAAAAACTCTGTAGGCCTTACTCTGAGATGAATACCTAACAAGAAAACCATCATCTGCTTTGCTATCAAACTTACCTAAGTGAGATTTGGTATTGAGAATAGTACAAGGACATCCAAATGGTTTGAAAATTCCAATATATGGTTTCTTTTTATGGAAAAGCTCATAAGGTGTCTTGTTTTTAGGCTTTACAACTAAAACTCTGTTTTGAACATAGCAGGCAGTATTAACTGCTTCTGCCCAAAAAGTAATTGGTAACTTTGAATCAGCTAACAGAGATCTAGCAGCCTCAATCAGTGTCCTATTCCTTCTCTCAGCAACACCATTTTGTTGTGGAGTCCTAGGAGCACTGTATTGTCTCTCAATTCCTTTTTCTTCACAAAAGGTGTTTAGATCAAAATTTTTAAACTCAGTTCCATTATCTGATCTAATGACTTTCACTCTTTTATTTGATTGGTTTTCAATTTTGAGAATAAAAGATTTGATCAGTCCACTTGTCTCATCTTTAGTTCTCAGAAAATATACCCAAGTAAATCTAGAATAATCATCAACAATAACTAAGCAGTATGATTTCTTGCCAATACTCATCACATTAGTAGGACCAAACAGATCCATATGTAACAGTTGAAGAGGATTTGAGATAGTGTTTATCTCTTTGGTCTTATGAGAAGTTTTGTGTTGTTTGCCTTTGAGACAAGCAACACAATGATCATCACATGAATAGACTTTGGATGGCAAACCCCTTACAAGGTTATTCTTAACAAGTTTATTCATTGTTTTAAAGTTCATGTGACACATCCTTCTGTGCCAAAGTGATGATTCATCCAAAGAAGCTTTTGAAACTAAACAATTTAGGGATGAATCAGATGACACACTTTCCAAATCTAAACAATATACATTATCCTTCCTAGGAGTTCTCAGAAGTATCATGTTTTCATCAACCACTTTGTATCCAGGAGCAAGGATAATACATTCAGAATCAGTAAACAATATGCTATGCTTCTTGTCACAAACCTGTGATACACTTAACAGGTTGTATCTCAATTGCTCAACATAGTACACATCTTCAAAGGTCATCTTACCTTTTGAAACATCACCCTTACCACTTATCTTTCCACCAGCAGGATTATTCCCAAATGCAACATGTCCTCCATCAATCTTTTTGAAATTTTTGAGGCAGGCCATGTTACCTGTCATGTGCCTGGAGCAACCACTATCAACATGCCAAATGCTCTTCCCCTTGAGCTGTTGGTTACCCTGCACATTAAGATAAATCAGTTAGTTTTGTTGGGAACCCAAGCCGAAGTGGTCTTGGGTCTCCCTTGCTCATCAAAGTACTTGCACTTGGTTTTGATGAGATTTTCAACCTTAGGTACTGCAGTACTGGAGTACTTTGTCAATATGATTGGTTTAGCAGCACTAGAAGCAGTATTAACCTCAGAAGTACTAACAGTGCTAGCAGTACTAACACTGGGAGCAGCAGTATCGTTAGCAGCACTATCAGTACTAGCAGCAGTATCAGCAGTACTAACAGAGTTAGCAGTATTAACAGAATGGGTAGTACTGGCATGCGTATCCAATGCACCGCCCGCGACTGTTCCCCTCCCATGTACACTCAACACACCCCGTCCGGGAGCCCCAGTTGTTTGGGTAAAAATTCACCAGTCTCGACCACGACCAAAAAAGGGTAAGATACATATCGCATGGCATATCTTGGATTAAGATTAGATCCTAAAAATACATTTAAATACCTCCGTTGCCCCTCCTAAAGTTTAGGTCGAGAGCTCTTCACGACACTCGACCACGTTGTTACCCGATTCACAGGACCGTCGTAAGTTACCTTACGACCTCAACCATTTAACTAACGACATAACCGTTATGTTTTCTCCGTTTAATGCAGGATCAAAACTATTAATATACAACGGCTATAACCGACGAAGTCATTATGAGCAGTAAACCATGGAATCCGTTACGACCGTTACTCCAGCTTTTATGGGGCCATTCAAAGCTGCAAGGGCTATATAAACGAAGGCTCAACATCATTTGCGCACAACAGAGCTCTCTCGAACATTCACATCAAGAACAAAGAAGCATTCTCTCTCGAACAAACGACGCACGACATTGTTATCTTTTCACATGACACATAGTTCTTACGCACGATACGCCTTGTTATTTTACAAATTAGCTTGCTTCTATTATTTGTATTGTAATCATTGTACTCTCGACACTTGAAACACAAGGACATCGTCCCTGTTTGGCGACCATAGTGCAGCGACGACCGTCGTAGTCGTCCGCGGGTTTTTTCCTCGTTGAGGTTTTTCCCACGTCACCAAATCTTTTCGTCTCATTTACATTTTTTGTCTTTGTCGCATTGCTTTGTCAAACGATTTCTGTCTTTAGTTGTTAAGCTCCACAATCAACCTTAAGTTATCCTTCTGGACGATTTTTGGCATTAATAATTTGGCGCCCACCGTGGGGCCCCATCTAGAGAAAGTCTTCGACAAACGTGCGTCTTACTAACCGTTTCTTGGAGATTCCTCTCTTTTCCGTTTCATGAAAATGACAGGTCATGGAAATCAAGAGCAGCTCATTGCCCAGATGTATCAGGAGTTGGAAGTTGCGCGCAATCAAATCAACACCCTTGTCGAAGAAAAGTCGAAGGGCAGCTGAGGAAATCGCGCGACTGAGGAATCAGAATCCGAGTGGATCATTTGGACCGCAGAACGGTCCAAGACCATTCGTTCAGAATCCAGGTCCAGGACCGTTCGGTCATAATTAGCAGCAAGGTCCATTCATGCAGAACCAGCAGCACGAATCGTTCACCCCAAATCCCCAGTTCGGGCCGATTCCTCCTCAGCATTTGAGGCCACCACCCATGCATAACGGAGCTCTCACGAACACTCACAACAAGAACAAAGAAGCATTCTATCTTGAACAAACGACGCACGGCATTGTTATCTTTTCACACGACACATAGTTCTTACGCACGATACACCTTGTTATTTTACAAATTAGGTTGCTTCTATTATTTGTATTGTAATCATTGTACTCTCGACACTTGAAACACAAGGACATCACCCCCTGTTTGGCGACCATAGTGCAGCGACAACCGTCGTAGTCGTCCGCGGGTTTTTTCCTCGTTGAGGTTTTTCCCGCGTCACCAAATCTTTTCGTCTCATTTACATTTTTTGTCTTTGTCGCATTGCTTTGTCGAACGATTTCTGTCTTTAGTTGTTAAGCTCCACAATCAACCTTAAGTTATCCTTCTGGACGATTTTTGGCATTAACAGTTTGGCGCTCACGGGTCCTGCCCTCCAATGGTTGATTAACCTCAAGCCCAAATCCATCAGGTTGTTCGCTGAGTTAGTCAATGTTAATGCCAAAAATCACACCAAAGTACAACTTAAGGTCGATGTGGACTTTAACAACTAAAGAAAGGAATCATTCTACAAAAGCGTGCGACAAAGACGAAAATATAAATGAGACAGGGATTTTGGTGACGCGGGAAAAACCTCAACGAGGAAAAAAACCTGCGGACGACTGTGGAAGTCGTCGCTGCCCTATGGTCGCCAAACAGGGGCGATGTCCTTGTGTTTCTGGTGTCGATCGTACAGAGATTACAATACAAATGAAGGAAAGACTTCGAAAATGTAAAGTAACAAGTGTTTTCTAATGTAAAACAGTGTGCGTCGTGTGTAAAAGTGAAGTGTCGTGTGCTGATGCCGTGCGTCGAGAGCGATTCTTCTGTGAGCGATTTCTGTGCTTCAAATGTCCTTCGGAGTTCGAGTGCTTGTGTCTGATGTTCTTATGTTGTATCTGTGTTCCGTCGTATCTGTGTTCTGTTTTTTGAAATGATGATTCTCCTTGATATTTATAGTCTTCGGGCACTTTAATTGGATCATTAAGGACTTTGGTAACTGCCGTAACGGTCGATGTCTTTAATGCGGGATTAGATGTTTTTAACTGACTTCGTCGGTTATAGCCGTTGTCCATTAATGGTGTTGACTCTTGCATTAAACATTGAACAAACATAACAGTCGTATAGCGCGTTAGTTGGTCGAGGTCGCATGGTTTTATGCGACGGTCGTGTGAACTAGGCGACGTCGAGGTTGAGTGTCGTGAGGTAAAAGACTTTCGATTTTATCTTTAATCGTGAGAGAAAGTACTATGATTTTACCTTCGTTATAAGAAAAAGGAATAGGTGTTTTCCTTACCTTGGTCGTGGTCGAGACTGGTGAAATTTTTCCCAAACAGTTTGCCCCCAAAATTTGAAAGTAGGATGGCAAATTCGAATTTTAAATTTTGCTTGTCGGGTGTTCGGGATCGTGTCGTCATACTGATGCATGATGATGCTTACCAGCTGTCGCTGCCAGGTGTCGACGATATAAGGGACGAGGGAACGCGTGCTGGTTATCAAGAGACTCGTCCTGACATGATCTTTTGCATAAATAGAGATCAGAATTGATCGTTTTCTTTTGTGGCCTTCGAAAAGTTTCTTGTTGGCTTATCAGGTCAAGAGAGACAAGAACTGGCGTTATAGCCCTTATTCCAAGTACAAGGGCGATTGTACACTGGTTTTGAAAACCGGGGTCAACGATCGTGGGTGGAAGTCCAGGTACGTATTCGTACGTATTGATTCGCTTGATTTCAACAGCGACTGGATTCGTCCTGATTGGAATATGACGGGTATGTTCTTTGTTTTTAATATACGCCATTGTTTAGTTTATTTTTTATGCTCTTTATTTATTCTTCTTCTTTTGCCGTCTTCAGAGATCCGGTTCGACGCCGTGAAGCCGAACGAAGATTCCGAAGCCAAGATCGACAGACTCCTGAGTCATAGCAACGATGATCAATCTTTCGTCGTGTGGCAGCCGACGGCCGTGGACAAGGACGTGGTGATGGATACGGGAGACTCTTAAGAAGAAATGGAAGAAGGGGAGGATGAGCAGGAAGAGGCGACTGGTAAGCGTACTGTAGTTTTTATTTTCGCCGTCTATTTTGTCTGTTTGACGCTTTGTGCGTTTCTTCAGTAGTGCCAACTGTGAAGAAGTCGGTACCCGGAAAGAAGGCGACGCAAGTTGCTTCTACCCTTCGAGGCAGGGGAAGAAGAAAGGATGCCTCGACATCTGGGTCGGGAATCTCAAAGAAGACAAGGACGGTAGTTCTGAGGGAATCGTCTTCGAGGGCTGACGATTCGTCGAAAGTTGTCACGCCTAAGGAGGCGAGGGCGTCATCCACCCATCATGGCGCGATGGACGCAGACATTCGTGGATCCTGCACAACTGGCGACGATGTCCTCTGTAGCCACGTCAACCCCTTCATCAGCCAACGAGGGCAAGGGTGAAAAGACGGGAGAGGGTGAGGAGGACGTTATAACGATCAACTCTATGCTGCCGTCGGTCTTCCTGATTGACTGTGTCCTTGTCGGGACGTAGTCACTTCCGCATCCGAGGAAATATCAGCTCCTATCTTTCGAGGAGCGTTTTCGAGGGGTCTCCGTCGTAAAAACGGGACTGCATATGGCCATACAGGCGTTCGTTGCAAGTCTTTCTTTCAAAACTCAAGTTTTCGATGTTTTTCTTAGTTTGACATATTCGTTTTTACAGATGCTTCGATTTCTGCTCATTCGATATGCGAAGACAGAGAAGTCGTTGGACCGGAAGTCGATCGTCGAGAGCGTCATATTCCTTTCTCCAACCTTTAACATTAATCTTAAGAGTCACATTCTCAAAATACTATGGACTCTTCTTTATCACATGTCGCGGAAAAATGTTGGGAGACAGCCTTGTCATACTCGTTTGATCCTTGCATAAGCTCCTTGACGTGCGTCGAGGATTCAAGGGTCGAGACTTCGGGCTGAGTATGCGACGGTCGAGTGAACTAGGCGACGTCGAGGTCGAGTGGTTTTATGCGACGGTCGTGTGAACTAGGCGACGTCGAGGTCGAGTGTCGTGAGGTAAAAGACTTTTGATTTTATCTTTAATCGTGAGAGAAAGTACTATGATTTTACCTTCGTTATAAGAAAAAGGAATATGTGTTTTCCTTACCTTGGTCGTGGTCGAGACTGGTGAAATTTTGCCCAAACAGTCAACCAGTTCTCCCAACAATTCGCCAGCAGTCGAAAGATGCAAAAACAGACTAGCGACTTGTATTATGTCGTGCAGAAGGCCGGTGAATCTATCCAGAGCTATTTCAATAGGTTCAACGCAGAGATGATCAGTGTCCGCAATTGCGACGTCATGACCGCGATCGAAGCCTATAAACGTGGTCTAGACGACAGTTCGGGTCTGTACACCGATCTGACCAAGTATCCTCCAGAGAATTTCGAAGACGTCCGAGCCAGAACCTTAGCTTATATGAGGGTGGAGGACGACACTGCCTTTCGTCATAAGAACTCTGACGACAAGAGGTCGCTAAGTGTAAAGAAGCCAGAGTTCAAGGCGAAGGCGGTGTCCAAGTCAGAGCCTGCACGACAAATCTCGAACGTCCGATTCGAGAAAAAGAAGACCGCAACTCCGACCAAATTTCCTCAGTATCCGAAGATATCCTCATACAGATTCAAAGGAACCACTAAGGACTTGGTCGAGGCCCTGAAGACCGTCCAGGCGACCATCCGGTGGCCGAAGAAGTCCGACAAAGATGACGGTAAGCAGGATAAATCAAAGTGGTGCGACTTCTACGTCGACCACGGTCATACGACGGACGACTGTATATCTCTCAAAAAGGAGCTAGCATACCACGTCCTAAAAGGCAATCTAAAGAATATCATCGACGACGTTGTTACTCCAGCTAACAACGTTCGACCGCCCACTCCCGATCATGCAAAGGTCGTCAATTGCATCACTGGTGGGTCCGACGTATGCGGTCTGACATATTCCGCAGCCAAACGTCATGCCAGCCAGGCACCTGATGATCGACCTACCCCTCGTTCATCAAGACCTGGAGTTAGAAGCCATGAAGATTTCATTCGACCAAGACGACCTCGGCGACTCGTATCAGAAGCATGATGACGGGTTGATCATTCAACTCACGATTGGTAATTGTCTAACCTAACGAGTCTTGGGAGGCAGTTCAGCGAACGTCATCTTCCTTGACACCGTCAAGGCCATGGGAATCGATCGATCATAAATTATACGACGCTCGACAACCTTGGTGGGTTTCAATGGAGACGCGACGAATACCTTTGGAGAGATCACCCTGCCTGTCTATGCCCGAGGAGTCAACAAGTCGATAAAGTTCAACGTCATTGATTGCCCGTCGGCCTATAACATCATCTTAGGTCGACCGTGGATCCATGACATGAAAGCCGTTCCTTCGACGTATCATCAAACCATGAATTTCCTTACGTCGTGGGGAGTCCAGGAGATCAAAAGTGAGCCAAAAGTTGCCCGCGACTGCTACAAGACGACCCTGAAGCCGCAGAAGCAGGCCATCTAGCAATTACAGGTCCAGGATGCTCCTGGGACAGTCGACGACTATCGCCTGGAGGAAGTCATCCTGGACCAGAGCAAGCTTGGCCAGACGGTCTTTATAGGTTCGTCCCTCGATCCCTGCCTTAAAGACAAACTGATATCTTTTTTGCAGGAACATGTCGACTGCTTTGCCTGGTCGCATGAAGACATGGTCGGCATAGACCCCAGTGTTATTTCCCACAAGCTCAATGTCGACCCGTCATTTAAGCCAGTCAAACAAAAGCGACGAAAATTTGCTCCTGAAAGGAATAAGGTAATAAATGAAGAGGTCGACAACCTCCTAAAGACAGGGAAAATTCGAGAAGTAAAGTACCCCGACTGGCTTGCCAATGTCGTGGTCGTACAGAAGAAAAAAAGGCAAATGGAGGGTCTGTATTGATTTCACAGATCTCAACAAAGCTTGCCCAAAGGATCCTTTTCCATTGCCACATATCGACGCCATGGTCGACGCGACAGCAGGAAAAAGAACTATTGACGTTCATGGATGCTTATTCTGGATATAATCAAATCCTGATGCACGTCGAGGACCAGGAAAAGACTGCATTCATGACAGATCGAGGTATTTATTGTTATAAAATTATGCCCTTTGGACTAAAAAATGCAGGTTCTACCTACCAACGTCTAGTGAACAAGATGTTCAAAGATCATCTTGGCGACACGATGGAGGTATATATCGACGATATGCTAGTCAAGTCGAAGCAAGCAGTCGACCACGTCGAGCATTTGAGGCAGTCGTTCGACATCCTCTGAAAGTATAGCATGAAGCTCAACCCGACGAAATGTTCCGTTGGCGTCAGTGCGGGAAAATTCCTGGGTTATATGGTCACTCGACGAGGAATCGAGGCCAATCCCGACCAGATCAAAGCCATTATCGAGATCAAATCTCCAAGAAGTTTCAAAGAAGTCCAAAGGCTCACTGGTCGGGTGGCAGCTTTGAACAGGTTTATCTCTCGATCCTCGGATAGATGTCATATGTTTTATAATGTGCTAAGGAAAAATAAAGTCTTCAATTGGACCGACGACCATGAACAAGCATTGCAAAAACTAAAAGAGTACATGACGTCGCCGTCTTTGTTGTCAAAGCCTCACGATCATGAGGTCCTGCAGCTTTATTTAGCTGTCAGTCCTAATGCAGTAAGCGTCGTCCTGACGCGAGAAGATGAAAAGAAACAACTGCCGATCTACTATGTAAGTAAATCTCTCTTGGACGCTGAAACCAGGTTTTCCTCTATGGAAAAATTGCTTTTATCGCTAGTTACGGCTGCAAAGAAACTATGTTATTATTTTAAATCGCATCCTATTACAGTCGTGACTAACTTTCGTCTTTAGTCTATCTTGAGGAAACCTGAGTTGATAGGTCGCTTGGCAAAATGGAGCATATATCTCAGCAGTTACGACATCGACTTCAAGCCCAGGACAGCGATCAAATCGCAAGGTTTGGCAGATTTCATTGCTGATTTTAGTCCCGAACTGGAAAAAGAAGCAGAGCTCGAGGTGTCTACTGTGGCGACTAACGACGACGTACCCTGGACTCTGCATGTCGATGGGTCATCCAACGTTAGGGGTTCAGGACTAGGCGTCGTCTTAAAGTTGCCACAGGGGGCAAGATGGTGTATTCCGTTCGATGCGACTTCAAAACCACCAACAATAAAGCTGAGTACGCAGTCCTGATCGTGGGAATGAATATGGCCCACGACTCGAGGGGAGCCGCACTACATGTCAAAAGCGATTATATCCTGGTCGTGAACCAGATGAATGGAGAATTCGCAGCCAAAGATTCAAAGATGACAGCGTACCTAAAGGTAGCAAAAGAAAATTCAAAAGTGTTTAAATCATTTTCTATTGAACAGATTCCAAGGGACCAGAACACTCAAGCCGACGCTTTAGCAAACCTTGGGTCTGCATTAGTCGAACCAATATTCGACAGTATTCCCATGATCCACCTGGCAACGTCGTCCATCGAAAATGACGATGTCGTCCATATCGAAGACCAAGAAGATGATTGGTCGTGCGACATCCGAAATTTCCTTACGCACGACCAACTCCCAGAAGACAAGATGGAAGCTCGCAAGATCAGGTTCAAGGCATCCAGGTATGTCGTGATCGGAGATAGACTCTATCGACGATCATCGACAGGCTTAAACCTGAGATGCGTCATCAGCAAAAGTAAAGTTCAGAAAATCCTTCAAGAGATGCACGATGGGGAGTGTGGCAATGACTCAGGTGGTCGTAGTTTGGCCAATCGCATCTCTCGACAAGGCTACTTTTGGCCAATGCTGCGACAAGACGCCGTCAGGTATGTCCAGAACTGTTATCCCTGTTAACGACATTCAGGTACGTCCCACAAACCTTCTGAACCTTTACATTCGACACTGATCCCATGGCCCTTCATGAGACGGGGAATGGAAATCGTCGGAAAGCTACCACCTGCCCCAGGGAAAAAGGTATTTTCTTCTCGTACTTACAGATAATTTTTCTAAGTGGGTAGAAGCAGCTGCCTTTTCCCAAGTTCAGGACAAAGAGGTCGTCTCTTTTATCCAGACTAACATCATATGCAGGTTTGGGATTCCATCCGAAATTGTCTGCGACAATGGATCGCAGTTCATAAGCAACAGGACTGGACAATTCTGTGAAGACCGTTATATCAAGCTGACGACCTCGACACCCAGGTATCCCCAGGCAAATGGACTTGCAGAGTCGAGTAATAAAACCATTATTTCTTCGATCAAGAAAAGGTTAAAAGCTGCAAAGGGAAAGTGGGTCGAAGAACTCCCTTCAGTCCTGTGGGCGAATCGCACGACATCACGCACGTCCACAGGACAATCCCCTTTCTCTTTGGTCTATGGTTGCGAAGCAGTCTTTCCGGTCGAGGTCCGGCTCCCAACCTCGAGGCATACTTCCGTCGACCACAACCTAGTCGATTTAAGTTATGACCTCGATGCCCTTGAAGAATTTAGAGAATCAGCATTGATCAGAATGGCGTTTCAAAGAGAAGCGGTCGAACGACATTTCAATAAGAACGTCAAAGCTAAAGTCTTTCAAGAAGGCGACTATGTCCTCCGACGAATGTTCCAGAGCACTCAAGAGCTCAATGCAGGTAAACATTCCACCAAGTGGGAAGGTCCTAATCGTATCTCAGAAATCATGGGTAAGGGTGCTTATTGTTGGTCCCGAAGGGTTATACAAGTTTGTAGAAGGGGGGGTTGAATACAAACACACGATTTTTACTTTCTAAATTTCTTATTGATAAATCTTAAAACAATTTACAACTTGTTGCGGAACAAGATTAAGGATTAACCTAATCTAAACAAGTTAAGAACACTAAGTTTCTTGCACTAGAAATAAGATAGAAAGAGATAAGAATATTACGAATAATATTATAACACTAAAAGAGAAAGAAGAAGATGGCTGAGCATTTCAATTCTGAAGTAGGGTTCTTCTTATATACTGCATGCATTTAATGCATGGCAGTGTTACTTTACACGTGGCAGCAGCTGAGTGGTTGCATGTTTTGACCTTTGTAGACAACCTTAGTAGCCGCATTGAACACAGTGTAGAATCAGAGATTGTTGTACGATTCTAGACATAAGGGAGATCCGTTCTGACATTTCGTACGGAGACGTGCAAGGGGATAGACAAAGGTAACTTGTAGAGTAGACCTCATGATCAGCGTTCGTTGAACAGTTCTTTACCAACGAATGATAAAGCTCAGCGATTGCTGAAGTCTTCTACTTGATACATCACGTTGAGTGGACAAGTCTTGCTTCGTTGATATCCGCATCAGTTCATTAGTAGACTTGTCGCTGGTTCTTGTGCTTGATCTTCTACTTTAGTGTAGAACCTTTGTTCACATGAAACTTGTCTTCAGGGATCATAAGTAAACAACTAAACTATCAACGATCATCACAGAGACTGAACAGGCTCAGAGCTACTGGATGAACAGTGTTCGCTGAATGTCTAATCTAGAGAGCGAGAGTTCCTATCAGCGGTACTGTAAAGTCGTAGTACTTATCAGCGATAGTGAAACTCTAATACATATTGTTTACTTACAATTTTCACTAAGTGTTTAAGAGAGGGTCATTATCAAATCACTGAGGGTTTGGATCAACAATCTCCCCCTATTTGATTGTGACATAGCAACAAAGAAAATTGCTAAGTACGAAAACATAAAGATAAAAAGAACTCATAAAATATTTGTCCCTTTTACTGTTTTCTGGGATCTTTTAAGTACTGATGGAGTAAAGTACATTCGCTGAAATTTTTCTTTTAACTTCGTATAAGATTACAGAGGGAAGTAGAAAAATTACAAGTACAGCAAATTTAAATTACAAGTACAAAAGAGGTAAGCTGATAAAGATAGAAAGATTACAAGGAAATCCTATCAGCCTTCAAAAGGTTCTTCCTTAATGAGAAGTTCATCAAGGGTCTTTGTTGTGGGTATCATCCAGTCAGGGACCGTTACTCCTTGATCTCGTTTATTCTTTGCTTCAGCAAAGATCAAGGGCTTGAGATATCGTGCCTGAAGATCGCGTCTGAATTCACACCAATAGATGAGATCCATGAGCTATTCAATGGGAGTGATGGGAAGCTCAGAGACACGTTGAAAACGTTGTCCTTCATCGTAGTCGAGAAAGAAGATACCATAAGGATTGCTTATGACTTTACCAGGGACGAAACATTCACCAGGTGGCAGAGAGGTATCCAGTGCTGAGAGATCAAGATCAGGACCAAGTACTTCACCACGTGAAAAACCAATACCTGTTTCGTTCCGGATAGGAGGACCTGAATCTGATGGTTTGCAGAGGCCCTTCTTCGTTGAGTCGCAAGAGGAGGAGGAGGAATATCCACAACAGAAGAAACCAAGTCGATCTGAGAATTTATGATTTTTTCGACATGGCTCTTATATTGTGAGCTAGATCGCTGAATGGTTATTCAGATCTCCAACCAATAAGAGAAACCGTACTTCTTGATCGTAGCAGCGTAGATGTTTTCCTTGGTACCGTTTTCTCTGAATAGATCGACCTTAACAACTGGAACATCTATGGTCGTTTTTCCTCTGATGATCACCTTGTGAATTCTGGTAGCCCGATATCGATAGTGTAGTCTTTCTTTGCACCATTCCAAGGTAGAATCAGATACCTTGGTCTTTTCTTCAACGATCTTCTGGGCGTCTTCCCATAACTGACGTTGGATTTCGATGGGAGTTCTTTTCAGTTTGGGGTCATTCACCGATTCTTGGGCAAGCTGGATGGCGAGGGCCTTATCTTTTTCTTCAGCTTCCTTCTTTTCGGCGAGTAATCTTTTGGCTCTAAGATGATCAGCGAACTCTTTCTTTGATAACCTGAACTTTGTGGGAATAGGGACTTTGGAGCGAGGGAGGATGATTCGCTGATCCTCGAACTTCTTGATCATTTCTTCTCTCCTTTTCTGATCCTCTTCATTTAGCTTTTGAGGAGCTAAGGAAGGTTTGTTTTTGTGAGAGAGAAGTTGTTCATTCAGGTTCATCAGTCTCAGTGATTAAATCCAAGACCGGGATTATATCTTCAGCTCTTGTGGCTGGGATTATTGTTGGTGCAACAGTGGGGACTTCAGCTGGATCCTCAAGCAGGGGAGAGGACTAGCTGAAACACAACGATCGTTTATGTAAGATTATGGGAAGAAAGAGATAGGGAAAAGAATGGGGTTTAAGTGTATAGAGGTTTTATGGACAGAAGGATTGTGTAACATCCCGATATTTCCAAATATACACATATAACATAAATTGCATAACGTCGTTACATAACAAGATACATCCTATAGCAAATACGGTCCCTTAGTCTTTACAATCCAAAATAAGATAATTCATTACAAACTTTTTCCCTAGTTACATTACATCATAACTTCAAAACATGTCATGATCTTCAAAAATATACGCCTTCTCCAAAGCTATTCACCGATTAACCTGCTTACTTGTCCTTACTTGATCCACGACTTGAAATACATATTTTAAAAACAAAATGAGGGTTAGACCTAAAGGTCTAGTGAGAAAATCACTGTTTCTTTGAAAATCCTTTGCACACCACCATTCACATAATACAAACACAATTACCAGTTATGACTCAATCATCATGTATTTTCCCATCTCATTCTCTTGGCCATATTAGTTGGTTGCAAGCCAACTAATAAATTAACTTCGTTGTACGACAATTACAGCCAACAACGTTGTACGAATATTACAGCCAACACACCGGTCCTAAGCCCGGCCAACGTATTCTCGTATAGTAGAATACTCATGTAAATACAATATTTCAATATATTATATTTCAGACATAAGCACATAATCACACCATCTATTAGATTTCCAATCCACACATAAATGTATTCCAATCCACACCAAAATCCTTTCCAAGCCTTTTTAACAGATTCAGTCTTTCACTTCAAATTCACAGTATCTGAAACAATTCAAATACAATATCTCTTTACCAAATAGAACACATAAGACTCTCTAGCAGGCTGAGAATCCCAAATGACCTATCAAAAACTTATCCTCAAATGTTCCCCTACGGTGACTTAACATGGGGGTTCCGCTACCCGGTTAGCGAATGGGGTCAAGGGGCAACGCCAAACTATCCGGACAACACAGATAATATGGACATCATGACTTTCTGGACAACCTCAATAATCCGGACAACCTCAATAATCCGGACAACCCAACTACCCGGATACTACAGCAATCCGTACACTATCCGGTAACCCTTTTCACCCGGAAACTTAGAGCAAATAAAACTTACCCGGATAATCGATTCGTCCGGATACCTGCAAGAAAGAACTACCGGACACTATCAACACATTACCCGGACACCACCCAAAAACTACCGGACACATTCAATCTATCCGGAAACTACTGACAGTTCATCCCATTTTCACCCAGAATTCGACTGAATTATTACCAAATGTGTAATTGACTATTCTAATCCGATAGAACCCTTCTAATACCAATTACAAACATAAAATACAAAGAAACATACCTCAGATTCACTTCCAAGCACCCCAATTTGAAGCCCTAACCTCCTTTTTCTTCTTTTGCTCCTTTTCTCTCAAAAACACACACACACATTGATTCTGGATATTTTGTTGTTTTTGAAAATATATGATTTAAACAAGTATATTTATATTTTTGACTTAATTTACCATTTATGCTTAAACTATCCAATAATGACCCAAACACCCTTAAACTTATAATTTCACCCAAACTTACCCTAAACATCCAACTTTAAAGAGAAACTAATATTTAACTAACGAACTTACCCGGGGTATTACATCATCTCCCCCTTAAAAGAATTCCGTCCCGGAATTCGATTAGGCAAAAAGGTACGGGTACTTAGTTCTCATTTCTGATTTCGATTCCCAAGTAGCATCCTGACCCCTATGGTGTCTCCACTGTACTTTTACTTGCTTGATTACTTTGTTCCGCAACACTTTAACTTTGTGGTCAACTATGGCTTCAAGTTCCTCCACATAATTCAGCTTTTCATCAACTTGTATATCCGGTAGAGAAACGGCCTGTTCTCGTGTAACCAAACACTTTCGAAAATTCGATACATGAAAGGCGTTGTGTATACGGCTTAATTCTGGCGGGAGATCTAACTGGTAAGCTACTTCTCTGATTCTTTCTGTAATTGCAAACAGTCCAATGTACCTCGGACTAAGTTTACCTTGATTTCCAAATCGAATGACTCCTTTCCAAGGTGAGACTTTCAGCATTACAAAATCTCCAACTTAGAACTCTAACGGTTTCTGGCGTTGGTCCGCGTAACTTTTCTGCCTGTCTTGAGCCACTTTCAAACGTTCCCGAATCTGAGTAATCTTATCCACTGTTAACTGAACTATATTTGGCCCTGCTAGTTGTTTCTCTCCCACTTCGTTCCAATACAGAGGCGTTCGGCATTTTCTACCATACAATACTTCAAACGGTGCCGCTTGTATGCTGGAATGATAACTGTTGTTGTAGGCAAATTCGATTAACGGTAAATGCTTATCCCACGATCCCCCAAAATCAACAATGCAGGCCCGTAGCATATCTTCTAAAGTCTGAATTGTTCGCTCACTCTGACCGTCGGTTTGAGGATGATATGATGTACTTAACTTTATCTGCGTTCCCATTTATTTTTGAAAACTCCTCCAGAACCTTGAAGTAAAACGACTATCACGATCAGAAATAATCGAGATTGGAACTCCATGTCGAGTTACTATTTCGTCAATGTACAACTTGGCTAGTCGTTCTAACGAGTAAGTTTCTTTTATCGGCAGGAAGTGAGTAGACTTCGTCAATCTATCAACGATCACCCACATGACATCAAACCCCTTCGGAGTCCTTGGTAGCTTCGTGATGAAATCCGTAGTAATCTGATCCCATTTCCACATAGGTATTTCTAGACGTTGTAACTGACCAAAAGGCTTTTGGTGTTCAATCTTTACCTTCTTACAAGTAGTACAATTTTCCACATGCTGAGCAATGCTTCTTTTGATTCCCGGCCACCAATAAAATTGTTTTAGATCTTTATACATCTTATTCGTACCTGGATGTATAGAGAATCGAGACTGATGAGCTTCTTGAAGTACCCGGTCACGTAAACCACCCAAACGAGGCACCCAAATTCTGTTCCACAGACACAATAACCCACGATCATCTTTTACAAGCAATGCTGATATCCCCACTAACCGTTCAGATTTCAAATGTTCTTCTTGATAGGCTTCTATTTGACACTTCTGTAAATCTTCAAAGATGTTAGGTAGAAGTTCATCTCGTAGTGCAATGGCTTTTATTGTTCCACTTCTTTCTTGATGACTCAATGCATCAACTACCACATTCGCCTTTCCCGGATGATAAAGAATTTCGCAGTCGTAATCGTTCACCAGTTCTAGCCATCTTCTTTGCTTCATATTCAATTCTCGTTGATCAAAGAGATGTTGGAGACTCTTATGATCGGTATAAATTTGACATTTAGAGCCGAAAAGATAATGTCTCCATATCTTCAACGCGAAAACAACTGCTGCAAGTTCTATGTCGTGTGTCGGATACTGTCTTTCATGATCTTTTAGTTGACGAGAAGCATAAGCAATCACTTTACCACGCTGCATAAGTACACATCCCAATCCCAGTTTGGAAGCATCACTATAAACAACAAAGTCCTCGGAACCTTCAGGTAATGCCAAAATCTGCGCGCTGCACAATTTCTCTTTCAATATCCGGAATGCTTCATCCTGTTCTGCTTTCCATTCAAACTTTAGATTCTTCCGAGTCAGCTTAGTCAAAGGCGTCGCGATACGAGAGAAGTCTTTTATAAACTTCCGATAGTAGCCGGCTAAACCCAGAAAACTGCAAACTTCGGTTGGCGTTCTCGGCGGTTCCCACTTTTCAATTGCTTCTATTTTCGCTGGATCAACTTGAATGCCTTTCTCGGAAACCACATGCCCCTAAAACTGAACCTCTCATAGCCAGAATTCACACTTAGAAAATTTAGCATACAACTTTTCTTTCTTCAGCAATTCCAGAATCAAACGAAGATGTTGTGCGTGATCTTCTTTGGATCGGGAATAGATAAGTATATCATCGATAAATACAATAACAAATTTATTGAGATACGACTTACATACCCGATTCATTAAATCCATAAAGGCAGCTGGAGCATTCGTCAGTCCAAACGGCATCACCAAGAATTCATAATGACCATACCTTGTGCGGAAAGCAGTTTTCAGAACATCTTCTTCTTTAACCTTCAGCTGGTGATAACCGGATCTTAGATCAATCTTGGAGAAATAGCAAGCTCCAACTAATTGGTCAAAGAGGTCATCAATTCTGGGAAGTGGATACTTGTTCTTGATCGTACGCTTATTCAGTTCCCGGTAGTCAATACACATTCTCATCGAACCATCCTTCTTTTTCACAAACTAGACTGGTGCACCCGACGGCGAAGAACTCGGTCTGATGAAGCCTTTATCGAATAGGTCTTGTAGTTGTGTCATCATTTCTTTCATTACTGAAGGTGCCAGACGATACGGTGCACGGGCTATAGGAGCGGCTCCAGGAATCAGATCTATACCAAACTCTACTTGTCTAACGGGCGGAAGACTATTCAAGTCTTCAGGGAAAATTTCTGGAAATTCACTAACAATTGGAATATCTTCCAACTTACTCTTCTCTAGCTTAGTATCTATCATATAAGCTAAGTAACTCGGGCAACCTTTACTGACACACTTACGTGCTTTTAACATAGATATTAGGAAAGACTGATGATTTCTACGATCACCATAAATCTCTACTGGCCCCTTCTCAGGTAAGACAACATTTATTAACTTCTTATCACAAACTATGTTAGCTTGATTCTCAGCTAACCAATCCATCCCCACTACCACATCGAACTCGATCAAAGCTATAGGAAATAATTGTATCGGTACTCCACACCCTTCTATATTTATCACACAACTATCAAAAACTTCTTTAACCGATACTTGATTATCATTAGCAGTATCTACCATTAAAGCATGATCTAACACTTTAGGCTTTAAACGCAGATAAGCAGCAAATGAAGGAGACACGAACGATGGGTTTGCACCAGAGTCAAATAACACATTAGCACGTGTAGAGTTTATTAAAATTGTACCTGTAACCACATCCGGAGTTTCCTCCGCTTCTTGTGTTGTCATCTGAAATGCACGACCCCTTGTTCTTGGTGGCTCTAGTCTTGGTACTACCGGTCTGACAACCGCTGGTTTCCCTGATGTACCCCCTTGCTGTATTCTTCCCCTCGGACAATCAGACTGAATGTGATCCGGAGAATTACATGAGATACAAAACCGCGTCACTCGACAGTGTTTAACAACATGCCCGGTCTTCCCACACCTAAAACAAACCCGAGGATCCATTTGACAATTTCCTTGGTGGATACGGTTGCACTTCGGACAAGGTCTTTCCGTTGGTCTAAAAGGCGGACGGTTATCAAATCGCTGAAACCTGGATTTTTTCGGATCATACTGTGGTCCTTCCCACTTCCTTTTTCCCGCACCTTTATCGCTAGTATTTCATCCTTTATCCTGCTCCATGGTTTCCGCGGCGTCAACTGCGGCGGAGAAGGTTTCTGGTCCTTTAGCAATTACAAAACTTCTGACTTCTGCATTCAACCCAAAGATAAACCTTTCAATCTTCATGGCCTCCGTGGCAACATAATACTCCGCAAAACGAGATTTTTCCAGAAAACGAGCAGTGTAGTCCCGAACAGATAAATTTCCTTGGTGCAAGTTCATAAACTCTTCCTCCAATTGTTTGACTGCTGCATGAGGACAGAACTGTTTCCTGAAAGCTATAACGAATTCTTCCCAAGAGAAGGTAGAATATATGTCAGAACCTCCCGAAAAAATATGAGCTTCCCACCAGTATAAAGCATCGCCTATCAACATTGCGGTTCCATAAAGTACCCTATCCTCTTCCGTGCACTTACTAGTCTTGAAGATAGCTTCTATTTCCTTCAGCCATCTCATAACTTTCACTGGATCCCGGTCTCCTGAGTAGGTCGGAGGCTTACAACTGAGAAACATTTTATAATCACACTTTTTCTTTACTGGTACAACAGTAGGAGTTATAGGCATTTCTTCTTCATGAGTAGGATATGGTCTTTCTGTTTCAGTATCACGAGTTCGATTAAACATGGCTTGGATATTCGCTTGTAATCTTCCCAGTTCGGCTGCCAAATCATCCCTTGTTACAAATTCAGCACCTCACGGCTGAACTCTGCCGCCAGTTCTGCCCCTACCTCTTTCTCCCCCTCTTCCCCTTCCTCCGGCTGTTGGATTTGTTCTATTCGGATTTCCTCCTCCTTCCCGATTCGTTTGTCTAGTACCACTTGCCATTCTGTTGATTCAGACAAGGTTAATATACACATAAGCACATACCCCATATAACAAGGTATTCCAGTCCAAACATGTACTTGTAAGTTCACGATTACACTGGCCAGGTGTAATATGAAATTACCTTACATGATGTTCCTTCTACCTTTTATACTTAATCATCCCAAGGTTCTAAAATAATAGGGACATCCTATTTCACATGCCGTTTAAGTCTAGGTACAGATACGGATACCTAAATCCCTTAAACTAGGGCTCTGATACCACCTGTAACATCCCGATATTTCCAAATATACACATATAACATAAATTGCATAACGTCGTTACATAACAAGATACATCCTATAGCAAATACGGTCCCTTAGTCTTTACAATCCAAAATAAGATATATCATTACAAACTTTTTCCCTAGTTACATTACATCATAACTACAAAACATGTCATGATCTTCAAAAATATACGCCTTCTCCAAAGCTATTCACCGATTACCCTGCTTACTTGTCCTTACTTGATCCACGACCTGGAATACATATTTTAAAAACAAAATGAGGGTTAGACCTAAAGGTCTAGTGAGAAAATCCCTGTTTCTTTGAAAATCCTTTGCACACCACCATTCACATAATACAAACACAATTACCAGTTATGACTCAATCATCATGTATTTTCCCATCTCATTCTCTTGGCCATATTAGTTGGTTGCAAGCCAACTAATAAATTAACTTCGATGTACGACAATTACAGCCAACAACGATGTACGAATATTACAGCCAACACACCGGTCCTAAGCTCGGCCAACGTATTCTCGTATAGTAGAATACTCATGTAAATACAATATTTCAATATATTATATTTCAGACATAAGCACATAATCACACCATCTATTAGATTTCCAATCCACACATAAATGTATTCCAGTTTAAAAACGTTTTAAAGTAAAACTCACCTGTTTTGCTTATCACCAAAATCCGTTCCAAGCCTTTTTAACAGATTCAGTCTTTCACTTCAAACTCACAGTATCTGAAAAAATTCAAATACAATATCTCTTTACCAAATAGAACACATAAGACTCTCTAGCAGGCTGAAAATCCCAAATGACCTATCAAACTCTTATCCTCAAATGTTCCCCTACGGCGACTTAACATGGGGGTTCCGCTACCCGGTTAGCGGATGGGGTCAAGGGGCAACGCCAAACTATCCGGACAGCACAGATAATCCGGACAGCATGATTTTCTAGATAACCTCAATAATCCGGACAACCCAACTACCCGGATACTACAGCAATCCGGACACTATCCGGTAACCCTTTTCACCCGGAAACTTAGAGCAAATAAAACTTACCCGGATAATCGATTCGTCCGGATACCTACAAGAAAGAACTACCGGACACTATCAACACATTACCTGGACACCACCAAAAAACTACCGGACACATTCAATCTATTCAGAAACTACTGACAGTTCATCCCATTTTCACCCATAATTCGGCTGAATTATTACTAGATGTGTAATTGACTATTCTAATCCGATAGAACCCTTCTAATACCAATTACAAACATAAAATACAAAGAAACATACCTCAGATTCACTTCCAAGCACCCTAATTTGAAGCCCTAACCTCCTTTTTCTTCTTTTGCTCTTTTTCTCTCCAAAACACACACACACTGATTCGGGATATTTTGTTGTTTTTTAAAATATCTGATTTAAACAAGTATATTTATATTTTTGACTTAATTTACCATTTATGCTTAAACTATCCAATAATGACCCCAACACCCCTAAACTTATAATTTCACCCAAACTTACCGTAAACATCCAACTTTAAAGTTAACTAATACTCAACTAACGAACTTACCCGGGGTATTACAGATTGAGATTGAGAAGGGATAGAGGAGAGATGCAGAGTAAAGGAATAAAAGATATTGTACCTGAAAAACTGGCTTTATCTGAAGGATGGCCAGATTGCCTTCTGCAGCGAAGCCTTTGTTTTTGCCCTTTTTAGCTTCAGACGCTGCAAGCTTTGTCTTAGTCGTCTCCCCTGATGGTTCATTTATCGAAATCCCTTTCTCAGGGACCTTCTTGGGCTCAACAAAGAAGAAGTCATCATCATCATCATCATCGTCATCATCATCATCATTTTTATGAGTTGATGATGGTTCGTCGTCAGAGATGTCGACAGCTTCCTCGTCTTCAGCTTTTTCTTCAGACTTGTCCTCATCAGCGTAAGGTTCGATCACATCAGCAACAGCTTCCTTGTGTTGCTCTTCGAGTTGCTCCCCCTCAGATATAGAGGGAGGTTTCTCGGTTTCCTCAGGGTTTTCAATTCCCTAGGGTTGTGCAGAAGAAGTAGCAGCAGTGGTTTCATTTGTCTCCCTCTCAGCATTATGGGGAAGACCTTCATCATTCTTATCCCCCTCTTCCTCCTGATGAGGAGGGGAGGCAAGTGGAATATCAGCAGCAGCAGCATCATGAGAGTCACTGTCTTCTTGGCCAGTGAGTCCCATGCATAATTCAACAACTGCTAATCTGTCGTCTAGGCCAGATATAGCAGGATGGAGGCTTTGAAGATCCTCTCGATCTACCCGAGTAAAATGTGAAGGAGCACAGGTAGCAGCATTCAGGCGATCGAGGATTTGCTGCAGTAGATCCTTGACCGTGGAGACCTCACCCTTAAGAGTTACCATCTCTGTCTTCAGTGTTGTGACTTCACTGGACAGAGTAGTGAAGTTTGTTGCGAGAGTGGTGTTGGTGAGGTTGAGATCGTTGACGATTGTGGAGTTGTTGACTAGAGTGGTAGCAAACTGAGCAATGCTACCATCTACCTTCTCCATATCAGCATTGGATGCTTTCTTTCCGACCTCAGCAGTCAGCGTTTTGAGGTTCTCTCCAGCGTTCGTAACCGCTGATGAATTTGCTGAGAGAGTTGTGGTGAGGGATTCCACCATTGTTTCCAGGGCCTTCAGGGAGGTGTTGATATCCCCTAAATTAGGACCTAAAAAAGTTATTAACTTATGAACAGAGGAAAGCTCAGAAGTTTGGGGTTGAGAGAGAGGAGTGTTTGGAGTTATGTGTATACCTGCAGGCGGGTTGGCGAAGTTGTCGAAACCTTATAACCCTGAATGATATTCCATGTCGCCTTCGAGAGTGCCTTGGCGCATGAAGGGGCCTGCAGATCCTAAGTTTGCATCCATCATCATATGTAGAGTATCAGCTGCTGAATCATGTATGATGACAGGCGCACCAGAGAACGTAGGGAAAACTGGTGGAGTGTCCAAAGAAAGAGTGGGAGGAGTGAAGGATGAGAAGATTGGTTGGGTGCGGGGTTCAGCGTTGGATCCACTGAGAAATACTTCTTCAGTCCTTAGAAGGTCTGAAGGAGAGGGGTTCTGTTCCAAGTTTATAACATCAGCGTTTAGAGACGTTGAAGTTGGTTTTGAAGGGATGGCTTGAGCAGCTGTGGCAGAGCGTACCACTGAACTATCCAACGGCTCTTTAGAGAGAACCGTGGAGTCTTCAGCATGTGAATGCTTAGGGGGTTGCTCCTTGGTTTTCTTGATCCTTTGAGAATCAAGTTGGGTAGAAGAATGTTTCCTTTTTTGAGAAGGAGTAGAGGGTGCAACCTGGGTATCAGCGGTGGGGATTTCCGCTAAAGTAGTTGCAGAAGTAGAAGAAGGAGGATTGAGAAGAGGTAAGAGAGTAGAGAGACGTACCTCATTTGGCAGAGACTTGAAGTCGAGCACCTTAGGGCCAACCTGAGAGAGTCTCAGATTACCCTCTTTTGGGTATTTGTCCCCAAGTCCTTGTAGAAAGACGGCGCTGATGAATCTGGCATATGGAACCCATGTTGGTCTATCAGCCATATCTACTCGGAACGCAAGATCGTCATAGATGATCGAGGCCCAGTCAACATGGAGACCTTTCAGCAATGCATAGCCATTGCTTGTTGAGGTTGAGCGGCTTGATCAGAGGAGCCGGACTTCGCTGTCATGCAGCTTATCAAGTGAGCGAAAATGAAGTTCATCTCGCTGGGCATCTTTGACTTCTTGATCAGGGTCAGCTTCTTCTTAGGGAGTCCATCTCTCCTTGTGTCCCATGTATAACCAATTTCATCAAAGAAGGCAGTGATTGCTTCCCTATCAGCATGGTTTTTGTTGTTTGACAGAGGGACAAAGCGTTTTTATTTCGTAGCTGTGGGTAGGCTGAGTGCACGCCTGATAATGGCGGGGTTGATTTTGGTGGTGCCAAATTTGGTGTCACAGAGAATGACATCAAGGAGTTTCTTAGGGTCTTTGGATGAAGGAACCTGAGCTCGTCTGGCAGTATACCAGAACTGAGATAGAAGGAATTTATGGGCAGGGGGAACGGTAGTGAGGGCTGTAGATAAGCAACCGGTTTTGAGAAAGTTTACAGCATCATCCAGATGCTTGACTTGCTTTTTCGGAGGAAAATCGAAAAACGCATAGAGATTTTTGTTGTTGAAAGTGACTTTCTCAAGCGTGAACTTGACCTGCGAAGCCTTGATGAGATCCAGTTTCTCAGCAGCAAGAGATTTCTCAACGGTAAGAGCAGCAGTAGAAGATGCCATTGCTGTTTATCATGTCAACCAAAGAACATAGATAAAGAATACAGTCTTAATGTGGAAAGATTTCCCAAAACGTTGTTTTAGGGTTTTGCACATTCCATTCAGACAAAAGATGCCTTAATGGGGAATTAGGGTTTTTCTAGTTTTTGATAAAGAGAGACAAAAACCAGTGAAGTCTTATTTTCCAGTTTCCTCTTTCTTAAAAGATAAGGATTCTGGAAAAACATATGAGGTTTCAAGTTTAAAGATTTAGAGATGTAAACTTGAAGAACAACCATGAAGGTTGTGTTCACAAAACCATGAAAGAAATGATTTCATTTTTAAAAGTTCATTTGTTTGATCTTGTAGAAACAATGATAAGATCAGAAACAAGTTAAAACGGGTAAATAATTAGAATATTAACCTTGTTGTCGAAGAAGAAGAAGATGAACAGTTTCTGGAAACAAGAGTTCAAGATGCAACAATAATTCTTTTCTTGTAGGAGAAGTTGTTTGCGTAAAGGAAAAGTATAAACTCGAATGGGTTTATATAGTGGGAATAGAGAGAGAGAAAAACTAGAGAGGGAAAGTTTTTCATCATGACACGGACACGTGTTTGCATTTGATTGGATGAGAAAACGAAACGTGCAAACGTGTGTCAGAAAAAGAACGTGCCAGGGTTTATCCGTTTGATTACGTCACAAACGTCCTTTCATATTTTAGGATGTCTCTGAGGTTTTTGAAAAACTCAGGGACATTTTGAAAACATGAAGCACTGAATAGAAATATCAGTGTTAGGTTTTTGAAATTTCAAAGTATTGTTGATAAGGAAGAGATATTCAGCGATACAATTTGTTTTGAAATCTTGCATTCATTTGCGAACGTCAGCGAGTAAAGAGAAAACATACCTTAACATCTGCGAATCAAGTTTGTTTAGAGAGAAGATGATAGAATGGGTTATATAAGTTGGTTTTATCCTGTCGCTGATCAAATGCGAACCGCTGAAGGTTTTATTCTTCAAAGTTCAGCATTCCAATCTCGCTGATGAGAAAGTTAAATCTTGTCTCATCAAAAGGTTTGGTGAAAAGATCAGCTAACTGAAAGTCAGTTAGGATAAAGTGAAGTTCTATATCACCATTCATCACATGATCTCTGATAAAATGATACCTGATTTCAATGTGTTTAGTCTTTGAGTATAGCACTGGATTTGTAAAGCCCGTGTCCCGGTACGTTTATTAATTAATTTTAATAATTTAAAATGTTTACCTTTAATTGTTTTTTTGGTTAGTGGTTTGGTGTCAAATAGGACCAAGTTGTTAGCAATCTTAGTTAAGTTGGGTTATTGTAAGTTGTGGGATTTTAGAGGGGCCATAATTGGATTTGGACAAAAGTTTGGGCATGGTTCGGCCCATGCAAGGAGAGGGCCGAGACCCCCCTTTTTTTTCTTGTCTCGTTTTTTCTTTCTCGCGTAAACCACAACCGAATACCCTTTCTCGTTTTCTTGCCTTGCACTCCAAGCATCGTGACCAAACCCTAAACTAACCTCAAGATTTCCGGCCGTGAAGTGGAGTGAAAGAGAGAAGGCGAGAGGGAGGGAACTCGCCGGAGGCGCTGCTGTCGCCGGAGGTCGCCGCCACCAGCTCAGTTCGTCGGAGAAGTCGAGGGAGAGAGGAGCAACCGTTGCTAGGTAAGTCGTCCGTTTCGTTTCGTTTTGTTTTGTCTCGTTTCCTTTCCTTTTCGCTTCCTCCGGTGAAACCACCACCACCGCACGCCGCCGCTACGGTGGCCGTGGGTGGTCAGCAGTGTGTGTGTGTGGGTGGTGCGTAGGTTGTCCAGCCCTAGTTGCAACCCGAACCGTTAAGCCAAACGCGAACCGTTTTTTAAAGCTATCAGTTTATGAAAATTCTAGTGTGCTGTCCAGTTTTCGTGTAGTCATAACTTTTCTGTCGTAACTCCGTTTGAGCCGAAACTGGCGCCCACGGTTCAAGTTCGGGGTCGGGCACGTTTTCCGTGTTTTAGCGGAAAACTGGTTCGGTCTCTACCTGGGCGAAAAAGTGGTCGCAAGTTCGGTGATTCGTCATTTTAGGTACAAAATTCTGGAATCTGCCACTGTTTTGCGTAGACCATAACTTTCTGCTCGTAACTCGGTTTGGGGTGAAACCGGTGTCAAAAGTTCCCTTTTTGAGTCTAGAAACGTTTCTGTGTTTTGTGCAAAACCCAGTTCGGGACGTAGCATGGGTCAAATTGTCGTTTTATACTGAAAGGTGCTGAATTTCGCTGTTCTGGAAACTGTTTTGTAAAATCCGTAGTAAATTGTAGAAAAATCGTTAGGAGGCGTATAATATGTCCTTGGAACCCTAACTCAGAGGACTTTCTGGTCATGATTTAATATTGGGATTTTTCTGGGTTTAAAGGGGTCGAAACAGGTCCCGAACAGACCTGTTTTGTGAGAACGGAAATTAGTTTTAGTGACGGTTTAAGCGTGTGTCGTGTCATAGGGTCCGAGTCTCGTATTGACACGTTTTAACATGCGTTTAGGTGCTGGGAAGTGACCGTATTTGTGAAGCTTGAATTGTGTTGTTAAGCTAGGCGCGCATTCGAGGTGAGTTCTCTCACTATATTTAATAACGGTTGTTTTATCATTGCTGTAGTACGTGTGTGGTAGCTTTATGTGATTGTGTTGTGGAACTAGATAGTGGGGTGTCTAGTTGATACTTTGTCGTCATGTTAACTCGGTGGGACCGAGGATCCGGCGGGGCCGGAGATTTTATACGCGGGTGGCGTAGAGACTCGGTGGGACCGAGGATCCGGCGGGGCCGGAGATTTTATACGCGGGTGGCATAGAGACTCGGTGGGACCGGGGATTCGGCGGGGCCGAAGATGTTATAATGTGGTCGGTGGGACCGACTTGTGCCTTTTAGGTGGGTGGTTGTGGATGTACATGTTGATGATTTGTTCGTAGATCTGTATGATCGTTTATGTGTCACTATCTATTGTAGGGGTAGTGTGGAATAACTGTATTATTTATGGTGTTTGAATTCACTAAGCTTCGTGCTTACCCTTTCCCAATAAACTGTGGTTTCAGGTCCGAGCGGCTCCAAGGCGTGACGAGTACACACTGGCGAGCGAGAAGAGCTGGTTGTTTTTATGATTTTAATAATTAAACGTTTATTCCGCTGGTTTTTATTATAAAGATTTTAATTATGAGTTTGCAAACGAATCGTTGGGATCATTTAATGGTTTGTTATGAATGAAATGTCTATCTTAAAAATTTAAATTTGCTTGAAATTTTGGGACGTTACAACTTGGTATCAGAGCCGGGAACCGGACTGGTGTGCCAGCGAGGACGCTGGGCTCCCAAGGGGGGTGGATTGTAAGATCCCACATTGGTTGGGGAGGAGAACTAAGGTTGCCTTATAAGAGGGACTTGATACCTCCCCTATCAGACGCGTTTTAAAACCGTGAGTCCAGGTGTGCGGACAAAGCGGACAATATCTGGTACGGTTGGCCTGGGATGTTACAGTTGGTATCAGAGCACGGCTTGAGTGAATCAAACGCATTTCGGTGTGTTTGATCTCAAGTTTGCGGCTATAAAAATTTTCTTTAAAGTTTTTGGGAAATAAAACGAAGGAAAGATCCGTTTGAGAAACGGTGATCGGAGGCGCAGTGTGTACAGTCAGCCGGAGCCAAAGGGGAAAGGTACAGTACTTAGTGTTTTATTGCTTTCTAGATCATAGAGTATGCATGCTAGATTGCCTGTTGTGGACACTATGCTGTATGTTGAACTACTTGCTATTAGGAATTTATGCTAATTATGATAGGTTACTAAGTGGATGCCCTCTAGGTTGTATGCAGTAAGAGATTTATAGCCTTAGAATATTCGATTTAGTTCTATTGCGCAGCTCTTGTTTGAGTCCAACCGTTCTAGGATAGAGTCTTGTATTCGACTGCCTATTTATTTCGCACTGCATATAATCGGGTATTCGCGAGGTCACCCGTTATAATTAGTAGGATAAGAGGAAGTTCCTAGAGAGCTGGGAAGGGTGTTTATGTATGAGTACGTGTGCTAGATTGCTCTCTAGAACATAGGAGTATGTATGCTAAATTGTTTGGTGCTTGTTACACTGTATTGCATGTCTGCTGCTTGCTATTAGGGATTTGGCAGTAGCAAGGGTAGTGGTTTGGATGGAATTCCTAGGGAGCTAGGAAGAGTGTGTACATATGCCGGTGCGGGCATATGTGTTTGGTTTCGGTGAGAAACTACTTGGACCCCTTGGGATGGAACTCGGAACGGGTGATGATAGGTGTGGATGGTAGCAGTAGAGCTCCTACTACCAGAAGCACAAGATCAATGCTCGAGTCGGGGAAGTCACGAGGAATCCAAGGAGTTGAGCGTGAGTGTTGTTAGTATGAGTTATTATGTGCTAATAACGCGTTGTATTGTCTACCTAGAATAGCCATCACAAGGAGGAACAACTATAGTAAACCTACTAGTACAGGTGTGTACTTGTTTTGCTTTGATGGGATGATCGTTGGGGTAGTGTCGAAGGTTATAAATTAGTAGTCGTTGGAATAAAAGGACGATTCTAGTATTAGTCACTTGGAGTGATGATGAGGATGATGTTTGTTTCGGGCCAAGATGGAAGATTGTGCTAGAGTCATAGGCTCATAGAGCCGACTTTGATTTGAGGAAAACCCGTAAGATGATTTGATGTGATTTCCCAACTTGCCTTAAGAGGTTTAAATGTCTGGATGACAATAGTAGACCGGAGAGTTTCGGAGTGGTAGGGGTCGAGACGTTGAATGCCGAATGAGTCATGCACGAAGTTATTTTGAAAATAAGATTGCATTAACAAATTCTTGTGTTTCAAATCTTTGTATGGACGGTGTTTTGGAATTTTGGGAACTGCTCAGCACACGCACAGGATTTTGAAATATGGTTTTGAAAGTGTATGAAATCGTTTTATCACGGGAGTGCAAACTTTGTTAGAATTTGTCTCATTTTCGTTATTTTCCAACGGTCCTTTCGGGTACGATGTTATCCGTGTTTTGGTGGTGGTTAAGATGTTGGGTAAGTGACTACGGATTGAGACTCTAACATTGGAACTCCTCCACATGTGTTAGAGTTGAGACGAAAAGTTACATTCCACGATGTCTGTATAAAGGCTATTTTGGTGATTTGTTTAAAATGAGTTTGGAATTCCAGTGTCGCTTAACTTTTCGTTAGAGAGTTTGTATTACTAAGTGTTTTATTGCAAATAGTTCAGTGTGTGGATTGATTCATGCGTGACATAAGTGATGCATGGAGGAATTTTGGTAACATTTCATAAGGAGTTGTTTTGTGCGCTTTTTAGTCAGCTAAAGGTTTTATTGACATTTCCATGAAAATGCGATTTATCGACTTAGGGGTATGCATACTGGGGTAACCCTTGTTCACGACATTTTGATGAACGAGTCGTGCATGAAAATGTTTTAGTTCCTTTTTGTCGAAATGAAAGACCATTTGATCCAAGGAGTGTTTTAATGTTGTGAACATCATGCATACGATTACAATGTGTTATATTTTGGAAATATAAATGCGTAGATTTTTGACATTCGGTTAATTTAGAATTACCGATCATTTTTTTGGGAAATTAAAAACTTTTGCTTTGGAGGAAACGGGTATTTTGAGCATTTTCGATAAATACATTTTTTAAACTATAATGTTTTGACGTTATAAGTCCCAAGTACGAAACTTGAGGAAGTGTTACAAGCTTGCATGCCTACCTCCAGTTAGAGATTTTATGAGGTTTTAGTCGATATTTCCAATTGATAGAAGCGGATTGGTTTCTACCTTGAAGTTTGAAACTTACACGAGACAGTTGAGTTTTAACAAAAATATATGAGTAAACTGTTTCATCGTTTTGGATGACAAGCTGACGCGCGAAAAAATTCGTTGGTGAACCCTGTGTCACATCATTTTATGACTAAAAAGAAGAATTTTGGAATCAAATGTCGTGAAACTTATTTTGAATCATGTGCGCACCTTTGTCGCACCCTATTTAAGGTCAAGCGGTTACTTTAGGTGCATGTCATGAGTCAATCCATACTGGAATCGAGGAGGTTCATTTTAAAGAAATTAGTTATTACACTTTGTTTTTATGTGAGTAAACTGAACTGAAAATGAACGATTTTCAACATGATTTTTCTATGCGGAACGAGCGTGCCCAGTTTTGCGTAACTACCGGTCTGGTAATAGTAGTTTTATTGCATACGATCTTTTTGGGATGAAAAACTTTGACGTTGGAAATATTTTGTAAAGGATTATTGTAAACCATGTGGGAAATGTGCTTTTAAGTGTCATGTGTCATTTCGTGAATTTTTAGGGTGTGAGTCCTTTTGGAAAACTCTTTTGTTTAACCCGTGTTGAGTCTGAGACTATGATTGATTTCAGAGTATTGCTTGCTTAAACTTTGTTTAAACGCATTTTCCGACCTATGGGTCTAGCAAGCGTGGAGCATTTTTCTCGGTTTTGACTTGGAGTTAGTCATGGGCCAATTGCCCGGTTTTAATGGCTCGAGGTGGAGTCTAGTTGATGAGTTGTTTTTGTCGCACCGTTTGGCATTCTTTGCACGTTGAGTGTTTACATGTTTGGGTGAGTGAGTCAATCCGGAATAGGCATGTTGTGGGTAGGCTGTTTGCTTTGGATCCTTAGACACGTTAGTCAGTCGTTGGTAATGGTCGGTTGGGTATCTCGGGGTGGGACCCCGGTATTCATGTGTTTTAACCTAGACTTTCCAGTAGATACTAGGAGAATATAGTTGTGGGCACTTACCTGGGAGGTAGTTCCGGTGTGACTTGGCTTCGTAGAGCAAGTGTGGATGATACGTCGACGGTGGAAGGTAGGTAATCCACGCGAGTTAGTACTGTAGGCCGTATAGTATCGATTAAGGGATTGATGCCCTTTGTTATTAGGAGAATAAATGCGCATCAACCATTTTGAGGTAGGTGGTATATTGTAGGTGTCGACTTTTGGGCTTGAGGCCAAACACCTTTAGTATAATCGGAGAATTGTAGCCGATTTTAAGATAATCATATTGATGGTAGTAGTAACCCTGAAATGATCACTTGTGATTAATGGTTATGGTGGAATGACCTACGTGTGTGTTAGTTGATTTGGTTGCGGTGGATATCTATTTGTGTTAGTGTCTAGGATAATGCCACGCTGATGTGAGTTATTGTAATCGGTTGGACCGATGTTCGGCGGGTGACCGATGTTTGTTATGGTAATCGGTTGGACCGATGTTCGGCGGGTGGCCGATGTTTGTTATTGTAATCGGTTGGACCGATGTTCGGCGGGTGGCCGGTGTTTGTTATTGTAATCGGTTGGACCGATGTTCGGCGGGTGGCCGATGTTTGTTATTGTATTCGGTTGGACCGATATTCGGCTGGGCCGATGGTTGTATTTATTCGGTTGGACCGATATTCGGCGGGGGGCCGATGTTTGTTAATATGATTCATTGTGAATTTTGGGAGTCTAGTGGAACTCGTAGAAGTTAATCGGCAGTTAATGGTAGGAATGATCGGATTCGAGTATCCTGTAGGGTATATTGGTGAGCATCTTTAGAATGGTTAGAGCTTAAAAAAAAATTAAAAATCGGGAGGTATGAATCATCTAAGGTTGGGAGACAACCGAAGTCGTTTAACTAGGAATGATTCCGATTGTTGGAGTGTTCTTCCAATCGCGTTTTCAGTGTTCTCGAAGGAGTGTTGTTAGTAAGGAAGTATTCGGGAGATTCTTAGGCGGTGTGAGAAATTAGGTCCCAGTTAGTGAAAGTCCAGTGGCAACTCAGAAAGGGTTCTGAGTGGACTTGGGAACCTGAGGCTGAGATGAGGGAGAGCTATCCAGAGCTATTCACGGGCATAGACTTCGGGGACGAAGTCTAATTCAAACGGGGGAGAGTTGTAAAGCCCGTGTCCCGGTACGTTTATTAATTAATTTTAATAATTTAAAATGTTTACCTTTAATTGTTTTTTTGGTTAGTGGTTTGGTGTCAAATAGGACCAAGTTGTTAGCAATCTTAGTTAAGTTGGGTTATTGTAAGTTGTGGGATTTTAGAGGGGCCATAATTGGATTTGGACAAAAGTTTGGGCATGGTTCGGCCCATGCAAGGAGAGGGCCGAGACCCCCCTTTTTTTTCTTGTCTCGTTTTTTCTTTCTCGCGTAAACCACAACCGAATACCCTTTCTCGTTTTCTTGCCTTGCACTCCAAGCATCGTGACCAAACCCTAAACTAACCTCAAGATTTCCGGCCGTGAAGTGGAGTGAGAGAGAGAGAAGGCGAGAGGGAGGGAACTCGCCGGAGGCGCTGCTGTCGCCGGAGGTCGCCGCCACCAGCTCAGTTCGTCGGAGAAGTCGAGGGAGAGAGGAGCAACCGTTGCTAGGTAAGTCGTCCGTTTCGTTTCGTTTTGTTTTGTCTCGTTTCCTTTCCTTTTCACTTCCTCCGGTGAAACCACCACCGCCGCACGCCGCCGCTACGGTGGCCGTGGGTGGTCGGTAGTGTGTGTGTGTGGGTGGTGCGTGGGTTGTCCAGCCCTAGTTGCAACCCGAACCGTTAAGCCAAACGCGAACCGTTTTATAAAGCTATCAGTTTATGAAAATTCTAGTGTGCTGTCCATTTTCGTGTAGTCATAACTTTTCTGTCGTAACTCCGTTTGAGCCGAAACTGGCGCCCACGGTTCAAGTTCGGGGTCGGGCACGTTTTCTGTGTTTTAGCGGAAAACTGGTTCGGTCTCTAGCTGGGCGAAAAAGTGGTCGCAAGTTCGGTGATTCGTCATTTTATGTACAAAATTCTGGAATCTGCCACTGTTTTGCGTAGACCATAACTTTCTGCTCGTAACTCGGTTTGGGGTGAAACCGGTGTCAAAAGTTCCCTTTTTGAGTCTAGAAACGTTTCTGTGTTTTGTGAAAAACCCAGTTCGGGACGTAGCATGGGTCAAATTGTCGTTTTATACTGAAAGATGCTGAATTTCGCTGTTCTGGAAACTGTTTTGTAAAATCCGTAGTAAATTGTAGAAAAATCGTTAGGAGGCGTATAATATGTCTTTGGAACCCTAACTCAGAGGACTTTCTGGTCATGATTTAATATTGGGATATTTCTGGGTTTAAAGGGGTCGAAACAGGTCCCGAACAGACCTGTTTTGTGAGAACGGAAATTAGTTTTAGTGACGGTTTAAGCGTGTGTCGTGTCATAGGGTCCGAGTCTCGTATTGACACGTTTTAACATGCGTTTAGGTGCTGGGAAGTGACCGTATTTGTGAAGCTTGAATTGTGTTGTTAAGCTAGGCGCGCATTCGAGGTGAGTTCTCTCACTATATTTAATAACGGTTGTTTTATCATTGCTGTAGTACGTGTGTGGTAGCTTTATGTGATTGTGTTGTGGAACTAGATAGTGGGGTGTCTAGTTGATACTTTGTCGTCATGTTAACTCGGTGGGACCGAGGATCCGGCGGGGCCGGAGATTTTATACGCGGGTGGCGTAGAGACTCGGTGGGACCGAGGATCCGGAGGGGCCGGAGATTTTATACGCGGGTGGCGTAGAGACTATACGCGGGTGGCATAGAGACTCGGTGGGACCGGGGATTCGGCGGGGCCGAAGATGTTATCATGTGGTCGGTGGGACCGACTTGTGCCTTTTAGGTGGGTGGTTGTGGATGTACATGTTTATGATTTGTTCGTAGACCTGTATGATCGTTTATGTGTCACTATCTGTTGTAGGGGTAGTGTGGAATAACTGTATTATTTATGGTGTTTGAATTCACTAAGCTTCGTGCTTACCCTTTCCCAATAAACTGTGGTTTCAGGTCCGAGCGGCTCCAAGGCGTGACGAGTACACACTGGCGCGCGAGAAGAGCTTGTTGTTTTTATGATTTTAATAATTAAACGTTTATTCCGCTGGTTTTTATTATAAAAATTTTAATTATGAGTTTGCAAACGAATCGTTGGGATCATTTAATGGTTTGTTATGAATGAAATGTCTATCTTAAAAATTTAAATTTGCTTGAAATTTTGGGACGTTACAGGATTGTTGGCTATAGCGATGGCACTTATGCTGTCGCAATAGATTGGAATTTTCGAGAGCTGAAGGTCATAGTCCAGTAGTTGATTTCTCATCCACTAGACCTGAGAACAACATCTTCCAGCAGCTACGTATTTAGCTTCAGCGGTGGAGGTGGACACTGAGTTTTGCTTTTTAGTTGTCCAACTCACCAGCTTTCCACCTAGGAGCTGACATCCTCCTGTGGTGCTTTTCCTATCCATTTTGCAACCTGCAAAATCACTATCGGAATAGGCGATTAGATCAAACCCTGAGTCTTTAGGATACCAAAGACCTAGTTTAGGAGTACCCTTAAGGTAACGAAAGATTCGCTTTACAGCGATCATATGAGATTCCTTAGGTTAAACTTGATATCGTGCACACAAACAGGTTGCGTACATAATATCAGGTCGGCTAGCTGTAAGATACAGAAGAGAGCCGATCATCCCACGGTACGTCGTGACATTAACAGGTATTCCAGAAGGATCTCTGAGTTAAATCAAATTTCTTCAGCATTCTTTAACATACTTTCCCTGATTAATGAAAGTTCCTTTTTCATTTTGTTTTATCAAGACCAAGGAAATATGTTAGCTCACCCATCATACTCATTTTATACTCTGCTTTCATCCTTTCAGAGAAACGAGTACAAAGGTCAAGGTTAGTAGAACCAAATATAATATCATCGACATATATTTGTACAAGAATGATATGACCTTTTACTTTCCTGAAAAATAGAGTTTTATCGATTTTACCATGCTCAGATTTTTCAATATGGAGATAAGTAGAGAGAGTGTCATACCATGCACGAGGAGCTTGCTTTAAGCCATAAAGTGCCTTATTCAGTTTATAAACATAACCTGGATGCTTAGGATCTGAGAATCCTGGAGGTTGTTCCATGTAGACTTCTTCATTCAGTTTTCCATTTAGGAACGCTGACTTAACATCCATTTGATAAACTTTGAAGTCTTTGTGTACAGCGTATGCTAAGAAAAGACGAATGGCTTCTAGTCTTGCCACTGGAGCAAAGGTTTCGTCGTAATCTATACCTTCCTCTTGTCTGTATCCCTGAGCAACGAGTCGAGCCTTGTTGCGGGTTACAGTTCCATGTTCATCCAATTTGTTTCGATAGACCCATTTAGTGCCTATCACTGACTTGTCAGATGGATGAGGAACAAGCTTCTAAACTTTGTTTCTTTCAAATTCAGTCAGCTCTTCTTGCATAGCGCTGACCCAGTTCGTATCTTGGAGGGCATCATCTGTTTTCTTTGGTTCAATCAGAGAAATAAAGTTAACAAATAAACAAATGTTACCTGCACTTCGTCGAGTCTGAACACCAGCGTTTGGATCACCAAGAATTTGTTCAATAGGGTGATTGATAGTCCATCGTTGAGCCGGAGCATGAGTTGCTGACTCAACCTGAACTGGAGGGGCTGAAGATGAGGCTTCAGCAACTTCTGGTATATCAGCCAAGAAAGGAGTAGGTGCAGATGTCATTACATTTACTGATTGTTGCGAGGTAGATGGAATGTCTGAGACATTTGGTTCAGAAGCAGGCATAGTGTTTAGAGGAACAGTTGAGACCCATGAAGTTTCAGTTTCACTAGTCTGCATGTTTGGAATGATAGTAGGACCATCATCTTCAACGGTATGAGTATGAGGAGTGGGAAAATCTTCTAAACCACCAAGATGAGAAAACATTCATTGATTCAGTTCTTCAGTATCAGCAAGAGATTTAGAATTCGCTGAATGGGATTCGTCAAAGGTGACGTGAATTGTTTCTTCAACTATCTGTCTTCTTCGATTGAAGACCCTAAAGGCTTTGGAGATAGAAGAATATCCAAGAAAGATTCCATCATCAGCCTTAGGATCAAACTTTCCAAGGGTATCTCTGTTGTTCAGTATGAAACACTGACATCCAAAGATGTGAAGAAAGCTAATTGAAGGCTTTCTCCCATGAAAAAGTTCATAGGCTGTCTTTTTTAATCTTTTAACTATCAGCGACCTGTTTTGCGTAAAACAGGCAGTGTTGACAGCTTTTGCCCAAAACTGAGTAGGCAGGTGAGAATCGTTGAGCATTGAACGTGCAGCTTCAATGATAGTTCTATTTCTTCTTTCAGTGACTCCATTTTGTTGCGGTGTTCTCACTGAAGAGGAGTTGTGAGAAATACCCTTACTCTCAAAGAAGGAATCAAGAGAACTGTTTTTGAATTCAGTCCCATGATCACTCCTTATTGAGCGAACGGTCATGTTGTTCAGGACTTCCATTTACCTGACAAAGGTGATGAGTTCTTCAGGGGTGTCACTCTTAGAACGGAGAAACGTTACCCAGGTATAGCGAGAGAATTCACCAACTATGACCAACGTATATTTCTTTCCAGCAATGGATTGTTTGTTAACAGGGCCAAACAAATCCATATGGAGAAGTTGTAGAGGAGATGATACTGAGGAGACTTGCTTTGACTTGAAGCTTGCTTTGGTCTGCTTGCCTTTCTCACACGCTAAACATAAGGACTCCTTGGCGTATGAGTGTTGAGGTAGACCAGTAACTAACTCTTTAGAAGATAGAGTATTCAGTGTCTTGAAGTTTAGATGAGAGAGCCTCTTATGCCATAGCCAGTTGACATCAGATGAGGCTTTTGAGAAGAAATAGGAGTTCTCAGTGGTTGTTGAGTCCATGTTTATTACATAAACATTTTCCAAACGATAACCGTTGAGAGATATCTTCTCCTTTTTGTCAGCGACAAAGTAGGATTCCTTAGTAAAGATTACTTTGTTATCCATGTCGCAAAGCTGACTGATGCTTAGAAGATTATGCTTCAGCCCTTCAACATATGCGACTCTTCTGAAGGTTGTTGTACCATTAGAGAATACACCAAACCCTCGGGTGTGTCTTTTCCATTTCCACCGAAAGTCACAGAGGGACCCTTCTCTTCCTTATACTCAGTGAGCAAGTTCTTCTTACCAGTCATATGTCTAGAGCATCCGCTATCGAGATACCATATACCCTTCTTAACCTGCATTACAAAGGAAGATTAGTTTGACTTGGGCACCCATTTCATCATGTGTACACACTTGTCAGTGGAGGTAGATGGAATGGAAGGTTCAGCAGTCTTCGCAGCATTTGAAGATTCAACTTTATTTTCAGTCTTCACTTTGGTTAATTTGTTAACCTCAGTGGTCTTCTTTGCCTTGGGGGAATTGATCTTCACCTTAGCTATCTTTTCAGCTTTGGTGGCTGTAGGGCACTTACTAGCAATATGATTCGTAAGTCCACAGTAATAACATTTCCTATAACTAAAAGTAGTCTTAGGACCATTTGCATGCTTAGCCATTAGTTTTAAATGAGCAGGGCTAGCATAAAGTATACCTTTGGCATTGGAAATGAGAGGAACTATCAGTTCTTCATATTTCTTACCAATCATATCCACTTTAAGTCTAGGAGTAGATCGCTGAATAAATCCAGGGATCTTGTTCTTAGAAGTAGAGGGATAAGTCACTGAAGCTTTAGAAGCATTCAGCTTAGGTACACAAGTACCCTTCTGAGGTTTTTGGTTAAAAGCAATTCCTTTAACTTTGTCTTTAGAGACTGAGGTAGGTTTTGGATAAACAATTTTCTCTTTACCTTTAGAAGTTAAGGTAGAGATTTCCTCAGGGATGGGGAGGTTTTGAAGAAGAACACTGAGAAGAGAAAGTGTCAGGGATAGAGGATACGAACATTCCAAACTTAAGTATGGAACGGTCAGTGGTTGGTTCTAGAGTTTCATCTTTGTAACCAAGACCACGTTTGTTAGCTCCAATCTTTCTGTTTGTGAAAGTAGTGAAAATAATCTAAGTACAGAAGTAACCCTGTAAAGCCCGTATCCCGGTATGGATTTATTTTAGTAATTTATTTTTTCTCGTAATGATTTTATTAACGGGTTTTGGCGGCAAGGACTAAAAATGAAGTAGTTTTACGATAATGGATTAAATTGGAAAAGCCTAACTTAAATGGGAAAAAAATGATGTAACATTAAACGTTAGGGACTAAAAGTGTTTTTTTTATGAAGTTTGCATGGGATCGGTTTTTAAGAACCGACCCCCTCCCTTTTTGCCTTGTTTTTGAGCCTTACGCAAGATACCAAACACAAGAAACCCTAAAGTGCAGCCATCGTTTTCTTTCATTCTTGCCGTCGCCACCGGACCGCCCAAACCACCAGCGCCGCCGCCGCTGGTTGCTGCCGGCGAGGGGAGGAGTTCTGAGAGGGAGAGAGAGAGAGGGAGCCGGCGATCGGGACGCGAAGGAGTCGGGATCTCGTGTGTTTGCTGCTGCGTTTTTCTCGTGAGGTAAGGCTTCTTCTTCTTCTTGTTTTCCCATTCGACGTCATCCTATCACGGTGAAGCCACCGCCGCCGCCGCAGCCGTGGCTGCCGTCGGTGTGCCGCCGCCATGCACCACCATTCCGGTGGCTGTGACGTGCAGGTTGGGCTGCTATTAGGACGTGGGTGGGTGCGCGTGACCCGGGTTTTGTTGGTTGGATCGTTCTTTTCGCCGCGCCGGGGGTTTGTTACCAAACCACCACCACCGTACGTGGTGGTTGCCGACCCCATGCCGCCGCCGACCACCACTGCCTGAGATGGCAGTGGGTGGTGCTTGGTTAGTCCATCCACTAGTTGCCTACGCCTTAAACCTAAAGCATGAAATCTTAAACCGAAATCAACGTTATCATTTTATGTGAAAAACGTCTAATCTGTCCCTGTTTTGTAAAATCCGTAGAATAATCTTGGAAACTCGGATTGAGGTGAAACCAGTGCAAATGTGTATAGCATGTTGCATATGTTTTACAGAAAAATCAATTCGGCCTCTAGCTTGGGCCAAAATGGCAGTTTGTACAGACTGGTCCAGAATTTCTTGTTTTGGACAGTTTGTCTTAGAAAATTTATATAAAATAGTAGGGACCTCGTATGAACGCGTGCGATATGTCCCTGAAAACCTAAGACATAGAAATTTCTAGTTATGGAATAATATTTTTGGTTTGATGGGTTTAAGGAGGGTTAAACAGGTCACGAACAGACCTGCATATCTGGACCAAAAGCTGGAAATTGTACGTTTAGTCTTGTAGTTGTAATTTCGAGTTAGGACTTCACTTTGACGCTTGATAACACTTATTTAGGTGGAAAGAAGTGAGTTGGAGTTGGGTGACTCGTATTGCTATTTGTGGATATCTGCTTTGCTTTTCGAGGTGAGTTCTCTCACTGCATAGGATAGGGATTATATATGCATTGCTGTAGTTTGTGTGTGTGCTACCTAATTTTGTTGTGTGTGGTACTAGGATGAATTAATGTCTAGTATAATGCCATGGGTGTTGTATAAATCTCGGGGAGACCAAGGAATTGTATAAATCTCGGGGAGACCGAGGAATTGTTTACAGGTGTTGTATGAACTCGGGGAGACCGAGGGATGCCTACATGAGTGTTTTGTGAATTCGGGGAGACCGATGGTTATGTACACAGTTGTTCTTGCATGAGTTTGCCTGTTTAGGATATGTTCTCAAACTGGCATGTGTGGATTATTTGTATCCATCTGTGGATAGGGGTAGTGACTATATGATTGCTATCTTATGTTGGTGTTTGAATTCACTAAGCTTCGTGCTTACCCTTTCCATATAAATCACTGTTTCAGGTACGAGTGGCAGCATGGCGTGACGGTACACACTGGCGCGTTGAAGAGATTTTTCCTATTATCATTTTGAGATACTATGTTTAGAAGTATTGTATTTTCCGCTGCTTTAATTGAGTTGGTTGATTAACTAAACAAGGTTTTGGATAAAATGTTTATTTGGAGTTAAATGTTTATGATTTATTTCTATTAAAATGTTATTTCAAAAAGTTCAAATTTATTGTAATTTTCGAGACGTTACAAACCCACAGAGGCTCTGTAGAAGAACCCAAGAAAACCGAAGGCAAGAATCAGCAGAAGACTGCTCACAGAGGACCGAGCCGCAGAACCTCTGTCACCCTTGACAGAGCCTCTGCGGTTTATACTGAAGACTTGGAAGATTAACAAATATCTTTCTACTGTTTCAAGATCCGTTCATCCACTTGTTCTAGGCGTGCCCTGACATCAACTACACGTGTCAAACTCTGATAGGGCTCTGTCAGAATTGGAACATGCGCATTTAATGAACATCGTACCTGCTACTGTTCATACGATCTTGTCTACTGTAGATCAGTCCTTATTGTCTAAAGTATGTCCCATTTGTAGTAGTATAAATAGAAGACTCATGTTGAGTTCTTCTATTAACAAGAACAAAAATTATACATTAAGCTACGCACAAACACACACACCAGCAGCTCTTTCTTGTTATGTTCTTGGTGTTCTTGATAATATCAAACATAGTAATCTTTTAGATATTCATCTGTTCTTTACATACTGTTTATTTGATATTGTGTGTTCTTCTACCTTTACATTATCTTTTAGTTCTTAAATACGCTTCCGCACCATATCTACAATCTGAACTAACTGAAAGTTAAGATCATTGTTAAGAAAACAGGAACCAACAATTGGTATCAGAGCAAACATTGATTTTTAATATCAAGGGATCGACTCTTTACAATGATTTTTGGTAGAAACTTGGATTTTTAACCTGTTCTTCATTTTATTCAAACAGTTTCTGTTTTTCTGCCATTTTCGATTCATTCGAACTTTGGTAAACTTATAGAATCTGTTATTCCGGTTAAAAACACCATTTTTGTGCTCAGTTTAGAGCTTTTAAGCAAATAAACTTCAAACGAAGCATCCACTTCATACTCTGAAAAGTTTGTTGTTCAAACCCTTTTCTAGATAATTTATCTTTCTCTAAAATGACGAATACAAACAACTTCCTCTCTGGTGGTTCTTTAACCAAACCTCCAACTCTTCTTAGAGAAGAATACCGTCAATGGAAGATTCGAATGATTCACTTCTTTGAGGGTACTGACAAAGAATTGGTTTATTATATCCGTAACCCTCCTTTCGTTCCCATGATAACTGTACCTCGTGTTCCTGGCACAGACGACACACCAGAAATCCCAGAACACACGAAACCAAAGACCCAGGATAAATGGTCTGATCCTGATTGGGCTAAATACGAAGTTGCTCAGAAAACTAAGAGAATTCTGATTATGGCCATTCCAAATGACCTTTTCCAGTCCATGGATGCATGTGAATCTGCATATGATCTATGGAAAGAACTGGAAAAACAACTAGAAGGAGGAGCCAAAACCCAGAAGAATCGCAGAGCTCAATACATAAATGAATACTATGCCTTTAAAGCTCTGCCAACCGAATCTCTGCAGACTATGTATGATAGGTTCAACTCTCTAATAAACAAGTGCAAGAAGTTCGGCATCCACAGAACCTCTGAAGAAAACAACTTTATGTTCTGAAAGTCTCTGAATGAAGAATGGCTTCAGTTATCTATGTCTCTGCAAACAAATCAAGACTTAGATTCCTGGACCCTATCAGACCTCTATGGAACATTGGCAGCACAAGAGCCTTAGGTAGCACAAGCAAAAGCCCAGATCATTGCACCTCTTGCATTGGTTGGTAAGACTACAGAGGCTAGAGAGAAACCAAAGAAAGAGAAAGCAGTAGAGGAAAGAAAGGAAAAGAAGAAGAAAATCATGATGGTGGAAAGTGAAGAAGAAGAATAAATAGCTACAGAAGAAGAAACAACTCTTGCCTCAATAGCTAAATCCTTAGCTCTCTTGACAAGAGAATTCAGCAGAGGATACGAGAATAAATCTGGTAATGAACGATATGAAAGAGATAATCGAGAGAGAGAAGGATCAAACGACAGAAGTGATGACCGACAGAGGTCAAGTGACAGAAATGACCGAGGAAGTGACCGACAGAGGTCAGATGACAAAGCTGGCAACACTCCACAGATTCAAGAGTGCTACAAATGTGGTAAGCCAGGCCACTACGCAAATGAATGTCGAACCGAAAGAAGTGGTGACCGACAGAGGTCAGATGACAGAGCTAGAAACTCCACACAGAACCAAGGATGCTACAACTGTGGAAAGCCATGTCACTTTGCCAACGAATGCAGGAGCAAATCAAATCTCCCTCAGAGGGATGCAGCTTTCTACAAAAAGAAAGCTGAATACTATGCTCAGAAGTCACTAATGGTGAACAAAGAAATCTGGGAGTCAGACACATCCTCTGACGAAGGCGAAACAAAGAATGCTCTATTCTGTGGCATGGCAGAAGTCAGCTCCGACTCCGACAGTGAGGTATCCACTTCTACCTCTAACTCTAATATGGCAGAAGATGATTTGATTAAACTTAACACTGAATACACTTAAATGAAAAAGACATGTGAAAATATTCAGAAAAAGCTCACCTTCTATGAGAGAGAAGCTAGACTTCTCACTCAAGAAAAAGCTAAAATCTTTAAAGAAAAAGAAGAAATTGAAATGGAAAAAGTTAAATCCTTTAAAAAAAAAGATTTCTGAACTTAATTCTTCATTGAAAACAAAATCCAAATAACTTATGGACGTCGAGTGCGACAGAATGAACATCCTAGCTCTTAAAAATTATTTTCAAAAGGAAAGAGAAGTCCTCTGTCAAGATTTACTCAGAAGAGATCTTCAAATTAAAAAAATTCAAGATGCGCAGAAGGTGTACGAGAAAATTAACACCCAAATAGGGAGACGGGGAATTGGCTTCTGTGATATAGATCCTTATACCGGAAACAAAAGAGACAAATCTCTGTCCTCTCTATTTCATATTGGAGATACAAGAAAACCTGGATTTCCAAATCTTCTCTCTGTAAGTAAAAGGCTAAAAGTCTATGGGGAACCTCACAAGAGGAAACCTCTGAAGATGACAAATGTGTGGTTTGAAAACACAGATCTGTCATCTTCAATCTCTGTCAAAAGAGAGTCCAAACCTAAGAGGTATCTGAAAACTCAATATCAGATAGAAATCTTCAAGTTTGGTAATCCCGAGACTCAAACTCAAGTTGCATTTGTCTGCATGATGAATTCTGAAAAGAAATTATCAGCAGAGGCACCTGAGTTCAAGCCAAGAATTACAGAAGAAAAACTTGATATCTCTGAAGACAAACCTCTGTACATCTTCCAGCGATCAAGATCTCTCTGAAGAAAACTTAACAGATACTTCTGTTAACTTAGAAGATAGTTCCTTAGAAAAGGAAGAAAGTGATTATGGCACATGTTCTGAAAGTCCAGGCTCTGTCGAAAGAGAACCAAGTGACTCAACCTCTGTATATGAGGACGATTCATCCTCTGACGAATCTGAGACTGACTCTAAGTCAGAGATAGGACCTAGTGACACAGAGGATTTTAGACAATCTTCTGAAGTTCTTAACAGAACTATTCCTCCCAAGGAGAAAATCACTAGAGTTCCTATCTGTCCAGACTTTATGGATATGGGCATACAAGCTAAAACCTCTCTAGAGCTTGAGAAATTCAAACAAAAGAAGTTAATGTCCACTCAAATTCCAACAAGTTCAAAGATTTTGAAACCCTTAAAACCTGTTAAAGAAAAACTAACATGGCAACAGAAGGGTAAATGGACTAAAATTAACAAAGCTTTTTCTTCTGTGACAGTGAAACCAGCAGAAGTTCACCACAGAAGGGGTACACAGAAGGCCGCACTCAACAAAGAATTTTGCAAACAACAATCTAGCCTACATAAACCTTCTTGTAATAGAAAGTCAAATGTTAGGATAGACTGTAATGCCTCTGTGCCCCCATTTAATGTATTTAATGAAAAGTTCAAGCAAATCTCTTCACACATTCAATACTGTCATTGCTTTGATATAATGTTTAAATTAAACCAACATTTCAAAAGTCCACACTGTCTTCTCTCTGTACCCAAAGCAAAAGATAAATCCAAGGGTAAGAAGAAACAAAATGCTTCTTCAACAGAAGCTAAAACAAAGACCCCTGACAAACCTGGACCCATTTGGATATGGGTACCTAAAACTCTTTGATTGTCTTACAGAAGCAGTATATGGCCAATATGGTATCTAGACTCTGGATGCTCGAGGCACATGACTGGCGACAGAGGTCTTCTATCCACATACAAAGAAAAACAAGATGGTGGATCTGTGACCTTTGGAGACAATAAAAAGGGGTACATTAAAGGCTACGGAATCATACAGAAGGAGAATATAACCGTATGCAAAGTTACATATGTTGATGGCCTTAAACACAATCTTCTCAGTGTTAGTCAACTCTGCGATACGGGATTCGACGTAATGTTCAAAAGAACCTTCTGCTCTCTACAGAGCGAGGACACAGGAATTGAACTTCTGCGAGCTGAAAGAAGAGGCGACTTGTATCTCATGAACTTCTATGTCAAAAACAAGAAAGACAAAATCTGCCTTGTTGCGTGCAAAAGTGAAGAAGCCTGGTTATGGCACAACAGGTTCTGCCATTTAAACTTTCATACTCTTGATAAACTTGTAAAACTTGATCTAGTAAAAGGTCTACCAAACGTCAAATTTAATAAAGATCATCTATGCTCTGCCTGCGAAATGGGAAAACTCAAAAGAGCTTCCCATAAAGGAAAAACTGATGTATCTTGCACCAGGCCTCTGTACATGCTTCATGTTGACCTCTGCGGTCCAATATCTACACAGAGCCTAGGTGGCAAGAAATATCTGCTTGTTTTGATCGATGAATTCTCAAGATTTACATGGGTTGAATTTGTAAGAAAGAAATTAGATGTTCCAAACATACTGATAAATTTAATGAAAAGAATCCAAGTTCTGTATGAGAGCAGGATTCAGAAACTGAGAAGCGACAATGGCACAGAATTCAAAAACTCTGTCATTGAAGCCTATCTTACAGAAGAAGGAATTTCACAGAACTTCTCTGCTGCACGCACCCCACAACAGAATGGCGTGGTTGAACGAAAGAATCGCACGCTTGTGGAGGCCGCCAGAACTATGCTAACTGCATGTGGATTACCAATGACATTTTGTGCAGAAGCAGTATCAACCGCTTGCTATACCCAAAATCGATCAACCATCGTAAATAGACACATCAAAACACCATATCATTTGATCAACAAAAGACGACCAAACATCAAGTTCTTCCATGTATTTGGATGCAAGTGCTTCGTCTTAAATGATAGAGAAGCAAGAGGAAAGTTTGAAGTAAAGGCAGATGAAGACAAGTTCATAGGATACTATGCAACTTCCAAGGCCTACAGAGTTTATCTTCTGCAGTCATGAACGATTGTAGAAAGCATAAACGTTTCTTTTGACGATACCTTCCAGAAGACTTCTGAACAAATCAGTTCAGAACTCGGACTAAAAGGAGAATCCTCTGGCATCTCAAAGACAAGAGAAGAAGACTTAAATCTTCTATTTAACGAGATGTTCCATGATGACATTGATCCCTCTGCTGGAGGCAACAGAGCCTCTGGAGAATCATCTTCTGCCACCCAGAACGCGATAGGTATATCTCTAACTGGTCCCTTAAATAATTAATCTTCCTCTGTTAATCATACAGATGCAAATGCCGAGGGGAGCCAACAGAAGATGATACGACAAGGAAATCAACCCCATAAGCTACTGAAGAACCAACTCCAGAAACCACAGAGGAACCAATAACAGAGGAACAAGAAGACTTAGTCTCTACTTCCTCAGAGGAACAAACTCCGCCACACATTCCAATCATCCCACAATCTGTAGGATCAAGCACGAAAAGGACAAAGTCTGGACAAGAACCACAGAGGCTGAACAAGAACCACAGTTAGATACCTCTGAAGATCAACTTGATGAAATCGATGACCATCTCCCAAGAACAACAAAATGGACAAAAAGCCATCCTCCAAGTCTTATAATCGGCGAACCTTCTGAAAAGGTAAAAACAAGATCTGCCACTGCTAACTTTTGTTTCCTTACAAACTTTATTAGTGTGATCGAGCCAAAAAGGATCTCTGAAGCCCTTGACGACCCAAACTGGGTAGACGCTATGCAAGAAGAGCTTCTACAGTTTGAACGAAACAAAGTCTGGACTTTAGTTCCTCTGCCACGAGGAAAACAAGCCATAGGAACTAAATGGGTCTTCAGAAATAAGAAGGATGAAGATGGGGTGGTCATAAGAAACAAAGCAAGATTGGTGGCCAAGGGATATCGACAAGAAGAAGGCATAGATTACGATGAAACTTTTGCCCCTGTCGCACGGCTCGAAGCCATAAGCATCTTCTTAGCCTTCGCAGCCCACAGAGGTTTTAAAGTATTTCAAATGGACGTAAAATCCGCTTTTCTAAACGGTGAAATCCAAGAAGAAGTATACGTCCAACAGCCACCAGGTTTTGAAAGCTCTAAGTACCCAAGATACGTGTACTATCTCGACAAAGCTCTGTATGGACTGAAACAAGCTCCAAGAGCTTGATACGAAAGACTTTCTACCTTTCTTCTCGATAATGGTTACGACAGAGGTACAACGGATACAACTTTGTTTTATAAACGAAAAAGTGATGAAGTTATGCTTGTACAAATATATGTGGACGACATAATTTTTGGGTCTACAAATACAGAAGAGTGCAAAATGTTTGAAAAAATCATGCAGAGTGTGTTTGAAATAAGTATGATGGGAGAATTAACTTTCTTCCTCGGACTCCAAGTAAAACAATCATCAGAGGTAATTTTCATAAATCAAGCTAAATATGTCTCTGACATACTTTCAAAATACAGTCTCTCTGATGCCTCTGTAATGAAAACCCCAATGGCCACTAGAAATAAATTATTCTCAGATCCATATGGTATCTCTGTAGAGTGCACACTCTACAGAGGCATGATTGGGTCTCTGTTATACTTAACTGCAAGTAGACTTGACATAATGCATGCCACATGCCTATGTGCAAGATATCAAGCTAACCCAAAGAAATCCCATTACAATGCTGTAAAGAGAATCTTCAGATACCTAAAAGGGACCAAAAATCTTGGCCTCTGGTATCCGCAGAACTCTGGTTTTGGTCTTAAAGCTTATACAGATTCAGAATATGGAGGCTGCAAACTCGACAGAAAAATTACCTCTGGGAGTTGCCAATTCCTAGGTGGGAAATTAGTTAGTTGGACTTCAAAGAAGCAGAACTGTGTGTCGACATCTACGGCAAAAGCTGAATACGTTGCTGCTGCTAGATGTTGCTCCCAGGTTCTGTGGATGAAGACTCAACTAAAAGATTATGGTCACATCTTATTTAAGATTCCCATCTTCTGTGACTCAAAGAGCGCCATAGCAATCTCTGCCAATCCAGTACAGCATTCCAAAACAAAGCATATCGACATCCGTTACCACTTTTTGAAACATCATGTTGAGTATGGCACAATCGAAATGCATTTCGTATCTACAGAATACCAGCTTGCAGACTTATTCACCAAGGCACTAGATGAGAAAAGATTCCTTTTCTTGGTGGGTAAGTTGGGAATGATAAACATGAGTTGAAACCTCTGTAAGTATAACTTAATCTTCTGTAAATATGTAAATACATTGTTTTCGTTTTGTAGTTTAAATTATTTCTGTATGTAAATTCTCAATCACCAAGTGTTCAATACTCAACAGAGCTTCTATGGGATTGCTCAGAACCTCTGACAGTCCTTAAAGAACCTCCGAAATACTTGATCTATGTTCTATGCACAACTTATCTTATTTGATCCAAGCATAGGTCAAGGGGGAGAAGAAGGACACCTTGAACTGATCTACAGAAGTTGACAGTTCAAGGGGGAACCAAAGAAGAATTGCGATCGACATTATCCACAGAAGTCAGGTACTAAGCCGAGGTCAGAAGAGTCAAAATGTAAGTATCTCGTACAAACAGTTTTTGAAAACAGTTTTCTAGGACACAAATTTCCATATTTGTCCTAAAAACAATGTTAAAAACATTTCAAACTTCAAATGATCAAAAAGATGCATAAATTTTGGGTTATGAGAAATTTGAGGTCATAGAGCCTCTTCTGAGCTCAACAGAGGCTCTGCCAGAGAAAATATCTATGATCGTAAATTTAAACTCTTTCGATCGGTTTGAATGTCATCTCAAAAGACCTCTTTCGCACAAATGCACACTTTGAGATTCTAAAAGGTTGTTGGTCACATAGCTCATTCCACCAAAGAAACTCTGTTGACCAACATAGGATTTTAAAATAATTTCTCGCACAAAACCTTTTAACAAACAATTTTCTAGGACACCAACTTCCAAATAGGTCCTAAAAACATTGTCAAAAACAATTAAAAACTTGGTTGATCAAAATGTTTAATAGATTTTTAGATATGAGAAATTTCTTCTCATAGACCCTCTGCTGGCTCTGACAGAGCTTCAAAACCTCTGTGAAAGAAATTTCTACTCTATAAATCTATCGATCCTCTCCAATGAATTTTCAAACGTTTTTGGTAAAGGTGAAAGCATCAGAGGAAAATAAAAGGAAGATTTCAAACCACAGAGCTTCTATCATTACAGAACTTCTGTCATTTGTTTCAACTTAGGGAAATTCTGTAACAGTAACGGCTATTTTACTGCGAGTGAAAATTATGTGGAGGAAAAGAAACCCACGTGCCAAGCATTAATGGGCCGCGCACGACGTCAAGTCGTACTCTGACACTGCTGACGTGTCTCATTTTTATTGGACGTACACGACACTCGTTCTTCTGGAAAGTTGAACACGCCGTTCACACTCAAGTACGGACCCCAAATATAATCCACTTCCATATATTTACCTCTTCAAATTCTACCGTTACCTCTCACTATAAAACCCAAGTTACCATTCCTCAAAAACATTTCGAACTTTCAACTTTCACTTTCTTCTCCGGCGAACCATTGCAAAAACCTGCAAAATTCTTATCTTCATACAAGAAATGGACTCCTCTTCTCAAGCTATCTCCCCTGCTCAATCTCCGGCGAACTACCCTGAACACCCTGAACACTCTGGACATTCAGAAAACCCTAAAATCGCCAGAAACCTGGAGCAAGATAACTCCGACGATGAAGCAGACTTTGCTCCGACAACCCACCTCCAAAACTTCTTAGAACATGAACATTTTGCAAATGTTCTACCTTTAAAACCCAATAACCACTACCTTGTTCCATCCAAAACTGCTTTTGGAGAAGCACATGCTATACTTCTCCATATTTTGAAACAACACATACTCTACCCTCTCCTTACCAAAACCGTTGATAAAATCCCTGCCAGGTACATAAATCAATTCTGGCAAAGTTGTAGATTTGATCCAGAAGACCGACAGATCAAAGGGTACATCTCTAAACCCGATAAATTCGCACATCTTGAACTCAAGTTCAACAGAACTATGTTCTCTCTTGAGTTCAGTCTACCCACCAAAGGTCTTCTAGGATTAAACACCTTTGCACAGGAACCTACAGATGAAGAGCTCTGCAGGTTTGTCAAAATGTTGGGGTACAACGTACCACTCAGAAAGAGAAATGACTTCCGCAGAGGCAGATTACCACCTCTGTGGAATACACTCTTTTCCATACTCAACAGATGCTTAACCGGGAAAGTGGGGAGTCCAGATCAATCCTCACACCAAATACTAGCCATCATGTACGGAGTCTACTACGACCTACCTCTGGACTTCTCAACACTCATGATGCAAGAAATGGTTAACACCATCGACAGAAAGATCACCTTCCAACAGAAAAGGTCACAGACAACAGGAGCTCTACCTCCTCTGCAGTTTCAAAGAATTATAGGTGTTCTGCTAGATCCTCTACTCTTGCTCGAAAAATGGCCAATGGAGGGGCCAACAACCAAGATGTATGCTATGAACAAAAACTCTCCAACAGAACATGCTGATGGATACCCACACTGCAGACCTCTGCCAAAGACACTTCTGGGATATGTAAGGGACGAAGAACTAGAATTAGAATACATACGCAATCATAGGACTCCAGAACCAAGTCCTATGACACCCTGCGTCTAGAAGCCCCCATAGGTACAGCAGTATTAGATAGGTTGACAGATGAATAATGGGCAGCTGCTTTTCAGAAGCATGAAGAAAATCAAGCCAAATTCCGTGCTCAGAGAAAATCCATCTACTCTGCCTCAAAGAAACGAAAACCCTCTGTCTCTACTCCTCAAAAGAAAACTCATAAGAGGAAAACTACAGAGGGCACCTCTACAAGTGTCGCATAAGCTCAACCCTCTCCTCCTCATGCCACAGAAATTGGATCTTCTGCTCCTCCCTCTCCCCCAAAGAAAAAGAAGAAGAGAAAATCCAAAGCCTCAGAGGAAGGGGCACCTAAACCCAAGAGGAGAAAGAGCAAAAAGAAAACTGGGACACCTCTGTCTCCTATGCAAACAATTGCAGAGGATACAGTGGTAGAAGAGGTGGTAGGAGAAGTAGCACAAGAATCCCTTCTGCAATCCCCAAATCCCCTCAATTATGCGCATCATGGGAATTTCTCTGACTTCCTCCAACGTCCTGAGTTTGCCAACACTCTTGACACTTCTGGATGGACTGCAGAATCTCTGTCACATGAAAACGAAGAAGCCGCAGAAGATCCCGATTTCACAATCTCTGGAGTTGACTCAGAGTTAGCTGATGATGACCAAACTCCAAGAGACAATCCGGCTGAGACCCCAGAGATACTGCAGAACCCCTTCCTTCAACCTGGCCTTGATGTTCACAGAAAGAGTCCAGGACCTGTTATCTCTGCCTCTGATGGTACACAAGTCATGCATCCCCATGTACAACGACTCTTTGGCACACACGCTATATACGATTCCTTTGGTCCTAGGGAAGAAGAGGTTATGGAAAAAGAGGAAACATAAAAAGTGACTAGGTTAGATGTTGTGACAGAAGGGATCACAGAAGATGTGGTTAGAGAAGAAGGAGAAAAAGAAAATGAAAAGGAAAAAGATGTTGAAGAAGAAGAAGGCACACATCCACAACCATCTCCCAGTGCAACCCACACTTCTATTACCGCTGGTCTAGCAGCAGAAGGTAATATTGAAAAAGAGCTGCACAGCTCGACCCCACCCCAAACCGACCGGGCAAAGGTAATTCTTTCCACCTCTGTACCAATCATACCCGGGGAAACCATTCCAGGGGAATCCTCTCAAAAGGATTTACCCTTAGTTCGTGATCAGTTGCCCTAGATCACAACTGAAATCCTTGCAGAGGAATTTGTTTCCTCTGTCACACGCATACACCTAGGCCCAAACATCTCTTCAGAGTAGATTAGAATGCACACAGACGAAGGGATTCTAGACAAATCCCCAAGTCAACTCAAGGATAATCTTGTACCCACCTCTGTAGTGGATCAAGACAATGTCCTTGACAGAACTTCTATAGAGACTGAAACTCAAAAAGTTTCTTCTCGAGGATTAGAAGGAAGTCCTTCGGCTCTCAACGTAAAAACAGGAGCGAAAGAAGGCGTCTCAAGAACAGAGACGCACTCTGGTGATAAATCTGTTCACCCATAGGTTACAACTAGTTCACATGTCTCAAGGGATGAGTTCCAAACCCTTGTCACCTCTGTGGGCCAAACACTGAAAGAGTTGCAAAGCTCTTTCAATTCTTTTGCAGCTACAACTTCAACGGCCATCTCAAATCTGAATACCAAAATGGACAATCTGTCCACAGAGGTACAAAATGCCGTAGCCCCGATGAAATCCACTGCAACAAACACTACCACCTCTGCAGCAACTGAATTTGGAAAAGCTGCAACCTCTGCATTCAAAGAGTCTGTCAAGTACTTTCTTCAACAGCTGAAAGAGCAATCCTCCAAATCTATGGGCCTTACACCTGAAGACCTAAAGAAGGCCTTAGAAGAGGTCCAAGAGCAAACAATCAGAAACACTCAGGCCATGCAGCCTTCAGACTACATGACCAGATCTCAGCTGACAGAGCTTAGGCAAGGGGTTATAAATCAAGTCACAGAGGTTATCGCCGCCTTCACTGCTGCCAAAGAAAATTATGTCAAAGACTTCCAGAAGAGCGTAGGCAAATTGCGCTTCAACACAGAAGCAGAGGTTGAAACACTACTCAGCCTCTGTGATGACTTATGCGCAAGGATGATTGCTGCAGGGGCTGTTCCACCAAAGAAACCTGAAGCTTCATGTAGAGTAGAGGGTACGACTGATAAGGGTTAGGATGACTCTGATGATGACCATCATGGTCCATCAGATCATCCTGAGGGGGAGAAACCAAGGGAGAAAGCGACAGAAAGAGGTCTACCAGCTCCACCAAATGCCGCAGAACCCATCAAACAAGCACCCCCAACCCAAACCCAACAAGGAACACAACAACAACAGTCCACAGAGGCAAGAACCACCTCTGTGGAAATGACTTCTGAAGAAACCCATGCCATAACCCAAATACATGAAACAACCCAAGTTCAACAACAGAAGACCACAGAGGCAATACCCACCTCTTTGGAATTTCCTTCTGTATTTGGAGAAGATGTCCAAACCAGAGAAGAACTACAAATCCTAACATCCTCCGAAGATGAACTTCCTTCTCCAACACCCAAAATACCAAGAACCAAAACAATTGCTCAAAAACAGAGGAAATATCTGAGCAAGTCACCAGAAGCCTCTCCAACAGAAGCAACCGTAATCAAGCCCTCTGAAACTCAAGTATCAAAACCTACAGAGGCAACCCCCAAACCAACAGAAGAAGCAGCAACAACAAAGCCCTCTGAAACTCAAGCGTCAAATCCTACAGAGGCAACCCCATCTCTACAAGCAGATCAGACGAAGGCAAAAGATAAGGGCAAAAGGATTATGACAGAGGAACCGAAAAAGAAAAAGCCCAAGCATCAACCTCCAACAGAGAAACTGATGAAAAGCTCTTTCGATGCTTTCGTGACACCAAATCCAGAAGAAGAAGACTAGGCTTTTGGTGTTGCTCCTCTGTCAAACAAACCTGTTCTGAATCCAAAGGGTAAACCAACAGAGGATCGAGTGGCAGAAGTCAAGAACCAATTAGATGCTCTGCGTAGAACCTTACCTCAACCACCACCACCACAAATGGAAGAGGTGGTGTATCGGTACTTATATAGCAGAATGGGCATAATGGATCAATCCGAACCAACCATTCAAGACCCTGATTTCCGTGCTGACCTCGAAAACCTCTTCACCAGAACAAAACCCAAGCCTAAATACGAAGTCTTCTCAACATCCAAGATCGTCAAAGTCCTATATTGTAAGTTCTCTAGAACCAGAACCTGGCCTAAACTCTCTTACAACATCTACAAGGTCAAAAGAGAGGACATATCAGAAAACCAATTTGCAGATGCAGATCTTAGGAATCTCAATCCTTATGATCTACCTGATCTTCTAAAATGGACGAAAGAGAACTTCACAACCGACGAAGTTCGCAGAGCCTACAGAGTGATCAGAAAGGCCATACACGAGAAGCTTATGCTATATAGCAAGGTTGATTTCCAACTAGCTAGAGACCTTGGAGTGAAGAACTTGGTTGTTCAACCACCAGAAGACTACTGCCCTCCCTCTGCTACACCCAACTCAATCATCACAAATCCAAGGGTCGGGTTAGTATTTCTAGATCCTTCTGGTAAATCAAAGTTGTTCGTAGAGATGGGCTGTCAGAAGTACGCAACAAGTACTTTGACAGAGTTTAGATCGATCCTAGTGGAGCACAGAGGAACAGAGCTCATGAATCAAAGCCTAGCCGACAGACTGATAGAGATCATCGATGCAACAATCAACTTCAGAAAAATCTGCATCAGTTTCTATCACGAGCTAATACAACAAGGACTCGACAACAGAAGTTTCAATGACTTCAAGGATGCCAATGTCTGAGTCAGTCAAACAAATCCTCTGTAATATTTTCTTTTCAATACAATCAAATGTAAATGCCTCTGGCATAATCTAATGTAAAAAGAAAATTGTTCTTGTGCTTAGAAAATCCTTGCACTTTCAAATTTTTTAATTTTCACTACTTAGGGGGAGATTGTTAGCTCCAATCTTTCTGTTTGTGAAAGTAGTGAAAATAATCTAAGTACAAAAGTAACCCACAGAGGCTCTGCAGAAGAACCCAAGAAAACCGAAGGTAAGAATCAGCAGAAGACTGCTCACAGAGGACCGAGCCGCAGAACCTCTGCCACCCTTGACAGAGCCTGTGTGGTTTATACTGAAGACTTGGAAGATTAACAAATATCTTTCTACTGTTTCAAGATCCGTTCATCCACTTGTTCTAGGCGTGCCCTGACATCAACTACACGTGTCAAACTCTGATAGGGCTCTGTCAGAATTGGAACATGCGCATTTAATGAACATCGTACCTGCTACTGTTCATACGATCTTGTCTACTGTAGATCAGTCCTTATTGTCTAAAGTATGTCCCCTTTGTAGTAGTATAAATAGAAGACTCATGTTGAGTTCTTCTATTAACAAGAACAAGAATTACACATTAAGCTACGCACAAACACACACACCAGCAGCTCTTTCTTGTTATGTTCTTGGTGTTCTTGATAATATCAAACATAGTAATTTTTGAGATATTCATCTGTTCTTTACATATTGTTTATTTGATATTGTGTGTTCTTCTACCTTTACATTATCTTTCAGTTCTTAAATACGCTTCCGCACCATATCTACAATCTGAACTAACTGAAAGTTAAGATCATTGTTAAGAAAACAGAAACCAACAACGTTTATCACTCAGGGGAATCTGAGACTTAATTATCTCAGTGATCGTTTTTGAGGATTTATACCATCCATCAACAATAGCTTTTTCAGCTTTTAATGCAGCGATAGCTTCTTCGCGCTCGATTTTGACTAGCTGATTGATATGAACTTGATCTTTAAAGTCTTCTTCAATTTTTGAAAGCTTTTCTATTTGAAGGTGACAGTTTTTAAGTTGTTCAGCGAGATCAAGGTTTTGATTTTCAATAACAGTTTTGCCATTCATGGCTTCATATAAACTTCTGGTCAGCAGATCAATTTTTCGAAGACTATCAACTTCGTCAATATTTAAAATATTGGTAAAGAAGGAAGGTGATACCTTAGTAGCAGAGGTTGAAGTAGAGGGAATGTCATACTTTTCTTCCTCATCTTCAAGTTTGGCCATGAGACATAGATTGGCTTCATCATCATCTTCAGAGTCAGATGATTCTTCTTCGTCAGATGCAGCCCAATCATAATCAGCCATCAGGCCTTTGCCTTTCTTCTTAAAGGTTTTCAGTTTTGAATACCTTTCTTTCAGTTTTTTGTATTTTTCATCTCTAGTCCTGGGAGTAAAGTTTTTCTTGGGAAAAGCTGAGGATCTAGAGACTTTCTTTGACCTGCACTCGCTAGCAAAATGTCCTATCTTTTCACAGTTATAGCAAGTAGCAGTAGACTTATCAACAAGAGTTTATGATCTTGGCTTATCAGTAATAGCAAGAGGTTTGTTCTTTCTTAAATTATTCTTATTGGCGAATCTCTTGAATTTATTAGAAAGGAGAGCCATAGATTCATCAAGATCTGAAGAGTCAGGATCTGGTGAACATTCAGAGTTATCCAACTCAGTGATAGTGATAGTCGATCGCTGAGTGGTAGGTGACTCTGAGATTAAAGCAACATGGGTGCTTTTGGAATCTTTTACAGGATTCTTTTTAAGATGACTCGATGGCTCATGATTAAGCATCGTGCCATATAAGGTAGAAAGAGTCATGAATTTTAGATACTTTGATAGCTTGAGACACATTGAATAACTGTCCCAGCTTTCAGGTAAACATTCTAAGAACATTGTCAGTACTTCAAAGTTAGAATATTCCTTACCAACAGTTTTTAGATATATTATTAAGCAGTTAAAACGTTGGTGTACTTCAGAGAGAGATTCATTCTTACCACAAATGAAGCTTTCGTACTGTCTTACCAGGTTGATCTTACGTGAGTCCTGGACTTCAGATGTACCTTCATACTGAACACAGATTGTGTCCTACATGGCTTTGGAGGTTTTTAGGTTCATGACGGAATGGTAGACTTCGTCAGGAAGAGCCATGGAAAGAATGGATCTGGCTTTAGTGTCGATAGCCACTTTCTTCTTATCTTCATCAGTCCACATATGAATTTCCTTGGGAACCAACCATTCTGGAATAGCAGCTCTATTCTCAGCGGCTAGAACTTCAGGATCAATTCTAACAGGAATATATGGGCCGTTTTCAAGATAGTAAGGCATAGTAGGGTCTACACCTTCTAAGAAGAGAGTCATCCTATTTTTCCAGAGATTAAAGTTATCTCTGGAGAATCTAGGGGGTTTTGCAAGAGAACCGTTGTCAATATAGTTAGTGTTTGTGTTGGTAGCCATTTTAAGAAATAGCAAGGAAGAAGAGATTAGTATATATAAGATCTTGTTTATGAGATTAAACAAATCCGTCTGATACCACTTGTTGGTCCCGAAGGGTTATACAAGTTTGTAGAAGGGAGGGTTGAATACAAACACACGATTTTTACTTTCTAAATTATTTATTGATAAATCTTAAAACAATTTACAACTTGTTGCGGAACAAGATTAAGGATTAACCTAATCTAAACAAGTTAAGAACACTAAGTTTCTTGCACTAGAAATAAGATAGAAAGGAGATAAGAATATTACGAATAATATTCTAACACTAAGAGAGAAAGAAGAAGATGGCTGAGCACTTCAATTCTGAAGTAGGATTCTTCTTATATATTGCATGCATTTAATGCATGGAAGTGTTACTTTACACGTGGCAGCAGCTGAGTGGTTGCATGTTTTGACCTTTGTAGACAACCTTAGTAGTCGCATGGAGCATAGTGTAGAATCAGAGTTTGTTGTACGATTCTAGACAGAAGGGAGGTCCGTTCTGACATTTCGTACGGAGACGTGCAAGGGGATAGACAAAAGTAACTTGTAGAGTAGACCTCATGATCAGCGTTCGTTGACCAGTTCTTTATTAGCGAATGATAAAGCTCAGCGATTGCGGAAGTCTTCTACTTGATACTTCACGTTGAGTGGACAGGTCATGCTTCGATGATATTCTACTTTAGCGTAGAACCTTTGTTGACGTGAAACTTGTCTTCAGGGATCATAAGTAAACAACTAAACTATCAGCGATCATCACAGAGACTGAACAGGCTCAGAGCTACTGGATGAACAGTGTTCGCTGAATGTCTAATCTAGAGAGCGAGAGTTCCTATCAGCGGTATTGTAAAGTCCTAGTACTTATCAGCGATAGTGAAACTCTAATACATATTGTTTACTTACAATTTTCACTAAATGTTTAAGAGAGGGTCATTATCAAACCACTGAGGGTTTGGATCAACACTTATAAACTCCAAACCCTCGATAATAGAGATATCCCACGTAGTTGGAATGCAACACATCTGAAAATGTATTTCATCTAAACCCTTTTTTCTCATACGATTTTTTATTCATCACGACGATAACTGACTTAAGCATCGGAGGGTCGTTGGTTAGCCAACGACCAACCTCTGACCTTGTTTTATCACAGGATCGCACAACATAAGTTACTATGTCTATTACACGACTTTAGTACGTTTTCGCAGGATCGCACGACATGCGCAACCAGGCCTATCGTATGATTTGATTGTACGATTGCAGGAACGCATGACTCATATCTGTCGCATGACCTAAGTTTCCTTACATTAGAAACATTTTCATATTTTGGGTGAATGCTCTAGTCGCGCGTACCTATGTTTCCTTTACACGATTTAAAGATCTAAAGATCTTACGACTTATGTTCTAATCAGTATATTACGTTGGATGCCTATGTCACAAGTCTTTATATCCATTTTTTATACGATGTATGTTTGCTTGGTGAAGTTCATGATTGATATTGTACTTACTTACAAAGTGAATTAAACAAGGCAATGTATGATTTCAAAAGAGGAAAATTTCATTCACCAATCGTCGATTACATCAAAGGACTCGACCACCAACGGTCGATCAATGAAAAACAAAACTAATAATTTTTTCTAAGGATGGGGAGGATCGACAACCGCATCCTTACCAGAAGCTTCGCCCTTGAATCCTTCGTCCACGTCTTCCTCCTCCTCCTCCTTCTCGTCGTCAGAGTCGAGATCCCTCTCAGACCCGACATTGGCCAAGTAGAAGGTCAGCTCATCTGACGCCGTCACAAGGGGATTCTTCCCCGGCAGGTGCTGCCGCATGATCGCCACCCGCGCAGTCAATCGGGCAAGGGCAAAGACGGACTTCGCCTCGTCCAGTAGCTCTTTCACCTCTCCCTCTAGCTCCGCCACCTTGGACTTAGATTCCTTGGCTTCTTCTTCGTTCGCAGCCAAAGACTCCTTGGTCTTGTCCAGCTTGGCCCTTTGTTCGGCGATCAAGGACAAGGACTGCTTCAGACTATAGTTCGCCTCGTCCCTTGCACGTCCGACGGCCTCCGACTCATTCTGGACATCGTCGAGCCGAATAGACATGGCCTCGACATGCGCCAGAGCGGCCTTCTCCCTATCCAGTGCCGCATTCTCTCTTTCAAGAGTTGCCGACACCAAACCTCTTATCTTCTCCGTTTCGGAGTGCAGAGCAAGAGAGGACTGGAACGCCTGGAAAACACACAAAGACACAAGTTAGTGAACACTCGACAAAGTTTTAAACATCGAAAAAAGACAAGTCTTGAAAGAAAGACTTACCATAAACACAAGTCCGGCGACGTGGGATCCCGTCTCCTCGACCGGGACATCCTGAAAATGCTCCTTGAAAGAAGGGAGCTGATATTTCCCCAGATGGGGAAAGAGCTTCTTCCTGTCTAGGACGTTATCTGCCATGATGTCTGACAGCAACGTAAAGTTGACCGTCATGACTTCAGCCTCTCCCGTCGCATGACCCTTGCCTTTATCGGCCGACGAAGGGGTCGACGTGGCAGAGGGAGACATCGCCGTTTTCGCCGGAGGCGCAGAGCTAACAGGCATCACGTCGATCGCATCGGAAGACGTCCTCGTCTTCCCCGGGGATGCGACCGACACCCTCGCCTTCTCGGGCGTGACGACTCTCTATGAGCCACCCGCCTTTGAAGACGGTTCCTTCGGGGCCGTCATCTTGGTCCTCTTTAGCACTCCCGACCCGGTGGTCGAGGCCCCTTTCCTCTTTTCCCTGCCCTTGCGGGCTAGTTCAGCTTGAGCTACCCTCTTGGCAGCCGCAGACGACATCTTCGCTTAGGATTCCCCTGAAAAAACAAGGAAGAAAAATTGTTATGAGATGGAAATATAGGAAAGATTAGGTCGAGCAGAAAGGTCGAGATACACTTACCCGTCATCTCTTCTTCTTCTTCTTCTCTCGACTCTTCTTTCTCCTCTTCTTTTGTCTCCTCCTCTTCCTCTCGTCTCTCCTCTCGATTATCGCCCAAGTACACCACGTCTTCGTCCTCGTCTATCAAATGTCGTGTGACGAACGACCTCTCGTCGACACTGTACGCCAAAAATCTGTCAATCTTGGCTTGAGAGTTGGCGTAGGGATTCACATCCTCAAACTTGATATCTGTCGACAATCAAAGGAAAAGATAAGTAAAAATACAAATCAATAAAGTACGACATAAGACACACGACAAAGTCTTAAAAGCTCACCCGTCATATTCCACCCAGACCGAATCCAGTCGCTCTCAGGGTCGAGCGTCGATACGCGTACGAACGCGTACCTGGCCTTCCACTTGCGGTCGTTGATCGCTGTTTTCAAGACCAAAGTACGGTCGCCCTTAAACCTCGAAAAGAGGCTGTAACGACGGTACCCATCCATTTTTACCTGATAGGCTATCATAAGGTCGCGTACGTTCATGGGGCATCAACTGCCCCAGAGAGAGGTCGAACTCGCACATAAACACCTTTGCTAAAGGCGAATATGGCCACTGGAAGCCTATCTTAAATGAATATTCGTATATCATGAAATATCCATCGGGACACATCTTTGGTCGAATCTGACCAGCCTTAGTCAATGTAATCCCCGCAGGGATTTTTGCTAGACTCCTAAAAGAATCAAGATCCTCTTGATCTAGAATGGAACTCGCAGGTTCAGTGGACATTTCTAACCCTGTTAACCAAATTTGCAGGTCGGAAAAACCAAAAATATCCCAGTTCTTCCTAGGTTTCTAGCGATAGACTTACGACGCATAAAATGGAGGAGAAGTCGTACCTTATATAGGCGTTCTAATCCTCGAAAACTCTCATCGGTTCAAAGATTTTTGCAGGTTTAGAAAGGATTAGCTGAAAGAAAGCAAGGATCAAAGATGGAAATAACTCTAAGGGTTTTGTAAAATGGAAAAGATCCGCAAGAGCTCTCTATTTATATAATCGATCGTGTCAGATCGAGTCGTGTGATGATCGACACGTGTCGACACCTCTTCGAATGCCCACGCGGATCATCGACACTGGCGATTAACAACTGTCAAGCATAAGATACGCGTCAGCGTGACGTCACGATCTTATCGCCTCCTCAACTTCCATAGTTCAAATCGAACCGATTCAGTTTCCAAAACCAACGACTTTCGACACATGTCATACCCCTGGACATTCCTTTGAATAAAGATTTTAAAAGATTTTTCTCTGACAAAAATTTAAATTTCAAATTTGAAAATTGCCTTTTTATTTTAAATTTTGGGGGCAAACTGTTTGGGTAAAAATTCACCAATGTCGACCACGACCAAAAAAGGGTAAGATACATATCGCATGGCATATCTTGGATTAAGATAAGATCCTAAAAATACATTTAAATACCTCTGTCGCCCCTCCTAAAGTTTAGGTCGAGAGCTCTTCACGACACTCGACCACGTTGTCACCCGATTCGCAGGACCGTCGTAAGATACCTTACGACCTCAACCATTTAACTAACGACATACCCGTTATGGTTTCTCTGTTTAATGCAGGATCAAAACTATTAATATACGACGTCTATAACCGACGAAGTCATTATGAGCATTAAACCACGGAATCCGTTACGACCGTTACTCCAGCTTTTATGGGGCCATTCAAAGCTGCAAGGGCTATATAAACGAAGGCTCAACATCATTTGCGCACAACAGAGCTCTCGAGAACACTCACATCAAGAACAAAGAAGCATTCTCTCTCGAACAAACGGCGCACGACATTGTTATCTTTTCACACGACACATAGTTCTTACGCACGATACACCTTGTTATACACCTTGAAATCCAAGGACATCGCTCCTGTTTGGCGACCATAGTGCAGCGACGACCATCGTAGTCGTCCGCGGGTTTTTTCCTCGTTGAGGTTTTTCCCGCGTCACCAAATCTTTCCGACTCATTTACATTTTTTTCTTTGTCGCATTGCTTTGTCGAACGATTTTTGTCATTAGTTGTTAAGCTCCACAATCAACCTTAAGTTATCCTTTTGGACGGTTTTTGGCATTAACACCAGCTACCCGGACTCTACCTCCTCTCGTCCTTGGACCCTCACGTCGCTCAGTTCTATATCCCTGGGGAGGTCCCTCCGGCTCAAGCTGGACCATGGGATTCCCTAACTCTCTCCTGTATTCTATTACACTCGGTGCACTGGGGTCCGCGTGTGCCAGTAGGTGTTCTGTGATAGGCAAGGTCGGGGTATCAGGTGGATTGCGAATCACTAAGTACTACAAGTTAAACTGGGGACATATCGGATGATTGATACGTCTCGGGATAAGTGGATTCGCCTCCATGTGTTGTCGTATGGCGAGAGAAAACAAGCGCAAAAATGGGAGGAACTTCTTTTTGGATCCGCCAGTCTGTCAGATGGCTTGCACCAGTTCACGCCAAATGATCGCTGAGTAGTCGATGTGCCGGTTGAAACAGACAGCGTGAAATACGTGTAGGAAGTCGATTGTGCATTGGTCTATCCCCTTCCATCGGGATGACTGACATCTGTTCAAAATTGTGAACAGTGTATACCAGACCGGTGCGATATACTTCCGATTGAATGCAGATGGGCGGTTGAGCTCTTGGTGATACCCAAGAGCGCAGATGTCAACACAGAGTGTTGCGTCATTTATGGCGGGGCGTACGCGGCATTGCCTCCGACAGTTGGTTCCGGAAGTGACAAAAGTCGTCGGAGTGATTCCGGCGTGAGCGTGAAGGGGTGATTGTCAATGCGTGCAGTGATGGACTGGATGTTGTTGGCAGTGACAACTCTGGCCGTGCGCCATACTTGGTAAACGTAGAGTACGGCCACATCAGTAGTGGCGGTGAGAGCTCGGCGAAGCGGGTGGCCGAGCATGATATCGACGACCACTCAATGGGTGGGCCGGAATTCTGCAGCGTCGAGATGGTGGTTGTTGGCTGCAATTTCAAGGCCATGGTCCTCGGGAACCAAAGTATTGTCGGCCGCATCGTCAATAATTTCCTCTTGAGGAGGAATGTTCGGTTGTTGTTGATCTTGTTGATCCGCCATAAGTGTACCTGTAAAACACAGTGTCAGATCCTGGACGGGATAAAATCAACTTTGATGCATACCTTAGCATTTGAATGACTCAATCAGCGGTTGATTGAGGACTGGCAGTTGGAGCATGACATTGGGAATGGCAATGTTTGAAAAATGGCAAAGGCACAGGACTCAAGCAGTGTCCGGATAAATGGGGTATCCGGACAGATAGGACTTACCGGATAAAATAGAAGTTACCGGGTGAATGGGTACTTATCGGATGGAAATCGATTACCGGATAAGATGGACTTACCGGATGAGACATGGTTACCGGGTACAAATGGAGTGTCCGGATAAGCATATGGTTACCGGATGAGATCCAATCCGGATTGTCGAACTTACCGGATACAAAAGTGTCCGGACGACATGGGTTACCGGATGGACAGGGTTACTGGATAAGTAAGAGTTACCGGACAAACAGAGGTTACCGGACATTGACCTTACCGGATAGTCGAACTTACCGGATACTAAGGTATCCGGATGACATGGGTTACCGGAAATCAAAGTGTCCGGGAGATATGGAAATTAACACTTACCGGTTGATATGAAGCTTACCGGGTATGAGGAATGTGTCCGGGTAACATGAATGTTACCGGACGCGATGGTGGTTATCGGGTAACCTAGGGTTACCGGACGACTTACCGCGGTACCCGAATCGACTAAAAACACCATTAAAAACTAAATCTACTTGGTTTAGATAGTTCTAAGTGCAAATATACGCCACAAACCATGATTAATCGGGATCTAGAAAACAAAATTCGACCAGAATGAGAATCGACCCAAATTGGGGTTTAGAAACCCGCGGTCGATCCTAAAATCGACTAAAATCGCCGGTGAAAAATCGAAGCAAATGTTGCAAAGTAATCGACGGGTGATTAGGAACACATACCTGTGATTTCGTGGAAATGGAGCACGAATGAGAGAAATCCGAGAGATACCGGCTGCGAGTATGTCGAGAGGGTTTTGGGAGGATTTTCGCGAAAAGTTTCCGGGTAAAGTGATTTAAGTTATCCGGATTGCTATATATAGTGAGGCACTTACCGGATAAGTTACCCGGTCTAGTAAGTGTACCTGGTAACAATGGTTACCCGTTTACTTACCGGGTAAGAGTCCGGAAAGCCTGAAATTTTTTGACAATTCGACCCTTTCTTTTAAAAAAATGTCCTGCTCCCCCTCGACCCCAGCATGGGTATTTCACTGCTCCCCCTCGACCCCGGCATGGGTATTTCACTGCTCCCCCTCGGAACGTGCATTAGAATGAGTTGGGAGACGACACCACACACAAAAACGTTGACACATTCAAGAAAAATGTGTGACTCTCCCCCTCAAATGATGAACAACTAGGATTGTGCTGCCCCTCGGAATGTGCACTTAGTGTGATGTGAATTACTCTCGGAAATGTCCACACACAAAAAAACTTTTGGAACTTGAAAAAAAATTGTGTGACACTCCCCCTCAAAATTAGAGTATACTTACCTGATACTTGTTCGTGCTCCCCCTGAACTCATGAACAACTCGTGAAAGCACAGATATACACCAAATAAATCAGACGACAGTAATAAATAGAAGGAAACACACGTGAAAAGAAAAAAAATCAAGCGAAATCTACCTAACAATGTAACTGATACAAGTAGAATACAGATGCGAGAAAGTGTATACTCAATCATCTGGAGTGTGAACAGCAGATGATGATTAGACAGTTTCTCGTAGATGTATGGAACTTGTATCGGGCACACAATCAGATCAGGTCTTCAGATTTAGCATGCCTAACATGGACACTAGATAATTAAATCGTTTTCGTCCAGGGGTTTTGTAAACATGTCTGCTAACTGATGTTCTGTATTTACAAAGTAGAGTTCGACTGTACCTCTTTCAACGTGATCCTTGATAAAATGGTACCGAACGTCTATGTGCTTCGTCTTTGTATGCTGGATCGGATTGCTGGATATTGCAATAGCGCTCTTCGAGTCACAGTAGATGGGCACCTTGGCGTATGTGAAACTTTAGTCCTTGAGTTGCATGCGCATCCATATCACTTGTGAACAGCAGCTTGCGGCAGCCACGTATTCCGCCTCGGCAGTCGATGTAGAGACACACTGCTGCTTCTTGGATGCCCAACTTACCAGACTGTCGCCCAAGAACTGCACATGACCCGATGTGATCTTTCGATCCATCATGCTGCCCGCGTAGTCCGCATCAGAATATGCCGAAAGTTCAAAACCTGTCTCTTTCGGGTACCACAAGCCAAGATCAGCAGTACCTCTAAAATAACGAAAAATTCGTTTGACAGCGATTAAGTGAGACTCTTTAGGTTTTGACTAAAACCGGGCGCAAAGAAATGTTGCAAACATAATGTCCGGTCTACTAGCAGTGAGATACATTAAAGAACCAATCATTCCCCGATACGTTTTAGTGTCCACATCCTTTCCGCTAGGATCAGCGTGTAACTTTGTACCAGGTGCCATGGGAGTTTTCATTGGTGAGGACTGTTCCATCTGGAATTTCTTAAGAATATCCCAGATGTACTTGGCCTGATTTATGAATATCCCGGTCGACAGTTGTTTAACTTGAAGACCGAGGAAAAAATTCATCTCACACAACATACTTATTTTAAAAAATTGTCTCATTAATTTGGCAAAGTTCTTAGCAAATTGTGGGTTAGTAGAACCGAAAATTATGTCATCGACATACACTTGAACTAACACTATATGACCTTTTTCGTTTTTAATAAAGAGAGTTGTATCGATTTTACCTCGTGAAAATCCCGATTTTATTAAAAACTTGGTTAACGTATCATACCAGGCCCGTGGAGCTTGCTTCAAACCGTAGAGCGCCTTGTCTAGTATGTAGACATGATTAGGCTTCTTCTCGTCTACGAACCCGTCCGGTTGTGATACGTACACCTCTTCCTTGAGTTCGCCGTTGAGGAATGCGGTCTTCACATCCATTTGGAAGACCGTGAAATTTTTGTGCGCGGCGTATGAAAGGAACATAACTATTGCTTCGATTCTCGCCACCGGAGCGTATGTCTCGTCATAGTCGATCCCTTCTTGTTGACGGTATCCCTTGGCTACAAGACGCGCCTTGTTTCGTACGATGATTCCGTCCTCATCCTTCTTGTTCTTGAAGATCTATTTGGTGCCGATGACCATCTTGTGAGTTGGACATGGGAGAAGTCGCCATACTTTGAGGGCCTCAAATTGATTGAGTTCCTCTTGCATGGCCATGACCCAGTCCGGGTCTTCTAAAGCTTCGGAGACGGTTGTAGGCTCGATCTTACTCAAGAATCCAGAGAACATGCAGAATTTGGTCGATGCGCCTCGTGTTTGAACTGGTGTAGAGGGATCATCGATAATCTGGTGCAGGGGATGAGCATTGGTCCATTTTGTGGTGAGTGGAAGCGGCTGCTGAGTGGAGTGGGTTGTGTCCGGATCCACGTAACCACCAGTGGGAAGGTCTTGAACGGCTTCAAGTGTGGCAGGCTGGTTTCTCGGAGGAGACTTTGGTGGATTCGTCGAAGGTTGAGAAACTTCTGGTTCCGAGGAAGGCAGATGTTGATCTACCAGTGACGTTGAGGACGAATCTTCAGGAGCGCTTTCCGAGTTTTGAACTGGTTCCTCCGGGGGAATGGTTGTATCAGATGATGTTGATGATGAGGGCTGAGGTGTCTCCACAGTGATTGTTGGAGTACTAGTCGAGGGCGGCGGACCGGAGAGATTCGTCGAATCCTCGATTTGAGCAGCTTCAAGTCTTGGTTGTGCTGAGACACGAGGGGTAGAAACATTAAACATATCATCATATAAATATTGAAACAGTAAATCTAAATCAGAAAGTTGAGCATTCGACGTAGATGCGTGATTCGGATTTACTGCCGTTTGTGCAGATCCCGAACGTGAAAGTTCGGAAGCTAACACACCAGTTAAATCGGGTTCTGAACTGATTTGTTCAGAAGCCAATTTTGCGGTTTCGTCGAATGTCACATTTACACTCTCAGTAACGGTTTTGGTCTGTTTGTTGTAAACGCGATACGCCTTAGCCTGTATGGAGTATCCTATGAAAACTCCTTCGTCTGCCTTCGGACTGAATTTTTCGAGATCATCAGTGTTATTGAGGACGTAGCACGTGCATCCGAACGCGTGGAAGTACTTGATGTTCGGAACGCGGTTGTTCATGATCTCGTACGGTGTCTTGTTGAACCGCTTATTGATGATGGAGCGGTTTTGCGTGTAGCATGCAGTTGACACCGCTTCGGCCCAGAGAAATAAAGGCAATTTGGATTGTGACAGCATCGTGCGAGCGGCTTCGACTAGGGTACGATTGCGTCTTTCCACCACTCCGTTTTGTTGAGGAGTGCGTGCGGCTGAGAAGGTTTGCGAGATACCGACTGAAGTCAGGTATTCGTTCACCGTTTGATTTTTAAACTCCGTCCCGTTGTCGGTCCTGATGGTCTGAACTTGCTGTCGAAGGTTGAGTTGTATAGTCTTCAAGTGGTTGATGATCAGCTCCGGGGTTTCTTCTTTCGAGCGTAGGAACTTCACCCAAGTGTAGCGTGAGAAATCATCCACCGTCACCAGGACGTACTTGCGTTTGTTGATGCTTTGAACATGCATCGGTCCACACAAATCCATATGGATTAGCTCGAGGGACCGTGATGTGCTCGGAGTAGCCTTCGGCTTGTGCATCGCTCGCTTCATCTTTCCCATTTCGCATTCCCCACAGAGTCGGTCCTTCACGAATTGAAGGTCGGGCATGCCTTTCACGTGTCCGTCAAGCACCAGTTTGTTGATACTCTTGAAGTTCAGGTGCGAGAGACGTCGATGTCAAATCCACGTTTGTTGGGAATTGGCCTTTGACATCAGGCAGACAGAATTATCGGTCTTAAGAGCTGCAAGGTCGATGGTGTAGAGGTTCGTCTTTCGCATTCCAACCAGTAGCTCCGTTCCGGTGTCAGTGAGTATGTTACACCTTTTTGCTTTGAATCTGACCTGGAGATCTTTATCGCAGAATTGGCCGATGTTGAACAGGTTGTGTCCCAATCCCGCGGCGTATGAAACTTTCTTTATGGTGATCTTGTCTTGGACAATGTCGTCGTAGCCCAAAATCGGCGAGTTGTCATCGTTTCCAAATCTCACGTCTCCGCAATATTGTTCCTTGTAGTTTGTGAGCAGCTCCCTCCTTCCGGTAATGTGCTTGGAGCATCCAAAATCTAAGTACCACACATGACCGTCCTGCAAAAACAAGTTTAGCGGACTTTAGGTACCCATTTGAAAATGGGTCCTAGAGGGTTAGGTTTTACACCTTTCGGAGGAACCTGTTTTGAAGCAGGTTGCCTATTGGTTGTAGGTTTACCCTCAGTAGGAGGAACCCATTTTGAAGTGGGTTTCCTTTCTTGCTTGGGTTTAACCTCTGATTGGGAACCCCGTTTTGTATTATGTTTCTTTTTGCTTTTACGGGGTTTGCGTTTCGGTGCAGAATTATACATATGATATGACCCAAACCAATCAGTATTATTAATGTCATCAAAGTTATTCCAACCACAACTAGAACAACACAAACAATGATGCGATAATTGAATCAATTGCTGAATGGAATAAAGTTTAATCGGAAATTTAATGGCGTGTTCAACAAAATCATTCCTATGATTCCAAGCACAATCATTTTAGTTCATTCTAGGATAAAATACAGTATTAAATGACTTTGATGCAGCATTCTCGATAGGTTCCTTAGCTAGCCACTTTTGTTTGTCATGTTTAGCTCGACCGGTTTTATCTGAAACAGCATTGACAGCACGGTCAGTGGATTTTGAGAAAACAGGCCTTTTATTAATTGATCGATCGGTCTTCTGCCTCGGCCGTGATTGTTTTTGAGAACGTGACTCAGTTTTAGAAACCTTAATCACAGCCGGGTCTTTGGTTTGGAACATTCGCCCTTTTGAAAATTGACCGGTCGATTAACTACTGGCGAAAGAAAGTCAGTATGACTTAGAGGTTTTTCGAAGGGGAACGATTCAAACTCTTCATCAGAATTACCCTCGGAATTCATAAATTCTGAACAATCTATATCCGGAATCACTGGACTTGGACTGGTCGAGGGAGGTGAGGAACACTCTGTGCCTGTGTGTTTCGGGGAATGTGGTGCGGAAGCTAGGAAAAAGTCAGAGTTTAAATTCCTTAAAACACACTTATCTTGAGACTCTTTACCGTCTTGTGAAGAGATTTTTCCAATGAAAGCTTTACATGAGGATGTATCAGATGAGTTGGAGGAAAGTTCGGGTTAAATCTGCTTTTCATTTTAGAGTAGGTCAATCTGCTCTTGGAGTTGACCATTTCTCGTATGCTCCTGCATCGCTTCTGTTGCCAAGGCAGACAGTTTTGATGTGAGCTTATTGATTTCACACCGAAGGATTTCCTGTCCTTCATCCGACATAGCTTCGGTTTTTACGGATTTGAGATTCTCAAGTTCTATGATAAGCGCTTGCCTTTCCTTTTGAAAACTGGACCTTTCCTTCTCGAGTGACTCCTCTAACTCGACTATTTTTGCTTCCAAAACGAGAGGGGGAACATAGAGTTTAAACTCATCCGTCTCAGTTTTGGGTTCGGTTGCTTGGACCTCATCCTTGTTAGAGGAATCCTTGGGCGTCACAACCTTATAGCAGTCAAAGTAGTCATTCGAGAGGTATTTCTTTGGATTTTTCTCATAAGAATAGTTTGTAGGCTCATAACAAAAAGGAAGTTGCATTTTAGTCGTGTGTTTGCGCTTATATTCCTCAGTTTCCTCTTCCTTTTCAGGTTCAAGAGGACCAATCCATCTTATCCTAAACTCTGGATACTTTTTGTCCATACCCAGACACCCAAAATCATAGAGAGTAGGTGTGAGGTGTATACCCTTTTTGAATCTGTACCCTATCATATCCTCACCCAATTCTTTTCACTCCGAACTCATCTATCAATCTAGACCCCTCACTGTTGTCTATAAGGGATGTGTTTCTTGGGTATGTCCTTTCGGTTCTGGATAGACCATAGAAACGATGTAATTCCTAACACTCATTCATGCAACGAATAGAACAATTTAGTAAACAGTAAAGTACGAGTTCTAAACTGAAATGTTAAGAAGTCAAAGCATTTAAGAACGAGTCCTGATCTGAGATGATCAGAAGTCGTTGTTGAAATAACAGAATTTCAATGAACAATATCAAGCGCTAAACAGATTGACTCAACAGATTGACTCATTGAGCACATTATGTTCAAAAATGAAACAATGATCAGAAAGTTTAATTGTGAGGAACAAGTCACAGTTAATGTGTCAGATAAGAATTGAATCATTTACAAGAAATAGCAAACTTGGAAATCAACTAGGAATTCAAACGAGTGTATTTCCATCGAAAAATCAACGAATATATGAGACATGGAAATAACTAAGTCAAGGAAACATGACACGTGGAAATCATGGAAGTTAGAATTGGAGAATAACAAACACAAGTGAGTTATTCATAATGATTTACCACGCTTTTTGAATTCAGTTAAAGTTCACTTACCTTTCATAAAATAGTACTCCCCCTCAAAATTGGCATAACCTTTGAATGCAGTCATGTGAAAATAATGTTCTGAACTAAGCGCACATGACATTCCTGCAAAATAAATTAGAAGGATTTTGGTATCCATCCATTGATGGATCCTTGACGATTAGATGCCTTATGAAGGCCATGGATGCTATAAGTACCGTACCAATGAGATGAATATTTACGGTCAACAAAATCATTTGAACCACATGTAGAACAACATATACAATCATGAGAAAGTTGAAGCAACTGTTGAATTGAATAAACTCTTAAGGGAAACTTCACACTTTGTTCAACAGAAGTTCGAGAGTTAAAAGCATCATGATTATGATTGTATGTCCTAGCATGCGAAACTGGCTTAAATGAATTTGTGTTCGCTTTGCTTTCATTTGACTTTTTCACCACCCAAACTTGTTTGAACCTCTTTCTCCGACCATTATTATATGAAATATCTTTAAAGTTATGATCAGAAGAGTTTGAGTAGGAAGGATTTTTATTAGTTGATCGACCGGTCTTTTGCCGCAGCTGTTATTGATTTTGTGAACGAGAATCAGTTTTAGAAACCTTGTTCACAGTCGGGGTCTTAGGTTTTGTAGAACATTCGCCTTTTTGAAAATTGACTGGGCGATTTACCGTTTTTGAAAAAAAGTCGATGTGACTTGGAAGAGGTTTGTCAAATGTAAATGATTCAAACCCTTCATCTAAACTACCCTCGGAATTCATGAATTTAGAAAAGTCAACTTCTGGAATTGATGGACTAGGATTGGTCGAGGGAGGTGAGGAACACTTTGTGTCTGTGTGCTTAGGTGAATCTGGTGCGGAAGCTAAGAAAAAATCAGAGTTTAGATTCTTGAAAACACACTCATCTTGAGACTCTTTACCGTTTCGAGAAGAAGTTTTTCCTATGAAAGCTTTACACGAAGACGTATCAAACGAGTCCGAGGAAGTTTCGGGTGAAATCATCTTTTCGTTTTGGAGTAGGTCAGCCTTCTCTTGTAGTTGACCATTTCTCACATGCTCCGTCATCGCTTCTGTCGCCAAAGCAGACAGTTTTGATGTGAGTCGATCGATTTCATTCCGAAGGATTTCCTGTCCCTCATCCGACACAGATTTGGTTTTTGCGGATTTAAAATTCTCAAGTTCTGTCATAAGCGCTTGCTTTTCCTTTTGAAAACATGATCTTTCCTTCTCGAGTAACTCCTCTAATTCGACTATTTTTGCTTCCAAAATGAGAGGCGGGACATAGAGTTTAAACTCGTCCATCTCAGTTTTGGGTTCAGGTGTTTGGGCCTCATCCTTTTTGGAGGAATCATTGGGCGTCTCAACCTTATAGCCATCAAAGTAGTCATTCGAGAGGTATTTCTTTGGATTTTTCTTGTACGAGTACTTCAAAGGCTTGTAGCAAAAAGGAAGTTGCATTTTGGTGGTATGTTTGCGCTTGTATTCCTTAGTTTCCTCTTCTTTCTCTGGTTCAAGAGGACTAGTCCATTTGATTTCGTATTCAGGATACTTCTTAGCAATACCGAGACAATTAAAGTGATAGAGTATCGGTCTTTTGGCTATACCCTTTTTCAAGTACTGAGGGTTGTCGTATATGATTCCCCATTCCTTGTTGAAGTATGTGAATTCCTTGGGTTTATTCATGTGAATAGTCTGGTTTGTTTGACCTCTTTTGTGGAGTTTGGTTTCAAGATCTGTTATTTTGGAAACCATTTCTTTATGCTGAATTTGAAGAGAAGAGCATTGATAAACAATTTCTGCTTTCTCATTCTCACACTAATCAAGCTTTAAAGTCAGTTCAGATATTTTGGCCCTTAGGTAGTGTTTGGTATGCAGACTGGATGGGACAGGACAGAACTGGACAAGACGGACAGGACTGGACGGGACAAAACTAATTTTCTGTTCTGCGTTTGGTACGACTAGAACATGACATGACAAAACTGTTAAAATGACCAAATTGCCCTAGAATATAGATTAATATTTGTCATCACGTAATATTTATAAATAACTTAAAATCAATTAAATAATAAACTATTATATACATCAAAATTAAAGTAAATTATATAAATCACATTTATGTAATTTTATATAATATATAATTTTTCAAAAAATGTTTGCAAAATATTATATAAGACAGATCTGGACATTTTATATAATATATAATTTTTCAAAAAATGTTTGCAAAAAATGTAATTTTATATAATATATAATTTTTCAAAAAATGTTTGCAAAATAATTTTTATATAATATATAATTGAAAATGAAGGGTAAATGTGTCATTTTATGCTTAGTCCCATGTTGTTCTACCTTTTTTTGTGGAACAAAAAATGCCTCATTTTGTCCCATGAAAATGGATTTTAGTCCCATGTTGTCCCAACTTGTTTTAGTCCCATGTCATACCAAACGCAGTACTATTTTTTTTGTCCCGTCCCATCCCATCCCGTCTGCGCACCAAACGCACCCTTAAGTCCTTAGGTGCTATTGAAAGATTAGTACATTTGTCTTTTAAATTAGCATTTTCGGACTTGTATTTTTCAGTTATGCGCTTTTGAACATCTAGCTTTTCTTTTAACGAGTTAATTTCTAGCAGTTGTTCATTTGTGGATGCCTTATAGGACTCTACCTTTTGACCAAGCAGTTGAATTTGATCGATTAAAGCACTATGAGTTGGTAGACATACCTGACAAGTTGCTTCAGACTGAGATGAATAAGACATTGTTACCTGAAAAATTATGATCGTTAATCGGTGTTGTTTTGAAGAATCAAAAATTAATGCAGAAGAAAAACAAAATTAAATCAGAAAACAAATCTAAAAAATAAATTCGTTTTAAAATTTAAAATCTGATTATTGACTCTAAACGAACAAAATCAAAGCTTCGAGAATGAAACATGCAAGATAAATGCAAACGGTTAGATCAATAATGGTGAAATAAATCACATAAAATAATAATCGTCGAAAATAAACTCAAATCGTCCAAAAGATCTCACAGTTGTCGCTAAAGCTCAAAATCATAAACCATGCAAAACATGCAAATCGTCAAAAAAATCTCAAACCCGTCACAAAATTCGCAAACCGATCGTTAAAAAATTCTCAATCACGAGACGTGCGGTAAACGCGTGTAACGATCAAGAAACGTGTGGTATTTGAACCAAGTTAAACCGAGCGATAAACGAGTGTATCAACGTCGTATGCAGCAAACAATATATGTATGTATCTATGTATGATGTGTATGCTTCGATGTAAATGGTAAGCAAAGACACACAACATGTGATGGTTATGTAAGCATGCAAATTATTTGGCTCCAAGACTAAGAACAACTTATCAGAAGTGATGGAAATCAAACAGCAAGGTGGAAAGCTGGTATGGGTATAGAAGCTATGTAAATGCATGCATGTATGTATAAATGCAACGAAGAAGAAAAAAATCAAAAGGATGGCAGCATCTTATGAGATTGTGAATTAATGGTAGAAAAAAATCATGCATCAAAAGTATCTATGTATGCTTACGATGAAGAAACTTGACGGTTAACTATGGATGGGACCGTGTGAAGTCAAACTCGTGATGTGTGTGTGTGTATATATATATATATATATATATATATATATATATATATGTATGTATGTGTGTGTTCCACGATGGTCAAGAGATAACGCTTTGACAGTCAACTAAGGTGTGAGGTATCCAGGACGTGGGTACATCCGGAAACAGAAATCATCCGGGAAGGTTGGTTTCATCAGGAAAGAAAAAACACAAATTTCATCCGGAAAGATATTCATCCGGAAAAGTCATTTATCCGGTAACTTGATGTTTTATTAGAGTTCGTTGGTCCATAAATCAAAACAAGCCAAAAGCCCGGAGCCCGAAAATTTTCAGTTTGTTTTACAGCTTTGTGTTGCTTCAGAAACATGCGCACAACTTTTTACTCGGTGCTCCAATTGACACGAGTCCAGTTGCATTAGAAAGATAATTCACAGACGCACGACTTTGATGTTCTGAGTTTTCTCAAATTATGTGAGCCGATATGCCAAAACCAGCCTCAAAGTCTGTTGTAAGGTGCTGGACCGAAAGCATTGCATTTAATTCATGCTCTTTCCGCTTTCAAGAACAGTGTTCTCTCGACATTTCTTCACGGTTTCATACAGCTATTGTGACATATTGATTGTCACTCACTCCTCTGTTATTCATGTTTAAGGCTCAGTACTGAATGCTTACTCAACAGTGAAATTGAATCATGAAAACTAGGCAAAATGGGGTTAATTGTCTCAGTTTTTCAAGAAGATGAGCCTACATTTGAGGGGGAGCTCGTGATGCTTTTAAGACTCGAAGAATGGAACGCCAAAGTTTCTAAAGAAAGCAAGGGGGAGACTACAAGATGATGCTTTCTTTATAAAACATTAGGGGGAGATTGTTAGATTAAATTAGCTCATAATTTAATTAAATGTTTTATAAAGAAAAAGTGTATGGGCTTTTTAGTTAGCTTTTTAGTTAGCTTTATGGGCTTGAGCCTTTTATTGTAAATGGACCCTTTAAAAAGAAGTTTAGGGTTTCATTTATCATTGAGGTCATTTTTGGAGTAACACACAAAAACACACACTGACTAATCTCATGAGAGTCATCTAAAATGTAAAGTGTGGTGTTCTTCATTTTCCTCACCATATTATCTCAAATGAATATGAGATGAGTTTATTTATGATTGTTCTTATTGTTCATCTTATCTCTATTTATATATGGATTTTATTTCTTCTATTGTCTGCTTGTCCTAAATGGGACCAACATTTTCGGACAGTGTATTTTAACCGGAAAAATTGAAGTGTCCGAACAAACATACCCGGGAACCAGAAACAATTCGTCAGGATAGTGGCGAGAATTAGGAAAACTTCCGGATACTGCGGCTGGTCGAGAAATTCGGATCAGGGTTCGATGGGGTTGCTTGATTTCACTCCTGTAGGTTAGTTTTTGACCAAAAACACCAAAACACACATACCCAAATCGATTTCTAAGCAAAAATATATCCTATTTTTCAATAATCACCACAAAAAAATTCAAGAACAACACCAAAACTCAAGAACTGATTTTTAAATTGAAAAATTGATACCTTTGAGAATTGGTATAGATGCAGATAAAAACCAAATTAAAAACGATTAAGCAATCGATATCTAACAAAAGAATTATTAAATCAACGAAAAGCTTTGCAAACCCGATTGATGATCGATTCACCCAAACAAAACTGCAGTATGTCGAAAATAATAAGGGTGCCTCCTGGACCTCAAACGACAATCTCCACCGTTCAGAATGTAGACCAAGATGTCGTGAAGGTATTGTCCAACAATTGCGACGATCCGACGGTTCAAACTCCGGGAATAGGCAAAACGGCACGACCGCGTTTTCCAGAAAATTGAATACGAAATTTCTTTGTTTTCTCACTTTCGATTGGTTTCTTTTACTTCTTCAAATCACCGATTCAGCTCTGATACCACTTGTAGATCCCAGATTGATCAGGTAACAATGAAACAAAACGAAACGATTAATCTTATTGAATGATTAACGAGAGGTTACAAGTATTGGAATGATGAACTCTCTCTCTAAACTATTAAGCTCTCAAAATATTATGATTAACCTTAACCTAATTTCTAAAGGAAACAATCCTTATATACTTGGACCTATTACAACCAAGGCCCAAGCCCATTAACACAAATAAGCCCAATAATCAATATTAAGGCTTTTACAAATAATAATTTAAACTAATTAAGCTCTATATAATTCTTTATATATCTTTCTAATATGTAGGACATTTATGGTCCTAACAATCTCCCCCTAAAGATATATAAAGACAAATCGGTCTTGAAACCTTCAGGTCTTGAACTTCTCTTCCTTTAGAATCTTTGAAATGCAATGATGTTGCTTGTCTTCATGTCTTTTCAGCGCTCCGCCTTGAATAAAGCTCTTGGTCTTCAATGAATCAGTCTTTGAACTGCGAGTTGAATTGGTCGTGAGTTGAATTGGCTTTCAACTTTAAGAACTTGTAGAACCAATATGCTTGAAGGAGGAAATACTGAATTGTAGCGAACATCACTTGATAAACGATGAGAATAGTTGATCACTTGTAAGCACTTTGATCACTTGTATGCACTTTGAACTCTTTTCGGATTTCGGAACTGACCAATTAACGGAACTAATCAATCAACAGTTACTCACCCTCGGCTTTTGCTAACTCCCCCTCAACTTGATATTCGGTGTCTTTGAATCTGTACCCTTTCCCCCCCTCATGATGAATAGGAGCATCCGGAGCATCATGTATGTTCAAAGACAATAGTGACGAGTAGCAAAAATTCCAGATCAAAACAGTAAGTAACCAGAATGGGGTAAATATCTAACACAGAAACACAAAATTAACTGTTATCACAACAATTTAAAGAATTGTGTGGCCTATGTTCAGAGTTGGCATTGGGGTATCTCTGATAGGACTTCCAGTTATCACTGAAGTAAAATTTTAAAAATTACTTCTCAAACTGTTCCGGCAATGTCACGAAGATACGCGATTGGAATCACAAAGACTCGTGCATGTGTGAAAGAATTAAATTATATCTGTTAGGCTCAAATATTGATTTAACCTGGGACGCAAGTTAAAATCAATTGACACAGTGAATAGAATATGAAGTTCGGAGACCGGAGCTGATGTCTTCCTTTTTCAATATCTAATACCTCCGAGTGAGGAATAAATAGATTATGTGCTAAATCTCCGTGAATATATGAAACAAGCATCTTTTGTGAGATATTTGAGTGGCTAGGTGGGGTGCCACGAGTTATCGACACTAGGTCCATGTATGTTTCAATATTCATCTCCAACGAACGAGAATGAATAGATTGTGTGGTTACCCGGATAACTGACTCGGTTTGGTAAGGACCAATAATTCTTGTAAGTCCTGTCACATCCTCACTATATTCTTTTCTCTCCAAACTCATCTATCAAGCTAGACCCCTCACTGTAGTCTATAAGGGATGTGTTTCTTGGGTAGGTCCTTTCGGTTCTGTATAGACCATAGAAACGATGTAATTCCTAACACTCCTTTCATGCATCGAGTAAATTAGTTGAGTAAACAATGAAGTACGAGTTCTGAACTGAAATGTCTAGAAGTCAAACTTTTGAGATCGAGTCCTGATCTAAGATGATCAGAAGTCATAAAAATGAAGTGTGAGTTCTGATCTGAGGTAATCAGAAGTCATAAAAAGCATTTGAAATATAGAATTACAAGAGAAACAGGATCAAGCGCTAAACAGATTGACCCGGTAAGAATAGTATTTGCAATAAATGAGACAATGATCAGAAAGTTTATTTATGAAGAACAAGTCACAATTATTATATCAGATAAGAATGGAATCATTTGTAAGAAATAGCGAACTTGGAAAACAACTAGGAATTCAAACGAGTGTATTTCCATTGAAAAATCAACGAATATGTGAGACGTGTAAATAACTAAGTTAAGGAAACATAACACGTGGCAATTGTTGGAATGGTCCTCTTGAATGATTCAAGATAGTTGCAAATATTGGAATGATATTCTCAACTATCTCTCTCTCAACTATTAAGCTCATAAACTAAAAGTGATTAATCTTCAATTGGTTTCTGACTCTGCTCCCGCGCATCATTTTCTCCACTTGATCCCACATACCCTTTGCTGATTCCTTGTGGCTATCTATGGCTGTGTAGATCGAGTTGGGTAGAGCCTGAATGAGATATCTCTTGGCATGTTTTTCACCCTCAATCATGCCTCTTTCGTCTGTAGTCGTTTCTACGAGTGTCTTGTCCTCAGTGCGAGCTTCACCGCCTGCTGTAGTAGCTTGAATGGTCTTCACGGGTTTGGGTATTGGCCCATTACATAGAGCTCGCCAGATGAACTCAAAGTTGTCCTTAGACTTGATGAAAATCAAGAATCTATCTCGCCACTGGCTGTATTCACCTTGGTAGAGGCAAGGCGGCTTGGAGTCGATGTCCATAGCGAGAGCGTCGTGCGAAGACATCTTAAGTTGCACTAATGTGATCATCAGACGATGGGTTCGATTCAAAGTGAAATCCTAACGCAAGGTACTAAGAGTGATGTCCTAAGGCAGGTTCTAAGAGTGTTTTATGCTAAAATAGTTAAGAAATCAACTAGACTGAACTTACCGGATAGGAATCCGGATATAAGATGTCTGAGCTGGAAGTGTCCGGTTCAGATTGTGTGTGAGAGTGTTCAATCAGCAGAGGAATCCGGGTAAACATAGGTTACCGGATAACTGAGTGTTACCGGACGAGTCAACAAAAACAAACACTTACCGAATGTGAATAAAACAAGTAACAAACTTACCGGGTGGAGGTGCTTACCGGATGAAGAGCGTACCGGATAACTGGATGTTACCGGATGACAAGCTTACCGGATGAATCAAATAAAGCAAGAACTTACCGATAAAAATAAAACAAATAACTAGCTTACCGGGTGAGAGGACTTACCGGATGAAATGGCAGTTACCGGGAACTTGTCCGGTATATGGGACTTACCGGGTGTGACTTCCGGTATCCAGGTATGATCCGGATAGTTTTCCGGAAAGTGAAAGTAGCCGGTAAGTGGAACTTACTCGGTAACTTTGAGTTACCCGGTAACAAGAGAAATAAGGAAACTTACCCGGTAACAATATGATGTATCCGGTAACCACGGTTGTGGTGTCCGGTAAGTGCGGCTGTGGTTTCCATGTCGATTGGAAATCGATTAGGGTTGCTTAGAATCGTTCCTGAAAGGTTAGAAACTCGACAAAACACAATACTAATGTCAGGATCGATTCTTAACAAGAATTAAACTTCTTAGAAACAGAATTTAGAGAATCTTGCGGAATAGAACTCTAAATCAATTAAAGAACAATCAATAGAAATTCAATAAACTGTATATATATCAAACAGTTATTACTCACAAGTTTTACACCAAACCTCAATCTTGTTGAACAGGCTCAACAAGACGATTTCTACTTCTCTAGAAATAGGATCTATGATCTTGAGGTTAATTCACTCTTGAATGAATATCGAATTCTGTATACTATCTATTTTCTGTTTTCGTCACTTTCATCTTTTCTAATAGCTATCTATCAATACTATTTATACAAAAGTAATTACAAGATAACTATCAAAAGTAAATTGATCTTCTGAATCTTCGTTAAACATATCTTGATCAATTCCTTATTTGTCTCCAAAAGCATCGCATCCCAAACTTATCAACTCAGCAGTATTAATGATGATTTGGCTCAGCAGCATTAACAACCTTCAGCAGTATTAACCTTCACAGTCTTCAAGCAGTAGTAACTCAGCTCAGCAGTACTAACCTTCATCTAGCAGTACTAACTTCGTCTAGCAGTAGTAATTTGGTCTAGCAGCACTAACTTCGTCTAGCAGTAGTAATCTTGGTCTAGCAGTACTAACTTCATCTAGCAGTACTAACTTCGTCTAGCAGCAGTAACCTTGCCCAGCAGTAGTAACGAAGAACTGGCAGTAGTAATGTAGACTTAGCAGTACTAACCATACTTAGCATATCTTCAGTTCCCAACAATCTCCCCCTAACTTGACTTTTAAGAAAAGAAGTCAAGTTCTTCAGATGATGCTTCCAAAACTTAGTCATCATGTACACACGGATTAGGACTTAGACCTAGACTCTGATTGAGAATCCTTTTTACCAAGAATCTACCCATTGCTGAATCCTTGTTGCAGGTCAGCTTAGTATGTAACATTCCTTGCAGCCTCTTCATGCTGTGATTGTATATTTCATCTACCAGATAGTATTCTTGAGTTGCAGAGTCAAGGGAGATGACATATACTCCACAGTTTTCATAGAGCATCCAGTTGGTAATGGCTTGAAACTGTGTGTTTATCCTATGCTGAACTGCTTCAGGTTTGAACATTTGACACAAGAATTCAAGTACCATTTTAGAGATTGACATCCCTTGCTCAGTCAGCATGTTTTCATATATCTTCATCCCAACTTTGAACATCTCTTCTAAGTCTGATCTTGAGCAGGTTCTGACAATTTTTCCCCAAGTTGAAAAGACTTCAAATTTTCCATCTGCTCTTTTTATCCTAATGAACTCCTTTCTACCATCTTTCAAAGTGTCCCAAAAGATGATTTCAGGAGCCTTAGATGATATTGGTTCAGCCTGAAGAGGAATTGGGTTAGAGTCAACACTAGTAATGTACAAATCACATTGGGCATCCGTTTGTGATTGCACATTGCCTGATTGCCCTGATGGAGTTGCCACTTCTTCTTCAGCAACTTTTGGATCAGATTTTTCTTTCACTGTTTCCTCCTGGGCCTCTTCTGCAGATGACTCCACCCTTGGCTTCTTTTCATTTTTCTTCTTTGAAGTTATGGGCTGGGTTCTTGGTCTTTTCTTTGACATCATCTTAGTTCTTTTAAGAGTTTTAACAGCTTCAGGAGTTGGTTCAGCTGCTTTAAGTTTTTCAGCAGCAATAACCATTTCTGCTGCTATGGCTGTTACTGCTTCTCTTAGAACATGTAATGATGCTGCTTCAATGCTGTTCTTCACAATCCAGTATATTTCTTCATCTATTTCAGCTTGAGTTGTAGTCACTGCTTCCTGCTCAGTTTCTGCTGCTTTGTCTGTTTGGCCTTCAGCAGCATTAACAGTTTCTGCTGCTTGTTCAAACTCAGCAGCATTAACAGTTTCTGCTGTTGTGGTTTCTGCTGCTTTAACACACTCTTCCCCCTTTTCTGTCTCACTGGACTCCCCCTTAAACTGTGCATAATCCATTTCCATCTCATTCTCCATGTGAACTGTCTCCCCCTCAATTTGTGGACCCTTCATTTTCAGATCTGCTTCTGACTCTGACTCCCCCTTTTTGGGAGCATCATCAGTTGAAGTTCTTCTTTTCAGCACAAATTGGGCCTTTTTCTTTTTGTGCAGCAACTTGGTGACCATCTTTTTGAGCTTCTCAATTTGAGACTGTTGGTAGGTGACCACAGTCTTCAGTTGCTCAATCTCTTTCTTTTGTGCCATAACATCCAAGTTGATATTCCCTATGGTTTCCATCAATTCCTCATAGTTATATCTATCCTCACCTTGTTTAGAAGTGTTTACCTTCTTTAAAGGATCACTGGAAGTTTTAGCAGAAGCCTTCTGCCTAGCAGAAGCACTACCTGCCCCCTTGGTTTCTTGGCACCTGGGTCCTCCTAATGATTTCTCATTTAGAGTTGCCATGGGGAAGGTCTTATTTATGTTACCACTGTCCTTCTCTGTGCTAGCAGAAGTAGTGGCAGCCTTAGCACCCATATGGTCATCCTTCTCCTTAGAGACCACCTTCTTGGGGTTGGGAGACACCCCTGTGGTTTCCCTGTTGATATTCTCAATTGGAGAATGCTCCAACTGAGGGCTTAAAGGCTTAGGGCTCTGAGTAGGTACATCAAGGGAAGGAACCTTGTGCACCTTTCTTCTTTGAAACCTTTTGGTGATTGTGGGAGTTGGTTGTTCAAGAATGGACTAAGGGATGTCTTTTGAGATGGAAGGTTGGGATTGGTCATCAGTGGGTTGATCTAATGAGGGCCTTGATCCTGATGCCATACCTTCAGAGGGGTGGGACACAACCATCATTGTAGAGAACAATGGTGTGTCAACTCCTTCCGAGTCCCTAGGAAGTCTTTTCATATTTGAAAAAACCTTCCCTTTAGGGGATTTGGGTACATATACCTCAGTAAACTGAGGTAAGTCCATCAATTCCTTGTTAAGAACTTCTTGCACAAACCTTGGATACATGAAAAAGGTCTTTTTGGATTCCAAGTTTGATACAAGATCATTAAAGATCATTGCTGAAAAATTGTACTTTCTGGCAGTGGATAAGCAGACCAAGGCATATGCAATGGGACTGCTGAATTCACTCCATCCAGTAGTTTTCTTGGAAATACAGTGCATCAGGGTATGAACAAGAAATCTCCATTGGTTGAAAAATTTTGATTTGTAGAATTTAAAAACACCAATGGGACCTTCATACCCCATTCTTTGTAAAGTAGAAAAGAGTTCTTCATTAGGAATAGAAGATATACCTGAAGCATCATTCAACTGAAGAGAGATGCGAATAACCTCTTCAGTGACTTTCAAGGGTTTATCACAAACCCTTGTTCGAATGGTTTTCTGCCCTTCTTCGAAACCAACAGTGGCATTCTCCCAAAATTGTGTCTGATGTTCGATATAGATTGTTGGGCTCACCGTTAGGGCATAGGAGATGTGCGAGGATTTGAGAAAATCGACTATATCGTGGAATCCCGCAGCTTGTTTCGGCTTCTGAAGCATGGCTAGTTCATTGTGCTCATCCACAAACTCCATGATTCCTGAGGATTCTTAAAAGAAAAACACAGAGATTCTGGGAGACTAGGTTAGAACGAGAGAGAAGAAGTAAATGCGAAGAGTCGTTATGAACTTGGGCGGGCAAACAGGGGTATTTATATGCCCTAGATTATCAAAAGCAGTATTAACGACATAAGCAGTATTAACTGCTGAGCAGTATTAACTGCAGGGCAGTATTAACTACACAGCAGTATTAACTACCGAGCAGTATTAACTACCTAGCAGTATTAACTACCGAGCAGTATTAACTACCAAGCAGTATTAACTACCTAGCAGTATTAACTACCTAGCAGTATTAACTACCGAGCAGTATTAACTACCTAGCAATATTAACTACCAAGCAGTATTAACTGCACTAGCAGTATTAACTGCACTAGCAGTATTAACTACTGAGCAATATTAACTACCAAGCAGTATTAACTACCAAGCAGTATTAACTACCTAGCAGTATTAACTACCTTGCAGTATTAACTGCACTAGCAGTATTAACTACTGAGCAGTATTAACTACCAAGCAGTATTAACTACCAAGCAGTATTAACTACCTAGCAGTATTAACTACCTAGCAGTATTAACTGCACTAGCAGTATTAACTGCACTAGCAGTATTAACTACTGAGCAGTATTAACTACTAGAACAGTATTAACTACTGAGCAGTATTAACTACACTAGCAGTATTAACTACTGAGCAGTATTAACTGCAAAGCAGTATTAACTACACAAGCAGTATTAACTACTGAGCAGTATTAACTACTGAGCAGTATTAACTACTAGAACACAGGCAGTAGTAACTCTGCACTGTGCATCACTTGTCAAATCCTCAAATGTCAACTTACACATCACTTTTACCACTTCTCTTATCTTCTGCAGGATTATTTTCAAAAGTAGCATGTCCTCCATCAATTCATTGGAAATATTGAAGGCAGGCCATGTTACCTGTCATGTGCCTAGAGCAACCACTGTCAACATGCCAAATGCTTCTTCCCTTAAGCTGTTGGCTGCCCTGCACATCTGAGAAATCAATTAGTTTTTGTTGGGGACCCAAGCCATAGTGGTCTTGGGTCTCCCTTGATCATCAAAATACTTACATTCTGTTTTGATGAGCTTGTCAAAGTGAGGAACATCAGTGCTTGAGTACTTTGTTTTGATGATAGGTCTAGAAGCAGTACTAACTGATGTAGAAGTGCTAACTTTGGCAGCACTAACATTGCTTCCAGAAGTACTCGCCTTCTCAGCAGTATTAACTAACTTAGCAGTACTAACACTAGAAGCAGTATTAATTGTTGAAGAAGTACTAACTGTGTTAGCAGTACTAACACTGCTAGTGACAGTATTGCTTCCTGCAGTACTAACATTGTTAGCAGTACTAACTGAGTTGGCAGTATTATCATTGGTACCTTTAGGCATCCATACTCTAACACTTTCTGTTTCTGCCTTTTTCATGTGGCTTATGGTTTTAACTTGTTTCTTTGCCACAACTTTCCTCACAGACTTTTTATATCCCCCACTCTTTCTGTAACCAGCAGGTTTTTGAAAATATCTTTGAGCATTAAACCTTTGGTTAACTGGATTGAAATAACAGTGTTTGGCTAAGTGATTTAGCTTACCACAGATGAAGCAAGGTTTTGGCCTGTTGATTCTGTTCAGGTCAACTCCTTGTCTCATAGCCCACTGGTTATTCCAGTTCCTTTGATTTCCCCTCTGATTATCATGTTTTTGGGGCTTGAGCTCTTGATATTTCTTACAAGAACAATGTTTACAGGTATTGGGAGCCACAACTGTGGTCTGTTTGTAATGGACTCCCTTTTTCTCTTCATTCCTTTTGATCTCAGTGTTCTTGACACATGGACTCTCACATTCCTCATCAGAGTCTACTTTGTCAGTCTTATCCTCAACAACTATTTCTTTTTCACAAGGATCTATATTAATCTTTAATTCAGGTTCCTTTCTATCCTTGGTCTCTAACAAATCAGACTTGGGAGGTATGTAGTTGTTATTGTAGGGTGGAGGTGTGGCATTGTACCCTATCCCTACTTTCATCTTGTCATGGATTTGAGCCTTAATGATGGTATCCATGGTTTTAGAAGCACAGGTAAACTTTTCAACATCAAGTTTAACCTTCTCAAGCTCTTCTTTTAACTTCTCATTCTCCTCCCCAGACACTTTCAGCTTAATCTCATACTCATTCTTCTCCCACTTCCAATAGTTAGTATCATAGTGGTGTTGAAGTTCATTAGCTTGAAAAGCTCTAATCTGTTCCTCAAACCTTTCTACAATCCTAACATAATCTTTCACATCTTTCTCTAGCCTCTTGAGGTCATCACACATACCCTGATTGTGATCCCTATAATTTTTAACAGCGTCAATGCAAGCTTGAGAACAGAGTTTAGATTGTACCTCAGTGGGAATATCAGATACTTCTGCCATAAGAGCTTGATTCTGACAGGCTTCCTCAGCTTGATCACTCCAATCAAATCCCATTCCTTGTTGAGAAACATGAGCTTGAGAGGAGCTTCTGTTTTGGTTTCCATTTGGAGCCTGTTGATGTGATCCTCCATAACACTCAACCTTGGATTGGTCAAAGCCTTCACCATCTTCTCCAATCTTTCCTTCATTACATGGGCCATTTTCTATGATGTCCCATATTGCATAATTAGTAAGAAGAATGTACTGCTTGATTCTCAGTTTCCACATGTCCAATTTATTGGGTTTGAGCATGGGAACTTTTGAAACAGGAGTACTGTGAGTATCCATTGAATTGTCCATAGCTTCTAAGATACCAACGCTCTGATACCACTTGTCAGGATCGATTCTTAACAAGAATTAAACTTCTTAGAAACAGAATTTAGAGAATCTTGCGGAATAGAACTCTAAATCAATTAAAGAACAATCAATAGAAATTCAATAAACTGTATATATATCAAACAGTTATTACTCACAAGTTTTACACCAAACCTCAATCTTGTTGAACAGGCTCAACAAGACGATTTCTACTTCTCTAGAAATAGGATCTATGATCTTGAGGTTAATTCACTCTTGAATGAATATCGAATTCTGTATACTATCTATTTTCTGTTTTCGTCACTTTCATCTTTTCTAATAGCTATCTATCAATACTATTTATACAAAAGTAATTACAAGATAACTATCAAAAGTAAATTGATCTTCTGAATCTTCGTTAAACATATCTTGATCAATTCCTTATTTGTCTCCAAAAGCATCGCATCCCAAACTTATCAACTCAGCAGTATTAATGATGATTTGGCTCAGCAGCATTAACAACCTTCAGCAGTATTAACCTTCACAGTCTTCAAGCAGTAGTAACTCAGCTCAGCAGTACTAACCTTCATCTAGCAGTACTAACTTCGTCTAGCAGTAGTAATTTGGTCTAGCAGCACTAACTTCGTCTAGCAGTAGTAATCTTGGTCTAGCAGTACTAACTTCATCTAGCAGTACTAACTTCGTCTAGCAGCAGTAACCTTGCCCAGCAGTAGTAACGAAGAACTGGCAGTAGTAATGTAGACTTAGCAGTACTAACCATACTTAGCATATCTTCAGTTCCCAACAACTAACAATACCCGAATCGAATTTGAAGCCAAATAACAAGTTTTTGATAGAAAATTTTGGTTTTTTGCAAGAACGTAGACCAAAAACTTGTGAATTTGATTTTGCTTAAAACCAACTAAGATGATCGAATTGGACAATGAAAATTTGCAGAATCGATTATAATGATGATACTCACGGAATGCAATAAACGAAAACAGGTAATTTTCACTGAATCAAAATATGAGTTTGAATACCAAGAACAAGTCGAAAACTTAAACAGAATTATTACTAGAAACCTTTTATCACTTTGAATCGAATCGTCCGTATGCTCTGATACCAATTGTGAGTTCCAGATCAGTGCAACGAATAGTAGAAATCAATAGATTTGAACAAACAGTATGATTTCAATTGGTCATCCAATTCACTTTCATTAATCAGAGAGAATTACAATATGCCTTGAAAGTGTAAATTGACAACTAGCCTAAAAACTAAGGCTTACAAAACATTATATACCATGGGCCCACAACATTCAAGCCCATGGCCCGTTACACATTAAGGCTCAAAATAAAGAATAACAGTTTAACCCTTGAACTTCTATTCAACCTGATTTTGACCCTAACGGTTGGTAAACTTTGCTTAAAATTAGATTATGATCGTTGAGTTACGGGAAGGGAACCGTATCTGAGGGATTAGAACGAGTTGTACAAGACGAATTATGGATGTTATGATCGTTGGTTCCGTCGCCGGTGGTTATAAGACGAAGCGGAGAAGAGTATGAACGAGTAGATAATGCAATATAGTTTAATTAGAACGCCATGTACAAAGTAATCTCGGCCTGAGGGATTAGGACGAACATACCTCAATGCTTAAATAGAACCTGGCCCAAGTTCTCTTATTAAAATACAGCCCAAGTTCAAAAGAGAAATAAGCCTTTAACTTACATTAAATTAATTTTAACCCAATTTAGATGAGTTACTCGGTAATCGTTGGGTAATTACCAAGGGATTACCTACAATCCTTTACCAAAACATCATTTTTTATGAAATTTACCTGTATATTACCTACAAACCTTAAAAAATGGATTTTGTCGGAACCATTGGTATTCCGTGGGTGATCCTGTAACAACCCAGTCTAAAATGAGACATGCATAGTAATAAATAATAAACTTTACAATACTGGGTCCCAAAATTCACTACATCGGTCTCAAAACATAGGCTGGCGGAAACAACCTGTACACAACTGAGAATAACTACCTACAAAAGTATGAGTGACATTGTCTCTATCTGCATCTGTACTCTATCCTACTCTTGCTCAATTACTTGAGCCTCCTACTATTTGCTTACCTGAAAAGGTTTAGTTTGGAAAATGCGAGGGTTAGACCATGAGGTCTAGTGAGCTCCCTCCTGACAATTCTCAAAAATCATTTAAAACACTTTATAACTTTCTCATAGCATTTCATAAAACTTTCACATAACTTTTCATAAACACTTTCACATAACTTTTCATAAACACTTTCACATGACTTTTCATAAACACTTTCACGGATAAATCCGCACTGGTAAATAGCACCCTGAAGTCACCCGAAATTGACAACGAGTCAGTCTCACACTGCCTTACTGGATACTCCCTTCCATGGCATAAACGGGTCACCTTCCCGGCATGAACACTGGCGGGTCTACCTCCCGTCTTAGCCAATTTACGTCTAACACAATATATGCATACATCTCATATAAACTTTCAAACGAGTAAAATCATGCAAATAAACATAGAAATTTTACTCATTCACTTCCTTCTGAAAACATGTTCAAAAACCGTATTTTAGTTAGAAAAACTCACCTGATGCGTTTAACTTCCTTTCTTACTCTGCCTCTGACTTTCAATCGGTCTACCTAAGATATGGATGAAATACAACTGCTCATATCCTAAACCAACTTTCCGGATACTAACTTACCGGATACAACTACTTACCAGGTAACTCGCTTACCGGGTACTAGGCATGGCAACGGGGCGGGTATGGGACGGGGTTCCCCATCCCCGGCCCCGGCCCCGATTTGTAAATATGACCCCCGGCCCCGGGCGGGTACGGGGATTCTCAACCCGGCCCCGGTCAAGTTTTGGTCAACACCCGGTCAAGACCCAGTCAAAGACCCGTCCCCGGTTTGGACCCGGTTCCCCGACCCGTTTGTGTTTTTTTTGGCTTTTTAACCGCTATTTTGCTGCTGTTTCGGTGGACGGTGGTGGTCACGATGAGGTCTGGTACTCTAGTATCGATGGTAAATTGGCTAAATTGAAATTTAATTATGTCCTTTAATACCTTTGTTACAATATATAATATACATGTAATGTATAAAAAATGGAAGACCCTTAATTAACAACCACCAGACTACAACCCCCTGAAAAGCAATCTCACATGGGTGGGTGTGGGTGGTGTATAATATATTAATATAATAGTATTAATTAGTAATATATACCTTGTTCAAGAAATTTCCCTGGTTGATGCAGCTGCTGACGAACCAGAAGAGCCTGAAAGTATGTTGCACTACAGCTGCGGAAGAGGATGGCCGTAAGATTCAGATCCATGGCAACGGCTCCTGCAAAGAACATATGGTGATCATAGATCACAACCATCCTTCGGTTTTCTTCACTCATCATCAATCGACTCAAATGTTGACGGAATTATGGTTGGCAGTTGGTGTTTAGATCGTGGATGAAACGAGTGAAGCTTGAGGAGGCATCAATGGCGGATAAGTTGTCGTAAAGTGGGAGGAAGATGAAGTCGGGATGCTTAGATGGGTCAGGAGGGTTTAACTTGGAGTGAGCAATATACCGGGTCTGGGGCGGGTCGGGGGGTGGTCAACCCGGCCCCGGTTTTCAACTAAAGGGTTTCCTCGGCCCCGGCCCCGGTACCCGGTTTGGCGGGGAATCCCCGGCCCCGGTCGGGTCGGGTGAACCGGGTTCCCCACCGGGTCGGGTCAAATTGCCATGCCTACCGGGTACCACTACTTACCGAGTACGACTACTTACCGGTCAATACCACAATTCAGACAACTGCTCGGGTAAGCTAACTTACCGGGCACACAACTTACCGGATCACATAACTTACTGGATCACACAGCTTACCGGATCACAACTTACCTGGTCTTAACTTACCGGACACGACTTACCGAATTACACGACTTACCGGGTTCTCTTCCGGTAACCCTCATCACATAGGACTTACCGAGTACGGCGCTGGGACGAATTTCAGAGACAAAACCCTACTCAAATCTCCTTAATCAGTACGATAAAGCGATAAATGACTTCATAAACACTCTATATCCATTACTTACAATTCTTTGCTACTCAAACACGATTAGTGTGCTTAAATCTCTCTCTCAAAGCATCATTTGCAACTTTCTCATCAAGAACTCTCAAAAACTCAACAATCCAACTAAACAATCAAAATATGGTTTTTGTTTAGGAATTACCTGATCGATTCACTTGCAGAATCGCACACCACTCCACTTCTCCTTCCAATTTGATGTTTGATGATCTTTTTCTTCAATTGCACTTGGATACCAAAACCCCTTTCTCTGCCTTCAATTCTCTCTAGCCGCCAGAAGACTGAAATGCTATTTCTCCTAGGGTTTTGTGCCCCAAAATATTCTTTTATACCTACTTGAAGAATTTACAAAATGGTCCCTGCCCTTTACAACTTTCTAAATTTTCCCCCAAACTTTGATTCTTTCCAACAAGATCACGGTTATTACAATACTCCCCCCTCAAGAGAATTCCGTCCCCGGAATTCCATTCTCGAAAAGGTGGGGGTATCTAGACCTCATGTCCGCTTCCACTTCCCAAGGTGTTTCTCGCCCCTTGTTACGTCCCAAAAATTACAAGGAATAAAAAAATTGAAAACATGCACTTCATTATAAAACAACCATAATTTAATAATTCGAAACTTAATTGGAAATAATGTCGTTAACTCAATTAGCCAATAAAGTTTATACAGCGGAAATTTTATGAACTAAAATCCAAAGGGTCGAAAGTGAAATTTTAAACAACTCTCGGCATTTCGCGCGTAGTGTGTGTGTACCGTCATGCTCGACCGCCACTTGCACCTGAAACCACAACAAATTGGGAAAAGGGTAAGCTAAACGCTTAGTGAGTCCTACCACACACGCAGGTAGCAACCCCACGTATAACGCCCCTACCCGCAAGTAGGCAACATCACCACTACAATGAATATGAAGCCACATAATGATTCATGCATACATACAAACCTCGGTCCCACCGAGTACACAAAAATATAACAATACCAGCTCAGTCCCACCGAGCCCCCGGTCCCACCGAGTAAAGGTAAATAGTTGTACTATGTTGGTCCCAACTATGGAATAGCAATGGTAAACAAGTATTGTAGAAGGGGGGTTGAATACAATACACAAAAATTTTCACTTAATTAATTCTTTATTGATTTAAAATCAAGAATTACACATAGAAAATTTAAAGATTGTTGCGGAACAAAACAGATAAAATATGTTTAAACAATCTAACACAAAGTCACACAGAGAATAAGAACAGTTGTAAAACACTTAGAAAACAAATGAACTTCTGAGAGAGAGTAATGCGCCAGCACTTGAAAGCTTGAGAGAGTTTGTAAACTGGTGAGTTGCAAGGATGAAGATGATCTTCTTTTATAGTGCCTCATGCAATAAATGCAATGGACACTTGTCAAGGAGGGCTTGGAAGGCAGAACGGAAGCAGTCTTCTGAAAAGTGATTTTGTCTTTTCACTTTTGTCTTCAAGCGTTGACCTGCTTGTTGAAGCTGATGTTTCTTGAAGAAGATAAGAAGTCCAAAGAACCTTTTTCTGATCTTAGGATAATGTCTCTGTCAATGCAAGATATCCTGAATATATTCTGCAAATAAAGTTAATATACCTGCTAAAATTTCTTTGCCGAAGACTTCTTTGCCGAAGATGTTCCTAACATGTATTTTGCCTAACATGTTATCCTCTTCAAAGATCTTGCCGAAGATATTGTCTTCAAGATTTTGATCTTCTTCAAAGTTTTGCTTCTTCAAAATCTTGCCTAACATTTCATCTTCTTCAAAATTTTGCTTCTTCAAAATCTTCAAATGACCTGGCTAAGACTTTAGGAAAAGTCTTCAAGTAGCAGCTTAATCTTTGGTTGAGAATTCTATCTTCAATCCGCTTTGAAGATATACTTCTACTTTGTTTCTTCGGTTGATCTTCGACTTCACCGAACATTTTTATACAATTAAACTGCTTGTAAAGAACCTAAAAATTATTCTAAGTATGAACTGTGAAATTGAGAGACTGAGGTCATCTTCAAATCTAAGTGACCCAACATACTAGCTCAGTCCCACCGAGCCCTCGGTCCCACCGAGTAAAGGCAAATAGTTGTACTAGCTCAGTCCCACCGAGCCCCTCAGTCCCACTGAGGTGTACGCAAGCACAAATAATTCACATATAATTTCAACAATCACAGCTAAATCATCCCATCCAAATTGGTCCACGCAAACACGTAATAACACATAGCACAAAAACAACGCAAAGCGATGCGCTCCCGGTCCGCAACACCAGCACGTCAACCTTCCTCACTTTTTCCCACCTAAATACGCACTAAAAACGTCAACGGAAGGTCCCAACTCACGACACTTTTACTAGTTTAACAAAACTAAAATTCCAGCTTTTATACTAAAAACGCAGGTCTGTTCGGGACCCATTTTACCCCTGCTAAACTGATCAAACCAAAAATCTAATTCCACATTCAGGAAGTTCAATGTCTTACGGTTCCAGGGACGTATCGCACGAGTCCTAACGATATTCCTAGCACTCTATATGAATTTTACAAAAACACCTCTCAGAGCAGCTAAAACAGGACCTGTCCGTATAAAATGGCAATTTGACACTAGCTATGGCCCGAACTGGTTTTTCCACAAAACATATAAACGTTACTAGACTCAGAATGGGAACTTTTGGCACCAATTCCATCCCAATCCAACATTCCTAGCAGAAGATATAGCTTTTACAAAACAGGGCAGAAACTGCACGATTTACATAAAATGATAACTTTTGAACTTGAACCCAATAAGTTATCTTAATCCAAACAGACCCACGAAGAAACATGACTTACTGAATTAGGGTTAACATGGGCTGAACAAAACCATGCACCACCCACTGCCGCCTCCGGCGGTGGTGGTGGCTGGCGGTATTCTCGCGACGAACAAAACGAAAAGACACGGAAAGGAAAACGAACGATTACCTCGCTGCAACTCCTCCTTCTTCCCGATTCCGGTAGCAAGCAGCGGCGTTCCTCTCCTTCCCGGCGTCTCTCACTCTCCGGTGAACACTCTCCCTCTCTCTCCTCTCGCCGGCGACCACACTCCCTTTCCCTCTCGATTTCTCTCTCGCTCTCCTGGTTTCTTTACTTCTCGGCTGAACACAACAACAACAACAAAAAAGGAAGGGGGGTCTGAGGGTATGAGGAGATACCAGCTGCAAGAAAACGAAGAAGAGAAAGGGGGGTCGGTCCCCTCTCTTGGCCGATCACATGCCCCCAAAACACCCATTTTCGCAATTAACCCCCTAGGTCCCAACACTTGACACTTTTGGTCCCTGATTTTCCATAATAATGCAAAAGAGAGAGTAAGGTTTGCCACACATAACATTCAAGGTCTCCCTTGACAACTTCCGTTAACAAGACTCGCTTAAACGACAATAAAATAAATACATTAAGCAAAATTCAAAACCATACCGGGACACGGGCTTTACAATTCTCCCCCGCTTGAATTAGACTTCGTCCTCGAAGTCTACACCCGCAAACAGCTCCGGATAGTTCTCTCGCATCTCCGCTTCAGGTTCCCAAGTCCACTCGGAACCCTTTCGATGCTTCCATTGGACCTTCACCAAACCAATGACCTTGTTACGCGAGGTTCTCGTCCTCCTGTCAAGAACGGCAACTGGCTTTTCCACGTAATTAAGCCGCTCGTCGATCTGAACATCTTCGAGAGGTATTACTGCAGACTCATCCCTCACACACTTCTGCAATTGCGAAACGTGGAAAGTGTTGTGAATCAAACTCAGTTCCTCGGGTAGCTCTAAACGGTAAGCCACTTTCCCCACACGGGCGATAATCCGGTAAGCCCCAATATAACGAGGCCCTAGCTTCCCCCGCTTACGAAATCGGATCACCCCTTTCCAGGGTGAAACCTTCAACAAAACATAATCACCCACTTGAAACTCTAAGTCGGATCGCCTTTTGTCGGCGTAGCTCTTCTGCCGACTCTGTGTAGTAACCAAACGGTCCCGCACCATCTGAATCATGTCGGTCGTCTTCAAAACAATGTCAGTACTCCCTAACACCCTATGACTAACCTCGCCCCAACAAACGGGCGTCCTGCACTTCCTACCGTACAACAACTCGTACGGTGGCATGCCAATACTAGAGTGATAGTTGTTGTTGTAGGAGAATTCTGCCAAAGGTAGGTACTGATCCCAACTACCTCCAAAATCGATGACACAAGCTCGAAGCATATCCTCGAGGGTCTGAATGGTTCGCTCGCTCTGTCCGTCCGTCTGTGGATGGAAAGCCGTGCTAAAGTGTAACCGTGTACCCATCTCCGACTGGAACTTCTCCCAAAACCGGGAGGTAAAACGAGTGTCCCTGTCGGAGACAATCGAACCTGGAACCCCGTGCCTGGCCACGATCTCACGTACAAACACCTCCGCAAGCTTCTCCGCCGAGGAGCTCTCCCTGATGGCCAAGAAGTGAGCACTTTTGGTCAGCCGGTCAACGATCACCCAAATGGCATCGTTCCCACGGGGAGTCCTAGGGAGTTTCGTTATGAAATCCATAGTAATCTTTTCCCATTTCCAAATCGGGACCTCCAACGGTTGCAATTTCCCATGTGGTCGTTGATGTTCCGCTTTGACCTTCCGACAGGTCATACATACCTCAACACATCAAGCAACATCCCGCTTCAGGTCGGGCCACCAGTAACCTTCATGCAAGTCTCTGTACATCTTTGTAGCTCCCGGGTGAATCGAGAACTTGGACTTATGCGCCCCATCCATTAGTACCTGCCGGTTCCCACCGATGAATGGAACCCAGACCCTACCATGTCGAGTTAACAGCCCCCGACTATCACGAACAAAATTCGGGATTTCCCCCGACACTCTTTCCCGTTTTGCATTTTCCTCCAAGACAGCCACCTCCTGAGCGCTTCCTATTGACTCCAGGATAGGTGTAACCACTGTCAATCACTGACATAAACCCCTCAGTGGCTCACCGACCGGATGTCGACTGAGTGCATCCGCGACCACGTTCGCTTTACCCGGGTGGTAAAGTATCTCGCAGTCATAATCCTTACCCACATCGAGCCACCTTCGCTGACGCATATTAAGGTTCTGCTGATCCATCAAGTACTTGAGGCTCTTATGGTCAGTGTAGATCGTACACTTGACACCATAGAGATAGTGCCTCCAAATTTTAAGGGCAAACACGACCGCTCCCAACTCCAGGTCATGAGTCGGGTAATTCGCTTCGTGGGGCTTCAGCTGCTTAGAAGCGTAGGATATGACCTTGCCGCGCTACATAAGCACTGCACCCAAACCCTGATGTGAGGCGTCACAATATACTACCAAATCCTCCATGCCCTCGGGCAAGATTAACACAGGAGCCTCGCACAAACGCCTGCGTAGCTCATCGAACGCCTTCTGTTGTTCCTCACCCCAGCTGAAAGCCGCAGATTTCTTTGTCAATCGCGTCATAGGCAACGCAATCTTGGAGAAATCCTGAATAAACCTTCGATAATATCCCGCCAATCCTAGAAAGCTTCGCACCTCGGTAGGAGTCTTCGGCACCTCCCACCTCATCACCGCTGAAATCTTAGCTGGGTCGACCATAATACCATCCTGGTTCACGACATGTCCTAGGAACTGGACCTCTCGTAACCAGAACTCGCACTTGGAAAACTTAGCGTATAACTTCTCTCGCCTCAATACTTCCAACACTTCTCGAATATGCATCTCGTGCTCCTCCTCGGTCTTTGAATACACCAAAATATCATCGATGAACACAATCACCGATCGGTCCAACATCGGACTACACACTCGGTTCATGAGGTCCATGAACGCTGCAGGTGCATTGGTGAGTCCAAAAGGCATCACCACAAACTCGTAATGGCCGTACCGCATACGGAAGGCCGTCTTCTCCGTGTCCTCACTCCTTACCCGCATCTGGTGGTACCCCGACCGTAAATCAATCTTAGAGAACCACGAGGCTCCCTGAAGCTGGTCGAATAAATCGTCAATCCTTGGCAAAGGATAACGATTCTTTACCGTAAGATTATTCAGCTCCCGGTAATCTATGCACATCCGCTGTGACCCGTCCTTCTTCTTCACGAATAAGATAGGTGCTCCCCACAGCGAACAGCTCGGTCTAATGAACTCCTTTTCTAGAAGTTCCTGCAACTGGGCGTACAGCTCTTTCATTTCCGGTGGGGCCAGGCGATAGGGTGCCTTGGCCACCGGAGCAGCACCCGGGATCAGATCGATCCGAAACTCTACCTGTCGCTCGGGAGGTATCCCCGGCAATTCCTCAGGAAACACATCGGTGAACTCCCGTACAACAGGTACGTCTTCCGCAGACTCCTTCGCTTCCCCAACCCGCGTGTCTATCACGTATGCCAAATATCCCTGCCCACTATGCTGAAGGTACCTCCGAGCTCTCGCAGCCGAACATATGGCCGTAGTCCGTCTAGACGAATCTACCTGTACTAACAGTTCTCCCCCGCTTGGGGTTCGAACTCGCACTTGTTTGTGACGACAAACGATCTTCGAGTCGAACTTATCCATCCAATCCATGCCCACAATCACACAAAGCTCCCGCATAGCAATCGGGATCAGGTCAATGGGAAACCTCACTCCTGAGATCTCTAAGGTGCACCCGCGAAACACGTCCGTGACCGTCAAGGTCCTATCATCATCCACCTCAACAACAAGAGGATAACGCAAACGTCCTACAACTCGGCCCAAACCCTCGCTAAAAGTGCGAGACACAAACGAATGAGTAGCCCTGCTATCAAACATCACAACCGCAGGCACCGAGTTAACTAGGAATGTACCTGTCACCACTCTATACGTAGCTTGTGCCTCCTCCACTCCCAGTTGATGAACTCTACCTCAGGTCAAAGTAGTGCGCCCGTTAAGCATCAAAGCAGTAGCACACCAGTCTTTTGCTCCATCTCGTAACAGATTCACCGCGAAGCGAACCTTCAAGTTCTCAGGACAATAAATCCTGCTATCTATGCTCACGCTCAACTCCTCGGGTTCCCCGTGACTTTCCCCGACTCGAGCACGGATCCTGTGCTTCAGATAGTAGGAGCTCTACTACTACCTTCCACACCTATCCCTACTCGTTTCGAGTCCCGTCCCGAAGTGCCCAAGTAGTTTCTTACCAACAAATAAACCCATATGCCCGTACCAGCATATGCATACACTCTTCCTAGCTCCCTAGGAAAAATCATATCACCCCACTACCCTTGCTAGGACGGAATCCCCACTAACCCTGACGAGTCGCCTCGCGAATGCACAGTCGTATACAGTGTAAAACCAGATAGACGTTCGAATAAGAGATTCTATCCTATAACGGTTGGACTCAAACAAGAGCTGCGCAATAGAACTAAATCAAGCATTCTAAGGCTATTCGGTTCCTACTACATACAACCTATAGTGCATTCACGTAACAACCTATCAAGGCTAGCATGAATTCCTATTAGCAAGCAACAAACCTACAGTACCATGTAATCCACACAAGCAATCTAGCATGCATACTCTATGATCTAGAAAGCGATAAAAACACTAAGTACTGTACCTTCCCACTTAGCGTCGGCTGACTGTACACACTGCGCCCTCGATCACCGTTTCTCAAACGGGTTTTCCCTTTTTCTTTTATTTTAAAAGATTTTAGTAAAAGAATTTAAAATTTTCACAACCGCAACTTGAGACCAAACACCCCGAGATGTGTTTGATTCACTCAAGCTGTGCTCTGATACCAAGTTGTAACGTCCCAAAAAATACAAGGAATAAAAAAATTGAAAACATGCACTTCATTATAAAACAACCATAATTTAATAATTCGAAACTTAATTGGAAATAATGTCGTTAACTCAATTAGCCAATAAAGTTTATACAGCGGAAATTTTATGAACTAAAATCCAAAGGGTCGAAAGTGAAATTTTAAACAACTCTCGGCATTTCGCGCGTAGTGTGTGTGTACCGTCATGCTCGACCGCCACTCGCACCTGAAACCACAACAAATTGGGAAAAGGGTAAGCTAAACGCTTAGTGAGTCCTACCACACACGCAGGTAGCAACCCCACGTATAACGCCCCCACCTGCAAGTAGGCAACATCACCACTACAATGAATATGAAGCCACATAATGATTCATGCATACATACAAACCTCGGTCCCACCGAGTACACAAAAATATAACAATACCAGCTCAGTCCCACCGAGCCCCCGGTCCCACCGAGTAAAGGTAAATAGTTGTACTAGCTCAGTCCCACCGAGCCCTCGGTCCCACCGAGTAAAGGCAAATAGTTGTACTAGCTCAGTCCCACCGAGCCCTCGGTCCCACCGAGCCCATCAGTCCCACTGAGGTGTACGCAAGCACAAATAATTCACATATAATTTCAACAATCACAGCTAAATAATCCCATCCAAATTGGTCCACGCAAACACGTAATAACACGTAATAACACATAGCACAAAAACAACGATATACATGAAATTCCTAACTACGCGGTGAGAGAACTCACCTCAAAGCAAAGCGACGCGCTCCCGGTCCGCAACACCAGCACGTCAACCTTCCTCACTTTTTCCCACCTAAATACGCACTAAAAACGTCAACGGAAGGTCCCAACTCACGACACTTTTACTAGTTTAACAAAACTAAAATTCCAGCTTTTATACTAAAAACGCAGGTCTGTTCGGGACCCATTTTACCCCTGCTAAACTGATCAAACCAAAAATCTAATTCCACATTCAGGAAGTTCAATGTCTTACGGTTCCAGGGACGTATCGCACGCGTCCTAACGATATTCCTAGCACTCTATATGAATTTTACAAAAACACCTCTCAGAGCAGCTAAAACAGGACCTGTCCGTATAAAATGACAATTTGACACTAGCTATGGCCCGAACTGGTTTTTCCACAAAACATATAAAAGTTACTAGACTCAAAATGGGAACTTTTGGAACTAGTTCCATCCCAATCCGACATTCCTAGCAGAAGATATAGCTTTTACAAAACAGGGCAGAAACTGCACGATTTACATAAAATGATAACTTTTGAACTTGAACCCAATAAGTTATCTTAATCCAAACAGACCCACGAAGAAACATGACTTACTGAATTAGGGTTAACATGGGCTGAACAAAACCATGCACCACCCACTGCCGCCTCCGGCGGTGGTGGTGGCTGGCGGTATTCTCGCGACGAACAAAACGAAAAGACACGGAAAGGAAAACGAACGATTACCTCGCTGCAACTCCTCCTTCTTCCCGATTCCGGTAGCAAGCAGCGGCGTTCCTCTCCTTCCCGGCGTCTCTCACTCTCCGGCGAACACTCTCCCTCTCTCTCCTCTCGTCGGCGACCACACTCCCTTTCCCTCTCGATTTCTCTCTCGCTCTCCTGGTTTCTTTACTTCTCGGCTGAACACAACAACAAAAAAGGAAGGGGGGTCTGAGGGTATGAGGAGATACCAGCTGCAAGAAAACGAAGAAGAGAAAGGGGGGGGTCGGTCCCCTCTCTTGGCCGATCACATGCCCCTAAAACACCCATTTTCGCAATTAACCCCCTAGGTCCCAACACTTGACACTTTTGGTCCCTGATTTTCCATAATAATGCAAAAGAGAGAGTAAGGTTTGCCACACATAACATTCAAGGTCTCCCTTGACAACTTCCGTTAACAAGACTCGCTTAAACGACCATAAAATAAATACATTAAGCAAAATTCAAAACCATACCGGGACACGGGCTTTACACCCCTTATGATACCTCCACTGAACCTTCACTAACCGGACTTCTTTATTCCTTGTTTTTCGTACTTTGCTGTCTACGATTTCCATTGGTTCCTCTTCGTACATCAACCTCTCATCTATACTGATGTCCCCCAAAGGAACAGCCACCTCGGCATCTGACAACCACTTCATTAAGTCCGAGACATGAAATGTCGGAGGAACATTCTTTAATTCCTCTGACCAATTTTACTTGTATGCCGCTGCTCTAACTCGCTCACTAATGACAAAAGTCAACTTCTTATCGTCTGCATCTCTTGCAAGGTCGCCATCATCTCACTTCCCACATCGGTTCTCCACAAAAGAGACGTGCATCCCACTATGAATTTCTTCTCAAAATCTCATCGAGTACCTCAAGATCGCGCACTATCTATTCAACTTTCATAACTTCGACGGATCCACAGACTTAGTCCACCTTACCTTTCTCTCAAACTTCAAGGCTCAAAAGCCTTATGTTTTTTTTTCAATCCAACCAGCTCAGTTCTACTCGGTCACCCCAAACCGTTCTGATGGGAAACATAACCGTACACCATACATTGGAACCGCCATCGGCGAGTCACTACTTTGCTATGTCGTGCCATCTTGTACTATTTACTTGCAACCTCTCCGAATACTATACTCGCTTAAATACCACTAGAAAATCCAAGGCCAACCGCGCCTCCATTTGCTCGCTTCCGTCCCCACGTCGGGACTCACGGTTTTACAACACGTCTACTTACGGTCTCTCATACCCCATTACTTCCTTAAAACAAGGAACTTGGCAGAAATTCCCCGCCACTACAACGAGAATCTAAAACCAGGAACAATCACTCACTTGACCACTTGGCACAAGGCCACCCTTGCACATCCCGACGAACTCACACCTAAGAGTTCCCTCCTCGGGTTACATGTAATTCTAGATCACTTCTTCCAACCGACATACGTCTATGCAGATCATATTCCCTTCCCGAATCACATCGGCTACAGCTCGACAACTAATTCGTACGTTCTCACCACTTCATTATTTCACACTTAACGTGACTAATAGTAGGAAACCTCCATAATTCCTTATTGGAGTGTTCACCTATCCGAATTGAACTTATCCTGGAGGCTCATCAATTTCTAACTGTTTGCCACAAGCGTCCAGTCATTTAACATAACTTCGGTTACCCCCACTCAACTAGGAGGAGTAACCATGATCACACCCCACTGTTCTTAATAGCTTACACTGAACGATCTGTTCGTTTGAACGTTTCTCACGACATCACCAACTCAACTCATTCAACTGCCCTTTTCCACTTCTTTCCCGCACAAAGACATGCACAAATCCTCTTCTTCTATACTCTTTACAGGGGTTCGCACACTTACTGATGACGATCTACACACACTACTCCACCTTTTCGGTGTTACTGCAAAGCTTACTGCTTCCGTCCTACTCACTTGTCCCGACATACTATCTTCGCCTCCCCACGTTAACGTGGAGCATCGCCCACCAAACGCTACTTGCCCCTCTCTTTTGATCTTTCTACATGCTGATAACACTTTCTCATCATCACACATAACCAAAATTTTAACCTGAGGCATCCAAACTAGTTATCTCGAAATGACACTGGTGATCGAAGTCACTACACGCTCCTTGATTTCCAATCGTTACCTTCTCAAACTAATCCTTTCGCACAAAAGGAAACAATTCACATTCCTTAAAGATTTAGCATCTACTACACCACCTCTTAGACTCACTCATCCAACATCTTCTTTAATCTTCCAGTGATTCCAAAATATACTTACTTAGCGACTCACACAACCCAAGACACTTGATTTCTCATTTTGGTAACCATCCGCTACCGCTCCGACATTCTATTCCGATAATGGTCGTGTCACAACGCCATCTTACAAACCACGTGCTCCAACGACTTGATTAACAAATCGTACACCTCATCTAAAAGCTCCGAAAAGACTTCCATCTGATGCTTCCTCTTTCTAACATCACATCTCACACTGGCTGGCACATTTATCTTGGCAATTGATGCCACTACTCATCCGGACATTCTCTACCCAGATTGACATAATCGATACACTCACTTCTTTCGTGCTAAATACTTCATCCTTTGCGAACCATCTGCCTCGTCAGTAAAACGCTTATCTAAAACAACAGTATTTCACTATCTTAACACCCCTACAAGGTGGTCCTTCAACTTTCAACCTTCTGATTCAAGTCTTCGGCCTCATACACCTTACACAACTGTCGAATTTAAAGTCAATAGTTGACCTGTTGATACTTCCTTAACCATTCTTCAACAAGGGTCCCTTACTGAACTTAATCCTTCCAACATATCATAATCAAAGTCACATCCCGTCATCCTCATTTCAAACTCACTCGTGCAACGTCAATATTGCAAGATCACTTTAAAACTCCTATTCGACGTCGAGGTTATTCCATTCCTACTTCACCACACTACTCATAACGAGTTGCTAATACCAACACCTTGATGACTTCTAGTCCTTCCCTGAACACAACCGTCCCTCGGCAACTGTATTTCCAGTCACCGCACAAGGGTACAGACCTTCATACAACTGTCACTAAAGTCCACTTTCGACTCTTCCACTGCTCACCTCTCCTCTTGAACACAAATACCAGAACTATAAACATTCTCCCCTGATTTGTCCAACACCTCTCCACTCTAGGAGTTCTTCCTTGGCTTAAAATGTAGTACTCTACGACCTAGTGAGTTCATAGCCTTCTTGCATGACAACGCGATAAATAAATCATTTCACACTTTTTATCATTTTAAAGAAACAACACATGGAAACAATTTGGGTACACACGACCACAACATTCTCATAACTTCAATGCCCTACACAACGATCTCGAGAATCGTTTGCATGCAACTTTCCGTAAAACTTAATCTTACTCAACCAAAAATATTTGTTACGACAGAAATATATTGGATGAAAATATTTTCATAAGACAAAATTCTGAAAGGAATTACCGACACGAAGTAAACCAGTCGGTTCTCACACTCATTTATATAACTTCAACATGTCAATACTCATTTTGGTTATAAAAGTTTGCATTCAAACGTTTTCTTGATTTTTTTTTGCAATAATTTAACTTATCATGAAAGAGTGGAATATTTTTGCAAATCGTAAACCTCAAGACTTCATTGTACGATGTAAACGGATTTGCATTTTTCTTTAAACATACGCTTGCACACGCCGACTCATATCCGATCAACTTTGATATTTACACATTTACTTTACTTATGAAAAATATCATGTAGACATATACGAACTCAATGCATGAAACTCTACTTACAATTAAAGGCTACTCACTGAAACAAGGTCAATCGCTTTACTCACGCAACTTAACATTGACACTCTACTTTCGACCAGTGGTCGCCCTCTCGGCCTTGCAACAACTTGCTATACATACATTCAACGGTCCACTTTCTCAACCCTTTTATACTATTCTCGTCTTGACCAATTCACCTCACAATCTGCCTCTACACGTTTGCACCCCGCCGCTGAAAAGCTCGAGTAAGGAGTCAGGGCTCTAATCCTCTACTCGCTCTTGAAATGACACTTTCAAGATCTCGACATTGTCCTTCCTTTACATCCCAACGGATCTACCCCACGATTTCTAGAACCGGGACTCTCCAGAACCAGGAGTCTTACCCGAAACCAATCATTCACCTCCTCCGAATCCACGAAGATCTACCTCTAGACGGCTCATAACATTCCAACAATATTTCTTCTCTACGACGTATACGTACATCACATTATACATGATCTCTCACGATACTTCCCCAACAATGGGTCTCAATCTACCCCTCAGGGATCTTACTGACATTCTAGATTACTGGAATACGACATATAAGCTAGCATAAGACTACAACTTCGGAATAATAAGGCAGATTAAGCACATACATGTACCTGTAAGTTCGCAATTACACTGCCAGGTGTAATCCTAAACTTACCTTACATGACCGTCCTCGGTACCCTATTAGTCCTATTTCTACAATAGTGTCCTCCTAACGCATTTCCTGATTCTCAGTTGTGATTTCTACTCCCAAAGTTTAAGTTTAGGCTCGTCCGGTCACCTAAATCCCTTAAACTACGGCCCTGATACCAATTGTAACAACCCAGTCTAAAATGAGACATGCATAGTAATAAATAATAAGCTTTACAATACTGGGTCCCAAAATTCACTACATCGGTCTAAAAACATAGGTTGGCGGAAACAACCTGTACACAAACTGAGAATAACTACCTACAAAAGTATGAGTGACATTGCCTCTATCTGCATCTGTACTCTATCCTGCTCTTGCTTAATTACTTGAGCCTCCTACTATCTGCTTACCTGAAAAGGTTTAGTTTGGAAAATACGAGGGTTAGACCATGAGGTCTAGTGAGATCCCTCCTGACAGTTCTCAAAAATCATTTAAAACACTTTATAACTTTCTCATAGCATTTCATAAAACTTTCACATAACTTTTCATAAACACTTTCACATAACCTTTCATAAACACTTTCACATGACTTTTCATAAACACTTTCACGGATAAATCCGCACTGGTAAATAGCACCCTGAAGTCACCCGAAATTGACAACGAGTCAGTCTCACACTGCCTTACTGGATACTCCCTTCCATGGCATAAACGGGCCACCTTCCCGGCATGAGCACTGGCGGGTCTACCTCCTGTCTTAGCCAATTTACGTCTAACACAATGTATGCATACATCTCATATAAACTTTCAAACGAGTAAAATCATGCAAATAAACATAGCAATTTTACTCATTCACTTCCTTCTGAAAACATGTTCAAAAACACGTATTTTAGTTAGAAAAACTCACATGATGCGTTTAACTTCCTTTCTTACTCTGCTTCTGACTTTCAATCGGTCTACCTGAGATATGGATGAAATACAACTGCTCAGATCCTAAACCAACTTTCCAGATACTAACTTATCGGATACAACTACTTACCGGGTACCACTACTTACCGGGTACCACTACTTACCGGTCAACACCACAATTCAGACAACTGCCCGGGTAAGCTAACTTACCGGGCACACAACTTACCGGATCACATAACTTACCGGATCACACAGCTTACCGGATCACACAGCTTACCGGATCACAACTTACCTGGTCTTAACTTACCAGACACGACTTACCGAATTACACGACTTACCGGGTTCTCTTCCGGTAACCCTCATCACAGAGGACTTACTGGGTACGGCCCTAGGACGAATTTCAGAGACAAAACCCTACTCAAATCTCCTTAATCATTACGATAAAGCGATAAATGACTTCATAAACACTCTATATCCATTACTTACAATTCTTTGCTACTCAAACACGATTAGTGTGCTTAAATCTCTCTCTTAAAGCATCATTTGCAACTTTCTCATCAAGAACTCTCAAAAACTCAACAATCCAACTAAACAATCAAACTATGGTTTTGGTTTAGGAATTACCTTATCGATTCACTTGCAGAATCGCACTCCACTCCACTTCTCCTTCCAATTTGATGTTTGATGATATTTTTCTTCAATTGCACTTGGATACCAAAACCCTTTTCTCTGCCTTCAATTCTCTCTAGCCGCCAGAAGACTGAAATGCTATTTCTCCTAGGGTTTTGTGCCCCAAAAGATTCTTTTATACCTACTTGAAGAATTTACAAAATGGTCCCTGCTCTTTACAACTTTCTAAATTTTCCCCCAAACTTGGATTCTTTCCAACAAGATCACGGTTATTACAATACTCCCCCCTCAAAAGAATTCCGTCCCCGGAATTCCATTCTCGAAAAGGTGGGGGTATCTGGACCTCATGTCCGCTTCCACTTCCCAAGGTGCTTCTCGCCCCTTATCATTTGCAAAAGTTGTTTAGAAAATGGGTATTTTGGTAAGTCAAAGTCAAACTTTGAGTATTTTAATTAAATTCCCTAAAAAATATTGGGACATTAAATCAGTGATTATTTTAATAAGACAATTTATGTTGAGATTTCTCCAAAATAACGAGTAACTAAAACCACCATCGAGTTGATAAACTTTATTCTAACGACTTATTGTTTAATAAAAATATAACTTGTTGGATTGTCTAATTTCGTTCGAACATATTATTGTAAAAACTTTTGTATAACAATACGGCGACGTTTGTTTTTAAGAGGCGTTGACGTATGAAGTCTTATTTCACTTTTGATTGATAAGAGGTGGTGTTGAAGTCTGAAATCTAAATCATAAGACTATTTGTTTTTGTAAACTGATAAATGTATGAATTCGTTTAAATTATGTATTTCACCCGTTATAATATTATAGTGTTGAATATATATATATATATATATATATATATATATATATATATATATATATATATATATATAATTTATACAAGTTCACATATTTATGCATCATCATTACAAAATTTACATCTAAATTATAAAACTAGCATTCATTTAAACGAATGTGTTTAATCGATTTTAAGAGTAAGTTACATGATTGGTCCATGTGGTTTGTCGAAAATTGCACTGTGCGTTCCTAATTTGAAATAATTATGGAAAACATCCATGTGGTTTACATTTTCACACTCCTTTAGTAATTGTGCCTTAACACCGTTAAAAGATTTGTTAATTAGGTTAAAGTCAAAGGGTATTTTAGTTGTTTTATTACTTTTTAATTTAATATAAAAAATTTATGTATTAATTTAAAAATCACGAGGACCAAAAATGTAATTTATATATATATATATATATAAAAATATACATATATATATATATATATATATATATATATATATATATATATATATATATGTGTGTGTGTGTGTGTGTAGGGAGAGGTTCAATTGAGAAATTCTAAGTGTGTGAGAAATAGAGAAGTAATCTTAATCATTCTTTCGGTCAACATTTGCGGCTTTGACTGAGAAGCAGGTGATAATTCCTCGCGTGGTCTGCACAAGATAGAGGGGTAGTTTCATAATATACGCAGGACGAGTTCATATGTGAATCTGTGTGATTCACATATGAACTATACGTTCATATGTGAATCAGTTAATTAGTTCATATGAAAATCAGTTAATTAGTTCATATGTGAATCACAAAGGTTCACATGTGAATCTGTTACTTAGGTCAACTAATTCACATATGAACCCATAGTTAATTAGTTCATATGTGAACCAGTTAATTAGTTCATATATGAATCACAAATGTTCATATGTGAATCAGTTAATTAGTTCCACTGATTCATATATGAACCTACAGTTAATTAGTTAATATGTGAATCAGTCAATTAGTTCATATATGAATCACAAAGGTTCATATGTGAATTAGTTAAAAAGAGTTCATATGTAAATTACATGGGTTCACATATGAACAGATAGTTCATACGTGAATCACACTGGTTCACATATGCACTCGTCCCGCGTATTTGTAAAATTTACGAAACTGCCCTTCTATTTTTGGAACAACCGCAACTTTTGACTAGTCAAAGCCGATCTAGATCAAATGAATGGCTAAGATTACTTCTCTTTTTCTCACACACTTAGCATTTCTCAATTGAACCTATGGCTATGTGTGTATGTATAACACATATTGGTCCCAATTTTTCCGATGATGCAGCCCCACCTCCGCCTACGACCACCGTGCCCCCAAGAAGATTCCAATATCTCTCAACATACTAGAAGACATCCCGAACCTCCCCATAACTAGCGACCGTCGCCCTTTCCTTCTTCAACCTCCTCTTCTGCATCGTAGAGACCACATCGATGATTATCTTCGGTAAAACCCCCTTGGTTATGAAGTTCATCCATGATCCAACAACTACCATGATCTACTCTTCCAGATGGTGCCATATTTGCTCCATAATATGTGTCGTGTTCAAGATTCAATTTGGGGACAATTGAAACGTTTGAATCAATGCGCCTATGAATCATTGCCAAAACCTTTGTCTCCGACTGATGAACATCGATGAAGGCTATCTTCAGCCTCCCCAACCACACTGGCACCCTATCTCAGTCGACGACCCCCTTGCTACCATCCTCACCTGTAACAACACATACAAAATATAAAGCATAACATAGCCTTGAATATTAATCAGCCCAAAAGGGTCCCAAAATTTTCTCAAATACAACTGTCTCAAAACTAGGTTTGTGAAAACAACCTATACACAACTGAGAATATAAACTGAAAGTCTAAAAGATAACTACAAATAACTAACGGCTAACATCATCCACGCCTTAACTCTTCTCCTTGCCCTTTCCAGAGCTCCCTACTAAAGACTTCCCTGAAAAGGTTTAGTTTTGGAAAAGCGAGGGTTAGACCATGAGGTCTAGTGAGCTCCCTCTAGTGGCAACAGTTTCATTAACAAATATTGAAAACATTTCATAACGTTTATAAACAACAACTTTAAACAAAGCTTTCATGTAACAACCACACATGCAAATGGCACACTGAAGTCACTCGGAAGTGACAACGTGTCAGTCTCACACCGCCTTACTGGGTCATTCCTCCCATGTCATAAACGGGACACACCCCCCGGTATGAGCACTGGCGGGCCACACCCCCCGACTTAGCCAATTCACATCTATCAACAATGTATGAATACACTTTAAACTAACTTTCCAAACACATCATCATACAACATAAACAAAACATTTCATATTCCTTCCTTACTTCTGAAATCACGTTAAAAACACGTATTTAGTTAGAAAAACTCACATGGTGCCCTTAACAACTTTTCTTCCTTTACCTCTGACTTTCAATTGGGATACCTAAGTAAATGGATGAAATAAATAAGCTAACCGGATACCAACTAACCGGACACTACCTCCGGATACCATACTTTCCGGATACCAACTATCTGAACATCATTCACCGGACACTACACTGTCTGAATGCTACTTATCGGATATTATACTATCCGGACTCCACTTCCCAGACAACTACCCTATCCGGACACAACTACCGGACTCTACGCTATCCGGACACTACACTATCCGGACATCTCTTCCGGACATGGGGTCCGGGTACTCCTTACCGGACACTATATCCGGACATCTGCACAGAGCCACTTACCGGATGCGAGGTCTGTGACTGATTGGGATAGAAATCTACTGTCAAACCTCCAAACAAATTGATTTTGCAATAATAATAACATTACAACAATACTTAACCCTTTCTTAACAAACCCTTTGCTGCTTAAACATAAAGATGATGCCTAAATACCCCTTAGAGCATCATTTACAACCATTAAACCACAAAACCCACACAATCTGATTTCATCAATGCAAACCAAGTACAAGGATTGGAATCTGAGATTACCTGGTAGAATCAATGCAGAACTAGACTCCAATTTCCACTTCTTTGCTTTCTTCTTTGGTGAGATTGGTAGCTTGTTTTTCTTCTCAGCTTCCTCTAATGCCGTTCTAAGAGAGAAATGGTGAAACCTAGGGTTTTGTGTCCAAACAAGGTTTTTATACCTTCTCCCAAATTTACAAATCATCCCCCAAAGTCTTAGCCTCTTAACATTTCTCACTAAATTCTCAAATCTTCTCATTAGAACCCCGGATATTACATCACCCAACACCCTGTTTTCAATCCTGTGGTTTCTACTCAGATTGTTGTTATGGATAAACTGATGATTCTGCAACGGACTATAATTCTTGGTTGCTACTTTCCTGTTTCAAGTACACAACTTTGGCCTCCTCTTTAATTTTGGATGCATTACTTCAATGATAAGAGTTGGAATTTGGGGTGGGGCTCTAATAGGAATCGATGGCCGATGGCTATTGTAACGACCCAGTTTTCAAAATTAACATAAACACATGAAACCCATCCAAATATGATTTGAAAATAATCGACTAAAATAATCATCCTAGAATCACCTCAAATACAACGACAATAAGAAATAATTCTAATTGTAATAACAAATTCTAACCGAAGACTTAGATCCTTACCAATCTATGATCACCCAAACCGATAACAAAATATAAACAAATCGATCAATATTAGCGGACCGGTGATTGAATCCACTCTCAACTACCTTTTTTTCCAAGCTAGCAATCCTAATATAATATTCACCTGAAAATGCATTGACTTTAAAAGCAAGGGTTAGACCAAAAAGTCTAGTGAGTAAAACTCTGTCAGTAAACAGTTCAATAAAAATCATTTCACATAAATTCTTTAAATCAATTAATCATCAAAGCGTAAGTCTTGATTTGACCAAAGTGGGTAATGTTTTTGTGTGCCTTAAATCTCTGAGTTTGTGTGTTGAGTTAGTTGAACATGAAAAATAAGGTGATTTTAATTTCTTGATAATTGATCAAGGTTAAGATTATTTAGGAGAGCGTGTTTTATGAGTTTTATCAAAGAGTATATTTTTGAGCATCAAAGCGGTGGGACTATTGAAAAATCGATGTGTTAGATTAGCTTTTCTCTTTTGTTAGTTAAATGAATTTCAGGACGGAATTCTTGTTAAAGAGGGATGATTGTAATAATCTTGGTGAGTAATATTGTTGTTTTAATCATTTTAAAAGTTTAAGGGTTTAATGTATTACTTGGTCAAAGTTGAGGGATTGGATTGAAAAGTGGGACCATTTGTATGAGTCACCATCTTTCTTTTGGCTTAGTCATCTGATGGTTATGTGTTTATGTGTGTGCGTGGGTTTTTGATGAGCAAAAGGAGAAAAGTAATTTGGTGATGTTTCCATGGCAACTTTCCATTTTTGGGGGGGTTGGTTTTTTTTTCCCGAAAAGCTTTTTTCCACATCTCTCTCTTTGTTATTTAAGCTAGGATTTATTCTAGTTTTATGAGTGGAGTTTTTGGTATTAAAGCAAGTACCGTGGGTTAGTGGAAGTTTGATTGTTCAAGCTTGATCTTGGCCATTTTTTCTATATAATTTACAATCTTGAATAGATGTTTGTTAATCCATCTCTTTTTAGTATCTATTTTATGAGGGTTTTGTTTTGGAAATTATTTGATGAGGTGGGATTTCACTATTCATCGATTTCTAATGATTTTGGATTTTAGGATTGCTAAGGTTGGAACTTCTTGTTTCCATGGTTAAAACTTATGTTTGAGTATAATAAAGATTTTCGGAGTTTAAGGATTATAAAAGGTGAATTTCGAGATATTTATAGTAGTTTATCACTTTACCTAATTCGGATAATTCAGGTGTCCGGTTTGGGAATATATAGCCCATTAAGACTCGGGTGGAATAATTGGTCCCGAAGTGAGTTTTCTTGTAACCATTTTCAACTGAAATGCATATATTGACAAGTGTTTATTCATTTAAATGTTGCATCGTATTTGTTACACGTGATTTATTATTATTGCATGTAAGGTGATTTATTGGATTTGTGGGTTAAAGGGACTTGCACAACATAAGCTCGTGTGCGTGTGAGACTGTAATGGTCCACGCAGAGGTTATATATCTATATTTTTGGCCCACGAATATGTTTTGTGTGGCGAGCCACTGCCGATATTGATCACGGTCTTATCGGAGTGTGCGTTTTTATGCTCACGAATACGTTTCGTGTTGTGAGCCACCACTGATATTGGTTTCGGTTTTATTGGGGTGTGCGTTATTTAGAAAAACGACTGATGTGGGTAGTTGCCTTGGGAGGGATGTAGTGCTTACGGGCCTACTTGATGATTAATTGATTTAAAGAATTTATGTGAAATGATTTTTATTGAACTGTTTACTGACAGGGTTTTACTCATTAGACCTTTTGGTCTAACCCTCACTTTTAAAATTAATGCATTTTCAGGTGAATATTATATTAGGATTGCTAGCTTGGGAAAAAAAGGTAGTTGAGAGTGGATTCAATCACCGGCTCGCTAGTATTGATTGGTTTGTTTATATTTTGTTATCGGTTTAGGTGATCATAGATCGGTACGGATCTAAGTCTTCGGTTAGAATTTGTTATTACAATTAGAATTATTTCTTACTGTCGTTGTATTTGAGGTGATTCTAGGATGATTATTTTAGTCGATTATTTTCAAATCATATTTAGATGGGTTTCATGTGTTTATGTTAATTTTGGAGACTGGGTCGTTACAATAGCCATCGGCCATCGATTCCTATTAGAGCCCCACCCCAAATTCCAACTCTTATCATTGAAGTAATGCATCCAAAATTAAAGAGGAGGCCAAAGTTGTGTACTTGAAACAGGAAAGTAGCAACCAAGAATTATAGTCCGTTGCAGAATCATCAGTTTATCCATAACAACAATCTGAGTAGAAACCACAAGATTGAAAACAGGGTGTTGGGTGATGTAATATCCGGGGTTCTAATGAGAAGATTAGAACTAAAAAAATTAAGGACCCAGATTTTGAGGCCAATTCTGTAGTCGGGTTCTCTCATTGTTATTGTAACTTAACCAAACATGGAGATGAAGAAGTGGGGGTGGCGCAACTGACGTGGTGTATTATATATATATATATATATAGAGAGAGAGAGAGAGAGAGAGAGAGGCGGGTTCAAACGAGGAGCGTAACAATTTAAGAAAACGCGAGGAGCACCGCCCATGTACAAAATCACATGTGATTCACAACACAAACCGCGAGACAAACCACGCGCTTTGCAAACCGCGGGATAAACCGTGCGCTTTGCATTTTTTAATCACATATGATTTTGTTGTGAATCACATGTGATTTTGTACATGGGCGGTGCTCCTCGCGTTTCTCGTAAATTGTTACGCTCCTCGTTTGAACCTTTCTCTCTCTCTATATATATATATATATATATTATATATATAATAGAGTTAGTTGCATTCTTGGTCCCTGTCATTTTCACAAAAAAATAAAATAAAAATAAAATGACAAGATGACTAAACTGCCCTTCTAATTAACCCACTTACCAATTTCTTTTAACGGTATAAGGGTATAGGGATCAAAGAGGTGTGAAAATGCAAACCACAAGGGCGTTTTCTATAATTATTTCAAATTAGGGACAACAGAGTGCAATTTTGTATAAACCACAAGGACCAATCATGTATTTAAATTATATAAATTTAAATTTGAAAGTCACTTAATTAGAGTAAATTGAGTTTTACTATAATCCAAATGAATCGATTCAGAGAAATGATGTATTAAGGTTAATTTATTGAGAAAAATAAGAAGCAAATAAGAGGTTGGTTTAGCTCTTACCAAATAAGAGAACGATGAGACATAAGGGACTATGAAAGTTTAGAAAAAAAACAAACAGTTTGGATGACCCTACCTCTCAACGAATCAGACATAAAAATCAAATAAAAGTTTTTTGAAAAAACAAAGGCCTAAGAGCATCTCCAATGGCATGTATAAATGACTTGAGGAAAAGCTTGATGATGACTTGATGATTGGAGCATGGACTTGAAACTCACTTTACTTCTCAAAGGGTTGAGAAAGCCCAAGTCGTTTGAAGTTTGGTTGTGAGAGGCTATGCTCAAGTCTTTCAAGTCTTTTTTTATTTTTTTATATTTATCAAGTCATTCTACCCATTTGACCATTGTGGATGCCCTAAGAAGATCAATTGTTAATCATATAATAAAAGTCTTGTCAAAAACGGTTTTATGTGTTCTAAAAAACTAATTTTACAACAATATATGAACGAACAATACATAAAAAGACAAAAACGTAAGGATTGAATATAATGATTGTACACCCTCTTTACGAGAAGGTTACATCGTATGAAACTCCTAAAATTATTTATTTGGTTAATTGGTAATTGAATGGAGACATTGTATATTTTTAAGTTTTTTTTATTTGATTTCTTTTCTTTTTATAACAAGTAGTGACAGGTGGAAGCGGTTACAAAAATTGAGTTTAATATCGTAACACATTTACCTAATAGTCTTAAATTTTACTTAGAACCACGATAGAGATAGAAAGTTATTAGTAGCTAACAATCTATGACTTAAAAAGAAGTCACATTTAAATGATGTGGAATGAGTTCACAATCTTCCCCTTAAATTCTTGAAAAGTTGTCTTGTAGAAAGTATGTGGGCTCTCTATGAAATTCGTATTATATGCTGATACGATACGACTGTTAATAAATATATCATAACGATGAAAGTGACAAAAAGATGCAATGAGGCCTCTTACGATTAGAGGGAAACTAGTATGTTCTTGTTACTTGATATGTGCATTTGTGGCTATATTGACCATGGTTTTTATGTAATCTCTTATCAAAATCCATTATTACTATATTATGGTTTTACCAACTTATGGTGTTCTCGAGCAACTTCTCGTAACTAGAAAGTTTTATGCCAAAGAGGTGAACTATTTTGAAGCGTGTCTTCTATTTTATTTGAAATGGATTTACTTATAATAGAATGTTGAGAATCTCAAATCCACTTCCATGATGGATTTTTAGTATTATTCACAATATCTAATATACAAGGGTAGGGTTACAAAAAATTATATACTACATTTACATCTTATATAAATCCATAATCGTAGGCATAAAATCATCTAGGATTTATACGCTATCACACCCCCGCAATCAGAGCAAAAGAAGGGCGGACAATCAGACTGGAGTAAAACTCAAGAAACAAGGGCGTGGAAAATCGATAGTGAAGTTATTTGCGTACTGAAAGGAAGATAGTACATGAAGCACACAAATATGGTCGAGTGTGACCTTTTTTCACATACAAACTGAGCACCCATTTCTATGTGTTTGGTACGTTGATGTTGCAGTAGATTATAAAGGCATGTAGACAATAATAACATTGTCGCGATAGACGATACTTGTCTTTATGAGAGAGAAATGAAGTTGAAGGACTAGATTATGAAGCCAAGGGCTTCGACAACGACATTAGCTACACCTCTATATTTAACCTCATCATTAGACTGAGAAAGAGTGATCTGTCGTTTCGAGAACCAGGAAATAAGGTTATCTTCGAGGAATACATAATATGTGGATGTGGAGAGGGGAGTATTAGGGCATTTGCCCCAATTAGCATAAAATCCATAACTGTAAACATAAAATCCTAGATTTTATACACTATCAATCTACATGAACTCACTTAATGTCAACGTAACATAATATGCATGCAAGAGTGTAGAAAACTTCATCTCGATAAATTAACACATTAGATGATACTTATAAAATTTAAATTTATCGTTAAATAAGATAAAACGGTATATAAAAAAAAAACATGTTTTAAACCATAAATTGAGAGAATGAGGTGGATCCACACTTCAAGGATAGACTCACATTCCAAATTGACAAGAAAATTAAATAATAATTACCAAAAATAACGTTAATTAATTCAAAAGGGAAAATTAAATATTAAAAAGAGCCAAAATGGAAAAAGAATCAATCGCAATAATATTTTCCCAAAACATCAATTAACACAAACCTCCGAAAGTTGAACCCTTTGAAGCACACAATCATGTCTAAATATAAATCTCATATACACCCACTTTTATGTTGCAATTCTCCTCCCTTCTCTCTCAAAAAGTCAATATTTGATCTTCTTTCTGTTTTATGGTTTTTCTTGATTTAATTGAATTGGGTACCCATGCTTTTGTGAAAAATCAAGTGGGTTTGATTCATAATTCACAAAAAGGCCATGTACTTTTATGGGTGTGATTGAGGTTTTCCTCGGAGAAATCAATGAATCTTGGAAGTCAAGTACTGGTCAGCAAACAGTCGATGATGCCTAGTTCAAGTGGTGCCGGCGCCGGAGATGCCGATGGCAATGGATCCGACCAATTTCCGGCTGGTTTACGGGTGCTTGTTGTCGACGATGACCCAACTTGTCTCATGATCTTAGAGAAGATGCTAAGAAATTGCAACTATGAAGGTACACATACAAACGCACACCAACTGTTTGCAGAAAATCCTCACTCATTTATCAATTACGCCAAGAGTTACTAAATCTTGGTTTTTATTACCTTGATTTTAGATCGTTGATTTTTGTAATATAATATTTCTTCAAAGAAATTGATCTTAATTGTTTTTCTATACACAATCCTTCATTCAGATTCAGAAAGATAACCTGTTTATTTCGTTACACTATGATTTGTGTATGGATTTGAAGTAATTGATTGATTGAAAGATGTTTTCAAATTTGCAGTGACAAAATGCAACACAGCTGAAGTTGCTTTATCCTTATTGAGGGAAAACAAAAATGGGTATGATGTAGTGATTAGTGATGTTCATATGCCTGATATGGATGGATTCAAACTCCTTGTACACATTGGCCTTGAGATGGACCTTCCTGTTATCAGTAAGTCAACCACTGTTTCCTTTGACTTTTATCATGTTTCTTGATTTTCAATTTGTGATTTGTTGAGTGTGATTCATGTTTTTCATGGTTGGGATTTAGATTGATTATGATCCGTGGTTCCAAATTGTGATTGATTTGATGGTTTTGGATCAGTGGTCCCATGTGCATAACATGTGCCATATGAATCCTTATAAAACATCTTTTTAGCTGTAAGTCGAATCTACGACTGCTAGTTAATCGTTGGAATAAAGAACAATGTGCCCATGTGCATGGCTTGTGGCACCTAAATGATGTGTTTACGTGCTAGATTTAGGCGGCTAAACGTGAGGGTTCATGTTAGCACTAGTCGTTAGTAAATACGAGCCTTGGTTGCTCAGCGCATCTCCAACAAAATCTCGAAAATGAAGATTTTGGGTTTTTTTATTGCTCCAACAGACTGTCCAAATCATTCTCCAGAATGGAGAAAAGATGAGGGAGAAAGAAAAGAAATCTCCAATATTAAATTTTGGAGTAGAGAGAGTATACTTTAATTATTATTTATTTTGGAGGAGAGATAACATAAAAATTAATATTTTATAATAAATTTGTTTTAAAGTTTGTTGGGATATTAAATGAATTGAATATTTTAATAATATAATTAATGTCAGAATCTTGTTGGAGACAAACGTTTTCAAGATTTTGAGTTTTCCCTCTTCATTTTTTGAGAAATTTCAGGTGGGATATACTCGGTATGTTTGGTTTTATATTATTAGTCCAAATGGGATAATTTTCTTGAGTTTATGCTACATTTCGTATCAGGATCTAGATAGTTTAACTAACTTCATTGTGATCGAATATTTCAGTGATGTCGGCTGACGACAGCAAGAGCGTAGTTATGAAGGGTGTAACTCACGGGGCATGCGACTATTTAATAAAGCCTGTGCGTATGGAGGCATTACGTAACATATGGCAGCATGTGGTTCGAAAAAGGAAGCAAGAATGGAAAGATATCGAGCCATCCGCAAGTTTGGATGAAGCTGACCGACACCAGCAGCAGAAGAAGAAACATCCTGAAGATCCCGACTACACGTCTTCTGCAAATGAAGGGCATAATTGTAAAAACACAAAGAGAAGGAAAGACGATGACGATGAAGCCGAGGACAAAGAACATTCTTCTTCTTCTTCGAAGAAGCCTCGTGTTGCTTGGTCCATGGAGCTTCATCAACAGTTCGTTGCAGCCGTTAATCAGCTTGGATTCGATAGTAAGAAGTCTTTGATCATTTATTTCAACTCGTTTTTTAATTTATATCTCATTTTTAACGAGTTAATTATGATTCTTGTAGAGGCTGTTCCGAAGAAAATCTTGGACCTCATGAACGTTCCTGGATTAACGCGAGAAAACGTTGCCAGCCACCTTCAGGTTGCATTTCTTTCTTTCCATTTTTGACCTTGATGTTCTTTATTGATGACTTTTGTTCCTTTGAAAAACACTAACGACTGCAATTTAATGTAGAAATATCGGATTTATCTTAAAAAACTCGGTGGGCCCCAGCAATCGGGCGTGATCAACCCTTCGTTTATGGGCAATCTAGATGGCAGTTATGGGTCACTCAATGAGCTCGATCTTCAAGCTCTAGCAGCCAGTGGTCAACTGAGTCAACTCCCGTCTCAAAGTCTTGCAACTCTCCAAACCATGGGTCTTGGCAGGTCGGCTATCTCGAGATCTATATCTGCGCCCTTAATTGATCAAAGAAACATATTTAGCTTCGAGAATCCAAAACTGAGATTCGGGCAAGTCCAAAACCGCCAAGGGTATAATAGTAATATCAGCAAGCAGATGAATTTGCTGCATGGGGTTCCCACAACTATGGAGCCGAAGCAGCTTTCCGGTTTCCGGCATTCCTTCAGCGGCATGAATAGTCAAGGTCTGATTCCGATGACCGGTCAAAGTCAAGGTCTGATTCCGATGACCGGTCAAAGTCAAACTCATGATCATTTATCGAGACGGCCTGTTTTGTCCAATGGAATGGTTGGCAATACAGCAACAACAATGTACAATCCGACAGCCTCACAAGCTGCATCTCTTGTGCAATCCAGCGGTCTCACGACCAGCAACAGTTTCCCTCTTAGGGGCAGTTTGGGAATTCCTTCTGTCATGTCTACATCGACTCTCCAACGAGATGGGAACATAGAAAACGTTCAAAACAGACCGCAGAATTGGGGTTTACAAGGTGTGGATTTAACCCCAAACCCTCGTCAGCATACAAACAATATGCAAGGAGGATTGATGAATGTGCTTCATCATAATATAGACTATAATTCTGATCAGAATAGCGGGGGTAGTAAGGTAATTGTCTCGTCTGCGGAAGGAAGTTGGACTCATATTACAGAAGATCCTTCACGAGTTAATCAACCGTTTGGCACTGAGGAATACAACTCAGAGGATATCCTAACTCCATTCTTGACACAGGTTCGTTATGGTTGTTCTTTCGGGCTTAAATTACGTAAAATGATATCTGATCCTAACAGATTTCCAATTTGTTGCAGGAGGGACAGGTGGAAAACGAATTTGGGTTCGATTGGTATTCTTCTTCGGATAATCTCCCGGTGTAAGGAGGAGATGGTGGGTGTATATAGAAGTTTGGTTGGAGCTATATTCATAATGAAGATGGATGCTGATAATTCATAATGAAGATGGATGGATGGTAAAAGTGATATGCAAAGGCATATTCTGCTGAAATTTTAAAACTGCATTAGGTTGATGATGATAATGAAAACAATGGTGGTTTTTGTGTTTGTGTACTGGATTTGTTAAGGGTGGTTGTTGGTTTTAGGATAATATGGTGTTTTATGTTTGTTTTTTAGAACTTGAAAATATTCAATTCATGGTGTTCTTTAAACGATTGCATCTTGTCTTTCTTGTTGGTCATCAAAATACCAAAGTATAAACGACTTTTATCTAGTAAACACTAATAAAAATGCCATAAGCACTTATTCGATAAGATTTGAAGTAAACAAAATGACATGGTAAGATTGTTGTAAAAGTCTTTAACTATGAGATAAAAGAAATACACTTGAAGTGCATAGTAGACATAGCAAATTACTTATCAGAAGGTATTTTTTTTTGGAAGGGTATCCGAGACATTGTCTCGACTAATCCCGGCAAGGTGAGGCAATTGCCCCAGCTGCTAAAGCGTGCAGCCGTGAGTTTATCCCCAGTGGCCACAAGTTGGAAGCGCCTGAATTCGAACTTGGGGTTATCAGAACGTACTTCTATACAAAAAAACTCCTATCTTTCTCCATGATCGATCCAAAAGAAAGGAATCAAGAAATTTAATATATATATATATATATATAGCTAGGTTCATTTGAGAAGTGCTAAATATATGAGAAATAAAGAAGTAATTTTGGCCATTTATTCGGTCAAGATCGGCTTTAACTGGTCAAAAGTTGCGGCTGTTCCAAAAATAGAAGGGCAGTTTCGCAACTTTTACAAAAACACGGGACGAGTTCATATATGAAGCTGTGTGATTACATATGAACTATCTGTTCATATGTGAACCCATGTAATTCATATATGAACTCTTTTTAACTAATTCATATATGAACCTTTGTGATTCATATATGAACTAATTAACTGTATGTTCATATATGAATCAGTTGAACCAATTAACTGATTCATATATGAACATTTGTGATTCATATATAAATCACAAAGGTTCATATATGAATTAGTTAAAAAGAGTTCATATGTGAATTACAAAGGTTCATATATGAACGTATAGTTCATATGTGAATCACACAGATTCATATATGAACTCATCCCGCGTATTTTACGAAACTACCCCTCTATCTTGTGCAGACCATGCGAGGAATTATCCGTTGCTTCTCGGTCAAAGCCGCAAATGTTGACCGAATGAATGGCCAAGATTACTTCTCTATTTCTCATATATTTAGCACTTCTCAAATGAACTTCCCTATCAGAACCACAAAAAGGTTGAGATCTATAAGAACCAATTTCAATCACAATCAAGATTAATCAATGATGAGAGTTGAGGGGTAACATTTTGCATATATGGTATCATTTACATACAAACAAAACTCTTAAAAGTAAATCTCTTCTCTTTCTCTCTCTTATTGAAATTATATAACTTAAATTAAACTCCACCTACTTTTTAAATCAAAATTATATTAATTACAATGATTTTTAAATCAAAAAATTTATGTAAAAATGAATATTTTATTTTCTTTAATTTAACATGAGTAGCATTATATTTTTTTACATTTTCTTTAATAATTGCAATTTTGACATGAGATAATAAAAGTGATTTAATTCGTATGTTACAACATTTTAGTATTCCACATCACATTTCACGTCATTTTGGTTTCTTTTCACATTGTGAAACATCACTTCGTTGTTTCACCATGTGAAACAACACTACATTGTTTCACATTAACAACATTGTGTTGTTTCATCAAAGGGTCTTTGGCCTAACGATATGTGAGTCTTTGTCCTCGTAGGAGGTCATGGGTTCAAACCTCACCAAAGGTAAGGAGGGTGTGTGAGTTTAATTGTTGCATTTGCCGTATATGAATATCATATACTTCAAAAAAAAACATTGTGTTGTTTCACAATATGAAACAACACTTTAGTGTTTCACATCACACTTTACGTCAACTTTTGTTTTGTTTTGTTTTCAAATTGTGAAACAACACTACATTGTTTCACCTTGTGAAACAACACTACATTGTTTCACCTTGTGAAACAACAATTTATTGTTTCACTTTAGGGACATTATATTATTTCATAATATGAAAGAGCACTATATTGTTTCTGTTGGTCCCGAAGGCCTATACAAGTTTGTAGAAGGGGGGGGGGGGGGGTGGGTTGAATACAAACACACAGATTTTACTTTTCTAAATTGTTTATTGATAAATCATTAACAATTTACAGCTTGTTGCGGAGACAAGATTAAGGATAAACCTAAATCTAAACAAGTTGGAACACTAAGGTTTCTTGCACTAAGAAAGATAAGGAAATTACTAATAATAACCTATCTTGAGATAAGAGATTTGAACTTGTCCAGAGTTAGCAAGTTACTTCAAAAGAAGTGAGTTCATCTCTTTATATACTGCATGCATTTAATGCAAGTCAGTATATACTTTACACGTGTCATCAGCTGGTTGGTTGCATGTCATTGACCTTGGTTGACAACCTTAGTAGCCGTAAGGATGAATAGTGTAGTATCAGAGTGGTTGTACGATTTCAGATATTCGGAGGTTCTTTTCTGACAATTCGTACGGAGTCGTGCAAGGGTGGTTGAGACAAAAGTACTTTGTACGGAGGACTTCATGATCAGCTTTCGTTGATTCAGCGATTATCATTTACTATTCAGCAGATGATAAAGTTCAGCGATAGCTGAAGTCTTGTACTTGATACTTCACGTTGAGTGGACAAATCTGAGTCTTCGCTGATCCACATCAGTTCATTAGGAGACTTGTCGCTGGTTCTTGAGCTTGATCTTCGACTTCAGCGTAGAACCTTTGTTGACGTGAAACTTGTCTTCAGGGATCATAAGTAAACAACTAACTTATCAGCGATCATCATAATGACTGAACAGACTCAGAGCATTAATGATGAACAGTGTTCGCTGAATGTTTAACTTAAAGAGCGAGAGTTCCTATCAGCGGTACTGTAAGATCTTAGTACTTATCAGCGATAGTGAAACTCTGATACATATTGTTTACTTACAATTTTCACTAAGTATTTAAGAGAGGGTCATTATCAAATCACTGAGGGTTTGGATCAACAATCTCCCCCTATTTGATTATGACATAGCAACAAAGAAAATTGCTATTTAATGAAAACATAAGGATAAAAAGAACTCATAAAATATTTGTCCCTTTTACTGTTTTCTGGGATCTTTTCAGTACTGATGGAGTAAAGTACGTTCGCTGAAATCTTTCTTTAAAATATTGAATCAGGTTACAATGAAGAACAGAAAGATTACAAGTACAAGCGAAATAATTTACAAGTACAGAAGGATAACTGATACAATAGAGAAAAAGGAGATTATATCAGTTTTCAAAAGGTTCTTCCTTAATGAGAAGTTCATCAAGGGTCGTCTTTTCAGTGGGGATCATCCAGTCAGGAACCGTTACGCCTTGTTTTCTTTTGTTCAGCGCTTCTTTAAAGATCAAGGGTTTTAGGTGTCGTGCCTGAATGTCTTTTCTGAAGTCACACCAGTAGATGAGATCTTTGAGCTGTTCGATTGGAATGATTGGAAGCTCAGCGATCCGTTGAAAACATTTACGTCCGTCGTAGTCGAGAATGAATATTCAATAAGGATTACTGATGACTTTACCAGGGACGAAAAGTTCACATGGTGGCAAAGAAATGTCAAGGGCAGATAGATCAGGGTCAGGACCAAACACTTCAGCGCGAGAGAAACCAATTCCAGTTTCATTTCGTATGACAGGACCTGAGTTTGAATCTTGACGTTTCTTCTTTGGAGAGGCCCTTTTTCTTTTCAGCTTAAGATCAGGAAGAGGAGGAATGTCCACACAAGAAGATATCAAGTCGATCTGTCTGTTTATCAGCTTTTCGAAATGATCCTTGTACTTAGATTGTGACGATTGGATAGCTAACCTCATCTCCAGCCATTCAGAGAGACCATACCTTTTTACAGTGTCAGCGCGAAAGGTTTCAGATTTGCCATCTTCTCTGAAAAGTTTGATGTCAACAATAGGTACTCCGATAGAGGTTCTTCCAGAGATGAATACCTTGTTGATCTTCGTTGGACGATATCTGAAGTGAATTTTCTCTTTACACCAGATCAGGGTGGTCTGAGAAACTTCAGTTTTCTTTTCCACGATCTTCTGGGCTTCTTCCCAAAGCTTTCGTTGGATTTGAATGGGAACACGTTTCAGCTTGGGGTCTTTGACAGATTCTTGAGTAAGCTTGATGGCGTATTCTCTGTCTTTCTCTTCAGCTTCCTTTCTTTCATCGATGAGGCGTTCAGCTCTGAGGTGTTCCTTGTATTCAGCTTTTGAAATTCTGAACTTAGGAGGAACTGAAGGCAGTTGATCACGCCTTAGAATGATTCGCTGATCCTCGAATCGCCTTATTATTTCCTCTTTTCTCTTTTGATCCTCTTCACTCAGCTTTTGAGGAGCTGAGGAAGGTCTGTTTCTGTGCGAGAGAGGTTGTTCTTCTGGTTCATCAGTCTCAGAGATCAAATCTAAGACTGGGATTATTTCATCAGCAGCAGCTGGCTTTATTTGTGAAGTCGCAATAGAAGAACCTTCAGCGACATCCTCAAACAGGGGAGAGGACTAGCTGAAACACAGCGATCTTACAAATAAGAGCATGGGTAGAAGAACTTGGGTAGAAAGAGAAAGATAAATATGTTCAGGTATAGGCTAGGGAAGTAGAACTTATAGTGTGGAGGAGGGATGGAGTAAGAGATGTTTAGTGTACCTGACAAACCGGCTTTTCAAGCAAGATCATCAGATTGTGATCTTCAGCGACGCTTTTGCCTTTGCCTTTCTCAGCGCCAGAGGCTGAGGGCTTTGTCTTTGTCCACTCCCCTGTTGGTTCATTTATTGAAATTCCCTTAAGAGCTTTGATTCTTGGGGCAGGTTTGACGATAAAGAAATCATCGTCATCTTCGTCATCATCATCATCATTCTTCTTTGGAGAAGAAGATGGTTCATCATCAGGGATGTCGATGGCTTCATCATCTTCTGCTTCGGATTCTTCAGCGTCTTCTTCGAGTTGCTCCCCCTCAGATACAGAGGCGAGCTTCTCGGTTCCCTCAAGGTTTTCATCTCCCTGAGGTCCAGCGATAAGATCTTCATTCTTCTCTCCCCTGATAGATTCATCATGGGAAAGGTCTTCAGCGCTCTTTTCAAGATCCTCAGCGGTATGTTCCGCGCTCTTCTCCCCCTATTTCTCATGATTGGGGGAGGAATGGGTAGACTCAGCATTTGTATTTTCTCTGTCTTCTTGGCCAGAGATTTTAATACAACTTTCAATCGCTGCTAATCTGTCTTCAAGGCCAGATATAGCAGGATTGATCTTTTCCAGCTCTTTGCGATCCGCCGCTGTGAAAGTTTCCAAAGCAGGGGCAGGGGCAGGTTCAGGAGCAGGAGTTCTCGCTTTGTTGAGCAGCTCTTCAATAATTGTTTTCATCGAACCAACGTCGGTCTTTACAGAGCCTAAGTCAGTCGTCAGAGTTTGAACATTTGTCTTCATAGCAGACATATCACCCTCTAGTGCTCCAACCGATGTCTTCAGCATTGTTACCTCGCCGGACATGGAGGAAACTGATTGTTTGAGTGAGGTGTAGTCTGTGTAGATATCAGCGAGCACCTTAGCAAAGTCGCTGAGAGTCTTATCAACTTGCTTCAAGTCATCTGTGGAAGCTTTCTTCTCCACCACCGTTGTTAGCTTTGTCAAATTCTCTCCAGCGTTTGTTACAGCTGTAGAGTTGTTGGAGAGTGTGGTGGTGAGACCGGTCAGCTTTGTTTCCACGGACTTCAGAGACTCGTTGATGTCTCCCAAATTAGGACCTGTAACACATAAGTACTTGTGAACAAAGGAAAACTCAGAAGTTTCAGGTTTAGTTACAGTGTATATGGGTTGATTTGTACCTGCAGGAGGATTGACGAAATCGTCAAAGTTGCAGATTCCTGAAAAATATTCCATATCTTCCTCAAAAGTTCGGTGAGGTATGGTGATCTCCGCAGGTCCTGTCTTCATCATTCGTTAAGAAGCGTCAGCGGTGGCTTCTGGAATGATGGCATCTCCAGTGTTCTTTGGAGGAGTGTCCAAGGGAGTGGGGGGAGAAGAGAAGGATAAGAAAGGGGTTCGGGTACTGAGTTCAGCGTTGGAATCGCTGAGAATCACTTCATCAGTCTTTTGAGAGACTGAGGGAGGTTGGGTAGGTTCCAAGTTTCTAACCTCAGCGTTTGGAGACGCTGAAGTCTGGATTGGAGGGATGGCTTGAACGAGTGTGGCAGAGCGTACCACGGAACTTTCCTTCAGCTCGTCAGAATGAGCTGAGGAGTCTTCAGCATGGAATTGCTGGGGTTGCTCCTTGGTTTTCTTGATCCTTTTGGAATCAAGTTGGGTGTGAGAGGGTTTCCTTTTCTTAGAAGGAGAGGATTGTGTGGCCGGGGTATCAGCGATGGGTATTGTCGCTGAAGGAGCCACAGAAGTCGAAGAATTGGGGTTAAGAAGAAAGAGAAGGGTAGAGAGACGTACCTCATTGTCGACAGGATTGAAATCGAGCACCTTAGGGCCAACCTGAGAAAGTTTCAGGTCACCCTCTTGAGGATAGCTGTCCTTCAGGCCATATTGAAAGATGGCGCTGATGAAACGGGGGTAGGGAACCCATGCAGGTCTGTCAGCAGCAGAATCTACTCTTTGCACTAGGTCATCATAAATGATAGATGTCCAGTCAATATGTAGACCTTTCAGCAGTGCGTATCCCATAGCCTGCTGAGGTTGAGCGGCTTGATCAGAGGAGCCGGTCTTCGCTGTCATGCAGCTGATCAGGTGTGCGAAGATGAAATTCATCTCGCTAGGCATTTTGGACTTCTTTATCAGCGTCAGCTTCTTCTCGGGCTTCTTGTCCCTTCCAGTTTCCCAGATGTAACCCATTGCGTCGAGGAAAGCAATGATTGCTTCTCTGTCAGCATGCTTCTTATGGTCAGGGAATGGAACAAATTGTTTTTCTTTGGTAGCATTGGGGAAGTTCAGGGCTTTTCGTATGATAGCGGGGGTTATCTTAATTGTACCATACTCAGTATCGCTGAGTATGCAATCGATGGTTTTGGATGCATCTTTGGCGGAGGGTAGCTGAGTGTGTCTGGCAGAGTACCAGAACTGGGATAGTAGTAGCTGACTTGCGGGAGGTGTGATGGTCAGGGCTGTTGAAATGCAGCAGTTTTTCAGGAAATTCACAGCATCATCCAGATGTGTGACTTGCTTTCGAGGAGGAAACTCGAGAAGCGCAGAGAGGTTGTTGACCTTAGTCCAATCTAGTTGATCCAGCTTGAACTTAACCTGAGGGGCTTTGATGATGTCCACTTCCTCAGAGTCAGCGGAGATGGACTCAGCGGTGACATTGATCTTTGAAGATGCCATTTCTCTGTATTATCAGTTCAACCAAAGATGTTAACAAATAAGAATTGTCTTAGTATGGAAAGAATTTCCATTAAGATGGTTCGAATTTTGTCCATTTCATTCAGACATAAATGTCTTAATGAAGATTAGGGTTTTCATGATTTTGAAACGAAATGTAAAACCCATAAATTCTTGTATTCCAGTTTCAAAAAAACTGGATACGAATGAAGAACAAGTTTAAGATTTAGATTTAAAACTTGAAGAACAACCATGAAATGGTTGTGTTCATAAAACCATGAAAGAAAATGATTTTATTTTTAAGTTCTTTTGTTTGATCTTGTTTAAAACAATGATAAGATCTGAAACAAGTTATCTGCATTTGAAAAATAAGAACATATTAACCTTGATGTTTTGATGAAGAAGATGATGAACAGTTCTTTGAAGATTTGAGAGCACAAATGCAACAGTAATTCTTTTCTTGCGGAGGAAGATTTTTCGCGTAAAAGACAAATATAAACCAAGAGTTGTTTATATAGGGAGTTTTAGAGAGAGAAAACCTTGAGCGGGAAAAGGTTTTCATCATTGTTAGGACAACCTTAGGGGGGGTAAAGGTTGTATTTAAAAATATTTCACAAATAAAAATTCTCTTATCAAAATCAACAATAAATATTGCATGCACAACAAATATATAAATAAAATTAAGTGCATAACGGGAATATAAAGAGATAAGGGTAGAGAATGTTGATACCGACACCGAGATTTAAAGTGGTTCACCACCAACTGGCTGGCTAGTCCACTTGCCGAGACACTTCTCGACACACTGATTCACTATAAGTGTTCTTTATGGTAGAACACAAACCTTGATACAATGATAATAAAATCTCTTGCTTTTGCTCGAGAACGTGAATCACTCACACTATTCAAATACTTACAAGAGAATATATCTCACAATATTAATCACTCTTGTATAAGTATAACACTTGGATTTGTGAGAGGTTGATCACTCAAAAAAATTATAACTTGAATAAGTTATTAAATGAGATGAGGAGCTGAGTAATCCTTTTGGAAGCTAGGTATTCAATGTCTGCTTGTCTATTTTCATAAATGCTGAGAAGCTGCATGTATTTAAGCTGGACGTGGCAACGGTCAAAAGTTCACCGCGGTATACCGCCTATATGGGCGCGGTATACCGCCCAGAAAAGGTGATCCTGACAAAAGGAAGTCAACCTGCAAAAGCCTGACACCAGACATCCAGCCGCGGTATACCGCGGTGTCCTTGGCGGTATACCGCCTGACACATCGTACAAGGGGAGCATGGCAGCGCTGGATGCTTTCGGCTGAAACTTCTTCACAAATAGTGAATGAACAGTAAAGAAGATGTGAAACCAGATTTGAGGTTGACAAATTATTTTAAAGGATTATTTTAATAATTTTAATAAAACTTTAGTTTTAAATAAAATTTAAATATCTTTAATTTAAAAACAGTATTTAAGGTTTTATAAATATCCAAGTGGTATATTATTTTAGGGTGTTTATCATTATGAGATATATATAAATAATGACGACATAAACACCAGGCTTGGACTCTTCAGATAAAATCTTCATGTTGTCCAATTAACTGCACACTTGGATAAGATTGTTAGAAAAACAATAATACGGTGTGTTTGGAATCATCAAAATAAATATATAGAGATGTGGCACACTTGCACCAACAATCTCCCCCTTTTTGATGATGACAAACACAACCGCTAAACACGAGAGCATAAGGTTTTATAAATATCCAAGTGGTATATTATTTTAGGGTGTTTATCATTATGAGATATATATAAATAATGACGACATAAACACCAGGCTTGGACTCTTCAGATAAAATCTTCATGTTGTCCAATTAACTGCACACTTGGATAAGATTGTTAGAAAAACAATAATACGGTGTGTTTGGAATCATCAAAATAAATATATAGAGATGTGGCACACTTGCACCAACAATCTCCCCCTTTTTGATGATGACAAACACAACCGCTAAACACGAGAGCATACTCGGTTTCTCTCCCCCTTTTGTCGAAGCAAAAAGGGTTAAGAAAGACGCTATGCTCCCCCTCGAGAGATGCTCCCCCTCAAAATATGCATATAATTAAGAGTAGCATTATCTCATGGGTTATACTCAAGCATGCCTAAACCAAGTCTTAATTTAAAGAACGATTTTTTGTTTAGGGCTTTAGTAAAAATATCGGCCAAATTGTCTTCGGAATCAACTTTTTCAAGCACGATGTGGCCTTTTTGAACATTATCTCGTAGAAAATGATGTCGCAACTCAATATGTTTGGTACGAGAATGTAAAACGGGATTTTTACTTAGGTTTATAGCACTTGAGTTATCACACATAATTGGAATTTTGGATTGACGTACCTCAAAGTCGGTAAGTGTGTGCTTCATCCATAGAACTTGAGCACACGCTCTCGCGGCGGCTACATATTCCGCTTCGGTAGTGGATAAGGCTACGGAATGTTGTTTCTTGGAAAACCAAGACACAAGCGAGAGACCTATAAAGGCACATACTCCACTAGTGCTTTTTCGATCAACCATCGAGCCACCAAGATCGGAATCGGTGAAGCATGTTACTTCTAGCTCGGGTTGTTTTGGATACCATAGTCCAAGATTCGTAGTCCCTCTAAGATATCTAAAAATACGCTTGACGGCTTCATAGTGAGATTGTTTAGGCGAAGATTGAAAGCGAGCACATAAACACACACTATACATGATATCAGGTCTACTGGCAGTTAAATACAATAAGCTACCAATCATGCCACGATAAATCTTTTCATTAAAATCGGTTCCCTCTTCGTCACTAGATAATTTTAGATTAGTGGTCATCGGAGTTTCAACAGGTTTGACATTTTCAAAATTAAACTTTTTCAACATGTCTTTACAGTATTTTGATTGACTTATAAAAGTACCATTTTCACTTTGTTTTATTTGCAATCCTAAGAAGAATTTTAATTCTCCCATCATGCTCATTTCAAATTCACTAGTCATTTTTGTAGCAAATTCATTACAAAGATTTTCATTTGTAGAACCAAAAATAATATCATCAACATACACTTGCACAACCACAATATCATTTTGAGCATACTTGACAAACAAGGTATTATCTATTTTACCCATAATATAACCACTTGTAATTAAAAAGGATTTTAATCTATCATACCACGCACGCGGAGCTTGCTTTAAACCATAAAGCGCCTTTATAAACATGCGTCGGATTTTCAAAATTTTCAAAGCCGGGAGGTTGGGAAACGTATACCTCCTCATTTATAAAACCATTTAGGAAAGCACTTTTGACATCCATTTGATATAATTTAAAATTTTTAGCATTCGCAAAAGCGAGAAGCATTCGAATAGACTCTAACCTTGCAACTGGTGCAAAGGTTTCATCATAATCGATACCTTCTTGTTGATTGTACCCCTTGGCAACTAGACGTGCCTTGTTTCGGGTGACTTCACCGTTTTCGTCTACCTTGTTACGAAAGACCCATCGTGTGCCAATAATGGTTTGACCGCTAGGGCACGGAACTAAGTCCCACACATCATTCCTAGTAAACTGGTTTAACTCTTCTTGCATGGCCATTATCCAATCCTCATCACCTAAAGCTTCTTCTATGTTTTTAGGTTCTATGGCTGAGATAAAGGCGTGAAAGGCACAAAGGGTATGGATTTGTGATCTAGTCGTTCTTTGGTTTAGGTCACCTATGATTTGATCTACGGGATGGCCTCTAGATGTTCTAAGGTTAGGATCATCTACTCCTTGTGGAACATAACATGGAGAGGCATCACTAGATTTTACATTGTTTGTAAGAGATTGGGTTCCTAAGTCCAAGGTTCTAAGATGTTGGGCTAATGCATCTCCTTCACAACCATTATCATTTACTAAGGGTGCACTAGGTTTAGGAGGACTTTCATCAAAGCTTACATTTAGGGATTCTTCTACAACCATGGTCTCTTTATTAAGGACTCTATAGGCTTTGCTATTCCAAGAATAACCAAGGAATACTCCCTCATAGGCTTTTGGGTCAAATTTGGTCAAATAAGATTTGGTATCTAAAATAAAACATTTACAACCAAATACCTTAAGATGGGCTAAGGAAGGCTTTCTACCACGTAGGATCTCATAAGGGGTCTTATTTAGGATACTCCTAATTAGCACACGATTGAGGACATAGGTCGCGGTAGCTACGGCATCACACCAAAACTTTTGGGGAACTTGATGTTCATTGAGCATAGTCCTACTCATTTCTTGTAGGGTTCTATTTTTCCTCTCCACAACCCCATTAGATTGAGGAGTGCGAGGAGCAGAAAAATTGTGCGTTATACCATATTTGTCGCAAAACGCACCAAATTGAGTTTCATTATCGAATTCGCGTCCATGGTCCGTACGAATCGAAACAATCGTGCAACCTTGTTGGTTTTGAATTCGTTTTCCCAAAATCTTAAATTTTTCAAAAGCTTCATTTTTATGTTTTAAAAATAAAGTCCACGTATATCGGGAAAAATCATCTACAATTACTAGAGTGTAATAATTTCCTCCAAAACTTTGAATGGCCATAGGGCCAAAAAGATCCATGTGTAAAAGTTCTAAAACTCTTTTAGTTGAAATCACATTTTTTGATTTATGAGAAACATGAGTTTGTTTGCCGACACGACATGCATCACAAAAATGATTATCAAATTTTAATTTTGGAAGGTTACTCACAAGCTCCTTATTTTTCAAATTTTGAATTAATCTAAGGTTAGCGTGACCTAAACGTCTATGCCACAAGGTCGAATTATCATATACGGAAGATAAACAAACATTTTCATTTACATCAGTTTTACAAACATAAAGATTTCCTTTTATAACCCCATTCAAAAGAACTTTACCATTTTTCAGAATTTTGCAAGAGTTTTCTTCAAAAACAACAATTATACCATTTTTGCACAGTTGACGAACACTTAGCAAGTTAAATTTCAAATTATCAACATGCGTAACATCTAAAAATGTAACATTGTTGCAAGAAATTGTACCTTTCCCAATTACCTTTCCTTTGGAGTTTCCTCCAAAAATTACTAGTCCACCATCACATGACTCATATGATGAAAAAAGATTATGGTTACCGGTCATGTGACGTGTGCATCCACTATCAAGAATCCAATCCATATCAAGATTTATCTACAACATTTAAAGTACAACTTTTATGGTCCCCACATCTTATGGGTCCTTTGAAAGTTAGTCTAGAAAGCATAGAAAACCACATATAATAATAAATATATTTTCACAAAAAAATATACAGACAAGAAAATTATTTACTCAACCCTTTTCGGTAGCTCTACTTGGAAGCGACCAGGAAAGACGGTGAGGGTGGTAAGCGCGAAGGCACTTTAAAAACCGACCTCATTAGAATTCGAAGAATTCGCCTTTATCTTTCCTAGACACCGTATCCAAATAGGTGAGCCTATTCGGAGTTGATTCATAATTTTCAACACAGAATATATATATATATATATATATGTATATAATATATATATACAAAAAAAATTTAAAACCATAAACGCATGCCACCGGGATTATCAACACTAAAGGAGCCTTTAGGAATCCACTTTGGTACCATTTTAATTTTACGATCATATTTATCAAAGACGTAAAAAGGAGCATGCATATTCACACTATTTTTTGGTCTAGAAAATTTACTATTATACATGCATGCATAAGATTTCCTAGACTTATAATTCACATTATTTATGTTGGACATATATGAGGATTTTTGCACATACGGTTTTCTCATTTCAACATTTTTAGGTGGTTCAAAATATCTTTTGATAGGCATGCATAAGCACTTATCTTTACACATATCGGAACCAACGCCTTTTCTACAATTAGTGCTATTTGACATATTTAACATTTTAAGCACTTTCTCATTGCTACTTTGAAAGGCATGTGCTAACAAATTATCTTTTTCATGTTTATCACATTTTTCTTTTAAACATGCATTTTCCTTTTTAAGCACATCACAATTAGCACATAAGTCATTTTCAACTATTCTTTTCTCAAGGCATGCAATTTCTTTATTTAAAATGTCACAAGAATTGCAAACATATTTTTCACTTAATTTATTTTCTAAATTTATGATTTTTTCATTATCGAATGCAATTTTTTGTTTGCTATCATGAATTTCCTTTTTACTTAATAATAATTCTTCCTTTAGTTTTGCGTTCTCATCTTTATAATTATTTGTAAGCATAACCATTTTTTGAAAGGCATCATTTAACATATCAAGATCATCATCATCATTACTTTCATCATCGCTAGAGTAATTTGAGTAACACGAGTTTACCTCATCGTCGCCTTCCGCCATGAGACAAGTGGCTTCATACTCATTTTCATCTTCACTTGCGCTCCACGCGCCTCCAACGAAGGCTTTCTCCTTCTTGAGTTTAGGTTTATTTCTTTTTGGACACTCGTTGGCATAGTGATCCTTGTCTCCACATGAGTAGCAAAAGCCCTTCTTTTTCTTGGCTTCTTCATCATCGCTTGATTCGCCATTTTTATTTATTTTGTCGTTCCGTTTATGGAACTTTCGGCTTCGGTTTTCTCCACCACGGCGATAATCTCCTTTTCTTGAAAACCTATCATTTCTTGAAAACTTTTTGTTAGCTAAAAATTTAGAAAAATTTCTTACCAACATGGCTACATCGTCAAGATGTTCGGGTTGATCCTTTGAGGAGCTAGCTTTCTCCTTCTTTTTCTTCTTCTCCTTCTCGTCACTTGAAGTTGAAGCTTTAAGCGCCAAGGATTTCTTTTTATCATGCTCCCAATCTTTGTTCCTTTTTAGTGCAATTTCATGCACTTTGAGATTTCCAATGAGATCATCTAATTTCATCATTGAGAGGTCACGGGAGTCTTCCAACGATGTGATTTTCGGCATCCACTCCGGAGGAAGCGCTCGAAGAATTTTTCGCACGTAATCTTCGTTTGGATAAGTTCTACCAAGACCTTTCAAGCTCACCATGATAAGGTTAAAACGTTTAAACATTGAGTCGATTGACTCATCTTTTAACATCTCAAACATTTCATAATCATGTACAAGAATATTTATTTTTGAGCTTTTGACTTGAGAATTTCCTCTATGAGTGTTATTTAGATTTTCCCAAATATCGTGAGCAGTTTCACAAGAATAAACACGTTCAATCTCATCTTTAGTAAGTGCCGAAAAAAGAATATTTTTAGCTTCAAAATTTAAGCAAACCCAAGCATCCTCAGCGGCGGACCATTCCGCTACTGGTTTTTCACTAATTACTCCATCTTTGGTTTTGGTGGGTTTATAATCTCCATTTTTAATAATGTCCCAAATTTTTCGACTTTTGCCACGAACGTAGCATTCAAAAAGATTTGCCCAAAGACCAAAATTTTCGGTGTCAATTTGCGGAATTTTTGTAGAAATAATTCCCTCAGAGGTTGCCATTTAAAATAGGAACAAGTTTTAAAAATACAACGATTTTTAAAAAAAAACTTGCAACCTGCTCTGATACCAATTGTTAGGACAACCTTAGGGGGGGTAAAGGTTGTATTTAAAAATATTTCACAAATAAAAATTCTCTTATCAAAATCAACAATAAATATTGCATGCACAACAAATATATAAATAAAATTAAGTGCACAACGGGAATATAAAGAGATAAGGGTAGAGAATGTTGATACCGACACCGAGATTTAAAGTGGTTCACCACCAACTGGCTGGCTAGTCCACTTGCCGAGACACTTCTCGACACACTGATTCACTATAAGTGTTCTTTATGGTAGAACACAAACCTTGATACAATGATAATAAAATCTCTTGCTTTTGCTCGAGAACGTGAATCACTCACACTATTCAAATACTTACAAGAGAATATATCTCACAATATTAATCACTCTTGTATAAGTATAACACTTGGATTTGTGAGAGGTTGATCACTCAAAAAAATTATAACTTGAATAAGTTATTAAATGAGATGAGGAGCTGAGTAATCCTTTTGGAAGCTAGGTATTCAATGTCTGCTTGTCTATTTTCATAAATGCTGAGAAGCTGCATGTATTTAAGCTGGACGTGGCAACGGTCAAAAGTTCACCGCGGTATACCGCCTATATGGGCGCGGTATACCGCCCAGAAAAGGTGATCCTGACAAAAGGAAGTCAACCTGCAAAAGCCTGACACCAGACATCCAGCCGCGGTATACCGCGGTGTCCTTGGCGGTATACCGCCTGACACATCGTACAAGGGGAGCATGGCAGCGCTGGATGCTTTCGGCTGAAACTTCTTCACAAATAGTGAATGAACAGTAAAGAAGATGTGAAACCAGATTTGAGGTTGACAAATTATTTTAAAGGATTATTTTAATAATTTTAATAAAACTTTAGTTTTAAATAAAATTTAAATATCTTTAATTTAAAAACAGTATTTAAGGTTTTATAAATATCCAAGTGGTATATTATTTTAGGGTGTTTATCATTATGAGATATATATAAATAATGACGACATAAACACCAGGCTTGGACTCTTCAGATAAAATCTTCATGTTGTCCAATTAACTGCACACTTGGATAAGATTGTTAGAAAAACAATAATACGGTGTGTTTGGAATCATCAAAATAAATATATAGAGATGTGGCACACTTGCACCAACAATCATGACACGGACACGTGTTTGCATTTGATTGGAAGTTGAACGAAACGTGCAAACGTGTGTCAGAAAGAAGAACGTGCCTGGTGCTATCCGTTGCAATGACGTCACAACTGTCCTTTCACATTCTTTTAGGATGTCTCTGAGGTTTTGAAAGCTCAGGGACTCTTTTGAAAAAAAAAACATGAAGCACTGAATAGAAGATATCAGTGAAGGTTTTAAGAACTTTCAAAATATCGCTGTTAAGGAAGAGATATTCAGCGATGCATTTGTTTTTGAAATCTTGCATTTTCATGCGTTTGTCAGAGAAAGAAAACATACCTGGATATCAGTTTAACCAAGTTTATTCAGAGAGAAGATGATTGAATAGGTTATACGAGTTGATTTTATCCTATCGCTGATTAATGTGAACCGCTGAAGATTTTACCCTTTAAAGTTCAGCATTCCAAGCTCGCTGATGAGAAAGTTGAATCTTGTCTCATCAAGAGGTTTGGTAAATAAATCAGCTAACTGATAATCAGTTGGGATAAAATGAAGTTCTATATCACCATTCATCACATGATCTCTGATAAAATGATATCTGATTTCTATGTGTTTTGTCTTTGAGTGTAGCACTGGATTGTTTGCTATAGCGATGGCACTTGTGCTGTCGCAATAGATTGGAATTTTGGAGAGCTGAAGATCATAGTCTAGTAGCTGATTTCTCATCCACAAGACTTGAGAACAACAGCTTCCAGCGGCTACATATTCAGCTTCAGCTGTGGAAGTGGACATTGAGTTTTGCTTCTTACTTGTCCAACTTACCAGCTTTCCACCCAGGAGCTGACATCCTCCTGTGGTGCTTTTTCTATCCATTTTGCAACCTGCAAAATCACTGTCTGAATAGGCGGTTAGATCGAATCCTGAGTCTTTGGGATACCAAAGGCCTAGATTCGATGTACCCTTAAGATATCGAAAGATTCTCTTTACAGCTTTCATATGAGATATCTTAGGTTCAGCTTGATATCGTGCACACAAGCATGTTGCAAACATAATATCGGGTCGGATAGCTGTAAGATACAATAGTGAGCCGATCATCCCACGGTACAGCGTGACATTGACAGGAACACCCTTTGTGTCCTTATCAAGTGTCAGCGGTGGTGCCATAGGGGTTTTCATAGCTGAACTTTCAGTTAAGTCGAATTTCTTCAGCATATCTTTAACATATTTTCCCTGATTGATAAAAGTTCCTTTTTCAGTTTGCTTAATCTGAAGACCAAGGAAATATGTTAGTTCACCCATCATACTCATTTTATACTCATCTTTCATTCTATCAGCGAAATGAGTACAAAGCTCAGGGTTAGTAGAACCAAATATAATGTCATCAACATATATTTGAACTAAAATGATATGACCTTTCACTTTTCTAAAAAATAGAGTTTTGTCAATCTTACCTCTCTCAAAATGTTCAATATGGAGATAAGTAGAGAGAGTATCATACCATGCACAAGGAGCTTGCTTTAAGCCATAAAGTGCCTTGTCCAGTTTATAAACATAACCTGGACGCTTAGGATCTGAGAATCCTGGAGGTTGTTCCACATACACTTCTTCATTCAGCTTTCCATTCAGAAACGCTGACTTAACATCCATCTGATGTACAGTGAAGTTTTTGTGTACAACATATGCTAAGAAAAGACGAATAGATTCGAGTCTTGCTACTGGAGCAAAAGTTTCGTCATAATCTATGTCTTCCTCTTGTCTGTATCCCTGAGCAACAAGACGAGCTTTGTTGCGAGTTACAGTACCAAGTTCGTCCAACTTGTTTCGATAGACCCATTTAGTGCCTATCACCGTTTTGTCAGTTGGTCTACGAACGAGTTTCCAAACTTTGTTTCTTTCGAATTCAGTCAGCTCTTCTTGCATAGCGCTGACCCAATTTGGATCTCTGAGGGCATCATCTATTTTCTTTGGTTCAGTTAGAGAAATAAAGTTAACAAATAAACAAATATTACCTGCACTTCTACGAGTCTGAATACCAGCGTTGGGATCACCAAGAATTTGATCGATTGGGTGATTTACAGTCCATCGCTGAGCCGGAGCATACGTCGCTGATTCAGTCTGAACTGGAGAAACTGAAGATGAGGCTTCAGCTACTTCTGGATTATCAGCTAAGAGAGGAATGTTTGCATTTGTCACTTCATTCACTGATTGCTGAGAAATAGACGGAATTTCTGAGACATTTGGATCAACTGCAGGTATAGTGTTTATAGGCACAGCTGAGACCCAAGATGTTTCAGCTTCACTATTCTGCATATCTGGAATGATAGTAGGACCATCATTTTCTACGGTGTGAGCATGAGGAGTGGGAACTTCTTCTGAATCACCAAGATGAGAAAACATCCATTGATTCAGTTCTTCAGTATCAGCGGACGGTTTAGAGTTCGCTGAACGGGATTCTTCAAACGTGACGTGAATAGTTTCTTCTACAGTTTGTCTTCTACGGTTGAAGACTCTGAAGGCTTTGGAGACTGAGGAGTATCCAAGAAAGATTCCATCATCAGCCTTAGGATCAAACTTTCCAAGGGCATCTCTGTTGTTCAGTATGAAACACTGACATCCAAAGATGTGAAGAAAGCTGATTGAAGGCTTTCTCCCATGAAGGAGTTCATAGGCTGTCTTTTTGAATCTTTTAACTATCAGCGACCTGTTTTGCGTAAAGCAAGCAGTGTTGACAGCTTCTGCCCAAAACTGAGTAGGCAGGTGAGAATCGCTGAGCATTGAACGTGCAGCTTCAATAATTGTTCTATTTCTTCTTTCAGCGACTCCATTTTGTTGCGGTGTTCTCACTGACGAAAAGTTGTGAGAAATACCCTTACTCTCAAGGAAGGAATCAAGAGAACTGTTTTTGAATTCAGTTCCCTGATCACTCCTTATTGAGCAAACAGTCATATTGTTCAGAGTTTCCATCTTCCGAACAAAGGTGATGAGTTCTTCAGGGGTGTCACTCTTAGAACGGAGAAACATTACCCATGTGTAACGAGAGAATTCATCAACTATGACCAGCGTATATTTCTTTCCAGCGATGGATTGTTTGTTAACGGGGCCAAACAAATCCATATGGAGTAGTTGTAGAGGAGATGACACTGAGGAGACTTGCTTTGACTTGAAGCTTGCCTTGGTCTGCTTCCCTTTTTCACACGCTGAACATAAAGACTCTTTGGCGTATGAATGCTGAGGTAGACCAGTGACTAACTCTTTGGAGGAAAGAGTATTCAGTGTCTTGAAATTTAGATGTGAGAGCCTCTTGTGCCATAGCCAGTTAACATCAGAAGATGCCTTTGAGAAGAAACAGGAGTTCTCAGTGGTTGTTGAGTCCATGTTTATTACATAAACATTTTCCAAACGATAACCGCTGAGAGCTATCTTCTCCTTTTTGTCAGAGACAAAGCAGGATTCCTTAGTGAAAATCACTTTGTTATCCATGTCGCAAAGCTGACTGATGCTCAGAAGATTATGCTTCAGCCCTTCAACATATGTGACTCTTCTGAAGGAGGTTGTACCATTTGAAAGTACACCATACCCTCGGGTGTGTCCTTTTCCATTTCCACCAAAAGTCACAGAGGGACCCTTCTCTTCCTTGTATTCAGCGAGCAGGTTTTTCTTTCCAGTCATGTGTCTAGAGCATCCGCTATCGAGATACCAGATACCCTTCTTAACCTGCATTTACAAAGGAAGATTAGTTTTGCTTGGGTACCCACTTAACCATATATACACGTTTGTCAGTGGAACTAGTTGGAATGGAAGGTTCAGCGGTCTTCGCAGCATTTGAAGATTCAGCTTTGTCTTTCTTCACTTTGGTTAATTTCTTAACTTCAGTGGTAGGAGTCACCTTGACCTGATTTGCATCGGTGTTGGTCTTCTTTGCCTTGGGGGCAATCTTCACCTTAGCTATTTTTCAGCTTTGGTGGCTGTGGGGCACTTACTAGCAATATGATCGGTAAGTCCACAGTGATAACATTTCCTATAACTAAAAATAGTTCTAGGACCACTTGTATGTTGAGCTTTTAATTTTGAATTAGAAGTGCCAGCACCAAGTAAGCTATTGGCTTTAGAAATGGGACGAACATTCAGTTCTTCAGATTTCTTACCAAGGACGTCCACTCTGAGTCTAGGAGTAGATCGCTGAATAGATCCAGAGATCAGCTTTCTAGATCCAGAGGGGTTGGTCACTGAGGCTTTAGAAGCATTCAGCTTTGGTACTAAGGTACCCTTCTGAGGATTTTGATAAATAACAATTCCTTTACCTTTGTCTTTAGAGACAGAGGTAGGTTTTGAATAAACCATTTTCTCCTTACCTTTTGAGGAGGTAGGAGTTTCCTCAGGGATTGGTGTAATGGACGAGGAGCACTGAGATGATGAAGTGTCAGCGACTGAGGATACGAACGTTCCAAATTTAAGCATTGAACGTTCAGTGGTTGGTTTTGGAGTATCATATTTATAACCCAGACCACGTTTATCACTCAGAGGAATCTGAGTCTTAATTATCTCAATGATCTTTGTTGAAGAATTACACCATCCTTCAACAGTAGCTTGTTCAGCTTTTAATGCAGCGATAGCTTCTGCTCGTTCGATTTTGACTAGCTGATTTAAATAGACTTTATCTTTAAAATCATCTTCAATTTTAAAAAGCTTTTCTATTTGAAGGTGGCAGTTTTTAAGCTTTTCAGCGAGATCAAGATTTTGGTTTTCAACCACAGTTTTGCCGTTCATGGCTTCGTATAAACTTCTAGTCAAGAGATCGATATTACGGAGACTATCAGCTTCATCAATATTTGCAATATTGGTAAAGAAAGAAGGTGATACCTGAATGGCAGATGTTGAAGTGGAGGGAATGTCTGAACTTTCTTCCTCTTCTTCAATCTTGGCCATGAGACATTGATTTGCTTCATCATCTTCAGAGTCAGATGATGATGCTTCTTCATCAAAAGCAGCCCAATCATAGTCAGCCATCAGGCCTTTTCCTTTCTTCTTAAAACTTTTCAGCTTTGCATACTTCTCCTTCAGCTTTGAGTATTTGTCATCTTTATTCCTTGGAACAAAGTTTTTCTTTGAGAAAGCTGAAGGTCTCATGACTTTCTTTGACCTGCACTCATTAGCGAAATGACCTGTCTTTTCGCAGTTGAAACAAGTAGCAGTAGCCTTATCAACAAAAGCTGATGATTTAGGCTTATCAGTTATGGAAAGAGGTTTGTTCTTTCTAAACATTTTCTTCTTGGCGAATCTCCTGAACTTTTTAGTTAGGAGAGCCAAGGATTCATCATCATCTGAAGAATCAGAGTCTGATGACCTTTCAGAGTTACTTTCTAACTCAGTGATAGTGACCGAGGGTCGCTGAGTAGAAGGTTCCTCTGAGATTAAAGCAACAGGAGTGCTTTTGGAATCTTTTACAAGATTCATCTTAAGATGGCTAGATTGCTCATGATTCAGCAATGTACCATATAAGGTTGAAAGGGTCATTGATTTAAGATCCTTTGACAGCTTGAGACACATGGAATAATTGTCCCAGCTTTCAGGTAAACATTCTAGAAACTTTGTCAGCACTTCAAAGTTAGAATATTCCTTACCAACAGTTTTTAGATCTATAATTAAGCAATTAAAACGTTGGTGAACTTCAGAGAGAGTTTCATTCTTACCAGAAATGAAGCTTTCGTATTGTCTTACCAGGTTGATCTTTCTTGAGTCCTGGACTTCAGACGTTCCTTCATACTGAACACATATTGTGTCCCACATGGATTTTGATGACTTAAGGTTCATGACGGAATGGTAGACTTCGTCAGGAAGGGCCATGGATAGTATGGATCTGGCTTTTGTATCTATAGCCACTTTCTTCTTATCTTCATCGGTCCACATGTGTATTTCCTTTGGAATCAGGCTTTCTGGAATAGCAGCTCTAGTTGCAGTGGCTGGAACTAAAGGATCAGTTGTTACAGGGATGTGTGGGCCGTTTTCAAGATAGTAAGTCATAGTAGGGTCTACACCTTCTAAGAAGAGTGTCATCCTATTTTTCCACAAGTTGAAGTTGTCTCTGGAAAATCTAGGGGGTTTTGCAAGAGAACCATTGTCTATATAATGTGTGTTTGTGTTGGCCATTTTCAGATAATAGCAAGGAAGAGAAATATCTTAGATTAGATCTTGTTTATGAGATTAAACAAATCCGCTCTGATACCACTTGTTGGTCCCGAAGGCCTATACAAGTTTGTAGAATGGGGGGGGGGGGTTGAATACAAACACACAGATTTTACTTTTCTAAATTATTTATTGATAAATCATTAACAATTTACAGCTTGTTGCGGAGACAAGATTAAGGATAAACCTAAATCTAAACAAGTTGGAACACTAAGGTTTCTTGCACTAAGAAAGATAAGGAAATTACTAATAATAACCTATCTTGAGATAAGAGATTTGAACTTGTCCAGAATTAGCAAGTTACTTCAAAAGAAGTGAGTTCATCTCTTTATATACTACATGCATTTAATGCAAGTCAGTATATACTTTACACGTGTCATCAGCTGGTTGGTTGCATGTCATTGACCTTGGTTGACAACCTTAGTAGCCGTAAGGATGAATAGTGTAGTATCAGAGTGGTTGTACGATTTCAGATATTCGGAGGTTCTTTTCTGACAATTCGTACAGAGTCGTGCAAGGGTGGTTGAGACAAAAGTACTTTGTACGGAGGACTTCATGATCAGCTTTCGTTGATTCAGCGATTATCATTTACTATTCAGCAGATGATAAAGTTCAGCGATAGCTGAAGTCTTGTACTTGATACTTCACGTTGAGTGGACAAATCTGAGTCTTCGCTGATCCACATCAGTTCATTAGGAGACTTGTCGCTGGTTCTTGAGCTTGATCTTCGACTTCAGCGTAGAACCTTTGTTGACGTGAAACTTGTCTTCAGGGATCATAAGTAAACAACTAACTTATCAGCGATCATCATAATGACTGAACAGACTCAGAGCATTAATGATGAACAGTGTTCGCTGAATGTTTAACTTAAAGAGCGAGAGTTCCTATCAGCGGTACTGTAAGATCTTAGTACTTATCAGCGATAGTGAAACTCTGATACATATTGTTTACTTACAATTTTCACTAAGTATTTAAGAGAGGGTCATTATCAAATCACTGAGGGTTTGGATCAACAGTTTCACCATATGTAACAATAGTACATTGTTTCAATTCACCATGTGAAACAACACTACATTGTTTCACATTAACAACATTGTGTTGTTTCACAATATGAAACTAACACTTTAGTGTTTCACGTCAACTTTTGTTTTGTTTTCAAATTGTGAAACAACACTACATTGTTTCACCTTGTGAGACAACAATTTATTGTTTCACTTTGGCTATGTTATATTATTTTCACAATATGAAAGAACAGTACATTATCAATTAATGAAAATTAAAATATCTTATTAATACATATAGATTACATCACATAAGATTGAATAAAAATAAAATAATAATTGATTATAAATTTTGGTATCTATAAAAAAGGGAAGTGGAAAATAATCAAGAAAATGAAAAATTATCACGACGTCCTCCCTTAATTATAAATGGAACATTAATTAAGGATGTTAGATTGGAATGCTTAGATGATTGAGATTGGTTCTTAAGGTTCTCAACATTTTTATGGTTCTCAATATTTTTATGGTTCTCATTTGATTACCGTCATATATATATATAGCCTTAGGTTCAATAGAGAAGTGTAAATATTTAGAGAAGTAGAGAAGTAAAAAAACACGGGTCCGTTCATATATGAACGTTCATATATAAACAGTCATATATGACTGTTTATATATGAACGTTCATATATGAATGTTCATATATGACTGTTATATGAACGTTCATATATGACTGTTTATATATGAACGGACCCGTGTTTTTTTACTTCTCTACTTCTCTAAATATTTGCACTTCTCTATTGAACATTTCCCTTATATATATATATATATATATATATATATATATATATATATATATATATATAGGGTTAGGGTCAGGTTTAGCGAAAAACTAAAAAAACGGGAAAATGAGGAACACCCTGGTAGCCCATCATCTGTACAGTTTAGCAGTTTAAATAAAAAACATTGCATAAAAATATCAAAATTTTAAAATAAACCGTGGGCAAGAAATTTTAATAAAAATATTAAAAAAATAATGTTCAAATAAACTAATAAATGAATTAAATTTAATAAACGTATTAATAATAATTAATGTTTAAACAAACAAACAAACTAATTAAATTAAAAAATGTGTTTGTTTAATATATTTTATTTGTTGAAAGACCTTGCAAGTTTAACAAGATTGGGGTGGTCTTGCAAGGTCTTCCAAGACACATGGCATGCCATGTCATCTTGCAAGAGCTCCTGCAAGACGTGTGTGGATGCTCTTATACTTTATTTTAAAAAAAATCGTATATATCCTACTCAATAACGATTTATTTCTAAGAAAAATGTATTTTTAGCCTTTTTCTTTGAATTTTTAATATGAATTTAATTTAGGGATATATTTTAATTATGATTTTATTTTTAATTATTTTTAAACGTTTTTAATTTTTTTATAATTATAGTTTATTTTTTATAATTATAAATTCACTATGATTTCGAATAAAGGTTCATTATGTTTCATCATGGTTTAAACAAGGTTTAAGTATGGTTCACTATGGTTGCAATAAGATTTCATCTAGATGATGTGATATGTTTTAAGCTTTGTTTGGCGCTAAAACTGTTTCAGTATTTGTATCCCTATTGTTTCACCGTGTCAATGACGAAATAATGTTTCATTATGTTTCACTATTGTTTCAATAATATATTGATGAATTTATAATATATTAAAAAATTGGTTTCCTTTTTTGAAAAAAGAATCATTCAGTTTCCTTATTTGAATTTGGATTTGTAATGTACCATTATGCCCTTCTGTCCTATTTTTGTTAATTTATTATATTAAACTAACTTATTTATTAACCTAAATAACAAAAATGAATCTTGACTGTTGATTGATGATATCAATGGTCTCTATAACGTTTGCAAAGTTTGCATCATAAGAGTGGTTTGCAAATGAAACCACCTCTATATATCTATAGGGAGCGTTATATGTAGAGAGAGAGTGGGAGGGAGGAAGAGAGAGAGAGAGAGAGAGAGAGAGTGTTTGGTTATAGTGAATCCCTTGGTTATGTTGCAACCAATGCAATCTCATCTCAACCATCAATTATCTAATCAATGCTTCACATTCACTCGGTGGCATAATTCAAATCATTAAACACCAAAATGATAAATAGCTGGAGATCATTATTTTGTGAGCGTAGATTTTCTAACATTTATAGAAGTGAAATCGTGTGTTCACAATCAAAATTTGCGAAATCGTCTACTATATGTTAATCAAACTTAAAACATTTAATCTCTCTTGAGACACAGACAATCACAAATAACTTTTTAAAAGTTTTAAAACATAATTAAAAAAAATGTAGAATATTAAAAAAGAAGAATAAGGAAATTTGTAAAAACTTTTTGATAAGAGGAAAAATTCCACGCACTAGTATAAAAGAAAAGAGGTACAAACGAGGTCAAGGCAAACTCCTCACCGAGAAACCAAAACAAACAAACACAACGTCAAACCAAGTCACCGCAAGCCAAAAGGCACAAAGACCCACAAAAACAAAAGACATACATAATAAAATGCGAAACCAAACACTAAGACACCCACGACCAAAAACACGCTGACCCCACACAAGCAGATTACGAGCCACCATTATGAACACCCGAGGCCTTCATGCGATTCTTCCAAGCCATCCGAATAAGCATGACGTCCCTAATCTCCTTCATGAGCTGAACCTCCGGCCGTATTTGTTTTGAAAAATTTCTCCAAATTTCGCTCCTGCCATACAAAATAAAGAGAAGCCGAAAGGGCAAGCTTATGCGTAGGCTTCCTTATTCGATCATTGCCATTCATGATACCATGAACAAGCGTATCCCAAGTGACCGCACCATTAACCAAACCAACCTCTTCCTTGACCAAATTCCAAACAGCCATCGAGAAAGCACATTCGAAAAAAAGATGGTTGTGAGAGTCACAAACCGATCGACAAAAAGCACAAGAGAGAGGATCACCATCCGGAGGATCATGCTTCCAAACCCTTATACGATCCTGAGTAGGTAAGTGATGATTAAAAGCAAGCCAAGTGCAAAATGCATGTTTCAGAATGAAACCCCGAAACCATACAGTTTTACACCATGCAATCGGGAACACGTGCATCTCCATCGATCTCCAAGCGTCCTTAACCGTAAACGGAACACTTACATTATTGAAGTTACACCACATAATTTCATCATGCACCGAATCCACCAAACCGGAATAGGAAAACTAGAAAGCGATGGCACCCTATGCACCTAAAGATTCGGCCAAGTCCCATTCAAACCCACAACGACATCCCGAACCGAGGAAATCACATTAAAACCGTGTGCATGGACTGATCGATAGGATATACGGGCTGAAAGGTGCTCATTGGTAATCCAAATATCCTCCCATGCATTGGTACTCAAACCATTTCCAAGCTTGACCACAAAAAACCTTCGAATTTGATGCCTCATATCAAGAAGTTTACGAAGAATCCACGACCACGACGATTGGCCACGAATTCTCCAAAACGGTATTGCTCCAAAACGGTGTAAGTAGCACCACCTTACCCATAAAGATTGCATCTTCCTTACAATATCCCAAATATGCTTGGCAAGTAAAACACGATTCCATATAGCGAGTTTTCGAATTCCCAAGCCACCACATTCCAAAGGCTTGCATCCCATGCAATTATCTTAAAAATTATCTTAAAAAGTTCACAAAAAATTAAAAATTATGAATTTATTATATAATTATCATTTTCAATCTATAATTTAATGATTATATAAGAAATTTATAATTGAATTATCTTAAAACAAAAGTAACTTGTGAGATTCAAACTGGGGATGACGGGGCACAAAAGGATGCCTTAGCCAACTGAGCTAAAAGCTCTTTGTTGTTAAATATTGGATTTTATCTTTTATATATTAATCGTTAATCAAATTTATAAATTCATAGGCCCTCGACTTTCGAAGGGCCTGTGCGGCGGCACCGTTCGCACACCCCAATGCACAACCCTGATGAGCTTCATAAAATTAGAGAACTCAATGAGTTTCATCAGATTAGAGTATTTTCATGAGTTTCATCACCCACTTTGGGTTTCAATTCCTCAACTACATCCGATAACCAAAATTTGACCTACTCGATGTGTTGGGTCACCTAAGATTTGAAGATGACCTCTCGATCTTTCATTTCTACAACATCTCATACTTAGAATATTTCAGGTTCTTTATAACAGCGTAGTCATATATCCAAAGTTCGGTGAAGTTGAAGATTAGCCGAAAAACAAAGACGAAGTGTATCCACCAATGCGGATTGAAGACAAACTTCTCAACTAACACCTAAGATGCTTCTGCCGATCCTACACTCAATACCATCGCCAAGATGGTCCTGTCGATCCTTCATTATGCATCATCGTCCAGATGGTTGTGCCGATTCATACTCCAAATCGGTGGAGTGTTGCTCCCACCGATTTTATCTATGACAAATCGATGGGAACCCCATCGACCATCATGCACTTATTCTTTTGCTGAAAATAATATTTTTGATATCTTGCATTGATGGGGACATTCTCTGGAGTTCAGAAAAAGGTAGTTTGGTTTTTACATCCTTCTCAATAAAGGTCTACACCAAAGTTTGCTTCCCTATAATACAAAAAGGACATCGTGTCCTATTCAAGGACAAGCTGCCTTCCTACCGTTGCTTGACAAGTATCCCATGCATTTAATGCACATGGGAGTATATAAAGAGAAAGACCCTTTCCATTCAAGGTTACAAGTTTATGAAAAACTCTAAGTGAAAGTGTGCACCATCAGCAGACACCTTCTTCTCTCTACAAAAAGAACTTGTTGTTATTTTCTTTGTGTTATTTCAATAGTTCTGTTCTTTACTTTGAGTAAGATTGTTAGAATAGATTTCAATTTGTTCTGTTCCGGAACAATCAAAAGTTTTCTATGTGTAATTCTTGATTTCATATAAATAAAATTAAATTAAAGTGAAATTTTGCCTCTCCTTCTACAATACTGGTTCTACCTGCTAGTTCTTAGCTGGGACCAACAAGTGGTATCCGAGCAGGTCAGTTTAATCTAATAAACTTGATCTGTAATGGCATCATCTTCATCTTTAAAAAATGTTTCTTCTTAAAACTCTATTGCTGGATCATACGACAATTGCTCCATACCCAAACCACTAAAGTTCAACCCCAATAACCTCTCTCTGTGGAAAAGTCGTATGATGCTCTTCCTAGAAGGAGTTGACAGAAGATATCCTACCATACTTAGTGAAGGACCCTTTATTCCTAAAGTATGGGATCATTATAGTGCCAAAAGACAGATAAAGGAGAGGGTGCTGATGATTCTTATGAGGAAGAAAGAACAACAGCTACTGGGAGATATATCATCAAAGATCCTAGTAAGTATAATGATGATGACAAGCGTCTTGTAGCTCTTGATACTAAAGTCAGAGCCATCATTGCTCTATCACTGCCTGATGAGATTTATCATTCTCTTGTAATCTTTCCCACTGCTAAGGAAATGTGGTCCACTCTGTGTGTTCTTTATGAAGGTACGTCTGAAGTGAAAAGGAGTAGAAAGATTGCTCTTGTCAGAAAATATGAACTCTTCTCTTATGAGAAAGAAGAATCACTTTCAGACCACGATAATCATTTTAACAGTCTTTTTAATGATCTTAAACTGATGGGTCGCATTTATGATAATGAGGAAGTCATGTGCAAGTTTATGGACTGTCTTCCTGATTTTTGGGAAAACATCGGTACTTGTATAAAGACAACTAAGGATCTTGACTACTGCTCTTTATGAAACTCTTTTTAATTATGAACAAACCAAGTTGCAAAGGAAGTCTATCATTAAAGACATAAAGAGCTCTTCTCTAGCTGTCATAAGTGATTCTTCCAAAAATACTAAATGTATCCCTAGAATCACCTACCCTTCTGACGCTGACCACAACAGTCATTAAGATCCCGATGATCATTCGACTTAGTGATGCTGATGATGAAGGTGAGGAAATTTCTGTTAATCAACTGTCATATGGTATAGCCATACTGGCAGGTTACTCTAAGCCTAAATCTCATTTTTCCTCGGGTAAATCCTAATTTTCTAGAAAACCCTCTCAAAATTTCCCCAAGCACTCCTCTAATGATAAATCAAATAAGGAATGCTCTAAATGTGGGAAGAAAGGTCATTTTTCCTCTGAGTGTATAAATTTTCTGGAAAATCCAAATATTCTCCATCTGGCCGATTTTCTTCAAAATCTAGCAGACCCAGGCCAAAAACAAACTTTCTTCCACACAAAAGTTCAGCCAACCCGTTTCTTCTGTAAACTCTGAACGTGCTGAAAAGTACAAAGCTAAATATAAGAGAGAAAAAGAAAGAAATGAATTTCTTTCCAAAAAGGGAAAACGGTCTGCTAGCCGAATCCTATGACTGGGCAGATGAACCCACATCTAACAGTGATAAGGATATGGCCAACATATGCTTTATGGAAAAAATCAATGATATGAATGACTGTGAGGAACCTCCATTCTCAATGGCTTTTGTTTCAACATAATGTTCTTCCTCATGCACTCAGGTACATCCCTTTTTCTCTCTTTCTGACACTAAAAAGATTGAAGCATTTGACTCCTTGACAATTGACTACTATGATGCAAAAGATGCTAAAAAAAGGCAAATGCTCAAATAAAATCTCTTTCTTCTCAACTTAAAATATGTATTTCTCAACTCAAGCATTTTGATAAAATCAAGGCATAACTTGAAGATCTGAAAACCATTAATTTCACTCTTGCCAAGGAGTAAAATAAACTGCTAAAACGTCTTAAAAAGGAACAAGAGACTGTAAAAAGATGGACTAGTTCCTCTAAAAATGTAGAAACGATTTTCAAGACCAAATGCCTTGTGATGACAAATGTGGACTCGGTTTTGGAAAAAATGGACTTAGATCTTTCTTCAGATGTCCATGCTCTTGCTTGCTCTCCCCTCCTTTTATGAGTCATCTGCTAACGATTCATATAATTCTCAATCTATGGACACTCCTGGCCTTTCTGAAGCTTTGAAGTTTAGAATGCTCATCAAAGCCAAAGGCAATACTTCACATCTTGAAGATGAGGAAGCCCAAGACTCAAACGACCCTTCCAAACCCATGCATGAGCCGATGAAATCCCTAACCATAGATGAAGCTTCTTCCTCTGAACCTAATCCTGCTAAAATTCCCAAAGGAGAGTCTCAGTCTATGGGTAAAAGGGTGTCTGCAATTGAAAAGGGAAAATCATATGCATCTGCCGATTTTCCTTCAAAAAGAAAAGTTTCTAAAAATGGTCATTTCTCTACTCCATCTGTTCCCCGATATGTGAACATCAAGAAATCCAAATCTAAAGATTCCTCCTTATCTTCTAATCCAAATATCGTCAAAGGAATCTTAGGTTCGAAACCTCACACCTCTTTTACCTCTTCTGTCAAAACCATCAAAGTTGATGTGAAAAATCAAAACAAGGAAGTTGGTCAAAGCTCCAAAAAGGTTTTTATTTATAGAAAATGCTATAATTATGGAGACACCTTTCACCTTGCTAAAGACTGTCCAAAAGAAAGAATTGACATAAATAATGCTAAAGATTACTCTCCCTCTTCTTCTTCTAACCCAAAAGGACCCATCTCCAAATGGGTACCAAAGAACTAATTTTTCTGTGACTGCAGGTCTACGGACATCAACAAATCTGGTATCTAGATAGTGGATGTTCACGACATATGACTGGTAATAAATCTCTTCTCATTAACTTCGTGCCAGCCATAGGTCCTTCTGTAACCTTTGGTGATAACTCCAGCAGCACTAAAGGTTATGGAACCCTTACAAATGGTTCTGTTACTTTTAATAAAGTAGCATATGTTGAAGACTTAATGCACAATCTCTTGAGCATAAGTCAGCTATGTGATCTGGGGTACAAAGTAACTTTTGAACTGTCGATGTGCACAATTACTGACAAAAGTATGCAAGTTGTGCTATCCGGCTACATAAAATAAAATGTCTATGTCATAGACATGGGACAAAGTTCGTATTTCGGAACAAACATCGGTTTTGTCTCCGAAAACTCTGCTAAGAGAAGCTGGCTATGGCACAAGCGTCTCTCTCATCTCAACTTCAAGACTCTGAAGGTTCTTTCTAATAAAGAACTTGTCACTGGAATGCCAAAGTTATCATTTGTAAAAGAAAAGCTATGTGCTGCATGTGAAAAAGGAAAGCTCACAAAATCCTCTTTCAAGTCCAAACAATGTTTTTCCATCTCTCTACCCCTCCAAATGCTTCACATGGATCTATGTGGACAGCCTTGGTGGAAGAAGGTACATATTAGTTATTGTTGATGAATTTACTCTTTATACTTGGGTATTCTTTCTCAGGTATAAGAGTGACACTACTGAAGAAATCATGAAGTTCATCAAAAAGTCTGAAGTATTGAATGGACAACTTGTGAGATCTGTAAGAAGTAACAATGGTACTGAATTCCGAAACAGTACTTTTGATGACTTTTTCAATGAAAAGGGCATCTCTCAAAATTTCTCAGCTGTCAGGACTCCACAACAAAATGGTGTGGTAGAAAGAAAGAACATGACCCGGTGTGAAGCTGCCAGATCCATGCTGAGTGAATCAAACCTCCCTACCTACTTCTGGGCAGAAGCAATTAACACTGAATGCTTTACCCAAAATAGGTCCATTATTGTAAAAAGGCACAATAAAACTCCATATGAAGTCTTCTATGGTAGAAAACCAAATATTGGTTTTCTCCAAGTTTTTGGGTGTGTTTGCTTTATCTTAAATTATAGAGAAAATCTGGGAAAATTTGATCCTAAAGTTGATGAAGGAATCTTTGTGGGATATTCTCTCACCTCTAAAGTCTTTAGAGTGTACAATCTTCAGAGGAAATGTATTGACGAATCTATTCATGTCAAGATTGTTGATTTTAAAGTATCATTTCTCTCATGTGATGATGATGAATTGAATAGACGGATTTCCTCTTGTATTGGTGATGGTCCCCACTCTACATCACCAGACCCAATTCCCATTGTACCTTCTCCTCAGAATTCTCTCTCCCAAAATAATGATCGCTCCACATCTTCAAACCCTTCTCCTGACCAAGGAAGCAATTCTCAACCAAACTAATCTACCTAAAACAAAAATTCTCATGAAGACACTCATCCAAGCACCTCATCTTCACAACCACCAAGTATTCCATCTTCATCCAGTCCAGCTAGGCATGGGAATGAGGCGGGTATGGGGCGGGGACCTCAATCCCCATCCCCGTCCCCGATCATTATATTCATCCCCATCCCCGTCCCCGTCCCCGCCGGGGAATATCATCATATCCCCATCCCCACCGGGGAACGGGGATCCCCAACGGGGATTTTTTCCCCGATCGGAATTTTTTTAATACAAAAAATATTATAAAATACATAATATATATATATTATACATATATATTATTATATATTTAAAAAATATTTAAATATATATTTTCAGATTATATATTATATATATATATATATATATTATACATATTATAAAATACGGGTACCCGACGGGGCGGGGAGTGAGATGCCCGTCCCCGTCCCCATCCCCGGTTTTAGAAAAAACGGGGATCCCCGTCCCCGTCCCCAATACCCGGTTTTGCGGGGAATCCCCGTCCCCGACCGGGGCAGGTGGACCGGGTTACCCGACGGGTCGGGCGTGATTCCCATGCCTAAGTCCAGCCGATCTACCCTTTCCCACTCCTGAAGATTTCCCTTCTACCTCTCAATCACAAGCTTCTTTTCCTCCAGCATTACCTCCCGCTACCAAACGGATAAAAGATAATTCAATTGATCAAATAATTGGTGGTCAACAAGCTGATGTCCAAACCAGAAGAGGAATAGGCAACATCTGCCTCTATGCGAATTTTCTGTCACTTGTAGAACCAAAGAAAATTGAAGAAGCTTTAGCCGATCCGTGTTGGATCACTGCAATGCAGGTAGAACTCTCTCAGCTTGAAAGAAATAAAGTATGGAGACTGGTTCCTCGTCCTTCCAAGAAAACTATTATAGGAACCAAGTGGGTCTTCAGAAACAAGATGGATGAAGAAGGTAATGTGATCAGAAATAAAGCCAGGCTGGTAGCTCAAGGTTATCGGCAAGAAGAAGGAATTGATTATGATGAAACTTTTGCTCCAATTTCCACACTTGAAGCCATAAGAATATTCCTTGCCCATGCTGCCTACAAGAATTTCAGAGTGTCGAGAAGGATGTTTACAAGTAACAATGAATATATCTAATGATTAACTTTGTATTGAATGATTAGAGAGGTACAAAAGGTTTGAACGGAAAACTCTCTCTGAACCTATGAAGCGCACAATACAATTATCATTAACGTCTCACCTAATTCTCACACAATCCAACATTATATACCTAGGGCTTAATGCTTAAATCCCAAGGTCTATTAACACAATAAGCCCAATTCACAATATAAGGCTTTTACAATTATAAACCAATAAGCCTATTATTTTCTTTATATCACTTTCTATTTTCTAGAACATTTATGGTCCTAACAGATATCAAAAATGCATTTCTCAATGGAGAATTATCTGAAGAAGTCTATGTGAAGCAACCTCCTGGATTTGAAGATTCATATCACCCTCACTATGTGTTCAGACTGGATAATGTTCTATATGGCCTTAAACAAGCTCCTCGTGCCTGGTATGATACTCTATGATACTCTGGCCGATTTTCTCCTGAAAAACAAATATTCTCGGGGTAAGATAGAGAACACTCTTTTCATCAAGCAAACTGCAGGTAATCTCATTCTTGTTCAAATTTATGTGGATGACATCATTTTTGGTGCTACTGATGAATCACTATGTGATGAGTTTTACTCTCTCATGAAAAGTCAATATGAGATGAGTATGATGGGAGAGTTGACATTTTTTTTGGTCTCCAAGTAAAACGATCTTCTGAAGGAATTTTAATAAATCAAAGTATATACATTCTATGACACCACCTCTGAAAATTTGAAAATTGCTCCCCCACCAAGAAGCAAAATTCAGTTTCCACCTCTACCGCTGAAGCTGGATATGTAGATGTCGTACTCTAATCTTCTGGATGAAAAATCAACTAATAGATTATAATCAAATATATTCTCATGTACCAATCCTATGTGACAACTCAAGTGCCATTGTCATTGCAAACAATCCTGTGCTTCACTCCAGATCCAAACACATTAACATAATATATCACTTCGGGGGTGTTTGGGATTGCATATTTAAAACAACTTATGCTTATTTTTAAAAGTGCTTATTAACTTATGTCATGCTCAAAAGGAGTTGGAGGTAAAAATGTAATTTGGATAAAAAAGTTATAAGCACTTTCAAATAAGTCAGAATTGATTAACTTATCAAAAACAACTTATTTGTGGTGGGCAAAAGTCATAAGCACTTTTCTTCTTTCCAATCCAAACACTAAAAATAGCTTATTTGTGGCGAGGAAAAGCAATAAGCAAATAAGTCAAAAAAAAGCAATCCCAAACACCCCCGAATCATAGATCACATCTCCACATGTGATATCAAGGTTCTAAATGGCGTGAGACGTGGCGTGGCGGCGAGACCAAGCCTCAAGCCTTAGGAGCCACGACGAGGCCATGACATTTATCAAGGCGTGAATTATGACGGCAAATCTCTATATCATATATAATATTATATATAAAAACATATATTTTGTACTATTAATCGACGAGTCAATGATAATAAACAAGCTAAATTAGGTAATATATTAAAAAACTAGCAAATAAGACATTAAAACATGAAGAAAAATCAAATATCGTGTTACAAAAGACTGCACATTAGGCCATGGCGTGCCACAGGCATAACGTGACGTGAGATACAAGCCTTATGCCACGACGCGTCATGGCGGCTGTCGCGGCGAACCTTTTAGAACATCATGTGATATAGAGATGCACTTTATCCCCACTGATCTTCAACTGGTCGATCTCTTCACAAAGCCCCTAGATGAAGCTCGGTTCAAGTTTCTCATAGGAGAGCTTGTCATGTTTAATTTTACTACTTAATATATATATATTATGTATGGTATCCATCGGTAGAAAAGTCTGGCCGAAGCTTAAAATCGGCGGCTCGAACCACCTCTGCCGACCAAAACTCTTGTCGACCTCCCTTCGACCCACCTCTCTTGACGAATATGATATCTGCCGATCACATCTGTTGCCGATCTCATCACCTCCGAACCTCGTCTCCACCGACCGCTCATTCCAGCCGATAGTTATCACCGAACATTCCAGCCGACTGTTGTCTCCGCCGATACCGAAGTCCCTGCCGACTTCAACCTCGCCAACTAAAATCGGCTTGTTCCTTCTTGCTGATGTCATCGGCACACATTTCCTGTCGATACCCTTTGTCGATACCACGTTTTCTCTGACCCCAATGGTAAGATATTTCAGCCGATGTTTTTCCTTCTCTTATGTACTTATCCTCTCCACTATTCGAGGATGACATGACCCACTTTCCCACGTCACATGTCAGTTAAGATGTGACCTTTCCACTACTCCATACACCCTATTTTCTCTTCAACCTCCCAATGTTAAATTTCCCTCATTATTACCCCTAAAAACCCTGATCTCTCACCCTTTCATCTTTCTTCCTTCTCTCTCTTATTAATACCCACTCCCGGGTATTCTCATCCTTTTCTGTCCATCATCTTCCTCAAGCATTCTCTCTCTCTCTCTCTCTCTCTCTCTCATTAGCTGCAGCTTCTCTTCTCCAATGGCGTCCTCAACCACACCTGTCAAAGCCTGTAAAGCTCTCAAGAACACCGTGGCTCCTCCCCCTACCACACATGATGATCTTATTTTCAACCAATTCAACTATGTTGCACGGTTTGAGGTTGATCCAAACCATTCGGACTTCACCCCTATCTTATTATTCTTGCAAAAATCACGTCTTCAATATGCATTTACCAAGACTCTCAAGATGAGCAAAATGCTCAATGGAAACTTCTAGCTATCATGTGTCTACGATGACACCATTCACCAAATCTCGGCTTCCATTCTCTCGGATTCAAACGCGCACGATCTCACTTTTGGGGCCGAGGATGTTCGTTCCACTCTACATCTTCCTACTTACCCATCCTATGAACAATTTCTTCTCGGAACTGAACATGAGGATGTTGTTCATGCTCTCAACTACAAGCATGGCCTTAATGATCGAAGTCCCGGAACTCTTCTTCGTAAAAACATGGATGGGATTTGGAATTTCTTTCTCCCATGTTATTCTCTGTTTAAGCCTCAAAACGGGTGGTCACGACCAATCCCCGTCCTATATTACCCAACTCGCTCATGTCTTATCTTTCAAAGGAAGATCGACTTTTCTCAATATCTCTTTGAGGAGTTGGTCAATGTGATCACTCCCCCCCAAAGGACCTCAGGTGGCCTACCCACGGTTCATCTCCATGATAATACACAAAAAGATGGCAGATGCTCTTTCCGCCGACCGAAAATCGGCCCAGCCAAAATTTACATACGATTTTGTTCCGCCGATGGTGAGCAAGTCGATTCTCAACCGTGACCCTTTTGCCTCCGATCGGCCACTTCTTACAGGCATGGTTTCCATCATTAACTTTCCTGATCTGCAATAGGGTGATGCCAGGTACACTCTCGGTCCTCGACCAACTGTGTCTGTAGCTCCTTCCACTGTAGTGGCCCTCCTCCCAAGTGAAATCGGTAAGCAAAAAGAAAAAATCAAAAGCTTCCGGTACCTCCGCACTTGCTTCTATGACCATACCACCGAAAGAACCTTCGGTGGTTCCCCCGGTCATTAAACCCTCTCACAAGCGGAGGCACTCTAAATCCCCATCCAAGTCTTCTCTAAAAAGACTTAGGAGACCATTGGGGGCCGAACCATCTCATCCAACCACCGATTCTCAAAAATCGGGGGCTGTTGAAACTATCCCTACTGGGCCCCAGGAATCTGTTCAGCCTAAGCTTACCTCCTCCGTTGCCTCTCAAAAGGCTTCGGTTGTACAGTTGGGGACCTGCAACATTTCCTCATCCACTTATTCCTTAATGGACGGGGATGACTTGTATGTCCCCGGTCCAAGGTGCCGACTTCTCACTGCACGACCTTATACCCGACCAATCATTGGTCGATGTTTCTGCACAACCCCATGAAGGGTCGACTACTCAAGAAGCCGGTCCGGAGGGGTTTCCCTCTTTTTTAGGATACTCAAGAGCCCTCTAATATTTTTGACGAACAGGATCCCTCCCCGATTACACAAAAAGAGGTGTTGGACATGCAGACTTCTCCCCGCCGAACCCCTCAGAAATCGGCAAGAACTCCCTAGAGATCTCCTCAAAAAATTGGCAGGATCAGCCCACCGATCCCCTCAGTCTTCTCCCTGCCGATTTCCAGTTCCCACTCCTCGCCGATCCCCTCAAGGATCGACAGGGACCTCTACGCGCCGATCACCTTCACCACAAATCCCTCCTCCTCCCAAAGATACCCACCATAAGTCCCAACATCACCATCCTCCCCCGATGATGAACCTTCTCATGCACCATACTCTTCACCACAATCCTCTTCAACCGGTGGATCCTCTCTAAGTCCACCACCAAGCCCCGCCGACAATTGTTGGCCGATTGCCAATCTTACCTGCTCAATCTTCAAGCACTTTTCCTCATCACCCACCTACTTCTACTCGCCCCAAGTTACAACTCCCCAACCAACGTGAACCACTAGCTTCATACTCAACTGCCAGATTTCCAGCCGATCTCCTCGAAGACACCAGAGATACTAATCGATAGCATCACATGGTTAGAGGTCAGTTTGAGACTTTCTGTAATACCCCGGGTAAGTTAGTTAGTTAAATTCTAGTTCCGTTAAAATTAATTAACTTTATAATTAATGTTTAGGGTAAATTTGGATTAGTTTATAAATCTAAGGTGTTTGGGTCATTAATGATTAGTTTAGGGACTAGAATGGTAAAATTGGTTTGATAATATCTCTTAACCTCCAGATATTATCCAAAAAGCAGAAAAATCAGTTTAAGGTGTACGTGTGTGTTTTGAGAAGAAGCAAAAAGGGAAAAGAAGGGTTAGGGGTTCATTTGGTGTACTTGGAAGTGAATTCATGTATGTTTCCATTACATTTTATGTTGGTAATTGCTAATAAGTAGTTTCCATCGGAGTAGAATAGTCGAATTCATATCTGGTAGTATTTTCTGTTGAATCTGGGTAAAAAGAGGGTAAACCGACAGAGGTTCCCGGACAAAATGAATGTGTCCGGGTAGTTTTGTTGGTGGTGTCCGGATGATGTTCTAAAGGTGTCCGGACGAGTCTTTTATCCGGGTAAGTCTCTCGTTTCAATGGTTTCCGGATGATATAAGATACCGGATGGTATCCGGGTTACTTTGGTTTCCGGGTGTCGTCCGGGTTGTTTATGCCGTCCGAAAAGTTATGCTTTCCGGATTGTGTGAGTTGTCCGGATACTTTGGCTGATTTAGTTATTTTGAGACTTGTGATACTTTTGAGTATCCAGGAACCTGTGTTTTGTTGACTATTGGATAGGGAATGAATGAGGACTGACTATTCTGTGGACTTGACTTAAGTTCGGGTTTGGGGGAAACATTTGAGGATAAGAGTTAGATAGATGTATCTAGAGTTCTTAATCCTAGTAAGTCTTATGTGTTCTATATGGTAAAAAGATACTTGCATCTGATTGTTTCAGATACTGTGAATTTGGAGTGAAAGCTGAATCTTGTGGAAAAAGACTAGAACGAGTTTTGATAAACAAACAGGTGAGTTTTATATTAAAACATTTTTAAACTGGAATACATATATGTGTGGGGTGGGAATATGATAGATGGTGTGATTATATGTTTATGTTTGAAATATAATATATTGAGATATTGTATTTACATGAGCATACTCTATATGAGAATACGTTGGCCGGGCTTAGGATCGGTGGTGTTGGCTGTAATACTCGTACAGCGGTGTTGGCTGTAATTGTCGTACAGCGGAGTTAATTTATTAGTTGGCTTGCAACCAACTAATATGGCCATGGAAATGAGACAGGGAAGTACACAATGCATGAGTCCTATTTGGTATTTATACTTGTGATATATATATATATATATATATATATATATATATATATATATGATGGTTGTGCAAATGGTTTTAAAACTAACAGGGATTTTCTCACTTAGACCTCTAGGTCTAACCCTCATTTTTGTTTTAAAAATATGTATTCCAGGTCGTGGATCGGGTAAGAGCAAATGAGAAGAGTACTATGTGTTTAGCTTTTGGAAGAAGGATGTTATGAAGACTAAGACGTGTTTTGCTGTTCTAATTTCATAACTAGATATCATGTATGTAATTAGCAATAAGTTTGTAACAAAATACCTTATTTTTGATGTAAAGACTAAGGGACCTTACTTGTTATATTATGAATCTTTTGGTTATGTAACGATGTTATGAAATATTAAGAGGAAGGAACCGGCGGTCCAACTAAGGGGAGCACTCTGGACCGGCCGAAGGGAAGAAGGTCGTAAAAGACAAAGGGAAAGGTAAACTGTCGTCTGAAGAAGATGCCAAAAGGGCCAAAGAAGAAAAAGATGCAAAAATACAAGGCCATACCCTCTGATGTTGACAGACTCAAACTTCAACCTCCTTCCAAGGTAATTCGTGAACCTGGTCTTTGTCAGGCAGAATTAAAGGATGTTGCCGATCTATAATGAAGACTAGATGCCGATAAGGAGCTCTCCTTAAAAGTTGCTGGTGAGGAAGCTCCTGAAACAACTGACCCGATCCAAGCTCAACTTGCCGAGCTTCAAAATTTGGAAGGTTCAACTAAGGATGTTGCTGATAAGAGGGAAAGAGATCTCAAGTGGTACAAACGGGCTCTGACGGAGAGGATCAACAAATCCAAAGTTGTCGAGGTAAAAGTCGGCACAACCAAAGCTTCCAAGACTGATATTCGGCTGGTGGTGACTCGGGCAGATGGGACCATGCGCAACATAAGGTTTTACAACCTTGATCAACGTGGTCTCACCGAGTGATACGAGATTGCCGAATGCTTGAAGTTATCAAAGAATCAATACAGGGTTGAAGCAAATAAATATCTAAATGGGCTTCTGGATAGATTGAAGAAAATCAAGAAGAAGTACAATGTGGTTCATATTCTTAAAGAAGAGGCCCATATTCAGAAATTCAAAAAAATTTACTTCACCGTGCCGACATGTAACAACCCAACTTAAATAATAAAGCTTAAACAACATGAATTAAACAACTCGCCAAAACGGCTCCAAAATACTATCATAAACATACGAGTACATAGCAGGGTTTACGGAAACAACCCATTATACAACTGAGATTTCTAAAGACTATGCTTGACATGCTAAATATAATGGCTTCCTTCTAGTCCAAAGCTTCACGCTCACGCTTTCTCCTTGCCCTTACTAGAGCCTTCTACTTAGCGCTTACCTGAAAGTGGTTTAGTTTTTGGAAAAGCGAGGGTTAGACCATAGGGTCTAGTGAGTTCCCTCTAGAAACAAAACATTCGCGCCACATAAAACATTGTAGACAGTATATAAGCCTTTATAAAAAAAATCACAACTTTAAAACATTCAAACTTTCAAACGCAAGAACTACACATGTAAATGACACACTGAAGTCACGCACACCTGTGACAACGTGTCAATCTCACACTGCCTTAACTGGAACACACCCTCCATGGCATAAACGGGACACACACCCCGATATGAGCACTGGCGGGACACACCCCCGACTTAGCCATAATAGGTCCACTTCCAAATGTATGCATACATATTATCTCAACTTTTTCAAATATAGCAAAACATGAAGTTTCATATAAAAGATAAAACATGCAGTTCTATATCATCTCATGCGATTAAAAATAACATATAGATCAACACATTTTCAGTTAGAAAGACTCACCTGCCGTCCTTGCTTAAGTATCCTCACTTACGTCTTTGACCTCTAAACGGGATAGCTACGATAAATCATGAGAAAGATAAGCTACCCGAATATTCTTTGACGATTACTCTCAACTCTTACTCAAGCCTTTTCTTAACTAATCCCACAAAGAAATCAGATTCTCTTATAGGAAGAAGTTAACTAGCACATGAGTGTGTACCCTGGATAGCGCAATCCAGATACCTCCTTTCCGGATACCCACGTCCGGATACCAACTTCCGGATACCAACATCCATATAACACACATCCGGATCCGCACAACCAGAAAACTATATCCGGATACTACCGGGTTCAGTCTATCACCCCGCTTGTCCGGATATGATGGCTATCGAATTTTGAAGCAAAAACATCCGGATAACCGAATACCCGAATACGAATTCCACCTGGATACCATTGATTCTGGATTGTGACCCTTATCCGGATAATGGCGACTGTCCGGATTATCGCACTGTACGATTTAGAAAAAAACCCTCTATCCTGATAAGGTTTACTCCAAGCAGATTCATGCCTCCAAAATCAAGGAGTTTATATACTAAATACATTCTTATTGAAGATTTAGAATCCGATCACCGTCTTTCATCACAATCCCAACATATTAACCCCAAATGTTCTAAAACCCTCTTTAATCATGAAAAATCTAATCACAAAGCAATAAGAGGGAGTAAGATTGGAAACTTACCATGAAGAACCTGATGTATTAGATATCTCCAATCAGCACCTTCCTTTTTGATCTTCTCGAAATCGCACACAGTTCTTTAGCCTCCACGGTATGAGAATGATTAGAGAAGAAAAGGCTTTTAGGGTTTTAACCCCATCTCCCACTAAGTACCAATAGACCAATGAACTTTAAATCTTTAAAAAAATCCACTAGCCATCCAACCATTTTACTTATTAAACTCTCGGTTATTAAACGACACCTTCATCAAAATCGGCCAAGGAGACTGTATTCAAGGACCTAGCTGCTCAAGGAAAAGTTCCAGATGTCAGAAATCTGAAGCTGACCATTCCAACAATACATATCTACCTTTCATCCACCGTTATCTCTTGGCCAATTCGAAGCATTTACTTACATTATGCAAGAGGCATTATTAACTTCTTCAGGACCGAACAGGTCCCCATAGCTGGTACTATCTTCTTGGAAGGTATCCTCTCCATCATCACCAACATACCTGAAGCTACTTACATCCGTCAAGACATCCAAGACGAACTACAAAGAAGAAAGAAGTGATATTTTTGTTTTCTTTTCATAACCCTTGACATATACATGTAATTCTCTACTTTGTTCCTTCAAGCTTTTAATACAAGTACACTTTTGTTTTGTTTTTTTTTGTTTGTAAAGCTAAACTTTATTCTTTCATTCATTTGTAAATGTGGGATACACTTAACAAATCCCTAAAAGAACAAAAAGAATGGCTTATGTGAAAAGAATCCAAAAGAGTAAATCAGGGTCAAAATTAAATATTCAGTATGTTACTCTTTTATTTCTTAAGTATTGATTTCATGCTCAAATAGGGGGAGATTGTTGGGTCACCTAAGATTTGAAGATGACCTCATAGTCTTTCATTTCTACAACATCTCATACTTAGTCATATATCCAAAGTTCGGTGAAGTCGAAGATTAGCCAAAAAAAACAAAGAAGCAGTGTATCTACTAATGCGGATTAAAGATGAAATTTTCAACTAACACCTAAGCTGCTTCTGCCGATCCTACATTCAACACCATCGGCCAATATGGTCCTGCTGATCCTTCATTATGTATCATCGGCCATATGGTTGTGCCAATTCATACTCCAAATCGGTGGAGTGTTGCTCCCACCGATTTTGTCTATGACAAATCGATGGGAACCACATCAGCCATCATGCACTTGTCCTTTTGTTGAAACGAATATTTTTTATATCTTGCATTGATGGGGACATTCTATGGAGTTCAGAAAAAAGTAGTTTGGTTTTTACATCCTTCTCAGGAAAGGTCTACACCAAAGTTTGCAGGTCAACTCTGCTTCCCTACAAGACAAAAAGGACATCATGTCCTATTCAAGGACAACCTACCTTCCTACCCTTGCTTGAGAAGTGTCCCATGCATTTAATGCACATGGGAGTATATAAAAGGGAAGACCCTTTCCATGCAAGGTTACAAGTTTATGAAGATCTCTAAGTGAAAGTGTGCACCATCGACAGACACCTTCTTTTCTCTACAAAAAGAACTTGTTGTTATTTTCTTTGTGTTATTTCAATAGTTCTGTTCTTTACTTTGTGTAAGATTGTTAGAACATATTTCAATCTGTTCTGTTCAGCAACAATCAAAAGTTTTCTATGTGTAATTCTTGATTTCATATCAATAAGAATTAAATTAAAATGAAATTTTTGAGTATTGTATTCACCCTTCTACAATACTGGTTCTACCTGCTAGTTCTTAGCTAGGACCAACACGATGTTTCTCCAATACGCTGTGAAGGTATATCTATAACATACATAAATAATATATGAACTCGAAACAAAATAAGAAAAGTAATGGTCGATCAATAAAAAATAATGCCAGGAAAGATGATGACCATGCATGCATGAATACTACATAACTACATTCGTGAGCTTTAATTCAGTTTCATGAAAGTATTGGAATACACTTACATGATGAGTGTCTATATTAAAACCTTGTAATTCTTTATCACTAACTATAACAAAAAGGCACACCACAAATTTTGGTTGATCTTTTTATCACATTCATGTTTCTGCATTTATCTTTAGATCAATGTTAATTCATTATTGATATTTTTTAGTTATATATTTTTGAAAGTTTTTAGATCTTTGAATTGGACCTGTCATCCTCAACATTTTTCATCATACTCGTCACACAAAAACCAACCCCAACAATGAACATTGATGCATCTTGTTAGAGTATATTTGTCAATATGTATAGTCCAGGGTTCATTCTGTAATTACTTGTAACTTACATTGTATAAATAGGTTACTTAGCTTTGTTATTAGGTTAATCAGTCTATTTTGTAATCGCTCTCAATATATGAAAAGCTGCCGCACAGTTCAGCCATTTCTCTCTCTCTCTCTCTCTCTCGATTGCTCATAGATTGATTCCTACTCGAATTCTAACATGGTATCAGAGCTGTACGTACGTCTCTCCTACACGATTGATTGCTTGATTTCTGCAATTTATTTTCACTATTCTTCCTGGTTGCGATTTGCCGAATTGTTTGAAGTCGCCGCACTGTAAACCTAATTTCACACACTTCCGGTATTTTCTTTCTACCGGGACTCGCATCTCACACTCACGGTATTGTTATTTTACCGGATCTCGCACTTGTTTAACTTAATTCCCGGTACCACAATCCGAGTCCCGCAACTCAATACCAGTCCTTTAATCTCGGTATTTTTCCAAAATCCCGGTATTTTTTTCCTTTAAATACCGGTACTTTTCTCTTAAATTACCGGTATTTTCTTTTATTTGACTAAAACTAATCTCCCGGTACTAAACCAAGTCCCTCAATTTCAAGTCCCTCAATCTAAGTCCCTCAATTTCAAGTCCCTCAATCTAAGTCCCTCAATCTCAAGTCCCTCAATCTCAAGTCCCTCAATCTGCCAAGTCCCTCGGTTTGATCCGCGAATACAGGGTTTGAGAACATCTTCAATCCGGAACTCACAATTCTCACATTCCGGAACACTTCGTTGGTCTTCAGTTCCAGTTCTCAAACAGTTCAAATCGTTTCTAGTTCAGATGGTTTTCAATGGCCAGCCTCAATACAGTGACTGCACGTTTTGTCACTCTATTTCTCATCTTCTTCTCGACTGCCCAATTCGAAAATGTCGCTGGTGTGGAATTACACAACCACGACACTATGGGTCTGACTGTCTAAAGCATCCACGAAATTCAGATAAGCAAAAGCAACAACGCACTCAGTCATATGCTGGATCAATCACTCAAGACTCCTCTATGCCGACAATTCAGGCACCGCATAGCATCAACTCATCGTCTGACCTTATGGAACTTCTGCGCCGAAACCAAGAGCTTATAGAGCGACTCATGACAGGTTCTATGGGTATGAATTCTCAGTACAATAGCTCAGCACCAGGTAACCCTTGGCTATTTGATTCTGGATGTTGTAACCACATGACACATAAGGCTGACGGGTTTATCTCTAAGCAAACCTCCAGCATGTTCTCATCAGTCCGTACTGCGGATGACACACGCTTACCAGTATCTTTCAGTAGAACTGTATCTACCACCAATATTCAATTACCTGATGTGCTACATATTCCAAACTTATCTCTGAGTCTGATTTCTATCACTCAGCTTATGGAATCCGGACTAATTGTTTTGTTTCATCCTTCTGGTTGTGTTGTGCAGGATCCAAAGACCAAGCAGATTCTTGGAGTAGGCCGTAAAGTTGGTTGGATGATTGAAGTGGTCTACCTCCGTCTCCCCTTACACTCATCAAATCTTGTTGCTTCTGTTTCCAGTACCCCTTCCTTTGAATTATGGCATAAACGTCTACGACATTTATCTCTAGCTAGGATAAAACTGTTAGCTAGTTCAGGACTGTTAGGCAACACCTCTTCTGAAAACGTTTCTTGCTTATCCTGTCAACTTGGCAAACATCATGCCTTACCTTTTCACCTAAATGAATTTAAATCTGCTTCCCCTTTTGATCTCATTCACTCTGATGTTTGGGGACCAACACCACATCCATCCATGGGTGGTTCATGATACTTTGTTATCTTTATCGATGACCACACACGCTTCACATGGATATATCTCATGAAACATCGCTCCGAACTACCTCAAATATATATCACCTTCGCTCGTATGATTCTGACCCAGTTTTCCAAGCCCCCATAAAGATTCTTCGAGCAGATAATGCTATGGAATACAAGGAATCTTCTCTTCTCTCTTTTCTTCAATCTCAGGGTACACTTTCTCAGTACTCCTGTCCCGGCACCTCTCCGCAAAATGGACGTGCAGAACGTAAACATCGTCACATCCTCGATACTGTTCGTACTCTATTAATCTCAGCCAACTGTCCAGAACGTTTTTGGGGGGAAGCTGCCTTCACGGCTATTTATACCATCAACCGACACCCGACCCCCATCCTAAATCAAAAGTCTCCTTATGAAGTGCTCCATGGGGTCTCCCCTACATATGAACTTCTAAAAGTATGGGGTTGTGCCTGCTTTGTTCAGTTACAACCTCATGAACACACCAAACTCGAACCTCGTTCTCGATTATGCTGTTTTCTTGGCTATGGTATTGAACACAAGGGTTATCGTTGTTGGGATCCAGTCTCTAAGAGACTACGTATATCCCGTCATGTCACATTCTGGGAACATCTCCCCTTCTCAACAGTGTCTAAATTTCAAGACATACCAAATCCTTCCACTTCCTTCTTCACTGATAACTCTATCGCTTTGGACTCACTCCAATTAGATCCCCTACTCACCTCTCCATCTGATCCACCTCCTTCAGTCTCACCTCCATCTGTGACCTCACCATCTGTCCCACCTCCTTCCATCTCACCTCCATCCGAGCCTAATTTTGTGCCATCTGTTCCACCTCCTTCCGTCTCGTCTCAACCTGAGCCATCATCTATGCCATCTGTGCCATCTGATCATGCTCACTCATCTGCACCACCTCCAATAACTACTTCTGAGCCATCTGCTGAGTCTATGGATCCTAGCTCCTCTCAACCACAAGATGGAGCGTGATGTTCAGACCGGGTAAGACAAGTTCCTTCTCACCTTCGTGATTATCATTGTTATGCTACATTGCTGTCCAACCATTAACCCACTTCCTACAAGGAAGCTGCCTCTAACCCTGTTTGGAAGGAAGCTATGACTGAGGAACTCCAGGCTCTTGACAAAGCCAATACATGGGAGTTTGTTCCCCTCCCACCGGGCAAGTCACCCATTGGTTGCAAATGGGTCTTCAAAATCAAAACAAAGTCTGATGGATCTATTGATCGTTACAAAGCACGTCTTGTCGTAAAAGGCTTCAATCAAGAATATGGCATTGACTACGAGGAAACGTTTGCTCTTGTGGCTCGGGTCACCTCGGTTCGTAGTCTTCTAGCCATAGCTGCCACCAAGAGATGGCCACTCTATCAGATGGATGTCAAGAATGCCTTTCTAAATGGCGATCTCGAAGAGGAAGTCTACATGAGACTTCCTCCAGGTGTGACCTCTCATCAAGGTCATGTATGTCGACTTCGAAAAGCCCTCTATGGCCTCAAACAAGCTCCTCGTGCTTGGTTTGAAAAATTCAGCAATACTGTCATCTCATTGGGGTTCTCTCCGAGTAATTATGATTTCGGCTTGTTTACTCGGACTACTACTGCAGGTACTATTCTACTCCTATTGTACGTTGATGATATGATCATTACCGGAAGTGACTCTACAGGTATCAATCATCTCAAAAGGTCTCTCAGCTCTTGGTTTGAGATGAAAGATCTTGGTAACCTACACTACTTCCTTGGCCTTGAAGTTTTATTTGACTCTTCTAGCATCTATCTCTGTCAAGCCAAGTACATCTCAGACCTGTTGTCCAAAGCTGGGATCACGGACAACAAAGTTGCATCTACACCCATTGAGCAAAATCTGCACCTTGCTCCCAATGTCGGAACCCCACTGCGGGATCCTACACGGTATCGTCAACTAGTTCGTTCTCTGGTCTATCTGACTGTTACTCGACCGGATCTTGCTTATGCAGTTCATATAGTCAGCCAGTTCATGGCTCCTCCGTGCTCCGATCACTATGTCGCGGTTCTTCGTATCCTTCGATACCTTAAAGGGACAATGTTTCATGGACTTCACTACTCGTCCACATCGTCCTTAAGTCTTCGTGCCTTTTCCGATGTTGACTGGGATGGAGACATAACTGATCGTCGCTCCACCACTGGATATTGTTTCTTCCTTGGAGACTCTCTTATCTTCTGGCGCAACAAGAAACAATCTCTGACAGCTCGCTCTAGTACGGAAGCTGAATATCGAGCCCTGGCTGACACTACTCAAGAACTGGTATGGCTACGCTGGTTACTGTCTGATATGGGTGCGCACCAGTTTTCCCCAACACCATTGTGGTGTGATAACAACAGTTCTATTCAGATTGCTCACAATGATGTTTTTCATGAGCGAACAAAGCACATCGAGATTGACTGTCACTTCACCCGCCAACATGTTCTTCGCAAAACCGTTCGACTTCTACCAATTTCAACCATTGATCAGACTGCAGACATCTTTACCAAAGCTCATCTTCTAGGGCGTTTTCGGGCTCTTGTTTCCAAACTCAACTTGGATCATTCTTCCCCCACTTGAGTTTGAGGGGGGGGAGGTGTTAGAGTATATTTGTCAATATGTATAGTCCAGGGTTCATTCTGTAATTACTTGTAACTTACATTGTATAAATAGGTTACTTAGCTTTGTTATTAGGTTAATCAGTCTATTTTGTAATCGCTCTCAATATATGAAAAGCTGCCGCACAGTTCAGCCATTTCTCTCTCTCTCTCGATTGCTCATAGATTGATTCCTACTCGAATTCTAACACATCTGGTGTGATTAAATACGAACAACAATGAAGCCAAGTTGGTGTCAACTAAAAAAACAATACCTTGCATAACTCACGACTTTGTATTAAAACTATAAACAAACCCTCATCTTTAGTAATAGGGGTCGAATAACATTCATTCGAAAACAATAAATCCGTCATGAACATCACACGGTTGACTTGCTTTCACCTTCGATCCGTTGTCTTTTTCTATAAGCCCCGACGTTTGTCCAATATTATTAAACGAGAGATTCTTACACCAGAAATGAACCGAACCAGAATGGGTTCGGCCAAGACTGCAATTTCCAGTCGAGTATTCATTCCTTTCATGTGTAACATCCTGACTTTTTTCCCAATTGAAGAAAAGTGTTGAACTGGGTGAATCAGTAAAGGAAGAACCAAATATGAAGTATGACTATAGTGCCGTGTGATTGTGAAATCTATCACAATAGTACCAACGGTACTGAAGGTGTGGTAGTGAATGAAACACTTTGCAAGTGTTGGATCTAAGAGTTAGTCAGTCTTTCTTGAAGATTCCAGTTTTCACCAAGAAAACTTAAAGTTTGGGGTAAAAACCTAGATTTATCCTAAATCTAGCATGGGTAGTTCAAGTTGCTTTGTGAAAGCTATGTACATGCCAAAATGTGTATTTTAAAGTAATAATGTGTTTACTTGGTATCTATCAAGATGTTGAGTATTTGACAAAGTTTTCGTATTTGGTAAATTTGAGTTGATAAATCTTATGAAATGCCTATATTTGGATTCTTCGATATTTTGACGAGTAAATATAAAAAATGTGTTCTTTTGATGATTTATTGTACAAATGGAGTCTATTTGATGATTTATGCATTTTTGGTGTATTTGGTTATATAAACCGTTTGGAAAATGCACGTTATCGTGTTATGAGACATTTTGGAAATATAAAGGTATGATTTCATTTGGAAAATGGTTTGTGTCAACCAATGATGAGATTTTTAGTTAATCATACCTGTGAGATATGTGTTTGCATAAACGCCGGTTAAATGCGTTTTATTGTTTTAATGACCTTGATTTATTGGTCAATCGAGTCGTTGAGATTTTGGCTCGGATTTGGCTCATATGAGTCTTAGAGACTTTGGTCCAATTTAATTTTCCTCTATGTCGAGCTTTTGAAGTTATATGCATTTGAAGCATATTTATTTGCTAATTACATGTTTTGAGGATGTTGGACATTCTTTTGGAGTCATGTAATTTAGATTGTATTGCATTGGATCCATAGGCACGTAAGTTAGTTTTTTTTTGTTGATGGTCGATTGGGTATTGTGGGGTTAGACTCCAGGACCCATGTTTCATGACCTTAACTTTTCAAGTAGGTACTACGAGTGTTGAGTCAGGAGGTGCTTCCGTGTGGGTATGCACTAGGACCTCCGCCATTCGGTGTAATGCCATGGTTGTAGTCCTCGAATGTGCCAGGCCTTTTGTTGAAATTCATGGAAATAGACACTAAGGTCAACCGACTCTTTCGGTGAAACTTGATGAAGAGTCGTAGGGACACTTGGAATTCATGTCGTGAAGTGTCATGCGATTAACGTTGTACGAGTAACATACTTATCTTTTCCCGTCACTCCCGATGGATACGGGTCTCCCTTGTCGTTATTGAAAATTATCTTTGGATAGTGTAATATTTGTGTCTTTAATGTTAATTGGATTGGACAAGTAACCGCAATTTATGACTTTGATATTGGATCCCCTCCACATATATTAAGGTTTTTAATGAAGGAGTTACTTCTATGTTTTGATGTTTGGATTTTATTCCTATTTGTGTTTCGCGTGAGTATTGGCCTTAGTTCCATAATTTCGGAGTATTACTATTTAAGTGTTTTATCACGAAAATGAGATTTGGGAAAAGAGATCACTATTCATTCTAAACATCTTGGATAATGGAAATTGTGATTTAAATAATATCATCTCGGCTTTATTGTTTATATAGTGATGAAAACTCTTGAACTCACTAGACGTTAAGCCTAACCTTTTTATTTTTTGGCATGTGTGCATCAGGTCCTTGTTGGGGAATAGCGATACCGTGTGTAACACTCCAAAAATAGGGATAAACAAAAACTTCCATAAAACGGAAATATTGGTATATAAATTCCAAAGCATGAGGCTCCCAAAAATGGGGAATTAAAATCACCTGTTAATTACAATTGTAATTCAAAGTAATTGGAAATAACAAACTAATAATCTATTTTCTCTAAAAATAAGATTACAACTCGGGTGTCTTCCAATTCTTTCCAAAAAAATAACTCTTCTATCCAACAGTGTGTAAAAATGAATCCCCACGCTCACATCTAGACTTGGCTACACCTTCTTAGAGATGGTGCCGCTAGAACATGAGATACACGTCGACACCAAATAAGTGTTAGACCAAAATTCCTAGTGAGTTTGACTAATTAAAGATACGTAAAATATTACATGTATAAACATTTTAATTATTAAGCAATATCCAAGTTTAGAATCAATGGGGGAGTCCCATAGCACCAATCAAGTTCCACCCAAAGAGTCGACATACCTTAACGCCAACTATTATAAGTGATGCCAAAAAGGCCCGACACATCTGGGGATTTCAACTAAGGCATTGCCCCGAATGGCGAGACTATGTTCTCCTAGTGTTTACTTGACTTGGTTCATCCAATATTCCAATTTGGACATAAGGCACTCAAATCCAAGTGTAAATGTATACTATACCATCATTGGTAATTTTTGGTCCAATACCACCTACAACATAACATCAATTCACTTAACTTTCCAATATAATTGAACTAGACCCCAAGGAGTCACATGTTACCTCATAGAAGATGTCTAACAATAAATCACCCTTTATGTATTCAAGAGCATATTATCAATAGCAAATGTCATCCATGAGATCAATAGCAAATGTCATCCATGAGTAAATAAGCATATCAACATTTCAATTTCTCAAGTTAGGTCAAAACCCTAAATTTCATGTATTTCCAAATGAGTATTAGATACCAAGGTATTTCATAAACAAGACATATATAGTCATCAAGGCACCGTTTAGGGACTTTCCCAACAATAAAATCTTTAGGTTGTCAAGGTGAAGAGATAAGAATCATTTTAGCAAACATAAAGAATTTTACCACTATATTATAGAGATAATGATAAAACACACCCAATGACTTGTATCTAGTTTAACAAAAAGTTTAGAAACTCACAAACTAGGCTTTTGAACAAAAACCTAGAAAATAGTAGGAAACACTAGAAGTTGTGAGAGATGAAGACTTGAGGCTTGAATATTGCTTGGCTCCATAATAAGTGCTCTTAAAATACTCTTGATTATTTAATGCTTCTTGTTAGCGCACAAAATTGTATTCAAGATTTATTGTAAAAGTCTCCTAATAGTCAAATAGTTTAAAGTCAAAGTCAAAGTAGTTCAAATAGAAAGTCAATGTAATTATATTTAATGCTTTGTAATCCTAGGTATAAATAGGATTTGTTAGCTTTGTTGTTAAGTAAGTCATTAGAAGGAAGCTTGATTGTAATATCTAGAGAGAGTTTCTAGTGAGAGAATCTAGAGAGATAAAGTGTTCCATTCACATGTAAACTCTAGATTTCTCAAGATCAATGAAGATGATGACATTTACCTAATAGATCAGGTGTTTACAATTGGTATCAGAGCCTAACGAATGAATTTTTTCTTCGATACGATCACCGGATCTCGACAATTCAAGTGAAAATTTGTCCGATCTATATGTAAGTGTGTTCTAATCTCTTATGCTCTTGAAGATCTGCTCGTTATCTGATTCCAGATCATCTCCAATATTTCGAATCGAATTTCGACGATTTTTTGATGATTTTCGAATTTTTTGAGTTTTTTCGGTGTTCTTCGTGAGAAATCTTAAGATCCGGATGTTTTTGGGGCATGAATTGATTAGAGCAAAACAGATCTATTTCTCCATTGATTGTGAAATATTTACAACAAACAGATCTGAATTTCGTCGAGAATTCACTAAGTTTGGTGGATTGGAAGTCGATTGCCGGAAAAAACAAATTTGAACGTGAATCGTTGAAGTTGTTGTTTGATCTAATTGTTCAATGTGCTTTAATCGATTCTTCTTCCTCAGAGCTATGTGTTTTCACATTTGGAACATGTAGCAACTTTCAGTGTTAAAATTGGTCAAGAAGTTTGTTAGATCTCAATTCTTCACGTCAACAGATTGCTTCGCCGGAAAAACGTATTTGGACAAACTTTTCGCCGGAGATTTTGTTTAGACAATGATAAACATTATAGATCTGCTCAATTTTGTTTGTCGATCATATAGAAAAGTTTAGAAGCAATTCTCCTGCAAGAATTCAGATTTTTTAGAGCTGTTGGATTTCGATAGATCGGAAAAACGAAAATCTCGTCGGAAAAACGAGTTTGGACAGGATCTGAATTTCTGGCCGGAATTTTACAGTTTTCTATCCCAGATCTGTTTATTTCTTGACATTATGATCATGCAACAGCGATTAGACTCGATTTCCAATATGAATTCAATACTTTTGAGGTGTTGGAAGTCATTTGATCGGAAAAACGTTTTTGGCCGGAAAAACGTTTTTGTTCGATTAAAACTTTTCAGATCTGTTCTTTATGATGTCTTAATTATCCAGAAATTAATTGGGGAGAAATTCCAACAAGAATTCGTTTTTTTGGGTTGTTGGAAGAAGATCTCGTCGGAAAAATGTCGTTATGTCGCCGAAAAAAGTTGTTACATCGTCGGCATGTGTTTCTCGTTGCATGTCCATTACTCTTCATGGAGAACATCTTTTGATGATTATTGGAAGCTAAGAAAACGATTTCAAGGAGTTTTGAACGTGGAAATTAAAATAAAAATGGTGTTGAAATCAACAGTACGTGAGTATGGTTTTTGGAAGCAGATGAATAGTGACTTAACTATTTCGTTAGTGAGCAGTTAGATTCCTAACATTTTTGGTCCAATTTTCGTTAGTTTGGTCAAAATTCAAGATTTTTGCTAACGAAACCCGTGTGGCATCACTCCTACATTTAGTTTGTCACACATTCATCTCCACAACATCGATTTGTGATTGATTCCTCGAAACCTCTACCGAGTAGCGCGTGCTTTTTACCTTTCCTCCTTCGATCAAATTCGGACCAAGCTTTTAAGCCGAATTCCTACTCAACTCGTGGTCTAACGACGGATTCTTTGTTTTAAACTGAGAATGCACTTGGTTTGTCACTCACAACTCACTCGTTATCATTCTTGTGGACTTATCGGAACGAGCTCGAGTTTCTACATTTTAGAGATGCTTTTCGTGCACTCAGTCGGGGTTATGGAGTACATTGAATCTGATTTTTCAAGGTTGAAAATATGATGAGTAAGAGCTACATTCAAGGGGAGCCTAGCCTACATACTTAAGAAATGCACCGCTAAAGTTTTTCAAGAAAATCAAGGGGGAGAGGAGCTAAAGATTTCAAGATGATTTTGCTTTCCAAAACTTTAGGGGGAGAATGTTAGGACATTTTATGTTAGAAAGTTTTGTAAAGCAAAGGCCTTGGGCCTAATGGGCTTAAATGACTAATGGGCTTGGGCTTTATTGTGTAACAAGGGAGAGGGAGTATAAATAGGACTTGTAATGTAGATTTGTAAGTAACAATTCTCATAATTCAAAATGTAGCCTTCAAACCAACTTGTGTTCTCTCTAGATTAGATTTACTTTTCAATAAATAAATAGTTCTCTCCTATTTCAATCTTGTTACTAGATTGATAGTTTTCTATAACACATTTTATGTTCAGCCTCTTCAATCGCTAGCTTGCCTATAGTGTCATATTTGAGTTTGGCATCGGCTTCTAGCTTAGTTATGTGGACGTCTTTGGGTTTAATCTTTTGTTTAAAAGAGTCTAAGGTATGCACCAAAACTTGCATCTGATCGATAAGTTTATCATTAGAGGAAGTACATACCTGACATTCGGCTTTCTTGTTATGCTTGCTAGAAGATTCATCTTCAGAGTCAGATTGTCCTGGCTGAGTGCCAGTGTAGCACATGTGAGCTTCAGCCTCTTCCTCTTCATCTTCCGTCAGGACGAGCCGGTGATCGTCTTCTGCCATCAAAGCCTTACCAGCTTCTTTCTGCCTTGCCAAAAGCATCTTGTTCTTATAGTACCCAGCGTTGCGCACTACAGGTTTCTGGCAGTCTCTAGAAAAGTGGTCATGCCTTCCGAAATTATAGCACTTTACTGGTTCATCATCATCTTTCTCGTCAGACTTTCCTTCAGACTTCTTGCCTTCATCACTCTTCTTTCGTCCCTCATCTGTCTTTCTCTTCCCTTCATACTTGTCTTGGTAGTCTCGGCGCTTTGTGTTAGTGGAGTACCGCTGGTTGTTGTTGGATGGTTTCTTGAAGAATTTCTTCCTTGTGGACTCCCTAGTAAGTAAAGCGATCGCTTTCTTGATTCCGTCAAGCTCGGGGTCGGAATCACTTTCACTTTTAGCTTCATTATCTTCATTCTTAGTCTCACTTTGAGCGTCTTCTCTATAGGAGCTTTGTTGGGCGTGTTTGTCCTTCTTGTGAGAAATGAGAGCAAGAGGGTCTTCTTTAATCTTCTCAGTAGACTTCTGATCTCCCATGAGTTGGCGGACATCATCTTCATCTTGTAACAACATCTCGTAGAGCTCGTGCAGCGGAACATTCTCTAACGTATGATTGTGATGAACATGTAAAACAAATCCCTTCCATTCAGGTTGAAGGTTGTTTATGAACTTGATATTATTCTCCGTGTTCTATTAAAGATGTGTTATTCTGGAGATCGTTGATGAGAGTGCAAAATCTTTCGTATGTCTCTGTCAGTGATTCTCTTCTTCTGGCTTAGAAAGCTTCATATCGAGTTAGACAATTGGTAACCTTCATTTGATTCCCTTCTCGACTGCCTTGCATGATTTTCGCCAATTGATCCCACATTCCTTAAGGTTTTTCTTTCCCATTGTCAATGTTGCAGTAGATGTTATTCGGAAGATTGTAGATTAGGTATGTCTTAGCAAGTCTGCCTCCATCCACTTTTCTCTTTTCTTCAACAGTCAGTTTGTTATACGGTTTGGCTATTCGTTGAGCTGGAGGTCCACCTTCTTGTGCCTGGACTTCCATCATTGGTGTAGGCACTGGTCCTTCAGTCAACGATCGCAGGATCTCATCGTAGAGTGGCTTTGACTCGATAAAACATATAAATCGGTCTTTACGTAAGTTGTACTCCCCTCGATAAAGGATCGGTGGTTTGAGGTTATATCCTATCGCTAGCGCGTCTTGAGTGTTTATTATATGGGCACTTGAGTGATCGTAAGATGAGTTTGTGTGATTCAAAGGTAAACGAGTGATCTAGCGCAAAGTTCCTACGGGGAGTGAGTGACCTAAAGTAATCCTAAGCTCAAGTGGGTAGAATCGGGGAACTTAATAAATTTAGATAAGGTAAACACTAAATATAAGGAAAGAAAGAAAGTTGAACTAATAAAAACATGAAAATAAATGACACAGATGCAAACTCCCGGAACAGAGAAAGTCCGGAACTGGAATGAGTCCGGAACCGGGTTGAGTCCGGGACTGAAGAGTCCGGAACTGGTGCTAGTTCGGGACCCGGTATAAAACCGGAGTAGGCAGATGCCGGAACCGGTTTAGGCGGAACCGGTCTGAATCCGGAACCGGAAGAGGCCAGAACCGGTCTGAATCCGTAACGTGTTTCGGTAAGAGCCAAATCCCGGTAAGCAAACCGGGAGATCAATACGGACCCGGGAAAATTCGGGATCCGATGTTAGACTTCGGAAAACTCAGGAAACCGGGACCCAAAACTTTTCAAGTCCCGTATTCAAAGGAAATCGAGGAAACAAGCGTACCTGGGTGTGCAGAAACCACGATTTAGACGAGATTGCTTCGAGAGACCTTCTGTAAACAATTTTAATACCACACAAACAACCAAAGGAACACAAACAACGAAACAAAAAGAATTTAAACCCACTTTTGAGCAAAAAATCAAGAATTTTTTGTAGAACAGAGACGTATTAACCCTGAACTTTAAATCCTCAAAATTGATGATTGAAAAACTTACCAAAGTGATCCAAGAATTAACTAAAACTCTAGAAACACGATACCAACACTCTCTTCAACACCAATTTTGATAGTAACACAGAAATAAAAAACTTTAAAGATCAAGTTTTTCAAGAAACAGTCGACAACTGGAATGACTCAAAAATAGAGATTTTACCTTTGGATCTTTCGTCTTTCGACTCTGATACCAATTGTGGATCCCAGATATCAAGTGCAATAGATTGAATCAACACAATAGTAATCAATATGTCATAAATCTCACTTGAATTGATTGCAGAAATCGTATGAACACAATGTAGCCGTACAAGGTAATTATGAAAGGTAATCAAGTCATTAACCCTAATTTCTAAACAAAACAAAGTATTTATATCCCCTAAGGGATAGTTACACAAAATGTCAGAAACGGTCCCTGAACTTCTATTCAACTAGATATGAGACCTAACAGACAAGGATCATAAGATTAGCATACCTCAACAGCAAGTCGATCAGAAGAGGCCGGATGAACTCCTGAACTCCAACTTTCATCTTTTTGCATTCTTTAAATTGCGATGATTGAAGTTGTCTAAGGCTATATTTTTTTGACCCGTAGCTATGATCAAATAGCAAGCATCATCAGAAGAATATGCATTAAATCGAACAAGAGCCTGCATTTCGAGTCTTGAAAAAGAAGATAAAAGATCAAGAAAACAATTAATGGTTAAAACACGAGCTTACACAGCGGTGAAGCGGTTCTTGATCCACCGAAGCCAGCACCATCCATGTTGAATGTAAGACCTCCTCTATGCTTGTTACTCTTCTCCTGTATCTTTTAAAGGGTGCAAAGTATAAATCCAGCCAAATTTGTAGACAAAAACTATTCATACTATAAAAAATAAGTCACTTCAAATTGGAAACAAAACTGCAAGAAACATCTTTGCGAAGATCTAACAAGTGCCAAACAAGATATAAAAATAAGTAGGAAGGAATTGTTCTATATCTTCATCGTTGAACTACAATAATAGTTTGACGCCTTTGTATGTCCCGACATTGTTTACCTACACATGGATTAAATGGTGACGAAGAATTTGCATATATAAAGTGACATAAACCCAAATAGATTATAAAACGTCAAAATGATTCCAACGAAATTTAAATATTACCTAATCACCCAAATGTCAGTCGGACCAAGTTCCCCAACTGCAAATTTGCCGATTTTCGTACATCATCGAGGTCATAAACATCACACGAAGTACCTACCACTTCCGTGTATGCTAGTTTTTTAGTAGGTGAACTCATTTTGGAGAACTTCTTGTAAGTTTTATTTGAGCTCTCTAATTGTCATGTCAATGGATTATTTCCTGATCATTGAACATTTGGGTTAGTCGACTTTCTTATTCGATTGCACTCTATGCTTGTGACGCATCAGGACTTTATCATGTTAATAATAAATATAAATCGTTTTTATAATTGTAACGAAGAACATTATCTAACAATACATCATCGTACTCAAATGATAAAATTTGGTAATTCAACCAATCAATAAACCAATGATTGTTATCATGATCCACATTGTGTCCTTTTATCCTTGATACCCAAACTGAACACAAGATATTGTTGTGTCATCTTCTTTATGTTCTCTCTCGTTTCTTCATGCCTGAATATAATGATTGAATAAATATCAATATCCTATATCAATTATCTAAACACGCATGTGTTTTCTTTGCATCATTCAATTAAGGGATCCAGAGATATTACTTTTGTTACCATGAATTTCCAACCCTATCTTAATACATGTTAGTACTAAAATGTGATACATATGTAACACCCTAAAAATTGAACAACTTAAACCCAAAGAGGTAAAGTTTGTAAATAAGGAACAACCAATATGATTGAAACATATATAGAACCTAACTATTCTAGTTACTTAATAACTATATTACAGTTGGGTGTTACTATATCTCTAAAATAAACCTTCTCTCATGCGCTTCCCAAAAATATACCCCTTGATGCTCCTAATGGCACCGATCAGACATCTAAGACAGTCTTAGAACCGCCACTAGTGGGACCTGAAAACCACATACATAAAGAGAACGTGTTAGGCTTGACACCTAGTGAGATCACACACAAATGTAATTGAGGTGACAAAAATTAACAATTTAAATGTTACCCTATCCGCAATGGTAGTACAATACCACATGCCATAATTTAAGCATGTCCCACACCTGGACATTGTACACAAGAGACATCTCTTGATGACGGGGGAGACCGGTTTCCATCAAAGTGACGGGAACACAAAAGTCTTGTCACCTAACAATTAATTGGGCTGTATCTCAAGTTCATGGTTTTAGTGCACACCCACTCATAGAGTCATCTCAAACCTCTACATGCCTTTAGTGTGTACTCCAAAAGAGTTTAACCTCAAGGACTCTTAAACCTTAGTGCCTTCCTATTTTCTAGTCTAGTTCCACCTCAAGAACCTCATAGGGCCTTTAGTGTGTACTTACTAGTATTTCACCAAATCAACATAACCCACTATAATAATAATAATAATAATAATAATAATAATAATAATAATAATAATAATAATAATAATAATAGGTAACCCTCGTGCATAAGGGTTACGACTCAACAATACCATGTATGCACGATAATGCAAATAACTTTCATGAGATCTTCCACATGTATATCCATAGTTCCTTTACTAATGACCAACAAATCTAACATCATATAAAGTGGCCCCCAACAAAATAGGAGATCCAACAAAATAAAGTTGTATATACATATAATACCCCATTTCAACTCGAGCGTATACATCTAAATGAGTATTAATCACATGTAAGCTTCAACATCACTTTTAGGTCAAAATAGCATTCATGAACCAAAACAAACTTCTAGGTCACCAAATAACAAGTATAGTCCATTCAAGGTATAAAAGGTGAAGAGTTACATAAATAAGAATTATCAAATAATAATGAACTCAAATTTTTAGGTTTTATAGAAAACCTAAAAGTTGTAGAAACCTAGAATGTAGATATTTACTTGGAGGTCGAACAAATCTTTGAAACCTTCACTCTTAGATGTAGGTAGAGGTTGGTGATGAGCAACAAATAACTTGGATGACTTTAGATCTTGAAATTAATGAGGTCTCTATGGTTGTACCGTGTCTCTTCCCCTCCACGCGAGAATGTCATGCGATTGCGACCCAGGAACTGTCGTGGGGGCACAATTGTGAACGATGCACCGGTATTCCCCACGATAGTGACATCGCGACTGTGACCCCTATCGCTAGGCATAATCGCGAGTAGTGTACCGACCCTCACTCAAAATTTTCAAACTTCTATGATGTTCTTGATTTCAAGTATGCCAACAAGCAGACCAAAACATCGACATTAAAATAAATTATTACCACTGATGCAAACGATAAAATTACTAAAAATCCGGGGTGTAACACATGACACCGAAATACCATTATATTTCTCAGTTACAAAATGATTTAAATCAATGTCAAAGTATGTCACCCCCACACACACACACAACAAACTCCATGTTCTCAAATTAAAAGGACTAAATGGACAATGACAACATGATAAACATTTGTAAAAATGAGATGACATCTAATGTGGTGCTTTAATTAATGTACCATTCCTATTTAGACCCAAAATAATTTAATTGACATGGACATTTCAAAATACAAGATGTCAATATAAACATGTACAATTTTTAAGGCGTTATCATGATCTCAATATAGGCATGTAAAAAATTATCACAAAAAATACATATTCTCAGTATATAACACGTTCTTTTAATTAGCGCATGAGAGAGAGTGAGCCTTGGCTTTGGCATTACAATAAAATAAATACGTGCGTGTCCACAAAATTGTCATTAGAAATATTTAAAAGGATGTCTATTTTTAAAAATAACACATGAAACCTACCTTAGTCGAATTCAACGTCATTACATTCATCACAAATCTACGAATACAAACTCTCATTAGGTTTGCATAATGTTTTTGGATGGAATGAAATCTGTCAAATGAATTTGATTTTCAGGGAATTGAAATGAAATGTTATCAGGTTTGACCACCTGTTTGGTTGATAGACATTGGAATGGAATATGTTGAAAGAATTGGAATTTGTGTGTTTGGTTCACATAATGTAGATTTGGAATTGAAATGAAATATTGGAAAATGACCAAAATACCTTTTGTTTTTGAAAATTTGAAGCTAAAAAACTATTATTGTGGGTCAAATAGGTGGTTCAGATATGTGCTGGTCGGTAGTTGCTCTGATCGGTGGTGGTTGACAGTGGTTCAAATCGGTGGTGGTCGACGTTGGTTCAAAATGGTGATGGTCGACGGCGGTTCAGATCGATAGTGGTGGTCGATGGCGATTCTGATCGGTGGTGGTTGGCGGCGATGCAGATCGGTGGTGGTCATTTGTCACACCCCGCTAAAGTGGAAACACGGGATGTACAGCTCAAGTTTCATAGCAAACGTTACAAGATCACACAAACCATCAAAATACATTCAAAAGCTTACAACATTGTCTTTTACAAACGTTTTACGAAAAAGGGAAATGAACATATTCAAAAGATAACGTAGAAAGCTTCAACACGTGTAGCCTTCCTAAGTTCCAACCTTACTTGGTATTTCCTGAAAAGCATGTAAATGAAAAGGTCAACTAATGCACTAGTTGGTGAGATCACAGGTTTAACGAGTACAACGATGTTTGCCGTAGAAAATAGTTCAAATCCACACAAGTGGATAAGTCAACCGGTTATAAAAACACTTGCTCAAAGTAATCGTATGTATAATGTTTAAGTTATGAGCCCGTTACCCGACCTATAATGACAGGACGCCCCAACGCATGTTCTATCGCCAACAATGCGCACGTACAAACAATAATTATGCACTCAAACAAGCGCTACTTGTAAGTGGGGTGTCAACCAAATAACGTTATCCATAATTACCAACGGCTCAATCCATGAGTTAAACGGGTAACGTGAGAAATAAACGGGGACTTTTGAACGATAGCAAAAGAAAACTCAAACTTACAACATTCGCAAAACATAGATACCATAGAGCATAAACAAGTATAGCAAGTTTGTATTTCCAAGAAAACGAGACAACCGGTGCGTAAAATAATTGTAGTAACAACATGCTTTTCACCCCAAATATGTAAAACATTGAAAAAGGGGCTATGATAACTCACTTGATACGCGATAGAAATCCGGGAATCTCCCACAAGATACTTCGGTGTGATCCAACTTCAAACCTATGAACGTAAGGTCACTAGTGAGTTTTAATCTCAAAAGTTCGGTACTAACTATCCAAATCGTCATAAAATGCCTTTGTTGTGATTTAATTATTATAAATCATAAAGAGTTACTGAAATTAGTAATCGTAACATATGTATACTTCATTCTTGTTAGGTTAACGTTACCGCAATTTCGTCATAATAAGTAACGAAAAGGGTCAAAAGAATTTATGTATAATATATGTATATACCGCAATTTCATCATAAGGATGATGAAAAGGGTTCAAAATATAAAGCTAAAGTATATAAAATGCATAAATATATAAATATATAGTATATATATATACCACAATTTCATCATAAGAATGGTGAAATGGGTTCAATAGTTAGCTTTTAATCATAATAAGAAAGTTGTCCTTTGCTGTCCACATTTTGGTGTCACTTTATGTCCATTTGTGGATAACTTCTAGGCATATTTAGGTCAAGATGTCTTATGTCCAAGTGATTTAATGAGTTAGGAAACTTTTGACATAAGTTTCATAATTTTTAGAGGTGGTTAAATACATGAAATAATTCTTTACGTAAAACACTGCAGAAAGTTTTGCTGTTTGCGCACTGATTTTGTGAAGAGTGTTTGGTAGACGAAATCTTTGAGTTTTTAAGTGAAACCACTTGGGTTTGAATCCTAACCCGTGAAAATAAATTGCAGAAAAAGAATCACTTAATTTGGAGTATTATTGAGTGAGATATGATCTTTTGAAGAGAGGTGTGGAATCTGGCAGCAAGCTGTCAAAACCACCCTTTATGCATGTGCATCTATCTTTGTCTTTTTACCCAAAAATCTTATTCCTTTTTGCATGCAATCCGATTTGACTCATCCCCATACAATTATTTTCAGTTCTAAAACAGGTTTTTAAACCATTTAACTACATGCATGCTATCCATCATCTCATCTTTTATAAAACATTGAAAATGGTTATTTTTGAAGAATGCTTGGTGTTTATGCCAATAAATTTTTCATGCAACTTAAAATTGTGTATTTTTAACTCATGCATGTTGGTTTAAACATGTTTTTAGTGGATTCAAAGATCCACTCATGAAATCTTTGTACCAAAGGGGTATGGATTTTTCAATAAAACTACATGCATGTGTGTTAAAAGTCCATCCTTGATCTTAATATGGGTTTGATTATGGATTCACCACCTTTTTAATAACATGCAAGTGTTATGGTGGTAAATCTACAAATATTAAGATGTGTAGAGATGGTTTTTAACAAGATTAAAGAAATGTAGAAGAAGATGAAAAACATTCATAAGAAAAATGCAAAGAAATGAAAACTAGACAAAAGGGAGTGTGTGGATTTCATCCAACACACTTGTAGTTACCTTGAACACTTTGATCTCTTGAAGGAGATGTGTTTAGGGGCTGAAGTTTTATGGATTTACTTGGATGAAGATGGATAAAGATGGAGAGAGAAAGAAAGAACTCTAGTGTGAGAGAATTTAGAGAGAGAGTGAGTAGTTGCAAGTGAGTGAAAATGGTTTAATAAAAATACATAAAGAGGGTAGTGAGGGGGGGGGGGTGATGGTGTGTTGCTAAAAAATGTCTAATCTTGTCTTTTTGATTTATTTTAAAACATGAAGTATTTTCTTTTAAATTTTAAATAACACAATAATTATATAAAAGTAAAGTATTTATATAAAATTTAGTTGAAGTAATTTAGGTTACTAATTATATATATATACTTGTGATGTAAATGTAGCTTAAGTTGGCATTTTATGAGATTTATGGATAATTCCCTAAATTAAGGGGTTTTAGGCAAAATTTCTCAAATTTTCCTACCGTACTGAGTTTACTGCTAAAATTGCACTGTGTGAACTATGACATGCATAACTGAAATATTCAGTGCAGTTCTAACCTGAGGTGTAAATTTGACAGGTTTGCTAGCGAAAAGATGAAGACACTTATGCCTCATGTAATCCTCTCGTTCCCAAGTGTACGCAGGCCCACGCCTTGTGTTCCAATGGACCTTTACTATCGGAATCTTGCTTCGCTTCAGACGCTTGACCTCTCTATCAAGTATCTCAATTGGTTCATCTATGATGTGCAGCTTATCGTTGATTTGGACTTCTTCCAAACGTCTCTACCAAATCTGTCACATCCCGCTAAAGCGAAAACACGGGATGTACAGCTCAAGTTTCATTGCAAACGTTACAAGATCACACCAACCATCAAAATACATTCAAAAGCTTACAACATTGTCTTTTACAAACGTTTTACGAAAGATAACGTAGAAAGCTTCAACACGTGTAGCCTTCCTAAGTTCCAACCTTACTTGGTATTTCCTGAAAAGCATGTAAATGAAAAGGTCAACTAATGCACTAGTTGGTGAGATCACAGGTTTAACGAGTACAACGATGTTTGCCATAGAAAATAGTTCAAATCCGCACAAGTGGATAAGTCAACCGGTTATAAAAATACTTGCTCAAGGTAATCGTATGTATAATGTTTAAGTTATGAGCCCGTTACCCGACCTATAATGACAGGACGCCCCAACGCATGTTCTATCGCCAACAATGCGCACGTACAAACAATAATTATGCACTCAAACAAGCGCTACTTGTAAGTGGGGTGTCAACCAAATAACGTTATCCATAATTACCAACGGCTCAATCCATGAGTTAAACGGGTAACGTGAGAAATAAACGGGGACTTTTGAACGATAGCAAAAGAAAACTCAAACTTACAACATTCGCAAAACATAGATACCATAGAGCATAAACAAGTATAGCAAGTTTGTATTTCCAAGAAAACGAGACAACCGGTGCGTAAAATAATTGTAGTAACAACATGCTTTTCACCCCAAATATGTAAAACATTGAAAAAGGGGCTATGATAACTCACTTGATACGCGATAGAAATCCGGGAATCTCCCACAAGATACTTCGGTGTGATCCTACTTCAAACCTATGAACGTAAGGTCACTAGTGAGTTTTAATCTCAAAGGTTCGGTACTAACTATCCAAATCGTCATAAAATGCCTTTGTTGTGATTTAATTATTATAAATCATAAAGAGTTACTGAAATTAGTAATCGTAACATATGTATACTTCATTCTTGTTAGGTTAACGTTACCGCAATTTCGTCATAATAAGTAACGAAAAGGGTCAAAAGAATTTATGTATAATATATGTATATACCGCAATTTCATCATAAGGATGATGAAAAGGGTTCAAAATATAAAGCTGAAGTATATAAAATGCATAAATATATAAATATATAGTGTATATATATATATACCACAATTTCATCATAAGAATGGTGAAATGGGTTCAAGAGTTAGCTTTTAATCATAATAAGAAAGTTGTCCTTTGCTGTCCACATTTTGGTGTTACTTTATGTCCATTTGTGGATAACTTCCAGGCATATTTAGGTCAAGATATCTTATGTCCAAGTGGTTTAATGAGTTAGGAAACTTTTGAAATAAGTTTCATAATTTTTAGAGGTGGTTAAATACATGAAATAATTCTTTACGCAAAACACTGCAGAAAGTTTTGCTGTTTGCGCACTGATTTTGTGAAGACTGTTTGGTAGACGAAATCTTTGAGTTTTTGAGTGAAACCACTTGGGTTTGAATCCTAACCCGTGAAAATAAATTGCAGAAAAAGAATCTCTTAATTTGGAGTATTATTGAGTGAGATATGATCTTTTGAAGAGAGGTGTGGAATCTGGCAACAAGCTGTCAAAACCACCCTTTATGCATGTGCATCTATCTTTGTCTTTTTACCCAAAAATCTTATTCCTTTTTGCATTCAATCCGATTTGACTCATCCCCATACAATTATTTTCAGTTCTAAAACAGGTTTTTAAACCATTTAACTACATGCATGCTATCCATCATCTCATCTTTTATAAAACATTGAAAATGGTTCTTTTTGAAGAATGCTTGGTGTTTATGCCAAGAACTTTTTCATGCAACTTAAAATTGTGTATTTTTAACTCATGCATGTTGGTTTAAACATGTTTTTAGTGGATTCAAAGATCCACTCATGAAATCTTTGTACCAAAGGGGTATGGATTTTTCAATAAAACTACATGCATGTGTGTTAAAAGTCCATCATTGATCTTAATATGGGTTTGATTATGGATTCACCACCTTTTTAATAACATGCAAGTGTTATGGTGGTAAATCTACAAATATTAAGATGTGTAGAGATGGTTTTTAACAAGATTAAAGAAATGTAGAAGAAGATGAAAAACATTCATAAGAAAAATGCAAAGAACTAAAAACTAGACAAAAGGGAGTGTGTGGATTTCATCCAACACACTTGTAGTTACCTTGAACACTTTGATCTCTTGAAGGAGATGTGTTTAGGGGCTGAAGTTTTATGGATTTACTTGGATGAAGATGGATAAAGATGGAGAGAGAAAGAAAGAACTCTAGTGTGAGAGAATTTAGAGAGAGAGTGAGTAGTTGCAAGTGAGTGAAAATGGTTTAATAAAAATACATAAAGAGGGTAGTGAGGGGGGGGGGGTGATGGTGTATTGCTAAAAAAATGTCTAATCTTGTCTTTTTGATTTATTTTAAAACATGAAGTATTTTCTTTTAAATTTTAAATAACACAATAATTATATAAAAGTAAAGTATTTATATAAAATTTAGTTGAAGTAATTTAGGTTACTAATTATATATATATATATATATACTTGTGATGTAAATGTAGCTAAAGTTGGCATTTTATGATATTTATGGATAATTCCCTAAATTAAGGGGTTTTTAGGCAAAATTTCTCAAATTTTCCTACCGTACTGAGTTTAGTGCTAAAATTGCACTGTGTGAACTATGACGTGCATAACTGAAATATTCAGTGCAGTTCTAACCTGAGGTGTAAATTTGACATGTTTGCTAGCGAAAAGATGAAGATACTTATGCCTCATGTAATCCTCTCATTCCCAAGTGTACTCAGGCCCATGCCTTGTGTTCCAATGGACCTTTACTATCGGAATCTTGCTTCGCTTCAGACGCTTGACCTCTCTATCAAGTATCTCAATTGGTTCATCTATGATGTGCAGCTTATCGTTGATTTGGACTTCTTCCAAACGTCTCTACCAAATCTGTCACACCCCGCTAAAGCGGAACCACGGGATGTACAACTCAAGTTTAATAGCAAACATTACAAAATCACACCAACCATCAAAATACATTCAAAAGCTTACAACATTGTCTTTTACAAACGTTTTACGAAAAAGGGTTATGAACATATTCAAAAGATAACGTAGAAAGCTTCAACACGTGTAGCCTTCCTAAGTTCCAACCTTACTTGGTATTTCCTGAAAAGCATGTAAATGAAAAGTTCAACTAATGCACTAGTTGGTGAGATCACAGGTTTAACGAGTACAACGATGTTTGCCATAGAAAATAGTTCTAATCCACACAAGTGGATAAGTCAACCGGTTATAAAAATACTTGCTTAAGGTAATCGTATGTATAATGTTTAAGTTATGAGCCCGTTACCCGACCTATAATGACAGGACGCCCCAACGCATGTTCTATCGCCAACAATGCGCACGTACAAACAATAATTATGCACTCAAACAAGCGCTACTTGTGAGTGGGGTGTCAACCAAATAATGTTATCCATAATTACCAACGGCTCAATCCATGAGTTAAACGGGTAACGTGAGAAATAAACGGGGACTTTTGAACGATAGCAAAAGAAAACTCAAACTTACAACATTCGCAAAACATAGATACCATAGAGCATAAACAAGTATAGCAAGTTTGTATTTCCAAGAAAACGAGACAACCGGTGCGTAAAATAATTGTAGTAACAACATGCTTTTCACCCCAAATATGTAAAACATTGAAAAAGGGGCTATGATAACTCACTTGATACGCGATAGAAATCCGGGAATCTCCCACAAGATACTTCGGTGTGATCCAACTTCAAACCTATGAACGTAAGGTCACTAGTGAGTTTTAATCTCAAAGGTTCGCTACTAACTATCCAAATCGTCATAAAATGCCTTTGTTGTGATTTAATTATTATAAATCATAAAGAGTTACTGAAATTAGTAATCGTAACATATGTATACTTCATTCTTGTTAGGTTAACGTTACCGCAATTTCGTCATAATAAGTAACGAAAAGGGTCAAAAGAATTTATGTATAATATATGTATATACCGCAATTTCATCATAAGGATGATGAAAAGGGTTCAAACTATAAAGCTGAAGTATATAAAATGAAAAAATATATAAATATTTAGTGTATATATATATACCACAATTTCATCATAAGAATGATGAAATGGGTTCAAGAGTTAGCTTTTAATCATAATAAGAAAGTTGTCATTGGCTGTCCATATTTTGGTGTCACTTTATGTCCATTTTTGGATAACTTCCAAGCGTATTTAGGTCAAGATATTTTATGTACAAGTGGTTTAATGAGTTAGGAAACTTTTGACATAAGTTTCATAATTTTTAGAGGTGGTTAAATACATGAAATAATTCTTGACGTAAAACACTGCAGAAAGTTTTGTTATTTGCGCACTGTTTTTGTGAAGACTGTTTGGTAGACGATATCTTTGATTTTTTTAGTGAAACCACTTGGGTTTGAATCCTAACCCATGAAAATAAATTCCAGAAAAAGAATCACTTAATTTGGAGTATTATTGAGTGAGATATGACCTTTTGAAGAGAGGTGTGGAATCTGGCAGCAAGCTGTCAAAACCACCATTTATGCATGTGCATCTATCTTTGTCTTTTTACCCAAAAATCTTATTCCTTTTTGCATGCAATCCGATTTGACTCATCCCCATACAATTATTTTCAGTTCTAAAACAGGTTTTTAAACCATTTAAATACATGCATGCTATCCATCATCTCATCTTTTATAAAACTTTGAAAATGGTTCTTTTTTAAGAATGCTTGGTGTTTATGCCAAGAACTTTTTCATGCAACTTAAAATTGTGTATTTTTAGCTCATGCATGTTGGTTTAAACATATTTTTAGTGGATTCAAAGATCCACTCATGAAATCTTTGTACCAAAGGGGTATGGATTTTTCAAGAAAACTACATGCATGTGTGTTAAAAGTCCATCCTTGATCTTAATATGGGTTTAATTATGGATTCACCACCTTTTTAATAACATGCAAGTGTTATGGTGGTAAATCTACAAACATTAAGATGTGTAGAGATGGTTTTTAACAAGATTAAAGAAATGTAGAAGAAGATGAAGAACATTCATAAGAAAAATGCAAAGAAATGAAAACTAGACAAAAGGGAGTGTGTGGATTTCATCCTTGAACACTTTGATCTCTTGAAGTAGATGTGTTTAGGGGTTGCAGTTTTATGGATTTACTTGGATGAAGATGGATGCAGATGGAGAGAGAAAGAAAGAACTCTAGTGTGAGAGAATTTAGATAGAGAGTGAGTAGTTGCAAGTGAGTGAAAATGGTTTAATAAAAATACATAAAAAGGGTAGTGAGGGGGGGGGGGGGGGGGTGATGGTGTGTTTCTAAAAAAATGTCTAATCTTGTCTTTTTGATTTATTTTAAAACATGAAGTATTTTCTTTTAAATTTTAAATAACACAATAATTATATAAAAGTAAAGTATTTATATAAAATTTAGTTGAAGTAATTTAGGTTACTAATTATATATATACTTGTGATGTAAATGTAGCTTAAGTTGACATTTTATTAGATTTATGGATAATTCCCTAAATTAAGGGGTTTCTAGGCAAAATTTCTCAAATTTTCCTAACGTACTGAGTTTACTGCTAAAATTGCACTGTGTGAACTATGACGTGCATAACTGAAATATTCAGTGCAGTTCAAACCTGAGGTGTAAATTTGACAGTTGTCACATCATTGGTCAGTGGTCGGTGGTTGTGCAGATCGGTAGTCGATGGCAGTCCAGATCGGTGGTGATCAACGATGGTGCAAATCGATGGTGGCCTACAGTACTTCAGATCGGTGGTATCCGACGGTGCTTTAGATCTCTGGTGGTCGATGATGGTTTAGATCTCTGGTGGTCGGGGTAGTTCAATCGGTGGTGGTCGGCAGTGTTGCAGTTCGGTGGTCGTCGACGACTATGGTCTGAGTTAATCAAGTAGAAGAAGATGGAGATAGTTTTGTCTTTTTGATAAATTAAGATGGAATGGAATTGAATTCCTTCTCAAATTTAATGGAATCACCAAATACATGAACAGGGTAATGTGTGAATTTCAATTACATTCCATAGGTAAACCAAACGCCCAAACAAAATTTGATCAATGGAATTGATAATTACAGTTCCTACTAATTTCGTCGGAATCCTGCGATCCAAACTCCCCCTAAATTTCTTAAAATACATGTATTCAAACTTAAGGGTGTATGCATGTTGGATTAGGCGGTTTACGACATTTATACAACCCAATCCAATTAGGAGGTTTAGAAAAATCTCAACTCAGTCCAACTCATTCAAAAGTATAACCCAACCCAAACCAGCCCTTGAGGGTTGAGGCGGGTTGGGTTGGGTTAGCTTGGCTTGGCTTGGCTTGACTTGGCTTGGCTGGTTAGTAATTACATAAAATTAACGAATAAAATATTTTATAGGACTTATGTTTATAGGACCAAACTATAAAGTGTCTTACCTAAAAGTTTACAATATGTTTATATGACACTTTTGAACGTTTTAACAAAAAAAATTGCACGTTTATTATATAAAATTTTATATTACCTATTTGGTAAAACAATTTTGAGTTTAATTAGATCATGGGATGGACCAAAACAAAACAAAACAAAATTTCATACGACAAGTTTTTTTTTCTTTTTCTTTTTTTATAATAAACAAATTATAGACTTTAACCATGAAAACCCAAATACATTAAATAAGTAATTTTTTCATTTTAAAATAAGTGTTCATAATGAAAAATGCGTACACTTTTAATAATGTGTAATAGTTACATCTTTTAATTAAGAAAAGTACAATTTTACCGTTAATTATATAGAGAGAAATTTTAGGGAAATTAAGTGAAATAGCCATTTTTGACTTGTGGTTTAACCTCTTAGCCACGTTCTCTCCAAGTTTACCAAAATAGCACTAGGTCGGCAAAAAATAGGTCCGTAATTGCGGAACTAACTAAAAAAACGAATATGATCGATTTTCCAAATATATATATGTATATATATTGTATATTGCGGATCTGGAGTACTCAATTGCAGAACTGAGTCAATTTTTTTTTAAGAAAAATCAATCAGATTCGAATTTCTTTAGTGTTTTGAGCTAGCTCGTGCGGACTGGTTCTATTTTGGTAAACTTGGAGAGAATGTGGTTAAGAGGTTAAACCACATGTGTAAAATAACTATTTCAATTAATTTCTCGAAATTTTATTTATCACATAATTAAGGATAAAATGGTAAAATAAATATTACTTTTAATAATTGACACTTACTTTATAATAAACTAAAATGCTGATATAAATAATTATTTTGAAACAATCTAAGATATTAATAATAATATTTATTTGTTAATTAACTAATTTTTTAGGCAAGATACACGTTGTGGAGAACAACCTGCCCCATATGGCCATATTTCTTTCTTTTACCCCAAAAGCTCGGCATCCTCTAAGAGCATCTCCAATGTAATCTTTGTTACCGCAAAAAAAATGTAATCAAAGCAAAGTATCAAGAAAGATCTCCAAAAGTCATCTCTATATTGATTGAGAGTCAAAAGTACATAGAGAGGATTTACAAGTGTATTAAATGAGATATGAAAATGTTAAACTAGAAAAGACTTAAACTAGGCTATTTATACCTATCATCATATTTTCACAAACAACCCTTCAACTTTGATACAACACATAAAGAATACCCCAACAATCTCCACCTTTGTATCAACAGTTGAAAGAAAGCTATTCAAATTGCTCTGGAGAAATATAGTTCTTTCTTATACCAAAGATGATCTCATATCTTCTCAAAGCATTTCTGTACTCCAGCCTGTTTTCAATTGCTTCCAAGGCTCTGTTGATCAACAACTTCTCTTTAGGTAGCAAGGGCACTAACTTCTGCTTATCAAGTTTGAGTTTACCTTTCAGTTGGATCTTTATGAGCTTGAAGGTTCCATCACTGTATTTATTTACTTCAATGAAACGCGGGAACTTCTTCTTCTTCTTCTCACTGAAGTACACTATTCCAAACTCAGGCTTTTCAAGGATCTTGTAAACTGGAATACCTTGGATATCAGAAAGTTTCTGATTGGGTTTCAAAACGTTCACTCTGATTTGTCCGGCTTCCAACCCCAACTAGAAATCAGTCAAGTACGAAAACTTTACTAAATTCTTCATGAACCGCTTCACCGACTGATAAGCCTCAGACCAGGTTTTATCTTTGTTGGGAGTTCTGGATAGAATATCATATAATCTGAAAAAGTCTTCACTTGTAGGGAGATCAACGTCCATTCAAGATGAGAAGTCGGTAAGTTCCTAAAAGCTCTAAGTGCATTATTTTTATTACTTGGGGACAAGTAATGGTTTAAGTTTGAGGTTGTGATAACTCTATTTTTATTTCCTTGTATTTCCTATTTTATTCTGTCAAATTTAGCCATTCCGCCTCTCAAAACCCCCATTCTTGGTATAAATCTCGAAAATGAGCAAAAGGAGCGAACTTTAGTGTTTAATAAACCATTTGGTAGAATTTGAGTGTTTTTCACGTTTTATCCTGCAGTGATCACTGTTGTGCCCACTCCGGCTGCCCAGTATTCGAGTTGATCAAGAAAGACAAAAGAAACTACTAGTTGGGACTTAATTTGCTGGAGGAAGAAGGTTCATTAGCAGGGAAATGGCTGGAGGAAGTACAAAATGGCATCTACATTGAAGATTGCAACAAGTACTCCTTTATGTACTTGGAGATTGACTTGGAAAAGGGTCCATTGGGTAATTGGTTTGCACAAGGTGATGATTTCTGCCACAACACAGCAGTTTTTACCCATTGGAAGACTCATCTTTTTTGTGTAATACCCAACTCTTTCTCCTAGTATATAAAGGAGCACTTGGGTTCATTTATTACAATCTTGGAATCTTGCAATCATCTTGGGTTAAGCTTAGATAGTTGAATAGCTTTAATTTCTCTCATCTACCACATTAGTTTTAGTCTTTTATTTACTGCATTAACTTAGCTTTAATTTCTGTAATTTCCTTTCCTAGTTAATTGTAGTTCGTAAAACACAGTGGACAGGGACGAATTCTCGTTCCCCACTTTGAGTACTATTCAATCCACTATCAGTTTTATTATGTGCAAATCTTCATCTTTTGTTTTCTTTACTTCGGAAATGTTAGGCTAAACATCCTTTGGGATGTAGGAAGGAGAAGTACTTGGATTTTATTAAAAATGCTTGAGTAATCTTTATACTTAGAATATTTGTTGTTTTGGTCATTCATTCTAGATATTTACCCAAAGATGCGAACAAGTCGATCACTTGCAAGGATCTAAAGTCTAGTTCTTAACTTAGAAATGAGTAGAACGCAGTGACACGAGCTTGAATGATGCTAGGGGATTCGAAAGAATTCTTATGACACTTACGAAAGTGAGGTCGGCACAGTGAGCTAATCTCTGCCCACTGGAGTAGTAGGCAAGCTAATTTGTGTATTAAAAACACTTAGAATATTTGTCTCTACATATTCTATCGAGGCCTGAAAAGGTCCATTTAGAGATTACCATTGACAAAACAACAAGTACTAAGAGTATGGGATTTTTATCTAACGGTGTGAGTATTTTGTAACCGGGCTTTTCTAGCGAAAATGTCCACCACGAATACGAGGATCACTTCTAAGGACCGAGTATTTGGTATAAAATCTAGGGAAAATCCAACCTACATTCCTCCTTTTTAACCTTTTGTAAATCGTTTAAAGTAGCTATTTCACCAAACCAAACCAAAGTATTATTTTCCTCTCTAATTGAAACTTGTAAAAGGAGATCATAAGAACCGTATTGTCTTGATTGTCCAGTCCCTGTGGAAACGAATCTGGTATTTTACCAACTATTACTTGCTGTGACGATCATAGTGGACAGTGTACACTTGCACTTCCCACTGTGGACAGTTTGCAACCCACTGCGATTAAAACACATATTTCGCACGTAACAGAGTCCATCTTATTTGTTAAATTCTATGTGTTATTATCAAATTCTTAAGTGATTTAAACATATAAATGGTACTGGTGAATTTTGGTTAGTAGTATAAGAAAATAATTGGAATGGGTTGCGATTTGCGTTGAAAATTTGATGTACAGGTCGGAGGTTTTCGGGTAAGTTATGTTTTTCCCGGAAGTATCCGGTAAATGATATTTTCTGGAAGTATCCGGTATATTTTCCCCGAAGTGTCCGGTAAGTATGTTTTTTGAAAGTACCCGGTAAAAGTATCCTATAAGCTATGTTTTCCGATAGTATCCGGACAAGTATTTTTCGATAGTATCCGGACAAGTATTTTCCGGTAGTATTCGGATAATCCGTTTCTGATAGTATCCGGATAGTTCATTTCCGGTAACATCCGGATAATCGATTTTCCGGATGTCACCCGGATTCCTTGGTTATCGGATACTATCTGGACTGTCTTATTTCTAATTAAATCCGGAAGAAAGTATTGTCCGAAGATGTGATCAAAACTCAATAGGAAATATTAATTGGTTTTGAAAATATTGGAAGTTAGAATGATTAAATGGAATCTTTCCATTTTGAGAAGAGTTAATGAAAAATCTTATAGAGGATAATTCCTTATTTGATGTTACATTAAATATCGTTGTTTGTTTAAATACATTAACGATATGAGAAAATGATATTTAAACATGTGTATGTACGTATGCTAGTAAGTATAATGCATCCATAAGCATTGACATTGTTTGATAAACGTGGAATAGACAAGGTAAATTGGAATTCCCGTTTATTGTGACGAGAAAGCGTGAAATAGGCAAGGTAAATTGCTATTCCCATTTCTATTGGAAGATAAGGGATAGGCATGGCTTAATTGTAATCCTACTTCTAGACCAAGAAATAGGCATGGCTTAACTGTAATTTCTTGGACATGAGCTGAAATCTAGGATCCTCAGTGATTCGTAGTGATGCTCTTAAACATGATATTATGACTTACTTAGTGTTTGTCATACTCACGGAATCGGATATGTTATGGAAATTGCGAAAAGGTTATGCTTTGTTTACAAATTTGGTTTTCAAAGCTTATAAAGGTTTTGATTTGAAAATTGGATGTTCTCACTAGGCGCAAGCCTAATATTTCCAAAACTAATTTTCTTATCAGATACTAGCTCGGAGGGTACCAGAATCATAATCTTGGAGATATAATGGTGAATTAGTGGAATCGAAGATATTTTGGAAGATATTATAGACAACCCTTTTAATCTGATCATATACGTTATGGATTAGATTAGTAGGTGGTTTATGATAGTTCATTTATATTTATGAACTTTGTCACTAATCCTCCATTTGTGAATGAAAGTTTTAGAAGATGTAGTCGTAAATCTTTGTTTATTTAAGCTTTAAATTTATTCGAAATTTTAGGGTGTTTCAAATGCCCCTGCCTCTAACGATGACATTAGACGAAGTTAGTGGTCAGGTCCCTGTTTCAAAGCAAAAACAAAATCCTGAGGACGTAAAGTCGAATTATTAAACCATAGGTCCACGTTTCAAAGAAATCACCATACCTCAAGGACCAAAATTAGAGTTTACTCATAATTATTTTATATTTATAAATAAATATCAAATATTAAATTTAAGTGTCAATATGAATGATGACATTGACATTTTACACAAACTTCATGGTAAGAACCAAGGTTCTTAAATAAGAACCCAAAGGGGGTGAGGTTCTTATAAGAACTCTCCACAATGGTAGTCCTACAAGCAACATCACTTTTTGCTTATAAGAACATTGGTTATTACCATGAAATTTGTGAGAAGTGACATTTTACTTATTTTTTATTTTATTTTGTTTACTTTATAATTATTAATATAACTTATTTAGTTATTATTGATGTTGAGAGAATTAATGGGACCCACAAAAAGGAGATTCTTATAAGAACTACTATTGTGAAAATTTAAGAGAGTTTTTAATTTGATGAATTGAAGATGAGTTGACGACAAAAATAATAAAAAAGAGGTTCTTAGAAGAACCTTCATTGGAGATGCTCTTGATTCTTACCATAAAGTTTGTGTGAAGTGACATATTTCTAGTTTTTTATTTTATTTTCTTGACTTTATATTTAATTTAATATATTACATTTATATAATTATTAATTATTGATGTTGAAAAAATCAATGAGACCTACAAAAATTAGGTTCTTATATATAAAAACTACTTAAAAAACTCATTTAAGGTCATTCACCTAAATGACCCGCCTTTAATTTAATGAGTTGGAGATGACCTAGATACAAAAAGTGCAAAAAAGAGGTTCTTATAAAAACCTCCATTGGAGATGCTCTAAAATGACGCTAAAGCTGTGTATTTGCTCGAAGTTGATCATTTCTTCAACGTTTTTTTCCTTCTTTTATGTATTACTTCATAGATAACATTCTTTTCTACGGTTTGGTAAAAGAATCATGCTATTTGATCGAGTATAACTTCCCAATTTCTACTTTGAAGATTTTTATAGGACATAACCACTGCCATAACAACATTTTCGTCAAAATCGAGGGTCGTGTGGCGATTTGGTTTATTGTGACACCACTTAGATTCGATAGCCACATTAGTGGTCGTTTATCAAACACTTATCGGAAAAACGTTTGCCAGCAGAATCACCACTCTCATTTACCTTATGGGTCCAGCCATCAAGATGGATTGATGCTAAGCGTTTGAACCCAATAAGTGCTTGCCATGTAAGAGTTATTACCCTCAAAGACTGGGTAAAATTCTCGAACCTTATCTTTTGGATAAGATTTTCGATTCCCGTTATGTTCACTCAATAAAATAATTAAACCGGTTACCAAGGTAAATTTTAGCAAATAACACCTAAATATTTGGTTTAGTATTCTTACCTCAATCAAAGCTCAAACTGTAACCGGCCTCCTTTTCGTCAATTTCTCCGACTAACACCTCGGTTTTCTTGAAATAAATAGAGGAGAAATTATGAGGATGAGTATAGAACGTATTTATGTTTCACATCTGGTGAGAAAAGTAGAAAAAGTTCCCCAGTCCCCAATCTCGGCGGCCATAAGCAAAATCGGATTATTTTTATTATTATTTTCTTGCAAACTAGCCCCTCAAGTTTCAGGGTCCTATTGCAATGGTCCTTGACTTTTGTATATTTACACTCAAATCCTTCTTGTGAGATAATAATTATTAAGTTAAATTTTAATTATACAATCATATTTATTTTTAATTATTTAGAGTTATTGTTAATTATATAAATTATTTTTGTATATTTTTTTTTAATATTAATCAATATATTTTAATTATTAATTACTATTATTGTTTTAATTATTATTTGATTATTTTTTTCATATTATATATAACGGTTATTCAAAATCATAAGTTAATATATATTTTTTCTAAAACTTGTTTTAACAAATTTAAATTTATAGTATACATGTTATAATAAATTTTAAATTCTTTTAATTAACATGTTATAATATTTAAGTTTTCTTTACTAAATTTGTTGTATTAATTAACATATTATATTGCTGTAAATTTGTTTTAATTATAAAATTAAATATTGTAAACGATAACTTTTTAAAGATGTCATTTTTGGTCATTTTGTATGTTATAAGCTAGTTTTTATCAAACGTGACTTTTTCATCAACTAGCTTATCAGCTAGTTTGCCAAACATAGGCTTATACGTATGGTTTTTAATTTACACTTTTAGCTCTTAATTTGTCACATTTTCTTTTCTGTCCTCGTGTTCTTATTTCCTTTTCTTGTTTTGATGTTGCGGTCTAGAAAGCAAAGTAAAGTGTCAATAATACAATATTGTGTTGGAATAATCTAGATATGTATTTGATAGATGATAATAACATGATGATAAGTAATCGTACATGATGATCCTGAGGACCCGGTGAAAGCATTGAACATGTTTGCCATTGATTGTCAGGTTCCCAGATTAAGATGATTGTGTTTAGATGGGTGTATGAATTCGGCTGAGATGAGAGCCGAATTGGGGAGAGGCTGCACAATTATATTCTCTTAGGGTTTAGGTTTATGCATTTATTTATAATAATAGTATTTACACCTTTAACCCTTTGGTGTTTAATATATGCCATATAAGTCTCCAAAGTTCCAATCACCTAATGGGAAACCCTATAGTATGTCAATAATGATAAATACGCCCATCATATATTTACCAGACATAGGGATTTCAATTATTGTCAATTATCATATTAGGAAGGATAGATGATCAGTGACGGTCACAATTAACGTGGTTCCAACATTCTCCCACTTGACCAAGCGATCATTTATCTATGAGTATCATTAAGTCCGGCCGGGATAATACTCATTTTGTTTTAAACTGAAATCACAGTCAATAAGTACAGTCGTAGAGAAGATCATCTACTCAGGACCCCCACTAGTCAAACTATGACTCAAAATTTAAAACTGAATAAGCAATGATCAATTGACTAAAACAAATTTTGTTATAATAATGTCCATACACCATTATGAGCTCAAAGCGTAACTAATAGACAAACAGAATCTGAATATAGAGGAAAATTTTTATTAAGATAATAATAATCAGTAAGTACAATATGCTATCAAATTAAGTCTTTTGTAAGCCCCATCTTTGACACGTGTCCTACGAAGACGTTGGGAGGAAGACCTTTGGTCATCGGATCCGCTAGCATATCTTTCGTACTTATGTACTCAATACAAAGAACATTTTCCTCAACCCGTTCGCGTACAAACAGATACTTTGTATCGAGATACAATCCAGCGCCAGTTGAACTGTTACTGTTCGAGAAAGTTACGGCAGCTGAGTTATCACAGTAAAGCTTCAATGGTCTAGAAATGGAGTTGACGATTTTGAGTCCACTGATCAAGTTCCTCAACAACACCCCATGACAAGTGGCATTATAAACGGCAACGTATTCAGCCATCATGGTGGACGTTGTAGTCAGCTTCTGTTTATGACTCCGCCAAGAGATAGGTCCACCAGCTAACATAAATATATACCCAGAAGTAGATTTTTTATCTTCCTTGCTTTTAGCAAAGTCGGAATCAGAATAACCCACTACTTCTAAGTTGTCACTTCTTCTAAAAGTCAATTTGTAGTCTTTGGTCCCTTGCAGATATCGAAGAACTTTCTTTGCCGCTTTCCAGTGTGCTATTCCGGGATTAGATAAGTAACGTCCCAACATACCAGCGATATAAGCGATATCTGGTCGAGTACAGACCTGAGCGTACATAATGCTCCCTACTACTGACGAATAAGGTATCATCCTCATTTCTTCCTTTTCAATCTCAGTGCTCGGAGTTTGGAAAGAACCAAATACGTCCCCTTTAACTACTGGAGCTACAGTGGGTGTACAGTGCTGCATGTTATAGCGTTTTAAGATACGGTCAATGTAAGCCTTTTGAGAAAGACCTAAAACGCCATTTTGCCTATCTCGATGTATTTCGATACCAATGACATAAGAGGCATCACCGAGATCTTTCATGTCGAAATTCTGCGAAAGCATCCGCTTCGACTCATGCAGCATATCCAAGTTGTTACTTGCAAGTAGGATATCATCTACGTACAAAACAAGGATTATAAAGTTACTCCCACTGATCTTGAGATAGGTGCATTGATCCACTTGGTTCTTTATAAAATCTTACCCTTTCACGATTTTATCGAACTTGAGGTACCATTGTCGTGATGCTTGCTTCAACCCGTAAATGGATTTCTTCAACTTGCAGACCATGTGCTCTTTATCTTCTGGAATGAATCCTTCAGGTTGCCGCATGTATACATCTTCTTGCAAGTCTCCATTTAGGAAAGCGGTCTTGACATCCATCTGATGTAACTCTAAATCATAATGAGCTACAAGTGCCATGACGATCCTTAAAGAATCTTTACGAGAGACAGGAGAGAAGGTCTCTTGATAATCGATTCCTTCCTTTTGAGTAAAGCCTTTTGCAACCAGTCTGGCCTTATAGCGTTCGATGTTTCCTTTCGGGTCTAATTTGGTTTTGAAGACCCATTTACAACCGATGGTTTTGGATCCTTCAGGAAGTTCAACCAAGTCCCAAACATCATTATGTTGCATGGAATTAAGTTCTTCAATCATGGCTTCATTCCACTGAGTGGCCTGATCACTGTCAACGGCTTCTCTATAAGAGGTAGGATCAGTAAGCTTTCCAATGTTCTCAACTTCAGTTACAAAGGTTACGAAATCATCAAAATTTGTGGCCCTGCGTGCCCTAGATGATCTCCTGAGTTGATTTTCAGGTTCAGTAACAGGAGGAGTGGGATCAGCGACAACAGTCGGAGTGTGATCAATATGAGGCGATGATGATGTTCCCTCAGCTTCTTGGTTAGGAGGAGTTGGATCACTTAGATCAGTGATATTAGGAGCAGCGTTGGGTACAAGAGGAATTATCGGAGGAATGAAAATTGCGGAATGATGGTTTCCCCCCGCTTCTTGTACTTCTTGCAAATCTGAATCATGATTTGACGTGCTCCCACTGACCTTTGAGTTCTCAAGAAATGTGGCATGCTGCGTGTCAATGATTCTCGTAGTGTGGGAAGGACAGTAAAATCGATAACCTTTTGAGTTATCAGGATAACCGATAAAGAAACATGTAAGGGTTTTAGGATCCAGTTTCTTTAAGTTAGGGTTATAGACTTTTGCTTCGGCAGGACAGCCCCATACTTTCATATATTTTAGACTTGGTTTCCTACCTGTCCAGATCTCATAAGGAGTTTTAGGGACAGATTTTGATGGAACCCTATTGAGTATATGAACAGCTGTTTTTAATGCCTCAGTCCAAAGGAAAGTAGGTAAGTTAGTGTCAGCAAGCATACTTCTTACCATGTCCATTAAGGTTCTGTTTCTCCTTTCAGCAACACCATTTTGTTGAGGAGAACCAGGCATGGTGTACTGGTTAATTATGCCATGTTCCTTGCAAAAATTATAGAAAGGACCAGGAGCTTGACCAATATCAGTATGTCTACCATAATACTCACCTCCTCTATCTGATCTCACAACTTTTATTTTATGATCAAGTTGGTTTTCAACCAAGGTTTTAAAATCAACAAAAGTTTGTAGAGATTCAGATTTTTCCTTAATCAGATAAAGGTGCATATAACGCGAATAATCATCAATGAATGTAATGAATGATGTATGTCCTGTGATTGATGCGGGATAGGGACCACTAATATCAGTGTGAATTATTTCCAACAAGTTGGAACTTCTAGTGGCTCCTTTCTTATTCCCTTTAGCCATTTTGCCTTTGAGGCACTTAATACATGTTTCAAAATCACTAAAATCAAGAGAAGGTAAGATTCCATCCTTCACAAGTCGTGTCATGCGATCTCGTGAGATGTGGCCAAGACGTTTATGCCACAACATGGAGGAATTCTCTGATTGTTTAGTTGATTTTGTTGTTTTAGTTATATCATCAATATTAAGAGACAACAAAGATTGTGAGAAATTATGATCTAGTTCTAACTTATACAGTAATCCATCCAAAAAACCACGACCAAACAATTCATTATTATGAGTAATAGCAATCTTGCCGCAACCATGAATTATTACATAACCTTCAAGGTCTAGTCTAGCTATGGATACAAGGTTCCGTGTAATTCTCGGTACATATAAGGTATCCACTAGTCTAATACACTTTCCGGTACTCATATGTAAATTTAAAGTTCCCATGGCTTCGACATCTAAGAGATCACCGCTTCCAACTCTAAGTTTTCTTTGCCCCTTTGGTAGCTTCTGGATTGTAAGGAATCCCTGCATTGAGTTTGTCACATGAACCATAGAACCAGAGTCACCCCACCATGTATTAATTGGAACATCAGTAGTAAAAGAATCAAATATTACATAAAGAAAATTACCTTTCTTAGCTAGCCATTCCTTGAACTTAGGGCAATCTTTCTGTCCATGCCCTTTTGCACGACAGAATTTACAGTTAGGTTTGCCTGTCAAGGGTTTAGAGCCAGAGGCAACAGCACCATGATTATTATCCTTTTGAACTTTATTTATAGTCTGATTACCTTGATTACCCTTCCTTTTCTTGGAATTAGCAGTAGTTGTCAGGTGAACAGCTTCAGGTTGAGTCAGCTTTAGGCGATCCTCCTCTTGCACACACATTGCTATCAGTTCACTTATCGACCATTTATCCTTCATTGCGTTATAGTTGACTTTGAAGGTGTCGAACCGAGCAGGCAAAGAGGTCATTATGAAATGCACAAGAAAATTATCAGAGACCTCCATTTCAAGACTCTTAAGCTTGTGAGCCATATCAATCATCTTCATGATGTGTTCACGGACACTGCTATTTCCTTCATACTTCAGAGTGAGCATTTGTAGCATTAAGCTACTCGCATGTGCCTTAGAAGATCCCTTGAAGTGATCCTCAACAGATTTGAGGTAGATTTTGACTTTATCAGAATCAGGAATAGCTCCTCGGATACTGGGGTTGATGGAGTTCTTGGCCATCATTAGTGACAAGCGATTTGACCTTTCCCACTTTTCAAACTGAGCTGCAGAAGACTCATCAGTAACAGCAGCGGGCTCATCATGGCGAATGGCATAGTCAAGGTCTAACATCCCCAGAGTAAGAAGTAGTTGATCCCTCCATGAAGCAAAGTTCGCACCAGTGAGAGGCTCAATGCCAAAGTTAGGTACTGATTTGGAAAAGAGGATATAAGTTATAGAAGATTAAAGTAGTGACGTAGATAGCTATAAAAGGCAGACTAAGTGATTTCTCCTAAAGTAATGGAACTAAAGTAATGTCAAAGTATGAAGGCCCAACAGTAATATTCCTTAGAGAAATTAGCCTATGACCATTATAGTGAAGAAGCTAGTGATAAGTAGACTTATTGTAAACACCCTAAACAAGAAGTCAAAGTAAGGCTCTACTTAGATGTTACATCACCTTTGGGCAGAAATAACTAATATCTAAGCAAATATGAGCATTAGGTTCATGCAACACAATGCTTATCTTTTGACCTTTGGGCACAAAATAAAGCATCGTGTGTATTATGCATGCAAAGAGTTCTCTTGACACACAGATATATTAAATCACCTTTGGGCAGAATTAATATACTCAGTGTTCATTATGCAAAAGGAAAAAAAATGTGCAACATGAGAATCATATTTGACCTTTGGGCACAAATAATGAGACCATGTATATTAGTGCCAAAAAATTAACGCGATTGGAATGGTTTTGATCACAAATTACTGTTAATCTCAAGCACTCCTGTGCGCGGATCCAACTATTAAAAATTTTGTTTGGCGTTCTAATCGGGGAAAATCGATCAGAAGCAATTTTTTAAGCAAATCTATTAAAAATCAATCGGTTTAATGGAACCGATCACAAGTAAGGAATCGATTATAAACAATATTAGGTAAACCGATTAAAATTTTCAGCAAATCAATTAAAATCAATCGTTTTAATGGAACCGATCACAAGTAAGGAAATTTTCTGGTTTGAAAAAAATTTCTGATTCGAAAATTTCTGAATTCGAAAAAAAAAACTGATTCGAAAAAAAAAACTGGTTCGAAAAAAAAACTGATTCGAAAAATTTCTGGATTCGAAAAACCTGGTTCGAAAAAAAACTGATTCGAAAATTTCTGGATTCGATCGAAAAATTTTCTGGGTTCGATTGAAGAAAAAAAATTTCAGGTTCGAAAAATTTCTGGGTTCGATCAGAAATACGATTAACATATATATACGAAAAATTGAACAACAATTTAATTTCAATATGAACGTAGGCAAAAATATGAATCCATTCAAAAACAATTTTCAATTGAATAACAATTCAATTCCATTATAATCGCATATCAATAGAAAAAAACGTGAATGGAATCACCAAAAACAAATACAAATCATGAATCAATTATGAACCATAGGCTCTGATACCACATGTTGGAATAATCTAGATATGTATTTGATAGATGATAATAACATGATGATAAGTAATCGTACCTGATGATCCTGAGGACCCGGTGAAAGCATTGAACATGTTTGCCATTGATTGTCAGGTTCCCAGATTAAGATGATTGTGTTTAGATGGGTGTATGAATTCGGCTGAGATGAGAGCCGAATTGGGGAGAGGCTGCACAATTATATTCTCTTAGGGTTTAGGTTTATGCATTTATTTATAATAATAGTATTTACACCTTTAACCCTTTGGTGTTTAATATATGCCATATAAGTCCCCAAAGTTCCAATCACCTAATGGGAAACCCTATAGTATGTCAATAATGATAAATACGCCCATCATATATTTACCAGACATAGGGATTTCAATTATTGTCAATTATCATATTAGGAAGGATAGATGATCAGTGACGGTCACAATTAACGTGGTTCCAACATTCTCCCACTTGACCAAGCGATCATTTATCTATGAGTATCATTAAGTCCGGCCGGGATAATACTCATTTTGTTTTAAACTGAAATCACAGTCAATAAGTACAGTCGTAGAGAAGATCATCTACTCAGGACCCCCACTAGTCAAACTATGACTCAAAATTTAAAACTGAATAAGCAATGATCAATTGACTAAAACAAATTTTGTTATAATAATGTCCATACACCATTATGAGCTCAAAGCGTAACTAATAGACAAACAGAATCTGAATATAGAGGAAATTTTTTATTAAGATAATAATAATCAGTAAGTACAATATGCTATCAAATTAAGTCTTTTGTAAGCCCCATCTTTGACACGTGTCCTACGAAGACGTTGGGAGGAAGACCTTTGGTCATCGGATCCGCTAGCATATCTTTCGTACTTATGTACTCAATACAAAGAACATTTTCCTCAACCCGTTCGCGTACAAACAGATACTTTGTATCGAGATACAATCCAGCGCCAGTTGAACTGTTACTGTTCGAGAAAGTTACGGCAGCTGAGTTATCACAGTAAAGCTTCAATGGTCTAGAAATGGAGTTGACGATTTTGAGTCCACTGATCAAGTTCCTCAACAACACCCCATGACAAGTGGCATTATAAACGGCAACGTATTCATCCATCATGGTGGACGTTGTAGTCAGCTTCTGTTTATGACTCCGCCAAGAGATAGGTCCACCAGCTAACATAAATATATACCCAGAAGTAGATTTTTTATCTTCCTTGCTTTTAGCAAAGTCGGAATCAGAATAACCCACTACTTCTAAGTTGTCACTTCTTCTAAAAGTCAATTTGTAGTCTTTGGTCCCTTGCAGATATCGAAGAACTTTCTTTGCCGCTTTCCAGTGTGCTATTCCGGGATTAGATAAGTAACGTCCCAACATACCAGCGATATAAGCGATATCTGGTCGAGTACAGACCTGGGCGTACATAATGCTCCCTACTACTGACGAATAAGGTATCATCCTCATTTCTTCCTTTTCAATCTCAGTGCTCGGAGTTTGGAAAGAACCAAATACGTCCCCTTTAACTACTGGAGCTACAGTGGGTGTACAGTGCTGCATGTTATAGCGTTTTAAGATACGGTCAATGTAAGCCTTTTGAGAAAGACCTAAAACGCCATTTTGCCTATCTCGATGTATTTCGATACCAATGACATAAGAGGCATCACCGAGATCTTTCATGTCGAAATTCTGCGAAAGCATCCGCTTCGACTCATGCAGCATATCCAAGTTGTTACTTGCAAGTAGGATATCATCTACGTACAAAACAAGGATTATAAAGTTACTCCCACTGATCTTGAGATAGGTGCATTGATCCACTTGGTTCTTTATAAAATCTTACCCTTTCACGATTTTATCGAACTTGAGGTACCATTGTCGTGATGCTTGCTTCAACCCGTAAATGGATTTCTTCAACTTGCAGACCATGTGCTCTTTATCTTCTGGAATGAATCCTTCAGGTTGCCGCATGTATACATCTTCTTGCAAGTCTCCATTTAGGAAAGCGGTCTTGACATCCATCTGATGTAACTCTAAATCATAATGAGCTACAAGTGCCATGACGATCCTTAAAGAATCTTTACGAGAGACAGGAGAGAAGGTCTCTTGATAATCGATTCCTTCCTTTTGAGTAAAGCCTTTTGCAACCAGTCTGGCCTTATAGCGTTCGATGTTTCCTTTCGGGTCTAATTTGGTTTTGAAGACCCATTTACAACCGATGGTTTTGGATCCTTCAGGAAGTTCAACCAAGTCCCAAACATCATTATGCTGCGTGGAATTAAGTTCTTCAATCATGGCTTCATTCCACTGAGTGGCCTGATCACTGTCAACGGCTTCTCTATAAGAGGTAGGATCAGTAAGCTTTCCAATGTTCTCAACTTCAGTTACAAAGGTTACGAAATCATCAAAATTTGTGGCCCTGCGTGCCCTAGATGATCTCCTGAGTTGATTTTCAGGTTCAGTAACAGGAGGAGTGGGATCAGCGACAACAGTAGGAGTGGGATCAATATGAGGCGATGATGATGTTCCCTCAGCTTCTTGGTTAGGAGGAGTTGGATCACTTAGATCAGTGATATTAGGAGCAGCGTTGGGTACAAGAGGAATTATCGGAGGAATGAAAATTGCGGAATGATGGTTTCCCCCCGCTTCTTGTACTTCTTGCAAATCTGAATCATGATTTGACGTGCTCCCACTGACCTTTGAGTTCTCAAGAAATGTGGCATGTTGCGTGTCAATGATTCTCGTAGTGTGGGAAGGACAGTAAAATCGATAACCTTTTGAGTTATCAGGATAACCGATAAAGAAACATGTAAGGGTTTTAGGATCCAGTTTCTTTAAGTTAGGGTTATAGACTTTTGCTTCGGCAGGACAGCCCCATACTTTCATATATTTTAGACTTGGTTTCCTACCTGTCCAGATCTCATAAGGAGTTTTAGGGACAGATTTTGATGGAACCCTATTGAGTATATGAACAGCTGTTTTTAATGCCTCAGTCCAAAGGAAAGTAGGTAAGTTAGTGTCAGCAAGCATACTTCTTACCATGTCCATTAAGGTTCTGTTTCTCCTTTCAGCAACACCATTTTGTTGAGGAGAACCAGGCATGGTATACTGGTTAATTATGCCATGTTCCTTGCAAAAATTATAGAAAGGACCAGGAGCTTGACCAATATCAGTATGTCTACCATAATACTCACCTCCTCTATCTGATCTCACAACTTTTATTTTATGATCAAGTTGGTTTTCAACCAAGGTTTTAAAATAAACAAAAGTTTGTAGAGATTCAGATTTTTCCTTAATCAGATAAAGGTGCATATAACGCGAATAATCATCAATGAATGTAATGAATGATGTATGTCCTGTGATTGATGCGGGATAGGGACCACTAATATCAGTGTGAATTATTTCCAACAAGTTGGAACTTCTAGTGGCTCCTTTCTTATTCCCTTTAGCCATTTTGCCTTTGAGGCACTTAATACATGTTTCAAAATCACTAAAATCAAGAGAAGGTAAGATTCCATCCTTCACAAGTCGTGTCATGCGATCTCGTGAGATGTGGCCAAGACGTTTATGCCACAACATGGAGGAATTCTCTGATTGTTTAGTTGATTTTGTTGTTTTAGTTATATCATCAATATTAAGAGACAACAAAGATTGTGAGAAATTATGATCTAGTTCTAACTTATACAGTAATCCATCCAAAAAACCACGACCAAGCAATTCATTATTATGAGTAATAGCAATCTTGCCGCAACCATGAATTATTACATAACCTTCAAGGTCTAGTCTAGCTATGGATACAAGGTTCCGTGTAATTCTCGGTACATATAAGGTATCCACTAGTCTAATACACTTTCCGGTACTCATATGTAAATTTAAAGTTCCCATGGCTTCGACATCTAAGAGATCACCGCTTCCAACTCTAAGTTTTCTTTGCCCCTTTGGTAGCTTCTGGATTGTAAGGAATCCCTGCATTGAGTTTGTCACATGAACCATAGAACCAGAGTCACCCCACCATGTATTAATTGGAACATCAGTAGTAAAAGAATCAAATATTACATAAAGAAAATTACCTTTCTTAGCTAGCCATTCCTTGAACTTAGGGCAATCTTTCTGTCCATGCCCTTTTGCACGACAGAATTTACAGTTAGGTTTGCCTGTCAAGGGTTTAGAGCCAGAGGCAACAACACCATGATTATTATCCTTTTGAACTTTATTTATAGTCTGATTACCTTGATTACCCTTCCTTTTCTTGGAATTAGCAGTAGTTGTCAGGTGAACAGCTTCAGGTTGAGTCAGCTTTAGGCGATCCTCCTCTTGCACACACATTGCTATCAGTTCACTTATCGACCATTTATCCTTCATTGCGTTATAGTTGACTTTGAAGGTGTCGAACCGAGCAGGCAAAGAGGTCATTATGAAATGCACAAGAAAATTATCAGAGACCTCCATTTCAAGACTCTTAAGCTTGTGAGCCATATCAATCATCTTCATGATGTGTTCACGGACACTGCTATTTCCTTCATACTTCAGAGTGAGCATTTGTAGCATTAAGCTACTCGCATGTGCCTTAGAAGATCCCTTGAAGTGATCCTCAACAGATTTGAGGTAGATTTTGACTTTATCAGAATCAGGAATAGCTCCTCGGATACTGGGGTTGATGGAGTTCTTGGCCATCATTAGTGACAAGCGATTTGACCTTTCCCACTTTTCAAACTGAGCTGCAGAAGACTCATCAGTAACAGCAGCGGGCTCATCATGGCGAATGGCATAGTCAAGGTCTAACATCCCCAGAGTAAGAAGTAGTTGATCCCTCCATGAAGCAAAGTTCGCACCAGTGAGAGGCTCAATGCCAAAGTTAGGTACTGATTTGGAAAAGAGGATATAAGTTATAGAAGATTAAAGTAGTGACGTAGATAGCTATAAAAGGCAGACTAAGTGATTTCTCCTAAAGTAATGGAACTAAAGTAATGTCAAAGTATGAAGGCCCAACAGTAATATTCCTTAGAGAAATTAGCCTATGACCATTATAGTGAAGAAGCTAGTGATAAGTAGACTTATTGTAAACACCCTAAACAAGAAGTCAAAGTAAGGCTCTACTTAGATGTTACATCACCTTTGGGCAGAAATAACTAATATCTAAGCAAATATGAGCATTAGGTTCATGCAACACAATGCTTATCTTTTGACCTTTGGGCACAAAATAAAGCATCGTGTGTATTATGCATGCAAAGAGTTCTCTTGACACACAGATATATTAAATCACCTTTGGGCAGAATTAATATACTCAGTGTTCATTATGCAAAAGGAAAAAAAATGTGCAACATGAGAATCATATTTGACCTTTGGGCACAAATAATGAGACCATGTATATTAGTGCCAAAAAATTAACGCGATTGGAATGGTTTTGATCACAAATTACTGTTAATCTCAAGCACTCCTGTGCGCGGATCCAACTATTAAAAATTTTGTTTGGCGTTCTAATCGGGGAAAATCGATCAGAAGCAATTTTTTAAGCAAATCTATTAAAAATCAATCGGTTTAATGGAACCGATCACAAGTAAGGAATCGATTATAAACAATATTAGGTAAACCGATTAAAATTTTCAGCAAATCAATTAAAATCAATCGTTTTAATGGAACCGATCACAAGTAAGGAAATTTTCTGGTTTGAAAAAAATTTCTGATTCGAAATTTTCTGAATTCGAAAAAAAAAACTGATTCGAAAAAAAAACTGGTTCGAAAAAAAAACTGATTCGAAAAATTTCTGGATTCGAAAAACCTGGTTCGAAAAAAAACTGATTCGAAAATTTCTGGATTCGATCGAAAAATTTTCTGGGTTCGATTGAAGAAAAAAAATTTCAGGTTCGAAAAATTTCTGGGTTCGATCAGAAATACGATTAACATATATATACGAAAAATTGAACAACAATTTAATTTCAATATGAACGTAGGCAAAAATATGAATCCATTCAAAAACAATTTTCAATTGAATAACAATTCAATTCCATTATAATCGCATATCAATAGAAAAAAACGTGAATGGAATCACCAAAAACAAATACAAATCATGAATCAATTATGAACCATAGGCTCTGATACCACATGTTGGAATAATCTAGATATGTATTTGATAGATGATAATAACATGATGATAAGTAATCGTACCTGATGATCCTGAGGACCCGGTGAAAGCATTGAACATGTTTGCCATTGATTGTCAGGTTCCCAGATTAAGATGATTGTGTTTAGATGGGTGTATGAATTCGGCTGAGATGAGAGCCGAATTGGGGAGAGGCTGCACAATTATATTCTCTTAGGGTTTAGGTTTATGCATTTATTTATAATAATAGTATTTACACCTTTAACCCTTTGGTGTTTAATATATGCCATATAAGTCCCCAAAGTTCCAATCACCTAATGGGAAACCCTATAGTATGTCAATAATGATAAATACGCCCATCATATATTTACCAGACATAGGGATTTCAATTATTGTCAATTATCATATTAGGAAGGATAGATGATCAGTGACGGTCACAATTAACGTGGTTCCAACATATTGCTTTCTGGATTTGACTAAAAGTCATGTCTTTAATTTCTTCTACTTTTTGGACAACACTAAAAGTCAAGTCGATTTTTAGTAGTGTGCATGCACGTGGGAACTCTTTTACTAGAATTAATGAGATGTCATTCTTCACTAACACACTTATTTTGTTCCTATGCGGTTTTATATTGATGATAAGAATTTCTTTGACAAGTTAATTACTCATCAAAGTGTTTATTTGTTGTTGAAACTCATGAAGGTGCAACTAAAAGGCACAATGGCGAGGCACGTCTCTCTTGCGTCCCGTTAACCTGTGTGGCATTTCTTTACGGCATGACACCATCTTGTCATGTTACCACTTTTATATTTTTTTTGTAGACCTATTTATCAATATATTAATTTTCTTTTTTTATATGAATTCAAATTGTTTAGTATGATTAAGTAATAGTAGAGCATATATCTATCTATCTATCTATCTATACATACATGGATATCCATTATACACACACTTGTTTTCTTAAGCCACATTTTATAAAATGGCGTGACTTCTCTATAAACAAGGCCTAATATCAATTATAACATTGTTAGAGTATAAATGAGAGTAGTGGTGGTGATCACATAGATGAAAATGATGTGTCTAATCGACAAATATCAATCGGAATATGATAAAGTTTTTGAGGGATGTAGTGGAAAATCTAATCCACCTGGGGTTCAAATCCAAAGCACTTGCGGACATGGAGGTTCACCTACGATGACTTCAAACCATTTGTATTTGTCCGGAAATTAGTCTATGCACATAAGCTGACCCGAAAATCGACAGTTACCAAAAAAATATCAATCGGAATTATTGTAGGCAGATTGTCAAGACCCACTAATGTATCAAGATCATCCGTCGGTAATGATCTATGTAGAAAAAAGAGATGGATTAGCGGGTAACAAAAGGAAGTAGATAGACGAGACTGATCCAGGGAATATGATCGACAAAGCCTTGGATTAAACCAAAATCTCATTTAACATTATATACTTAAATATCTCATAAAGCACAAGGAGATGGTGTCGGTCATAAGGATATATATTCAATCATTTGCATAAATTTTATTTACTTTTTACTAAAAAAAATACAACACATTTTATTTGAAGATTAAATCATAAAAAACGTATTATTAAAATATAAATTTATGAAATTGTTTATTAAAATCAGTACAAAATATATAGGGAAATTAATTAAAATACCCCAAGTCAAACCACTGTTACCAAAATACCCTAAAATTTTTCAACTTTGCAAAAATGCCCAAAATACCCGCGATGGGGTCCCGCGATCGCGGGATACGCTGACGTGGCACGTATTTTGGGGCCAAATGCCCCGCGAAGCCCCTCAACTTTGGCCGCGGTGCACTTTTGGTCCCTGTCCGCGATCGCAGCCCGCGATGGCCCAAATAATTACACTTTTGGTCCCTGAAAATTTACACTTTCAGCCCCTATACTTAGACGAATTTTGCATGCTTTTACTGTTTTTTTCCACAATTATTGCAATTTAAAGACCGATTTGTGGTTGAAATTCATTTGCATGTTTCAATCAATGTTAAATCAATGTTTTTGGAATACCAGTTTGTGGATGAAATGAGAGATTGGTTTTCTGATATGTTGGTTGTTTCATTGATAAATAGACGTAAAATTCAAGCCATAATCCCCACACAACGATTTCATTGTTGGAATATTTCTTTCTGCAATATTTTGTGTTTGAGATACTACTGAAAAAATGAGTCCATCTGTTGCAAAAGCTAAGCTATATTTCTGTTTTGATGGTGAATGGGTGCAAGATAACAATGAGTGGAATTTTGCTTATAAATCTAAGCATGGTGTAAAAGTGTCAGTAAACTACACTTATCAGAAGTTTGTTGCATACGCCATGCAAAAATGTGGAATCAACTCTTCTGATATTTGCAAGTTAGTATTAAAAAATGGCGATGGGTCATTTGTGGATTTATCCAACGATGGGGATATCTCTACTTTTCTGCACCTTGCAGCCGATTCAGAAAGACCCCCATTACTCTTTGTGTATCCCGGCGTATCCGACGGTGACGACGACGGTGACGAGGAGGGTGATTCTCAACAATAGAGCATCCTGATTCTCAACAAATAGAGCAGCCTGATTCTCAACAACAACAACCACCACAACCACATGAATGGCGTACTGCTGGAGTTGCTGATTGCGAAACCCACGTTTTCAGAACGGGTAATTCTGAAATAGACAGATCAGACACCGATAATGATGATCACGAAGAATATACCCCTAGTAGAAAATCATGTAGTCAGATAAATGACTTTTTTGATATGCCCCCTATTCTTCCAGACTCCCATACCCAGACACAAAGCTACGAACCTACACCTTATATTCGCAGTGAAAGTTTAACAGCAGGTCAGATATTCGATTCGAAGGATCTCTTAGCAAGTCAGATCGGACTCAAGTTCTTGGAAGAGGGTTTCCAAAGTCGCGTGCGGGCATCTGACAAAAGCAAATACGTAGTTGAATGTGCTAGAGAAAAGTGTGAGTGGAGGTTGTACGCGATTCACACGGGTCCCAAAGGAGGGGCGATAATGATTAGAAAGTTGCACGACGTACACACTTGTACGAGGACGCAACTTAATCCCCACCACAAACAAGCCGGCAAAAAGACTTTGGGTGCGATCCTGAAAAACAAATTTCTTGATGTTAGCAGGTCATTGTGTCCAAAGGACATCGTCCACGCCGTTCACCGGCAGTTCGGCGTCACGATTGATTACCACCAAGCGTGGCGTGCGCGCTGCCATGCACTGTTTATGGTGAGAGGCACGTTCGAGGAGTCGTATGAACGACTCCCGACATATTTATATAATTTGCAGCTGCAGAACCCTGGTACTGTCACGCAGCTACGGACCGATTCACGTGGACGGTTTGAGATGTGCTTCGTGGCCCTTGGACCCGCGGTACGTATTTTAACACGTCATATGTTTACACATTATAAACTATAACATATACACATTATAAACTATAACATTTTAACCTATGTTTTTGCAGATCCGCACATTTCTGGAAAATCTACGTCGTGTCCTGATAATAGACGCATCCCATTTAAAGGGCCGTTACTTGAGTATGATGTTCCTGGCGGTTGCCATGGACGGGGATAACTCCATCGTTCCAGTAGCTTTCGGCGTAGGCAAGTCCGAAACCGGGGACGAGTGGACTTGGTTTCTGTCCATGTTGAGACAAGCTATCGAAGACCCGCAAGGGTTGGTGTTTATGTCTGACAGGGCTCCTTCCATAAGCGCCGCAATCTCTGCCATGTACCCAAACGCCCCTCACGCCATATGCTGTCGACATTTGGAGATGAACGCCAAATCCAAGGACAAACGTATTACCACCTACAAGGATGTCTATTGGGCGGCATGCAGAGCATATACGGATCGGGAGTTTAACAAGTACATGAATATGCTACGATACAGTGTCAAGGAAGCAGCCAAAGTCTTTGACGATGCTGGACCGGAGAGGTGGTCCGCGGCCCATTTTCCTGGACAACGGTATGACATTCTGACCTCGAATAGTGCAGAGTCTGTGAATGCACTCTCCCGTTTTGCGCGTAGATGTCCGATTGTTAATCTTATGGACTACTTTCGGGCCTTTCAACAAGAGTGGTACCAAATTCGACGCCTAAAAGGAGCTAAGATACAAAATGCACTCACACCAACGGCGGAGAATATCGTTCAGTACAGGGCGCGTCGTGAGGCGATATGGCCGGTAAGAGCAATCGGGTATGGGAAGTACGAGGTGCATGATGACTATATTAACGCGATTGTGAATATGGAAGACCACCTTTGTTCGTGTCGCGAATGGGATAAATCTGGGTTACCGTGCGGCCATGCCATCGCTGCAGCAACATATATGGGTCGTACAGATTGCAGCGACTTGGCTGTACCTTTCTTCACGTCCGAATATTACCGGAAAACATACGTGGAGGTAATAAACCCAGCTGGACCCCCTGCAGCATGGGTGTATCCACCCGACCCGCTTCCACTATGCTATCCACCTTTAATGGATAAGAACAGGGCCGGGAGACCGAGAAAGAACGACCGACGTCCATCACGTGGTGAAAGTTCGATACAACGAAGATGTACTCGGTGCCAATGCGTAGGACACACTCGTGGAGAGTGTCCAAATCCCGCCCCTTCAACCGTGCCAAGGAGACATTCTGTCAGTGACACCCCGGGCCCGTCACAGCTTGATACTGTTGATCTAAACACTGATTTGTTAATGATATATTTACACACATACATATGCTTCATAACCTTATAGTTAATTATTTAATTTATGGTACATCTCTTATTTTTTTCAATTTTGTTTTACACTCCTATCGCATTAACATAATAATCATATATTAACTAATTCATTAAATCGTTTTAAATTATTATTATTTGAATGTGTTTATAGATATCGTGAATGGCAATAGGAGAAGGTTTCACGAGAAGAATATTAAATGGGGTTTTGACAAGTTGGTATCACTGGACTCATTTAAGAATTGTGAAAATGGGTATTTGGCGAATGATGATTCATGTGTGTTTAAAACACTTCAGCTCCAAACACACATGAATCATCATTCGTCAAATACCCATTTTCACAATTCTTAAATGAGTCCAGTGATACCAACTTGTCAAAACCCCATTTCATATTATATATATATATACACACATACATATGCTTCTAAATGAACATTGATAACACAACTAGTTTGTATTCCATCCAACAAGCTCTTCATCTTCAATCTTTCTGACCCTTCTTCAACGGCTTCTGCTTTTGCAACCACGTATGGCCATTGTGTACCACAACCCGCACACACTTTAGCAAATGAGTTGAGGGTTGTCATATATTCTACAAGAGGAGTAGGCCCACGAATGAGGTAACCTCTGACTTGACCTTGCATGATGTATCCAACCTAACCGTGGTTCAGCGGCTTAAAAACTACTTTTCAGAGAAATTAACAACAACAAAAAATACAAAACAACAACACAGTAAAAAAAATACAAAACAAGAAAAAAAAAATACAAAACAACTAAAACAACCACCACCTACTTAAAAATTGATTTAGTTTCATCAATCCAAGCTTGCTTCTCGTTTACCTTCGCTTGAATAATTGCGAAGTCTTGCAGAATATGGTGAATTGTTTCTTGTTCTCGACGAACACGAGCCTCCCTAGCTTTTATATCTCCTTTCATCCTTTTGATCTCCCTGTCTTCCTCTTCGATCTTTCTCAAATGGACTGCCTTCCTGTCCATAATTTTTTTCCACTCTTCTGTTAGTTCATCTATCTCCTTTTCCTTTTTTGCTATGGCGACCTCGATTTGAGGTGGCATTTTTTCAGGAGTAGCCTTAGGGTTTGATGACGATGCCATTTGTGGATTAAATGAGAGAAGAGAAATCAAGAGAGAAAACAATTCAAAGAAAGAAAGCAAGAGAGAAATCAAGAAAGAAAGCAAGAGGAAGTGTGAATTGTGAATTGCATCTTACTGGTATTTATGGATGAAATCTCAAACATGCAAATGAATTTCAACCACAAATCGGTCTTCAAAGTACAATAATTGTGGAAAAAAACAGTAAAAGCATGCAAGATTCGTCTAAGTTTAGGGGCTGAAAGTGTAAATTTTCAGGGACCAAAAGTGTAAAATTTCAGGGACCAAAAGTGTAATTTTTTGGGCCATCGCGGGCTGCGATCGCGGGCAGGGACCAAAAGTGCACCGCGGCCAAAGTTGAGGGGATTCGCGGGGCATTTGGCCCCAAAATACGTGTCACGTCAGCGTATCCCGCGATCACGGGACCCCATCGCGGGTATTTTGGGCATTTTTGCAAAGTTGAAAAATTTTAGGGTATTTTGGTAACAGTTGGTCAAACTTGGGGTATTTTAATTAATTTCCCAAATATATATATTGATGAAGTTGTTTGTTTTTAAAAGAAAGAAAATGTATTTTTACAGAGTGAAGTGTTTTGTTTGTTTTAGAAAGATGGTACAACCATTACTAAAGTAGGTACAAGTGAATAAAGCATATGTGAAAAGGGTATTGGCCTTATTATATATGAAAGCCTCAAGGATAAGAGCATCCCTCCATTCCTACTTCCCAAACCCACCTTCTATCCTCCTCCCATTTCATTCAATATGGACCTCAAATGTCAAAAAGTCAACACTTTCTTCATCCTCCTCTTTGCTTCCCACCTCTCACTTGTTGCTCCAACCAACACATGGGTCGGGTCAAAATACCAAATCCAATGCACAATGTGTGCTGCCTGTGACAACCCATGCAATCAACCACCACCATCACCATCACCATCACCACCGGCAGCTCCAATCAGCCCTCCACCACCTCCTCCCACTTCTTCCGGCGGTGGCTCCTCCTACTCTCCACCACCTCCCACTTCATCCGGCGGTGGCTCCTACTATTCTCCGCCGCAGGGACAGGGAGTTTATTACTACTACCCACCGCCGGCGCCGTACAACAACTACCCCAACCCAGGACCACCAAATCCGATTACCAATTACTACCCTTATTACTATCACAGCCCTCCGCTACGTAATTCCGCCGCCGTGTCACTTCCCGGCGCCACCGCCATGTTACTCATTTTCATCTGCTTTTTCAGTCTATAAATTATTACTCCAAAGTACAGATCTTGGACGAATAAAGGTGTCAGATTTCTCAGATCTACTACCGCAAAGCTTTTGTGAATTTCCAGAATTACCCATCAATTATTCTTCATCGATCTATAGAGGTATTATTATTGGCAGTACCGGTGGAAGGAAGAAGCTTCAATCTTGCTCTTGTGTTGTGGGTGAAGTAATCTGTAAATTCTTCATAATTTATGTCGTTTTCGGCACTTTGTAACAACTATCTATTTAGAAACTAAAATAACATTTTAATGAATTTTGTTCGATTATTTATCATTTTCTTGATGTGGGATTCGATTTTTAAAGCCTTTAATTAATTGCTAATTTATGAAATTATTTTCTTCGGCCTTTTGTATTAAATTGAATTTATTGCTAATTCATCATATTTTTTAAATGAATAAATTTATTTGTTTTTCAGATTGACGTTGTTTGCATTTTAGTATCTTAATATACTTACCTAATTTTTTTTGTCTAAAATATAAATCGCTAAGAAATAAACAGTAATAATAATAAAAAAATTGTACCGAGAAGCTTCTTATGGATTTGATGACAGAAAAGCATAAATTTTCAAATAAATATTTATTATAATCAAATGCTGCTGTTCAAAATATATATATATATATATATATATATTATAAAACCGTCGACAGAAAAATATGCAACTTTGTCGTAAATAAAAATATGAGTAAACTGCAATTTTGGTCCCTGGGTTATGTTGTTTTTCTCACCTTTGGTCTCTAGAAAATTTTTATTGCAAAAAAAAACTCTGTGGTATGCAAAAATGCTCGGTTTTGGTCCCCAAGACTAACTCCCGTTAATTGTTGTTGTTAAATGCCCCCATATGCCTTGCACATAAAGGTAAAATGGTCTTTTACCCTAATCTTCTGTTTAACCCTAGAAAACTTCCTCCTTTCCACCTCCTCTCTCTCTCTCTCTTTCTACCACCGAACACCCACCTCCTCTCTCTCTTTCTCTCTTTCTACCACCGAACACCCACCTCCTCTCTCTCTCTGTCTTTCTACCACCGACCACCCCTTTCTATCCTTCGTTCTCTTTCCTTTCAATCTTTTTTTTCCCATCTTTTAACCCTAGAACCACCGGCTGGACTCTTCGATACCACTGCCGCCGCTGACAGAATTAGCGCCACCGCTCCAGGACAACGGAGTTGTAGGACTAACCCTAGCGGCTGTCGATTTCTTAGCGACGGAAGGAAGTAACACCACCAGTGGTCTAGAATGACGTTGGCGGATGGTCCAAGCTAGCGGAGGAGATGGTTGACGGAGTGTGAGAAGGAGGTGAACGACCAAGTGGTCGTCATCGATGGCGGATTTCACCCAGTTATCATCGTCAGTAGTCATGGTGATGGCACAAAGGCGATCAATATGGTTTTTTGTTTTTGTTCATCAATTTGGAACCATCGGGACTAGTTTTTTGTTTTTAGATTTAGGGTTTTTGATTTAGATGAGTACTTTAGTGTAATAATTTTTTTAATATGTAAATTCTTGATATTCTTGAAATTGGTTGATCTTCTTAAAGCTGTTAGTTTAAATATTCCTGACGTTAATGTTAATGTTGTTGAGTTTGATTTGATCTTGATTTTTTATGGTTGATCTTCTCTCCTGTGGATTACGGTGGCCGGAGTTGGGGTTTAACCGGAGAAGATGACTGAGTTAAGTTTGATATCATTTGATTTTTGGATTTTTAGTGAAAAATAAAAAAAGTAAGCAAAAAGACCAATATGCCCTCATGGGCAAGGCACATGGGGGCTTTTAACCACTGCACATTAACAGACGTTAGTCTCAGGAACCAAAACCGAGCATTTTTGCATACCACCGGGTTTTCTTGCAATAAAATTTTTTTATGGACCAAAGGTGAGAAAAACAACATACCACAGGGACCAAAATTTCAGTTTACTCTAAAAATATATATTATTTAAATACCTAGCTCTCCTGTATTTCATAAAATTTGTTTTTAAAAATATTCTAAAATATATTAAAATCATTTGTTTTGTAATAATAAATTACTAAAATGTATTGTAATCATTTTTTATCATTTGTTTTTTTAATCCTTTTTAGTTGTTTTTACAGCATTAACCGCAGAGTTCAAGCCTAGGGACGCATAACTATTACAAATCCTCTAATAGAAGATTGTAATCCCAAAATATATCTTTCCACTTTATCAACTTTGGAAGATACATAATATTCAATAAATCAGGATTTTTCTAAAAACTTTGTTGTATAATCTCGAACGGTCATGTTACTCTGTTCTGGTTTAAGAAATTCTTCCTCTAACTGTGTAACTGCTGCATATGGACAAAAGTGCTCTTTAAATGCATTAGTAAAATCTTCCCATGACATAGTTTCAAAAACATTTGACTCTTTGGAAGGTGCTAGAACTTTCCACCAGTATAAAATATCATATTTTAATACAACTCTACCCTCATTTGCACATTTACTGGGTTTAAAAATTGAATCTATTTGTTTTAACCAATGCATGGCTTTAACTGGATCAAGTTCACCAGAATACGTTGGAGGTTTACATGCTAGTAGGTTCATGCTTAACGGTTTCTTAAGTTTCTATAACTACAGGTTGCCCAAATAAAGGCCGCAAATTAGATTGAAGCTTACCCAATTCTGTGGCTAATTCTTCCAATGACATACTGATAGCGGAAGTCGTAGGTCCACAGAAGTGGCCACCTGTGTTGCCACAGTGACGGTGCAAGTGCACACCGGACACTGTGATCGCTATAAGTAATAAAATGGTAGTAATACCGAGATCGTATCCACAGGGATCGGACTTCGAGTTTCAAGTACTAAGTCGAGGTTACATCGATTTCAATTAGAGAAGAAGAAAATATCATGAGTAAGATTGGTGCTTTTAACAACTAAGTAAAACAATTAATTTAAGGAAAAAGGTATGGGTGTAAGCTTTATCTAAGACATTTATAGTAACCTCGTGGTCAGAAACAAATGGTACAAAACATCCATAAAAACCCCTTCATCTCGAAAGTGAATTTCTACAGAGAGTGGCCACTTGTCCACACAAAAATGCCACTATCGCCGAGCCAAGACTTGCCGATTTAACTAAGTAGACTTCTAAGAGTCTTAGCTCCACTGGTATGGATATAGATACCCAAATCTATTTGTGACACCTAGGTTGACCGACATCCCGAACCTTAGTTGAAATCATGCAAAAACTCGTATCTCTACGTGGTTATGAAAGACTCTCTCAAATCTTCATGCATCACTCAAGCCGTATTTCTGGATCCGCCCATCTCTGGGTCTAAGATCTAATATTAACACTTACAAGTGATCGGCTTGTCCGCGTTGAGTTGGAGTCCCGACTCGAGTGACCAAGTCTAAGAGTTAGCAACGATAGAAACACCCAAGTGTTGCCTACTAGTCTTAGAGTTGACTCATACCCACACCCAAAAGGGTTTTTATCTCATAATTAAAGTAAAAGACATGGTAGAAGAAGAAGAAGAATACATAAAGTTTACTTGCATTGAGAAATAAACTACAAACTGTGGCCACTTATGTCGCCACAGTGGCCAACAGTGCTGGAAATTTAATACAAGAAAGTAAATTACAACTACAACTACCTAAGAAAATAAAATAGAAGAAATAGATGGCTGAAGTGTTCTACATTGTTAGAGCTCTCCTTCTAAATGAAATCCAAGGCCTCTATTTATAAGGGATGATGAAAAACGGTGATGGAGGCTTTTACCCATAAGGGTTTTTCAAAGAGGTCAAGCATCAATTGACTCAAAGGTTTGTTTATTTCTTCCTCCATTCTTTTTATGAAAGCTGAAGATTTGCTTTATCTTCTTTATGCTTTTAGGTAGGCATTTTGAGTAAACAAATCCTTACACCAAAATATGGGTTTTGCTTTTGTCTTTTCTTCATCTTCCTTGGTCTCTAGAGTTTGACCTTCAAGAATGCCATGCAACTGAAATGGGCAGCATAATACATGCAAAAAATGATATTTCTCTGATGTCCTCGGATTTACGACGCTCACCAGAGTGGCGAACAAAGTGGTCACTTTCTTCAGTCCAACATTTAAACCAAAAATGATGCCTTCAACCATAAAAACACAAACTTTTATCCTCAACCGCTCCAAATGAAAATAAACAAGTAAAAGGGAGAAACACGAACACATAAAGGGAAACACACACTAAAATGGAAGAAATACACATACAAACAATGTGTAAATAACACTCAAAATGAGAGTTATCACACCCTCAAACTTAACTTGTTACTTGTCCCCAAGTAACTAAAAGAACATAATTAAAACAAATGAAGATACAAAAACACAAGAAAACTAAGTATCATAAATGGGATCTTCTATTTTTCTTTCTTTTTTTCTTTTTTTTTCTTTTTCTTTTTTATTTTGCACCCCAACTCCTTTTGATAAAAAAGACCCATAGTTTTTCCAAATCTTTCCATTCTATTCTTTTTGTTGCATTTGATTTCCATAGGTTAAGCTATAATTCACCCATCTTATGATAATTTACTTTGCAAAACTTTAGATCCATAGGACTTTGAAGGGTTAGTGTTTAAGGCTTCTCACTCTCTGTATATTTCGTCTTCCCCCAAACTTGTCTTTTTGGGTTACACAAAAAAGTTATTCTAATACGTATTGGATGTGTATACCCAACTTTTCATCTCAGTGTGTCAAACTTGGCTATTTGTATGACCCCGACCCAATTTCTTTTCTTTTTCGCTATGTGGTCGAACAATGGGAACATGTGGCCACACAATGTATTCATTTTTTATCCTTCCAATTTTTCGAAGGATTTGGCTCTTTTAGTCAACACATGTGTTTCATCCCCTCAAACTTAAAATTAGCAATATCTTCTTTATGGAGGGAATAGTAAGACACGGAGGCTTGGGTAAGGTAACAAGATAAATTGTATTGGCAAAGTGTTTTAAAAAAATGGCCTATGTCATTTCTAAAAGTTCAAAGTTTAATCAATATGGATACCGGGGAATTGGTTGCTTAGTTCTAGAAATCTGCTAGTAGTGGATAGATTATTCAAACCATGAAACTTCAAATCTAAGGATATAAGATGCATGAGACTTTTTTTGTGTTTTTTGTTTTTTTAATCCCAGAAATTTTGATACTAGTCGAAAAAGAACAAACTTAAACCACACACACACAAATGTAAAATAAAAGACATAAAATTGGAGCTGAGAGTAAGAAAAAAAGTTTGCATCAAGGTTATGTAGGATGTGGCTCACCACCCCACGAGTGAATCTTCAAACCGTGGAGTGGTTTCAAGATAATAGTCACCTCCACCATACCAAAGTTTCGTGCAACACCACCACCACCCAAATAACACGATCTACACAAAATTTCTGAGCTTTTGATCAAACCAATCCATACGGTTCGTTGTGTGACCACCGTAAAAGCATTGTTGTCACAAAAAGAAACATGAGCAAAAATCATTAACTTAGGAATTTTAGCATCTTGAAGCACCTCTTCACTATTGGGAAGCAAATAAGGCTTACTCATATGCTCGAAATTTGCCTCAAGAATCTCCAACTCTTTTTCAACATCACTCTCATCCTTACCAACACATTTTGAATTTCATTATCACTTGGCAAGGGACCTCGACTTTGATGTTTCAACTCGTCGAATAGTTGTCCCATCTTAGTGTTCAAGGCTTCAAAAGAGGATGTGAAATTTCCCAAAAATGTTGTAAAATTTTCCATTAAGCTTGGGGAAATTTTTTCAAAAGAGTGAGATGGTTCGGGTTGTTCAAAATAATTCTCGGGTGGGTAGTTGGGAACAAAAGTCGTGAATTCATAGTGAGGATCGTTCCCTTGAAAATTACACGAGTAATCAAAATTCTCCTCCCATGATTGGTCAAATGTATTTATAAATGTGTCATTCCAATCTTGATAGGGAGGTGAAAATGAGGTGTAGGTGCCATCATCTTGAATGTTTGTCAAAAAGTTGGAATGTTGTTCCCACGAATAATCGAAAGTTTTAAAATAAGGGGCATCCCAACTAAAACCTTCCATTATGGTGAAATAAAAACCAATAAAAAACTAATCTTATAACTCAAAAAACTCTGGAAATACGCCAATCCCCAACAACGACGCCAAAAACTTGATAGCGGAAATCGTATAGGTCCACAGAAGTGGCCACCTATGTTGCGACAGTGGCAGTGCAAGTGCACACCGGACACTATGATCGCTATAAGTAATAAAGTGGTAGTAATACCGAGGTCGTATCCACAGGGATCGTACTTTAGAGTTTCAAGTACTAAGTCGAGATTACATCGATTTCAATTAGAGAAGAAGAAAATATCATGAGCGAGATTGGTGCTTTTAACAACTAAGTAAAACAATTAAGTTAAGGAAAAAGGTATGGGTGTAAGCTTTATCTAAGACATTTATAGTAACCTCGTGGTCAGAAAAAAGTGGTACAAAACATCTATAAAAACCCCTTCCTCTCGAAAGTGAATTTCTACAGAGAGTGGCCACTTGTCCACACAAAGTTGCCACTATCGCCGAGTCAAGACTTGCCGATTTAACTAAGTAGACTTCTAAGAGTATTAGCTCCACCGGTATGGATATAGATGCCCAAATCTCTTTGTGACACCTAGGTCGACCGACATCCCGAACCTTAGTTGAAATCATGTAAAACCCCGTATATCTACGTGGTTATGAAAGACTCTCAATCACTCAAGCCGTATTTCCGGATCCACCCATCTCTAGGTCGAAGATCTAATATTAACACTTACAAGTGATCGGCTTGTATGTGTTGAGTTGGAGTCCCAACTGGAGTGATCAAGTCTAAGAGTTAGCAACGATGGCAACTAGTCTTAGAGTTGGATTATACCCACACCCAAAAGGGTTTTTATCTCATAATTAAAGTAAAAGACATGGTAGAAAAAGAATAAGAATACATAAAGATTACTTGCATTGAGAAATAAACTACAAACTGTGGCCACTTATGTCGCCACAATGTCCAATAGTGCTAGAAATTTAATACAAGAAAGTAAATTACAACTACAACTACCTAAGAAAATAAAATATAAGAGATAGATGGCTGAAGTGTTCTACATTGTTGGAGCTCTCCTTTTAAATGAAATCCAAGGCCTTTATTTATAAGGAAGGATTGAAAAGGTGATGGAGGCTTTTACCTATAAGGGTTTTTCAAAGAGATCAAGCATCAATTGACCCAAAGGTTGGTTTGTTTCTTCCTCCATTCTCTTTATGAAAGCTTAAGCTTTGCTTTATCTTCTTTATGTTTTTAGGTAGGCATTTTGAGTAAACAAATCCTTACACCAAGATATGGGTTTTGCTTTTGCCTTTTCTTCATCTTCCTTGGTCTCTAGAGTTTGACCTTCAAGAATGCCATAATGCAGCTGAAATGGGCAAAATAATACATGCAAAAAATGATATTCCTCAGTTGTCCTCGGATTTACGACGCTCACCAGAGTGGCGAACAAAGTGGCCACTTTCTTCAGTCCAACATTTAAACCAAAAATGATGCCTTCAACCATAAAAACACAAAGTTTTATCCTCAATAGCTCCAAATGAAGACAAACAAATAAAAAGGAGAAACACGAACACATAAAGGGAAACACACACTAAAATGGAAGAAATACACACACAAACAATGTGTAAATAACACTCAAAATGAGAGTTTTCACATACTCAGAATCTTGGGCTCAACCCGACTTCTGACTCGACGTGCAGTTCTGCCACTACTTGAACTTTTCTGGACCGAAGTTTCTTGATGGATCAATGCTTCCTGGCTTGTTCCTCTTCCTCGACCCCTACCCCGACCTCGACCTCTACAAGATGAGTTTATGAATTTATCTCAAATTCAATGTTTCCTATTCCACGAGCAGTACCTTCTCCACAATTAGTTGGCGGTCTATCATTTACATTCTCAACTTGAGAATTTGCTCCTTCCGAAGTAACTGAAACGATCCTTACTGATCGACGGGAATTATTTACCATCATGTCAATTCACAATATATATATATATATATACATATTTAATCACATACCCAAATATAATAAGGTATTTCAGTTCATATGTGCATCTGTTAAGCCCATAATACATTGTTCAAATGTAATTTGAAATTACCTTACATGTTGTTCCTTCTACCCATTATATTTAATATTCCATGGTTCTAATAGTAGTAGGACATCTTAGTTTCACATAAAATCATACACTTTAAGTCTATATATTGATATGAATACCTATGTAATAACCTTATCCTTTTTTTGTTGTTGAGAAAAATAGAAGTTGATGATGTGTTGTGTAAATTCTAAGCTTTCAGGAGGGGGTAGTGTGTAATTAGGGGCTGATGAGGTAAAACCCCCAAAACCCTTCTCATTTCTCATATCACGTTTATGGAGGCTAGAGAGAGGCAGAAGCGAAATCCTTGCTTTCTTCATTGTGAACTTAGTGAAAGAGGCGATTTCAAGGTAATCATCCTTATTCCTTGTCTTCTATGGAATTTGATAGGTTTTATGGTTTGAGTGTTTGGGGTTCCATTCTTGAAGTGTTTTCTTGGATTAAAACTATATGGGGATGTTGTTTTAACTGAGTAATTGTGGGTTTTCATTGAGGCTGGGACAAAACCACCATTGTTGGTGACTGTTTCAAGGTTTTACCATTTCTAAGTGTTGGTATCTTGAATCTTCTTCTATAGGGGATTTAAGTTGAGTAATAGATGTTTTAGTGTGTGGTTAATGATTAAATGGGTTTAGAGCATTGATTCCTTCAATTGTGGGGCTTAAAACCGATTTGGGGAATATTAGGGAGAAAGTTTTTTTTAAGATTTTTGTGGGAGCTTTGTGCAGGTCTGGGGACAACGACTTGCACTGGTTATGGAACGCCTTGAAGCCACGGGCCAAGCCGTGCAAGGTGCTATTTGGACAATTTCTTATTTTTTATTTGTTTCTCGTTTGAGGCTAGGATCGAGGCATTGATCAGGGGATTGTCTTGTGGTTTGTTATAGATGGTTTTGGGGAGTATTTTGGTGGTTTAAAACCATTCGTGTATCGTGGAATTTACGTGTGTCGATCCAAACTCTCTCAGTGATTTGACGACGACCCTTAGAATACTTAGTGAAAATTGCATTTAACATCTGTATGTATTAGTGTTTCGCCATCAGCGATAAACACATTGAGTCTGTTCAGTATCGCTGATAGCTTCTAATGTAATAGTGTTAGATGTAATCCCTGAAGACAAGCCTTGCTGTTAGAGCATTTAATTGTAATTGATAACTCCAAATCTATTAGGTAATCAATACGTCATCCATTGATCTTGAACATACTAGAGATTACATAAGAATTTAACACTTTCTCTCTCTAGAATGCTCTCTAACCTCTCTCTATGATATTACAATTAAGCTTCCTTGTTACAACTTGCTTAATCTCTAAGCAAACCTATTTATACTATCTAATTACAACTCATTAAATCTACTCTAGTTTGACCTTCTATTTAACTACTTTGACTTTCTATGACTTTGACTATCTTTGACTTTTACAATACTTTGACTATTACAAAGACTTTACAATAAATCTTGAATACAATATAATACCCTAACATTCTCCCGCTTTGGATTCAAGATTTAATATATATATATATATATATATATCAGTTACGAACAAAAGCAGGTAAAATAACAAAAAAATGTCACTAAGATGACTAAAATATGAAAAATATAAAATATAGGGACTAAAATCGACAAAAAATGAAACAAATACGAAAAACAAAGACTAAAAGTGAAAAATACTAAGACTCGACAAGAACAAGGACTAATAATGACAAAAACTGAAAATTAAAAACTAAAAGGACTAAAATTGTAAAATTCTAAAAGATAAAAGTCTAGGGACCAAAAATGTAAAAATACTAAACTATAAACTCTAGGGACTAAAAGAGTAAAAATCTAAGAGCTAAACTCAAGGGACCAGATTTGATAAACTCTGAAACTATTAGTCCAGGGACTAAAATTGTAAAATCTGAAACTACTAACAGATTTAACTGGAAAACTAACGAAAAGACTGAAAATGTAAGAAAACTAACGGAAAAACTAACTGAACACTAACGAACAGCTAACTAACGACACTAACTAAAAAATAACGAAAAAGGACTTGAAATGTAACAAAACTAACAAAATAACGAAACAGTACTAACTGACTTTGACGAATTTAACGGAAAAAGGACAAAAAATGTCACAAAACTAACGGAATTCCGTTAAATCACTATTCATCATCATCAACCTCACGATCAAATCTGCAAAACAATGGGACCTTCTTTTTTGGCCGAAACTCTTCGTTTATGATCCCTTAAGCTCCCTTAACTGATTAGAAGTCGAAACTCGATCCGAATCTCTTGATATTTGCAACCGAACAATACAAAAAACCGAAAATTTTCCGAAAACTTCTCGTACGCTTACGTTTCTTCGAAAGAGACGTTTCTTTACGTTAGAAACTTTTCGTTTAATCTTCCTTAACTGATTAGAACCCAAAACAAACTCTCAAACTCTCACACGAAGCTTCCAAAAAAATACCGAAAAATGATCAAAAATTGTCTAAAAGTCGTGAGCTTTTTTCCGTTATAACCAAGCGAGTTGGGCTTCAAGCGTATCAATTGGATCTTCCACCTGAATTGGAAGGAATCTATAATACTTTCCATGTCTGTTATCTTCGGAAATGCTTAGCCAAAGAGGAAAATGTTATACCACTTTCTAAAATAAGAGTGGATGAGAAGAGTCGTTGTGTGGAGCAACCGGAAGCAATTTTAGAGAGGACGACTAAAAAGCTACGGCATAAGGAAGAGGTTATGGTTAAAGTACAATGGAAGCATCATAGAGGTGCTAATGTAACATGGGAAGCTGAAGAGGATATGAGGAATAAATATCCTCATTTGTTTGCATAGTTTCGATTTCGAAGACGAAATCATTTTCAAGTTGGGGAGATTTGTAACACCTCGAATTTTCATAAATTTTATATATTTATTTTGGGAGAATGTTTAAAAAAACGGGATGATATTATTTTAAAAGTTATGTCGAAAGGGGTCAAAAGTGAGTTTGATCGAAGTTTTAAGTTAATTGATGAATTGAGAAACCTTGGGGGTTGGTTTTGCCATTTGTTGATAGTTGATCATGTATAAAAGAGAGAGTCGGCTCAAAATTAAGATTATCTTAATTATCACCTCTTGAAGTCGGTTTCAAACAGGAGAGAACGGCAAATTCGTTTGGTAAGGAAAATTATTGAATTGACTTCTACAATTCGATTTCCTTAAGAATTAGTATTCATAGATTGATCTGCTTCCTAGATTGGGTTGCTGAACTGTTGGTGAAATAGGTTTTGTTGAATCCAGATCCGTGCAACAAATATGAAATCGAAATATGTGAACAATATGCGTAATGATTTCAACTGGTCATCCCTTTCATTAATCTTTCAGAGAGAATTTGCAATACAGTGCTTGAAAGTTAAAAGTGTAAAGCCCGTGTCCCGATATACAATTTTTTTATTTAATTATTTATAATGTTTAATTAGCGAATTTCTTAACGGGATTGTCGGGAAAGACCAAAAGTGATTTGGTTTTAGTGCTAGTTAGTTCAATTGTTAAAAACCTAACTTTTAGGGTGGATTTGGAACTACCTTAGAAAGCCGGGGACCAATAGTGTAGACTTGAATAATTGCATGCATGGGTCGGCCCATGGGGAACCGACCCATCTCCTTTTCTCATCCATAATCACGACACAAATCTAAACACAAAAAGAAAACCATTGGCTTCCTCATTCTCGTTTGTTTTTCTTCGGCGTCGCACTCAATCAATAAAACCCTAGTTGCTGCTGCCGCCGATCACCTCCTCCCCTTTCCTTTCTGCCGCTGCTGCTGCTGTCCAACCGAACCGCCGGCGCCACCGTGTCTCTGTCGGAGAAGAGAAAGAGCAGAGAGAGAGAGAGGGAGAGACCGAGGGAGAGACCGAGGGAGAGAGAAGGCCGGAGTTCGGGGCTGTGGGTGCGACGTCGTCGTCGTCGGCAAGAGGTAAACGTCGTCTCCTCCCTGTTTCTTTTCTTTCTCGTCGTCGTCAAGCGGCTGTGGAAAACCGCCGCGCCGCCGCCGTCAGCCTTGGCTCTGGCCTGGTGGCGGTTTCGTGCGTGGTCAGGGTTGCGGGGGGGCGTGAGGGTAGGGATGTCGTGTTTGTTGCGGTTTTATCTTATCGTTTGGCCGGAATTTTGTAAACCATCGCCGCCGGCCGCCGCCGCTGCCGGCGACCACCACTGCCGGAGGTGGCAGTGGGTGGCGCGTGATCGAGACCAGACCCTAGTCCCAATGGGACCCTAATCCGCTACTGATCGCGTTAACCCGAATCGATTAAACCGTTTTATAAAATCGTCATTTTAGGTGAAAACGTTTTCTGCCATTGTTTTGCGTCAACCACAACTTTTCCGTCGTAACTCCGTTTGATCCGAAACTGGCGCCCACGGTTCAAGTTCAGGGTCGAGCATGTTTTCCGTGTTTTAGCGAAAAACTGGTTCGGTCTCTAGCTGGGCGAAAAAGTGGTCGCAAGTTCGGTGTTTCGTCATTTCATGTGAAAATTTCTGGAATCTGCCTTAATCTTGCGAAAACCATAACTTTCTGCTCGTAACTCGGTTTGGGGTGAAATCGGTGTCAAAAGTTCCCTTTTTGAGTCTGGAAACTTTTCTGTGTTTCGTGCAAAACCCAGTTCGGGACGTAGCATGGGTCGATTTGTCGTTTTATACTGAAAGGTGCTGAATTTCGCTGTTCCGGAAACTGTTTTGTAAAATCCGTAGTAAATTGTAGAAAAATCGTTAGGAGGCGTATAATATGTCCTTGGAACCCTAACTCAGAGTATTTTCTGGTCATGAAATGATATTGGGAATTTTCTGGGTTTAAAGGGGTCGAAACAGGTCCCGAACAGACCTGTTTTGGGTGAACGGAATTTAGTTTTAGTGACGGTTTAAGCGTGTGTCGTGTCATAGGGTCCGGGTCTCGTATTGACACGTTTTAACATGCGTTTAGGTGCTGGGAAGTGACCGTAATTGTGAAGCTGGAATTGTGTTATTAAGCTGGGCGCGCATTCGAGGTGAGTTCTCTCACTGTGTAGTTAGGGGTTGTATGCATGTCATAATAGTTTGTATGTACTATTGTCTTTGTGGTGTGAACTAGTTGTTTGTGGTGTGTAATATTTGATTGGTTTGAATGCTTGGTATAAATGTGTTACATTACAATTCGGTGGGACCGAGGCCTCGATGGTACTGAGGTGTTGGGTTACATTACAATTCGGTGGGACCGAGGCCTCGATGGTACTGAGGTGTTGGTTACATTACAATTCGGTGGGACCGAGGCCTCGATGGTACTGAGGTGTTGGTTACATTACAATTCGGTGGGACCGAGGCCTCGATGGTACTGAGGTGTTGGATACATAATTACTTGTAGGCGTTTACTCGTTTTATGTAACTGTGATGTTGTTGCTTATGTGCGGATAGGGGTGATGTGTATATAATTCCTATCTGCGCATGTGTTGGAATTCACTAAGCTTCGTGCTTACCCTTTCCCAATAAACTGTGGTTTCAGGTACGGGCGGCTCCAAGGCGTGACGAGTACACACTGGCGCGTGAGAAGAGCTGGTTGCTTTATGATTGTAATAATTAAGCGTTTACTCCGCTGGTTTTATTTTATAAAGACATTAATTATGTGTTTGCAAACGAAACGTTGGGATCATTTATTGAGTTGTTATCAATGAATTGTTTATTTAAAAATTTAAATTGCTTGAAATTTTTGGGACGTTACAACTTGGTATCAGAGCACAGCTTGAGTGAATCAAACGCACCTCGGTGTGTTTGGTCTTAAGTTGCGGCTGAGAAATTTTCAAATTCTTTATTAAATCTTTTTGGAAAATAAAAGAAAGGAAAACCCGTTTGAGAAACGGTGATCGATGGCGCAGTGTGTACAGTCAGCCGGAGCCAAGGGAAAAGGTACAGTACTTAGTGTTTTATTGCTTTCTAGATCATAGAGTATGCATGCTAGATTGCTTGTTGTGGACACTATGCTGTATGTTGAACTACTTGCTATTAGGAATTTATGCTAATTATGATAGGTTACTAAGTGGATGCCCTCTAGGTTGTATGCAGTAAGAGATTTATAGCCTTAGAATATTCGATTTAGTTCTATTGCGCAGCTCTTGTTTGAGTCCAACCGTTCTAGGATAGAGTCTTGTATTCGACTGTCTATTTGTTTCGCACTGCATATAATCGGGTATTCGCGAGGTCACCCGTTATAATTAGTAGGGATTCGGTAGTAGCAAGGGTAATGGGATAAGAGGAAATTCCTAGGGAGCTAGGAAGGGTGGATGTATATATATGCTGGTGCAGGCATATGGTTAATTATATATGTACTTGTTGTTGCATGATCGGGGTGACCGATGGTTTATTAAGTATACATTTGTGGCTGTCTGATCGGGGAGACCGATGGTTTTATATATACAGTAGTGGTATGAGTTGCCTGTTTAGGATATGTTCTTGAACTGGCATGTGTGGATAAATTATGTTAGGTGTATAGTTTCGGCGAGAAACTACTTGGACCCTCGGGATGGGACTCGGAACGAGCGATGATAGGCGTGGAAGGTAGTAGTAGAGCTCCTACTACCGGAAGCACAGGATCAATGCTCGAGTCGAAGAAGTCACGAGGAATCCAAGGAGTTGAGCGTGAGTGTTGTTAGTATGAGTTGTTATGTGCTAATAACGCGTTGTATTATCTACCATGAATAGCCATCACAAGGAGAAACAACTATAGTAAACCTGCTGATACATGTGTGTATTTGACTTGCTTTGATGGGATGATCGTTGGGGTAGTGTCGAAGGTTCTAAACTAGTAGTCGTTGGTATAGAAAGACGATTATAGTATTAGTCACTTGGAGTGACGATAAGGATGATATTTGTTGTAAGCAGATCATTTCGGGCCAAGATGGAAGATTGTGCTAGAGTCATAGGCTTTTAGAGCCGACTTTGATTTGAGGAAAAATCGTAGGGATTATTTGACGTAATTTTCCATCTTGCCCCAAGAGGCTTAAATGTCCGAAGGACGATAGTGGATTGGAAAGGTAGAGAGGAGCATGAGTCGAGACGTTGGATGTCGACTGAGTCGTGCACAAAGTCTATTTTGAAAATAGGGTTGCATTAACTAATCCTTGTGTTTCCAATCCTTATATGGATCGTGTTTTGAAACTTTGGGAAATGTTTAGCACACACACAAGATTTCGAATTATAGTTTGAAAATGCTTGAAACCGTTTTATCACGGGAGTTGAAAACTTTGTAAAAGATTGTTTCAGTTGATTATTTTCCAACGGTTCTTTCGGGTACGATAATATTCGTGTTTTGTGGTGGTTAAGATGTTGGGTAAGTGACTACGGCTTGAGACTCTAAGATTGGAACTCCTCCACATGTGTTAGAGTTGAGACGGAAAGTTACATTCCACGATGTCTGTTTAAAGACTATTTTAGTGATTTGTCTAAAATGAGTTTGGAATTCTAGTGTCGCTTAACTTTTCGTTCGAGAGTTTGTGTTACTAAGTGTTTATTTTGCAAATAGTTCAGTGTGTGGATTGATTCATGCGTGACATAAGTGATGCATGGAGTAATTTTGGTAACATTTCATAAGGAGTTGTTTAGTGCGCTTTTTAGTCAGCTAAAGGTTTTATTGACATTTTCATGAAAATGCGATTTATCGACTTAGGGGTATGCATACTGGGGTAACCTTTGTTCTCGGCCTTTTGATGAACGAGTCGTGCAAGAAAATGCTTTAGTTCCTTTTTGTCGAAATGAAAGACCATTTGATCCAATGAGTGTTTTAATGTTGTAAACATCATGCATACGATTACAATGTGTTATATTTTGGAAATATAAATGCGTAGATTTTTGATATTCCGTTAATTTAGAATTACCGTTCATTTTTTTTGGGAAATTAAAAACTTTTGCTTTGGAGGAAACGAGTATTTTGAGCATTTTCGATAAATACATTTTTTAAACTATAATGTTTTGACATTATATGCCCCAAGTACGAAACTTGAGGAAGTGTTACAAGCTTGCATGCCTGCCCCCAGTTTGAGATTTTACGAGGTTTTTAGTCGATATTTCCAATTATTAGAAGCGGACTGGTGTCTGTCTTCAAGTTTGCAACTTACACGAGACAATTGTGTTTTAACAAAAATATATTTGTAAACCGTGTCATCGTTTTGTGTGACTAGCTGACGCGCGAAAAATTTGTGGCGAACCCTGTGCCACGTCATTTTATGATTAAAAAGAGGAATTTTTGAATCAAATGTCGTGAAACTTAATTTGAATTATGTGCACACCTTTGTCGCACCCTGTTTAAGGTCAAGCGGTTACTTTAAGTGCACGTCATGAGTCAATCCATACTGGAATCGAGGCGGTTCATTTTAAAGAAATTGTGTATTACGCTTGTGTTTGTGTGAGTAAACAGAACTGCAATGGAACGATTTTCAACATGATTTTTCCTATGTGGGACGGGCGTGTCCAGTTTTGCGTAACTATCGATCAGGTAATAGTAGTATTATTACATACGATCTTTTTGAGATGAAAATCCTGATGTTGAAAATATTTTGTAAATGATTTTGTAAACCATTTGGGGAAATGTGCTTTTAAGTGTCATGTGTCATTTCGAGAATTTTTTTAGGGTGTGAGTCCTTTTGAAAAAAAAAAAAACTCTTTTGTTTAACCCGTATTGAGTCTGAGACTAAGGTTGATTTCAGAGTATTGCTTGCTTAAACTTTGTTTAAACGCATTTTCCGACCTATGGGTCTAGCAAGCGTGGAGCATTTTGCTCGGTTTTAACTTGGAGTTAGTCATAGGCCAATTGTCCGGTTTTAATGGCTCGATGTGGAGTCTTGTTGATGGGTTGTTTTTGTTGCACAGTTTTGCATTTATTGCACGTTGAGTATTTCCATGTTCGGGTGAGTGAGTCATTCCGGGATAGGCATGTTGTTGGTAGGCTGTTTGCTTTGGATCCTTAGACACATTAGTCAGTCGTTGGTAATGGTCGGTTGGGTATCTCGGGGTGGGACCCCGGTATTCATGTGCTTTAACCTAGACTTTCCAGTAGGTACTAGGAGGATATAGTTGTGGGCACTTACCTGGGAGGTAGTTCCGGTGTGCTGGGTCTTGAGGCGTTACCTGGGAGGTAGACGTCAAGGTGTATCCTCGATACGGTGTGACTTGGCTTCGTAGAGCAAGTGTGGATGATACGTCGACGGGGGAAGGTAGGTATCCAACGCGCGTTAGTACTGTAGGCCGAATAGTATCGGTTAAGGGATTGATGCCCTTTGTTATTAAGAGAATAAATGCGTAGAACCTTTTGAGGTAAGTGGTATATTTAGGTGTCGACTTTTGGGCTTGAGGCCAAACACCTTTAGTATAATCGGAGAGTTGTAGCCGATTTTAAGATAATCGTGGTGATGGTAGTAGTAACCCTGAAATGATCACTTGTGATGAATGGTTGTGGTGGAATGATCTACGTGTGTGTTAGTGATTTGGTAGTGGGGGATATCAGTTTGTGTTAGTGTCTAGGATAATACCACGCTTATTTGAGTTATTGTGATCGGTTGGACCGATGTTCGGCGGGTGGCCGATGTTCGTTATTGTGATCGGTTGGACCGATGTTCGGCGGGTGGCCGATGTTTGTTATTGTAATCGGTTGGACCGATGTTCGGCAGGGGGTCGATGTTTTGTTAATAGAATTCGTTGAGAATCATTGGAGTCTTCTAGAATTCGTGGAAGTTATCGACAGTTAAGGGTAGGAATGATCGTAGTCGAGTATCCTGTAGGGTATACTGTGAGCAGCTTCAGAATGGTTAAAGCTTGAAAGTGGATTGAGTTTGGGATATCATCAAATGCCAGAGAGTTATTAGGAGCTGTTTGCGGACGTAGTCTTCGGGGACGAAGTCTAATTCAAGTGGGGGAGAGTTGTAAAGCCCGTGTCCCGATATACATTTTTTTATTTAATTATTTATAATGTTTAATTAGCGAATTTCTTAACGGGATTGTCGGGAAAGACCAAAAGTGATTTGGTTTTAGTGCTAGTTAGTTCAATTGTTAAAAACCTAACTTTTAGGGTGGATTTGGAACTACCTTAGAAAGCCGGGGACCAATAGTGTAGACTTGAATAATTGCATGCATGGGTCGGCCCATGGGGGAACCGACCCATCTCCTTTTCTCATCCATAATCACGACACAAATCTAAACACAAAAAGAAAACCATTGGCTTCCTCATTCTCGTTTGTTTTTCTTCGGCGTCGCACTCAATCAACAAAACCCTAGTTGCTGCTGCCGCCGATCACCTCCTCCCCTTTCCTTTCTGCCGCTGCTGCTGCTGTCCAACCGAACCGCCGGCGCCACCGTGTCTCTGTCGGAGAAGAGAAAGAGCAGAGAGAGAGAGAGGGAGAGATCGAGGGAGAGAGAAGGACGGAGTTCGGGGCTGTGGGTGCGACGTCGTCGTCGTCGGCAAGAGGTAAACGTCGTCTCCTCCCTGTTTCTTTTCTTTCTCGTCGTCGTCAAGCGGCTGTGGAAAACCGCCGCGCCGCCGCCGTCAGCCTTGGCTGCTGGCGGTGTGGCCACCGGCGTGAACCACCAGACCTGGTGGCGGTTTCGTGCGTGGTCAGGGTTGCGGGGGGGGGGGGGGGGGGGGGGGCGTGAGGGTAGGGATGTCGTGTTTGTTGCGGTTTTATCTTATCGTTTGGCCGGAATTTTGTAAACCATCGCCGCCGGCCGCCGCCGCTGCCGGCGACCACCACTGCCGGAGGTGGCAGTGGGTGGCGCGTGATCGAGACCAGACCCTAGTCCCAATGGGACCCTAATCCGCGACTGATCGCGTTAACCCGAATCGATTAAACCGTTTTATAAAATCGTCATTTTAGGTGAAAACGTTTTCTGCCATTGTTTTGCGTCAACCACAACTTTTCCGTCGTAACTACGTTTGATCCGAAACTGGCGCCCACGGTTCAAGTTCAGGGTCGAGCATGTTTTCCGTGTTTTAGCGAAAAACTGGTTCGGTCTCTAGCTGGGCGAAAAAGTGGTCGCAAGTTCGGTGTTTCGTCATTTCATGTGAAAATTTCTGGAATCTGCCTTAATCTTGCGAAAACCATAACTTTCTGCTCGTAACTCGGTTTGGGGTGAAATCGGTGTCAAAAGTTCCCTTTTTGAGTCTGGAAACGTTTCTGTGTTTCGTGCAAAACCCAGTTCGGGACGTAGCATGGGTCGATTTGTCGTTTTATACTGAAAGGTGCTGAATTTCGCTGTTCCGGAAACTGTTTTGTAAAATCCGTAGTAAATTGTAGAAAAATCGTTAGGAGGCGTATAATATGTCCTTGGAAACCTAACTCAGAGTATTTTCTGGTCATGAAATGATATTGGGAATTTTCTGGGTTTAAAGGGGTCGAAACAGGTCCCGAACAGACCTGTTTTGGGTGAACGGAATTTAGTTTTAGTGACGGTTTAAGCGTGTGTCGTGTCATAGGGTCCGGGTCTCGTATTGACACGTTTTAACATGCGTTTAGGTGCTGGGAAGTGACCGTAATTGTGAAGCTGGAATTGTGTTATTAAGCTGGGCGCGCATTCGAGGTGAGTTCTCTCACTGTGTAGTTAGGGGTTGTATGCATGTCATAATAGTTTGTATGTACTATTGTCTTTGTGGTGTGAACTAGTTGTTTGTGGTGTGTAATATTTGATTGGTTTGAATGCTTGGTATAAATGTGTTACATTACAATTCGGTGGGACCGAGACCTCGATGGTACTGAGGTGTTGGGTTACATTAGAATTCGGTGGGACCGAGGCCTCGATGGTACTGAGGTGTTGGGTTACATTACAATTCGGTGGGACCGAGGCCTCGATGGTACTGAGGTGTTGGTTACATTACAATTCGGTGGGACCGAGGCCTCGATGGTACTGAGGTGTTGGTTACATTACAATTCGGTGGGACCGAGGCCTCGATGGTACTGAGGTGTTGGATACATAATTACTTGTAGGCGTTTACTCGTTTTATGTAACTGTGATGTTGTTGCTTATGTGCGGATAGGGGTGATGTGTATATAATTCCTATCTGCGCATGTGTTGGAATTCACTAAGCTTCGTGCTTACCCTTTCCCAATAAACTGTGGTTTCAGGTACGGGCGGCTCCAAGGCGTGACGAGTACACACTGGCGCGTGAGAAGAGCTGGTTGCTTTATGATTGTAATAATTAAACGTTTACTCCGCTGGTTTTATTTTATAAAGACATTAATTATGTGTTTGCAAACGAAACGTTGGGATCATTTATTGAGTTGTTATCAATGAATTGTTTATTTAAAAATTTAAATTGCTTGAAAATTTTGGGACGTTACAAAAAGAGATGATTAACTTGTTTTTCCAAGCTAATCAACATTAAATACTATGGGCCCGTGGTTAACAAGCCCACGGCCCGTTCACTAAAAGGCTCAAAATAAACTATTACAAAACAACCCTTGAACTTTAAATCAACTATTAAAACCTGCCCTAACAATCTCCCCCTTTGATTTAAAGTTCGAGTTCGCGCTCTAGCTCTTGCCAGTTGAATACGTATCGTTTGCGCAACGCGAAGTGAACCTCAAAGAATCTGATAGCACGGCGATAGTCGCTGCGGTCTTCAATCATTTCCAAAGCTTCCCGAGCCGTTGTTTCATTAGGATTTGGGACATACAAATGCTTTGGATTCTCAGACTCGTGTTGAATAATCTTTCGAAGAGCATCTCTGAATTTTAGAAGCGTGCCGTCACAAAATCTGTCTACCTGACTGAAACGCAGGAACTTCTATTCGTTCTGTTCGTTGTTGTAGACTATCCCGAATTCAGGTTGTAGAAGCAGAGAGTTCTCGGGATACATCTTCAGTTCAGGAGCTTTCAGATTTGGTTTTATCAGATTGACTTTCTTAGCCCTGTTCTCGACAGCCATTTGAAAATCCGTTAAGTATGACATCATGATAGTACGGACCAGGTGTCGACGAACAGCTTCGAGTGCCTTTGTAATCTCTAGCGGTCGGATGGTTCTTGAACGTAAGTCTTTCAGTAGTACCAGGAAGTCGAGCGGTCGGAGGTTCTTGAAGTCGGCTTCAGAGAATCTCCATTCATTACCATCTTCGCGGCGAACGGTGAAGACTGGATAGACGATCCTCATGATGCGGCGTGAATGGATGTTAAGAACCTCTGTGATCTGATGCTTTGTTTTGACTTGACTGACTGGAAGGCACCGCTGCATTGCAAGTATATAACGCCGTTGGTATTCGGGGTCGAGGTTGTAAATACCAAGGCAAAAGGTTGGCTCGATCGGGCGAAGTTTGTGCACGAACAACTTTTTCAAAGATTCCTCCAGATAAGGGATAAGTACCTTGATCTTCTCCCAACGGTTTTGTTGCTGTTGAGGTAGGGAAGGAAGATCAGAAGATGTCGTTGGAGGAGTAGTTGTCGGTTGATCGGAAGTAGTAGACTCGGGTCTAGTTGATGATGTTCCGGTGGGTTGAGCATAGTGAACGGGAGTTGCTCCATATAAATTTTGGAGCAGGAACTGATCGTAGTCAATATTGTCGTCCTCATCAGTAGGGAAGACCAAATTTACCTGTAGGTTTACGGCACTGGCGGCTTTTTTGTACCATGCGTCTTCGGTCTCCGGGTTGGTCTCACACTCTGGATCTATCATGTCCAGTATCGTTCTGTCTGACGAGTCAAAATCGACCAGTTCCTGTGTTGAACCCTCGGGCTTTTCAACCGTCGGGTCTTCTTCATCTGAAATCTCCATATCTATGACCATATCTGCTAGTGGCAACTCGGCTTCGGGTGCTTCTGATGTAGTTGCCGCAGTTGGGGGTTCCTGTTGAACCACTGTTGTAGTTTTGGCAGTCATGATCTGGGCGGCCTCGGTTTGGCGTAGACGCTTCTCCCCCTCACGGTGATCAGGATCATCCTGGTCATCGTGCTTGCGTTTGAGACCGCCGACTTGACTCTTACAAGTGTCTTCTAGTGAGCGGACCCTCTCAGACAGCGTGGCGAGCGCTTTGTTGTAGTCGTTGAGGGTCGAGTCAATGGCGTCAAGGCGTGATGTGATAGATGAAGATGTAGCAGTGACCTGGGATCGGAGAACTGAGATCAGGTCTGCTTCGGTAGATGCGGTGGTGTCGGATTCCTGGAGCAGCTGGGCCAACAGCATCGTCTTCAGGGTCTCCACCGAATAGATTGGTTGCTGTTGAATCGGTGGAGGTACAGAGGCGGTTTCGGGTTCGACGACGTGGCCCTTTCCTTTGATAGCACGCATCTCTTTGGCAAGCTCAGCGGCTACATGTTGCTGCATCTGTTGCTCCATATCCTGGCGGACAGCCTTAAGGGTGCTGTCCAGAGACCCTGGTGACACGAAGTCGGGTAAATTAACCCCGGGATCACTTAGATTGTCCGTTGAAGCGTCCACCACAGGGGTAGAGCCACCTACGTTCACAGTTGGCGTGATGTTAGTTGTGGTAGGATTTCCCGCCGATCCTTGTGTTCCACCAAGAGGTGAAGACACTACGGTGGTTCCGGTCGAGTCACGAAGAGTCTCGACTTGGTGTTGCTCAGCTTCGAGTGTCCTAGCCGAAGAATGTTCAATAACGAAAGGCGCTAGACTCGATTGTGCACGAAATGAAGGCGAGACCGGGGGAGGCTGGTCTCTTGCTTCAACACTAGAACCCTCCCAATGAGGGACCAGTGGAAGTTGTGCTATATCCCCGTGCAAGACTGAAACATCCGTCTTTTGAGAGACGAATGAGTGGCTGAGGAGGTCGTGCAATTGCTCCGCTGGGTCCACGGAGGCTTCTTCAATACCCTATCCCAACAAATGAGACGAGGTAGTAGATGTGGCAACCCGGATATGACGTGGCTGGTTTCGCTCAGGAGCCTCGTTATCTTTACGGCTCAATCTTTCTTGGTTCGCGTTCGACCTTAACACCCTCCTTTTCACATGTTCTATGTCCCGGGGAAGGTCCCTCCGGCTCTGGCTGGACCATGGGATTCCCTAACTTTCGTCTATATGCTATCACAGGTAGGGTTTCAGGCATATGCATAGCACGGATATTATCCTGCTCCCCCTCAAAACATACATGGGGATTGACTTGCTCCCCCTCGGAGTGAGAGTGATATCAACACAAGAAAAAATATTTAGACTTTGTAAGAAAAACAGTGTGACTCTTCCCCTCGGATTGAGGTTGTTGATCCGCCATGGAATATCTGTAAAAAGATCCAAAGTTAGTAAACAAGACGGATAAACAAGTTCCGGTGCGTACCTTTGCATTAAGTGGCTCAATCTGATACAGATTGAGGACATGAAGTGATGAACCAGGTACTGGACAGTTAAACACAGGGGTGTCCGGACAGGATGTTGAATTACAGAACTTACCGGACAAACCCAAGGATTCCGGACAAATGGTATCCGGACAAAAAGGATCTGGATGAGTGAATGTGAAAGAGCCCGGATCCCTTAAGTAATGACCAAGCTATCTGGTGGTTTACCCGGATACTCATACGGTCCGGATAGCTATCCGGATTAATGGGTATCCGGTAACTTATCCGGACACTTTGAAATTTCAATTGAAAACTTGTTTTCACCCTCACTTTGTTAAAAAAATACCTTAGGATGATCACAGAACTTTCTCTCGCTCCCCCTCAAACTGAGCTTGGGGAGAAACTTGCTCCCCCTCGGATGATGCAGAGTTGTGTAATGGAGAGCCGACACACAAAAACTTTTGACCTTTAAAGAAAAACTTGTGTCGCTCCCCCTCAACTGATGAGCATTAGATGACATGCTCCCCCTTAGAATGTGCGCGTAGAGTGAAGTGCATACGGGAGTATCCACACACACAATTTTTTTAACATTTTTAAGAAAAAAAATGTGTGTGACGCTCCCCCTCAACAGTAGAGTAACATACCTGATAGCTGATTATGCTCCCCCTAAACACATGAGCAGCTTGTTAAAGCACAGGTATGGAAAAATCTCACGTCTTCTTAATATTGTTCCTTGTAGATCGTGAGCAGCTCCCTCCTTGCGATCATGTGTGTGGAGCATCCAGTATCTAAGGACCACACATGACCGTCCTGCAAAACAAGTTTAATCTTAATGCATCCAGTATCTTAGTCCCGTTTGAATCTTAATCTTAATGCATTTTGAAACCTGTATGTTGAGATCGAAAGATAAAACTATTGTTTTCGAAATAGAAATTACGGTTGCTTGAAAAAGGAATTGTGCTTTATAAATAAAATCGGTGTTACTTGAGAGAGAACAACGATTAGATAAAGATTGGGCATTCATTGATAGGAATAACTGGTAATTGAATTGAGTCAGACGTTTGTATGTAAGAACCATAGGAGTTCCAACCCTCAGCTTTTCTCTCTATCAAAGTTTTCAAATCTGTTCTGTTTTGTCTTGTGTTGATTTGATCTCATTTATTGCAATTTAATTAGTCTATAAACCAATCTCTAATTTCGATAGTCCAGTTAATAGAATCTATAGTAATTGTGATATTTAGTTCCTAGTTCCCCGTGATTCGATACTCGTACTTCTCCAGTACTATTACTTGACTTCGACCCGTACACTTGCGGTAAGATTCACAGGGTGTCAAAACCCCGTGTCAAGTTTTTGGCGCCATTGCCGGGGAACTAGTTGTAGCTAATAGCACTACCAGCTATACGCGCTATTAGATTGGACATTTTTTTTTTCGTATTCTATTTCATCACTTTAAATTTCTGAATTGCTAAGTCTGTTCGTTTTCTTCTCAGGTACTCATGGGCGACGAAGCGAGACGCCCTATGCGGTCGTTCGCCGATCCGAACGTGGCGACGGCACGCATAGGAATTCAAGCACCAACCACCGCTTCGAATTACTTCGAAATCAAGCCGAGTACCATCGTAATGGTACAACAGAATCAGTTCGGGGGAGCACCAACTGAAGACCCCCACGCGCATCTACGAGCCTTCGAACGGATATGCAACACGTTCAAGATCAACGGGATGGAAGAGAACGCGATTAAGCTAAGACTCTTCAGTTTTTCCATAAAGGGTAGAGTTGAAATCTGGATAGAGGGCCTTCCATAAGATCTCATCACCACTTGGGCACAACTGAAGGCAGCGTTCCTCCAGAAATTCTTCCCACCGGGAAGAACCGCGCAATTGATGGCCGACATCACGCACTTCGCACAATGGGACCAAGAGACGTTATATGAAGCTTGGGAGTGCTATAATGACATGTTGAAGAAGTGTCCACATCACGGTCTTCATGGGTGAGTCATAATCCAAACGTTCTTTGGAGGCCTTCACCCGCAATTCAAGAATGATATTACGGCTGCAGCGGGGGGAGCACTCATGAACAAGACCTATGAAGAAGCGGTCGAGCTGATAGAGAACCTTGCCGAACATAGCTACTCCACTCCACGATCGTCCATTGCACGAGTAGCGAATGATCAAGAGTCAGATGAACTTAAAGAGATAAAAGCTCAACTAGCTTTTATCACGGACCGTATGAAGGGAAGCAATCTAGGGGAACCTGAACAGGTTCAATTTATGCAAAACCGCAACCATCAGCCGCGAAACGACCCTTTCCAACACTTATAACGAGGGGTGGAAAAGGCATCCCAATCTTTCATGGAATCAGCCGGATCAACCACAGTCAGGTAATTTCCCTAACTCTTCTAATTTCTCTAATACTAACAGTGCTTATCGTCCTCTAGGTTTTCAGCAAAGAAACGAAGGACCATCCGGGGAGAAGAAGCCGGGACTCGAGGACATGATGATGAAGTTCATGTCGAAAATGGACAGCACAGTCGAGGGGTTAGCAAGCACAATCAATACTGTCAAGGCGGCTACCGAGCAAAACACCGCCGCCATCAAGATCCTCGAGAGGCAAGTGGGGCAGATTTCCGAGACCCTACAAAACCAAGCCCCCGGGAAACTTCCGAGTCAACCCGAAAGACAAAACCAGGAGCATTGCAATGCCATCTACCTTAGAAGCGGAAAGGAGTTGACCAGAGATCCGGTAAGCGAGACTTCATCAAAGGAGACCGGTCCGGAAGAGGAAGAGTTCGAGATGATAGACATGGGCGAGTTAAAGGCTGACAAAGAGTTTGAGGTGAAGAACAAGAAGAAGGAGGAAAATGTGATTGATCGAGAGAAGCCGAAGGAAAAAGTGGCACCACCGGCCAAGCCGGAAGTTCCAAACGTGCCTTACCCGAGCAGATTGAAAGCGCAAAAGGATGATGTCAATTTTTCAAAATTTCTTGATGTTTTCAAAAAGCTAACTATCAACATCCCTTTTGCAGATGCACTTACACAAATTCCCTCTTACGCTAAGTTCATGAAGGAGATTATATCGAAGAAGAGGACACTTGATCATTAGGCCACCGTTGCACTCACTGAAGAGTGCAGCGCCATCTTCCAGAATAAGCTTCCCCAAAAGCTCAACGATCCAGGGAGTTTTTCTATCCCTATCCAAATTGGGAAGTTTTCATTTAATAAAGTGTTATGTGATTTAGGGGCGAGTATTAACTTGATGCCCCTTTCTATTTTCAGGAAACTTGGATTGGGCGAGGTGAGCCCCACATTCATGACGCTTAAGCTGGCTGATCGATCGATAAGGTATCCTTACGGAGTGATAGAAGATGTGCTCGTCAAAGTCGGTAAGTTCTACTTTCCGGTAGACTTTGTGGTGATAGATATAGATGAGGATGAGGAGGTCCCGATGATCTTGGGACGATCATTCCTAGCCACCAGGAGAGCGTTAATTGATATGGAAGAGGGAGAGATCACGTTCAGAGTCGGCGGTGAGAACGTGAGATTCAAGTTGCTAGAAAGAAGAGGAGGTCAGAGAGAAGAAGAAGGTGGAGCTGGTCATGGAAGACCAATTGTGAAAGAGTCCGCGGGGAATCGCAAGTGTGGGCGATTCGAGTCTGCGGATACTGAGCCGAACTGAACCCACATAGTCGTGCCACGACTTTAAATACGACGCTGGTGGGAGGCAACCCACCAAGGTTAGTTTCCGTTTATTATTTTTCTTCTTGTGTGTGTTTTAATTCCAGAAAAACCAAAAAAATCGAAAAATTGAAAAAAACCAAAAATAGCTGGAACAGGGACATACGCGACTTTCCACGCGGTTTGCATACCGCGTGGTAAGCCGCGGGACCCTCTGTTTGGTTTTCTGAAACAGTGAGTTACGCGGGATGTTACGCGGCTTGCAAGCCGCGCAGCAAACCGCGGGTGTCCCATGTCCATTTTTTTCGTGCAGTTTTTGTTTCCTTTCTTGCTTTGTGTAATTCTTGTTTTTGTTTTGTGTCTTTCCCTTGTTTTGCTTGTTCTCTCCGTCTCCCCTCCGTCTCCAAATGCTCAGTCTTTCAAGAATCTCCTCTGGTCGGGCAAAACAGGTATGTTCTAATCATTTCTGTGCTAAAAGAGTGGTGTTTGATGTGTTGTTCTATTTTAATTGCACGAGATGCAACAAACCTAAGTTTCACTTAGGTTTGGGGTGCCTCGTTTTTGAACCATCTACACACTCACATTAGACCCTGTGCAAACCTCGGTTTTACCGAGGTTTGGGGTTGGCTTCTTTTTGGCTTTTATTTGGCAAACCTAGGCCACGGCCTAGGTTTGGGGTGCCTAGTTTTAGAAAATGTGGGTAGTCTTTTTATGCTTTATATGTAATGCCTTGCCTGTTCTTTTAATAACTGCACAATGAGTCGCATCACCCACGACTTTACTTGCACATTGGGGACAATGTGTGGGTAAGGTTTGGGGTTGCCCAATCGGGCCCAAGTTATGCACGTAGATTTCCTGCACTTCTGAGTGTCTAGATCAAAGTAGCTAAAATTTTTGTTTTGAATGATTGAGACCGACCATTGTGGGAAGAATATTGTGATAGTGACGTGACCGTTAGGGAAGGACCGGGAAAGGACATGACTAGGGACATTAGTGGAGACCACCCGATAGTGAGTTTTGAGCCTAAAAGACGTTTTTTCATTTCGAGGGATTCATACACCAAATTCATACACACTTTTTCGAATTCCTTGTCGTGAATGTAGAATGATCTCGCTACATTATTGCATTGAGTAGCAAAGACGAACATCGGGATTAGGTAAGGGTATAGTAGACCATATCGTGTGGACCTTAAGATATGATTCCAGGCATTGTGTGTTTTATTTAACCTGTTTTTAGCTATCGTACCTTTTACCCTTCTGCGTGTACCCTTAGCCCCTTTGCAGCCAAACACTCACCTTTTCGTTTCTAAACCCATCATTAAACCTTTAGCCATAAGCCTTAGCCAACCCAATCCGAAAGTGTGTCAATCGGAAGAAGTAATGAACTTACAAAAGACAAAGCAGAAAAGAATAGAACAGGCCAGTCAGGAGAATAAAATGGGTCAATGTAACCCAGGAAATGGAAAAGAGGACCAATGAAGTCCCAAACTCACAAAAAAAAAATTTCGAGTTAATTTAGATTTTATCTATAGCAGTAAATAAGAGAGTCAAAGCGACTCCAATAGTGACGAAGAGGGCCAAATAATAGAGCGAAAAGCTATAGAGTTCGGAACTGCAAATGATTGACACGCCAAGGATTTTTGAACCATTTTACCCTTCGTTTCATAGCCTTAACCTTAGCCCCATTACAACCCTTGTAAAGACCTGGATGATCTTCTGGAAAATGTGATTAGAGTCTATGATCACCTTTACTGATATTCCCTGTCTTGCTATTTGATTCTTTCTGAGATCAAAATTTTGGACATGTGTGCGTATTCTTGCACATAACCTCCTTAAACATGACAACACGAGCGATAACCTAGGTTCGAGAGAAAATAGAGTATCCTGAGAGGTAGGGTCGAGGCGAAATGTTTTCCCTAGCATGTTTGGACCTAGTCTAACCTTAGCGTAATCGGAACGATCACGAGTTCAACTCCCAATGGAAGGTCATAGATCGGACAAAATAAAAATGAGGCGAGGGTGAGATAGATATTCACGGGTATAGGAAATCACCGATGCATCACTTGGTATCGATTGGGAAGTGTGCAGTTATTAAATTTTCACTGATATGTACTTTAATTATGTTTTATCGCTAATTTGCTTGGGGACAAGCAACACTCGATTTGGGGTTGTTGATAACGCCACTTTTTGGCGTTATTTCCGGTTCTCAAACCAATGAGATTGGCTTGTATTCAAGTAAAAAGGCGTGTATTTTACGGTTTATCTAGTGATGTACACAGGGTATCTAAAAGGCAGCATTCCTTGAGAAAAGAAGCTAAAAAGAGCCCAAAACGAGTCCAAACGAAGCCTAACGAAAGCCCAAAAGTCAAGCCCAAGACCCGCGACCGAACCAGGACCCGACCCGCGAACCAGAAATCGACCCAAGCAGCATTTAAGACACGCGCGACTTACCACGCGACTTGCAAGTCGCGTGGCAAGTCGCGTAACCCTCTGTTTCGCGACTTTCAGCTTTAAATCCGATTTTAGGTCATTGTTTTTCGGTATCGAGTTTTCACGTTACGGCCAGAGCAGTCCCGGGGGCAAGTTTCGAAGCCAAGTGACACCCGTTGGAGCGGAGATAGAGGGAGGATCAGATACACATTCATCGCGCGACGTAGAGACGACCACGATAGAAGGGAGTAACCATTACATTCACCGTTATCACGATTATCATGTTCACATACTTATTTTCATCTTTTTCTATTGTGTTTGAATCCACCACCGATATGAACTAACCGGTTCATGTTGGGGGTTGGAATGAATGTGGTTTGAACTTATAAACAGATGACTTGAAACTTTTATCAGTTTTCTTATTGAATGAATGAATGCAATTTGGTGTTTAATGCTTTTGTGAGATTAGCTACCTTGCAACTGTTTTATTGTTTTCAATTAATGTTCGAGAGAAGTAATTGAGAAACAGAATTAGGAATTGCATAGCTAAGGTAAGAAAGGATCGAGAGATACTGAGTAAATCTTAGTCCCGTTTGAATCTTAATCTTAATGCATTTTGAAACCTGTATGTTGAGATCGAAAGATAAAACTATTGTTTTCGAAATAGAAATTACGGTTGCTTGAAAAAGGAATTGTGCTTTATAAATAAAATCGGTGTTACTTGAGAGAGAACAACGATTAGATAAAGATTGGGCATTCATTGATAGGAATAACTGGTAATTGAATTGAGTCAGACGTTTGTATGTAAGAACCATAGGAGTTCCAACCCTCAGCTTTTCTCTCTATCAAAGTTTTCAAAGCTGTTCTGTTTTGTCTTGTGTTGATTTGATCTCATTTATTGCAATTTAATTAGTCTATAAACCAATCTCTAATTTCGACAGTCCAGTTAATAGAATCTATAGTAATTGTGATATTTAGTTCCTAGTTCCCCGTGATTCGATACTCGTACTTCTCCAGTACTATTACTTGACTTCGACCCGTACACTTGCGGTAAGATTCGCGGGGTGTCAAAACCCCGTGTCATGGGGTTGGTCTCCCGCTGTGGTTTAACCTCTGTTTGAGAACCCCGTTGTTTATGATATTTTCTCTTGTTATTACGGGGTTTGTGTTTGGGTGTATGATTATACATGTGATATGACCCAAACCAATCATTGTAATTGATATCATCAAAGTCATTCCAACCACAACTAGAACAGCATAAGCAATCATGCGATAATTGAATCAATTGCTGAATGGAGTAGAGCTTAATTGGAAAATTAACATCTCGTTTAACAAAATTAATCCTATGATTCCATTCGCAATCATGCTTATGCATCCTAGGATAGAAAACAGTGTTAAATGACTTCGATGCCTCTTTCTCAAAAGATTCCCTACCTAGCCTCTTTGGTTTATCTTATTTAGGCTGGCCGGTTTTATCTGATCCCATATTGACAGCATGGTCAATGACTTTTGAAGGAACAGTATTATTGGTTGGCAAAGGTCCGGTCTCTTGCCTCGGCTGTGATTGCCTTTTAGAAACTGGTTTAGAAGTTGGTTTTGATTGAGAAATCTTGATCACAGCTGGGGCCTTTGTGTTAGAACATTGACCTTTTTGAAAATCGACCGTATGATTCACCACAGGAGATAAAAAATCAGTGTGACTTGGAAGAGGTTTGTCAAAAGGGAATGACTCAAACTCTTCATCACAGTTACCTTCGGAGTTCATGTACTCTGAAAAATCTATCTTGGGAAGTACTGGACTAGGATCAGGTGAGGAAGGCGAGGAACACTTTGTGCTTTCGGTTGTGTACTCTGGGGAGTTCGGTGCGGAAGCGTATGAAAAATCAGAATTTAAATTCCTTTTAACACACTCATGTTGAGAAACTTCATTTTCTTGCAAAGAGATATTTCCTATAAAGGCTTTACACGAGGATATGTCAGATGAGTTAGAGGAAAGTTCAGGTGAAAATTGCTTCGCAGTTTGGAGCAAGTCAAGCTGCACTTGGAGTTGACTATTTATCATATGCTCTTTCATCGTTTCTCTTGTCACCTCAGACAGTTTTGATGAGAGCGTATTGATTTCCCATTGAAATTTTTCCTTTTCCTCACTTGACACACCGTCGGATTTCTCAGATTTGAGTTTCTCAATCTCAGACATGAGCACTTTCTTTTCGTTTTTAAAAATAGACCTTTCTTTCTCAAACGACTCCTCCAACTCAACAATCTTTGCTTCCAAGATGAGAGGGGGAACATAGAGTTTAAACTCACCCGTCTCAGTCTTGGTTGCAGGTGCTAGATCCTCATCCTTTTTGGAGGAATCCTTGGGACTAGCTACCTTGTAGGGGTCGAAGTAGTCATTGGAAAGGTACTTTTTGTCCTTTTGATATGAGTAGTTTAAAGGTTCATAACAAAATGGGAGTTGAATTCCTCGTTTGTGTGTGCACTTATGTTCCTCGGTGTCCTCCTCTTTTTCGGGTTCAAGAGGACCAGTCCATTGAATTGCGTATTCTGGATACTTTTTATCTAATCCAAAACAAGCAAAATCATACAAAGTGGGTACATGCCATCTTCCCTTTTTCAAATAGTGTGGGTTATCATATACGATTCCCCACTCTTTGTTAAAGTATGTGAACTCTTTAGGTTTATTCAGAAAGATGGTTTGATCAGTTTGACCCCTTTTGTGGAGTTTGTTTTCAAGATCAAGGATTTTAGTCACAAACTCCTTGTGTTGAATTTGAAGAGAAGAACATTGATAAACAATTTCTTCTTTCTCATTCAAGCACTTATCAAACCGAGACTGAAAATCAGATAACTTGGCCCTTAAGTCCTTAGGTGCTAATGAAAGATTTTTTCATTTGTCTTTTAGATTAGCATTTTCAGACTTATATTTTGCAGTTATTCTCCTTTAAACATCTAGCTTTTCAGATAGTGATCTAATCTCAAGCAGTTGTTCATTAGAGGTGGCCTTAAAGGAATCTACCCGTTCAGCAAGAGGTTTCATTCGGTCATAAAGTTCTGAAAAGATAGGTTCACATACCTGACACGACTTTGTCATGTCTTCTTCAGCAGGAGACATCTTCAGTTGCACTGGAGTGATCGTCAGACGATTGTTCGATTCAAAGTGGAATAGTATCAAAGATACTTAAATGTCCCCCTCCTGCGACTTAGCACGGGGGTCCCGGAAAAAATAAGCTTACCGGGTGAAGAGCAAGTTACCGGGTCCGGATAACTTGAGTTGTCCGGATAACTTGAGTTGTCCGGATACAATGAAGTTTCCGGGTACAATGGATTGTCCGGATAAGATATGTCCGGAAACACTGGGTTTCCGGATACAAATGTTACCCGGATTGTATAAGGAAAAGTGACTTACCCGGAATCTGTGACTTACCCGGAAAAGTGACGAATCCGGATGGAATAACACAAACGTCCGGACACCTTGAAGCTATCCGGAAACGACGGCTGGTTTATCCGAAAAAGTCGGCTGTTTGCTCAAATCGATCGAATTTTTGATTAGGGTTGCCCAAAATCGATCCTGGAAGATTAGTAACAATGCCAAACACAAAAATAACACTAATCCAATCGATTTCAATGCAAAAACAACAAGTTTTGATGGTTAAAAATCGGATTTTTATCAAGAACACTACCAAAAACTTTTGATCTTAAATTACTCAATTAAACACCCAAACGATCGAATTGGAATGCGAAAATTTGCAGAATTACTCACAAGTATAATGCTAACACAACCCAATAAGCAAAAACAACCAATTTCGACTGAATCAAATATTCAAGAATTCAAGAATAGTCAGACGGGTAAAAGTCAAACTAACCAGAAATTGATGAATGAAGCTTTGAATCGAATCCGTCTGTCTACTCTGATACCAATTGTTGAATCCAGATCCGTGCAACAAATATGAAATCGAAATATGTGAACAATATGCGTAATGATTTCAACTGGTCATCTCTTTCATTAATCTTTCAGAGAGAATTTGCAATACAGTGCTTGAAAGTTAAAAGAGATGATTAGCTTGTTTTTCCAAGCTAATCAACATTAAATACTATGGGCCCGTGGTTAACAAGCCCACGACCCGTTCACTAAAAGGCTCAAAATAAACTATTACAAAACAACCATTGAACTTTAAATCAACTATTAAAACCTGCCCTAACAGGTTTGAAATTAGATTTACTTGCTTTGTAGACTCTGTGTTCGACTTCTAATCCAGGTGAGTTCATCTATCTATTTTTGCTTAATAAAGTCTATTTATGAAATGAAACAGTTGAATAAGCTTGTTATTATTTGTGAGAAATAGATACGAATCGATTTTGAAATTTTGGGTAGCAAACGATTGGAACTGGGTAAAAAAAAATTGATGAATCCGGAAGATGAGTTTTCCGGAAAGTTCTGGAGTTCGGATAACTTTCCGGATTCCGGAAAATTATCCGGATAGATGTACCGGATACCGGATGGTTTCCGGATAGGATATCGGATTTGATTCCTGGATGGTTCCGGACTTGGAGTCCGGATACTCTTTCCGGATGTTACCGGATTCCTTTGATTTTCGGGTGTTTCCGGATAGATGTTCCGGATTTGGTTTCCGGATAGGATTCCGGACTGTTGCAGGACTTGGTTCTGGAATAGTTTACTGAACAAGTTTTCCTGTATATTTTCAGTGAAATGTTGTACTGTTCAAATGTTTCATGAAAACGAAACATATTGTGATTTTTACGGTACGAATATAGTTATAACTCGACTGTGGTTATGATACGAGTTGTTATGTGTTTTGATTGATATACACATATGTTAGGAAGTGTAATGGATCCATAGGCACTAGTATTATGTGAACACGTGGAATAGGCGTGGGCTAATCGTAATTCCCATGTATTTGATGAACGTGGAATAGGCGTGGACTAATCGTAATTCCCGTTGAATTGAAATGAGGAATAGGCGTGGACTAATCGTAATTCCCATTTCGTACTGAGATGTGAAATTGTGGGATAGGCGTGGACTAATCGTAATTCCCGATTTCTATTGGAAGATAAGAGATATGCATGACTTAATTGTAATCTCTACTTCCACTCCAAGAAATAGGCATGGACTAATTGTAATTTCTTGGACATGAGCAACGATCTAGAATCCGTGGTGGTCTCGGTCTCCAGGTCCCGGACTTCCTTCTCAGACCAAACGATTCATTTAAACAAACTGAAGGAATTCAAGTATTATAACGCTCTTTGGGGACTCAGATATGATAATCTGTGTTACCTTAAGAAAATCTTAAATAAGGTTCCCACCCTTTATGAGTTCAACTTTTTGAGACTAGATAAGACATACCCTGAGTATAAGATCAACTGGACTAAACCGTCACAGGAGGATGAGGAAAAGGAAAACCTTAAAAGAAAAACATGAATTCCTCTACCAAAAGTAGGGGAAAAGCCTGAAAATATTGAACCTAAATCGGAAGATGAGCCACCTAGAAAGAATGTAAATGTACAAGTTCCTTTCGTGTACGAAACGCTAAATGCGTCTTATTTAAAAAGCAAAACCCCTTACCTCTCAAATGATTACTTCGACATCTGTTCTCTTGCTAAAACTGTGGAAACTCCAGTTCCCGTTACAGCAACACCAGATGTAGAATCTAACGATAAATCAGAGTTCAAACGTTATGTTCCACCTCTGATTTTGGAAAACATCATTTTCAAACTCGAAGAATCAATTGTGAGGGACAAGGTCATTTTTGAAACCGAAAGAACTGTACCTTTATCTACAGTAAACGAACTTAAAAAGAACAAAACCGAGTCATTATCCGAATCAGAAAGAACAAGTTATAAAATCAAGATTGCTAAATTGACTTCTAAACTGTCCGCCCTGGCGGGAAAAGCTTTAACAGGAAGGATGGCTAAGGAAGGTCCCGTGGATACTCCAATGAAGCCTACCTCTCCTGACACCATCTTGGTTGACCAGTCAAGTAATTTTTTGGATAGTTCCTCGTGCAAAGCTTTTCTAAGTGTGTCTCATGACACTGATGACAAGAGTTTGAGTCATCAAAAAAAGGTAAGGCGGTTAAAACCGATTCGATACAAAGGAATTTTTTTCTGACTTTAATAATGCCTTTGCGGATGATTCCTTTAACTGTTCCTCATCCGACTCTGACGGTGAAAACCCATTTGGTTCTGCACGACGGTTTTCTGAGTTTATGAATTCCTCTGTTTGTCAAGATGATGATATTTCCAAGATTGACTTTGCTCCAAAGCTTGTCAGTCACATTCAACTTTTGGAGACAATGCCCACACAGGTAAATCTTGAAAAGGGAGAATGTTCTAACTCCAAAAACGTTTCTCAACCAAAATCGTTAAAATCTAAGTCGAAAAGACGGTCAAAGAAACGCTAAAAACCGGTAATTCTCACAAAAGACAATCTTATTACTCTAGTTGTTCTAACAGCGAGCTTAATGATTCTTTAGATAATCATGTTTTTAGGAAAGTAAAAATGGTTTGGAGAAAGAAATCAACTACAGAAGACAGTGATGGAAACAAGTCTCATAATTCTCCTGTAGTTGATACAAAGTCATTTACTTCCAAGACTGGCTCACGTGCTCATGTTTACCCTATAGCTAAGCTAATCAGTCTAAACCTAGCAAAGCTCTTCTGCACTTCTTGTGGAAAGAGTGACTTTGTACATCCAAGGTATGTGAAGAACTGCTATGGTACCTATAGCATCCCTAATCCCCATTTTAATGTTAAGGCATCTAACCATCAAGGATCCATCAAAGCATGGATACCAAAATCTTTCTGATATGTTTTTGCAGGGATGTCATGTGTGATAACATTCATAATTTTCCGTTCACATGACTGCATTCAAAGGTTACGCTAATTTTGAGGGGGAGCATCAGGTATTTGACATATACATGAATTTTTCAGTGAATTCAAAGAACCGTGGTAATTCACTCTGGATAACTTACTTGTGTTCGTTATTCTCCAATGTTAACTTCCATGAATGCCACGTGTTATATTTTCTCGACTTAGTTATTTCCATGTCTCATATACTTGTTGATTTTTCGATGGAAATACACTCGCTTGAATTCCTACTTGTGTTTTCAAAGTTCGTCATTTCATGTTATTGATTCGTTTCTTATCTGGCATATTAATTGTGACTTGTTCTTCACAATTAAACTTTCTATTCTTTGTTTGATTGTTGACCATAATGTGCTCAATGAGTCATTCTAGTTCGCCCGTTCTTTGATATTCCTTATCATTCTTTTTATGACTTCTGATTACCTTAGATCAGAACTCGGCCTTCATTTTTATGACTTATGATTATCTCAGATTAGAACTCGGACTTAATTTTTATGACTTCTGAACAAATCAGTTCAGGACTCGTACTTCATTGTTTACTAAACTGTTCTACTCGATGCATAAAAGTGAGTGATAGGAATTATTTTGTTTCTATGGTCTATCCAGAACCGGAAGGACCTACCCAAGAAACACATCCATTATAGACATCAGTGAGGGGTCTAGATTGATAGATGAGTTTGGAGTGAAAAAAATGGTGAGGATGTGACAGGACTTAAAAGAATATATTGGTCCTTACCAAACCGACTCAGGTATCCGGGTAACCACATAATCTGTTCATTCTCGTTCTTTGGAGATGAATATTGAAACAGACATGGACCCAGTGTCGATAACTCGTGTCACCCCACCCAACCACTCAAGTATCTCACAAAAGATGCTTTTTTCATATATTCACGGAGATTTAGCACATAATCTATCTATTCCTCACTCGGAGGTCTTAGATATTGAAAAAGGACGACATCATCTCCGGTCTTCGAACTTCATTTTCTATTCACTGTGTCAATTGAATTTTAACTTGAGTCCCAGGTTAAATCAATTTTTTAGCCAAATAGATATATATTATTTCTTTCACACATGCACGAGTCTTTGTGATTCCCATTGCATATCTTTGTGATATTGCCAGAACAGTTTGAGAAGTAATTTTTAAGATTTTACTTCAGTGATAACTGGAAGTCCTATCAGAGATACCCCGATGCCAACTCTGAACATATGCCACACAATTATTTTAATTGTTGTGATAACAGTTACTATTGTGTTTCTGTGTTAGCTATTTACCCCATTCTGGTTACTAAACGTTTTATCTGATATTTTGCTACTCATCAGTGTTGTCTTTGAAGTTACATGATGCTCCTAATCATCATGAGGGGGAGAACTGATATAGATTCAAAGACATGGATCATCATTATGAGGGGAGAATCATTTTTAAAAGTTCAAAGACCCAGATTATCAAGTTGAGGGGGAGTAAGCAAAAGTTGAGGGGGAGTAACTGTTATGATCTGTGTAGAAAAGATTACAAGTGCATGGTTCTTCTCATCCCTTATCAAGAAGTGTTCGCAACAAGTTGATTCCTCCTTCGAGCATATTGGTTCAACAAGTTCTGAAGATTCTCAAAGCCAATTCAACTCGTGGTTCAACTCGTGATACTATGAAGACTAAGAGCTTAATTCAAGGGGGAGCCTGGAAAGACATGAAGACCTGCAAGACGAAGAGAATATCAAGACTTGAAGATTCCAAGATCATATTTTTTCTTTATATAACTTTAGGGGGAGATTGTTAGGACTAAAAGTCCTATAAAACAGAAAGTAATATAAAGAAAAATAATTGTTTTCTTTATTTGTTTGTAAAAGTGTAACGTCCCAAATATTACAAGCAAATTTAAAATTTTAAAATAAACATTTCATTTATAACAACTCATTAAATGATCCCAACGTTTCGTTTGCAAACTCATAATTAATATCTTTATAAAATAAAACCAGCGGAATAAACGTTGAATTATTAAAACCAGAAAGCAACCAGCTCTCCTTGCGCGCCAGTGTGTACCCGTCACGCCTTAGAGCCACTCGCACCTGAAACCACAATTTATTGGGAAAGGGTAAGCACGAAGCTTAGTGAATTCAAACACTATAAGTAACACAGTTATTTCCACACCACCATAAACAGATAATTGCACATAAACAACATACAAGTCTACGAACAAATCATAGACGTGCATACTCACACCAACCCACCTAATAGGCATACGTCGGTCCCACCGACCACACGACAATCGTACAAACGCAACCCGGCACCCCCGGGTTCATACGCCACCCGCGTATACAACCTTCGGTCCCACCGAATTACTACGCCACCCGCGTATGTGACCCTCGGCCCCGCCGAACTCCTACGCCACCCGCGTAGTCACAACAATAAGGTCCGACTAGACACCCCACTATTTAACCCCGCATCAAAAGCAAATAGAACTACCACATACATACACGACGTAATGTAAAAATAACCGACATTAGTTATAGTGAGAGAACTCACCTCGAATGCGCGCCTAGCTCAACAATACAAATTCAAGCTTCCCAATTACGGTCACTCCCCAGCACCTAAACGCACGTTAAAACGTATCAATACGAGACCCGGACCCTACGACACGACACCCGCTTAAACCGTCATTAAAACTATTTTCCGGCCTCGCCAAACAGGTCTGTTTGGGACCTGTTTCGACCTCTTTAAACCCAGAAAAACCTCAATTAAATTATATGACTAGAAAGTACTCTGAGTTAGGGTTCCAAGGACATATTATACACCTCCTAACGATTTTTCTACAATTTATTACGGATTTTATAAAAACAGTTCGCAGAACAGCGAAAAACAGCACTTAACAGTGCAAAGCAACAGATTGACCCCTGCTACGTCCCGAACTGGGTTTCTCACAAAACACGGAAAAGTTTATAGACTCAAAAAGGGAACTTTTGGCCCTGGTCTCACCCAGATACGAGTTACGAGTAAAAAGTTATGGCTTTCACAAGGCAATGGCAGATTCCAGATTTTTTCACACGAAATGACGAATCACTGAACTTACGACCACTTTTTCATCTAGCTAGAGGTCGAATTAGTTTTCTGCTAAAACACGGAAAACGTGTCCGACCCAGAACGTGAACCGTGGGCACCCGTTTCGGCTCAATCGGAGTTACGACGGAAAAGTTGTGGTTGACGCAAAACAGTGGCAGAAAACGTTTTCACATAAAATGACGATTTTATAAAACGATTCGCGTTCGGCTTAACGGTTCGGGTTGCAACTAGGGCTGGACAACCCCCGCACCACCCACTGCCACCTCCGGCAGTGGTGGTCGGCGGCGGCGGCAGCCACCGCCGGTGGTGGTTTCACGGCGACACGAAAGAAACAAACAAGGGGGAAAACACTTACCTACGACGAAGAAAACGATCACTCGCGTCCTTTCTCTCGCTCCTCGCTGCTCTCTCTCTCTTCGCTTCTCCTCTCTCTCTCTCTTCGCCGGCGAGACCAGCGGCGGTGCTGGTGGTTTAGGGCAGCAAACGGCGGTGGTCATGGTGGTTCACGGCAGCAACTAGGAAAGAAGGTGCTATGGTTGTGAGGTTTACGTGAGAGAAACGAGAAGGGAAGATAGCTTAGGGTTTTGTTTTCTATTTCTCTTCTAGCTTGCTACTCACGCCATGGACACACACAACAAAACACAATAAGAAAAACAAAGGGTTTCGGTTACAACTTGCATGGGCCGAACCCTTGAGGTGTTTTGGCCCTTGTCACTTCTAGTCCCTCCACTTAAACCTTCTCGCAACTAACCCAAAATTCTGACATTTTTAACGATTTGACCCAACTCGACTAACCCCGTTAACGGAAACCTCAAAAACTCAAACTTAAAAGAAAAGGATTAATACCAATAAATTACATACCGGGATACGGGCTTTACAACTCTCCCCCACTTGGATTAGACTTCGTCCTCGAAGTCTATGTCCGCAAACAGCTCTGGATAGTTTTACCACACCACAACCTCGGGTTCCCAAGTCCACTCGGAGCCCTTTCTGTGTTGCCACTGGACTTTCCTCAACTAGGATCTAAATTTCTCACCCCGACAAGAATTTCTCGAATACTTTTCTTACTAGCAAAACTCCTTCAAGACACTGAAATTACGATCAGAAGAACACTCCAACAACTGGAATCATTCCTAGCCAAGCGACTTCGGTTTTTCCCCAACCTTAGACATTCCATGTATCCCGAGTCAAATTTCAAGCTCTAACCATTCTAAAGCTGCTCACAGTATACCCTACAGGATACTCGACTACGATCATTCCTACCCTTAACTGTCGATTAACTTCCACGAATTCTAAAAGACTCCAAGGATTTTCAATAACTTATATTAACAAAACATCGAGCCCCTGCCTAACATCGGTCCAACCGATTACAATAACAAACATCGGCCACCCGCCGAACATTGGTCCAACCGATTACAATAACAAACATCGGCCACCCGCCGAACATCGGTCCAACCGATTACAATAACAAACATCGGCCACCCGCCGAACATCGGTCCAACCGATTACAATAACAAACATCGGCCACCCGCCGAACATCGGTCCAACCGATTACAATAACAAACATCGGCCACCCGCCGAACATCGGTCCAACCGATTACAATAACAAACATCGGCCACCCGCCGAACATCGGTCCAACCGATTACAATAAATCACATAAGCGTGGTATTATCCTAGACACTAACACAAATAGATATCCCCCACAATCAAGTCAACTAACACACACGTAGGTCATTCCCTTAACCGATACTACCCGGCCTACATTACCAACACGCGTGGAATACCCAACCTCCCACCGTCGACGTATCCCCCACACTCGCTCTACAAAGCTAATTTATCTGAACCGAGGATACACCCTGACGCCTACCTCTCAGGTAACGCCTCAGGGCCCCTCACATCGGAATTACCTCTCAGGTAAGTGCCCACAACTATATCCTCCTAGCACCTACTAGAAAGCCTAGGCTATAACACCTGAACACCGGGGCCGCACCCCGAGATACCCAACCGACCACTACCAGCGACTGATTAACGTGCCTAAGGATCCAAAGCAAAACAGCCTACCAACAACATGCCTATCCCGAATTGACTCACTCACCCAAACATGTAACTACTCAACGTGCAATGAATGCCAAACGGTGCGACAAAAACAACTCATCAACAAGACTCCACATCGAGCCATTAAAACCGGGCAATTAGCCCATGACTAACTCCAAGTCAAAACCGAGCAAAATGCTCCACGCTTGCTAGACCCATAAGTCGGTCAAAAACGCGTTTAAATAAAGTCTAAGCAAGCAATACTCTAAAATCAACATTAGTCCCAAACTCAACACGGGTTAAACAAAAGAGTTTTCCCAAAGGACTCACACCCTTAAAATTCTCAAAATGACACATAACACTTAAAAGTGCATTTCCCAAATGGTTTACAAAATCATTTACAAAAATGTTTCAACGTCTAGATTTTTCATTTCAAAAAGACCGTAAGCAATAAAACTACTATTACCAGGTCGGTAGTTACGCAAAATGGACACGCTCGTCCCTCATATGGAAATCATGTTGAAATCAATTCATTGTATCTTAGTTCTCTCACAAAACGTAAAGCGAAATAAATAACTCATTTGAAAATGAACCGTCACGGTTCTAGTATGAATTGACTCATGACGTGTATTTAAAATAACCGTTCGACCTTACACCGGGTGCAACAAAAGTGTGCACATAATTCCAAAATCAGTTCCACGATATTTGACCCCAAAATTCCTCATTTTTTTCATCAAAAATGTCGTGGCACAGGGTTCACTAGCAAATCTTACGCGCGTCGGCTAGTCATACAAAACGATGGAACGGTTTATAGATATACTTTTGTTAAAACACAACTGTTTCGTGTAAGTTTCAAACTTAAAAATAAAAACCAATCTGTTTTCATCATTTGAAAATATCGACTAACACCTCATAAAATCTCAAAAGGTGGGGTTCTTTAACTTGATTTCCAAGATTTCCCCAAATGGTCACATAAACAAATAAAATATGCACCTCGTGAAATTAAACCCACACGACTCAACACGCCGTAAAACAAAACTTATTTTAATCAAATCGCTCAAATAGCCTTATACAGACATCGTGGAATGTAACTTTTCGTCTCAACTCTAACATATGTGGAGGAGTTCCAATGTTAAAATCACAAGCCGTGGTCACTTGCCCCACATTTTAAACACCACAAAACACGGATATCATCTTACCCGAAAGAACCGTTGAAAAAAAATAACGAAAATGAGACAAATTCTAACAAAGTTTGCACTCCCGTGATAAAACGATTTCATACACTTTCAAAACCATATTTCAAAATCTTGTGGGTGTGCTGAGCAGTTCCCAAAATTCCAAAACACCGTCCATACAAAGATTTGAAACACAAGAATTTGTTAATGCAGTCGTATTTTCAAAATAACTTCGTGCATGACTCATTCGGCATTCAACGTCTCGACCCATACTACTTCGAAACTCTCCGGTCTACTATTGTCATCCAGACATTAAAACCTCTTAAGGCAAGTTGGGAAATCACATCAAATCATCTTACGGGTTTTCCTCAAATCAAAGTCGGCTCAAAAGCCTATGATTCTAGCACAATTGCCAACTTTGACCCGAAATGGTCTACTTAAAACAAATATTACCTCAGCAACCTCAACTACAAGTGTCAGGCACGAAAGAAAAGAAAAAAGGGTAGCCCCGCTATCAATCATCACTACAGCAGACACCGAGTTAACTAAGAACGTACTTAAACATACAGCTTAAGCAAAATGCAACTACATACAAATACCATGTGATGAAATATACCTGTCACCACTTTAAGCGTAGCCTGTGCCTCTTCCACCGTCAGTTAATGAACTCTACCTCGGCCGCCTCGGGTCCAGCCTGACCCACACGACCATCAGTAATACGCAAGGGAGCAGCCGCAGGAGCTCCTTGTGCCCCACCCCCAACAGTAACCCTCGGATTCGGGCAGTTGACCTTCACGTGGCCCATCTGTTTGCAGCTAAAACAGACCATTTGTGGTGGTTCCCTACAGTCGCGACCATAGTGCCCCACCTGGCCACACTGGAAACATTTGTCATTTCTCCTTCTGCTACCATCCATGGTTTTAAACCCACCGCTCTTTTGATTCAAGAGCGAGTCCGAAAACCTCGTTTTCTTTGGAACTGCCGATTCTGGTGCAACGGCCTGCGCTGTTTTCCTCTTCTTAGCCTGTTCCTCTAACTCAGGTTCCTGGCTCCGAGCAGCCTCCATCATCACTACTACCTCATCACGAACGGCGGTAATAATCTCGGGGATTGCCTCCCTAATAGCATGCTTTACTTCAGCCGCGATCAACTTACGTATCTGCTCAACAGTGATCCCGGCGCATCTCCCTGGCTCAGTAGTGTTGTTTCCCTTAGTGATGGCCATTTCTGGGGTAAAAATTACAACGAGTTACTAGCACATAATAACTCACACTAGCAACACTCACGCTCAACTCCTTGGATTCCTCGCGACTTTTCCCGACTCGAGCATTGATCCTGTGCATCCAGTAGTAGGAGCTCTACTACTACCATCCACACCTATCATCGCCCGTTCCGAGTTCCATCCCAAGGGGTCCAAGTAGTTTCTCGCCGAAAATATACACATATGCCCGCACCGGCATATGTACACACTCTTCCTAGCTCCCTAGGAATTCCATCCAAACCACTACCCTTGCTACTGCCGAATCCCTACTTATCATAACGAGTTGCCTCGCGAATACCCGATCATATGCAGTGCGAAACAAATAGACAGTCGAATACCAGACTCTATCCTAGAACGGTTGGACTCAAACAAGAGCTGCACAATAGAACTAAATCGAATATTCTAAGGCTATAAATCTCTTACTGCATACAACCTAGAGGGCATCCACTTAGTAACCTATCATAATTAGCATAAATTCCTAATAGCAAGCAGTACAACATACAGCATAGTGTCCACAACAGGCAATCTAGCATGCATACTCTATGATCTAGAAATCAATAAAACACTAAGTACTGTACCTTTCCCCTTTGGCTCCGGCTGACTGTACACACTGCGCCTCTGATCACCGTTTCTCAAACGGATTTTTCCTTCTTTTTATTTCCCAAAAACTTTAAAGAAAATTTTTATAGCCGCAAACTTGAGATCAAACACACCGAAATGCATTTGATTTACTCAAGCCGTGCTCTTATACCAAGTTGTAACGTCCCAAAAATTACAAGCAAATTTAAAATTTTAAAATAAACATTTCATTTATAACAACTCATTAAATGATCCCAACGTTTCTTTTGCAAACTCATAATTAATATCTTTATAAAATAAAACCAGCGGAATAAACGTTGAATTATTAAAACCAGAAAGCAACCAGCTCTCCTTGCGCGCCAGTGTGTACCCGTCACGCCTTAGAGCCACTCGCACCTGAAACCACAATTTATTGGGAAAGGGTAAGCACGAAGCTTAGTGAATTCAAACACTATAAGTAACACAGTTATTTCCACACCACCATAAACAGATAATTGCACATAAACAGCATACAAGTCTACGAACAAATCATAGACGTGCATACTCACACCAACCCACCTAATAGGCATACGTCGGTCCCACCGACCACACGACAATCGTACAAACGCAACCCGACACCCCCGGGTTCATACGCCACCCGCGTATACAACCTTCGGTCCCACCGAATTACTACGCCACCCGCGTATGTGACCCTCGGCCCCGCCGAACTCCTACGCCACCCGCGTAGTCACAACAATAAGGTCCGACTAGATACCCCACTATTTAACCCCGCATCAAAAGCAAATAGAACTACCACATACATACACGACGTAATGTAAAAATAACCGACATTAGTTATAGTGAGAGAACTCACCTCGAATGCGCGCCTAGCTCAACAATACAAATTCAAGCTTCCCAATTACGGTCACTCCCCAGCACCTAAACGCACGTTAAAACGTATCAATACGAGACCCGGACCCTACGACACGACACCCGCTTAAACCGTCATTAAAACTATTTTCCGGCCTCGCCAAACAGGTCTGTTCGGGACCTGTTTAGACCTCTTTAAACCCAGAAAAACCTCAATTAAATTACATGACCAGAAAGTACTCTGAGTTAGGGTTCCAAGGACATATTATACACCTCCTAACGATTTTTCTACAATTTATTACGGATTTTATAAAAACAGTTCGCAGAACAGCGAAAAACAGCACTTAACAGCGCAAAGCAACAGATTGACCCCTGCTACGTCCCGAACTGGGTTTCGTACAAAACACGGAAAAGTTTATAGACTCAAAAAGGGAACTTTTGGCGCTGGTCTCACCCAGATACGAGTTACGAGTAAAAAGTTATGGCTTTCACAAGGCAATGGCAGATTCCAGAATTTTTCACACGAAATGACGAATCACTGAACTTACGACCACTTTATCATCTAGCTAGATGTCGAATCAGTTTTCTGCTAAAACACGGAAAACGTGTCCGACCCAGAACATGAACCGTGGGCACCCGTTTCGGCTCAATCGGAGTTACGACGGAAAAGTTGTGGTTGACGCAAAACAGTGGCAGAAAACGTTTTCACATAAAATGACGATTTTATAAAACGATTCGCGTTCGGCTTAACGGTTCGGGTTGCAACTAGGGCTGGACAACCCACGCACCACCCACTGCCACCTCCGGCAGTGGTGGTCGGCGGCGGCGGCAGCCACCGCCGGTGGTGGTTTCACGGCGACACGAAAGAAACAAACAAGGGGGAAAACACTTACCTACGACGAAGAAAACGATCACTCGCGTCCTTTCTCTCGCTCCTTGCTGCTCTCTCTCTCTCTTCGCTGCTCCTTTCTCTCTCTTCGCCGGCGAGACCAGCGGCGGTGCTGGTGGTTTAGGGCAGCAAACGGCGGTGGTCATGGTGGTTCACGGCAGCAACTAGGAAAGAAGGTGCTATGGTTGTGAGGTTTACGTGAGAGAAACGAGAAGGGAAGATAGCTTAGGGTTTTGTTTTCTATTTCTCTTCTAGCTTGCTACTCACGCCATGGACACACACAACAAAACACAATAAGAAAAACAAAGGGTTTCGGTTACAACTTGCATGGGCCGAACCCTTGAGGTGTTTTGGCCCTTGTCACTTCTAGTCCCTCCACTTAAACCTTCTCGCAACTAACCCAAAATTCTGACATTTTTAACGATTTGACCCAACTCGACTAACCCCGTTAACGGAAACCTCAAAAACTCAAACTTAAAAGAAAAGGATTAATACCAATAAATTACATACCGGGATACGGGCTTTACAAAAAGCCTTTTATGCTAAATGGGTTTAGATTAGAGTGTGTGGGCCATGGGCTTAGGCTTAAAGCCCTTGGTATTTAATGTTGGTTTTCTAATCTTTAGGTTAGCCTTTCATAGAGATTAGCCGTGCACTTAACAGAGAGAGGGAGAGTTTGTTCATCAATCCAATAGTGTAACTCTCCACAATCGATCAGTAAATCTTAATCGTTGCGTTATATCATTGTTACTTGTCAAACTGGGATCTACATTGCCGATTTATGCCTGATCACTTAGTAATTTTTTTCAAAAAGTGTAACCTTGCATGGAGAGGTCTTCTTCTTTAAATACTCCCATAATACATGGGACACTTGTCATGATGGGATTGAAAGTAAGGTTGTCCTTGATAGAGACAAAGTGTCCTTTTTGTCTTATCATGGGACAAAGTTGACCTGCAGGCTTTGGTGTAGACCATTCCTGAAAAAGTTGTAAAACCCAAACATCCTTTTTCTGGGTCTTCAGATAATGTCCCCATCAATGCATGATGTTTTGAAGATCTTCTTGGAAAAAAGACAAAGGATGATCCTCCAAAATTTGGAGGATCCTATTGATTTGCCCAAGAGTAAATCAGAAGGAATAACTTAGTTGAGGTTGAGAAGTTCATCTTCAATCCGCATTCGTAGATTCTCTTCTTTTTGATTTCGGATGATCTTTGACTTCATCGAACTTTGAATACATGACTAAGCTATTACAAAGAGCCTAAAAAATATCTAAGTATAAAAGATGTTTTTGAAAAATTATAAAGGTGATCGGGAAGTCATCTTCAAATTTTTGGTGACCCAACAATCTCCCCCTATTTGAGGATGACATCTATACCTAGAAAAAATTGATTAAGACAATGAATAATACATGTGTGCTCTTTTGGGTTCTTTTTCACATAGTCTATTTTTTGGATTTGTTAACTATATCCGATATTTACAAACGAATGAAAGGAATGAAAGAATAAAGAATAGACAACATGAATGAAATAAAATGTACTTGCAGTAAAACTTAAAGATTGAGTAAAAAACCCTTATAATTACATAATAGATAGATTAAGCTAGGCATCTTTGAATGGATCCCTTGGAATGTGGTTTCTTTTCCTCAGCTCAGCTAGAACTTCATTGTAGAGAGGAATGCCTTCTCTGCTGTGGGATGATTGAAAGAATGCCAACCAGAAACAAATTATCGGCCACCGGGATCTGATTTGCTCTGAAGAAACTGATCTGCCCGAACCCATCATTGAAGAAGATTCCTCGAACAAGCAAAAGGATCACTTTAGCTGCCAAGTCCCTGAAGACCATCTTCTTTCCCGATTTAGGTATTGGCTTGGACGTGGGAGACGGTTGTTGTTGATCAGCTTTGAGTCTTTAAATTTGGGACTCTTCGGCAGGAGTGAGCTACATCTTTTGTTTGGCTTGAAGATTTTTCATTTTGATCAGCAACCCATTGAGGTGTTGATGAACTTTATCTTTCAGGGCATTTTTGCTTTTCTTAAGATGTTCCAAAACGTCAAACCATTCACTTATTCCTAAAGATTCTAACTAAATGAGTATGTGGTTTTGGATAGAGTCGTCTTCCCGAGATACAACCAGCCGAATGTCTTCTTTCGAAGATCTAGATGTACCGATTTTCACATAGGCAATCGGTGACTTATCAGATCTTTCGGTCAGAGCAGTTTTGCACCAGCTAATGTCCTTTTCCTTCGACTCTTCTGCTTCTTTGGCCGATGCCTCCAACTTCCCGAGCTCCGATATTTGAGCCTGAATCGGATCAGGAGAGTCAGTCTTCGCAAATTCTTCCTTGGCCACCTTCAGAGATAGCCTTTTGTCTTCATCAAGGATTTTCTAAAGATGAGCATCTTCTTCAATTTCCTTGGGAGACAAACCCAGATCGATGACAATCTTTAAGGGTGGTTTAAGTTTGAGTGAATCAGCCTCAACATGCCTCTGCCCATATCTTGCAGCTTCTTTCTTTCTCTTAGCATCCTCAACTTCCTGTTCGACAGTCATCATCCTTTTTTCTTTGTCTTTACTTGCCTCCCCCTTAGTTACATCAGCCGGACCAATGTGCTCCTCCTGGGTCAGTTTGCCGATTCCCTCATATTTAGCCAAATTTTCGAGTTGGATGCTGGATACGTATAATGAGGGTTGGTGTTGCTCCCCCTCAGATGGTTTCTCCCCCTCGGCGGCTGACGTAGAAGAAACACTAAGAAACACCATAAAGGTAACAAAACCCTCCGGACCGGCCCCTGGAACGACCGACACTTCATGGGGTAGTGCAAAGTATTCGACCAACAGATGGTTGGGTGATAGGTTGTGTTATGCAGAAGAGGCACCTTGAACCGGGGAGAAGTCCAAGTCATCCTCATCGACTAACTGAGTAGTCGAAGAGGGAATAGTGGGAACCCCGAAGATACAACCTTATCCTTCTGAGAGGGCACAGAGGAGGTGGATAAGGGTAAAACAAGTTTTTTGGACCCGAAAGGGACAACTTCAGCAGTCCCCGATTTTTGAGAATCAGTGACTTGAGGGGAGCTTGTGGCCACTAAATGTTTCCTAAGTCTCTTCAGATGAGACTTTGGGGGGAGGGGCAAGAGGAGTGCCTCCGCTTCTGAGAGAATGTTTTCTTTTACTTGGGTAGCCACCAAAGGTTCTTTTACGGCAGAGTCATAGAAGCAATGCCAAAGGTTTTGTGGGTTTTTAAAATCGGGGAGATCACCGATTTAGAATCAGGGAGACCACTGATCAGGGAAGATCGTGGAGATGACCTTTTTTTATTAATTTTTTTAAATCAGGGAGATCACCGATTTGGAATCGGGGAGACCACCGATCGGGGGACAATCGGGGAGATAACTGTTTTTTTTAAATCGGGGAGATCACCGATTTTAAAGATCGGGGAAATCACCGAGTTAGAATCGAGGAGACCACCGATTAGGGAACTTGAACCTAGCTTCATCTAAGGGGTTGGTGAAGAAGACATTTGCTGGCTAAAGGTCGGTAGGAATAAAATGCTGCTCTACATCACCTTTGAATATATGATCTCTGATGAAGTGATATCTTATTTCATTGTGCTTGGATCTAGAGTGAAATACAGGATCGTTTGCTATGGCAATTGCACTAGAGTTGTCACATAGAATCGGTGCATGAGAGTAGATCTGATTGTAGTCCCTTCGTTGATTTTTCATCCATAGAATTTGAGCACAACAGCTACATGCAACAACATATTCAGCTTCAGTAGTGGAGGTGGATATTAAGTTTTGCTTCTTACTACACCAACTAACCAATTTGCCACCAAGAAGTTGGCAGCTCCCAGTCGTGCTTTTCCTATCAACATTTAAGCCTGCAAAGTCAGAATTTGAATACCCCGATTAGTTCAAAACCCGAGTGTTTAGGATACCAAAGACCCAGATGTAAGGTACCCTTTAGATACCTAAAGATGCGTTTAATTGCAACCAGATGAGATTCTTTTGGATTGACATGGTAATGCGCACAAAAACAAGTAGCAAACATAATATCGGTTCTACTAGCAGTAAGATAGAGAAGGGACCCAATCATACCCCGATAATTAGTTACATCAACAAATTTACCATCGGTATCAACATGAATTTTCAAAGGTGGTGCCATCATGAATATATTTACTTTGATTTATGTAAATTCCTTCTGAAGATTGTTTTACTTGCAAACCTAAGAAAAATGTGAGCTCTTTTATCATGCTCAACTCATATCTGCTATGAGATAGGCAAATTCCTTACATATAGATTCGTCTATGGCACCAAAAATAATATCATCCTCATAAATTCGAACAAGAATGAGTTTACCTACAGTCTTCTTGTTGAAAAGAGTGTTGTCAGGTTTACCTCGGGAGTACTGGTTTTCAAGAAGAAAATCAGACAAGGTGTCATACCAGGCACGGGGAGTCTGTTTGAGTCCATAGAGAGCCTTGTCCAATCGGTAGACATAATCAGGATGGGTTGAATCTTCAAACCCTGGAGGCTGTTTCAGATAGACTTCTTTTGCAATTCTCCATTGAGAAAAGCACTCTTGACATCCATCTGGAAGGCTCTGAAATTCTTGTAAGCAGCATGAGCAAGAAAAATCCTAATGGCTTCAAGTCTGGTAATAGGTGCAAATGTTTCATCATAGTCAAATCATTATTCTTGTCTATATCCTTGAGCAACAAGTCTAGCCTTGTTGCGGATTACAATACCTTCTTCATCCATCTTGTTTCTGAAAACACACTTTATTCCTATGACAGTCTTTTTAGAAAGGCGAGGAACGAGTTTTCATACTTTGTTTCTTTCAAATTGAGAGAGTTCCTCTTGCATGGCAGTGATCCAACATGGATCAGCTAAAGCCTCCTCAACTCATTTGGGTTCTATGATGGATAGAAAATTCACATAGAAACATATATTGCCAACTCCTCTCCGGGTTTGAAAACCATCCTGTTGATCACCAGTTATTTGGTCAATTGGATTATCTTTTGTCCATTGAGTAGTTGGAGGCAGTACAGAAGGAAGGGATGGTTAAGTTTTAGAGGAGGAAGGTAAATATCCAAGGAGGATTAAGGTAAATCGGTAGGATTAAGGGAAGAAGGAATGTCGGAAGGAGAGTCGTCTATAGGATTTGGTGGAGAATAATTTGGGATTGCCTCCAAGATTTTCTCGATCATTAAGAATGAAGTAGACACATTCAAAAACATGAAGAAAGCCAATATTTGGTTTTCTCCCATAAAATACTTCTTAGGGAGTCTTGTTATGTCTTTTGACAATTACTGACCTATTTTGGGTAAAGCAGGCAGTATTAATTGCTTCAGCCAAAAAATAGGAAGATTTGATTCACATAGCATATATCTGCCCACTTCACACAGAGTTCGATTTCCTTTCCACCACACCATTTTGTTTAGGAGTTTGAACAACTGAGACATTTTGTGAGATGCCTTTTTCATTAAAGAAGTCATCTAAGGTATTGTTTCTAGATTCAGTACCATTATCACTTCTTTCTGATCTGATAAGTTGTCCATTCAGCACTTCAGATTCCTTGATGAAGTTTATGATTTTTTCAGTGGTGTCACTTTTATACATGAGAAAAAAAATACCTAAGTGTAACTAGTGAATTCTTCAACTATAACTAGAATGTACCTTCCTCCACCAAGGATGGGAGTGCTGACTGGTCCACATAGATCCAAGTGAAACATTTGAGTAGTCAGAGTGATGGAGAAGCATTGTTTGTCCTTGAAGTAAGATTTGGTGAGTTTCCCTTTTTCACATGCAACACATAGGTTTTCTTTCACTAAAGAGAGTTTTGGCATACCAACAACATGTTCTTTATTGGAAAGAACATTCAATGTTTTGAAGTTGAGATTTGATAGACGTTTGAGCCAAAGCCAACTCTTTTTAGCTAAGTTATCGGCGACAAAACATACATTTGTTCCAACAGACGAACTTTGTCCCATGTCCATTACATAGACATTTTCTTTTCTACCACATGATAATACCATTGACATGGTTTGTTCAGTTATCGTACACACAGACAATTCAAAAGTAACTTTGTATCCTACATCACACAGTTGACTTATGCTCAAGAGATTATGCATTAAGCCTTCAACATAAGCTACTTTAATGAACGTAACAGAGCCATTTGTGAGAGTTCCGTATCCTTTAGTGAAGCCCCTAGAATTATCACCAAAGGTTACAGAAGGACCCTTTGTAGGCATGAAGTTTACAATAAGAGAATTATTTCTGGTCATGTGTCGCGAACATCCACTATCTAGATACCAGATCTGTTGGTGTGCATAGACATGTGATGAGGATGAAGAGCACTCAGTTGAGACAAGAGCCATTGAGGGAGTGTGGCCTTCTGGATCATCGATGTCATTGATTTTTGCCATGAAATAGACATTTGATGTGTCCTTTTCACTTTCAGATGTAGGTTCATCTTCCCAGTGATGAGTTTCAGCAACCTTTTTCTCTTTTGTAAAGAGTTTCATTTCTTTCCTTTTCTCTTGTGTATTTGGCTTTGTATTATTTAGCGCGATCATTATTTACAGAAGAGACAAATTGGACGAATTTTTGGGAGGGAGAATGATTGGAAGCGTCTGGCTTGGATCTACCTAGGGGTGTTCGCGGTCCGCTTTGGGCGGTTTAACCCCTCAAACCACAAACCAAACCACAAGTGGCGGTTTGGTAATATTTTAAACCAAGTAGTTTGACATCAAGTGCCCAGACCGGTCAAATTGGACCGCGGTTTGGTCCGACCGGTTTAGGCGGTTTGGGCCTTTTATGGCCTTTAAAACTTAAGGCAAAAAAACATATATAATTTGGAATTTTAAAGCTTCATTGCTTGAGTCCACAAAAAAATAAACAAAGTCTACAAAGAAGTAAACATAGGCCACAAGAAAATTAATAAAGTCCTTGAAAAGCGTAAACAAAATATTCCAACAAAATACTAAAAAGAGTAATATGCGAAGTTGCAAACAAAGTCCACGACTTCACTGCTTCTCTTTCCGCATTCCATACAAATTTCAATCTCTTATTAACCAACAATCTAAAAAAATGACATTATATAAATTAGAAAGAACAAAGATTGCATTAATCTAACGTGTAAGAGAAGAAGAAGTCGAAAACTAATCAAAATTATCTTAAAGCTACCCAACAACTTTCTAATCGATACTCTCAACTTTAGATGGTGCTTCGGTGGATTTATCTACAAAATAAATTAGATTATTGGATAAACAACATAAATGAAAATAAAGTAATCTAAAATTTGAAGTAATGTAAAATTAATTTAAATTGATTACCTCGTTCTTCAATCCCAAAATATTCCATCTCTTCCAAAATTGAAGTCAAATCTAAAGGCAAATTCGTGGATATCAACCAATTTGGGCAACAAATCAAAGTTTCAACCATTCGTGGACAGTGGACTCAATGAACTGAAAAATCTATCAAGAACTCTCCCTCCGGTGCTAAAAGCAGACTCTAAAGCCATTGTTGATACTTAGACAACTAGAACATCTCGAGCGAATGTGGACAAAATAGGATACTTTGATGACGCCACTTTCCTCCATTCTAAAACTTCAAAGTTCTTATTTTTCCTATCTTCGTTGTGTTCACCTAGATACCTTTCAAGTTCATTTTGAATGTCAAAAGAGTCATCTTCATTACAGTCTTTGTCAAATTCAGATTCAAACATCTTGCCCGAATCTTCATCATCAGACTCTACCATCGGCACATGATCTTGTGCTTGAGTACCACTATCTACTTGATGCTCGACTTTAAGCTCACCAGTATAATGGGCAACTAGCTTTGAAAGACAAATTTTGATGGAATATGTGATAATGGTAACTTCATCCTCACGATAAAGTTGTCTCAAACAAAATGTAACGTATTTTAATTTGTATCTCGGACAAGGTTCTAAATGGCATGAGGCGTGGCGTGGCGGCGAGGTCAAGCCTCAAGCCTTACGAGTTACGGCGAGGCCATAACGTTTTTCAAGACGTGACTTAAAGCGACATATATATATATATGTTTGTGTCAATGTCATGAACAACAATGATTAAACAAATTAAATTCATATAAAACTATAAGCAAAAGAAGAACCATACATTGATAATTTTATATCGTATGCACAAAGCTTACAAAAATGATATCAATAGATCATAACAAAAATAATGTTTTACTAATAGTTTCATAATTCATACATCTCTAATCTAAAATTCTAATATCATACACAAATCTTCCTCACCTTCAACTTGTGGTTAATGAATTCCCGCTTTTAGTGACTAATTATAATCATTAATGCTAATATCAGTTAAAATTGTTAAAATTGTTAAAATATCAGTTAAAATTGTTCAAAACAACATAATTCGGATAATGGCACATAATTCAAGAACAGAATCTTGGGAGATATCTATGAATCAAACGGGATTATTCAACAATTTTCTGCGGCCAGAACTCCTGAACAGAATGGTGTTGTGGAGAGATGAAACAGAACGTTAGTCGAATCCGCAAGAACTATGCTGGCTTACTCGAATCTACCATTATTCCTTTGGGCTGAGGCTGTCGCAACTGCATGTTACACTCAGAATCGTTCGGTCATTCATCGCCGTTTTAGTAAGACTCCGTATGAGATAATGAACAACCGGAAGCCGAACATAAAGCACTTTTTTTGTTGCAAATGCTTCGTATTGAACAACAAGAAGAATCGTAACAAGTTCAGTCCAAAAGCGATTGATGGAATCTTTGTCGGATATTCTTTCTCCGCAGCTTCATATCGGATTTATCTGAAGCAGTCCAGAACCATAATTGAGAGCGTGAATGTGAAGTTTGATGAGCATAACGATTTGGCTTCTGATCACAACAGTTCAAAACTCGTGATAAATGGAATATTAGCTTCTGAACAATACAGTTCAGAACCTGTTCCAAAACCGAATCAGGTTCAACCCTCATCTTCTAAATCTCATTTAACTGATCTTGATTATTTGTTTGAAGATTTTTATGACGAATATTTTGGTACATACAAATCTTCTGATGTTCATAACAGGAAGAAACCCGCATCTACAACAATTTCCGCTGTCGTTCCTACTACTGATACAGATGCAAATCAATCAACAACGATTGATATTTCCTCTCCTGTTCAAGAGACTGTTGTACCAAATGTTAATGCTACACAAGAACCTATTCATACAAATGTGGGAGTTCAACACATAACGCTAACTCTCCAGTCAATGTTACAACTACTCCTCAGCAACCACCTGAATCTTCTGGAGTACAAATTTCATCTACCGATATTCCTCCGGAAATTCCAAGTGCTGAAGTAGAAGTACCATTAGCTGATCAAGAGACAAATGCTTCTCTTGACAATGTTCAAACATCATATGTTCCACACTGATAGGCGGGTACCACCCCACCTAAATATAACCGCAAGTGTACGATGTCGAAATCAAGTAATATGCACGGAAGTACGAGTATCGAATCCACAGGAACTAGAAACTAAGTATCACAATTACTATAAACTCTATTAACTGAACTATCGAAATTGGAGTGGTTGGTTTATAAACTACTTAATTGCAAACAAAACTAAATCAAACACACAAACAGTAAACAGCTTAAGAACTTCAGATAGAGAAAACAGTTGAGGGTTGGAAATCCTAAGACTTTCACATACAAACACTTGACTCAAAATAGTTACCAGTTATTCCATATAATGAATACCCAATCTTGTAAAAATCGCCGTTGTTCTCTTTCGAGCAACAATGGGTTTTATCTTGAAAAGCACAAGTTTTATCTCTCGATCTCACCTATGGAATTCAAAACACATTAAGTTCAAGATTTTACGGGACTAAGGCTTACTCGGAATATCTCTATCTCCTTTCTCACCTTAGGCGTGCGATTCCTAGTTCTAGTTACAATTAATTCTCTCGAACTTAATTAGAAACAACAAATCAATTGTAAATTGGCCAAATTCACAAAAGCATTAAAATCCAAACCACATGCTTCATTAATATAGGAAAAACTGATAAAAATCTCAAGTTACATGTTCATATGCTTAAATCAAATTCATTCCAACCCCCAACATATAGAAATTAGTTCATGTTGGTGGTGGATTCGAACACAAAAGAAAGGGAAGAAACAATGAATGAAAACATAGCAAACGTGATCGTGGTGAATGGAATGATGTACTCCCTTCTCTCGTGCTCGTCTCTACTTCGCGTGATGAATCTGACTCCAATCGATCTCTATCGTGGCTCCAAAAGCTCCAAAAAACCTTGGAAAATCGCCCTAAGTCGCTGCCGTTCGTCGTGTGTGAGTCGTATCGAGAATGACCTAAAATCAGAAAATTCGCCAAAGTATAATGCTGAAACAGAGGGTTACGCAGCTTGCTGCGCGACTTGCAAGTCGCGCGTGTTCTTTTTGGCCCCCGGGTCAGCTTCGGGTCATGGTTCGGGCGCAGGTCTTGGGCTTGGATCTCGGGCTTCCGTTGGGCTTCGTTTTGGCTCTTTTTGGGCTCTTTTTAGCTTCTTTTCTCGATGAACGCTGTCTTTTAGATAACCTGCATAAATCACTCGATAAACCATAAAATCCACTCCTTTTTGCTAGAATACAAGCCAATCTCATTGGTTTGAGAATTGAAAATAACGCCAAAAAATGGCGTTATCAACAACCCCAAACCGAGCATTGCTTGTCCCCAAGCAAATTAGCGATAAAATAGAGTAAAAGCACATATCAGTGAAATAATAACTGCATGACTCCCAATTGGTACCACGTGATGCACTGGTAATTTCCTATACCCGTGAATGCTTATTTCACTCTCGCCTCATCCTCATTCTGTTGATCTATGACCTTCCATTGTAAGTTGAACTCGTGACTGCTCCGATTACACTAAGGTTGTTCTAGGTCCAGACATACTAGGGAAAACATTTCGCCTCGACCCTACCTCACGGGATACTCTCGTTTCACTCGAACCTAGGTTGTCGCACATGTTGTCATGTTTAGGGAATTTATGTACAAGAATACTCGAATACTACATGACAACTCTATTGAAAGACGCACAAATGTCCAAAAATTGATCTCAGAAAGGAATCAAGTAGCAAGACAGGGAATATCAGTAAAGGTGGTCGTATACCCTAATCACATTTTCTAGAAGATCATCCAGGTCTTTACAAAGGTTGTAACGGGGCTAGGGTACCGGCTAAGAAATGAAGGGTAAAACGGTTCAAAGATCCTTGGTGTGTCAAGCTTTAGCAATTTTGAACTTTATAACTTTCTATCCTATCACTTGGCCCTTTTGTCACTATCGGAGTCGCTTTGACTCTCTTATTTAGCTGCTATAAATACTATTTAACTGTATATATATATATATATATATATATATATATATATATTTTAACTTGGGACTTCATTGGTCCTCTTTATTTGCATTGGGGCTGCATTGGCCCTCTTTTCTATTTATTTTCATAACTGGCCTGTATTCCTTCTTTTCCGCTCTATCTTCTCGTTGTTCATTACCTCTCAGATTGACACTCTTTCGGATAAGGTTGGCTAAGGCTTTCGGTTCGGGTTTAAAGGTGGGTCTGAAATGAAAAAGGTGAGTGTTTGGCTACAACGGGGTTATGGTTACACACAAATGGGTAAAAAGGTACGATAGCTAAAAACAGGTTAAAACAAAACACACATTGCCTGGAATCACATCTTAAGGTCCACACAATAGGGTCTACTACACCCTTACCCAATATCCCGATGGTCGTCTTTGCTACTCAATGCAATAATATAGCGAGATCATTCTATATTCACGACAAGGAACTCGAAAAAGTGTATACGATTTTCGTGTATGAATCCCTCGAAATGAAAGACGTCTTTTAGGCTCAAAACTCGCTATTGGGTGGTCTCCACTAATGTCCCTAGTCATGTCCTTTCCCGGTCCTTCCCTAATGGTCACGTCACTATCACAAGATTCTTCCTACAATGGTTAGTCTCAATCATTCAAAACAAAAATTTTAGCTAAAGTGATCTAGGTACTCAGAAGTGCAGGAAATCTACGTGCATAACGTGGGCCCGATTGGGCAACCCCAAACCTTACCCACACATTGTCCCCAATGTGCAAGTGTCAGCGTAGGCTATACTAAAACAAGTATCGTTGTGCGGTTATTATAGGTAGTAGACAGGCAAGGCATAGTATAACATGAAGCAACAAAGAGCTATTCTAGCATTTTCAAAAATATGGCCACCCCAAACCTAGGCCGTGGCCTAGGTTTGTCAACCAAAGCCAACCCCAAACCTCGGTGAAACCGAGGTTTGTACAAGATTAAAAATGAGTGTGTAGATGTTGAAAAGATGAGACACCCCAAACCTAAGTGAAACTTAGGTTTGTTGCATCTCGTTAACTAATCGGGACACAAAACATCATACATCACTCGTTACATACAAAGTTGAGAACATACCTATTTGCCCGGACGGAGAAAATCCTCTTGAAAGATTGGATCGACCTCGGACGAGAGATATCGGAGAAAAAGGGAGAGAGAGAATGTAAAAGCAAACAAAGCAGAAAGCGAAAGAAAACAAAGAGACGAAACACACCAAGCAAGGAAAGAAAACACAACACGAAAACAAAAACAGGGGAGCCGCGCGGTTTGGCGCGCGGTTTGGAAACCGCGGCACAAGCCGCGTAACCCACTATTCCAGAAAACTAATAGAGCACCCCGCGACTTGGCGCGCCGTTTGTAGGCCGCGGCACAAGCCGCGTAAGTCCATGTTTCAGCTATTTTTTGATTTTTCGTTTTTTCATTTTTATTGTTTTTCGTGACTAGGAACACACTCAAAAACTGGAAATTAAAGAGAAAACTAACCTCGGTGGGTTGCCTCCCACCCAGCGCCGTAGTTTAAGTCGTGGCACGACTATGTGGATCTCAACTTGGCTCGGTATCCGCGGAATTGCATCGCCCACACTTGCGATTCTCCGCGGATTCTTCTTCATCTGGCTTTCCATGACCATCTCCGTCTCGAAGATTTCCACTCTCGAACATCTTAAACATTACCTTCTCGCAGCCAACTCTTAAGGTCATCTCTCCTTCCTCCATATCTATCAGTGCTCTACTCGTGGCCAGGAATGATCTCCCTAAAATGAGCGGGACCTCTACATCTTCATCAACGTCCAGCACCACGAAGTCCACAGGGAAATAGAACTTTCCAACCTTGATGAGCACATCTTCTATCACTCCATACGGGTACACGATCGATCGATCCGCGAGCTTGAGCGTCATGTACGTCGGCTGCACTTCTCCCAATCCCAGTTTCCTGAAAACAGATAAAGGCATTAAATTAATACTAGCTCCTAAATCACATAATACCTTATCAAAAGAAAACTTCCCAATTTGAATAGGGATTGAAAAACTCCCTGGATCTTTGAGCTTCGGGGGAAGCTTGTTTTGGATGATAGCGCTACACTCTTCAGTAAGTGCAACGGTGGACTGGTGATCGAACGCCCTCTTCTTGGATAAGATCTCTTTCATGAACTTCATGTATGAGGGCATTTGTGCCAACGCATCTGCAAAAGGGATGTTAATATGCAATTTCTTACAAACTTCAAGAAATTTAGAAAAGTTAAGATCATCCCTTTGGGCTTTAAGCCTATTCGGATATTGTAGCGGTGGTACAAACGGTTTGACTACCGGCTTCGGTGGCGGTGTCACCTCTTTTTCCTTTGGTCCATCCTCCGAGTTCTTTTCAATTACCACCTCTTCATCAGCTTCCAGCTCATCCGTGTCCACAATCTCGACCTCTTTCTCTTTAGGATCAGTCTCCCTTGATGACGGTTCGCGTATAGGCTCTCCATCCAGCTCCTTGCCACTTCTCAGATAAATGGCATTACATTCTTCCCTCGGTTTCCTTTCCGTTTGACTCGGAAAGGTTCCGAGAGGTCGGTTTTGTAGGGCTTCAGATATTTTCCCCACTTGCCTCTCGAGGATCTTAATGGAGGTGGTGTTTTGATCGGTTGTCGCCTTGACCGTATTAACCGTGCTTGCTAACTCTCCAACCGTACTGTCCATCTTGGTCATGAACTTCATCATCATCCCTTCCAGCCCCGGCTTCTTCTCCCCGGATTGTCCTTCATTCCTTTGGTTGAAACCTGGAGGACGGTAAACATTGTTAGATTGAGAAGAATGAGAAAAGTTAGAAGAATTACCGTATTGTTGTTGCCCTTGAGGATGACTCCATGAAAAATTAGGGTGTTTCTTCCACCCCTCATTGTAGGTGTTTGAGAACGGGTCGTTCCTCGGCTGATTGTTGCGATTTTGTTAGAACTGAACCTGTTCAGGTTCTTGAGGACTGCCTCCCTTCAAATGGTTCGTGATAAGAACTAGTTGAGCTTTTAGTTCTTTCAGCTCATCCGATTCTTGAATGCTCGCGACTCTTCTTACAGCTGATCTTGAAGTAGAAAAACTATGCTCGGCAAGATTATCGATCAGCTAGCATGCTTCTTCATAAGACTTATCCATTAGTGCTCCACCCGATGCGGCAGTGATATCGTTTTTGAACTGCGGGTGGAGTCCACTAAAGAATGTCTGGATGATGACCCATCCGTGCAACCCGTGATGTGGACACTTCTTCAACATGTCTTTATATCGCTCCCATGCCTCATATAGGGTCTCTTGGTCCCATTGCGCGAAGTGTGTAATATCGGCCATTAACTGCGCGGTTCTTCCCGGTGGGAAGAATTTATGGAGGAATGCGGCTTTCAGGTCTGCCAATGTAGTGATCTGATCCGCTGGCAAACCTTCTATCCAAATTTCAGCTCTACCCTTGAGTGAGAAGCTGAACAGTCTTAGCTTGATTGCATTTTCCTCCATCCCATTGATCTTGAACGTATTGCAAATCCGTTCAAATGCACGAAGGTGGGCATGGGGATCTTCAGTAGATGCTCCCCCGAACTGATTTTGCTGTACCATGACAATGGTACTCGGCTTAATCTCGAAGTAGTTTGCTGCAGTAGCGGGCGGTTGGATGCCTATCCGTGCGGTTGCCACGTTTGGATTGGCAAATGACCGCATTGGAACTCTCGCCGGAGGAGGCGGAGGTGGGTTGTTACGTGGTCTCTCGTCACCCATCTTCAATTGCCTTTTGGCTTTAGATTCCTTGAGTAGCCGACGGGCGGTTCTCTCAATCTCCGGATCAAGTGGCTCGATTTCCTTCCCTCGGGTCTTCTTTGGCATAAACCAATTAGTACCTGAAAAGAAAGTAGGCAAAGTTAGTAATCCAGAAACTGAAAGTGATGGAACAAAGTAAATAAAGAAAAGAAAAATGTTCAATCTAATAGCGCTTATAGCTGGTAGTGCTATCAGTTGCAACTAGTTCTCCGGCAGCGGCGCCAAAAACTTGATAGGCGGGTACCACCCCCCCTAAATCTAACCGCAAGTGTACGGTGTCGAAATCAAGTAATACGTACGAAAGTACGAGTATCGAATCCACATGAACTAGGAACTAAGTATCACAATTACTATAAACTCTATTAACTGAACTATCGAAATTGGAGTGGTTGGTTTATAAACTACTTAACTGCAAACAAAACTAAATCAAACACACAAACATTAAACAGCTTAAGAACTTCAGATAGAGAAAACAGTTGAGGGTTGTAAATCCTAAGACTTACACATACAAACACTTGACTCAAAACAGTTACCAGTTATTCCATATAATGAATACCCAATCTTGTAAAAATCGCCGTTGTTCTCTTTCGAGCAACAATGGGTTTTATCTTGAAAAGCACAAGTTTTATCTCTCGATCTCACCAATGGAATTCAAAACACATTAAGCTCAAGATTTTACGGGACTAAGGCTTTCTCGGAATATCCCTATCTCCTTTCTCACCTTAGGCGTGCGATTCCTAGTTCTAGTTACAATTAATTCTCTCGAACTTAATTAGAAACAACAAATCAATTGTAAATTGGCCAAATTCACAAAAGCATTAAAATCCAAATCACATGCTTCATTAATATAGGAAAAACTGATAAAAATCTCAAGTTACATGTTCATATGCTTAAATCAAATTCATTCCAACCCCCAACATATAGAAATTAGTTCATGTTGGTGGTGGATTCGAACACAAAAGAAAGGGAAGAAACAATGAATGAAAACATAGCAAACGTGATCGTGGTGAATGGAATGATGTACTCCCTTCTCTCGTGCTCGTCTCTACTTCGCGTGATGAATCTGACTCCAATCGATCTCTATCGTGGCTCCAAAAGCTCCGAAAAACCTTGGAAAATCGCCCCTAAGTCGCTGCCGTTCGTCGTGTGTGAGTCGTATCGAGAATGACCTAAAATCAGAAAATTCGCCAAAGTATAATGCTGAAACAGAGGGTTACGCGGCTTGCTGCACGACTTTCAAGTCACGTGGCAAGTCGTGCGTGTTCTTTTTGGCCCCCGGGTCAGCTTCGGGTCATGGTTCGGGCGCGAGTCTTGGGCTTGGATCTCGGGCTTCCGTTGGGCTTCGTTTTGGCTCTTTTTGGGCTCTTTTTAGCTTCTTTTCTCGATGAACGCTATCTTTTAGATAACCTGCATAAATCACTCGATAAACCATAAAATCCACGCCTTTTTGCTAGAATACAAGCCAATCTCATTGGTTTGAGAATTGAAAATAACGCCAAAAAGTGGCGTTATCACACACCCGCACTCAACAAAGTGGACGAAGGCTCATCCTATTCATCAGATAATAGGTGAGCCAGATTCACCAGTTCAAACGCGTTCGTCAGCTCTAATGGCTACGGCAAATGAGTGTTTAGTTGCGATCTTTTTAAGCAATATTGAACCTTTAACAATTTCTGATGCACTAAATGATCCAGATTGGGTGATAGCTATGCAAGATGAGCTAAACCAGTTTGAAGCATTGAAAGTTTAGAGGCTAGTTCCACGTCCTGCGGATAAAAGCATCATTGCACCAAGTGGGTCTTTAAGAATAAAAAGGATGGAGATGGAATAATCGTTCGTAACAAAGCCAGACTTGTAGCGAAAGGATATCGTCAGCAAGAGGGCATTGACTATGATGAGACATATGCTCCGGTCGCACGCATCGAAGCAATCAGAATATTTCTAGCGTTCGTGGCTTATAAGAATTTCACCGTATATCAGATGGATGTGAAAACAGCTTTTCTGAATGGCGTTCTTAAGGAGGATGTATATGTGTCTTAACTAGAAGGTTTCGTCGACAAGGAACATCCAAATCATGTCTACATTCTGGATAAAGCCTTGTATGGACTGAAACAGGCCCCTCGCGCGTGGTATGAAGTTCTATCAACCTTTCTACTTGAAAAAGGTTTTGACAAAGGTAAAATCGATACGACGTTATTCATTAAACGCGAAGAAGGTGAAATCATTGTTGTACAAATTTACGTAGATGACATTATATTTGGTTCGACTAACCCTGGTTTATGTACATGGTTTTCTGACATAATGATGACTAGGATTGCAAGTGAAGCAATTCTCAACGGGAATCTTCATCAATCAATCCAAATACATATTTGACATTTTGAAGAAATTCAAAATGGATAATTGTACATCAATTGGAACACCTATGGCACCAGGTTCCAAGATTGGTCCAGACGAAAATGGTAAGAAAACAGATATAAGGGCTTATCGAGGTATGATCGAATCACTTATGTATTTAACTACAAGTCGTCCCGATATTATTTTTGCTACATGTTTATGTGCAAGATTTCAAGCTGATCCGAAGGAATCTCATCTCGGAGCAGTCAAGCGCATCTTCCGTTACTTGAAAGGCACGACTTATCTTGGTCTATGGTATCTGAAAGGCACGGGATACGAGCTAACAACTTACTCTGATGCGGATCATGGTGGAAGTTTATTGGATCGGAAAAGCACAACAGGACACGTCCAATTCTTGAGAGATAAATTAGTGAGCTGGGCTTCGAAGAAACAAAACTGTGTTTCGACATCTATGGCGGAGGCTGAATACGTTGCTGCCGTAAGTTGTTGTTCGCAAGTTATTTGGATGAAGACTCAACTAATGGACTTCGGATGTAAGTATGAGAAAATCCCCATTTATTGTGATAGCAAGTCCGCAATTGCTATTTCTGTAATTCCAGTCCAACACACGAAGACAAAGCACATCGATATACGGTATCATTTTATCAAGGACCATGTTGAAAAAGGTACAGTTGAACTTTATTTTGTATCTACTGAATTTCAACTTGCCGATATTTTTACAAAGGCTTTGGATGAGAAACGATTCAAGTTTCTGATTTCAAAGCTAGGCATGTTGAACATGAAAGTTTGATTGTTCATAATTTTCATTCAATAGTTTGAAAATTCTTATTAGTCATTCAAGTTTTACAACTTGATTGAAGAATAATAATTTTCATCTTATTGAATCTTTGTTATGATTCTTTCAAAATTCTATGTCTTTCAGTATTTTACAAAGTTTATTTCAACTTTATTCTTTCTTTACCGTATAAACTTCATTTCTATCATTTCATATGCTTTGTGCAGTTTGATGTGTGTTTGCATGTGTTTAGGGGGAGACAAGAAAAAGAATTGATCATTTGTCGAGGGGGAGCATATACACATATACATACATGTGTTTGATCAATTTGTGTGTAGATCTATGAAGATAAGGTAAGTATTCTAAACTTAATGCTTTTTGTGCAAACCCTACTTGATGGAAAATCTTTTTACAAAATTTTATGCATCATTGTAGGGGGAGAAAAATTGTTTTGAAAAACAAAGTGGAAAGAACAAGTTAAAAGTTGGACATCTTTTAACTTGTAAAAGACAATTTTTGAAAAAAGTGGAAAAGTAAATCTTTGAAAATGTCCAAGTATAGGAAGTAGTCGCACAAGGCTTATGCGATCAAGATCTCTAGTCGCACAAGCTTTGGCCGATAATCTTCCTCATCGCACAAGCGTTGGGCGATAACTACTGTTCATCGCACAAGCTTTATGCGATCAGAGGTTTAATCGCACAAGGGTCATGCGATTAAACACTGTTCATCTCATGCTTTGACCGACAACTTTGATTCCTTCATCGCATCAGTTTCATGCGATGAGGATGAACTAGTCGCACTTTCTTCATGCGATTAGTTGACACGTGGCAGGACAACCTTTGGTCCAATCAGATTGTGCCACGTGTCATCAAACCCTAGGATGTATAAATAGAGCCATACTTCGAACATTTCAAATTTTCCCACTTTCTTTGAACCCACATTCTCTCAACTGATTTTTTTTTCGAACTTCATTGTTGTTGTTGTGGTTGTTGATCACATCTGTTTCGCATTCATCTCAGGTCAGTACTTCAATCATTTTTAATTTCATCTATCCATAACATTGTTCGATTAGAGTTGATTTCATACTGGAAAGTTAAGTTTTGTGAACCTGTTCATATTCTCGTATCAGAATCACTCATTTGTGTTAGATGGTTGATATAACATGATAAAATAGGCTTCTGATAGATAAACGAGTATAGGGTATTGAATTTCTTGTGCTTTTATTTCTTATTCTTAGAATCTGGGATGAAACTTCAAGTTAGTATCGAAGTGTTCTAAGTTATCGCACAAAGAATGTCTTCAAACATTCATAGTTGTCGCACAAAACAATCATTCATTCTGATCGCACACGCCTTGAGCGATAACTTTTTCATCGCCCAAGTGTCGTGCGACTAGAAGTGTCATGCGACTAGACTCTTTAGCTTTGTGCGATAACCCTCCAGACTTAGGAAATTTTGTGAAATTTTCAAAAGGTGGTACTTTGCAACTATTATCCCATTGTTCTAACGAGTTCCAAATCAGATCAAATGGCACATAATCCAGAGAATGGTGATGGCAATTCCTCGGATGAAAATACGATAATTCCTTCACATCGTTCCTCACATCCTTCCGTGAATGCAAGGAATCCAGATGATGAACTTATTCTACCTAAGAATAAGTTGGCCATAAAGCACAATAACTACACTTTCGACACACAAGTGAGGATGGATTACCAAATAGTGGTTGAGATTCTTAAAGGCCATACAATTCGCACTGCTCTTGAGAAGACTCAATTGGTTCCGGAGATTTACTTACAACAAGCTTGGTACACAATCCAATTTGTACCTCGATCTGACGCGACCAACTACTTTACACTGAAGATAGATCATTTTGATGCCAAGTTGACTCTCAAACGACTTAGAACTGTGTTGGATTTACCATTCTCCAATGATTTTGCTGATATGGTATCTGAAGAAGAATTGTGCCGAGACATTCAGGAACTGGGATATAATGACACAGAAGATGGAGTTCTTGTCAATGCTTCCAACTTCAAAAGAAAGTACTTGCCTCCGTTGTACTATACTCTATTTAGCATCATCAACAGATGTATGACGCCAAAGCACACAGGGCTTGACAGATGCAGTATCTCTGTCTTACGGATGTTCCATGCTATCGTCCATGACCGGAAAATAGACTTTGTTGTGCTTATATGGAATGAGTTGATTGAGGTTATTTGTGACAAGTCAAAGCCATCAAGGGCAATAACCTTTGTTCCGTTTCAGAGGTTTCTACAGATTGTTATCAAATACATAATGGATGCTAATCCACAAATCCTGAGACGAGAAGGAGCGTTACGTGGTCCAGATCAGTGGATGCACTATATTCGTATTCCCAAAGGTACTCATTTTGAACGTGTCAAAGTCTTACCTGAATCTGTACTTGCTTACGCTGACCAGGAGTCACCATTCGTGAGTGAGTATAGAGAAGAGAACGCACTTATGGCTTGGCCAAAACCGGAGGGGCCTACCCAAAGTGCCATCCCACTTAGAGAGAGGAGTGAGGGTATAGTTATTAGAGAGAGAGAGTTCAAGATACTGGGGTACTTGAATAGGATGAGACGAGCGGTAAAAACATTATGAGGGGAACTGGCGTTGGGGGTGCTCCTGCTCAGTCGTCTCGTATTCCCGATGATGATGAGATCAGTCTTGGTTCTGCTGACTCTGAGCAAGAAACTGAAGATATATATGCTGATATTGATGATCAAGCTAATGTTTACTCTGCAAATTCTAGTTCAGATGAAGCTGATGATGAGGCAGAGGAGGATAATGATAATGATGATGATGATGATGAGGATAATGATGATGATCAACCTGGTGGTAATGATTTTGAGATTCTTGTTCATACCGAGCCAAAATCTAGTGCTCGAGGGGATATAAGGAGTTCTGAGGGAGCTTTAGTTGAAACAGAATCAAATGTGAGGTTATGTGAGATGGAAAGAAAAAAATATGGTGAGAGTGTGACAGGATCTAGTAAAGTTTTAACTGATGATCCTTCCCAAACTGTGTCAACCCGGGTAGCCACATCTACTGCCAGTGAGCGTCCGTCGCCACAAGACATTGAAATAGACATAGTGGACCCAGCTATGCGTTGCACAACCCCATTCAGCCACTCATCAACTTCTTCACAAGTTGATGTTTCATCTTCTCACAGGGGAATAGCACAAAGTCTATCGACGACACACTCGGTGTCAGCTGGTATTGAAACAGGATGGCAACTGCCCTGGCCACCGCCTTCATTTGTATGCACATCGAGTCTAGAACCCTTCGGATTTACTTCTTTTCCTAGGACACAATGACCGTCAGTCACAACATCATTGGTGACACAAACCGTTGGAGTTCTTCGTGACCCAACCGGAACACCCCGAGTATTGCCGCCATTCGTTGGTGCTTTACAAGGACCGGGTGGAAGTCCTGTCAACGTTAACACTATGCCAGCGTTGAACACAGGCCATACAGTCTCTTCGACTACTATGAAAACCAGTAACCTAAATGGTCTGGGTGTTACCCCGTTACAATCTCAGAACATCAGATATTTGATGGGTCCTCCTCATCATCACTTCATATCTGTAAAGCTATTGGAATTGACAGTTACTTCACTGAGCTAGTCGTATAAAGCTCATACTGATGAAATGAAAGAAATGGTTGGCAAGCTATCTCAAGACGTGAGCAGAGCTATAAAAGGAAAGTCCATCGTGGAATCTTCATCCACCGCTACTGAATCCCCACCTGATATGCAATCTCAACCTATCCCACCGAACAAGGTATTCCCTAACCTTCCTCTACATGAACTGAAATATCAAATGCTTACTCGATTATTAGAACAAGGAGACAATAACACTCAAGAAGAAGTGGATTTACTTGGTCTTCTTAGACGCCAAACCGAACAACAAACCAATCTACCATCCCGAACTGATATCCAAACACTTCAACATTCCATAACTGACATGACCCAAGCTATCTATTTCGGCTTTACATCCCTTTCTGACCGTATCAAAGTTTTGGAGGAAAAATGTGATGTTCAAGCCCAAACCACTAAATGAAAACATGATGATCAAGATCCCGATCCTGATCACCATGAGGGGGAGATGAGTAAGAGGAAGAAAGTTGGAGAAGCTAGTGGTTTGGGTGCTCAAACTGAAAATGTGGAGGTTGTTGGTACTGGTACTGGTGTTGCTGAAACTGTACAAGAAAGTGATGTGTTGGGAGTTCTGGATGATATCATTCCCACGGTTGAATAGCCCGGTGGAAGTGATAACAGAACGGAAGATGAAAGAATGGCTGATGATATGATACGGGACATCATCTATGTGGATTCAGAGGATGAACCTGAAGTGACAGTTGTTAAGATAAAGGAGGAGTTAGATGATGTGTTTGATGGTACTAATGTACAGCCTGGAGATCCAGATTCTGATGATGAACCTACTGATGCTCAACCTGATCCTGTTATTGATGTTCTAGTCATACTTGATCTATCGGAAGGAAATATAAAAGATCCGGTATCAGAGGCAGAAATGAGAAACTTTCAGATGCTGATTGATAGGGAATCATTGATTGAAAGAAGTGGCCACATAATAAGAATCATTACTCGATTTCAAGAAGACATCAGGAGTGATCTATTTGTGAAATTAGTTCATCCGATCGACAAGATAAAGCTGTACTCTATTGAGAAATTCCCATCTCTACATCAAGTCGAATATCTGCATCTCATGAGCAACAAAGACAGAGAACTCAAGTTTGTTAGAACTGATAAGGAGATCGTGAAGATTTCAAAGCTAGAATCCGAGAAAATTATGAACGTATGGTATCCAAGATTCACGGTCTACCGCATAGATGGAAAAGAATGGTCTTTCAGCGAAACAGACTTCAAGTCATTAACTTGTGAAGACTTTTTCAGGTTATATGATATTCTTGCAAGGCTTCCAAATAAGGATAAGACTTGGTCCGAGGCGTATCAAGCAGTAAAGAGGTTCATGAAGAACTTGATAAAGCTTGCTTACTTGACTGATTTTCAACTGGCGTTGGAGGGAAATCAGATCAGAGTGAATGTCAGGAGGCCAAACAAAAATCTGCCAGATATTCAAGGTATTCCATTGTATACTGTGTTAGAGAAACCAGAGTTTGGGGTTGTCTATCACAAAGGGCAGAAAAAGAAGAAGTTCTTGAGGCTGATTGAAGTTAATAAGTTCTGTGATGGTACTCTGAATATGATAAAGATTCGTCTGACAGAAAAGACCAGACTTGATGAGCAGAAGAAAGTTCCTCTGAAAGAGAAAGAGAAGGTGTTGATTGACAAAGCACTGAAAGCTATTCAAGACATACTGGAATACAGGAATGCTTTGAGAAGGTTTGAAATCATCTTTGGGATCAGAAAAAGATACATATCTCCAAAGCAACTGAGAAGATAAACTTTTGTATTTTCTTACTTGGATACAAAGGGGGAGAATGTTAGTGCTAAAAATATAAATTGTATCCAAGTAGAAGGGTCTAATTTGTAAATTCTAGTCTAAGTATAAAAGGCTTAGATAGAGTTCATTTTACATAACTTTGGAATTACATCATCAAGATACTTTAGTCGTTTTCTCTCTACTTTGTAATAGTGTTCTTGAATATCAATGAGAGATGACTTGAGTATTGCTTGATTACATCTTTGTTTACTTGTTTCTGGGATCACAGAACACCCTATCAATACCCCATTGTTTTAAACATGACTCAATAGCTTTTCCTATTGTCTCTCCTTTATGGTTTGCCACTTGACAATAGTTCAAGATCCTCTTTTGAATTTTCCAATTAGAGTCTATGAAGTGGGTTGTTAACACCATATATACAACATTCAGAATAGAAGTCCAAGTATCCATGATGAGGGAAACTCTTTGTGAATTCTGTATAAAAATGACCTCAATTGTTTTCCTTATTATAGAGATTTATAATATCCCTACTTACTGTAATGCGCAATGGAAATTTAAATTTCTCACATAAAACACCACAAAATGCTTTGAACCCCTCATGTCTAAAAGGCAACTTGTCAATCACGATCATTTTTGTACAAGCATCTCAACATGCTTTTTGACTAAACCCCACAGAAAGAAGACTACCACTTTCGTTCATGTTATTCTTTTGAAAAGACAAAACTCTTTGCTTCTTATCTTCTAACCTAAATGGATACTTTTTACATTGATGGTTGAGGTGGTTCCAAAGGTTACTAGTTCCATTTTTTCTTATCACTTACATAATCTCTACCACAATAATTACACATAGCCCTTGGGTCATTTGGGTTAGTCTCATTTCTCGTAACATGGTCCCATACTTTGGAACATTGTGAGCTTTTTTTCTCATTGGACTTAGGTGGCAAAGGAGGTTTAGAAGCACCGGTTGAGGTTGAGTCGATACTTTGAGTCTGAGAGGGTATTTCCATCTAAAACACATAAACACACAAACATACAAACACATATTAAATTTCGGCTACTCAAGTAAAATGATTGTTTATTACAAATTACAATTAACTGTTTAACACGGATTATGTTGGTACCGAAGGGTTATACAAGTATAAGTTTGTAGAAGGGGGGGTTGAATACAAACACACAAGAATTATAGTTTTCTAAATTGTTTATTTATAAATCAAACAATTGACAGTTTGTTGCGGAATAAGACTAAGTACAAGACCTAATCTAAACAAACTTGAGAATCACAAAGGGTTCTTCCACTAAGAAATATAGAGAAAAGAAGATTGAAAATTAAGGATAATTTTCTAAGGCACTTAGGAGATTCAGGGATGACCACCTTCAAACTAAAGGTGCATTCCTCCTATTTATACCCCATGCATTTAATGCATGTCAGGAGGACTTTACATGTGTCAACATTTGGTTGGGCGCATGCTTCTAACTGTTGCAAACATACCTTGGGCCGCATGATGAACAATGTAGTGGAAGAGTGGTTTATACGATTCTTGACAAAGGTATGTCCTTCTGATAAATCGTAAAAAAGTATGCAAGAGGATAAGAAAAGTAATTCTTGTAGAGCAGGCTTCATGATCAGCGATCATTGAGTTGATCTTACATCAGTGAGACCTGATGTAAGTCAGCTATCGCTGAAGTCTTCTTCTTGAAACATCGCGTGGGTGGACTTGTCGATAATTAGTTGATTTGTCACTTGTTCATCAACTTTGTCTTTGATGTCAGCGATGAACTCTTTGTCGCGAAACTTGTCTTCAGGGATTAAAAGCAACATTGATTACATTTAAACAATCAGTGATCATCAACGAAACCGAACAAACTCAGTTATCACGGACGTACAATTATCACTGAGGAATAATAAAGAACAGTGGTTTACGCATCAGTGATACTGAACAGACTCAGTATGTTATCACTGATGGTGAAACACTAATACATACAATGTTTACTTATAATTTTCACTAAGTAATTCTAAGGGTCATCATCAAATCACTTAGAGTGCTTGGATCAACAATCTCCCCCCTATTTGATGATGACAAAGCAACATAAGAAAATTGTTTAGTATAAAAACATATGGATGAAAAGGACTCATAGATGCGTGTTCCATTTTCTGTTTTCAGGGATCTTTTCTAATACTGATGGAGTAAAGTACTTCATTGAAATTTTCATTAATCTTCGTAAATAAGTTTACAAGGGAAGATGGAAGGTTACAAGTACAATGAAATAAAATTACATGTACTAAAAGATAACTACTAATAAATACAAGAAGAGTACAAAAAAGGATCTATCAGCTATAGAGGTTCATCTTTGCAGAGCATTTCATCAAAGGCATCTGTCTCTGGGATCATCCAATCATGAACCACTTCACCTTATTGTCTTCTGAGTTTGGCTTCATTCAGCACTTGGGTTTTGAAGTAGAGTCCTGGTCTTGATTTGTTGCACCAGTAGACAAGATCTCTGAGTTGGTTGACAGGGCAGAGAGGGAGTTCCGAAAATCTTTGATAGCACATAACACCAGTCCAGTACAAGAAGATTATTCCATAGGGATCACTGACCACTTGACCAGGGGTGAAAGGTCCATATGGTGGCAATGATAGGTTTAGGGCTAATAGGTCAGGAGGAGGTCCGAGCACTACTTCTCTAGAGAATTCTATCCCTGTTTCATTTCGAATAGCAGGCCCTGATGAAGAGGAAGCACACTTTCTTTTGGAAGGAGCATGTCTTCGGTTTTGGAGAAGAGCTGGAGTAGGACGCACGTCAATCGTAGAATTAACCTTGTTGATCATAACATTCAAGAATTTTTCAACGTAGGACTTGAACTTTGATTTTGACTTCTGAATGGCACTCCTGACATCTAGCCATTCATCAAACACATAAAGATCAAGCTTTGACATGTAGCACCACTGCATTTCCCCATTCTCTCTAACAACAGTGACTTCCACCATCACTACACCTTTTACCGTTTTTCCCTTCAGGTTTACATTTATGATTCGACTGGGGGGATATCTGAAATCCACTCTTTCTCTACACCAATTCAATGTAGAGTCACTGAACTTTTTCTTCTTCTGAATCCCCTTACCAACCTCTTTAAGTAGTTGCTCCTGAACCCTGAGTGGAAATTGCTTCAGCTTTTTATCAGCGATTGACTACTGAGCAACCTTAAGAGCAAATTCTTTGTCTTTAAGGGCAACCTTTTGGTTCTCAGCAAGAATTTTCTCAACCCTAACTGATTATTCAATTTCTTTAGGGGACAAGAAGTCAAGACCGAAATGAGGGATGATTCGTAAGCGCTGACTCTCTAGCTGATTGATCATCGCTGTTTTTCTTTCTTTATCATCCTCTGACCATTGAGGAGGTCGAGATGGTCTGTTTGGATGCGAGAGCAAATCTTCTTCTTCTTCTTCTTGATCAACAGTCTCAAGCACTGAGACTGGGATTATTGGAAATTCATTAGCTATGGGAGTTGGTATTATTTGTTGTTTTGGCAGGGGTTCTTCAGCGGGTCCCTCAAGTAGGGGAGTGGACTAGCTGAATCAAAAGAACAATTTACGAAAATAGTGAATGACCGAAGCGTCGAGTCACAGAGACTAGAAATGGGTACCGGTACTGTAACTCCACCTATCAACCCAGTAATGAATGTTAATAGGAGAATGGAGAAAGTTTGTTCATACAAGACGTTCTAAAGTTGCAAGCCACCTGAATTTGTTGGTTTAGATAATCCAATTGCGTGTATGAATTGGATTAGAGAGATGGAACATGCATTTAGAGCCATTGAATGTGACGAAGAGTAAAAGGTCAGATTCGGATCCCAAATGTTACAAGGAAATGCTTTGACATGGTGGAATGTCGTAACATCAACTGTGACGGCTCCGGTTTTGGCAGCCATGACATGGGAATCATTCAAAAGTAAGATATTGGAAGAATACTGCAAAGAAAATGAAATGGACTGGATTGAAGAAGAATTCAGAACGCTTAAGAATGGTAGTTCGTTTGTAAGAGAATATACTCAAATCGTCCTGGAAAAGCTGAACTTAGTGGGGCATGTGGCCCCAACCAAAAAAGAAAAGATTAAGACGTATTTGAAAGGCTTACCAGCTGATATGACGTCAAGAGTCATAAATTCCAAAGCTTTGACTCTGAGGGAGACAATTGAGGAAGCAAAGATTATAGAAGAAGTCTATGCAAGGGATAAAGCTGAGAAAGCTCAAGTGGGAGAGAAGAGAAAGTGGGAAGGTCGATCGGAATCTTCGCAAAGACCTAAGCCCTTTATCAAGAACACTCGTTTTGAACCTCATCGGGAACCAAATTGGTGCCAGAAATGTAAAAGAAAACATTTTGGGTCGTGTCGGGTGGTTTCAAAAAAATGTTTTAGATGTGGAAAGAATGGTCATCAAACTGGGAACTGTCCCATTCAAGGACCAACCTGCTTTGAATGTAAGAAGCCCGGTCATTACCGAAGGGATTGCCCAAAGCTAAAGAATAGTAGGAATCAAGAGAGGAAACCCAATACCCCAAAACCAACGGGCCAAGCATTTCACATGATGGCGGATGTAATTTCTGGTACATTCCTTGTTAACTCTATACTTGCACGTGTATTATTTGATTGTGGTACCAACCTGTCTTTTGTATCACAATCGTTTTATCAAAACTTAGCTATGTCTGTCACTACCTTGGAAGATGCCTTAGTAGTTGAAATAGCTGATGGGGGTTAAGTCTTAGTTCGGGAAATACTTGAGGGTTGTACAGTTATGGTAGAAGGAAAGGAATTTCTGATTGATTTGATTTTGATGGAAATAGGTGGGTTCGATATAGTTGTTGGTATGGATTGGTTGGTGAGTAATCAGGCAAAAATTCTTTGTGCTAAGAAATTAATTTGGATCCCTATGCCCGAAAATGATGTTGTACTCATCTATGGGGAAAAGAGAAAAGGGAAGGTTATGTTGATTTCTATAGCCAAAGTGCGTAAGTGTCTATTAAAAGGATGTTCATCCTATCTAGCATATGTACCGGATGCTAAAGTCGAAAAGAAGAGAATGGAGGATATAAAGGTGGTATGTGAATTTCCCGATGTGTTCCCCGATGATCTTCCAGGCTTACCACCAGAACGACAAGTAGAATTCAAGATTGATCTTGTTCCAGGAGCAGCACCGATAGCACGCGCACCGTACCGTTTAGCACCGACCGAAATGAAAGAGATGATGTCTCAACTGCAAGAACTACTTGAGAAAGGGTTTTGTCAGGCCAAGTTCATCACCCTGGGGAGCTCTAGTGTTATTTTTTAAGAAGAAGGATGGCACTATGAGAATGTGCATTGACTACAGAGAGTTGAACAAGGTGACCATTAAGAATAAGTATCCACTCCCAAGGATTGACGACTTGTTCGATCAACTTCAAGGCGCGGGATGCTTCTCAAAGATTGATCTAGGATCGGGCTATCACCAAGTAAGGGTAAGAGATGAAGATGTACCCAAGACGGAATTTAGAACAAGGTGTGGGCATTATGAATTCCTTGTGATGCCTTTTGGGTTGACAAATGCTCCTGATGTGTTCATGGATTTAATGAACAGGGTGTGTCGATCTTTCTTAGACAAGTCAGTCATTATGTTCATAGATGACATACTTGTTTACTCAAAGAATGAAGTCGACATGAATGTCACATCCGTAAAGTCTTAGATATTCTAAGAAAAGAGAAATTGTACGCCAAATTCTCAAAATGTGAATTTTCGTTAAAGGAGGTACAGTTTCTTAGTCATGTACTTACTTCCTAAGGAGTCAAAGTGGTTCCGAAGAAGATAAAAGCAATAATGAATCGAGAAACACCGAAAAACTCATCAGAGATACGGAGTTTCTTGGGTTTGGCAGGCTATTATCGAAGATTTATAAAGGATTTTTCTAAGATTGCCTCTTCCCTGACAGTTCTAACACGGAAGAATGTAAAGTTTGTATGGACTGAAAAGCAAGAGTCAGCTTTTAGGACTTTACAAAAGAAGTTATGTGAAGCTCCTGTCCTTGCACTACTGAAAGGAACAGAAGATTTGGTTGTATATAGTGATGCATCAAAGATGGGTTTGGGATGTGTATTGATGCAATGCGGAAAAGTGATTGCTTACGCATCAAGACAACTCAAAAAGCACGAAAACAATTATCCTACCCATGATCTAGAACTGGCAGCAGTAGTGTTTGCTTTGAAATTATGGCGACATTACTTGTATGGAATGAAGTGCACTCTTTTCACTAATCATAAAAGTTTGAAACATGTCTTTGATCAAAAAGAGCTGAATATGAGGCAACGACGTTGGTTAGAACTACCTAAGGATTATGATTGTGAATTGCATTACCATCCTGGTAAAGCAAATGTAGTAGCTGATGCCTTGAGTAGAAAAGAATACAGTGGATGTTTGAAAGCGACCAATACCAGAATTGATGTGATGTTAAGTTTGATTGAAAAGATCAAACGGGCATAGATGGAAGCTTTATTAGAAGAAAGTATTAAAAGTGAAATTATGGTTAAGCAACATCTTTAGTAGACTGAAGATAGTCGAGGAGTCAAACTCTTTCAAGGCCGTATATGGGTACTAAAGTGTGGATCCCAGATTAGTGCAAAGTAGATGAAATCAATAGAAATAAACAATAATCAGTATGATTTCAACTCGTCATCCATGTAACATTCATAAACCTTTCAGAGAGTTTACAATGTGTTTTCAATAATAATTATGACGATTTAGACTAATGAACTTCTCTCTATCTGTGCTAACCTAATTTCTAAGGCATAGCACTATATTTATACCAAGGCTTAAAGCCTAAGGCCCATGGCTCATTAAGCCTAATCTAAGCCCATTTATCACAATAAGGCTTTTACAAATTAATAATTAATCTCAAATCTATTATTTATATCACTTTCTATATTATAGGACATTTATGGTCCTGACAATCTCCCCCTAAAGTTATATAAAGAAAAAAACGGTCTTGATAGGACATTTATGGTCCTAACAATCTCCCCCTAAAGTTATAAAAAGAAAAAACGGTCTTGAAAACTTTAGATCTTGATCTTCTCTTCCTCTTGAATCTTTGAAACACTTTGATGTTGTTTGTCTTCGTGTCTTTCCAGGATCCCCCTTGAATTAAGCTCTTTGTCTTCATATCTTCAACTTTAAGAACTTGTAGAACCAATATGCTCGAAGGAGGAAATAATGATTTGTAGCGAACATCACTTGATAAGGAAGTAGAAGAATTGAATCTTGCACAAGTAAAACAGTTACTCCCCCTCGGCTTTTGCTTACCCCCCCTCAAACTGATAATCGGAGTCTTTGAATCTGTATCATTACTCCCCCACATGATGAATATGAGCATCTGAAGCATCATGTAACGTCAAATACAATACTGGTGAGTAGAAAAATGCCAGATAAAACATTAAGTAACCAGAATGGGGTAAATATCTAACACAGAAACACAAAAGTAACTGTTATCACAACAATTAAAATAATTGTGTGGCCTATGTTCAGAGTTGGCATCGGGGTATCTCTGATAGGACTTCCAGTTATCACTGAAATAAAATATTAAAAAATTACTTCTCAAACTGTTCCGGCAATATCACGAAGATATGCGAGTGGAATCACAAAGACTCGTGCATGTGTGAAAGAATTAGATTATATCGATTTGGCTCAAATACTGATTTAACCTGGGACGCAAGTTAAAAATCAAAATACACAGTGATTAGAATATGAAGTTCGGAGACCGGATCTGATTTCTTCCTTTTTCAATATCTAAGACCTCCGAGTGTGGAATAGACAGATTATGTGTCAAATCTCCGTGAATATATGAAACAAACATCTTTTGTGAGATACTTGAGTGGCTAGGTGGGGTGACATGAGTTATCGACACTGGGTCCATGTCTGTTTCAATATTCATCTCCAAAGAACGAGAATAAATAGATTGTGTGGTTACCCGGATAACTGACTCGGTTTGGTAAGGACCAATAATTCTTTTAAGTGTTGTCACAGCCTCACCATTTTCTTTTCACTCTGAACTCATCTATCAATATAGACCCTCACTGTTGTCTATAAGGGATGTGTTTCTTGGGTAGGTCCTTCCGGTTCTGGATAGATCATAGAAACAATATATTTCCTAACACTCCTTTCATGCATCGAGTAGAGCAGTTTAGTAAATGGTGAAGTACGAGTTCTAAACTGAAATGTTTAGAAGTCAAAGCGTTTAAGAATGAGTCCTGATCTGAGATGATCAGAAATCATAAAAATGAAGTCCGAGTTCTGATCTGAGGTAATCAGAAGTCATGGTTAAAATAACAGAATTTCAATGAACAAAATCAAACGCTAAATAGAATGACTCAGTAAGCACATTATGTTCAAAAATGAAACAATGATTAGAAAGTTTAATTGTGAAGAACAAGTCACAATTAATATATCAGAAAAGAATTGAATCATTTACAAGAAATAGCGAACTTGGAAAACAACTAGGAATTCAAACGAGTGTATTTTCATCGAAAAATCAACGAATTTGTGAGACATGGAAATAACTAAGTCAAGGAAAATAACACTTGGCAATCATGGAAGTTAAAATTGGAGAATAACAAACACAAGTTAGTTATTCAGAATGAATTACCACGGTCTTTGAATTCAGGTAAAGTTCACTTACCTTTCATAAAATAGTACTACCCCTCAAAATTGGCATAGCCTTTGAATGTTTGTCATGTGATGTGAATAATATGAATTAAAACGCACATGACATTCCTGCAAAATAGATTTAGAATGAGTTTGGTATCCATCCTTTGATGGATCCTTGGTGGTTAGATGCCCTATTTTAGTGAGGACCGGGGATATTATACGTACCGTACCAATGAGATGAATATTTACGGTCAACAAAATCATCCAAACCACATGCAGAACAACAAATACAATCATGAGAAAGTTGAAGCAACTGTTGAGTTGAATAAAGTCTTAGAGGAAACTTCACACTTTGTTCAGCAGAAGTTCGAGAATTAAAAGCATCATGATTATGATTGTATGTCCTAGAATGCGAAAATTACTTGAATGACTTTGTATTCGTTGGGCTTTCATTTGACTTCTTCACTACCCAAACTTGTTTGAACCTTTTTCTTCGACCATTATTATCTGAATTACCATTAAAGGTATGATCAGTTGAGTTTGAGTACGAAGGATTTCTATCATTTGATCGACCGGTCTTTTGTCGCGGTTGTGAACGGTTTTGAGAATGAGAAACGGTTTTAGAAACTTTGTTCACAGTCGGGGTCTTGATTTTTGAAGAACTGTCGCCTATAAGAAATTTGACCGGGCGATTTACTGCCTTAGTGTAACGACCCGGTTACCCATATCATACAACAATTAACATAACATACATGCATATCATTAAATTACAACAAGGATTACATAATAAACCAAGTACGGTCCCTTTTGTTTCGTAACTACAAAATACATAACAACTTCCTAATCATCATCGGTCCACGAAAGCAGTCTACACCTTATTCTTTCCTTTGCCGCTATCAATGCCTCGACCTGGAAAACATATTTTTGAAAACAAAATGAGGGTTAGACCAAACGGGTCTAGTGAGTTAATCCTGGTCTTTTCCAAAATCATTATAAAACTCTTTTCACATAATACTTTGTATCAAAATAGTTTACATAAAACCTTTCGTATAAGCACGCATATAACACACATATATAAACACCACATTAGGACTCGTGCACCGTGTATCTCTCCTCATCTCATCTTCTTTCCCCTGGCCACATTAGTCGGTAGCAAGCCAACTAATTATCGTCACTGTACAATACAGTCGACTCCACTGTAATTACATACAGCCCCGCTGCAATTACCTACAGCTCCACTGCAATTTCATGCAGCCCCGCTGTATTTCCATACAGCCCCGCCGAATAATAATTCGGCTCACCTATACTCGTTTCGTGCGATATAAATACAATATATATATTTCACACATACTCACATACACATATAAACACATATATGTATTCCAGTTGAAAACGTTTTAAAGTAAAACTCACCTCGATCGCTTATCCAAAAACACTTGCAAGTTCCTTTCAAAAAGATCCTATCCTTCACCTTGACTCCACAGAATCTGAAACCAATTAAGATACATATATCGCTTTACTAGCCAAACACATAAAGCCTACTAAGTTCCGGCCCTCCAATGTTTCACTTATACTCTTACCCTTCTGACTTAATCAACAAAACATAACAAGGTACCGGGACTACCCAGAGTACCGGGAGACAACACTACCGAAACTTCATGGTACCGGGACTCCATGGTACCGGGAGTTCCTATACCGGGAGTTCCTATACCGGGAGTTCCTATTACCGGAAGTCTGCAATACCGGGACTCACACTACCGGGAGTCGTCCGTACCGGGAGTCGTCTGGGACTTCCCCGGGACCCTCAAGAACACAGTCGGTCGCTTTTCCAATCCAGAACCCAAATCAAATCTATACAGCTATGATTTAAACTTTCTAATCCGATAGAAACTGTCTATTGATGATTATAAACATAAAACCTAAAGGATACATACCTTAAAATTGTCTCAAACCCGTTCAATCGATGCTCAAACCGAGCCTTTCCACTTCTGCTCCTTTTTCGCCACACGAACACGCACACACACACTGTCTTTCTATGTTTAGGTTTCTCAAGAGATAATTGAAGTGTAGGAGATATTTATATCTCCAATTACACTTTTGGCACAAACTACTCACTAATTACCAACCCACCCCAAATCTTATAACTTATCTCAAATTCCCCTTTAATATCAAAACCCCTTAGTCAAATAATTTAACGGACTTACCCGGGTATTACATTATCTCCCCCTTAAAAGAATTCCGTCCCGGAATTCGGTTAAGCGAAAAGATACGAATACTTATCACTACTACCTCGAACTCAATCAAAACCATAGAAACTAACTGAATAGCCACCCCACACTCACCTATGTCTATAACACAGATCAGCAATATAAGCATAGAAATACCAAGAACCACTTCGTACCGAAGTCAGATAACACCTTAGCACGTATAGAGTTTATTAGAAATGTACCTGTATCCTCATCCGGAATTTCCTCCTCATCTTGCGTTGTCATTTGGAATACTCGTCCCTTTGCTTTCGGTTCTTCAGACCTTTGTATCTCTCCCGTCCTGACGCTTATTGGTTTCCCCGTCGTACTACCCTGTTGTATTTTCCTTTGTGGACAGTCTGACTGAATATGATCAGGGGAATTGCAAACGAAACAGAATCGATTTGCGCGACAATTCTTAGCGACGTGTCCAGCCCTTCCACACTTATAACAACTCCTAGGATCAACATAACAATTTCCTTGATGTACGCGGTTGCATTTTGGACATAGTCTTTCATTTGATATAAAAGGTAGGCGACTATCGAACCTCTGAATTTCGTACCCCGTTGAATCATGCGTCATCTCTTCCGATTTTCTTTTCCTAGCACTCTTATCATTTGCATCTCTCTTAATATCTCGCTCTACATTTTCCGCGGCATTTACTGCGGCTGAGAAGTTATCAGGTCCTGTTGCAGTCACTAACTTTCTGACTTCCGAATTTAACCCGAAGATAAACCTTTTCGTCTTCATCGCCTCCGTAGCAACGTAGTATTCTGCGAACCGAGACTTTTCCAGGAAGCTCGCGATGTAGTCTCGAACGGATAAGTTTCCTTGTTGTAAGTTCATAAATTCCCCTTCCAGATGTTTGACGGCTGTTTGGGGAAAAATGCATTCCTGTAGGCTATCACAAATTCTTCCCAAGAGAGGGTAGAATAAACATCAGATCCCTTAGAGTGAATAAAAGATTCCCACCAATACAAAGCATCCCCTTTTAACATTGCTGCCCCGTACAATACCCTATCTTCCTCCGCACACTTGCTTGTCTTGAAAATAGCTTCTATTTCCTTCATCCATCTCATTGCTTTCACGGGATCCCTGTCTCCTGAGTAGGTCGGAGGTCTACAGCTTAAAAACATTTTATAATCACATTTCCTCACTACCGGTACAACAGTAGATGTAATGGGCATCTCTTCTTCATGAGTAGGATCTGGTCTTTCTGTTTCAGTATTGCGAGTTTGGTTGAACATAGCTTGGATATTAGCTTGTAATCTTCCCATTTCTGCCATTAGATCATCCCTGGTAACGAACTCTGTACCCTGTGGCTGGACTCTGCCTCCGGCTCGACCTCCAGCTCTACCCCCAGTTCTACCTCCGACTCTGCCCCCAGTTCTACCTCCCCTGTCCCCTGTTCCTATTGGCGGATTAGTTCTATTCGGATTTCTTCCTCCTCCTCGATTCGAATTTCGTGTTCCGCTTGCCATTCTGTAGATTTAAACAAGGTTAACATACACATAAGCACATACCCCATATAACAAGGTATTCAAGTTCAAACATGTACCTGTAGGATCACAATTACACTGGCCAGGTGTAATCTGAAATTACCTTACATGATGTTCCTTCTACCTTTTATACTTAGCATCCCAAGGTTCTAATATATCAAGGACATCCTACTTCACATGCAGTTTAAGTCTAGGTACGGGTACAAATACCTAAATCCCTTAAACTAGGGCTCTGATACCATTTGTAACGACTCGGTTACCCATATCATACAACAATTAACATAACATACATGCATATCATTAAATTACAACAAGTATTACATAATAAACCAAGTACGGTCCCTTTTGTTTCGTAACTACAAAATACATAACATCTTCCTAATCATCATCGGTCCACGAAAGCAGACTACACCTTATTCTTTCCTTTGCCGCTATCAATGCCACGACCTGGAAAACATATTTTTGAAAACAAAATGAGGGTTAGACCAAACGGGTCTAGTGAGTTAATCCTGGTCTTTTCCAAAATCAATATAAAACTCTTTTCACATAATACTCTGTATCAAAATAGTTTACATAAAACCTTTCATATAAGCACGCATATACCACACGTATATAAATACCACATTAGGACTCGTGCACCGTGTATCTCTCCTCATCTCATCTTCTTTCCCCTGACCACATTAGTCGGTAGCAAGCCAACTAATTATCGTCACTGTACAATACAGTCGACTCCACTGTAATTACATACAGCCCCGCTGCAATTACCTACAGCTCCACTGCAATTTCATGCAGCCCCGCTGTATTTCCATACAGCCCCGCCGAATAATAATTCGGCTCACCTATACTCGTTTCGTGCGATATAAATACAATATATATATTTCACACATACTCACATACACATATAAACACATATATGTATTCCAGTTGAAAACGTTTTAAAGTAAAACTCACCTCGATCGCTTATCCAAAAACACTTGCAAGTTCCTTTCAAAAAGATCCTATCCTTCACCTTGACTCCACAGAATCTGAAACCAATTAAGATACATATATCGCTTTACTAGCCAAACACATAAAGCCTACTAAGTTCCGGCCCTCCAATGTTTCACTTATACTCTTACCCTTCTGACTTAATCAACAAAACATAACAAGGTACCGGGACTACCCAGAGTACCGGGAGACAACACTACCGGAACTTCATGGTACCGGGACTCCATGGTACCCGGACTCCATGGTACCGGGAGTTCCTATACCGGGAGTTCCTATACCGGGAGTTCCTATTACCGGAACTCTACACTACCGGAAGTCTGCAATACCGGGACTCACACTACCGGGAGTCGTCCGGGACTTCCCCGGGACCCTCAAGAACACAGTCGGTCGCTTTTCCAATCCAGAACCCAAATCAAATCTATACAGCTATGATTTAAACTTTCTAATCCGATAGAAACTGTCTATTGATGATTATAAACATAAAACCTAAAGGATACATACCTTAAAATTGTCTCAAACCCGTTCAATCGATGCTCAAACCGAGCCTTTCCACTTCTGCTCCTTTTTCGCCTCACGAACACGCACACACACACTGTCTTTCTATGTTTAGGTTTCTCAAGAGATAATTGAAGTGTAGGAGATATTTATATCTCCAATTACACTTTTGGCACAAACTACTCACTAATTACCAACCCACCCCAAATCTTATAACTTATCTCAAATTCCCCTTTAATATCAAAACCCCTTAGTCAAATAATTTAACGGACTTACCCGAGTATTACACTTAGAAAGAAAGTCGGTGTGATTCGGAAGAGGTTTGTCAAACTCAAACTTAGGAAACTCTTCATCTGAACTTGCATCGGAATTCATGTATGCAGAAAAATCAATATCAGGGACCGGTGAACTAGGATTGATTGAGGGAGGAGAGGAACACTTTGTGTCTGTGTTTTTGGAAGAATCAGGTGCGGAAGCTTTTTGAAATTCAGAGTTCAGATTCTTTTTAACACAGTCAGCTTGAGACTCTTTACCTTTTCGTGAAGAGGTTTTTTTAATAAAAGCTTTACACGAAGATGTATCGGAGGAGTCCGAGGAAGGTTCGAGTGAAATCATCTTTTCGTTTTGTAGTTGATTAAGTTTCTCTTGAAGTTGAAACTTGCTCACTTGCTCTTGCATCACTTCTGTTGCCAAAGAAGACAGTTTTGATGTGAGTCGATCGATTTCATTCCGAAGGATTTCCTGTCCCTCATCCGACACAAATTCGGTTTTGGAGGATTTGAGTTTCTCAAGTTCATTTAATAACGCTTGCTTTTCCTTTTGAAAATCAGTCCTTTCCTTTTCGAGTGTCTCCTCTAACTCAACTATTTTTTATTACAAAATGAGAGGAGGAACATAGAGTTTAAACTCGTATGTCTCAGTTTTGGGTTCAGGTGCTGGGGACTCATCCTTTTTGGAGGAATCCTTGGGCTTCGCAACCTTATAACCGTCAAAGTAGTCATTCGTAAGATACTTAGACTTATTTTTCTTGTAGGAGTAGTTAAGAGGCTCATATGCAAAAGGTAACTGCATTTTAGTGGTGTGTGTGCGTTTGTATTCCTCAGTTTCCTCTTCCTTTTCCTTTTCGAGAGGTCCATTCCATTTGATTTTGTATTGGGGGTACTGTTTATCGAGACCAAGAAAACTAAAGTGATAAAGAGTAGGTCTCATTGTCAAAAGCTTTTTCAAGTACTTTGGGTTATCGTACCCAATTCCCCATTCCTTATTAAAATATGTGATTTCCTTTGGTTTGTTCATATGAATTGTCTGATCAGTTTGACCTCTTTTGTGAAGTTTAGTTTCAAGATCAGTTATTTTAGCAACAAACTCTTTGTGTTGAATTTGAAGAGAAGAGCATTGATAGACAATCTCTGCTTTCTCATTCTCACACTGATCAATCTTTGAGTTCAATTCAGATATTTTAGCTCTAAGGTCCTTTGGTGCTATAGAAAGATTTGTGCATTTTTCTTTAAGATTAGCATTGTCGGACTTTAGCTTTTCTGTGACCCTCTTTTGAACATCTAGTTTTTCTTTTAAAGAATTAATTTCAAGCAGTTGTTCATTAGAGGCAAGCATAAAGGACTCTACCTTTTGACCAAGCAGTTGAATCTTATCAACTAAAGCATTATGAGTTGGTAGACATACCAACAAGTTGCTGCAGATTAAGATGAGCAAGACATCTTTATTGCACTTAGATGATCGTCAGACAGTTGGAAAAGTTGATTCAAGGAAAAATCAGATAGTATCAGAATACTCAAATGTCACCCTCCTGCGACTTAGGGAATCCGGGTGGTTTTCGGATAGGGAATCTGGAAAAATAAGTGTCCGGATATGAGTAAACTTACCGGGAAAAACTGAGTACCGGATAGGATAAGTTTACCGGATAACACAAGGTTACCGGATAAAACCAACTTATCAGAGAAATATAAGTAACCGGATAAAATGAGTGACCGAATAAAAGGAGACTTACCGGAAACAGCAACGAAACCGGATGTTGGCACTTACCGGGTAGAGAGTCCAAATACACGAATGTCCGGATGATGTGTCCGGAAAGAGATACAATCCGGATAACGTAACCGGGAAATCAAGTTACCCGGAAACAATGTCAATCCGGATGGGTCCGGAAAGCCTGATCAGTCCGGAAACCTGGAACAGTCCGGACGACTATGTTCGGTAAGTGGCGATTTGAAAACTTACCCGGTTACACTTCTGAGTTCCGGACACGGCGGCTGAGCGTATAATTCGGATCAAAGATCGAAATAGGGTTCACGATTTTGTTCCTGAAAGATTAGAAAACAGCCCAAAAACACAAACTAACAGAACTCTAATCGATTTGTAAGCCAAAACCCATGATTTTGGTGAAAAAATTATGCTATTAACAAGAACAGAGACTCAAACTTTAGAATGTGATTTTGCTTGAAAAACACTTAAACGAATAAATCAGATTCTGAAAAATTGCAGTAACGCTAACAAAGTCAATATGAATCTAACGGAATGAGTAGAAACAATCAATTTTATCAGAAATCAAAAGATGAGTTATTGGGTTCAAGAACACAGTCGACAAAATTTTAATAAACCTTACCAGAAACCTTTTAGAACCTTGAATGGAATCGTCTGTATAGCTCTGATACCAATTGTGGATCCCAGATTAGTGCATACAATAAGAAATCAACAGTAATAATCAACAATCAGTATGATTTCAACTCGTCATCCACGTAACATTCATAAACCTTTTAGAGAGTTTACAATGTGTTTTCAATAATAATTATGACGATTTAGACTAATGAACGGCTCTCTATCTGTGCTAACATAGCACTATATTTTGTTTTTTTGGAAGGGTGTCCTAGACCATGCCTAGACTAATCCCTTGGAAAATTATGACTGTAAGACATCAGCCCTGATTAAACCTCAGTGGCCACAATTGTTGTGTACGCCTGGATTCGAACCCTGGGCATATGGGATATTCCACCACATCCCCAAGGTCTTAGCCAGTATGCCACAACCCTTGTGGTTACATATCACTATATTTATACCAAGGCTTAAAGCCTAAGGCCCATGGCCCATTAAGCCTAATCTAAGCCCATTTATCACAATAAGGCTTTTACAAATTAATCTCTAATCTATTCTTTATATCACTTTCTATATTATAGGACATTTATGGTCCTAACACAAAGACTGGAGGAAATCGGGAGTTACTTCTTGAAGACGCCCACAAGTCCAAATATTCTATGCATCTTGGAAGTACTAAGATGTATAGAGATTTAAAGCTACATTATTGGTGGCCAGCTATGAAGCTAGATGTGGCACAATGTGTAGAGAAATGTATGACATGTTCGTTGGTAAAGTCCGAACATCAACGACCTTATGGGAGCCTACAATCTTTGGAAATTCCTGAATGGAAGTGAGTTAAGATTACCATGGCTTTTGTGACTAAGTTACCAAAGACGTTAAAAGGTAACGATACCATTTGGGTAATCGTGGATCGTTTAACTAAAATTGCGCACCTCTTACCAATGAAAGAAGCTTCACCAATAGATAAGCTAGCCAAGTTATACATTGATGAAGTGGTATCAAGACATGGCATACATGTGTCTATAGTATCAGATCGTGATAGTCGATTTACTTCCAGATTTTGGCAGTCACTACAAGAAGAGTTGGGTATGAGAGTGAATTTGAGCACAACATATCACCCACAACCGGACGGGCAAAGTGAAAGAACAATTCAGACTCTGGAAGACATGCTAAGATCTTGTGTAATTGATTTTGGAGGTAACTGGGATACGCATTTACCTTTAGTGGAGTTTGCGTATAATAATAGTTATCATTCCAGTATCGGAAGGGAACCTTTCGAAGCTTTTTATGGGTGAAAATGTAGGACTCCAATATGTTGGTTGGAAGCTGGAGAAAAGCAATGTGTTAGTCCCGAAATTGTGCAACAAGCGGCTGATAAGATTAAGGAGATTCGGAAACACTTAAAGGTGGCTCAAAATCGACAAAAGAGTTACGCCGATCAGAAAAAGATACCTAAAGAATTTCAATTTGGGGAGCGAGTGATGTTAAAGGTATCCCCTTGGAAAGGCATTATAAGATTTGGGAAACATGGAAAGTTGAGTCCTCGTTTTCTTGGACCTTTCACCATAACCAAGAGAGTAGGACTTCAAGCGTACCTGTTATATCTTCCACTAGAATTAGAAGGAATCCATATCACTTTTCATGTATGTTATCTTCGAAAATGTCTAGCTAAAGAAGAGAATGTTATACCAATGTCTGAAATAAAAGTTGACGAGAAGAATCGTTGCATGGAGGAACCTGAAGCAATTTTGGAAAGGACGACTAAAAATCTATGTCATAAAGAAGTTATCTTGGTTAAAGTACAGTGGAAACATCACAGAGGTGCTAATGTGACTTGGGAAGCTGGAGAGGATATGAAGAATAGATATCCTCATTTATTTACCTAACTTTGATTTCGGGGACGAAATCATTTTCAAGTTGGGGAGATTTGTAACACCTCAAAATTTCCATAACTATTGTATGTTTATTTTGGAGGAACGTTTAAATATTGGAGTGTGTTATTTTAAAAAATATATGCTTTTAATTAAATGATGAGGGGTCGGAAGTGCAATTAGCCAATTGTTTGGGAGCTAAATTGTCACATTTGAAATCTAATATAGATATATTAGAATAAGTTCATTTGGGATAAACAAAATATATGAGTCTTGGCATTTTGAAGTCGGTTTCAAGAGAAAGAGAGAAAACCGAGTTCTAGGTTTCGTACGGTAAGGATTTCGATTATCTCCTCCAATTCAATTTCTTTAGGAATGATAATCATAAGTCAATTTGGCTTTTGATTAAGTTATTGAATCGTTGGTGAAACATGTTTGAATTTGGAATTACTGGGTTGGGTCGAATTGCACAGACTTGAGTTTGAGTTTTGTTTTCACGTGAGTTCATCTTACTTGTTAATTTTTATGTGTTATTATCAAATTCTTCAATGATTTGAACTTATAACTGGTAATGGTGAACTTTGGTTAGTAGTATAAGAATATAACTTGAATGGGTTGCGATTTACGTTGAAAATTTGATGTACAGGTTGAAGGTTTCCGGGTACCTTATGTTTTTTCGGAAGTATCCGGTAAATAATATTTTCCGGAAGTATCCGGTAAACCCACTGTTTTCTGATAATATCCGGTAAGTGAAATAGTTTTCGCTACAATCTGGTAAAGTTTTCCGAGTGGATCCGGACAAATGTTTTCCGGATGGAATCCGGACACCCTTTCCGGATTGTGAGTATCCGGACTTGTGTTTCTGGTGTGTTTTTTCGGATATGAGTTCCGGACACTTATTCCGGTAGTGTTCGGTAATACTGATTTTCTGGTAACTTTCTGATACGAGACATTTCTGATCATTTTGATTTCAACTTCGAGTATGATATGATTTGTTATATGTTTTGATTTGATACGCACGTATGCTAGTAAGTGTAATGGAGCCATAGACACTAGCATTAATTGATAAACGTGGAGTAGGCAAGGTATAATTGTTATTCCCGTTTATATTTGGAAATGAGGAGTAGGCAAGGTATAATTGTTATTCCCTTTTCGTATTGTGACGTGAAAATGTGAAATAGACAAGGTATAATTGCTATTTCTATTCCCACTCCAAGAAATAGGCATGGTCTAATTGTAATTTCTTAGATATGAGTTGTAATCTAGAATCATTAATGATTCGTAGTGTTGCTCTCAACGTGATACTATGACTTACTTAGTGTTCGTCATGTTCATGGAATCGGGTATGATTCCCGTCATCGAAAGATGTTAAGTGTACGATATGAAGTTTGCGAAAAAGTTATTTTATATATGCTTTGTTTACAATTTTGGTTTCAAAGCTTCTAAAGATTTTGATGTTAAAATTGGATGTTCTCACTAGGCGCAAGCCTAATGTTTCAAACTTAAATTTTCTTACCAGGTACTGGCTCGGGAAGGGAAATGAAGTGATGAGCGAATAGTGACTTTTCAGTCATAGCTTTTGGAGATGAAATGGAGGGATTAGTTTATAACGAAGATATTTTGGGAGATTATCTAGACAGCCCTTATAATCTGATCTTACTGTTATGGATTAGATTAATAGGTTGTTTTTGATAATTCAGTTGTAAATATTAATTTTCGTTGCAAATTCTCCGTTTATGTATGAACGTTTTTGGAAGATGTAGTTGTAAATCTTGTTATTTAAGGTTTAAATTTATTGTGATTTTTAGGGTGTTTCAATATACATAACAATCCTTTAGATTGGAGGTTGTTTCTGATCAGATTATGGTTGAAATTAAAGTATTTGTTATTATGGCTCATAAAGCATTCTTTTGGCTTGTGGTTGCACCTGATCAGATTTAATGTACTTTCTTATTTTTTTTAAGCACAGACCCATTTAGAAATTATAGGTGGACTGCATTTATGTAACACCCCGAATTGCCATGATATTTTAATTAATATAAATGGGATCGAATTGTAATTTAGTCTAAGTTGTGGACTATTTGTAAATGTAAACTTCAGGGTCGAATTTGCATTTTGATCAAAGTTTAAAGTTAATATTGAAAATTAACTTGAGGGTCTGTTTAGTCATTCTTTGAAAGTTAAGTTACTTAAGAGTTGGGTATGTTGAGTTGAGATATTATCTCAATTCTTTTGTTGAAGTCGGTCCAGAGTAGGAACAGAGAAATAAAAGAAGAAGAGAAAGAGAAGAGAAGAATTGAACTGTAGTTCTTGTGGTAAGAGTTCTGAAATCTTCTTCTTTAATCTCTTAATCAGTTTGGTAATATCAGTTGAATCTTCTTTTCATAGATTGTTGAATCAGAGAAGGAAGGTTTTGGTTGCTGGGTTAAAACTTCAATCAGGTGAGTTCATCCCTTTCATTTAAAAATTACCAGTTGAAATTGAATCAGATGTTGTGTATAAACTTGCTGAATGATTTGGTATTTGTGTATTGGAATGAAATCGATTCCCAAGCTGTATTTAGATGTGCTTTTTGAGTAGATTTGACGTAAATAGGATACACAGTATTGCAGTCCCGGTATTGGGAATTCCGGAATCGGGTATTGGATCCAGAATTGAACGAGATCCGTAACTGGGTTTAGGATCCGGAAGTAGAGAATTCCGGAACCGGGCTTTGTGGATCCGGTATTAAAACGAATTCTGGAATGGGCTTTGTGGATCCGAAATTAGAATGAGTTCCTGAATGGGCTTTGTGGATCCGCAATTAGAATAAGTTCCGGAATGGACTTTTTGGACCCGGTATTAAGAAAATTATGGAATTGGGCTTGAGTTCCGGACTTGGGTCTGATCCAGTATGGGTTCGGTTCCGGTATGAATTTCCGGAATTGATTTCGGAACCGGAATTAAAGGAGATCCGGAATTGATCCGAATTTGAGAAATGATCCGGAATTAATCCGGAATTTAGGTGATCCGGAATAGGATCTGGTTTCCTTGGGATTCAGTAAGAGATCTGTTTTTAGGATTTCAATTCGATTTAAGTTACGGTCTCAAATTGAGTATTGGTTTCGAATAGTTCCAGACTTGGAGTTCGAAATATGTTTGGTATATAATTTCCGAAAGGGGAACAAATGAGAATAAGATACAATAGGTTATCCGGTATTCTTAGAATTGGAAGTGTTACGGGATGTGGTGTGATATGTTATTATACATATACACTAGTAGTGTAATGGATCCATAGGCACTAGTAGTATGTGATCACGTGGAATAGATCGGGCTCTTAATGGTAATTCTCGTTGATTTGATAAAAGTGGAATAGGCCGGGCACTGAATGGTAATTCCCATTTTTTTTTGTGATTGGATAAACGTGGAATAGGCAGGGCGCTAATCGTAATTCCCGTTGACCTAAAATGTGGATTGTAATTCCCATTTCGAGAGGTGATGAGAACGTGGAATAGGCATAAAGTAAATTGTAATTCCTGTTTACGTGGAAATGGAGAATAGGCATAAAGTAAATTGTAATTCTCATTTGGTAGTGTAGAAATCGAGGAATAGGCATAAAGTAAATTGTAATTCATGGTTTCTATGGGAAGGTAAGAGATAGGCATGAAGTAATTGTAATCTCTACTTCCACTCCAAAAAATAGACATAAAGTAACTTGTAATTTCTTGAATATGAGCGATTATCTAGAATCTGCAATGATTCGTAGTAGGCTCTCAAATATGATGATATGACTTTCTGAATGTCAGTCATACTCATGGGATCGGGTATGTTCCCGTCATTATGAGTACGGTAAGAATGGTGACAAACCAGGTTTGTTTGTATGCTTTGGATATCTGAGTTGTTAAAGTTGTTAATGTTTTAATTTGAATTTGGATGTTCTCACTAGGCGTAAGCCTAATCGTTCATATTAAATTTTCTTACCAGGTACGAGCTCAGGGATGTAATGGGATGTGGGACGAGTGCTTTTGGTATTCGACTTTTAATGATAAGCGGAGAAGTTATCCGATACGAGGATGCTTTTGAGGAATGACTTAGACAACCAGTTTAATCTTATCTTAGTTGACAAGACTAGATTAATAGGTTGTAACGACCCGCAATCCCAAACATAGTTCATATAGCATAAATTTCATAACGTCGTTATTTAACTAAGATACATCACATTACAACTTCGATCCTTTAGTCATAAACAAAATACATAATTTCATTACAAACTTTTCTTTTGCTAAATACATTACAACTAATAACAAGACATGACTGTAAAACATGCCATAATCTTCAAAAACACACTTCTTCCAAAAGCTATCCATCGATTACCATTCCTACTTGTCCTTACTCGATCCACGACCTGGAATACATATTTTAAAACAAAAATGAGGGTTAGACCTAGCGGTCTAAGTGAGAAAACCCCCGTCCTTTCACAATCATTATAAAATCCATTTACATGAAATCTTTTATATAAACACATATATATCATACGTAATTAAATACCAATCAAGACTCGTGCACTGTGTTCAATTCATCCTCATCCTCATTCTCATTCTCATTTCCCCTGGCCATATCAGTTGGTTGCGAGCCAACAACACAGATGTACGACAATTACAGCACCGCTGTACAACAACTACAGCAAACACCGCCGACCATAATTTCGGCTAACATATATTCGTGTAGTGTAATGCACATATAAATACAATATATATCTCAATATATCATATTGTCATTTATGAACACCTAATCACATTCTCTATCACCCTTTTCAATCTACACGTATATGTATTCCAGTTTAAAAACATTTTGAAGAAAAACTCACCTTTTAGCTTAACAAAATGCTTCCAAGCCTTTTCCACAAATTCAGTCCTTTACTCGGGATTCACAAAATCTGTAACAATCAGATACAATATCTCTTTACCATATAGAACACATGAGACTCTTTAGCAACTGAGAATCCTAATTAACCTATCAAACTCTTATCCTCAATTGTTCCCTTACGGCGACTTAACACGGGGGTTCCGCTATCCGGTTAGCGGATGGGGTCAAGGGGCAATGCCCTTGCGGAAAGTTTTCGGAACAACTTAACTCAAAATACATTTGGAAACTATATCCGAACACTCAAAAGTATCCGAAATCACAAAATTGGTCAAACAGCTAAAGTATCCGGAAACCACAGTTTATCCGGACAACACCACTTTTCCGGACAGCATGACTTTTCCGGACAACATGACTTTTCCGGACAACCTGACTTTTCCGGACAACCTATACAATCTGGACGTCATCCGGACACCAAAGTAATCTGGATACTATCCGGTATCCAATTCTATCTGGAAAACATAAGAAAAAGGAAACTTACCCGGATAAGGAAACCGTCCGGACACCTTTAGAACACCATCCGGATACCACCAAGAAAATTACCCGGACACCTTCTTACTGTGTCCGGACACTACTGTCGGTTTGCCCTATTTCTACCCAGAAATCCGTTGATTCGTTACCAGATGTAATTCTAACTATTCTACTCCGATAGAAACATTCAGCTATCAATTATACACATAATATGTAAAGAAAACATACCTCAAACACTTCCAATGGATCAAATTTGAAGCCCTAACCTTTCCCTTTCTTTTTCTTCTTCTTTTGCTCTCAACACACACACCTACAGATCTGGATATTTCTGTTTTTTATGAAATATCTGAATATTGCAAGGGATAATATCTAACTCAAATTTACCCTTTAAACCTTAAACTATCCACTAATGACTCAAAATACCCTTAACTCATAATTTATCCCAAATTCACCCTAATTATTAATTATAACGTTAAATAAATTTAACAAAACTAACTTTTAACTAACGAACTTACCCGGGGTATTACATCATCCCCCCATTAAAAGAATTCCGTCTCGGAATTCGGTTTAAGCAAAAAGATGCGGGTACTTAGTTCTCATCTCTGACTCCGATTCCCAAGTAGCATCCTGGCCCCTATGATGTCTCCACTGAACTTTCACTTGTCTGATCTCCTTCCCACTACATAAGATTTTAACTTTGCTGTCTAAAATGGCTTCCGATTCTTCCACATAATTAAACTTTTCATCCACTTGTATATCTGGTAGAGAGATGGCCTGGTCTGGTGCAATTAAACACTTTCGAAGATTCGATACATGAAACGCGTTGTGAATCCTGCTTAACTCTGACGGAAAATCCAATCTGTAGGCCACTTCACCGATCCTTTCCGTTATTGCAAACGGTCCAATATACCTTGGGCTAAGTTTACCTTGTTTTCCAAATCGAATGACTCCTCCAAGGTGAGACTTTCAACATTGCAAAATATCCAACTTGAAACTCTAACGGTTTCCGACGTCGGTCAGCATAGCTTTTCTGTCTGTCTTGAGCCATTTTCAATCTGTCCCGAATATGCGTAATCTTATCTGCTGTTAACTGAACTATATATGGCCCCGCTAATTGTTTCTCCCCCACTTCGTTCCAACATAAGGGTGTTCTACATTTTCTACCATACAGAACTTTAAACGGTGCCGCTTGTATGCTGGAATGATAACTATTGTTGTAAGCAAATTCGATCAGCGGTAGATGTTTATCCCATGATACCCCAAAGTTAATAATACAAGCCCGGAGCATATCTTCTAAAGTCTGGATTGTTCTTTCACTCTAACCGTCCGTTTGAGGATGATATGCTGTGCTTAACTTTATCTGTGTTCCCATTTCTTTTTGAAAGCTTCTCCAGAATCTAGAAGTAAAACGACTATCTTGATCAGAAATAATCGAGATTGGTACTCCATGTCGCGTTACTATTTCATCAATGTACAATTTGGCTAAGCGTTCCATCGAATCAGTTTCTTTTATCGGTAAGAAGTGAGCAGACTTCGTTAATCTATCGACTATCACCCAAATAGTATCAAATCCTTTCGGAGTTCTAGGTAGCTTGGTAATGAAATCAGTAGTGATCTGATCCCATTTCCACATTGGTATCTCCAGACGTTGTAACTGACCGAACGGCCTTTGATGTTCAATCTTCACTTTCTTACAAGTATCACACTTTTCCACATACTGAGCAATGCTTCTTTTTATCCCCGGCCACCAGTAAAATTGTTTCAGATCCTTATACATCTTGTTCGTACCCGGATGAATGGAAAAACGAGACTGATGAGCTTCTTGTAGTACCCGATCACGTAACCCACCCATACGAGGCACCCAAATTCTGCTTCCCAAACATAATAATCCACGGTCATCTTTTTCTAGCAATGCTGATACCCCCACTAATCGTTCTGACTTCAGATGTTCTTCTTGAAACGCTTCTATTTGACACTTTTGCAAATCTTCAAAGATGTTCGGTAGCAGTTCAGCCCATAGTGAAATAGCTCTTATTGTTCCACTCCTTTCCTGACGACTTAGTGCATCTACTACCACGTTCGCCTTTCCCGGATGATAAAGGATTTCACAGTCGTAATCATTCACCAATTCCATCCATCTTCTTTGCCTCATATTCAATTCCTTCTGATTGTAAAGATGTTGGAGACTCTTATGATCGGTAAATATTTGGCACTTGGAACCGTAAAGGTAATGTCTCCAAATTTTCAACGCGAAGAAAACTGTTGCAAGCTCCATATCATGTGTAGGATACTGTCTTTCATGGTCCTTCAGTTGACGAGAAGCATAAGCAATCACCTTCCCACGTTGCATAAGTACACATCCTAATCCTAGTTTGTAAGCATCGCTGTACACAACAAAATCATCAGAACCTTCTGGCAATGCTAATATTGGTGCGCTGCAGAGTTTCTCTTTCAATATTCTAAATGCTTCATCCTGTTCTGCTCTCCATTCAAACTTTAGATTCTTCCGATCCAGCTTAGTCAATGGCGTCGCGATTCGAGAGAAGTCTTTTATAAATTTCCGCTAGTAGCCAGCTAGACCCAGAAAACTACGTACTTCGGTTGGCGTCTTTGGCGGTTCCCATCTTTCAATCGCTTCCACTTTCATTGGATCTACTTGAATGCCTTTCTCTGAAACGACATGCCCCATAAACTGAACTTCCCGCAACCATAATTCACATTTAGAGAACTTAGCGTGCAACTTTTCTTTCTTCAGCAACTCCAGAATTAAACGAAGATGTTGTGCGTGATCCTCTTTTGATCGGGAATAGATAAGGATATCATCAATAAATACAATAACGAATTTATCAAGATACGGCTTACATACCCGATTCATTAAATCCATGAAGGCAGTTGGAGCGTTCGTCAGTCCAAACGGCATTACTAAGAATTCGTAGTGGTCGTACCTTGTACGAAAAGCAGTCTTTAGAACGTCTTCTTCTTTAACCTTCAACTGATGGTAGCCAGATCTAAGATCAATCTTGGAGAAATAACAAGCTCCAACTAATTGATCAAAAAGATCATCAATTCTTGGAAGTGGATACTTGTTCTTGATCGTGCGCTTATTCAGCTCCCGGTAGTCAATACACATTCTCATTGAACCGTCCTTCTTTTTCACAAACAAAACTGGCGCTCCCCACGGCGAAGAACTAGGTCTGATGAAGCCTTTGTCGGATAGGTCTTGTAGTTGTGTCATTATCTCTTTCATCTCTGGAGGTGCCAGACGATACGGTGCACGGGCAATAGGAGCGGCTCCAGGAATCAGATCTATACCAAACTCTACTTGTCTAATGGGCGGAAGACTATTCAAGTCTTCAGGGAATACTTCAGGAAATTCACTAACAATAGGGATAACTTCCAACTTAATCTTTTCAGGCCTACTATCTATCACATAGGCTAAGTAACTCGAGCAACACTTGCTGACACATTTACGGGCTTTTACCATAGATACTAGGCTAGACTGATGATTCTTACGATCACCATAAATCACTACTGACCTCTTATCAGGTAAAACGACATTGATTTTTTTCTTATCACAAACTATGTTAGCCTGATTCTCAGCTAACCAATCCATCCCTACTACCACATCAAACTCGATCAAGGCTATAGGATATAGTTGTATCGGTACTCCACACCCCTCTATATTTATCACACAGCAATCAAAAATTTCTTTAACTGACACTTGGTTATCATTTGCCGTGTCTACCAGTAAGGCATGTTCTAACATTTTAGGCTCTAAATGCATGTGAGCAGCAAATGAAGGAGACACAAAAGATCGGTTTGCACCGGAGTCAAACAACACTTTAGCACGTGTAGAGTTTATGAAAAATGTACCTGTAACCACATTCGGAGTTTCCTCCGCTTCTTTTGCTGTCATTTGAAATGTACGACCCCATGTTCTTGGTGGTTCTAGTCTTGGCACTACTGGTCTAACAACTGCTGGTCTCCCTGATGTACCACCCTGCTGTATTCTTCCCCGCGGACAATCCGACTGAATGTGATCCGGAGAATTACATAAGAAACAAAGTCGCGTTACTGGACAATTTTTAGCAATATGCCCTGTCCTCCCACACTTATAACAATTCCGAGGGTCAACTTGACAATTTCCTTGATGGAAACGGTTGCACATCGGACAAGATCTTTCTGTTGGTCGGAACGGCGGGCGGTTATCATATCTCTGAAATCTGGACTTCCTCGGGTCATACTGAGGTCCTTCCCATTTTCTCTTTCCCATACTTTTATCACCAGCATCCCTCCTATTATCCCGCTCTACATTTTCCGCGGCATTAACTGCTGCTGAAAAGGTATCAGGTCTCATAGCAGTCACTAACTTTCGAATTTCCGAATTCAATCCAAATATGAACCTTTCCATCTTCATTTTCTCCGTGGCAACATAATATTCTCCAAAACGCGACTTCTCTAGGAAACGGGCAGTATAGTCTCTGACTGATAAATTCTCTTGTTGTAGACTCAGGAATTCCTCCTCCAATTGTCTGACTGCTGCTTGTGGACAAAACTGTTCTTTGAATGCCCTTGAAAATTCGCCCCAAGTAAAGGTTGAGTATACATCAGTTCCCTTGGAGTCAATAAGGGCCTCCCACCAATATAAAGCATCTGCCTTTAACATTGCAGTTCCGTATAACACCTTATCCTCTTCCACACATTTGCTGGTTTTAAATACAGCTTCAATTTCCTTCAGCCAACGCATCGCCTTCACTGGATCTCTATCCCCTCCATAAGTTGGTGGTTTACAGCTTAAAAACATTTTATAGTCACACCTTCTTGGTACTGAAGTGACAGTAGGTGTGATAGGCATCTCGCCTTCAAAGTTAGGATTTGGTCTTTCCGTTTCCGTATTATGAGTCTGGTTAAACATAGCCTGGATATTTGCCTGCAATCTTCCCATTTCAGCCGCTAAGTCGTCTCTTGTAACAAACTCTGTGCCTCGCCCCTGTACTCTGCCTCCAGTCCTGCCCCTGCCTCTTTCTCCCCCTCTTCCCCTTCCTCCGGTTGTGGGATTGGTTCTATTCGGGTTTCCTTCTCCTTCCCGATTTGTTTGTCTCGTACCACTCGCCATTCTGTTGATTCAGACAAGGTTAATATACACATAAGCACATACCCCATATAACAAGGTATTCTAGTCCAAACATGTACCTGTAAGATCACAATTACACTGGCCAGGTGTAATCTGAAATTACCTTACATGATGTTCCTTCTACCTTTTTATATTTAACATCCCAAGGTTCTACAATAACAGGGACATCCTACTTCACATGCAGTTTAAGTCTACGTACAGGTACTAATACCTAAATCCCTTAAACTAGGGCTCTGATACCATCTGTAACGACCCGCAATCCCAAACATAGTTCATATAGCATAAATTTCATAACGTCGTTATTTAACTAAGATACATCACATTACAACTTCGGTCCTTTAGTCATAAACAAAATACATAATTTCATTACAAACTTTTCTTTTGCTAAATACATTACAACTAATAACAAGACATGACTGTAAAACATGCCATAATCTTCAAAAACACACTTCTTCCAAAAGCTATCCATCGATTACCATTCCTACTTGTCCTTACTCGATCCACGACCTGGAATACATATTTTAAAACAAAAATGAGGGTTAGACCTAGCGGTCTAAGTGAGAAAACCCCTGTCCTTTCACAATCATTATAAAATCCATTTACATGAAATCTTTTATATAAACAAATATATATCATACGTAATTAAATACCAATCAAGACTCGTGCACTGTGTTCAATTCATCCTCATTTCCCCTGGCCATATCAGTTGGTTGCGAGCCAACAACACCGATGTACGACAATTACAGCACCGCTGTACAACAACTACAGCAAACACCGCCGACCATAATTTCGGCTAACATATATTCGTGTAGTGTAATGCACATATAAATACAATATATATCTCAATATATCATATTGTCATTTATGAACACCTAATCACATTCTCTATCACCCTTTTCAATCTACACGTATATGTATTCCAGTTTAAAAACATTTTGAAGAAAAACTCACCTGTTAGCTTAACAAAATGCTTCCAAGCCTTTTCCACAGATTCAGTCCTTTACTCAGGATTCACAAAATCTGTAACAATCAGATACAATATCTCTTTACCATATAGAACACATGAGACTCTTTAGCAACTGAGAATCCTAATTAACCTATCAAACTCTTATCCTCAATTGTTCCCCTACGGCGACTTAACATGGGGGTTCCGCTACCCGGTTAGCGGATGGGGTCAAGGGGCAATGCCCTTGCGGATAGTTTTCGAAACAACTTAACTCAAAATACATTTGGAAACTATATCCGAACACTCAAAAGTATCCGAAATCACAAAATTGGTCAAACAGCTAAAGTATCCGGAAACCACAGTTTATCCGGACAACACCACTTTTCCGGACAGCATGACTTTTCCGGACAACATGACTTTTCCGGACAACCTGACTTTTCCGGACAACCTATACAATTCGGACGTCATCCGGACACCAAAGTAATCCGGATACTATCCGGTATCCAATTCTATCCGAAAAACATAGGAAAAAGGAAACTTACCCGGATAAGGAAACCGTCCGGACACCTTTAGAACACCATCCGGATACCACCAAGAAAATTACCCGGACACCTTCTTACTGTGTCCGGACACTACTGTCGGTTTGCCCTATTTCTACCCAGAAATCCGCTGATTCATTACCAGATGTAATTCTAACTATTCAACTCCGATAGAAACATTCAGCTATCAATTATACACATAATATGTAAAGAAAACATACCTCAAACACTTCCAATGGATCAAATTTGAAGCCCTAACCTTTCCCTTTCTTTTTATTCTTCTTTTGCTCTCAACACACACACCTACAGATCTGGATATTTCTGTTTTTTATGAAATATCTGAATATTGCAAGGGATAATATCTAACTCAAATTTACCCTTTAAACCTTAAACTATCCACTAATGACTCAAAATACCCTTAACTCATAATTTATCCCAAATTCACCCTAATTATTAATTATAACGTTAAATAAATTTAACAAAACTAACTTTTAACTAACGAACTTACCCGAGGTATTACATAGGTTGTTTTGGAGAATTCGAATTGTATATATATATATATATATATATATATATATATATATATATATGAATCCTCATAGTTAGTTCTCTACTTATATATATCAGTTGGACGATTTCATGATTTCCCTTGTTAAATTTTAAGGTTCAAATTGGCCCTGATTTTAGGGTGTTACAATATGGTTTCAGAGCTGAAGTTTAAGCGAACTAGGTATGATAATGAGATACCTAGACTTAAGCTGAGATGAATTAAGTTATGATTTGTGAGATATGGGTAGAAGTACTAAGACGGGATAGTCTTAGAGTCGACGGAAATACGTGAATTAAGCACTGTAACGATGGTAACGAGAATACTCATGTATAGTATGTTCACAATTTCAATTAGCTACTGTCATTATGGATATATTGTTACACAAGCATACTTGTTTCTAAATTGTTACAGTGACTAATGAACGATAAAGTACGTTTCTTGTGTTTGAATACGTGTAATCATTTCTTATGGTTATTTGTTGTGCTTAGCAGAGTAAAATGGTTGATACACCAATTAGGTCTTCTACTTCCTCGAAGAGTCGTGTGGCAAATGAAATTGTGGAAGATCAACCTGAAAGAGGTGAAGCTAATGAGAATCCATCAAGGCTATCTATCTTGAGAGAAGGAGGAAGTCAGACTCATCGACCTAATGTCGGTATTTCTGATCCGGTGACGACAAAATCTTCTATGGAGTCCCAAATAATGGAAAACATGATGCGGGTCATGAATGTTGTACTGACTCAACAACAAGAGATGTTTATAAAAATGCTGAATGAACATATCGTCAAGTCACATAGACCAGAGGTGAGTACAGTGCTGTAACTTCACCTGTTAATCCAGTATTGAATACTGATAGTAGAATGGAGGAAGTTTATGCTGAAAATAGAGCTGAAATAGCTCAAGTGGGAGAGAAAAGAAAGTGGGAGGATCGATCAGAATCTTGCCAAAAGTCGGAAACTTTTGCTAAGAATCATCATTTTGAATCTCGCTGAGAAACCAATTTATATCCGAAATGTTTCAAGTGCGGAGAAACTGGCCACACGATTAGAAACTGTCCCATTCAAGGATCAACCTGCTATGAATGTAAGGAGCCTGGTCATTACCGAAGGGATTGCCCAAAGCTAAAGAAGAGTGGAAATCAAGAGAAGAAACCCAATATCCCTAGATCAAAGGGCTGAGTATGATACATGATGGCGAAGGGAACTAAGGAATCGAGGGGTGTAATTTTTGATATTTCTTGTTAATCATATACATGCATGTGTATTATGTATTAATGTGCTAGATTGTTTTGTTGTACTTTAATCTTTGATTAAAGTTAACTATACCAGTTACTATTTTTGGATGATGCTTTCATAGTTGGTATAGTAAAGGAGAGTTTCCAACCCTTGAAAATTCCTGAGTAAAAGCGGGATATTTTAGCGATTAGGGACTAGTTTGTCTCCTGATAATCAAGTTTTAGAGATACGTTTACTGGGGAATTTCGATCTTAAATCCCGATCAAGGAATGGAGGTTCAACGAGTAGAGCTTTGACTAATAACCAAATGAGACCAATAGAATTTTATGTTGTTTCCATGTTGGGGAGCGAGAAATGGTAAAGGTATCACCGTGGAAACATCATGGAAGTGTTAAGGTGGCTTGGGAAATTAAAAGAGGATATGAAGAACAAATACCCTCATCTATGTATCTAGCTTTGATTTCGGGGATGAAATCATTTTCAAGTTGGGGAGATTTGTAACACCCCGAATTTTCATGATATTTTAATTAATATAATGGGATCGAATTGTAATTTAGTCTAAGTTGTGGACTATTTGTAAATGTAAACTTCAAGGTCGAATTTGCATTTTGATCAAAGTTTAAAGTTAATATTGAAAATTAACTTGAGGGACTGTTTAGTCATTCTTTGAAAGTTAAGTTACTTAAGAGTTGGGTATGTTGAATTGAGATATTATTTCAATTCTTTTGTTGAAGTCGGTCCAGAGTAGAAACAGAGAAAGAAAGAAGAAGAGAAAGAGAAGAGAAGAATTGAACTGTAGGTCCATAAAGGGGCGTGGAAATGGAAGAACAAAGTCTTTCCCTTTTACGAGGATCTTTGTATTGTATTTGGAGAAGACACTGAAAGGGTGAACATGTTTTGGGATTTGAAAGAAGCTGATAGAGAAGCTTTCATGAAGTGGGTTTTGGAAGAATGAAAAAGCTTGGTGATTAAATATGTGGTTTTGGAAGAACAATTTGGTAGTTAATGTGTTTTAGAACAATTTGGAAGAATAATTTGGTGGTTAATGTGTTTTAGAACAATTTGGAAGAATAATTTGGTGGTTAATGTGTTTTGGAACAATTTGGAAGAACAATTTGGTGGTTAATATGTATTTTGGTTGAACTAGTTTGGTGGTTGATATGTGTTGTAGAACAATGAAGTTTAAATATATAAATATGTAGTTTTGAAGAGATTTGGTCATCAAATATACAATTTTTGAAAAATCGATAAAAAGGCAATTTACCAATAAAAACACATTCTTTATAAAACAAACAAATAATTACAAAAACAATCCAAATCTAAATCCTACAAACCAAACAAGATTTATAATGGAATGGAATTCAAATCCATTACAAATCCTACAAAACAAACACACGAAGGGATTCCGAATCCCCCCGAATCCAAATCCCTCCAAATCCAAATCCTTACGTGAAATCCAATCCATTTCCGCAAACCAAACGCGGCCTGAGTTGAATGAAGGACGGCAATTTTTTTTGTCTACTAAACCTAACAATACACGAAAAATTGTTGGTATACCAAACTCACGTGATACAACTACATTTGAATCATAATAGCTACGAAGAAGGAAACCAAATAAGTTGAACGGTTGTTGAGCTTAAAATTCCTATACTTGGTTTGTTGAACTACGTTTTCTCTTTCTGGTTTTTGTTTCCCCTGAACCATATATATATAGACATATATATAGGGGGTAGATCATTTGAAAACCACCCTTGGAATGCAAACTTTACAAACCATTGTCAACCAATCAGAAATTTTCTTTCTTTTTTTATTTTAATTAATTATTAAGGGTATTGTAGCCTTTTTGGTACCATTCGTTTAATTATGGAAATTATGTATAACTATAATTAATTGTTCACTAAAACTGGATTTGGTGGTTATCCCTATAATTTTGGAAAATAAGATTATCATCATCTAGTGGGTTATACTATTCGATTTGTTTGCAAATAGTTTGATGAATCAGAAGCATAATTATAATGATATTTTCGGTTATTGTCAGGATCGATTCCAAACAAGAATAATTATACTTAGAAATCAGAATTAAAGAATCTTGCGGAATAGAACTTTAATTCAAACACACTCAATGAACAACTAATCAGAAAACACAATCTGTTTGTATTCAATACTGCGACTCACAAGTTTACAACCAAACCTCAATCTTGTTGAACAGGCTCAACAAGACGACTTCTACTTCTCTAGAAATAGGGTTCTAAACCTTGAGGTTAATTCTCTCTAAAACAAAAACGAATTCTAATAATTCTCTTACCGAATAGATATCTATCAACATCTATTTATACTAAATAATTACAAGATAACTATCAAAACAAAATTGATCTTCAGAATATTCTTTCATGCTTATCTTCAATCATTCCATCTTTATCTCCAACATTCTCGCATTCCATAATTATGATCACCAACAGTATTAACATCGTTATGCACAAGCAGTACTAACATTGTTCCAGCAGTATTAACCTACTAACTTTGCTCTGGCAGTAGTATTGTTGTTCTGGCAGTACTAACCATACTTGGCAAATCTTCATTTCCCAACAATCTCCCCCTAACTTGACTTTTTAGGTTGAGAAGTCAAGTTCTTCAGATGATGCTTCCAAAACCTAATCATGAACACATAAATCAGGATTCAAACCCAGGCTTTGATTGATAATCCTTCTCACCAAGTATCTTCCCATTTCAGAATCCTTGTTGCAAGCCAACTTAGCATGTAGCATTCCATTCAACCTTTTCTTGCTGTGCTTGTATGCAACATCCACCAAATAATACTCATGATATGTATAGTCAAGTGTGATGACATACACTCCACATTTTTCAATAAGCATCCAGTTGGTAATGGCTTGAAAATTTCTTTCTATCATATACTGAACTGCTTCTGGTTTGAACATTAGGCACAGGTATTCAAGAACCAATTTGGTGATAGACATCCCTTTCTCATTCAACATATTTCCATACAGCTACATTCCAACCTTGTACATCTCCTCTACGTCAGATCTAGAGCACATTCTGATAAGTCTTCCCCATGTAGAACAGACCTCAAACTTCCCATCTGCTCTTTTGACTCTAATGTACTCCTTTCTCTGATCTACCAAGGTATCCCAGAAGATGATCTCAGGAGGCATGGAAGATAATGGGTCAACTTTGATTGGATCAGTATCAACCATAGTGATATACCTATCACATTGAGCATTACTTGGTTGACCTGATGGAGTTGCTACTTCTTCTTCAGCAACCTTTGTATCATCTTTCTTTTCTGGAACATCCGCTTCTTTTTCTTCTTCTACCACTGGTTCTACCCTAGGTTTCTTGACAACTTTCCTCTTGGTAGCTATAGACTTGGTTCTTGCTCTTTTCAGTGACACCAGCTTTTCACCCAGGGTTTCTTCTTGCTTTTTAGGAGTGTCATGTTTGGCTTTAATCAAAGCCTCTGCAACTTCAACTTCTTCCAAAGTAGGCTTTTTAGTTTCTGTTGCTTCCTTTGTTTCTGCTGCTTCTTCCTTTGTAGATACTGCTTCTTGCATGGTTTCTGCTGCTTCTTTTGTTTCTGCTGCCTCTGGAATGGTTTCTGCCGCTTCTGCTTTTTGACTTTCATCAGCATTAACCGTTTCTGCTGTTGGTTTAGTTTCTGCTTCTTTCTGAATTTCAGCAGCATTAACCTTTTCTGCTGCATGATCAGTTTCTGCTTCTTTTTGAATTTCAGCAGCATTAACCTTTTCTGCTGCATGATCAGTTTCTGCTTCATTTTGAATTTTAGCAACATTAACCTTTTCTGCTGTTGGTTCAGTTTCTGCTTCTTTCTGAATTTCAGCAGCATTAACCGTTTCTGCTGCATGATCAGTTTCTGCTTCTCTTTGAATTTTAGCAGCATTAACCGTTTCTGCTGCATGATCAGTTTCTGCTTCTTTTTCAATTTCTTCAACACACTCATTCTCCCCCTTTTCCTGTGCACTCTCCATGTTGAATTCAGCTTCTGACACCCCTTTTTGGGAGCATCATTGTTGGGGCTTCTTCTTTTAAGAACATACTGAGTTTTCTTCTTCCTGTGCATCAACCTTGTAATCAGCTTCTTATGCTTCTCAAGCTGTGTTTGTTGATATAGGACCACTTTCTTGAGTCCATCTATCTCCTTTTGCTGACTTACAACATCTATGTTGATATTGGCAATGGTTTCCATCAATTCCTCATATGTATATCTATCCTCACCTTGTTTAGGAGTTTTTACTTCCTTTAAAGGATCACTGGAAATTTTAGTAGGTGTCTTTTGCCTAGCAAAAGCACTGCCTACCCCCGTGGTTTCTTGGCACCTGGGACCTCTGAATGATTTCTCATTCTGAGTTGCCGTGAGGAAGGTCTTAGTTATGTTACCACTGTCCTTCTCTGTGCTAGCAGAAGTAGTGGCAGCCTTGCTACTCACATGCTCAACCTTCTCCTTAGTGAGCACCTTCTTGGGGTTGGGAGACACCCCTGTGGTTTCCCTTTCGATATTCTCTATTGGAGAATGCTCCAATAGAGGGCTTAAAGGCTTTGGGCTTGTAGGAGGTACATCAAGGGAAGGAGCCTTGTGTACCATTCTTCTTGTAAACTTTTTGGTTATGAGAGGAGTGGGTCTTTGAAGAATGGACTGAGGAATTTCTTTGGTGATTGAAGGTGGGGTTTGGCTATCAGTGGGTTGGTCTAATGAGGGCCTTGACCCTGATGCCATACCTTCTTGTGTGTGGGACACACCCATCATTGTAGAGAACAATGGAGTGTCAACTCCTTCCGAGTCCCTGGAAGTTCTTCTCATATTTGAGAAGACCTTTCCTTTTGGGGTTTAGGTACATATACCTTAGTAAATTGAGGCAAATCCGTCAATTCCTGAGTAATCACTGCTTGGACAAACCTTGGGTACATATAAAAACTCTTTTTGGATTCCAGGTTTGACACAAGATCATTGAAAATCATTTGTGAAAAATTAAACTTCCTGGCAGTGGCCAAGCAGATCAGGGCATAAGCAATGGTACTGCTAAACTCACTCCATCCAGTAGTTTTCTTTGAAATGCAATGCATTAAGGTATGAACAAAGAATCGCCATTGTGTAGAAAATTTAGACTTGAAAAACTTAAAGATTCCAATGGGACCTTCATACCCCATTCTCGTTAAAGTTGAGTATAGATCGTCATTAGGAATAGACGTCATACCTGAGGCATCATCCAATCGAAGAGTGATGCGAATAAGCTCCTCTGTAACATTCAAGGGTTTGTCACACACCCTTGTTTTGATGATTTTCTGCCCATCTTCAGACACCACGGTGGCATTTTCCCAGAACTGCTTCTGATGCGCTGTGTAGATTGTCGGGGTCACCGTTAGGGCATAGGATATATGCGTGGACTTGAGGAAATCCACAATTTCGTGAAAACCTGCGGACTGTTTTGGCTTCTGGAGCATGGCAATCTCGTTGTGTTCGTCGATAAACTCCATTGTACCTGAGGATTCTTGACAGAAAACAGAGATTCTTGGGAGAGAATAGTTAGAAAGAGAGAGAGATGAATAGAATTCAAAGAGACGTTATGAACTTTGGCGGGCTGAAAGAGGTATTTATAGCAGTATTAGCCCTAATTTTTCTTTTAAAGCAGTATTAACGACACCTGCAGTATTAAGTACGAAGCAGTATTAACTATGTACTGGCAGTAGTAACTATGCACTGGCAGTAGTAACTATGCACTGGCAGTAGTAACTATGCACTGGCAGTAGTAACTATGCACTGGCAGTAGTAACTATGCACTGGTCAATCTGAGTCATACAGAAGATCCTGAGAAGAAGAGTTAGTAGTACCAAATATAGAAGGAAATACAGGTATAAAAACTGAAAATCATGACTTTATTCAAGGTTGATCATGCCCACACTTGTTACCAAGAAAGTGAATCTACCCACATCAAAAGCTTTTGTGAATAGATCAGCAAACTGGTCATTGGTATGAACTTTAGCAACTTAAATTAATTTCTTTTCATTACAATCTCGAATAAAGTGATACCTTATCTCTATGTGCTTTGTTTTTGAGTGTTTGACTGGATTGTTAACAATGCTAATAGCACTGTTGTTGTCAATGAAGATTGGAGTGTGAAGAAATGTTACCCCATAGTCTAACATCTGATTCTGTATCCATAGAACCTGAGAGCAGCAGCTTGCAACAGCTATATACTCAGCTTCTGTTGTAGATAAGGACACTGTGGTTTGTTTCTTACACTGCCAAGATACTAGTCTTGCACCCAAAAACTGACATCCACCTGAAGTAGACTTCCTATCCATGTTAGCTCCACCCAAGTCACTATCTGAGTATGCAAGTAGATCAAAGGATGATTCATAAGGATACCAGAGACCTAATCTAGGTTGCCCTCTTAGGTATCTAAATATCCTCTTGACTGCATGAAGGTGTGATTGCTTTGGTGTAACTTGAAATCTGGCACATACACATACTGGAAACATAATATCTGGTCTAGAGGCTGTGAGATACATGAGAGATCCAATCATTGATCTGTAATGATGGACATCCACATCCTCCCCCTCAAGATCAGCATTGATCTGTTTGTGTGTCTCCATCGGTGTGCTTGCTGGCTTTGAGTCTGATAATCCAAACTTATCCAGGATGTATTTCACATATTTGGATTGGCATATGAAAATCCCATCTTCTTCTGTTTCACCTGAAGCCCAAGGAAGAAAGTAAGTTCACCCATGGAACTCATCTTGAAGCTCTTGTGCATTAACTCCTCAAAGTCTTTACACATGTGATCATTTGTGGATCCAAAGATAATGTCATCCACATAGATCTGAACAAGTAGGGTGTCCTTCTTTTTCCTTTTAATGAATAAGGTCTTATCAATGATTCCTCTTTCAAATTCATTTTCCAAGAGATAGGTAGACAGGGTGTCATACCATGCTCTTGGGGCTTGATGTAGACCATAAAGTGCCTTCTTTAACTTGTACACCCTGTCAGGATACAATGGATTCTCAAATCCAGGGGGTTGACAGACATACACTTCTTCTTCTATAGTCCCATATAGAAAAGCACTTTTTACATCCATCTGGTAGACCTTGAACTTCATATATGAGGCATAGGCTAGAAACAACCTAATTGCCTCAGTCCTTGCAACTGGAGCAAAGACTTCCTCATAGTCTATACCCTCTTCCTGAGTATACCCTTGTGCAACCAGTCTGGCTTTGTTCTTGATCACAATTCCTCTCTCATCCTTCTTATTTCTGAAAATCCACTTGGTGCCAATTGCCCTATGACCTTTTGGAAGGTCCACCAAGTTCCAAACATTCTGTAGCTTGAACTGTAGCAGCTCCTCTTGCATTGCTTCTATCCAACTTGGATCTTTCATAGCATCATAAGCCTTTTTGGGCTCAATTTGGGATAGAAAGCAAGTGAGTACAGTATTAACTGTATTTTGCTGATCTTGTAGCTCTTGAAGTCTGCTTTGATTCCTAGTCATCATGGGAGAAGCAATGTCTCCAATTACCAACTCAGGAGGATGATTTTTCTGAGTTCTTGATGGATGACCAGATTCCTCTTGTAAGTTCACATCCAGATTTGACTCATTTAAGTCTGGATTTTCTTCAGCTTCTTCAGTCACTTCAGACTCTCTGGAATTTGGACTTGAAGGCTGATTTTCCTCTATTCTTCTCTCTTCTTCATTCTGAATGGGTTCAGCTTCCTTTTCTTGTTCACAGAAGTCAACAGGATCAATGGTAGGGAGTGGAAATATCACAGACTAAATTCTGTGATCTGATGGTGGTGCATCCCTTTGTCCTGCATTTACATCACTACTGATACCCAAAGAATTAGTGAGTGAATCAATCTCAAATAGCCAATCAGGACCTGAACCAATAGGATTTGGTGTGTTCTCATTGCATTTGACATTGTCACTTTCTTCAATTATTCTAGAAGAGGTATTAAACACTCTGTAAGCCTTACTCTGAGATGAGTAACCAACAAGAAAACCATCATCTGCTTTGCTATCAAACTTACCTAAGTGAGATTTGGTATTGAGAATTGTACCAGGACACCCAAATGGTTTGAAAAATCCAATAAATGGTTTCTTTTTCTGAAAAAGCTCATAAGGTGTCTTGTTTTTAGGCTTTATTACTAAAACTCTGTTTTGGACATAACAAGCAGTATTAACTGCTTCTGCCCAAAAAGTAGTGGGTAATTTTGAATCAGCTAACATAGATCTAGCAGCCTCAATCAGTGTCCTATTCCTTCTCTCAGCAACACCATTCTGTTGTGGAGTCCTAGGAGCACTGTATTGTCTCTCAATTCCTTTTTCCTCACAAAAGGTGTTTAGATCAAGGTTTTTAAATTCAGTCCCATTATCTGATCTAATGACTTTCACTTTTTGATTTGATTGGTTTTCAATTCTAAGAATAAAAGATTTGATCAGTCCACTTGTCTCATCTTTAGTTCTCAGAAAATATACCCAAGTAAATCTAGAGTAATCATCAATAATAACTAAACAGTATGACTTCTTGCCAATGCTCATGACATTTGTAGGGCCAAACAGATCCATATGCAACAACTGAAGAGGATTTGGGATAGTGTTTATCTCTTTGGACTTATGAGAAGTTTTGTTTTGTTTGCCTTTGAGACAAGCAACACAATGATCATCACATGAATAAACTTTTGATGGTAAACCCCTAACAAGATTGTTTTTAACAAGTTTATTCATTGTTTTAAAATTCATGTGACACATCCTTCTGTGCCAAAGTAATGATTCATCCATTGAAGCTTTTGATACCAAACAGTTTAGGGATGAATCAGATGAAACACTTTCTAAATCTAAACAATACACATTATCCTTTCTAGGAGTTCTCAATAGTATCATGTTTTCATCAACTACTTTGAATCCTGGAGCAAGAATAATGCATTCAGAATCAGTAAATAATATACTATGTTTCTTGTCACAGACCTGTGATACACTTAACAGGTTGTATCTCAATTGCTCAACATAGTAAACATCCTCAAATGTCATCTTACCTTTTGATACATCACCTTTACCACTTATCTTACCTCCTGCAGGATTATTCCCAAAAGCAACATGTCCTCCATCAATTCTTTTGAAATTCTTGAGGCAGGCCATGTTACCTGTCATGTGCCTGGAGCAAGCACTATCAACATGCCAGATGCTCTTCCCCTTGAGCTGTTGGTTGCCCTGCACATAAGATAAATCAATTAGTTTTTATTGGGAACCCAAGCCAAAGTGGTCTTGGGTCTCCCTTGCTCATCAAAGTACTTACATTCAGTTTGGATAAGTTTTTCAACCTGAGGAACTTCAGTACTGGAGTACTTTGTCAAGATGATTGGTCTAGCAGCACAAACACTAGAAGCAGTATTATCTTTAGAAGAAGTACTAACAGTGTTACCAGTACTAACACTGCTAGCAGCAGTATTGCTTCTAGAAAAAGTACTAACAGTGTTAGAAGCACTAACACTGCTAGCAGCAGTACTATCTGAGGCAGCAGTACTAACACTAGTGCTTTTAGGAACCCACATTGTGACACATTCTTTTTCAGTCTTTTTCCTCATGTGGCTTTTGGATTTAGCTTGTTTCTTAGCCACATGGTTTCTTACAGGCTTCCTATAACCATTTGATTTTTGAAAAGTTCTTTGAAAATTTATCCTTTGGTTAATAGGATTGAAATAACTGTGTTTGGCAAGGTGATTCAATTTGCCACAGATAAAACAAGGTTTTGATCTGTTAATCCTTTGCAGATCAACTCCTTGTTTTTGAGCCCACTGATTATTCCAGTTTCTTTGATTTCCCCCTCTTTTTATCATGTTTTTGGGGCTCATTCTTTTGAGAATTCTTGCAAGAACAATATTCACAAGTATTGGAATTCACAACAGTGGTCTGTGTATAATGAACTCCCTTTCCTTTTTCAGATCTTTTCATCTCATTGTTCTTATCCCAGGGACTTCCACCTTCCTCATTAGTCTTGATGTAATTCTCTAAGGGGATATCACCACTGACATTCTTGTTCCTTTTCTTAGACTCTTCTTTTTCAGTTTTATCCTCAGCAACAACTTCATCTAATGGATCTACTTTAGTAGCTCCTTCAGGTAAGTCCTTCCTATCCTTGGTTTCTAACAGGTCTGACCTAGGAGGGATGTATGTGTTGTTGTAGGGTGGGGGTGTGGCATTGTACCCTAGGCCTGGTTTCATCTTACTGTGGATTTGAGCATTTATTATGGTGTCCATGACTTTAGAAGCACATGAAAACTTTTCAACGTCAAGTTTTACTTTCTCAAGTTCTCCTTTTAATTTCTCACATTCCTCCCTAGACTCTTTCAGTTGGAACTCCAGACCATTCTTTTCCCACTTCCAGTAGTTTGTATCATATGAGTGTTGAAGTTCATTGGCTTGAAAAGCCTTAATTTGTTCTTCAAACCTCTCAACAATCACTACATAATCTCTTCTATCCTTTTCTAATCTCTTAAGGTCATCACACATTCCCTGGTTGTGATCTCTATACCTTTTCACAGTGTCTATACAAGCTTGAGAACAGAGATTAGATTTTACCTCTGTAGGAAGATCTGAGACTTCTGCCATGAGTGCATGATTCTGAATTGCCTCTTCTGCTTGATCACTCCAATCAAATCCCATTCCTTGTTGAGAAACAAGGGCTTGAACAGAGTTTCTGTTCTGGTTGAAGCTTCCAGTCTGAGCTTGTTGATGGTTGTTTTGAGATACTCCACCTCTGCATTCTCTGGCAAAGTGTCCCATCTTATGACACTTGTAGCATTCCACCCTAGACTTGTCAAACCCAACACCATCTTCTCTTCTTTGGGAAAAGTTGTTTCTCCCAGTCCTCTTTATAAACTTCTTCACCCTCATAGAAAGCATAGCCATCTGCCACTTGATATCCATCTCCTCAAGATCACCAGCATTAATCTGTTCTAAGTCATCATTAATTAATGAGGAGTTACCATGACTAGAAAAGAAAGCTTCTAGTACAGAATCATTGGCCTTCTCCTGATTGACTCCACCAGCAGTACTAACTGATTCAGGGTTAGCAGTAGAATCAGTTGATGCTGATAGGAGTGCAGCATTATACACATATCCTGAGGGCTTCTTCTTGGCTTCAACCTCTGCTTCAAATACCCTAAGATCATTGTAAAGATCATCAAGCTCTTTATCTTCTAACTGTTCATTCTGTCTGAAAGACACAGTATACATTGTCCATTCCTCACCTAATGATCTTAGAAACTTCCTGTTTACATCATCAGTCTCCATACGAACTCCAACTGTAGCCAATTCTCCAATCAACTTATTAAATCTATCAAAAGTTTGAGTCATAGACTCATTCTTTGTAGAAGTAAAATTTTCATATTGTTGCTTAAGAATTGCCTTCTGGTTCCTCTTGGTGCTCTTGGTACCAGTGAATCTCTTTTCCAATGCATTCCATAAAATCTGAGCATCAGTGCAGTGATGAAATTGGTGTTGATACTCATTGGGAATAGCCAAAAGCAGAGTGCTTAAGGCTTTCATCTCTGTTTGTCTAACCTTTCTTTCTGCATCAGTCTTTGGAGGGGGTCTTTTGCCATCTGGTCCAATCTTTCCTTCAGCACATGGACCATTCTCTATAATATCCCAGATGGAATAATCAGTAAGCAAAATATACTGCTTGATTCTAATCTTCCACATGTCAAACTCATTAGGCCTGAGCATGGGAACCTTTGAAACAAGAGTACTGTTTGATTCAACTGTGTTGTCCATAATGATTGTAGATTTCTAAGAAACCAAGCTCTGATACCACTTGTCAGGATCGATTCCAAACAAGAATAATTATACTTAGAAATCAGAATTAAAGAATCTTGCGGAATAGAACTTTAATTCAAACACACTCAATGAACAACTAATCAGAAAACACAATCTGTTTGTATTCAATACTGCGACTCACAAGTTTACAACCAAACCTCAATCTTGTTGAACAGGCTCAACAAGACGACTTCTACTTCTCTAGAAATAGGGTTCTAAACCTTGAGGTTAATTCTCTCTAAAACAAAAACGAATTCTAATAATTCTCTTACCGAATAGCTATCTATCAACATCTATTTATACTAAATAATTACAAGATAACTATCAAAACAAAATTGATCTTCAGAATATTCTTTCATGCTTATCTTCAATCATTCCATCTTTATCTCCAACATTCTCGCATTCCATAATTATGATCACCAGCAGTATTAACATCGTTATGCACAAGCAGTACTAACATTGTTCCAGCAGTATTAACTTACTAACTTTGCTCTGGCAGTAGTATTGTTGTTCTGGCAGTACTAACCATACTTGGCAAATCTTCAGTTCCCAACAGTTATACTATTCCAGCTTTTTGCAAACATTTTGACGAAACAGTAGCATCATCATACTTTTCGTTTTTTCAAACGTTCCTTGATGAACAGTAGCAGTTAGTGGTGCCGTATCTGTCTCCTTCATCGAGATTTCAAAGAAGAACCCTAAATGGATTCACATGACATTGAAACCGTCATGCTGAAATTCATGTAAACGACTTTTACAACAATGACAACGAATTCTTAGTTGCCTTCGTTAAACTTGTACGTGTGGAATTCCCAACCGAAAAACAGTCAAACGTATCTCATTCCATCGACTTACATCATGATGATGAGGGTTATTTGCAGAAAGAAGCGTCATGCACACGTAAGTGATTCCGATGTGAAAAAACCGTTTCTCTCATTTTTATGCTTCTGTTCTTAATTGTTTTGAAAATTCGATCCGTGTTTTTATGTTGGTTTTTTAGATATTTTTTCCATGCGATCGTAGCATTATTTATAGGAATAATATTGAAGATGATGAAACAGTGATGCAGTATATATGATTTCACATACATGTTTGATTATGTATGAAAAATATTGAATTCGCATAGCAGGTTTCATACTTTTGATTCCACATAACAGGTTTTACACACATGTTGTGAACTATTCTTTTTTCCATGCGATAGTATCATGTTTTTTAGCAATAAGATTGAAGGTGAAGAACAGTAAACTTTCTTGAAACCTTTAAGGAATTAAAGTTCATCACATAACAGTTTCATCACATAACAGATTTCATGATAAATCATATTTCATCACAAACAGATTCATAGTACGTTTCATCACATTCAGATTTATTACATATCATTTTTCATCACATTCAGATTCATAGTAAGTTTCATCACATATCAGGCTTCATCACATTCAGATTCATAGTAAGTTTCATCACATATCATTTTTCATCACATAACAGGTTTCATCACATTCAGATTCATAGTAAGTTTCATAACATATCATTTTTCATCATATCAGTTTTCATCACATACGTTTCATCACATTCTTGTCTTCCTCCCTGTTTCAGTCCAGTAGCAGAAAAATAATGGTTTAATGACAGAGTCGATGATGAAGGCGATGAAAGTAAAAAATTGATCAAACCCTAGATTTCATACCTCCTCCAAGACGAATCATCTTTTGAATGCTTTGAAACCGGTGTAGAAGATACTACGAAATCGACAGCAAGAATAACGATGATCGTGGGGTTTTGTTTTGCAGATAATCGGTGAAGATATTTGGGTTTGTTTCACTGAATTCCTTCCTAAAATGGGGTACAAGATAGAATCTTATTCAATTTTACACAATTTCCATTATTAAGTTAGATGAAAAAGTACCATTTTACTCTTTAATGCTTTTCCGGTTAATTAAAATTATTTTCTTAATTTCATTATTACCATATTTAGATCATTTTAATCTAGGCCTTTGATTATCCTAATCAATGGTGATAAGGTGGGTTTCATAGTTTACAAATTAACAATGGTTTGCATTTGAAACCACATATATATATATATATATATATATATATATATATATATATATATATATAGGGAAGGGTTCAATTGACAAGTCTAAATATTTTGAGAAATAGAGAAGTAAAAAAACACGGGAGTGTTCATATATGAACGTTCATATATAAACAGTCATATATGAACATTCATATATGAACACTCCAACGTTCATATATAAACGTTCATATAACAGTCATATATGAACGTTCATTTATGAACGTTCATATATGAACATTCATATATAAACAGTCATATATTAACATTCATATATGAACACTTCCCGTGTTTTTTTACTTCTCCATTTCTCAAAATATTTAGACTTCTCAAATGAACCTAACACTATATCTATACTACATATATAAGCATATACAACAAATGTCTTAAAGACAAGTTTTGATGCATGTAGTACTGCTGTTTTATGCATGAAACTTAAAAACTCTTAAAGACATGTATTAATGCATAATGTACAAGTTATTCAAGCATTGATTTTAAAATAGAAAACCCTTGCACACTTTTGTCTTTTCAGCTTTATCTGAGCATCTGGTTCTAACCAAAAGTTTTAAAAACAATCTTTAAAGCATAAGGTACTACCCTTTAAAGCTTAAAATCACAAAATCTCTTAAGTGCAAGTTATGAAGCATGAAGAACAAGTCTTTAATGCAAAAATTTTAAAATCAGGCCAATCAAAAGAGTACACAATCAGCCCATGCTTTCTGATCTTATTTCACGTGAGCCATACCTATTTGAGTATACCTACAGCCATACCGCCATTACTTTTCTTACAAATCATTTTCAAACACACGATTCAAATTTCAAAATGACGGTCCAGGCTCCCTATCGATTCAAAATATGTGTTGATTACCTCTCTATATTCATTCTCTACATCGCCACTTACCATGGATTACCCGCCTCCTCTCTTCACAATCCTCAGATGGACACCGATGAAAATTGAAGGCAAAAACAGTTAGATCTCCTCCACTGATTTTAGGTAACAATTTTAGGTTATAGGTCGGGGTTCCATTCTACGGTCTCATGGTCCATTTCATGATTTTAAGGTACGATTTTGTGTTGTTTTGAAATCTATCGCATACATCCAGTTATAAATTGCTTACTCATTGTTTATTTATTGTCATCAGTTTTTCGATGATAGAAAATCTTTGTTTTCGATGTTGATTCTCTTATGAAATCTTTTATTTTGATGTTAGTAGGTTTCAACAACAAAATAAACCGCCGGCAAGTCCACTTTGCACATAATCAGGTCCAACTTAAAACTCCGTTAGGGTTTTGGTCAATGTTTTATCGATGTTCTCCCGGATATTGTTATCGATCCTCTCGGGGTTATCGCCTCTCTAGCTTTGAATGTTTGCTCTGGTAATTTTGTTGTCCTTAATTGGTAATTTTGTAATTTGGGGTTTCTTTTTTTCTTTTGTAGGATATTTGTTTTACACTTCTTGGTCATGAACTTAATTTTATTTAGAGTAAATTACGTTTTTCTTTTATGTATGAAGGACTAAAATAGAAATGAATTGTAAACCATAGGGATGAAAAAAGCAATTAAAATTAAATCATAAGGACGAAAAAGGTAATGAATTATAAATTATAGGGATGAAACTTGTAATTTCAAAACCATAAGGACGAAATAAGAAATTTTCAGCAAACCATAGGGACTAAAAACGTAATTTACTCTTTTATTTATGTTATTACAATACAGACGATGGAATTACAATTATTTCTTACTAAATTGTTTGACGGGAAGTTCGTCTATATTCGTTTATTTAATAAACGAACATGAACATTGATGTCGTCCTTCATGTATGAATGATACTGAATGTCCATTCATTTACATTTGTATATGATTGTTTATGTTTGTTTTTATATATAAATATATTTATATATTATGACATTAAAATTAATCACTTAAGTTGACATTAAAAGTTTTCTGTCTGATGCGCTGCTCAAGTCAGTTTATATTTTTATCAAACCATGATGGGATTTTTGTTGTGGTTGTGTATGATAGTAGGCAGGCACGAGGTGGTGGAAACCAAGAACCAATGTGAATTGGTATTTGATGGAGCGTTTATGGTGCCTATGGTGGTGGTTTTAGTCACATGCATTCAGGTGTGTTTGGACAGATTTGGTTAAAAGCAATTATGTTGGACGGGTTGGTTTTTCCATATGTTTGTGCACCACAACTTTGGACAAATTGGCTTTGGACAGGTTTGTGCACCATAAATTTGGACAGATCGTGAGGTTTAAACCACAGTGCACAAACAGGTTAAGTTGATGTTCTCCTTGTTTTTGCTTCAAGTGTTTGTAGACATAAGTTGAAGTTAGATAATCGGTTTGAAAAAAATGGTTATATGCAGAGCTTATCATTATGCTTTTGGGATATCTTTTCTAGCAGATTATTCTTATTTAGGGCTGCTCTTGTGTGGTTATCTGATTCTTCCCATCTGCTGCTCAAATGGAATTATGAGGGTGGAAAATTAGCAGGTAGAAACTTGTCTTTCAATGTAAAATGTATACTAGATTCTGAGTAGAAATTGAACCATTGCTTGGAATTGTAACACAATCCACAAGATACTATTGCAAAAAGGCAACATTCTTATATTATTTTTGCCGATGTTTCCCACGAGTCTACCTTTGGGTGATTTTCCGGTCTAGCTTTCCAGCTTCTATTGGAGACATATTTAGTTATATGCAAATGCTCTTAGTATATTTTTTTCAGGTGTAGTTTATTTATTATCGAGAAAATTCAGGAAACGTCTTTCACTTTGTCTCATGATCCTAAGAAGGTATTGTTTGGTAATTGAATGACTTTAGCACAAGTTGCTATGGAAATGTATGAAAAAGGGTTAAGAGAGGCATTATTCTTGCAAGAGGTACAACAGTACAACTGAGTTTGCCTTCTGCATTTTTTCTTTAGAAAAAATATATCAAGATGGCAACGTAATTTAGGTTATAAATATGAACTATTTTATAGTTTTTGATGTTTGATCTGTGATGCAATAGTCACATAACAAATGGGTAGTTTGTGAAGGTTCTTTCCGGTTACAAGTTGTAGAAAACAACATACTTACTATTACCACATGCATTAATGGACTTATTTTTGTAATAACATTAAAATTCTATGGTAGACGTAAAAGTTTATTCATGTTGTTTATTATAAACTTGTGACCCACTTGTGCTCATGAATGTTATGATGCAAAGTGAACTACTACAACATATGCCTTAAAGTTGTTAATCAGATCAAAAAATTGTTCTGCACCATTCAATTCCTATTATTATCTTTCTTGGGCTATGTTCTTGAGTTTTGGTTGATCGGGTGTACATGAAGTATAATTAATGTTTGATTTATGAATGGGATTGGTTTGGATCTTCTCAATTTTCTTTGATAGATAATTTTCATATTATGGTTTCACAATTTGGTATCTTCTGATTTCTAACATTTCAAAGATTTGGGTGAGTGACGCATCAAGTTTAGATTTTTCTTGCCTTCTGAGTGTTTCCCCTACATATAAAACCAAAATGATTTCTAACAATCAGTTGTTGAAATGTATAAAGAAAAGGTGAAAAGGCATGGATATGATGAAATTAGCAACTGAGGACTGACGAGCAAGAAATAAATTGTAATCCAACAACACTACATCCAAAAGAAGAATACGACGCTTTGGAGTCAAATGAATCACCTGTGAATTTGCAAAATTGTTATTGATTTTTTACATTTACATGGAAAATGCAGTGATGGTGAGGAACATAAAAAGGATGTTTGGCAATACAATAATCCTGGCAAAAAGTAACCAATAAAACTGCAAAATACTTTCTCCACTAAAATGAAATGGCCTTTATGCTGAAAAACCCAAAGCAGGAAATTTTTTCAATTTGAGGTGTTAAAAGCGACAAGTCATGATTAATATGGTATTTATAACAGTCAAAATCATTCCATACGTAAAAATCTCGACAGATAAGGTTTGAATACATTCTAGGTTTAAGAAAATAGAAGCAAATACTACTATATGTGAACTTTGATTTAAGACTGATCATGTATTATAGGGGCAAATACAGAAGCCTTGTACCTTCCTATGACGAAACATGGTTTAGAGTATCCCAACCTTTATGGGAAGCTTTATGTGCTTCTTGAACCCTCTATTTTCATTGCAAAACACAGAGCCAAGTTCCTCCAGGGTTGTAGTTAGTTTTTTCTATGTTGATTACATTGTTTTTCTTTGTCCCTTTTTATTGGGCAGCTTGGAATAACTATATTGTGTTGATGTTGATACTGTTTTTGTCAGCTTCTTGATTCATGTTCGAAATCACCACTTCTTCCAGCTTACCCGACTGCTTGTCGGTGCTAACCACTCTTTTCTTTCTTGGTGCATAAATGTAGTTGGTCGGCATAGATATAGCTCATGGAAGAGTCCAGTAGGTAACAAGTATTCTGGTTTGGTGTACCAAGGCTTCTAAGTAAGTCTGTGATTTGAACCATGATCATAAATGTATGTGGATATAGCAATATAGGGCAAAATGGGTGTGTTTATTGAAGTTGATGCAAACGTGTGAAGAGACATTTCAGAGTGGACTCAACGGCTGAGACCCGTGGATGTGTTCAAATTCAGAGGTGCATGTTATAATACTTTGGTACAACTTTTTATTGTTTTGTGTGTGAAAAAAAAACTAATCAGTAACAAGTGATGATCACGTTTAATAAGTGTTTATCCTTGTTAGTAGTTTTTTAATCTACTCCATAAATAACTTTCTTAACGAAGAATTACATTGATTTTTCATTTGTAAGAAAAAGGTTAATTATCGGCAAGTTCGATCGGCTCACACGGAACCATGCCCTTAGGAACCAAATGTGAGGAGCCATTTCAGAGTCAAACTCAGCGGATGAGACTCGTGGATGTGCTCAAGTCTGTCTCTTGCAACCTGTTGTGAATTTAAACAACGTTGCTCTGCCCTTTTACCAACTGAGCTACACGTCTACGCGATTTTCATTTTCCATTTACAATGAAATCCCACATCTTACTCACCCGGTGCATTGCACGGGCACACTGCTAGTATATATATATATATATATATATATATATATATCTTTTTCGCTCTTTCTCTCTTAATTTTAGTAATCAAGTTACAGGTTTGGTAATCCTTATTTTCCACACTGAACAATTTCTTTAGCTCCAAACATTATCATCCATGATCTCTTTAACTTGTACAAGAAGCAAGCTTCTGCCATGGAAATCATAAAGGAAAATTGCTCAGCTACGGTTACTCACACTCCTGTAGCCCCAAGTAAATTACAATGGTATATTCGATATAAAAGCTTAGCTAAATATTTAACGAATAGTACATCTATGCACCAATATCAAGCATTATTGAGGTATTATTTTGTAAACTGCCGCAAAACAGTTTATAAAATACGTGAGTGACAGGTGAATCAGCTTCCAGTTCAATCATAAATGCATTGACAAGGGCTGAATTTGAATCCTTGATCTGTTAAATGTGAAAATCATTGAGTAAATAGATAGCATTAGAAAATGTGGTCCGCTGAAACAAGTAAGAGCTTTATACTACGTTTAATAACATATCACGCTCCAGTATTCTAAAAAGCACACACTAAAGCATTGTAAAACATATTTCTTTGATGTCCTATAACAAATACGCAATATTGAAGTAAAAAATTTGTTGATAAAATAAGTAATGTTGCATCGGAAACATACTGGTATCTCCTCAAAGATATCCACCCATGTCCAACCTACAGAGCAAAAGAAGTGAATGAAATGAGACTTAACTCACAAATTATTTTAACAAATAAATAAAGATGGAGAGGAATGAACTTTACTTCTCTCCATTGAAATCATTGTTGCAATAAAGCTCCATGAAAGAATCCATAAAAAAATATTAATGCAATCTGAAATCAACATAAATCCACCCTCAAAACCCAATGATCTGACAGTAGACAAAAAGCCCTCTATAAACTCATATGCATAACACAACAAAGCAATTAAAAAAGATGAACAATGAAAATTAACCTGAGATGGTGCCATGGAGAATCAAATAGGGAGATAAAAAGTAAGAACTGAAGAATGAAAGAACACTAACTTATACGATGCATTGAAGTCGTGATCACAACCTAAACACACAAAAACCCTAGACATGAAAGTCGTGATCACAAATTGAAGATATAATTCATTTGGTTGCTTGCAAGAAAAACCCTGAACCGAGTTTTAGTTTCGATTTTGAAGATCCATCGTCGTTTTTAAATGGGGAACAGGCAGAAACAGGGGAGGATCGTGGGAGTTATAGAGAGTGGGCTGAGGAAAAGAAGAGGGGTGGACCGGATCGTGGGGTGAGGAGTAGATTAATGGGAGTTAAGTAACCGCATAAAATGAATTTAAAGGGCTGATATCAAATCTTGGGTTAACTTAAATGGTCCAGATCTAACCCAAAACGGTTAGACTTATTTGGATCAATAGTTGTTGGTCCCATTTAGGACAAGCAAACAATAGAAGAACAATCCATATTTAAGTAGAGATAAGATGAACAATAAGAACAATCATGGAGAAACTCATCTCATATTCATTGATGAATAATATGGAGGAGAAATGTTGAAGAACTCTACACGTTACATCAGATGACTCTCATTAGTCTGTGTGGTTTGTGAATTCTTCTAAAACCCTCTCTCAAATGATAAATGAAACCATAAACATCTATTTAAAGGGTCCATTTACATTAAAAGGCTCAAGCCCATAAAGCTAACTAAAAAGCCCATACACTTTTTCTTTATAAAACATTTAATTAAATTATGAGCTAATTTAATATAACAATCTCCCCCTAATGTTTTATAAATAAAGCATCATCTTATAATCTCCCCCTTGCTTTCTTTAGAAACTTTGGCGTTCCGTTCTTCGAGTCTTCAAAGCATCACGAGCTCCCCCTCAAATGTAGGCTCATCTTCTTGAAAAACCGAGACAAATAGCCCCATTTTGTCCAGCTTTCATGGCTCAACTTCACCGTTGAGTAAGCATTCAGCACCGAGCATTAAACATAAATAGCAGCATGAAACCGTGAAGAAACTTCGAGAGAACACCGTTCTTGAAAGCGGAAAGAGCATGAATTAAATGCAATGCTTTCGGTCCGGCACCTTACAGCAGACTTTGAAGCTGATTTTGGCATATCAGCTCACATAATTTGAGAAAACTCAGTGCATCAAAGTTGTGCGTCTGTGAACTATCTTTCCAATGCAGCTGGACTCGTGTCAATTAGAGCACCGAGTACAAAGTTGTGCGCATGTTTCTGAAGCAGCGCAAAGCTGTCAAACAAACTGAAATTTTTTGGGCTCCGGGCTTATGGCTTGTTTTGATTTCTGGACCAACGAACTCTAATAAACATTCTTGAGTCTGCTTCTGGTCCTCTCTGTTCACTACTCTCTTATTTCTGAAAAATTTGATCCAGAGAGCCTCTTGATTAGGGGTGAGCAAAACCCGACCGACCCGAAGAACCCGACCGACCCGAAACCCGAACTAACCCAAAAACACTAAACCCGACAACCCGAAACCCGAATTACCCGAACCCGATCAAACCGAACTTCACTTACGGTTCGGTTTGGGTTTGGGTTTGGGTTTTCCAAACCCGAACCCGTCCGAAACCCGAACTTTTTAAAAAAAATATAATTTTATCTTGTTTTATCTTGCTTGTTTAATGAATGTGAATTTTTTATCTTGCTTGTTTAATGAATTAACTAGAGGTGAATTAACTTATGTTTTATCTTGCTTGTTTAATGAATGTGAGTTTTTTCTTCAAAATCGTCTTGGGTTTTACGTAATTATTGAACCAGGTGGTTATGGTTTCGACTTTGGAGTGAAGAAACAATTTTGACAATCCAATGTGGTGTATCAAAATTGTTTTAAATGATTAATAATCAACTTCTTATTATCATATACAGGCATGTAGGAGGCTATGCCTTCTCAATTCCCTTGAACTGTATGAGGACATGTTTTTACATATCCCTAATGCTTATCAAGTATCATGCAGCTGCAGGCCTGCAACAAAGTTCTTTTTTTAAGTTTATGGATAACATTTCACTCTTAGAAACATGTCATTTTCTATTCCTGTGCATGGTTGTTTTGTTTTGAATATTAATTAGCATATCATGGTAACTGCATGTACTTGTAAAACAATCGTTTGAATTGAAAACCATCAAATCTGGATTTACATATTTCAGCCCTGATAAAAAATAGATAAAAATTGCAGCTTGAGCATTGATCAAATATCACACAGGTTATCTTGACTTCTCCTCTATATCTGAAAAGGGGCTTGGATCAGGCCCAACCCGATGAAAACTACCCGATGAACCCGAAACCCGATTAGACTCGAAACCCGAACTTTACTTAGGACGGGTTGGGGGGTTTTCGGCCCGACCCGACCCGACCCGACCGATGCTCACCCCTACTCTTGATTATGCTCTGAACCGACTCCTCTGGATATGCATATGAGCATCTCTGAACTGACGTTCAGAGGCCTTGCATGTTCTCTGAGCAACATCTGAACTTTTTAGCATGCATAGAGATTATGTGCATCAGCTCTGTATGAATTAAGCACAATTAAGCTCTTTACAGCAACGGCTTAATCTGGACATCCACATCTTTCTGGACTGCAGTAGCTACTCAAAAACAATTTCTCATTCAAAACTCTGCACAAAGAAACTTTGATCTTTAATTCTTTGGATGGTCTGCACAGAAGCAGCTTAATCAGTGTCTTAATGGCAGTTTGGATGGCTTAATACTTCTTGACAGCCTCTGCAAGATTACAGCAGCAACCTGTGACTTAATGGCAGCAGCAAAAGCTTAATCAACCTGATGAAGTTGTCTCTGGAATAAAATATTAATAGATCTCTGAAGAAAAAAAAATAACAGAGCTCTTATAATCTATGATGTCGCTGAAAAAGCAACAGAGCTCTGATAAGCTCTGTGATAATCTGCTTCTGGAAGACTTTAAACCATCCTCTGTCAATAATCAGAGCTCTGGAAGCTCTGTTGATGATCAGCTCTGATAAGCTCTGATGACGATCCTCTGAACCACCTGATCTTCATTGGACAACTTTGGACAGCTTCTGAGAAATCATCAGAGCTATGTGAATTTGCTCAGAAGCTCTGATGGATAAGCTTTGCATACTAAATCTCAATACAGAACAATCTCTAAACAACAGCCACTATTGGAACTGTGTCTGTTGGCCTCTTTAAATTGCACACTTCTGAAAGTTCACATCTTTCTGTGGACAACAAATGATCTAGTACAAACAAATGGCTCTGAATATCCTTAGAAATTAGCTTTTATGTTGCATTCATTGAAGTTCTTCCCTGTATAGCAATCAAGGATCTGATGGGAAGAAGTGCAATCGGGACGGCATCTGCTCAAACCCTTTTCGACAGTCATCACCACTCTGATGTTCTTCTGCACTTTGGATGATCTGGATAGCAACTGATTAGGTAAATAATAAACAAACATCCACAGCTCCTGTTTTAGCATCGAATACGGCAGAAATTATTTGGACAGTAAACATAAATCTGCACAAATCAAGACTTTTGTTTTGCATTTTCAACGTAAAGCAACCACGATCTGCTGAGTTTATTTTGTAACTAATCTGGGCAGCCTTTTCAGTAAGAAGCATCTTTTGTGACTGTTGTACCATTGAAATTAGGACAACAACAAATTTCTGTTGATTAAGCTCAAGACATCATGATTTTTCCCTTTTTTTATCTATCTCTCTGTGACAGCAAATGGCATCAACTGGAGCATCGTCTGCTCATCCTCATCCACACAAGATCAATCTTGATCAATCCATGGGAAACACATTATGCTGTAGAGGTGTTCGGATTGATCTGTCAAGCACAAACCCACAGAGAATCAGCTAGTGGTGGTGTTGTTACTGCACTCTCTACACAATCTGCATGTGGGTAGAATTCTGGAATTTGTTGAGCTCTGGTAGAGTTTGCAGAGCTTGAACCAGAAGATGTATGCCCAAAAATTCAGAGTGATGCGAACAAGACAACAAATTGTATCTCTGTATGATCTGGTCCAAATCTGTTGCATCATTTTGAACTTCTAAACAACTATGGATAGTCTGTTATGTACGAGCATTAAGAACAAGATCAAACATATTTCTGAACTTATTAACCTCTTGATTAGCATAAGTGCATCTCTAGACAAGTCTTTGATGAACTCTGAATGAGTACCGAGGTTCTAGACAGCGAATAAAATTGTCATTCGTCAGAGCTCTATCAATAGTCAGAGACTGGTCACCTTCTGTCAATGATCAGAGCTCTGATAAGCTCTGTAGACAGCCTTTGAAAAAATTAACAGAGCTCTGGTGTCTCTGAAATATTAACAGAGAGCTCTGGTAAGCTCTGGAAGCATTCTGAACATGTTTTGCATCTGTGTATCCTTTTCTGAACTGCATTTTCTGTGATTTCTTTACTTAACTATCTTCTACACAGCTCTGGGAAGCAGCTGATTACTTCTTATCCAAGCTCTGTAGAAAACATTTCTGCTAGACAGCTTCTGGAAATTCTGCATAGCTCTGGATTACTTCTGCTTGCCTGCACAGAGGGTCTGTACAACAGAACTCCTCTACACATTCTCTCTAAGTCTGTTGCCCTCGACATCTCTTGTTAAGCCATCCTTTTTGTGCTCAACTGTAGTAACTTTCTGTTCTTTACTGCTGTTCGCAAACCACAGTTTAAAAAAATTTGCACCCTGGACAACTTCTAGACAACCACAGAACCTCTGTGATCTGCTTTTGTATTCTGCTCGTGGACAGAGCTTCTATGGATAAACTTCTGCACATTTGACAGCCTCTTGAGTTTCTTGCTGCCCTCGACATCTCTTGTTAAGCCATCCTCTTTGTGCTCAACTGTAGTAATTTTCTGTTCTTTACTGTTGTTCGCAAACCACAGTTTTAAAAAATTTGCACTCTAACTTCTAGACAGCCACAGAACCTCTGTGATCTGCTTTTGTATTCTGCCCGTGGACAGAGCTTCTATGGATAAACTTCTGCACATTTGACAGCCTCTTGAGTTTCTTGTTACACTTACCTCTGATCATAGAATTTGTACATATTCTGATCAACACACAGCTTCTGCAGCAACTTCTGCACGTGGACAACAACATCATTAAGTTGTTTTCTGTTTTGGACAACAGCTGTTTGACAGCAACAAACAACCATCTACAGCTTGCTTTTTGTTTTGACAGCTTCGAGAACTTGACAGCAACATTTATAGACTGTTTGACAGCTTAAACAGCCATAATAGCTTTGTTTTCTATTTTTGACAGCAAAGGCAGCACGACAGCAGCTTGACAGCAGTTAATTTGACAGCAAACAGCTTTCCAGCAGCAGCTTAAGAGCATCAGCTTTCCAACAGCAACATTCCAGCAACAACTTTCTGCTTTGTTCTTTTTTTTAAACTTAACAACAGCAAAACTGAAATCCGTGGACGACTCTTACAAACTCAGATTGCACATTTCCAACTTATGAATAACTTTAACAACAAATTTCTGCACTGCCTAGACGATTTGTATGGAGTGATCAACAACTGGACTTTTAGAGCAACAAATTTTCAAGTCTGTTAGTGTGCTTAATTTGTACGTGTTGCACACCATCAATATGGACAACACCAAACATCAACAAGCAACACATATTTAATCAATTTGAATCTGTTCCATATATCAGCAACTTTGTAGAACCAACATCAACTTTCTGTTACAACCTATTCCATTCTTTTAAAGGCTTAACAACTGTTGACACATGGCTGTTCTACAATACAAATCAATCCTTATCACTCCATATCACCCTTGTCCATTAAAAAACTAAGTACCAGCTTCTAAATGAACACAAATTGTTGCACAGGGTTGTTGGTTTCCAAGTTTCACAAAAACTTTGGTGTGGAAAATAAGACGATCTCTATAACTTTTAGAACAATGAGTGCAAATGCTCAGATCTCTAATTGATCAGGTCAGAAAACTGATTAGAAGCACTCAAAGTTATAAAAACTTTTCAGATCAGACTTTGAAAATGTAGCACATCACCAAATCTTTCTCAGACAACTTTTTCAAGACTCAAATGATTTTGTTTTTCATTTAAATGATTATGAGCAGCGGAATACAAATAAAATCTGAGTAAAAGAGAGTCCAATCTTGGATTTAAATAAAGGTCAGATCAAAGATCAACAACCTTACTACCAAGATGCCAAAAAAATGCTATGGACTTAAGCACACACAAGGATGGGATCATAGATCAACCATCTACTTTGTACTTATCAAATAAGACCAATGAATGAGAAAGAATCAAAACACACACATGTATTAAATCTGATCAGATTTGATCCAAACAGAACCAAATCTTCTCTTAGGCATTTTATCAAACATGTGGTGTGCAGAATCAGATTTTGTGAAGAAACAACAAAGTTTTCTATGAAAGATCATCCAGATCTCATTTAAATGAAGAAATAGGTTTCCAATAAGCACAAACAGAAAATAAACCATTAGAATGATATTTGTGTTTAGGCTCATGTGATTGAATCAATCTAAGCACCAAAACAACAAATAAATCATCTAATAACTTCTATTGTTGCATTAGATGACCGATTTGAAGAAAAGATTCTTCAATCGGCTCTGATACCAATTGTTGGTCCCATTTAGGACAAGCAAACAATAGAAGAACAATCCATATTTAAGTAGAGATAAGATGAACAATAAGAACAATCATGGAGAAACTCATCTCATATTCATTGATGAATAATATGGAGGAGAAATGTTGAAGAACTCTACACATTACATCAGATGACTCTCATTAGTCTGTGTGTTTTGTGAATTCTTCTAAAACCCTCTCTCAAATGATAAATGAAACCCTAAACATCTAAAGGGTCCATTTACATTAAAAGGCTCAAGCCCATAAATCTAACTAAAAAGCTAACTAAAAAGCCCATACATTTTTTCTTTATAAAACATTTAATTAAATTAGGAGCTAATTTAATCTAACAATAGTATATATAATAAGAGTAAATTAAAGATTTGGTCCCTGTGGTTATATACAAATTATGGATTGAGTCCCTCAAATAAAGGTTTCAATTTTGTTACGGATTGAGTCCTTCGACCTAAATTTATTAGCCCTTATCTTGTAAAAAAGTAAATTACATGATTGGTCCTGTGGTTTGGTCCAAATCTGGATTTGGTCCCTATTTTGAAATAAGTACACCAGACGTCATTGTGGTTGTCATTTTGTTTCACGCCAGGTCCATACCGCTAACACCGTCTATTTCCTCTCCGTTAGCACCCTCACGTGCCACGCACGTGAGGGGTAAAAACTTCATTTCAGCTTTTTATTTTATTTTACATTTTTTCAAACCATAAGGACCAAATATGTAATTGACTCAAAATCTGGATTTGATTTTTATCATAACTCAATTTTGAAACCAAGAACAAGAATCGATCCCTTTGAAACCCAGATCGCCGGCTCTACCTTGAAAACCTTTCTCCTTCGATCTCACTTCTTTCTCCGTCGATCTCCGTCGATCTCACTCCATCTTCGACGCCAGGGCCCAACCCAGATTTGAGAAGCAAATCTGGAAGATGAATCGACGCCTTCTCCGTTGATCTCCCTCCTCTCCCTCCACAACGCATTCGTCCCTTCGATTTGGTCGATGAACTCTGGATTTCCTTCGCACAAGGAATCAGGTTCAAGGTAGAAACTGTGCAGATGTCGGACAGAGGAGTAAGCAACGTGTAGCATACGACGTCTATTGATGCCTACATAATTTGCATTAAGGGTTTCCATTAAATTAGATCTCCCAAATCCATTCATCGGAAAGAGACAATAATCTTTGGAGAGGTTTTTAGATCAGGGTTTGATTCAGTTCTGGGGTTTTCAGATCTGCATTTCATGGATCGTCTTTTTCTTTTTTCCAGATTTGTGGCCGGAGTCAAGGGAGGGCTATGTTTGATTGTACAAGGGTTAGGGTTTTCGAAGCAGATTTTAGATCAGTAGAGGTTTTCTGAAATGTTATCGTCATGGTAGATAAAGTAGAAGTTCCCCTTTCAATCCTATTAGCAAATCAATAGCTGTAAATTTGTGGGCTTTTTAATATCAATTTCCTTTTGATAATCTCCTTCTCATTCATATAATGTTATACACATACATATACCATATATATATATATATATATATATATATATATATATATATATATATATATATATATATATATATATATATATGTCCTTCTCAGGTGATTTAGGGCAGGAATTAACAACGTCAAAATGAAAGAAGACTCTTTCATACATAACCATGGAGGTGTGTTGTATGTTGTCAATATGACTGGCCACATGCTGTAAGATTGACTCATGTTACCATATGGATTAAAACCATCGGATGCCAAGCCTAAGCGAACGTTTCTAGGTTCTGCAGAAAAATCTGGATATCTCATATCGAAATCTTTCCATGAAAGACCATCACTGGGTGACGCATGGTACCATCTTCCGTTGATCTTCCCGTGGTATGCCAAGTCATATCCTTTGCGATATGTCTGGAACCGTACATACGTTTTAGCCTAGGAGTCAAAGGAAAGTAGCGCAACACTTTCTAAGCAACTTTCTTCCCATTTGTGTTACTGTCCCTCCATCTACTTTCATTACAAATAGGACAATTTTGCAACAATTCATTTTGTTTCCAGAATAGACAACAATCATTCTTGCAAACATGGATTGGCTGGTACCCTAACCCTATCTTTCTCATTTTCTTCTTAGCTTAATAACGTGATGTTGGGATCTTGTTCTCTTTCGGGAATGCAAATTTGAGAAACTCAAGAAGTTGATCAAATGAACTGTTAGTCCATTTATTCATGACCTTCATGTGCAACAATTTTGCTAAAAAGTTTAAGGAAGACAACTAAGTACAGCCAGGATATAACTCGGTCTCGACCTCCTGAAACAATTCAGGAAATTCTTCGTCTGCACCACTTACACCTCCATCTGAAGTACTTTCATCTACGTTTTCTTCATTAGTAATATTCTCCCCACAAACATCATTAATAACATCAATCAGTTCATCTGTTGTTGGAACTATATCGTCTATTATTGGAGGAGTATCTACTTCACCATGATATATCCACTTCTGATAATGTTCGTGAAACCCAAACCTATATATGTGACCCTCGACCATGTTCAACTCTTGATACAAACCGTTGACACACTTTTTACACGGACATTTAACTCTTCCAGTTGAATCGACATGATCCTTTGCCATCAATATAAATGCTTCAAGACCATTCAAAAACTCTTCAGAATTACGCTTTCTATACGTAATCCAACTCTTATCAATCGCCAAACTGCTTAGAATGAAATAATATATATTTGGAGTGAGCATAAATACTTCTTGGTTTTTCCTTTTGTTACGAAGTGTATTATATATAATAACTCTTTCTATTATGATTGTATACTCTATAATACGAGTGTAAAAAAAAACTGAAACCAAATATTTTGCCATTTCAATTATGCTAGTAAAAATCATATATATATATATATATATAGTAAAAATAGACAAAATCCACCATCACCTTTTTCTTTCAATTACTTGCAGCAGCATTCATTATCATCAACCAAACAAAGCATTAAGAACACAAACAAAGAGAATGAAGCAAACATCAATTTTAAACCAACATATTAATAGTCTCTCAGCTTACTTTATTTATTTATTATTTATTTCACATGAAATCTCTCATTTTTAAAACTAAAACATTAAAAGAGTAATAGTAACCAACATAAAAAAGTTGCACACTTGCAGCAGCAGCAAAACCACACACTTTGATTCCTAACATATTCCCTTTTCTTCCATCAGACACTCACATACATACCTTAAAAAAGCAGGATATAAAGCTACTAGTAATATGTAGTGTTCAACATTTCAACCACCATTTCCCCTTCCCTTGCTATCCTTCTCCCTCATTCATCACATAACAGCAGATTTGTATACTCTATAATACGAGTGTAAAAAAAACCCTCCTTAAATGAAATCTACATTCTAATTTCCACTCTCTACTAATTAACCCATAAAGGTTATTTAATCATCTATCATCTTTATTTTTATAAAAATACGACCCAAAAGTTCGATCAAGAAAGTCAAATTCCACAAGGAGAGTATCGATTTTGAGGATTCGAATGTTGCAATATAAATATTCTAGTATGGCTACCTACCTTGTTGTCTAATTAAAGTACAACTTGTAATTGATTTAACTGAACCTATTTTTTTTTAACTTTTTCAGACTAATAAAGAAAAAGGCTTCTTACCATGCATTTATGGTTCTTCATCTATGACAGCTATATACCAAGGATACAAAAGGAGAACCCATCTAGGATACTGTCAAGAGAGATCTAAAATGTTGATCTTAATCTAACAACAAAAGACAGATCAAAAAAACAAGAAGCAGAACCAAAATGTTCAAATCGGGAAGATGGAAGACCCAAAACAGCAAGAAAGTGATGTTCCAAATGTAATTTCAAGCAACACAGGTATGTTATATTGTTATTGCAATGAGAATATGAGATGAAGCAATTATGGTTGAAAAGGTGATTAATATTATGGTTTTTTTTACCTGTGGGTGTGATAATTGCAGGTGCCATTTGTTTTTTTAAGCATAGCTCTTTAAGAACCAATTTGGGTTTTTTTTCTTGAAGAAATCTTTAAGCTGAATTCAGTCTTAGGGCTATTTGTTTACCTCTTAATAGTTCCATTAAGAGGCAACCTCTGAATCGCTAAAAGGTAAATCTTGTTTGGCAAAAAAAAGTGCCTCTTATTGGTTCTAAAACCCTCTGAATGATTTTGTATCCCTTAACAATTCAGCGCCCTATACGCGGCTGTTCGAACATAACAAGTCTAAAACTGATCTATACTTCAATTTTTGCCATTAAGTCGATTAGATATATACAAGGGTTCATCCACCAACCTCAAATACTCACTTAATCCACTTATATACTTCTAAATCGGTTTAACAATACAAAAACCCTTAAAACCCATTTTGAAGGAAAAGAGGTGAAAACTCAATGAATCACCACAATAAATCTCAAGAATCCAAACCAGTAGAGATTGAACACAATAATTAACAAGGATTAAGAGTTACCTTACTGATTTCTTCTTTGATTCTTCTCTTCTTTGATTTCTTCCCAAAACTCTTCTCTTTTCCCTTTTCTCTCTTAGCCACCAACCATAAAACCCAAATACTGATTTTGGAATAATAGAGGCTACCCTAGGGTATTGAGTCCATAAATACCTTTCATAAATTGCAGAATAGTCCCTTGCCTTAACTTTCATACTTTGCACAATGAACACTAAACTTTCATACTTGCACAAGAAACCCGGTTGTTACAACACTCCCCCCTTAAAAGAATTCCGTCCCCGGAATTCCTCGTTGGAAAGGATGCGGGTGTCTTGCACATACCAAAACTGACACTTCCCCAAGGTAATGCCACTTCTGGCTCAGTCCATTACCTCAATAATTTCGAAACATGGAACCTTGGGTGCATTTACTTCAGTTCTTACGGTACTCTAACTCATAGGCTACTGTTCCTACTCGGTCGATTTTGACTACAGAAGATTTACTAAGGCTTCTCATCCATCAACACTTCCTTTAAGGAGGAACCTGGCTAAATCCTCTGCCACAACACGAGATTCATTTACCAAGAGACAGACACACGCTTGGCTGCTTGACACAACTCCAAACCTGAACGTCCCGACAACTCACAACCTAGAGTTCCTTCATCGAAATACAAGCAATCCTAGATCACTTCTCCCAATCCAACAATCGCCTAGGCCGGAAACATTTCCTTTTTCCAGACCACCTCGACCACAGCTCATCAACCATTTCTCACATCCTCACCACTTCACCACTCCATCCTTGTACGTAACCAAGGGTAGGAACCTCCGAACCTAACGTTGAAGTGTTCACCTACTCGCATTAAACTTATCCTAAAACACATCAAATCCTCGCTGATTACCACGTTCGTTCGGTCATAAAACATAGCTCCGGTTACCCTCACACAACTGGGAGGAATAACCATGGTCACCCCATACTATTCTTACTAGCTTAAACACTGCACGACCAAATCGTTTAAACATTTCTCACAAAGTCACTAGCTTAACTCATTCAGTTGTCTCATCCACTTCTTTCTTGTACAAAATCAAACACAATTCCCTTCCTCGATACTCTTTCCAACGGTTCGCACGCTTATCAATGACAATCTACACAACATTGCACCTTTCGGCATCACCGTCCGGTTTACTACTTCCAGCTTACTCACTTATTCCGACATACTATCTTCACCTCCCCACGTTAGCGTGGAGCATTGCCCACCGAGCATTATTTGCCCCTCTCTCCCGACCTTTCCACATGCTGGTGTCGCTTTCTCGATACTCACATAACCAAACAGTTGCACCAAGATCTTATCTTAAGGCATTCAACCAAGCCGTCTTGAAACTAGACCAGTGTTCGACGTTACTACCCATTCTTTAATCTCCAACTTTTACCTTATCAGACATTTCTTTCACACATAAGCAACAATTCACATCTATCCCACCACATTTTGACTAACACAACCCGCATCCTCTTTAAAACTTCCAATGACCCCAAAATATGCTTCTTAGTAACGTCCCCTATTCACGCTAATAATCCACCCCCTTGGATTCCCTATTACAAACGGATCTATTAATTCAGGAACACCCCGAAACTCGGGTTCCACAATTCTTTCGATTAACCACCAAGATCATAAATCAGATAGGTATATATATACAGTCATCCCGACTTTCTTACTTAGATTTACCTTAAATAATTCTTTAACAATCGGTGTTTTAATCTCAACAACACTCCCCCAAGAATTCTCGGTAGAATTGTAACACATCCTGTATTAACAAATGAATGTCATTATTTAACATATCTATAAAATTTAAACAACCAACCAAAGGCTTATACCTCTATCATGACCTTTCAAATTAACTAATGATCATACTACCCCTCCGACCTACAATCACCCTCATGTCATTCTTTAAACATAACCAAAATTCTCAACCATTTCCTTCTAGGATCATTCCCTCACGCATAAGAAGCAATTTTCATTCTTTAGCGATTTCTCATCTACTATACTACAGCTTGACTAACCTATTCATCATCTTCTTTAAACTTACTCCGCCTTCAAGAATGTACTTACTTAACAGCATACACAACCACAAAGCTTGGTCTCCCAGCTGGGCAATCACCCATTTCTGCCCCCGGCATTCCATCCCGATAACAGTCAAAACAAACACCGACTTACAAACCACGTACTTCAACAACTAGGATTGCAAACGTACACTCTATCCAAAATCCCGAAAGGACTTCCTCCTAATCCTTCATCTTTCTAACATTGCCTTACTACATCATCGGCCGACACAGAAAGCTTGACAAATACTATCACTACACATCCTTACACTCTTTGCCCATAACATCACACTGCAGACCAGATCTCTCATGATCATCCATACACAGTTTAAACTCGCCCTCAAAGTTACCCGCATGAAATCGAGCCTATCTCGCTACTTAGTCCTTTCGCAACTTGTCGACTATAACTCACGAGTTCTCAATTAGCTCAAACACAGACATTCTAGCTAGCTCTTTACGATTCAAGCTTTTACGTAAGCTGGACACAGTCCCTCACTAAACGATAAAGTCTACACACTCGCCTCGCTCGCGCTACTTACCTCATCATTCTATGAACCCTCCAAACTTCACAAATAGAATGCTTATTCAAAACAATAACTTCTCTTACTAATTTAACACCTCTACAAGATGTTCTATCAACTTACACCCATCTGGTTTGAGTCTTCGGCCTCGGCCAACATACACCATTGCCGACTTCAACAACAAAAGACACTCTTAACTACTTCCTTATCCTATCCTTTAACGTGAGTTCCTTACGGGACCTATTCCTCCATACACATCATAGTTAACTTTATAATTCGTCGCCCCTATTTCGAAACTTACTCATGTAACATCAATATTACAAGCTCCCTTCGAAACTCATGGCCCACACCGTAGACCTTTCATTCTTGCCTCACAACACTACTCATAAAGAGTTGCTAAGACCAATACCTTGATGACTCCTAGTCCTTCCTCCGGACACCATCGCCCCTCAGCAACTGTGTTCTCAGTCACCGAGCAAAGGTACAGACCCTCATACACCTGACACTAAAATCCATTCCCGACTCTTTCAAGGTCCAACTTTCCCCTTAAACACAAATACCAAAACTACTTACGTTCTCCCTTGACTTGACCAACGCCTCTCCGCTCTCGGAGTTCTTCCTTAGCTTAAGACGTAATACTTTACGACCTAGTAGGTTCATAGCCTTCATGCATGACAATACAGTAAATAAATCTTTTTGCACATTTCATCATTTTAAATAAACAACGTTTGGAAAACACTTGGGTACACATGACCCCATCACTCTTATAACTTCAACGCCCTGTACAACGATTCGAGAATCGTTTGCATACATCTTTCCGTGAACCTTAATCTTACTCAATTCCGAACGATGTTATTACGGCAGTAATACGTTGATTGAAAATCCTTTCATACGACACAATTTCGAAATAAATTACTGACACCAAGTAAACCAGTCGGTTCTCACACTCTTTTATATGATATCAATCGGTTAAAATTCATTTGATTGTAAAAGTTTTGCTAGCACACGTCTTCTCGTCCTTTTGTAATGATTTAACTTATCATGAAAAGTGTGAAATACTTTGCAATCGTTATGCTCAAAATTTCATTGTGCAATGTGAATGAAATCACCTTTTCTTTAAACATACGCTTGCACATGCTGGCTCCTTTTCGATCAAAATTGATATTTACACATTTAATTTAAATCGTGAAAATTTTCATGTTATATTTAAGAAAGCTATGCATGAAACTCTACTTGCAATTGAAGGCTACTCACCCTAGCAAGGTCAACCGCTTTACCCACGCAACTTATCCTTGACACTCTTCCTTCGACCAAGGGTCGCCCTCTCGGTCAAGCACTAACTTGATGTACATGCGTTCCACATCTCACTTACTCAACTATGTCACGCTATTTTCGCTTTGATCGACTGTCTCACCTTCTACTTCTACATGCTTTCAATTCACTATAAGTACCTTATTCCATTTTTCCTGCCAATGAAAAGCTAGACTAAAAGTCAGGACTCCATTGATACTTTCAAGGTTTTGACACTGTTCGATCTTACCCTCCCAAATGATCTATCCCATGGTTTCCATAACTAGGACTCTCCCGAAACTGGAGTCTTACTCAAACTCAAGCATTCATCCTCTCCGAATCCACGAAGAGCTACCTCTAGACGACTCATAACATTCTTTACAACGTTTCTTCTCTACGATGTCTACAGACATCACATCATACTGACTCTTACACGACACTTCCCCAAACAATGGAGCTCGGTCTATCCCTCAGGGATCTTGCTGACCTATTCCTCAACGCTCTCCCAGCCATAGTGCTAAACTGAAAGAAACCGATAGTTAATCCTTACTAGACGTGACACAACAAATTTGCTATAAGTAAGGTATTGTAAGCACGCACATGTACCTGTAAGTTCGTAGTTACACTGGCCAGGTGTAATCCCAAACTTACCTTACACGTTTGTCCTTGGCACCTTATTCCTAAGCGCATTTATTGTGATCGTTCCTAGAGGCAATCCTATGTCTCGGCTGTGTTCCTCATCTTACAGTTTAATTTTAGGCCCGAATGGTCACCTAAATCCCTTAAACTAAGGCTCTGATACCATTTGTAACGACCCACATTTCATAGCAGGCAAACAACCATAAATAAGCATTCGGATTACATAACACCTTGTCTTTACATCATCAATAATTCATACTAAACAAAATTGACAGCGGAAGTCTCTAAATCCACAGCCGAGAGCTATTCTATAGTAATCATAGCCAAAACTTGAAGTTACTCTAAGCTTCGAGTCCTTCTTATCGCCTCCTAGTTCTTACTGGAAGAACCCTTAACATGCTTACCTGAAAATGGTTTAGTTTTGAAAGCGAGGGTTAGACCAAAAGGTCTAGTGAATTCCCTCCGAAAACAACATGTATCAACAGTAAAAAATCATTTAGATGATAACATCGTAACTCATCACATAAGGTACTGCACTGTATGGGGAATCGCATAAACATCCGCGATCGGGGCCCAAGCAGACTCCCCTTTCGCCCTCTTGTATCGGGGCCCAAGCAGACTCCCCGATACCCGCCTAGGAGGAAACGAATTCCAACCAATAGGCTCATCATCCATAACCAAGGGATCATCGGATCCCGAGGCTCACTGATCCCACAGTGCAGACCAACATCACATAGCATGCACATACGTTACATAAAGCATCTAATAAAACCTTACAAAGCATGCCTTACATTTCATCATGTCAAACTTTCTTTTAGATATAAATAGGTACGTTCATGAGAAACATGCATTTCGGTTATAAACATTTCGTGCGCTTTAAGAACCATAAACAATAAAGAAAACGTTTAACACTTTACGCCGTAAAAGGGTTAAGGAACTCACCTTACTTGACGTACAACGCACTTCTTAAATACCTCCGAGCTAAACCACACGAACACCTAAGATAACAGTTTCGCATCAAAAAACAGTTCACCCTTCTGTCCGGAGAACTCAATCCGAACACAACACTTTTCCGGACACCACACTTTTCCGGACGCTAGACTTATCCGGACGCTAGACTTATCCGGGCAAAGCTAACCGGACACTAAGCTTATCCGGAGACTTGCAACATATCCGGATACTAAGAAACACCCGGACACCCTCACGGGGCACTTACCCAGACACGTGCAACTTATCCGGACACCTCCGAACACTGGTGTCCGGAAAACGCGGTTGTTCGAACTTAACAAGTCTAAAACTGATCTATACTTCGATTTTTGCCATTAAGTCGAATAGATATATACAAGGGTTCATCCACCAACCTCAAATACTCACTTAATCCACTTATAAACTTCTAAATCGTTTTAACAATACAAAAACCCTTAAAACCCATTTTGAAGGAAAAGAGGTGAAAACTCAATGAATCACCACAATAAATCTCAAGAATCCAAACCAGTAGAGATTGAACACAATAATTAACAAGGATTAAGAGTTACCTTACTGATTTCTTCTTTGATTCTTCTCTTCTTTGATTTCTTCCCAAAACTCTTCTCTTTTCCCTTTTCTCTCTTAGCCACCAACCACAAAACCCAAATACTGATTTTGGAATAATAGAGGCTGCCCTAGGGTATTGAGTCCATAAATACCTTTCGTAAATTGCAGAATAGTCCCTTGCCTTAACTTTCATACTTTGCTCAATGAACACTAAACTTTCATACTTGCACAAGAAACCCGGTTGTTACAAAAATCAAGCTGCGTGAGCACGAGATTTTGGAGCTGCATTCGTGTCCGCGGTGGTCCATAATGGCGGTGGTCGACGGTGGTCCATAATGGCGGTGGTTTAGAACGGTGGTGGTGGTCGGCGGTGGTCCATAATGGCGGTGGTCGACGGTGGTCCAGAACGGTGGTGGTCGGCGGTGGTTTAGAACGGTGGTGGTCGAAGACGGTTCAGAACGGTGGTGGTCGGCGGTGGCTTAGAACGGTGGTGGTCGGCGGTGGCTTAGAACGGTGGTGGTCGGCGATGGTTCAGAACGGTGGTGTTCGGAGGCGGTGGCTGATGATGGTTTAGAACGGTGGTGGTCGGCGGTGGTTCAGGTCGATGGTGGTTGGCGGTGGCCTAGCACGGTGGTGGTCGGCGGTGGTGTTTGATGGTGGTTCAAAATGGTGGTGGTCGACGGTGGTGGTCGACGGTGGTTCACAATGGTGGTGGTCGGGCGGTGGTCCATAACGGTGGTGGTCGGAGTATGGAAGATGGGGATAGGTTTGTCTTTTTGAGAAAATTGGGTGAAATGGAATTGAATTCCTTCTCATTTGTGATGGAATGACCAATCATTTACTGGATTGGATGACATATCCAACATCCAATGTATAATTGGTTTGAATTGAATCTACCCAAATTCATTCGATTTCAACCAATGAACACATATAATTTTTAAGTTTATATTCATATATAAATATATTTTTTAGACTTTCTGTCAGATCTTCAAATTAACAAAATACTTTTAACCACTGCCTAATAAAAGACCAAAATGACCCAATTTTTTGCTAGTTCAAAGCACAACGTCTGAATTTTTGCAAGTTATATGGATTTCGACAACATTAAAGGCAAATGTGCGAATTCTTATTTTACGAGTTACAAAAATAAAAAAAAATGAGGTTTTTTAAAGACAAATCTAACACAACAATAAAACAATATATGAAAAATAGATTTATATTTACCATAAAAAGTAACATGCCATATGAAAATATTCATATTTTCCGAGTTACTTTACAAATGCAAAAAATGGTATTTTGCTAAAGTAAAACATTTAAACCACAAAGTAGTTACATGATGATATTGTACATTGCACTTTTTTTTAACTCGTAAAATTTGAATCATTTTTTTTATAATATGGTGAAATTAGACAAACAAATGTTCAACTACGGCATAAGCTTTGCACCATTTAACATTATGAACTATTTTAAAGTTACTAGTTATTGGTTTTTATATAAATCAGAAAGACTATTAAAAAGTTGTATTCCATTTTTAAGACAAACGGAATTGTTAAACTTTTTAAAAATACTTAAAACTTTTTAAAAAATTTAAAACTTCATTAATTTTTTTTTATAAAAACACATTGTTATATTTTTGACAATTTTTTCTTTTATGTATATTACAACTTTATTAATTGTATTTTTGATAAAAAAAATATATCATGTTCGTATTTGATTTAGACTAGTTATTTAATATCTACAATGGCGATATGTTATGTCTATGGACTACCAATTTATTATTTATTTATATCTATACAAATTTTATATTTTCACAATTTGTTAATACTACATCAACAACGACGATAAGTCGTCTCAATAGAGACTTATTTTTATTAAAAAACACATATTTTATAATTTCTGAAAAATTTATTAATAGTGCTTCAAAAGTTCCCACCACAATTTTTTTTCCTAAATCTGCATTTACATCGACCACATGTCGTCCCAATAAACTATCAACTGACTATTAATAACAACTGAGAGTTTTTTTTATTTAATAAATATCTACAGCAATGACATGTGGTCCGTATAAGATACCAAATTTTTTAAAGGGAAAATCAGATTTTTTTTAATTTTAAATAGAAATTATTAGGGTGTAATAGCGACGACATGTTGCTATAACCGTCCAAAAATTATATCAACCCGCCACTTTTTCCCACCAAAAATTTCATCTATAGCAACGACCTTGTCGTCGCAAAAGGTCAAAAGAATATCTCGAATTTTTCCCATTTTCTAGCCACGATAAGTCGTCGCTATAACTCGTTGCTATAACCGTCCAAAAATTATATCAAACCCGCCACTTTTTCCCTCCAAAAATTTTATCAAGAATTTCATCTATAGCAACGACCTTGTCGTCGCAAAAGGTCAAAAGAATATCTCGGATTTTTCCCATTTTATAGCCATGACAAGTCGTCGCTATAACTCGTTGCTATAACCGTCCAAAAAATAAATCAACCCGCCACTTTTTCCCACCAAACTTTTTATCAAAATTTTCATTTATAGCAACGACCTTGTCGTCGCAAAAATTCAAAACATTATCTCGGATATTTCCCATCTTCTAGCCACGACAAGTCGTCGCTATAGCTATTTACAGCAACAATTCAAAAGTCGTCGCTATAGCCATCATTTCTTGTAGTGCTAATCGAGAAAAAGGTAAAGTTGTTTGGGGTGGTTGTAATAACCGTGTTCTGTTTGAGAATAAAGATTTATTTCGGGGTGAAAGTGTGAAGAAAAAAATTTGAGGGTCTGGTTTGTAAAGTGAGTGGAAGGTATTTAAATACTATATTAGGCTCAAAACCCTAGGATCAATCTTTTTGTGAATGGGTGTGGCGGCTCAAAGAGAAAATAGCAGAGAAACAGAGAGTGTGGTCTCAAGAACATTTGGAGAAGAAAAGTTCATCAATCATCAAAGTTGGAAGGAGGAGAAGTGGAATCTGATTCTACATTGATTTATCAGGTAATCTTTAATCTCAATCCTTGCTTTAAGAGTTCTGCTGATTTGTTAGGGTTGTTTGAGGGTTTCCCTGTTAAGAGTTTAAAAAGGGTGTTTAAAAGAAAGTAGATGATCCTAATAGAGTTAGAATAATCATCTTGTTGGAAAGAGGCTTAGTAATCGGTTTTATTGGGTTAATCTTTGACCATAAGTTATTCTGTGTCGCATCGCCCTGTTGATTGCGAGAGTCCGGTATTTAATTAACAAGATCCGGAATTGGACTTGTTTGATAAGTGGATCTGGTATGTATTTTAAAGAGTCCGGAATTGGGTTTAAAAGAAAATGAGATCCGGAAAAGAAATAGAAATGGGTTCCGAAACGGTTTTCCATTTGGACCGCATGATCCGGAATTGCCTTGGTGATCCGGAATGCAATTATGGGCCGGTGAAGATCCGGAATTCTTAAAGAACCGGAGCTGGACTTTTATTTTATGTAAGATCCGGAAATTTCAGCTGGGTCCGGAATTATTCATACGGATCCGGAATTTATTATGTGATCCGGAGTTTGCCGTGTAACCCGGAATTTAAAATGGGTCGTAGGATTTGGAAGGTTAGTTGGGCTATAAACAAATTAAGTCCGGTATTATTTAGTGGGATCCGGAATTTAACGAAAGCCCGGAATTCATTTTGGGCCATGGGATCTGGTACTTATTATCTTGGGCCGATAATCTGGGAATTTAAAGGGAGATCCAGACCTTAATTAATGTTGGGCCTGACCGAATGAAATTGAGTTTGGACTAAATTATTCGATCCGGAATTCAATTAATTTTGGGCCGTGAGTCCGGAATTTATTTATAAGATCCGGAATTTAGTGGTGGGGCCGATTGTATCCGGAACCGGGGTATTTTTGGCTGAGACTTTCCAGTTAGTAAAATTCAGTAGAACCAGTGTGTCTTACCAAGTATGTGTGTTGGATCAAATTGTAGGTGCAAGTAGAGACGATCGGTGCGAGTAAGAATTTCTAATCAGGACTTCAGGTGAGTCTTTCTGAACCTAAGTTTTATACAAGTGTGGTTGATGATTATTATCTAACTGTGTGTTTTTCAACTGCTTTTATTACAAAGCGAAGAGTAAGTGTGTGGCATAGTTATTATCTAACTGGGTGCTTTTCAACTGCTTTTATTTCAAAGCGAAGAGTAAGTGTGTGGCAAAATGTGTAATTTAAATGTGTGTGAACATGCTCTAGTTTGGTGTGAAATGGGGGGGGGGGTGTCCCATAATAGTATATATGAATTTGTTTCATATATGGGCGGTGTGTGCCCTATTGCGCTGTGTGTGCTCTATTGCGTTGTCACGGTGTGTGTGACTATAGCGTGTGCCAGTAGCATGTGTCACTGTGTGCATATCATTTTAAGTGTGCTTGTTATGATTGTATATATTCTTTCATAACTGTTTTATAAATTGTGATGTTTTATGGTGTGACCTGGTGTGGAGGAAACTCACTAGACCTCATGGTCTAACCCTCGCTTTTCAAAACTAAAATCCTTTTCAGGTAAGCAGGTAGTCGAAAGCTTGCTTAGAAGTTTGGCAAGGCGTGAGGCGAAGGTTGCGTATAGAAGGATTAGAAGGCTTCCCTTTTATTTTGTAGTTATGATCTCAGCTGTAGTTAGGGTTATTTCCGCAAACTCAGCCTGTAATCCTGATAGTGTGACTATGATGAGCCGTTTATGGCGTTATGAATTAAAGAGGTAGCTTCTGGCTTGTGTGTTTGGTGTGGGTTGTTACAGTTGGTATCAGAGCACTAGTTTAAGGGATTTAGGTGACCGGATGGGCCTAAACTTAAACTGTGGAGTAGGAGGACACAACTGAGATATAGGAATTCTTTACGGAAGACCTTAATCACTGAGAATTTCAGACGATGGTAGTGAGGACTCTCATGTAAGGTAAATTCAAATCACATATGGCCAATGTCATTGTGAATTTACAGGTGCATGGGTGTGCTTGATTACCGTTGTTCTGATATTGGTAGTGTGGGGATTATGGTGATTAGTGTGTGGAGAGTAACAGTAGTGTGTCAAGTTTTAACCTTGTCATGGTGGCAACGGTTTAGTGTGTTGTGCAGATTATTCATGGTGTGATGGATGACGCTATCTAGAAGGGCATTGTTTGAATGTGTGGTATGAGTGTCCGTGTGAATTAGAATCTTTAGAGTTCTTTAAGGAAAATAATTGGTTGGAGGTGAGCTCCTAATCCCTGATGAGCCTTATTTCTGAGAGTTCCCGTTGTCGGCGAACCGAGATCCTGAGAGTTTTAACTCAAAGATGGGATAGTAGAGATGTGTCCTTACTCTCTAGTTAGTGGAAGCGTGACAAGGGTGGTTGAGAAATGATAGATGTATGGACCGGTAACACTAGTGTTGGTTAACCTATTCGGGGTCGAAGTGAAGCCGTATATTTTACAAATTAGTAGTCAGGTGGTAACTGTGAGGTTAGAGCATCCAAGTGTGTGAGAAGTACCGGTACCGAAGGTTGTTTCAAAGGTAAGGAACCTGATGTTTTGGTTGAAAGTAGGGTGCCGACGTTGGTTTGCTGTAACTGCAAACGGTTGACCTTGCTTGAGCGAATAGCCTTTAACGTAAAGTGAGTCATGCATTGCATTTTCAAACAAGTTACATAAGTCCTTCATGTCAAAATATGTGTGTGTGTGAGTGGGCCTTGTAAGTTTCGGGTTTTGAAAATGAGTTGGCGTTTGCAAGTGTGTGCTTGATGGAAAAGATAAATTTATTTTTCGTAGTGTGATAAATTTCGAACTTGGAGAAATAGTGAACTATTTCACTTCTTTTGCGAGTGAGTTAAACTCTGTTGTAAAAATCATAACAATATTTGATCGTATGGTTTTAGGGTGAAAAACGATATGACCACGTTTTTGACATATCAGTGAGTGTGAGAGTCGGTCGACTATCCCAGTGTGGGTGATTTTGCTGTATTTTAAAATTTTTCACAAAGAAAGTTTCAGTGAATACAATTTCAATTGATGGACAAGGTTGCGTGTGAGCGATCCTTGAGATCGGTGTGTGTGTGTGTGTGTGGTTACTCTTTATGGAGGTGTCGTGTCATCCATATCGAACCTTGCTTTGTGGGATATTTCAAGTGTGTAAAACGATTTAAAGCATTGTGTTGTCATGCATGAAGGCTATGAACTCGCTAGGTAGTAAGAGATATCACGCTTAAGAGTGTGCATGTTCCGAGGGTGGAAAATGCGGTGGAGACGTCGATGGTCGATTCGTGACCTTGGTGTTACAGTTTAGGGAAGCCGGCGTCCAGTTGTAGTCTCAGCCTTTGGCTGTAGAAATGCTTGTGTGATGGTAGTCTTTACTCCTGTTTGTTAAGTTAACGTGTGGCTGTCGACGGGGGATGTGTCCCGGGTGATTCGAAGTATGCAAGATACTTCGAAAGGTAGCATTGTAGTATGTGGATGAAACGGTATCGGCGTGGAGCCGGAGTTGAGGTAGACCGGTATTTAGGCTGATTGTCAGGCATTGATGTTGAAGTCAACGACGAGCGTTGAGTTCGTTGTCGGGAGATTTGAAAATTCGAAAGGTTAGCCCTGGTGTGATTATTTTGTCGCGTGTGTGCGCGGAGATAAGAGGTCGGTTGGGAAAGGTGTGTATTTGTCAAGAGATTGGACCGTTTCTTTTGTGAGTATCCTAAAGGTGGGGAATTGATAGTGGATAGGTGATTTTTCCTTTGTGGTTGATATGTCGTTTACGAATGAAGTAGTTGGCACAACTCATGTGGGACATGTGGACTATGTTGGTTTACAAGGGAGCGTCTTATCGTTTGATTTATTTGAGCGTGTCTCAAGTGGATTCCTAAGAGTCGGTTGGGAATAAAGACTCGATCGAGTGAAGTAGACGGTCATAATTTGTGGTTCATCTAGTTTGGAGAAAGGCAAAGTTGTGAGTTTTCTAAATCAAGGCTTGATAGTACTTGTTTGTTACTTGTACATACGTATTTATTATTGTGTGACTGCATATGGTTTATTTATGCATAAATCTTAAGTTGTTGGTGTGATATTCATGGGGGGTGTCCCATATAGATTATTCGAACGAACTTGGTCTGTTCCCAAGGGCGGGTGTGTGCCCTAGATCAGGTCACATATGTGTAGTGACCAGGCAGAAGTCCAGTTATATGTGTGTGGATGTTGATTTGCAAGACTAATTATTGCATAATGTTTCGCAAACTCTTTCAATTATAAGTTGTGTTGGCATGGAGAAAGCATGGCCTAGTGTGTGCACAAATGATCATGAGGATTGAACCTCTAGTGTGTGGGGTTGTGTGGATAAGATGACGGTAACTTATAATTAGTGAGCATGCGAGGCATGGTGGTAATAAGTTGTTGTGAGGTTAAGTGATGGACTAGTGTTGAGATGGGGTGAGCGTAAGCGGAGATCTCTTCTCGCGATTTGTTTATAAGTTGTTCATATGTGGCAAAAATTGTGTGTGGTGATGCATGGATGCCTAAGTGGCGTGTGGTATTGTTATCCGAGAATAAAAGAATGGGGTGGCAGCTGGTGGCTAGCTATGAAGGAAATTGTGTGCTCTGGGATTGGATAGTTTATGATGTTTCGTAGTAGATACGAAATCTTTGGGAATGTTGACCTAATCCTTGTATGTAAAGGAAATGCAAAGGATTGGGTTAATATCGTTTGAGAAATGAGAAGTGTGTGGTCGCTTCGAGCATTGAGTGTGACGTCGGATTGACTTGGTTGAATTTCTCGTATGAGATGTGGTGAAACCGTTGGTTATGCATAGTAAATGTTGAAATTGCGTGTATGGAGTGGTCAATGTTGGATGAGAAATGTTCCATGCTAGCTTGAGGTAGTTGGGACGGTAGGTTGGAATAAGTGAGTAAGCGGGAAGTAGAAAGGTTGGCAAGTGGCACGGAAAGTGGGAAGCAATGTTTTCAGAACGTCACCGTCGGGTGCATGAACTTCTAGTGGGAGCATGAGAAAGAGGATTTGTGTGTATGTGATTGGTTTACGCGTTGAGGAAAGCTAGCTTGTGTGATTCTTCAAGGGTGTGCACCTTCTAGTGAGTCGTTCTTTGGAAACGTGTTTTATGTTTGAGAAGGAAGTGGAATAAAGTAGTCAAATGTAGTACTCGAGGTGAAGGACCATTGGATTAGACTTGGTAGTAGTATAGGGGTGACGTTGTGGTAAAAGCGTGTGAATTGATCGTATTCATTGGATTGTGGCCAGTTTAATTAATGTGAGGAGGTGTTATCTGCCTTAGACGTATTTTGTGTTGGAAAGTGAGGGTAGAATTGTGTGTAATCTGTTGAAGAGAATCTTAACTGCGGGTTAAGGTGATATTCAAGGTTGATTTTGTGATCAGTTGGCAAATTGAGCGTCGTTATTTTAATAAGGGATTCATGTTGTTGTGACGTTAACTTCGGTAGAATTCGTTCTTTTAAGAAGGTGAAATTGTGTGTGAAACCCTTTATTTGACGCGTTTTAAAACCGTGAGTCTAGATGTATGGATGATATTGGTACGGTTGGTGTTAGGGCAGTTTTAATGTTGATTTAAAGTTCAAGGGTTGTTTTGTATTAATTCAATTTGAGCCTTTTTAGTGAACGGGCCGTGGGCTTGTTAACCACGGGCCCATTGTATTTAATGTTGATTAGCTTTGAAAAACAAGCAATCATCTCTTTAGCTTTCTAATTCATACTGTAATATTCTCTCTGAAAGTTAATGAAAGGGATGACCAGTTGAAATCATATTTCGTATTGCTTTATCATATTCGATTTCATATTAGTTGCACGGATCTGGATTCTACAATTGGTATCAGAGCAGACGGACGGATTCAATTCAAAGCTTCATTCATCAATTTCTGGTTAGTTTGACTTTTACCCGTCTGACTATTCTTGAATTCTTGAATATTTGATTCAGTCGAAATTGGTTGTTTTTGCTTATTGGGTTGTGTTAGCATTATCGTTATAAGTGTTTCTGCAAATTTTCACATCCTAATTCATTCGTTTGATTGGTCAATTTAGCAATTTAAGATCAAAGATTTTGGTAGTGTTCTTCAACAAAAATCGAATTTTTACCATCAAAACGTGTTCTTTTTACTTAGAAATCGATTGGGTTAGTGTTAGTTTTGTGTTTGGTATTGTTTCTAATCTTTCAGGAACTAATTTGAGTAACCCTAGTTGAGAAATCGATCGAACTGAGTAAACAGCCGCAGTGTCCGGACAAACCCAGCCGCAGTTTCCGGACAAGTTCATTTTGTCCGGACGTTTGTGGTTCCATCCGGATTCTTCCAATTTTTCCGGACAACCAGTTTCTTCCGGGTAAGTCATCCATCCGGGTAAGTATCTTATAATCTCAAACCTATCCAGGTAATATTGTTCCGGATAACTCAAAGTATCCGGAAATCCAATTTTTACCCGGAAACTTCGTGGTATCCGGAAACTGCACAGTATCCGGAAACTCCATCGTACCCGGAAAACTTAATACTGTCCGGAATCCACAGCATCCGGTAAGATTCTGTTTGAATTGTTCTCTATCCGGTAACTTAAGACCATCCGGTAACCTTGGTTATCCGGACAACTCAAGTTATCCAGACTCCCTTGCTTATCCGGACAACTCTGCATAATTGAACTGCTTTCTTCAATTCTGATCCGGACACTTCCAGATCAGATCACTTATTTAGATTCCTATCCATTAAGCTAAGTTATTGTCTAACCACTCATAGAACCTGCGTTAGGACTCCACTCTTAGTGGCTTGCGTTAGGTTTTACACTTTGAATCAATCTACACGTCTGACGATCACTCCAGTGCAATTGAAGATGTCTCCTACTGAAGAAGACGAGACAAAGCTGTGTCAGGTATGTAAACCTATCTATTTAGAACTTTCTGACCGAATGACACCTCTTGCTGAACGGATAGATTCCTTCAAGGCCACCAGTAATGAACAACTACTTGAGATTAGATCACTATCTGAAAAGTTAGATGTTCAAATGCAAATAACTGAGCTGAAAATGCTATTTTAAAAGAAAAATGCAAAAATCTTTCAATAGCACCTAAAGACTCAAGGGCCAAGTTATCTGAACTTCAGTCTCAGTTTGATCAGTGCATGAATGAGAAAGAGGATATTGTTTATCAATGTTCCTCTCTTCAGATTCAGCACAAGGAGTTTGTTGCGAAAATTCTTGATCTTGAAACCAAACTCCACAAAAGGGGTCAAACTGATCAAACCATCTGTCTGAATAAACCCAAAGAGTTCACCTATTTCAACAAAGAATGGGGAATCGGATATGATAACCCACACTATTTGAAAAAGGGAAGATAGCATACACCTACTTTGTATGATTTTGGTTGTTTTGGGTTAGATAAAAAGTATCCGGAATATGCCATTAAATGGATTGATCCTCTTGAACCTGAAAAGGAAGAGGAAACCGAGGAATACAAGCGCGTACACAAACGAGGAATACAACTTCCATTTTGTTATGAACCTTTAAGTTACTCTTATAAGAAAAATCCAATGAAATACCTCTCGAATGACTACTTCGACTGCTACAAGGTTGCTACGCCCAAGGATTCCTCCAAAAAAGATGAGGACCAAGCAACTGAGGTCAAGACTGAGACGGATGAGTTTAAAATCTATGTTCCCCCTCTCATCTTGGAAGCAAAGATAGTCGAGTTGGAGGAGTCGTTTGAGAAAGAAAGGTTTAATTTTCAAAACGAGAAGAAAGAGTTAATTAAGGATCTTGAGAAACTCAAATCTGAGAAAACCGACGGTGTGTCAAGTGAGGAAAAGGAAAATTTTCAGTGGGAAATCAATACACTCTCATCAAAACTGTCTGAAATGACAAGAGAAACGATGACAGAGCACCTGAGAAATGGTCAACTCCAAGAACAGATTGACCTTCTCCAAGCTCAAAAGCAGAATTCACCTGATCTTTCTTCCAACTCATCTGACACATCCCCGTGTAAAGCTTTCATTGGAAATATCTCTTCTCAAGAAAGTAACGTCTCTTAAGACGAATGTGTTAAAAGGAATTTAAACTCTGATTTTTCAAACGCTTCCGCACCAAATTCCTCAAAGCACACAAGCACAACGTGTTCCTCGCCTTCCTCGACCGATCCAAGTCCAGTAATTCCGGATGTCCATTTTTCAGAATATATGAACTCCGAAGGTAATTTTGATGGAGAGTTTGAGTCGTTCCCTTTCGACAAACCTCTTCCGAGCCACACTGATTTTCTATCACCAATAGTCAATCATCCGGTCAATTTTCTAAAGGGTAGCAGCTCTCAAACAAAGGCCCAGCTGTGATCAAGATTTCTCAATCAAAACCAACTTCTAAACCTGTTTCTAAAAAGCAATCACAGCCGAGGCAGGAGACCGGACCATTGCCTACCAAAAATAATGTTCCTTATAAAGTCACTGACCGTACTGTGCCTGTTGTTTCGGATAAAACCGGTCGCACTAATCAAGAAAACCCAAAGTAGCTAAAGAAGGAACCTGTCAAGAAGGATGCATCAAAGTCCTTCCCAAATGCTTTTAATTCTAGAATAAACAAAAACGATTGTGCCTGGAATCATAGGAATGATTTTGTTAAAAGAGATGTTAATTTTCCAATGAAAATTTACTCCACTCAACAATTGATTCAATTATCGCACGATTGGTTGTGTTGTTCTAGTTGTGGTTGAAATAACTTTGATGACATTAACAATAATGATTGGTTATCACATGTGTAACTTATTTCCCAAACGCAAACCTCGTAATAACCAGCAAAGACACTATCAAAAACGGTGTTACCAATCAGCGGTTAAACCACAGCGGGAGACCAAGCCCACTCCTAGATGGGTTGCTCCTACTGAGGTTAAACCGGCACCCAAGAGGCAACCTGCTACAAAACCAGTTCCTCCGAAAGGTGTAAATTCTACACCTGAGAGGCAATCTGTGCCAAAACCAGTTTCCACTAACGGTGTGCAATCTGCACCTAAGGGGAAGTCCGAGTCAAAGCAAGTTCCTCCTCGAGGTGCCAAACCTAACCCTCCGGGACCCAGGAAAATCTGGGTACCCAAGGTCCGCTGAATTTGTTTTGCAGGACGGTCATGTGTGGTACTTAGACTCTGGATGCTCCACATACATGACCGAAAGGAGGGAGCTGCTCACGATCTATAAGGAACAATATTGCGAAGACGTGAGGTTTGTTTATATCTGTGCTTTCACAAGTGTTCATATGTTCAGGGGAGCATGAACCGGCATCCGGTATGTTATTCTACTGTTGAGGGGGAGCGTCACACACAATTTTTTAAATGCTGAAAAGTTTTTATGTGTGTGGATACTCCTGTGTGCATTTCAAACTACGCGCACATTCTGAGGGGGAGCGACATAAGTTTTTCTTTAAACGTTCTAAAGTTTTTTTGTGTGTCGGGCTCTCCATTGCACAACTTTGCATCATCCAAGGGGGAGCAAGTTTCTTCCCAAGCTCAATTCGAGGGGGAGCGAGAGAAGACTCATTTTTAATTCCAAACAGTCCTATTTTGGCAAAATGTACAAGGACAGAGCAATTTTTGTGAAAATCCCAGAGTATCCGGACACCTGTTGTCCAGATACAATGGTTTGTCCGGAAACTGTTGTTTTCCAATATGTTGTCCGGACACCTCTGAGTTTGTCAGTTCTGTACGTGTTTCATCACTGCCAGTCCTCAATTTGTCTCAAATTAATCCTATTAATGCAAAGGTACGCACCGTCACTTGTTTATCCGCCTCAGTTTCTAACTTTGGGTCTTTTTACAGATATTCCATGGCGGATCAACAACCTCAATCCGAGGGGAAGAGTCACACTGTTTTTCTTACAAAGTCTAAATATTTTTTCTTGTGTTGATATCACTCTCACTCCGAGGGGAGCAAGTCAATCCCCATGCATGTTTTGAGGGGGAGCAGGATAATATCAGTGCTTTGCGTATGCCTGAAGCCCTACCTGTGATAGCATATAGATGAGAGTTAGGGAATCCCATGGTCCAGCCAGCGCCGGAGGGACCTTCCCCGGGACATAGAACATGTGAGAAGGAGGGAGTTAAGATCGAAAACGAACCAAGAAAGATCGAGCCGTAAAGATAAAGAGGCTTATGAGCGAACCCAACCACGTGATATCCGGGTAGCCACATCTGCTATCCCGCCTCATACGTTGGGACGGAATATTGAAGAAGCCTCCGTGGACCCAGCGGAGCAATTGCACAACCTCCTCATCCACTCATCCGTCTCTCAAAAGACGGATGTTTCAGTACATCACGGGGATATATCACAACTTCCACCGGCCTCTCACTCGGAGGGTGCTGGTGTTGAAACAAGCGACCAGCAGCCCCCGGTCGCGACTTCTTTTCGTGCACAATCGAGTCTAGAGCCATTTGCTATTGAAAGTCCTTTGGCTAGGACACAAGAGGAGCAACACCAAGTCGAGAATCTTCGTGACTCGACCGGAACCACCGTAGTGTCTTCACCTCTAGGTGGAACACAAGGATCGGCGGGAAATCCTACCGCAGCTGCCACTTTGCCAACTGTGAACGTAAGTGGATCTGCCTCTGTGGCGGATGCCTCAACGGGAACTCTAAGTGAGCCCGACGTTACTTTACCCGACTTTGTGTCACAAGGGTCTCTGGACAGCACCCTTAAGGCTGTCCGCCAGGTTATGGAGAAGCAGATGCAGCAACATGTAGCCGTTGAACTTGCCAAAGCGATGCGTGCTATCAAAGGAAAGGGCCACCTCGTCGAAACTGAAACCACCTCTGTACCTCCACCGATTCAACCGCAACCTATCTATTCGATGGACACCCTGAAGACGATGCTTTTGGCCCAACTGCTCCAGGAATCAGATATAACCGCCTCTACTGAAGCAGACCTGATCTTAGTTCTCCGATCACAAGTCACTGTTCCATCTTCATCTATCACATCACGCCTTGACGCCATTGACTCGACCCTCAACGACTACAACAAAGCGCTCACCACGTTGTCTGAAAGGGTCCGCTCGCTCGAAGACACGTGTAAGAGTCAAGCTGGCGGTCTGAAACGTAAACACGATGACCAGGATGATCCTGATCACCGTGAGGGGGAGAAGCGACAACGCCAAACCGAGACCGTCTCCCTGATCCAGTCTGAAGCTACAACTGTGGTTCATCAGGAACCCCCAACTGCGGCAGCTACAACAGAAGCATCTGAAGCCGAGTTGCCTTTAGCAGACATGGTTATAGACATGGAGATCTCAGATGAAGAAGACCCGACGGTTGAATATCCCGAGGGTTCAACTCTGGAACTGATTGATTTTGACTCATCAGACATACCGATTCTGGACATGATAGATCCAGATTGTGAAGTCAACCCGGAGACCGAAGAAGCATGGTACGAAAAAGCCGCCAGTGCCGTAAATCTCCAGGTAAATTTGGTCTTCCCCACTGATGAGGACGACAACATTGATTATGATCAGTTCCTGCTCCAAAATTTGTATGGAGCATCCCCCGTTCACTATGCTCAGCCCGCCGGAACATCCCCAACAAGACCCGAGTCTACTACTCCTGATCTACCGACAACTACTCCTCCCACGACAGCTTCTGATCTTCCTCCCCTTCCTCAACAGCAACAAAACCGCTGGGAGAAGATCAAGGTACTTATCCTTCATCTGGAGGAATCTTTGAAAAAGATGTTCGTCCACAAGCTTCGCCCGATCGAGCCGGCCTTCTGCCTTGGTATTTACAACTCCAGCCCCGAATACCAACGGCGATATATCAGCACAATGAAGCGGTGTCATCCAGTTAGTCAAGTCAGAACCAAACTTCGGATCACAGAGGTACTTAACGTCCATTCACGACGCATCATGAGGATCGTCTACCCAGTCTTCACCGTTCGCCGCGAAGATGGTAATGAATGGAAATTTTCTGAAGCCGACTTCCAACACCTCCGACCATTCGACTTCCTAGCTATTCTGAAAGACCTTCGCACAAGAACCATCCGACCGCTTGAAGTTACAAAGGCGCTCGAAGCTGTTTGTCGATACCTGGTCCGTACCATTATGATGTCATATCTAACGGATTCTCAAATGGCTGTCGAGAACAGGGCAAAGAAGGTAAATCTGATCAAGCCAAATCTGAAAGCACCTGAGTTAAACATGTATCCCGAGAATGCTATGCTTCTGGAACCAGAATTCGGGATTGTTTACTTAAATGAGCAAAAAAAGAAGAAATTCATGCGCTTCAGTCAGGTAGACAGATTTTGTGACGGCACGCTTCTAAAGGTCAGAGATGCTCTTCGAAAGATTATTCAGCACGAGTCTAAGAATCCAAGGTATTCTTATGTTCCGAATCAGAATGAATCTATTGCTCGGAATGCCTTGGAAATGATTGAAGATCGCATCGACTATCGCCACGCCATCAGATTGTTCGAGGTACACTTCACGCTCCGCAAAAGATATGTCTTCAACTGGAGAGATCTAGAGCGCCAACTCAAACTTCAAATCAAAGGGGGAGATTGTTAGGGCAGGTTTTAATGTTGATTTAAAGTTCAAAGGTTGTTTTGTATTAATTCAATTTGAGCCTTTTTAGTGAACGGGTCGTGGGCTTGTTAACCACGGGCCCATCGTATTTAATGTTGATTAGCTTGGAAAAACAAGCAATCATCTCTTTAGCTTTCTAATTCATACTGTAATATTCTCTCTGAAAGTTAATGAAAGGGATGACCAGTTGAAATCATATTTCGTATTGCTTTATCATATTCGATTTCATATTAGTTGCACGGATAATGTTGATTTAAAGTTGAAGGGTTGTTTTGTATTAATTCAATTTGAACCTTTTTAGTGAACGGGCCGTGGGCTTGTTAACCATGGGCCCATTGTATTTAATGTTGATTAGCTTGGAAAAACAAACAATCATCTCTTTAGCTTTCTAATTCATACTGTAATATTCTCTCTGAAAGTTAATGAAAGGGATGACCAGTTGAAATCATATTTCGTATTTCTTTATCATATTCGATTTCATATTAGTTGCACGGATCTGGATTCTACAGTTGGCCTGAGGCATTTATTTTTGTGTTACGTGAATTTTCTGGGGTAAGAGTTGTAGATAACCGAAAGTGTGATAATTCGTTGGATTACTCCCTATCGTTGTAGGGTTATGCATAGTGTGAGTGATAAAATTCTTAGAGAAGCAAAGAAATTGGCATGTGCAGTTGTCCGTGAACCTTCCAAGAATAAAGATGTCTCGTGGGAAGAAAGGGGAACTAAGACCCAGGTATGACGAGTCGTTCGCCATTTCGGGAAATTCATTCGACATTTCCGTGTCGAATCTTAGGAATTGTTGGGTCGAAGAAGGCATGACCGTATTGTTAGAAGACACTCGTGTGGGCGAAAGTTGGATTAGGTGGGGGAACCGTTGGCGATTATAGATCGCAAGGTTAGAAAGCTGATGAACCATTTTCCTCGATTGATCGAAGATGGAATTCCGGGGGCGAAATTCTTTTGAGGGGAGGATGATGTAATAACCATGTATTGTTTGAGAATAAAGATTTATTTTGGGGTGAAAGTGTGAAGAATAAAACTTGAGGGTCTTATTTGTAAAGTGAGTGGAAGGTATTTAAACACTATATTAGGCTCAAAACCCTAGGATCAATCTTTTTGTGAATGGGTGTGGCGGCTCAGAGAGAAAATAGCAGAGAAAGAGAGAGTGTGGTCTCAAGAACAATTAGAGAAGAAAAGTTCATCAATCATCAAAGTTGGAAGAAGGAGGAGAAGTGGAATCTGATTCTACATTGATTTATCAGGTAATCTTTAATCTCAATTCTTGCTTTAAGAGTTCTGCTGATTTGTTAGGGTTGTTTGAGGGTTTCGCTGTTAAGAGTTTAAAAAGGGTGTTTAAAAGAAAGTAGATGATCCTAATAGAGTTAAAATAATCATCTTGTTGGAAAGAGGCTTAGTAATCGGTTTTATTGGGTTAATCTTTGACCCTAAGTTATTCTGTGTCGCATCGCCCTGTTGATTGCGAGAGTCCGGTATTTAATTAACAAGATCCGGAATTGGACTTGTTTGATAAGTGGATCCGGTATGTATTTTAAAGTGTCCGGAATTGGGTTTAAAAGAAAATGAAATCCGGAAGAGAAATAGAAATGGGTCCCAGAACTGTTTTCCATTTGGGCCGCATGATCCAGAATTGCCTTGGTGATCCGGAATGCAATTATGGGCCGGTGTAGATCCAGAATTTTTAAAGAACCGGAGCTGGACTTTTATTTTATGTAAGGTCCGGAATTATTCATACGGATCCGGAATTTATTATGTGATCCGGTGTTTGCCATGTGATCCGGAGTTTGCCGTGTGACCCGGAATTTAAAATGGACCGTAGGATTTGTAAGGTTAGTTGGGCTATAAACAAAGTAAGTCCGGTATTATTTAGTGGGATCCGAAATTTAACTAAAGCCCGGAATTCATTTTGGGCCATGGGATCCGGTACTTATTATCTTGGGCCGATAATCTAGGAATTTAAAGGGAGATCTTGACCTTAATTAATGTTGGGCCTGACCGAATGAAATTGAGTTTGGACTAAATTATTCGATCCGGAATTCAATTAAATTTGGGCCGTGAGTCCAGAATTTATTTATAAGATCCGGAATTTAGTGGTGGGGCCTATTGTATCCGGAACCAGGGTATTTTCGGCTGAGACTTTCCAGTTAGTAAAATTCAATAGAACCAGTGTGTCTTACCAGGTATGTGTGTTGGATCAAATTGTAGGTGCAAGTAGAGACGATCGGTGTGAGTAAGAATTTCTAATCAGGACTCTAGGTGAGTCTTTCTGAACCTAAATTTTATACAAGTGTGGTTGATGATTATTATCTAACTGTGTGTTTTTCAACTGCTTTTATTACAAAGCGAAGAGTAAGTGTGTGGCATGGTTATTATCTAACTGGGTGCTTTTCAACTGCTTTTATTTCAAAGCGAAGAGTAAGTGTGTGGCAAAATGTGTAATTTAAATGTGTGTGAACATTGTAATAGCCGAGACCAAATGGAAGAGTTTTAAGTATTGTGGATAAATTAATAAAGCTGGAAGTTGAGGGACTTGTTTGGGTAAAAAATCACACCCTCGACCGACTTGGGAAATTCCCTCGATATGACCCATAGATATTAGTTATCCTAATCTACGACAGTCATACCCCCGACCGACAAGGATAATACCCATTATTGTCATATCGCCGACATACATTAATAACCACGATAATTGGTTATTAAAAGACATATTGGGTCAATAGTCATCTTACATCTAATAATCGCATGACACGTGTCGCACGTCGCACATAGCTAGTCCTACGTCACTAGTCTTATGCTACTAGTCTTACGTTATTAGTCTTACGTCACTAGTCTTATGTCGCTAGTTATGTGTCGCCAGTTACGACCCATCGATCTTACGTCGACAGTCTCCTGTCGTCGGACTTATATCATCCTGGTCCTGCGACCTAGTGGTCTTACGACCTAGTTCTACGACATTTTCATCCTAGTCTAACGACATTTTTATAAGACTATTCTTATATTAAGATAAGGTCTTACATGACATTTACAGTCATGTACATGGTCTTGTATGTCGGCGACGGTCGTATGCTCCATAAGACCGACGTCCAAAACTCAAGACAGTCTTACGATTACACTAACCATCAATGGTCAACAACCGTCTCTTTTGTTCATTAATGAAGGTGTACAAGCCATTATGGTACAATAGTCAATAACGGTCGATCTCTTAATGACATTGAAAACTCGACAGCGGTTACAAAGACAATCATCAAAGCGCATTTAATGTCGGCAGTGGTTACAAGACCAACCATTAAAGCTCATTAATGACCGGTGAAGCCTATATAAAGGCTGCTCCACCTTCAAGCAAAGGGGGGACGCACAAAGCTACTTACACCCACTTCTATATTTTTCTCTCAAACAGCAAGGCATTCGAACACGCAAGTATCGCACGACGACAGGTCAAACCACTCGACGACGACAGTTCAGACCACACGACGGCAGCTTATTTGGCACGTTTTACGCACGACACACGACTTTACGCACGACTGAGTTTACTTTTTCTATAATTGTAACTTATTGTACACAAAATACCTGTAACACAAGGACTGTCGCCCCTGATTGGCGACTATAGTGCACTGTCGACTCTAACCATGTCGACCGCGGTTTTTTCCCTCGTTTTGGGGTTTTCCGCGTCACCAAATCTCTTGTCTCTTTTACTTTTTCCTCGCAATTGTGTTATCTGGCTTGAGATACGTTTCTTTAGTTGTTAAATGTCCACATCGACCTTAAGTTGTACTTTTGTTCGATTTTTGGCATTAACAGTTTGGTGCCATCCGTGGGACCCATCTAGAGAAAATCTCAAGCCAACACTCATATCGCTCTAACGATCTTGTAAAGTTTTTTTCAGGTATATGGCAAATTGTCAAGACCCCTGATTCAACTTCAATCGGAATCGAGTACGGCTCGAAGCCAGATTCAAGCCCTGAAAAAAATGCTTCGTCAAAGTATCGAATGTATCGCATCATCCAAAGGACTCGGGGGCTCGGAACACCCTTCACAAACTGAAAAATACCACATTTAATTTCAAAAGTCCTCGGAAAAAGGCGCTTATCGACTCCATGTTACGGTAACTGTGACGTCCCACTTAGAACAACTCTATATATATACTCTAAGTGTACTCTCCTCGTTTAACTATTTTGATCTAATATATGATCGTTGATTCAAGCATCAAAAGATCATTGGTCAAAACCAATGACCACCCCCGATTTTTACATTGCAGGCTCGCAAGATCATATAAAAACAGGTCTTACGATTTATATCATGAGAAACAAAAGTCTCTAGGACTTACATCACAGGTCTTACGATTTACATCGTGAGAAACCAAAGTCTATACGACTTAAAAAACACAGGTCCTGCGATTTATAGTCGTCAATAAAAGACGAGTCGCATTTTTTTTCATGATCGCCAGTGATGGCAAACGCAGGTTGTGATTTATAGTCGTCGATAAAAGACGACCCACATTTTTTGTGATCGCCAGTCACGACAAACACAGGTAAAAATTCTCGGTCGCCAATAAAAGCGACTCGCATATTGAAATCTCATCGCTAGTCATGGCATATGTCTTCAATAAAGACGACTTGTACGATCACCAGTCATGGTAAGATGCGTGTCAAAACACAAAAGTCACCAATAAGTGCGACTCGCACATTTTTAATCTCAGGATTGCCAATAAAGACAAGTCGCAAGATTAACTGTATAATCACGAGTAAGGTAAACTTTTCACCAAGTAGGAAGGTCCTTATCGTATCTCAGAAGTCGTGGGTAAAGGTGCCTATCGGCTCCAAACCCTCGACGGTCGAGATATCCCACGCAGCTGGAATGCAACGCATCTGAAAAGGTATTTCTTCTAAGTCCTTTTCCTTATTTCATACGATTTTTTATTCATCACGACGATTACTGACTTAAGCATCGGAGGGTCGTTGGCTAGCCAACGACCAACCTCTGACATTGCTTTATCGCAGGATCGCACGACATAAGTGACTAAGTCTATCGTATGACTTCAGTAAAATTGCACGATATAAGCAATCAGTTTTATTAGACGACTCGATTGTATAACTACAGGAACACATGATTCAAGTTCATCGTATGATCAAATCACACGATCGTAAGGCGACCCCACAATCTAAAGTTCTTTAACTTAGAAAAATTTCATGTTCTGAATGAAAGCTTTGATCGCATGCGTCTAGGTTTGCTTATACGATTAAAAAATACGAATGTCTTATGACTTACGTTCTATTCGTTATATTACAATGGATGCCCAAGTCACACGACTTCCTGTTTATTTTTATACTTAATGAATTTTTACAGTCGATATTACATCTATCCATGACATGTATGAGTCGAAATAAAACTCAGGTTAAATAGAAAGGTAAAATTTTTACCGATTATCGCTAAAGCAAAACTTACACAACGTAACATAGGTCTCTAACGACCGTATCGGCTCGAATCGCCAGATCATAGGTACCTAACGACCATATCGGCCCGGAACGCCAGATCATAGGTCCCTAACGACCATATCGGCTCGGAACGCCAGATCATAGGTCTCTAACGACCATATCAGCTCGGAACGACGGCAGTTTATTTCGCACGTTTTACGCACGACACACGACTTTACGCACGACTGAGTTTACTTTTTCTATAATTGTAACTTATTGTACACAAAATACCTGTAACACAAGGACTGTCGCCCCTGATTGGCGACTATAGTGCACTGTCGACTCTAACCAAGTCGACCGCGGTTTTTTCCATCGTTTTGGGGTTTTTCGCGTCACCAAATCTCTTGTCTCTTTTACTTTTTCCTCGCAATTGTGTTATCTGGCTTGAGATACGTTTCTTTAGTTGTTAAATGTCCACATCGACCTTAAGTTGTACTTTTGTGCGATTTTTGGCATTAACAGGACTAAATTTGTAATTGTAGCAATAGGGTATAAAAGCCCCAAAATGGGCTCAAAACCCTAGGAATCATTGTAGGTGGCGGCTAAGAGAATTAGAAGGCAGAGAAAGGAGGTTTGGTGTTCTAGTGCAATTGAAGAAGGAAATCATCATTCATTAAAATTGGAAGGAAGAGTAGAGCTGGAGTTCGATTCTGCAAACAATTCTATCAGGTAATTCCAAAACCCAATTCTTATCTTGTTGTTATGATTGGATTGATGAGTTATATAGAGAGTTTTACTTAAAAGTTGTAAATGATACCTTGAGAGAAGGATTAAGCCCTCTAATTGTGTTTGAGTAGCAAAGAATTGGAGGAAATGGACTTAGCATGTTTAGTAAGTCGTTTATCGCATTATCACACAGATTAAGGGGATTTGAGTAGGATTTTGTCTCTGAAAAACGTCCCAGCATCATACCCGGTAAGTCCCTGTGATGAAGGTTACCGGGAGAGAACCCGGTATGTATGTGAGTCCCGGTAAGTGGTGATCCGGTAAGTCAATTACCCAGTAAGTGTTATTTTTCCCGGTAAGCTAAGTAATGTCCGGATAGTTCCGGTAAGTGTAATCGTACCCGGTAAGTGTGTGTGACCCGGTAAGTAGCTCACTCGGTAACCTGGTGTCCGGTAAGCTAGTTTTAGGGACTGTGCAGTTTGTATTTCATTCTTTTCCCAGGTAGATCAGTTGAAAGTCATAAGTAAAGTAAGAAAGATCTTAAACCCACCAGGTGAGTTTTCTAACTAAAATACGTGACCTTTAACGTGTTTTTCTAAAGCGAGTATATGATGAGAAATGCCATGTTTTGTTCCTATGCTTTTAACTGCATGAACGTTTATTTAAAATTTTATATGAGATGTATGCATACATTGTGTGAGACGTAAATTGGCTATGTCGGGGGGGTGTGGCCCGCCAGTGCTCATGCCGGGAGGAGTGACCCGTTTATGCCATGGGAAGAGTGAACCTATAAGGCAGCGTGAGACTGACTCGTCGTCACTCTTGAGTGACTTCAGAGTGCCAATTTACGGGTGCGGACAATGTCCGTGAAGGATTATATATGAGCAGATATGTGAATGTTTTATATTGAAAATTATAAATTGTTTTAAATGTTTTGAGAACTGCCAGGAATGACTCACTAGACCTCATGGTCTAACCCTCGCATTTTCAAATTAAAACCTTTCAGGGAAACAGGTAGCGAAAGGCTCTGCCAAGTGAGCAGGGAGGTTAGTGAGAAAGCGCGGTAGCGATAGTGACACTATTATTCAGTTTTAGATTTATTCTCAGTTGTGTAGGTTGTTTCCGCCAACCAGATTTTGATATTATGCAAGGAAATTTTCGGACCCGTTTTTGGGATATTCCATTTTATAAGATTTGCATGCTTTATTTTGTTTGGGTTGTTACAATTGGTATCAGAGCCATAGTTTAAGGGATCTAGGTGACCGGACGGGCCTAGACTTAAACTTTGGGAGTAGAAATCACAATTGAGAATCAGGAAATGCGTTAGGAGAGCACTAATGTAGAAATAAGACTAATTGGGTACCGAGGACAGTCATGTAAGGTAAGCTTGGGGTTACACCTGGCCAGTGTAATTACGAACTTACAGGTACATGTATGTGCTTAAATTGCCTTATTATTCCGGTGCATTAGTATTAAATTAGTTTAATTGTTGTGCACCAGTAATCAAGAATGTCTGTGTTAGCCCCAAGTATACAAAATGTAAAAGTATTGAATATATTACAAGTCTGAAGACCACCAAAGATCCGGCAGAAGACTTAGAAGAAAATCAACAAGAAGACCACCAGAGATCGACAGAGCTCTGGCAGAACCATCAGAGCTCGACAGAGCTCTGGCAGAAGACTTCTTCTGTTCCACCAGAAGAACGGTTCACACCAGAAGACAATCAGAGCTCTGGCGTAAGAGCTCTGGTGATTGAAGACCTCTGTGAAGCTTAAGTCTCATAGAAATCTCTAAGTGTTAGACACGTGTCCGTACTTTCCACGTAAGCCCTAAAAGGACGGAGACACACTTTCCACGTGTCACCTCAGGGTTAGATAGTACACTGTCTTCACTTTATCAGGCTATAAATAGGAATGTAGTGGAACACAAAATAGTAAGCTTTTGGAAAAATTGTTTTCCACAATTGTGAGAACACACACTGCTACATTCCACACCACTACCACTATACAATTTGTTTCCTGAGAGATTTCAGAATACACACACTTGAACGTGTTTTTGGTGTTATTCATTGTTATCAATATACGAGCAGCTTATTTACTTGATCTTGTTATCATCTTACTGTTCACTATTGATACTCTCTTGTTACATAATCGTTTACACAATCACTCACATTTAATAGCTTTATATAATGCTTCTGCTGTCTGTTTTATGCTATTTATGTGATACAACGTGAATCTGTGAACCAACAATTGGTATCGGAGCGGATTGATTTGCTCAAATCAAACGATCTAATCTAACCAGGTTGATTCATTGTTGTTGATTGTATCTGTTCTTCAAAAGCTTCAAAATATACTATGTTTTTACTGTTCAAGGTTTAAAACAAGTGTTTAGAGTTCTTTAATCCCTGTTTAAAGCTTTCTAAATAGTCTGAATATCTTCTCTACTCAAGTTACTGTTTCATTGGTTACTGTTCATCTTCTTTCAGTTTAAAATCCTTTTTAAATCCTTCAAAACCTTCGTACCCTATTTTCTGAACAATATTAATGCCATCTACACAGCTGGTTCTCTGACCAAACCTCCTACTCTTCTGAGAGATGAATATCCTCAATGGAAGATTAGGATGGTTAATTTCTTTGATGGAATGGATAGAGACCTCATGCGATCTGTCACAAGCGGACCATTCCAACCTATGGTTTTGGTTCCTCGTGTACCCGCTACAGAAACTACTGCTGAGGTTCCAGCTCACTTCGATGTTAAAACCACCGGGTTTACTGATGAAGAAAAGCTAAAAATGGAAAATGACCTCAAGGCAGTTAGACTTCTGATTATGGCCATTCCCAACGATATATTCCAAGAACTAGATTCATGTGTTACTGCTAAAGAAATCTGGGATCAGCTTCTTAATCAACTTGAGGGTGGTATCAAGACCCAAAAGAACAGAAGGACCCAATGTATTAATGAATACAACGATTTAAAGGCACTTCCTGAGGAAACCTTACAACAGACCTACAACAGATTCAATGTTTTAATAAACAAATGCAAGAAATGTGGGGTTGTTCGGTCGAAGGAAGATAACAATGTTCTGTTCTTGAAAAGTTTTAATGATGAATGGTTGAATCTATCCATGTCTCTACAAGCTAACCAAGATTTGGATGCATGGTCTCTTACTAAGGTGTATGGCACTCGGGCCACACAAGAGAAGGATGTTGTCAAACAAAAGGGCAAATCCACCATGGCAGGTCAATAGCTTTGATCTCTGACTCTAAAACCCCCACTGAAGGGAAATCCACCAGAGAAAGCTCTAGCAGAGAGAAGAAGAAAGAGAAGGCTGTAAGAAAGAAGGGAAAGAAAAGTCTAGTTGCTGAAAGTGATGCTGAGGAAAGTTCATCAGAGGATGATGATATCAATGCTTTCGCCCAATCTCTTGCCTTAATAACTCAAAAGTTTAACAAGAGATTTGGCAACAAAGTATTTGATAGAAGAGGTAGATATGAGAGAGAAGAGAAAGACGAGAAAAGAGGTTATGCTGCACCTCACCACCAGAGTAACAACAACAGAGCTCCAACAGAACACAGACCTCAACAGAAGTACAATCCTCCAGCCCTCAGAATCAAGCAGATGCTGCCCAACCCATCAACAAGAATGATGGAAGATGCTTTCGATGTGGCAAACCCGGCCATTTCTCTGCTAATTGTAAGGGTAGACAGGTAAAAGACCAGGACTACTACAAGAATAAATATAAGTACAATTACAGAGAGAGAAGCTATGTTGCCGAGATAGAGAATTGGATCTCTGACTCGTCCTCTGATGACGAACCAGAGCAAGCCAATTTCTGCGGGGTTGTTGTTGATGACAAGAGTTTAGAAGAGGTAGCTGATTGGATGACTAGAGAGATGCCAGAGAGAACAACAAAGGAAGACATATCTCAGATTGCATGTGCTCTTTCTATAACGGAGCCAAATGACAGAGCGCTGGAGACCACTAGACCCAGTGCCAAGGTATGTTCTACTTCTGAATCAAAATCAGACTCCGAGCTGGAGATGCATGTTTCTTTACTAACAGAGGAATTTCAACTTTTAAAACAAAAGCTCTCTGAGGAGAAAGAGTTGAGAAAACTAGCACAGAAGGATCTGTCCTTATACAAGAGAGAGAAAACTCACTTGGAACAGGAGAAGGAAGAGATCTCAAAAGAAAAGGCTGAGCTAGAGGTTTTACAAAAACAGAAAGAAAACTCTTTTTCTAAAAAAGTTAAGGAATATGAGGAAGTTCTTAAGCAAAAGGCTGAAGGGGTTAAAAAATCTGAATATGAAAGGCTTAACTCTGTTGCTCTAAAGGACTATTTTCAAAAAGAGAGAGAGGTTTTGCACCAATCTTTGCAGAGAAAAGAGATCATGATTAAAAAGTACCAGGATGCAGAAGATGTGCACAAAAAAATCAATTCTCAGAAGGATACTCAAGGTCTGGGTTTCAAAGACCTTGTTCCCTTCGCTGGAAGGAAGAAGACATCTCTGTCCTCTGCCTTCTGTGTTGGGAAAATCCAAGAAGATGTGATCTTTGGTACTGCAGTTTTTAAAAGAGCCAAAACCTCAGATGTTTCAAAGCCAAAAAGATTGAACTTCATGAACGTAAGCTATGACTCCTTGGATCAAGAAAAGGTTACAAAACCATCTGCAAAGTTTATTCTCGATCAAGGAAAAGATGAGATCTCATTTCCTGAGTCTGTTAAAAGTCTTGACCCAAAAGAAAATTTTCACTTTAACTCTTTCAAGGGCCAGAAGTCTATTACTTCTGTGGCTAAGCCCTCTGGTGTTAAATCACAGAGTGATCTCAACCCTGAAGCCCCAGACTTCTCCCCAACCTCTGAATCAATAAGAACATCTTTTGAAGAGGATATTAAAAGAGTTCTCGAGGAAAATGCTGCATCTTATGCTTTAAAACCAAGACAAAGAAAGTTCAAGTCCACCAGAGCAAATACTGATTTACCCAAAGAGTCCAACACCTCCACCAGAGCCACCAGAGACTTTCTAGGCTCTGACAGTGACTCTGATTCTGAGGTAGATGAGCAAATTTTCTGTGCTCAAGAGAATATTTTGCACAAACCCAAGAAGGTATCGGTTGGGTCTGGAGAGCTGAAAAATGTCTCATTCTTTAAAAACCAATCCAGATTTATACCAGTACCTGATTTTAAAAACAAGGGTATCAGGATTCTTTCTTCTGATGAGATAGAAGAGAAGAAAAGAGAGAAAGCCAAGAGTATTCTAGTGAACAATACCTCTGTTCCATTTGCTTATAAACCAATCAAATTTACTCCAGAGCAAAAGGGCAAATGGATAGTCAATGACAAACTTGTTCCCAACTCTGTTGTAAATCAAGGAAGAAACTCTTTTTGGCCCAGTGAATCTATTCCAAGGAAAAATGGCAATTTCAAGAAGACAAACCAGGACAGAATGTATGCAAAGACATCTGGTCCTAAAGTTTTTCAAAACCAAGTGCCATTTAATCAATAGTTTTTGAAAAGTAATAGCAATGTGCACCAATCTTTATGTTCTATCAATTGCAATTGCATACAACTGTTGTTAAAGTTACAGAATAACTTGAATGGTCCCCACTGTGTTCTGAATCAGTCATTTCAAAGGAAAAATCCCAAGACTGTTCAAAATACACAGAGAAAACCCTCTGGCACACCATCACAGAATGGAAAGCCAGCAGGTAAGTCTAACACCCCCAAGCCTAACAAGAAAGGACCCATTATGCAATGGGTACCTAAAAACAACTAATCTGTCTTGCAGAAGCCTCATGTGCAGATATGGTATTTAGATTCAGGATGTTCCAAGCACATGACAGGCAATAAGGAGCTGCTGACTTCATTCAAGAACAAAATGGGAAGTGCAGTAACCTTTGGAGGAGATGGTCGTGGACAGATTAGAGGTTATGGTGTGTTAAATAATGGTGGTGTTTCAGTTTCAAAGTGTTGATCCAAACCCTCAGTGATTTGATAATGACCCTCTCTTATATACTTAGTGAAAATTGTAAGTAAACAATATGTATCAGAGTTTCACTATCGCTGATAAATACTAAGATCTTCCAGTACCGCTGATAGGAACTCTCGCTTTTTAAATTAAACATTCAGCGAACACTGTTCATCATTAATGCGATGAGTCTGTTCAGTCATTATGATGATCGCTGATAAGTTAGTTGTTTACTTATGATCCCTGAAGACAAGTTTCACGTCAACATAGGTTCTACGCTGAAGTCGAAGATCAAGCTCAAGAACCAGCGACAAGTCTCCTAATGAACTGATGCGGATCAGCGAAAACTCAGATTTGTCCACTCAACGTGAAGTATCAAGTACAAGACTTCAGCTATCGCTGAACTTTATCATTCGCTGAATAGAAAATGATAATCGCTGAATCAACGAAAGCTGATCATGAAGTCCTCCGTACAAAGTACTTTTGTCTTAACCACCCTTGCACGACTCCGTACGAATTGTCAGAAAAGAACCTCCGAATATCTGAAATCGTACAATCACTCTGATACTACACTATTCATCCATATGGCTACTTAGGTTGTCACCAAAGGTCAATGACATGCAACCAACCAGCTGATGACACGTGTAAAGTGTATACTGACTTGCATTAAATGCATGCATTATATAAAGAGATGAACTCACTTCATTTGAAGTAACTTGCTAACTCTGGACAAGTTCAAATCTCTTATCTCAGATAGGTTATTATTAGTAATTTCCTTATCTCTCTTAGTGCAAGAAACCTTAGTGTTCCAACTTGTTTAGATTTAGGTTTATCCTTAATCTTGTCTCCGCAACAAGCTGTAAATTGTTAATGATTTATCAATAAACAATTTAGAAAAGTAAAATCTGTGTGTTTGTATTCAACCCCCCCTTCTACAAACTTGTATAGGCCTTCGGGACCAACAAGTGGTATCAGAGCAGATTTGTTTAATCTCATAAACAAGATCTAATCTAAGATTTTTCTCTTCCTTGCTATTATCTGAAAATGGCCACCAACTCAAACACACATTATATAGACAATGGTTCTCTTGCAAAACCCCCTAGATTTTCCAGAGACAACTTCAACTTGTGGAAAAATAGGATGACACTCTTCTTATAAGGTGTAGACCCTACTATACCTTACTATCTTGAGAACGGCCCACACATCCCTGTAACAATTGATCCTTTAGTTCCAGCCACTGCAAATAGACCTGCTATTCCAGAAAGGCTGATTCCTAAAGAAATCCATCAGTGGACCGACGAAGATAAGAAGAAAGTGGCTATAGATACAAAAGTCAGATCCATACTATCCATGGCCCTTCCTGACGAAGTCTACCATTCCGTCATGAACCTGAAATCATCAAAAGCCATGTGGGACACAATATGTGTTCAGTATGAAGGAACGTCTGAAGTCCAGGACTCAAGAAAGATCAACCTGGTAAGACAATATGAAAGCTTCATTTCTGGTAAGAATGAAATTCTCTCTGAAGTTCACCAACGTTTTAATTGCTTAATTATAGATCTGAAAACTGTTGGTAAGGAATATTCTAACTTTGAAGTGCTGATAAAGTTTCTAGAATGTTTACCTGAGAGCTGGGACAATTATTCCATGTGTCTCAAGCTGTCAAAGGATCTTAGATCAATGACCCTTGCTACCTTATATGGTACATTGCTGAATCATAAGCAATCTAGCCATCTTAAGAAGAATCTTGTAAAAGATTCCAAAAGCACCCCTGTTGCTTTAATCTCAGAGGAACCTTCTACTCAGCGACCCTCGGTCACTATCACTGAGTTAGAGAGTAACTCTGAAAGTTCATCAGATTCTGATTTTTTAGATGATGAATCCTTGGCTCTCCTAACCAAAAAGTTCAGGAGATTCGCCAAGAAGAAAATGTTTAGAAAGAACAAACCTCTTTCCATAACCGACAAGCCTAAATCATCAGCTTTTGTTGATAAGGCTACTGCTACTTGTTTCAACTGCGAAAAGACAGGTCATTTTGCTAACGAGTGCAGGTCTAAGAAAGTTTCTAGACCCTCAGCTTTTACAAAGAAATCCTTTGTTCCAAGGAAATAAAGACGATAAATACTCAAAGCTGAAGGAGAAGTATGCAAAGCTGAAAAGCTTTAAGAAGAAAGGAAAAGGCCTGATGGCTGACTATGATTGGGCTGCTTCTGATGAAGAAGCATCATCATCTTACTCTGAAGATGATGAAGCAAATCAATGTCTCATGGCCAAGATTGAAGAAGAGGAAGAAAGTTCAGACATTCCCTCCACTTCAACATCTGTCATTCAGGTATCACCTTCTTTCTTTACCAATATTGCAAATATTGATGAAGCTGATAGTCTCCGTAAGATCGATCTCTTGACTAGAAGTTTATACGAAGCCATGAACGGCAAAACTGTGGTTGAAAACCAAAATCTTGATCTCGCTGAAAAGCTTAAAAACCGCCACCTTCAAATAGAAAAGCTTTCTAAAATTGAAGAAGATTTTAAAGATCAAGTATATTTAATTCAGCTAGTCAAAATCGAAAGAGCAGAAGCTATCGCTGCATTAGAGGCTGAAAAAGCTACTGTTGAAGGATGGTGCAATTCTTCAACAAAGATCACTTAGATAATTAAGGCTCAGATTCCTCTGATGATAAACGTGGTATGGGTTATAAATATGATACTCCAAAACTAACCACTGAACGTTCAATGCTTAAAGTTGGAACGTTCGTATCCTCAGTCGCTGACACTTCATCATCTCAGTGCTCCTCGTCCATTACACCAATCCCTGAGGAAACGCCTACCTCCTCCAAAGGTAAGGAGAAAATGGTTTATTCAAAACCTACCTCTGTCTCTAAAGACAAAGGTAAAGGAATTGTTATTTATCAAAATCCTCAGAAGGGTACCTTAGTACCAAAGCTGAATGCTTCTAAAGCCTCAGTGACCAACCCCTCTGGATCTAGAAAGCTGATCTCTGGATCTATTCAGCGATCTACTCCTAGACTCAGAGTGGATGTCCTTGGTAAGAAATATGAAGAACAGAATGTTCGTCCCATTTCTAAAGCCAATAGTTTACTTGGTGCTGGCACTTCTAATTCTAAATTAAAAGCTCAGCATACAAGTGGTCCTAGAACTACCTTTAGTTATAGGAAATGTTATCACTGTGGACTTACCGATCATATTGCTAGTAAGTGCCCCACAGCCACCAAAGCTGAAAAGATAGCTAAGGTGAAGATTGCCCCCAAGGCAAAGAAGACCAACCCCGATGCATATCAGGTCAAGGTGACTCCTACCACTGAGGTTAAGAAATTAACCAAAGTGAAGAAAGACAAAGCTGAATCTTCAAATGCTGCGAAGACTGCTGAACCTTCCATTCCAACTACTTCCACTGACAAACGTGTATACATGGTTAAGTGGGTACCTAAGAAAAAACTAATCTTCCTTTGTATTGCAGGTTAAGAAGGGTATCTGGTATCTCGATAGCGGATGCTATAGACACATGACTGGAAAGAAAAACCTGCTCGCTGAATACAAGGAAGAGAAGGGTCCCTCTGTAACTTTCGGTGGAAATGGAAAAGGACACACCCGAGGGTATGGTGTACTTTCAAATGGTACAACCTCCTTCAGAAGAGTCGCATATGTTGAAGGGCTGAAGCATAATCTTCTGAGCATCAGTCAGCTTTGCGACATGGATAATAAAGTGATTTTCACTAAGGAATCCTGCTTTGTCACTGACAAAAAGGAGAAGATAGCTCTCAGCGGTTATCGTTTGGAAAATGTTTATGTAATAAACATGGACTCAACAACCACTGAGAACTCATGTTTCTTCTCAAATGCATCTTCTGATGTTAACTGGCTATGGCACAAGAGGCTCTCGCATCTAAATTTTAAGACACTGAATACTCTTTCCTCCAAAGAGTTAGTCACTGGTCTACCTCAGCATTCATACGCCAAAGAATCTTTATGTTCAGCGTGTGAAAAAGGGAAGCAGACCAAGGCAAGCTTCAAGTCAAAGCAAGTCTCCTCTACAACTACTCCATATGGATTTGTTTGGCCCTGTTAACAAACAATCCATCGCTGGAAAGAAATATACGCTGGTCATAGTTGATGAATTCTCTCGTTACACATGGGTAATGTTTCTCCGTTCTAAGAGTGACACCCCTGAAGAACTCATCACCTTTGTTCGGAAAATGGAAACTCTGAACAATATGACTGTTCGCTCAATAAGGAGTGATCATGGAACTGAATTCAAAAATAGTTCTCTTGATTCCTTCCTTGAGAGTAAGGGTATTTCTCACAACTTTTCGTCAGTGAGAACACCGCAACAAAATGGAGTCGCTGAAAGAAGAAATAGAACAATTATTGAAGCTGCACGTTCAATGCTCAGCGATTCTCACCTGCCTACTCAGTTTTGGGCAGAAGCTGTGAACACGGCTTGTTTTACGCAAAACAGGTCGCTGATAGTTAAAAGATTCAAGAAGACAGCCTATGAACTTTTTCATGGGAGAAAGCCTTCAATCAGCTTTCTTCACATCTTTGGTTGTCAGTGTTTCATACTGAACAACAGAGATGCCCTTGGAAAGTTTGATCCTAAGGCTGATGATGGAATCTTTCTTGGATACTCCTCAGTCTCCAAAGCCTTCAGAGTCTTCAACCATAGAAGACAAACTGTAGAAGAAACTATTCACGTCACGTTTGACGAATCCCGTTCAGCGAACTCTAAACCGTCCGCTGATACTGAAGAACTGAATCAATGGATGTTTTCTCATCTTGGTGATTCAGAAGAAGTTCCCACTCCTCATGCTCACACCGTAGAAAATGATGGTCCTACTATCATTCCAGATATGCAGAATAGTGAAGCTGAAACATCTTGGGTCTCAGCTGTTCCTATAAACACTATACCTACAGTTGATCCAAATATCTCAGAAATTCCATCTATTTCTCAGCAATCAGTGAATGAAGTGACAAATGCAAACATTCCTCTCTTAGCTGATAATCCAGAAGTAGCTGAAGCTTCATCTTCAGTTTCTCCAGTTCAGACTGAGTCAACGACGTATGCTCCGGCTCAGCGATGGACTGTAAATCACCCAATTGATCAAATTCTTAGTGATCCAAACGCTGGTATTCAGACTCGTAGAAGTGCAGGTAATATTTGTTTATTTGTTAACTTTATTTCTCTAACTGAACCAAAGAAAATAGATGATGCCCTCAGAGATCCAAACTGGGTCAGCGCTATGCAAGAAGAGCTGACTGAATTCGAAAGAAACAAAGTTTGGAAACTCGTTCGTAGACCAACTGACAAAACAGTGATAGGCACTAAATGGGTCTATCGAAACAAGTTGGACGAACATGGTACTGTAACTCGCAACAAAGCTCGTCTTGTTGCTCATGGATACAGACAAGAGGAAGGCATAGATTATGACGAAACCTTTGCTCCAGTAGCAAGACTTGAATCTATTCGTCTTTTCTTAGCATATGCTGTACACAAAAACTTCAATGTACATCAGATGGATGTTAAGTCAGCGTTTCTAAATGGAAAGCTGAATGAAGAAGTTTATGTGGAACAACCTCCAGGATTCTCAGATCTTAAGCGTCCAGGTTACGTTTATAAACTGGATAAGGCACTTTATGGCTTAAAGCAAGCTCCTCGTGCATGGTATGATACTCTCTCTACTTATCTCCATATTGAACATTTTGAGAGAGGTAAGATTGACAAAACTCTATTTTTTAGAAAAGTGAAAGGTCATATCATTTTAGTTCAAATATATGTTGATGACATTATATTTGGTTCTACTAACCCTGAGCTTTGTACTCGTTTCGCTGATAGAATGAAAGATGAGTATAAAATGAGTATGATGGGTGAACTAACATATTTCCTTGGTCTTCAGATTAAGCAAACCGAAAAAGGAACTTTTATTAATCAGGGAAAATATGTTAAAGATATGCTGAAGAAATTCGACTTAACTGAAAGTTCAGCTATGAAAACCCCTATGGCACCACCGCTGACACTTGATAAGGACACAAAGGGTGTTCCTGTCAATGTCACGCTGTACCGTGGGATGATCGGCTCACTATTGTATCTTACAGCTAGCCGACCCGATATTATGTTTGCAACATGCTTGTGTGCACGATATCAAGCTGAACCTAAGATATCTCATATGAAAGCTGTAAAGCGAATCTTTCGATATCTTAAGGGTACAACGAATCTAGGTTTTTGGTATCCCAAAGACTCAGGATTCGATCTAACTGCCTATTCAGACAGTGATTTTGCAGGTTGCAAAATGGATAGAAAAAGCACCACAGGAGGATGTCATCTCCTGGGTGGAAAGCTGGTAAGTTGGACAAGTAAGAAGCAAAACTCAGTGTCCACTTCCACAGCTGAAGCTGAATATGTAGCCGCTGGAAGCTGTTGTTCTCAAGTCTTGTGGATGAGAAATCAGCTACTAGACTATGATCTTCAGCTCTCCAAAATTCCAATCTATTGCGACAGCACAAGTGCGATCGCTATAGCCAACAACCCAGTGCTACACTCAAAGACAAAACACATCGAAATCAGATATCATTTTATCAGAGATCATGTGATGAATGGTGATATAGAACTTCATTTTATTCCAACTGATTATCAGTTAGCTGATCTATTTACCAAACCTCTTGATGAGACAAGATTCAACTTTCTCATCAGCGAGCTTGGAATGCTGAACTTTGAAGGATAAAACCTTCAGCGGTTCACATTGATCAGCGATAGAATAAAATCAACGTATATAATCCATTTCATCATCTTCTCTCTGAATAAACTTGATTCGCTGATATCAATGTATGTTTTCTCTCTCTGACATATCGCATGTAAATGCAAGATTTCAAAATAAATTGCATCGCTGAATATCTCTTTCTTAACAGCGACTTTTTGAAATTTCTTAAAACCTTCACTGATATTTCTATTCAGTGCTTCATGTTTTCAAAGAGTCCCTGAGTTTTTTTTCAAAACCTCAGAGACAACCAAGAATATGAAAGGACAGTTGTGACGTCATTGCAACGGATAACACCAGGGACGATTTCTTTCTGACACACGTTTGCACGTTTCGTTCAAACTTCCAATCAAATGCAAACACGTGTCCGTGTCATGATGAAAACCTTTTCCCGCTTAAGGTTTTCTCTCTCTAAAACTCCCTATATAAACAATCTCTTGGTTTATATTTGTCTTTTACGCGATCAATCTTCCTCCGCAAGAAAAGAATTACTGTTGCATTTGTGCTCTCAATCTTCAAAGAACTGTTCATCATCTTCTTCATCAAAAACATCAAGGTTAATATGTTCTTATTTTTTTACCAAATGCTTAACTTGTTTCTGATCTTATCATTGTTTTAAACAAGATCAAACAAAAGAACTTAAAAATGAAATCATATCTTTCATGGTTTTATGAACACAACCATTTCATGGTTGTTCTTCAAGTTTTAAATCTAAATCTTAAACTTGATTCTTCATTCGTATCCATTTTTTTTAAGAAACTGGAATACAAGACTTAATGGGTGTAAAATTCGTTTTTCAAAAACAAGAAAAACCCTAATCTTCATTAAGACATTCTGTCTGAATGAAATGGACAAAATTCGAACCATCTTAATGGAAATTCTTTCCATATCAAGACAATTCTTATTTGTTAACATCTTTGGTTGAACTGATACAGAGAAATGGCAACTTCCAAGACCAATGTTACCGCTGAGACCATCTCTTCTGAATCTGAGGAAATGGAACTCTTCAAAGCCCCTCAGGTTAAGTTCGAACTGGATCAACTGGATTGGACTAAGGCCAACAACCTCTCAGCGCTTCTCGAGTTTCCTCCTCGAAAGCAAGTCACACATCTGGATGATGCTGTAAATTTTCCGAAGAACTACTGCATCTCCACAGCCCTGACCATAACACCTCCTGCCAGTCAGCGGCTCTTATCCCAGTTCTGGTACTCTGCCAGACACACTGAGCTACCCTCTGCCAAAGATTCATCCAAAACCATCGACTGCATACTCAGCGATACTGAGTATGGCACCATAAAGATCACACCCGCCATAATTCGAAAAGCCCTAAACTTTCCCAATGCCACCAAAGAAAAACCCTTCGTTCCATTCCCTGACCATAAGAAGCAAGCTGACAGAGATGCCATCATTGCTTTTCTCGACACAATGGGTTACATCTGGGACATTGGAAGGGACAAGAAGCCCGAGAAGAAGCTGACGCTGATAAAGAAGTCCAAAATGCCCAGCGAGATGAATTTCATCTTCGCTCACCTGATCAGCTGCATGACAGCGAAGTCCGGCTCTTCTGATCAAGCCGCACAACCTACGCATGCTATGGGATACGCACTGCTGAAAGGTCTACATATTGACTGGGCATCTATCATTTATGATGACCTAGTGCAAAGAGTAGATTCTGCTGCTGACCGACCAGCATGGGTTCCTTACCCAAGATTCATCAGCGCCATCTTCCAATATGGCCTGAAGGACAGCTATCCTGAAGAGGGTGACCTGAAACTTTCTCAGGTTGGCCCTAAGGTTCTCGACTTCAAGCCTGTCGCCAACGAGGTACTCTACTCTTCTCACTCTTCTAAATTCTCCGCTTTCTGTGGCTCCTTCAGCGACAATACCCATCGCTGATTCCCCGGCCACACAATCCTCTCCTTCTAAGAAAAGGAAACTCTCTACTACCCCTCTTGATTCTAAAAGGATCAAGAAAACCCAGGAGCAACCCCAGCACTCTCATACTGAAGACTCCTCAGCTCATTCTGAAGAGCTGAAGGAACGTTCCGTGGTACGCTCTGCCACACCCGTACAAGCCATCCCTATTAACCAACCTTCAGTATCTTTTAACGCTGAGGTTACAACTTTGGAACCTACCCAACCTTCTTCAGTCTCTCAAAAGACTGATGAAGTAGTTCTCAGCGAATCCAACGCTGAACTCTCAACCCGAACCCCATTCTTATCCTTCGCACCTCCCTCCACTTCTTTGGACACTCCTCCAGCTAACACTGGAGATGCCATCATTCCAGAAGCCACCGCTGAAGCTTCTCAACGAATGATGAAGACAGGACCTGCGGAGATCACCATACCTCACCGTACTTTCGAAGAGGATATGGAACATTACTCAAGAATCCGCAACTTTGACGATTTCGTCAATCCTCCTGCAGGTACAAATCAACCCATATACACTGTAACTAAACCTGAAACTTCTGAGCTTTCCTTTGTTCACAAGTACTTATGTGTTACAGGTCCTAATTTGGGAGACATCAACGAGTCTCTGAAGTCCGTGGAAACTAAGCTGACCGATCTCACCACCACACTCTCCAACAACTCTACAGCTGTAACAAACGCTGGAGAGAATCTGACGAAGCTGACTACGGTGGTGGAGAAGAAGGCTTCCACAGATGACATTAAGGGCCTTGATAAGACGCTCAGCGATTTTGCCAAGGTGCTCTCTGACATCTACACTGACTACACCAGCCTCAAAAACTCAGTTTCGACCGTGTCCAGCGAAGTGACAACGCTGAAGACATCGGATGGAAAACTCGAGGGTGATATGTCAGCGGTCAAGACCGACTTGGGCTCTGTAAAGACCGACGTTGGTTCTATGAAGACAATGATCGAGACGCTGGTCAACAAGGCAAATAATCCAGCTCCTGCTCCTGCCCCTGCCCCTATTTTGGAATCCTTCACAGCGGCGGATCGCACAGAGCTGAAGAAAATCACGCCTGCTATTTCTGGCCTAGAAGATAGAATAGCAAAGCTTGAAGGTTGTGTGAAAATCTCTGGCCCAGAAGACAGAGATAACACCAACGCTGAGTCTACTCATTCCTCCCCCAATCATGAGAAAGAGGGGGAGAAGAGCGCTGAACATTCCGGTGAGAAGAGCGCTGAACATTCCGGTGAGAAGAGCGCTGAAGATCTGAACAAGAGCGCTGAAGATCTGAACAAGAGCGCTGAAGACCTTTCCCATGATGAATCTATCAGGGGAGAGAGGAATAAAGATCTGATCGCTGAAAAACCTCAGGGAGATGAAAACCCTGAGGGAACCGAGAAGCTCGCCTCTGTATCTGAGGGGGAGCAACTCGAAGAAGATGCTGAGGAATCCGAAGCAGAAGAAGATGAAGACATCGACATCCCTGAAGATGAACCATCCTCCTCTCCAAGGAAGGATGATGATGATGATGATGAAGATGACGATGATTTCTTTGTTGTCAAACCTGCTCCTCGAACCAAAGCTCTTAAAGGTATTTCAATAAAAGAACCTTCACGGGAGAAGACAAAGACAAAGCCCTCAGCCTCTGGCGCTGAGAAAGGCAAAGGCAAAGGCCTCGCTGAAGATGAAAATCTGGCGATCTTGCTTGAAAAGCCGGTTTGTCAGGTACACTAAACTTTACTTATATTCCTTCCCTGAACATCTCTATACACAATCAGTTCTCTTCTCCACAACCTCTCTACACATCCACATTCTTTTTCTATCTTTTCTACCCAAGTTCTTCTACCCAGTTCTTATTTGTAAGATCGCTGCGTTTCAGCTAGTCCTCTCCCCTGTTTGAGGATGTCGCTGAAGGTTCTAATTTTGCGACTTCACAAATAAAGCCAGCTGCTGCTGATGAAATAATCCCAGTCTTAGATTTGATCTCTGAGACTGATGAACCAGAAGAACAACCTCTCTCGCACAGAAACAGACCTTCATCAGCTCCTCAAAAGCTGAGTGAAGAGGATCAAAAGAGAAGAGAGGAAATAATAAAGCGATTCTAGGATCAGCGAATCATTCTAAGGCGTGATTGATAACTCTATTTTTAGAGTTATTATTTCCTTTTATTTTACATTTTATTTTGTCAATTTTAGCCATTTCACCTCTTAAAAACCCCCAGTCTTGGCATATTTTTATAAAAAGGGCAAACGAGGCGAGTTTTAGTGTCAAACAAATTATTTGGTGGATTTTGGGTGGTTTTCACATTTTATTCGCAGTGAGATGAACAATGCCCACTCCAACTGCCCACTGCTGATACTGGATAAAGACAAAAAGAAGGTTTTGATGAAAAGCATGGTTGCAAAAGCATGGAAGCTTCAGGGGCAGGTTAAAAGAATGGGAATATTTTAATCTAGGCATGCAAAGGAAAAGCATGACAAAAAGAATAAACAAATCAAACCTACATGCCTAGAGACCAACTTTTTGGAAGAACTATTGGGTAAAGATGGAGGTCAAGGGTTAAGGAGCTAAGCATAGGATTTTGTGTTCCCTTAACCTACAGATTTGCAAAGAAGAAGTCAATACCCAAGATGCCAAATTTCAGCTATAAAAGAAGACCATGGGCATTCATTGAAATTATCTTCATCTCTTGGATCCATCATCTTAGAGCTTGTCATTACCGTCTTCTTTGTATAACATTCTAAATTTCGTAGTCTAGCTTTGTGATAGTTAACTTTTCTTTTTCTGCAGTAATTTAGATTTAAATTCACGTATTGTTTTCAGTTGTAGTTTCGAACAGTGGGCAACTTACGTTCCCCACTGTGAGGATAATTTCAATTCACTCCTAGTTATCTTATGCAAACTTTTTCATCTTTCGTTCTTATATTTTCAGTAATGGTAGGCTAAACACCCTTCGGGATGTAGGAACGAGAAGTACCTGGATTTTAGAAAAAATGCTTGAGTAATCTTTATTTTTGAAGTAGTTATCGTTTTGGTCATTCATTCTCGATTTTACTCAAGGATGCGAACAAGTTGATCACTTGCAAGGATTTAACGTCTAGTTCTTAACTTAGAAATAAGTAGAACGCAGTGACACGAGCTTGGATGATGCTAGGGAGTTCGAAAGAATTCATATGACACTTACGAAAGTGAGGTCAGCACAGTGAGCTCTTCTCTCCCCACTGGAGTAGTTGGCAAACTAGTTGGTGTATTAAAAACACTTAGAGTATTTGTCTCTACACATTCCATCGAGGCTCGAAAGAGTCCATTTGAGAGACTCATTGACAAAATGATAATTACCAATAAAATGGGTTTTTAGTCTAAGATTGTGAGTATTTTGTAACCGGGCTTTTCCAAAGATCGGTCTCAATTACAAGGATCATCTTAGGATCAAGTATTTAGCATAAAATCTAGGGAAAATCCGACTTGCATCCCTCTTTTTAAATCATTGTAATTCCAAATTAGCTTTTCGCAAACCAACTCAAAATATTGTTTCCTCTCTAATTAAAACTCGTGAAAGGAACTCATAAAAGCCGTATTGTCTTGATAGCCCAGTCTATGTGGATACGATTCCGGTATTTTACCGATTACTACTTGCCGTGACGATCATAGTGGACAGTGTACACTTGCGCTGCCCACTGTGGACAGATTACAACCCGCTGTGGTTTATTTTGCATGTACCATTCACACGTGTCAAGTTTTTGGCGCCGTTGCCGGGGACTGGCGTGATTTTTAAATCTCAAGACATTAGTTATTGTTCGAGCCCGAGTAACTCGTTTTTCTAGCACCGTTCGTGTTGTATGCCAAGGCAACAACACGAACCTTTGGAACCAATCAATCTTGAAATAGAAAGGACTTTTCGAAAAAGACGTAAAAACAAGAAAAAAAATCAACAACTCCCTGTGAACACCACCACAATTATGGCAGGAGTGGGCGGTCAACCACCACCACCTCCATTAGTGGAAACCACAGTGACGATTGCTGATAACAAAGATCGAGGGATAAGGGACTATGCAACTACTGGAGTTAGTGATTTAAGCTCCGGGATTCTAAGACCCAACCTTCAAACACCACACTTTGAACTCAAACCGGTGATGTTTCAAATGATCCAAGCCACGGGTCAGTTTGGAGGATCACCATCTGAGGATCCACATTCGCACTTAAAATCATTTTTGGAAATGACCGACTCTTTTCAGCTACAAGGTGTGAGTGAGGAAGCTTTAAGGCTAAGACTTTTTCCTTTTACTTTAAGGGACAAGGCTAAGTCATGGCTAAATGCGCATGCACCTCATTCAATAACCATGTGGCAAGAGCTTGCGGATAAATTTTTACAAAAGTATTTTCCTCCAACCAAAAACATGAGGCTGAGAAATGATATCGTTTTGTTTAGACAAGAAGAAGATGAGGCTGTTTCGGATGCATGGGAGCGGTTTAAAGATTTACTCCGAAAGTGCCCACACCATGGCATCCCACATTGCATTCAGTTGGAGACCTTTTACAATGGTCTTTCCAACGCAGCCAAAATCATCTTAGATGCAACAGCAGGAGGAACTTTCACAAGCAAAACCTATAATGAAGGATATCAGATTTTAGAAAAAGTGTCCAATAACAACACCGACTGGTCCAACCCGAGAACGCCTGCACCAAAGACCACCAGCATTGATAATGAGGCACTTAAAACCATGAACGCACAGTTAGTAGCCTTAACAAAAATAGTGTTGAACCAAAATCGAGGACAACTTAATCCTACAGTGGGCACTGCACATCTCACTGAGAGCTGCTCTTACTGTGGGGACGAGCATGTTTTTTATTTTTGTCCAGCAAATCCAGAGGCTGTTAACGTCATAGGAACTAACCCACGAAACAACCCCACCCATACTCACAGACCTATAATCCAGGTTGGAGGAATCATCCAAATTTCTCGTGGTCTGGAAACCAAGGACTCCAACCCCACGGGGCGAGTCATGCTCAAAGACCACATAACCCCCCTGGATTTCAGCATCATCACAGTGGGCACTCCCCACAAAACTTTCACCAAGGTCAATCCTCCCAACAATTCCAACCACGACCATCTCATAATGCTGAGGCTCAACCATCACTCGAATCAATGCTCAAAGGATTCATGAACCAAACTCAAGCAGCCATTAGGAACATAGAAACTCAAGTAGGACAACTAGCCGTCGAAGTCAAGAATAGACCACCGGGGACATTACCTAGTGATACCGAAAATGCTAGGGTAATAGGAAAGGGACCAGAACAAATCAAAGCCATAACACTTAGGAGTGGAAAGGGTCTGAAAGATATCGTTTTCGATTCTGAAGACTCGCCTCAAATCACCACTGTACCTCATCCCACAGTGGGCACTCCTCAAGTCACTGTGATTCCCACAGTGGGGACGGAAGTCCCTGAACCCCCCACTTTTGGTCCATTGCCTAAACCTGCCATTCCAAAGTTAACTCCGTTTCAGACTCACATCGACCCAAAAAGTGTACCTTTTCCTGAAAGAATGAAGCCTAAGAATGTTGATGTTCAATTTAAAAAGTTTTTAGACATTTTTAAACACCTTCACATTAACATACCCTTGGTAGAAGCTCTTGAGCAAATGCCAAGGTATGTTAAGTTTTTAAAAGATATTTTGAACAAAAAACGAAAGTTGGGTTAGTTTGAAACTGTGGCGTTGACCGAAGAATGTAGTGCCCTTCTCACAAGCAAGATTCCCCCTAAGTTGAAAGACCCGGGTAGTTTCACAATTCCATGCACGATAGGAGGACAAGAAGTAGGTCAAGCACTTTGTGATTTAGGCGCTAGTATAAATTTGATGCCTTTGTCAATTTTTAAGAGATTAGGTATTGGAGAGGCTAGACCCACCACCGTGACCTTACAATTAGCCGATCGATCCATTGCCTACCCAAGAGGGAAGATTGAAGATGTTTTGGTCCAAGTAGACAAATTCATCTTCCCTGCCGACTTTCTGATTTTAGACTATGAGGCCGACAAAGACATCCCAATCATTCTAGGACGTCCTTTCCTTGCGACAGGACGAACTATGATTGATGTGCACAAAGGAGAACTCACCATGAGAGTCAACGACCAAGAGGTAAAGTTTAATGTTTTCAAATCCCTTAAGTACATAGACACTGAGGACTGCCTTGCTGTAAGTACAATTTATGGATCCCACTGTTTCGACTCACTACCCACAGTGGGCAGTGAGAGTGAGCACTCTGACTCATAAAATAATGACACTTTTGAGGATGAGTGTAACGAAATGGTGGCAGCTTTTGAGCATTTGGACTTTAAGGATAGGACGATCCAACCACCATCCATCGAACAACCTCCTGAGTTAGAGCTTAAACCATTGCCTCCTCATTTGAAATATGCTTATCTCGCTGAGAATAACAAGCTTCCTGTTATCATCTCATCCAAACTTAGCGAAAATCAAGAACAACTTTTGATCGAATTGTTGATGAAGCATAAGAAGACAATTGGTTGGACCATAGCAGACATTAGAGGAATTAGCCCCTCTTTATGTCAACATAAGATTAACTTAGAGAGTGACCACCCGGGGAAAGTCCAACCTCAAAGAAGGTTGAACCCCATCATGAAGGAAGTAGTTAAGAAAGAGATTTTGAAGTGGTTAGATGCTGGTATTATCTATCCCATTGCCAGTAGTAATTGGGTGAGCCCCGTTCAATGCGTCCCTAAAAAGGGAGTAACAACAGTGGTCACAAATGAAAAGAACGAACTTATTCCAACTAGGACTGTTACGGGATGGAGAATATGCATGGACTATAGGCAACTAAATCTAGCAACAAAGAAAGACCATTTCCCGTTACCTTTTATTGATCAAATGCTTGATAGATTAGCGGGAAAGGAATTTTATTGTTTTCTAGATGGATACTCCGGATATAACCAAATCCACATCGCACCCGAGGACCAAGAAAAAACCACCTTTACTTGTCCATATGGTACTTTTGCATTCCGGAGAATGCCTTTTGGTTTATGTAATGCTCCCGCTACTTTTCAACGTTGTATGATGGCCATTTTCACCGATATGATAGAAGACACCATAGAAGTTTTTATGGACGATTTTTCTGTGATAGGCACATCATTTGATAACTGTTTGAGGAATCTAGAAAAAAGTCTGGTGAGATGTGAAACCCACGACCTTATACTTAATTGGGAGAAATGTCATTTCATGGTCGAAGAGGGTATTGTTTTGGGTCATCTTGTGTCGAAAAAGGGTTTGGAAGTTGACAAGGCGAAATTAGAAGTAATCTCCCAACTTCTCGAGCCCACAACGGTAAAAGGCCTTCGCAGTTTTTTAGGTCACGCAGGTTTTATAGGAGGTTCATAAAAGATTTTTCCAAAATAACTAAACCCCTATGTAACCTGCTGCAACATGAAAGAGAGTTTGTTTTTACCAAAGAATGTAGAGACGCATTTGAAATAATCAAAAGTGCCTTAGTTACTGCACCCATAGTGACCACTCCTGACTGGTCACTCCCATTTGAAGTCATGTGTGACGCCAGCGATTGGGCTGTAGGTGCAGTACTAGGCCAACGAAAAGATAAGATTTTTCATCCGATATATTATGCAAGCAAGACTTTGATCGAAGCTCAAATCAACTACACGGTAACCGAAAAAGAATTACTTGCAGTTGTTTTTGCTTTTGATCGTTTCGGGTCTTACTTAATTGGAGCAAAGGTCATAGTACACACCGATCATGCAGCTATCAAGTATTTGATCAACAAAGCTGACTCTAAACCAAGGTTGATCAGATGGGTGCTGTTGCTGCAGGAATTCGACCTTGAGATCGTCGACAGAAAAGGAACAAGTAATCAGATCGCTGATCATCTTTCCAGACTTGAGCCCACAGTGGGCACTGTAGATCCCACTCCGGTAAAAGAAAATTTTCCTGATGAACAATTGTTAGTCGCCCAACATCATGATATTCCTTGGTATGCTGACATTGCTAACTTTTTAGCAAGTGGATTACGACCCCATGGGATGAGTGGACAGCCTTTTAAAAAATTCTTGCATGATACTCGTCAATACATTTGGGACGATCCTTTCTTATACAAGATAGGAACAGACCAAGTGTTGAGGCGATGTGTTCATGGGAGTGAGCAACAACATTTACTCCAGGGTTGTCACGCATCCCACTATGGAGGTCATTTCGGAGGAACACGCACTGCTGCGAAAATTTTGCAGAGTGGGTTCTTTTGGCCCACTGTGTTCAAAGACTCTCACGAGTTTGTTCGTCACTGTGAGCAGTGTCAGCGCACTGGGAATATATCGCAACGAAATGAAATGCCCCTCAACAATATCCTTGAGGTGGAAATTTTTGATGTATGGGGAATAGATTTTATGGGACCTTTTCCAAATTCCAACAACAATTTTTACATCTTGGTGGCGGTAGATTATGTTTCGAAATGGGTAGAAGTTGCTGCTTGTCACACTAATGACGCTAACACTGTGGTGAAGTTTTTGCAAAAAAATATTTGCACTCGTTTTGGAACACCACGAGCCATAATTAGTGATGAAGGATCCCATTTTGTTATCAAAGTCATGAGCTCGGTTCTTGCTAAATATGATATTCATCATAGGGTAGCAACCGCCTACCACCCCTAAACTAATGGTTTGGCGGAACTCTCAAACCGAGAGATCAAGGGAATTTTGGAAAAGGTGGTGAAACCCCATCGAAAAGATTGGTCCATCAAGCTTGATGACGCTCTTTGGGCGTATCGCACGGCATATAAGACCCCATTGGGAATGTCTCCATTTAAGTTGATATTTGGCAAAGCTTGCCATTTACCAATCGAATTGAAACATAAAGCCTTTTGGGCGTTAAAAGAACTCAACATGAGTGAAGATGCCGCGGGAATTAAAAGAACCTTGCAATTGCATGAACTTGAGGAAATGCGCTATCACGCATATGAAAATGCAAATTTATACAAGGAAAAGACGAAGATGTGGCATGACCGAAGGATCAATCATCGGGAATTTTTTGAAGGACAGCAGGTATTATTGTTCAACTCTCGTCTAAAACTTTTTCCGGGTAAGCTCAAGTCAAGATGGACTGGACCATACACCATAGTGAGTGTGAGCCCATTCGGAACAGTGGAATTGCGATCCCCGCAATCGGGACAAACTTTTAAGGTCAATGGGCAAAGGGTGAAACACTTTCTGCATGAGAGTGCCCACATCCCTGTCCACTCCTCATCTCACTCTGGTTAGGAAAGTCCGAGATCTTTTGTAAATAATTTTATTTTAGCTTTTTGATGATTTTTAGTTATTTTAGTGCTTTTTAATTCTGCATGGTTGTTAGTTTTGATATGTGTAGGATGCGTGGCAGCCCTTGTTGCAGGAAAACCTAGAAAAAGGCGCAGTGGGGAAGCCACTCGTCACTCCGTTCCCCACTCCTTTGCATGACGAATGAAGTGACTCGGGTGGGGGCCCAATGACTGCCAAGCCATCACTTTCTCTTACACATAGCCGCCTACTTTTCTGCCACATGTCATTCATCCCCAATTTTCAAGGCTTAACCATCATTTCTTCCTTTTTCCCTCAATAACTGTTCCCTCTCTCTCCTTAATTCAAAATACACCAAATTAAACCCTTGGATTTCCTCTTTATCCAATTGCACACAAAACCACCGATTTTCCTTCCAAAATCTTTCAGCCAAGTCTTTACTCTCATAACACTCTCTCTCGGTTGTCTTTCACCCAAGAACAACTTCCCAAACCCTAATGGCACGAAGCAAACGACCGATAACCTTTCCGGAGGGACCCCAACGCCCACAAATTCGACGTCGGACTGCCGAAGATTCACCACCAGAGGTTGTCACCGGCGATCTTAACGAGCCCCCACCACTTTCCGGCGAACCTCTGCTTGCCACTAACACTACCGATTCTGCCTCGTCAAAGCAACCCAGCCCGAAGGCCGCCTCTTCCTCGAAAGGTGTCGACTCCAGTGCGAACCTTTTTGAGGAGGAAGCAATGCAAGCTGACGAGGAGGAGCGTCGTTTGGCTGAAGAATATCAGATGAAACTTTCGGCCATAAAGAAGAAAAAAGAGGAAGCCGAACGTCGCCGAAAAGAGGAAGAAGAAAGGGTACGACGGGAGGAAGAGGAACGATTGAAACAAGAAGAGGAGGAGAGAATCCGAAAAGAGCAAGAGGAACAGGAGAGGTTAAGGAAAGAAAAGGAGGAAATCGAAAAACAAGAAAGGGAGAGGAAAGAAATCGAGGAAAAGAGGAAAGCCGAATAAGAGGTCAGGGCTGTGGAGGAAGAAATGGGAAAAAAGAAAGAGGAGGACAAGGTAGAGGAACAGGTTCAGACTGTAGGAAAATCAACCCACGTTAGTATCAATCCCACGCAGACTTCTGCCCACAGTGGGGAAGGGCCCAGACTAAGGACTCTCCGGAGTCAAGGTGCAACTACTCGGCCTGGAATAACGCGAAAAACACCCACCAAGAAGCCTGCCAAGAAACTCTCAGGAAAAGGTAAAGCTATTATACCCTCTTCTAGTGATTCATCTTTTGAATTGGAAAGTGAGCAACCTGCAGCGGAGCACCCCCATCAGTCCACTATGGGGACAGATCATGCCCCCAGTGGGGTGCCTCGGCAGTTCACCACTCCTGGTGCTGCCGAGCATTTCACTTTTATTGCTGGTCACAAACTAAACCTAGAGAGGGGGTTTGATCCAGAATTTGTTGAAGCTAACCCTTTTGTGCGGTCAAGGATTGATACGCAAGATTGGTCGACAATAGCCGCGGCCAATTGGCGTGCCAATGCCTCCCTTGTTAAGGAATTTTACGCTGAAGCATCCCAGACTAAGGATCCCGTTGTACGAGTAAGGGGTAAGATTGTGAGGTATACCCCAAGTGAAATAAACAGGGTTTTAGGACGACCAACCACGGGGGTTTGTGCGTTTGCTAAATTTATAGAAAAGATGACGGAGGGAGATGAGGAGGTAATTTTAAAGGAGATTGCTGCAGTAGGTAAACCATGGGGAAAAGATGGTATTAGGAGATGTTTGCCGGCTGGCTCCCTCACAACAGAAGCTGCGGTTTGGTTCCAGTTCATACGGGCATCAGTGTCCCCAACTACCCATGACACCACTCTATCAATGCACAAGTGTGCTCTGCTCTACTGTGTGCTCACGGGTATAAGAATCAACTTGGGGATAGTTATGCATGCTGCCATCCATACGGCCCGGACTCGAAAGAAGGTAATTCTTCCACTCCCTTGTACTATTACCACATTACTAATAGATGCGGGAGTGCCCACTGCTGCAGATGACCAATGGTTGACCTCCACACGCAACATCAGCGTGCAAACGATTAAGAAGATGGGGAGGGCCATCCGAGGCCCGTCTGAAGAACCTGAGGAGCAGCAACCCAATGTGTTTATTGCTGAAGAACACGTAGTGGGCAATATCATACCCACTGCGGGGAAGAAGGAGACACCATCCCGCCAGCCCACTGCAGGACCAAGTTCAACCCCAACCAACCAACTTTCGGAAATACTGAAGGTCGTCAAAACACTTACATACAAAGTGGATCTGTTAACTGCTCAGCAACAGCATGCCACACGTGATCAGGAGAAAGTATGGATGTACACGCGCGATGGAGATGAAGTGATCAATCAGATGTACTTGGCGGCTGACCCATTGCTCGCAGCGCAGATCCCAAATTTCCCCGAAGGTGTTTGTCCAACATTGGACAGTGAAGACGAGATGGAAGATGATGATGAGGGTGGTTCATCCCCTGCAACCCCAACTCATTGAATGGTTTGTGAAACATTAATCTCACTCTTTGGTTTGCCGCAAAAACATTTTTTTTGTGTATGGTGATGCCTTTGGCTAGACTTTTGACACTTTGCTGAATTCTTATTTTGGTTCGTAATGCATGACATCCTACCACTAGGTAGGTGCTTTTGGGTACTAACGTAATTGTTGTTTGAATGCTTGTTTGATCTCGTTTCCATTTCAAGGTACAACTTTCGGCTTCCGACTTAAAAAGGTCCCTTTTGTAAGTACGAATCTCAACTTGATACCATGAAATGATATAGGCCGTTTTTCGCATCCAAAACACGATCCTTTTTGTACCCCAAACCACCACCTTTGTTCGTTAATTCAATGTCACAGTGGGGACACTGTGAGATCTTAAGTTTGAGGTGGGGATTTCCAGAGTGACTACCAGTCTGCCCACAGTGGGGACACTGTGAAGTCCAAGTTTGAGGTGGGTAAGCCATACCCCTCCCAAAAAAAAAACAACACAAAAATACAAAAACAGAAGAAAATCGGAGTGTCACTGTCAAAATTGATGGTGTGCCTTTTCTGGACCATCAAAGTGCCCACTCCTAGAAAAAGATGGTGTGCCCATTCTGGACCATCAGAAGAAAAAGCCATACCCAAATAAAGCCTGAAAGTGTACGTACTTATCATTGCAAAATACTAAACACCCACTTTTTGAAATAAAAATCTCAAAGCGAGATCTTCGATCCATGTTTGGAAATTCTTGCCAAAACCCTTGGGAAAAGATTCAAAGCCATAAACTCTTCAAACCCAAGAAAGCCCTATTGATCAAATGGTAAACAAGAGAAAGATTTCGTCAAGTACAAAAGTGAAGTTTTTAAGTTTGGAACCGAAGGAAGTATCGAAAGAAGGAGATCAACGCCCATTCAAGTCAAGAAGTATGTAAGTCCCTCAAGGTTCAAATGCATTGTTTTTCATTTTATTTCTTTCTTTTTATTACTTGGGGACAAGTAATGATTTAAGTTTGAGGTTGTGATAACTCTATTTTTAGAGTTATTATTTCCTTTTATTTTACATTTTATTTTGTCAATTTTAGCCATTTCACCTCTTAAAAACCCCCAGTCTTGGCATATTTTTATAAAAAGGGCAAACGAGGTGAGTTTTAGTGTCAAACAAATTATTTGGTGGATTTTGGGTGGTTTTCACATTTTATTCGCAGTGAGATGAACAGTGCCCACTCCAACTGCCCACTGCCGATACTGGATAAAGACAAAAAGAAGGTTTTGATGAAAAGCATGGTTGCAAAAGCATGGAAGCTTCAGGGGCAGGTTAAAAGAATGGGAATATTTTAATCTAGACATGCAAAGGAAAATCATGACAAAAAGAATAAACCAATCAAACCTACATGCCTAGAGACCAACTTTTTGGAAGAACTATTGGGTAAAGATGGAGGTCAAGGGTTAAGGAGCTAAGCATAGGATTTTGTGTTCCCTTAACCTCCAGATTTGCAAAGAAGAAGTCAATACCCAAGATGCCAAATTTCAGCTATAAAAGAAGACCATGGGCATTCATTGAAATTATCTTCATCTCTTGGATCCATCATCTTAGAGCTTGTCATTACCGTCTTCTTAGTATAACATTCTAAATTTCGTAGTCTAGCTTTGTGATAGTTAACTTTTCTTTTTCTGCAGTAATTTAGATTTAAATTCACGTATTGTTTTCAGTTGTAGTTTCGAACAGTGGGCAACTTACGTTCCCCACTGTGAAGATAATTTCAATTCACTCCTAGTTATCTTATGCAAACTTTTTCATCTTTCGTTCTTATATTTTCAGTAATGGTAGGCTAAACACCCTTCGGGATGTAGGAACGAGAAGTACCTGGATTTTAGAAAAAATGCTTGAGTAATCTTTATTTTTGAAGTAGTTATCGTTTTGGTCATTCATTCTCGATTTTACCCAAGGATGCGAACAAGTTGATCACTTGCAAGGATTTAACGTCTAGTTCTTAACTTAGAAATAAGTAGAACGCAGTGACACGAGCTTGGATGATGCTAGGGAGTTCGAAAGAATTCTTATGACACTTACGAAAGTGAGGTCAGCACAGTGAGCTCTTCTCTCCCCACTGGAGTAGTTGGCAAGCTAGTTGGTGTATTAAAAACACTTAGAGTATTTGTCTCTACACATTCCATCGAGGCTCGAAAGAGTCCATTTGAGAGACTCATTGACAAAATGATAATTACCAATAAAATGGGTTTTTAGTCTAAGATTGTGAGTATTTTGTAACCGGGCTTTTCCAAAGATCGGTCTCAATTACAAGGATCATCTTAGGATCAAGTATTTAGCATAAAATCTAGGGAAAATCCGACTTGCATCCCTCTTTTTAAATCATTGTAATTCCAAATTAGCTTTTCGCAAACCAACTCAAAATATTGTTTCCTCTCTAATTGAAACTCGTGAAAGGAACTCATAAAAGCCGTATTGTCTTGATAGCCCAGTCTTTGTGGATACGATTCCGGTATTTTACCGATTACTACTTGCCGTGACGATCATAGTGGACAGTGTACACTTGCGCTGCCCACTGTGGACAGATTACAACCCGCTGTGGTTTATTTTGCATGTACCATTCACACGTGTCAGTGATCAACTGCCTTCAGTTCCTCCTAAGTTCAGAATTTCAAAAGCTGAATACAAGGAACACCTCAGAGCTGAACGCCTTATCGCTGAAAGGAAGGAAGCTGAAGAGAAAGACAGAGAATACGCCATCAAGCTTACTCAACGATCAATCAAAGACCCCAAGCTGAAAAGAGTTCCCATTGATGTTCAACGTCATCTCTGGGATGATGCTCAAGATATCGTTAGAGAAAAGACAAAGGTCTCTGATACAACTTTGGAATGGGCTAAACAAATGCCGACCTATCGATCAAGACCATCCAAAATTATCAAAGCCAACATCAGAGGAAAAATGTACGCTGATGTTCCTGTTGTTGAAGTGGATGTCTACAGAGATGACAAAACCAAACAAACCTTCTATGCTGCTAACTTAGAAAAGTTTGGTCTCTCTGAATGGTTAGAAACAAAATTAGCCATTCAGGGATCACGCTCAAAGTTCAAAAGCCATGTCGAAATGATCTTAAACAAACAGATCGACCTGCTCTCATCCTGTGTAGATATTCATCCTACTCTTCCTCAACCGAAGAAAGCCTCTGCAAAGAAGAAGAAAGTTTCTGACTCAGGTCCAATCATTCGAAATGAAACAGGTATTGGTTTCTCTCGTGCTGAAGTTCTTGGCCCTGATGCTGATCTTTCAATGCTTGACACCTCCCTACCACCTGGAGAAATTTTCATCCCTGGCACAGTGGTAAGTGATCCATATGGTATATTCTTTTTAGACTATGATGGAAATCCTCACTTTCAACGTGTCTCTGAGCTCCACATCGCTCCAATCGAACAACTCAGAGATCTCGTACACTGGTGTGAAGTCAGACACGACGTCAAAGCTAGACACCTGAAGCCCTTGATTTTTGAAGCTGCTCTGAAGTTAAAAAATCAAGGAGTAAATGTCCCTGGCTGGATGATCCCCACTGACAAGACCCTTGATGAACTTCTCATTAAGGAAGATCCCTTTGAAGGCTGATATAATCACCTTATTCTCTATTGTATCAGCTATCCTTCTGTACTTGTAATTTATTTCGCTCGTACTTATAATCTTTCTGTTCTTCATTGTAACCTGATTCAAAGTGTTAAAGAAAGATTTCAGCGAATGTACTTTACTCCATCAGTACTGAAAAGATCCCAGAAAACAGTAAAAGGGACAAATATTTTATGAGTTCTTTTTATCCTTATGTTTTCATTAAATAGCAATTTTCTTTGTTGCTATGTCATAATCAAATAGGGGGAGATTGTTGATCCAAACCCTCAGTGATTTGATAATGACCCTCTCTTATATACTTAGTGAAAATTGTAAGTAAACAATATGTATCAGAGTTTCACTATCGCTGATAAATACTAAGATCTTCCAGTACCGCTGATAGGAACTCTCGCTTTTTAAATTAAACATTCAGCGAACACTGTTCATCATTAATGTGCTGAGTCTGTTCAGTCATTATGATGATCGCTGATAAGTTAGTTGTTTACTTATGATCCCTGAAGACAAGTTTCACGTCAACATAGGTTCTACGCTGAAGTCGAAGATCAAGCTCAAGAACCAGCGACAAGTCTCCTAATGAACTGATGCGGATCAGCGAAGACTCAGATTTGTCCACTCAACGAAAGGTATCAAGTACAAGACTTCAGCTATCGCTGAACTTTATCAATCGCTGAATAGAAAATGATAATCGCTGAATCAACGAAAGCTGATCATGAAGTCCTCCGTACAAAGTACTTTTGTCTTAACCACCCTTGCACGACTCCGTACGAATTGTCAGAAAAGAACCTCTGAATATCTAAAATCGTACAATCACTCTGATACTACACTATTCATCCATACGGCTACTTAGGTTGTCACCAAAGGTCAATGACATGCAACCAACCAGCTGATGACACGTGTAAAGTGTATACTGACTTGCATTAAATGCATGCAGTATATAAAGAGATGAACTCACTTCATTTGAAGTAACTTGCTAACTCTGGACAAGTTCAAATCTCTTATCTCAGATAGGTTATTATTAGTAATTTCCTTATCTCTCTTAGTGCAAGAAACCTTAGTGTTCCAACTTGTTTAGATTTAGGTTTATCCTTAATCTTGTCTCCGCAACAAGCTGTAAATTGTTAATGATTTATCAATAAACAATTTAGAAAAGTAAAATCTGTGTGTTTGTATTCAACCCCCCCCCCCCTTCTACAAACTTGTATAGGCCTTCGGGACCAACACAAAGGTTGCTTATGTTGAAGGTTTAAACCATAATCTGCTCAGCATAAGTCAACTATGTGATCATGGGTTCGATGTCAACTTTAAAAAGAAATATTGTTCTTTGTTGCTTTCCGAGTCTGGTCAAGAACTTTTAAGAGCCGACAGAAAAGGCAATCTGTATAAAATGAATTTTAATCCAAACCAAAGTACTACAACAGAAAAACTCTGTTTAGTCTCTTTGAAAAAGGAAGATGCTTGGCTCTGGCATAAAAGATTTGCTCATTTGAATTTCTCAAATCTTGACAAACTCGTGAAACTCAACTTAGTGAAAGGTTTGCTTTCACTTAAATTTGACAAAGACCATCTTTGTTCTGCGTGTGAACTGGGCAAAATGAAAAGATCTTCATGCAGAACAAAGAGTGATCACAATTGTCTCAGACCTTTGCATATGCTTCATGTGGATCTTTGTGGTCCAATCTTTGTGCAAAGTCTGTCAGGTAAAAAGTATATTCTTTTGCTTATTGATGAATATTCTAGATATACTTGGGTTGAGTTCATCAGAGTAAATCTGATGTCCCAGAAATTCTGATAAGTTTGTTGAAGAGAATACAGGTTCTGTTAGGTCTTAAAGTCCAAAAGTTGAGAAGTGACAATGGGACAGAGTTTAAAAATGTCAGAATTGATGCCTACCTATCAGAGGAAGGAATCTCCCAGAACTTCTCAGCTGCCAGAACTCCCCAACAGAATGGTGTTGTAGAGAGAAATAACAGAACTCTGGTAGAAGCCGCCAGAACTATGTTGGCAGGTTCTATTCTCCCTACGAACTTCTGGGCAGAGGCAGTCTCAACAGCTTGTTTTACCCAAAACAGAGTTGTAATAGTGAAAAGATTCAAGAAGACTCCCTATGAACTCATCAACAACCAAAGGCCAAATGTGAAATTCTTTCATGTTTTTGGCTGCAAATGCTACATCTTGAATGACAGAGATCAACTGGGCAAGTTCGACAAGAAGACTGACGAAGGAATCTTTATTGGTTATTCCTTAACCTCTAAAGCCTACAGAGTCTACAATACCAGAACCAGGGTCATTCAAGAGAGCATAAACGTGTCCTTTGATGAAAAGACATCAAGCTCCTCTGATCGCAAATCACCAGAGGGGATACAGACTAAAGAGAAGCAAAGCTCTTCAAAGTCAAGGGAAGAAGACATCAATCTCTTATTCAACGATTTCTTCGATGATGATGATTCCTTTGTCGAAATCACCAGAGGAAATCAAGCTTAGAGTTCTTCTGAACAAAATATGACAGGTACAACTCTTAAGGTCCCTCCAATTCTTCACCATCTACTTCTCTGTCTACAGGTGTAATTTAGAGAAATGATGAACCTCAATCAGACGTAAGAGAACCTGAACAAGAGCTATCATCACCCCTTCTAACTCATATTGGGAGAAGCTCTCTGTTTGAAAGCTCACCATCTCAGAGCCCTGTTGGTACATCACAGAGCAATGAGGCCACTCTCCAGAGCAGTATGCCACAGAGCCCTGGTCCCAATCCTCAGAGCTCTGATGCTGAAATCCGCCTTTTCCCATCAGAAGCACAGACTCCACCTGTTGTCCATGCTCCAATGACCAGATAGACAAAGCACAGACTCTACCTGTTGTCCATCAGAAGCACAAACTCTACCTGTTGTCCATGTCCATGCTCCACCCCCATCATCTAATTATCGGTGCTGCTGAAGATGGTGTAAATACAAGGTCTGCAGCAATCAATGAGGCTTTCTTTGTGAACTTTTGAAGTATGATTGAGCCGAAGAAGATTTCTGAAGCCCTGGAAGACCCAAACTGGATTGAAGCCATGCAAGAGGAGCTTCTGGAGTTTGAAAGAAATAAAGTTCGGTCCTTGGTTCCACTTCCTGAAGACAAAGTTGCCGTTGGAACCAAGTGGGTGTTCAGAAATAAGAAGGATGAAGATGGGATTATCATCATAAACAAAGCTCGGTTGGTTGCTAAAGGATATTGTCAAGAAGAGGGCATTGATTATGACGAAACCTTTGCACCTGTGGCTAGGCTAGAAGCTATCAGAATCTTCTTAGCCTATGTTGCCCATAAAGATTTCAAGGTCTATCAAATGGACGTAAAATCTGCCTTCTTGAATGGAAGACTGCAAGAAGAAGTCTATGTTCAGCAACCACCAGGTTTTGAAATTTCAGAGTTTCCAGACCACGTATACAAGCTAGACAAAGCTCTGTATGGCCTTAAACAAGCTCCCAAAGCCTGGTACGAAACTCTGTCAAATTTTCTGTTGACTAATCACTTCGAGAAAGGTACTGTCGATACAACTCTATTCATTAGGAGGTATATGAATGATATTCTTCTGGTCTAAATATATGTTGATGACATTATTTTTGGGTCTACAAGGCAGGAATACTGTGATAGGTTTGAGGATTTGATGAAAAGCGAATTTAAAATGAGCATGATGGGAGACCTTTCATTCTTCCTTGGTTTACAAGTTAAACAATCCATCAGAGGGACTTTCATAAGTCAATCTAAATACATCTCTTATATTTTGAAAAAGTATAAGCTCAATAATTCAAATCCAATGAAAACTCCTATTACCACTGGAGTTAAATTTGATCATGATCCTCATGGTCAATCTGTGGATATCAAGAACTACAGAGGCATGATAGGGTCACTTCTGTATTTGACTGCAAGCAGGCCTGATATAATGTTTGCAACATGTCTTTGTGCTAGATTTCAAGCAAATCCTAAAGAATCCCATTTGTCTGCTGTCAAGTGTATTTTTAAATATCTCAAAGGGACTCAATTTTTGGGTCTCTGGTATCCTCTTAATTCTGGTTTCGAGCTTATTGCATACACAGATTCAGATTATGGAGGATGCATGAATGACAGAAAGAGTACTTCTGGTAGCTGCCAATTGCTTGGAGACAAACTGGTGAGTTGGACATCCAAGAAACAGAACTGCGTATCAACCTCTACAGCAGAAGCAGAGTATGTGGCTGTTGCTAGTTGTTTCTCTCAAGTGATCTGGATGAAAACTCAACTCAAAGATTATGGCATGGAGTTCAACAAAGTTCCAATTCTATGTGACTCCAAAAATGCAATAGCAATTACAGCTAATCCAGTCCAGCACTCAAAGACAAAGCATATCGACATAAGGTACCATTTTATAAAGGATCATGTTGAAAAAGGGACGATTGCAATGTACTTTGTTTCAACCAACTTCCAACTTGCTGAGTTGTTTACAAAAGCCCTTGATGAAAGAAGATTTAACTTCTTAATCAGCAAGATGGGTATGCTGAACATGTCTTCCTAACGCTGTTTAAAAATTAACACAGCCTCTGATGTTCCTACCAGAGCTATGTCAAAATAGTTGAGTAGGATAGTTCACCAGAGCCTCTGATATTAACCTCAGAGCTCTGCCAGCATACTTTTTCAATATTTTCCTCTGTGCATTTCATTTGTGTATATACTTTTGTTTTCTTTTTGTAAATATTGTTGCAAGAAAAGAGAAAAGCTAAAAAGAAAAGTCTGTCAATTAAGCTCACTATTTAAGGGGGAGCTTGAAAGGAAAATAAGCATGGTTTAAGGGGGAGCAAGTCAAAACAATTTCAAATCTAATTGACTTTGTTCGTTGAACAAGAAAATCTTTTTGAGGAAGGGAAAACCTGTTCTGATGAAAACATTTTTGATAATGTCAAGAACTTACCAGAACTCTGACATTTCACCAGAGCCTCTGCTGATTTTCACCAGAACTCTGTGAAATCTCTGAGTCAGTTCTGCTTTCGTTCGTTGACTATCTTCACATCAGAATCGGGATTTTTAAATGATTTAGGGTAAAGGTGAAACATCTTGGGTTACTTGAAAAGAATGAAAAAGGTCACTCAACAGAGGCAAAATTGAGCTGAGTTCCACCAGAGCTCTGCCAGTTTTCTGCCACATCATCAGAAGTACTGTCATCAGAGGTGCGGGTTATTTATAAGCGTCAACCGTAGGTCACCCACACATCTCTAACCGTGATGGTTTGATAGCCCAAATGTTGTCAGAACCAAATCCTACGTGGCATTCTCTGATTGAAAGACCAACCGTTAGCTGTTTCCACGTTCTACTGTAGAGGCCACTCCACCATCTGACACTCGAGTGCCTACAGTACCTACAACGTTAATCCAGCCACACGTTTTGAGTATACATATCCATTCCCATGACCCATTTCATTTCTTACGCTTACTGAACATTCAAACCTTCAACCTTTTCCCTCCTTCGTTCAAAAACCTTTTGAGTTCTTCAAACCCCTAAAACCTGCAACAATGGCAGAACAAGCTCACTCCGCAGAATCAAGCCGAATAGGACCCGTAGACCAAATCGTAATCTTACCCTACAACGTTGTCGATAACAACTATTGATTTGATGCTAACCCAGCCAACTACTTACCCACTTACCATATTTTTGTAGAGTTTTTCAGAAACTCTGAAATTTTCCAAGCCCTCACACGATATGAAGATGACCTTCCAGAGCTATATGTCCAACAGTGGTGGACTACATGTCAGTTTATCCCAGAACAAAGAGGGATCATCAGAAACATTGATTCTGGAAGACAGGGAGGAGCAGGAACGATTCGCATCCGCGATAAAACCCTTAGGAGAATCTTTCGAATGCAAACCTCTAGACAGTTAGGAATCCCTACATACGAAAAAACCCCAAAAATCCCTGTTCTTCTTAACTTTATGTGCTTCTTGGGCTACAATGCCACCCTGAACAAGATAGGAGAGTTCAGACGAGGAAACCTACCCCCAGTGTGGAACTTCATGTTTTCCACACTGAACAGAACCCTAACGTGTAAATCTGGTAGCCAAGACCAAGCCAGTACTGAAGTTCTTCAGATTATGTATGGCCTATTCTTCAAGAGAAATTTAGACTATGCCAAGATCCTCTACAAAGACCTTCTATCTGCTGTTAATACCAAGACCACAACCATTGCAAGAGGAGGTGTAGTAGGAGTCCACAGAAATCTGAAAGCCATCATATATCCACGTTTTATAAGTTTGGTCATCAGAGAAGCATTCCAAGCTTTGGAACTAATTCCACAAGGCAATCCAACCCCTGTTTGGGTGATGTCCAGGTTCTCTCCAACAACAACAGGTGAATACCCTAACATCAGAAAAGTACCACGTACCATGTTGTCCTTGATAAGACCAAACCATATCTCTATCCAAAACTATAATCATGTTGCTCAACCTCAAGAACTTGAGGTGAGATCCCCAGCATACTTAGGTCATGAGCCTTCGTTAGAGTCTGTAGGATAGGTAAGAGAAGAGGCAGAAGTTAACAGGCCAGAGGTAAGAGTACCCAAAGTGGGGTCTTCCTCTGCTATTAATGTGGAAGAGGAAGTAGTGGACAGAGCATCCCCTTTGGAGGCTGTGCGAAATATGTGTTTTAATCGCAGTGGGTTACAAACTATCCACAGTGGGAAGTGCAAGTGTACATTGTCCACTATGATCGTCACAACAAGTAATAGTTGGTAAAATACCAGAATCGAATCCACAGAGACTGGACAATCAAGACAATACGGTTCTCATGAGCTCCTTTTGCAAGTTTCAATTAGAGAGGAAGAAAAAGTTTGGTTTGTTTGGTGAAATAGCTACTTTGACGATTTTACTAAGATTTTAAAAGGAGGAATGTAAGTTAGATTTTCCCTAGATTTTATACTAAATACTCGGTCCTAAAAGTGATCCTTGTATTCGAGGTAGGCATTTTCGCTAGAAAAGCCCGATTACAAAATACTCACACCGTTAGATAAAAATCCCATACTCTTAGTATTTATTGTTTTGTCAATGGTAATCTCAAAAGTAGACCTTTTCAGGTCTCGAAGGAATGTGTAGAGACAAATACTCTAAGTGTTTTTAATACACAAATTAGCTTGCCTACTACTCCAGTGGGTTGAGATTAGCTCACTGTGTCGACCTCACTTTCGTAAGTGTCATAAGAATTCTTTCAAATCCCCTAGCATCATTCAAGCTCGTGTCACTACGTTCTACTTATTTCTAAGTTAAGAACTAGACTTTAGATCCTAGCAAGTGATCGGCTTGTTCGCATCCTTGGGTAAAAATCGAGAATGAATGACCAAAATAACAAATATTCTAAGTATAAAGATTACTCAAGCATTTTTAATAAAATTCAGGTACTTCTCCTTCCTACATCCCAAAGGATGTTTAGCCCATACTTAAAGTAAAGAAAACAAAAGAGTAGAAGTTGCACATAATTAAACTGAAAGTGACTTGAATTGAACTCACAGTGGGGAACGAGAAGTCGTCCCTGTCACTGTGTACTTCGAACTACAATTAAACTAAGGAATTAAGATACATAATTTTAAAGCTAGCTACTACAGTAAATGAAAGACTAACACTAATGTAGTAGTTGAGAGGATTTAAGACTAAGCCAAGCATATCATAAATGGCACCCAAGTGCTCCTATATATACTAGGAGAAAGAGTTGGGTATTACACAAAGAGGTGGGTTTTCTAATGGGTAAAGACTGTAGTATAATGACAAAAATCAGCACTTTGGACAATCCTTTTACCCAAAAGACCCTTCACCAAGTCAATTTCTAAGTACAAGAAGGTGTACTTGTTGTCATCTTTAAGGAAACTACTTTGTACTTCTCCAGTCCATATTTCCCTGCCATTTGAACCTTCTAAACTCCAGAATACTTGCATCCCAACTACTAGTTTCTTTTGTCTTCTTGCTCTGCTCGAATAGTGGGAAACCGGAGTGGGCACAATAGTGGTCACTGCAGGATAAATCGTGAAAAACACCCAAATTCCACCAAATAATTTATTAAAGACTATGGTTCACTCTTTTTGCTCATTTTCAAGAATTGTTCCAAGAATGGGGGTTTTTAGAAGCGAAATAGCTAAAATTGACAAAATAAAATAGAAAATTCAGGGAAATAATAACTCTAAAAATAGAGTTATCACAACCTCAAACTTAAACCATTACTTGTCCCCAAGAAATAAAAAAAAGAAAATAAAATAATATATATATATATATATATATATATATATATATATATATATATAAAATAATGCACAAGAGCTTTCAGGGACTTACTGACTTCTCACTCTGACTGGATGTTGATCTCCCTCCACAGGTACTTCTTTCGGTTCCAAAATCAAAGCTTCACTTTTGTACTTGACGAAATCTTTACCTTGTTCACAATTGATCAATGGGACTTTTCTTGGGTTCGAAAGGTTTGTGTCTTTGAATATTTTTCCAAGGGTTTTGGCACTAAATTCCAAACATGGACCGACGATCTCGCTTTGAGATTTTTATTTCCAAAAATGAGTGGTTTGTATTTTACATGGGTAAGTACGTACACTTTCAGGCACACCATCTTTTTCTGGGAGTGAGCACTTTGATGGTCCAGAAAAGGCACACCATCAATTTTGTTAGTGATACTCCGTTTTTCTTCTGTTTTTGTATTTTTGTGTTTTTCTCTTTTTTTTTGGAGGTGGGTATGGTTTACTTACCTTAAACTTATGACCTCACAGTGTCCTCACTGTGGGAAGACTGGAAGTCACTCTGGAAGTTCCCACCTCAAACTTAAAACTGCACAGTGTCCCTACTGTGACATGGAAATAGGGATGAACGAGGTGTTTTGGGGATGCAAAAAGGGTCGTGTTTGGATGCGAAAAAACGGCCTATATCATTTCATGGTGACAAGTTGAGATTTGTACTTACAAAAGTGACCTTTTAAGTCAGAAGATGAAAGTTGTATCTTGAAATGGAAACGAGATCAAACAAGCATTCAACTAAGAAAATACGTTAGTAACCCAAAATCACCTACTCAGCAGTAGGATTTCCATGCATCATTAACCAAAAGTTTAAAAGCAGCAAATAGTGTCAAATGCCTAGCCATAGGCAGAATACGAACATCATACAGAAAAATAAAGTTGTTTTTGGAGCAGCAAAAGAGTGGAATCAAAGTTTTAACAAACCATTAGTGGGTCGGGGTTGCTTGCGGTGAACTGTCGCCAGAATCTTCCTCCTCGAAATCATCCTCACTGTCATATGAGGGGCAAATACCTTCTGAAAACTCGGGGAGCTGTGCAGCGAGCAGGGGATCAGCACCTTGGTACATCTGATTGAGAACTGCATCACGGTCCCGAGTATACATCCAGAACAACTCATTGGCTCGGTTAGCATGCTTCTGCTTGGCCTCCATTAGTTCAACGCGATAGGTGAGAGATGTCAATGCTTGCATAATTGCTGTCAGGGGGTTGCTTGTGCTTGCGGTTCCTGCAGTTGGCTGGCGCAGTGGGGTACCAGTTCTTCTCACAGTGGAATCATCAGTGTTACCCACTATGTGATCATCAGCGATGATCACAGTGGGATTGTCAGCGGGATCATCGGTTGGGACAGTGATTACTCTTCCCATTTTGCGTATGGTTGCCACACTGATATTGCTTGTTGAAACAAGCCACTGATCATCTGCAGCTGAGGGTACTCCAGCATCGATTAGTAATGAAGTGATTAAACAAGGGAGTGGCAAGATTACCTTTTTACGAGTGCGGGCTTGATGAATGGCAGAGGATGCAATATAACAAGGCACACTTGTGCATTGAAAGAGGTGTATCAGGTGATGTTGGGGATACAGAGGCACGGAGAAATTTGAACCACATATCTGTGGTGAGGGAGCTAGCGTGCAGACACTTACTCTGGCCATCTCTATCCCATGGCTTTCCTTCAACTGCTATCTCTTTTAAAATAAGATCCTCATCTGCCGGGGTCATTTTCTTCAGAAACTGTGAAAAGTCACAAGCTTCTGGGATCCTTCCTAGAACCCGATTAATTTCATCTGCTGTATAGTTCACGGTTCGACCCTGGACTTTTACAATGGGGTCCTTCTTTTGGGAAGCCTCGGCGTAAAACTCCCGCACCAACGAGGCATTTGCTCGACGATTGGCAGATGCCAATGTCAACCAATCTTGCACTAAAATTATATCTTTGACAAATGGGTTGGCCTCTATAAAGTCAGGGTCGAAACCCCTCTCTAAGTTCAACTTTTGATTAGAAATAAAAGCATAGTGGGCTGCTGCTGCTGGAGTGGTAAACTGCCTGGGCACCCCACTGGGGGCATGTTCAGTCCCCACAGTGGAATGGTGTGGGTTTTCAGATGGCATTTGCCCATCTCCAGTATCAGTTTCAACAAATGAACTCAAAGAGGGTTGGAGACCCTTACCTTTCCCAGACGATGCTTTTCTCAGCTTCTTGGTGGGTGTTTTCTGCGACATGGTCACCCCAGACCTGGTGATCATTCCTCTTTTCCACATAGCCCGAGTGATGGGGTTCTCCCCACTGTGGGCAGCCTTCCGCAGTGCTTCCATATCCACGGTATTGTCCATTTGGCTGTAATGGTGTTGGTATTCTTCCTCTACCTTTCTTCTCAACTCTTCTTCTTCATGGAACACTTCAGCCTCTGCCCTTTTTCTTTCTTCCTCAAATATCCTTTCTTTTTCGGCCTTAATCCTTGCTTCTTCCAATCTCCTTTCTTCCTCCTTTTTTCTCACCCTTTCCTCTTCCTCTCGCCGCCGTTTCTCGACTTCTTCTTTTCTTTTTCGAATGGCAGCCCTTCTTAGGGAAAACTCTTCTTCCAATCTCCTTTCTTCTTCTTTGGTCTGCAATGCCTCTTCATCGAGGTGGCTAGAACTGGAGTCCGCAACTTTCGATGAAGAAACACCCCTTGGACTCCCTTGCTTGGATGAACCTGTGTCTGGAATATCGGGCACGATCGTAGGTTCGCCGGAGATCGGCGGCGGTTCATTTAGGTCGCCGATGACGGTTTCCGGTGGGTGGTCTTCGGTGGTTCGGCGGCGGACCGTCGGACGTGTGGGTGCCTCAGGGTTGGTGCTTAGCCTTTTGCTTCTAGCCATTGTTAGGGTTTGGGAAGAGTGTTTGTGGTTTTGGTTCGTGAGAAAGGAAGAAGAAGTAGAGAGAAAGTGTATTTGAATTTTAAGAGTAAAGGTGGTTTTTGGTTTTAGGAAATGGAAAAGGAAAAGGTTTTTGGTATTTCAAAATGGAGGGAACAGTTGGCTAAGAGAGAGAGAGAAGGAAATGATGGTTTTTCTTGGAAGTTGAAGGGGTTATGACAAGTGGCAGCAAAAAGGTGACTGATATGTAAGGAAAGTTGATGTGTGTCAGCATTGGGCCCACATAAGTTGTCCTGTCTCTCGTCAGATTGGGAGTGGGAAACGCAGGGACTTGTTCCTCCCTACTGCACAGCATTTTCTTGATTTTTCTTCAAAAGTTGAAAATCTCTCCAACACACATTCAAACTAAACTACCATGCAGAATTAAAAATACTAAAAATAATAAAAAGGCAGCAAATAATTGAAATAAAAATATTTACAAGTGGTTCCGATATTTCTTAACCATAGTGGGGTGGAGAGTAGGGTACCATGTGAGCACTCTCACTCAGAAAATGCTTCATTCTCTGCCCATTGACTTTGAACGTTTGACCAGACTGTGGGGACTTTAACTCCACTGTTCCAAAGGGACTCACTTTGACAATGGTGTATGGTCCCGTCCATCGTGATTTTAGCTTACCCAGAAAGAGTTTAAGACGGGAATTGAACAATAATACCTGTTGTCCTTCCATGAACTCCCTATGGTTGATTCTTCGATCATGCCACATCTTGGTCTTTTCTTTGTACAACTTTGCGTTTTCATAGGAGTGATATCGCAACTCCTCTAGTTCATGTAATTGCAAACTCCGCTTAATTCCCGCAACATCCTCACTCATGTTAAGCTCTTTAAGGGCCCAAAACGCCTTGTGCTCCAATTCAATCGGTAAATGACAAGCTTTGCCAAAAACTAATTTAAATGGAGACATTCCCAAGGGAGTTTTATAGGCCATTCGATAGGCCCAAAGAGCATCATCAAGTTTGGTTGACCAATCTTTGCGGTGCGGTTTAACAACTTTTTCCAAAATTCCTTTGATCTCACGGTTTGAAAGCTCGGCCAAACTGTTGGTTTGCGGATGGTATGCGATGGCCACTCTATGACGTATATCATATTTAGCAAGGACCGAGGCCATGACTTTGTTTACAAAATGGGTGCCTTCGTCACTGATCAATGCCCGTGGTGTTCCGAATCGAGTGAAAATATTTTTATGCAAAAATTGCACCATGGTATTGGCATCATTAGAATGACATGCAATGGCTTCTACCCATTTCGAAACATAGTCTACCGCAACCAAGATATAAAAATTATTATTAGAATTTGGAAAGGGTCCCATGAAATCGATCCCCCAAACATCAAAAAGTTCTACCTCTAAGATGTTGTTAAGAGGCATCTCATTCCTTTGCGAAATGTTCCCGGTGCGTTGACATTGCTCACAACTTTTCACAAATTCATAAGAGTATTTAAACATAGTGGGCCAAAAGTACCCACTTTGCAAGATTTTTGCAGCAGTGCGGTTTCCACCAAAGTGGCCACCGTAGTGGGATGTGTGACAACCATGGAGTATTTGATGTTTCTCACTCCCGTGGATACAACGCCTCAATATTTGGTCCGTCCCTATCTTATACAAGAAAGGGTCGTCCCAAACATATTGTCGTGTATCATGTAAAAACTTTTTAAATGGTTGTCCACTCATCCCATGGGGTTTTAGTCCACTTGCTAAAAAGTTGGCAATGTCAGCATAACAAGGAATTTTATTTTCGAGATATTGGGCTGATAACACTTGTTCATCGGGAAAATTCTCTCTGACCGGAGTGGGGTCAACAGTGCCCACTATCTTCTTGAGACTGGACAAATGGTCAGCTATCTGATTGCTTGTTCCTTTTCTATCAATGATCTCAAGGTCAAATTATTGCAGCAATAAAACCCACCTAATCAAGCGTGGCTTGGAATCAGCCTTGTTGATCAAGTATTTTATTGCTGCATGATCCGTGTGCACTATGACCTTCGTCCCTATCAAGTACGGCCTGAAACGATAAAAAGCAAACACCACCACAAGTAATTCTTTTTCAGTTACTGTGTAATTAATCTGAGTTTAATCGGTGTTTTACTTGCATAATAAATGGGGTGAAAAACTTTGTTCTTTTTATGTCCGAGAACAGCCCCCACAGCCCACTCGCTGGCATCACACATCACTTCGAATGGGAGTGACCAGTCAGGAGTGGTCACTATGGGTGCTATGACTAAGGCTTCCTTAATTGTTTCAAAAGCATCTTGGCATTCTTTCGTAAAAATGAAATCTTTTTCGTGTTGTAACAGGTTGCATAGGGGTTTTGTTATTTTTGAAAAATCTTTGATGAACCTCATATAAAAACCTGCGTGACCCAAGAAACTGCGAATACCTTTTACTGTTGTGGTTCGGGAAGTTGTGTCACTACCTCAAGCTTGGCTTTGTCAACTTCCAACCCTCTCCTTGAGACAAGATGACCTAGGACAATACCTTCTTCTACCATAAAATGGCATTTTTCCCAATTCAAAATAAGGTCGTGGGTCTCACATCTCACTAGGCTATTCTCTAAATTTCCTAGGCAGTTGTCGAATGATGTCCCTATCACAGAAAAGTCATCCATAAAAACTTCTATGGTGTCCTCAATCATGTCGGTGAAAATGGCCATCATAGGGACAAGTACCGTAGGGACAAGTAAAGGTGGTCTTTTCTTGGTCCTCGGGGGCGATGTGGATTTGGTTGTATCCGGAGTATCCATCTAGAAAACAATAAAATTCCTTTCCCGCTAACCGATCAAGCATTTAGTCGATGAAAGGTAGGGGGAAGTGGTCTTTCTTAGTGGCCAAGTTGAGTCGTCTATCCTCCACCCCGTTACAGTTCTAGTGGGAATGAGGTCGTTCTTTTCGTTCTTCACTATGGTCGTCCCTCCCTTTTTAGGGACACATTGGACGGGGCTCACCCAACTACTACTAGCAATGGGATAGATAATACCGGCATCTAACCACTTCAAAACTTCTTTCTTAACTACCTCCTTCATTATGGGATTCAACTTTCTTTGAGGTTGAACTTTTGCAGGGTGGTCACTCTCCAAGTTAATCTTATGTTGACATAAAGAGGGGCTAATACCTCTAATGTCCGCTATGGTTCAACCAATTGCTTTCTTATGCTTTATCAACAAATCAATTAGAAGTTGTTCTTGTTTCTCGCTAAGTTTGAAAGAGATAATAACGGGAAGTTTATTATCCTTAGCGAGATAAGCATATTTCAAGTGGGAAGGCAATGGTTTAAGTTCTAACTCGGGAGGTTGTTCTATTGAAGGGGGTTGAACATCTCTATCCTTAAAGTCCAGAGGTTCAAAGGCTGCCACTACTTCGTTACACTCGTCCTCAAAAGTGTCCTCACTTTCTAAGTCGGAGTGCTCACTCTCACTTCCCACTGTAGGGACGGAGTCAAAACAGTGGGTTTCACTAATCGAACTCAAAGCAAAACAGTCTTCAGTATCTATATACTTCAGGTATTTAAACACATTAAATGTCACCTCTTGGTCATTAACTCTCATCGTGAGTTCTCCTTTGTGCACATCAATCAAAGTTCGTCCTGTTGCAAGAAACGGACGTCCTAAGATGATTGGGATATCTTTATCGGCCTCATAATCTAAAACTAGAAAATCAGCGGGGAAGATAAATTTATCCACTTGGACCAAGACGTCTTCTATTTTTCCTTTTGGGTGGGCAATGGACCGATCGGCTAATTGTAATGTCACGGTTGTGGGTCTAGCCTCTCCAATACCTAACTTGTTAAAAATGGACAATGGCATCAAGTTGATACTAGCTCCTAAATCACAGAGTGCTTGACCTACTTCTTGTCCTCCTATTGTGCATGGAATGGTGAAACTACCCGGGTCTTTCAACTTAGGTGGAATCTTGCTAGTAAGGAGGGCACTACATTCCTCGGTCAAAGCCACAGTCTCAAACTCACCCAACTTTCTCTTTTTGTTCAAAATATCCTTTAAAAGTTTAACATAGCTTGGCATTTGCTCGAGAGCCTCCACCAAGGGTATGTTAATGTGAAGTTGTTTAAAAATGTCTAAGAATTTTTTAAATTGAACATCGACATTTTTAGGCTTCATTCTTTCAGGAAAAGGAATACTTAGTGGGTCAATTTGAGTTGACTGTGGTATTGGCTTTGGAATAGTAGGTTTTGGAATAGGTCCAAAAGTGGGAAGGTCAAGGATGTCGTTCCCCACTGTGGGAATGACAGTGACTTGAGGAGTGCCCACTGTGGGAATTACAGTGGGTGTTTGAGGCGAATCATCAGACTCGAAAACGATATCTTTCAGATCCTTTCCACTCCTCAGTGTTATGGACTTGACATGTTCAGGTCCTTTTCCTATCACCCTAGCATGCTCGGTATCACTAGGTAACGTCCCAGGTGGTCTATTCTTAACTTCGACGGCTAGTTGTCCTATTTGGGTCTCTATATTCCTAATGGCTGCTTGAGTTTGATTCATAAAACCTTTGAGAATTGATTCGAGTGATGGTTGAACCTCCGCGGGTTGAGTTCCTCGTGGTTGGAATTGTTGTGAGGATTGCCCTTGGTGAAAGTTCTGTGAGTTCTGCCCACTGTGATGTGGGGACAGCCCACTGTGATGTTGCTGAAATCCAGGGGGATTGTGTGGTCTTTGCTGGGCATGACTCGCCCCGTGGGGTTGGAGTCCTGGATTACCAGCCCAAGAGAAATTTGGGTGATTTCTCTAACCTGGATTATAAATCTGTGAGTATGGGTTGTTTCTCGGATTGGTTCCTAAAACATTAACGGCTTCGGGATTTGCTGTACAATAGTCAAAAAGATGCTCCTCTCCACAGAGGGAGCAGTTTTCGGCTAGATGAGTTGCAGAATTGACTTGGCCTCTATTTTGGTTCAACACGATTTTTGTTAAGGCCACTAACTGTGCATTCATGGTTTTGAGTGCTTCGGAATCGATGGTGTTGGTCTTTGGTACTATTGCTCTAGGATTGGACCACTCGGTACTGTTGTTGGACACTTTTTCTAAGATTTGATATCCTTCATTGTAGGTTTTACTCGTGAATGTTCCACCGGTTGTTGCATCTAAGATGATTTTGGATGCATTGGAAAGACCATTGTAAAAAGTCTCCAATTGGATGCAATGGGGGATGCCATGATGTAGGCACTTTCGAAGTAAATCTTTAAATCATTCCCATGCATCCGAAACAGCCTCATCTTCTTCTTGCCTAAACAAAATTATATCATTTCGAAACCTTACATTCCTCGTTGGCGGAAAGTATTTTTGCAAAAATTTATCGGCAAGTTCTTGCCAAGTGGTTATCGAGTGAGGTGCATGTGAGTTCAGCCATGACTTCGCCTTATCCCTTAATGAAAAAGGAAAAAGTCTTAGTCTTAATGCGTCATCACTCACACCTTGTAACTGAAAGGAATCGGTCATTTCCAAGAAAGATTTTAAGTGCGAGTGCGGATCCTCAAATGGTGATCCTCCAAACTGACCCATGGCTTGGATCATTTGAAACATCACCGGTTTGAGTTCAAAATGAGTTGCAACAATGTTGGGTCTTAAAATTCCGGAGCTCAAATCACCAACTCCGGAAGTAGCGTAGTCCCGTATTTTTTGATCTTTGCTATCGGAAATCGTCACTGTGGTCTCCACTATAGGTGGTGGTATTGCTGCCATGTTTACAGTGGGGATCACAGGGGGTTGTCGATTTGTGTTCTTGTTTTTACGTCTTCTTCGAAAAGTTTTTTCTATTTCAAGATCGATTGGTATCAAAGGTTCGTGTTGTTGTCGTGGCATGCAACACGAACAGCTTAGAAAAACGAGTTAGTCGGGCTCGAACAAAAACTAATGTCTTGAGATTTAAAATCACGCCAGTCCCAGGCAACGGCGCCAAAAACTTGTTACGGTGCGAAATATGTGTTTTAATCGCAGTGGGGTGCAAACTGTCTGTTGATCCAAACCCTCAGTGATTTGATAATGACCCTCTCTTATATACTTAGTGAAAATTGTAAGTAAACAATATGTATCAGAGTTTCACTATCGCTGATAAGTACTAAGATCTTCCAGTACCGCTGATAGGAACTCTCGCTCTTTAAATTAAACATTCAGCAAACACTGTTCACCATTAATGTGCTGAGTCTGTTCAGTCATTATGATGATCGCTGATAAGTTAGTTGTTTACTTATGATCCCTGAAGACAAGTTTCACGTCAACATAGGTTCTACGCTGAAGTCGAAGATCAAGCTCAAGAACCAGCGACAAGTCTCCTAATGAACTGATGCGGATCAGCGAAGACTCAGATTTGTCCACTCAACGTGAAGTATCAAGTACAAGACTTCAGCTATCGCTGAACTTTATCATCTGCTGAATAGTAAATGATAATCGCTGAATCAACGAAAGCTGATCATGAAGTCCTCCGTACAAAGTACTTTTGTCTTAACCACCCTTGCACGACTTCGTACAAAATGTCAGAAAAGAACCTCCGAATATCTGAAATCGTACAACCACTCTGATACTACACTATTCATCCATACGGCTACTAAGGTTGTCAACCAAGGTCAATGACATGCAACCAACCAGCTGATGACACGTGTAAAGTATATACTGACTTGCATTAAATGCATGCAATATATAAAGAGATGAACTCACTTCATTTGAAGTAACTTGCTAACTCTGGACAAGTTCATATCTCTTATCTCAAGATAGGTTATTATTAGTAATTTCCTTATCTCTCTTAGTGCAAGAAACCTTAGTGTTCCAACTTGTTTAGATTTAGGTTTATCCTTAATCTTGTCTCCGCAACAAGCTGTAAATTGTTAATGATTTATCAATAAACAATTTAGAAAAGTAAAATCTGTGTGTTTGTATTCAACCCCCCCCCCCCCCCCCCCCCCCCTTCTACAAACTTGTATAGGCCTTCAGGACTAACAAGTGGTATCAGAGCGGATTTGTTTAATCTTATAAACAAGATCTAATCTAAGATATTTCTCTTCCTTGCTATTATCTGAAAATGGCCACCAACTCAAACACACATTATATAGACAATGGTTCTCTTGCAAAACCCCCTAGATTTTCCAGAGGCAACTTCAACTTGTGGAAAAATAGGATGACACTCTTCTTAGAAGGTGTAGACCCTACTATACCTTACCATCTTGAGAACGGCCCACACATCCCTGTAACATTTGATCCTTTAGTTCCAGCCACTGCAAATAGACCTGCTATTCCAGAAAGGCTGATTCCTAAAGAAATCCATCAGTGGACCGACGAAGATAAGAAGAAAGTGGCTATAGATACAAAAGCCAGATCCATACTATCCATGGCCCTTCCTGACGAAGTATACCATTCCGTCATGAACCTGAAATCATCAAAAGCCATGTGGGACACAATATGTGTTCAGTATGAAGGAACGTCTGAAGTCCAGGACTCAAGAAAGATCAACCTGGTAAGACAATACGAAAGCTTCATTTCTGGTAAGAATGAAACTCTCTCTGAAGTTCACCAACGTTTTAATTGCTTAATTATAGATCTGAAAACTGTTGGTAAGGAATATTCTAACTTTGAAGTGCTGACAAAGTTTCTAGAATGTTTACCTGAAAGCTGGGACAATTATTCCATGTGTCTCAAGCTATCAAAGGATCTTAGATTAATGACCCTTTCAACCTTATATGGTACATTGCTGAATCATGAGCAATCTAGCCATCTTAAGAAGAATCTTGTAAAAGATTCCAAAAGCACCCCTGTTGCTTTAATCTCAGAGGAACCTTCTACTTAGTGACCCTTGGTCACTATCACTGAGTTAGAAAGTAACTCTGAAAGTTCATCAGATTCTGATTTTTCAGATGATGAATCCTTGGCTCTCCTAACCAAAAAGTTCAGGAGATTCGCCAAGAAGAGAATGTTTAGAAAGAACAAACCTCTTTCCATAACTTACAAGCCTAAATCATCAGCTTTTGTTGATAAGGCTACTGCTACTTGTTTCAACTGCGAAAAGACAGGTCATTTTTCTAACGAGTGCAGGTCTAAGAAAGTTTCTAGACCCTCAGCTTTTACAAAGAAATCCTTTGTTCCAAGGAATAAAGATGATAAATACTCAAAGCTGAAGGAGAAGTATGCAAAGCTGAAAAGCTTTAAGAAGAAAGGAAAAGGCCTGATGGCTGACTATGATTGGGCTGCTTCTGATGAAGAAGCATCATCATCTGACTCTGAAGATGATGAAGCAAATCAATGTCTCATGGCCAAGATTGAAGAAGAGGAAGAAAGTTCAGACATTCCCTCCACTTCAACATCTGCCATTCAGGTATCACCTTCTTTCTTTACCAATATTGCAAATATTGATGAAGCTGATAGTCTCCGTAAGATCGATCTCTTGACTAGAAGTTTATACGAAGCCATGAACGGCAAAACTGTGGTTGAAAACCAAAATCTTGATCTCGCTGAAAAGCTTAAAAACTGCCACCTTCAAATAGAAAAGCTTTCTAAAATTGAAGATGATTTTAAAGATCAAGTCTATTTAAATCAGCTAGTCAAAATCGAACGAGCAGAAGCTATCGCTGCATTAAAAGTTGAACAAGCTATTGTTGAAGGATGGTGTAATTCTTCAACAAAGATCACTGATATAATTAAGGCTCAGATTCCTCTGAGTGATAAACGTGGTCTGGGTTATAAATATGATACTCTAAAACCAACCACTGAACGTTCAATGCTTAAATTTGGAACGTTCGTATCCTCAGTCGCTGACACTTCATCATCTCAGTGCTCCTCGTCCATTACACCAATACCTGAGGAAACTCCTACCTCCTCAAAAGGTAAGGAGAAAATGGTTTATTCAAAACCTACCTCTGTCTCTAAAGACAAAGGTAAAGGAATTGTTATTTATCAAAATCCTCAGAAGGGTACCTTAGTACCAAAGCTGAATGCTTCTAAAGCCTCAGTGACCAACCCCTCTGGATCTAGAAAGCTGATCTCTGGATCTATTCAGCGATCTACTCCTAGACTCAGAGTGGATGTCCTTGGTAAGAAATCTGAAGAACTGAATGTTCGTCCCATTTCTAAAGCCAATAGTTTACTTGGTGCTGGAACTTCTAATTCGAAAGTAAAAGCTCAGCATACAAGTGGTCCTAGAACTACTTTTAGTTATAGGAAATGTTATCACTGTGGACTTACCGATCATATTGCTAGTAAGTGCCCCACAGCCACCAAAGCTGAAAAGATAGCTAAGGTGAAGATTGCCCCCAAGGCAAAGAAGACCAACCCCGATGCATATCAGGTCAAGGTGACTCCTACCACTGAAGTTAAGAAGTTAACCAAAGTGAAGAAAGATAAAGCTGAATCTTCAAATGCTGCGAAGACCGCTGAACCTTCTATTCCAACTAGCTCCACTGACAAACGTGTATACATGGTTAAGTGGGTACCCAAGCAAAACTAATCTTCCTTTGTAAATGCAGGTTAAGAAGGGTATCTGGTATCTCGATAGCGGATGCTCTAGACACATGACTGGAAAGAAAAACCTGCTCGCTGAATACAAGGAAGAGAAGGGTCCCTCTGTGACTTTCGGTGGAAATGGAAAAGGACACACCCGAGGGTATGGTGTACTTTCAAATGGTACAACCTCCTTCAGAAGAGTCGCATATGTTGAAGGGCTGAAGCATAATCTTCTGAGCATCAGTCAGCTTTGTGACATGGATAACAAAGTGATTTTCACTAAGGAATCCTGCTTTGTCAATGACAAAAAGGAGAAGATAGCTCTCAGCGGTTATCGTTTGGAAAATGTTTATGTAATAAACATGGACTCAACAACCACTGAGAACTCATGTTTCTTCTCAAAGGCATCTTCTGATGTTAACTGGCTATGGCACAAGAGGCTCTCACATCTAAATTTCAAGACACTGAATACTCTTTCCTTCAAAGAGTTAGTCACTGGTCTACCTCAGCATTCATACGCCAAAGAGTGTTTATGTTCAGCGTGTGAAAAAGGGAAGCAGACCAAGGCAAGCTTCAATTCAAATCAAGTCTCCTCAGTGTCATCTCCTCTACAACTACTCCATATGGATTTGTTTGGCCCTGTTAACAAACAATCTATCGCTGGAAAGAAATATACGCTGGTCATAGTTGATGAATTCTCTCGTTACACATGGGTAATGTTTCTCCGTTCTAAGAGTGACACCCCTGAAGAACTCATCACCTTTGTTCGGAAGATGGAAACTCTGAACAATATGACTGTTCGCTCAATAAGGAGTGATCATGGAACTGAATTCAAAAACAGTTCTCTTGATTCCTTCCTTGAGAGTAAGGGTATTTCTCACAACTTTTCGTCAGTGAGAACACCGCAACAAAATGGAGTCGCTGAAAGAAGAAATAGAACAATTATTGAAGCTGCACGTTCAATGCTCAGCGATTCTCACCTGCCTACTCAGTTTTGGGCAGAAGCTGTCAACACTGCTTGTTTTACGCAAAACAGGTCGCTGATAGTTAAAAGATTCAAAAAGACAGCCTATGAACTCTTTCATGGGAGAAAGCCTTCCATCAGCTTTCTTCACATCTTTGGATGTCAGTGTTTCATACTGAACAACAGAGATGCCCTTGGAAAGTTTGATCCTAAGGCTGATGATGGAATCTTTCTTGGATACTCCTCAGTCTCTAAAGCCTTCAGAGTCTTCAACCGTAGAAGACAAACTGTAGAAGAAACTATTCACGTCACGTTTGACGAATCCCGTTCAGCGAACTCTAAACCGTCTGCCGATACTGAAGAACTGAATCAATGGATGTTTTCTCATCTTGGTGATTCAGAAGAAGTTCCCACTCCTCATGCTCACACCATAGAAAATGATGGTCCTACTAAGAGTGGAAAGCTGGTAAGTTGGACAAGTAAGAAGCAAAACTCAGTGTCCACTTCCACAACTGAAGCTGAATATGTAGCCGCTGGAAGCTGTTGTTCTCAAGTCTTGTGGATGAGAAATCAGCTACTAGACTATGATCTTCAGCTCTCCAAAATTCCAATCTATTGCGACAGCACTAGTGCCATCGCTATAGCCAACAACCCAGTGCTACACTCAAAGACAAAACACATCGAAATCAGATATCATTTTATCAGAGATCATGTGATGAATGGTGATATAGAACTTCATTTTATTCCAACTGATTATCAGTTAGTTGATCTATTTACCAAACCTCTTGATGAGACAAGATTCAACTTTCTCATCAGCGAGCTTTGAATGCTGAACTTTGAAGGATAAAACCTTCAGCGGTTCACATTGATCAGCGATAGAATAAAATCAACTTATATAATCCATTTCATCATCTTCTCTCTGAATAAACTTGATTCGCTGATATCAAGGTATGTTTTCTCTCTCTGACATATCGCATGTAAATGCAAGATTTCAAAATAAATTGCATCGCTGAATATCTCTTTCTTAACAGCGACTTTTTGAAATTTCTTAAAACCTTCACTGATATTTCTATTCAGTGCTTCATGTTTTCAAAGAGTCCCTGAGTTTTTTCAAAACCTCAGAGACAACCAAGAATATGAAAGGACAGTTGTGACGTCATTGCAACGGATAACACCAGGCACGATTTCTTTCTGACACACGTTTGCACGTTTCGTTCAAACTTCCAATCAAATGCAAACACGTGTCCGTGTCATGATGAAAACCTTTTCCCGTTCAAGGTTTTCTCTCTCTAAAACTCCCTATATAAACAATCTTTTGGTTTATATTTGTCTTTTACGCGATCAATCTTCCTCCGCAAGAAAAGAATTACTGTTGCATTTGTGCTCTCAAATCTTCAAAGAACTGTTCATCATCTTCTTCATCAAAACTTCAAGGTTAATATGTTCATTTTTTTTAAATGCAGATAACTTGTTTCTGATCTTATCATTGTTTTAAACAAGATCAAACAAAAGAACTTCTTAAAAATAAAATCATTTCTTTCCGTGTTTTATGAACACAACCATTTCATGGTTGTTCTTCAAGTTTTAAATCTAAATCTTAAACTTGCTCTTCATTTGTATCCATTTTTTTTTAAAACTGGAATACAAGACTTTATGGGTTTTACATTTCGTTTCAAAATCATGAAAAACCCTAATCTTCATTAAGACATTTTTGTCTGAATGAAATGGACAAAATTCGAACCATCTTAATGGAAATTCTTTCCATATCAAGACAATTCTTATTTGTTAACATCTTTGGTTGAACTGATAATACAGAGAAATGGCATCTTCAAAGATCAATGTTACCGCTGAGTCCATCTCCGCTGACTCTGAGGAAGTGGATATCATCAAAGCCCCTCAGGTTAAGTTCAAGCTGGATCAACTAGATTGGACCAAGGTCAACAACCTCTCTGCGCTTCTCGAGTTTCCTCCTCGAAAGCAAGTCACACATCTGGATGATGCTGTGAATTTCCTGAAAAACTGCTGCATTTCAACGGCCCTGACCATCACACCTCCCGCAAGTCAGCTGCTACTATCCCAGTTCTGGTACTCTGCCAGACACACTCAGCTACCCTCCGCCAAAGATGCATCCAAAACCATCGATTGCATACTCAGCGATACTGAGTATGGCACAATTAAGATAACCCCCGCAATCATTCGAAAAGCTCTAAACTTTCCCAATGCTACCAAAGAAAAACCGTTTGTTCCATTCCCTGACCATAAAAGGCACGCTGACAAAGAAGCTCTTATTGCATTTTTTGATGCAATGGGCTATGTCTGGGAAACTGGAAGGGACAAGAAGCCCGAGAAGAAGCTGACGCTGATAAAGAAGTCCAAATGCCCAGCGAGATGAATTTCATCTTCGCACACCTGATCAGCTGCATGACAGCGAAGACCGGCTCCTCTGATCAAGCCTCTCAACCTCAGCAGGCTATGGGATACGCACTGCTGAAAGGTCTACATATTGACTGGGCATCTATCATTTATGATGACCTAGTACAAAGAGTAGATTCTGCTGCTGACAGACCTGCATAGGTTCCCTACCCCCGTTTCATCAGCGCCATCTTCCAATATGGCCTGAAGGACAGCTATCCTCAAGAGGGTGACCTGAAACTTTCTCAGGTTAGCCCTAAGGTGCTCGATTTCAAACCTGTCGACAATGAGGTACGTCTCTCTACCCTTCTCTCTCTTCTTAACCCTAATTCTTCGACTTCTGTGGCTCCTTCAGCGACAATACCCATCGCTGATGCCCCGGCCACACTATCCTCTCCTTCTAAGAAAAGGAAACACTCTCACACCCAACTTGATTCCAAAAGGATCAAGAAAACCAAGGAGCAACCCCAGCAATTCCATGCTGAAGACTCCTCAGCTAATTCTGAAGAGCTGAAGGAAAGTTCCGTGGTACGCTCTGCCACACCCATTCAAGCCATCCCTTCAATCCAGACTTCAGCGTCTCCAAACGTTGAGGTTAGAAACTTGGAACCTACCCAACCTCCCTCAGTCTCTCAAAAGACTGATGAAGTGATTCTCAGCGATTCCAACGCTGAACTCAGAACCCGAACCCCATTCTTATCCTTCGCTTCTCCCCCCACTCCCTTGGACACTCCTCCAAAGAACACTGGAGATGCCATCATTCCAGAAGCCACCGCTGACGCTTCTCAACGAATGATGAAGACAGGACCTGCAGAGATCACCATACCTCACCGCACTTTTGAGGAAGATATGGAACATTTTTCAGGAATCCGTAACTTTGACGATTTCGTCAATCCTCCTGCAGGTACAAATCAACCCATATACACTGTAACTAAACCTGAAACTTCTGAGCTTTCCTTTGTTCACAAGTACTTATGTATTACAGGTCCTAATTTGGGAGACATCAACGAGTCTCTGAAGTCCATGGAAACAAAGCTGACCGGTCTCACCACCACACTCTCCAACAACTCTACAGCTGTAACAAACGCTGGAGAGAATTTGACAAAGCTGACTACGGTGGTGGAGAAGAAAGCTTCCACAGATGACTTGAAGCAAGTTGATAAGACTCTCAGCGACTTTGCTAAGGTGCTCGCTGATATCTACACAGACTACACCTCACTCAAACAATCAGTTTCCTCCATGTCCGGCGAAGTAACAACGCTGAAGACATCGGTTGGAGCACTAGAGGGTGATATGTCTGCTGTGAAGACAAATGTTCAAACTCTGACGACTGACTTAGGCTCTGTAAAGACCGACGTTGGTTCGATGAAAACAATGCTTGAAGAGCTGCTCAACAAGGCGAGAACTCCTGCTCCTGAACCGACCCCTGCCCCTGCATTGGAAACTTTCACAGCGACGGATCGCAAAGAGCTGGAAAAGATCAATCCTGCTATAACAGGTCTAGAAGTCAGATTAGCAAAGATTGAAAGCTGTGTGGGTATCTCTGGCCAAGAAGACAGAGAGCCTCCCACAGCTGAAGAGTCTGCCCATTCCTCCCCCAGTCATCATGAAAAAGAGGGGGAGAAGAGCGCTGAACATCCCGAGGAAAAGAGCGCTGAAGACCTTTCCCATGATGAATCTATCAGGGGAGAGAAGAATGAAGATCTTATCGCTGGACCTCAGGGAGATGAAAACCCTGAGGGAACCGAGAAGCTCGCCTCTGTATCTGAGGGGGAGCAACTCGAAGAAGACGCTGAAGAATCTGAAGCAGAAGATGATGAAGCCGTCGACATCCCTGATGATGAACCATCTTCTTCTCCAAAGAAGAATGATGATGATGATGACGAAGATGACGATGATTTCTTTATCGTCAAACCTGCCCCAAGGATCAAAGCTCTTAAGGGAATTTCAATAAATGAACCAACAGGGGAGCGGACAAAGACAAAGCCCTCAGCCTCCGGCGCTAAGAAAGGCAAAGGCAAAAGCATCGCTGAAGATGACAATCTGACGATCTTGCTTGAAAAGCCGGTTTGTCAGGTACACTAAACATCTCTCACTCCATCCCTCCTCTATAAGTTCTACTACCCTAGTCTACACCTGAACATATTTATCTTTCTCTTTCTACCCAAGTTCTTCTACCCATGTTCTTATTTGTAAGATCGCTGTGTTTCAGCTAGTCCTCTCCCCTGTTTGAGGGTGTCGCTGAACGTTCTACTATTGCGACTTCACAAATAAAGTCAGCTGCTGCTGATGAAATAATCCCAGTCTTAGATTTGATCTCTGAGACTGATGAACCAGAAGAACAACCTCTCTCGCATAGAAACAGACCTTCCTCAGCTCCTCAAAAGCTGAGTGAAGAGGATCAAAAGAGAAAAGAGGAAATAATAAAGCGATTCGAGGATCAGCGAATCATTCTAAGGCGTGATCAACTGCCTTCAGTTCCTCCTAAGTTCAGAATTTCAAAAGCTGAATACAAGGAACACCTCAGAGCTGAACGCCTCATCGCTGAAAGAAAGGAAGCTGCAGAGAAATACAGAGAATACGCCATCAAGCTTACTCAAGAATCTGTCAAAGACCCCAAGCTGAAACGTGTTTCCATTCAAATCCAACGAAAGCTTTGGGAAGAAGCCCAGAAGATCGTGGAAAAGAAAACTGAAGTTTCTCAGACCACCCTGATCTGGTGCAAAGAGAAAATCCACTTCAGATATCGTCCAGCGAAGATCAACAAAGTATTCATCTCTGGAAGAACATCTATCGGAGTACCTATTGTTGACATCAAACTTTTCAGAGAAGATGGCCAATCCGAAGCCTTTCGCGCTGATAGTGTAAAAAGGTATGGTCTCTCTGAATAGCTGGAGATGAGGTTAGCTATCCATTCGTCACAATCTAAGTACAAGGATCATTTCGAAAAGCTGATAAACAGACAGATCGACTTGATATCTTCTTGTGTAGACATTCCTCCTCTTCCTGATCTTAAGCTGAAAAGAAAAAGGGCCTCTCCAAAGAAGAAACGTCAAGATTCAAACTCAGGTCCTGTCATACGAAATGAAACTGGAATTGGTTTCTCTCGCGCTGAAGTGCTTGGTCCTGGCCCTGATCTATCTGCCCTTGACATTTCTTTGCCACCATGTGAACTTTTCGTCCCTGGTAAAGTCATCAGTAATACTTATGGAATATTCTTTCTCGACTACGACGGACGTAAATGTTTTCAACGGATCGCTGAGCTTCCAATCACTCCAATCGAACAGCTCAGAGATCTCATCTACTGGTGTGACTTCAGAAAAGACATTCAGGCACGACACCTAAAACCCTTGATCTTTGAAGAAGCGCTGAACAAAAGAAAACAAGGCGTAACGGTTCCTGACTGGATGATCCCCACTGAAAAGACGACCCTTGATCAACTTCTCATTAAGGAAGAACCTTTTGAAAACTGATATAATCTCCTTTTTCTCTATTGTATCAGTTATCCTTATGTACTTGTAAATTATTTCGCTTGTACTTATAATCTTTCTGTTCTTCATTGTAACCTGATTCAATATCTTAAAGAAAGATTTCAGCGAACGTACTTTACACCATCAGTACTGAAAAGATCCCTGGAAAACAGTAAAAGGGATAAATATTTTATGAGTTCTTTTTATCCTTATGTTTTCATTAAATAGCAATTTTCTTTGTTGCTATGTCATAATCAAATAAGGGGAGATTGTTGATCCAAACCCTCAGTGATTTGATAATGACCCTCTCTTATATACTTAGTGAAAATTGTAAGTAAACAATATGTATCAGAGTTTCACTATCGCTGATAAGTACTAAGATCTTCCAGTACCGCTGATAGGAACTCTCGCTCTTTAAATTAAACACTCAGCGAACACTGTTCACCATTAATGTGCTGAGTCTGTTCAATCATTATGATGATCGCTGATAAGTTAGTTGTTTACTTATGATCCCTGAAGACAAGTTTCACGTCAACATAGGTTCTACGCTGAAGTCGAAGATCAAGCTCAAGAACCAGCGACAAGTCTCCTAATGAACTGATGCGGATCAGCGAAGACTCAGATTTGTCCACTCAACATGAAGTATCAAGTACAAAACTTCAGCTATCGCTGAACTTTATCATCTGCTGAATAGTAAATGATAATCGCTGAATCAACGAAAGCTGATCATGAAGTCCTCCGTACAAAGTACTTTTGTCTTAACCACCCTTGCACGACTCCGTACGAAATGTCAGAAAAGAACCTCCGAATATCTGAAATCGTACAACCACTCTGATACTACACTATTCATCCATACGGCTACTAAGGTTGTCAACCAAGGTCAATGACATGCAACCAACCAGCTGATGACACGTGTAAAGTATATACTGACTTGCATTAAATGCATGCAGTATATAAAGAGATGAACTCACTTCATTTGAAGTAACTTGCTAACTCTGGACAAGTTCATATCTCTTATCTCAAGATTGGTTATTATTAGTAATTTCCTTATCTCTCTTAGTGCAAGAAACCTTAGTGTTCCAACTTGTTTAGATTTAGGTTTATCCTTAATCTTGTCTCCGCAACAAGCTGTAAATTGTTAATGATTTATCAATAAACAATTTAGAAAAGTAAAATCTGTGTGTTTGTATTCAACCCCCCCCCCCCCCTTCTACAAACTTGTATAGGCCTTCGGGACCAACACTGTCCATAGTGGGAAGTGCAAGTGTACACTGTCCACTATGATCGTCACAGCAAGTAATAGTTGGTAAAATACCATAATCGAATCCACAGAGACTGGACAATCAAGACAATACGGTTCTCATGAGCTCCTTTTGCAAGTTTCAATTAGAGAGGAAGAAAAAGTTTGGTTTGTTTGGTGAAATAGCTACTTTGACGATTTTACTAAGATTTTAAAAGGAGGAATGTAGGTTAGATTTTCCCTAGATTTTATACTAAATACTCGGTCCTAAAAGTGATCCTTGTATTCGAGGTAGGTATTTTCGCTAGAAAAGCCCGATTACAAAATACTCACACCGTTAGATAAAAATCCCATAAATTAGGTCTCAAAAGTGGACCTTTTCAGGCCTCGAAGGAATGTGTAGAGACAAATACTCTAAGTGTTTTTAATACATAAATTAGCTTGTCTACTACTCCAGTGGGTTGAGATTAGCTCACTGTGCCGACCTTACTTTCGTAAGTGTCATAAGAATTCTTTCGAATCCCCTAACATCATTCAAGCTCGTGTCACTACGTTCTACTTATTTCTAAGTTAAGAACTAGACTTTAGATCCTAGCAAGTGATCGGCTTGTTCGCATCCTTGGGTAAAAATCGAGAATGAATGACCAAAACAACAAATATTCTATGTATAAAGATTACTCAAGCATTTTTAATAAAATCCAGGTACTTCTCCTTCCTACATCCCAAAGGATGTTTAGCCCATACTTAAAGTAAAAAACAAAAGAGTAGAAGTTGCACATAATTAAACTGAAAGTGACTTGAATTGAACTCACAGTGGGGAACGAGAAGTCGTCCCTGTCACTGTGTACTTCGAGCTACAATTAAACTAAGGAATTAAGATACTGAACTTTAAAGATAGCTGTTGCAGTAAATGAAAGAGTAACACTAATGTAGTAGTTGAGAGGATTTAAGACTAAGCCAAGCATATCATAAATGGCACCCAAGTGCTCCTTTATATACTAGGAGAAAGAGTTGGGTATTACACAAAGAGGTGAGTTTTTCTAATGGGTAAAGACTACAGTATAATGACAGAAATCAGCATTTTGGACAATCCTTTTACCTAAAAGACCCTTCACCAAGTCAATCTCTAAGTACAAGAAGGTGTACTTGTTGTCATCTTTAAGGAAACTACTTTGTACTTCTCCAGCCCATATTTCCCTGCCATTTGAACCTTCTAAACTCCAGAATACTTGCATCCCAACTACTAGTTTCTTTTGTCTTCTTGCTCTGCTGGAATAGTGGGAAACCGGAGTGGGCACAATAGTGGTCACTGCAGGATAAATCGTGAAAAACACCCAAATTCCACCAAATAATTTATTAAAGACTATGGTTCACTCTTTTTGCTCATTTTCGAGAATTGTTCCAAGAATGGGGGTTTTTAGAAGCAGAATGGCTAAAATTGACAAAATAAAATAGAAAATTCAAAGAAATAATAACTCTAAAAATAGAGTTATCAAGGCTGTCCAAGAGGAAGAAATGGAAGCTACAGAGGAGGTGGCAGAAAGTTCGCCCTCCTCTGGTAGTAGTGAGGAAGAGGGGAGTGAGAGTGAATCTGAGTCTTCTACATCTCTAAGAGCCGAGGGAAGTGTGAGATTAGAAGAAGATGTTCAAATAATGAACACACATGTGTGTTTCCGAAGCCCAACTCCCAGTGCAACCACACAACCTATCCCTGGTGATCAAGACCAGAGGGATATTGAATCAGAGGTGCACACCTCGAACCCTAACCAGCTTGAACCACCAGAGGCAACTCTTCACGCCTCTAGTATGCACGCAACTGGGGAATCAATTTTCAGTAATGATGACCAATTCCCCTAGGACATCAATAGGTCACCTACATACGCTGAAGCCTCTGTGGCTTGCATAGACTTAACAGAAACTAGCCCTGAGATCTTTCGTATCTCGCGTAGGCTTTGCCCAACTCAGGGGCAGTGGGATGACCTAGTAGCACAAGGGAAGACCTGTATTGATCACAGGTCCTCTCAACACATCAGATTTCCTTCTCCAGAACCTGAGCTGGAAGAGGAAACTCTGATCAGAACACATGTAGATGTATCCCCTGAAAAGGAGCATCAAGGATCGGGTGGAAGTCCTCCAAGAGCCAACATTAAAACAACTCTGGTCGGAGGCACCTCTGAACTCGAGGTCGACTTGGATTCATGTGTTGGAACCAAGGTTACCCCTGCTGACACTGTCACCAGAGCAGAGTTCAAAAGCTTCTGTGACAGTATTAGCAACTCCTTGAATGAGTATAAACTTATCAATGCCACAAAAGAGGAGCTGATCAGACAAGAGAATGCTACCCTGAAGTCTGAGCTGTAAGAGATCACAAGAAAATATGCAGAGACTTCACAAAAGGTTGTTGATTCTGAAAGAGCCAGAGCAGAGGAAACTACAAAGATGGCAATAGAGCTCGCGGATCTGAAAAGAGTCATGACAGAGAACCACACGGCATCAATGAACAAAACCCTGCCTATACCTTCCGTACTTCTCTCTGACTCCAATATCATATCCTTGACAGACATGATCAATACTTCTGTCAAGGATGCAATCAAAGAAGCCACAACATCTTCTGCTACTCCACTGAACATATCTGGTCCAAGCCCCAACGAACTACCAATGACAGTCATCCAAATGGGTGAGTTCAGCAGAAATGTTCTAAGCAAGATGATGACCATATCCTCCAAATTTGTCATGAAATCCCAGGCGACAGAAAGACATGTGCAATCATCACTTGATTCTCACAAGTTTAACTTCGACAATCAACTAGATAAAGTCAGAGGTGCTGCAACAGAAATGGAAGATGTTCTGAAAAAGGCAGTGACGAATTTCAAAGATGCTATCTTAGAGTCAATGTCGAATAAAAGAGCTGCAGAAGGACCCCCAGAAGGTGAACCTTCAAGCAAGAAGAGGAAGTCTGATCCGAAGTTTGTTGTCCCGGCCTCACCTGATGCCGGCATTGCTGCTTCTGATGATGATGATGACTTCCAAGATGCTGATGAAGGACACTCAGATACTCAGATGGGTGAGTCCTCAAAACAACAAAAGGGGGAGAAAGAGAAAGAGGCTGAGAAAGAGAAAGAGAAAGAAGCTGAGAAAGAAATAGAAAAAGAGACAGAGAAAGAAGCAGAGAAAGAAAGAGAGACAGAGAAAGATAAGGAAAAGGGGAAAGAGAAAGAGACACCAGAAACACCAGGGGAGAAGGAGACAGAGGAAACTCCAACAGAGACAGGAATAATTTCAATAGAGTTGATGCTAGTAGAGTTCGACTATATGTTCAAAGACAGAACCATCAGAACACCAGAAGAGTCGACAGCTCAACCACCAGAGATAATTATCCTTGACACTCCTCCCCAATCCCCTCCAAGGACTGAACCAGAGAGAACAGAACCAATCTCTGCTGATGAAAAAATAAACCAAGACCAACCCCAAGTCCAAATCCAAACTGTACAAGAGCCTGGTCGCCATGTTGACATTCTTATGGCTGAAACACATGACGATCAAAACCCAATCCAAAACCCACCAGAACAAAACCCAGAAACCTCATCCCGACACACCGAGAACTCTGCACTAGAAGAAATATTTGCCTATCTCTAAACTCACAAATGAAAGGCGAAGGTTCATCTCAACCAAATCAAATCTGAACAGAGCCATTAATTCATCTTTTACATTCAGCAGAATTCACAAGATAGAAGCAAAGATATATTCCTGTGACAAAGTTTTGTACCATGTTTACACAGTGGAGACAGGAGATAAGAAGTTCGAAACTTTCAATGACAACGACCTTGTTCTCCTGAATCCTTATGACTTAATAACTCTTCATGCCTACTGTGTCAACTTCATCGACAGATACAAAGGCACATAAACTTCAATGAGAGAGATTCAGTATGCTATGCAAGAGCACGTCAACCTCAGAACTCAAATCGACTTTCAGCTAGGCATAGAGTTTGAAATACATAAACTGGCGATTGCACCACCAAATGAAAATCTTGAGGGTTATGGCCATTACAGAACTGGAACCGTGGTTGGAAATCCTACAACCTTCATCTGCCGACAGAAAGGCAACAAGAAGGCCATCAGATCTGCTGAAACCCACAAGTACTCAAGTGAGTCGCTGAAGTATCTCAAGAACGTGATTCTGAATCTTCCAAGAGATAAGTGTCTAGAAGAGCAACTGAGGCACTACATCAACCAGATAAATCTTATGTTGGATTTCCGAGAACTAGTCAAACGATTCGACAGAATCCTAAGAGGAAATTACTACGCTTTCTTTTTCTTTTACATCGTATTGTAACCATCCTTAAAAGAATAGTACAAGGTTTCACAGAGGATAACCTTCTCTGTCTTTTGTTTAAATATCTCTGTAATTTTTATTTTTGTATTTTCAATACTTAGTGGGAGATTGTTAGCCCCAAGTATACAAGATGTAAAAGTATTGAAAATATTACAAGTCAAAAGACCACCAGAGATCCGGCAGAAGACTTAGAAGAAAATCAACAAGAAGACTACCAGAGATCGACAGAGCTCTGGCAGAATAATCAAAGCTCGACAGAGCTCTGGCAGAAGACTTCTTCTGTTCCACCAGAAGAACGGTTCACACCAGAAGACAATCAGAGCTCTGGCGTAAGAGCTCTGGTGATTGAAGACCTCTGTGAAGCTTAAGTCTCGTAGAAATCTCTAAGTGTTAGACACGTGTCCGTACTTTCCACGTAAGCCCTAAAAGGACGGAGACACACTTTCCACGTGTCACCTCAGGGTTAGATAGTACACTGTCTTCACTTTATCAGGCTATAAATAGGAATGTAGTGGAACGCAAAATAGTAAGCTTTTGGAAGAATTGTTTTCCACAATTGTGAGAACACACACTGCTACATTCCACACCAATACCACTGTACGATTTGTTTCCTGAGAGATTTCAGAATACACACACTTCAACGTGTTCTTGGTGTTATTCATTGTTATCAATATACGAGCAACTTATTTACTTGACCTTGTTATCATCTTACTGTTCACTATTGATACTCTCTTGTTACATAATCGTTTACACAATCACTCACATTTAATAGCTTTATATAATGCTTCTGATGTCTGTTTTATGTTGTTTATGTGATACAACGTGAATCTGGGAATCAATAGTCTGCAAGAGTCTTGAGAAGTAGGTCGATGCCCATCGTGGAGGAAATGTCAAATGAGAGTATTACGCCACATGAAGAGGCGGCGCGGGTTGAGGAATTAGCAGAGGATGGACCAACGAATTCTCCGAGAGCGGCGGTCACTCGTAGGAGAGGTAGAGGTCGTGGGAGAGGCAGAGGAATAGTACCGAGAAAGGCCGTTACTGAGGCGGGGGCTGCAACCACTATGGGCAAAGGTAAAGTGCCGGTTAGGCGCAAGGCAAAGAGCGTAGAAGAACCAGGAGTGCAGGAGATATCTGAGCAGGAGAGTTCAGTTCCTGCAAAGAGAACGAAAGCAAAGAAAGGAGGTCATACTGACGCTGCACCGACTTTTGTGACTGAGGAGAAGTTCACAGCAGAGATGGGTAAACAGCAGAAGACTTTGCAAGTAGTGCTAGAAAACCATAATAAGACTACGTCTGAGGGAGGAACCAAGAGTGGTACTGAGATGAAGACCGAGGAAGACAGTCCACCACGGACTGAGATAGGAACAACTCGATGACAACTCTGATTGTTGTTAATGAACCAAAGACAGTGAAAGGGTTCTCGTTTAAGACCTTCGTTTCGTGCAAGCCTCCGACATTCAACGGGGAGCGTAATCCCATTTTGGCTTTGAAATAGGTTCGTGAGATGTAGTTAGCTTTTGATACTAGCAAGTGCGCCGAGGAAGACAAGGTACTATTTGCAATGTCAATGATGAAGTCTGAGGCCATCTATTGGTAGGATGTTGAGACTGGAGGTAGGGGATCGGAGGTAGCTAAGAGCGCGTCATGGGAATCGTTTGTTAAGAGGTTCAGAACACAGTTCTGCCCGTTGGCGGCGGTTAAGAAACTTGAAGAGGAATTTCTGGGATTGGAACGGGGGTTGATGTCAGTTCAGGAATATACGTCTAAGTTTATCGAAAAGGCCCGGTTTGCTGAGTTGTACGTGAAAGGACCAACTACATTTTAGGCTGCAGTAGACATTGCGGAACTTACTGAGAAGGAAAAGACCAGGCAGATGATCGAAAGAGTCGGAGACAAGCGTAAGTGGGACGGGCCAAATCGAGACGGTAAGAGGCCGAATGCAGCTAGACCCGATCTGTGGGTGGGGCAAAGGTCAGGGGAGAAACCGTGTGTAAAGTGCAACAGGATGCACAGGGGAGAATGTTGGGCCGATAAGGAAGGATGTTACAATTGTGGGAAAGTGGGACATCTAGCTCGAGATTGTCGCAGTCTGAGGTCATGTTATCATTGTGGTTCATCAGATCATATCAAGTGGGATTGCCCACAATTGAAGAAAGGATATACTGGGGCCGAAGGTGGCGGTAGCGGAGGAAGGGGTGGTGAGAGAAAAGTGGAGCCGGCTCGCGCAAGGGCTAGGGCTTTCCACAGGTCTGCGAAAGAGGCGGTGAACACGCCTGATGTGGTAACAGGTACTTTCCCTATAGACTCGATTTATGCTAAAGTGTTATTTGATTCGGGGGCAAATCGTTCGTTTGTGTCGCCCAATTTTATTCGAAAATTGCAAGTGAAACCCAAGAGGTTGAACTTTGGGTTTGAGGTAGAAGTGGCTGATGATAGTCGAGTATGGGTGAAAGAGGTCTATGAGGGATGTAGCATAGACGTAGACGGTCACTCGTTTCCTTTACGGTTGTATCCGATGGGAATGGGGGAGTTTGACGTGGTGCTAGGAATGGATTGGTTAGCAGAGAATGACGCTAATATAGTGTGCAATAAGAAGTTGATTCGTATCGCTTTGCCTGATAAGAAAGAAATAGTGATATATGGGGATCGTCGAGATAGGAAGTCGTGTATGATTTCGATGTTGAAAGCTAGGCGGTGTTTGGGGAAGGGATGTCTAGGGTATTTAGCTTATGTGCTAGATGCTAAGAAAGAGAAGAAAGGAGTAAGTGAAGTACCTATAGTAAGTGAGTATCCGGAGGTGTTTCCGGATGACTTGACAAGTCTGCCTCCAGATCGTCAAGTAGAGTTCAGAATAGAACTATTGCCTGGGGCGGCACCGATTTCGCGTGCGCCCTATCGCCTGGCACCGGCAGAGATGAAGGAGATGATGACTCAGTTACAAGAATTACTCGACAAAGGTTTTATTCGTCCGAGCTCATCGCCTTGGGGAGTGCCAGTACTTTTTGTTTAAAAGAAGAACGGATCTATGCAAATGTGCATAGATTACTGTGAGCTCAACAAAGTAACTGTGAAAAACAAGTACCCACTTCCGAGGATCGATGGCCTCTTCGACCAATTGCAAGGTGCGAGTTATTTCTCGAAGATAGACTTGAGATCGGGTTACCATCAATTGAAGGTGAGAGAAGAGGACGTGCTGAAGACGGCTTTCCGCACGAGATATGGACATTTTGAGTTCTTAGTCATGCCCTTCGGGTTGACTAATGCGCCGGCGGTGTTCATGGATTTGATGAACAGAGTGTGTAGCTCGTTGTTGGATAAATGTGTGCAGCGCTGGAATTGCTAAAGCGGGAGAAGTTATACGCGAAGTTTTCGAAGTGCGAGTTTTGGTTGCGGGAAGTACAGTTTTTGGGCCACGTGGTGTAAGCGGACGGCATCAAAGTGGATCCCGCCAAGATTGAAGCCATTAAAGATTGGGAGGCGCCAAGGACCCCATCGGAAGTGAGAAGTTTTCTCGGTTTAGCGGGTTATTATCGGAAGTTTATTCAAGACTTCTCTCGAATAGCTTCACCACTGACCTCATTGACAAGAAAGAACGTCAAATTCAGGTGGACAGAAGCGCAAGAATCTGCGATTGGGAAGTTGAAAGAAAGTCTAAGTAGTGCTCCGATATTGTCGTTACCTGATGGATCAGAGGGATTTGTAATATACAGTGACGCATCTAAGCTTGGGATGGGGTGTGTATTGATGCAGAATGGGAAGGTGATTGCCTACGCTACCCGTCAGTTGAAAGATCACGAGAAGAACTTTGGGTTTGAGGTAGAAGTGGCTGATGATAGTCGAGTATGGGTGAATGAGGTCTATGAGGGATGTAGCATAGACGTAGACGGTCACTCGTTTCCTTTACGGTTGTATCCGATGGGAATGGGGGAGTTTGACGTGGTGCTCGGAATGGATTGGTTAGCAGAGAATGACGCTAATATAGTGTGCAATAAGAAGTTGATTCGTATCGCTTTGCCTGATAAGAAAGAAATAGTGATATATGGGGATCGTCGAGATAGGAAGTCGTGTATGATTTCGATGTTGAAAGCTAGGCGGTGGCTGGGGAAGGGATGTCTAGGGTATTTAGCTTATGTGCTAGATGCTAAGAAAGAGAAGAAAGGAGTAAGTAAAGTACCTATAGTAAGTGAGTACCCGGAGGTGTTTCCGGATGACTTGACAAGTCTGCCTCCAGATCGTCAAGTAGAGTTCAGAATAGAACTGTTGCCTGGGGCGACACCGATTGCGCGTGCGCCCTAACGCCTGGCACCGGAAGAGATGAAGGAGATGATGACTCAGTTACAAGAATTACTCGACAAAGGTTTTATTCATCCGAGCTCATCGCCTTGGGGAGTGCCGGTACTTTTTGTTTAAAAGAAGGACGGATCAATGCGAATGTGCATAGATTACCGTGAGCTCAACAAAGTAACTGTGAAAAACAAGTACCCACTTCCGAGGATCGATGACCTCTTCGACCAGTTGCAAGGTGCGAGTTATTTCTCGAAGATAGACTTGAGATCGGGTTACCATCAATTGAAGGTGAGAGAAGAGGACGTGCTGAAAACGGCTTTCCGCATGAGATATGGACATTTTGAGTTCTTAGTCATGCCCTTCGGGTTGACTAATGCGCTGGCGGTGTTCATGGATTTGATGAACAGAGTGTGTAGCTCGTTGTTGGATAAATGTGTGATCGTCTTCATTGACGATATCTTAATTTATTCTCGTACCCGAGAGGATCACGAGAGACATCTTCGAGCAGCGCTGGAATTGCTAAAGCGGGAGAAGTTATACGCGAAGTTTTCGAAGTGCGAGTTTTGGTTGCGGGAAGTACAGTTTTTAGGCCACGTGGTGTCGGCGGACGGCATCAAAGTGGATCCCGCCAAGATTGAAGTCATTAAAGATTGGGAGGCGCCAAGGACCCCATCGGAAGTGAGAAGTTTTCTCGGTTTAGCGGGTTATTATCGGTAGTTTATTCAAGACTTCTCTCGAATAGCTTCACCACTGACCTCATTGACAAGAAAGAAAGTCAAATTCAGGTGGACGGAAGCGCAAGAATCTGCGTTTGGGAAGTTGAAAGAAAGTCTAAGTAGTGCTCTGATATTGTCGTTACCTGATGGATCAGAGGGATTTGTAATATACAGTGACGCATCTAACCTTGGGCTGGGGTGTGTATTGATGCAGAATGGGAAGGTGATTGCCTACGCTACCCGTCAGTTGAAAGATCACGAGAAGAACTATCCTACTCATGACATGGAGTTAGCAGCGGTGGTGTTCGCTTTAAAGATTTGGCGACATTACTTATATGGGGTGAAGTGTCAGATTTACACCGATCACAAAAGTCTGAAGCATCTGTTTGATCAGAAAGAACTAAATATGAGACAGAGGAGATGGATGGAGTTGTTGAATGACTATGACTGCGAGATTTTTTACCATCCGGGTAAAGCTAACGCGGTGGCCGACGCGTTGAGTCGGAAAGAGAGAGGAGAATAGACCAAAGTAGTGGCCTTCAGAGTCGAGGCAACCTCGAATCTCCTTGAAGAAATTAAGAAGTTTCAGGAGGAAGCGTTCCTGGAAGAGAACTTAAAGAGCGAAAGAGTTGTCGGAGTTACATCATTGTTCGGAGTCAACAGTGGTGGGTTGAAGTGTATGAAAGATCGGGTGTGGATTCCCAAGTTGGGCAACCTAAGGGTAAGCATCTTAGAAGAGGCGCATAAGTCGTGGTATTCCATGTACCCGGGAACGAATAAGATGTATCGGGACTTAAGACAGTTCTATTGGTGGCCGGGAATGAAGAAAGATATCGCTCACTTTGTGGAACGATGTGTGACGTGCTTGAAGGTTAAGGCAGAACATCAACGACCATATGGAGAACTTCAGTCTATGGTGATACTAGTGTGGAAATGGGACTCGTGGATATTCTCACCAAGTCCGCGCATTTCTTACCTATTAAGGAGTCGGATTCGTTGGAGAAATTAGCTCGTCTGTACATTAATGAGATAGTGTCTTGGCACGGAGTGCCGCGATCCATCGTGTCTGACCGTGATAGTCGGTTCACGTCAGCATTTTAGAGGAGTCTGCAACGGGAGTTGGGTTCTCAATTGAAGCTAAGCACGGCCAACCATCCTCAAACGGATGGTCAGAGCAACAGAACTATTCAGACACTCGAATATATGCTCCGAGCGTGTGTAATAGATTTCAAGGGGTCGTGGGAAGTGCATTTACCGTTGATAGAATTCTCCTATAATAATAGTTATTGTTGGTCCCGAGAGGGTTATACAAGTTTGTAGAAAGGGGGTTGAATACAAACACACAGATTTTTGTTGGTTCCATATGCTCAAGAATGAATAAAAAATAATATTACCGGTAATATATGATCCTATAGGGTCACACCATATAGCAAGTAAACACCGAATTGATATTTATAAGAATTTGATTCTTTATAAATATTAATTATATTCTTGATAAATATTATTAATTATATTATTGAATATAATTTATAATATTAGATGCAAATAATAAATTTTAGTTTGTTAATACATATGATAGATTTATTATGTAACTAAAATTGTAAGGAGGGACTTGAGGAGAAAATTTAAGATAATTAAAATATGATTTTAACCATCTTAATACTAGAAGGGTTACATTGTAATATTGCATGGCTAAGTGATTTTCTATTGGCCCTCTTGGGTGGCAAAAGGAAGAGATCATATGCTTATACTTGGAACTTAGTCATACATGCAAACCACTTGTGAAAAACAACTTGCCATCACTCCCCTTTCTTCCTCTCTCCCATTTTGGCCGAAACCACCATAGTTGGTGGTGGTTTTGTTCTTCTTACTTCAAGTCTATTGTAGTCTTGAAGAAGAAGCTCTCTTTTGCATTTTTCATCAAGAAAGTACTAGCATACAAAGGTGTTGGAGCTTGTTGGTGGACTTCTCTAGAGGAACTCTAACTTGAGTTCTTGCCATCTTCTCCAACAAGAAGTTATAAACAAAGGTCTACAAAGGTTGTAATTTCTTAAAACCCCCTATGGTTGTTTTTAATCTTTCATGTTCATGCAAATAGATCCTTGGTGGGTTATGAAATGCTTTTTCATGTTGTTCGAATTTTAAGCTTCCGTTGCAATTTTTATGATCATTGAAAGCATGTTTTTGAATAAAACCCAACAAGTGGTATCAGAGCCATCTTTGCATGCATGTTTACATTTTTTTTTTTTTTTTGTTATGAAATTTTTGGTTTTTGGAAACCATGGATGAATTTCATATTGCATGAAAAGTTCATACATGTTTTTTCTTTTTGGCAACTTGTTGTTTTTATAGTTAAAATGTATGATTTTAGGTGACCAAAATTTTGCATGCATTTTGGTCATAAAAGTTGCCTTTAAAATAAAAATACAAAGAGATGTTTTTTGTATTTTTATTTTTGTGGTTGTTTGTGCATAAACAAGCCATGGACCCTTTGTTGTTGTTTGTGTTGTTTTATTCAAAAATATGTAATATATATTATTCATAAGGAATGTAATAGTAAATAGGTATTTTTCATCTTTGTAATTTTTTTTATGTAAAAGTTGATGTTAGATTAGTATTTTTACATAAATGTACAATGATTGAAGAATGGAAGCCTCTTGGTGAAGTTCACTACCATTTCTCGGTTTCGAAAAGGAGCAACACAACACTTCATGGAGTCTTGAAAATATTCAAAGTCAGAAGACCACCAGAAACACCAATGACAGTCGGCCAGATGGGTGAGTTCAGCAGAAATGTTCTAAGCAAGATGATGACCATATCCTCCAAATTTGTCATGAAAGCCCAGGCGACAGAAAGACATGTGCAATCATCACTTGATTCTCACAAGTTTAACTTCGACAATCAAGTAGATGAAGTCAGAGGTGCTGCAACAGAAATGGAAGATGTTCTGAAAAAAGGCAGTGACGAATTTCAAAGATGCTATCTTAGAGTCAATGTCGAATAAAAGAGCTGCAGAAGGACCCCCAGAAGGTGAACCTTCAAGCAAGAAGAGGAAGTCTGATCCGAAGTTTTGTGTCCCGGCCTCACCTGATACCGGCATTGATGCTTCTGATGATGATGATGACTTCCAAGATGCTGATGAAGGACACTCAGATACTCAGATGGGTGAGTCCTCAGAACAACAAAAGGGGAGAAAGAGAAAGAGAAAGAGGCTGAGAAAGAGAAAGAGAAAGAAGCTGAGAAAGAGAAAGAAAAAGAGAAAGAGGCTGAGAAAGAAGCAGAGAAAGAAAGAGAGACAGAGAAAGATAAGGAAAAGGGGAAAGAGAAAGAGACACCAGAAACACCAGGGGAGAAGGAGACAGAGGAAACTCCAACAGAGACAGGAATAATTTCAATAGAGTTGATGCTAGTAGAGTTCGACTATATGTTCAAAGACAGAACCATCAGAACACCAGAAGAGTCGACAGCTCAACCACCAGAGATAATTATCCTTGACACTCCTCCCCAATCCCCTCCAAGGACTGAACCAGAGAGAACAGAACCAATCTCTGCTGATGAAAAAATAAACCAAGACCAACCCCAAGTCCAAACCCAAACTGTACAAGAGCCTGGTCGCCATGTTGACATTCTTATGGCTGAAACACATGACAATCAGAACCCAATCCAAAACCCACCAGAACAAAACCCAGAAACCTCATCCCGACACACCGAGAACTCTGCACTAGAAGAAATCTTTGCCTATCTCTATGTTGACAGAGATTTAATTGCCATCAATGTTGTACCTATCAACCCATACCTTAATCCCACCATGCCTGCTAAACTCACAGATGAAAGGCGAAGGTTCATCTCAACCAAATCAAATATGAACAGAGCCATTAATTCATCTTTTACATTCAGCAGAATTCACAAGATAGAAGCAAAGAAATATTCCTATGACAAAGTTCTGTACCATGTTTACACAGTAGAGACAGGAGATAAGAAGTTCAAAACTTTCAATGACAACGACCTTGTTCTCCTGAATCCTTATGACTTAATAACTCTTCATGCCTACTGTGTCAACTTCATCGACAGATACAAAGGCACAGGAACTGCAATGAGAGAGATTCAGTATGCTATGCAAGAGCACGTCAACCTCAGAACTCAAATCGACTTTCAGCTAGGCATAGAGTTTGGAATACAGAAACTGGAGATTGCACCACCAAATGAAAATATTGAGGGTTATGGCCATTACAGAACTGGAACCGTGGTTGGAAATCCTCCAACCTTCATCTGCCGACAGAAGGGCAACAAGAAGGCCATCAGATCTGCTGAAACCCATAAGTACTCAAGTGAGTCGCTGCAGTATCTCAAGAACGTGATTCTGAATCTTCCAAGAGATAAGTGTCCAGAAGAGCAACTGAGGCACTACATCAACCAGATAAATCTTATGTTGGATTTCCGAGAACTGATCAGAAGATTCGACAGAATCCTAAGAGGAAATTACTACGCTTTCTTATTCTTTTACATCGTATTGTAACCATCCTTAAAAGAATAATGCAAGGTTTCACAGAGGATAACCTTCTCTGTCTTTTGTTTAAATATCTCTGTAATTTTTATTTTTGTATTTTCAATACTTAGGGGGAGATTGTTAGCCCCAAGTATACAAGATGTAAAAGTATTGAAAATATTACAAGTCAGAAGACCACCAGAGATCCGGCAGAAGACTTAGAAGAAAATCAACAAGAAGACTACCAGAGATCGACAGAGCTCTGGCAGAACCATCAAAGCTCGACAGAGCTCTGTCAGAAGACTTCTTCTGTTCCACCAGAACACAATCAAAGCTCTGGCGTAAGAGCTCTGGTGATTGAAGACCTCTGTGAAGCTTAAGTCTCGTAGAAATCTCTGAGTGTTAGACACGTGTCCGTACTTTCCACGTAAGCCCTAAAAGGACGGAGACACACTTTCCACGTGTCACCTCAGGGTTAGATAGTACACTGTCTTCACTTTATCAGGCTATAAATAGGAATGTAGTGGAACGCAAAATAGTAAGCTTTTGGAAGAATTGTTTTCCACAATTGTGAGAACACACACTGCTACATTCCACACCACTACCACTGTACGATTTGTTTCCTGAGAGATTTTAAAATACACACACTTGAATGTGTTCTTGGTGTTATTCATTGTTATCAATATACGAGCAACTTATTTACTTGATCTTGTTATCATCTTACTGTTCAATATTGATACTCTCTTGTTACATAATCGTTTACACAATCACTCACATTTAATAGCTTTATATAATGCTTCCGATGTCTGTTTTATGCTGTTTATGTGATACAATGTGAATCTGGGAATCAATAGTCTGCAAGAGTCTTGAGAAGTAGGTCGATGCCCATCGTGGAGGAAATCCCAAATTAGAGTATTACGCGACATGAAGAGGCGGTGCGGGTTGAGGAATTAGCGGAGGATGGACCAGTGAATTCTCCGAGAGTGGCGGTCACTCGTGGGAGAGGTAGAGGCCGTGGGAGAGGCAGAGGAATAGTACCGAGAAAGGTCGTTACTGAGGCGGGGGCAGCAACCACTAAGGGCAAAGGTAAGAAGAAGAAAGTGTCGGTTAGGCGCAAGGCAAAGAGCGCAAAAGAACCCGGAGTGCAGGAGATATCTGAGCAGGAGAGTTCAGCGCCTGCAAAGAAAACGAAAGCTAAGAAAGGAGGTCATACTGACGCCGCACCGGCTTTTGTGACTGAGGAAAAGTTCACAGCAGAGATGGGTAAACTGCAGAAGACTTTGCAAGGAGTGCTAGAAAACCATAATAAGACTACGTCTGAGGGAGGAACCAAGAGTGGTACTGAGATGAAGACCGAGGAAGACAGTCCACCACGGACGGAGATAGGGAACAACTCGATGACAACTCTGATTGTTGTTAATGAACCAAAGACAGTGAAAGGGTGCTCGTTTAAGACCTTCGCTTCGTGCAAGCCTCCGACATTCAACGGGGAGCGTAATCCCATTCTGGCTTTGAAATAGGTTCGTGAGATGTAGTTAGCTTTTGATACTAGCAAGTGCGCCGAGGAAGACAAGGTACTATTTGCAATGTCAATGATGAAGTCTGAGGCCATCTATTGGTAGGATGTTGAGACTGGAGGTAGGGGATCGGAGGTAGCTAAGAGCACGTCATGGGAATCGTTTGTTAAGAGGTTCAGAGCACAGTTCTGCCCGTTGGCGGCGATTAAGAAACTTGAAGAGGAATTTCTGGGATTGGAACGGGGGTTGATGTCAGTTCAGGAATATACGTCTAAGTTTATCGAGAAGGCCCGGTTTGCTGAGTTGTACGTGCCTACTGAGGAAAGGCGCATGGAAAGATACATTTGGGGGTTAAAGAGCAGTGTAAGAGAGTTGGTACAAGTGAAAGGACCAACTACATTTCAGGCTGTAGTAGACACTGCGGAACTTACTGAGAAGGAAAAGACCAGGCAGATGATCGAAAGAGTTAGAGACAAGCGTAAGTGGGACGGGCCAAATCGAGACGGTAAGAGGCCGAATGCAGCTAGTCCCGATCTGTGGGTGGGGCAAAGGTTAGGGGAGAAACCGTGTGTAAAGTGCAACAGGATGCACAGGGGAGAATGTTGGGCCGATAAGGAAGGATGTTACAATTGTGGGAAAGTGGGACATCAAGCTCGAGACTGTCGCAGTCTGAGGTCATGTTATCATTGTGGTTCATCAGATCATATCAAGTGGGATTGCCCACAATTGAAGAAAGGATATACTGGGGCCGAAGGTGGCGGTAGCGGAGGAAGGGGTGGTGAGAGAAAAGTGGAGCCGGCTCGCGCAAGGGCTAGGGCTTTCCACAGGTCTGCGGAAGAGGCGGTGAACACGCCTGATGTGGTAACAGGTACTTTCCCTATAGACTCGATTTATGCTAAAGTGTTATTTGATTCGGGGGCAAATCGTTCGTTTGTGTCGCCCAATTTTATTCGAAAATTGCAAGTGAAACCCAAGAGGTTGAACTTTGGGTTTGAGGTAGAAGTGGCTGATGATAGTCGAGTATGGGTGAAAGAGGTCTATGAGGGATGTAGCATAGACGTAGACGGTCACTCGTTTCCTTTACGGTTGTATCCGGTGGGAATGGGGGAGTTTGACGTGGTGCTAGGAATGGATTGGTTAGCAGAGAATGACGCTAATATAGTGTGCAATAAGAAGTTGATTCGTATCGCTTTGCCTGATAAGAAAGAAATAGTGATATATGGGGATCGTCGAGATAGGAAGTCGTGTATGATTTCGATGTTGAAAGCTAGGCGGTGTTTGGGGAAGGGATGTCTAGGGTATTTAGCTTATGTGTTAGATGCTAAGAAAGAGAAGAAAGGAGTAAGTGAAGTACCTATAGTAAGTGAATACCCGGAGGTGTTTCCGGATGACTTGACAAGTCTGCCTCCAGATCGTCAAGTAGAGTTCAGAATAGAACTATTGCCTGGGGCGGCACCGATTTCGCGTGCGCCCTATCGCCTGGCACCGGCAGAGATGAAGGAGATGATGACTCAGTTACAAGAATTACTCGACAAAGGTTTTATTCGTCCGAGCTCATCGCCTTGGGGAGTGTCGGTACTTTTTGTTTAAAAGAAGGACGGATCTATGCAAATGTGCATAGATTACCGTGAGCTCAACAAAGTAACTGTGAAAAACAAGTACCCACTTCCGAGGATCGATGGCCTCTTCGACCAATTGCAAGGTGCGAGTTATTTCTCGAAGATAGACTTGAGATCGGGTTACCATCAATTGAAGGTGAGAGAAGAGGACGTGCTGAAGACGGCTTTCCGCACGAGATATGGACATTTTGAGTTCTTAGTCATGCCCTTCGGGTTGACTAATGCGCCGGCGGTGTTCATGGATTTGATGAACAGAGTGTGTAGCTCGTTGTTGGATAAATGTGTGCAGCGCTGGAATTGCTAAAGCGGGAGAAGTTATACGCGAAGTTTTCGAAGTGCGAGTTTTGGTTGCGGGAAGTACAGTTTTTGGGCCACGTGGTGTAAGCGGACGGCATCAAAGTGGATCCCGCCAATATTGAAGCCATTAAATATTGGGAGGCGCCAAGGACCCCATCGGAAGTGAGAAGTTTTCTCGGTTTAGCGGTGGGTTGAAGTGTATGAAAGATCGGGTGTGGATTCCCAAGTTGGGCAACCTAAGGGTAAGCATCTTAGAAGAGGCGCATAAGTCGCGGTATTCCATGCACCCGGGAACGAATAAGATGTATCGGGACTTAAGACAGTTCTATTGATGGCCGGGAATGAAGAAGATATCGCTCACTTTGTGGAACGATGTGTGACGTGTTTGAAGGTTAAGGCAGAACATCAACGACCATATGGAGAACTTCAGTCTATGGTGATACCAGTGTGGAAATGGGACACGTGGATATTCTCACCAAGTCCGCGCATTTCTTACCTATTAAGGAGTCGGATTCGTTGGAGAAATTAGCTCGTCTGTACATTAATGAGATAGTGTCTAGGCACGGAGTGCCGCGATCCATCGTGTCTGACCATAATAGTCGGTTCACATCAGCATTTTAGAGGAGTCTGCAACGGGAGTTGGGTTCTCAATTGAAGCTAAGCACGGCCTACCATCCTCAAACGGATGGTCAGAGCGACAGAACTATTCAGACACTCGAAGATATGCTCCGAGCGTGTGTAATAGATTTTAAGGGGTCGTGGGAAGTGCATTTACCGTTGATAGAATTCTCCTATAATAATAGTTATTGTTGGTCCCGAGAGGGTTATACAAGTTTGTAGAAGGGGGTGTTGAATACAAACACACAAATTTTTGTTGGTTCCATATGCTCAAGAATGATTATAAAATAATATTACCGGTAATATATGATCCTATAGGGTCACACCATATAGCAAGTAAACACCGAATTGGTATTTATAAGAATTTGATTCTTTATAAATATTAATTATATTCTTGATAAATATTATTAATTATATTATTGAATATAATTTATAATATTAGATACAAATAATAAATTTTAGTTTGTTAATACATATGATGGATTTATTATGTAACTAAAATTGTAAGGAGGGACTTGAGGAGAAAATTTAAGATAATTAAAATATGATTTTAACCATCTTAATACTAGAAGGGTTACATTGTAATATTGCATGGCTAAGTGATTTTCTATTGGCCCTCTTGGGTGGCAAAAGGAAGAGATCATGTGCTTATACTTGGAACTTAGTCATACATGCAAACCACTTGTGAAAAACAACTTGCCATCACTCCCCTTTCTTCCTCTCTCCCATTTTGGCCGAAACCACCATAGTTGGTGGTGGTTTTGTTCTTCTTACTTCATGACTATTGTAGTCTTGAAGAAGAAGCTCTGTTTTGCATTTTTCATCAAGAAAGTACTAGCATACAAAGGTGTTGGATCTTGTTGGTGGACTTCTCTAGAGGAACTCTAACTTGAGTTCTTGCCATCTTCTCCAACAAGAAGTTATAAACAAAGGTCTACAAAGGTTGTAATTTCTTAAAACCCCCTATGGTTGTTTTTAATCTTTCATGTTCATGCAAATGGATCCTTGGTGGGTAATGAAATGCTTTTTCATGTTGTTCAAATTTTAAGCTTCCGTTGCAATTTTTATGAACTTTCAAATCATGTTTTTGAATAAAACCCAACAAGTGGTATCAGGGCCATCTTTGCATGCATGTTTAGATTTTTTGTTTTTTTTTTGTTATGAAATTTTTGGTTTTTGGAAACCATGGATGAATTTCATATTGCATGAAAAGTTCATACATGTTTTTTTCTTTTTGGCAACTTGTTGTTTTTATAGTTAAAATGTATGATATTAGGTGACCAAAATTTTGCATGCATTTTGGTCATAAAAGTTGCCTTTAAAATAAAAATACAAAGAGATGTTTTTTGTATTTTTATTTTTGTGATTGTTTGTGCATAAACAAGCCATGGACCCTTTGTTGTTGTTTGTGTTGTTTTATTCAAAAATATGTAATATTTATTATTCATAAGGTATGTAATAGTAAATAGGTATTTTTCATCTTTGTAATTTTTTATGTAAAAGTTGATGTTAGATTAGTATTTTTACATAAATGTACAAAGATTGAAGAATGGAAGCCTCTTGGTGAAGTTCACTACCATTTCTCGGTTTCGAAAAGGAGCAACACAACACTTCATGGAGTCTTGAAGATTTTGCATGCATTGGATGTTTTTGCAAGTGGGAGCATGAAGACATGTTTTTTTTCTTGGTCCCTTGTCCCTTAGGAATGGACTTGATGATTCATGCATATGGCTTGCATGAATTGTCATTAGTTAAAATGGCTTGTTTATTGCACTTTAACATTATGTTTGTTGGTTGTTTGCATTATTATTATCTTGCATGGTTGAAATAGGATTTTAATTGCTAGATAATAATTTATACGCATTTGGAAATCAACATATGGAGTTTGTCCTTTCAAAAGGTAACATTTTAAAGGTAAAATGGTTAAAATGAGTTTTATAAATAAAATGAGTTTTATTCTAAAACCCATAAAATTTTGAAATATCAAAGTAAGTTAAAATGGCGATTTTAAAACTCATACAAACTCCAAGTGTCATGTATTATTAGTTGCATGCAATATACATGACATATTATGTTCTTTTTGATGCGTTAAAATATAGGATATTGCATGCTAGTAAAGAACATAAAATTGGTTCAAAAGCAACAAATTTTAAAATTAGATTTTAAATGGACCTAGTTTTAAAATAGAGATTTTAAATTAACCAAATATTTTAAAATGAAGATTTTAAATTTATTTTGAGAAATAGTTTCTTAAAAGAGAACCTTGAATATTGCATGCATACAATAATATGGTACTATGAGTTTTAAATAAATAAATTGAGATTTTAAATGGGGATTTCAAAACTCATACAAACTCATAGTCTAATATTAATAAAAATGTTTATTAAGAGACTATAAATGGTTCTTGTAGTGATCAAACTCAAACGTTAATAAATGATATTAATAATTGACCACAAATAATTAGTTGATAAAATTGAGATTTTATTTAATTAAACTAATAGGAACCATTTGATGAGAAATAAGTTTGTACCATATATTATTAAATGCATGCAATAACACATGATACTAAAATGTTTTTTAAAAACTAGAATTATAAAACATTATAAATCCCTTTTTCAAAATGCAAGTCTATGTCGTCCTTTTGAGAAACACTCAATACGTCACTATGACACCCTTGTGGGATAAAGGTCACCTAACCACTTGGATTGTCTTGAGATGGATGAGGTGATTCTTATGTCTTTGTGGGATAAAGGTCACCTAACCGCATGGATGTGAGTTTCACACGTTGTTTCAAGTAGGATGACTTGATTGGGAATCTTTTGTGATAAAGGTCACCTAAGCATTAGAGGCCCAAGGCATAGATGGGATCAAACATGCCAATTAACAAAACGTTGTTAAGGATCCCATAAAAGTAGGAATTACATTTGGATGTAATCGATAAATGTTATCTACCGTGTTGGATTAAATGGACGGGATAAAGGTCACCTAACCGTTTCATTTGTTTTGAAACGTTGGATACTAGATTATATGCAAATTAATGTTTTTAGAAAACGAAAGGGTAATTAATTTTCTTAATAATTAATATTGAAAATACTATATTAACTTTGTTAAATTTTATAGATGGCCCAAAATGCAAACCCTACGATTGACACATCCCTGAGAGCTTTTCTTAACGAAGAAAAGTTAAACACTCAGAACATCCCGATTTGGTTTCACAAATTGAGACACGTTCTCATACGTGAAAACAAATCATACGCACTTATCGTACCTCGTCCTCAAGAACCTCCTCTTACCTCCATAGAAGCTCACGATACTTGATTGAAACATAATGATGACTCAATCGATGTATCACGTCTTATGCTTGAAACCATGGCTCCATCCTTACTAGAAAGAATGGAAACGTTTCCACTAAGGGCATTTGACATGATAAACCCATTAAGGGTCTATTACCAAATGTATATAGTCTGTGAACGCTTCGATTCAATTGGAGGAAGGCCAAAACGTATGCTCTCATATTCACAAAATGAGGACACACCTTGACTATTTGGATAGACTTGGCTATCCTTATTCCAATGGGAGAGCCGTAGATGTGATCCTCAAATCTCTGACCAACGCATTTGATGTTTTTGTCGAGATTCTGAATGTAGTGATAGATGAGGCAACATTGGTCATAGAAGAGGAGATTGTCCTTTTGAGAAATAAATGTTTTTCTAACGAAGGAAAGTCCTTCAGGTATCAATATTTAAGATAGAACTTTTACCTTTCTATCTTACACTTGTGTATTTGATACTAAGTGTAGAACTCACTTTTGTAATATGTTACAGATAATAGAGAAAGGTAAATGACTGAAAGACAAACAAAATGGTGATCCATATAAGCAAGGAAGCAAGATTGCGTACCAAGCTTATAAGAGATTTTATTTTGAAACCATTTGGCTTGTATTGTTAAAACAATGTTTTGTTTCGAACAATATTTGGATTTAGTTTGACTAAATTATTGTTTTTTCAGTTACATGTTTATTGATTAAATGAAATTCACTTAACCGTTTTGGAAACGATTATATTCATATTCAAAAATGAATTATTCTATTTCGAGAACTAGTTCTCTTAATTGAATAATAAAGTGAATCTCAAAAGCTTTCTAAAACATAGTTCTATATATAAACACCATAAGACTCAAATGTGATTTAAATCAAGTCTACACATGAAATAGTCAACTTAATCAAGTAAACATTAAACGCATATCTAAATTTCAAAACTGTGGTATTTTGAAACTAAATATAAATATTTTCATTTGATATATGCGATCTTGATAAAGTTGAATATAGCCTTTTTTTTCTCTTATTCATAAAGAAGGAGAAAAAGTTTTTTTTGTTAGAATTTATGCATGTTGATGTATATGGTCTCTCAAAAACCAAGTCGAGATATGGTGATAGATAATACAATATCTTCACTGACGATTTCAAATGTTGAAGTTTATGGAACATAAAGATGAAGCATTTGATGTAATTCAAGTTGTTTCAAAGTGAAGATTAAGAAAACAACTCAGCAGGACCATTAAAGCCTTTTTCTAATATAGGAGGATAGTGACTAAACCAAGAACTCTTGGATCATCTTAGAAATTGTGTATATCCAAAAGGAAGAACCGAACCTTATTCAATATGGTTCGCTCTATGATGAGTAGAAGTACTATTCCTATATCAAATCGGAATTTTATGCCCTAGTTACCATAAACCATATGTTATGGCACCAACCAAAAGGTAGACAAAACACCTTATAAGATTTCGTATTAAAGGTTTTCATCCTTAATCTTAGTTGAAGGCGTGAGTTTATGAAGCTCATGTAAGACAATAAGCTTCAAGTAAACTCGACCCAAAATCTACCAAGTGCATATATTGTAGAATATACTATAAATTGTTTTATATACCGATTCTACAATCCCACAAACAATAAAATTGTTTATTGTTCCAAAGCCAAGTTCTTAGAAAAGCATGTTTTTTTAATGGGCAAGGCAAATGGGAGATTTAAGGAACTTGAAGGGAATCAAGAACCTCATAACCTAATGCACTTAATGGTTGGCACTAGTTATCAAACAAAGGTTGTTAAAAATGAGCAATTTGATTGATCTGAAACTTAGTAAAAACACCAAGTGTTGGCAAATCTAGTAGAATCATTCAGTAATTAGAGAAATATCGATTTCTCATGAAGAATGATGTATGATAGGTTTCTAGTAAGCCCATCAACTACTAAAGTTCTATGTCAGATTCTGAATCTGATGAGTGGCTTAAAGTCATGAACACTCTGATACAATCCATTCATGGATCAGTACAAGTATCACAAAGCTAGAAGTCTTCATTTTGACAGGAAAATTAAAAGTTTAATTTTCATCAAAATAAAAGATGACTCGTACATTTACTAAGAGGCTAGTGGGAGCGCAGTAAAATTCCTAATTGTATATGTGCAAGACATACTAGTATTTGGAAATTAACTTTCCGACATAGCAAAACATCATGTTTTGTCTCGGACAGTATTTCCTTAATAAAAGGCTTAGAAAGGGCTATTTTTGTTCTTGAAATAGAGATCTTTAAAGATTGGATCAAGACGACTTATAGGTTTAAGTCAAAGTGCATATGTAGACATGATCTTGAAAGGTTCAAGATGCAAGGATCTAAAGGTAGTTTCTTGCAAGTATGATATCACATCATTTTGAGCATGTCTCAATATTCTAGCACAAAGGATGAGCTAGACAAAATGATTAGTATTCCATATGCTTCGGCAATTGGATCTATCATATATGCCATGAAATGCACTAGATCGAGTGTATCATAATGCTTTACAGCATTAGAAGGAGATACCAACGAAATACGAGGGAAGGTCATTGGATGACTATAAAGAACAATTTAAGGTACTTACGAAGAACCAGAGAAATGTTCCTTAACTGAGGGTTGGAAAAAGATCATAGTAAAATGATGCACTGATGATAGCTTCCATAAAAATCGAGAAGGTTCTCGATCACAAAAGGGGAAATGTCTTCATTATGAATGAAGAAGTAGTTCGTTTGAAAAGGTTCCAAGCGAAGGTAAAATTGCATAATACACTACAAAATAAGAATACATTGCTGCTTTAGAAGCTGCAAAAGAAAGATGCTTGGATGAAAGAGTTCATTGAAAAGCTAGGTAGATGCCTCCCATTCAGGATCATCTAGAAATCTTTTGTGAGAATGTGGGTGCCATTACGGAAGCTAAAGGACCCGATGTCACATTAGAGTACCAAGCACCTACTCTAAACTTTTAACTATATTCGGAATAAAGTTAAAAATGGAGAAGTTAGTATTCACAAAGTTCACACAAATCAATTTGATTTGGAATTAGTATTTGGATATTGGAACAAGTTAAGCAACAAGTATATTGTCTAAGTTACATATATATTATATGATTATTTACATACTTGTTGTCTTCTATATTATCATGTTTTTAATCCATGAATAAACCAGTTATTCTAAAATGTCCATAGTCGATCATAGTCGTGGGAGCAACCATGAAGTAAGACTAATATGAATTGGATTGGTTGACTTTTAAAAGTAAAAGTGACAAAGTGTTGCAACCAAGTTCATATGTACTTGTTAGGGAGCAAGTATTGGACCTGACCCGCTTCAAGATCACCTCATGGATCGTCGTCATAAGTGAGTCTTGAATTAAGGTATTATCTTTGTATCCTTCGACCTGAGATGCATATTTGGGACTCAAGTGTAGGGAGTGTTATGCTTTGATATGGTTAACAGTTGTTCTTGAAAAACGCAGCTATAAAGGCCATCTTTGGGCATGGCATGAACTGCATGAGAGGCGTATGTAATCAAGATGGGATTTGTTTCTCTAAATATGTTAAGAGTGAGACATCTAAGGCGCCTTACCAAAAGTTGAACAATAGATGAGAATGATAGTGATCCATGTCTCATGTTCAACATGATGTCCTAACAAAGGGATAACTGATACCACACCTCTTACATCAATTGAAGCTATGAGCTTGTAGGAATTAGATGTTACTGAATGGCATTTACAGTCATATATTATTGGGGGCAGTGAGATGTTGCTAGACGTCCACCACTGTCTATATCATTCTATAATACAATCTTGAGCAAGTGGGAGATTGTTGGTTCCATATGCTCAAGAATGATTATAAAATAATATTACCGGTAATATATGATCCTATAGGGTCACACCATATAGCAAGTAAATACCGAATTGATATTTATAAGAATTTGATTCTTTATAAATATTAATTATATTCTTGATAAATATTATTAATTATAGAGTAAACTCTACTTTTGGTCCCTGAGGTATAGTGATTTTTTTGAAAGCAACCTCTGTGGTTTCATAAGTCGAGTTGTTGTCCGCATGGTTTTGATTTTACGCTAGATTTGGGACCTGGTCACTAACAGGGTTAAAAACAACCGTTAGTTTCAGGGGCATTTTCGTCATTTCACCATTTTGTCCTATTTTTGTAATTGTATTTGTTTCTTCTTAATTCTATCAAAAGTAGCAAACTTTAGGGACCAAATTGTAACACTTCTTAATCCACAACCACCACCCACCATTACAACCACCATCCACCACTACCACCCACCATTACAACTACCACCCACCATCCACAACCACCACCCACCATTACAACCACCATCCACCACTACCACCCACCATTACAACTACCATCCACAACCACCACTACCACCCACCATTACAACCACCATCCACCATCCCAATCCACCCACCATTACAACCACCATCCACCATCCCAATCCACCCACCATTACAATCTTTAGCGATTTGGATGTCTCTGTTTTTCAAACGAACACTCACACTCACACACACACACACACACACACACACACACACACATATATATATATATATATATATATATATATGTTCATATATATATATATATATATATATATATCTTCAAGAAATCAACAACAACAATGTTAAGATTTCTCAAATCAAAAACCTATTGGATTTTGGCAAGTGTGGCTTTATGCAACAATTGTACAGTCACAGGGACGAAACCAACTCGTGTGATTGAGTCAACTCAGTACAGAACTTTGAACTCGGTAAAAAACCCTAAACCTACCCACACATCTCAGTTCGGCATAATCACCGAAAATGGCTTCTTATTATGTCGCTGTATCGAAGCCGCGACTTCTGAAAGACATATTCTTCCACAAACTCTCCAAACCCCTCTACTGTTTCTATTCATCAACAGCTAAACCCGAAAATGAAGAAAACCCAGATCCGGAAGCACACATTTTGACCCGAGAATCACAAGCCGGGATGGTCAAGAATGGACAATCAAGAATCACAGATGAGCTTGATCGTAATCCAGAAATGATTGAGGATGCAATTTGCAGAATGATGGAAGATGACGATTGGTGGACCCGTTTACAAGGCTCGATTACAAATTTAGTTCCTCTGCTTGATCATAATCTTGTTTACAGTGTACTGAATCGAAACCCTAGTCGTGCTTTACAATTCTTCCAATGGGTGGAAGGGTTTGGGTTTAAGCATGACAGAGAAACACATTACAAAATGATTGAGATTTTATGTAAAGATCGAAAATGGGTATTGATTTCGATGAACATTTGTTTGTTCTTCTGATCCATGGTTATGCAAAAAGCAATCGAAAATGGGACATCGTTAAGAATTGTGTTAAAATTTTCATGAAAATGGAGGAATTGGGTGTGCCCAGAACGATCGATTCGTATCATCCTTTGTTGCAGGTGATCATAAACGACAAGAAGTACACGATGGCTGAGAAGTGTTACAATTTGGTCCCTAAAGTTTGCTACTTTTTATAGAATTAAGAAGAAACAAATACAATTACAAAAATAGGACAAAATGGTGAAATGACAAAAATACCCCTGAAACTAACGGTTGTTTTTAACCCTGTTAGTGACCAGGTCCCAAATCTAGCGTAAAATCAAAACCATGAGGACAACAACTCGACTTATGAAACCACAGGGGTTGCTTTCAAAAAAATCACTATACCTCAGGGACCAAAAGTAGAGTTTACTCTTAATTATATTATTGAATATAATTTATAATATTAGATGCAAATAATAAATTTTAGTTTGTTAATACATATGATGGATTTATTATGTAACTAAAATTGTAAGGAGGGACTTGAGGAGAAAATTTAAGATAGTTAAAATATGATTTTAACCATCTTAATACTAGAAGGGTTACATTGTAATATTGCATGGCTAAGTGATTTTCTATTGGCCCTCTTGGGTGGCAAAAGGAAGAGATCATGTGCTTATACTTGGAACTTAGTCATATATGCAAACCACTTGTGAAAAACAACTTGCCATCACTCCCATTTCTTCCTCTCTCCCATTTTGGCCGAAACCACCATAGTTGGTGGTGGTTTTGTTCTTCTTACTTCAAGTCTATTGTAGTCTTGAAGAAGAAGCTCTCTTTTGCATTTTTCATCAAGAAATTACAAGCATACAAAGGTGTTGGAGCTTGTTGGTGGACTTCTCTAGAGGAACTCTAACTTGAGTTCTTGCCATCTTCTCCAACAAGAAGTTATAAACAAAGGTCTACAAAGGTTGTAATTTCTTAAAAACCCCTATGGTTGTTTTTAATCTTTCATGTTCATGCAAATGGATCCTTGGTGGGTAATGAAATGCTTTTTCATGTTGTTCAAATTTTAAGCTTCCGTTGCAATTTTTATGATCATTGAAATCATGTTTTTGAATAAAACCCAACAATTTTTACTTTCTAAATTGTTTATTGATATAATCAAACAATTTACAACTTGTTGCGGAACAAGATTAAGGATTAACCTAATCTAAACAAGTTAAGAACACTAAGTTTCTTGCACTAGAATTAAGACAGAAAGGATGTTGGTCCCGAAGGCCTATACAAGTTTGTAGAAGGGGGGGGGGGTTGAATACAAACACACAGATTTTACTTTTCTAAATTGTTTATTGATAAATCATTAACAATTTACAGCTTGTTGCGGAAACAAGATTAAGGATAAAGCTAAATCTAAACAAGTTGGAACACTAAGGTTTCTTGCACTAAGAGAGATAAGGAAATTACTAATAATAACCTATCTTGAAATAAGAGATTGAACTTGTCCAGAGTTAGCAAGTTACTTCAAATGAAGTGGGTTCATCTCTTTATATACTGCATGCATTTAATGCAAGTCAGTATATACTTTACACGTGTCATCAGCTGGTTGGTTGCATGTCATTGACCTTTGTTGACAACCTTAGTAGCCGCATGGATGAACAGTGTAGTATCAGAGTGGTTGTACGATTTCAGACAGTTGGAGGTTCTTTTCTGACATTTCGTACGGAGTCGTGCAAGGGTGGTTAAGACAAAAGTACTTTGTACGGAGGACTTCATGATCAGCTTTCGTTGATTCAGTGATCTATCATTTCATATCAGCGAATGATAGAGTTCAGCGATAGCTGAAGTCTTGTACTTGATACTTCACGTTGAGTGGACAAATCTGAGTCTTCGCTGATCCGCATCAGTTCATTAGGAGACTTGTCGCTGATTCTTGAGCTTGATCTTCGACTTCAGCGTAGAACCTTTGTTGACGTGAAACTTGTCTTCAGGGATCATAAGTAAACAACTAACTTATCAGCGATCATCATAATGACTGAACAGACTCAGAGCATTAATGATGAACAGTGTTCGCTGAATGTTTAATTTAAATGAGCGAGAGTTCCTATCAGCGGTACTGTAAGATCTTAGTACTTATCAGCGATAGTGAAACTCTGATACATATTGTTTACTTACAATTTTCACTAAGTATATAAGAGAGGGTCATTATCAAATCACTGAAGGTTTGGATCAACAATCTCCCCCTATTTGATTATGACATAGCAACAAAGAAAATTGCTATTTAATGAAAACATAAGGATAAAAAGAACTCATAAAATATTTGTCCCTTTTACTGTTTTCTGGGATCTTTTCAGTACTGATGGAGTAAAGTACATTCGCTGAAATCTTTCTTTAAAACTTTGAATCAGGTTACAAAGAGAAATGGAAAGATTACAAGTACGAGCGAAATAAATTACAAGTACAGAAGAATAACTGATACAATAGAGAAAAAGGTGATCATATCAGCTTATAAAGGTTCTTCCTTGATGAGAAGTTCATCAAGGGTCTTTGATGTGGGGATCATCCAGTCAGGGACATCTTCTCCTTGATTCTTTTTCTTCAGAGCTGCTTCAAAAATCAAGGGCTTCAGGTGTCTAGCTTTGATGTTGCGTCTGACTTCACACCAGTATACGAGATCTCTGAGTTGTTCGATGGGAGCGATGTCTAGCTCAGAGATACGTTGAAAGTGATGATTTCCATAGTAGTCTAAAAAGAATATACCATAGGGATCACTTACAACTGTGCCAGGAATGAATGTTTCTCCAGGAGGTAGAGAGGTGTCAAGCATTGAGAGATCGGCATCAGGGCCAACAATTTCAGCACGAGAGAAACCAATGCCCGTTTCATTCCGAATATGAGGACCTGAACTAGAGGCTTTCTTTTTCTTATCAGAGACTTTTCTTGGTTGAGGAAGAGTAGGAGGAATCTCCACAGCAGATGAAAGCAGGTCGATCTGTTTGTTTAAGATCTTCTCGACATGGATTTTGAACTTTGAGCGCGATCCCTGAATGGCTAATTTTGTTTAGCCCATTCCAAAGTCGTATCAGAGACCTTAGTCTTTTCTCTAACGATCTCTTGAGCATCATCCCATAGCTGACGTTGAACATCAATGGGAACTCTTTTCAGCTTGGGGTCTTTTATTGATCGTTGAGTAAGTTTGATGGCGTATTCTCTGTCTTTTTCTTCAACTTCCTTTCTTTCAGCGAGTAGGCATTCAGCTCTGAGATGTTCCTTGTATTCCTTTTTGGAAATTCTGAACTTTGGAGGAACTGAAGGAAGTTGATCACGCCTCAGAATGATTCGCTGATCCTCGAATCGCTTTATTATCTCCTCTCTTCTTTTCTGATCCTCTTCACTTAGCTTTTGAGGAGCTAAGGAAGGTTTGCCTCTGTGCGAGAGTAGCTGTTCTTCTGTTTCATCAGTCTCAGAGATTAAATCTAAGACTGGGATTATTTCTTCAGCAGCAGCTGGTATTTTTGGTGAAGTCGCAGTTGTGGAGCCTTCAGCGATATCCTCAAACAGGGGAGAGGACTAGCTGAAACACAGCGATCTTACAAGTAAGAACTTGGGTAGAATCAGATAGAGAGAATTGGTTCAAGTGTATAGGCTTGGGTAAAGGAACTGATAGTGTATAATAGAGGAGGGATGGAGTGAGAGATGATTAGTGTACCTGACAAACCGGCTTTTCAAGCAAGATCATCAGATTGTCATCTTCAGCGACGCTTTTGCCTTTGCCTTTCTCAGCTCCAGAGGCTGAGGGCTTTGTCTTTGTCCGCTCCCCTGAAGGTTCATTTATCGAGATTCCCTTAAGAGCTTTGATCTTTTGAGCAGGTTTGACGATAAAGAAGTCATCGTCATCTTCGCCATCATAATCATCATTCTTTGGAGAAGAAGATGGTTCATCATCAGGGATGTCGACGACTTCATCATCATCTGCTTCGGATTCAGTTTTCTCAGCTTCTTCTTCGAGTTGCTCCCCCTCAGATACAGAGGCGAGCTTCTCGGTTTCCTCAGGGTTTTCATCTCCATGAGGTCCAGCGGTGGTTTCTTCAGTATTCGTCTTCTCTCCCCTGATAGATTCATCATGGGAAAGGTCTTCAGCGCTCTTGGCGAGGTCTTCAGCGCTCTTCTCCCCCTCTTTTTCATGATGACTGGGGGAGGAATGGCTAGATTCAGCGTTGGTAGGTTCTCTGTCTTCTTGGCCAGAGAGACCTACACAAACTTCAATCTTTGCTAATCTGTCTTCAAGGCCAGAAATAGCAGGATTGATCTTCCCGAGCTCAATGCGATCCGCCGCTGTAAAATGTTCAGATTCAGGGACAGGAGCAGGAGCAGGAGTATTTGCCTTGTGCAGCAGCTGTTCGATCATAGTCTTCATCGAACCAACGTCAGTCTTTACATAGCTTAAGTCAGTCGTCAGAGTGTTGACATTTGTCTTCACAGCAGACATATCTCCCTCTAGTGTTCCAACCGATGTCTTCAGCGTTGTTACCTCACTGGACATGGATGAAACTGAATTTTTGAGAGAGGTGCAGTCTGTGTAGATATCAGCGAGTACCTTGGCGAAGTCGCTGAGAGTTTTATCAACTTGCTTCATGTCATCTGTGGAAGCCTTCTTCTCCACCACCGTTATCAGTTTGTTCAGATTCTCTCCAGCGTTTGTTACAGCTGTAGAGTTATTGGAGAGAGTAGTGGTGAGACCTGTCAGCTTTGTCTCCACGGACTTCAGAGAGGCATTGATATCTCCCAAATTAGGACCTGTAACATATAAAAACTTGTGAACAGAGGAAAGCTAAGAAGTTTGGGGTTTAGTCACAGTGTTTATGGGTTGTTGTTTACCTGCAGGAGGATTGGTGAATTCATCGAAATCACGGGTTCCTGAGTAAAGTTCCATGTCATCTTCAAAAGTGCCCATGGATTTTTCTGCAGGTCCTGTCTTCATCATTCCTGGAGAATCAGCTTTATGTTCCGAGGAAATGATGGCAGCTCCAGTTAGATCTGGAGTAGAGACCAAATGAGTGGAGGGAGAAGCGAAGGATGAGATTGGAGGTTGGGTTCTGAGTTCAGCGCTGGATTCGCTGACAATCACTTCATCAGTCTTTTAAGAGACTGAAGGAGGTTGGGTAGGTTCCAAGTTTGTAACCTCAGCGTTTAGAGACACTGAAGTTTGGATAAAAGGGATGGCTTGTTCAGGTGTGGCAGAGCGTACCACTAAACGTTCCTTCAGCTCTGCAGAAAGAGCTGAGGAGTCTTCAGCATGAGATTGCTGGGGTTGCTCCTTTGTTTTCTTGATCCTTTTAGAATCAAGTGGGGTAGATGAATGTTTCCTTTTCTTAGAAGGAAAGGATTTTGTGGCCAGGGTATCAGCGATGGGTATTGTCGCTGAAGGAGCCACAGAAGTAGAAGAAGAAGGGTGGAGAAGAGTTAAGAGGGTAGAAAGACGTACCTCATTTTCAACAGGTTTGAAGTCGAGTACCTTAGGGCCAATCTGAGAGAGTTTTAGATCGCCCTCTTGCGGGTAGCTGTCCTTCAGGCCATATTGAAAGATAGCGCTGATGAATCGGGGGTAGGGAACCCAAGCAGGCCTGTCAGCGGCAGAGTCTACTCTTTGCAGCAAGTCATCATAGATGAGAGATGCCCAGTCAATGTGTAGACCTTTCAGCAGAGCGTATCCCATAGCTTGCTGAGGTTGAGCGGCTTGATCAGAAGAGCCGGTCTTGGCAGTCATGCAGCTGATAAGGTGAGCGAAGATGAAGTTCATCTCGCTGGGCATTTTCGATTTCTTCAGCAGTGTTAGCTTCTTCTCAGGTTTCTTGTCTCTGCCCATTTCCCATACATAGCCCATTGCATCAAAAAATGCAATAAGAGCTTCTTTGTCAGCGATCTTCTTATGGTCAGGGAAAGGAACAAAAGGTTTTTCCTTTGTAGCGATGGGAAAGTTCAGAGCTTTGCGAATGATGGCGGGTGTGATCTTTATCGTGCCATATTCAGTATCGCAGAGGATACAATCAACTGTTTTGGAGGGATCTTTGACAGATGGTAGCTGAGAGTGTCTGGCAGAGTACCAGAACTAAGATAGTAGCAGCTGACTTGCAGGGGGTGAAATGGTCAGGGCTGTTGAAATGCAGCAATTCTTCAGGAAATTCACATCATCTGTCAGATGTGTGACTTGCTTTCGAGGAGGAAACTCGAGAAGCGCAGAAAGGTTGTTTATCTTAGTCCAGTCTAGTTGATCAAGTTTGAACTTGACTTGTGGAGCCTTGAGGATTTCCACTTCCTCAGAGTCAGCGGAGATGTTCTCAGCGGTAGCAGGAATGTTAGATGTTGCCATTTCCTGTATTATCAGTTCAACCAAAGATTAACAAATAAGAATAATCTTAATGTGGAAAGAATTTCCAATAAGATTTTTCGAATTTTATCCATTTCATTCAGACACAAATGTCTTAATGAAGATTAGGGTTTTTCATGATTTTTGAAACGAAATGTAAAACCCATTTTCTTGTTTTCCAGTTTTCTATGAAGAAATAGATTCTGGAAACGAATGAAGAACAAGTTTAAGATTTTGCATTTAAACTTGAAGAACAACCATGAAATGGTTGTGTTCATAAAACCACGAAAGAAAATGATTTCATTTTACGAAGTTCTTTTGTTTGATCTTGTTAAAACAATGAGAAGATCGGAAACAAGTTATACGCATTTGGTAATAAATAAGAACATATTAACCTTGATGTTTGATGAAGAAGATGATGAACAGTTCTTGAAGTTTTTGAAATCACAAATGCAACAGTGAATTCTTTCTTACGGAGGAAGATTGATCGCGTAAAAGAGAAATATAAACAAAGAATTTGTTTATATAGAGATTTTAGAAAGAGAAAATCTTGAGCGGGAAAAGATTTTCATCATGACACGGACACGTGTTTGCATTTGATTGGAAGTTTGAACGAGACGTGAAAACGTGTGTCAGGAAGAGAAAACGTGCCGGGGTTTTATCCGTTGGAATGACGTCACAACTGTCCTTTCATATTCTTGGTTGTCTCTGAGGATTTGAAAAACTCAGAGATACTTTTGAAAACATGAAGCACTGAATGAAAATATTCAGTGAATGTTTTAAGAAATTTCAAAATATCGCTGTTAAGGAAGAGATATTCAGCGATGCATTTTGTTTTGAAATCTTGCATTTTCATGCGATTGTCAGAGAGAGAACATACCTTGATATCAGTGAATCAAGTTTATTCAGAGAGAAGATGATAGAATGGGTTATACAAGTTGATTTTATCCTTTTGCTGATCAATGTGAACCGCTGAAGATTTTATCCTTCAATGTTCAGCATTCCAAGCTCGCTGATGAGAAAGTTGAATCTTGTCTCATCAAGAGGTTTGGTAAATAAGTCAGCTAACTGATAATCAGTTGGGATAAAATGAAGTTCTATATCACCATTCATCACATGATCTCTGATAAAATGATATCTGATTTCTATATGTTTGGTCTTTGAATGTAGTACTGGATTGTTTGCTATAGCGATGGCACTTGTGCTGGCGCAATAGATTGGAATTTTGGAGAGCTGAAGATCATAGTCTAGTAGCTGATTTCTCATCTACAAGACTTGAGAACAACAGCTTCCAGCAGCTACATATTCAGCTTCAGCTGTGGAAGTGGACACTGAATTTTGCTTTTTACTTGTCCAACTTACCAGCTTTCCACCCAGGAGCTGACATCCTCCTGTGGTGCTTTTCCTATCCATTTTGCAACCTGCAAAATCACTATCTGAATAGGCGGTTAGATCGAATCCTAAATCTTTGGGATACCAAAGACCTAGATTCGCTGTACCCTTAAGATATCGAAAGATTCACTTTACATCTTTCACATGAGATATCTTAGGTTCAGCTTGATATCGTGCACACAAGCATGTTGCAAACATAATATCGGGTCGGCTAGCTGTTAGATACAATATAGAGCCGATCATCCGACGGTACAGCGTGACATTGACAGGAACACCCTTAGTGTCCTTATCAAGTGTCAGCGGTGGTGCCATAGGGGTTTTCATAGCTGAACTTTCAGTTAAGTCGAATTTCTTCAGCATATCTTTAACATATTTTCCCTGATTTATGAAAGTTCCTTTCTCAGTTTGCTTAATCTGAAGACCAAGGAAATATGTTAGTTCACCCATCATGCTCATTTTATACTCATCTTTCATTCTATCAGCGAAACGAGTACAAAGCTCAGGGTTAGTAGAACCAAATATAATGTCATCAACATATATTTGAACTAAAATGATATGACCTTTCACTTTTCTAAAAAATAGAGTTTTGTCAATCTTACCTCGCTCAAATTTTTCAATATGGAGATAAGTAGAAAGAGTGTCATACCATGCACGAGGAGCTTGTTTCAAACCATAAAGTGCCTTATCCAGTTTATAAACATAACCTGGATGCTTAGAATCTGAGAATCCTGGAGGTTGTTCCACATACACTTCTTCATTCAGCTTTCCATTCAGAAACGCTGACTTAACATCCATCTGATGTACTTTGAAGTTTTTGTGTATAGCGTATGCTAAGAATAGACGAATAGATTCAAGTCTTGCTACTGGAGCAAATGTTTCGTCATAATCTATACCTTCCTCTTGTCTGTATCCCTGAGCAACAAGTCGAGCTTTGTTGCGGGTTACAGTACCATGTTCGTCCAACTTATTTCGATAGACCCATTTAGTGCCTATTACTGTTTTATCAGTTGGTCTCTGAACAAGTTTCCAAACTTTGTTTCTTTTGAATTCAGTCAGCTCTTCTTGCATGGCGCTGACCCAGTTTGGATCTTTGAGGGCATCATCTACTTTCTTTGGTTCAGTTAGTAAAATAAAATTTACAAATAAACAAATATTACCTGCACTTCATCGAGTCTGAATCCCAGTGTTTGGATCACCAAGAATTTGATCAATTGGATGATTTATAGTCCATCGCTGAGCCGGAGCGTGAGACGCTGACTCAACTTGAACTGGAGGAGCTGAAGATGAAGCTTCAGCGACGTCAGGAGTATCAGCCAAGAGAGGAATGGATGCAGTTGTCATTATATTCACTGATTGCTGAGAAGTAGATGGAATGTCTGAGACATTTGGTTCAGCGTTAGGTATAGTGTTTATAGGAACAACTGAGACCCAAGAAGTTTCAGCTTCATTGTTCTGCATATTTGGAATGATAGGACTATCATCTTCTACTGGATGAGCATTAGTGGGAATATCTTCTGAATCACCAAGATGAGAAAACATCCATTGATTCAGTTCTTCAGTATCAGCGGACGGTTTAGAGTTCGCTGAACGGGATTCGTCAAACGTGACGTGAATAGTTTCTTCTACAGTTTGTCTTCTACGATTGAAGACTCTGAAGGCTTTGGAAACTGAGGTTTATCCAAGAAAGATTCAATCATCAGCCTTAGGATCAAACTTTCCAAGAGCATCTCTGTTGTTCAGTATAAAACACTGACATCCAAAGATGTGAAGAAAGCTGATTGAAGGCTTTCTCCCATGAAAACGTTCATAGGCTGTCTTTTTGAATCTTTTGACTATCAGCGACCTGTTTTGCGTAAAACAAGCAGTGTTGACAGCTTCTGCCCAAAACTGAGTAGGCAAGTGACAATCGCTGAGCATTGAACGTGCAGCTTCAATAATTGTTCTATTTCTTCTTTCAGCGACTCCATTTTGTTGCAGTGTTCTCACTGAAGAAAAGTTGTGAGAAATACCCTTACTCTCAAGGAAGGAATCAAGAGAACTGTTTTTGAATTCAGTCCCATGATCACTCCTTATTGAGCGAACGGTCAGATTGTTCAAGGTTTCCATCTTCCGAACAAAATAGATGAGTTCTTCAGTGGTGTCACTCTTAGAACGGAGAAACATTACCCAAGTGAAGTGAGAGAATTCATCAACTATGACCAGCGTATATTTCTTTCCAGCGATGGATTGTTTGTTAACAGGGCCAAACAAATCCATATGGAGTAGTTGTAGAGGAGATGACACTGGAGAAACTTGCTTTGACTTAAAGCTTGCTTTGGTCTGCTTCCCTTTTTCACACGCTGAACATAACGACTCTTTGGCGTATGAATGCTGAGGTAGACCAGTGACTAACTCTTTTGAAGAAAGAGTGTTCAGTGTCTTGAAATTTAGATGAGATAGCCTCTTATGCCATAGCCAGTTGACATCAGATGAGGCTTTTGAGAAGAAACAGGAGTTCTCAGTGGTTGTTGAGTCCATGTTTATTACATAAACATTTTCCAAACGATAACCGCTGAGAAGATTACTTTGTTATCCATGTCGCAAAGCTGACTGATGCATAGAAGATTATGCTTCAGCCCTTCAACATATGCGACTCTTCTGAAGGAGGTTGTACCATTTGAAAGTACACCATACCCTCGGGTATGTCCTTTTCCATTTCCACCGAAAGTCACAGAGGGACCCTTCTCTTCTTTGTATTCAGCGAGCAGGCTTTTCTTTCCAGTCATGTGTCTAGAGCATCCGCTATCAAGATACCAGATACCCTTCTTAACCTGCAATACAAAGGAAGATTAGTTTTTCTTGGGTACCCACTTAACCATGTATACACGTTTGTCAGTGGAAGTAGTTGGAATGGAAGGTTCAGCAGTCTTCGCAGCATTTGAAGATTCAGCTTTGTCTTTCTTCACTTTGGTTAATTTCTTAACCTCAGTGGTAGAATTCACCTTGACCTGAATTGCACCAGGGTTGGTCTTCTTTGCCTTGGGGGCAATCTTCACCTTAGCTATCTTTTCAGCTTTGGTGGCTGTGGGGCACTTACTAGCAATATGATCGGTAAGTCCACAGTGATAACATTTCCTATAACTAAAAGTAGTTCTAGGACCATTTGAATGCTGAGCTTTTAATTTCAAATTAGAAGTGCCAGCACCAAGTAAACTATTGGCTTTAGAAATGGGACGAACATTCAGTTCTTCAGATTTCTTACCAAGGACATCCAATCTGAGTCTAGGAGTAGATCGCTGAATAAATCCAGATATCTGCTTCCTTGCTCCAGAGGGATGAGCCACTGAAGCTTTAGAAGCATTCAGCTTTGGTACTAAGGTACCCTTCTAAGGATTCTGGTAAATAACAATTCCTTTACCTTTGTCTTTAAAGACAGAGGTAGGTTTTGAATAAACCACTTTCTCCTTGCCTTTTGAGGAGGTAGGAGTTTCCTCAGGGATTGGTGTAACGGACGAGGAGCACTGAGAAGATGAAGTATCAGCGACTGAGGATACGAACGTTCCAAATTTAAGCATTGAACTCTCAGTGGTTGGTTTTGGAGTATCATATTTGTAACCCAAACCACGTTTATCACTCAGGGGAACCTGAGACTTTATTATCTCAGTGATCTTTGTTGAAGAATTACACCATCCTTCAACAGTAGCTTTTTCAGCCTTTAATGCAGCGATAGCTTCTGCTCGTTCGATTTTGACTAGCTGATTTAAATATACTTGATCTTTAAAATCTTCTTCAATTTTAGAAAGCTTTTCTATTCGAAGGTGGCAGTTTTTAAGCTTTTCAGCGAGATCAAGATTTTGGTTTTCAACCACAGTTTTGCCGTTCATGGCTTCGTATAAACTTCTAGTCAAGAGATCGATCTTACGGAGACTATCAGCTTCATCAATATTTGCAATATTGGTAAAGAAAGAAGGTGATACCTGAATAGCAGATGTTGAAGTGGAGGGAATGTCTGAACTATCTTCCTCTTCTTCAATCTTGGCCATCGACATAGATTTGCTTCATCATCTTCAGAGTCAGATGATGATGCTTCTTCATCAGAAGCAGCCCAATCATAGTCAGCCATCAGGCCTTTATTCTTCTTCTTAAAGCTTTTCAGCTTTGCGTATTTTTCTTTCAGCTTTGAGTATTTGTCATCTTTATTTCTTGGAGCAAAGGGTTTCTTTGTAAAAGCTGAGGGTCTAGAAACTTTCTTTGACTTGCACTCGTTAGCGGAATGTCCTGTCTTTTCGCAGTTAAAACAAGTAGCAGTAGCCTTATCAACAAAAGCTGATGATCTAGGCTTGTCAGTTATGGAAAGAGGTTTGTTCTTTCTAAACATTTTCTTTTTGGCAAATCTCCTTAACTTCTTAGTTAGGAGAGCCAAAGATTCATCATTATCTGAATAATCAGAATCTGATGACCTTTCAGAGTTACTTTCTAACTCAGTGATAGTGACCGAGGGTCGCTGAGTAGAAGGTTCCTCTGAGATTAAAGCAACAGGGGTGCTTTTGGAATCTTTTACAAGATTCTTCTTAAGATGGCTTGATTGATCATGATTCAGCAACGTGCCATATAAGGTTGAAAGGGTCATTGATTTTAGATCCTTTGACAGCTTGAGACACATAGAATAATTGTCCCAGCTTTCAGGTAAACATTCTAGAAACTTTGTCAGTACTTCAAAGTTAGAATATTCCTTACCAACAGTTTTCAGATCTATAATTAAACAATTAAAACGTTGGTGAACTTCAGAGAGAGATTCATTCTTACCAGAAATGAAGCTTTCGTATTGTCTTACCAGGTTGATTTTTCTTGAATCATGGACTTCAGACGTTCCTTCATACTGAACACATATTGTGTCCCACATGGCCTTTGATGTTTTCAGATTCATGACGGAATGGTAGACTTCGTCAGGAAGAGCCATGGATAGTATGGATCTGGCTTTTGTATCTCTAGCCACTTTCTTCTTATCTTCGTCAGTCCATTGAAAGATTTCCTTAGGTACCAGCCTTTCTGGAATAGCAGGTCTATTCTCAGCGGCTGGAACAGCAGCATCAATTCTTACAGGGATGAATGGACCATTTTCTAGATAGTAAGGCATAGTAGGGTCTACACCTTCTAAGAAGAGTGTCATCCTATTTTTCCATAAGTTGAAGTTATCTTTGGAAAATCTAGGGGGTTTAGCAAGAGAACCATTGTCTATATAATTTGTGTTTGTGTTGGTGGCCATTTTCAGATAATAGCAAGGAAGAGAAATATCTTAGATTAGATCTTGTTTATGAGATTAAACAAATCCGCTCTGATACCACTTGTTGGTCCCGAAGGCCTATACAAGTTTGTAGAAGGGGGGGTTGAATACAAACACACAGATTTTACTTTTCTAAATTGTTTATTGATAAATCATTAACAATTTACAGCTTGTTGCGGAAACAAGATTAAGGATAAACCTAAATCTAAACAAGTTGGAACACTAAGGTTTCTTGCACTAAGAGAGATAAGGAAATTACTAATAATAACCTATCTTGAGATAAGAGATTGAACTTGTCCAGAGTTAGCAAGTTACTTCAAATGAAGTGGGTTCATCTCTTTATATACTGCATGCATTTAATGCAAGTCAGTATATACTTTACACGTGTCATCAGCTGGTTGGTTGCATGTCATTGACCTTTGTTGACAACCTTAGTAGCCGCATGAATGAACAGTGTAGTATCAGAGTGGTTGTACGATTTCAGACAGTCGGAGGTTCTTTTCTGACATTTCGTACGGAGTCGTGCAAGGGTGGTTAAGACAAAAGTACTTTGTACGGAGGACTTCATGATCAGCTTTCGTTGATTCAGCGATCTATCATTTCATATCAGCGAATGATAGAGTTCAGCGATAGCTGAAGTCTTGTACTTGATACTTCACGTTGAGTGGACAAATCTGAGTCTTCGCTGATCCGCATCAGTTCATTAGGAGACTTGTCGCTGGTTCTTGAGCTTGATCTTCGACTTTAGCGTAGAACCTTTGTTGACGTGAAACTTGTCTTCAGGGATCATAAGTAAACAACTAACTTATTAGCGATCATCATAATGACTGAACAGACTCAGAGCATTAATGATGAACAGTGTTCGCTGAATGTTTAATTTAAAAGAGCGAGAGTTCCTATCAGCGGTACTGTAAGATCTTAGTACTTATCAGCGATAGTGAAACTCTGATACATGTTGTTTACTTACAATTTTCACTAAGTATATAAGAGAGGGTCATTATCAAATCACTGAAGGTTTGGATCAACAAAGGAGATAAGAATATTAAAGATAAATATTCTAACACTAAGAGAGAAAGAAGAAGATGGCCGAGCACTTCATTTCTGAAGTAGGGTTCTTCTTATATACTGCATGCATTTAATGCATGGCAGTATTACTTTATACGTGGCAGCAGCTGATTGGTTGCATGGGTTGAACTTTGTAGACAACCTTAGTATCCGCATGGTGTACAGTGTAGAATCAGAGTTGGTTGTACGATTCTAGACAGAAGGGATGTCCGTTCTGACACTTCGTACGGAGACGTGCAAGGGGGAAAGACAAAAGTAACTTGTAGAGTAGACCTCATGATCAGCTCTTGTTGAACAGTACTTTATCAACGAGTGACAAAGCTCAGCAATCGCTGAAGTCTTCTACTTGATACTTCACATTGAGTGGACAGGTCTTGGCTTCGATGATATCCGCATCAGTTCATTAGTAGACTTTGTCGCTGGTTCTTGGGCTTGATCTTCGACTTCAGCGTAGAACCTTTGTTGACGTGAAACTTGTCTTCAGGGATTATAAGTAAACGATTAAACTGTCAGCGATCACCAAAAGTACTGAACAGGCTCAGAGCTTTATGGGTGAACAGATTCGCTGAAATGTCTAAATTAAAGAGCATGGGTTTCCTATCAGCGGTACTGTAGAGACATAGTACTTATAAGCGATAGTGAAACTCTAATACATATTGTCTACTTACAATTTTCACTAAGTGTTTAGAAGGGTCATTATCAAATCACTGAGGGTTTGGATCAACAATCTCCCCCTATTTGATATTGACTTAGCAACTGAGAAAATTGCTAAATATGAAAACATAAGGATAAAAAGAACTCATAAAATATTTGTCCCTTTTACTGTTTTCTGGGATCTTTTGAGTACTGATGGAGTAAAGTACATTCGCTGAAATTTTTCTTTGGACTTCGTAAAGGTTATAGAGGGAAGTGGAAAAATTACAAGTACAGTAAATAATAATTACAAGTACAAAAGATATTAGCTGATAAAGAAGGAGGAATTACAAGGCAGTCCTATCAGCTATAAGGTTCTTCCTTAACGAGAAGTTCATCAAGGGTCTTTGATGTGGGAATCATCCAGTCAGGGACCTTTACTCCTTGATCTCGTTTGTTCTTTGCTTCTTCAAATATCAAGGGCTTGAGGTATCGAGCCTGAAGGTCGTGTCTGAATTCACACCAATAGATGAGATCCTTGAGCTGTTCGATGGGAGTAATGGGAAGCTCGGAGATGTGTTGAAAACGTTGACGTCCATCATAGTCATTAAAGAATATCCCATAGGGTTCACTTATGACTTTTCCAGGGATGAATTGTTCACCAGGAGGCCGAGAGGTGTCAAGCGCTGAGAGGTCAGGTTCAGGACCAAGTACTTCAGCACGTAAGAAACCAATACCTGTTTCGTTCCGGATAGGAGGACCTGAATCTGAAAATATTATATTTTTCTTTGCAGAGGCCCTTCTTCGTTGAGTTGCAAGAGGAGTGGGAGGATGAATATCCACAGCAGAAGAAACCAAGTCGATTTGAGAATTTATAATCTTCTCGACATGGCTCTTATATTTTGAGCGAGATCGCTGAATGGCTATTCGCATCTCCAACCATTCAGAGAGATCGAACTTCTTGATTGTATCAGCATAGATGTGTTGCATGGAACCATCTTCTCTGAATATGTCAACTTCAACGACAGGAACGTCTATGGTCGATTTTCCCTTGATAAGTACCTTGTTGATTCCGGATGGCCGAGATCGATAGTTCAGCCTTTCTTTGCACCATTTCAAGGTAGAATCAGATACCTTGGTCTTTTCTTCAACGATCTTCTGGGCGTCTTCCCATAACTGACGTTGGACTTCAATGGGGGTTCTTTTTAATTCAGGGTCATTCACTGATTGTTGGGCAAGCTGGATGGCGAGGGCCTTATCTTTTTCTTCAGCTTCCCTTCTTTCGGCGAGTAATCTTTCAGCTCTGAGATGATCAGTGAATTCTTTCTTTGATAATCTGAACTTTGTAGGAACAGGAGTGACTTTGGAGCGCGGGAGAATGATTCGTTGATCCTCAAGCTTCTTGATCATTTCTTCTCTCTTTTTCTGATCCTCTTCACTTAGCTTTTGAGGAGCCAAGGAAGGTCTGTTTTTGTGAGAGAGCAGTTGTTCTTCAGGTTCATCAGTCTCAGATAAATCTAAGACTGGGATTATTTCTTCAGCTCTTGTGGCTGGGATTATTGGAGTTGTAGTAGGAGAGTCTTCAGCCGGATCCTCAAACAGGGGAGAGGACTAGCTGAAACACAGCGATCGTTTAAATGAGATCATTTGGGAAGAAAGAGATAGAGAAAAGAATATGGTTAAGTGTATAGAGGTTTTATGGAGAGGAGAACTGAGATTGAGAAGGGATAGAGGAGGGATGCAAAGTAAGGGAAGAGGGAGTAAGTTACCTGACAAACTGGCTTTCGAAGCAAGATCGTCAGATTGTCTTCTGCAGCGAGGCCTTTGTTTTTGCCTTTATCAGCTTCAGATGTTGCAGGCTTTGTCTTAGTCGTCTCCCATGATGGTTCTTTTATCACGACCCCTTTTTGAGTTGTGGCGGTCTTGATAGGCTGGACGAAGAAGAAATCGTCATCATCGTCATCATCATCATCATCATCATCATCATTGTTTTTAGGGGATGATGATGGTTCATCGTCAGCGATGTCGATTGGTTCGTCGTCTTCAGCTTCTTCTTCAGTTTCGACCTCGTCAGCATTAGGTTCGGTAACATCAGCAACAGCTTCATCAAGTTGCTCTTCGAGTTGATCCCCCTCAGGTACAGAGGGAGGTTTATCGGTTCCCTCAGGGTTTTCAACTCCCTGAGGTTTAGAAATAGCAGTTTCATTTGTCTCCCCCTCAACATTATGGGGAAGACCTTCATAGTTCTTCCCCTCCCCCCCCCCCCTCTCTTCCACATGATGAGTGGGGGAGGTAATTGGAATGTCAGCAGCAGCGTCATGAGAGTCACTATCTTCTATGCCAGTGATTCCCATGAAGGTTTCAATCACTGCGATTCTGTCTTCTAGGCCAGAAACAGCAGGATTGAGGCTTTGAAGATCCTCTCGATCAGCCTGAGTGAAGTGAGAAGGGGCGCAAGTTGGGGCGTTCAAGCGATCGAGTACTTGCTGAAGAAGATCTTTGACCGTGGAGACCTCAGTTTTAATCGTGGAGACCTCACCCTTAAGAGAACCAACCTCTGTCTTCAATGATGTGACTTCATTGGACAGAGTGGTGAAGTTTGTTGCGAGGGTGGTGTTTGTGAGGTTGAGATCGTTGACGATTGTGGAGTTTTTGGCGAGAGTGGTAGCAAATTAACCAATGCTGCTGTTTGGGAAAAAAATCACGTCGCTCGACCGCGACCAGAACAGGTAAGACGTATGATTAAGGACTATATCTTGTATTAAGATAAGGTCTCGACAAAGACCTAGAACACCATCGTCGTCCCTCATAAAAGGTAAGTCGAGAGTTCCTTACGACGCTCGACCATAGCGTCGCCCGATCCGCACGACTATTATATAAGGACGTGCGACTTCGACCAAAGCTAACGTTAACCATAACCGTTTGTTAAGTGTTTAATGCAGGAGTAAAAGTCATCAAGGAGCAACGGCTATAACCGACGCAATCATTAAACAGCCGACTACCGTAACGAACAAAGATCATTACTCCGGCGACCATTTCCAACCGTTAAGGCCATTAAAGGAGCATTCATGGATGAAGCTAAGGACACGAAGACTATAAATATCAAGCTCAATCAACATTTCAAGACATCGAATATCCGGCGATTAACAAGAACACCTGAAGTGAAGAACTATTATTCTAAGTATCGCTCTCGACGCACGACAACAGCCCTCGACCAGCAGTTCACACTTTGTTTCGTACACGACAAACACCTATTTTTACATTCAAACACTTGTACTTTACATTTCGAATCATTTTCTTCATTTGTATTGTAATCATTGTACGATCGACACCAGTATCCAAGGACATCGCCCCTGATTGGCGACCATAGTGCAGCGACGACACCCCCTGTCGTTCGCAGGTTTTTTCCTCGATTGAGGTTTTTCCTGCGTCATCAAATCCCTTGTTTCTTTATTTTATTTATCGTCGCACGTCTCGTCGAAAGATTCTTTCTTTAGTTGTTTAAGTCCACATCAACCTTAAGTTGTCCCTTTGGTGCGATTTTTGGCATTAACAGTTTGGCGCCATCCGTGGGACCACATCTAGAGAAAATCCTCGACGAACGTGCATTCTACTAATAGTTTCTTGGGTTTCTTCTGTTTTCTGTAGCAGGAAAATGGTGGATAACGGGAATCCAGAACAAGCCGTTATACCAGTACACGCAAGCTTAGAAAATGCACAAAATTCCCCAGCAGCTGTCGATGAGTATCATTTGGAGGAAATCGTTCTAGATCAAAGCAAACCCGATCAAAAGATTCTTGTGGGTTCATCCCTTGATCCCCACATTAAAGAAAAACTCATATCCTTTTTGCAAGAACATGCTGATTGCTTCGCCTGGTCACATGAAGATATGGTCGGTATTGACCCCAATGTCATTGCTCATAAGCTTAATGTCGATCCATCGTTCAAACCTATCAAGCAAAAACGTCGCAAGTTCGCTCCTGAAAGAAATAAAGTAATAAATAATGAGGTCGACAACCTCCTCAAGACAGGAAAGATCCGAGAGGTAAAATATCCTGATTGGATCGCTAACGTCGTGGTTGTAGCCAAGAAGAATGGAAAATGGAGGGTCTGTATCGACTTCACCGATCTCAATAAAGCCTGTCCAAAGGATCCATTCCCGTTACCTCATATTGACGCCATGGTCGATGCAACCGCGGGGCATGAGTTATTAACGTTCATGGACGCCTATTCTGGATACAATCAAATTTTAATGCACGTTGACGACCAAGAGAAAACCGCTTTCATGACGGATCGAGGTATTTATTGTTACAAAGTTATGCCTTTCGGACTAAAAAATGCAGGTTCTACCTACCAACGGCTGGTAAACAAGATGTTCAAAGACCATCTTGGAGACACGATGGAGGTATATATCGACGACATGTTGGTGAAGTCGAAGCAAGCGATTGATCACATTGATCACCTCAGCCAATCGTTCGACATCCTCCGGAAGTATAACATGAAGCTCAATTCGACGAAATGTTCCTTTGGCGTTAGTGCCGGGAAGTTCCTGGGTTATATGGTCACTCGTCGAGGCATTAAGGCTAACCCCGACCAAATCAAGGCCATCATTGAGATCAAATCTCCTCGAAATTTCAAAGAAGTCCAGAAACTCACCGGTCGAGTAGCAGCTCTAAACAGGTTTATCTCTCGATCTTCAGATAAATGTCATCTATTTTATATTGTCCTCAGAAAAAATAAAGGTTTCGACTGGACCAATAATCATGAGCAAGCATTGCAAAAACTCAAGGAATATATGGCGTCGCCTCCTCTGCTATCGAAACCTCACGATCATGAGGTCTTACAGTTGTATTTAGCTGTTAGTCCAAATGCGGTAAGCGCCGTACTAACACGAGAAGACGAAAAGCAACAATTGACAATCTACTATGTAAGTAAATCTCTTCTGGATGCAGAAACCAGGTATTCCTCTATGGAAAAATTGCTCTTGTCGCTAGTCACAGCTGCTAAAAAACTGCGACACTATTTTGAGTCGCGTCCCATTACTGTTGTAACTAACTTTCCTCTTAAGTCTGTCTTAAGAAAACCTGAGTTGACAGGTCGCTTAGCAAAGTGGAGCATATATCTCAGCAGTTACGACATCGATTTCAAGCCCAGGACCGCGATCAAATCGCAAGCCTTGGCAGACTTTATCGCCGATTTCAGCCCTGAGTTGGAGAAAGAAGCAGAGCTCGAAGTGTCCACTGTGGCGACTCGCGACGACGTACCTTGGATTCTACATGTCGATGGATCATCCAACATTAGAGGCTCTGGACTGGGCGTCGTCTTAAAGTCGCCACAGGGGGGGAAGATGGTATACTCGGTCCGATGCGACATCAAAACCACCAATAACGAGGCTGAGTATGAAGCCCTGATCATGGGAATGAATATGGCCCACGACTCAGGGGCAACCGCACTGCGTGTCAAGAGCGACTCCCTGCTGGTAGTAAATCAAATCAATGGAGAATTCGCAGCCAAGGATTCAAAAATGACAGTATATCTAAGCGTGGCAAAAGAAATTTCCAAAAAATTTAAATCTTTTTCTATTGAACAGATTCCGCGAGACCAGAACACTCAAGCCGACGCATTGGCAAACCTTGGGTCCGCTTTAGTTGAACCGATATTTGATGTTATTCCTATGATTCACATGGCAACGCCGTCCATTGGAAGCACAAACGTCATCCAGATCGAAGACAAAGAAGATGATTGGTCACGCTACATTCGAATATTCCTTGTGCACGACCAACTCCCCGAAGACAAAATGGAGGCTCGAAAACTCAGATTCAAAGCATCTAAGTACGTCATGATCGAAAATAAGCTTTATCGGCGATCATCGACGGGCTTAAATTTAAGGTACGTCATCAGAAAAAATCAAGCCCAGAAAATCCTCCAAGAGATGCACGACGGAGAATGTGGTAATCATTCAGGAGGTCGTAGTTTAGCTAATCGTATATCCCGACAAGGATATTTTTGGCCAACACTGCGACAAGAGGCCATCAAGTATGTCCAGAATTGCGACCCCTGTCAACGACACTCAGGTATGTCTCATAAACCTTCGGAACCTTTGCACTCGACACTTATCCCATGGCCCTTCATGAGATGGGGAATGGATATCGTCGGCAAGCTGCCACCTGCTCCAGGACAAAAGGTATTCCTCCTCGTACTTACTGATTATTTTTCCAAGTGGGTCGAAGCGGCTGCTTTCTCCCAAATCAGGGATAAAGAAGTTATTTCTTTTATCCAGACTAACATCATATGCAGGTTTGGGATTCCATCCAAAATTGTCTGCGACAATGGATCCCAATTCATAAGCGACAGGACCCAACAGTTCTGTGAAGATAGGAACATCAAGCTGACGACCTCGACTCCCAGATATCCCCAAGCCAATGGACTTGCCGAGTCGAGTAATAAGACTATTGTAGCCTCGATCAAGAAACGATTAAAAGCTGCAAAAGGAAGATGGGTTGAAGAACTCCCTTCAGTCCTATGGGCAAATCGCACGACACCCCGCACGTCCACAGGACAAACCCCCTTCTCTCTCGTCTACGGTTGTGAAGCCGTCCTACCAATCGAAGTCCATCTCCCGACTTCGAGGCACACTTCCATCGACCACAACTTGGTTGATTTAAATCATGACCTCGACGCCCTAGAAGAGCTCGGAGATTCCGCCTTGATCAGGATGGCGTCGCAGAAATAGGCGGTCGAACGACATTTCAATAAGCACGTTAAAATTAAAGTCTTTCAAGAAGGCGATTACATCCTCCGTCGAGTATTCCCAAACACCCAGGAGCTCAACGCAGGTAAGCTTTCTACTAAGTGGGAAGGACCTTATCGCGTCTCCGAAGTCGTTGGTAAAGGATCCTATCGACTTCAGACCCTCGACAATCAAGAAATCCCGCGAAGTTGGAACGCGACGCATCTGAAAAAATATTTCTTTTAGAGTCGCCTTCCTCTCATGCAATTTTTTTTAACACGACAGTGAACGTCGTGAGATCGTTGGAGATCCGATGACCGACCTCTAACGAACTTTGTCGCAGGTACGCAAGACATGAGTACCCGAGTGTGTGACTTAATTGTTTTACCACAGGGGCATACATTCTGGAATTTCATCATACGATACAGTCACATGTAAGGTCTAAACGATCCCTCGATCTAAGTTTCTGGAACTTAGAAAAACTTTGTATGTTCTAACACATCGATGATATATATTTGTGCTTATTATTACAGTCCAAATACATGATTTATGTTTCAACCGTTATATTGCAATAAAAGCCTAAGTCGCACGATCCTCCGTTTATTTCATACTTAACGAATTTTATGATCAATATTACATTTATCCACGACATATGTAATTAAAAACAAGAGTTCAGCAAAAGAAGGAACTTCATTGAACGATTACATATGAACGACCGATAGTCGGACAAGTAAATACAAAGTCAAAAGTCGTTGCATACCAACAACCCGACCACCAATGGTCGAACATAAAAAGTCTAGCTCGTAAACCCAAAAATCTACCCTAGAACTAAAGAAGTACGTCGATGGCAAGTTCTGTTCAAAAAATCTCGATCTTCGAGATCCTATCAATCCCGAAGAACTGATGCAAGGATCAAACGAGTATATTAGGAGTTATCTTCCAACTCCTTACGCCTCGACACCCTGAGAATGTGGCTCTTAAGATTAATGTTAAGGTTGGAGGAAGGAATATATCCTTCTCGACGATCGACCTCCACTCCAACATTTTCTCTGCCTTCACACACTTAATGAGAAGAAACAGGAACACCTGTCAAATACAGAAGGAACACGTTAGCAAAACATTCAGCTAAAGAACATCGATAACACAAGTTTTGAAAGAAAAACTTACAAGGAACGCCAGTTCGGCTAAACACAGCCCTATCTCTTCAATAGAGATCCTTTGAAAACACTCCTCGGAAACTAAGGGCTGATGTTTCCCCAGATGTGGAAATGACTTCATCCTGACGAGGACGTAGTCAAACGAGAGAGACGGCGACAGCGCAAAGCTGATCACCATAAGTTCTTCCTCGTTCTCTCCCGTCTTTACACCCCCGCCCCTGTCGGCTGATGAAAGGGTTGACGTGGCAGAAGACATCGTCACCAGGTACGCAGAATACACAGACATCGTGTTCATCGTAACCAACATCGTCAACGATTCGGGTATCGCAACCCTTGATAGATCTCCAACCACCCAAGATTTGAACAAAGTCGAGATTCTAGAGAAAGGCCTCATCAGAAACAGAAAACTTTTAAAGAAAATCTCTAAAGAAAACAACCCATGGTGATCTTTATTTATGCAGGAAATCACAACAAGTCGAGTCCGCTGATGATCAACACGCGTCCATACCTATCCGAATCTTCGACACCTGTCCTCGACAGCTGGTAAGCATCATCGCGCGTCAGTATGACGTCACAACTTTTCAACATCTCGTTCAGTTAAAGGCGAACCAGTCTAGTTCCACGACAACCAGGTAAGTCCCTCAACCCAGGTCACAAGTCTAAGCGTTCGACAAGCAAAATTTAAAACTTAAATTTGACATTCAATTTTCAAATTTTGGGGGCAAACTGTTTGGGCAAAAAATCACGTCGCTCGACCGCGACCAGAAAAGGTAAGACGTATGATTAAGTACTATATCTTGTATTAAGATAAGGTCTCGACAAAGACCTAGAACACCATCGTCGTCCCTCATAAAAGGTAAGTCGAGAGTTCCTTACGACGATCGACCATAGCGTCGCCCGATCCGCACGACTATTATATAAGGACGTACGACCTCGACTAAAGCTAACGTTAACCATAACCGTTTGTTAAGTGTTTAATGCAGGAGTAAAAGTCATTAAGGAGCAACGGCTATAACCGACGCAATCATTAAACAGCCGGCGACCGTAACGGACGAAGATCATTACTTCGGCGACCGTTTCCAACCGTTAAGGCCATTAAAGGAGCATTCATGGATGAAGCTAAGGACACGAAGACTATAAATATCAAGCTCAATCAACATTTCAAGACATCGAATATCTGGCGATTAACAAGAACACCTGAAGTGAAGAACTATTATTCTAAGTATCACTCTCGACGTACGACAACAGCCCTCGACCAGCAGTTCACACTTTGTTTCGTACACGACAAACACCTATTTTTACATTCAAACACTTGTACTTTACATTTCGAAGCATTTTCTTCATTTGTATTGTAATCGTTGTACGATCGACACCAGTATCCAAGGACATCGCCCCTGATTGGCGACCATAGTGCAGCGACGACACCCCCTGTCGTCCGCAGGTTTTTTCCTTAATTGAGGTTTTTCCTGCGTCATCAAATCCCTTGTTTCTTTATTTTATTTATCGTCGCACGTCTCGTCGAAAAGTTCTTTCTTTAGTTGTTTAAGTCCACATCGACCTTAAGTCCGCTGAGAATCACTTAAGTCTGTAGAGAGACTGAAGGAGGTGGGTTCAGTTCCAAATTAATAACATCAGCGTTTAGAGACGTTGAGGTTGGGATGGAAGGGGTGGTTTTTTCAGCTGTGGCAGAGCGTACCACGAAACTATCCAGCGACTCTTGTACAAGATGGGTCGTGGAGTCTTCACTCGTTGATGGCTTGGAGGGTTGCTCCTTGGTTTTCTTGATCCTTTCGGAGTCAAGTTGGGAAGTAGAATGTTTCCTTTTTCGAGAAGGAGTGGAGGGTGCAGCCTGGGTATCAGCGGTGGGGATTTCCGCTGAGGTAGCTGCAGAAGTAAAAGAAGGAGGATTGAGAAGAGATAAGAGAGTAGAGAGACGTACCTCGTTTGGCATGGGGCTGAAGTCGAGCACCTTAGGGCCAACCTGAGAGAGTCTCAGATCACCCTCTTTTGGGTATTTGTCCCCGAGTCCTTTTAGAAAGATGGCGCTGATGAAACGGGGGTATGGAACGCATGTTGGCCTGTCAGCCATGTCCACCCTGAATGCCAAATCGTCGTAGATGATTGATGCCCTGTCAACATGGAGACCTTTCAGCAATGCATAACCCATGGTTTGCTGAGGTTGAGCGGCTTGATCAGAGGAGTCGGTTTTCGCTGTCATGCAGCTTATCAGGTGGGCGAAGATGAAGTTCATCTCGCTTGGCATCATGGACTTTTTTATTGCGGTCAGCTTCTTCTCGGGTTTTTCATCTCTCCCTGTTCCCCATACATACTTCATTGCATCAAAGAATGCAATGATTGTTTCCCTATCAGCATGGTTTTTGAAATTTGGGAGAGGTACAAAGCGTTTTTATTTGGTAGCGGCCGGGAGGTTCAGTGCACGCATGATAATAGCAGGGTTGATTTTGGTGGTTCCAAATTTGGTGTCACAGAGGATGGTATCAACGAGTTTCGTTGGGTCTTTGGGTGAAGGAACCTGAGCTCGTCTGGCAGAATACCAGAACTGAGCTAAAAGGAATTTATGGGCAGGGGGTACAATAGTCAGGGTTGTAGATAAGCAGCAAGTTTTGAGAAAATTCACAGCATCATCCAGATGTGTGACTTGCTTTTTCTGAGGAAAATCGAAAAGCGCATAGTGATTGTTATGTTGGAATGTAACCTTATCAAGTTTGAACTTGACCTGTGGAGCCTTGGTGATAACCACTTTCTCAGCAGTAGTGGGGGTTTTTAGCAGAAGGAGTTTCAGAGGTTGTCATTTCTGTATAACACATGTAACCACGAAGAAAATGAACAAAAATGTCTTAATGTGGAAAGATTTTCCAAACAGATGTTTTTGAATTTTGTTCATTTCATTCAGACAAAAAAATGCCTTGAAGATTAGGGTTTTCTTGTTTTGAAAAAGAGATACAAAACATGAAGAGCATGTGTTTTCCAGTTTTTGTTTGAAGAAGAGATTCTGGAAAAAATGAATGAAGAACAAGTTTAAGATTTTTGATTTAAACTTGAAGAACAACCATGTAGGTTGTGTTCATAAAATCATGAAAAGAAAATGATTTCATTTTAAAAAGGTTACTTTTGTTTGATCTGTTAAAAACAAAGAATAAGATCAAAAACAAGTTTAATGCAGGAGAATAATGAGAATATTAACCTTTGTTATCGAAGAAGATGATGAACAGTTTCTGGAAACGATAGTTCAAAATGCAACAGGAATTCTTTTCTTGAAGAAGAAGTTGTTCGCGTAAAGGAAAAATATAAACTCGAAAGGGTTTATATAGTGAGAGTATAGAGAGAAAAACTAAGAGCGGGAAAAGTTTTTCATGATGACACGGACACGTGTTTGCATTTGATTGGATGAGAAAACGAAACGTGCAAACGTGTGTCAGAGGAACGTGCCAGGGTCTATCCGTTAGGATGACGTCAGAAACGTCCTTTCATATTTTAGGATGTCTCTGAGGTTTTGAAAGACTCAGGGACATTTTGAAAACATGAAGCACTGAATAGAAATATCAGTGTTAAGTTTAGAAATTTCAAAGTATCACTGAAAGGAAGAGATATTCAGCGATGCAATTTGTTTTGAAATTTTTCAGTTCTTAGGAGAACGCCAGCGAGCAAGAGAGAACGTACCTTGATATCATCGAATCAATTTTGTTCAGAGAGAAGATGATAGAAAGGATTATATAAGTTCTTATTACCCCTGATCAAATGCGAATTGCTGAAGATTTTATTCTTCAAAATTCAACATTCCAAGCTCGCTGATGAGAAAGTTGAACCTTGTCTCATCAAGAGGATTGGTGAACAGATCAGCTAACTGAAAGTCAGATGGGATAAAATGAAGTTCTATATCACCATTCATCACATGATCTCTGATAAAATGATACCTGATTTCGATGTGTTTGGTCTTTGAGTGTAGCACTAGATTGTTGGCTATAGCGATGGCACTAGTGCCGTCGCAGTAGATTGGAATCTTCGAGAGCTAAAGGTCATAGTCCAGTAGTTGATTTATCATCTACAAGACCTGAGAACAACAGCTTCCAGCGGCTACATACTCATCTTCAGTGGTTGAGGTGGACACTGAGTTTTGCTTTTTACTTGTCCAACTCACCAGCTTTCCACCTAGGAGCTGACATCCTCCTGTGGTGCTTTTTCTATCCATTTTGCAACCTGCAAAATCACTATCTGAATAGGCGATTAGATCAAACCATGAGTCTTTGGGATACCAAAGACCTAGGTTAGGAGTACCCTTAAGGTAACGAAAGATTTGCTTTACAGCGATCATATGAGATTCCTTAGGTTCAGCTTGATATCGTGCACACAAACAGGTTGCGTACATAATATCAGGTCGGCTAGCTGTGAGATACAACAGAGAGCCGATCATCCCACGGTATGTCGTGACATTAACAGGTATTCCAGAAGGATCCTTGTTTAGTATCAGCGGTGGTTCCATAGGGGTTTTCATAGCTGAACTCTGAGTTAAATCAAATTTCTTCAGCATATCTTTAACATATTTTCCCTGATTAATGAAAGTTCCTTTTTCATTCTGTTTTATCTGCAGACCAAGGAAATATGTTAGCTCACCCATCATACTCATTTTATATTCAACTTTCATTCTATCAGCGAAACGAGTACACAATTCAGGGTTAGTAGAACCAAATATAATATCATCGACATATATTTGAACAAGAATAATATGACCTTTTACTTTCCTGAAAAATAGAGTTTTGTCAATCTGACCACGCTCAAATTTTTCAATATGGAGATAAGTAGAGAGAGTGTCATACCATGCACGAGGAGCTTGCTTTAAGCCATAAAGTGCCTTATCCAGTTTATAAACATAACCTGGATGCTTAGGATCTGAGAATCCTGGAGGTTGTTCCACGTAGACTTCTTCATTCAGCTTTCCATTAAGGAATGTTGACTTGACATCCATTTAATACACTTTGAAGTCTTTGTGTACAGCGTAAGCTAAGAATAGACGAATAGCTTCTAGTCTTGCCACTGGAGCAAAGGTTTCGTCGTAATCTATACCTTCCTCTTGTCTGTATCCCTAAGCAACAAGTCGAGCCTTGTTGCGGGTTACAGTTCCATGTTCATCCAACTTGTTTCGATAGACCCATTTAGGGCCTATCACTTACTTATCAGATGGACGAGGAACAAGCTTCCAAACTTTGTTTCTTTCAAATTCAGTCAGCTCTTCTTGCATAGCGTTGATCCAGTTTGGATCTTGGAGGGCATCATCTGTTTTCTTTGGTTCAATCAGAGAAATAAAGTTAACAAATAAGCAAATGTTACCTGCACTTCGTCGAGTCTGAACACCAGCGTTTGGATCACCAAGAATCTGATCAATAGGGTGATTGATAGTCCATCGATGAGCAGGAGCATAAGTCGCTGACTCAACCTGAACTTGAGGAGCTGAAGATGAGGCTTCAGCAACTTCTGGTATATCAGCTAAGAGAGGAAAAGGTGCAGATGGCATTTCATTCACTGATTGCTGAGAAGTAGATGGTATATCTGAGACAGAAGGTTCAGAAGCAGGCATAGTGTTTAGAGGAATAGCTTAGACCCATGAAGTTTCAGTTTCACTATTCTGCATGTTTGGGATGATAGTAGGACCATCATCTTCAGCGGTATGAGTATGAGGAGTGGGAATATCTTCTGAATCACCAAGATGAGAGAACATCCATTGATTCATTTCTTCAGTATCAGTAGAAAGTTTAGAGTTCGCTGAGCGGGATTCGTCAAAGGTGACGTGGATAGTTTCTTCGACAATCTGTCTTCTACGATTGAAGACTCTGAATGCTTTAGAGATAGAAGAATATCCAAGAAAGGTTCCATCATCAGCCTTAGGATCAAACTTTCCAAGAGCATCTCTGTTGTTCAGTATGAAACACTGACATCCAAAGATGTGAAGAAAGCTGATAGAAGGCTTTCTCCCATGAAAAAGTTCATAGGCTGTCTTCTTGAATCTTTTGACGATCAGCGACCTGTTTTGAGTAAAACAAGCAGTGTTGACAGCTTCTGCCTAAAACTGAGTAGGCAGGTGAGAATCGCTGAGCATTGAACGTGTAGCTTCAATGATAGTTCTATTTCTTCTTTCAGCGACTCCCTTTTGTTGCGGTGTTCTCACTGAAGAAAGGTTGTGAGAAATACCCTTACTTTCAAAGAAGGAATCAATAGAACTGTTTTTGAATTCAGTTCCATGATCACTCCTTATTGAGCGAACGGTCATGTTGTTCAGGACTTCCATTTTCCTGACAAAGGTGATGAGTTCTTAGAACGGAGAAACATTACCCAGGTATAGCGAGAGAATTCATCAACTATGACCAATGTATATTTCTTTCCAGCGATGGATTGTTTGTTAACAGGGCCAAACAGATCCATATGGAGAAGTTGTAGAGGAGATGACACTGAGGAAACTTGCTTAGTCTTGAAGCTTGATTTGGTCTGTTTTCCTTTCACACACGCTGAACATAAGGACTCTTTAGCGTATGAGTGCTGAGGTAGACCAGTGACTAACTCTTTAGAAGAAAGAGTGTTCAGTGTCTTGAAGTTGAGATGGGAGAGCCTCTTATGCCATAGCCAGTTTACATCAGATGAGGCTTTTGAGAAGAAACAGGAGTTCTCAGTGGTTATAGAGTCCATGTTTATAACGTAAACATTTTCTAAACGATAACCGCTGAGAGCTATCTTCTCCTTTTTGTCAGTGACAAAGCAGGATTCCTTAGAGGAGATCACTTTGTTATCCTTGTCGCATAGCTGACTTATGCTTAGAATATTATGCTTCAGTCCTTCAACATATGCAACTCTTCCAAAGGTTGTTGTACCATTAGAGAGTACACCAAACCCTCGGGTATAGCCTTTTCCATTTCCACCGAAGGTCACTGAGGGACCCTTCTCTTCCTTATACTCAGTGAGCAGGTTCTTCTTGCCAGTCATGTGTCTAGAGCATCCGCTATCGAGATACCAGATACCCTTCTTAACCTGCAAACAAAGGAAGATTAGTTTGACTTGGGTACCCATTTCATCATGTGTACACACTTGTCAGTGAGGGTAGAGGAGGTGGAAGGTTCAGCAGTCTTCACAGCATTTGAAGATTCAGCTTTGTTAGTTTTCACTTTGGTTAATTTCTTAACCTCAGTGGTCTTCTTTGCCTTGGGGGCATTAATCTTCACCTTAGCTGTCTTTTCAGCTTTGGTGGTTGTGGGGCGCTTACTAGCAACATGATTTAAAAGTCTACAGTGATAACATTTCCTATAGCTAAAAGTAGCTTTAGGACCATTTGCATGCTTACTCGTTAATTTTAAATGAGCAGGGCCAGCACCAAGTATACCTTTAGCATTGGAAATGAGAGGAACTATCAGTTCTTCAGATTTCTTACCAATTATATCCACTTTAAGTCTAGGAGTAGATCGCTGAATAAATCCAGGGATCTTGTTCTTAGAAGTAGAGGGATAAGTCACTAAAGCTTTAGAAGCATTCAGCTTAGGTACAAAGGTACCCTTCTGAGGTTTTGGATAAATAATTTTCTCTTTACCTTTAGAAACTAAGGTAGAGATTTCCTCAGGGATAGGAGTTTTTGAAGAGGAACACTGAGAAGATGAAGTGTCAGGGATAGAGGAGACAAACATTCCAAACTTAAGCATGGAATGATCAGTGGTTGGTTTTTCAGCGTCAACTTTATAACCAAGACCACGTTTGTCACTCAGAGGAATCTGAGACTTAATTGTCTCAGTGATCGTTGTTGAGGATTTACACCATCCTTCAACAGTAGCTTTTTCAGCTTTTAAAGCAGCAATAGCTTCTTCGCGTTCGATTTTGACTAGCTGATTTATATGAACTTGATCTCTTAAATCTTCTTCAATTTTAGAAAGCTTTTCTATTTGAAGGTGACAGTTTTTAAGTTGTTCAACGAAATCAAGGTTTTGATTTTCAACAACAGTTTTGCCATTCATGGCTTCATATAAACTCATAGTCAGGAGATCGATCTTTCGAAGACTATCGGCTTCATCAATATCTGAAATATTGGTAAAGAAAGAAGGTGATACCTTGGTAGCAGAGACTGAAGTAGAGGGAATGTCAGACTTTTCTTCCTCATCTTCGATTTTGGCCATGAGACAGAGATTGGCTTCATCATCATCTTCAGAGTCAGATGATTCTTCTTCGTCAGAGGCAGCCCAATCATAGTCAGCCATCAGGCCTTTGCCTTTCTTCTTAAAGCCTTTCAGCTTTGCATACCTTTCTTTCAGCTTGCTGTACTTTTCATCTCTAGACCTGGGGTTAGAGGATTTCTTGGAGAAAGCTGAGTTTCTAAAAACTTTCTTTGACCTGCACTCGCTAGCAAAATGTCCTATCTTTTCACAGTTATACCAAGTAGTAGTAGACTTATGTTAATCCAAGATCTACAATAACGTGCTCTGATACCAATTGTTAAACCCTAAAGATCAATCAAGATAGAGAAGATGTGAATTTATCATCCATTTCACTCAAGAACACATTACAAGATTAGGAGATCTGTACAAGTGTTTCTCTCTCTAGAATATAAGAATGTGAGTTAAGTATGTCTAGAGTCCTACCAACTAATACACAACAAAACCTATTTATACTAAACACATTACAAGGTGTAAACAACACAATACAACTCAATACATTGACTTTGACTTTGACCTTTCTATATTTAAACCTTGAAGACATATTGCACTAACAATCTCCCCCTTGGATTCAAGGTTTAAACAAATGCGATCAGCAAGCTTTAGCTTTCTTGAATCTTCGGTCTTCGTCAAAGCTTGTCAAAGTCAAAACATCATCCAATCTTCAAACAGGTTGAAGTGTATAAAAATTACCCTTTGCAGATGTGGAACGAGTTGTCGAAGCTATTGCATAAATCAAAGGTTGATTTCAAGGTAAAGGAACAAAAGAAAGTTGAAAGGGAGGATGCAAATCAGAAAACATCAGACTCTGAAAATCCATAGAAGATCATTCAGATGCGGAAGAAAAGAAAGTTGATTTTCAGAAAATAGAAGAAAAGGAAGTTGAAAGAGAAGACGAGAAAGAGAAAATTTCCGAGCTTACAAGGAGATTACAAGAAGTGAAAGATCTGTTGGTTATGGAAAGAGAAGATCACAAGAAAGAAAGAGTGGATCTAATTCAAAGGGTTTCGAAACTTGAAATGGCTTTAAAGACAAAGACTAAAGAAATTGAAGACAAGAAAGATGTTGAACTCAAATGTCTAAGACTTTCCAAACAGAACTCAGATTTTCAGAAAGTCTTATTTTTAGAGAAGGAAAAGTTGGAAAAGGAAAGGATTGATTTTGAGGTTCAAAGGAAAGGGTTTGAAGCAAAGAATGCTAAGCTGACTGAGAAAATTTCTGAAATACAAATGGAGTTGGATAGAGAAAGTGAAGAACTTGAGAAGATGAAGAAACCGGATTTTCAGTCAAAGAGCGTAAAGGATGTTTTTTCTATTGAGAGGAAGATTTTTCAGCAAGAAATTCGGAAACTCACGAAGAATTTGGCGGGTTTATCTACAGATATCATGAAGGAAAAGAGGGTGAATTGTAATATTCAGAAGAAGCTCGAGTTGATGACAAAGGAATGAAATGCCTTAAAAGACAAAGTGAGGTCGTTCAACAATTCCGAGTGTTTTTCAGAATGTCTGATGCGTTCTTCTAACATTTTCTACGAGCATTCTGTGGATATGTCTTCCAAATACTATGCTGATCTTCCTTCCTACAAAAGAGTCAACATGCAATGGAAGGTAAAAGGTAAATTTCCTGGAAAAGATGTACCAAAATCATCATTTCCAAATAAGAATTTTACAACGAAAGTTAATTCTTTTGTTAATTCTTATTGCGGAAATAATGATTTTGTTAATAATAATTATGTTCAATATTGGTATGGTACTTACCATTTTCCTTCTTATAGAGCTCCGCTTAACGTGTCAGGACCCAAGACTCGTTGGGTACCAAAATCTACTTAATCTGTTTTGCAGATTTAGAGACAAGTGTTGAACTCTCGGAAGAAGAAGTACTTGTGCATTCAAGAAGATATTGAACATCACATATTTTCAGGGAGTTTATTATTTTTGATATACATGTGATTAATGACAAATCTTTTGGTATTTTGTAGGGAGAGAAAGATAAAAGACAATGGCTTTTGAACACATCAGTTCAAAACCCGCACTTCAACGGTAATGGCTTCTGAATACATCAATTCAGGACCCGTACTTCAAAGGCTATGACTTCTAAACATATCAGTTTAGAACTCGTACTTATCAGGTGATATCCTTTCACTGTCATATCTTTCTATTTTTAGGACATGTACTTAAAGGTAACATTGTGTTATATTTTATGTCTACTAACGTTGAAAGTTTGAACCTTCACAAATTTAATTCAATGAAGTGAAAAATTCTTCAATTTTTCATTCAATGTAAAAAATGTGTGTTAAGGATGATTTTACGAGCATTTTTGTATCGTCAGAGTTATATTTGTTTCTACTTTCGCTTCTGAAATAAGTCGAAAGGTCAGCGAAACATGTTTGAGATTTTGATATAAGTGCAAAATTGTGTAAATCTAGACTTATTTAGAATACAATGCTCACAAAGCCTATTCGTTTTAATCATGAATGGAAACGAAAATATGGGAGAAGCACTACGTTTTTTGAACCAAGTGATTGAGATGCTATAATAATAATAATATAAAATTATATATATATATATATAATAAAATCATTCAGTTTGATAGTCTGTGCCTGTGGCCTATCTGGTTTGGGAGATTAAGTCCCAAGGGGTACTCGTTACCTAGCCCCTAAGATCAACTGATCTGGGATTGGCTGACCCAAATCCTGCTATAGAACCAGGTAAAAAGCCATGTTCTACTGGTACAGATGGGATTAAGGTATATCGATGTAGCCTTTCTGGTTCGGGAGAGTAAGTCCCAAGGGGTGCTCGACACCTAGCCCCTAAGGCCAACTGGTCTGGGATCGGCTGACCCAAATCCTGCTATAGGACCAGTTAGAAAGTTACGTTTACGGTGTATCTTAGTCTTAATAAACTGTTTGATTATAAAAGATGCCAATGAGCACATAATAAAAGTTGCCAATGTGCACAATATGAAAAGATGCCTAAGACCACACATCTCTTGAAAATTAGGGAAAATTACAATGTCGCGATAAACTTATAAGTTTGTGGAATTTCAGATTTCAGATATATAGTGTGAGTATGAGCAAAGTATTCTTTTAGGTCTATGAGATGCATTTACTTGCTGCTAATCATATTTCGCATGCTAGCACACCAAATAGATTTAATAAAGGAGTTGAAACTGAACATTTTTAACTTGATATGCGATGATGTCTTGTTTTTGAATCCAAACGCATGCATTTGATTTCACTTGATGGAAATATCTGTTACATTTCATTAAGCTGAATTTCTTTTGTTTGGTGTTCAAATGATTAAATGTTAGTAGTTATAAAATGTTGTTCAATGAATACTATTTTCTTTATATAAGTTTGTTAAAATGTGCGCTTATATGATTTTTATGCAAATTTTCAGGGGGAGAAAATCATCTTGCTCTACAATTCTTATTTTGAGGGGGAGCAAGATCTTTCGTTTATGGGGAGATTGTTTGTGTTTTTCAAGGGGAAGAAATGTTTTTGAAGAGGGAGATTGTCCGTGACTGAAATTGAAAAGATTTTCGATGCTCGTGATGCTCACTTTCATCGAAAAAGGGGGAGAATGTCTACATCAATTTCCTGTCAAAGAAAGTTTAAAATCAAAGATTCGTTTTAATGTCAACGGGGAGATTTGTAGAAAGAAGACGTCGTTTCAAGAAATGATAGGGGGAGTTTTATTCTTCAAGAGTTTTTAAGAAATCGATTGATCATTTCAGTGATCTCTTTCTTTTGAACTCGCGCGTTTATGAAGATCGACACTGAAGAATGAAATTCTCAAGTCAATGGAAATGGGGAGAATTCTTCAAGAGTTTGAGGAAAATCGATTGATCCATTCTGTGATCTCTTTTTCTTGAACTTGTGCTTATTTGTATTCAAAAGCTTTGTGTGAAGATTCATATTCTCCTGTTCGAAGAAAGAAGTTCGTTATTTGCCGTTTGAAGATTGGATGACGTTTTGACTTTGACAAGCTTTGATGAAGACCGAAGATTCAAGAAAGCTAAAGCTTGCTGATCGCATTTGTTTAAACCTTGAATCCAAGGGGGAGATTGTTAGTGCAATATGTCTTCAAGGTTTAAATATAGAAAGGTCAAAGTCAAAGTCAATGTATTGAGTTGTATTGTGTTGTTTACACCTTGTAGTGTGTTTAGTATAAATAGGTTTAGTTGTGTGTTAGTATGAGAGACTCTTAGAAAACACTCTCATTATTCATAACTCATATCTTAGAGAGAGAAAGGGCAAAACTCATATCTTGTATACAATGTTCTTGATGAATGAGATGACGAATTCATATCTTCTCTATCTTGATTAGATCTTGGTTTAACAACTTATCAACAGGAGTTGATGATCTTGGCTTGTCAATGATAGCAAGAGGTTTGTTCTTTCTGAAATTTTTCTTTTTGGCGAATCTCCTGAACTTATTAGATAGGAGAGCCATAGATTCATCAAGATCTGAAGAGTCATGATCTGATGAGCATTCAGAGTTAGTCTCCAACTCAGTGATAGTGATAGTTGATCGCTGAGTGGAAGGTGACTCTGAGATTAAAGCAACAGGGGTGCTTTTGGAATCTTTTAAAAGATTCTTCTAAAGATGACTTGATTGCTCATGATTAAGCATCGTGCCATATAAGGTAGAAAGAGTCATTGATTTTATATCCTTTGACAGCTTGAGACACATTGAATAACTGTCCCAGCTTTCAGGTAAACATTCTAAGAACTTTGTTAGAACTTCAAAGTTAGAATATTCCTTACCAACGGTTTTCAGATCTATTATTAAACAGTTAAACCGCTGATGTACTTCAGAGAGAGATTCATTCTTACCACAAATGAAGCTTTCGTACTGTCTTACCAGGTTGATCTTTCGTGAGTCCTGGACTTCAGATGTACCTTCATACTGAACACAGATTATGTCCCACATGGCTTTGGAGGTTTTCAGGTTCATGACGGAATGGTAGACTTCGTCAGGAAGAGCCATGGAAAGAATGGATTTGGCTTTGGTGTCGATAGCCACTTTCTTCTTGTCTTCATCAGTCCACATATGAATTTCCTTGGGAATCAATCTTTCAGGAATGGCAGCTCTATCAACAGTGCCTGGGACTTCAGGGTCAATTCTCACAGGAATATATGGGCCGTTTTCGATGTAGTAAGGCATAGTAGGGTCTACACCTTCTAAGAAGAGTATCATCCTATTTTTCCATAGATTAAAGTTATCTCTGGGAAATCTGGGAGGTTTTGCAAGAGAACCATTATCAATATAGTTTGTGTTTGTGTTAGTAGCCATTATGAGAAATAGCAAGGAAGAGAAAAGATTAGTATAAGTAAGATCTTGTTTATGAGATTAAACAAATCTGCTCTGATACCACTTGTTGGTCCCGAGAGGGTTATACAAGTTTGTAGAAGGGGGGTTGAATACAAACACACAGATTTTTACTTTCTAAATTGTTTATTGGTATAATCAAACAATTTACAACTTGTTGCGGAACAAGATTAAGGATTAACCTAATCTAAACAAGTTAAGAACACTAAGTTTCTTGCACTAGAATTAAGACAGAAAGGAGATAAGAATATTAAAGATAAATATTCTAACACTAAGAGAGAAAGAAGAAGATGGCCGAGCACTTCATTTCTGAAGTAGGGTTCTTCTTATATACTGCATGCATTTAATGCATGGCAGTATTACTTTACATGTGGCAGCAGCTGATTGGTTGCATGGGTTGACCTTTGTAGACACCCTTAGTAGTCGCATGGTGTACAGTGTAGAATCAGAGTTGGTTGTACGATTCTGGACAGAAGGGATGTCCGTTCTGACACTTCGTACGGAGACGTGCAAGGGGGAAAGACAAAAGTAACTTGTAGAGTAGACCTCATGATCAGCTCTTGTTGAACAGTACTTTATCAGCGAGTGACAAAGCTCAGCAATCGATGAAGTCTTCTACTTGATACTTCACGTTGAGTGGACAGGTCTTGGCTTCGCTGATATCCGCATCAGTTCATTAGTAGACTTTGTCGCTGGTTCTTAGGCTTGATCTTCGACTTCAGCGTAGAACCTTTGTTGACGTGAAACTTGTCTTCAGGAATTATAAGTAAACGATTAAACTGTCAGCGATCACCAAAAGTACTGAACAGGCTCAGAGCTTTATGGGTGAACAGATTCGCTGAAATGTCTAAATTAAAGAGCATGAGTTTCCTATCAGCGGTACTGTAGAGACATAGTACTTATCAGCGATAGTGAAACTCTAATACATATTGTCTACTTACACTTTTCACTAAGTGTTTAGAAGGGTCATTATCAAATCACTGAGGGTTTGGATCAACAGTTACCACGCAAGCATCCAAGTGGCACCATTCGAGGCATTGTACGGATGGAAGTGCCATACGCCATTGTATTGGAACGAGGTAGGATAAAGACAGTTGGCAGGCCCAGAGATTGTACAAATAACGGCAGATAAGATTGAAGTGATCCGTGAACGGATGAGGATCGCGCAAGATCGACAGAAGAAGTATGCGAATAGAAGGAGGAAGCCTATTGAATTTCAAGTGGGAGACAAAGTAATGCTAAAGGTATCGCCTTGGAAAGGGGTAGTGCGCTTCGGGAAGAAAGGAAAGTTGAGGCCGAGATATGTAGGACCTTTCGTTATTATTGAACGAGTTGGGGCCGTGGCCTACAAGTTGGAATTGCCATAAGAGTTACGAGGAGTTCATCCGACATTTCATGTGTCAAATCTGAAGAAATGTTTGGCCGAGACCGATGTGGCCATTCCATTAGGAGATGTTAGCATCGATGAGAGACTGTCGTATGAGGAACCAATAGAGATTGTGGACAGTATGGTCCGGAAATCAAGGAATAGAGAAGTTCGACTAGTAAAGGTTCAGTGGAGGTATCATAAGGGACGAGAGGCTACTTGGGAAGTGGAAGCGGACATGAAGTCCAAATACCCTCATCTTTTCGAGAATGGAATTCCGGGGACGGAATTCTTTTGAGGGGGGAGTGTTGTAATAACCGAGACCAAAATGGAAGAGTTTTAAGTCTTGTGGATAAATTAATAAAGCTGGAAGTTGAGGGACTAAATTGGTAATTGTAGCAATAGGGTATAAAAGCCCCAAAATGGGCTCAAAACCCTAGGAATCATTGTTGGTGGCGGCTAAGAGAATTAGAAGGCAGAGAAAGGAGGTTTGGTGTTCTAGTGCAATTGAAGAAGGAAGTCATCATTCATTAAAATTGGAAGGAAGAGTAGAGTTGGAGTTCGATTCTGCAAACAATTCTATCAGGTAATTCCAAAACCCAATTCTTATCTTGTTGTTATGATTGGATTGATGAGTTATATAGAGAGTTTTACTTAAAAGTTGTAAATGATACCTTGAGAGAAGGATTAAGCACTCTAATTGTGTTTGAGTAGCAAAGAATTATAGGAAATGGACTTAGCATGTTTAGTAAGTCATTTATCGCATTATCGCACAGATTAAGAGGATTTGAGTAGGATTTTGTCTCTGAAAAACGTCCCAGCGTCGTACCCGGTAAGTCCCTGTGATGAAGGTTACCAGGAGAGAACCCGGTATGTATGTGAGTCCCGGTAAGTGGTGATCCGGTAAGTAAATTACACAGTAAGTGTTATTTTGCCCGGTAAGCTAAGTAATGTCCGGATAGTTCCGGTAAGTGTAACCGTACCCGGTAAGTGTGTGTGACCCGGTAAGTAGCTCACTCGGTAACCTGGTATCCGGTAAGCTAGTTTTAGGGACTGAGCAGTTTGTATTCCATTCTTTTCCCAGGATCAGTTGAAAGTCAGAAGCAAAGTAAGAAAAGATCTTAAACCCACCAGGTGAGTTTTCTAACTAAAATACGTGACCTTTAACGTGTTTTTCTAAAGCGAGTATATGATGAGAAATGCCATGTTTTGTTCCTATGCTTTTAACTGCATAAACGTTTATTTAAAGTTTTATATGAGATGTATGCATACATTGTGTGAGGCGTAAATTGGCTAAGTCGGGGGGTGTGGCCCGCCAGTGCTCATGCCGGGAGGAGTGACCCGTTTATGCCATGGAAAGAGTGACCCTGTAAGGCAGCCTGAGACTGACTCGTCGTCACTCTTGAGTGACTTCAGGGTGCCAATTTACGGGTGTGGACATTGTCCGTGAAGGATTATATATGAGCAGATATGTGAATGTTTTATATTGAAAATTATAAACTGTTTTAAATGTTTTGAGAACTGTCAGGAGGGACTCACTAGACCTCATGGTCTAACCCTCGCATTTTCAAATTAAAACCTTTCAGGGAAACAGGTAGCGAAAGGCTCTGGCAAGTGAGCAGGGCGGTTAGTGAGAAAGCGCGGTAGCGATAGTGACACTATTATTCAGTTTTAGATTTATTCTCAGTTGTGTAGGTTGTTTCCGCCAACCAGATTTTGATATTATGTAAGGAAATTTTGGGACCCATTTTTGGGATATTCCATTTTATAAGATTTGCATGCTTTATTTTGTTTGGGTTGTTACAAACATGCTTTGGTTTGGTGTGAAATGGGGGGTGTGTCCCATAATAGTATATATGAATTTGTTTCATATATGGGTGGTGTGTGCCCTATTGCGTTGTCACGGTGTGTGTGACTATAGCGTGTGTGCTCTATTACGATGTCACGGTGTGTGTGTGACTATAGCGTGTGCCAGTAGCATGTGTCACTGTGTGCATATCATTTTAAGTGTGCTTGTTATGATTGTATAAATTCTTTCATAACTATTTTATAAATTGTGATGTTTTATGATGTGACCTGGTGTGGAGGTGTAACATCCCAGGCCAACCGTACCAGATATTGTCCACTTTGTCCACACACCTGGACTCGCGGTTTTAAAACGCGTCTGATAGGGGAGGTATCAAGTTTCTCTTATAAGGCAACCTTTGTTCCCCTCCCCAACAATTGTGGGATCTTACAATCCACCCCCCCCCCCCCCCCCTGGGAGCCCAGCGTCCTCGCTGGCACACGAGTCCGGTTCCCGGCTCTGATACCATCTGTAACATCCCAGGCCAACCGTACCAGATATTGTCCGCTTTGTCCACACACCTGGACTCACGGTTTTAAAACGCGTCTGATAGGGGAGGTATCAAGTTTCTCTTATAAGGCAACCTTTGTTCCCCTCCCCAACCAATGTGGGATCTTACAGGAGGGGACTCACTGGACCTCATGGTCTAACCCTCGCTTTTCAAAACTAAAATCTTTTTCAGGTAAGCAGGTAGTCGAAAGCTTGCTTAGAAGTTTGGCAAGGCGTGAGGCGGAGGTTGCGTATAGAAGGATTATAAGGCTTCCCTTTTATTTTGTAGTTATGATCTCAGCTGTAGTTAGGGTTATTTCCGCAAACTCAGTCTGTAATCTTGATAGTGTGACTATGATGAGCCGTTTATGGCATTATGAATTAAAGAGGTAGCTTCTGGCTTGTATGTTTGGTGTGGGTTGTTACAGTGGTTATCTAGGGCTTTATCGGTGAACGACCGGAGATTGTAGAGGGAAAGGGGGAGGGGGCTGGGGCGATGAGAGACCGTCAATGAAGAGAGATGATCCATTTTTCGGACGAAGGGGACTGGAGGGTTTCACCGTTGCATGGTTTGGGTGATCGGAGATGGCAAGTTGGCTGGAGAAGGAAACATGGTTTATGGTTTCGGGGTATAGCTAGAGAAGGGGAAAGTCTATGCTGGTGTGAGTGGGTCTGCTAGACAACAAGGGTGGGTCAGCTAGACAAGGATGATTATGCTTAAATATAATAAGTAAAATTTTTAAAATAAAATAAGATAATACTTAAAAAGACAAAATTACCCTCGATTTAACGAAGTTTCAGTTAAAGGAGTTAGAGTGAGGCAAGGTTATAAATGGCTTGAGACGTGGCGGCGAGGCCAAGCCTAAAGCCTTAAGAGCCACGACGAAGCCATGCGTTTTCAAGGCGTGGTTTATGGTGTCAAATTTCTAATTCATGTGTGATATTATATACAAAAACATATGTTTTGTAGTGTTACTCAATGAGTCAATAGTAATAAGCAAGTCAAATTAGGTTATATATTAAAAACGTAAAGAAAAATCAAATATCGCGTTACGAAAACTGTGCATTAAGTCATGGCATGCCACCGGCTTAACATGACGTGAAATACAAGTCTTGGTGTCATTGCGGTTGTGCGACGAGTATTTTAGAACAATGGAGTGGGGGGCCCAATCCAAAATAAAAGTGAAACCATGATGACCATATATATAACTGCTTCGTTTGAGGAACCAAATCCAAAACTTTTAATAACCAGAGGGATGAAATTTGTAATTCACTCTAATAATAAAGATATTGTAAAATTTAGGGAAATTGATTTAGTAGCCATTTTATATATTTAAATTGATTTCTTAATTATTTATTTTTACGTTTTTTAAAATAATTAATCAGGTTTGTTTTTTATATGTTTTTCAGCTAGGTCTGCAACTGAATATTATGTAAGTAGTTACATTTAGATTAATCCAAGAGCAAATGATTAAAACACCAAATTAGATAGATGGTTTGACAAAATAATTTAATTTTCTTAAAATTTATGCATATCTTAGTTTCATTTTATAAATATTATTAAAATTTACAGAAATGATTAACTAAACAAACTAAGTGAATGTTATTATAAAATTAGTAAAACAAATATAAAAATAATTTAACGAATTTGTAATTCAATTTCAATCAATATATATCTATAAAGGAAAATGTCAACATGATGACATGGCACAATGAGAGACATCCATTGTCATTTTTCTAATTTCTCATAATTTTGATTTTTTAAAGATTAGTCTTAGTGAATATGGAACAATAATATTGTTTAGGATGTCCCACATTGGTAGAAAGATGAAAACTTAGGCAATGAAGATGTGTATATAAAGGGATCTTTTGATGTTGAAAAATGTGAAATGGTGTTTGGCTTAATATAGCAAAACCCAAGGATGATGAAGTTATATTTATATAAAAATTTTTATTATTTTAAAATAATTTCAACCCAAGTTTAATATGGCTTTAACATCAATATATACAATAAACAATTAACTAATCAATATTCAATATATATCTATAAAGGAAAATGTCAACATGATGACATGGCACAATGAGAGGCATTCATTGTCATTTTTCTAATTTCTCATAATTTTGATTTTTTAAAGATTAGTCTTAGTGAATATGGAACAATAATATTGTTTAGGATGTCCCACATTGATAGAAAGATGGAAACTTAGGCAATGAAGATGTGTATATAAAGGGATCTTTTGATGTTGAAAAATGTGAAATGATGTTTGGCTTAATATAGCAAAACCCAAGGATGATGAAGTTATATTTATATTACTTTTTTTTATTATTTTAAAATAATTTCAACTCAAGTTTAATATGGCTTTAACATCAATATATACAATAAACAATTAAATAATCAATATATAAATCTTATTTTCTTTTATTTTCGTTTGGTACATTATCAATGCTTATATATCTAAACGTTTATTTAATTATTTTTTATTCTTTACTTTATTTATCAATCAATATATATTTATAAAGGAAAATGTCAACATGATGACATGACACAATAAGAGGCATCTATTGCCATTTTTATAATTTCTCATAATTTTGATTTTTTAAAGATTAGTCTTAGTGAAGATGGAACAATAGTATTGTTTAGGATGTCCCACATTGGTAGGAAGATGGAAACTTAGGCAATGAAGATGTGTATATAAAGGGATCTTTTGATGTTGAAAAATGTGAAATGGTGTTTGTCTTAATATAGCAAAATCCAAGGATGATTAAGTTATATTTATATTATTTTTTTGATTATTTTAAAATAATTTCAACCAAAGTTTAATATGGCTTTAACATCAATATATACAATAAACAATTAAATAATCAATATATAATTTTCTTTTCTTTTCTTTTGAGAGGCATCCATTGTCATTTTTTTAATTTCTTATAATTTTGATTTTTTAAAGATTAGTCTTAGTGAAGATGGAACAATAGTATTGTTTAGGATGTCCCAAATTGGTAGGAAGATGGAAACTTAGGCAATGAAGATGTGTATATAAATGGATCTTTTGATGTTGAAAAATGTGAAATGGTGTTTGGCTTAATATAGCAAAACCTAAGGATGATTAAGTTATATTTATATTAATTTTTTGATTATTTTAAAAGAATTTCAACCCAAGTTTAATATGGCTTTAACATCAATATATACAATAAACAATTAAATAATCAATATATAAATCTTTTTTTTTATTTTCTTTTGGTACACTAACAATGCTTATAAATCTAACCGTTTATTAAACTGTTTTTTATTCTTTACTTTATTTATTTAGTAAGGTAATAAATGTTTATAAATCAATACTTCATATTTTTATTTAGTTTTATCTTTCCATAATCAATAACTTACTCAATGATTATAGATAATTTAAATTGTTAACTGTATGATAAAAATGATTATAAATCAATAGTTTTATCACATGAATCAATCTTTTAATTTATTTTATTACGTTTTTTTATGTACACGACATTATATATATATATATATATATATATATATATATCTTTATTTAACTTTTCATTTAATCTAAAATATCTAATTTTTTTCATTCAACTAGATCTTTATGTAAATATAGTTTTAAAAAAAATTATTGTATTTTAAAAGCTCCCATTAATTGATAAAACCTCTCATTTTTATTCATGTAAAAAACTTATTACATTAATCTATTTGTATATTTGAATTCATATGCATTGTTAATGTTTTCGATTTTCAAATGCAACTCCTTAGTAATATTTCTATGTAATATATTTTTTTTTCATGTAGATGTTGTAACGTGTTTTTGCGACTTAGGTGAAACTGTAGTCATAATAGATGGTTGAAAAAAACGGATGAGATCACTTTGACTACATTTTGGCCAAAATGTCAACAAGAAATGATGAGGTGGTTTCATATATATAAAGTCAAATACTGCTTCTTATTAATTTAATATCTAATACGTAATTTTTTTTCAAGAAAAATATCTAATACGTAAAGGATCAAACTATTTAACTTGCTACAAAAAATCAAAAAATATTTATCGTCACCGCGCAACGCGCGGTGCACAATACTAGTATATATAATAAATGAAACCAAATAAATAAGTTACTTTAATTTTCATTTGAGTAAAGAACTATTTTCGTCCATGTGGTTTAGTGGTTTTAACGGTTTTCATCTCTATGGTTTAAAAATTGCTTTTATCGTCCCTGTTTTTCTATTTGCTTCTATTTTCGTCCCTCTGGCCAACGACGTTACTGGAGAGTCGTTAAGGTTTATTTAAGAAGTTACATATTTGGTCATTGTAGTATGTAAAGTTTTAAATATTTATCTTTTGAATTTCAAATATTACATTAGTAACTATAAATTTGCCATATATATATATAGGGGGCCATTCAAGGGAGAACTGAGTTATCTGTGGTAACCGTGAGATCCAATCTCAACCACATATTATAGGATAAGTTAGAAAATCATTAATTTTGGTAATTTTAATTAAAATTTTAATTAAAGGGTATTTTAGGTATTTTAGAAATATCCTCTCTCCTCTCTCCTCTCTCCGGCGAATACTATTCATGCAAAACGTTTTCGATGTGATACACTATCTTAAATCATAGTGTATCACTATGATACAAAATACAATGTGAGACCAAAATACATACAAGATTCATTGTACCCACTGTGATACAAAATACAACATGATACCCAAGAAACACATAAGAAGATGAAATAGAGATGCACTGTCATACGTAAAATAATAATAATCAGTATATATATAATTGATAGAAGAAGAAGAAGCATAGATGCATTGTGATACATAACAAAACCAAAAACAGTATATATATAATTGTAAGAAGAAGAAGAAGAAATAGAGATGCATTGTGATACAAAATACAATGTGATATCACTATCTTAAATCACAGTGTATCACAGTGATACATACTGTAATACCCAATAATTCTAAACGAAACTTACCGTGATACGTTGTGATACACATCAAGCCGGAAGGAAAAAGCATGTTCAGCCAACCACAGAATATCGTATGTGATACATACCAGTAACTACAATACTGTGTAACACTGTGTTGTGCCCCACAAGATACAACTTTTGCATCCAAGTTGGGATACATTGTGATACGTAATGTGAAACCACTGTGATACCCCATCAAAATTTGAAGAAAATAAAGAAAAAAACAACAACCTCCATAATATACAAAACCTAGAGGCGTTACTTGTTTCGTTTGCTAACCGGACGGAAAAAAAACGAGAGCTTGGGATTAAAGTTAAACATCTTGATCTTCTGATAAAGCTTTCGTGTCCTGATAACTGCGCCGTTAGTGTAATACCCAAAGTACATGCATGACGCACTGTGATATTCAATGCGATACCACTGTGATACAACTATAATACCAGTGTGATATCACTGTGTGACCATGTGATACCACTGTGTGAGTGTGTGACCATGTGATACCACTAGTATACCTTTGAACTTTAAACCATAAAATCCCTTGAAAACATAGGGGGCGTGTGTTTCGTCGTAAAAACGAGATGGGTCATCGACGTGGAGGGAGAAGCCACGGTTGAAAAGGTTGCAAGACTCATGAAAAAAACCATCTTCCACCCAAAAAACCCAACTTCGATCTCTGTAAACAAAAGGCACCAAAAACTTCAAGCAAGACGTATTTGTGGAATGGAGAATGTTGATGGATTTCTGAGCCACCGTAGATGAATAGTGATGTAGATTAACAGATCTGGGACAGAGACAAGGTGGGGGTTCACCGAGTTAATGCTTTGTCTTTATGTTACCGGTGATATTAACTTCTAATGCTGATAGAGTTTGAGGAGGCGAGGGCTTGATCTAGTCTGGGAGAGAAGAAGGTAGGAGAAAATTATTTTGGGAATGGGAGGTGAAGGAGGCGTAAGAGAGATAAAAAGGAATGAATGTGAGAGAAGAGGAAAGAGATAAGACAAAAATTTAATTAGGTTATCAGCTTTCCTAAAAAATGATTTGATTAGTTGTCAAGAAAGAATATTAAATTACAAAATCACCCTTTATATTTATTTAAAAAATAAAATTAATTATTTAAATGAGTGGTCTATATTGGATTTCATAGTTATCACAAACTGTCGAGTTCTCATTTGATTAGGCCCATATATATATATATATATATAGAGAGAGAGAGAGAGAGAGAAAGAGTGTCCTTCTTTTGTTAACCAGTCATTTAGTGTTAACTGTGTTAACTAATCAGGACCATTAATCACCAATATCAATGGCTAAGATTAAAATGGTTTTTTAATTCATAATTAAATAAAAAACACGGTTGAGTTCTCTTGAAGCATATATGCACATGGGTATTCTTGTCAATTAACAAACATTTGTAACTATCAGATAAGGAATGGGTTAACCACGCGCTACTTTCCTGGACCTGTTATCTCGCCCTCATTTAGAAACAAAATCAAAAACCCTACTCTCTCTCCAATATCGATTCAAACCAAAATCAGTGGGATACAAAATCGATACAAATCGATTCCAAAATCAACAAGTGCAATCGATTCAAACCAAAATCAACAAGTGCAATCGATTCCAAAATCGATACAAATCGATTCCCAATCGATCAAAAGCAAATCGATTCCAATCGATTCCAAGAAGGTCGATTACAAAAAGAGGTTGAAACAAGGCGATTCCATACGAACTCTCACAACAAATCAGTGGTTTTCGGGGCTAAAATCAACAGGGGTGAAGCTTGTAATCGATATCCTTGAAGTAAAGCTTGAAGTTAATGGCGGAAATCACAGGTAAAAAGTTTCAAAATCTAGGGTTTAGAAAAGGGTTTATATGCATAATTACATATCAAGTTTTTTGTTCAGTTTAAAGGAAGAGCGATAGGATTGCAAATCTTGTTGTTGCTAGTGAAGTGGATGAACAAGAATTGGCCATACCGGGGAAAAGTACAGAACAAGTATATGCAGTTGTGAAGGGATGCATATATGTTGTGGGTGTAAAGTGTGCATATATGCAATTTTGATATGTGCATATATGTTGCAGGTGTAAAGTGTACATATATGCAGTTGTAATATGTGCATATATGCAATTCTCTAATGTGCATATATGCAATTATCTGATGTGCATGTTGTAGGTGTAAAATGTGCATATATACAATTTTGATATGTGCATATATGCTTCAGATGTAAAGTGTAAATATATGCAATTGTAATATGCGCATATATGCAATTCTATGATATGCATATATGCACTTTCATATCATGCATATGTGAAAATTTGAGACAACACTTCGGTCTTCAGTGAAATGCATAATCGATTACCAGAAAAATTAATCGTGGAAGAAATCGTGGAAAAAAAAAGACTGATTAGGGGTAGTTTAGGGAATTTAAGTATTAGATATATAGGGACATTGTTTTGTTAACCAGTGTTTTAGTGTTAACCCATATGGACCAATAGGATTTTAGTATTTTTATTTGTTTAGGTAATCACATGGTGTATTAATTAGGGGTAGTTTAGGGAATTTAAGTATTAGAATTATTTAATAGATATTTACATTCCTATATTAACTCATTTATAAACATGGAAGTTATATTTTTATTTTTTTTAAAAGATTAATCATAATCTTCATCTTCTTCCTAATTCATAGCATAAACTTCATCTTCTTCCTAATTCATAGCATAATCTTCATTTTCTTCCTAATTCATAGCATCTTAGTCACGTTTTTTCCTTGTTAATGATCATGGACTCCAATGGCGATGAACTCGATTCTTCATTTTATTCCATCAACCATTGACGATCATAATGCTTATTTCCAGTCGATTGAAGATCAAAACGTGGTAAATGATAGAACACATACGAATGTTGATGTCCGTACCCAGATGAGTGCCGATGTGCAGTCTCATGGTCTTGAAGATTTGTCTTTCGAGTTTCTAGATGTTTGTAACGACCATCATGAAGAAATTTTGAACGATGAGTTTGTCAATGGTACGCTTTTGTTTTTTCATTCACAATCTGTTTCTTTCATATATGCACATACAGAAAAGTGCATATATGCACATATAAACGAGTTCCATCTTACACATATGATCATCAACTTTCAATTGCATATATGCACATATAAATCAGGTTCATATTACACATAAAAAATGTGCTTATATGCCCATCTCACATATATTGTCATCAAAGCAATTTCATTTATGAACTCAAAAACATGTTTCATATATCCATATACAACCCATTAGGATATATGAACAAAAAATGCATAAATTGTCAAAATCTTCACATGGCACAAAAACTTATACTCGATATCGATAATCTCATATTTTGAAAACAAAGTTGATTTTGAATAATAAAAATGGCTAATTTTGGATTATGAAACACGGTTTTGGAAGTGTCATTAAACAAGGGTGGTTTCCTTTTCTACTAATTAGCATTTTCTATCAATTGATGTTTTTACCCTTGTGCATATATGAAGATCGCATACTCAACCGTGTTCACCATTTAAATATTAAATACAAACCGTTTTAATCTAAGTCATTGATTTTCAAGATAAATGGTCCTGATTGGTTAACAAGGTTAACACTAAAACATTGGTTAACAAAACAATGTGACCCTATATATATATATATATATATATTAATATATATATATATATATATATATATATATATGTATATATAGGGTCTCCTTCTTTTGTTAACCACTCTATTGGTACTAACTGTGTTAACCAACTATAATCGTAGATGCATCAGATCAATGGTTAGGATTAAAATTTTATTTTCATAATTGATTTGGTAAGTCACACTCGTTTTGCACTTTGTGCATATGCGCATACGGGTATTTTTGTCAAAACACAAGAATCATAAAAATGGTAAGTGCTATCTACGGTAACTGTTTCCCGAAACAATTAATTGTGCATACATGAACAAATTCAAATAAAATAACTGCCAAATTTAAAAAAGAGAAAAATATGGAAACAATACATGAGGGGACTTGAATTTGTGCATACATGGACAAATTCAAAAACAAACATTAAACATTACTTGAAACTCGTAAATGAAAAAAAAGTAATACATAATATCAAAACTTAATTTGTGCATACTTGCACAAATTCAAAAACAGACATTAAACCATTTACATAATTTGTGCATGTATGCACAAATTCATATAAAATAATACATAATATCAGGCCTTAATTTGTGCATACATGCACAAATTCATATAAATTAATACATAACTTCAAACCTTAATTTGTGCATACATACACAAATTCATATAAATTATTACATAATATCAAACCTTAATTTGTGCATACATGCACAAATTCATATAAATTAGTACATAATTTCAAACCTTAATTTGTGCATATATGCACAAATTCAAAAACTAACATAAAATACGATCAAATTTGTTTAGATAATTACCATGATTAAATATTTAATTATAATCAAAAGAAAAACACAAACAATAAAAATAAGATAACTACCAAAATTAAAAAGAAGAAAAATATGGAAAGAATAGAGGAAGAGAATCTTGAAATGAAATACCAAATATACCTCCATTTAATACATGAGGCATATAAAGCAACATTAAAAGGAAACAAAATGTGATTGGTTGTCTTAATGCATGTGCAGATGTTTTCCCAGAAATCAGGAAGACACTCCATAAACTTGCATAAGACTTCCTCATTGTCATAAATGCGACCCAACAACTTAAGATCATTAAGCAGACCGTTAAAACGGTTATAGTAGTCAGAAATACATTCTCCTTTTTCATGAGAAAACAATTCATATTTTCTAACAAGAGCGATCTTTCTGCTCTTTTTCACTTCAGAAGTACCTTCATAAAGAACACACAGGGTGGACCATATTTCCTTAGCAGTAGAAAAGTTTACAAGAGAGTGATAAACCTCATCAGGCAGAGAGAGGGCAATGATGGCTCTGACTTTGGTGTGAAGAGCTACAAGACGTTTATCTTCATCATTACACTTACTGGGGTCCTTTACAATGTATCTCCCAGTAACAGGTGTTCATTCTTCCTCAGAAGACTCATCACCATCCTCATCTTTATCTGCCTTTTGGGAATTATAGTGATCCCAGACTCGAGGGACAAAAGGTCCTTCATGGAGTATGGTAGGATATCTGTTGTCAACTCCTTCTAAGAAGAGCATCATACAACTTTTCCACGGAGAGAAGTTATTAGGATTAAACTTTGGTGGTTTGGCTATGGAGCCATTGTCGTATGATCCAGCATTAGGGTTTTGAGAAGAAACATTGTTTAAAGACTAAGATGAAGCCATTACAGATCAAGTTTATTAGATTAAACTGACCTGCTCTGATACCACTTGTTGGTCCCAGCTATTGAGTAGCAATTGTAACAAGTATTGTAGAAGGGGGGTTGAATACAATACACAAAAAATTCACTTAATTTAATTCTTTATTGTTGTAAAATCAAGAATTACACATAGAAAACAAAATTGTTGCGGAACATAACAGATAAAATCTGTTCAAACAGTCTTACACAAAGATACAGAGAGAATAAGAACAAATGCAAAACACTTAATAAAAACAATGAACTTTAAGAGAGAAGAGAAAATGCCAGCACTTGGAGTCTTGAGGATCTCGTAAACTGGGAATCTTTGCAATGAAGGAGACGACCTCTTTATATAGTGCCTCATGCATTAAATGCATGGACACTTGTCAAGCATGGGTAGGAAGTCAGGTCTTCTGAAAAATATTGCGATGTACCTTTTGTCTTAGTTGATCTTTCTTGAAAGAGATAAAAAAGCCAAACAACCTTTTTCTGATCTTCGGATGATGTCTCCATCAGTGCAAGATATCACAAATATATTTTGCAAATAAAGTACAATACCTGCCGAAGACTTCTTGGCCGAAGATGTCTTCAAGAGATGTCTTCAAGTGATCCTTGCCGAAGATGTCTTCAAGTAAAACTTCCCGAAGATGTCTTCAAGTATCCTTGCCGAAGATGTCTTCAAGTATCCTTGCCGAAGATGTCTTCAAGTAGAACTTCCTGAAGATGTCTTCAAGTAGAACTTCCTGAAGATGTCTTCAAGTAGAACTTCCTGAAGATGTCTTCAAGTAGTGTTGGCCGAAGATATCTTGTAGCAGCTTAATCTTTGACTGAGAGGCCAATCTTCAATCCGCTTTGAAGATGCACTTCTACTTTGTTTGTTTCGGTTGATCTTCGACTTCACCGAACATTTTTATATAATTAAGCTGCTTGTAAAGAACCTAAAAATTATTCTAAGTATGGAATGTAAAAAATGAAAGATTGGAAGGTCATCTTCAAATCAAGTGACCCAACAGTTTCATAGTTCGCTTCATAGTATTCGTCTCACATGTTCTGCAACTGTTTCATATAAACAATCATCTTCTAACGAATAATCTGCATATAAATCACTTAAAATGTATCATTCTTCATAGCATCAACGATTAAGTCACCATCCATGAAGTATAATTTCGAATTTCACCGTGATATAGAGATTATGATTGTCAATAGATGATATGAAAATCGATAATCATAATCTCTAAGTTATGGAAACCTAAAATAAAGAGATTATCAAATCATTATCAAATCAATACCTAAAATAAAGGAAAATTAAAAACTAACAATGAGTAACCGATTAGGAAAAATATAATACTAAATTGTGTGAATGACTAATTTACCCTTTTCATATTAATTAAATTCATAACACAAAAAAATGATTTTAACGGTTATGATGAGTTTACAAAGTTCACACCTTAAGAGCGATTTATAAAAGAAGATCCCTCTATATATATGTATCCATATATTTATTTATTTATGTACATAATTAAGTTTAAGAAAACCATCATTATCCGAAATCCTGACTTTCCTCTTGCATGAGCGCACTTAAAGATTGACACTTATTTAAGTTAGGGTCAGGGACGATCCTTACAAGTGAAATTAAACCACGTGGGATATGTTATGAAATGAGAATAGTAATGAGGAAAGGTAGGGTTTCAATATACTTTCGGAACTGTTTATGTAATTTACCCTTATTAAAATTTTCAAGGAAAAAGTGTGAAAAATTCAACAGACTTTTATATTTTAGGCGATTAAGTTGTTGGACTTTTTTTGTATTGATCCTAATAGAAAATTAATCGAAAATTTTCCTTTATGCTAACTGGTTGGTTATTTTAGAACTTAATTTGAACCATTAGATCAACACTAATTAAAAGTGATCAAGAATCCAATTTTTAGAGTAAATTACATTTTTGGTCCCTGTGGTCTATGTGTTTTTACACTCTGGGTCCCTATTTTGAAATATATATGGATTATATCCTTGTTATTTGCATTTTATAACGTATTGGGTCCCAAAATCTAACTTTATTTAAAAAACATGCTAACTCAGTTAGTTTAGAGGGGTATTTTGGTCATTTAGTTTATTTTTTATTTTCTATTAAGATCACATGGACCAAACATGTGATAAAACAAATTTATTGGTTGACCGGGACAAAATCTAAGACTTCAGCTCTTTACTTCATCATCATCGTGATTTCACCCATCATCATCGTGATTTCACCCATCCCCTCCTAAATATAATCAATACGTGTGTATTTTTGGCGGTCGTTCAAACCGCTCAAAAAGACGTTCAAAGTGCAGACCAGACCGGACCAAGCGGTTTGACTATTTTTCATACCGGATCGGATCGTCAGACCACTCAAATCGTCAAAAACGGTTTGGTTTGACTTGGTTCGACCGGTTTGAACGGTCTAACGGTTTTTTAACACCCCTAGTATTACATAATTTTTTGGTGAATTTATACAAATCGTTTAATTATGTTAATGTTTGTTATTGTATGTTGATGTTCTTAAAAAGGAATGTTCTCAATGGATTAATGATTTGATATAATTTTGATTATGGATTTGTTTTGAGTTTGAATTTAATTTTGATTTTCATGTGTGGGTGTTTGATTTTTTTTTCAGTTTTAGTTATTAGAAGTTTGGATTTATGTTGATTTGTTGTGTTTTTTGTTTATGTTTGGTGTAGGGTCTAGTATACAATGACTGAAGATGTGGTAGTGGCCGGTAAAGATGATCGGAGAAAGGAAAGGGTTGGAGTGCCTTACCGGAGAAGACGAAGAAGATAGAGTAAATTACATTCTTGGTTCCTGTGGTTTAATACATAAATAGAGTAAATTAACTGAAAATAAAAAATGAATTGAATGACCAAAATACCCTTCTAAACTAGTTCAATTAACAAAACTTTTTCGACAAAGTTAGATTTAGGGACCTAATACATTATAAAAAACAAATTATAAAAATGTAATTTATAAATATTTTAAAATAAAAAACTAAAAGTGTTAAAACATATAAACCAGTTTTCTATAATTCTAACCTTAATTTCTATAGTCACGTAAATCTTTTATGTGTAGGAAACATAGATAAGTTCCTTACCAAAAACAAAAAAAAACATAGATAAGTTGAAAAACATATATTAAGCCGTCAAATGAAAAATGAAGGCGTCGGACGGTTGAGATTTGTTGCGACAAAAACCCTAACATCAAACATGTGTAGCCGCACACATGTAACCCCAACTTCGATTTGGTTAGGTATTACCAATAGTACCCCTTTGACGAAACTAAATGCAATGCAATGCAATGCAATGGCGCCTTTTCATCTTTTTGGCGGGGGTAGAAATGCATTTAGATAAAGGGCATTTTGGTCACTTCAAGTATCGCGCCCTAGGGTTTTCCAGACCTTAAAAATTGTTTTCGTTTTTATTTGCCGCTACTACTTCTTCGGCTCCTTCCACTCTTTTCTTTCACCGTCGGTCCTCTCTGTTTCTCTTTCTCTCTCTCTCTGCGCCTCTTTCTTGCATGTAGGTTTTCTTCGATCATACCTTCGTTCAGATCATAAGTTTTGCTTTCATTTTACTGATTCTGCTGAGTTGCTGTTCTTTGATCAGCTGCTAGTTCGTCTTTCGTGGAACGATCTCAATTCGATCTCTGTGATCACCTCGCTGGTGGTGTATTCTTGTCTGATCGGTTGTTTTATGATCTGTGTTTCGTCTGTAGCTGAAGAAGTCAGCTTCGATCTCTGTGATCACTTGATTTCTAGCTTGATCAAGATAAGGAAAGGGGGGTTTGATCGGCTAATTAAGTTTTGGGGGTTTTGATTGATTCGATAATGGTGGATCTCAGTGATAAGGTGAGTGATCAGTTGTGTTTTGAATGATTAATGATTGTTTATAATGTTTTGGTTTCTAAATTTTTGATCTGTGTTTTCAGGGATCAGACTGTGAAGATATGATGAACAGCAAGGGCAGCCCTGAGAGATGTGGATCATCTTCATCGGACGGTGGTAGTCATTTGATCAAAACTTGTGCCGATTGTGGGACCACCAAAACCCCTCTCTGGAGAGGTGGCCCTGCTGGCCCTAAGGTATCTTTCATTTTTCATTTTTTTTATTTCTTTTCCCAAAAAACATTGTTAATTATATAATTTTAAAATTAGGTTCTATTTTTTAATCTTTATGTCGAAATATTGGTTAGAAAAGATTAATCAGTTCTATCTCTATTTTTTTGATTAATTTATATAAAATGGAAAAAACCCATGATCTAATTTTGATAATTTGATTTATATTTACAGTCTTTATGCAATGCTTGTGGGATCAGAAGCAGAAAGAAGAGAAGAGCACTTTTGGGGCTAACAAAAGATGAGAAAAAACAAAAGAAAACAAGCGCAACCACAACCACAACCACAACCACAACCACCATGGGTGCCACCTCTACATCTGGTGGAGATAGTCAAACCAGTGGGTTGACCACCAGCAGCAGCTTGATGGGTGATTTTTGTTTGAAAAGGAAGCTAATGGCACTTGGAACAGAAGTTGTATTGCAGAGACCAAGATCCAGCATTACAAAACAGAGGAGAAAGCTAGGTGAAGTAGAACAAGCTGCACTTTTATTGATGGCATTATCTTGTGGATCCGTTTACGCATGATGATTTCGGTAGTTTCGTAATTGTTTGTTTTTTGGTTTTGTAAGATTGAGAGCTAATTTATGAGAGAGAGAGATGTCGTTTTCTTTGATTCTTAATTAAGAAAAAATCTGTTTTTATGAGTATGTCTTTTTATGTTTGAATTACGATCTAACTTAAAGTGTTGAAACAATTCCATCTCTAAACGGAGGTTCTTATAATAACTTACTTTATTTTTGCACTATTTTTTTAGACTTCAATTCCAACGTATCAAGTTAAGAATTTTCATAAAAGTCTTAAGATGGTAGTTTTTATAACAACTTTCTTGTTGTTGGTTCTATGTATTTTTTCAACTATAATTATAAAGTCAAGAAAATAAAAAGAAACCGGCAAATAACACCAACGTCAAAGTAATGGAACCAAGATTTCTAAAATGAAAAATCAAAATTCAAAATCTTTAAATAAAAATTACATTTATCTCAAACATATTCTCCATTTTATAAAAACAAACATTGATTATAATATTAACATATTACATTTATCTATTAAAATATTATTTTTCTCTCTACATATTTGTTTTCAAAGTTTTCTATTGGTTCCCTCACTTTGTAATCATTTTTGAAGTGATCTATTTACAAATCCGGGTCCCAAAATTTCTGTTTACATCCGTCTAAAACTTAGGTTGGCGGAAACAACCTATACACAACTGAGAATAATCTAACTGCTACAAGTGGCATCGGCACTGTCTCTAGCTGCACCTGTACTCTATCTGGCTCTTGCTCACTTATCTGAGCCTTCTACTATTAGCTTACCTGAAAATGTTTTAGTTTTGAAAAGCGAGGGTTAGACCATGAGGTCTAGTGAGTTCCCTCCATAGACAGTGTAAAACAACATTATAAAATCATTTATAAAACAGTTCGTACTCTTCACATAAACATCATTCATGGTACTGCACTGTGCAAGGGATCACATAACATTTCGCGATCGGGGCCCCAGCCGACTCCCCTTTTCGCCTCTTCTGGAGCCTACACAGACTCCCCTTCCCGGAGCCTACGTAGACTCCCCTCTACTCGAAATAGGAGGAAACGAATTCCAGCCTACCAGTCTGTCATACATATCCAAGGGATCATCAAAACCCGAGGATCTATCCCTGATCCCACAGTGCAGACCGACTCCACATAGCATACACATAGTTCATCATAAACGTAAAACATGAACTCCGTATAACATTTTACAATCCATATCATATTGCTGGAAAATCTTTTCAGTAGCACATTCTTTTCGTGGGAAAACATTCGTAACAGCTTGTAAATAAATCATGCTCATAAACATACTCTGATCAGTAAAATATTAACTTTCGTTTACGTAAAAGTCAGGTAAAATAACAGAGCATATTCATAAAATCACTTTCCTTGGAAAACACGTAAGAGCACGTATTTTAGTTAGAAAAAACTCACCTGAGGTCCAGATTAGAAATGCTTACTCATCCCGATCCTCTCTACACGAACCTACAATTTAAACCCATCACACAAACCGACTTAATTAATAAACCACTTCTAGACTTAATTAATTAAACCCCTATTTGTCTCAATTAGTTAACGTACGAAGTTTAACTCTCGGCCATCTCTAGATCTCAACTACACCGAACCAACCCACTAATTAAATTATCGAAACCCAAATAATATTATTAGTAGTAGTCCCAATATATATTAATACTAGATCACTAAACAATTAAATTATTTAGGATGTCAAATTAACAAATCAATACCGAATCTAAATCAATATATATATAAAAGAAGAAACCAAAGATAATGATGTGGTCTCTCCTAAGCATTATAAGACCATTTTTCTTTTTTCTAAAATTTTTGATTTTTTTAAATATTTGATATGGTAAAGACGTTTCCGTCCCTATACTAAAAAAATAAAATTCATTGAGTTAGGGTTGTTTTAGTAATTTTAAAAAGTTTAACCTACCAACCTTTTCATCTTCATTTCAAAGGTGAAACCTCTAAATCTTTTCAACTTCTTTCTTAAATGTGAAAACTCAAAACCTTCCCTTTTGTATCATGATTTGTTCATCACTATATATCTCCATCTTCCTCTCCATATCACTTGATGTATTATTCATATCACAAACCATGCATTGTTTTTCAACAAGATCGTTTTTTAGGTAAACATTTTTTCTCCCTCTTCGTCGATCACTTTATTTTCTTCTTACTTTCATAAGCTGTTACTTTTCAACAAAATTGTATTGTAGGGTTACTTTGAAAATACTAATCCGGGTTCTATTGTTTTTACTTTTGTTGGGATTTTAGATTTATTCTTACTTTTATTTCTATATTTTTCTTAACTTCTTTTAAATGGAAACAGGGGTATGTTCATGGAAGCGATTATAAAGTTTTGATGACAACGATGGTTCAATGATCGAATCTTGCATGTACGTATTACAATCCATGACACAACTGCAACAAACTTCAATATGTTTTAATGGTTGTTTTTATTTTTTCAGGTTTATTCGAGAAGACTAATATGAGTATACATTTATTTTCACTTTTGTTGAGATTTTAGAGTTCTTTTTTTCGTTTTCTATATTTTTTTAAGTTTAAATTTTACTAATCATTTTAACTATGATTAAAATCAAACTTTTTTATTTACAAACACTTAAATATAATAATGTGTATATATTTATTTATATAACAATTGAATACAATAAGAAATTGATTATAATGGATAAATAAAAATAAGATGAAGATGATCACTAATCATGTCAATGTAATAACTATTAATTTACACATAAAAAATTTCTTATTGCCATCAATATACATAAATGAAATACTTATAATAACTTACTATAATATAACTTATCATTTATTATTATTTACATAATCCTTCTATCTGTATATCTATATAAAAGAGAATCATAAAAAGATAATGTTACATCTTGAGAGAGCTTGAAGCATTATTATTATTTTCTCCAAGTTTTGAGTTATATGAAAATAAAAATATATCATTAATTGAATAAACCTTTCATTTACTTTTTACAAGTTACATATACAATCTTATTATATAAATATATAGATTAACCAATATATAGGCTAATTTGTATAATAAATCTATATTCACATCTATATAAAGAATAATTATTAAAAGATGATGGGGCATCTTGAAAATATTTATATATATATATATAAAATGAATCTAAAGAGATGATGTGACACATTCTAATACTTAGATTGTCTCCTCCATTTTTTTCAATTTTCAATTTTTTTAAATGTTGAACATGTTAATGACTTTTCGATTCTCATATGTAAGTTGTATTTTCATTAAAAATGAAGGTATTTTTAGTAATTTTACAAACCCGTTGCAATTTATGTTATTAACCATTTATTTTCCCTATCTATGTTATTAACCATTGTTTTTCATTATTTATTTTAATTAATCATTCAACTTATTGCATTTATGTAAATTAACTTTTTATCTTTTTTTTCTTAATGTTACTAACCATTCATTTTCCTTTCGTTATTTTAATTAATCATTCATTTCACTTATTTAAGCATAAGCGTTTTTTGATTTTTGTTGGCTATGTTATTGGGTTTTTAACCTTTTTGTCATACACCAATCTACCTCTCAATCTCTTCCTCTAACACATTTTATGTAACTAAAATTGTATTGCTAAAAGATTAATATTTGGTTATTGTTAAGTTCTTTGTTATTGTATTTGTTATTATGATTTTTATGGTGTGCTATAATCTAACGAGATCGATACCACTGTCAACAATGTATCCGAGACACTCAGTTTAGTAGATGAAGCTGATGAATCACATTTACACAAGAAAAATGAAAAACTAACTGATAATGTTATGCAATCGTGTTCATGTGACATATACATCAATATAAACTTTGATCCAAACTGTCAAATAATCAAGGAATTGTCGATAAAGGGGAAGAAAATATTGTAAGAAAATAAGTAAGTGAAAAAATAAAAAAATGAGGTGAATTCTTGATAAAAAAATTCGTAAAATCTAGAGACTTCTACGTCTTTTCTTATAAATTAATTAATATTATAAATAAATATAAACACTTCATTACATCTAACCAATTGTTGTCATATTTTTTTAAATGATTATAATTTTAAAAATAATCATATTATTGGATTTTAATATGAAAATTATTTTAATTACTTATTTTAATTATAATATAAATAATTGATAATATAATTTTATTAAGTAATTATTGATACAATTTGTATATATTTAAAAACTGTAGAATATTTAAACTAAATCTAATTATGTATAATTTTTATTTATTAGTGTTGAATCTTGATTATCCGAAATCTTCCACCACGTTAGTCATTTTTTATTTACTTTTCATTTTTTGTTATTTTTTGTATTGATTTATTTTAAACGGCATTTATTAATGTTTTATATATAAATATTTAAATTATAGTTATTACTAATAGTTTTCATCACACATGCAACATATTTCATAACTCTATTGACTGAATATGCTCAAACCTAATATTTATCTAAAAGAAGTTGTTATGTATGGATTTGCAATATGTTCTATATCTATAAAAATAACAAAAACAATTTTTATAGTTTTGTTAACATAAAGTTTAATCATCGCGCAACGCGCGATGTCGAACACTAGTTCTATCTAATTCAATTTGAATTGCTCCTAACTTATGCTTTGATGACGTGGCCCAAAATAAATTACAAGATCATAGATAAACTAAAGAAACGAGTTTCCAACGAAAAGCTAAATGCCGGCCTCCAACTTCTCCCTTTATTTACGGTCCAAAATAAGAATACAACCCACAATACTCAATTAACACCACCGGCCCATCCTAATTAACACTCACCGGAACATAGCAAAAATTATACCGGGACTTCACTCTTTAACAACTACCGAGACACACACACATCCACATAACCCAATCTTATTAACCAATATCAGTCGATTAAGAGTTAAACCTTAATAACATTCCCCTCTAAAATGCACAGCTCAAACACGAAGCATAACTAGCAATTTAACTTACCCACCTATCATTAAGCAGAAATTAACATTGAGTGATTGAATACCTACAAAGATTGAGTTTCTCTTCCCAACTTTGCTGCCAAATCTCCTACCGCCGGCGACCACCACCGCCGGCGGCCGATTGCCGGCGACCTACAACCTGCCGGCGACGAACCCCAGCCACCATCTCCATCTTTCGCTGTCTCTCTCCTTGTCGTCTCTCTCTTCTCTCTCGTTGCTTCTCTCTCTCGACTGTTTCTCTCTCTCTCGACTGTTTCTTTCTCTCTCTCTCCGGCTGTCTCTCTCTCTCTCTCTCTCTCACCGGCTGCTTATTTCCGGCGCACACCCACACAGGACACGTACAACTCATGTCTTATTTCTCTCCCTTATTTTTTTTGTCTTTCTCGGTATGCAGCCACACCACCAAAACACTAACCCTAAATATGAAATGCTTTCTTTTTCCTAATCTCATAACAGGTGCGACGCACCCCAAGTAGAAAGGAAAATGATTTTCCAACTTTTCACATTTTACCCCCTACCTTTTCACAATAAGCAAATTACAACCCTAACTTCCATTTAAATTACACTATTATTCTTTTTATTATTTTTTTGGGTTATTACAATCTCCCCTCCTTAATGGAATTCCGTCCCGGAATTCACTCCAAAGATAACCGGCGAAATTGATTATCAAAACTTAAATCTCAACTCTCGGAATAAATCTTTCTATTAACAAAACAATAGCAACATACTTTCACGCCTTAGCTGCACAACTCTAATTGAACTCACAATCTCCGTTAATAACCGTAACATGCAATCATTTTATTTTTCATCTTCCAAACGGATCTAAAATTTCAGGAACCCTAAGAAACTCGGTTTACAAAGATCTCTCAACTAAACACAATGATCATAAAATCAGACGGATAAATATACAAGGTCATCCCGACCTTCTGACTTAGATTTATCTTAAATGATTCCTTAACGATCAGTGTGTTAATCTCAAAAACACTTTCCCACGTATTCTCGTAATCCATCTTATAAATCATAACATGTGAACACAGGTTGTAAGTATCTCATTACTTACCGCTTCCTAATTATTCTTATCCCATTCACGACCACATTACCTTTTCCGAACTCAATCGTCTTTCTCGGCTAGTGTAATATAATCACTAATCCTCACCGCATAAAACAATACGATTTCTTCTCTCGATCACAAGCATGACCGGCTCATTTCAATTTTAATTATCAACTTATTTAAAAAGGTAAACTCCAATTGAGACTCGGTTCATTTCTTTCTGCTAACCATAAATTATCATATTTAATAACTTAATATCAATATCTCGATATTTTGGTAATCGCAAGATTCCTCAGTCTAAACTGATTTCCTTAACTAACAACTCCACTGAGTAACCCAACAATTCACAGTTTTCAAAATAATTTGAGGTTTACTTATTCCCTCACTATCATCGACTTCTCACTTTAACATATCGATTCTCCCTTATCAATTCTTAGTAAGAATCTTGGCAAAATTGCAACACCTCCTGTACTAACAAATAAATGTCATTACTCAACAATTCTATAAAATTTTGGTCAACCCATCAAAAGTTGTACATCTATCATGACATCTTACTACAATTCAGACTCATAATCACACCGTAAAGTCAACTTACACACTATGTGCTCCAACAATCTGGTTAATAGATCGCACATCTCATTCAAAACCCCCAAAAGCTTTTATCTGATGCTTTCTTTCTCTCTAACATCACCTTACTACGATACTAGCTGGTACGTTTAACTTGGCAATTAATGCCATTACATAACTGTACCTTCCTCACTCATAACATCACACTGCAGACCAAAACCCCCATGGCCATTCTTACACAATTCATACTTGCCTTCACATTTTCTTGCGTACGCAATCGAGTCTATCTCGCTACTTTGTCCTTTCTCATTCTAGTTGAACTATATCTCCCTAGTTCTCAATTAGTTCCAACACAACCATTCTAGCTAGCTCTTTACAATCCGAGCCCTTACATAGACACGACACATTTCCTTAATGACTGATAAAATCTACACACTCGCTTCGTTTGTGCTACATACCTCATCCTTCTCCGAACCTTTCATCCCTCGAAAATAGAACGCTTATCCAAAGCAATAACTTTTCAACCTCTTAACACCCTTACAAGGTGTTCTATCAACTTTCGACCTTCTGGTTCAAGTCTTCGGCCTCGGCCACTATATACCGCTGTCTACTTCTACGACAACTGACAACCTGTGACTACTTTCTTAACTTATTCTTTAACAAGGGTTCCTTACAGAACCTAATCCTTCCAACATATCAAAATCAACTTCCGACTCTACCACTGTTCGTCTTTCCTCTTGAACACAAATACTAAGATTACAACATTCTTTCCTGATTTGACCAACAACTCTCCACTCTCTGAGTTCGTTCGTAGTTTTTAAATACAACATCCTATGACCTAGTGAGTTCATAGCCTTCATGCATGACAACGCGATAAATAGATCATTTCGTACTTTTATCATTTAAGAAAATATCACTTGGAACAATTTGGGTACACCTGACCCTAACACTCTCATAACTCTAATGCCCTGCACAACGATCTCGAGGATCGTTCGCACGCAACCTTCCAGTAAAAAAAACGCAATCTTACTCAATCAAAACGACGTTGTTGCGACAGTAGTAATTTGACTGAAAATCTTTTATACGACAAAATTCTGAAAGAATTTACCGACATGAAATAAACCGGTCGGCTTCCACATTCATTTATATGACATCAACATTTCACTGCTCATTTTGGTTATAAAAGTTTTGCTGGCAACATTTCTTTGACTTTTGCAACAATTTAACTTATTATGAAAAATATGAAGTATTTTGCAACTTGCTAAGCTCAAAATTTCATTATGCGACGTAAATGGAATCGCCTTTTCTTTAAACATACGCGTGAACATTCTGCCTCATTTAACTTAAATCGTTTAAACATTTAACTTAAATCGTGAAAATTTCATGTTACATAAAAGAACACCATGCATGAGACTCTACTAGAAACTGAAGGCTACTCACTCAAACAAGGTCAACCCTTTTCCTCACGCAACTTACCCTTGACATTTTACCTACGACCAAAGGTCGTCCTCGCGGTCCTGCATACATTCCACATCTCACTTACTCAACCATTTCATACTATTTTCGTTTAGATCAACTATCTCTCTTTCTATTTCCACATGTTTTCAATTCACTATAGGCATCATATTTCATTCATCCCACCATAGAAAAGCTCGACTAAAAGTCAGGGCTTGTTTGATACTTTCAAGGTTCTGCCATTGTACTTTCTTACCACCCTGACTGGTCTTTTCCAAGATTCCTAGAACTGGGACTCTCGAAACAGGAGCCCTATTCAAACTCAAACATTCATCCTCTCCGAACTACGAAGAGCTACCTTTAGACGACTCATAGTACTTTATACAATAATTCTTCTTTACAATGTATACGTATATCACATCATAAATACCTTCTCAAGAAATTTTCCCCCAACAAGGGGTCTCAGTCTACCCCTCAAGGATCTTGTTGACATTCTAACGTACTGGAACACGACCTAAACACTAGGTAGGTTAATAAGGTAGGTTAAGCACATACATGTACCTGTAAGTTCGCAATTACACTGGCCAGGTGAAATCTCAAACTTACCTTACATGACAGTCCTTAGTACCCTATTAGTCCTATCCCTATAATAGTGTCCTCCTAACGCATTTCTTGTTTCTATATTAGTGCCCTCCTAACGCATTTCCTGATTCTCAATTGTGATCTCTACTCCAAGTTTAAGTTTAGGCCCGTCCGGTCACCTAAATCCCTTAAACTATGGCTCTGATACCATTTGTAACAGCCCAAAGTACAATATGACATACATAGCATTAAAACGTAACATTTACAAATCCGGGTCCCAAAATTTCTGTTTACATCCGTCTAAAACTTAGGCTGGCGGAAACAACCTATACACAACTGAGAATAATCTAACTGCTACAAGTGGCATCGGCACTGTCTCTAGCTGCACCAGTACTCTATCTGGCTCTTGCTCACTTATCTGAGCCTTCTACTATTAGCTTACCTGAAAAGGTTTTAGTTTTGAAAAGCGAGGGTTAGACCATGAGGTCTAGTGAGTTCCCTCCATAGACAGTGTAAAACAACATTATAAAATCATTTATAAAACAATTCGTACTCTTCACATAAACATCATTCATGGTACTGCACTGTGCAAGGGATCACATAACATTTCGCGATCGGGGCCCCAGCCGACTCCCCTTTTCGCCTCTTCTGGAGCCTACACAGACTCCCCTTCCCGGAGCCTACGTAGACTCCCCTCTACTCGAAATAGGAGGAAACGAATTCCAGCCTACCAGTCTGTCATACATATCCAATGGATCATCAAAACCCGAGGATCTATCTCTGATCCCACAGTGCAGACCGACTCCACATAGCATACACATAGTTCATCATAAACGTAAAACATGAACTCCGTATAACATTTTACAATCCATATCATATTGCTGGAAAATCTTTTCAATAGCACATTCTTTTCGTGGGAAAACATTCGTAACAGCTTGTAAATAAATCATGCTCATAAACATACTCTAATCAGTAAAATATTAACTTTCGTTTACGTAAAAGTCAGGTAAAATAACAGAGCATATTCATAAAATCACTTTCCTTGGAAAACACGTAAGAGCACGTAATTTAGTTAGAAAAACTCACCTGAGGTCCAGATTAGAAATGCTTACTCATCCCGATCCTCTCTACACGAACCTACAATTTAAACCCATCACACAAACCGACTTAATTAATAAACCACTTCTAGAGTTAATTAATTAAACTCCTATTTGTCTCAATTAGTTAACGTACGAAGTTTAACTCTCGGCCATCTCTAGATCTCAACTACACCGAACCAACCCACTAATTAAATTATCGAAACCCAAATAATATTATTAGTAGTAGTCCAATATATATTAATACTAGATCACTAAACAATTAAATTATTTAGGATGTCAAATTAAAAAATCAATACCGAATCTAAATTCTATCTAATTCAATTTGAATTGCTCCTAACTTATGCTTTGATCACGTGGCCCAAAATAAATTACAAGATCATAGCTAAACTAAAGAAATGAGTTTCCAACGAAAAGCTAAATGTCGGCCTCCAACTTCTCCCTTTATTTACGGTCCAAAAGAAGAATACAACCCACAATACTCAATTAACACCACCGGCCCATCCTAATTAACACTCACCGGAACATAGCAAAAAATATACCGGGACTTCACTCTTTAAGAACTACCGAGACACACACATCCACATAACCCAATCTTATTAACCAATATCAATCGATTAAGAGTTAAACCTTAATAACATTCCCCTTTAAAATGCACAGCTCAAACACGAAGCATAACTAGCAATTTAACTTACCCAGCTATCATTAAGCAGAAATTAACATTGAGTGATTGAATACTTACAAAGATTGAGTTTCTCTTCCCAACTTTGCTGCCAAATCTCGCCACCGCCGGCGACCACCACCGCCGGCGGCCGATTGCCGGCGACCTGCAACCTGCCGGCGACGAACCCCAGCCACCATCTCCATCTTTCGCTGTCTCTCTCCTTGTCGTCTCTCTCTTCTCTCTCGTTGCTTCTCTCTCTCGTTGCTTCTCTCTCTCGACTGTTTCTCTCTCTCTCGACTGTTTCTTTCTCTCTCTCTCCGGCTGTCTCTCTCTCTCTCTCGCCGGCTGCTTATTTCCGGCGCACACCCACACAGGACACGCACAGCTAATGTCTTCTTTCTCTCCCTTATTTTTTTTGTCTTTCTCGGTATGCAGCCACACCACCAAAACACTAACCCTAAATATGAAATGCTTTCTTTTTCCTAATCTCATAACAGGTGCGGCGCACCCCAAGTAGAAAGGAAAATGATTTTCCAACTTTTCACATTTTACCCCTACCTTTTCACAATAAGCAAATTACAACCCCTAACTTCCATTTAAATTACACTATTATTTTTTTTTATTTTTTTGGGTTATTACAATGGGGAAGCTGTTGGAGATGCTCTTAGAGATTGAGCTTAATAATTCTTGAGCACGAGACATTTCGAACTCAAAATAAAACTTGCTTACGAAACACTAATGTTTGACATGACTCGACTAGAAGATTTTGATTTAATGTTTTTTGAATTGATCCAACCCGACTCATTTAAGCATTTAATATTGAGCGAAACATATTATGTTTGTAAATTTCACAATTGAAATATAAAAGTTAACTAGCTTGAGCCCATAAATGTGTTAATCAATCTCAATTCTCGAGTTTGAGTCCGTAAACAAGCTTTAAAGCTTGAAATTTAGGTATAGTGTTTAATTTAAACTAGTGTGCGTTGCGCGGTAACGAGTAATATTTTAAGGAATTACTTGATCGCATTAAGATAAAAGGTAATTCATCGGTTAATACTAGTGAGATACGATTTAAAACGAAAAATGCATTTCCATAAGTGGTTCATTTTCATCTACTGATTACCATTTGTTGTTACGAATAAATTGAGGTTTATTTGTAATAATTTTGTGGTTATATTTTTTAAAACTCAAACGACACACCAAACAACCATATGACTATTGTTGTTACGAATGGTTTGAAGATTTTTTTCCCAAAAAGGGTTTGACTAAACTTAGTGAACTCTATGAGTTTCCACAAACATGTATCCCTCTCTTGTTGTCAATATATGTTAACATGTTTCATAAAAATGTTAATCTTCTTATCAGTGTGAGATTATCAAACTCATTTCAAATTTATATACATATATGTGGAATGACTAAAATAATACCACAATGCAAGATTTAAGAATAAAAAATCTTACTATATCATTTCAATTACCGTTGGTTATTTTTTATACATATAAATAAAGAAAGATAGAAAATGTAAAGATTTTTCAATTTATATATATATATATGTTATATAAATATTTATGTTATCTTTTGTAAAATATCTATTGACTAAAATAAATATGACTAAAATAATACCACAATGCAAGATTTAAGAATAAAAAATCTTACAATATCACTTAAAATACTCTTGGTTATTTATTTTATACATATAAAATAAATATGACTAAAATAATACCACAATGCAAGATTTAAGAATAAAAAATCTTACAATGTCACTTCAAATACCCTTGGTTATTTCTTTTATATATAAATAAATAAAGATAGAAAATGTAAAGATTTTTCAATTTATATATATATATATATATATATATGTTATATAAATATTTATGTTATCTTTTGTAAAATATCTATTGAGGTATTAGTCAAAAGACAAATCTTATGGCTTTTGGGTCGTACCTTATTGATTGTTTAATTGTGTTTGTAAACAAACTTCGTTTTAACAATCATTAATCTCTTTTTAATTTTCAATGACACATTCTCCTATTATATACACTCTCATTTTCTAATATATCACAATTTACTATTTGAAAATACCAAAATCTTATGGCTTCATGCCATGTCATGGAATGTTATATCTTTGTTTTATATAAATATGTTTATTGATGTTTGTATAATCAAACTTTATTCCAACAATCATCAACCTCTTTTTAATTTTGCATGACACCTTCTAACTTTATATATTTTCATCTTCTAATATATGACTCTTATCACCAACGTAGGATAACCAAAACTCAAACACAATTCAATATTTGAAAATACTCAAATCTTACCATTGTTCCTTTAATATATATGTAACAACCCAGATTCAGAAATAACATAAACTACCAGTACAAGATGAGGTTCGCGGAAACAACCTATTACACAACTGAGATCACTAAAGAACTATGCTTGACATGCTAAATAAAACGACCTCCTTCTAGTCCAAAACTTCACGCTCACGCCTTCTCCTTGCCTTTACTTAAGCCTTCTACTAAACGCTTACCTGAAAATGGTTTACTTTTTGAAAAGCGAGGGTTAGACCATAAGGTCTAGTGAGTTCCCTCCAGAAATAAACATCTGTGCAACATAAACATTTTAAACAGTTTATAAGCATTTGTAAACAATTCTAAAAAATATTCACACTTTCAAACATAAGAACTACACATGTTAATGGCACACTGAAGTCACACACACCTGTGACAACGTGTCAATCTCACATTGTCGTATTGGGTCACACCTCCCATGGCATAAACGGGACACACACCCCGGTATGAGCACTGGCGGGCCACACCCCCCGACTTAGCCAAAACATGCCCACTTCCAAATGTATGCATACATAATATCTTAACCTTCTCAAACAAAGTAAAACATGCAGTTTCATATAAAGGATAAAACATGCAGTTTCATCATATCTCATGCACTTTAAGTAATACATAAATAAACTCATTTTCAGTTAGAAAGACTCACCTGTCCTTGCTTGCTACTTCTCACTTACACCTCAATCCTTAAGCCAAACACCTAGTCAAAATGCAGAAAACGAGAGTGGCAAGTCACTCGTCTCGACCTTCCCGAAATGTCCGCATAACACAACAGGCTGACCAACCGGTTACCCTCTCCTTGTCCGGAAACAAGCTACTCGGGACACACACACTATCCGGACGTGATCCGGAAACATTCCTATATCCGGACTCCAGGTCCGGACACCACTACAGGAAACAAACTCCCGGACTCCTCTTATCCGGAAACCCACTACCGGACTCCTCTATTCGGAATCAACTTCCGGACTCCTCTATCCGAAATCAACTTTCGGACTCCTCTTATCCGGAATCAACTTCCGGACTCCTTTTATCTGGAACCCACGTCGTATCCGAAAAACATCACCCAGACTTGGGCGAGTCCGGACACTACGGGTTTTCATCGAGTGTGGCATTTAACCGGAGTCGGTCCCAACCAAAAACCCCATTGCTATAAGGTCAAATAATCAATAGAAATATACCTAAACTCCCATAACAACCGATTAGCTCAATACTCTCAATCCCAAAGATCCCAAACCATTGGTTGGAATAATCTTTCACAAAAGAAAAGGGTTCACAAAAGCATCAAACCCTTCCTTATGAACAACCCAAAATCAATAAATATCAGTAGTTGAATGTTACCTTTGGAACTTGATGAAGAATCTCTTCCAACTTGCAATCTTTCTCAATATTCTCCTCAAATTGAAATCCCCCACTTCTCTGCATTCCTCTAGCCGCCTCAAATGGGAAAGAAAATGAATTAGGCTAGAGAGGTTTAGGGTTTTTACCCCTTTTTGACAGTTACACTTCAACCCCTTTACTTTAAACTTTTCTCCCATTTTCACTAAACATTCCACTTCTTTATAATTAGGATCCCGGTTATTACAATATATATATATATAGATGATTTTTTATGATCAATTTTCCCAATTAACTTTTATACGATTTTTTTTTTCCAAAATGAGGGTTACTCAAAATAAGACCACCTTATGAGTATGAGTTGACACAAAGATATCTCATCGTCATTCCTTATACAACCTTAATTATTCCAAATTTTCAATTAGTCACCAATGTGGGACAACCTAATCTCAACCATAATCCATCAATTGGGAATACTTCATCATCAAAATGTCACCTCAAATACCCTTGGTTGTTCCAAAGTAAGACAACTCTATGAGAATTGACACAATGTCATCACATCCATCTTTCTTATACACACATCTTTATTCCAATGTTTCGACTTCTCACCATTGTGGGATAGCTACAACTAAACCACAATCCAGTATTTGATAATACTCAACTCTCATGGTTGCTAACTCGTTATCTTTTGGGTTTTCCTTTTATCGATTTAAAGATATGAAATGTTTAACTAATACATGAAATGTTTTGTCATGTACATAAAAAATAACCACTTACCCAAAAATGGATCAAATTTTGTGTGAACCTTCAAGCCATATCTTATCCTTTATATAGCCACTCACATTTCCAACTTTTCATTTTTGTCACTAATGTGGGACAACGAAGAATCAACCACTCACCATTTGATGAATATTTCATTCTCATGATGCCACCTCATTACTCTTGGTTTTTTCTTTTATCTATATAAAGATTTAAGGATATGAAATGTTTAACTATTACATGAAATGTTTTGTCATGTAAATAAAAAATAACTATTTAACCTAAAATGGATGAAATTTTGTATGAACCTTCAAGCCATATCTTATCCTTTATATAGCCACTCACACTTCCAACTTTTCACTTTTGTCACCAATGTGGGACAATGACGAATCAACCATAATTCACCATTTGATGAATACTTGATTCTCACGATGCCACCTCATTACTCTTGGTTTTTCCTTTTATATATATAAAGATTTAAGGATATGAAATGTTTAACTATTACATGAAATGTTTTGTCATGTAAATAAAAAATAACTACTTACCCGAAAATGGATGAAATTTTGTATGAACTTTCAAGCCATATCTTATCCTTTATATAGCCACTCATACTTCAAACTTTCCACTTTTGTCACCAATGTGGGACAATGAAGAATCAACTACAATTCACCATTTGATGAATACTTGATTCTCATGATGCCATCTCATTACTTTTGGGTTTCCTTTTATATATATAAAGATGTTTAACTATTACATGAAATGTTTTGTCATGTAAATAAAAAATAACTATTTAACAAAAAAATGGATCAAATTTTGTATGAACCTTCAAGCCATATCTTATCCTTATATAGTCACTCACACTTCCAACTTTTCATTTTTGTCACCAATGTGGGACAATGAACAATCAACCACAATTCACCATTTGATAAATACTTGATTCTCATGATGCCACCTAATTACTCTTGAGTTTTCCTTTTATATATATATATATATATATATATATATATATATATATATATATATATATATAAAAAGATTAGTTAAACGAGCATTAAACTTACAATCAAATATTAAAAAACTATTCTAGCTCAATCTCAGTGCACCATTTTGAATAAGTTACTCGTTTTCGATCTCAATTCCAATATTATTTTTTCTAGCAGAGCTTGAACAAAAAGCTACTTGACTTGGTTTGCTAATACTCTTATCTGTAAGATTATAATTTGCAAGAAAATAGACATTGTCCGGACTCTAAGAATTTGGATCTTAGTTTTGAATTAATTGAAAGACCTAAGTTTCATTCGGTTCATCTATGAAATGTATGATTTTTTCATCATTATAAAAGAAAATCGACATAAAATGGATAGATGATGTACCTTGTTTCTTTTTTTCTTATGAAAGTTGCACCCACTACTACAAATATGACTTTCATACGCGCTTAATTATACGCGGTTTTTGTTGTTTTTACAAAAACCGTGTATAAAGGACAGATCTGGACCCTTTTTACACGGTTAAGGCTGAACCGTTGCTAAAACTAAGAATTTATACGCGGTTCTAAATTAACAACCGTGTATAAAAGGTACTAGACGATTACAAACGGTTGCATCGAAATAACCGCGTACAAAAGTTACCTTTTATACGCGGTTGTGTGTTCAAAAACCGCGTACAAAGGGGTTACTTTTATACGCGGTTGTATGTAAAAAATCGTTTGTAAAAGGCATATATACACACGGTTTTGAGCAAGAAACCGCGTATAAAAGTAACTCCTTTGTACGCGGTTGTGTGTTAAAAACCGCGTACAAAGGTTAGCTTTTACACACGGTTTTTGGTATACAACCGCGTATAAAAGTAATCCCTTTGTACGCGGTTTTTAACACACAACCGCGTATAAAAGGTAACTTTTGTACGCGGTTATTTCGATGCAACCGCGTATAAAAGTCCTTACCCAGGGTCTGACGGAATAAATCCATTCGGAAGCATGAGTAGTCGTCATAGTACTTGGCCGGTGCTTTTATGCATTTACAATCTTCCACCATGGTTATGCATGAAACGTAAATACATCATGATGTCATTGCTAATTCAGGGTCCCAAACAACCTGGGAACGACATTGATGTGTATTTAGCTCCGTTAATAGAAGACTTGAAAGAATTATGGAGTACATGCATCGAAGTGTATGATGCATACGGGAAAGAGCGTTTTCAGCTACGAGCCATGATATTTTGCACCATAAACGATTTTCCAGCTTACGGGAATTTGTCAGGTTATAGTACAAAGGGAGAAAAGGCGTGTCCTATATGTGAAGATGACACACATGCTCTAAGGTTGAGAAATTGTGGGAAACATGTGTACATGGGCCATCGAAGGTCTCTTCCGAAGAGCCACAAGTACCGCAAACTAAAGTCATTGTTTGACGGGAAAATCGAACATGGAGTAGCAAGGCAACCATTGAATGGACGAACTGTATATTCTCGTGTTAAACATCTAGACATTGTGTTCGGAAAAGGTCGTCCAGTTCCTCCCAAAAATATTTGGAAGAAGAAGTCTATTTTCTGGGATCTACCATACTGGGAACATTTAAGCGTTCGACACTGTCTTGATGTGGCCCATTCAAAAAAGGTTCTGACCGCCACCCAAGTGCCATCCACGACTGCCCCTAGTCACCCTCACATTCAAAGAGAGTAGTCACCGCATCCGATTGGAGCTTACATTTGGAGAAATACTAGATTTAGCTTAAATCTAGCAAGGTGAGTTCAAGTTGATTTGTGAAAACTTTGTACATGCCAAAAATATTATTTTCCAAATGTTTGTGTGTTTTACTTGAAAACATCAATTGTTGAGTTATTTGATGAGTCTAGCTCTTTAGAAGTGTGTATCTTAATAAATGTTGTAAAACACCCATATTGGGATTTTTGGGATATTTGATGGTTTAATCATATTAGTGTAAATGATTTTATAAACCATTTGGGAGAATGCACGTTTTAGTGTCAATAACCATTTTGAGAATTATAAGGGTATGAGTCCTTTTGGGGAAACCCTTTTGTTTAACCCGTGTCGAGTTTTGGGTTAATAATGATTTGTGGTACTTGTTTACCTAATTGATATTTAAATGCATTTTATGCTATGAGGACCGTTATCTATAGGTCTAACGAGTTTTGAGCATTTTGCTCGGTTTTGACTTTGAGAAGTCTTGGGGACATTTGTCCGATTTTAAATGGCTCGATGTGGAGTCTTATTTATGGTTTGCTTTTATTGCACCATATTGCATTTTATTGCACGTTATTGATATTTATATGCTTAGGTGCGTTAGTCATTCCGGAATAGGCATGTTGTTATAGACTGTGTTGCATTGGATCCATAGGCACGTGAGTCAGTCTTTATTTGAGGGTCTGCTGGGTGTCGCGGGGTTTGACCGGGCCCCATGCTAAAAGACCTTTACTTTCAAGGGTACGATAGGAGGGCTGAGTCATGGATGATCACGGTGGGCGAATATGACCTCCGCCATGTTGGGGCAATGCCATGGTTGTATCCCTCTTGTGCCGGGCGTTTGGCGGTATTCTTAGTAATGCTTCGCTAAGGTCAGCTGTCTCTTTGGGCGTAACTTGAAAGGCGTCGTATGGGACACTTGGGGTTGAAAATGTCGTACAATTAACATTGTTGAGTGGCGTACTTTTGTGTTCATCCACTCTCAATGGATACGGGTCTCCCCCGTCGTTGGCCAACCTACTTGGGATTTTATATTGTCCCCGCTTTATTATTATTGTTGGTCTTATACATTTGACTGCGATTGGATGACATTAATATTGGATTCCCCTCCATGTATATTAAAGTTTAAATGAAGCACGTCATTTCTGTATTTACGGTATTTGGATTTCATTACATTTTACGTTTTGGTTCGTATTATGCTTTCGATGAAATGTTATAATTAAATGGATGGTTTTCCATGATTTACGGGTTGAGTATTTATTGTCAACCATATTTGCAGGTTTTGCCTAATATAGAAATTATTCATGTATTTGAGTGAGTTGGGATTCAAATTCATTTTGGTAAAACGCTTTATACCTTTTGGGAACTTTTCTCATAGATTTTGGGTGCGTTGGAAAATGAGTCGTTTATATCCCTTTTGCAAATCCTTTTGGAAATCGTAATCTATATTGCAAACTTCCATTTAAAGATTTATTAAAAACATGCTATAAACTCTTGAACTCACTAGGCGTTAGCCTAACCCTTTTTATTTGTCGGCATGTGCAACAGGTCTCAGGTTGGGAGTAGTTCTAGTGACACGTGTGAAAGGTCGTGTAGGATTCCAAGTGGCACATCGTTCTTCATGGTAAAAGACATATACTTGGGGTTGAAAATGTCGAAGATGAGGAAGAATATGATCAGTTTGACGAGCTACCTCCTTTTTCTGTCGGTATACCCTCCACAAGTGTGCTGATTGATGAAACTACTTACCTGAGAACTGACCACGCTGAAGGATTATGGGTTAATGAAAGTCATCCTACATAATCCTACGAGATAACTAGGTATTTGTAAACCGCTTGTTACTAAAATGATTTTTAATAGTATTAATTAGCTAATATTCATATAATTGTTTCAATCATTTTTTCAGGGCTAAACTATTGAAGACATGACAAGCGGAGGATCTATTCAGAAGACAGTTTTATAAATTTTGTTTCTGTGATGTTGGTATTTTACTTAAAAATTGTGGCAGTTAAGATACATTAAAGTAACAACAAAGGAGTTTGTTGATATTAATTTTTTTTAGCGTTAAGGCCGACCCACTGGGACCGGGACCGATCCTCGTATTTGGGTCTCGTATTTGGGTCCCAAATAGTAATCTCGTAACCAGTCCCGATTTCGGGTCGGGCCCAAATCGGCCACACTTAAGTTTTCTAAATTGATTCCGGGTCGGGTTAAGCCCATTTGATGATCTCTAATAATAATAATAATAATAATATATCTTAATATAGTGTTAGATTAATACGTAAGATGTTTTAATGAATATATAATGTTATGGTTAAAATCAATTAAAATAATCAAAAGTTGTTTTCAAATTAACTTAATTAATCGGTGTAATTAGTAAAGGATTTCTTTTAAATATTATATAATTAAATAACAAATAAGTTTTATGTATTTCCCTAACCTCCCAAATAGCTAAACACACGTTCTCCAAAACCCCTCCTAAACCCAGTACGGTTGGCGCCTTTCTCCTCTGAAATCTGAATCTCTCTTTCGTTTTCCACCATTGGCGCCTTTCTCCTCCGAATCTCTCTTTCCCTTTCTCCTCCGACGATCAATGACGACGAACGATGATGTATCCATTGAAGAATATGCTTCCGACGATGACATCTCCATTGAAGAAGCAGGGAATACGTCTTCAATGGCAGGTATGATTCTTAAAACCCTAAGTCTCGATTTCTTGTACTCTTCGATGTTAGGTTTGATTTCTGTTTAGTTAGTCGATTTCTGGAACTGTTACTCGATTTATATTTTTTTGTCGATTTCTCATACTCTTCAAGCAATTTCTCTTCAACTTCTCGATCAAATTGGTGATACCACCATCATATTTCTCTCTTCATGTTTCACCATTCAGTTTTATGTTGGGATGACATTCTTATTTTCTTGTAAATTTTCAGTAAGTGCTATATCTATTATTAGGGCATATATATCTACAGGGCCAAAAGACCCAATTTGTTGCCTTGATTTTGATACTTTTCATTGTACCAATGTTTTACATTTTTTTTGCTGTTTATTTGCATTTGGTTTGGTTTTGGTTATCAGGCAATATGGTGTACATGAAAATCTTATACAAGTGAATACAGAGGACCTAGATTCACGCTTAAAATTTTTAATAAAATGTTTGTAAAGGTTCTATTTACAGAAACATATTGTGCTTGTAATTGAGATATGAAGATATTTCTACATGAACTTAGTTAGAGACTGATGCAAGTTTTTTATTTTTCATAACTGTTACTGTGTTACATGATTAGAAGAAAAGATTATATATATATATATCATCAGACATTAATATATATATATATATATATATATATATATATATGAGCTTGCTTATCGTTCCTAACATCTCAGGCAACAAAGAACCAAGGGGATCGAGACGCACGCAAAGGTCGACCCAAACCCGAGGGGTGACATCAATGACCAAAATAAGGAATTGTAAAGATTGTACAATTGAATTTTGTCCCGATACTGGTCGGCCGGTCAGTCCTTATTCATCAAAATATGCTAATTAGGTAGGATTGGAGGCGAGAACGAAGAGTATGACCTCCCGGCGCCCATGCCAAATGCTGATGCTCGAAAACTTGGTCAAGCTAGGGGAGGGTTCATCCAATGGGAGATATGTTCTGTGGTGTTGCGACTGGTATGTACATATATGTCTTACTTTTTATGTTAAGTTACAGTAAGATTTTCCAATATACGTCATGTTTACTAACATTATCGTTTTTTCTAAATAGGCCACTACCAATAAATCGGTGACATCTGTCCCACCAATAAGTGACTCTATTCTGCCTCTCATACAAAAGGAAGATGTGGCCCATTCAAAAAAGGTTATGATCGCCACCCAAGTGCCATCCACGACTGCCCCTAGTCACCCTCACATTCAAAGGGAGTAGTCACCGCATCCGAGCCACACGGACATAAAAAGATAGCTAAGAAGACCAAGTCGTTGCCTAAGTTGCCTAAATCTATGCAGGATCGACCGCCCGCGATGCAAGAGTTATTTCAACGCCTACATTCTAGCAAAGAATGGCCGACGACTGGGGTTACGGTTCAGGTCGAGGCAGGGGTCCTTGGCTCTACGTCTATGCACATAGGGGTCCAGTACGATGACTTGAAGTTATTAATGACGAATGGGTGGCTCGACCAGAACATCATCGCTTGGTTTCTAGCGTAAGTCAATATTTATATGTCTTCTCAATTTGGGTATGTATATTCACAGTATCTAAGAATGTTATCATATTTTAACGTTTTCAGGCATTTACACACGATTATATCTACAAAATCAACGAATAAATGTGCGTTTATAGTACCGAGAGCAATAAATGAACTTGAAATTTCATGGGGTGGTGATCGTGTCTCAAACACAATTTTGGAAACGATGGTTGCACCATAAAGAAAAGTAGTTCTTTTTGGCACCATACTCACAGGGGTAAGATATATATTAATATCTTATTCTAATAATGATAATATACATTTTACACTTTAAGTTGTATTGACATTACCATTTTGAACATTTTTAGGCACCATTGGTCGCTACTAATCATTAGGCCTAGACGTAGCTTGGTTTATGTATTAGATTCGATGATGTCAAGCGGAAAGACAGCCGAAACTTACAAGATCAAAGGTCTAATTGACACGTAAGTAATGTATCACTTTAATATACTATTGTTGTTTATTTATATAATTAATCGACTAATAACACAAATGTTTTGTTATTTTCCATTTAGGGCTATTTTAGACTACCATCGTGCCATAGGGTCTTCTCCAGCCAACACTCCGGTTACATGGAGATTAAACAAGGTATAATTCATATATCCTAACAATTTATTTCGTAATTTAATTTGTTTAACTACTACTTTTTTTACACTTTAGTGTAATCAACAACAAGATGGTTGGGAGTGTGGTTACTATGTAGTGAAGCAAATCTTCCAATTTGTGATGCATGAACAATATGCTTTCAAGGTATGTGTTTCTTAAATTCCTTTCATTTTATTATATATTGTACAAAACACTTTATTTTGTTTATAATAACACCTACTTTCAAAACTTATGTTGTAAAAAACTTATATATAGGACACATGGACGATGACGACGACTCCTTTTGCAATTACACAAGTAGAAGAGATGACTTGCATTATCGCGAGATTACTTTGAGGCGAATGAAAGATGGTAAAATGTGAAAATAAATGAGGGGATTGTTTTAAGAATTATTAGATTGATTACACGATAAAAAGTATTAGAATGTTTTGTTATTTGGAGATGTTACATTTACGTTGACGATGTTTAAAGATTAATGGTTAATGGCTACTTTGAGATGCTACATTTATGTGTCTAGATGATTTTTGTACTTATTTGGAATTGTGTTTGAAATGTTTCATTCTTCCAAATGGATTTGTATTTGAAAATGTAGCTTATCGAATATAATGCAGCTTCACCAACATTTGGAATAATGCATGGTAACAAAATCGAGGAAAATATTAAAATTATAAATATAACTCATTATACACGGTTCTAGTGAAAAAAACCGTGTAAAATAAATACTTTTATAAACGGTTATTAAACGGTTTCATCTAATAACCGTGTAAGATTATGACTTTTATACACGGTTAATATTCATTTTCTAAACGGTTGTAAAACCGTGTATAAAAGTTGAGTTTTATACGCGGTTTTGGAACCGTGTATAAAAGCCGATACTTTTACAAACACTGACCATACACGCGGTTCCAGAACCGCGTATAAAGCCCAAAACAAACGTTTATAAAAGTCATATTTGTAGTAGTGACCGATTATTAAAATTTCCAATTTTTTTCCCCATATAATAATGAAATGAAACGATGAAAATATATATAATTTTATAAAAATATCAGAACCTTTTTAAATGACAATAAATTAAGCACGAGGTTCAAATGTCGTATGGAGCATGTTATATATTCCCAATTTCTTATAGTCGTTATTTTTGACATCTTTTTGCTTAATTAGTCCACATGAATGCATGATTAATTTTAAATGTCCAATAAGCGAAGGTGTTCCAATTGTTTTGGTATATTTGATAGTTCAAAAAATATATATCGACCAGGCAATTAATAGAAATTCCATTGCAATTATTATTAAATCAAAGCTTCTAGTTCAGTTGGCAAAGATGTGAGGTGACTTTACCCAAATACATAATAGGTCCTAGGTTGGAACCCATGCCCCTCCACTAGTCTCAGCCGCTGAGTGAGCCAAAAAACGCCCCATCACATTAATGTCCTTGGAGACAGGTTTCGTGTGAAACCGGTTAGGGTTGCCGGCAATAAACTTTATGCCCAAATTATTATCAAATCAAAACAATAAATTGTCGACAAGACATTCTTCGAAACCAAGAATTTGGAATCAGGCTTAAAATAGTGAAAGCTTAAATACTATAAGACCATCTCACAACTTATCTAAAATAGTGAAAATTGAAAATTTATTCTCTAAATTTCTCCAATAGTTTCTCAATATTGTTCCATAAAATAGATAAACTATAAAAATCTTCAAGTTTAGAGCATTTTTTAAAACTTGATAGATGGAGAGAGAAATCATTTTTATATTCATTTCCATCAATATGGTTGAATTATTATTATGTTATACAAAATCTTTTTAGAAAAATGTATTGAGATGATAAATTTAAAAAATATTTTTATAATATAATGGATATTGAAATCTCTAAAATATTGAATCTGTTAAAGCCAAATGTAATTTTCTTTTAGAGATTTTGACTTTTAAGTCTTTATTTTAGAAAATTTATAAAGAACTAGGATTCGGTACCGCGCGTTGCGCGATAGTGATAATTTCTTTAGAAAAAATGTTGAAGTTAAATGGGCCGATGATCATATATATATATATCAAAATAATAAGAATCAATATTACACTTCATATGAAGTTGTTATTCTTAGTTATTTCTTTTGATATATATAATTAAACAATAGCTAAGAAGTTCTACATCATCAAACTTTGTAATTGACTCAAAATAATAAAAGAAATTAGTGAGACTATTGATTATAATAATGAGGTGTATAATTAGTATTGTTTTGTCACCATGCAACCATAATATTGCTACGTAGTTTTGTTTAATTGTAGGGCATTTTGGTAAATTGCTTAAATTTGTTATAATGTACTTGTTGCAACTTCGGCTAAAAGTTCTCCATGAAGTCCCCGTTCCCAACTTATGGTTGGACGAAAGAGTAACAAAGGTCGTAAATATTGTGACCACTCAAAGTATATGCAAGCCTGATTGAATTGTTAATTTTTCTTTGTTCGAAGTTTTTTTGATTTGCCTGAGAGTGTTTCTTTCTAACTTAGTTTGTTAGTAGAGAATCTTGAAAAAAGAGTTTTATTCATATTATGTAAAATGAAACATATTATATCAATTCTAATTTCATTTTTATACATAGTTTGATTTCAATTTAAATTAAAAATGCAATTGAAATATTATATATTGATGATTGTAATAAGTTGTTCTTTCTAATTATATATATATATATATATGTATATACATGTGTGTGTTTCTATTATTTTTTGTACATATTGCTATATTGATAATAATAAGTTTTAGTTTTGATTATAATTTTGAATATATATATATATATATATATATTGATTCATAATAATTTTTATTTTATGTATATTGATTTTAGTAGTGATATTAAATGTAATAAGTATTGATTTAATTAGCAAACTTAAATGTAATAAGTGTATTATTTATTAATGAGAGAGTTAGTAATAAGTATTTGATTATAAATTAAATTTATTTAGTTATACTAAATGTAATAAGTATTTCATTTATTAAAGAAGGAGTTAATAATAAGTATTTAATTGTATACTGATTCTAATTTTATTCATATATATTGGTTCTAATGTCATTTATATTTATATACTGATTTTAATAAAGACTTTAAATAATAATAATTTTTAATTTAATGTATTGATTACTTTATATAATAACTCAAATTTTAGATATTTGATTTTATTTGAAAATAATACATATCAATATATATACATATTGTAGTAAAAAAATTAAAACTCGTGTGACATGTCATTTAAATATATTGTTTTTAAAATAATATATATAAAGAGCGTTATGTAAATAATATAACCGACAATGATCATAAGGTATTATATTGATGTGTATAATAGTCATCTTCAATTACTTATTTATAATAATTATATCATTTTATTATTAAAAATTCATATATTACTATATTCAATTATCATCTAAATAGGAGTATATATTGATCGTAATTTCATTTATATAATGAGTTTGTAAATTTGTTAATTATATATATTCCTTGAATGTTATGTGAAGAAAATAAAAAATGTGACATAACTTAAATAAAACAATTTAGGTGTAAACAAAGAACATGAAAAGATTAATTAATTAATTAAACATTTTGTTAAAAACTACATAAAAAATACAAAATTTGAGGGAAAAAAGAAGAAGAACTTTGGGATTGAGATGTCTAGAAAATGCCTTCCCATGTGTTTTTTCTTATAAAATTACAAATTGAAAAATAATAAACTATGTAGACATAAAAGAGTGAGAAGAAAAATCCACAACAGAAACCAAGATAACAATTGTAAATAAATTGAATGAAAAACCAAAAACTTATTTAACAACAATATGTAAAACACACAAAACATTAAAAAAATACAAAATATGAGGGAAAAAAGATGAAATTTGGGATTGAGACGCTTATAAAATGCCATATCATGTGTTTTTTCTTATAAAATTACAAATTGAAAATTAAGAAACTATTTAGATATAAAAGAACGAGAAGAAAAATCCACAACTAAAACCAAGGTAACAATTGTAGCTAAATCGAATGAAAAACCAAAAACTTATTTAACAAAATATGTAAAACACACAAAACATTAAAAAAAGTATGCAATTTTTATTATAGAAAAGAACAATGATATTGATTGGGAAGACACACATATACACATATCAAAACTATATAAAAAACGACGAAAATCATTATCTGAAAATTTTATGAAGATGGACAACAATATCGACGAAAAATAGAATCTACAAAGAAGAAATAACAAACAAATATACAACCCTAATACAACATAGTATAGAACATAATTCCATGTTATGGAGCATTAAGTTGTAGTTTATATATAATGTTGTTGTAGGTTATTATAATTAATAAATGGAAAGATGAAGAGGGTAATATTAATGTCTATAAGAAGTTAGATGGTTTAGAAATTAAAGCTAAATAAATTGGAATTGAAATTACCAAAGAAACCTTCATATAATGAAATACACAATTCTCATTTAGGGGTAAAATGGTCTATTATGAGAAGCTTTTTGTTTAAAAAATCAAAATTATGAGAAAATAGAAAAATGTGAATGAAGGCTTCTCACGATTGCACATAAGCAACTCCCATCTTGCTTATATATATATATATATATATATATATATATATATAGGGCCATTCAAGGATGAACTAGTTATTTTGTGGTAACCGTAAGAACCGATATGAGCCACATATTAACCTATAAATTAGGAAATTATTAATTTTGGTAATTTTGTTTGAAATTTAAATAAAAGGGCATTTTAGGTATTTTTAAAATCTCCTCTCTCCTCTCTCGATTATCATAATGATATCACAAGTGATACCAGTTGTGATGCCATTGTGATACCCTGAAAGACCTTCAATATCCAAAATACATGCTAATACTAAATGTGATACCACTGTGATACCAGTTATGATGCCATTGTGATACCCTAAAACAACAATGCAGGCCTTCAATGTCCAAAATACATACTAAGAACAAATGTGATACTACTGTGATACCAAAAATACATACAAAAAACAAATGTAATACCCAAAATACATACAAAATACAAACATCTATCCTAAATGTGATACCCAACAATACATAGAAAACACACACCTTTATCCTCAGTGTGATACCCAGAATACATACAAGAACAAGTGTGATATCACTGTGATACCCACTATGATTCCATTGTGGTACCCAAAACCAAAATTAGTTTATTACAGATGAAGGAACTTGAGGTAAGCATCAAAGTTATATATTTAACATCCTAAAAGTGTATATACATAACACCAAAAACCTGGAACCATTTGAAATCCCTGTCGATGGTGTAGATCCACCACCACCATCGTCGCCGCCGCCAGGGGCTCTACCTTCGTCACCAACGGTGGGAGAAATGGCTGGTACTCAAGGACAAACCTTGCTGTCCACGATAAGCCCAAACCAGGAAAAAGGGAGAAGCCATGCTGTCGTCGCCGCCATGGTGTTCCACCGCCTCCATCACAGCCACGTCGTCGTCGCTGCCATGGTGTTTTACCGCCTCCATCACAACCCCTTTCTTTCTTCCACGTCGTCGTCGTCGCCATGCTCCTCATTTTAGCATTTTTTTCCTGGATGTTGTGGTACTCAAGGACAGACCTGGATGTTGTGTTCAGCGACAGCCATATCTCATAAGAAACATCTTTTTAGGGTTAACAAGGGAGAGAGATAGAGAGTGACGAGTGAATTTAAATAAGAGAGAGAAATGTAAAATTAGAAAATTAAAATAAAATAAATATTCAATTCAATTTACTAATTTACCCTTTACTTTATTTTTGTAAATAACTCTAATTATCTTAAATGATTGGCTGAAATTGGTTCTTACAGTTACCACAAACTAAATAGTTCTTATTTGATTAAGCCACTATATATATATATATATATATATATATATATATATATATATATATATATATATAGGGAAGGGTTCAATAGAGAAGTCCAAATATTTAGAGAAATAGAGAAGTGATCTTGACCATGCATTCGGTCAAGATCGGCGGCTTTGACCGAGAAACAGAGGATAATTCCTCGCGTGGTCTGCACGTGGTCTGCACAAGATAGAGGGGTAGTTTCGTAAAAAATACGCGGGACAGGTTCATATATGAATTTGTGTGATTCATATATGAACCTTTGTGTTCATATATGAACATTTGTAATTCACATATAAAATATTTTTAACTAATTCATATATGAACCTTTGTGATTCATATATGAATCTTTGTGATTCATATATTAATCAGTTAATTTGTTCATATGAGAATTAGTTAAAAAAAAATCATATATAAATCACAAAGGTTCATATATGAACACAAAGGTTCATATATGAACACAAAGGTTCATATATGAATTAGTTAAAAAAAGTTTATATGTAAATTACAAAGGTTCATATATGAACACACAGATTCATATATGAATCAGTTAATTGGTTCAACTAATTCATATATGAACCTACAGTTAATTAGTTTCATATATGAAACACAAATGTTCATATATGAATAACAAGATTCATATATGAATTAGTTATAAAGAGTTCATATGTGAATTACAAAGGTTCATATATGAATGTATAGTTCATATGTGAATCACACAGATTCATATATGAACTCAACCCGTGTTTTTTGTAAAAGTTACGAAATTGCCCTTCTATTTTTGAAACAGCCGCAACTTTTGACCGGTCAAAGCCGCAACTTTTGACCAATTATAACCGATCTTGACCGAATGAATGGTCAAGATCACTTCTCTATTTCTCTAAATATTTGAACTTCTCTATTGTGCCTATGGCTATATATATATATATATATATATATAGGCGAAATATCCTTTGCAAACCACTTAGATCATGCAAACTTTGCAAACCAACCACAACCATTAGATTAAAAATAATTAATTAGTTTTAATATTAATATTCAAGGGTATTTCGGTAATTCATGTTATAAGCCGATATTAATGATTGATTAGATAATCTCGTTTTTTTTGGTAACTGCCTTTTTTCTAGGGATTCCGACTAATTAATTAGTATAATTTGAATCATTTTTATTATTTCTTAAGCACATCAATCGTAATTCTATGGAATATAATTTGAATCATTTTTATTATTTCTTAATCTTATTTATGATGTTTCTGTATATTTCCAGTGAATTAATATAAGCATTAAAGCAATTGTGTTTTGTATTTAATATGGTGTGTTATTATTATTATTATAGCAAATCATTATAATAATGTAATTGTTTATGTGATTTATATTAAAATTCATTTAATTTTAATTAATGTTGAATGAATATGTTATGTATATAGTGTTTTTATTTTTTTTAGATGACTAGTTGTTTATCCGTGCAATGCGGCAGGAGCCGTAAATGTAAACGATTTTAAAATTTTGATGGTTTTGTTAGAAAAGATTTTAACAATGATACGATATACACTTGATCACAACAAACATGATATCAAGATATGAGCATTTGCAGTATTCTTAAAAGATTTTTACTGCTAGTGACCGGCCAACTCAAAAAAAGAAAGAATGATTTGGATCACCTTTCATGTAAACCATTGAAATTTGACACCAAGTAATAACAACTTTTAATTCTGAAGTAACATATGTATTGATGCAACTCCCTTTTTGAAAATGGCAGTAGCCATAATGATGAAAGTGTAAAATTTTCAAAATAGAGCAATACTTGATAGGGAACAAGGAGCAAAAGTGTAATTTATTTTGTCAACATGTATTTTGTTATTAAAATTTATCGACCCATTCTAAAAATGTGTCTAACAAACCATTCAAGCTTTAATAAGTTGGTTTACATAAAGCCACGTCTTATATTAATAATACTACGTTTTATGCAAGTATGCAAGTAACCCCATGTTTTCAATTGCAGATATGATCAAAACTAAAGCAATTTACAACTTTAAAAAGCATCACAAAAGTCGCTCACTATAGGATATAACAAAAATGGAGTAGAGGCTTTTGAACCAGCACTGCAGCAATAAGAAATATGGCAACATGAAGAAAAAAAAGAAAAAAGACATGTATGTATCCATGATATTTATCTATCAAGTTCCTCTTTGAAGGCTCAATTGCTCAAATATTCTGGAGAGAAATGTAATTCATAGTTTTTGATATTTATCATCCATATCCAAACCTTCAAATATTTTCTTTTCTTCAAGAAACAACAAAAACTTTGGCCCTCTGTTAAAAATACCAAAGTCAATAATCTCCAATACAGAAGTTGTGTACAATCATAAAAGCCAAACAAGAATCAGCTTCTGCACAACCAGAAGCCCCATTCCAAAATCAAATCCAAAAACAGCAGCCCTATTTGTGAGATGCAAACAATCCGAAGATGAACGCCACATTATAAAAATAATTGTAAACTGAATCCAGCTGGGACTAAACATAACCTGACAAGAAACCAATCCCAGTAACCAATACATGCAATCAACAGACCCTACATCACCTTTTTTCAACAACTTATAGTCCTGCCTAGATTAAGCCAATTGCAACCGTCTACCTAGCTTAAGCCAATTAAGCCTTCCATTCAGCATCAGGTCAGACACAACCCAGGTACATGCGCCTCCCAAACAGCCCCTGCACCTGATGCCAACCCCTCCCAACTTCATCGGCTTCGATACACAACAGCCGATTTACCATCCCGACCAGTCACTTAACAAGCAGCCCCCTGGCAGGGCAGCAGCTTAATGGATCAACAGCTGACCCCGGACAGCCACATCCAAATCTTCAGTCATGAACCAAGCAGCCAAGGCCATGATGTTGAATGAATATGTTATGTATAATGTAAATCTTCAGTCACGAACCAAGCAGCCAAGGCCATTACTTCTCGTAACCCTTGCCGAAGTCCCTATCTCAATCCTTGAACCTGTATCAAATAATCATTCTTTTTTAGCCGTTCCATGCACTAGACTAACAAAGTATGAATATATTAATTATTCTGTAAACGTTATGACAAAGTCCCAATCATGATTGATTGTGCACATACTTTACTAATTTCATGATTTTGTTTCAATATGAATACATCATAATAGGATTCTGTAGTGTTATTTACAAAATATTAATCATGATTAGTGTATTTCATATAATTGAATTGACTGCCAAACATCATAATGCCAACACTTACTAGAATTTATTCTACTGGCTAGAAATCACTTTGATTGTTATTTTCAGATTCATAAGCATGATTGAATTAATCACACTGATGCCTACAATCATGATTATCCTACAATATGACTACCACATAATTGTATTCATGATTTAATATGAAATCATTCAATCATGATTATCCTAGTTTGTAAATCCAAGATCACACAAGAATAGAGATAGAAATCTAGAGAGAGAAGTACGTCATCTATTACTCTCAATTATGAACTGTTAGCTACAAAAGCTTTACACAAGGGTTTAAATACCCCTTGACTAGACAAAGTCAAACCTACACTTATTACACAAGCATTACATAATTAGCCTTGATTACAACATAAAAGTAGCATTAACAATCTCCCCCTTTGTAATCAAGGGCGCTCGAATCTTCTGTGTTGGCGATTCTTGCCAATCAAAATTTCCAAGCGTCTTAAAGTTCTCCTGAAAGTTCAGCCTTGTCGATTGTTTCTATGGCTCTCCTCAAGAGTCTGATCTCAACATTACTCTTGTTGGGAACTGAAGATATGCTAAGTATGGTTAGTACTGCTAAGTCTACATTACTACTGCCAGTTCTTCGTTACTACTGCTGGGCAAAATTACTACTGCTAGACATGGTTAGTACTGCTGAGCTGAGTTACTACTGCTTGAAGACTGTGAAGGTTAATACTGCTGAAGGTCGTTAATGCTGCTGAGCCAAATCATCATTAATGCTGCTGAGCCAAATCATTGTTAATACTGCTGACTTGATAAGTTTGGTATGCGATGCTTTTGGAGACAAATAAGGAATTGATCAAGATATGTTTAACGAAGATTCAGAAGATCAATTTACTTTTGATAGTTATCTTGTAATTACTTTTGTATAAATAGTATTGATAGATAGCTATTAAAAAAAAAGAGACGAAAAACATACGAGTGAAATAGAATTTGATATTCATTCAAGAGTGAATTAACCTCAAGATCATAGATCCTATTTCTAGAGAAGTAGAAATCGTCTTGTTGAGCCTGTTCAACAAGATTGAGGTTTGGTGTAAAACTTGTGAGTAATACAGTTTGATATATACAGTGTATTGAATTTCTATTGATTGTTCATTAATTGATTTAGAGTTCTATTCCGCAAGATTCTCTAAATTCTGTTTCTAAGAAGTTTAATTCTTGTTAAGAATCGATCCTGACAAGTGGTATCAGAGCTTTGGTATCTTAGAAGCTATGGACAATTCAATGGATTCTCACAGTACTCTTGTTTCAAAGGTTCCCATGCTCAAACCCAATGAATTTGACATGTGGAAACTAAGAATCAAGCAGTACATTCTTCTTACTGATTATGCAATATGGGACATCATAGAAAACGGCCCATGTAATGAAGGAAAGATTGGAGCAGATGGAAAGAGACCTCCTCCCAAGACAGATGCTGAAAAGAAAGTAAGACAAACAGAGATGAAGGCCTTAAGCACTCTGCTTTTGGCTATTCCTAATGAGTACCAACATCAATTCCAACACTGCACAGATGCACAGATGTTGTGGAATGCTCTGGAGAAAAGATTTACTGGCACAAAGAGCACAAAGAGAAATCAAAAGGCTATTCTCAGGCAACAATATGAGAACTTCATGTCTGCAAAGAATGAGTCTATGACTCAAACTTTTGACAGATTTAACAAGTTGATTGGAGAATTAGCAACTGTGGGTGTACACATGGATGCTGATGATGTCAATAGAAAGTTCCTTAGATCATTGGGAGAAGAATGGACCATGTACACAGTCTCATTCAGACAGAATGACCAATTGGAGGACAAAGAGCTAGATGACCTCTACAATGATCTGAGAGTATTTGAGGCTGAAGTTGAAGCCAAGAAAAGGCCATCTGGATTTGTTTATAATGCTGCTTTATTATCTTCATCCTCTGATAATGCTGTTAATCCTGATTCTGTTAATACTGCAGGTTCTGTTAATGCTGCTGGTGGAACTAATCAAGAGAAGACTACAGATTCTGTACTAGAAGCATTCTTTTCTAGTCATGTTCACTCTTCTCTAATCAATGATGATTTAGAGCAGATTAATGCTGATGATCTGGAAGAGATGGACATCAAGTGGCAGATGGCTATGCTATCAATGAGGGTGAAGAAATTCATCAAAAGGACTGGGAGAAACAACTTCTCCCAGAGAAGAGAAGATGGTGCAGGCTTTGACAAGTCCAAGGTTGAGTGTTATAAGTGTCACAAGATGGGACACTTTTCTAGAGAATGCAGAAGTGGAGGATCACATCAACAGACTCCAAATGGAAACCAAAACAGAAGCTCCTCTCAAGCCCTTGTTTCTCAACAAGGAATGGGATTTGATTGGAGTGATCAAGCTGAGGAAGCCTGTCAGAATCAAGCTCTTATGGCAGAAGTATCTGATATTCCCACTGAGGTACAATCTAAACTCTGTTCTCAAGCTTGCATTGATGCTGTTAAAAGATATAGGGATCACAATCAGGGTATGTGTGATGACCTTAAGAGGCTAGAGAAAGATGTGAAAGATTATGTTAGGATTGTAGAAAGGTTTGAGGAACAGATTAGAGCTTTTCAAGCTAATGAACTTCAACACCACTATGATACTAACTATTGGAAGTGGGAGAAGAATGAGTATGAGATTAAGCTGAAAGTGTCTGGGGAGGAGAATGAGAAATTAAAAGAAGAGCTTAAGAAGGTTAAACTTGATGTTGAAAAGTTTACCTGTGCTTCTAAAACCTTGGATACATGAAAAAGCTCTTTTTGGATTCCAAGTTTGATACAAGATCATTAAAGATCATTGCTGAAAAATTGTACTTTCTGGCAGTGGATAAGCAGACCAAGGCATATGCAATGGGACTGCTGAACTCACTCCATCCAGTAGTTTTCTTGGAAATACAGTGCATCAGGGTATGAACAAGAAATCTCCATTGGTTGAAAATTTTTGACTTGTAGAATTTAAAAACACCAATGGGACCTTCATACCTCATTCTTTGTAAAGAAGAAAAGAGTTCTTCATTAGGAATAGAAGATATACCTGAAGCATCATTCAACTGAAGAGAGATGCGAATAACCTCTTCAGTGACTTTCAAGGGTTTATCACAAACCCTTGTTCGAATGGTTTTCTGCCCTTCTTCGAAACTAACAGTGGCATTCTCCCAAAATTGTGTCTGATGTTCGATATAGATTGTTGGGCTCACCGTTAGGGCATAGGAGATGTGCGAGGATTTGAGAAAATCGACTATATCGTGGAATCCCGCAGCTTGTTTCGGCTTCTGAAGCATGGCTATTTCATTGTGCTCATCCACAAAATCCATGATTCCTGAGGATTCTTGAAAGAGAAACACAAAGATTCTGGGGAGACTAGGTTAGAACGAGAGAGAAGAAGTAAATGCGAAGAGTCGTTATGAACTTTGGCGGGCAAAGAGGGGTATTTATATGCCCTAGATTATCAAAAGCAGTATTAACGACATAAGCAGTATTAACTACCTAGCAGTATTAACGGCAAGGCAGTATTAACTACACTTGCACTTTTCTGCACTTGGTAACCTGAGGGAAACAGAGAATCCTGAGAAAGAAAGTTAGTAGCACCAAATATATGAAGAAATACAGGTATAAAAACAGAAAGTCATAAATTTATTCTAGGTTGATCATGCCCACACTTGTTACCAAAAAGGTGAATCTACCCACATCAAAAGCTTTTGTGAATAGATCAGCAAACTGGTCATTTGTATGAACTTTAGCAACCTGAATTAATTTCTTTTCATTGCAATCTCTTATAAAGTGATACCTTATCTCTATATGCTTTGTTTTTGAGTGTTTGACTGGATTATTAACAATGCTAATAGCACTGTTGTTATCAATGAAGATTGGAGTGTGAAGAAATGTTACCCCATAGTCCAACATCTGATTCTGAATCCATAGAACCTGAGAGCAGCAGCTTGCAGCAGCTATGTACTCAGCCTCTGTGGTAGATAAGGACACTGTGGTTTGTTTCTTACACTGCCAAGATACTAGTCTTGTACCCAAAAACTGACATCCACCTGAAGTAGACTTCCTATCCATGTTTGCTCCACCCAAATCACTATCTGAATATGCAAGCAAGTCAAAAGAGGATTCATGAGGATACCAGAGACCTAATCTAGGTTGCCCTTTTAAGTATCTGAATATTCTCTTGACAGCATGAAGGTGTGATTGCTTAGGAGAAACCTGAAATCTGGCACAAACACAGACTGAAAACATAATGTCAGGTCTAGAGGCTGTGAGATACATGAGAGATCCAATCATTGATCTGTAATGATGGACATCCACATCCTCCCCCTCAAGATCTGCAGTGATCTGTTTATGTGTTTCCATTGGAGTGCTTGCTGGCTTTGAGTCTGATAAACCAAACTTGTCCAGGATGTCTTTCACATACTTGGATTGGCTAATAAAAATCCCATCTTTCCTCTGTTTTACCTGAAGCCCAAGAAAGAATGTAAGTTCTCCCATGGAACTCATCTTGAAGCTTTTGTGCATCAATTCTTCAAACTCTTTACACATTTGATCATTGGTGGATCCAAAGATGATGTCATCCACATAGATCTGAACAAGTAAAGTACCTCTCTTTCTCCTCTTGATAAACAGGGTCTTGTCAATTACTCCTCTTTCAAAGTCATTTTTCAAGAGATAGGTAGACAGAGTGTCATACCATGCTCTTGGGGCTTGATGCAAACCATAGAGAGCCTTCTTCAGCTTGTATACTCTGTCAGGGTGCAATGGATTCTCAAATCCAGGGGGTTGACAGACATATACTTCTTCCTCAATACTTCCATACAGAAATGCACTTTTGACATCCATTTGGTACACTTTGAACTTCATGTATGAGGCATAGGCTAGAAATAACCTGATTGCTTCAATCCTTGCCACAGGAGCAAAGACTTCCTCATAATCTATTCCTTCTTCCTGAGTGTACCCTTGTGCAACCAGTCTAGCGTTGTTTCTGATCACAATCCCTCTGTCATCCTTCTTGTTCCTAAAAATCCACTTGGTGCCAATTGCTCTATGACCTTTTGGAAGGTCTACCAAGTCCCAAACATCCTGTAATTTGAACTGTAGCAGCTCCTCTTGCATTGCCTCTATCCAGCTTGGGTCTTTCATGGCATCATAAGCCTTTTTGGGCTCAATCTGGGACAGAAAGCAAGTAAGAACAGTGTTAACTGTATTTTGCTGCTCTTGCAACTCTTGGAGTCTGCTTTGCTTTCTAGTCATCATGGGAGATGCAATATCTCCAATCACCAACTCAGGAGGATGATTTTTCTGAGTTCTTGTTGGATGACCAGCTTCCTCTTGTAAGTCCTCATCCAGATTAGACTCATTTAATTCTGGATTTGTTTCTGCTTCTTCAGTCACCTCAGATTCTCTGGAATTTGAACCTGAAGACTGATTTTCCTCTGCTCTCCTCTCTTCTTCATTCTGAATAGGTTCAGTCTCCTCATGGTGTTCACAGAATTCAACAGGATCAATGGAAGGGATTGGAAATATCACAGATTGAATTCTGTGTTCTGATGTTGGTGTATCCCTTTGTCCTGCATATACATCACCACTGAAACCCAAAGAATTAGTGAGTGAATCAATGTCAAATAGCCAATTAGGACCTGGACCAATAGGATTTGGTGTGTTCTCATTGCATTTGACATTGTCACTTTCTTCAATTATTCTAGAAGAGGTATTAAAAACTCTGTAGGCCTTACTTTGAGATGAATACCCAACAAGAAAACCATCATCTGCTTTGCTATCAAACTTGCCTAAGTGAGATTTGGTATTGAGAATAGTACAAGGACATCCAAATGGTTTGAAAAATCCAATATACGGTTTCCTTTTATGGAAAAGCTCATAAGGTGTCTTGTTTTTAGGCTTTACAACTAAAACTCTGTTTTGAACATAGCAGGCAGTATTAACTGCTTCTGCCCAAAAAGTAATTGGTAACTTTGAGTCAGCTAACAGAGATCTAGCAGCCTCAATCAGTGTCCTATTCCTTCTCTCAGCAACACCATTTTGTTGTGGAGTCCTAGGAGCACTGTATTGTCTCTCAATTCCTTTTTCTTCACAAAAGGTGTTTAGATCAAAATTTTTAAACTCAGTTCCATTATCTGATCTAATGACTTTCACTCTTTGATTTGATTGGTTTTCAATTTTGAGAATAAAAGATTTGATCAGTCCACTTGTCTCATCTTTAGTTCTCAGAAAATATACCCAAGTAAATCTAGAATAATCATCAACAATAACTAAGCAGTATGATTTCTTGCCAATACTCATCACATTAGTAGGACCAAACAGATCCATATGTAACAGTTGAAGAGGATTTGAGATAGTGTTTATCTCTTTGGACTTATGAGAAGTTTTGTGTTGTTTGCCTTTGAGACAAGCAACACAATGATCATCACATGAATAGACTTTGGATGGCAAACCCCTTACAAGGTTATTCTTAACCAGTTTATTCATTGTTTTAAAGTTCATGTGACACATCCTTCTGTGCCAAAGTGATGATTCATCCAAAGAAGCTTTTGAAACTAAACAATTTAGGGAAGAATCAGATGATACACTTTCCAAATCTAAACAATAAACATTATCCTTCCTAGGAGTTCTCAGAAGTATCATGTTTTCATCAACCACTTTGTATCTAGGAGCAAGGATAATACATTCAGAATCAGTAAACAATATGCTATGCTTCTTGTCACAAACCTGTGATACACTTAACAGGTTGTATCTCAATTGTTCAACATAGTACACATCTTCAAAGGTCATCTTACCCTTTGAAACATCACCCTTACCACTTATCTTTCAACCAGCAGGATTATCCCCAAATGCAACATGTCCTCCATCAATCTTTTTGAAAATTTTGAGGCAGGCCATGTTACCTGTCATGTGCCTGGAGCAACCACTATCAACATGCCAAATGCTCTTCCCCTTGAGCTGTTGGTTGCCCTGCACATCAAGATAAATCAGTTAGTTTTATTGGGAACCCAAGCCGAAGTGGTCTTGGGTCTCCCTTGCTCATCAAAATACTTGCACTTGGTTTTGATGAGATTTTCAAATTTAGGTACTGCAGTACTGGAGTACTTTGTCAAAATTATTGGTGTAGCAGCACTAGCAGCAGTAACTACCTAGCAGTATTAACTACCAAGCAGTATTAACTACCTAGCAGTATTAACTGCACTAGCAGTATTAACTGCTGAGCAGTACTAACTGTGCACTAGCAGTATTAACTACTGAGCAGTATTAACTGCAAAGCAGTATTAACTACACAAGCAGTATTAACTTCTGAGCAGTATTAACTTCACAAGCAGTATTAACTGCACAAGCAGTATTAACTACTAGAACACAGGCAGTAGTAACTTTGCACGGGCAGTAGTAACTTTGCACGGGAAGGAGTTGACACACCATTGTTCTCTACAATGATGGTTGTGTCCCACCCCTCTGAAGGTATGGCATCAGGATCAAGGCCCTCATTAGATCAACCCACTGATGACCAATCCCAACCTTCCATCTCAAAAGACATCCCTCAGTCCATTCTTGAGCAACCCACTCCCACAATCACCAAAAGGTTTCAAAGAAGAAAGGTGCACAAGGTTCCTTCCCTTGATGTACCTACTCAGAGCCCTAAGCCTTTAAGCCCTCAGTTGGAGCATTCTCCAATTGAGAATATCAACAGGGAAACCACAGGGGTGTCTCCCAACCCCAAGAAGGTGGTCTCTAAGGAGAAGGATGACCATATGGGTGCTAAGGCTGCCACTACTTCTGCTAGCACAGAGAAGGACAGTGGTAACATAAATAAGACCTTCCCCATGGCAACTCTAAATGAGAAATCATTAGGAGGACCCAGGTGCCAAGAAACCAAGGGGGCAGGTAGTGCTTCTGCTAGGCAGAAGGCTTCTGCTAAAACTTCCAGTGATCCTTTAAAGAAGGTAAACACTTCTAAACAAGGTGAGGATAGATATAACTATGAGGAATTGATGGAAACCATAGGAAATATCAACTTGGATGTTATGGCACAGAAGAAGGAGATTGAGCAACTGAAGACTGTGGTCACCTACCAACAGTCTCAAATTGAGAAGCTCAAAAAGATGGTCACCAAGTTGCTGAACAGAAAGAAAAAGGCAAGATTTGTGCTGAGAAGAAGAACTTCAACCGATGATGCTCCCAAAAAGGGGGAGTCAGAGTCAGAAGCAGAACTGAAAATGAAGGGTCCACAAATTGAGGGGGAGACTGTTCACATGGAGACTGAGATGGAAATGGATTATGCACAGTTTAAGGGGGAGTCCAGTGCACAGAATAAGGGGGAGACAGAAAAGGTGGAGGAGATGATTAAAGAAGCAGAAACTTCAAGAGCAGCAGAAACCACAGCAGCAGAAACTGTTAATGCTGCTGAGTTTGAACAAGCAGCAGAAACAGTTAATGCTGCTGAAGACCTTACAGAGAAAGAACCTGAAATTGAAGTAGCAGCAGAAACTGTTAATGCTGCTGACTCTAAGCAAGCAGCAGAAACAGTTAATGCTGCTCAATCTACAAAGAAAGCAGAAACAGTAACAGAGAAGCTTACAGTAGAAGAAGTGGAGGTTGCAGAGGCTTTAATCAAAGCCAAACATGATACACCTCCAAATGCCAAGAAACAGGAAGAACCTAAGGATGCAAAGATGGTTTTCAGCAGAAAGAGAACAAAGTCTGTGGCCACTAAAAAGAAGTGTGTAAAGAAGCAAAAGGCAGAACCTGTTGAGAAACCAGTGGTAGAAGAGAAAGAAAAGGAAGAAGTTGCCAAGGATGAAGGACAAGGAGATAGCAAGACAGGTCAATCCAGTAAGGCACAATCACTTAGCAATGAACAGTGTGACTTGTACATCACTATGGTTGATGCTGAACCAATAAAAGTGACTCCATTAGACTCAAAGCCTCCTGAAATCAGTCACTGGGATACATTGATAGATGAAAGAAAGGAGTATATCAGACTCAAGAGAGCTGATGGGCAGTTTGAAGTCTACAGAACATGGGGACAAGTCATAAGAAAATGCTCAAGATCTGACCTGGAAGAGATGTTCAAAGTAGGCATGCAGATCTATGGCAACATGTTGACAGAAAGAGGTATGTCTATCACAAAGATGGTGTTAGAATACCTATGCCTAATGTTCAGACCAGAAGTAGTTCAGCACATAACAGCAAGACCTTTTCAAGCAGTAACCCACTGGATGCTCTATGAAAATTGTGGAGTGTATGTTATATCAATTGACAACACATATCAGGAGTATTATCTGGTGGATGAAATATACAATCACAGCATGAAAAGACTGAAAGGGATGCTACATGTAAAGTTGGTCTGCAACAAAGACTCTGCTATGGGAAGATTCTTGGTAAGGAGGATTGCAAATCAGAGTCTAGGTTTAAGTCCTGATCTATGCGTATATGATGACTAAGTTTTGGAAGCATCATCTGAAGAACTTGACTTCTTTTCCTAAAAGTCAAGTTAGGGGGAGATTGTTGGGAACTGAAGATATGCTAAGTATGGTTAGTACTGCTAAGTCTACATTACTACTGCCAGTTCTTCGTTACTACTGCTGGGCAAAATTACTACTGCTAGACATGGTTAGTACTGCTGAGCTGAGTTACTACTGCTTGAAGACTGTGAAGGTTAATACTGCTGAAGGTCGTTAATGCTGCTGAGCCAAATCATCATTAATGCTGCTGAGCCAAATCATTGTTAATACTGCTGACTTGATAAGTTTGGTATGTGATGCTTTTGGAGACAAATAAGGAATTGATCAAGATATGTTTAACGAAGATTCAGAAGATCAATTTACTTTTGATAGTTATCTTGTAATTACTTTTGTATAAATAGTATTGATAGATAGCTATTAAAAAAAAAGAGACGAAAAACATACGAGTGAAATAGAATTTGATATTCATTCAAGAGTGAATTAACCTCAAGATCATAGATCCTATTTCTAGAGAAGTAGAAATCGTCTTGTTGAGCCTGTTCAACAAGATTGAGGTTTGGTGTAAAACTTGTGAGTAATACAGTTTGATATATACAGTGTATTGAATTTCTATTGATTGTTCATTAATTGATTTAGAGTTCTATTCCGCAAGATTCTCTAAATTCTGTTTCTAAGAAGTTTAATTCTTGTTAAGAATCGATCCTGACAACTCTTCAAAATAATGACTCATGAAATCTCTCCCTTGGATTCAGGATTTAAAACAATTGAGAACAGCAGTCTTTGGCTTTATTTGATCTTCAGAACTTTAGCATTACAGCTCTTCACTTTACAGCACTTTGAACAAGTTCCCTCTTTGAGCTGTCAGAAAAATCAATTGAAGAAAATAGTTCAGAAGAATCTTCGGTCTTTATCATGGCTTGTCAAAGACAAATTGTCACAAAAACTTCAGATGGGGATCTGACGGAGATTTTCTTTATAAGATATGGAGAATTTGATTCTTCACACAAGGCACTTTGGTACTGAAAAACACAAATTTAAGAAAAAGAGATCACAAGATGATCAATCGATTTTTCTTAAACTCTTGAAGAATTCTCCCCCTTTTTTTTCTTTCTTTGAGACGGAATCTTCTTTAAACATTTCTCCCCCTGTCATGAAATTGAATCTTTGCCTTGAAAGCTCTTTGACATGAAATTGAATTAAACATTTCTTCCCCTTTTTCGATGAAAGTGAGCATCATAATCATCGAAAAAATCTTCTTCAATTTCAGTCACATCTCGGAGTATCACGAACAATCTCCTCCTTAATTAACAATCTTGCTCCCCCTCAAACTAAGAATTTTGGAGCCATTTGTTTTCTCCCCCTGAAAATATGATGTTATTCTTTTGAACTCACTCCCCCTCAAAATCACACACAGTATAACTCCACACATCACAATATGAAACATTTCACGTAAAACATCAGTTAATGGAAACTAAAGTACATTAAATTATATAACATAACTACTAACTATAGAATGTTTGAACACCGAACAAATAAAATTCAACTCAGTGAAAGTAGACATATTTTTCAAACAAATGACATCAAATGCATGCTTTTGGATTCAGAAACAAGTCATGCTTTCATATCAAGTTACAATTTGTTCAGTTTCAACCACTTATTAAATCTATTTGGTGTGCTAGCATGTGAAATATGATTAGCAACAACAAAATGCACTTCTGAAACCTATAAGAATACTTTGCTCTTACTCACACTATATGACTGAAATCAGAATTTCCACAAATTTATAAGTTTATCGCGATATTGTAATTTCCCCAAGATTTAAGAGATGTGTGCTCATTGGCATCTTTTATTTTGTGCACATTGGCATCTTTTATTTTGTACACATTGGCATCTTTTATTTTGTGCACATTGGCATCTTTTTATCAGAAGGTTTATTAAGACTAAGATACATCGTAAACGTAACTTTCTATCTGGTTCTATTGCAGGATTTGGGTCAGCCAATCCCAGACCAGTTGGCCTTAGGGGCTAGGTGTCAAGCACCCCTTGGAACTTACTCTCCCAAACCAGAAAGGCTACATAGATATATCCTAATCCCATCTGTACCAGTAGGACATGGCTTTCTATCTGGTTCTATAGCAGGATTTGGGTCAGCCAAGCCTAGACCAATTGATCTTAGGGGCTAGGTATCGAGTACCCCTTGGGACTTAATCTCCCAAACCAGATAGGCCACAGGCACAAACTTTCAAACCTAATTTATTTTTTTATTTTTTATTTATTTTTTTATTTTTTTAATTGCATCTCAATCACTTGGTTATAAAACTTTGTGCTTCCCTCATATTTTCATTTCCATTCTTCATTCTGACAATTAGGCTTTGTGAGCATCGTATTCTATATAAGTCTAGATTTACACAATTTTGCGCATATATCAAAATTTCATTCATGTTTTGCTGACCTTTCGATTTATTTCAGAAGCGAAAGTTGAAGTAAATAAAACTCAGATATCACAAAACTACTTGTAAAATCATCTTTAGCACACATTTAATTCATTGAATGAAAATTGAAAATTTTCATCTCATTGAATTAAATTTGTTGAGATTCAAATTTTCAAAGCAGTAGAAATGAAACATAATGCAATGTTACCTTTCACCACTTGTTTCTTGAATTGAAAGATGTGGCAGTTAAGGATATCACCTGATAAGTATGAGTTCTAAACTGATTTGTTTAGAAGTCTTAGTCTTTGAAGTACGGGTCCTGAACTGAATTGTTCAGAAGCCATTAACTGTGAAATCCGGGTTCTAAACTGATGTGTTTAGAAACCAATTCTCTTTACTCCCCCTTAATGGCACAAGTAATCTTCTTCCGAGAGTTCAACGCTTTGCTTCTAAATCTGCAAAAACAGATTAAGTAGATTTTGGTACCCAACGTGTCTTGGGTCCTGGCTTGTTAAGCGGAGCTCTATAAGAAGAAAAACGATAAGTACCGTACCAATATTGAGCATCATTATTTTTAATAAAATCATTAGTTCCACAATAAGAACAGCAAAAATTCTTTTGTGCTACCCTGATTAAATGATTTGCGGAATATAATGAATCAGGTTTAGCAAAAGATTTACCTTTCAGGTTAGTGTTCTTGTTGGGAAGAGATAATTTTGGTACATCTTTTTCAGGAAACGCACCTTTAACTCTCCATTGCATGTTGACTTTCTTATATGTAGGAAGATCAGCAGATTGAAATTTGGAAGAATTATCCACTAAATGATCATAAAATAGATTAGAAGGACGAATCGGACATTCTGAATAGTTTTTGGATTTGTTAAGTGACTTGACTTTGTAAGATAAGTCATTCCGTTCCTTGGTCACCAAATCAAGCTTTTTCTGAATGTCAGACTTAACCCTCTTCTCTATCATAATATCAGTTGATAACACTGCCAAATTCTTTGTTAGCTTTCGTATTTCTTGCTGAAATATCTTCCTTTCAACAGAAAATTCATCTTTAACGCTCCTGGCCTGAAAGTCAGCTTTCTTTCTCTTTTCTAGTTCATGTCTTTCTATATCCAATTCCTTTTGAAGCTCGGATATCTTCTTTGACAATTTCACATTCTTCGCTTCAAAGTCTTTGCTCTTATTTTCATTCTCAACCCTTTCCTTCTCCAATTTTTCTTTTTCAAGAAATAAAACTTCTCAAAATCTGAATTTTGTGTGAAACGTTTTCTGCATCTAAGTTCAAGAGCTTTCTTTTCTTCTTTCTCTTTCTTCTCCGTTTTTAATGCCTGTTCAAGTTCAGAAGCTTTCTGAGAAATAGAAACTCTTTCTTTTCTGTGGTTTTCTCTTTCCTCCTTTAGTAACTTTTCTGTGTCATACAATCTCTTTGTAAGCTCTATAACCTTTTTCTTGAGTTCTTCATTTTCAGCATCTGAAGATTTCTGTTCCGCATCCTCTTTTTCAGCTTTCTTTTCTTCTTCCTTTCTCTTAAAAGCAACTTCAGATCCAAGCATTTGTTTTGATAACTCGTTCCACATCTGCATTGGGTTAATTTTGAAACATTCAACACGGTTGTAGATATGTTGCGGAAGTTTGTGAATTGCGAAGATCAAGTTGGATGAAGCTTCCTTGTCGGTTTTCATTCTTTTAATCTCATCTTCTGTAAAATCATTCTCCATTTTATTTCTGCTCATTGGACCTTCGGAGAAAGATTTTATCATATTTTCACCATTTTCTCTACTTGAAATAAAGTCGATGAACGCAACAGTCCATTGTTCAAAAGCTAAGTCTTTGATCAGCACCGGAGGTAGATTCACGATTGAGAATTTAATCTGAAAAATTCAAACAATTAACAATTAGTAAAACTCGAAAAATTTTCTAAGTTTGAAACGCGCTAAAGAGGGTAGCGCAAATGTCGAAATGCGCCAAAGATGGTGGCGCAAAATGGAAAATGCGCCAAAGAAGGTGGCGCAATCTGAACTTAGAAAAAAATCGAAATTCTGAAACTTCCAAATGCGCTATAGGCAGTAGCGCAAAGTGTCAAAAGTCGCTTCAAGTGTGGCGTGATTCTCACTTGACAGATGCAAATGAGACAAGTACTGTGGGTGGTGCAAATTCTGGCGCAAAGTAATATGAACTGGCGCAATGTTCAGATCTGGCGCAATATTCACTAAATCGATCAAAAACGCACTGAAACTCAAAATTAATGATTCTAACTGATACAGATGTGTTCGAAAATGAATTCCTAGCACAAGATCTTCAAGAAACTTCGTCTGAAAACCTCTGAAAACTCGTCTGAATCGATCAAGCAGAAGAAAAAATCGCACAGTTCAGAAAACCACAAATCCTTCAAATTGAAGATCCAAAACTCTGAATTAGCTCTTGATTCGTGAATGAAAGATGTTCTATACACAAAACCGAATCCAAAGAACCAAAACTCGAACAAATTCGATCAAAAATCACCAAAATTTGATAAAAATCTAAGAAAAACGAGATTTTCTTGAAAAAATCAAGAAAATCGATCAATTTCTCTTAAGAAATCACCAAATTCGAATGATTGATCAGTAGAAATCCTTCTCTAAATCTTGTTCCTGCTCTGATACCAATTGTTAATCCAAGATCACACAAGAATAGAGATAGAAATCTAGGGAGAGAAGTACGTCATCTATTACTCTCAATTATGAACTGTTAGCTACAAAAGCTTTACACATGGGTTTAAATACCCCTTGACTAGACAAAGTCAAACCTACACTTATTACACAAGCATTACATAATTAGCCTTGATTACAACATAAAAGTAGCATTAACATAGTTCATGACAACCACATACTTGTATTCATGATTTGATATGAAATCCTTCAATCATGATTTTTTGATGCAACATGAAGTTATCTACATATAAACATTATACTTTCAACAATTAGCTACTCAAATATTTCTCATTCATGATTCCTATGTTTATGCAACAAATAAAGAAGTTATTTTTTTTTGAAAAGCAAACCATTTCATTATCACAGAAAATACCAATACATAGAGTTCACTTACATATTGGTAAGAGGTATAAGCCTAAATGCAGGCTTGCAAGGAATAAACCATGCACTTACAACAGGAGCATCATAAACACTATACAACTTAAGACCAAAGACCAAAAGACCAAACGCCAAACTTAAGACCAAAAATAAGACCAAAATAAGACCAAACCGTGTTCTGTAATTGTACCCGATATGTGGAGAAAACAAAACTGCAGCCACAGACAACACTGCTGCTGAATCCAATCAGCTGTTGCTGACCCCAAACAGCTAGTGACTTCAGCCAATGTCGATACACGCCGTCTGCACCTTAACCTTAACACCAAAAAAGAAGGATCCCAACAGACCCAAGACTCGGATTACAAACGATCGAAACGCGCCCGGACGAACAAGACCCAAAACCGAGAGAACACCTCGCCATACAGTAAATCCCTCTGTTCCGAACTCCATAACAGTGACGCAACTTTTTTTGTCAAATACCCATAAGCTGTTATATATTATCCTTCATGTTGAAACTCTAAAATCTGCTTCAAAAAAATCATGAATGGTAGTCTTTTTTATGCATTTCCTTCAATAAATATTAAAAACCAACTACTGCAATAGTTTCTTCTACAAAGTTTGAAATTTTACCCCAAATCTAAAAACCCTAATCAATCATAGTGCCGGTGTACATTACCTTCCAAAGAATGCTCTGAATCTTTCCCAGACGTTGGAGGATCTGGTGATTGGTATCTTTTCTGTTGCTCCGATGAATTTTCCATTGTCACTTTTTGCTCTTCGTCTAGGTCGACTAACACAGGCTTATCGGCTGTGTTTTTGAAGTTAGAGAAGGAGGTCTTCAATCGTATCCTTTCGCTGGGTCTCCTAACTATTTATACAATCGCATCATCTTGATTAAAGTGGGAGAAGATTAATGAATCAAAATCATTTCAAGAAACTAGAATCGTACCTCTATTTGGATGCATGTTAACCTTTTTTAGATTTCTTCACTGCAAAAAACCCTCTGATGAATAATTTTGTTTCAAAACTTGATCGATTTTGGTTAATGGAAACCGTCCATATTTGATCGGCGTTATAACCGAAAATAGGAATCCCGGATTTACAGCGATATCTTTTCTGATGATTGGGACGTGTTGCATTTGACATTTTTACCCTCACACGGAGTAGACATTCATGAAAATAATTCCAAAATCACTAGTAATTACAATATTGCCACCGCTTTGTTAATGATCGTAGATTAAAAAAATCAAGGGTTGTGATTAGTTTGTATAGTTTGCATGAATGGTGTGGTTTGCAATTGATACCTCCCCTATATATATATATATATATATATATATATATATATATATAAATCTGTTGAGATGCTCTAACAAGGTCAAAGTTAAAACTTGCATTTAATTAAAATAAAGATTAAAACATGTACAACTAGGGCCAATGACGTGTAGCTCAGTTGGTAATGGGTGGAGGCATCTTTGTACAAAAAGCAGAAGGTCTCGAGTTCGAACCCAAGACACCCCCATAGCCACAACCGCTGAGTGAGCCGGGTATGCCCCCCACATTATGGATAGGCAGCCGACTGTGGGCCGGTTGGGATTGCCGGTATCAACCTTTTTGTAAAAAAAACATGTACAATTTGGCCCACAAATCTTTTGAACATTTGTTTCATATATATAGTTAATCACTTTCTAACACGATCATGTAAATAAATTTTAAATATTTCGATCATCAAACATAACATTTTAGGAAACTAAATACCACTCCTCCGTCTAAAATAAATGTCTACAATAGTTGTAAGAACATATAATTATTACACTTAAATTTTTTTTTATCATTAATTATAGATAGATATATTTCCTCTATCTCATAATAAAAGGTAAAATGGAAAATAAACATTTACCTTTGAAAATAGATTTTCTAGGACAAACTAAAATAGTAAGGTATACATTTATGTTGGGACAAATAGAGTAATATCTAATAGAAATCATACTCTTTCAACCCAAAATAAAATTCTTCCATGAAAAACACACACAATTTTTGGATTATATAATTATTAAATTTTTAAAGAACAAAAGGACAATTTACCCTAATTTATAGAGATTTTTTTTTCATCTTATAACTATGGGTAAAATGAGAACTTAGACATTTACTTTTGAAGGTCGATACTTATTTAAGATAAACTAGAGTAACAATGTGGACATTTATTTTAGGACGATGATTTGCAAATATTAAATATAAGAGTAAACTACGATTTTGTTCTTGCGGTTTGATGTTTATAACGATTTTCATCACTGGTCTTTAAAAACTGCTTTATTCGTCCCTATAGTTTCCGTATTGCTTTTGTTTTCGTCCTTGCATTTAACGTCGTTAACTCATCCAAAAAGTGATAGATTAAATTACATACTTGATCCTTGTGGTATACTAATTTCTACATATCTATTCTTAAATTACATAGTTTATATTTTAAACTTTGTCTTTCTTAATTATATTTAATAATTCTCTCTCTCTCTCTCTCTCTTACACACACACACACACACACACACACACACACATATATATATATATATATATATATGCATGAGATCATGTGAGAAATGTCATTTTTGGTAAAAAAAGTGTGAGAAATACTTTTAAACAAATACCCTCCCATGAATTGCGGCTTAGAAGAGAATTAATACGGTGCATCTCATCCTAGTGTTCATCCATTTAACTAAGCCCTTATAAAAAACAACTATTCCAAAGAACCGGTAATCTGAATAAAGCCATTATCGTCCTTGCCCCTCATTCTTCGAGAATCAGAAAAAGAAGGAATTAAGTCCTTTCACATTATCACGGAACAAGGGGATTGCCTAACCTAATGCGACACCGGGTTCGAACTGCAGGAGCCGTAGCATGCGGCGACTTATCATCCTTTTGCCACCGCAAGGCTGGCTAATCGTACGCAGCAGGCTCGAAGACCGTTGGTTGTGGACATCTTTGAGGATTGTTTACATGTTTTGCGTGAGTGTCATCCAACGGTTGATAACCACTTCTCACGTTTCTCATCACATTTGACACTTCTCACTCAAACCCAACCGTATATATATGAAAATAAAATTAGAATAAATGAAAATAAATTAGTATTTTTATCAGCTATTTTCTGCTATCTTATATTTGTCTTTATCACTTATCGAAAACTTATGGGCCTCCAAATTATCGAAAACTTTTTTATGCTGATGCCTCTGTTGTCGGTAGTGATGTGATAGTTATGTGATATTGATATGATTTTATTGTGATAATAATGTGATTTTGTGTGTGTGTGTGTATATATATATATAGATAAACGTGTGTGTGTTTAATTTAAATGTTAAACAAATTTGGTTAATTAATAGAAATAAATTTGAAATGAAACTATGAAAAAGTGGGAGTAAAGTGTAATTAATAAAAATAGCAACCGGTTGATATAAAAATAAAAGGGAAAATTGCATCAAAATGCAACCAACTATCATCTATTTTCTATTTTAGGAAACCAACTTTCAAAATTATCATTTCAAGGCCTGAGTAAAACTTTTTATTTATTTAAGGGTCTGGTTAACTTATTGAACTGGTAACTTGTAATTTTATATGACATGGCAAAATAATAATTTAAAAAAAATATTAGGTAGATATTATGTGGCCATGTCGTCGTCATCATCATCATCATCACCTTTAACCATCAAGAACCCTAAATCTATCAGTAAAATAAAACCTTAAAAATCAAATCCAAATCTCAAGAACACTCGAAGATAAACAATTTGTATAAACTCATGTAAAAAATTTATAATACAAATCTGATTCAAGTCTGGATTCCTAAAATCAAATCCATAAATAACTTAAATCAAACCCTAAAAAAAAAAGATAGATACAATTGCAGGAAAAGAAATATATACAAGGAAGAGAAAGAGATACAGTTGCAGGAAAAGAAAATCCTAAATGAGGTCTCCATTGGAGTCTGACGATTCAAGGTTTTCTAAAATCGATTTTCCCTTAACATCACTTTTAGGATGCAATACATATGGTAGATCTTTTACATGGAAATCCTTTACTTGGTGAATGTAAGCAAAGATGGTAGATTTGACGAAAAAAAATTCTTAATGATTTTATTTTATTATTAAAACTGTTGGTTTTAGGTTAGGGTTTAAATAATTTCTTAATGATTTTATTTTATTTTATTATTAAAACTGTTGGTTTTAACTTTTAAGATTTTTTATGTTGTCGTGTTTTGATTAATTAATCCATAACACAGGGACCAAATCTATAAAAATTTCCTCAACAAAATAAATGACGTGGCTTTTTTTTATCCACTAAGCATTTGTTTTTGTTTTGTATTATGCCACATCATCGAGAGGTAATCGGTTACCTGCTAAACAGTTAATTGGTAATGGAGACCCTTAAATAAATGAAAACTTTGTTTTAGACCTAAAATGATAGTTTTGAAAGTTTGTTCCTCAAAATAGGAATCAACTCAAAGTTGGTTCCATTTACATACAATTTTCCTAAAATAGAAATGTTTTTTTTTCCTCAAATTCTACTAGACTCCTTCCAATGACAATTTAAAATAAATAAAAAACTTTAATATATCAATAAAAAATAAAATATTTGTTTTAGGATATTTTAACTTACAACTTTGAAGAAAATATCATTACTTATCAATGATTTTAATAAAGTCATTTAATTATTTTATTGTTAAAGTTATAACCATTTTAAAAATTTAAAGTATAATTAATAGAAAAATAAACGTCTTGATACTTTAATTAATACTTATTTATTTATTGTTTTATCAAAGTTTTTATTTATTTATTTAAAAAATCGGTTAGTTGTTTTTACTAAAATCTATTTAAGAAATTGGATGGTTTAAAATGGAGAAAACAATAATGCACACAATGAACAAAGAAAGTCGATAATTGTGGATGTGATTATCAATTCATCATTAGTTTTTGATTTATCACATTATTATCACATCATTATCACAATACAATCGCTGCAGTATCATAGCAAAATTACATAAGAAGAATTTGATTTATCAAAACATTATCACAACAAAATTACATTATTGTCACAACATTATCGATAACGGATGCTCGACATAAAATAGTTTTCGATAATTTGGATGCCCATACGTTTTCGATAAGAGATAAAGACAAATATAAGATAACAAATAATTGTTGATAAACAATAAATTTATTTTCATTTATTCTGATTTTATTATGAGTTAGATTATTTGAAGGCCCAAAAGTGTTTTTACATTTTCGTAAAACAAAGGATGTTCTTGTTTGAACCTAATACACAGACACACATATATAGTTTAGTCCATCACTTTTTGGATGAATTAACGTTACATTTAAATGGCGTTCGAAGCGGGGACGAAAAACAGAAGTAAAATAGAAACCACAAGAATAAAAAAAAGCAATTTTGAAAAACCAGGGTTATAACGTTAAACAATTAACCCCAGGGACTAGGCATGGCAACAGGGCGGGTATGGGGCGGGGTTCCCCATCCCCGGCCCTGGTCCCGGTTTTTGATAACGACCCCCGGCCCCGGACGGGTACGGGGATTCCAATCCTGTCCCCGGTCAACTTTTGGTCAAGACCCGGTCAAGACCCGTCCCCGGTTTGTACCCGCTTCTGTAATAACCGTGTTCTATTTTGAAAAGATCTTGGTGTGGTGGGAGAAAACTTAAAGTTTATAGAGCAGGGACCAAATTTGTAATTTATGGGAGAAGGTGTAAAACCCTTATTTGAACTAAAAAACCCTAGGGAATCATTTTATCAATTGCGGCTGAGAGAGGGAAGGCATGGAAGAGAAGAATTCTTCTGCATTTCGCAAGTTGGAGAAGAAGACGTTAGTAATCTACAGATTTGAAGAGGAGTGGATTGGAGCTTGATTCTACATTGGTCCCATAGCAGGTAATCTCTTCTCCCTGAACCTTTGGTTAAGAAAACTTTGCTGAGTTTGAGTATTGGGGAGTTTTACTTAAAACTTAAAAGAAAGGTGTAAAAGGAATTAGTAATCATCATAAATGGATTTTAGTGTTAGAATATGCATCCTGTCGAGAAGAGAGCTTTCTAATCGGTCTAAAATGGACCAATCTCCTCGCATCGCCCTAAATGTTTTGCGAAGTTTTGGAATGAAACTTTTGGATCCGGAACTACATATTGGTTACGGAATTTGTGTTTGATGGGCTTAGGATCCGGAATCCCTTGGGATCCGGAATTGCCGTAGATCCGGAATCCTAGCAAGAGGATCTGGAATTTGTGTTCAGTTCATAGCGGATCCGGAATAAATATTAATGGGATCCGGAACTTGTCTAGAACCGGAACAAATCCGGTGATTGTTTGTTATGGGCCGAGATGTATCAACTGGACCGGAAGTTGGTGTGGCCCAACAGATCCGGAATGAACAAAACCAAAGGGGACCCGGAATGTTGGTGGATCCAGAACCGTATTCATGTGGATCCGGAAATAAACCACAAGATCCGAAATTCTGAACTGGATCCGGAACGTATGTCGGTGGGTCACGTGAATCCGGAATTTCTTTGGAGAATCCAGAAATTTGATTTAATGATTGTTGGGCCGTGGGCCTAGGTCCGGAATTTAGAATCAGGCCCGGTAATGTTATTTCATTTGGGCTCAGCATGAACTAAAATTAATTTATAGTCCAATACATATCTATGATCCAGTATTTTATTAAAATGGGCCGTAGTCCTAAATAGATTTTTGGGATCCGGTATTTAGTATGGTTACGAGGTCCGGTAATGTTTTAAAAAGCGATCTGTAGTTTGACTAAATTGTAGGAATCCATAATTTATATTTTGGGCCAGAAAGTGAAGTCCAGGGCACAAGTTTGGGTTAGAAATGAAACTTATCAAATATGTAATTGAGGGTACATCCGAAAGTAAGCTCGAATATAAATTATTAGATATTGATGTACATTTCCTAAATAATAGGTGTTCAACCTAGAGACCGAAAGTGTAAGTGAGAAGCTTTGAAGCGAGCAAGCCAGGTGAGTTTTTCTTGCTAAAATACGTGATTTTTACGTGTTTTCCAAAGAAAGTGATTGAGTAGAAATGCCATGTTATTTTACATGATTTTACTTGAATGAAAGATTAAATGTTTAAATGATTATGGTGTGTTTACAAACATGATTTGCTTACAAGCTTTTACGAACTACTCCATGAAAAGTTTGTTTTGTTGAAAGATGATTTAGCATGAAAGGAATGATTTATAAAGCTTTCACGTTCCGTGATTCATGATGACCTATGTGTATGTTATCTGAAGTCGGTCTGCATAGTGGGATCTGAATACCTCGGGATCCGACGATCCCTTGGGCATTTGTGATGAGCTTGTAGGAGGGAATTCATTTCCTTTCTACTCGGATAGATTTGTGATTAGCTTGTAGGAGGGAATTCGTTTCCTTCCTACTCGGATAGAGGGGAGTCGGCTTGGGCCCCAATCGCGGTTAGCTTATGTGATCCTTAAACACTGTGCAGTACCATGATTGAATGATTATGTGAAGAATGTTAATGTGTTTTATAAAATGATTTTATACTGTTGTTATATGCTGTTATAGAGGGAACTCACTAGACCCTTTTGGTCTAACCCTCTCTTTTCAAAACTAAACCATTTTCAGGTAAGCAAATAGTAGGAGGCTCAAGTAAGTGAGCAAGAGCAGGAGCAAGTGTGCAGAGGGGGGTAAGGTATTGTTTGCTATGTCAATGCTGAAGGCAGATGCTATCTTTTGGTGGGATGTTGAGACGGGTGGTAAGGGTTCAGAGGTAGCAAAGACGACTCCATGGGAAACGTCCACTAGGAGGTTCAAGGCTCAGTTTTGCCCGTTGGCGGTAGTAAAGAAGTTGGAAGAGGAGTTTCTGGGACTTGAGCAAGGGTCGATGATAGTGCAAGAGTACACCTCTAAGTTCATCGAGAAGGCACGATTCGCGAAGATACATGTGCCTACCGAGGAAAGGCGTGTTGAAAGGTATGTCTGGGGACTGGAGAGCAGTGTGTGGGAGCTTCTGCAAAATCGTGGCCCCGTGACCTTTCAAGCGTCGGTCGACATGGCAGAGTTAATCGAGAAAGAGAAGAATCGACAAATGTCAAAGTGGGAAGGACCTGTTCGGGATGTGAGAAGGTCCAAGGTCTCTAAGCTCGAGCTGCGGGTAGGACCGAGGTTCGGTGAGAGACCATGTGGAAAGTGTAACAAAGTGCATCGTGGAGAGTGTTCCTTTGAACCTGATGGATGTTTCAAGTGTGGGAAGTTGGACACATAGCGCAAGAGTGTCCTAACCCGAGGGCTTGCTATTTGTGTGGTTCTCCAGATCATATCAAACATGATTGTCCGCAGTTGAGGAAGGGATCTTCAGTTGGTTTTGGTAGGAGTCAAGGAGGAAGGAGCGGGGAAAGGAAAGTTGTAAGATCCCACATTGGTTGGGGAGGGGAACAAAGGTTTCCTTATAAGGGACTTGATACCTCCTCTATCAGACGCGTTTTAAAACCGTGAGTCCAGGTGTGTGGACAAAGCGGACAATATCTGGTACGGTTGGCCTGGGTTGTTACAGATGGTATCAGATCCGGGAACCGGACCGGTGTGCCAGCGAGGACGCTGGGCTCCCTAGGGGGGTGGATTGTAAGATCCCACATTGGTTGGGGAGGGGAACAAAGGTTGCCTTATAAGGGACTTGATACCTCCTCTATCAGACGCGTTTTAAAACCGTGAGTCCAGGTGTGTGGACAAAGCGTACAATATCTGGTACGGTTGGCCTGGGTTGTTACGGATGTGTGTAACACCTTAGGCATATCCCACATCCTTTAGAGGGCAGGAGAGATGCTGGGTATATTAGTAAACCTTGGCCTTACCAGACACAACGCGTTTTGGGGCCACAAGCATGCGGGTTCCTTGGGAACTCTGTGGTTAAGCGTGCTTGGGTGGGAGTAGTACCAGGATGGGTGACCTCCTGGGAAGTCCTTGCGAAGTCCTTGCCAGGTCGCCAAGAACAAAGCCGTGAGCCAGTGGGGCAAAGCGGACAATATTGTGTCGTGGTAAGCGGGGTGGTACAAATGGTATCAGAGCCACTCCTGTGCCGTTCGGGATGGTGGGGCAAACCTCATCGAGGACGATGAGTCCCTAAGGGGGGGGGGGGTGTGTAACACCTTAGGCATATCCCACATCCTTTAGAGGGCAGGAGAGATGCTGAGTATATTAGTAAACCATGGCCTTACCAGACACAACGCGTTTTGGGGCCACAAGCATGCGGGTTCCTTGGGAACTCTGTGGTTAAGCGTGCTTGGGTGGGAGTAGTACCAGGATGGGTGACCTCCTGGGAAGTCCTTGCGAAGTCCTTGCCAGGTCGCCAAGAACAAAGCCGTGAGCCAGTGGGGCAAAGCGGACAATATTGTGTCGTGGTAAGCGGGGTGTTACAAAAGTGGAGCTAGCTCGAGCGAAAGCTAGGGCTTTTCATATGTCGGCGGAGGAGGCGATTGAGGTACCGGATGTGGTGACATGTACTTTTCTTGTTAATTCGAAATTTGCTAAAGTGTTATTTGACTTGGGTGCAAACCGTTCGTTTGTATCGCCAGTCTTTGCTCGGTGTCTGCACGTTAAACCTAAGCGGCTAGAGTGTGGTTTTGAAGTAGAGATTGCGGATGATAGTCGAGTCTTGGTGGGGGAGGTGTATGAGGGGTGTAGTATCGAAGTAGAGGGTCACACTTTTCCCTTGCGTTTATATCCAATGGGTATGGGAGAGTTTGACATTGTTGTGGGGATGGATTGGTTGGATAGTAATAGTGGTAGCATTGTGTGCAATTAGAAGATGATCCGTATCACATTGCCAGATAAGTCTGAAGTCGTAATCTATGGGGATAGGCATGAGCTAAAGTCCTGCCTTATCTCGATGATGAAGGCGAGGCATTGTTTGGAAAAGGGGTGTCAGGGGTTTCTAGCGTATGTGCTAGACGCTAAGAAAACAAAGAGGGGAATAGAAGATGTTCCTGTGGTGAGTGAGTTCTCGTAGGTATTTCCGGATGACCTGACGGGTTTACCCCTCGATCGTCAAGTCGGGTTTAGGATTGAATTGATGCCTGGCGCGACACCAATAGCGCGTGCACCGTACCGGTTGGCACCGACGGAGATGAAGGAAATGATGACGCAATTGCAGGAGTTGCTGGACAAGGGATTCATACGCCCTAGTTCATCACCCTGGGGAGCGCCGGTACTTTTCGTCAAGAAGAAAGATGGGTCTATGCGAATGTGCATAGATTATCGCGAGCTTAACAAAGTGACCGTTAAGAATAAGTACCCGCTTCCGAGGATCGACGATCTGTTTGACCAGTGGCAAGAGGCGAGCTTTTTCTCGAAGATAGATTTGAGATCCGGTTATCACCAGCTGAAGGTGTGTTGGTCCCGAAGGCCTATACAAGTTTGTAGAATGGGGGGGGGGGGGGGGGTTGAATAAAAACACACAGATTTTACTTTTCTAAATTGTTTATTGATAAATCATTAACAATTTACAGCTTGTTGCGGAAACAAGATTAAGGAAAAACCTAAATCTAAACAAGTTGGAACACAAAGGTTTCTTGCACTAAGAGAGATAAGGAAATTACTAATAATAACCTATCTTGAGATAAGAGATTGAACTTGTCCAGAGTTAGCAAGTTACTTCAAATGAAGTGGGTTCATCTCTTTATATACTGCATGCATTTAATGCAAGTCAGTATACACTTTACACGTGTCATCAGCTGGTTGGTTGCATGTCATTGACCTTGGTTGACAACCTTAGTAGCCGCATGGATGAACAGTGTAGTATTAGAGTGGTTGTACGATTTCAGACAGTCGGAGGTTCTTTTCTGACATTTCGTACGGAGTCGTGCAAGGGAGGTTAAGACAAAAGTACTTTGTACGGAGGACTTCATGATCAGCTTTCGTTGATTTAGCGATTATCATTTTCTATTCAACGAATGATAAAGTTCAGCGATAGCTGAAGTCTTGTACTTGATACTTCACGTTGAGTGGACAAATCTGAGTCTTCGCTGATCCGCATCAGTTCATTAGGAGACTTGTCGCTGGTTCTTGAGCTTGATCTTCGACTTCAGCGTAGAACCTTTGTTGACGTGAAACTTGTGTTCAGGGATCATAAGTAAACAACTAACTTATCAGCGATCATCATAATGACTGAACAGACTCAGAGCATTTATGACGAACAGTTTCGCTGAATGTTTAACTTAAAGAGCGAGAGTTCCTATCAGCGGTACTGGAAGATCTTAGTACTTATCAGCGATAGTGAAACTCTGATACATATTGTTTACTTACAATTTTCACTAAGTATATAAGAGAGGGTCATTATCAAATCACTAAGGGGTTGGATCAACAATCTCCCCCTATTTGATTATGACATAGCAACAAAGAAAATTGCTATTTAATGAAAACATAAGGATAAAAAGAACTCATAAAATATTTGTCCCTTTTACTGTTTTCTGGGATCTTTTCAGTACTGATGGAGTAAAGTACATTCGCTGAAATCTTTCTTTAAAACTTTGAATCAGGTTACAAAGAGAAATGGTGTTGATCCAAACCCTCAGTGATTTGATAATGACCCTCTTTTAAATACTTAGTGAAAATTGTAAGTAAACAATATGTATCAGAGTTTCACTATCGCTGATAAGTACTAAGATCTTCCAGTACCGCTGATAGGAACTCTCGCTTTTTAAGTTAAACATTCAGCGAAACTGTTCACCATAAATGCTCTGAGTCTGTTCAGTCATTATGATGATCGCTGATAAGTTAGTTGTTTATTTATGATCCCTGAAGACAAGTTTCACGTCAACAAAGGTTCTACGCTGAAGTCGAAGATCAAGCTCAAGAACCAGCGACAAGTCTCCTAATGAACTGATGCGGATCAGCGAAGACTCAGATTTGTCCACTCAACGTGAAGTATCAAGTACAAGACTTCAGCTATTGCTGAACTTTATCATCTGCTGAATAGTAAATGATAATCGCTGAATCAACGAAAGCTGATCATGAAGTCCTCCGTACAAAGTACTTTTGTCTTAACCACCCTTGCACGACTCCGTACGAAATGTCAGAAAAGAACCTCCGACTGTCTGAAATCGTACAACCACTCTGATACTACACTGTTCATCCATGCGGCTACTAAGGTTGTCAACAAAGGTCAATGACATGCAACCAACCAGCTGATGACACGTGTAAAGTATATACTGACTTGCATTAAATGCATGCAGTATATAAAGAGATGAACTCACTTCATTTTGAAGTAACTTGCTAACTCTGGACAAGTTCATATCTCTTATCTCAAGATAGGTTATTATTAGTAATTTCCTTATCTTTCTTAGTGCAAGAAACCTTAGTGTTCCAACTTGTTTAGATTTAGGTTTATCCTTAATCTTGTCTCCGCAACAAGCTGTAAATTGTTAATGATTTATCAATAAACAATTTAGAAAAGTAAAATCTGTGTTTGTATTCAACCCCCCCCTTCTACAAACTTGTATAGGCCTTCGGGACCAACAAGTGGTATCAGAGCAGATTTGTTTAATCTCATAAACAAGATCTAATCTAAGATATTTCTCTTCCTTGCTATTATCTGAAAATGGCCAACACAAACACACATTATATAGACAATGGTTCTCTTGCAAAACCCCCTAGATTTTCCAGAGACAACTTCAACTTGTGGAAAAATAGGATGACACTCTTCTTAGAAGGTGTAGACCCTACTACGACTTACTATCTTGAAAACGGACCACACATCCCTGTAACAATTGATCCTTTAGTTCCAGCCACTGCAACTAGAGCTGCTATTCCAGAAAGGCTGATTCCAAAGGAAATACACATGTGGACCGATGAAGATAAGAAGAAAGTGGCTATAGATACAAAAGCCAGATCCATACTATCCATGGCCCTTCCTGACGAAGTCTACCATTCCGTCATGAACCTGAAGTCATCAAAAGCCATGTGGGACACAATATGTGTTCAGTATGAAGGAACGTCTGAAGTCCAGGACTCAAGAAAGATCAACCTGGTAAGACAATACGAAAGCTTCATTTCTGGTAAGAATGAAACTCTCTCTGAAGTTCACCAACGTTTTAATTGTTTAATTATAGATCTAAAAACTGTTGGTAAGGAATATTCTAACTTTGAAGTGCTGACAAAGCTTCTAGAATGTTTACCTGAAAGCTGGGACAATTATTCCATGTGTCTCAAGCTGTCAAAGGATCTTAAATCAATGACCCTTTCAACCTTATATGGTACATTGCTGAATCATGAGCAATCTAGCCATCTTAAGAAGAATCTTGTAAAAGATTCCAAAAGCACTCCTGTTGCTTTAATCTCAGAAGAACCTTCTACTCAGCGACCCTCGGTCACTATCACTGAGTTAGAAAGTAACTCTGAAAGGTCATCAGACTCTGATTCTTCAGATGATGATGAATCCTTGGCTCTCCTAACTAAAAAGTTCAGGAGATTCGCCAAGAAGAAAATGTTTAGAAAGAACAAACCTCTTTCCATAACTGACAAGCCTAAATCATCAGCTTTTGTTGATAAGGCTACTGCTACTTGTTTCAACTGCGAAAAGACAGGTCATTTCTCTAATGAGTGCAGGTCAAAGAAAGTCATAAGACCTTCAGCTTTCTCAAAGAAAAACTTTGTTCCAAGGAATAAAGATGACAAATACTCAAAGCTGAAGGAGAAGTATGCAAAGCTGAAAAGTTTTAAGAAGAAAGGAAAAGGCATGATGGCTGACTATGATTGGGCTGCTTCTGATGAAGAAGCATCATCATCTGACTCTGAAGATGATGAAGCAAATCAATGTCTCATGGCCAAGATTGAAGAAGAGGAAGAAAGTTCAGACATTCCCTCCACTTCAACATCTGCCATTCAGGTATCACCTTCTTTCTTTACCAATATTGCAAATATTGATGAAGCTGATAGTCTCCGTAAGATCGATCTCTTGACTAGAAGTTTATACGAAGCCATGAACGGCAAAACTGTGGTTGAAAACCAAAATCTTGATCTCGCTGAAAAGCTTAAAAACTGCCACCTTCAAATAGAAAAGCTTTCTAAAATTGAAGATGATTTTAAAGATCAAGTCTATTTAAATCAGCTAGTCAAAATCGAACGAGCAGAAGCTATCGCTGCATTAAAAGCTGAACAAGCTACTGTTGAAGGATGGTGTAATTCTTCAACAAAGATCACTGAGATAATTAAGGCTCAGATTCCTCTGAGTGATAAACGTGGTCTGGGTTATAAATATGATACTCCAAAACCAACCACTGAACGTTCAATGCTTAAATTTGGAACGTTCGTATCCTCAGTCGCTGACACTTCATCATCTCAGTGCTCCTCGTCCATTACACCAATCCCTGAGGAAACTCCTACCTCCTCAAAAGGTAAGGAGAAAATGGTTTATTCAAAACCTACCTCTGTCTCTAAAGACAAAGGTAAATGAATTGTTATTTATCAAAATCCTCAGAAGGGTACCTTAGTACCAAAGCTGAATGCTTCTAAAGCCTCAGTGACCAACCCCTCTGGATCTAGAAAGCTGATCTCTGGATCCATTCAGCGATCTACTCCTAGACTCAGAGTGGATGTCCTTGGTAAGAAATCTGAAGAACTGAATGTTCGTCCCATTTCTAAAGCAAATAGCTTACTTGGTGTTGGCACTTCTAATTCAAAATTAAAAGCTCAGCATACAAGTGGTCCTAGAACTATTTTTAGTTATAGGAAATGTTATCACTGTGGACTTACTGATCATATTGCTAGTAAGTGCCCCACAGCCACCAAAGCTGAAAAAATAGCTAAGGTGAAGATTGCCCCCAAGGCAAAGAGGACCAACACCGATGCAAATCAGGTCAAGGTGACTCCTACCATTGAGGTTAAGAAATTAACCAAAGTGAAGAAAGACAAAGCTGAATCTTCAAATGCTGCGAAGACCGCTGAACCTTCCATTCCAACTACTTCCACTGACAAACGTGTATACATGGTTAAGTGGGTACCTAAGAAAAACTAATCTTCCTTTGTATTGCAGGTTAAGAAGGGTATCTGGTATCTCGTTAGCGGATGCTCTAGGCACATGACTGGAAAGAAAAACCTGCTCGCTGAATACAAGGAAAAGAAGGGTCCCTCTGTGACTTTCGGTGGAAATGGAAAAGGACACACCCGAGGGTATGGTGTACTTTAGAATGGTACAACCTCCTTCAGAAGAGTCGCATATGTTGAAGGGCTGAAGCATAATCTTCTGAGCATCAGTCAGCTTTGCGACATGGATAACAAAGTGATTTTCACTAAGGAATCCTGCTTTGTCTCTGACAAAAAGGAGAAGATAGCTCTCAGCGGTTATCGTTTGGAAAATGTTTATGTAATAAACATGGACTCAACAACCACTGATAACTCCTGTTTCTTCTCAAAGGCATCTTCTGATGTTAACTGGCAATGGCACAAGAGGCTCTCACATCTAAATTTCAAGACACTGAATACTCTTTCCTCCAAAGAGTTAGTCACTGGTCTACCTCAGCATTCATACGCCAAAGAGTCTTTATGTTCAGCGTGTGAAAAAGGGAAGCAGACCAAGGCAAGCTTCAAGTCAAAGCAAGTCTCCTCAGTGTCATCTCCTCTACAACTACTCCATATGGATTTGTTTGGCCCCGTTAACAAACAATCCATCGCTGGAAAGAAATATACGCTGGTCATTGTTGATGAATTCTCTCGTTACACATGGGTAATGTTTCTCTGTTCTAAGAGTGACACCCCTGAAGAACTCATCACCTTTGTTCGGAAGATGGAAACTCTGAACAATATGACTGTTCGCTCAATAAGGAGTGATCATGGAACTGAATTCAAAAACAGTTCTCTTGATTCCTTCCTTGAGAGTAAGGGTATTTCTCACAACTTTTCGTCAGTGAGAACACCGCAACAAAATGGAGTCGCTGAAAGAAGAAATAGAACAATTATTGAAGCTGCACGTTCAATGCTCAGCGATTCTCACCTGCCTACTCAGTTTTGGGCAGAAGCTGTCAACACTGCTTGCTTTACGCAAAACAGGTCGCTGATAGTTAAAAGATTCAAAAAGACAGCCTATGAACTCCTTCATGGGAGAAAGCCTTCAATCAGCTTTCTTCACATCTTTGGATGTCAGTGTTTCATACTGAACAACAGAGATGCCCTTGGAAAGTTTGATCCTAAGGCTGATGATGGAATCTTTCTTGGATACTCCTCAGTCTCCAAATCCTTCAGAGTCTTCAACCGTAGAAGACAAACTGTAGAAGAAACTATTCACGTCACGTTTGACGAATCCCGTTCAGCGAACTCTAAACCGTCCGCTGATACTGAAGAACTGAATCAATGGATGTTTTCTCATCTTGGTGATTCAGAAGAAGTTCCCACTCCTCATGCTCACACCGTAGAAAATGATGGTCCTCCTATCATTCCAGATATGCAGAATAGTGAAGCTGAAACATCTTGGGTCTCAGCTGTGCCTATAAACACTATACCTGCAGTTGATCCAAATGTCTCAGAAATTCCGTCTATTTCTCAGCAATCAGTGAATGAAGTGACAAATGCAAACATTCCTCTCTTAGCTGATAATCCAGAAGTAGCTGAAGCCTCATCTTCAGTTTCTCCAGTTCAGACTGAATCAGCGACGTATGCTCCGACTCAGCGATGGACTGTAAATCACCCAATCGATCAAATTCTTGGTGATCCCAACGCTGGTATTCAGACTCGTAGAAGTGCAGGTAATATTTGTTTATTTGTTAAATTTATTTCTCTAACTGAACCAAAGAAAATAGATGATGCCCTCAGAGATCCAAACTGGGTCAGCGCTATGCAAGAAGAGCTGACTGAATTCGAAAGAAACAAAGTTTGGAAACTCGTTCGTAGACCAACTGACAAAACGGTGATAGGCACAAAATGGGTCTATCGAAACAAGTTGGACGAACATGGTACTGTAACTCGCAACAAAGCTCGTCTTGTTGCTCAGGGATACAGACAAGAGGAAGGCATAGATTATGACGAAACTTTTGCTCCAGTAGCAAGACTCGAATCTATTCGTCTTTTCTTAGCATATGCTGTACACAAAAACTTCACTGTACATCAGATGGATGTTAAGTCAGCGTTTCTGAATGGAAAGCTGAATGAAGAAGTGTATGTGGAACAACCTCCAGGATTCTCAGATCCTAAGCGTCCAGGTTATGTTTATAAACTGGACAAGGCACTTTATGGCTTAAAGCAAGCTCCTCGTGCATGGTATGATACTCTCTCTACTTATCTCAATATTGAACAATTTGAGAGAGGTAAGATTGACAAAACTCTATTTTTTAGAAAAGTGAAAGGTCATATCATTTTAGTTCAAATATATGTTGATGACATTATATTTGGTTCTACTAACCCTGAGCTTTGTACTCGTTTCGCTGATAGAATGAAAGATGAGTATAAAATGAGCATGATGGGTGAACTAACATATTTCCTTGGTCTTCAGATTAAGCAAACTGAAAAAGGAACTTTCATTAATCAGGGAAAATATGTTAAAGATATGTTGAAGAAATTCGACTTAACTGAAAGTTCAGCTATGAAAACCCCTATGGCACCTCCGCTGACACTTGATAAGGACACAAAAGGTGTTCCTGTCAATGTCACGCTATACCGTGGGATGATCGGCTCACTATTGTATCTTACAGCTAGCCGACCCGATATTATGTTTGCAACATGCTTGTGTGCACGATATCAAGCTGAACCTAAGATATCTCATATGAAAGTTGTAAAGCGAATCTTTCGATATCTTAAGGGTACAGCGAATCTAGGCCTTTGGTATCCCAAAGACTCAGGATTCGATCTAACCGCCTATTCAGACAGTGATTTTGCAGGTTGCAAAATGGATAGGAAAAGCACCACAAGAGGATGTCAGCTCCTGGGTGGAAAGCTGGTAAGTTGGACAAGTAAGAAGCAAAACTCAGTGTCCACTTCCACAGCTGAAGCTGAATATGTAGCCGCTGGAAGCTGTTGTTCTCAAGTCTTGTGGATGAGAAATCAGCTACTAGACTATGATCTTCAGCTCTCCAAAATTCCAATCTATTGCGACAGCACAAGTGCCATCGCTATAGCAAACAATCCAGTGCTACACTCAAAGACAAAACACATAGAAATCAGATATCATTTTATCACAGATCATGTGATGAATGGTGATATAGAACTTCATTTTATCCCAACTGATTATCAGTTAGCTGATTTATTTACCAAACCTCTTGATGAGACAAGATTCAACTTTCTCATCAGCGAGCTTGGAATGCTGAACTTTGAAGGGTAAAATCTTCAGCGGTTCACATTAATCAGCGAAAGGATAAAATCAACTCGTATAACCTATTCAATCATCTTCTCTCTGAATAAACTTGGTTAAACTGATATCCAGGTATGTTTTCTCTCTCTGACAAACGCATGAAAATGCAAGATTTCAAAAACAAATGCATCGCTGAATATCTCTTCCTTAACAGCGATATTTTGAAAGTTCTTAAAACCTTCACTGATATCTTCTATTCAGTGCTTCATGTTTTTCAAAAGAGTCCCTGAGTTTTTCAAAACCTCAGAGACAACCTAAAAGAATGTGAAAGGACAGTTGTGACGTCATTGCAACGGATAACACCAGGCACGATTTCTTTCTGACACACGTTTGCACGTTTCGCTCAAACTTCCAATCAAATGCAAACACGTGTCCGTGTCATGATGAAAACCTTTTCCCGCTCAAGGTTTTCTCTCTCTAAAACTCCCTATATAAACAACTCTTGGTTTATATTTGTCTTTTACGCGAACATTCTTCCTCCGCAAGAAAGAAATTACTGTTGCATTTGTGCTCTCAAATCTTCAAAGAACTGTTCATCATCTTCTTCATCAAAACTTCAAGGTTAATATGTTCTTATTGTTCAAATGCAGATAACTTGTTTCTGATCTTATCTTTGTTTTAAACAAGATCAAAAAAAGAACTTCAAAATAAAATCATTTTCTTTCATGGTTTTATGAACACAACCATTTCATGGTTGTTCTTCAAGTTTTAAATCTAAATCTTAAACTTGTTCTTCATTCGTATCCAGTTTTTTTTGAAACTGGAATACAAGAATTTATGGGTTTTACATTTCGTTTCAAAATCATGAAAAACCCTAATCTTCATTAAGACATTTATGTCTGAATGAAATGGACAAAATTCGAACAATCTTAATGGAAATTCTTTCCATACTAAGACAATTCTTATTTGTTAACATCTTTGGTTGAACTGATAATACAGAGAAATGGCATCTTCAAAGATCAATGTCACCGCTGAGTCCATCTCCGCTGACTCTGAGGAAGTTGACATCATCAAAGCCCCTCAGGTTAAGTTCAAGCTGGATCAACTAGATTGGACTAAGGTCAACAACCTCTCTGCGCTTCTCGAGTTTCCTCCTCGAAAGCAAGTCACACATCTGGATGATGCTGTGAATTTCCTGAAACACTGCTGCATTTCAACAGCCCTGACCATCACTCCTCCCGCAAGTCAGCTACTACTATCCCAGTTCTGGTACTCTGCCAGACACACTCAGCTACCCTCCGCCAAAGATGCATCCAAAACCATCGATTGCATACTCAGTGATACTGAGTATGGTACAATTAAGATAACCCCCGCTATCATACGAAAAGCCCTGATCTTTCCCAATGCCACCAAAGAAAAACCCTTCGTTCCATTCCCTGACCATAAGAAGCAAGCTGACAGAGATGCCATCATTGCTTTTCTCGACACAATGGGTTACATCTGGGACATTGGAAGGGACAAGAAGCCCGAGAAGAAGCTGACGCTGGTAAAGAAGTCCAAAATGCCCAGCGAGATGAATTTCATCTTCGCTCACCTGATCAGCTGCATGAAAGCGAAGTCCGGCTCTTCTGATCAAGCCGCACAACCTACGCAAGCTATGGGATACGCACTGCTGAAAGGTCTAAACATTGACTGGGCCTCTATTATATATGATGACCTAGTACAACGCGTGGATTCTGCCGCTGACCGACCAGCATGGGTTCCTTACCCAAGATTCATCAGCGCCATCTTCCAATATGGCCTGAAGGACAGCTATCCTGAAGAGGGTGACCTGAAACTTTCTCAGGTTGGCCCTAAGGTGCTCGATTTCAAACCTGTCGCCAACGAGGTACGTCTCTCTACTCTTCTCACTCTTCTAAATTCTCCGCTTTCTGTGGCTCCTTTAGCGACAATACCCATCGCTGATACCAAGGCCACAAAACCCTCTCCTTCTAAGAACAGGAAACTCTCTACTACCCCTCTTGATTCTGAAAGGATCAAGAAAACCAAGGAGCAACCCTAGCAATTCCATGCTGAAGACTCCTCAGCTCATTCTGACGAGCTGAAGGAAAGTTCCGTGGTACGCTCTGCCACACCCGTTCAAGCCATCCCTCCAATCCAGACTTCAGCGTCTCCAAACGCTGAGGTTAGAAACTTGGAACCTAACCAACCTTCTTCAGTCTCTCAAAAGACTGATGAAGTAGTTCTCAGCGAATCCAACGCTGAACTCGCAACCCGAACCCCATTCTTATCCTTCGCTCCTCCCTCCACTTCTTTGGACACTCCTCCAGCTAACACTGGAGATGCCATCATTCCAGAAGCCACCGCTGAAGCTTCTCAACGAATGATGAAGACAGGACCTGCTGAGATCACCATACCTCACCGAACTTTTGAGGAAGACATGGAACATTACTCAGGAATCCGCAACTTTGACGATTTCGTCAATCCTCCTGCAGGTACAAATCAACCCATATACACTGTAACTAAACCTGAAACTTCTGAGCTTTCCTTTGTTCACAAGTACTTATGTGTTACATGTCCTAATTTGGGAGACATCAACGAGTCTCTGAAGTCCGTGGAAACTAAGCTGACGATCTCACCACCACACTCTCCAACAACTCTACAGCTGTAACAAACGCTGGAGAGAATCTGACGAAGCTGACTAGGGTGGTGGAGAAGAAGGCTTCCACAGATGACATTAAGGGCCTTGATAAGACGCTCATCGATTTTGCCAAGGTGCTCTCTGACATCTACACTGACTACACCAGCCTCAAAAACTCAGTTTCGACCGTGTCCATCGAAGTAACAACGCTGAAGACATCGGTTGGAAAACTCGAGGGTGATATGTCAGCGGTCAAGACCGACTTGGGCTCTGTAAAGACCGACGTTGGTTCTATGAAGACGATGATAGAGACGCTGGTCAACAAGGCAAATAATCCAGCTCCTGCTCCTGCCCCTATTTTGGAATCTTTCACAGCGGCGGATCGCACAGAGCTGAAGAAAATCACGCCTGCTATTTCTGGCCTAGAAGACAGAATAGCAAAGCTTGAAGGTTGTGTGAAAATCTCTGGCCCAGAAGATAGAGATAACACCAACGCTGAGTCTACTCATTCCTCCCCCAATCATGAGAAAGAGGGGGAGAAGAGCGCTGAACATTCCGGTGAGAAGAGCGCTGAAGATCTAAACAAAAGCGCTGAAGATCTGAACAAGAACGCTGAAGACCTTTCCCATGATGAATCTATCAGGGGAGAGAGGAATGAAGATCTGATCGCTGAAAAACCTCAGGGAGATGAAAACCCTGAGGGAACCGAGAAGCTCGCCTCTGTATCTGAGGTGGAGCAACTCGAAGAAGATGCTGAGGATTCCGAAGCAGAAGAAGATGAAGACATCGACATCCCTGAAGATGAACCATCCTCCTCTCCAAGGAAGGATGATGATGATGATGATGAAGATGACGATGATTTCTTTGTTGTCAAACCTGCTCCTCGAACCAAAGCTCTTAAAGGTATTTCAATAAAAGAACCTTCAGGGGAGAAGACAAAGACAAAGCCCTCAGCCTCTGGCGCTGAGAAAGGCAAAGGCCTCGCTGAAGATGAAAATCTGGCGATCTTGCTTGAAAAGCCGGTTTGTCAGGTACACTAAACTTTACTTATATTCCTTCCCTGAACATCTTTATACACAATCAGTTCTCTACTCCACAACCTCTCTACACATCCACATTCTTTTTCTATCTTTTCTACCCAAGTTCTTCTACCCAGTTCTTATTTGTAAGATCGCTGCGTTTCAGCTAGTCCTCTCCCCTGTTTGAGGATGTCGCTGAAGGTTCTACTACTGCGACTTCACAAATAAATCCAGCTGATGCTGATGAAATAATCCCAGTCTTAGATTTGATCTCTGAGACTGATGAACCAGAAGAACAACCTCTCTCTCACAGAAACATACCTTCCTCAGCTCCTCAAAAGCTGAGTAAAGAGGATCAAAAGAGAAAAGAGGAAATAATAAAGCGATTCGAGGATCAGCGAATCATTCTAAGGCGTGATCAACTGCCTTCAGTTCCTCCTAAGTTCAAAATTTCAAAAGCTGAATACAAGGAACACCTCAGAGCTGAACGCCTCATCGCTGAAAGAAAGGAAGCTGAAGAGAAAGACATAGAATACGCCATCAAGCTTACTCAAGAATCTGTCAAAGACCCCAAGCTGAAACGTGTTCCCATTCAAATCCAACGAAAGCTTTGGGAAGAAGCCCAGAAGATCGTGGAAAAGAAAACTGAAGTTTCTCGGACCACCCTGATCTGGTGTAAAGAGAAAATCCACTTCAGATATCGTTCAGCGAAGATCAACAAGGTATTCATCTCTGGAAGAACATCTATCGGAGTACCTATTGTTGACATCAAACTTTTCAGAGAAGATGGCCAATCCGAAGCCTTTCGCGCTGACACTGTAAAAAGGTATGGTCTCTCTGAATGGTTGGAGATGAGGTTAGCTATCCAATCGTCACAATCTAAGTACAAGGATCATTTCGAAAAGCTGATAAACAGACAGATCGACTTGATATCTTCTTGTGTGGACATTCCTCCTCTTCCTGATCTTAAGCCGAAAAGAAAAAGGGCCTCTCCAAAGAAGAAACGTCAAGATTCAAACTCAGGTCCTGTCATACGAAATGAAACTGGAATTGGTTTCTCTCGCGCTGAGGTGCTTGGTCCTGACCCTGATCTATCTGCCCTTGACATTTCTTTGCCACCATGTGAACTTTTCGTCCCTGGTAAAGTCATCAGTAATCCTTATGGAATATTCTTTCTCGACTACGACGGACGTAAATGTTTTCAACGGATCGCTGAGCTTCCAATCACTCCAATCGAACAACTCAGAGATCTCATCTACTGGTGTGACTTCAGAAAAGACATTCAGGCACGACACCTAAAACCCTTGATCTTTAAAGAAGCGCTGAACAAAAGAAAACAAGGCGTAACGGTTCCTGACTGGATGATCCCCACTGAAAAGACGACCCTTGATGAACTTCTCATTAAGGAAGAACCTTTTGAAAACTGATATAATCTCCTTTTTCTCTATTGTATCAGTTATCCTTCTGTACATGTAAATTATTTCGCTTGTACTTATAATCTTTCTGTTCTTCATTGTAACCTGATTCAATATTTTAAAAAAAGATTTCAGCGAACGTACTTTACTCCATCAGTACTGAAAAGATCCCAGAAAACAGTAAAAGGGACAAATATTTTATGAGTTCTTTTTATCCTTATGTTTTCATTAAATAGCAATTTTCTTTGTTGCTATGTCATAATCAAATAGGGGGAGATTGTTGATCCAAACCCTCAGTGATTTGATAATGACCCTCTCTTAAATACTTAGTGAAAATTGTAAGTAAACAATATGTATCAGAGTTTCACTATCGCTGATAAGTACTAAGATCTTCCAGTACCGCTGATAGGAACTCTCGCTTTTTAAGTTAAACATTCAGCGAAACTGTTCACCATAAATGCTCCGAGTCTGTTCAGTCATTATGATGATCGCTGATAAGTTAGTTGTTTACTTATGATCCCTGAAGACAAGTTTCACGTCAACAAAGGTTCTACGCTGAAGTCGAAGATCAAGCTCAAGAACCAGCGACAAGTCTCCTAATGAACTGATGCGGATCAGCGAAGACTCAGATTTGTCCACTCAACGTGAAGTATCAAGTACAAGACTTCAGCTATCGCTGAACTTTATCATCTGCTGAATAGTAAATGATAATCGCTGAATCAACGAAAGCTGATCATGAAGTCCTCCGTACAAAGTACTTTTGTCTTAACCACCCTTGCACGACTCCGTACGAAATGTCAGAAAAGAACCTCCGACTGTCTGAAATCGTACAACCACTCTGATACTACACTGTTCATCCATGCGGCTACTAAGGTTGTCAACAAAGGTCAATGACATGCAACCAACCAGCTGATGACACGTGTAAAGTATATACTGACTTGCATTAAATGCATGCAGTATATAAAGAGATGAACTCACTTCATTTTGAAGTAACTTGCTAACTCTGGACAAGTTCATATCTCTTATCTCAAGATAGGTTATTATTAGTAATTTCCTTATCTTTCTTAGTGCAAGAAACCTTAGTGTTCCAACTTGTTTAGATTTAGGTTTATCCTTAATCTTGTCTCCACAACAAGCTGTAAATTGTTAATGATTTATCAATAAACAATTTAGAAAAGTAAAATCTGTGTGTTTGTATTCAACCCCCCCTTCTACAAACTTGTATAGGCCTTCGGGACCAACAGATGGAAAGATTACAAGTACGAGCGAAATAAATTACAAGTACAGAAGAATAACTGATACAATAGAGAAAAGGCGATCATATCAGCTTATAAAGGTTCTTCCTTAATGAGAAGTTCATCAAGGGTCTTTGATGTGGGGATCATCCAGTCAGGGACATCCTCTCCTTGATTCATTTTCTTCAGAGCTGCTTCAAAAATCAAGGGCTTCAGGTGTCTAGCTTTGATGTTGCGTCTGACTTCACACCAGTATACGAGATCTCTGAGTTGTTCGATGGGAGCGATGTCTAGCTCAGAGATACGTTGAAAGTGATGATTTCCATAGTAGTCTAAAAAGAATATACCATAGGGATCACTTACAACTGTGCCAGGAATGAATGTTTCTCCAGGTGGTAGAGAGGTGTCAAGCATTGAGAGATCGGCATCAGGGCCAACAATTTCAGCACGAGAGAAACCAATGCCCGTTTCATTCCGAATATGAGGACCTGAATCAGAGGCTTTCTTTTTCTTATCAGGGACTTTTCTTGGTTGAGGAAGAGTAGGAGGAATATCCACAGCAGATGAAAGCAGGTCGATCTGTTTGTTTAAGATCTTCTCGACATGGCTTTTGAACTTTGAGCGCGATCCCTGAATGGCTAATTTTGTTTCTAACCATTCAGAGAGACCAAACTTTTCTAAGGTAGCAGCATGGAAAGTTTGCTTGGTTTCGTCATCTCTGTAGACGTCCACTTCAACAACAGGAACTTCAGCGTACAGTCTTCCTCTGATGTTTGCCTTGACGATTTTGGATGGTCTAGATCGATAGGTCAGCGTTTGTTTAGCCCATTCCAAAGTCGTATCAGAGACCTTAGTCTTTTCTCTAACGATCTCTTGAGCATCATCCCATAGCTGACGTTGAACATCAATGGGAACTCTTTTCAGCTTGGGGTCTTTTATTGATCGTTGAGTAAGTTTGATGGCGTATTCTCTGTCTTTTTCTTCAGCTTCCTTTCTTTCAGCGAGTAGGCGTTCAGCTCTGAGGTGTTCCTGGTATTCAGCTTTGGAAATTCTGAACTTTGGAGGAACTGAAGGAAGTTGATCACGCCTCAGAATGATTCGCTGATCCTCGAAGCGCTTTATTATTTCCTCTCTTCTTTTCTGATCCTCTTCACTTAGCTTTTGAGGAGCTAAGGAAGGTCTGCCTCTGTGCGAGAGTAGCTGTTCTTCTGGTTCATCAGTCTCAGAGATTAAATCTAAGACTGGGATTATTTCTTCAGCAGCAGCTGGTATTATTGAAGTCGCAGTTGTGGAGCCTTCAGCGATATCCTCAAACAGGGGAGAGGACTAGCTGAAACACAGCGATCTTACAAGTAAGAACTTAAGTAGAATCAGATAGAGAGAATTGGTTCAAGTGTATAGGCTTGGGTAAAGGAACTGATAGTTATGATAGAGGAGGGATGGAGTGAGATGTTTAGCATACCTGACAAACCGGCTTTTCAAGCAAGATCATCAGATTGTCATCTTCAGCGACGCTTTTGCCTTTGCCTTTCTCAGCACCAGAGGCTGAGGGCTTTGTCTTTGTCCGCTCCCCTGAAGGTTCATTTATCGAGATTCCCTTAAGAGCTTTGATCTTTTGAGCAGGTTTGACGATAAAGAAGTCATCGTCATCTTCGTCATCATCATCATCATTCTTTGGAGAAGAAGATGGTTCATCATCAGGGATGTCGACGGCTTCATCATCTTCTGCTTCGGATTCAGTTTTCTCAGCTTCTTCTTCGAGTTGCTCCCCCTCAAATACAGAGGCGAGCTTCTCGGTTTTCTCAGGGTTTTCATCTCCCTGAGGTCCAGCGGTGGTTTCTTCAGTATTCGTCTTCACTCCCCTGATAGATTCATCATGGGAAAGGTCAGCGCTCTTGGCGAGATCTTCAGCGCTCTTCTCCCCCTCTTTTTCATGATGACTGGGGGGAGGAATGGCTGGATTCAGCAGCGTTGGTAGGTTCTCTGTCTTCTTGGCCAGAGAGACCTACACAAACTTCAATCTTTGCTAATCTGTCTTCAAGGACAGAAATAGCAGGATTGATCTTCCCGAGCTCAATGCGATCTGCCGCTGTAAAGTGTTCAGATTCAGGGACAGGGGCAGGAGCAGGAGTATTCGCCTTGTGCAGCAGCTGTTCGATCATTGTCTTCATCGAACCAACGTCAGTCTTTACAGAGCTTAAGTCAGTCGTCAGAGTGTTGACATTTGTCTTCACAGCAGACATATCTCCCTCTAGTGTTCCAACCGATGTCTTCAGCGTTGTTACCTCGCTAGACACGGATGAAACTGAATTTTTGAGAGAGGTGTAGTCTGTGTAGATATCAGCGAGCACCTTGGCGAAGTCGCTGAGAGTCTTATCAAGTTGCTTCATGTCATCTGTGGAAGCCTTCTTCTCCACCACTGTTGTCAGTTTGTTCAGATTCTCTCCAGCGTTTGTTACAGCTGAAGAGTTATTGGAGAGAGTAGTGGTGAGACCTGTCAGCTTTGTCTCCACGGATTTCAGAGAGGCGTTGATATCTTCTAAATTAGGACCTGTAACATATAAAAACTTGTGAACAGAGGAAAGCTCAGAAGTTTGGGGTTTAGTCACAGTGTTTATGGGTTGTTGTTTACCTGCAGGAGGATTGGTGAATTCATCGAAATCACGGGTTCCTGAGTAAAGTTCCATGTCATCTTCAAAAGTGCCCATGGATTTTTCTGCAGGTCCTGTCTTCATCATTCCTGGAGAATCAGCTTTATGTTCCGAGGAAATGATGGCAGCTCCAGTTAGATCTGGAGTAGAGACCAAATGAGTGGAGGAAGGAGCGAAGGATAAGAATGGGGGTTGGGTTATGAGTTCAGCGTTGGATTCGTTGAAAATCACTTCATCAGTCTTTTGAGAGACTGAAGGAGGTTGGGTCGGTTCCAAGTTTGTAACCTCAGCGTTTAGAGACGCTGAAGTTGGGATAAAAGGGATGGCTTGTTCAGGTGTGGCAGAGCGTACCACTGAACGTTCCTTCAGCTCTGCAGAAAGAGCTGAGGAGTCTTCAACATGAGATTGCTGGGGTTGCTCCTTTGTTTTCTTGATCCTTTTAGAATCAAGTGGGGTAGATGAATGTTTCCTTTTCTTAGGAGAGGATTTTGTGGCCAGGGTATCAGCGATGGGTATTGTCGCTGAAGGAGCCACAGAAGTAGAAGAAGAAGGGTTGAGAAGAGTTAAGAGGGTAGAAAGACGTACCTCATTTTCAACAGGTTTGAAGTCGAGTACCTTAGGGCCAATCTGAGAGAGTTTTAGATCGCCCTCTTGCGGGTAGCTGTCCTTCAGGCCATATTGAAAGATAGCGCTGATGAATCGGGGGTAGGGAACCCAAGCAGGCCTGTCAGCGGCAGAGTCTACTCTTTGCAGCAAGTCATCATAGATGAGAGATGCCCAGTCAATGTGTAGACCTTTCAGCAGAGCGTATCCCATAGCTTGCTGAGGTTGAGCGGCTTGATCAGAAGAGCCGGTCTTGGCAGTCATGCAACTGATAAGGTGAGCGAAGATGAAGTTCATCTCGCTGGGCATTTTCGATTTCTTCAGCAGTGTTAGCTTCTTCGCAGGCTTCTTGTCTCTGCCCATTTCCCATACATAGCCCATTGCATCAAAAAAATGCAATAAGTGCTTCTTTGTCAGCGATCTTCTTATGGTCAGGGAAAGGAACAAAAGGTTTTTCCTTTGTAGCGATGGGAAAGTTCAGAGCTTTGCGAATGATGGCGGGTGTGATCTTTATCTTGCCATATTCAGTATCGCAGAGGATACAATCAACTGTTTTGGAGGGATCTTTGGCGGATGGTAGCTGAGAGTGTCTGGCAGAGTACCAAAACTGAGATAGTAGCAGCTGACTTGCAAGGGGTGAAATGGTCAGGGCTGTTGAAATGCAGCAATTCTTCAGGAAATTCACAGCATCTGTAAGATGTGTGACTTGCTTTCGAGGAGGAAACTCGAGAAGCGCAGAAAGGTTGTTTATCTTAGTCCAGTCTAGTTGATCAAGTTTGAACTTGACTTGTGGTGCCTTGAGGATTTCCACTTCCTCAGAGTCAGCGGAGATGTTCTCAGCGGTAGCATGAATGTCAGACGAGGCCATTTCTCTATATTAATAGTTCAACCAAAGATGTTAACAAATAAGAATAATCTTAATGTGGAAAGAATTTCCAATAAGATGTTTCGAATTTTATCCATTTCATTCAGACACAAATGTCTTAATGAAGATTAGTGTTTTTCTTGATTTTTGAAACGAAATGTAAAACCCATTTTCTTGTTTTCTAGTTTTCTATGAAGAAATAGATTTTGGAAACGAATGAAGAACAAGTTTAAGATTTTGCATTTAAACTTGAAGAACAACCATGAAATGGTTGTGTTCATAAAACCACGAAAGAAAATGATTTCATTTTACGAAGTTCTTTTGTTTGATCTTGTTAAAACAATGAGAAGATCGGAAACAAGTTATACGCATTCGGTAATAAATAAGAACATATTAACCTTGATGTTTGATGAAGAAGATGATGAACAGTTCTTGAAGTTTTTGAAATCACAAATGCAACAGTGAATTCTTTCTTGCGGAGGAAGATTGATCGCGTAAAAGAAAAATATAAACAAAGAATTTGTTTATATAGAGATTTTAGAAAGAGAAAATCTTGAGCGGGAAAAGATTTTCATCATGACACGGACACGTGTTTGCATTTGATTGAAGTATAAACGAGACGTGCAAACGTGTGTCAGAAAGAGAAAACGTGCCGGGGTTTTATCCGTTGCAATGACGTCACAACTGTCCTTTCATATTCTTGGTTGTCTTTGAGGTTTTGAAAAACTCAGAGATACTTTTGAAAACATGAAGCACTGAATGAAAATATTCAGTGAAGGTTTTAAGAAATTTCAAAAATATCGCTGTTAAGGAAGAGATATTCAGCGATGCATTTTGTTTTGAAATCTTGCATTTTCATGCGATTGTCAGAGAGAGTAAACATACCTTGATATCAGTGAATCAAGTTTATTCAGAGAGAAGATGATAGAATGGGTTATATAAGTTGATTTTAACCTTTCGCTGATCAATGTGAACCGCTGAAGATTTTATCCTTCAAAGTTCAGCATTCCAAGCTCGCTGATGAGAAAGTTGAATCTTGTCTCATCAAGAGGTTTGGAAAACAAGTCAGCTAACTGATAATCAGTTGGGATAAAATGAAGTTCTATATCACCATTCATCACATGATCTCTGATAAAATGATATCTGATTTCTATATGTTTGGTCTTTGAATGTAGTACTGGATTGTTTGCTATAGCGATGGCACTTGTGCTGTCGCAATAGATTGGAATTTTGGAGAGCTGAAGATCATAGTCTAGTAGCTGATTTCTCATCCATAAGACTTGAGAACAACAGCTTCCAGCAGCTACATATTCAGCTTCAGCTGTGGAAGTGGACACTGAATTTTGCTTTTTACTTGTCCAACTTACCAACTTTCCACCCAGGAGCTGACATCCTCTTGTGGTGCTTTTCCTATCCATTTTGCAACCTGCAAAATCACTATCTGAATAGGCGGTTAGATCGAATCCTGAATCTTTGGGATACCAAAGACCTAGATTCGCTGTACCCTTAAGATATCGAAAAATTCGCTTTACAACTTTCATATGAGATATCTTAGGTTCAGCTTGATATCGTGCACACAAGCATGTTGCAAACATAATATCGGGTCGGCTAGCTGTAAGAAACAATAGTGAGCCGATCATCCCACGGTACAGCGTGACATTGACAGGAACACCCTTAGTGTCCTTATCAAGTGTCAGCGGTGGTGCCATAGGGGTTTTCATAGCTGAACTTTCAGTTAAGTCGAATTTCTTCAGCATATCTTTAACATATTTTCCCTGATTTATGAAAGTTCCTTTCTCATTTTGCTTTATTTGAAGACCAAGGAAATATGTTAGTTCACCCACCATGCTCATTTTATACTCATCTTTCATTCTATCAGCGAAACGAGTACAAAGCTCAGGGTTAGTAGAACCAAATATAATGTCATCAACATATATTTGAACTAAAATGATATGACCTTTCACTTTTCTAAAAAATAGAGTTTTGTCAATCTTACCTCGCTCAAATTTTTCAATATGGAGATAAGTAGAAAGAGTGTCATACCATGCACGAGGAGCTTGCGTCAAACCATAAAGTGCCTTATCCAGTTTATAAACATAACCTGGACGCTTAGAATCTGAGAATCCTGGAGGTTGTTCCACATACACTTCTTCATTCAGCTTTCCATTCAGAAACGCTGACTTAACATCCATATGATGTACGTTGAAGTTTTTGTGTACAACATATGCTAAGAATAGACGAATAGATTCAAGTCTTGCTACAGGAGCAAATGTTTCGTCATAATCTATACCTTCCTCTTGTCTGTATCCCTGAGCAACAAGACGAGCTTTGTTGCGGGTTACAGTACCATGTTCGTCCAACTTATTTCGATAGACCCATTTAGTGCCTATTACTGTTTTATCAGTTGGTCTCTGAACAAGTTCCCAAACTTTGTTTCTTTCGAATTCAGTCAGCTCTTCTTGCATGGCGCTGACCCAGTTTGGATCTTTAAGGGCATCATCTAGTTTCTTTGGTTCAGTTAGTGAAATAAAATTTACAAATAAACAAATATTACCTGCACTTCGTCGAGTCTGAATCCCAGCGTTTGGATCACCAAGAATTTGATCAATTAGATGATTTATAGTCCATCGCTGAGCCGGAGCGTGAGACGCTGACTCAACTTGAACTGGAGGAGCTGAAGATGAAGCTTCAGCGACGTCAGGAGTATCAGCCAAGAGAGGAATGGATGCAGTTGTCATTATATTCACTGATTGCTGAGAAGTAGATGGAATGTCTGAGACATTTGGTTCAGCGTTAGGTATAGTGTTTATAGGAACAGCTGAGACCCAAGAAGTTTCAGCTTCACTGTTCTGCATATTTGGAATGATAGGAGGACTATCATCTTCTACTGGATGAGCATGAGTGGGAATATCTTCTGAATCACCAAGATGAGAAAACATCCATTGATTCAGTTCTTCAGTATCAGCGGACGGTCTAGAGTTCGCTGAACTGGATTCGTCAAACGTGACGTGAATAGTTTCTTCAACAGTTTGTCTTCTACGATTGAAGACTCTGAAGGCTTTGGAAACTGAGGAGTATCCAAGAAAGATTCCATCATCAGCCTTAGGATCAAACTTTCCAAGAGCATCTCTGTTGTTCAGTATAAAACACTGACATCCAAAGATGTGAAGAAAGCTGATTGAAGGCTTTCTCCCATGAAAGAGTTCATAGGCTGTCCTTTTGAATCTTTTGACTATCAGCGACCTGTTTTGCGTAAAACAAGCAGTGTTGACAGCTTCTGCCCAAAACTGAGTAGGCAGGTGAGAATCGCTGAGCATTGAACGTGCAGCTTCAATAATTGTTCTATTTCTTCTTTCAGCGACTCCATTTTGTTGCGGTGTTCTCACTGAAGAAAAGTTGTGAGAAATACCCTTACTCTCAAGGAAGGAATCAAGAGAACTGTTTTTGAATTCAGTCCCATGATCACTCCTTATTGAGCGAACGGTCAGATTGTTCAGGGTTTCCATCTTCCGAACAAAATTTATGAGTTCTTCAGGGGTGTCACTCTTAGAACGGAGAAACATTACCCAAGTGAATCGAGAGAATTCATCAACTATGACCAACGTATATTTCTTTCCAGCGATGGATTGTTTGTTAACAGGGCCAAACATATCCATATGGAGTAGTTGTAGAGGAGATGACACTGAAGAAACTTGCTTTGATTTAAAGCTTGCTTTGGTCTGCTTCCCTTTTTCACACGCTGAACATAACGACTCTTTGGCATATGAATGCTGAGGTAGACCAGTGACTAACTCTTTTGAAGAAAGAGTGTTCAGTGTCTTGAAATTTAGATGAGATAGCCTCTTATGCCATAGCCAGTTGACATCAGATGAGGCATTTAAGAAGAAACAGGAGTTCTCAGTGGTTGTTGAGTCCATGTTTATTACATAAACATTTTCCAAACGATAACCGCTGAGAGCTATCTTCTCCTTTTTGTCAGAGACAAAGCAGGATTCCTTAGTAAAGATTACTTTGTTATCCATGTCGCAAAGCTGACTGATGCTTAGAAGATTATGCTTCAGCCCTTCAACAAATGCGACTCTTCTGAAGGAGGTTGTACCATTTGAAAGTATACCATACCCTCGGGTATGTCCTTTTCCATTTCCACCGAAAGTCACAGAGGGACCCTTCTCTTCTTTGTATTCAGCGAGCAGGCTTTTCTTTCCATGTGTCTAGAGCATCCGCTATCAAGATACCAGATACCCTTCTTAACCCGAATAGCAGATGTTGAAGTGGAGGGAATGTCTGAACTTTCTTCCTCTTCTTCAATCTTGGCCATAAGACATAGATTTGCTTCATCATCTTCAGAGTCAGATGATGATGCTTCTTCATCAGAAGCAGCCCAATCATAGTCAGCCATCAGGCCTTTATTCTTCTTCTTAAAGCTTTTCAGCTTTGCATATTTTTCTTTCAGCTTTGAATATTTGTCATCTTTATTTCTTGGAGCAAAGGGTTTCTTTGTAAAAGCTGAGGGTCTAGAAACTTTCTTTGACCTGCACTCGTTAGCGAAATGTCCTGTCTTTTCGCAGTTAAAACAAGTAGCAGTAGCCTTATCAACAAACGCTGATGATCTAGGCTTGTCAGTTATGGAAAGAGGTTTGTTCTTTCTAAAAATTTTCTTTTTGGCAAATCTCCTGAACTTCTTAGTTAGGAGAGCCAAAGATTCATCATTATCTGAATAATCAGAATCTGATGACCTTTCAGAGTTACTTTCTAACTCAGTGAAAGTGACCGAGGGTCGCTGAGTAGAAGGTTCCTCTGAGATTAAAGCAACATGGGTGCTTTTGGAATCTTTTACAAGATTCTTCTTAAGATGGCTCGATTGCTCATGATTCAACAACGTGCCATATAAGGTAGCAAGGGTCATTGATTTTAGATCCTTTGACAGCTTGAGACACATAGAATAATTGTCCCAACTTTCAGGTAAACATTCTAGAAACTTTGTCAGCACTTCAAAGTTAGAATATTCCTTACCAACATTTTTCAGATCTATAATTAAACAATTAAAACGTTGGTGAACTTCAGAGAGAGTTTCATTCTTACCAGAAATGAAGCTTTCGTATTGTCTTTCCAAGTTGATCTTTCTTGAGTCCTGGACTTCAGACGTTCCTTCATACTGAACACATATTGTGTCCCACATGGCTTTTGATGTTTTCAGATTCATGACGGAATGGTAGACTTCGTCAGGAAGAGCCATGGATAGTATGGATCTGGCTTTTGTATCTATAGCCACTTTCTTCTTATCTTCGTCAGTCCATTGAAGGATTTCCTTAGGTACCAGCCTTTCTGGAATAGCAGGTCTATTCTCAGCGCCTGGAACTGCAGCATCAATTCTTACAGGGATGAATGGACCATTCTCGAGATAGTAAGGCATAGTAGGGTCTACACCTTCTAAGAAGAGTGTCATCCTATTTTTCCATAAGTTGAAGTTATCTTTGGAAAATCTGGGAGGTTTAGCAAGAGAACCATTGTCTATATAATTTGTGTTTGTGTTGGTGGCCATTTTCAGATAATAGCAAGGAAGAGAAATATCTTAGATTAGATCTTGTTTATGAGATTAAACAAATCTGCTCTGATACCACTTGTTGGTCCCGAAGGCCTATACAAGTTTGTAGAAGGGGGGGGGGGGGTTGAATACAAACACACAGATTTTACTTTTCTAAATTGTTTATTGATAAATCATTAACAATTTACAGCTTGTTGCGGAAACAAGATTAAGGATAAACCTAAATCTAAACAAGTTGGAACACAAAGGTTTCTTGCACTAAGAGAGATAAGGAAATTACTAATAATAACCTATCTTGAGATAAGAGATTGAACTTGTCCAGAGTTAGCAAGTTACTTCAAATGAAGTGGGTTCATCTCTTTATATACTGCATGAATTTAATGCAAGTCAGTATACACTTTACACGTGTCATCAGCTGGTTGGTTGCATGTCATTGACCTTGGTTGACAACCTTAGTATCCGCATGGATGAACAGTGTAGTATCAGAGTGGTTGTACGATTTCAGACAGTCGGAGGTTCTTTTCTGACATTTCGTACGGAGTCGTGCAAGGGAGGTTAAGACAAAAGTACTTTGTACGGAGGACTTCATGATCAGCTTTCGTTGATTCAGCGATTATCATTTTCTTTTCAGCGAATGATAAAGTTCAGCGATAGCTGAAGTCTTGTACTTGATACTTCACGTTGAGTGGACAAATCTGAGTCTTCGCTGATCCGCATCAGTTCATTAGGAGACTTGTCGCTGGTTCTTGAGCTTGATCTTCGACTTCAGCGTAGAACCTTTGTTGACGTGAAACTTGTCTTCAGGGATCATAAGTAAACAACTAACTTATCAGCGATCATCATAATGACTGAACAGACTCAGAGCATTTATGACGAACAGTTTCGCTGAATGTTTAACTTAAAGAGCGAGAGTTCATATCAGCGGTACTGGAAGATCTTATTACTTATCAGCGATAGTGAAACTCTGATACATATTGTTTACTTACAATTTTCACTAAGTATATAAGAGAGGGTCATTATCAAATCACTGAGGGTTTGGATCAACAAGGTGAGGGAAGAGGATGTGCCTAAGCCGGCTTTTCGCACGAGGTACGGGCATTATGAGTTTCTAGTCATGCTCTATGGGTTGACTAATGCTCCGGTGGTATTCATGGATTTAATGAATCGGGTGTGCAGTGAGCTGTTAGACAAGTGTGTGATTGTGTTCATAGACGACATCCTCATCTATTCCCGATCTCGGGGTGAGCACGAAGAGCATCTTCGCTTAGTGTTGGAGTTGTTGCGGCGAAAGAAGTTGTTTGATAAATTCTCCAAGTGTGAGTTTTGGGTTAGAGAAGTCCAATTCTTGGGGCACGTGGTGTCAGGAGAAGGTATCAAGGTGGACCCGACCAAGGTAGAGGCCATTAGAGGACTGGAACCACCGAGATCACCATAGGAGGTAAGGAGTTTCCTTGTTTTAGCGGGCTACTATCGGAAGTTTATTCAAGACTTTTCCCGTATAGCTACGCCATTGACTGCTTTGACCACGAAGAGCGCTAAATTTGAGTGGACGGAGGTTCAGGAAGTAGCATTCAGTAAGCTGAAGGACAAGTTGAGTAGTGCTCCAATTTATCGTTGCCTAGTGGAACAGAAGGATTCATAATATACAGATATTCATCCAAGTTGGGGCTAGGGTATGTACTAATGCAAGGCGGGAAGGTGATTATGCATCCCATCAGTTGAAGGAGCACGAGAAGAATTACCCTACACACGACATGGAGCTAGAGGCGGTGGTCTTCGCGCTAAATATTTGGAGACACTATCTTTATGGAGTTAAGTGTCAGATCTACTCCGATCATAAAAGCCTCAAGCACTTGTTCGATCAGAAGGAGCTAAATATGAGGCAGCGACGCTGGGTGGAATTGTTAAGTGAGTATGATTGTGAGATCCTTTACCATCCGGGTAAGGTGAACGTCGTGGCCGACGCTTTGAGCCGGAAGGAAAGGAGGGAGCCAACTAAAGTGGTGGCATTTCGAGTGGATGTAACTTCTAATCTCCTAGAAGAAATTAAGAAGTTCCAAGATGAAGCTCTTGTGGAGGAAAGATGGAAAAGTGAGAGAATCGTCGGACATGTGGCATCCTTGGAGTGCAACAGGCGTGGTATTAAATGTTTGGGGAGCCGAGTGTGGGTTCCTTAGTTGGGAGGATTGCGGGAGCGTATTTTGGAAGAGGCGCATAAATCGCGATATTCGGTACAACCTGGAACCAATAAGATGTACCGAGATCTGAGGTGAATGTATTGGTGGCCGGGGTTAAAGAAGGACGTCGCTTACTTTGTTGAGCGGTGTATGACTTGTTTGAAGGTCAAGGAAGAACATCAAAGACCTTACGGGGAAATGCAACCCTTAGAGATACCGGTGTGGAAGTGGGACTGTATCACGATGGACTTTGTCATGAAGCTACCAAGGACCCCGAAGGGGTATGGCGCCATATGGGTGATAGTTGACCGTCTCACCAAGTCGGCTCACTTTCTACCTATTCGGGAGAATGATTCGTTAGAAAAGTTGGCGAGGTTGTATGTCCATGAAGTAGTGACGAGGCATGGAGTACCGTCGTCCATAGTCTCTGATCGTGATAGTCGCTTCACGTCGTCTTTTTGGAGGAGCCTTCAAAGGGAGTTAGGTACACAACTTTTGATGAGCACTGCCTACCACCCTCAGACTGACGGACAAAGCGAGAGAACTATACAAACTTTGGAAGATATGTTGCATGCTTGTGTGATAGACTTCAAGGGCTCGTGGGAATCTCATATGCCGTTGATCGAATTCTCGTATAACAATAGTTATCACACCAGTCTTCAAGAAGCACCATTTGAGGCATTGTGTGGGCGTAAGTGCAGAACGCCGTTGTGTTGGAATGAAGTGGGAGAGAAGCAGTTGGCAGGACCGGAGATCGTACAGTTAACTGCCGATAAGATTAGTGTGATAAGGGAGAAGTTAAAGGTGGCTCAGGACCGCCAAAAGACGTATGCAAATAAAAGAAGGAAACCGATGGAGTTCATGGTGGGGGATAAGGTGATGCAAAAGGTGTCGCCGTGGAAAGGTGTCGTGCGATTTGGGAAGAGAGGGAAGCTAAGGCCTAGGTATGTCGGGTCGTTCTCCATCACCGAGCGTGTGGGTGAGGTGGCGTATAAGTTGGAGTTGCCCGAGAGGCTACGGGGAGTTCATTCGACCTTTCATGTATCGAACTTAAGGAAACGTCTGGCCGAAGAAAGCATGGCAGTGCCGTTGGAAGATATTCGTGTGGATGAGAAGTTAAATTATGTTGAAGAACCATTGGCGATCGTAGATCGCAAAGTCAGGAAGTTGAGGAATAAAGAAATCTAACTAGTGAAAGTTCAGTGGCGCTTCCATAAGGGGCAAGAAGCAACTTGGGATGTGAAATCGGATATGAGGACCCGTTTCCCTCGTTTGTTCGAAGATGGAAATCCGGGGACGAAATTATTTGGAGGGGAGGATGTTGTAATAACCCAGTTTAGGGTGTAGTAAATAAAAATGAATTTTGGTGGCCAAAGTGTAATAGACAAGAGTTTAGTGTTCTTGTGTGAGTGATATAAATAAGGGTAAAACCCTAGTAACCCTCATTAAATCACTGTGTGCGGCTAAGGGTGCGATTGGTGGGTGCAAGAATCATCAAGGAGTCAAGGCAATTGAGATTTCTCCAAGTGTGTGTGGAATCATCATCATTCTCAAGGTTATCTTCATCTCTTTCTCCTTCGCAATCTAATCAGAAGGTTTGGAGTGGTGGAGTCTGAAACTTATGTTTATCACTAGAAAGAAAAGAAATGGGGTCTGTGTGTTCTTCGTATTTGAATAAGTATAGAAATCGGATGGAATAACTTACTAATTGGCTAGAAATGGTATCTCCATATTTATATTGGCTTAATACCGAATGTAAAGTTGTATGGAGTACTCGATTGAGTTTTTTTTGAAGTAAAGTGTTCGATAAGGAAACCCAGTTATCCGGAATTTGCTTAATCCGGAAACGATTGGGGAAATCCGAAAGGAATACCGGAAGCCGGTATAATCCGGAAGGTATCCGGAAGCCGGATGTGTTATCCGGAATGCCGGAATCCGGAATTGTAGTCCGGAACCTGTACCGTAATCCGTATTATAGTTCGGAACTCGTATCGGAAACCGAATAGAGTCCAGGAGTGCGAAATCCAGAATTCAGTTCGGAATGTGAATCCGGAACCCGATTTCCCAAGTCCGGGACTTCCAGTGTCAGCAGAATTCGAGAGTGCCGAGAGACTTATCTAGTATTGTGTGTTGGGTGCATATGTAGGTGCGGGTAGAGATAATCGGTTGCAAGTAAGAATTCCTAGCGGGGACTTCAGGTGAGTCTTTTTGAATTAAAGTGGATGGTACTTAAATTGTTTACTTGTATATTTATGCTTTGAACTGTGCGTTTATATGTGGTTTAATTATACATGTTAAGGGGAGTGTGTCCCATATGGAATAATTGAATTGATTTCGTTCAGTTCTTAGGGCGGGTGTGTGCCCTTATATTATGCCACAGGTGTGGGCGTGACTAAGCGTGGAACATCGATATGCGTGTATTTATCTTAAATGTCAAGGGTATTATTGTTGTTTAATTCTTGTGAACTCTTATAAAATGTTATGTGTGTTGTGGACGTTGTTTTGAGGGATATCACTAGACCTTGTGGTCTAACCCTCGCTTTTCAAAACTTAAACCATTTTTAGGTAGGTTGGCTTTAGAGGGAGCAGCTAAGGGAAAAGGGAAGATGTGAGCTGGAGCTTACGTCTTGTGGATCTAGAAGACTATCCCTTATTTATTTATTGCATACAATTCTCAGCTGTAATTAGGGTTAATTCCGCGAACCCAAGTTTTGAATTTTGATATTGTTACTGTGTGGGCTAGGTTTGGCAGTTTTGATTTATGTAATGGAATTATATTTTGGTTAGTTTGGTGTGGGTTGTTATACGGTAGATTTGAGGTTTCATGAATGTTCCAAGGAAGGAGTAGTCACACCAATATAATAAGTTTCTGAGTTGTTCGATAGGAGCGATGGGTAACTCTGACCAGGGTTAGAAGCACTTGCGACCAGTGTATTCAAGAAAGAAAATGCCAAGAGGTTCGCTGACTACTTTTCCAGCTTCGAATTCTTCAGCAGGTGGAAGGGAGACATCGAGGCCTGAAAGATCAGCGTTGGGACTGAGCACTGCTTCACGAGAGAAGTCAATACTAGTCTCATTCCGTATAACAGGGCCTGAAGATGGTGCCTTCTTCTTTGGAGCGCTTCGTCTTTGTTGGATGGCTGGAGGAAGAGGCAAATCAACAGCTGAAGAGACTTGGTCGATTATCTTGTTAATAGCATTTTCGTCACAAGGCTTGTAGCTTGATCGAGATCGCTGAATTGCAACCCGAATTTCCAACCATTCGTTAAGCCCAAGATTCTCCAATGTTGAAAGATAGCAGGTTCTCGCCACGCCATTTTCCCTGATCATCTGGACTTCGATAATAGCAGCACCTCTGACAGTCTCCCTCTTCAGGTTTACATGTTTTATTCTTGCTGGTAAACTCCTGAAGTGGACTTTCTTTTTACACCAGGCCATTGTGGTGTCGCTGACTTGAAGCTTCTGTTGTTTCTTCTTCCCGACCTATTTCAACAACTCTTGCTGGACTCGGAGGGGGACTTTCTTCAGCTGAGGATCCTTTACTGAACGTTGGGCAAGTGCAAGAGCAAAGGTTTTATCAGTGAGCTCAGCCTTCTGTTTTTCAGCTAGGATCTTCTCTGCTTTGAGAATTTCAGCTATTTCCCTAGGAGTCAGACAACTGAGATGGGCAGGGATGAGTCGCTGACTTTCCAACTTCTGGATCATAGCTGCTTTCCTTTGATGTTCATCTTCATCTGACCGCTGACGAGGTAGAGAAGGTCTTCTAGGATGGGAAAGCAGTTCTAGTTCTTAGCAACTTGTTCATCAGTGTTGGGATTAAAATCTAATTGAATGGAAGTTCAAGGGATTATTTTGTAACTATGTATTTAGGCTTTAATCATGTAATGGGCCATGGGCCTCAATATCTTAGCCTAGATATAAATAGTTTAGTTTAGCCTATCGTTTAGGTTAATCGTCATATTCTCAATTGAAAACATATTGTAAACACTCTGAAGGTTTATGAATGTTATATGGATGACGAATTGAAATCATTGTTCGTATTGATTATTTCTTATTGATTTCTACAACTTTGCACTAATCTGGGATCCACTATTGGTATCAGAGCATATAGACGATTTGATTCAAGGTTATTCAAAGGTTTCTGGTAAGTTTTTTAGAGTTTTCTGTCGACAGTTCCTTAAACCCAATATCTCATCTTTTGATTTCTGATTAAACTTGTTAGCTCCAATCTTTCAGTTTATAGAAGTATTGAAAAATAGGCTAACTATAGAAGTCTTCGACAGAGGCTCTGCCGAGTCACCAAGAAGACCGAAGCATAAAAGTCTTCGACAGAGGCTCTGCCGAGTAACCGAGAAGACCAAAGTAAAGAATCGCCAGAAGACTCTTCAATACGGACAAGGCCACAGAGCCTCTGTCACACTTGACAGAGCCTCTGTGGTATAAAAGACTAGAGCTCTATACAAGGACAATCATGCTTCTCACGATTTATGCTGTACGAAGATCCTGAAGATCATTCGTACAAGGCGTGACCTGACAACTCCACGTGTCAAACTCTGATGGGTCTTAGCCTTAGTAGAAGCCGACTCATTTAATTAACGTCGTACCTGTAACAATACCTGAATAGTGTCTTTGTACCTTTAGTCCTTTTTGTCTAGAACTTGTCCCCTTTAGAAGTAGTATAAATAGAAGACTCATGTTGAGTTCTTCTATTAAGCTTTGCACAACACATACACCATTAGAACATAATTCTTGTTATATCATCGGTGTTCTTGGTGTTCTATTCATATCAATATACAGTGAGTTATTGAGCTATTTATCTGTGTTATTTACACTTTACGTATTTGATATTGTGTGTTCTTCTACCTTATTATATCTTTTAGTTCGTTAAAAACACTTCCGCATTATATCTTGTTTGAACTATTAGATAGAATCATCATTGTTAAGCAAAACAGGAACCAACAATTGGTATCAGAGCCTTCCTTGATTTTCTATATCAAGAGATCCTCATTTACAATGATTTTTGGTAGAAACCTGGAGTAATTTTAACCTGTTCTTCACTTATTTCAAAACAGCCTATGTTTTTATGCCATTCTCGACCTGTTCGACTTTGGTAAACTTGGTCTGTTACTTCGGTTAAATCTCCATTTTAGTGCATTATTCAAAGGTTTTAAGCTTATAAACACCATTCGAAACATCCACTTCATCTTCTGAAAGTTTACTATTCATACCCTATTTTCTGGATTTCTCATCCTCTTTCAAAATGACAAACACAAACAACTTCTTTACCGCTGGTTCTTTAACCAAGCCACGCACACTACTCAGAGATGAGTACCCTCAGTGGAAGATACGAATGATTCACATCTTCGAGGGTACTGAAAAGAACTCGTCTACTATATCAACAACCCTCCTTTCGTTTCAATGATCACAGTACCCCGTGTACCTGCCACAGACGACACTCCAGAAATCCCTGAGCACGAGAAACCAAAAACCAAGGACAAGTGGTCAGATCCTGATTGGGCAAAATATGAAGTTGCTCAGAAGACTAAGAGACTTTTGATCATGGCCATACCCAATGACCTTTTCCATTCCCTAGATGCGTGTGAATCCGCATACGATCTGTTGAAGGAACTGGAAAAACAACTGGAGGGTGGGGCCAAAACTCAGAAGAACCGCAGAGCCCAATGCATCAACGAGTACTACGCATTCAAAGCTCTGCCGACAGAATCTCTACAGTCAACATATGATCGGTTCAACTCTCTAATCAACAAGTGCAAGAAGTTCGGAACCCACAGAACTTCTGAGGAGAACAATGTCATGTTTCTAAAGAGTCTCAATGAAGAATGGCTCTAGTTGTCTATGTCTCTGCAAACAAATCAGGACTCAGACTCCTGGACTCTGTCAGATCTCTATGGAACGTTGGCAGCCCAAGAGCCTCAGATTGCACAAGCAAAAGCTCAAATCAGTGCACCTCTTGCGCTGGTTGGTAAGGCTACAGAAGCTAAAGAGAAGCCGAAGAAGAAGAAAGCTGTGGAAGAAAAGGAGAAGAAGAAGAAGACCTTGATCGTTGACAGTGAAGAGGAGGAGGTGGTGGAAGAAGAGGAGACAACTATGGCCTCTATAGCTAAATCGTTAGCCCTTTTGACAAGAGAATTCAACAGAGGATATCAGAAGAAGTCTGGTAATGAACGCTACGGAAGAGATGATCGTGGAAGAGAAGGGTCAAATGACAAGAACGACAGAGGTGTCGACCAACAGAGGTCGAATGACAGGAATGACAGAGGTGGTGACCGACAGAGGTCAGATGACAAAGCTGGCAACGCTCCACAGAACCAAGGATGTTACAATTGCGGTAAGCCAGGCCACTACGCTAATGAATGCAGGAGCAAATCAAACCGCCCTCAGAGGGATTCTGCTTTCTACAAAAAGAAAGCAGAATATTATGCTCAGAAGTCACTTATGGTGAATCAAGAAAACTGGCAGTCAGATACATCCTCTGACGAAAGAGAAAAGAAAAACGCCCTGTTCTGTGGCATGGCAGAGGTCAGCTCCAACTCCGATAGTGAGGTATCCACTTCTGACTCTTACACTAATCAAGCAAAAGCTGATTTGCTTAAACTTAACATTGAATACACAGAACTTAAAAAGACATGCGAAAGTGTTCATAAGAAGCTTACCTTCTTTGAGAGAGAAGCTAGACTTCTCACTCAAGAAAAGGCTAAAATCTTTCAAGAAAAGGAAGAAATTGAAACAAACTGGAACAAACACCTAAATCCTTTGAAAGAAAAGATTTCTGAACTTAACTCTGCCTTAAAAGAAAAATCTAAAGAACTTATGGACGCTGAGAGCGACAGAATGAATGTTCTAGCTCTTAAAAATTATTTTCAAAAGGAAAGAGAATTCCTCTGTCAAGATTTACTCAGAAGAGATCTGTTAATTAAGAAATATCAAGATGCACAGAAGGTGTACGAGAAAATTAATACACAAATAGGTAGACGGGGAATTGGCTTCTGTGATATAGATCCATACACAGGAAACAAAAGAAACAAATCTCTGTCGTCTCTATTTCATATTGGAAGTACAAGAAAACCCGGTTTTCCAAATTTACTCTCTGTAAGCAAAAGGCAAAAAGTCTCTGGTGAACCTCACATAAGGAAACCTCTGAAGATGGTGAATGTGTGATTTGAAAACATAGATCTACCATCATCAGCCTCTGTCAAAAGAGCCTCCAAACCTAAGAAATATTCGAAAACACAAGATCAGATAGGAATCTTTAAGTTTGGTGAACCCGAGACTCAATCCCAGGTTGCCTTTGTCTGCACTATAGATTCTGAGAAGAAACTATCGGCAGAGGCACCTGAGTTCTTGCCTGCTTCAACAGAAGAAAAACTGACTCATATTTCTGAAAAGGAATTATTGGAAATCGATGAAAACAACTTTTATGAATGCCCCAGTACTCTCAATAATGACCAAAATCTCTCTGATGAAACCTCGATGAAAACTTCTGTTAACTTAGAAGATATCCTTGAAAGAAAGGAAGAAAGCGAGTATGGCACATGCTCTGAAAGTCCAGCCTCTGTCGAAAGAGAACTAAGTGACTCAACCTCTGTATATGAGGACGATTCATCCTCTGACGAATCTGAGACTGACTCTAAGTCAGAGATAGTACCTTGTGACTCATAGGATTTTAAACTACCCTCCGGAGTTCTTAACAGAACTATTCCTCCCAAGGAGAAAATCACAAGAGTTCCTATCTGTCTAGATTTTTTGGACATGTGTATACAAGCCAAAACCTCTCTTGAGCTTGAGAAGATCAAACAACAAAAGAAAACGTCCTCTCAAAATTCAACAAGTTCAAAGACTTCAAAACCCTTAAGGCCTATTAAAGAAAAACTAACATGGAAACAAAAGGGTAAATGGGATGAAAATAACAAATCTTTTTCTTCTGTGACAGTGAAACCTGCAGAAGTTCACCACAGAAGGGGTCCACAGAAGGATACTCTCAACAAAGGATTTTGCAAACAACAATAGCCTACATAGGTCTTCTTGTAATAGGAAGTCAAATGTTAGGATAGAATGTAATGCCTCTGTGCCCCCACTTAATGTTTTCGATGAAAAGTTCAAGCAAATCTCTTCGCACATTCATTATTGTCATTGCTTTGATCTCATGCATCAATTAAGCCAACACTTCTCAAGTCCAAACTGTTTCCTCTCTACACCCAAAAAGAATACTAAATTCAAGGGTAAGAAGAAACAAAATGGTTCTTCAAAAGAAGTTAAAACCAAACCCAAGAATGCTAAGGCAAACTTGAAGACCCCTAACAAACTTGGACCCATTTGGATATGGGTACCTAAAACTCTCTGATTGTCTTGCAGAAGCAGTATGTGCCAATCTGGTATCTTGACTCCGGATGCTCGCGGCACATGACTGGCGACAGAGGTCTACTATCCTCCTACAAAGATAAACTCGATGGAGGATCTGTGACCTTTGGTGACAACAAAAAGGGGTATATAAAAGGCAACAGAGTCATCAAAAAGGAAAACATAACCGTATGCAAAGTTGCATATGTGGATGGCCTTAAGCACAATCTTCTCAGTGTTAGCCAACTCTGCGATACGGGTTTCGACGTAATGTTCAAAAGAACCCTATGCTCTCTACAAAGAGAGGACACAAGAGTCGAACTTCTGCGAGCCGAACGAAGAGGCGATCTTTACCTCATGAACTTATGTGCCAAGAACAAGGAAGACAAGCTCTGCCTTGTTGCTTGTAAAAGCGAAGAAGCCTGGTTATGGCATAACAGGTTCTGCCACCTAAACTTTCATACTCTAGATAAGCTTGTTAAACTTGATCTAGTCAAAGGTCTGCCAAATGTTAAATTTAATAAAGATCATTTGTGTTCTGCTTGCGAAATGGGAAAACTCAAAAGAGCTTTCCATAAAGGCAAGACTGATATATCTTGCCCTAGGCCTCTGTACATGCTTCATGTTGACCTCTGCGGTCCAATCGCTACACAGAGCCTAGGTGGCAAGAAATATATACTTGTTTTGATCGATGAATATTCAAGATTTACATGGGTTGAATTTGTCAGAAAGAAATCAGATGTTCCAAACATTCTGATAAATTTAATGAAAAGAATCCAAGTTCTATATGAGTGCAGGATTCAGAAACTAAGAAGCGACAATGGCACATAATTCAAAAACTCTGTCATTGAAGCCTAGCTTACAGAAGAAGGCATATCACAGAACTTCTCTGCTGCACGCACCCCACAACAGAATGGCGCGGTTGAACGAAAGAACCGCACGCTTGTGGAGGCTGCAAGAACTATGCTGACAACATCGGGATTACCATTGTCTTTTTGGGCAGAAGCAGTATCAACCGCTTGCTACACCCAAAATCGATCAACCATAGTAAAGAGGCACATCAAGACACCGTATCATTTGATCAACAAAAGGCGACCAAACATCAAGTTCTTTCATGTATTTGGATGCAAGTGCTTTGTCTTAAATGATAGAGAAACAAGAGGAAAGTTTGAGGTGAAAGCAGATGAAGGCAAGTTCATTGGGTACTCTGCCACCTCTAAGGCCTACAGAGTTTATCTTCTGCGATCAAGAACCATTGTAGAAAGCATCAATGTGTCTTTTGACGATTCCTTTCAAAAGACTTCTGAACAAATCAGTTCAGAACTCGGTCTAAAAAACGAATCCTCTGGTATCCCAAAGACAAGAGTAGAAGACTTAAATCTTCTATTTGAAGAGATGTTCCATGATGATATTGATCCCTCTGCTGGAGCCGTCAAAGCCTCTGGAGAAACATCTTCTGCCAACCAGACTGTGTTAGGTATATCTTTAACTGGTCCATTAAATACTTCATCCTCTTCTGTGAATCATACAGATGCACGTGCTGAGGGGGAGCGAAAAAAAGCTGAAGATAATACGACCAAGGACTCAACCACAGTGGCTCCTGAAATACCTACTCCAGCGACTACAGAGGAATCAATACCAGAGGAAAACGAAGACTCTGTCTCCACTTCCTCAGAGGATCAAATTCCAACTTCAATCCCTATGGTCCCACAAGCTGAAATACCAAGCACAAGCACAGAAGTGCCATCTACAACAGAGGTTGTACCAGAACCACAGTGTGCAACTACAGAGGTTCATCTTGATGACTCAAATGACCATCTTCCAAAAACAACACAATGGACGAAAAGCCATCCTCCAAGCCTTATAATCGGCGACCCTTCTGAAAAGGTCAAGACAAGATCAGCCACTGCTAATTTTTGTTTCTTTACAAATTTCATCGGTATGATCGAGCCAAAAAGAATCTCTGAAGCCCTAGATGATCCAAATTGGGTAGATGCTATGCAAGAAGAGCTTCTACAATTTGAGAGAAATAAAGTATGGACCCTAGTACCTCTGCCACGAGGAAAACAAGCAATATGGACAAAATGGGTCTTCAGAAACAAAAAGGACGAGGATGGGGTGGTCATTAGAAACAAAGCGAGATTGGTGGCCAAGGGATATCGCCAAGAAGAAGGCATTGATTACGATGAAACTTTTGCCCCCGTCGCACGGCTCGAAGCAATAAGAATCTTCTTAGCCTTCGCAGCCCACAGAGGCTTCAAAGTTTTTTAAATGGATGTAAAATCCGCCTTTCTAAATGGTGAAATCCAAGAAGAAGTATATGTCCAGCAGCCACCAGGGTTTGAAAGTTCCAAGTACCCAAAATACGTGTACTACCTCGACAAAGCTCTGTATGGATTGAAACAAGCTCCAAGAGCATGGTACGAAAGACTTTCAACCTTTCTTCTCAATAATGAATTCGACAGAGGTACAACCGATACTACTTTGTTTTACAAACGAAAAGGTGATGAGATTCTGCTTGTACAGATTTATGTGGATGACATTATTTTTGGGTCTACAAATGCACAACAATGCAAAGATTTTGAAAAACTCATGCAGAGTGAGTTTGAAATGAGTATGATGGGAGAATTAAACTTCTTCCTTTGACTCCAAGTAAAACAATCATCAGAGGGAATTTTTATAAATCATGCTAAATATGTCTCCGACATACTTTCAAAATTCAGTCTCTCTGATGCCTCTGTAATGAAGACCCCAATGGCCACTGGAAATAAATTATTCTCAGATCCAAATGGCACATCTGTAGAGTGCAAGTTCTACAGAGGTATGATTGGGTCTCTGTTATACTTAAGCGCAAGTAGGCCTGATATAATGTATGCCACATGCCTCTGTGCAAGATATCAAGCTAACCCAAAGGAATCCCACTATATCGCTGTAAAGAGGATCTTCAGATACCTTAAAGGGACCAAAAATCTTGGGCTCTGGTATCCGAAGAACTCTGGCTTTGGTCTTAAGGCATACACAGATTCAGATTATGGAGGATGCAAGCTTGATCGAAAAAGCACCTCTGGGAGTTGTCAATTCCTGGGAGGTAAACTAGTCAGCTGGACTTTGAAGAAGCAGAACTGTGTGTCCACATCTACAGCAGAAGGTGAATATCTTGCTGCTGCTAGCTGTTGCTCCCAAGTTCTGTGGATGAAAACTCAGCTAAAGGACTATGGCCACAACATATTCAAGATACCCATCTTCTGTGATTCAAAAAGTGCCATAGCCATCTCTGCCAATCCAGTTCAACACTAAAAAACAAAGCATATCGATATTCGTTACCACTTTCTGAAGCATCATGTTGAACATGGCACAATCGAAATGCACTTTGTGTCCACTGAATATCAGCTTGCAGACTTATTCACCAAGGCGCTAGATGAGAAAAGATTTATTTTCCTGGTGGGTAAGTTGGGAATGATTAATATGAGTTGAATCCTCTGTAAGTAAGATCTGATCTTCGTGTAAATATGTATATATTTAAACTCTTCTGCATGTAAATTCTTAATCATCAAAAGTTCTGTAACCAACAGAGCTTCTGTGGAATTGCTCAAAGCCTTTGACAATCTCCACAGAACCTCTGGTGAGTTTGACCTATGTTCTGTGCACTACTTATCTCACTTGATCCAAGCATAGGTCAAGGGCGAGCAGAAGGAGACCTTGAATAGATCTACAGAGGTTGATCATTCAAGGGGGAGTCAAAGAAGAATGGTGATCAACCATATCCACAGAAGTCAGGTATTTTTTTTGCCGAACAAAGGAGAGCCAAAGGTTAGTATCTCGTACAAATCCTTTTTGAAAGCAATTTTCTAGGACACCAATTTCCAAATATGTCCTATAAACACTGTTTAAAACATTCCAAACCATGGATAATCAAAAGGATTGTTGAGCTGCCTGTTATTAGAAATTTAAGGTCATAGAGCCTCTGATGAGCTCAACAGAGCCTCTGTAAGTCAGATCCTCTATAACCGCAAATTTCATACGGAAACTCTATCAATCAACTTTAATGTCTTATAGAAGGTTACTAGTCATAGAGTTCACTCCACCACAGAACTTATGTTGACTAATCTAGGTATTCAAAGGCTACTCGCACAAAACCTTTTCCCAAACAGTTTTTCTCGGACACTAATTTCCAAATATGTCCTAAAAACAATGTTTAAAACAAGTGAAACGTTGGATGATCAAAAAGTTTTCTAAATTTTTAGTTATGAGAAATGTTCACTCTCAGAGCCTCTGCTGGCTTTGACAGAGCCTCAAAGCCTCTGTAAAAGAAAATTTTGTACTAAAAATCTATCGATCCTCTCCAATGACTTTTCAAACGTTTTTGGTAAAGGTGCAAGCATCAGAGGATATAAAAAGCAGGTTTCAGACCACAGAGCTCAATCCACTACAGAGCTTCTGTAGTTTCTGATACTTGGCTTTTTAAGGAAATTTTTGTAATAGTACGGGTTATTTACTGCGAGTGACATACCACATACAGAAGGATTGCCCACACGCCAAGCATTAATGAGCCACTCACGACGTCTAATCGTGCTCTGACACATCCAACGTGGCAAATTTTCATTGGACGTGCGTGCCACACGATCCCTCTGAAAGGTCTCCCCAGCCGTAAAACTCGAGTGCGGACCCCAAATGTTTATTGAATTCACTTTTACCACGAAATTCTATCCGTTTCTACCCTCACTATATAACCCCGTTCCCATTCTTTCTTAAACCTTTTACGAATCTATCTCCATCATCTTCTCCGGCGAACTGTGCAAATACCTGCAACTTCCCCATTCTACTATATTCTTCAAGAAATCTCAAATGGCTTCTACTTCCAACGCTCCGGTGAACTCCCCATCTCACTCTGAGCACTCCTAGAATCCTGAAATAGCAAGAAACCTAGAACAAGATAACTCCGGCGACACAGCAGATTTTGCTCCGACAACCCACCTTCAAAACTTCATCGCACATGAACACTTTGAACGTGTTCTCCCTTTAAAACCCAATAACCAATACCTGGTTCCCTCCAAAACCGATTTTGGGGAAGCACATGCCATTCTTCTTCACATTCTAGAAAATCATTATCTTTACCCCCTACTAACCAAAACTGTCCACAAAATCCCTGCCAGATATCTCAATCAATTCTGGCAAAGCAGCAGATTTGACCCAGAAGATAGAAAGATAAAGGGCTACATCTCCAAACCAGACAAATCTGAGCACCTTGAACTCAAGTTCAACAGAACCATGTTCTCACTTGAGTTCAGTCTACCCACAAGAGGTCTTCTAGGGATAAAGGCATACGCAGAGGAACCTACAGACACCGAGCTCTGCAGATTTGTTGAAATGTTAGGTTACAACACAAGCCTAAGGAAAAGAAATGATTTCAGAAGAAATCGACTTCCCCCTCTATGGAATACACTCTTCTCCATTCTCAACAGGTGTCTAACTGGGAAAGTGGGTAGTCCAGACCAATCCTCTCACCAAATCTTGGCAATAATGTACGGAGTGTACTACGATCTACCTCTGGACTACGCCACCCTCATGATGCAGGAAATGGTTAACACCATTGACCGCAGAATCTCCACCCAGAAGGCCAAAGGACGCAAGACCGATGCTCTTCCTCCTCTACAGTATCAGCGTATTCTGGGTGTCCTTCTAGAGCCTCAGCTCCTTCTACAAAAAATGGCCAATGGAGGGACCAACGGCCAGAATGTATTCTATGACAAAGAACTCTCCAACAGAGCATGAAGATGGATACGACTTCTGCAGGCCTCTGCCAACCGCACTTCTGGGATATGCAAAAGATGAGACCCTTAAGTTAGACTACATACGCGATCATAGGACTCCAGAACCGAGTTCTGTGACACCCCCGCGTCTTGGAGTCTCCTTAGGAACTAAGGTTGTAGATAGGATGTCTAACGAAGAATGGGCAGTGGCCTTGGCTAAGCACGAACAGGTACAAGGGAACTTTCATGCTCTGAGAAATACAATTCTCTCCCCTACTTCCAAGAGAAAATCCTCTGCCAAGAAGAAGAAGAAAGCTCACAGAAAAAGGAAAGTTACAGAAGGCTCCTCAATCAGTGCTGCTGAAACCCAACTGTCCCCTCCTCATGCAACAGAAGTTGGATCCTCTGCACCTCCCCCTCCTCCAAAAGACAAAAAGAAGAGAAAACATAAGTCTTCTGAGGAGGGTGCCCCCAAACCAAAGAAAAGGAGGAGAAAGAAGAAATCCAAGAAACCTCACACTCCTCTGCAATCCATCGCAGAGGAAGCAGAAAGGGTCGAAGAAACCCAAAACCAAACTCTGCAATCACCTTCACCCATCAATTATGCAGAAGATCAGGGTGATTTTTCGGTCTTACTCCAACAACTCGGGATTGCACACTCTTTAGACCCTTCTGGATGGACCGCATAAGCCCTATCTCATCATTCAACAGAAGCCTCAGACTTCAGAATCTCTTCTGGATTAGATGAAGATGACCAAACCCCACAGAATATTCAGTCTGCGACTCCAGAAGTACTACACAACCCCTTCACACAACCTGGATTTGATGTGCTAAGAGCAAGCCCAGAAGATCTGGTTAAAACTACCACCAAAACCCCACCAGTCTTAGTCTCAGAGGTAGATTCTGATGAGGAAGAAGATACCCAGGTAAACGAAGGACCTCTGCATCCCCATGTACGACAATTAATTGGCTCTCATCCAATGTACGACTCCTTAGTCACTGGGGCAGAAGCCGCAACAGAAGTTAGGGTAGAAGCAGCGGGCCATAGGATAGAAAGAGAGGCTGAGACAATAGATGGTGAAGTAGTGTTAGGATGCCCAACAGAGGAAGAATCTAAAACAGATGCCTGGAATAATAGAGGCACACAACCCCAGCCAACTCCCAGTGCAACCCACATTTCTATTACCGCCAGTCTAGTGGCAGAAGGTAATATTGAACAAGAGCCGCACAGCTCGAACCCACCCCAAACAGACCGGGCAGAGGAAATTCCTTCCACATCTGTGCCACTAATAGCCGGGGAAACCATTCCAAGGGAGTCCTCTCCAAAGGACTTGCCTTTAGTTCGTGATTCCTCGCCCCGGATCACATCTGACACTCTTGCAGAGGAATTTGTTTCCTCTGCCACACGCACACACGTAAGTCCAACCGGCCCTTTAGAGGGGCCTAGAGTGCACGAAGACGAAGGGATTCTAGACAAGTCCCCATGTCAACTTAAGGACACTCCTGTACCCACCTCTGGAGTGGATCAGGACAATGTCCTTAACAGAACCTCTATAGAGTCTGAGGCCGATAAAGCCTCTGCTCGAGGATTAGAGGGAAACCCTGCCGTCCTCAACGTCAATACAGGGACGAAAGAAGGTGTCCAAGGAACAGGGACTCACTCTGGGGATGGATGTGTTCCCCCAGAGGTTACACCAAGTCCACATGTATCAAGGGATGAGTTCCAAACCCTTGTCACCTCTGTGGACACCACATTGCAAGAGTTGAAAAGCTCATTTGATTCTTTTGCAGATACAACTTCCAGGGCTCTCAATAATCTGAACACCAAAATGGATAACTTGTCCACAGAGGTGCAAAATGCCTTAGCCCAGATGAAGTCAACTGCTACAACCTCTGCCACCTTTGCTGCTGCTAACTTCGAGAAAGCTACTACCTCTGCTTTCCAAAGCTCTGTGAAAGCCCTACTTGAACAACTGAAGACAGCTTAAACGCCAACTTCTGCGGGCATTACTCCTGAAGATTTAAAGAAGGCCCTTGAGCTTGTTCAAGAACAAACAACTAGACAAACTCTAGCCATGCAGCCCTCCGACTACATGACCAGAGCACAACTCACAGAACTTGGGCAAGGGATACTTGATCAGGTCACCGAGTTCATCAGAGTCTTCACTGCTGCCAACGCTAATTACGTCAAAGACTTTCAGAGGAGCATCGGCAAAATGCGCTTCAACACAGAGGCAGAGGTGCATACCCTACTTGGCCTCTGTGATGACCTATGCGCAAAGATGATCGATGCAGGTGCCACAACGCCCAAAAAGCCAGAAGCTTCGTGCATAGCAGAAGACACTAAAGATAAGGGTCAGGATGACTCTGATAGTCCATCAGATCATCCTGAGGGGGAGAAACAAAGGGAAAAAGCTACAGACAGAGGTCTACCAAAACCACCAATAACAGCAGAACCCCTAAACCAAGTTCCCCAACCTCAAACCCAAGGAGGAAACCAACAACATACCACAGAGGCAACAACCACCTCTGTGGAAATACCCCTGAAGAAAACCCAATTACAACCCAAATACCCGAAACAGCCGCATATCAACAACAGAAGTCCACAGAGGCAACACCCACCTTTGTGGAAACAACTTCTGTATTCGGAAAAGATATGCCAATCCGTGAAAAATTCCAAATCCTAACATCCTCCGAAGAAGATCAACCATCCCAATCACCAAAACCAAAATCACCAAAAGAACTCCCTTCCCCAACACCAGAAGCCGAAAAGACAAAACCCCCATCTCCCACACCCAAAACCAGAACCAAAACCATTGCTCACAAAAGAAAACATCTGAGCAAAACCACAGAAGCCTCACCTACAAAACCACATCACCAACCAAGCCCTCAGAAACACAAGTGCCAAAACCTACAGAAGCAATCCCATATCTACAAGAAGATCTACATCCGAAGGCAAAAGACAAAGGCAAAGGGATAATGACAGAGGAACCCAAGAAGAAGAAACCAAAGCATCAACCAGCAGAGAAATTGATGAAAAGCTCCTTCGACGCCTATGTGACACCAAAGCCAGAAGAAGAAGACTGGGCTTTCGGTGCTACCCCTCTGTCAAACATACCAATTCTAGATCCGAAGGCAAAAGTCATAGAGGATCGAGTGGCCCAAATCAAAAATCAAATGGATGCTCTGCGTAGTCCCATGCCTCCACCCGGTGCACCTCCACCACAGATGGAAGAGGTGGTGTACAGATATCTGTACAACAGAAGTGCCAGAGATCTTCTGCCACCAACCATTCAAGATCCCGACTTCAATGCTGACTTCGAGAACATCTTCACAAGAACAACACCCAAGCCAAAACACCAAGTCTTCTCAGAGTCCAAAATCGATAAGGTCATATACTGTAAGTTTTCTCAAACCAGAACCACACCTAAGGTTTCCTATAACATCTATAAAGTCAAAAGGGAGGACAGAACCGTGACCCAATTCTCAGATGCTGGTATGAGAAATCTAAGTCCCTACGACCTACCCGACCCTCTCAAATGGACGAAAGAGAACTTCACTACAGATGCAATTCGAAGGGCATATAGGGTGATCAGGAAAGCCATGCGAGAGAAACTTCTGCTATACAACCTTGTCGACGTCCAATTAGGACGAGATCTCGAAGTAAGAAACCTAAATCTACGACCACCAGAAAATGACTGTCCATCCTCTGCCATACCAAACTCAATCATTACATATCCAAGAGTCGGGTTAGTTTATCAAGATCCTGCTGGGAAGTCAAGACTGTTCGTAGAGATGGACTGTCAGAAGTATGCAACAAGTACTTTGACAGAATTCAGAGCAAGCCTCGTGGAGCATAGAGGAACGGATCTCATGAATCAAGCTCTCGCAGATAGACTAATAGAGGTCATCGACCAAGTAATCAACTTCAGAACCCTCTGCATTAGTTTTGTTGGTTCCTGTTTTGCTTAACAATGATGATTCTATCTAATTAGTTCAAACAATATATAATGCGGAAGCGTTTTAACGAACTAACAGATATTATGAGGTAGAATAACACACAGTATCAAATACAAGAAGTGTAAATAAGACCGATAAATAGCTCAATGATTTACTGTATTTGATATAATAAGAACACCAAGAACACCGAAAGGTTTGACAAGAAACTGCTCAAAAGGTGTGTGTTTTGTGTAAAAAGCTTTATAGAAGAGTTCACATGAACCTTCTATTTATACTACTTCTAAAGGGGACAATAAGGACTGAAGGTACAAAGACACTGTTGAGGAATAGTAGCTGGAAGGTACAAAACACTATTCTGGAACTGTTGCAGATACAACGTTCATTAAATGCTCCGTATTCAGCTTTAGGCGGAAACCTATCAGAGTTTGACACGTGGAGTTGTCAGGTCACGCCTTTATACGATTGATCTTTAGAACCTTCGAATGGCAGATATTGTAAGAAGCATGTTCGTCCTTGTTTAGATCTTTTGCGTAGATCTTCTTTTTACCACAGAAGCTCTGTCAAGTATGACAGAAGCTCTGTGGCCTTGTCCGCTTAGAAGAGTCTTCTGTTGTTTCTTCACTTTGGTTTTCTTGATTAACCCGACAGAGCCTCTGTTGAAGACTTCTGTCTTCTCGGTTACTCGGCAGAGCCTCTGTTGGTGTCGATACTTAGTCTATTTTTCCAATACTTCTATTTATCATAAAGATTGGAGCTAACAATCTCCCCCTAAGTATTGAAAAATAAAATTTTGAAACATGCAAGGTTTTGTAGACTAAGAACAAGACAAGAGGTATTTCACCTCTGTTGATATTTTTCTTTCATAAAAGATGTGCCAGAGACACTTACATTTGATTACATGATGAAGGTAAAAATAACAGATGTTGGTAGAGGATATCAGACTTTGGCGTCTTTGAAGTCGTTGAAGCTTCTGTTGTCGAATCCAAATTCCTTAAGCTCGTGATAGAAGCTGATGCCGAGGTTTCGGAAGTTGATTGTTGAATCGATGAATTCTATCAGTCTATCTGCATTAACCCGATCCATTTGCTCTATTCCTTTGTGCTCCATGAGGCTTGTTCTGAACTCTGTCAAAGTATTTGTTGCATACTTCTGACAGTCCATTTCTACGAACAATCTTGACTTCCCAGCAAGATCTTGATAAACTAGCCCAACTCTTGGAGATGTAATGATTGAGTTTGGTATGGCAGAGGATGGGTAGTCGTCTTCTGGTGGTCGGAGTGCGAGGTTTCTTACTCCGAGCCCTCGTGCTAATTGGAAGCCGACAAGGCTGTATAGCAGAAGTTTCTCACGCATGGCTTTCCTTATTACCCAGTATGACTTTCAATGTGCATCTGTTGTGAAGTTTTCTTTTGTCCAGAGCAGAAGGTCGGGTAGGTCGTAGGGATTTAGATTTCTCAGATCAGCATCTGAGAATTGATTCATTGTTCTGTTCTCCCTTTTGACCTTGTATATATTATAGAAAACCTTAGGTGTAGTTCTGGTTTGAGAAAACTTACAGTATATGACCTTGTCGATTTTTTCGATTGAGAAGACTTCGTGTTTTGGCTTGGGTTCTGTTCTTGTGAAGATGTTTTCGAGGTCAGCACGAAGTTTGGGATCTTGGACCATTGGTGGCATTGGATCTCTTGCAGTTCTGTTGTAGAGATACCTGTACACCACTTCTTCTATTTGAGGTGCAGGTGCACCAACTGGAGGCATGGGTCTGCGCAGAGCATCCATTTTCTTCTTAATTTCTGCCACTCAATCCTCTGTGAGTTTTTTCTTTGGATCCAGAACAGGTATGTTTGACAGAGGGGTGGCACCTAAAGCCCAGTCTTCATCTTCTGGTTTTGGTGTAACATAAGCATCGAAAGAGCTCTTCATCAGTTTTTATGTCTGAGGTTGATGCTTGGCCTTTTTCTTCTGCAGTTCCTCTGTCATAATTCCTTTGCCTTTGTCTTTCGCCATTGGTTTGTCTTCTTGTAGAGATGGGGTTTCCTCTGTGGGTTTTGGCATTTGAGCTTCAAAGGGTTTGGTTGTAGGAGGTTCTGTGGGGGTTGCCTCTGTTGGATTTGACACTTGAGTTTCAGAGGGCTTGATTGGTGATTTGGGTTCTGTTGGAGAGGCTTCAGGTGTTTTGCTCAGATATTTTCTCTGTTTTTGAGCAATGGTTTTGATTCTTGGGTTGGTTTTAGGTGTTGGGGAAGGTAGTTCTTCTTCAGAAGATGTCAGAATTTGGAAGTTCTCTTGGGTTTGGACATCTTCTCCGAATACAAAGGGGAATTCCACAGAGGTGGTTATTGCCTCTGTGGACTATTGTTGTGTTCCTCCTTGGGTTTGAGTTGGAGGTGCTTGAGATATAGGTTCTGCGGATACCGGTGGAGCTTTGATAGGCGGGTTTACACCCCTCCTAAATCTAACCGCAAGGGTATGGTGTCGAAATCAAGTAATAACGTAGTACTTAGAGAAGTACGAGTATCGAATCCACGGGAACTAGGAACTAAGTATCACAATTACTATAATCGCTATTAACTGAACTATCGAAAATTGAGAGATTGGTATTAAACTACTAATTGCAGAAAATAAATCAAACACAAGACAGACAATGAACAACTTTGGAAGTCAGATAGAGAAAACAGTTGAGGGTTGGAAATCCTTAGGTTTTCACATATGAACATCAGACTTAAAACAAATACCAGTTATTTCCATTAATGAATACCCAATCTTGATCTCACCATTGTTCTCTCTCGAGTTACAACGATTATATTTGTAAAGCACGGTTCTTTCTCAAGCTACCATGAGTTTTATCTTGAAAACACAAGTTAAATCTCTCGATCTCAACCTATGTAGTTCAAAACACATTAAGCACAAGATTATAATGAGACTAAGGTTTACTCGGTATATCTCTATCCTTTCTTACCTTAGGCGTGTGATTTCTAGTTCTATTCGGTAATTAACTCTCTCGAACTTAATTAGCAACAACAAATCAATCGTAAATTGGCCAGATTAATAGCATTAAGAGCAAAATCACATGCATTCATTAAATCGGAAAAACTGATAAACGTCACTCATCATCCATCTATATGTTCAATCCTAATTCAATCCAATCCCCAACATCTAAAGATTAGTTCATGATGTTGGGGGATTCAAACACAAGGGAAAGGGAAACGAAAACGTATGTAAACATAATAACTGTGATCGTGGTGAATGTGAAAGATGTAGTGATGAACTCCCTTCTTCCGTGGTGGAATCTACTTCGCGTCGTGAACGAGCTCTCGATTGATTCTCTCTCGTCGCTCCAAAAGGTGTCACTCGGCTCTGAAAATCGCCCCTGGAACTGCTCTGGCCGTCGTGTGAAAGTTGCGTATCGAATGAATTACCTAAATCCCAAAATTAACAGCTTAAAATCGACAAACAGTGGGTTACGCGCGTATGCTTTTTGCTGCGTGGGTCGATTTCTGGTTCGCGGATCGGGTCCTGGTTCGGTTGCGGGTCTTGGGCTTGACTTTTGGGCTTCCGTTAGGCTTCGTTTGGACTCGTTTTGGGCTTTTTTTAGCTTCTTTTCTCGATGATTGCCGCCTTTTAGATAACCTGTATAAATCATTCGATAAACCGTAAAATACTTGCCTTTTTACTTGAATACAAGCCAATCTCATTGGTTTGAGAACTGAAAATAACGCCAAAAAGTGGCGTTATCAACAACCCCAAACCGAGCGTTGCTTGTCCCCAAGAAATTTAGTGATAAAAATAGAATAAAAGCACACAGTGAAATAATAATGACTGCACAATTTCCAATCGGTACCAAGTGATGCATCAGTGATTTCCCCTACCCGTGGATATCTATCTCACTCTCGCCTCATCTCTATTTTGTTTGATCTATGACTTTCCATTGTGAGTTGAACTCGTGACAGTTCCGATCACATTAGGGTTAGACTAGGTCCAAACATACTAGGGAAAACATTTCGCCTCGACCCTACCTCACGGGATACTCTCGTTTCGCTCAAACCTAGGTTATCGCTCGTGTTGTCACGTTTAAGGGGGTTATGTACAAGAATACGCAATAATTACATGACAACTCTACAGAAAGACGCACAATTGTCCAAAAATTTGATCTCAGAAGGAGTCAAGTAGCAAGACAGGGAATATCGATGAGGGTGGTCGTATACCGTAATTACATCTTCCAAAAGATCATCCAGGTCTTTACAAGGGTTGTAATGGGGCTAGGGCTATGGCTGAGAAACGAAGGGTAAAATGGTTCAAAGATCCTTGGCGTGTCAATCATTGGCAGTTCCGAACTTCTCTACTTCAGCCTCTATCATTTGGCCCTCTTTGTCACTATTGGAGTCGCTTTGACTCTCTTCTTCAGCTGCTATAAATACTATCTGACTAACTGTATTTTTTTTTCTTCAGTTGGGACTTCATTGGTCCTCTTTATTAGTTTGGGGCATCATTGGCCCTCTTTTCTATCTTTTCTATTTCTCGGGTTACATTGACCCGTTTTATTCTCATGACTGGCCTGTTCTATTCTTTTCTGCTCTATCTTTCGTAGTTCATCACTGCCTTTGATTTACACGCTATCGGATAAGGGTTGGCTAAGGCTTTTGGCTAAAGGTGTACTGGTGGGTTTAGAAACGAATAAGGTGCGTGTTTGGCTGCAAAAGGGCTATGGATACACACAAAAGGGTGAAAGGGAACGATAGCTAAAATGGTTAAAAACAAAACACATAATGCCTAATCATATCTTAAGGTCCACATGATATGGTCTACTATACCCTTACCCAATATCCCGAGGTTCGTCTTTGCTACTCAATGCAATAATGTAGCGAGATCATTCTACATTCACGACAAGGAATTCGAAAAAGTGTATAAGAATTAGGTGTATGAATCCCTCGAAATGAAAAACGTCTTTTAGGCTCAAAACTCACTATCGGGTGGTCTCCACTAATGTCCCTAGTCATGTCCTTTCCCGGTCCTTCCCTAACGGTCACGTCACTATCACAAGATTCTTCCCACAATGGTTGGTCTCAATCATTCAAAACAAAAAATTTAGCTATTATGATCTAGACACTCAGAAGTGCAGGAAATCTACGTGCATAACTTGGGCCCGATTGGGCAACCCCAAACCTTACCCACACATTGTCCCCAATATGCAAGTAAAGTCGTAGATGATGCGACTCGAATCATTGTGCAGTTATTATAGGTATAAAAAGGATGGGCAAGGCATTACATAGCAAGCAAAAGAAAACCCAAGATTTCTAAAATGGGCACCCCAAACCTAGGCCGTGGCCTAGGTTTGCCAATAAAAGCCAACCCCAAATGTTGGTCCCGAAGGCCTATACAAGTTTGTAGAAGGGGGGGGGGGGGGGGGTTGAATACAAACACACAGATTTTACTTTTCTAAATTTTTTATTGATAAATCATTAACAATTTACAGCTTGTTGCGGAAACAAGATTAAGGATAAACCTAAATCTAAACAAGTTGGAACACTAAGGTTTCTTGCACTAAGAGAGATAAGGAAATTACTAATAATAACCTATCTGAGATAAGAGATTTGAACTTGTCCAGAGATAGCAAGTTACTTCAAAAGAAGTGAGTTCATCTCTTTATATACTGCATGCATTTAATGCAAGTCAGTATATACTTTACACGTGTCATCAGCTGGTTGGTTGCATGTCATTGACTTTTGATGACAACCTTAGTAGCCGTAAGGATGAACAGTGTAGTATCAGAGTGGTTGTACGATTTCAGATTTTCGGAGGTTCTTTTCTGACATTTCGTACGGAGTCGTGCAAGGGTGGTTAAGACAAAAGTACTTTGTACGGAGGACTTCATGATCAGCTTTCGTTGATTCAGCGATTATCATTTTCTATTCAGCGAATGATAAAGTTCAGCGATAGCTGAAGTCTTGTACTTGATACTTCACGTTGAGTGGACAAATCTGAGTCTTCGCTGATCCGCATCAGTTCATTAGGAGACTTGTCGCTGGTTCTTGAGCTTGATCTTCGACTTCAGCGTAGAACCTTTGTTGACGTGAAACTTGTCTTCAGGGATCATAAGTAAACAACTAACTTATCAGCGATCATCATAATGACTGAACAGACTCAGAACATTAATGGTGAACAGTGTTCGCTGAATGTTTAATTTAAAGAGCGAGAGTTCCTATCAGCGGTACTGTAAGATCTTAGTACTTATCAGCGATAGTGAAACTCTGATACATATTGTTTACTTACAATTTTCACTAAGTATATAAGAGAGGGTCATTATCAAATCACTGAGGGTTTGGATCAACAATCTCCCCCTATTTGATTATGACATAGCAACAAAGAAAATTGCTATTTAATGAAAACATAAGGATAACAAGAACTCATAAAATATTTGTCCCTTTTACTGTTTTCTGGGATCTTTTCAGTACTGATGGAGTAAAGTACATTCACTGAAATCTTTCTTTAACACTTTGAATCAGGTTACAATGAATAACAGAAAGATTATAAGTACAAGCGAAATAATTTACAAGTACAGAAGGATAACTGATACAATAGAGAAAAAGGAGATTATATCAGTTTTCAAAGGGTTCTTCCTTAATGAGAAGTTCATCAAGGGTCGTCTTTTCAGTGGGGATCATCCAGTCAGGAACATTTACTCCTTGATTCTTTAACTTCAGAGCAACTTCAAAAATCAAGGGCTTCAGGTGTCTAGCTTTGATGTCGCGTCTGACTTCGCACCAGTGTACGAGATCTCTGAGTTGTTCGATAGGAGCGATGTGGAGCTCAGAGACACGTTGAAAGTGAGGATTTCCATCATAGTCTAAGAAGAATATACCATATGGATCACTTACCACTGTGCCAGGGATGAAGGTTTCTCCAGGTGGCAGGGAGGTGTCAAGCATTGAAAGATCAACATCAGGGCCAAGAACTTCAGCACGAGAGAAACCAATACCTGTTTCATTTCGAATGATTGGACCTGAATCAGAAACTTTCTTCTTCTTAGCAGAGGCATTCTTCGGTTGAGGAAGAGTAGGAGGAATATCCACAGCAGATGAAAGCAAGTCGATCTGTTTGTTTAAGATCATCTCAACATGGCTTTTGAATTTTGAGCGTGATCCCTGAATGGCTAATTTCGTTTCTAACCATTCAGAGAGACCAAACTTTTCTAATGAAGCAGCATAGAAGGTTTGCTTGGTTTTGTCATCTCTGTAGACATCCACTTCAACAACAGGAACATCAACGTACATTTTTCCTCTGATGTTGGCTTTGATTATTTTGGATGGTCTTGATCGATAGGTCAGCATTTGTTTAGCCCATTCCAAAGTTGTATCAGAGACCTTTGTCTTTTCTCTAACGATTTCTTGAGCATCATCCCAGAGCTGAAGTTGAACATCAATGGGAACTCTTTTCAGCTTGGGGTCTTTGATTGATCGTTGAGTAAGCTTGATGGCGTATTCTCTGTCTTTCTCTTCAGCTTCCTTCCTTTCAGCAATCAGGCGTTCAGCTCTAAGGTGTTCCTGGTATTCATCTTTGGAGATTTTGAACTTTGGAGGAACTGAAGGAAGTTGATCACGCCTTAGAATGATTCGCTGATCCTCGAATCGCTTTATTATTCCCTCTCTTCTCTTTTGATCCTCTTCACTCAGCTTTTAAGGAGCTGAGGAAGGTCTGTTTCTGTGCAAGAGAGGTTGTTCTTCTGGTTCATCAGTATCAGAGATCAAATCTAAGACTGGGATTATTTCATCAGCAGCAGCTGGCTTTATTTGTGAAGTCGCAGTAGTAGAACCTTCAGCGACATCCTCAAACAGGGGAGAGGACTAGCTGAAACACAGCGATCTTACAAATAAGAACATGGGTAGAAGAACTTGGGTAGAAAGAGAAAGAGAAATATGTTCAGGTGCAGGCTAGGGTAGTAGAACTTATAGAGGAGGGATGGAGTGAGATATGATTAGTGTACCTGATAAACCGGCTTTTCAAGCAAGATCGTCAGATTGTCATCTTCAGCGACGCTTTTGCCTTTGCCTTTCTCAGCTCCAGAGGCTGAGGGCTTTGTCTTTGTCCGCTCCCCTGTTGGTTCATTTATTGAAATTCCCTTAAGAGCTTTGATCCTTGGGACAGGTTTGACGATAAAGAAGTCATCGTCATCTTCGTCATCATCATCATCATTCCTTGGAGAGGAGGATGGTTCATTATCAGGGATGTCGACGGCTTCATCATCTTCTGCTTCAGATTCTTCAGCGTCTTCTTCGAGTTGCTCCCCATCATATACAGAGGCGAGCTTCTCGGCTCCCTCAGGGTTTTCATCTCCCTGAGGTCCAGCGATAAGATCTTCATTCTTCTCTCCCCTGATAGATTCATCATGGGAAAGGTCTTCAGCGCTCTTTTCAAGATCCTCAGCGCTCTTCTCATCGGTATGTTCAGCGCTCTTTTCCTCGGGATGTTCAGCGCTCTTCTCCCCCTCTTTCTCATGATGACTGGGGGAGGAATGGGTAGACTCTGCAGCTGTGGGAGGCTCTCTGTCTTCTTGGCCAGAGATACCCACACAACTTTCAATCTTTGCTAATCTGACTTCTAGGCCAGTTATAGCAGGATTGATCTTTTCCAGCTCTTTGTGATCCATCGCTGTGAAAGTTTCCAATGCAGGGGAAGGGGTCGGTTCAGGAGCTGGAGTATTTGCCTTGTTGAGTAGCTGCTGGATCATCATTTTCATCTCACCAACATCGGTCTTTACAGAGCCTAAGTCAGTCTTTACAGCTGACATATCACCCTCTAAGGCTCCAACCGATGTCTTCAGCGTTGTGACTTCGCCAGACATGGAGGAAACGGAGTTTTTGAGTGAGGTGTAGTCAGTGTAGATGTCAGCGAGCACGTTGGCGAAATCGCTGAGAGTCTTATCAACAATCTTGATGTCGTCTGTGGAAGCTTTCTTTTCCACCACCGTTGTCAGCTTTGTCAAATTCTCTCCAGCGTTTGTTACAGCTGAAGAGTTGTTGGAAAGAGTAGTGGTGAGATCTGTCAGCTTGGTTTCCACGAACTTCAGAGAGGCGTTGATGTCTCCCAAATTAGGACCTGTAACAGATAAGTACTTGTGAACAAAGGAAAGCTCAGAAGTTTCAGGTTTAGTTACAGTGTATAAGATTTTATTTGTACCTGCAGGAGGATTGATGAACTCGTCAAAGTTGCAAGTTCCTGAAAAATGTTCCATATCCTCTTCGAAAGTACGGTGAGGTATGGTGATCTCTGCAGGTCCTTTCTTCATCATTCTTTGAGAAGCTTCAGCTGTGGGTTCTGGAATGATGGCATCTCTAGTGATCTTTGGAGGAGTGTCCAAGTGAGTGGAGGGAGAAGCGAAGGATAAGAATGGGGTTTGGGTTCTGAGTTCAGCGTTGGAATCGCTGAGAATCACTTCATCAGTCTTTTGAGAGACTGAGGGAGGTTGGGTAGGTTCCAAGTTTCTAACCTCAGCGTTTGGAGACGCTGAAGTCTGGATTGGAGGAATGGCTTGTACGGGTGTGGCAGAGCGTACCACGGAACTTTCCTTCAGTTCTTCAGAATGAGCTGAGGAGTCTTCAGCATGGGATTGCTGGGGTTGCTCCTTGGTTTTCTTGATCCTTTTGGAACCAAGTTGGGTTGTAGAGTGTTTCCTTTTCTTAGAAGGAGAGGATTGTGTGGCCGGGGAATCAGCGATGGGTATTGTCGCTGAAGGAGCCACAGAAGTCGAAGAATTAGGGTTAAGAAGAGAGAGAAGGGTAGAGAGACGTACCTCATTGTCGACAGGTTTGAAATCGAGCACCTTAGGGCCAACCTGAGAAAGTTTCAGGTCACCCTCTTGAGGATAGCTGTCCTTCAGGCCATATTGGAAGATGGCGCTGATGAATCGGGGGTAGGGAACCCATGCAGGTCTGTCAGCAGCATAATCTACTCTTTGTACTAGGTCATCATAAATGATAGATGCCCAGTCAATATGTAGACCTTTCAGCAGTGCGTATCCCATAGCCTGCTGAGGTTGAGCGGCTTGATCAGAGGAGGCGGTCTTCGCTGTCATGCAGCTGATCAGGTGTGCGAAGATGAAATTCATCTCGCTGGGCATTTTGGACTTCTTTATCAGCGTCAACTTCTTCTCGGGCTTCTTGTCCCTTCCAGTTTCCCAGATGTAACCCATTGCGTCGAGGAAAGCAATGATTTCTTCTCTGTCAGCATGCTTCTTATGGTCAGGGAATGGAACAAACGGTTTTCTTTTGGTAGCATTGGGAAGGTTCAGGGCTTTTCGAATGATTGCGGGGGTTATCTTTATTGTGCCATACTCAGTATCGCTGAGTATGCAATCAATAGTTTTGGGGGGATCTTTGGCGGATGGTAGCTGAGAGTGTCTGGCAGAGTACCAGAATTGGGATAGTAGCAGCTGACTTGCAGGAGGTGTGATGGTCAGGGCTGTGGAAATGCAACAGTTTTTCAGGAAATTCACAGCATCATCCAGATGTGTGACTTGCTTTCGAGGAGGAAACTCGAGAAGCGCAGAGAGGTTGTTGACCTTGGTCCAATTTAGTTGATCCAGCTTGAACTTAACCTGAGGGGCTTTGATGATTTCCACTTCCTCAGAGTCAGCGGAGATGTTCTCAACGGTAACATTGATCTTTGAAGTAGCCATTTTTCTGTATTATCAGTTCAACCAAAGATGTTAACAAATAAGAATTATCTTAATGTGGAAAGAAATTTCCATTAAGATGTTTCGAATTTTATCCATTTCATTCAGACAAAAATGTCTTAATGAAGATTAGGGTTTTTCATGATTTTTGAAACGAAATGTAAAACCCATAAAGTCTTGTATTCCAGTTTAAAAAAAATGGATACGAATGAAGAACAAGTTTAAGATTTAGATTTATAACTTGAAGAACATCCATGAAATGGTTGTGTTCATAAAACCATGAAAGAAATGATTTTATTTTTAAGAAGTTCTTTTGTTTGATCTTGTTTAAAACAATGATAAGATCAGAAACAAGTTAAGCATTTGGTAATAAATAAGAACATATTAACCTTGATGTTTGATGAAGAAGATGATGAACAGTTCTTTGAAGATTTGAGAGCACAAATGCAACAGTAATTCTTTTCTTGCGGAGGAAGATTTGATCGCATAAAAGATAAAATATAAACCAAGAGTTGTTTATATATTGATTTTAGAGAGAGAAAACCTTGAGCGGGAAAAGGTTTTCATCATGACACGGACACGTGTTTGCATTTGATTGGAAGTTTGAACGAAACGTGCAAACGTGTGTCAGAAAGAAATCGTGCCTGGTGTTATCCGTTGCAATGACGTCACAATTGTCCTTTCATATTCTTGGTTGTCTCTGAGGTTTTGAAAAACTCAGGGACTCTTTGAAGACATGAAGCACTGAAGAGAAATATCAGTGAAGGTTTTAAGAAATTTCAAAAAGTCGCTGTTAAGGAAGAGATATTTAGCGATGCAATTTATTTTGAAATCTTGCATTTACATGCGATTGTCAAAGAGAGTAAACATACCTTGATATCAGCGAATCAAGTTTATTCAGAGAGAATGATAGAATGGGTTATACAAGTTGATTTTATCCTATCGCTGATCAATGTGAACCGCTGAAGGTTTTATCCTTCAAAGTTCAGCATTCCAAGCTCGCTGATGAGAAAGTTGAATCTTGTCTCATCAAGAGGTTTGGTAAATAGATCAGCTAACTGATAATCAGTTGGAATAAAATGAAGTTCTATATCACCATTCATCACATGATCTCTGATAAAATGATATCTGATTTCTATGTGTTTTGTCTTTGAGTCTAGCACTGGATTGTTTGCTATAGCGATGGCACTTGTGCTGTCGCAATAGATTGGAATTTTGGAGAGCTGAAGATCATAGTCTAGTAGCCGATTTCTCATCCACAAGACTTGAGAACAACAGCTTCCAGCGGCTACATACTCAGCTTCAGCTGTGGAAGTGGACACTGAGTTTTGCTTCTTACTTGTCCAACTTACCAGCTTTCCACCCAGGAGCTGACATCCTCCTGTGGTGCTTTTCCTATCCATTTTGCAACCTACAAAATCACTGTCTGAATAGGCGGTTAGATCGAATCCTGAGTCTTTGGGATACCAAAGGCCTAGATTCGCTGTACCCTTAAGATATCGAAATATTCGCTTTACAGCTTTCATATGAGATATTTTAGGTTCAGCTTGATATCGTGCACACAGACATGTTGCAAACATAATATCGGGTCGGCTAGCTGTAAGATACAATAGTGAGCCGATCATCCCACGGTACAGCGTGACATTGACAGGAACACCCTTTGTGTCCTTATCAAGTGTCAGCGGTGGTGCCATAGGGGTTTTCATAGCTGAACTTTCAGTTAAGTCGAATTTCTTCAGCATATCTTTAACATATTTTCCCTGATTAATGAAAGTTCCTTTTTCAGTTTGCTTAATCTGAAGACCAAGGAAATATGTTAGTTCACCCATTATGCTCATTTTATACTCATCTTTCATTCTATCAGCGAAACGAGTACAAAGCTCAGGGTTAGTAGAACCAAATATAATGTCATCAACATATATTTGAACTAGAATGATATGACCTTTCACTTTTCTAAAAAATAGAGTTTTGTCAATCTTACCTCGCTCAAATTTTTCAATATGGAGATAAGTGGAAAGAGTGTCATACCATGCACGTGGAGCTTGCTTTAAGCCATAAAGTGCCTTGTCCAGTTTATAAACATAACCTGGATGCTTAGGATCTGAGAATCCTGGAGGTTGTTCCACATAAACTTCTTCATTCAGCTTTCCATTCAGAAACACTGACTTAACATCCATCTGATGTACAGTGAAGTTTTTGTGTACAACATATGCTAAGAAAAGACGAATAGATTCAAGTCTTGCTACTGGATCAAATGTTTCGTCATAATCTATGCCTTCCTCTTGTCTGTATCCCTGAGCAACAAGACGAGCTTTGTTGCGAGTTACAGTACCATGTTCGTCCAACTTGTTTCGATAGACCCATTTAGTGCCTATCACCGTTTTGCCAGTTGGTCTACGAACGAGTTTCCAAACTTTGTTTCTTTCGAATTCAGTCAGCTCTTCTTGCATAGCGCTGACCCAGTTTGGATCTCTGAGGGCATCATCTATTTTCTTTGGTTCAGTTAGAGAAATAAAGATGAGGCTTCAGCTACTTCTGGATTATCAGCTAAGAGAGGAATGTTTGCATTTGTCACTTCATTCACTGATTGCTGAGAAATAGATGGAATGTCTGAGACATTTGGATCAACTGCAGGTATAGTGTTTATAGGAACAGCTGAGACCCATGATGTTTCAGCTTCAATATTCTGCATGTTTGGAATGATAGTGGGACTATCATCTTCTACTGGATGAGCATGAGGAGTGGGAATATCTTCTGAATCACCAAGATGAGAAAACATCCATTGATTCAGTTCTTCTGTATCAGCGTTCGGTTTAGAGTTCGCTGAACGGGATTCGTCAAACGTGACGTGAATAGTTTCTTCTACAGTTTGTCTTCTACGGTTGAAGACTCTGAAGGCTTTGGAAACTGAGGAGTATCCAAGAAAGATTCCATCATCAGCCTTAGGATCAAACTTTCCAAGGGCATCTCTGTTGTTCAGTATGAAACACTGACATCCAAAGATGTGAAGAAAGCTGATTGAAGGCTTTCTCCCATGAAAAAGTTCATAGGTTGTCTTTTTGAATCTCTGAACTATCAGCGACCTGTTTTGCGTAAAACAAGCAGTGTTGACAGCTTCTGCCCAAAACTGAGTAGGCAGGTGAGAATCGCTGAGCATTGAACATGCGGCTTCAATAATTGTTCTATTTCTTCTTTCAGCGACTCCATTTTGTTGCGGTGTTCTCACTGACGAAAAGTTGTGAGAAATACCCTTACTCTCAAGGAAGGAATCAAGAGAATTGTTTTTGAATTCAGTTCCATGATCACTCCTTATTGAGCGAACAATCATATTGTTCAGAGTTTCCATCTTCCGAACAAAGGTGATGAGTTCTTCAGGGGTGTCACTCTTAGAACGGAGAAACATTACCCAAGTGAAGCGAGAGAATTCATCAACTATGACCAGCGTATATTTCTTTCCAGCGATGGATTGTTTGTTAACAGGGCCAAACAAATCCATATGGAGTAGTTGTAGAGGAGATGACACTGAGGAGACTTGCTTTGACTTGAAGCTTGCCTTGGTCTGCTTCCCCTTTTCACACGCTGAACATAATGACTCTTTGGCGTATGAATGTTGAGGTAGACCAGTGACTAACTCTTTTGACGAAAGAGTGTTCAGTGTCTTGAAATTTAGATGAGAGAGCCTCTTGTGCCATAGCCAGTTGACATCAGATGAGGCCTTTGAGAAGAAACAGGAGTTCTCAGTGGTTGTTGAGTCCATGTTTATTACATAAACATTTTCCAAACGATAACCGCTGAGAGCTATCTTCTCCTTTTTGTCAGAGACAAAGCAGGATTCCTTAGTGAAAATCACTTTGTTATCCATGTCGCAAAGCTGACTGATGCTTAGAAGATTATGCTTCAGCCCTTCAACATATGCGACTCTTCTGAAGGAGGTTGTACCATTTGAAAGTATACCATACCCTCGGGTGTGTCCTTTTCCATTTCCACCGAAAGTCACAGAGGGACCCTTCTCTTCCTTGTATTCAGCGAGCAGGTTTTTCTTTCCAGTCATGTGTCTAGAGCATCCGCTATCGAGATACCAGATACCCTTCTTGACCTGCATTTACAAAGGAAGATTAGTTTTTCTTGGGTACCCACTTAACCATGTAAACACGTTTGTCAATGGAAGTAGTTGGAATGGAAGGTTCAGCGGTCTTCGCAACATTTGAAGATTCAGCTTTGTCTTTCTTCACTTTGGTTAATTTCTTAACCTCAGTGGTAGAATTCACCTTGACCTGATTTGCACCAGGGTTGGTCTTCTTTGCCTTGGGGGCAATCTACACCTTAGCTATCTTTTCAGCTTTGGTGGCTGTGGGGCACTTACTAGCAATATGATCAGTGAGTCCACAGTGATAACATTTCCTATAGCTAAAAGTAGTTCTAGGACCATTTGAATGCTGAGCTTTTAATTTCGAATTAGAAGTGCCAGCACCAAGTAAACTATTGGCTTTAGAAATGGGACGAACATTCAGTTCTTCAGATTTCTTACCAAAGACATCCACTCTGAGTCTAGGAGTAGATCGCTGAATAGATCCACGCTGAATAAATCCAGAGATCTGATTTCTAGATCCAGAGGGGTAGATCACTGAAGCTTTAGAAGCATTCAGCTTTGGTACTAAGGTACCCTTCTGAGGATTTTGATAAATAACAATTCCTTTACCTTTGTCTTTAGAGATAGAGGTAGGTTTTGAATAAACCATTTTCTCCTTACCTTTTGAGGAGGTAGGAATTTCCTCAGGGATTGGTGTAATGGACGAGGAGCACTGAGATGATGAAGTGTCAGCGACTGAGGATACGAACGTTCCAAATTTAAGCATTGAACGTTCAGTTTTTGGTTTTGGAGTATCATATTTATAACCCAGACCACGTTTATCACTCAGAGGAATCTGAGCCTTAATTATCTCAGTGATCTTTGTTGAAGAATTACACCATCCTTCAACGGTAGCTTTTTCAGCCTCTAATGCAGCGATAGCTTCTGCTCGTTCGATTTTGACTAGCTGATTTAAATATACTTGATCTTTAAAATCTTCTTCAATTTTAGAAAGCTTTTCTATTTGAAGGTGGCAGTTTTTAAGTTTTTCAGCGGTAGCTTTTTCAGCCTCAAGATTTTGGTTTTCAACCACAGTTTTGCCGTTCATGGCTTCGTATAAACTTCTAGTCAAGAGATCGATCTTACGGAGACTATCAGCTTCATCAATATTTGCAATATTGGTAAAGAAAGAAGGTGATACCTGAATAGCAGAGGTTGAAGTGGAGGGAATGTCTGAGATTACTTCCTCTTCAATCTTGGCCATGAGACATTGATTTGTTTCATCATCTTCAGAATCAGATGATGATGCTTCTTCATCAGAAGCAGCCCAATCATAGTCAGCCATCAGGCCTTTGCCTTTCTTCTTAAAGCTTTTCAGCTTCGCATATTTGTCTTTCAACTTTGAGTATTTGTCATCTTTATTCCTTGGAACAAAGGATTTCTTTGTAAAAGCTGAGGGTCTAGAAACTTTCTTAGACCTGCACTCGTTAGCAAAATGTCCTATCTTTTCGCAGTTAAAACAAGTAGCAGTAGCCTTATCAACAAAAACTGATGATTTAGGCTTGTCAGCTATGGAAAGAGGTTTGTTCTTTCTAAACATTTTCTTCTTGGCAAATCTCCTGAACTTTTTGGTTAGGAGAGCCAAGGATTCATCATCTGAAAAATCAGAATCTGATGAACTTTCAGAGTTACTCTCTAACTCAGTGATAGTGACCGAAGGTCGCTGAGTAGAAGGTTCCTCTGAGATTAAAGCAACAGGGGTGCTTTTGGAATCTTTTACAAGATTCTTCTTAAGATGGCTTGATTGCTCATGATTCAGCAACGTGCCATATAAGGTAGCAAGGGTCATTGATCTTAGATCCTTTGACAGCTTGAGACACATGGAAAAATTGTCCCAGCTTTCAGGTAAACATTTTAGAAACTTTGTCAGCACTTCAAAGTTAGAATATTCCTTACCAACAGTTTTTAGATCTATAATTAAACAATTAAAACGTTGGTGAACTTCAGAGAGAGTTTCATTCTTACCAGAAATGAAGCTTTCGTTTTGTCTTACCAGGTTGATCTTTCTTGAGTCCTGGACTTCAGACGTTCCTTCATACTGAACACATATTGTGTCCCACACGGCTTTTGATGATTTCAGATTCATGACGGAATGGTAGACTTCGTCAGGAAGAGGCATGGATAGTATGGATCTGGCTTTTGTATCTATAGCCACTTTCTTCTTATCTTCGTCAGTCCATTGATGAATTTCTTTAGGTACCAGCCTTTCTGGAATAGCAGGTCTATTCTCAGTGCCTAGAACTGCAGCATCAAATCTTACAGGGATGAATGGACCATTCTCAATATAGTAAGGCATAGTAGGGTCTACACCTTCTAAGAAGAGTGTCATCCTATTTTTCCATAAGTTGAAGTTATCTCTGGAAAATCTAGGGGGTTTTGCAAGAGAACCATTGTCTATATAATTTGTGTTTGTATTGGTGGCCATTTTCAGATAATAGCAAGGAAGAGAAATATCTTAGATTAGATCTTGTTTATGAGATTAAACAAATCTGCTCTGATACCACTTGTTGGTCCCGAAGGCCTATACAAGTTTGTAGAAGGGGGGGGGGGGGGTTGAATACAAACACACAAATTTTACTTTTCTAAATTGTTTATTGATAAATCATTAACAATTTACAGCTTGTTGCGGAAACAAGATTAAGGATAAACCTAAATCTAAACAAGTTTGAACACCAAGGTTTCTTGCACTAAGAGAGATAAGAAAATTACTAATAATAACCTATCTGAGATAAGAGATTTGAACTTGTCCAGAGATAGCAAGTTACTTCAAAAGAAGTGAGTTCATCTCTTTATATACTGCATGCATTTAATGCAAGTCAGTATATACTTTACACGTGTCATCAGCTGGTTGGTTGCATGTCATTGACTTTTGATGACAACCTTAGTAGCCGTAAGGATGAACAGTGTAGTATCAGAGTGGTTGTACGATTTCAGATTTTCGGAGGTTCTTTTCTGACATTTCGTACGGAGTCGTGCAAGGGTGGTTAAGACAAAAGTACTTTGTACGGAGGACTTCATGATCAGCTTTCGTTGATTTAGCGATTATCATTTTCTATTCAGCGAATGATAAAGTTCAGCGATAGCTGAAGTCTTGTACTTGATACTTCACGTTGAGTGGACAAATCTGAGTCTTCGCTGATCCGCATCAGTTCATTAGGAGACTTGTCGCTGGTTCTTGAGCTTGATCTTCGACTTCAGCGTAGAACATTTGTTGACGTGAAACTTGTCTTCAGGGATCATAAGTAAACAACTAACTTATCAGCGATCATCATAATGACTGAACAGACTCAGAACATTAATGGTGAACAGTGTTCGCTGAATGTTTAATTTAAAGAGCGAGAGTTCCTATCAGCGGTACTGTAAGATCTTAGTACTTATCAGCGATAGTGAAACTCTGATACATATTGTTTACTTACAATTTTCACTAAGTATATAAGAGAGGGTCATTATCAAATCACTGAGGGTTTGGATCAACATCAAACCTCGGTAAAACCGAGGTTTGCACAGGGTCTAAAGAATTGAGTGTGTAGATGTGAAAGATGAGGCACCCCAAACCTAAGTGAAACTTAGGTTTGTTGCATCTCGTTTAACTAACACGAACAAACATCTTACACCACTCGTTATTATGCAAAGTTTAGAGCGTACCTGTTTTGCCCGGATGAAGGAGGATTCTTGAAAGGTTGAGCATCAATCGAAGGAGAGGGGAGAGCATGCAAAACAAACAAAATCAAAGCACAAGACAAAATGCAGGAAGATGAAACACACAAAGCAAGAAAGGAAACAAAAACTGCACGGAAAACGAACAGGGGACACCCGCGGTTTGCTGCGTGGCTTGCAGGCCGCGCCACATTCCGCGTAACCCACTGTTTCACAAACAGTCAGATGAGTCCCTCGGCTTGACACGCGGTATGTAAACCGCGGCATAAACCGCGCATGTCCCTGTTCCACCTATTTTTGATTTTTTGATTTTTCGATTTTTATGGTTTTTTCGGAAATAAAAACACACTCAAAATAAAATTAATAAAGACAACAAACCTTGGTGGGTTGCCTCCCACCCAGCGCCATATTTAAAGTCGTGGCACGACTATGTGGTTTCAGCTTGGCTCGGTATCCGCATACTCGAATTGCCCACACTTGCGATTTCCCGCGGTTTCTCCCCCCTTTGGTCTTCCTTTACTAGCTCTGGGTCTTTCTTCGCTTCGACCTCTTCCATCATCGAACATCTTAAACATAACCTTTTCGCTGCCTACCCGGAAGGTTATCTCACCTTCTTCCATGTCGATTAAAGCTCGGCTCGTGGCCAAAAATGATCGTCCCAATATCAACGGGACCTCTTCGTCTTCGTCTATATCTATGACTACGAAGTCGACTGGGAAGTAAAACTTACCGACCTTGATCAACACGTCCTCGATCACTCCATATGGGTATCTGATTGATCGATCGGCGAGCTTTAACGTCATGTATGTCGGGCTTACCTCACCCATGCCGAGTTTCCTGAAAATAGAAAGAGGCATCAGGTTAATACTTGCCCCTAAATCACATAAAACTTTATTAAAAGTAAACTCCCCAATCTGAATAGGGATCGAAAAACTCCCTGGATCTTTAAGCTTCGGGGGAAGCTTATTTTGGAAAATGGCGCTGCACTCTTCAGTGAGTGCAACGGTGGCCTGGTGATCAAGTGCCCTTTTCTTTGACAGGATCTCTTTCATGAACTTCATGTAGGATGTAATTTGTGCCAACGCATCTGCAAAAAGGATGTTAATGGTTAACTTTTTAAAAACATCAATAAATTTCGAAAAATTAACATCATCCTTATTATTTCTCAGTCTGTTCGGATATGGCACGCTCGGTACTGCCGGCTTGGTCGGTGGTGACACCTCTTTCTCCTTCGGTTTCCCTTCTTCAATCACTACCTCTTCTTCAGTCTCTAGCTCAGTCATGTCTATGATCTCGACCTCTTTCTCCTTTGGATCGGTCTCTCTTGTCGGCTCCCCATTCAGCTCCTTGCCATTTCTTAGGTAAATGGCATTGCACTCCTCTCTCGGTTTTCTTTCAGCCATGCTTGGGAATGCTCCGGGAGGTCGGTTTTGTAGGGCTTCAGAGATTTGCCCCACTTGCCTCTCCAAGATCTTTATAGATGCTGTGTTTTGCTCGGTAACCGCCTTGACAACGCTCACTGTGCTTGCTAATTCCCCAACTGTGCCGGCTAATCCCGCGACTGTGCTGTCCATTTTAGACATGAACTTCATCATCATGTCTTCGAGTCCCGGCTTCTTCTCTAAGGATGGTCCCTCGTTCCTTTGGTAAAAAACTGGAGGACGGTAGGCATTGTTAGTACTAGGAGAATTAAAAGAGTTAGAAGGATTACCTGGTTGTTGACCGGGTTGACTCCACGACAAGTTCGGATGCTTCTTCCACCCCTCGTTATAAGTGTTTGAGAAAGGGTCGTTTCTCGGTTGATAGTTCCGGTTTTGCATATATTGGACTTGTTCGGGTGCTTCCGGAATACCTCTATTCAGATGATTTGTGATGAAGGCTAGTTGAGCTTTCAGTTCATTCAGCTCATTACTTTCTTGCACACTTGCTACTCGTCTCACGACTGATCTCGGGGTGGAAAAACTATGCTTCGCCAAATTCTCTATCAGTTCGCACGCTTCTTCATAGGACTTATCCATTAGTGCTCCACCCGCCGTGGCTGTGATGTCATTTTTGAATTGTGGGTGGAGGCCACTAAAGAAGGTCTGGATGATGACCCAGCCTTGTAGCTCGTGATGAGGACACTTCTTGATCATGTCCTTGTAGCGCTCCTAAGCTTCATATAAGGTTTCCTGATCCCATTGCGCGAAATGGGTGATCTCGGCCATTAGTTGGGCGGTCCGACTCGGAGGAAAGAATTTCTGAAGGAACGCTGCCTTCAGCTGTGCCCATGTAGTAACTGAATCCGGCTGGATACTCTCGGTCCATGTCTAGGCTCGGCCCTTGAGTGAAAATCCGAACAATCTCAGCTTAATCGCGTCCTCGCTCATACCATTAATCTTGAATGTATCGCATATCCTCTCGAATGCACGAAGATGTGCATGAGGATCTTCTATCGGCGTCCCTCCATACTGGTTCTGTTGCACCATCACGATGGTGCCCGACTTCAGCTCGAAGTAATTCTCCCCAGTCGCGGGCGCTTGAATGCCTATGCGTGCCGCCGCCACATTAGGATCGGCGAACGACCGCATAGGGGGTCTTTCCGGTGGTGGTGGTGGATTGTTATTGCGTGGAGGTGGTCTCTCGTCACCCATATCGATCTTGATGTCTTTTTTGGTTTTTGCTTCTTTGCAGAGACGACTGGCGGTTCTTTCGATTTCCATATCGAATTGTTCGACTTCCTTCCCTCGGGTCGTCCTTGGCATAAACCAATTAGTACCTGAAAGAAAGTAAGCGAGATTAGTGACCCAGAAACTGAAAGTGATGGAATAAAACAACGAAAATAAAAAAAATGTCCAATCTAATAGAGCTTATAGCTGGTAGTGCTATTAGTTGCAACTAGTTCCCCGGCAACGGCGCCAAAAACTTGATAGGCGGGTTTACACCCCTCCTAAATCTAACCGCAAGTGTACGATGTCGAAATCAAGTAATAACGTAGTACTTAGAGAAGTACGAGTATCGAATCCACGGGAAATAGGAACTAAGTATCACAATTACTATAATCGCTATTAACTGAACTATCAAAAATTGAGAGATTGGTATTAAACTACTAATTGCAGAAAATAAATCAAACACAAGACAGACAATGAACAGCTTTGGAAGTCAAATTGAGAAAACAGTTGAGGGTTGGAAATCCTTAGGTTTTCACATATGAATATCAGACTTAAAACAAATACCAGTTATTTCCGTTAATGAATACCCAATCTTGATCTCACCATTGTTCTCTCTCGAGTTACAACGGTTAAATTTGTAAAGCACGGTTCTTTCTCAAGCTACCATGAGTTTTATCTTGAAAACACAAGTTAAATCTCTCGATCTCAACCTATGTAGTTTAAAACACATTAAGCACAAGATTATAATGAGACTAAGGTTTACTCGGTATATCTCTATCCTTTCTTACCTTAGGTGTGTGATTTCTAGTTCTATTCGGTAATTAACTCCCTCGAACTTAATTAGCAACAACAAATCAATCGTAAATTGGCCAGATTCACAATAGCATTAAGAGCAAAATCACATGCATTCATTAAATCGGAAAAACTGATAAACGTCACTCATCATCCATCTATATGTTCAATCCTAATTCAATCCAACCCCCAACATCTAAAGATTAGTTCATGATGTTGGGGGATTCAAACACAAGGGAAAGGGAAACGAAAACGTATGTAAACATAATAACTGTGATCGTGGTGAATGTGAAAGATGTAGTGATGAACTCCCTTCTTCCGTGGTGGAATCTACTTCGCGTCGTGAACGAGCTCTCGATTGATTCTCTCTCATCGCTCCAAAAGGTGTCACTCGGCTCTGAAAATTGCCCATGGAACTGCTCTGGCCGTCGTGTGAAAGTTGTGTATCGAATGAATTACCTAAATCCCGAAATTAACAGCTTAAAATCGACAAACAGTGGGTTACGCGACCTACCACGCGACTTGCAAGTCGCGTGGCAAGTCGCGCGTATGCTTTTTGCTGCGTGGGTCGATTTCTGGTTCACGGATCGGGCCCTGGTTCGGTTGCGGGTCTTGGGCTTGACTTTTGGGCTTCCGTTAGGCTTCGTTTGGACTCGTTTTGGGCTTTTTTAGCTTCTTTTCTCGATGATTGCCGCCTTTTAGATAACCTGTATAAATCACTCGATAAACCGTAAAATACCCGCCTTTTTACCTGAATACAAGCCAATCTCATTGGTTTGAGAACTGAAAATAACGCCAAAAAGTGGCGTTATCAAGCTTGTATACCTCTGCTTGCAGCTTTTTTCCCTTTGTTTCTGCCCTTGATTCTCCCCCTCAGGATGATCTGATGGACTATCAGAGTCATCATCAGAGTTATCCTGACCCTTATCTTGTGTACCCTCTGCTCTGCAAGATTCCTCTGGTTTCTTTGGAGGAGTGGCACCTGCAGCTATCAGTTTTGCACATACATCGTCACAGAGACCAAGAAGAGTTTAGAGCTCTGCTTCTGTGTTATAGCGCATTCTGCCGACGCTTTCCCTGAAGTCTTTGACATAATCTGCGTTGGCAGCTGTGAAGGCTCTGATGAGCTTTGTTACTTGATCGATCACTCCTTGGTCAAGTTCTGTGAGCTGAGCTCTGGTCATATAATCTGAGGGCTTCATAGCCAGAGTTGCTTCTCTTGTTTGCTCTTGAACTTTGTCGAGGGCCTTCTTTAAATCTTCAGGAGTAAGGCCTTTGGGGGTGGAGGCTTGATCTTTGAGTTGAGCTAAGAGATCTTTGACAGAAGTTTGGAAGGCAGAGGTTATAGCAGTTGCCTGTATCTGGGCTAAGGCATTTTTCACCTCTGTGGATAGGTTGTCCATTTTGGTGTTCAGGTTTGTGAGTGCCCTGGATGTAGTATCTGCAAAAGAATTAAAAGAGCTTTTCAACTCTTTCAATGTATTGTCCACAGAGGTGACAAGGGTTTGGAACTCATCCCTTGATACATGTGGACTTGGTGTAACCTCTGGGGGAACACATTCGTCCCCAGAGTGAGTTCCCATTCCTGGAACACTTTCTTTCGTCCCTGTATTGATGTTGAGGACAGAAGGATTTCCCTATAATCTTTGAGCAGAGGCTTTATCAGCTTCAGACTCTATAGAGGTTCTGAGAAGGACATTGTCTTGATCCACTCCAGAGGTGGGGACAAGAGTATCCTGCTGTTGACTCGGAGACTTGTCTAGAGTCTCTCCGTCTTTGTGCACTCTAAGCTCCTCTGAAGAGCTGTTTGGACTTATAGTAGTGTGCGTGACAGAGGAAACAAATTCCTCTGTTAGTTTGGCGATTGTGGTCTAGGGCGATGGACAACGAACTAAGGGTAAGTCCTTTTGAGAGGACTACCCTGGAATTGTTTCCCTGGCTAAGATTGACACAGAGGTAGAAAGAGTTACCTCTGCCTGGTCAGTTTGGGTTGGGGTCGAGCCGTGCTGCTCTTGTTCAATATTACCTTCTGCCACTAGACTGGCGGTAATAGAAATATGGGTTGCACTGGGATTTGGTTGGGGTTGTGTGCCTCTACTATTCTAGGCATCTTTTCTTGCTTCTGCTTCTGTTGGGCATCCTAGCACTTTTTCTCCATCTATGTTTTCAACCTCTGTTAATACCCTATGGCTTGGTGCTTCTACCCTGACTTCTGGGCTTTTCCCTAGGTCATCATAGCAAGAATGAGTCCCAATTAGTTGCATGATATGTGGATGATAAAGACCGTTTCTTATTTGGTCTGCTTCCTCTTCATCAGAATCAACCTCTGAGACTTCTACCCTACTACCTCTAGTTTCAACCATTTCCTCTGTTGGATTTCCTAACATGGTGTCCATCTGATGGTCTTCTGCAACTACCTCTTCTTCTGGGCTTGCCCTTTGCACATCAAATCCGGGTTGAGTGAAGGGGTTCTATAGTACTTCTGGAGTTTTAGACTGACTATTCTGTGGGGTTTGGTCATCATCATCCAAGTCAGAAGAGATTCTGAAGTCTGGTGCTTCTGTTGAATGATGAGATAGAGATTTTGTAGTCCATCCAGAGGGTCCAAAGAGTGTGCAATCCCGGGTTGTTGGAGAAAGAGAGAAAAATCACCCTGATCTTATGCATAGTTGATGGGTGAAGGGGAATGCAGAGGTTGTTCATTGGTTTCTTCGACCATTTCTGCATCTTCTGCGATGGCCCGCAGAGGGGTGTGAGGTTTCTTAGTCTTCTTCTTGCTCTTTTTCCTTTTTGGCTTTGGGGCACCCTCCTCTGAAGACTTATGTTTTCTTTTCTTCTTTTCTTTTGGAGGAGGGGGTTGTGCAGATGATCCAACCTCTGTTGTATGAGGAGGGGATAGTTGAGCAGCAGAGGTAGAGGTGCTCTCTGTAGTTTTCTTGTGGGGTTTCTTCTTCTTCTTCTTCTTCTTCTTTGGAGTGGTGGCAGAGGTTTTGCTCTTTGTTGAAGGGGAGAGAATCTCTTCCCTCTAAGCTTGAAAGTTGGCCTGTACAAGCTGATGTTTGGCCAAAGCTGCAGCCCATTGCTCATCTGACATCTTTTCGACAACCCTAGTTCCTAATGGGGATCCTAGACGCGGGGGCGTCACATGACTCGGTTCTGGAGTCCTATGATCGCGTATATATTCTAACTTAAGAGTTTTGTCTGTGGCGTATCCCATAAGTTTCTTTGGCAGAGGTCTGCAGAAAGGGTATTCATCTTCGTGCTCTGTTGGGGTGTTTTTGTTCAGGGGGTACATTCTGGCCATTGGTCCCTCCATTGGCCATTTTTGTAGACGTAGCAGAGGCTCTAGCAGGACACCCAAAATTCTTTGATATTGCAGAGGAGGTAGAGTTTCGGGCTTTCGTCCTTTGGCCTTCTGAGAGGAGATCCTTCTGTCAATGGTGTTGACCATTTCTTGCGTCATGATGGTGGAGTAGTCCAGAGGTAGATCATAATATACCCCGTACATTATGGTCAAGATTTGGTGTGAAGTTTGGTTTGGACTACCCACCTTCCCTGTTAGGCACCGATTTAGGATTGAGAAGAGCGTATTCCATAGAGGAGGAAGATGATTTCTTCTGAAATCGTTTCTTTTTCTTAGGGTTGTGTTGTACCCCAACATTTCAACAAAACGGCAGAGCTCTTCGTCTGTTGGTTCCTCTGCATATACCTTTATCCCTAGTAGTCCTTTGGTGGGTAGGCTGAACTCCTGTGAGAACATTGTTCTGTTGAATTTGAGTTCGAGGTGCTCGGATTTGTCTGGTTTGGAGATGTAGCCCTTGATTTGTCTATCTGCGGGGTCAAATCTGCTGCTCATCCAGAATTGATTTAGGTATCTGGCAGGGATTTTATTGACTGTTTTGGATAACAGGGGGTAAAGGTAATGGTTTTCCAGGATGTGAAGAAGGATGGCATGTGCTTCTCCAAAAGCGGTTTTTGAGGGAACCAGATAGTAGTTATTTGGTTTTAAAGGAAGAACACGTTCAAAGTGTTCATGGGCAATGAAGTTTTGAAGATTGGTAGTCGGAGCAAAATCTGCTTCATCGCCGGAGTGGTCTTGTTCTATGGTTTTGGCGATTTCTTGGTTTTGTGAGTTCTCAGAATGAGATGGGGAGTTCACCGGAGCGTTGGAGGTGGAAGCCATTGTGATTTTCTTTGAAGAAAGAGAGTGGAAATGGAAGTTGCAGGTTATTGCAAGGTTCGCCGTAGAAGATAAAGAGAGGAAGTTCGTTAACGTTTAGAGGTTGTGGTAAGTTTGGTTTTATACTGAAGAGATTGTAGAATCTGAAAGGGTAAATATTTGAAAGTGAATAAAATTTGGGATCCATAATTGAGTGCATACGGCTGGTTCAACTTTCCAGGAGAACGTGTGCCACATACGTCCAATCAAAAGATGCCACGTCATTAATGTCAGAGCACGATTAGATGGCGTGTGCGGCCCATTAATGCTTGACGCGAGAGGTTTTCTATTTTCAGAAGACTGTCACTCGCAGTAGATAACTCGTTCTTTTACATAATATCCATAAAAGGCTAAGTGTCAGATTCAACAGAGGCTCTGTGGTGGAGTGAGCTCTGTGATCTGAACCTTGTCTTTTTGTCTCTTCTGATGCTTGTACCTTTACCAGAAACGTTTGAAAGATCATTGGAGAGGATTGATAGATCTTTAGTACAAAGTTTTCATTCACAGAGGCTTTGAGGCTCTGTCGAGGCCAGCAGAGGCTCTGAGAATGAAAATTTCTCATAACTAAAAATTTAGAGAACTTTTTGATCATCCAAAGTTTTCATTGTGTTAAACACTGTTTTTAGGACATATTTGGAAATTTGTGTCCTGGAAAACTGTTTTGGAAATTGATTTTGTTCGAGACACACTCTTAGAGTGTCTAGTTTGGGCGACACAGACTCTTTGGTTGAGTGACCCTTTGCCCATAAGACTTTCTTCCAGTATCCTTGTGTGTGCATTTATACGTACAAATCCTTAAAGAAGACATTTAAGTTTGATCGACAGAGTTTCCGTATGAAATTTGCAGTTCTAGAGGATCCGACTTACAGAGGCTCTGTTGAGCTCAACAGAAGCTCTATGACCTTAAATTTCCCATAACGGAAGGCTCGAAAATCTTTTTGATCATTTCTTGTTTGAAATGTCTTAAACAATGTTTATAGGACGTATTTTGAAATTTGTGTCCTAGAAAATTGTTTTCAAAAAGGATTTGTACGAGTTACTCACTTTTGGTTCTTCTTTGTTCGGTAAAAAACACCTGACTTCTGTGGATATGGTTGATCATATCTTTTCTTTGGCTCCCCCTTGAATGATGTTGATCCAAACCCTCAGTGATTTGATAATGACCCTCTCTTATAGAATTAGTGAAAATTGTAAGTAAACAATATGTATCAGAGTTTCACTATCGCTGATAAGTACTAAGATCTTACAGTACCGCTGATAGGAACTCTCGCTCTTTAAATTAAACATTCAGCGAACACTGTTCACCATTAATGCTCTGAGTCTGTTCAGTCATTATGATGATCGCTGATAAGTTAGTTGTTTACTTATGATCCCTGAAGACAAGTTTCACGTCAACAAAGGTTCTACACTGAAGTCGAAGATCAAGCTCATGAACCAGCGACAAGTGTCCTAATGAACTGACGCGGATCAGCGAAGACTCAAATTTGTCCACTCAACGTGAAGTATCAAGTACAAGACTTCAGCTATCGCTGAACTTTATCATTCGCTGAATAGATAATGATAAATGCTCTGAATCAACGAAAGCTGATCATGAAGTCCTCCGTACAAAGTACTTTTGTCTTAACCACCCTTGCACGACTTTGTACGAAATGTCAGAATAGAACCTCCGACTGTCTGAAATCGTACAACCACTCTGATACTACACTGTTCATCCATGCGGATGCTAACGTTGTCAACAAAGGTCAATGACATGCAACCAACCAGCTGATGACACGTGTAAAGTGTACACTGACTTGCATTAAATGCATGCAGTATATAAAGAGATGAACCCACTTCATTTGAAATAACTTGCTAACTCTGGACAAGTTCAATCTCTTATCTCAAGATAGGTTATTATTAGTAATTTCCTTATCTCTCTTAGTGCAAGAAACCTTTGTGTTCCAACTTGTTTAGATTTAGGTTTATCCTTAATCTTGTTTCCGCAACAAGCTGTAAATTGTTAATGATTTATCAATAAACAATTTAGAAAAGTAAAATCTGTGTGTTTGTATTCAACCCCCCCCTTCTACAAACTTGTATAGGCCTTCGGGACCAACAAGTGGTATCAGAGCGGATTTGTTTAATCTCATAAACAAGATCTAATCTAAGATATTTCTCTTCGTTGCTATTATCTGAAAATGGCCACCAACATAAACACAAATTATATAGACAATGGTTCTCTTGCTAAACCCCTAGATTTTCCAGAGATAACTTCAACTTATGGAAAAATAGGATGACACTCTTCCTAGAAGGTGTAGACCCTACTATGCCTTACTATCTCGAGAATGGTCCATTCATCCCTGTAAGAATTGATGCTGCAGTTCCAGCCGCTGAGAATAGACCTGCTATTCCAGAAAGGCTGGTCCCTAAGGAAATCTTTCAATGGACTGACGAAGATAAGAAGAAAGTGGCTATAGATACAAAAGCCAGATCCATACTATCCATGGCTCTTCCAGACGAAGTCTACCATTCCGTCATGAATCTGAAAACATCAAAAGACATGTGGGACACAATATGTGTTCAGTATGAAGGAATGTCTGAAGTCCAGGACTCAAGAAAGATCAACCTGGTAAGACAATACGAAAGCTTCATTTCTGGTAAGAATGAATCTCTCTCTGAAGTTCACCAACGTTTTAATTGTTTAATTATAGATCTGAAAACTGTTGGTAAGGAATATTCTAACTTTGAAGTACTGACAAACTTTCTAGAATGTTTACCTGAAAGCTGGGACAATTATTCTATGTGTCTCAAGCTGTCAAAGGATCTAAAATCAATGACCCTTTCAACCTTATATGGCACGTTGCTGAATCATGAGCAATCGAGTCATCTTAAGAAGAATCTTGTAAAAGATTCCAAAAGCACCCCTGTTGCTTTAATCTCAGAGGAACCTTCTACTCAGCGACCCTCGGTCACTATCACTGAGTTATAAAGTAACTCTGAATGGTCATCAGATTCTGATTATTCAGATGATGATGAATCTTTGGCTCTCCTAACTAAGAAGTTCAGGAGATTTGCCAAAAAAAAAATGTTTAGAAAGAACAAACCTCTTTCCATAACTGACAAGCCTAGATCATCAGCTTTTGTTGATAAGGCTACTGCTACTTGTTTTAACTGCGAAAAGACAGGACATTTCGCTAACGGGTGCAGGTCTAAGAAAGTTTCTAGACCCTCAGCTTTTACAAAGAAATCCTTTGTTCCAAGGAATAAAGATGACAAATATTCAAAGCTGAAAGAAAAATATGCTAAGCTAAAAAGCTTCAAGAAGAAGAATAAAGGCCTGATGGCTAACTATGATTGGGCTGATTCTGATGAAGAAGCATCATCATCTGACTCTGAAGATGATGAAGCAAATCTATGTCTTATGGCCAAGATTGAAGAAGAGGAAGAAAGTTCAGACATTCCCTCCACTTCAACCTCTGCTATTCAGGTATCACCTTATTTCTTTACCAATATTGCAAATATTGATGAAGCTGATAGTCTCCGTAAGATCGATCTCTTGACTAGAAGTTTATACGAAGCCATGAACAGCAAAACTGTGGTTGAAAACCAAAACCTTGATCTCGCTGAAAAGCTTAAAAACTGCCACCTTAAAATAGAAAAGCTCTCTAAAATTGAAGAAGATTTTAAAGATCAAGTATATTTAAATCAGCTAGTCAAAATCGAACGAGCAGAAGCTATCGCTGCATTAAAAGATGAAAAAGCTACTGTTGAAGGATGGTGTAATTCTTCAACAAAGATCACTGAGATAATAAAGTCTCAGATTCCCCTAAGTGATAAACGTGGTCTGGGTTACAAATATGATACTCCAAAACCAACCACTGAGCGTTCAATGCTTAAATTTGGAACGTTCGTATCCTCAGTCGCTGATACTTCATCTTCTCAGTGCTCCTCGTCCAATACACCAATCCCTGAGGAAACTCCTACCTCCTCAAAATGTAAGGAGAAAATGGTTTATTCAAAACCTACCTCTGTCTCTAAAGACAAAGGTAAAGGAATTGTTATTTACCAAAATCCTCAGAAGGGTACCTTAGTACCAAAGCTGAATGCTTCTAAAGCTTCAGTGACTCATCCCTCTGGATCAAGGAAGCAGATCTCTGAATCTATTCATCGATCTACTCCTAGACTCAGAGTGGATGTCCTTGGTAAGAAATCTGAAGAACTGAATGTTCGTCCCATTTCTAAAGCCAATAGTTTACTTGGTGCTGGCATTTCTAATTCGAAATCAAAAGCTCAGCATTCAAATGGTCCTAGAACTATTTTTAGTTATAGGAAATGTTATCACTGTGGACTTACCGATCATATTGTTAGTAAGTGCCCCACAGCCACCAAAGCTGAAAAGATAGCTAAGGTGAAGATTGCCCCCAAGGCAAAGAAGACCAACCCTGGTGCAAATCAGGTCAAGGTGAATCCTACCACTGAAGTTAAGAAATTAACCAAAGTGAAGAAAGACAAAGCTGAATCTTCAAATGCTGCGAAGACTGCTGAATCTTCCATTCCAACTACTTCCACTGACAAATGTGTATACATGGTAAAGTGGGTACCCAAGAAAAACTAATCTTCCTTTGTATTGCAGGTTAAGAAGGGTATCTGGTATCTCGATAGCGGATGCTCTAGACACATGACTGGAAAGAAAAGCCTGCTCGCTGAATACAAGGAAGAGAAGGGTCCCTCTGTGACTTTCGGTGGAAATGGAAAAGGACATACCCGAGGGTATGGTGTACTTTCAAATGGTACAACCTCCTTCAGAAGAGTCGCATATGTTGAAGGGCTGAAGCATAATCTTCTAAGCATCAGTCAGCTTTGCGATATGGATAACAAAGTAATCTTTACTAAGGAATCCTGCTTTGTCGCTGACAAAAAGGAGAAGATAGCTCTCAGTGGTTATCGTTTGGAAAATGTTTATGTAATAAACATGGACTCAACAACCACTGAGAACTCCTGTTTCTTCTCAAGGGCCTCATTTGATGTCAACTGGCTATGGCATAAGAGGCTATCTCATCTAAATTTCAAGACACTGAACACCCTTTCTTCAAAAGAGTTAGTCACTGGTCTACCTCAGCATTCATACGCCAAAGAGTCTTTATGTTCAGCGTGTGAAAAAGGGAAGCAGACCAAAGCAAGCTTTAAATCAAAGCAAGTTTCATCAGTGTCATCTCCTCTACAACTACTCCATATGGATTTGTTTGGCCCTGTTAACAAACAATCCGTCGCTGGAAAGAAATATACGCTGGTCATAGTTGATGAATTCTCTCGCTTCACTTGGGTAATGTTTCTCCGTTCTAAGATGACACCCCTGAAGAACTCATCACCTTTGTTCGGAAGATGGAAACCCTGAACAATCTGACCGTTCGCTCAATAAGGAGTGATCATGGGACTGAATTCAAAAACAGTTCTCTTGATTCCTTCCTTGAGAGTAAGGGTATTTCCCACAGCTTCTCTTCAGTGAGAACACCGCAACAAAATGGAGTCACTGAAAGAAGAAATAGAACAATTATTGAAGCTGCACGTTCAATGCTCAGCGATTCTCACCTGCCTACTCAGTTTTGGGCAGAAGCTGTCAACACTGCTTGTTTTACGCAAAACGGGTCGCTGATAGTTAAAAGATTCAAAAAGACAGCCTATGAACTCTTTCATGGGAGAAAGCCTTCAATCAGCTTTCTTCACATCTTTGGATGTCAGTATTTCATACTGAACAACAGAGATGCTCTTGGAAAGTTTGATCCTAAAGCTGATGATGGAATCTTTCTTGGATACTCCTCAGTTTCCAAAGCCTTCAGAGTCTTCAATCGTAGAAGACAAACTGTAGAAGAAACTATTCACGTCACGTTTGACGAATCCCGTTCAGCGAACTCTAAACCGTCCGCTGATACTGAAGAACTGAATCAATGGATGTTTTCTCATCTTGGTGATTCAGAAGATATTCCCACTCCTCATGCTCATCCAGTAGAAGATGATAGTCCTCCTATCATTCCAAACATGCAGAATTGTGAAGCTGAAACATCATGGGTCTCAGCTGTTCCTATAAACACTATACCTACCGCTGAACCAAATGCCTCAGACATTCCATCTATCTCTCAGCAATCAGTAAATGAAATGACAAATGCAAGTATTCCTCTTTTAGCTGAAACTCCAGAAGTAGCTGAAGCCTCATCTTCAGCTCCTCCAGTTCAAGATGAGTCAGCGACTTATGCTCCGGCTTAGCGATGGACCGTAAATCACCCAATTGATCAAATTCTTGGTGATCCAAACGCTGGTGTTCAGACTCGACGAAGTGCAGGTAATATTTGTTTATTTGTTAACTTTATTTCTCTAACTGAACCAAAGAAAATAGATGATGCCCTCAAAGATCCAAACTGGGTCAGCGCCATGCAAGAAGTGCTGACTGAATTCGAAAGAAACAAAGTTTGGAAACTTGTTCGGAGACCAACTGATAAAACAGTAATAGGCCCTAAATGGGTCTATCGAAACAAGTTGGACGAACATGGTACTGTAACCCGCAACAAAGCTCGTCTTGTTGCTCAGGGATACAGACAAGAGGAAGGTATAGATTATGACGAAACATTTGCTCCAGTAGCAAGACTTGAATCTATTCGTCTATTCTTAGCATATGCTGTACACAAAAAATTCAAAGTACATCAGATGGATGTTAAGTCAGCGTTTCTGAATGGAAAGCTGAATGAAGAAGTGTATGTGGAACAACCTCCAGGATTCTCAGATTCGAAGCGTCCAGGTTATGTTTATAAACTGGATAAGGCACTTTATGGCTTGAAGCAAGCTCCTCGTGCATGGTATGACACTCTTTCTACTTATCTCCATATTGAAAAATTTGAGCGAGGTAAGATTGACAAAACTCTATTTTTTAGAAAAGTGAAATGTCATATCATTCTAGTTCAAATATATGTTGATGACATTATATTTGTTTCTACTAACCCTGAGCTTTGTACTCGTTTCGCTGATAGAATGAAAGATGAGTATAAAATGAGCATGATGGGTGAACTAACATATTTCCTTGGTCTTCAGATTAAGCAAACTAAAAAAGGAACGTTTATTAATCATGGAAAGTATGTTAAAGATCTGCTGAAGAAATTTGATTTAACTCATAGTTCAGCTATGAAAACCCCTATGGCACCACCGCTGACACTTGACAAGGATTCAAAGGGAATACCTGTTAATGTCACGCTGTACCGTGGGATGATCGGCTCTCTCTTGTATCTTACAGCTAGCCGACCCGATATTATGTATGCAACATGTTTGTGTGCACGATATCAAGCTGAACCTATGCTATCTCATATGAAAGCTGTAAAGTGAATCTTTCGATACCTTAAGGGTACAACGAACCTAGGTCTTTGGTATCCCAAAGATTCAGGATTCGATCTATCCGCCTATTCAGATAGTGATTTTACAGGTTGCAAAATGGATAGGAAAAGCACCACAGGAGGATGTCAGCTCCTGGGTGGAAAGCTGGTAAGTTGGACAAGTAAAAAGCAAAATTCAGTGTCCACTTCCACAGCTGAAGCTGAATATGTAGCTACTGGAAGCTGTTGTTCTCAAGTCTTGTGGATGAGCAATCAGCTACTAGACTATGATCTTCAGCTCTCCAAAATTCCAATCTATTGCGACAGCACAAGTGCCATCGCTATAGCAAACAATCCAGTACTACATTCAAAGACCAAACACATAGAAATCAGATATCATTTTATCAGATATCATGTGATGAATGGTGATATAGAACTTTATTTTATCCCAACTGATTATCAGTTAGCTAATTTATTCACCAAACCTCTTGATGAGACAAGATTCAACTTTCTCATCAGCGAGCTTGGAATGCTGAACTTTGAAGGGTAAAATCCTCAACGGTTCACATTGATCAGCGATAGGATAAAATCAACTCGTATAACCTATTCAATCATATTCTCTCTGAATAAAACTTGGTTAAGCTGATATCAAGGTATGTTTTCTCTCCTTGACAATCGCATGAAAATACAATATTTCAAAACAAAATGCATCGCTGAATATCTCTTCCTTAACAGCGATATTTTTGAAATTTCTTAAAACCATCACTGATATTTTCATTCAGTGCTTCATGTTTGTAAAAGAGTCCCTGAGCTTTCAAAACCTCAGAGACATCCTAAAAGAATATGAAAGGACAGTTGTGACGTCATCGCAACGGATAAACCCCAGCACGTTTTCTCTTTCTGACACACGTTTGCACGTCTCGTTCAAACTTCCAATCAAATGCAAACACGTGTCCGTGTCATGATGAAAATCTTTTCCCGCTCAAGATTTTCTCTCTCTAATCTCTATATATTAACAAACTCGTGGTTTATATTTTTCTTTTACGCGAACAATCTTCCTCCGCAAGAAAGAATTCACTGTTGCATTTGTGCCTTCTAAAACTTCAAGAATTGTTCATCATCTTCTTCATCAAACATCAAGGTTAATATGTTCTTATTTATTACCGAATGCGTATAACTTGTTTCCGATCTTTTCCTTGTTTTAACAAGATCAAACAAAAGAACTTCTTAAAATGAAATCATTTTTTTCATGGTTTTATGAACACAACCATTTCATGGTTGTTCTTCAAGTTTAAATGCAAAAATCTTAAACTTGTTCTTCATTCGTTTCCAGAATCTATTTCTTCATAGAAAACTGGATAACAAGAATAAATGGGTTTTACATTTCGTTTCTTAAAATCAAGAAAAACGCTAATCTTCATTAAGACATTTGTGTCTGAATGAAATGGATAAAATTTGAACCATCTTAATGGAAAATCTTTCCACATTAAGATAATTCTTATTTGTTAACATCTTTGGTTGAACTGATAATACAGAGAAATGACATCGTCTGACATTCCTGCTACCGCTGAGAACATCTCCGCTGATTCTGAGGAGGTGGAATTTATCAAGGCTCCTCAGGTTAAGTTCACTCTGGAACAGCTAGATTGGACCAAAACGAACAACCTTTCTGCGCTTCTCGAGTTTCCTCCTCGAAAGCAAGTCACACATCTGAAAGATGCTGTGATTTTCCTAAAGAATTGCTGCATTTCAAAAACCCTGACCATCTCACCTCCTGCTAGTCAACTACTACTATCCCAGTTCTGGTACACTGCCAGACATTCTCAGTTACCATCCGCCAAAGATCCCTCCAAAACAATTGATTGTATCCTCAGCGATACTGAGTATGGCACGATAAAGATGACACCTGCCATCATTCGTAAAGCTCTGAACTTTCCCAACGCTACAAAAGAAAATCCTTTTGTTCCTTTCCCTGACCATAAGAAACTCGCTGACAAAGAAGCTCTTATTGCATTTTTCGATGCAATGGGCTATGTATGGGAAATTGGCAGAGACAAGAAGCCCGAGAAGAAGCTGACGCTGCTGAAGAAGTCAAAAATGCCTAGCGAGATGAACTTCATCTTCGCTCACTTAATCAGCTGCATGACGGCCAAGACCGGCTCCTCTGACCAAGCCGCTCAACCTCAGCAAGCAATGAGATACGCTCTGATGAAAGGTCTACACATTGACTGGGCATCTCTTATCTATGATGACTTGGTGCAAAGAGTAGACTCTACCGCTGACAGACCTCCATGGTTTCGTTACCCCCGATTCATCAGCGACATCTTCCAATATGGCCTGAAGGACAGCTACCCGCAAGAGGGTGACCTGAAACTCTCTCAGGTTGGCCCTAAGGTACTTGACTTCAAAACAGTTGAAAATGAGGTACGTCTTTCTACCATTTTAACTATTCTCAACCCTTCTTCTTCTAATTCTGTGGCTCCTTCAGCGACAATACCCATCGCTGATACCCTGGCCACAAAATCCTCTCCTTCTAAGAAAAGGAAACATTCATCTACCCCACTTGGTTCTAAAAGGATCAAGAAAACAAAGGAGCAACCCCAGCAATCTCATGCTGAAGACTCCTCAGCTCTTTCTGCAGAGCTGAAGGAACGTTCAGTGGTACGCTCTGCCACACCTGAACAACCCATCCATTCCATCCCAACTTCAGCGTCTCTAAACGCTGAGGTTACAAACTTGGAACCTTCCCAACCTCCTTCAGTCTCTCAAAAGACTGATGAAGTGTTTATCAGCGAATCCAACGCTGAACTCAGAACCCAACCTCCATTCTTATCCTTCGCTCCTCCCTCTACTCATTTGGTCTCTCCTCCAGTTCTCGCTGGAGCTGCCATCATTTCTACGGAACCTAAAGCTGATACTCCAGAAATGATGAAGACAGGACCTGCAGGACAATCCATGGGCACTTTTGAAGATGACATGGAACATTTTTCAGGAACCCGTAATTTTGACGAGTTCATCAATCCTCCTGCAGGTACACACCAACCCATAAACACTGTCACTAAACCCCAAACTTCTGAGCTTTCCTATGTTCACAAGTTCTTATATGTTACAGGTCCTAATTTGGGAGACATCAACGCCTCTCTGAAGTCCGTGGAGACAAAGCTGACAGGTCTCACCACCACTCTTTCAAATAACTCTACAGCTGTAACAAACGCTGGAGAGAATCTTACAAAGCTGACAACGGTGGTGGAGAAGAAGGCTTCCACAGATGACTTGAAGCAGGTTGATAAAACTCTCAGCGACTTCGCCAAGGTGCTCGCTGACATCTACACAGACTACACCTCTCTCAAAAATTCAGTTTCATCCATGTCCAGCGAGGTCACAACGCTGAAGACATCGGTTGGACATCTAGAGGGAGATATGTCTATTGTAAAGACTGACTTAGGCTCTATAAAGACCGATGTTAGTTCGATGAAAACGATGATCGAGCAGCTACTACACAAAGCGAATACTCCTGCTCCTGCCCCTGCCCCTGTCCCTGCATCTGACAATTTCACAGCGGCAGATCGCACTGAGCTGGAGAAGATCAATCCTGCTATTTCTGGCCTTCAAGACAGAATAGCAAAGATTGAAGTTTGTATAGGTATCTCTGGCCAAGAAGACAGAGAACCTACCAACGCTGCTGATTCATCCCATTCCTCCCCCACTCATCATGAGAAAGAGGGGGAGAAGAGCGCTGAAGATCTCTCCAAGAGCGCTGAAGACCTTTCCCATGATGAATCTAGCAGGGGAGAGAAGGATGATGAAGAAACCACCGCTGGACCTCAGGGAGATGAAAACCCTGAGGAAACCGAGAAGCTCGCCTCTGTATCTGAGGGGGAGCAACTCGAAGAAGAAGCTGATAAAACCGAATCCGAAGCATAAGATGATGAAGCCGTCGACGTCCCTGATAATGAACCATCCTCTTCTCCAAAGAATGATGATGATGATGACGAAGATGACGATGACTTCTTTATCGTCAAACCTGCTCCGAAGATCAAAGTTCTTAAGGGAATCTCGATAAATGAACCTTCAGGGGAGCGGACAAAGACAAAGCCCTCAGCCTCTGGAGCTGAGAAAGGCAAAGGTAAAAGAGTCGCTGAAGATGACAATCTGACGATCTTGCTTGAAAAGCCGGTTTGTCAGGTACACTAAACATCTCTCACTCCATCCCTCTTCTATCATACACTATCAGTTCTACTACCCAAGCCTATACACTTGAACAAATTTTCTCTTTCTGATTCTACCCAAGTTCTTACTTGTAAGATCGCTGTGTTTCAGCTAGTCCTCTCCCCTGTTTTAGGATATCGCTGAAGGTTCCACAACTGCGACTTCACCAATAATACCAGCTGCTGCTGAAGAAATAATCCCAGTCTTAGATTTGAACTCTGAGACTGATGAACCAGAAGAACAGCTACTCTCGCACAGACACAGACCTTCCTTAGCTCCTCAAAAGCTAAGTGAAAAGGATCAGAAAAGAAGAGAAGAGATAATAAAGCAATTCGAGGATCAGCGAATCATTCTGAGGCGTGATCAACTTCCTTCAGTTCCTCCAAAGTTCAGAATTTCCAAAAAGGAATACAAGGATCACCTCAGAGCTGAAAGAATAATCGCTGAAAGAAAGGAAGCTGAAGAAAAGGACAGAGAATACGCCATCCAACTTTCTAAACGATCAATAAAAGTCCCCAAGCTGAAAAGAGTTCCCATTGATGTTCAACGTCAGCTCTGGGAAAACGCCAAGAAGATAACTGAATAAAAGAGAACTGTGTCTCAGTCAACTTTAGCCTGGTGCAAAGAAAAGGTTAACTACAGACTCTCTCCTGCCAAATGCAACAAGGTATTCATCTCTGGAAGAACAACCCTTGTTTCAATCGCTGAAGTCGAGATATTCAGAGAAGATAAGAAGTACGAAAAATTCTATGCTGAAGCCATAACGAAGTACGGTCTCTCTGAATGGTTGGAGATCAGGTTAGCCATCCAGAAGTCCAAGTCGAAGTACAAAGAACTTGTTGAAAAGTTGATCAACAAACAAATCGACTTAGTCTACTCCTGTGTGGATATTCCTCCTCCCCCTCCTCCTCTCGAAAGTCAGAAAAGAAAGGCCTCAGCGAAGAAGAAGAAATCTACATCTTCAATTGATGGCCCTATCATACGAAATGAAACAGGTATTGGTTTTTCACGTGCTGAAGTCCTTGGTCCTGATCCTGATCTTTCCATGCTTGACACATCTCTTCCTCCTGGTGAGACTTTAATCCCTGCCAAAGTCATAAGCGAACCGTACGGGATATTTTTCCATGACTACGATGGCGGAAAGCATTTTCAACGCATCTCTGAACTTCACATCACTCCCATCGAACAGCTGAGAGATCTCATCTACTGGTGTGACTTCAGGAATGACCCTCAGGCACGACATCTGAAAACCTTGATTTTTGAAGAAGCGCTGATCAAAAGAAAACAAGGTGTAACCGTTCCTGACTGGATGATTCCCACCACATCAATGACCCTTGATGAACTTCTCATTAAGGAAGAACCCTTTACAAACTGATATGATCGAATATTTCTCTATTGTATCAGTTATTCTTTTGTACTTGTAATTTATTTCGCTTGTACTTGTAATCTTTCCATTTCTCTTTGTAACCTGATTCAAAGTTTTAAAGAAAGATTTCAGCGAATGTACTTTACTCCATCAGTACTGAAAAGATCCCAGAAAACAGTAAAAGGGAAAAATATTTTATGAGTTCTTTTTATCCTTATGTTTTCATTAAATAGCAATTTTCTTTGTTGCTATGTCATAATCAAATAAGGGGAGATTGTTGATCCAAACCCTCAGTGATTTGATAATGACCCTCTCTTATATACATAGTGAAAATTGTAAGTAAACAATATGTATCAGAGTTTCACTATCGCTGATAAGTACTAAGATCTTACAGTACCGCTGATAGGAACTCTCGCTCTTTAAATTAAACATTCAGCGAACACTATTCACCATTAATGCTCTGAGTCTGTTCAGTCATTATGATGATCGATGATAAGTTAGTTGTTTACTTATGATCCCTGAAGACAAGTTTCACGTCAACAAAGGTTCTACGCTGAAGTCGAAGATCAAGCTCAAGAACCAGCGACAAGTCTCCTAATGAACTGATGCGGATCAGCGAAGACTCAGATTTGTCCACTCAACGTGAAGTATCAAGTACAAGACTTCAGCTATCGCTGAACTTTATCATTCGTTGAATAGATAATGATAAATGCTCTGAATCAACGAAAGTTGATCATGAAGTCCTCCGTACAAAGTACTTTTGTCTTAACCACCCTTGCACGACTCCGTACGAAATGTCAGAATAGAACATCCGACTGTCTGAAATCGTACAACCACTCTGATACTACACTGTTCATCCATGCGGCTGCTAAGGTTGTCAACAAAGGTCAATGACATGCAACCAACCAGCTGATGACACGTGTAAAGTGTATACTGACTTGCATTAAATGCATGCAGTATATAAAGAGATGAACCCACTTCATTTGAAGTAACTTGCTAACTCTGGACAAGTTCAATCTCTTATCTCAAGATAGGTTATTAATAGTAATTTCATTATCTCTCTTAGTGCAAGAAACCTTAGTGTTCCAACTTGTTTAGATTTAGGTTTATCCTTAATCTTGTTTCCGCAACAAGCTGTAAATTGTTAATGATTTATCAATAAACAATTTAGAAAAGTAAAATCTGTGTGTTTGTATTCAACCCCCCCCCCCTTCTATAAACTTGTATAGGCCTTCGGGACCAACAAATGATCAAACTCTGTAGATCAGTTCAAGATCTCCTTCTGCTCCCCTTTGACTGATCAACCTCTGTAGATCAGTTCAAGATCTCCTTCTTCTCCCCCTTGGATCAAATTGGATAAGTTGTGCACAGAACATAGGTCATGGTTATCAGAGGTTCTTTGGAGATTGTCATACTCTGAGCAATCCCACAGAAGCTCTGTTGGTTACATAACTTTTGATGATTTAAGAATTTACATACATAAGAGTTTAAATATATACATATTTAGTTGAAGATCAAATCGTACTTATAGAGGGATTAACTCATGTTAATCATTCCCAACTTACCCACTAAGAAAAGGAATCTTTTCTCATCTAGTGCCTTGGTGAATAAGTCTGCAAGCTGGTATTCAGTGGGCACAAAGTGCATTTCGATTGTGCCAAATTCAACATGATGCTTCAGAAAGTGATAATGAATATCGATATGCTTTGTTTTTTAGTGATGTACTGGATTGGCAGAGATTGCTATGACACTTTTGGAATCACTAAGGATGGGAATCTTGTATATGTTGTACCCATAGTCTTTGAGCTGAGTTTTCATCCACAGAACTTGAGAGCAACAGCTAGCAGCAGCAACATATTCCGCTTCTGCTGTAGATGTAGATACACAGTTCTGCTTCTTCGAAGTCCAGCTGACTAGATTTCCTCCTAGGAATTGACAACTCCCAGAGGTGCTTTTTCGATCAAGCTTGCATCTTCCATAATCTGAATATGTGTATGCCTTAAGACCAAAACCAGAGTTCTTTGGATACCAGAGTCCAACATTTTTGGTCCCTTTAAGGTATCTGAAGATCCTCTTTACAGCAATATAGTGGGATTCCTTTGGGTTAGCTTGATATCTTGCACAGAGGCATGTGGCATACATTATGTCAGGTCTACTTGCGGTTAAGTATAAAAGAGACCCAATCATACCTCTGTAGAGTTTGCACTCTACAGATGTGTCATTTGGATCTGAGAATAATTTATTTCCAGTGGCCATTGGGGTCTTCACTACAGAGGCATCAGAGAGGCTGTATTTTGAAAGTATGTCAGAGACATATTTTGCTTGATTTATAAAAATTCCCTCTGATGATTGTTTTACTTGGAGTCCGAGGAAGAAAGTTAATTCTCCCATCATACTCATTTCAAACTCACCCTGCATGAGTTTTTTGAAATCTTTGCACTGTTGTGCATTTGTAGACCCAAAAATAATGTCATCCACATAAATCTGTACAAGAAAAATCTCATTACCTTTTCTTTTATAAAACAAAGTAGTATCGATTGTACCTCATTCGTAATTGTTATCGAGAAGAAAGGTTGAAAGTCTTTCGTACCATGCTCTTGGAGCCTGTTTCAGTCCATACAGAGGTTTGTCGAGGTAATACACGTATTTTGGGTACTTGGAGCTTTCAAACCCTGGTGGCTGTTGGACGTATACTTCTTAGATTTCACCATTCAGAAAGGCAAATTTTACATCCATCTGAAAGACTTTGAAACCTCTGTGGGCAGTGAAGGCTAAGAAGATCCTTATTGCTTCGAGTCGTGCGACAGGGGCAAAAGTTTCATCGTAATCAATGCCTTCTTCTTGGCGATATCCCTTGGCCACCAATCTTGCTTTGTTTCTAATGACCACCCCATCCTCGTCCTTCTTGTTTCTGAAGACCCATTTTGTCCCTATGGCTTGTTTCCCTCGTGGCAGAGGTACTAGGGTCCATACTTTGTTTCTCTCAAATTGTACAAGATCTTCTTGCATAGCATCTACCCACTTTGGATCATCTAGGGCTTCAGAGATCCTTTTTGGCTCGATCACACTTATAAAATTTGTAAAGAAACAAAAATTAGCAGTGGCTGATCTTGTCTTGACCTTTTCAGAAGGGTCGCCAATTATGAGACTTGGAGGATGGCTTTTCGTCCACTGTGTTGTTCTTGGAAGATGGTCATTTGAGTCATCAAGATTAACTTTTGTGGTTGCATACTGCGGTTCGTGTGCAACCTCTGTTGTTGATGGTTCTTCTGTGCTTATGCTTGGTTCTTCAGCTTATGGGAGGATGGGAATGAGAGTTAGAATTTGTTCCTCTGAGGAAGTAGAGACTGAGTCTTCTTTTTCCTCTGGTATTGATTCCTCTGTAGTCGCTGGAGTAGGTATCTTAGGAGCCTCTGTGGTTGAGTCCTTGGTTGTGTTATCTTCAGCTTCTATTCGTTCCCCCTCAGCATGTGCATCTGTATGATTCACAGAAGAGGATGAAGTATTTAATGGACCAGTTAGAGATATACCTGACTCAGTCTGGTTTGCAGAAGATGTTTCTCCAGAGGCTCTGACGGCTTCAGCAGAGGGATCAATATCATCATGGAACATCTCTTCAAATAAAAGATTTAAGTCTTCTTCTCTTGTCTTTGAGATGCCAGAGGATTCCTCTTTAGACCGAGTTCTGAACTGATTTGTTCAGAAGTCTTTTGAAAGGAATCGTCAAAAGATACATTGATGCTTTCTACAATGGATCGAGACTTCAGAAGGTACCCTCTGTAAGCCTTTGAAGTGGCAGAGTATCCTATGAACTTTCCTTCATCTGCTTTCACCTCAAACTTTCCTCTTGCTTCTCTATCATTTAAGACAAAGCACTTGCATCCAAATACATGAAAGAATTTGATATTTGGTCTTTGATCAAATGATAAGGTGTTTTGATGTGCCTTTTTACAATGGTTGATCGATTTTGGGTGTAGCATGCGGTTGATACTGCTTCTGCCCAAAAAGACATTGGTAATCCACATGCTATTAGCATGTTTCTTGCAGCCTCCACAAGCGTGCGGTTCTTTCGCTCAACCACTCCGTTCTGTTGTGGGGTGCGTGCAGCAGAGAAGTTCTGTGATATGCCTTCTTTTGTGAGGTAAGCTTCAATGACAGAGTTTTTGAATTCTGTGCCAATGTCGCTTCTCAACTTTTGGATCCTGCACTCATATAGAACTTGGATTCTTTTCATTAAATTTATCAGAATGTTTGGAACATCTGATTTCTTTCTGACAAATTCAACCCATGTAAATCTTGAGTATTCGTCGATCAAAACAAGTATATATTTCTTGCCACCTAGGCTCTGTGTAGCGATTGGACCGCAGAGGTCGACATGAAGCATGTACAGAGGCCTAGTGCAAGATATATATCAGTTTTGCCTTTATGGGAAGCTCTTTGGAGTTTTCCCATTTCGCAGGCAGAGCACAAGCGATCTTTATTAAACTTAACATTTGGCAGACCTTTGACTAGATCAAGTTTAACAAGCTTATCTAGAGTATGAATGTTTAGGTGGCAGAACCTGTTGTGCCATAACCAGGCTTCTTCGCTTTTACAGGCTACAAGGCAGAGCTTGTCTTCCTTGTTCTTGGCACAGAAGTTCATTAGGTAGAGATCGCCTCTTCGTTCGGCTCGAAGAAGTTCGACTCCTGTGTCCTCACCTTGTAGAGAACAGAAGGTTCTTTTGAACATCACGTCGAAACCCGTATCGGAGAGTTGGCTAACACTGAGAAGATTGTGTTTAAGGCCATCCACATATGCAACTTTGCATACGGATATGTTCTCCTTCTTGATGACTCCGTAGCCTTTAATGTACCCCTTTTTGTTGTCTCCAAAGGTCACAGATCCACCATCGTGTTTTTCTTTGTATGTGGATAGTAGACCTCTGTCGCCAGTCATGTGCCACGAGCATCCGGAGTCTAGATACCAGATCGGCACATACTGCTTCTGCAAGACAATCAGAGAGTGTTAGGTACCCATATCCAAATGGGTCCAGTTTTGTTAGGGATTTTCAAGTTTTCCTTAGCATTCTTGGACTTTGCTTTAGCTTCTGTTGAAGAAACATTTTGTTTCTTCTTACCCTTGTATTTAGCATTCTTGTTGGGTACAGAGAGTAAAGAATGTGGGTTTGTGAAGTGTTGGCTTATTTTATACATGAGATCAAAGCAATGACAATAATGAATGTGCGAAGATATTTGCTTGAACTTTTCATTAAAAACATTAAATGGGGGCACAAAGGCATTACATTCTATCCTAACATTTGACTTCCTATTACAAGAAGTCGTATGTAGGCTAGATTATTGTTTGCAAAATCCTTTGTTGAGAGCAGCCTTCTGTGGACCCCTTCTGTGGTGAACTTCTGCAGGTTTCACTGTCACAGAAGAAAAAGATTTGTCATTTTTAGCCCATTTACCCTTCTGTTGTCATGTTAGTTTTTCTTTAACAGGCCTTAAGGATTTTAAAATATTTGAACTTGTTGGATTTTAAGAGGACAGAGCTTTTTGTTGTTTAATTTTCTCAAGCTCAAGAGAGGTTTTGGCTTGTATACACATGTCCAAAAAGTATGGACAGATAGGAACTCTTGTGATTTTCTCCTTGGGAGGAATAGTTCTGTTAAGAACTCTAGAGGATAGTTTAAAATCCTCTGTGTCACAAGGTCCTATCTCTGACTTAGAGTCAGTCTCAGATTCGTTAGAGGATTAATCATCCTCATATACAGAGGTTGAGTCACTTAATTCTCTTTCGACAGAGGCTGGACTTTCAGAGCATGTGCCATACTCACTTTCTTCCTTTTCTAAGGGACTATCTTCTAAGTCAACAGAAGTATCTGAAAAGGTTTCTTTAGAGAGATTTTGTTGGTCCCGAAGGGTTATACAAGTTTGTAGAAGGGGGGGGGGGGGTTGAATACAAACACACAAATTTTACTTTTCTAAATTGTTTATTGATAAATCATTAACAATTTACAGCTTGTTGCGGAAACAAGATTAAGGATAAATCCTAAATCTAAACAAGTTGGAACACTAAGTTTCTTGCACTAAGAAGGAGAAGGAAATTACTAATAATAACCTATCTCAAGATAAGAAGGATGAACTTGTCCAGAGTAAGCAAGTTACTTCAAAATGAAGTGAGTGCTTCTTCTTATATACTGCATGCATTTAATGCATTGCAGTTTATACTTTATACGTGGCAGCAGCTGATTGGTTGCATGTCATTGACCTTTGTTGACAACCTTAGTAGCCGCATGTTGAACAATGTAGTATCAGAGTGGTTGTACGATTTCAGACAATAAGGAGGTTCTATTCTGACATATCGTACGGAGTCGTGCAAGGGTGGATGAGACAAAAAGTACTTTGTACGGAAGACTTCATGATCAACTTTTCGATGATTCAGCGATCTATCATTCTTCATCAGCGAATGATAGAGTTCAGCGATAGCTGAAGTCTTGTACTTGATACTTCACGTTGAGTGGACAAATCTGAGTCTTCGCTGATCCGCATCAGTTCATTAGGAGACTTGTCGCTGGTTCTTGAGCTTGACCTTCGACTTCAGCGTAGAACCTATGTTGACGTGAAACTTGTCTTCAGGGATCATAAGTAAACAACTAACTTATCAGCGATCACCATAAGTACAGAACAGACTCAGAGTATTATGGTGAACAGTTTCGCTGAATGTTTAATCTAAAGAGCGAGAGTTCCTATCAGCGGTACTGGAAGATCTTAGTACTCATCAGCGATAGTGAAACTCTGATACATATTGTTTACTTACAATTTTCATTAAGTATATAAGAGAGGGTCATTATCAAATCACTGAGGGTTTGGATCAACAATCTCCCCCTATTTGATTATGACATAGCAACAGAGAAAATTGCTATATAATGAAAACATAAGGATAAAAAGAACTCATAAAATATTTGTCCCTTTTACTGTTTTCTGGGAGTAAAGTACGTTCGCTGAAATTTTTCTTTAAACTTTGTAAAGATTACAGAGGGAAGTGGAAAAATTACAAGTACAACGAATAAAATTACAAGTACAAAAGATGTAGATAGATAAGGATAGAAAGAATTTCAAGGCGATCCTATCCGTCAAAAGGTTCTTCCTTAATGAGTTGTTCATCAAGGGTGATTGATGTGGCAATCATCCAATCAGGGACATCTACTCCTTGATTCTTTTTCTTCAGAGCTTCTTAAAAAATCAAGGGCTTCAGGTGTCTAGCTTTGATGTCGCGTCTGACTTCACACCAGTATAAGAGATCTCTGAGTTGTTCGATGGGAGCGAGGTGGAGCTTAGAGATACGTTGAAAGTGATGGTTTCCATCGTAGTCTAGAAAGAATATACCATATGGATCACTTACAACTGTGCCAGGAATGAAAGTTTCTCCAGGTGGTAGGGAGGTGTCAAGCGCTGAGAGATCAGCATTAGGGCCAAGTGTTAGGACACTGAAGTTGTCCTTTATAATAGAAAGTTTTGTAAAGCAATAGCTGTGTTAAAGGGCTTATGCTTAATTGTTGTAGCAAGTGATGAAGACTATAAATAAGTCTTTACTTGTAGTTTGTAAGGAGTGAATTCATTAATACAAGATGTAGATCTCTAATCACTTTGTGTTCTCTCTAGGTTAGATTTCCTTTTCAATAATGTTCTTCATCATCTTGTTACACAATACTTGGATTGTATGAAGATAATGGGACCTAACACCAAGAACTTCAGCACGAGAGAAACCAATACCTGTTTCATTCCGTATAGGAGGACCTGAATCAGAGACTTTTCTTTGTTGAGGAAGAGTAGGAGGAATATCCACAGCAGAAGAAAGCAGGTCGATCTGTTTGTTTTAGATCCTCTCGACATGGCTTTTGAACTTTGAGCGCGATCCCTGAATGGCTAATTTTGTTTCTAACCATTCAGAGAGACCAAACTTTTCTAAGGTAGCAGCATAGAAAGTTTGCTTGGTTTTGTCATCTCTGTAGACATCCACTTCAACAACAGGAACGTCGGCGTACAGTTTTCCTCTGATGTTTGCTTTGAGGATTTTGGATGGTCTAGATCGATAGGTTAGCATTTATTTAGCCCATTCCAAGGTCGTGTCAGAGACCTTAGTCTTTTCTCTAACGATCTTTTGAGCATCATCCCATAGCTGACGTTGAACATCAATGGGAACTCTTTTCAGCTTGGGGTCTTTTATTGATCGTTGAGTAAGCTTGATGGCGTATTCTCTATCTTTTTCTTCAGCTTCCTTTCTTTCAGCGATTTAGCGTTCAGCTCTGAGGTGTTCCTTGTATTCCTTTTGGGAAACTCCGAACTTTGGAGGAACGGAAGGAAGTTGATCACGCTTCAGAATGACTCGCTGATCTTCGAGTCTCTTGATCATTGCATCTCTCTTTTCTTGATCCTCTTCACTTAGCCTTTGAGGAGCCAAGGAAGGTCTGTTTTTGTGAGAGAGAGTCTGTTATTCAGGTTCATCAGTCTCAGAGATCAAGTCCAAGACTGGGATTATTTCTTCAGCGTTGAGAGCTGGGATTGTTGTTGAAGTCGCAGCTGTAGGAACTTCAGCGATATCCTCAAACAGGGGAGAGGACTAGCTGAAACGTAGCGATCTTACAAGTAAGAACAGAGATGGAAAGAATGGGATTGTGTATAGAGGTTTGCGGAGGTAGAGAACTGATAAAGTGTATAGAGGAGGGATGTTGTGTAGGATTAATGTACCTGACAAACTGGCTTGTTAAGCAAGATCATCAGATTTTCATCTTCAGCGACACCTTTTCCTTTGCCTTTGTCAGCTTCGGATGCTGATGGCTTTGTCTTTGTCCGCTCCCCTGAAGGTTCATTTATCAGAATCCCTTTAAGAGCTTTAGTTCTCTGAGCAGGCTTGACGATAAAAGAATCATCATCATCGTCATCTTCGTCATCATCATTCTTTGGAGAAGAGGATGGTTCAGCATCAGACAAATCAATGGCTTCTTCATCTTCAGCTTCAGACTCAGTTTCTTCAGCTTCTTCTTTGAGTTGCTCCCCCTCAGATACAGAGGTGAGCTTCTCGGTTCCCTCAGGGTTTTCATCTCCCTGAGGTCCAGCGGGTGCTTCAGCTTCAATTGTCTTCTCACCCTCTTTAGTGAAGGTGAGGTCTTCAGTCGTCTCTCCCCTGATAGATTCATTATGGGAAAGGTCTTCAGCGCTCTTGGAGAGGTTTTCAGCGCTCTTCTCCCCCTCTTTATCATGATGAATGGGGGAGGAATGAGAAGATTCAGCAGCTCGTGTGGTTTCCCTGTCTTCTTGGCCAGGGATCCCTATATACATTTTAATCGCTGATAATCTGTTTTCCATGTCAGAAATACCAGGATTGATCTTCATGAGTTCAGCACGATCCGCCGTAGTAAAAGATGGAGGTGCAGGGGCAGGTGCAGGGGCGGTCGTGTTGGTCAGAATCTGCTTCAACAAGTCCTGAATTGAAGAGATGTCATTCTTCATCGTGTTGACATCAGTCTTCACATAACTCATATCAGTTTTTGCTGAACTGACATCGGTCTTTATTGCAGACATATCACCTTCGAGTGTGCCAACCGATGTCTTCAGGGTTGTGACTTCGCTGGACATGGTGTCTACAGATTTCTTGATGTCGAGGTAGTCTGTGTAGATGTCAGCGAGAACTTTGGCAAAGTTGCTCAGAGATTGATCAACCTTCTCCATGTCAGCTTTGGAGGCATTCTTTCCGACTTCGGTTGTAAGTTTTAAGAGATTTTCTCCAGCGGTTGTTACAGCTGAAGAGTTGCCGGAAAGAGTAGATGTGAGACCAGTCAGCGTTGTCTCTACTGTCTTCAGAGACGTGTTGATGTCTCTCAAATTAGGACCTGTAACATATAAAAACTTGTGAACAGAGGAAAGCTCAGAAGTTTGGGGTTTAGTAACAGTGTATAGGGATTGGTGAGTACCTGCAGGAGGATTGGTGAATTCATCAAAATCACGGGTTCCTGAGTAAAGTTCCATATCGTCAGCGAGAGCACATGGACGTATGGACAGCTCTGCAGGTCCTACTTCCGTCGTTCCTTTTGTTCCAGGAGGAATGACAGGTGCAGCTGTGATAACTGGAGTGGGGTCCAAATGAGTGGAGGGAGAAGCGAAGGGTAAGAAAGGAGGTTGGTTACCGAGTTTAGCGTTGGAATCGCTGAGAATGACTTCATCAGTCTTTTGAGAGACTGAGGTAGGTTGGGTAGTTTCCAAGTTTGTCACCTCAACGTTTGGAGATGCTGAGGTCGGGATTAAAGTGATGGCTTGTTCAGGTGTGGCAGAGCGTAGCACTGATCTTTCCTTCAGCTCAACAGGAGGAGCTGAGGAGTTATTAGCAGGAGATTGCTTGGGTTGCTCCTTGGTCTTCTTAGTTCTTTTGGAACTAAGGTGGGTTTCAGAATGTTTCCTTTTAAGAGGAATGGAGGTAGCAGCTGGGGTATCAGCGGTGGGTTTGTCCGCTGAAGGAGCTGCAGAAGTAGAAGAAGTAGTAGGGTTAAGAAGAGTCAAGAGTGCAGAAAGACGTACCTTATTCGCCACTGGTTTGAAGTCGAGTATTTTAGGGCGGACCTGAGAGAGTTTCAGGTCACCCTCTTCTGGGTAGCTGTCTTTCAGGCCTCTTTGGAAAATAACAATGATGAATCGAGGACATGGAACCCATGGAGGTCTGTCAGCGACGGTGTCCACTCTGAGAACCAGGTCATCATAGAAAATCGATGCCCAGTCTATGTTGAGACCTTTCAGCAAAGCATATCCCATTGCTTGCTGAGGCTTAGCGGCTTGGTCAGAGGAGCCGCTCTTTGTAGTCATGCAGCTGATCAAATGGGCGAAGATGAAATTCATCTCGCTGGGCATTTTCGATTTCTTGATAATCGTCAGCTTCTTCTCGGGCTTCATGTCTCTGCCGATTTCCCATACATAGCCCATTACGTCGAAAAATGCAATGATGGCTTCCCTGTCTGAGTTTTTCTTGGGGTCAGGGAGGGGAACAAAGGGTTTTTCCTTGGTGGCGATGGGAAGGCTAAGAGCTTTGCGAATTATGGCAGGGGTAATCTTCATGGTGCCATATTTGATATCACAGAGGATGCAATCGATTGTTTTGGAGGGGTCTTTGGCTGAGGGTAGCTGAGAGTGTCTGGCTGAGTACCAGAATTATGAGAGCAAAAGCTGATGTGTAGGAGGTGTTATGGTCAGGGCTGTGGAGATGCAGCAATTCTTTAGGAAGTTCACAGCATCAGCTAGATGTGTGACTTGCTTTCGAGGAGGAAACTCGAGAAGCGCATAGAGGTTGTTCACCTTAGTCCAATCCAGTTTGTCAAGGGCAAATTTGACTTGAGGAGCCTTGAAGATGTCCATTTCCTCAGCAGTGTCATCAGCAGAAGTGTTTTCAGCGTTGGTGTTCTTGGGAATGTCAGAAGATGCCATTCTCTGTATTATCAGTTCAACCAAAGGATTAACAAATAAGAATAATCTTAATGTGGAAAGAAATTTTCCAATAAGATGGTTCGAATTTTGTCCATTTCATTCAGACAAAATGTCTTAATGAAGATTAGGGTTTTTTTTTTAAAGAACGAAATTTCAAACCCAAATAAAAATCTTGTTTTCCAATTTCCTTTGAAGATAGGGATTCTGGAAAAACGAATGTGTGAAGAACAAGTTTAAGATTTTTGCATTTAAACTTGAAGAACAACCATGAAATGGTTGTGTTCATAAAATCATGGAAGAAAATGATTTTATTTTTAAGAAGTTCTTTTGTTTGATCTTGTTAAAACAAAGAGAAGATCAGAAACAAGTTATTTGCATTTGGTAAATAATAAGAACATATTAACCTTTGATGTTTGAAGAAGATGAACAGTTGTTCTTGAAAAATATAAACGAAGAATTTGTTTATATAGAGAGATTTTTAGAAAGAGAAAATCTTGAGCGGGAAAAGATTTTCATCATGACACGGACACGTGTTTGTATTTGATTGGCAAGTAAACGAAACGTGCAAACGTGTGTCAGAAAGAAGAACGTGTCTGGGTTTATCCGTTGTAATGACGTCACAACTGTCCTTTCATATTCTTGGTTGTCTATGAGGTTTTAAAAAAAAACTCAGGGTTACTTTTGAAAACATGAAGCACTGAATAGAAATCAGTTGATTTTAAGAAATTTCAAAGTATCGCTGATAAGGAAAAGATATTCAGCGATGAGATTTGTTTTGAAATCTTGCATTTACATGCGATTTGTCAGAGAGAAAAACATACATTGATATCAGCGAATCAGGATAGAGAGAAGGATAGAATGGGTTATAAAAGTTGATTTTATCCTATCGCTGATCAAATGTGAACTGCTGAAGATTTTATCCTTCAAAGTTCAGCATTCCAAGCTCGCTGATGAGAAAGTTGAATCTTGTCTCATCAAGAGGTTTGGTGAACAGATCAGCTAACTGATAGTCAGTTGGGATAAAGTGAAGTTCTATATCACCATTCATCACATGATCTCTGATAAAGTGATACCTGATTTCGATGTGTTTTGTCTTTGAGTGTAGCCCTGGATTATTAGCTATAGCGATGGCACTTGTGCTGTCGCAATAGATAGGAACATTTGAGAGTTGAAGGTCATAGTCCAGTAGTTGATTTCTCATCCACAAGACCTGAGAACAACAGCTTCCAGCGGCTACATACTCAGCTTCAGCTGTGGAAGTGGACACTGAGTTTTGCTTTTTACTTGTCCAACTTACCAGCTTTCCACCCAGGAGCTGACATCCTCCTGTGGTGCTTTTCCTATCCATTCTGCAACCTGCAAAATCACTATCTGAATAGGCGATTAAATCGAATCCTGAGTCTTTGGGATACCAAAGACCTAGATTCGCTATACCCTTAAGATATCGAAAAATACGTTTTACAGCTTTCATATGAGATATCTTAGGTTCAGCTTGATATCGTGCACACAAGCATGTTGCAAACATAATATCGGGTCGGCTAGCTGTAAGATACAATAGTGAGCCGATCATCCCACGGTACAGCGTGACATTGACAGGAACACCCTTAGTGTCCTTATCAAGTGTCAGCGGTGGTGCCATAGGGGTTTTCATAGCTGAACTTTCAGTTAAGTCGAATTTTTTCAGCATATCTTTAACATACTTTCCCTGATTAATGAAAGTTCATTTTTCATCTTGTTTTATCTGTAGACCAAGGAAATATGTTAGTTCACCCATCATGCTCATTTTATACTCTTCTTTCATTCTATCAGCGAAACGAGTACAGAGATCAGGGTTAGTTGAGCCAAATATAATATCATCAACATATATTTGAACAAGAATGATATGACCTTTTACTTTCCTGAAAAATAGAGTTTTGTCTATTTTGCCTCGCTCAAATTTTTCAATATGGAGATAAGTAGAAAGAGTGTCATACCATGCACGTGGAGCTTGCTTTAAGCTATAAAGTGCCTTATCCAGTTTATAAACATAACCTGGATGCTTAGGATCTGAGAATCCTGGAGGTTGTTCCACATAGACTTCTTCATTCAACTTTCCATTTAGAAACGCTGACTTAACATCCATCTGATATAGTTTGAAGTCTTTGTGTACATCGTATGCTAAGAATAGACGAATAGATTCTAATCTTGCTACTGGAGCAAATGTTTCGTCATAATCTATGCCTTCCTCTTGTCTGTATCCCTGAGCAACAAGACGAGCCTTGTTGCGGGTTACTGTTCCATGTTCGTCCAACTTGTTTCGATAGACCCATTTAGTGCCTATCACTGTTTTGTCAGTTGGTCTTCGAACAAGTTTCCAAACTTTGTTTCTTTCGAATTCTGCCAGCTCTTCTTGCATGGCGCTGACCCAGTTTGGATCTTTGAGGGCATCGTCTACTTTCTTTGGTTCAGTTAGTGCAATAAAATTTACAAATAAACAAATATTACCTGCACTTCGTCGAGTCTGAATACCAGCGTTTGGATCACCAAGAATTTGATCAATTGGGTGATTTATAGACCATCGCTGAGCCGGAGCGTGAGACGCTGACTCAACCTGAACTGGAGGAGCTGAAGATGAAGCTTCAGCGACGTCTGGAGTATCAGCCAAGAGAGGAATAGATGCAGTTGTCATTATATTCACTGATTGCTGAGAAGTGGATGGAATATCTGAGATATTGGTTTCAGAAGCAGGTATAGTGTTTATAGGAACAGCTGAGACCCATGATGTTTCAGCTTCACTATTCTGCATATTTGGAATGATAGTTAGACCATCATCTTCAACTGTGTGAGCACGAGGAGTGGGAATATCTTCTGAATCACCAAGATGAGAAAACAACCATTGATTCAGTTCTTCAGTATCAGCGGACGGTTTAGAGTTTGCTGAACGGGACTCGTCAAACGTGACGTGAATTGTTTCTTCAACAGTTTGTCTTCTTCGATTAAAGACTCTGAAGGCTTTGGAAACTGGGGAGTATCCAAGAAAGATCCCATCATCAACCTTAGGATCAAACTTTCCAAGGGCATCTCTGTTGTTCAGTATAAAACACTGACATCCAAAGATGTGAAGAAAGCTGATTGAAGGCTTTCTCCTATGAAATAGTTCATAGGCTGTTTTATTGAAACTTTTGACTATCAGCGACCCGTGAGAATCGCTGAGCATTGAACGTGCAACTTCAATAATTGTTCTATTTCTTCTTTCAGCGACTCCATTTTGTTGTGGTGTTCTCACTGAAGAAAAGTTGTGAGAAATACCCTTGCTCTCAAAGAAGGAATCAAGAGAACTGTTTTTGAATTCAGTCCCATGATCACTCCTTATTGAGCGAATGGTCAAATTGTTCAGGGTTTCCATCTTCCGAACAAAGGTGATGAGTTCTTCAGGGGTGTCACTCTTGGAAGGGAGAAACATAACCCATGTATAACGAGAGAATTCATCAACTATGACCAGTGTATATTTCTTTCCAGCGATGGATTGTTTGTTAACAGGGCCAAACAAATCCATATGGAGTAGTTGTAGAGGAGATGACACTGAGGAGACTTGCTTTGATTTAAAGCTTGCTTTGGTCTACTTCCCTTTCTCACATGCTGAACATAAAGACTCTTTGGCATATGAGTGTTGAGGTAGACCAGTAACTAACTCTTTTGAAGAAAGAGAGTTTAGTGTCTTGAAATTCAGATGAGAGAGCCTCTTATGCCATAGCCAGTTGACATCAGATGAGGCTTTTGAGAAGAAACAGGAGTTCTCAGTGGTTGTTGAGTCCATGTTTATTACATAAACATTTTCCAAACGATAACCGCTGAGAGCTATCTTCTCCTTTTAGTTAGTGACAAAGCAGGATTCTTTGGTAAAGATTACCTTGTTATCCTTGTCGCAAAGCTGACTGATGCTTAACAAATTATGCTTCAGCTCTTCAACATATGCGACTCTTCTGAAGGTGGTTGTACCATTAGAGAGTACACCAAACCCTCGGGTATGTCCTTTTCCATTTCCACCGAAAGTCACAGAGGGACCCTTCTCTTCCTTGTATTCAGCGAGCAGGCTTTTCTTTCCAGTCATGTGTCTAGAGCATCCGCTATCGAGATACCAGAAACCCTTCTGAACCTGCATCACAAAGGAAGATTAGTTTTTCTTGGGTACCCACTTAACCATGTGCACACGTTTGTCAGTGGAAGCAGTTGGAATGGAAGGTTCAGCAATCTTCGCAACATTTGAAGATTCAGCTTTGTGAGTCTTCACTTTGGTTAATTTCTTAACCTCAGTGGTCTTCTTTGCCTTGGGGGCAATCTTCACCTTAGCTATCTTATCAGCTTTGGTGGCTGTGGGGCACTTACTAGCAATATAATCAGTGAGTCCACAGTGATAACATTTCCTATAACTAAAAATAGTTCTAGGACTATTTGAATGCTGAGTTTTAGATTTTGAATTAGAAGGACCAGCACCAAATAAGCTTTTGGCTTTAGAAATGGGAGGAACTCTTGGTTCTTCAGATTTCTTACCAAGGATATCCACTCTGAGTCTAGGAGTAGATCGCTGAATAGACCCACGCTGAGTAGATCCAGAGATCTGATTTCTTGATCCAGAGGAATAAATCACTAAAGCTTTAGAAGCATTCAGCTTTGGTGCTAAAGTACCCTTCTGAGGATTTTGGTTCAACGCAATTCCTTTACCTTTATCTTTAAAGACAGAGGTAGGTTTTGGATAAACCATTTTCTCTTTACCTTTTGAAGAGGCAGAGATTTCCTCAGGAATAGGCGGTCTGGAGGACGAACACTGAGAGGATGAAGTGTCAGCGACTAAGGATACGAAAGTTCCATATAAGAGCATGGAACGATCAGTGGTTGGTTCTTGAGTTTCATATTTGTAACCAAGACCACGTTTATCACTCAGGGGTATCTGAGACTTAGTTATCTCAGTGATCTTTGTTGAAGAGTTACACCATCCTTCAACAGTAGCCTTTTCAGCTTTCAAAGCAGCGATAGCTTCTGCTCGTTCGATTTTGACTAGCTGATTTAAATGCACTTGATCTTTAAAATCTTCTTCAATTTTAGAAAGCTTTTCTATTTGAAGGTGACAGTTTTTAAGTTGTTCGGCGAGATCAAGGTTTTGGTTTTCAACTATAGTTTTGCCATTCATGGCTTCATATAAGCTTCTAGTCAAGAGATCAATTTTGCGGAGACTATCAGCTTCATCAATATTTGCAATATTTGTAAAGAAGGAAGGTGATACCTGAACATCAGAGGTTGAAGTAGAGGGAATGTCTGAACTTTCTTCCTCATCCTCAATCTTTGCCATAAGACAGAGATTGGCTTCATCATCTTCAGAGTCAGATGATGATTCTTCTTCTTCCGAAGCAGCCCAATCATAAACCATCAGGCCTTTGCCTTTCTTCTTGAAGCTTTTCAGCTTTGCATATTTTTCTTTCAGCTTAGAATATTTGTCATCTTTATTCCTGGGAATAAAAGATTTCTTGGGAAACGCTGAGTTTCTCGATAATTTCTTAGACCTGCACTCGTTAGGGAAATGTCCAAACTTTTCGCAATTAAAACAAGTAGCAGTAGCCTTATCAACAGTAGCTGATGATCTTGGCTTATCAGTTATAGAAAGAGGTTTGTTCTTTCTGAACTTTTTCTTTTTGGCGAATCTCCTTAACTTTTTAGTTAGGAGAGCCAAAGATTCATCATCATCTGAAGAGTCAGAATCTGATGACCTTTCTGAGTTACTCTCTAACTCAGTGATGGTGACCGAGGGTCGCTGAGTAGAAGGTTCCTCTGAGATTAAAGCAACATGGGTGCTTTTGGAATCTTTTACAAGATTCTTCTTAAGATGGCTTGATTGCTTATGATTCAACATTGTGCCATATAAGGTAGCAAGAGTCATTGATCTTAGATCTTTTGAAAGTTTGAGACACATAGAATAACTGTCCCAGCTTTCAGGTAAACATTCTAGAAACTTTGTCAGCACTTCAAAGTTAGAATATTCCTTACCAACAGTTTTCAGATCTATTATTAAGCAATTAAAACGTTGGTGAACTTCAGAGAGAGTCTCATTCTTACCACAAATGAAACTTTCATACTGTCTTACCAGGTTGATCTTTCGAGAGTCCTGGACTTCAGCAGTACCTTCATACTGAACACATATTGTGTCCCACATGGCTTTTGAGGATTTCAGGTTCATGACGGAATGGTAGACTTCGTCAGGAAGAGCCATGGATAGTATGGATCTGGCTTTTGTGTCGATAGCCACTTTCTTATTATCTTCGTCAGTCCACGTATGAACATCTTTGGGTACCAGCCTTTCGGGAATAGCAGGTCTATTCTCAGCGGCAGGTACTGCGGCATCAATTCTTACAGGAATAAATAGGCCGTTTTCAAGATAATAAGGCATAGTAGGGTCTACACCTTCTAGGAAGAGAGTCATCCTCTTTTTCCATAGATTAAAATTATCTCTGGAGAATCTAGGGGGTTTTGCAAGAGAACCATTGTCTATATAGTTTGTGTTTGTGTTGGTGGCCATTTTCAGAAATAGCAAGGAAGAGAAATCTTAGTATAGATTAGATCTTGTTTATGAGATTAAACAAATCTGCTCTGATACCACTTGTTGGTCCCAAAAGGGTTATACAAGTTTGTAGAAGGAGGGGGGGTTGAATACAAACACACAGATTTTACTTTTCTAAATTGTTTATTGATAAATCATTAACAATTTACAGTTTGTTGCGGAAACAAGATTAAGGATAAATCCTAAATCTAAACAAGTTGGAACACTAAGTTTTTTGCACTAAGAAGGAGAAGGAAATTACTAATAATAACCTATCTCAAGATAAGAAGGATGAACTTGTCCAGAGTTAGCAAGTTACTTCAAAATGAAGTGAGTTCTTCTTCTTATATACTGCATGCATTTAATGCATTGCAGTTTATACTTTACACGTGGCAGCAGCTGATTGGTTGCATGTCATTGACCTTTGTTGACAACCTTAGTAGCCGCATGTTGAACAGTGTAGTATCAGAGTGGTTGTACGATTTCAGACAATAAGGAGGTTCTATTCTGACATATCGTACGGAGTCGTGCAAGGGTGGATGAGACAAAAAGTACTTTGTACGGAAGACTTCATGATCAGCTTTTCGATGATTCAACGATCTATCATTCTTCATCAGCGAATGATAGAGTTCAGCGATAGCTGAAGTCTTGTACTTGATACTTCACGTTGAGTGGACAAATCTACGTCTTCGCTGATCCACATCAGTTCATTAGGAGACTTGTCGCTGGTTCTTGAGCTTGATCTTCGACTTCAGCGTAGAACCTATGTTGACGTGAAACTTGTCTTCAGGGATAATAAGTAAACAACTAACTTATCAGCGATCACCATAAGTACTGAACTGACTCAGAGTATTATGGTGAACAGTTTCGCTGAATGTTTAATCTAAAGAGCGAGAGTTCCTATCAGCGGTACTGGAAGATCTTAGTACTCATTAGCGATAGTGAAACTCTGATACATATTGTTTACTTACAATTTTCACTAAGTATATAAGAGAGGGTCATTATCAAATCACTGAGGGTTTGGATCAACAGATTTTGATCGACAGAAGATGTACAGAAGTCTTCGAAAAAGTTGTTTTTCCCGATTTCTATCAATTCTTTTTCATCTGAAACGTTAGGCTTGAACTCAGGAGCCTCTGCCGATAATTTCTTTTCAGAGTTTATCATGCAGACAAAGGCAACCTATGTTTGAGTCTCGGGTTTACCAAACTTGAAGATTCCTATCTGATCTTGAGTTTTCAGATATTTCTTAGGGTTGGATTCTCTTTTGACAGAGATTGAAGGTGACAAATCTGTGTTTTCAAACCACACATTTGTCATCTTCAGAGGTTTCCTTATGTGAGGTTCCCCCAGAGACTTTTCGCCTTTTGCTAACAGAGAGTAGATTTGGAAAACCAGGTTTTCTTGTACTTCCAGTGAGAAATAGAGATGACAGAGATTTGTTTCTTTTGTTTCCGGTGTATGGATCTATATCACAGAAGCCAATTCCCCGTCTCCCTATTTGTGTGTTAATTTTCTCGTATACCTTCTGTGCATCTTGGTATTAATTAATTAAAATATCTCTTCTGAGTAAATCTTGACAGAGGACTTCTCTTTCCTTTTGAAAATAATGTTTAAGAGCTAGAATGTTCTTTATGTCGGTCTCAACGTCCATTAGTTTTTTTGATTTTGTTTTTAATGCAGAGTTAAGTTCAGAAATCTTTTCTTTCAAAGGATTTAGATGTTTGTTCCAATTTGTTTCAATTTCTTCCTTTTCTTGAAAGATTTTGGCCTTTTCTTGAGTGAGAAGTCTAGCTTCTCTCTCAAAGAAGGTAAGTTTCTTTTGAATTCTTTCGCAGGTCTTTTTAAGTTCTGTGTATTCAATGTTTAGTTTGAGCAAATCAGCTTCTGCTTGACTAGAGTTAGAGTCAGAAGTGGATACCTCACTATCGGAGTCGGATGAGCTGACCTCTGCCATTCCACAGAACAAGGCGTTTTTGTCGCCTTCATCAGATGATTCGTCTGACAGCCAGTTCTCCTGATTCACCATTAGTGACTTCTGAGCATAAAACTCCGCTTTCTTTTTGTAGTAAGCAGAGTCCCTCTGTGGGCGGTTGGATTTGCTCTTGCAGTCAGCGGCATAATGACCTGACTTGCCACAGTTAAAACATCATTGGTTCTGGGAACCGTTGCTAGCTCTGTCGTCCGACCTCTGTCGGTCACCACCTCTTTCAGTTCTACATTCATTGGCATAGTGGCCTGGATTACCACAGTTGTAACATACTTGGTTATGTGCAGTGTTGCCAACTTTATCGTCTCACCTCTGTCGGTCACCACCTCTGTCAGTCGACCTCTGTTGGTCGCTACTTCTGTCGTTCCTTTCATTTGACCCTTCTCTTCCTCAATCATCTCTTCCATAGCGTTCATTACCAGACTTCTTCTGGTAACCTCTGCTGAATTCCCTTGTCAAAAGAGCTAACGATTTAGCAATAGAGGCCATTGATGTTTCTTCTTCTTCCACCACCTCCTCATCTTCACTATCAACGATCAAGATTTTCTTTTTCTTCTCCTTCTTTACCTCTGCAGCTTTCTCCTTTGGCTTCTCTCTAGCTTCTGTGGTCTTACCGACCAGTACAAGAGGTGCACCGATTTGTGCTTTTGCTTGTGCGATTTGAGGCACTTGGGCTGCCAATGTTCCATAGAGATCTGACAGAGTCCGGGAGTCTAAGTCCTAATTTGTTTGCAGAGACATGGACAACTGGAGCCATTCTTCATTTAGACTCTTTTGGAACATGACGTTGTTCTCTTCAGAAGTTCTGTGAATCCCGAACTTCTTGCACTTGTTGATTAGAGAGTTAAACCGATCTGAAAGTCCAGGATACACTCTTACAATCAAATATGAACAATTAAGATCGTATTCACAGCAACTAGTCATATGATTTATTAACAATCTGTGAATTACAAGATATTACAATGAATTTCTCTAAATGGATTCACTAAAGATTATATCAAAGATTTGTCCAAAAGGTTAGTTAGCTAACCTTTGCTAACCCCTATATATACTGTAGAAGAAAGGCTAAAGCTACAGTACATATAAGAAACAGACTAATAGAACAATTACACGTGTCCTAATTAGTAACTGAATATAACAGAAAATCCAAGTCATAAGTTCTGAACATGTTGTTCAGAACTTCTGAACATACTTCTGAATAAGCGCTTCAGAACATTTGTCTTCATAGTCAGAAGTTATGAGTCTCCTACTCAGAACTCATAACTCTGAACCTTCTAGTCAGAATCCAACACTTAGAATCTTTTTGAGTCTTCTACTCAGAACTTCTGAGTCTTCTACTCAGAACTTCTGAGTCTTCTGAGTCTTCTTTAGTCTTCTTACTCAGAACTCAACACTTGTGTTTTTGACAAAACTCTAGACCTAACAATCTCCCCCTTTTTGTCAAACACACTTGTACTTTTCATCATCAAATTCTTAGAGCAGGAACAATCTTCAGAAGGAGCTCTTCTGAATGCTTTGACAACTTTTGCTCAGAATTCTGAATAATCTGAGTTAACAACTTTTGGTCAGTCTTTAATCAGCAGCAGCAACGATTTCCAAATTGATTTCTGTTATATATTTGCTTTTTCTTTGCTCCCCCTTGAAATGACAATTCTCATCTTCATTTCAGCTTTCATAAGATTTCTTTATAAGAAACAACATATCAGTTTTCTTTTCCTCTTCTCCTTCTTAAAATAACATTTCTCTCTTTTGTTATTTCTGTACAAAAACCATATCAATCTTCAAAATCTTTAGCTTTTCTCCCCCTAAAGTTTTGGAAAGCAAAATCATCTTCAAAATCTTTAGCTTTTCTCCCCCTTGTTTTTCAAAACTTTAGCGATGCTTTTTCTTCGAATGAAGTCTATGCTTTTTCTCCTCCTTAATGAATAACCTTGCTCCCCCTCAAAATAAGAATTATGGAGCAATTTGTTTTCTCCCCCTGAAAGTATGCATATATTTCATTAAAATTATTCATTTCAAATATAGTGCTTTAATGAAAACATTTATACAAGGAGAATAAGATTTACTGAACTACACTTGATAACTACTAACATTTGATCATTTGAAAACTTTAAAAAAAAATCCAACTTAATGAAATTTTTCAGATTTTTCAATCAAATGAAATCAAATGCATGTGTTTGGATTCAAATACAAGTCATCATTGCATATCGAGTTAAAAATGTTCAATTTCAATCTCTTTATTAAATCTATTTGGTGTGCTTAGCATGCGAAATATGATTAGCTTCAAGAATATGCAATTCTAAAACATATAAGAATACTTTGCTCTACTTACACTATTTGTCCAAAAACAGGATTTTCACAAATTTACAGGTTTATTGCGACTTTGAATTTTCCCAAAGTTTCAAGAGATGTGTGCTCATTGGCATCTTTTAATTTTGTGCTCATTGACATCTTTTAATTTTGTGCACATTGGCATCTTTTAATCAAAAAGTTTAGTAAGAATAAGATACATCGTTAAACATGACTTTCTATCTGGTTCTATAGCAGGATTTGGGTCAGCATATCCCAGACCAGTTGGTCTTAGGTGCTAGGTGACAAGCACCCCTTGGAACTTAATTTCCCAAACCAGAAAGGCCACATCAATATATCTTAAACCCATCTATACCAGTAGAACATGGCTTTCTATCTGGTTCTATAGAAGGATTTGGGTCAGCCGATCCCAGACCAGTTGGCCTTAGGGACTAGGTGTCGAGCACCCCTTAGGACTTACTCTCCCAAACCAGAAAGGCCACAGGTACAAACTTTCAAACTAAATGATTTTTTTTATATATATTTATTTCATCTCAATCACTTGGTTCTAAAACGTAGTACTTCCCCCATATTTTCGTTTCCATCCATCATTCTGACATTTAGGCTTTTTGAGCATTATATTCTATATAAGTATAGATTTCATAACATTGAGCATTCAGCATAATTTCATTCATGTTTTGCTTACCTTTCGATTTAATTCAGAAGTGAAAGTTGAAACAAATATAGCTCAGATAATACAAAATACTTGTAAAATCACTCTTTGACACACATTTATTCATTGAATGAAAAAAAAATTCATATCATTGAATTAAATTTGTTAAGATTCAAACATTCAAAGCAATAGAAATAAACGTAATGCAATGTTACCTTTCACCACTTGTTCCTTGAAACATAAAAATATGACAGTTAAGGATATCACCTGAGAAGTATGAGTTCAAAACTGATTTGTTTAGAAGTCTTAGTCTCTGAAGTACGGGTCCTGAACTGAATTATTCAGAAGCCATTGTCATTTAAGTACGGGTTTTGAACTGATATGTTCAAAAGCCTAAAACGTTGAAGCACGGGTTTTGAACTTTATCTTGAAACGATCAGATCAAATTTTGAGACAATATTCCCTCTCAAATCAAGATAATCCTGCAAAATCAAGAGATTTTGGTAATCATCTTCGATGATTCCTCATTAGATATCAAAAATCCAAATTCTGAGTAGTTGAGTCAGAATTCTGAGTTGAAAAGTCAGAATTCTGAGTAACTTGTTCAAAATTCTAAGTATCAGAGTCAGAATTCTGATTAGTTGAGTCAGAATTCTGAGTAGTATAGTCAGAAGTCTGAGTAACTTGTTCAAAATTCTAAGTATCAGAGTCAGAATTCTGATTAGTTGAGTCAGAATTCTGAGTAGTAGAGTCAGAACTTCTGAGTAGTAGAGTCAGAACTTCTGAGTAACAGAGTCAGAATTCTGATAAAACTATCCAGAGAAAATGCCTTAGAAAAATGTTTGGATTTTGTGATTTTTGAACATTCTGAACTTCAAATCACCATAACTTGCTCAAAAATCAGAATTTTTCAACCAAAATTTGCAGGGTTGCTTAAAATGTGATTCTGAACACATTCTCTCGAAATGTTTTCTACGAAAAACACTCACATCTATGAGTTCGATAACCTCATAGCAAACAGAACTTTTTCAAAAAAATCTTTAAAATCAACAAATTGATCTATATGAATCAGAAATCCATAATTACATTCAGACCGAGTTTTGGACTGAATTATCCAAAAGTCAACATTCTCAATTTAAGCACAACATCTGTTTTCAGTCATGTGTCAATATATGATCTTCAGCTTTACACATGAATAACCTGCAAAACAGATTAAGTTGACTTTGGTACCCATATGAACTTGGGTCCAGGTTTGTTAGGTGCAGTAGCATATGCAGATATTTTATAAGAACCAAACCAGTGCTGAATGTACCTTTTGTTTACAAAGTCATCAGTCCCACAATATGAACAACAAAGTTTCTTTTTTGCAATTCTGACTAATTGATTTATAGAATAAATCACATCAGGTTTAACAAAGGATTTTCTTTGAAATGTATTGTTCTTCTTGACATTTGAATTAGGAACCTTTGATTTTGGCACTTCTTTCTTGGAAGTAGTTCCTTTAACTCTCCATTCCATTTTTATCTTTTTAAAAGAACAATTATAAGATTTATCAATAGAAGAATCATAAAACAGATTAGAAGAACGAATCTGATCTTTTGAACTATGATTTGATTTGTTAACAACTTTTGTTTCAAATTCTTTAAACTTTTTAACATACATATCAAACCTTGACTGCAAATCAGATTTGGACTTCCTCTCTATCATGATTTTAGTTGATAAATCAGATAATTTCTTAATAAGCCTCCTTATCTCCAAATGAAAAACTTTATTTTCCTTCTCAAACTCATCTTTTAAGCATTTTTCTTTAAAGCCATTTACCTTCTTCTTTTCAGTCTCTTTCCTTCCATCTTCTAACTCTTTCTCCAACTCATTTATTTTTACAGAAAACTCATTTAACATTCCTGTTTTCTTTTTCTCAAAACCATTCTTTTCTTTTTGAAAAACATTTTTCTTGCATTCAAACTCTTTTCTTTCTTTTGCAAGAATTTTCTCCAAATCAGAAATTTTCAAAGATAATTCAACAGACTTTGTTTCAAAACCTTTCCTCTCAGTTTGAAAGTCTCTTCTCTCTTTCTCAAATTTCACTCTTTCAAGTATAAGTACTTGTTCAAAATCATAGATCTGTTTCAAGAGTTGACAATTTTTCATTTCACATGATTTGATTCTATTTTCAGACTCTGTCAACATCTTTCTTCTAAAATTTCCTTTCTCTTTCAAATCAACATTCTCTTTTTCTAACAATTTTATGTTTTCTTGAACCTTTTCAAAATCCTTTAGAAAATCAGATTTCTCTTTTTGCAAAATCTTTATAACTTTTGCATTTTTCGTCTTGTTTTGCTTGAAGATTAGCAATCTTGCTTTCAAAATGAACAATCTCAGTTTTTGGTTCAGAAATTGTTTCTTTTGCTTTTACAGGACTTAATTTTTGTAAATTGTCTGAACTGGTTATAGAAATTGCAGGTCTCACAAAAACTTCAACAATCTCAGGCATGATGAAATGACAAATTCAAATATCAATTATGATCAAAAATGAGAATCAACACAAATCTAGAACTTGCAAGAATTAATCAAATCTGTCACATGCATTTCATCAAACAGTTAGAGTACATGAATTAATGAAATCTTCTTTTCAACAAAAAATATGAATACTAATCAACATGCAGCAGATATAATCACTTTGATTAAGAAACCAATCAAGAATTTCGAAAACATACCTGTGATCTCTGTTTAATTTTGAGAATTAATCAGCATAGAGAGAAAATCTTTGGATGACTTGATTGTAAGATATCGATTCAACAGAAAGACAAATTCAAATTTCTTGAATCAATGATAGAAACGAATTCAAGAATTGTTAGGAATTCAAGAATTGTTAGCAGCAGCGGAATCAATTGTCGAATTGATCAAGAAACTTCAAGAACGCGATCAAACACACTCTTGGACGAATTTGTTTGTTGATTTGCTCTGATACCAATTGAAAGTCCAGGATACACTCTTACAATCAAATATGAACAATTAAGATCGTATTCACAGCAACTAGTCATATGATTTATTAACAATCTGTGAATTACAAGATATTACAATGAATTTCTCTAAATGGATTCACTAAAGATTATATCAAAGATTTGTCCAAAAGGTTAGTTAGCTAACCTTTGCTAACCCCTATATATACTGTAGAAGAAAGGCTAAAGCTACAGTACATATAAGAAACAGACTAATAGAACAATTACACGTGTCCTAATTAGTAACTGAATATAACAGAAAATCCAAGTCATAAGTTCTGAACATGTTGTTCAGAACTTCTGAACATACTTCTGAATAAGCGCTTCAGAACATTTGTCTTCATAGTCAGAAGTTATGAGTCTCCTACTCAGAACTCAGAACTCTGAACCTTCTAGTCAGAATCCAACACTTAGAATCTTTTTGAGTCTTCTACTCAGAACTTCTGAGTCTTCTACTCAGAACTTCTGAGTCTTCTGAGTCTTCTTTAGTCTTCTTACTCAGAACTCAACACTTGTGTTTTTGACAAAACTCTAGACCTAACACGATCATATGTCGTCTGCAGAGATTCGGTCGACAGAGCTTTGAATGCGTATTATTCATTTATGCATTGGGCTCTGCGGTTCTTCTGAGTTTTGGCCCCACCCTCCAGTTGTTTTTCCAGTTCTTTCCACAGATCGTATGCAGACTCACACGCATCTAGGGATTGGAAAAGGTCATTGGGTATGGCCATTATCAGAAGTCTCTTTGTTTTCTGAGCAACCTCATATTTTGCCTAATCAGGTTCGGACCACTTATCCTTGGTCTTTGGTTTCTCGTACGCAGGAACCTCAGGAGTGTCACCTGTGGCAGGAATACGTGGTACTGTGACCATGGGAACGAAGGGAGGATTGTTGATAAAGTGCATGAGTTCTTTGTCAGTACCTTCGAAGAAGTGAATCATTCGTATCTTCCACTGAGGGTACTCATCTCTGAGTAGTGTGGGTGGCTTGGTTAAGGAACCAGCGGTGAAGAAGTTGTTTGAATTTGTCATTTTGAGAGAGTGATAATTCCAGAAAATAGGGTAATCTTTCTGAAGATGACAGAGCCACAAAGGGTAAGCTTTATGAAGATGAAGTTGGTAAGAATAGTGTTTTTAAGCTTAAAAGCTTTGAGCTATGTACTAAAATGGAGATTTAACCGTAGTAACAGGTTCTGCAAGTATACCAAAGTCGAACAGGTCGAGAGTGGCAGTAAAACAGAAGGAATGAAGAACAGGTTAATATCAGTCCAAGTTTCTACCGAAAGTCATTGCAAGAGTGGATCACTTGATATAGAAAATCAAGGCAAGCTCTGATACCAATTGTTGGTTCCTGTTTTGCTTAACAATGATGATTCTATCTAATTAGTTCAAACAATATATAATGCGGAAGCGTTTTAACGAACTAACAGATATTATGAGGTAGAATAACACACAAAATCAAATACAAGAAGTGTAAATAAGACAGATAAATAGCTCAATGATTCATTGTATTTGATATAATAAGAACACCAAGAACATCGAAAGGTTTGACAAGAAACTGCTCAAAAGGTGTGTGTTTTGTGTAAAAAGCTTTATAGAATAGTTCACATGAACCTTCTATTTATACTACTTCTAAAGGGGACAATAAGGACTGAAGGTACAAAGACACTGTTGAGGAATAGTAGCTGGAAGGTACAAAACACTATTCTGGAACTGTTGCAGATACAACGTTCATTAAATGCTTCGTATTCAGCTTTAGGCGGAAACCTATCAGAGTTTGACACGTGGAGTTGTCAGGTCACGCCTTTGTACGATTGATCTTCAGAACCTTCGAATGGCAGATATTGTAAGAAGCATGTTCGTCCTTGGTTAGATCTTTTGCGTAGATCTTCTTTTTACCACAGAAGCTTTGTCAAGTATGACAGAAGCTCTTTGGCCTTGTCCGGTTAGAAGAGTCTTTTGTTGTTTCTTCACTTCGGTTTTTTTGATTAACCCGGCAGAGCCTCTGTCGAAGACTTCTGTCTTCTCGGTTACTCGGCTACTCGGCAGAGCCTTTGTTGGTGTGGATACTTAGTCTATTTTTCCAATACTTCTCTTTATCATAAAGATTGGAGCTAACAAGTTTCTATCAAGAGCTTAGAATATTAGGATTCGACAACAGAAGTTTCAACGACTTCAAAGACGCCAACGTCTGATATCCTATACCAACCTCTGCAAATCTTTCCTTTCATAATGTAATCAAATGTAAGTGCCTCTGGCATAATTCTGTATGAAAGAAAAGTAAAATCTTTTGAGGTATTTTGTTTCACCTATTGTCATGTATTTAGCCTAGAAAACCTTGCACTTTTAAATTTTTTATTTTTCAATACTTAGGGGGAGATTGTTAGCTCCAATCTTTCTGTTTATAAAAGTATTGAAAAATAGGCTAAGTATAGAAGTCTTCGACAGAGGCTCTGCCGAGTCACCAAGAAGACCGAAGCATAAAAGTCTTCGACAGAGGCTATGCCAAGTAACCGAGAAGACCAAAGTAAAGAATTGCCAGAAGACTCTTCAATACGGACAAGGCCACAGAGCCTCTGTCACACTTGACAGTGCCTCTGTGGTATAAAAGACTAGAGCTCTATACAAGGACAATCGTGCTTCTCACGATTTCTGCTGTACGAAGATCCTGAAGATCATTCGTACAAGGCGTGACCTGACAACTCCACGTGTCAAACTCTGATGGGTCTTAGCCTTAGTAGAAGTCGGCGCATTTAATTAACGTCGTACCTGCAACAGTACCTGAATAGTGTCTTTGTACCTTCAGTCCTTTTTGTCTAGAGCTTGTCCCCTTTAGAAGTAGTATAAATAGAAGACTCATGTTGAGTTCTTCTATTAAGCTTTGCACAACACACACACCATTAGAACAGAATTCTTGTTATATCATCGGTGTTCTTGGTGTTCTATTCATATCAATATACAGTGGGTTATTGAGCTATTTATCTGTGTTATTTACACTTTACGTATTTGATATTGTGTGTTCTTCTACCTTATTATATCTTTTAGTTCGTTAAAAACGCTTCCGCATTATATATTGTTTGAACTACTAGATAGAATCATCATTGTTAAGCAAAACAGGAACCAACAAAATTGGTTGTTTCTAATCATACCATTCGTTTAGTATTGATCTTGTTAGCGTTTCTGCAATTTTTTAGAATCAAATTTGTTCGTTTAAGTGTTTTTCTAGCAAATCAAGTGTCCAAGGTTTTGAGTCTCTGCTCTTGGTAAAATCAAATGTTTTTCATCAAAATCATGAATTTTTGCTTAGAAATCGATTAGTATATTGTTAGTTTGTGCTGTTTGGTTGTTTACTAATCTTCCAGGGTCGAAATTTTGCAACCCTAATCGCACCCGAGTCAAAAATTCAGCACCGCCTCTGTGTCCGGAAGTTCCAGTGTAATCCGGGTAAGTTTCCTATTTCACGCCACTTATCGGACATTGCTATCCGGGTTGTTCACACTTCCCGGTAACTAATATATCCGAACTTCACTGTGTCCGGACTTCTATCCGGTAACCACAAGTTTCCGATAACCTCAAGTCTCCAGCTTCCCGGACACCCCATCCGGTAAGTATATTTTTTTCTCGGTAACTTTAATTTTATTCGGTCAATTATCTTTTCCGGGTTCTTTTGTTTTATCCGGTAACCTCGTGTTATCCGGTAAACTTAATTTATCCGATCACTCTTTGCTATTCGGACACTTCTCAAACCCGGATCCGGTCACTACCAGATCCGGACACTTCAGATATCCGGATTCCTATCCGGTAAGTTTGTTTTTTCAATTTCTTACCAGTATCTTAGGTAGTTTCACTCTTAGAACCTGCGTTAGGACTATCACTCGTAGTGCCTTGCGTTTGGACTTCTAACCTTTGAATTGAACCTACCGTCTGACGATCAACTTAGTGCACTTCTTCATGATGTCTCACGACGCGCTAGCAATCGGTACCGACGCCAAGTCTCCGACTCTCTATCGAGGCGAATATAGCCAATGGCGAGACATATTCATCATCTTTATCGAAGCTAAAGATAACTTCGAATACATCTGGCAAGCTCTTACTGAAGGCCCACAAGAAACTCCGATGACTACTGTACCAGCTCAAGAAGAAGGTGCTGCAGCTCGACCTGAGCCCAAGACTTACATCCAGATGTCCGACGAGGAGAAATGCATATTTGATGGTGAAAAGCATGCCAAGAGATATCTAGTCCAGAGTCTACCGAACGAGATTTACACGGCCATTGACAGCTACAAGGACACTTCCAAAGGCATGTGGGATCAAGTTGAGAAGATGATGAGCGAGAGAAAAGTAGGAAACCAACTAAAGGTCATCAACTGCATCACCAAAATTGACGGTTTCAAGCAGTGCAAGGGCGAATCAATTACTCAGGCATATGAGCAATTCTGCCTTCTTCTGAATGAGCTCCACAAGATCAAGATCACCCGATCTAACACGGAGAATGCCCTCAAGTTCCTAAACAAACTACTGCCAGAATGGAAAGTTTTCGTTTCTTATATCAAACACAACAATCTGATTGAGAATGTTCCAATCCATGAACTCTACGAGATGCTCATGCAAGACGAGGATGAAGTCGTGTTGATAATGAGCACTCAAAAATCATCTTCCAAGTCACATGTCGATCCCCTCGCTCTTATATCTTCAAAAAGAGGCAAGTCATTCAGCCGTCACTCCAAGAGAACCCAAGAGTCTAGTGAATCTGAACCAGAGTCTGAAGAAACAGAGGAAAGCGACTCTGACCCTGAGCTGACTCAAATAAAGAAAGCAATGTCCCTCATCACCAAGTCTGATGATTATAAGGAGAAATATGAAGGAAAGAGATAGTCTGATGAGCACAAGCAATCTGATCACAAGGAGAAGAATGAGAAGAACGATCGAAAGCCCGAGTCAAAGAAGAAGGACGAGCCATCTACGTGCTATAACTGCAGAAAATTAGGCCACTTTGCCAAGGACTACAGAAAGCCCGTTGTACGTAACGTAGAATACTACAAGGCGAAACTACTGCTAGCAGAACAGAAAGCTGCAGGAAAGGCACTGTTAGTTGAAGACGACCAATGGCTAAATCGTTCAGACAGTGAAAGCGATTCTGAAGATGCTGATGCTTTCATGGCAACCACTCTCCTCCGTCAGAAAAAGCAAATCTTTGTCAGGTATGTGCCCCTATCTATCAAAACTTAGTCGATCAGATGCAACCACTTGTTCAAAGAATAGACTCCTATAAGGCTTCCACTAATGAACAACTGCTTGAAATTAATTCTTTAAAAGAAAAGATAGATGTTCAAAAGAGAATCACTGAAAAGTATAAGTCCGATAATGCTAACCTAAAAGAAAAATGCACAAATATTTCAATAGCACCAAAGGACCTAAGGGCCAAGATATCTGTGTTGAAATTAAAGCTTGATCAGTGTGAGGATGAGAAAGCAGAGATTATATATCAATGCTCTTCTCTTCAAATTCAACACAAAGAGTTTGTTGCTAAAATAACTGATCTTGAAACTAAACTTCACAAAAGAGGTCAAACTGATCAAAAAATTCATATGAACAAACCTAAGGAATTCACGTATTTTAACAAGGAATGGGGAATTGGGTACGATAATCCACAGTACTTGAAAAAGATTTTGACAATGAGACCTACACTTTACGAGTTTAATTTTTTTGGTCTCGACAAAAAGTATCCCGAATACAAAATCAAATGGACTGGACCTCTCGAAGAGAAGGAAGAGGAAACTAAGAAATACAAACGCGCACACACCACTAAAATGCAATTACCTTTTGCGTATGAACCTCTTAACTATTCCTACAGGAAAAATAAATCTAGATATCTTTCGAATGACTACTTCGACGGCTATAAGGTTGCAAAGCCCAAGGATTCCTCTAAAAAGGATGAGGCCCCAGCACCTGAACCCAAAACTGAGAAGGACAAGTTTAAACTCTATGTTCCTCCTCTTATTTTGGAATAAAAAATAGTCGAGTTAGAGGAGACACTCGAAAAGGAACAGACTAATTTTCAGAAGGAAAAACAAGAGTTTTTAACTGAACTTGAGAAACTCAAATCCACCAAAACCGAATCTGTATCTGTTGAGGAAACGGAAGTCCTTCGGTGAGAAATCAACCGGCTCATGTCCAAACTGTCTGCCTTGGCAACAGAAGTGATACACGAGTAAGTGAGTAAAGGTCAACTCCAAGAGAAGGTTGATAAACTCCAAAGAGAAAAAGTGAATCTACCCGAACCTTCCTCGGACTCATCAGATACATCTTCGTGTAAGGCATTTATTGGCAAAACTTCTTCGCGAAAAGGAAAAGAGTCTCAAGCTGACTATGTTCAAAAGAATCTTAACTCTGAATTTCAAAAAGCTTCCGCAACAGATTCTTCCAAAAACACAGACTCAAAGTGTTCCTCACCTCCCTCAACCAATCATGGTCCATCTGTGCCTGATATAGATTTTTCAGCATATATGAATTCCGATGAAAGTTCAGATGAAGAGTTTCCTAAGTTTAAATTCGACAAACCTCTTCTGAATCACACCGAATTTCTTTCTAAGGCAGTAAATCGTCCGGTCAAATTTCTTAAAGGCCAGAGTTCTTCAAAACTCAAGACCCTGACTGTGAACAAAGTTTCTAAAACCGATTCTCATTCTCAAAACCGTTCACAGCTGTGCCAAAAGACCGGTCGATCAAATGATAGAAATCCTTCCTACTCAAACTCTGCTGACCATGTCGTTAATGACTTTTCAAATAAAAATGGTCGGGCAAAACAAGACAAACCAAACTGGGTAGCCAAAGGATCTAACAAGAGCAAGTCGGAGTCAAAGTCATTTAATTCCGCTTTCAATTATAGGAAAAACATTAATGATTGTGGTTTTCATAATTTGAATAATTTTGTTGAACAAAGCATTAAATTTCCGTTTTCTATACAACAATTGCTTCAAGTATCCACGATTGTTTGTGTTGTTCTAACAGTGGATTGAATGATTTTGATGATACTCGTTATGCATCTGATTGGTTTGGTTTGTTTTTAATTTAAAACCTAAGCGTAAATCTCGTAAGCCCAACTCAAAATGGGTTCCTCAGTCAGGTGTTAAACCTAACCCTTTAGGACCCATTTTCAAATGGGTACCTAAAAATCCTTAATCTCGTTTTTGCAGGACGGTCATGTGTGGTACTTAGACTCAAGATGCTCCAAGCACATGACTGGAAGGAGGGAGCTGCTCACAAACTTCACAGAGAAATACTGTAGAGACGCGAGGTTTGGGAACGATGACAACGCGCCGATTATGGGCTACGACGATATAGTTCAAGATAAGATCACAATCAAGAAGGTGTCATATGTCGCGGGATTGGGACACAACCTGTTCATCATCAGACAATTCTGCGACAAAGATCTCGAGGTCAACTTCAAAGCTAAAAGGTGTAGCGTCCGCACTGAAGACGAAAATGAGTTACTTGTTGGCACCCGGAAGACCAACCTCTACACCATCGACCTCTCCGCTCTGAAGACCGATGATTCCATCTGCCTCATGTCGAAGGCCAACTCTCAACAAGCGTGGATATGGCATCGACGACTCTCGCACCTCAACTTCAAGAACATCAATAAATTGGTGCTAGACGGACACGTTAAAGGATGCCCGAACTCAAGTTCGAGAAAGACAGACTCTGCGGGGCATGCGAGATGGAAAAGATGAAGCGAGCGACGCACAAGCCGAAGACCGCTCTGAGCAAGTCCCGGTCCCTCGAACTCATCCATATGGATTTGTGTGGACCGATGCGTATTCAGAGTATCAACAAAAAGAAGTACATCCTGGTGATGGGCGACGATTTCTCATGCTACACATGGGTGAAGTTCTTGCACTCCAAAGACGAAACCCCAGAACTCATAATCACCCACCTGAAGACCATTCAACTGAATCTACGACAGCTAGTTTTCGATCAGGACGGACAACGGGACAGAGTTCAAGAACCAAACGCTGAATGAATACCTGACATCCGTCAGTATTTCGCACAAGTTTTCTGTCGCAAGGACTCCTCAGCAAAACGGAGTGGTAGAACGGCGAAACCGTACCCTTGTCGAAGCTGCTCACACGATGTTGTCACAATCCAAACTGCCACCTTTTTCTCTGGGCTGAAGCGGTTGCAACTGCTTGTTATACACAAAACCGCTCCATCCTCAACAAGCGGTTAAACAAAACCCCGTACGAGATAATCAACAACCGCATCCCGAATATCAAGTATTTCCAAGCATTCGGGTGCTACGTCTTAAATGACAAGGATGACCTCAGGAAACTCAGTCCAAACATAGATGAAGGAGTATTCATTAGATACTCAATGTAGGCTAAGGCTTATCGCGTTTACAACAAACAGACCTAATCCGTCATCGAAAGTGTAAACGTGACTTTTGACGAAGCCGCAGATTTGACAAATCGGTTCAGAACCCGCTTTAACTGGCGTGTTAGCTTCCGAACACTCTCGTTCGGGATCTGCACAAACCCCAGTAGATCCAAATCATGCATCTACATCAAAATCACATCTTTCTGATTTAGATTTACTTTTTGAGCACTTTTACGATGACATCTTTAACATGCCTAATCCTCGTGTAATTATGCAACCTAGGGATGGAGATGCTCAACTCGAAACCTCGGTGAATCTCTCTGGTCCGCCGCCATCAACAAGCACTCCAACTTTAACTCTGGAAACCCTCAAAGTTCGACGAATACGACCACTGAGACGGCTAATCCCTCGGAGGTTTGGTGAAAAGATCAGCTAACTGAAAGTCAGTAGGGATAAAGTGAAGTTTTATATCACCATTCATCACATGATCTCTGATAAAGTGATGCCTGATCTCGATGTGTTTGGTCTTTGAGTGTAGTACTGGATTATTGGCTATAACGATGGCACTTGTGCTGTCGCAATAGATTGGAACTTTGGAGAGCTGAAGGTCATAGTCTAATAGCTGATTTCTCATCCATAAGACCTAAGCATAACAACTTCCAGCAGCTACATACTCAGCTTCAGCGGTAGAAGTGGACACTGAACTTTGCTTCTTACTTGTCCAACTTACCCGCTTTCCACCCAGTAGTTGACAGCCTCCCGTGGTGCTTTTTCTATCCAGCTTGCAACCTGCAAAGTCACTATCTGAATTGGCAGTTAGATCGAACCCTAAGTCTTTGGGATACCAAAGACGTAGGTTGAGTGTACCCTTCAGATATATGAAAACTCGATTTACAACGATCAAATGTGAATCTTTGGGTTCAGATTGATATCGTGCACATAAACAAGTAGCATACATAATATCAGGACGGCTAGATGTAAGATAAAGAAGAGAGCCGATCATCCCTCTGTAGGCAGTGACATTAACATGATTCCCTGAAGGATCTTTGTTAAGTGTCAGTGGAGGTGCCATAGGGGTTTTCATAGCTGAGCTTTGAGTTAAATCAAAATTTTCAGCATATCTTTAACATACTTACCTTGGTGGATAAAAGTACCCTTATCATTCTGCTTGATTTGGAGTCCAAGAAAGTAAGTCAGTTCATGTAACACCTCGAATTTCCATTATATTATATTTAATATGAATGGGGTCGAAATGTAATTTAGTCTAAGTTTTTGGACTATTTGTAAATGTAAACTCCAGAGTTGAAATTGTATTTGACCAAAGTTTAAGTTATGTATGAAACTTGAACTTGTAGGGTGATTTTGTCAATAGTTGAAAGTTGGTTTGTATAAAAAGTCTGATTCGGCTAAGTTGTGGAAAATATCTCAATTTCATAGCAGAAATCGGTTCAAGAGGCAAGGGTTGCGATATCAAGTTTTGGTTTGGTAAGGAATCGAAGTTCTTTCCTTCAATTCAATTATTATTGTTAGTCTTAAGCATATGGATTTCTTTTAGGTTATCGAATCAGTTGGTGAAAGAATTGGAATCAGTTTGGTTCAGGACTTGATTACCCAGGTGAGTTCATCCTCTTCTTTGGATGTTTTGAATATGTTGAATTCATTATTAGAACTGAAGTCATATTCGAAATGTGTTTATATATCAATAGAAGTGTAGTTAAATCGATGGGAGAATTTGGAAATGTGAATTGGTACGAGTTCGAACAATACATAAATGGGGTTTTCTAGATGAGTTCCGGATTGTATTTCCGGATCGGAGATTTCTGGTTTTGGTTCCGGATCCGGTATGCAAATGGGATCCATTTTCGAATGTGATTCGGTCTTATTTGGGATCCAATTTTAAGTTAGGATCTGGTTTCAATTGAGGATCCGGTTTTAAGTCAGGATCCAGTTTCAATTGAGGATCCGGTTTTAAGTTAGGATCCAGTTTCAATTGAGGATTCGGTTTCGAGTTACGATCCGGTTTCAATTTAGGATCCGGTTTCAATTTGGGATCTTGTCCCGATTTGAGTTCCGGTCTCAAATTGAGTCTCGCTTCCGGATTGTATCAGGATGGTATCGGATTTCCGGACTTTGAGTCCGGAATACTTTTCCAGATGCGTTTTCCGGATAGTTCCGGATAAGGGATTTTTCCGGATATAGTTTCCGGATGTGTTATCCGGTTAAGCTTTTCTAAAAAATTTCTAGGGGCGCTGCCCCCAGACCCTGCAAGGGCGTTGCCCCTTGATCGAAGAGGGACAATTGAGAATTAGGGTATGATATATTATTTGGGACTCTTAGCTTTCAGAATATGATATGAAATGTTTTGTGCATTCGTGTAAATATGCACGTATGCTAGTAAGTGTAATGGATCCATAGGCACTGGCAATCTGGCATTAAGTGAAACGTGGAATAGGCATAAGGTAATTTGTAATTCCTGTTGACCTGAAATGTGGAATAGGCATAAAGTAAATTGTAATTTCTTGGACATGAGCTACGATCTCGAATCTGTGATGATTCGTAGTAGGCTCTCGAACGTGATGATATGACTTACTGAGTGTTAGTCATATTCATGGAATCGGGTATGTTCCCGTCATCGCAAGATGAGTATGTGTACGGTAAGAATGATGGCAAACCAGGTTTGTTTATATGCTTTGTTTACATTGATTTCCAATGCTTATAAAGTTTTAATATGAAATTGGAATCAAACTTAGAGTCAGAGGTGGACATACCTTTGCACTGGGTTCTGAGATCTCTAGTGATCCATCTACACAACTTGTCTCTATCATCTCCTCTACTATTGTCATCCCACAGAAGTTGGCATGCTCTGGTTCATCATCAGAGGATGAGTCAGAGATCCAGTTCTCCATCTATGCCACCATACCTCTTTCCTTAAAGGTGTACTTATATTTGTTCTTGTAGAAGTCCTAGTCTTTTACCAGTCTATCCTTACAGTTGGCAGAGAAATGGCATTGTTTTCCACATCTGAAACATCTTCCATCATTATGATTGATGGGCTGTGCAGTATCTGTTGGTTTCTGTGGTGCTGGCTGAATGTACCTCTGTTGATATTTAGGTGGTCTCTGATCCTAAAATTGTACAGCTCTGTGATTCTGGAACTGTACAAGACTATGTTCATTCATGTAGCCTTTTCTCTCTTACTTCTCTTCTCTCTCAAATCTCCCTCTTCTGTCAAAAACCTTCTTGCCAAATCTCTTGTTAAACTGTTGAGTTATTAGTGCAAGAGATTGGGCAAAGGCATTGATATCCTCATCTTCATCAGCAACTGACATGCTTTCTTCATCATCACTCTCTACTATCAGGCCCTTCTTCCCCTTCTTCTTCAGAGCCTTTTCTTTTCCTTTCTAATCTCTGGTGGCACTTTCTCTGGTAGACTTCCTTTCTGAGGGTGTTTTTGTAATACCCCGGGTAAGTTCGTTAGTTAAATGTTAGTTCCGTTAAATTTATTTAACTTTATAATTGATGTTTAGGGTAAGTTTTGGTTAAATTAGGAGTTAAGGGTGTTTTGGGTCATTAATGTAAAGCTTAAGGTCAAAAGGGTAATTATGGTTAGATAATATCCCTTAGGATATTCAGATATTTTCATTATCTGCAAATATCCAGATTTATTCCAGTGTATGTGTGTTTTTGAGAGAGTAAGAAGAAGAAAGAAGGGTTGTGGCTAAGAGACTCAATTTGGTGTACTTGGAAGAGGAATTAAGGTATGGTTCATTTGTATTTTGTGTTTGTAATTGCATTTAGAAGGTTTCTATCGGAGTAGAAACATCATTTACATAACTAGTAATAATTCAGTCGAATTCTGGGTGAAATTGGGATGAACTGTCAGAGGGTTCCGGATACGATGAGAGTGTCCTGTAGTTGTGGTTGATAGTATCCGGAACTTGTTCTAGTGGTGTCTGGACAAGTCAAGTTACCCGGTAAGTTCCTCTTTTCCTTAAGTTTCCGGTTAAAATGAGATACCGGATGGTATCCGGATTACTTTGGTGTCCGGGTGTTATCCGGATTGGTTGTGTTATCCGGAAAGTTGATGTTTACCGGATAGTTGTGTTGTCCGGATAGTCTGTGTTATCCGGGAAGTTTGGGTTGTCCGGGAACTTTAGCTGTTTGGTCAATTTTGAGAGTTTAGATGATTTTGACTATCCAGTAACCTATGTATGGTTAGTTATTGGACAGGGAGTGAATGAGGACTAAATGTACTGTGGACTCGACTTAAGTTCGGGTTTGGGGGTAACATTTGAGGATTGGAGTTCTTTAGAGCTCCTAGCTTTAGTAAGACTTAAGTGTTCTGTTTGGTAAAGAGATATTTGTATCTATTTATTTCAGATACTGTGAACTTGGAGTGAAAGCTGAATCTTGTGGAAAAGACTGGAAAGAGTTTTGATAAGTCTAACAAGTGAGTTTGTGAAATCCCAGATCTCTAGCAATAAGATATGAATTTAGTGAGAGAGAATCTAGAGAGCAAATATGTCATCCATGTATTGATCTCAAAGGATTACAAAAGGTTTCTAAAAGATTACAAAAGCTTTTTAACAAATGAACTAGACAAGCCTATTTATACCCATGACATACAAGGTATAAAGGCATTCACAATACTGTATAGACTCATACAGTACATTGACTTTACAGTAAATCTTGAATACAATAATGCTCTAACAATCTCCCCCTTTGGATTCAAGATTTAAAAAATTTGATAGCAGTCTTCAGCTCTTTGTAAAGTCAATCTTCTCAAACAGATACTCTATCAAACCATCTTCAAATAGCTTTATCTCCACTAGTTCACGGCGAACTATATGCTTTGACACTCTTTAAGAACTCAGCTTTGAAGAATCTTCAGACAAACATGAAAGTCATTGTCTTTTTCTTTGAAAAGTCAATCTTCTTCAATAAAATCTTCAACAGATTGTCTTCAAGTCTTGAACATGAAATTCCGATCTTTGTATAAAACCATCAATTCGGAACAAGATGAATCAGAAACGATTAGAGTTTGGATCAGAAATATGTGAAACCATCCACATTGTTGAACTTTTAGGTGTAAGCACATTCCGAGAATCACTCAGAACTAAGATAACCAAATTCAGCAATATTTAGACTTCACATGATCCTTCTCCCCTGATCTTCAGTCTTTGTTCACGAATCTTTGACTTGAAAGTTCTTTGACATGAAATATCTTTGATTTGAAAGCTCTTTGACATGAAATTGAAATTAAACTTTTCTCCCCCTTTTTCGATGATGGTGAGCATCATAATCAACGAAAACCATTTTCAATTTCAGTCGTGTCTTTGAGTATTGCTAACAATCTCCTCCTTACAGAATAACCTTGCTCCCCCTCAAAATAAGAATTCTGGAGCGATTTATTTTCTCCCCCTGAAAGTATGCATATATTTCAATAACGCACAATATACAAATTTTAAAAAATTTACACAAGGAAAATAAAATTCATTGAATTTCATTTTATAACTACAAACATTTGATCATTTGAACACTTTATAAAAGAAATTCAGCTTAATGAAATTTAACAAATTTTTCAATCAACTGAAATCAAATGCATGTGTTTGGATTCAAGAACAAGTCATCGCATATCAAGTTAAAAATGTTCAGTTTCAACCCCTTTATTAAATCTATTTGGTGTGCTAACATGCGAAATATGATTAGCATCAAGCATATGCAATTCTAAAACATATAAGAATACTTTGCTCTACTCACACTATTTGTCCAAAATCAGAATTTTCACAAATTTACGGGTTTATCGCGACTTTTTATTTTCCCAAGTTTCAAGAGATGTGTGCTCATTGGCATCTTTTCTTTTGTGCTCATTGGCATCTTTTGATTTGTGCACATTGGCATCTTTTGATTTTGTGCGCATTGACATCTTTTGATTTTGTGCGCATTGGCATCTTTTGATTTTGTGCTCATTGGCATCTTTTGATCAAGAAGTTTAGTAAGAATAAGATACACCGTTAAACATGACTTTCTATCTGGTTCTATAGCAGGATTTGGGTTAGCAGATCCCAGACCAGTTGGCCTTAGGTGCTAGGTGTCAAGCACCCCTTAGAACTTAATTTCCCAAACCAGAAAGGCCACATCGATATATCTTAAACCCATTTGTACCAGTAAAACATGGCTTTCTATCTGGTTCTATTGCAGGATTTGGGTCAGCCGATCCCAGACCAGTTGATCTTAGGGACTAGGTGTCGAGCACCCCTTAGGACTTACTCTCCCAAACCAGAAAGGCCACAGGCACAAACTTTCAAACTAAATGATAGTGCAACTTTTTTATCTCAATCACTTGGTTCTAAAACATAGTGCTTTGCCCATATTTTCATTTCCATCCATCATTCTGACATATAGGCTTTTTGAGCATTATATTCTATATATATCCAGATTCACATAACTTTGAGCATTCAGCATAATTTCATTCATGTTTTGCTGACCTTTCGATTTATTTCAGAGGTGAATAGTTGAAACAAATCTAACTCAGATAATACAAAAAGTACTTGTAAAATCATCTTTTAGCACACATTTAATTCATTGAATGAAAATTGAAATTTTTTTATCTCATTGAATTAAATTTGTAAAGATTCAAGTTTTCAAAGTGGTAGAAACAAAATATAATCCAATGTTACCTTTTACCACGTTCCTTGAAGTAAAAAGATATAACAGTGAAGGATATTACCTGAGAAGTGTGAGTTCTAAACTGATTTGTTTAGAAGTCTTAGTCTTTGAAGTACGGGTTTTGAACTGATATGTTCAAAAGCCAAAACATTGAAGCACGGGTCCTGAATTGATGTATTCAGAAACCAAAGTCTCTTTTAAGTGCGGGTCCTAAACCGATATGTTTAGAAACCATTGTCGTTGAAGCACGGGTTCTAAACTGAGATGTTTAGAAGCCATTAATATTTGTCTCCCCCTTAATGGTACAAATATTTTTCAAAAAATACGCCGCTTCTCTTCTGTTTTCAGTCATGTGTGTGGTATGTATCTACAATTCAGTACAACACATGAAGAACCTGCAAAACAGATTAAGCAGATTTTGGTACCCAATGGCATTTGGGTCCTAGTGGGTTAGGTGTAGATTTCTTACAAGGAATACTGTAAGAACCATACCAATAAGAAGTATAATCTTTATGCACAAAGTCATTTGATCCACAGTAAGAACAACAGATTTTCTTATGTGCCAACCTAATCAGATGATTTACATAATGAATAGGATTAGGTTTAGCAAAGATTTACCTTTTGGCGTATTGTTCTTCTTTGCATTTGATGTGGATACAGATGATTTTGGCACATTTTTCTTTGGAACTGTTGTGCCTTTGATTCTCCATTCCATCTTCACCCTCTTGAAGACTGGAACTTCTTCAGATTTGGAAGTATTAATTTTAGGCACCTTAAGAATATCATCCGATTTATCAAACAGAGGATTATAGAAAAGATTAGAAGAACGAATCTGACCTTTTGAGAAATCTGTTGATCTATTAAATTGTTTAGAAGGAATGTTTTTAAAACTTGAACTTGAAGCGGTTTTAAAAGAACATTCAGAATCATTTGAATCAACAAATGGAGTCTGAAAGATAGAATTATGACTAGCCTGCTTTGAGACATCAAATTTAAAAATGACGTCTTCAAGTTCTTTGACTTTGTTTATTAAAACATTTTTCTCTTTAGAAATTAGATCAAATTTCTTTTGGAGATCAGATTTGATCAAATTTCTTTTGGAGATCAGATTTGATCAACTGATCCTTCATAATATCAGCTGATAAACCAGATAATCTTTTGGTAAGATTAAGAATCACATCTTCAAAATATTCACGTTCCGATTCAAAATCTTTTTCCAAAAACTTTCTTTTATCAGTAATCTCTTTGAAAATTTCCATATTTTTCTTTTTAAGAGTTTTACTTTCCTTTTCAAAGAGATTTTTCTTTTCCGTGAAATCTTTTCTTTCCTTTTCCAAAAGATTTTCTAATTCAGAGATTTTCATGGAAAGTTCAGAACTTTTAATCTCAAAAAAATTTCGTTCAGTTTCAAATTTAGCACTTTCTTTTTCGAGCTTGTCTTTTTCTAAAAATAAAACTTTCTCAAAGTCTGAAACTTGTTTTGAAAGTTTTATACATTTCAGCTCAGTCTCTTTCTTTTCTTCAAAAACTTTCTTTTCTTCAAAAGAAAAATTAGACAGTTTTCTCTTTAGATCGGCATTTTCACTGTCCAAAATTTTCCCTATATCTTTAACTTCTTTTAATTGAGCATGTAACTTTAAGTTCCACTTCACTCTCTTTTCTTCTCTACTCTTCAAATCGGCATTTTCTTTTTGAAGAGTTGTTACTTTCTCTTGAAGATTCTCGATTTGATCGTGCAGACTTGAGTTGTCTTTCTTTGCTTCAAGATCTGCAATATAAACTTCAAGATCAGTTATTCTTTTAGTAAGTTTAGCATTTGAAGAAGAAATGTCTAAAATTTGTCTTTTCAGATTAACATTTTCTTCTTCCAATGCTTTATTTAAAATATGAGTTGAAGAATTTGAAGCATTATCTTTAACAGGAGTTTCTGATATAGGAGATGTTTCTGATAAAATAACTTGTTGCAAAATTCCATTATTTGCCTTAGCTTTTTCAAATGGCTTTGGAGGTGTTTTTGTTATTATGACTTGTTGCAACACTTCAATATTTGGTTTAACAGATACATGTGAATTAACAGATGTTTCTGTTATAATGACTTGTTGCAACTTTACATTTGGTTTAACAAAAACTTTTGCAATTGGAGGAATCTCCTTTTTCAGAGTTTGCTTCAAATCTTCACCACTGCTTTTAACAATAACTTGTTGTAAAACCATTTTGAATATTGCTAGAAATTGATCGTTCAGAAGATCAAGCAGACAGTGTATGAAAATACACAAAAAAATTATATAAAATTTTTTCTTGAAAAGCTCTTACAGTGTATGAAATACACTATAGGAAAAATTTCGGGATAAAATTTTTTCTCAACAATTTTTTTTTTTTTTTTTTTAAATCAATGAATTCGAATGTATAAGGGTTCGAATTCAATGAATTCGGATGTATAAGGATTCGAATTCAATGAATTCGGATGAATAAGGGTTCGAATTCAATGAATTCGGATGAAGAAGGATTCGAATTCAATGAATTCGGATGAATAAGGGTTCGAATTCAATGAATTCGGATGAAGAAGGATTCGAATTCACTCAATTCGGATGTAACTGGGTTCGAATTCACTCAATTCGAACTTAACTGGGTTCGAATTCACCCAATTCGGACTTAACTTGGTTCGAATTCACTCAATTCGAATCTAACAGGGTTCGAATTCACCTCAATTCGAACTTAACAGAGTTCGAATTCACCTCAATTCGAATGTAGCAGGGTTCGAATTCTATGAATTCGAATGCTTCTTGAGTCGAATTCTATACTTGTGATTCCAAGAACAATCCGAATTCTTTATGAATGATCCGAATTGAGTATGAATGATCCGAATTCACCAAGAATGATCCGAATTCTGCACTTCGAACTTCAAAATCACTTAATCTGCCATAACTTCTTCAATTCTTGATCAATTGTGATGAATCTTATATCAAATTGTTCGTAATTGAAATCCGCACACTTTTTCTGTTGATTGCAATTCACAATTCGATCAATTTGAACAAATTAAGATCAAAACAGTGAATTTTTGGTTTTCGAACAAAATCTTAAAAATTGATCAAATCAGATGATTCTGTGCAGTTTTTGATGTTGATCCAAGAATTAAAGATGATCAGTAATCAATTCCGAGTTCAGTGATGCAAGAAATTGATTCAAAAGATCAAAATTTAAAAAAAATTAGATGAATAGTGATGAACACCCAATCCGAATTCTTCAGCTTTAGTGTAAAAATTCTTCAATTTGGTCTTCGATCTGCTTGAATCTTCTGTTTGCTCTGATACCAATTGTGAAATCCCAGATCTCTAGCAATAAGATATGAATTTAGTGAGAGAGAATCTAGAGAGCAAATATGTCATCCATGTATTGATCTCAAAGGATTACAAAAGGTTTCTAAAAGATTACAAAAGCTTTTTAACAAATGAACTAGACAAGCCTATTTATACCCATGACATACAAGGTATAAAGGCATTCACAATACTGTATAGACTCATACAATACATTGACTTTACAGTAAATCTTGAATACAATAATGCTCTAACAGAGTTTTACTTTAAAACGTTTTGAAACTGGAATACATATATGCGTGGATTGGGAATGTGATAGATGGTATGCTTATGTGTTTAAGTATGTAATATAATATATTGAGATATTGTATTTACATGAGTATTCTACTATACGAGAATACGTTGGCCGGGCTTAGGACCGGTGTGTTGGCTGTAATATTCGTACAGCGTTGTTGGCTGTAATTGTCGTACAACGATGTTAATTTATTTGTTGGCTTGCAACCAACTAATATGGCCAAGAGAATGAGAGGGGAAAATACATGATGATTGAGTCATAACTGGTAAGTGTGTTTGTATTATGTGAATGGTGGTGTGCAAAAGGGTTTTCAAAGAAACAGGGATTTTCTCACTTAGACCATTAGGTCTAACCCTCATTTTGTTTTAAATATGTATTTCCAGGCGTGGATCAGATAAGAGCAAGCAAGAGAAATAATCAGTGTATAGCTTTTGTGAAGACTTATGATTTGAAGACTAAGATGTGTTTTGTAGTTATAGTTTCATTACTAAATATCGTGTATGTAATTAGCGAAAAGTTTGTAACGAAATACCATATTTTGGTTGTAAAGACTAAGGGACCTTAATTGATATATGATGTATCTATGTTATGTAACGATGTTAGAAAATGTATGTTATTTGTTATCTATTTGGAAACCGGGTTGTTACAGATGGTATCAGAGCCCTAGTTTAAGGGATTTAGGTATTAGTATCTGTACCTAGACTTAAACTGCATGTGAAGTAGGATGTCCTTATTATTGTAGAACCTTGGGATGTTAAATATAAAAAGGTAGAAGGAACATCATGTAAGGTAATTTCAGATTTACACCTGGCCAGTGTAATTGTGATCTTACAGGTACATGTTGAGCTGGAATACCTTGTTATATGGGGTATGTGCTTATGTGTATGTTAACCTTGTTTGAATCTACAAAATGGCAAGCGGTACTAGACAAACGAATCGGGGTGGAGGAAATCCTAATAGAACAAATCCAACAGTTGGGGCAAAGGGAAGAGGGGGAGAAGGAGGTAGAGGCAGAACTGGAGGCAGAGTTCTGGGGCGCGGCACGGAATTTGTTACAAGAGACGACTTAGCAGCTGAAATGGGAAGATTACAAGCGAATATCCAAGCTATGTTCAACCAAACTCATAATACTGAAACAGAAAGACCAGATCCTACTCATGAAGAGGAGATGCCCATTACACCTACTGTCGTACCAGTGGTGAAGAAATGTGATTATAAAATGTTCCTAGGTTGTAAGCCTCCGACCTACGCAGGAGACATGGACCCCGTGAAAGCTATGAGGTGGCTGAAAGAAATAGAAGCTATCTTCAAGACTAGTAAATTCGCTGAAGAGGATAGAGTACTCTATGGAACTGCATTGTTGAAAGGCGATGCCCTATACTGGTGGGAAGCTCATATTTCTTCGGGAGGATCTGATATATATTCTACTTACTCTTGGGAAGAATTCGTGATAGCTTTCAGGAAACAGTTTTGTCCCCAAGCAGCAGTTAAACAATTGGAAGGAGAGTTTACGAACTTGCAGCAAGGGAACTTATCAGTTCGGGACTATACCGCTCGTTTTCTGGAAAACTCTCGTTTTGCGGAATATTACGTCGCCACGGAGGCAATGAAGATGGAAAGGTTTATTTTTGGATTAAATTCAGAGGTCAGAAGGCTAGTGACTGCAAAAGGACCCGATACCTTCTCAGCCACAGTGGATGCCGTGGAAAATGTGGAAAGGGATAATAACAGGGATGCTGGTGATAAGAGTATGGGAAAAAGAAAGTGGGAAGGACCGCAATATGATCCGAAAAAGTCCAGGTTTCAGCGATTTGATAACCGTCCGCCTTTCCGACCAGCGGAAAGACCTTGTCCGAAATGCAATCGTATCCACCAAGGAAATTGTCAAGTTGATTCTCGGGTTTGTTTTATGTCTGGGAAGACCGGGCAGGTTGTTAAAGACTGTCGAATGACGCGATTTTGTTTCTCATGTAATTCTCCGGATCACATTCAGTCTGATTGTCCGAGGGGAAGAATACAACAAGGGGGTACATCAGGGAAACCAACGGTTGTCAGACCGGTAGTACCAAGACTAGAGCCACCAAGAACAAGGGGTCGTGCATTTCAGATGACAGCACAAGAAGCGGAGGAAACTCCGGATGTGGTTACCGGTACATTTTTAATAAACTCTACACGTGCTAAAGTGTTATTTGACTCCGGTGCAAACCGATCGTTCGTGTCTCCTTCATTTGCTGCTTATCTGTGTTTAAAGCCTAAAGTGTTAGATCATGCTTTAATGGTAGAAACTGCAAATGATAATCAAGTATCGGTTAAAGAGGTATTTGATAGTTGTGTGATAAATATAGAGGGGTGTGGAGTACCTATTCAACTATTTCCTATAGCTTTGATAGAGTTTGATGTAGTAGTGGGGATGGATTGGTTAGCCGAGAATCAGGCTAACATAGTTTGTGATAAGAAATTAATCAATGTTGTCTTGCCTGGGAGGGGACCGGTAGTGATTTATGGTGATTGTAGAAATCATCAGTCTTGTCTTATATCTATGATAAAAGCCCGTAAGTGTGTTAATAAAGGTTGCTCGAGTTACTTAGCTTATGTGATAGATATTAAGCCAGAAAAGAATAAGTTGGAAGATATTCCTATTGTTAGTGAATTTTGTTGATCCAAACCCTCAGTGATTTGATAATGCCCCTCTCTTATACTTAGTGAAAATTGTAAGTAAACAATATGTATCAGAGTTTCACTATCGCTGATAAGTACTAAGATCTTCCAGTACCGCTGATAGGAACTCTCGCTTTTTAAGTTAAACATTCAGCGAAGCTGTTCACCATAAATGCTCTGAGTCTGTTCAGTCATTATGATGATCGCTGATAAGTTAGTTGTTTACTTATGATTTCTGAAGACAAGTTTCACGTCAACAAAGGTTCTACGCTGAAGTCGAAGATCAAGCTCAAGAACCAGCGACAAGTCTCATAATGAACTGATGCGGATCAGCGAAGACTCAGATTTGTCCACTCAACGTGAAGTATCAAGTACAAGACTTCAGCTATCGCAGAACTCTATCATTCGCTGATATGAAATGATAGATCGCTGAATCAACGAAAGCTGAGCATGAAGTCCTCCGTACAAAGTACTTTTGTCTTAACCCCCCTTGCACGACTCCGCACGAAATGTCAGAAAAGAACCTCCGAATATCTGAAATCGTACAACCACTCTGATACTACACTGTTCATCCATGCGGCTACTAAGGTTGTCAACCAAGGTCAATGACATGCAACCAACCAGCTGATACTACTCTCTCTGAAGTTCACCAACGTTTTAATTGTTTAATTATAGATCTGAAAACTGTTGGTAAGGAATATTCTAACTTTGAGGTGCTGACAAAGTTTCTAGAATGTTTACCTGGAAGCTGGGACAATTATTCTATGTGTCTCAAGTTGTCAAAGGATCTAAAATCAATGACCCTTGCTACCTTATATGGCACGTTGCTGAATCATGAGCAATCAAGCCATCTTAAGAAGAATCTTGTAAAAGATTCCAAAAGCACCCATGTTGCTTTAATCTCAGAGGAACCTTCTACTCAGCGACCCTCGGTCACTGTCACTGAGTTAGAAAGTAACTCTGAAAGTTCATCAGATTCTGATTTTTCAGATGATGAATCTTTGGCTCTCCTAACTAAGAAGTTCAGGAGATTTGCCATGAAGAAAATGTTTAGAAAGAACAAACCTCTTTCCATAACTGACAAGCCTAAATCATCAGTTTTTGTTGATAAGGCTACTGCTACTTGTTTTAACTGCGAAAAAATAGGACATTTTGCTAACGAGTGCAGGTCTAAGAAAGTTTTTAAACCCTCAGCTTTTACAAAGAAATCCTTTGTTCCAAGGAATAAAGATGACAAATACTCAAAGCTGAAAGAAAAATATGCGAAGCTGAAAAGCTTTAAGAAGAAAGGCAAAGGCCTGATGGCTGACTATGATTGGGCTGCTTCTGATGAAGAAGCATCATCATCTGACTCTGAAGATGATGAAGCAAATCAATGTCTCATGGCCAAGATTGAAGAAGAGGAAGAAAGTTCAGACATTCCCTCCACTTCAACATCTGCTATTCAGGTATCACCTTCTTTCTTTACCAATATTGAAAATATTGATGAAGCTGATAGTCTCCGTAAGATCGATCTCTTGACTAGAAGTTTATACGAAGCCATGAACGGCAAAACTGTGGTTGAAAACCAAAACCTTGATCTCACTGAAAAGCTTAAAAACTGCCACCTTCAAATAGAAAAGCTTTCTAAAATTGAAGAAGATTTTAAAGATCAAGTATATTTAAATCAGCTAGTCAAAATCGAACTAGCAGAAGCTATCGCTGCATTAAAGGCTGAAAAAGCTACTGTTGAAGGATGTTGTAATTCTTCAACAAAGATCACTGAGATAATAAAGTCTCAAATTCCACTGAGTGATAAACGTGGTTTGGGTTACAAATATGAAACTTCAAAACCAACCACTGAGCGTTCAATGCTTAAATTTGGAACGTTCGTATCCTCAGTCGCTGATACTTCATCTTCTCAGTGCTCCTCGTCCATTACACCAATCCCTGAGGAAACTCCTACCTCCTCAAAAGGCAAGGAGAAAATGGTTTATTCAAAACCTACCTCTGTCTTTAAAGACAAAGGTAAAGGAATTGTTATTTATTAAAATCCTCAGAAGGGTACTTTAGTACCTAAGCTGAATGCTTCTAAAGTTTCAGTGACCCATCCCTCTGGATCAAGGAAGCTGATCTCTGAATCTATTCAGCGATCTACTCCTAGACTCAGAGTGGATGTCCTAGTTAAGAAATCTGTAGAGAAGTAAATGTTCGTCCCATTTCTAAAGCAAATAGCTTACTTGGTGCTCAGCATACAAATGGTCCTAGAACTACTTTTAGCTATAGGAAATGTTATCACTGTGGACTCACTGATCATATTGCTAGTAAGTGCCCCACAGCCACCAAAGCTGAAAAGATAGCTAAGGTGAAGATTGCCCCCAAGGCAAAGAAGACCAACCCTGGTGAAAATCAGGTCAAGGTGAATTCTACCACTGAGGTTAAGAAATTAACCAAAGTGAAGAAAGACAAAGCTGAATCTTCAAATGCTGCGAAGACTGCTGAACCTTCCATTCCAACTACTTCCACTGACAAACGTGTATATATGGTTAAGTGGGTACCCAAGAAAAACTAATCTTCCTTTGTATTGCAGGTTAAGAAGGGTATCTGGTATCTCGATAGCGGATGCTCTAGACACATGACTGGTAAGAAAAGCATGCTCGCTGAATACAAGGAAGAGAAAGGTCCCTCTGTGACTTTCGGTGGAAATGGAAAAGGACATACCCGAGGGTATGGTGTACTTTCAAATGGTACAACCTCCTTCAGAAGAGTCGCATATGTTGAAGGGCTGAAGCATAATCTTCTAAGCATCAGTCAGCTTTGCGACATGGATAACAAAGTAATCTTTACTAAGGAATCCTGCTTTGTCACTGACAAAAAGGAGAAGATAGCTCTCAGCGGTTATCGTTTGGAAAATGTTTATGTAATAAACATGGACTCAACAACCACTGAGAACTCCTGTTTCTTCTCAAAGGCCTCATCTGATGTCAACTGGCTATGGCATAAGAGGCTCTCTCATTTAAATTTCAAGACACTGAATACTCTTTCTTCAAAAGAGTTAGTCACTGGTCTACCTCAGCATTCATACGCCAAAGAGTCGTTATGTTCAGCGTGTGAAAAAGGGAAGCAGACCAAAGCAAGCTTTAAGTCAAAGCAAGTTTCTTCAGTGTCATCTCCTCTACAACTACTCCATATGGATTTGTTTGGCCCTGTTAACAAACAATCCATCGCTGGAAAGAAATATACGCTGGTCATAGTTGATGAATTCTCTCGCTTCACTTGGGTAATGTTTCTCCGTTCTAAGAGTGACACCCCTGAAGAACTCATCACCTTTGTTCGGAAGATGGAAACCCTGAACACTCTGACCGTTCGCTCAATAAGGAGTGATCATGGAACTGAATTCAAAAACAGTTCTCTTGATTCCTTCTTTGAGAGTAAGGGTATTTCTCACAACTTTTCTTCAGTGAGAACACCGCAACAAAATGGAGTCGCTGAAAGAAGAAATAGAACAATTATTGAAGCTGCACGTTCAATGCTCAGCGATTCTCACATGCCTACTCAGTTTTGGGCAGAAGCTGTCAACACTGCTTGTTTTACGCAAAACAGGTCGCTGATAGTCAAAAGATTCAATAAAACAGCCTATGAACTTTTTCATGGGAGAAAGCCCTCAATCAGCTTTCTTCACATCTTTGGATGTCAGTGTTTCATACTGAACAATAGAGATGCTCTTGGAAAGTTCGATCCTAAGGCTGATGATGGAATCTTTCTTGGATACTCCTCAGTTTCCAAAGCCTTCAGAGTCTTCAATCGAAAAAGACAAACTGTAGAAGAAACTATTCACGTCACGTTTGACGAATCCCGTTCAGCGAACTCTAAACCGAACGCTGATACAGAAGAACTGAATCAATGGATGTTTTCTCATCTTGGTGATTCAGAAGATTTTCCCACTCCTCATGCTCATCCAGTAGAAGATGATAGTCCCACTATCATTCCAAACATGCAGAATAGTGAAGCTGAAACATCATGGGTCTCAGTTGTTCCTATAAACACTATACCTGCAGTTGATCCAAATGTTTCAGACATTCCATCTACTTCTCAGCAATCAGTGAATATAATGACAACTGCATCAATTCCTCTCTTGGCTGATACTCCCGACGTCGCTGAAGCTTCATCTTCAGCTCCTCAAGTTCAATTTGAGTCAGCGTCTCACGCTCCGGCTCAACGATGGACTATAAATCACCCAATTGATCAAATTCTTGGTGATCCAAATGCTGGGATTCAGACTCGATGAAGTGTAGGTAATATTTGTTTATTTGTAAATTTTATTTCACTAACTGAACCAAAGAAAGTAGATGATGCCCTCAAAGATCCAAACTGGGTCAGTGCCATGCAAGAAGAGCTGACTGAATTTGAAAGAAACAAAGTTTGGAAACTTGTTCGGAGACCAACTGATAAAACAGTAATAGGCACTAAATGGGTCTATCGAAACAAGTTGGACGAACATGGTACTGTAACCCGCAACAAAGCTCGACTTGTTGCTCAGGGATACAGACAAGAGGAAGGTATAGATTACGACGAAACATTTTCTCCAGTAGCAAGACTAGAATCTATTCGTCTATTCTTAGCATATGATGTATACAAAAACTTCAAAGTACACCAGATGGATGTCAAGTCAGCGTTTCTAAATGGAAAGCTGAATGAAGAAGTGTATGTAGAACAACCTCCAGGATTCTCAGATCCTAAGCGTCCAGGTTATGTTTATAAACTGGATAAGGCACTTTATGGCTTGAAGCAAGCTCCACGTGCATGGTATGACACTCTTTCCACTTATCTCCATATTGAAAAATTTGAGCGAGGTAAGATTGACAAAACACTATTTTTTAGAAAAGTGAAAGGTCATATCATTGTAGTTCAAATATATGTTGATGACATTATATTTGGTTCTACTAACCCTGAGCTTTGTACTCGTTTCGCTGATAGAATGAAAGATGAGTATAAAATGAGCATGATGGGTGAACTAACATATTTCCTTGGTCTTCAGATTAAGCAAACTGAGAAAGGAACTTTCATTAATCAGGGAAAGTATGTTAAAGATATGCAGAAGAAATTCGACTTAACTGAAAGTTCAGCTATGAAAACCCCTATGGCACCACCGCTGACACTTGATAAGGACACAAAGGGTGTTCCTGTCAATGTCACGCTGTACCGTGGGATGATCGGCTCACTATTGTATCTTACAGCTAGCCGACCCGATATTACGTTTGCAACATGCTTGTATGCACGATATCAAGCTGAACCTAAGATATCTCATATGAAAGCCGTAAAGCGAATCTTTCGATATCTTAAGGGTACATCGAATCTAGGTCTATCCCAAAGACTCAAGATTCGATCTAACTGCATATTCAGATAGTGATTTTGCAGGTTGCAAAATGGATAGGAAAAGCACCACAGGAGGATGTCAGCTCCTGGGTGGAAAGCTGGTAAGTTGGACAAGTAAAAAGCAAAATTCAGTGTCCACTTCCACAGCTGAAGCTGAATATGTAGCCGCTGGAATCTGCTGCTCTCAGGTCTTGTGGATGAGAAATTAGCTACTAGACTATGATCTTCAACTCTCTAAAATTCCAATCTATTGCGACAGCACAAGTGCCATCGCTATAGCAAACAATCCAGTACTACATTCAAAGACCAAACATATAGAAATCAGATATCATTTTATCAGAGACCATGTGATGAATGGTGATATAGAACTTCATTTTATCCCAACTGATTATCAGTTAGCTGACTTATTTACCAAACCTCTTGATGAGACAAGATTCAACTTTCTCATCAGCGAGCATGGAATGCTGAACTTTGAAGGATAAAATCTTCAGCGGTTCACATTAATCAGCGAAAGGATAAAATCAACTTGTATAACCCATTCTATCATCTTCTCTCTGAATAAACTTGATTCACTGATATCAAGGTATGTTCTCTCTCTGACAATCGCATGAAAATGCAAGATTTCAAAACAAAATGCATCGCTGAATATCTCTTCCTTAACAGCGATATTTTTGAAATTTCTTAAAACCTTCACTGAATATTTTCATTCAGTACTTCATGTTTTCAAAAGTATCTCTGAGTTTTTCAAAACCTCAGAGACAACCAAGAATATGAAAGGACAGTTGTGACGTCATGGCAACGGATAAACCCCGGCACGTTTTCTCTTCCTGACACACGTTTGCACGTCTCGTTCATACTTCCAATCAAATGCAAACACGTGTCCGTGTCATGATGAAAATCTTTTCCCGCTCAAGATTTTCTCTTTCTAAAATCTCTATATAAACAAACTCTTTGTTTATTGTTAGATCTGAAGTTTTGTCAATAAACCAAGTGTTGAAGATCTGATAAGAAGACTCAGATGTTCTGAGTAGAGAAGTCAGAGGTCTGACTGTGAAAGCTCAGAAGTATTGATAAGTGAAATCAGAAGTCTGGGAAGAGAAGTCAGATGTCTGAGTTAAGGAGTCAGAAGATCTGAGAAGCGTTATCAGAAGAATGTTCAGAAGTTCTGAACTACCTGTTCAGAACTGTTCATCATCTTCTTCATCAAACATCAAGGTTAATATGTTCTTATTTATTACCTAATGCAAAATAACTTGTTTGTGATCTACTCTTTGTTCTTAACAAGATCAAAACAAAAGAACTTCTTAAAAATAAAATCATTTTCTTTCATGGTTTTTTGAACACAACCATTTCATGGTTGTTCTTCAAGTTTAAATGCAAAAATCTTAAACTTGTTCTTCACATTCGTTTTTCCAGTATCTCAATCTTCAAAGAAAACTGGAAAACAAGATTTTTTTTGGGTTTGAAATTTTCGTTTTCAAAAACATGAAAAACCCTAATCTTCATTAAGACATTTGTGTCTGAATGAAATGGATAAAATTCGAAACATCTTATTGGAAATTTCTTTCCACAATAAGATTATTCTTATTTGTTAACATCTTTGGTTGAACTGTTAATACAGAGAAATGGCCTCGTCTGACATTCCTGCTAACGCTGAGAACATCTCCGCTGACTCTGAGGAAGGGGAAATCCTCAAGGCTCCACAAGTCAAGTTTGAACTTGACAAACTGGATTGGACTAAGGTGAACAACCTCTCTGCGCTTCTCGAGTTTCCTCCTCGAAAGCAAGTCACACATCTAGATGATGCTGTGAAATTTCTGAAGAATTGCTGCATCTCCACAGCCCTGACCATAACACCTCCTGCACATCAGCTTTTGCTCTCACAATTCTGGTACTCAGCGAGACACACTCAATTACCTTCAGCCAAAGACCCCTCCAAAATAATAGATTGCATCCTCTGCGATATCGAATATGGCACCATAAAGATCACCCCAGCCATTATTCGCAAAGCTCTCAGCCTTCCCATCGCCACCAAGGAAAAACCTTTTGTTCCCCTCCCTGACCCCAAGAAAAACTCAGATAGGGAAGCCATCATTGCATTCTTCGATGCAATGGGCTATGTATGGGAGATAGGCAGAGACATGAAGCCCGAGAAGAAGCTGACGATCATCAAGAAATCGAAAATGCCCAGCGAGATGAATTTCATCTTCGCTCATCTGATAAGCTGCATGACTGCAAAGAGTGGCTCCTCCGACCAAGCCACTAAACCTCAACAAGCAATGGGTTATGCACTGCTGAAAGGTCTCAACATAGATTGGGCATCGATCATCTATGATGACCTGGTTCTACGAGTGGACACCGTCACTGACAGACCTCCATGGGTTCCTTACCCACGGTTCATCAGCGCCATCTTCCAATGTGGCCTGAAGGAAACCTACCCAACTGATGGTGACCTGAAACTTTCTCATGTCGGTCCAAAGATACTCGACTTTAAACCAACCGTAAATGAGGTACGTCTTTCCACACTCTTAACTCTTCTTAACCCTCATACTTCTTCTACTTCTGCAGCTCCTTCAGCGGACAAACCCACCGCTGATACCCCAGCTGCCACTTCCATTCCTCTTAAAAGGAAACACTCTCACACCCCACTTGATTCTAAAAGGACCAAGAAAACAAAAGAGCAACCCCTGCAATCTCATGCTGAAGACTCCTCAGCTCTTTCTGCAGAGCTGAAGGAACGTTCAGTGGTACGCTCTGCCACACCTGAACAAGCCATCCCTTCAATCCCAATCTCATCGTCTCCAACCGTTGAGATTACAGACTTGGAAACTTCCCAACCTCCCTCAGTCTCTCAAAAGACTGATGAAGTGATTCTCAGCGATTCCAACGCTGAACTTAGAACCCAACCTCCAATCTTATCCTTCGCTTCTCCCTCCACTCATTTGGTCTCTCCTCCAGTTATCACTGAAGATGCCATCATTTCTACGGAAGCTAAAGCTGATAATCCAGAAATGATGAAGACAGGACCTGCAGGACAATCCACGGGCACGTTCGAAGACGACATGTAACTTTACTCAGGCACCCGTGACTTTGATGAGTTCACTAATCCTCCTGCAGGTAATCAACAACCCATAAACACTGTGACTAAACCCCAAACTTCTGAGCTTTCCTTTGTTCACAAGTTCTTATCTGTTACAGGTCCTAACTTGGGAGACATCAACGCCTCTTTGAAATCCGTGGAAACAAAGCTGACAGGTCTCACCACCACTCTCTCCAACAACTCTTCAGCTGTAACAAACGCTGGAGAGAATCTTCAAAAGCTGACAATGGTGGTAGAGAAGAAGGCTTCCACAGATGACATGAAACAGCTTGACAAGACTCTCAGCGACTTCGCCAAGGTGCTCGCTGATATCTACAAAGACTACACCTCTCTCAAAAGCTCAGTTTCGTCCATGTCCAACGAATTTACAACGCTGAAGACATCGGTTGGAACACTAGAGGGAGATATGTCTGCTGTGAAGACAAATGTCAACACTCTGACGACTGACTTAAGCTCTGTAAAGACTGACGTTGGTTCGATGAAGACTATGATCGAACAGCTGCTGCACAAGGAAAATGCTCCTGCCCCTAACCCCGTCCCTGAAACTGAAAACTTCACAGCGGCGGATCGCAAAGAGCTGGAAAAGCTCAATCTTGCTATTTCTGGCCTTGAAGACAGATTAGCAAAGATTGAAGTTTGTGTAGGTCTCTCTGGCCAAAAGGACAGAGAACCTACCAACGCTGCTGAATCTACCCATTCCTTCCCCAGTCATCATGAAAAAGAGGGGGAGAAGAGCGCTGAAAACCCTTCCAAGAGCGCTGAAGACCTTTCCCATGATGAATCTATCAGGGGAGAGAAGAACGAAGACCTCACCTTCATTGAAGAGGGTGAGAAGACTATTGAAGCTGAAGCAGCCGCTGGACCTCAGGGAGATGAACACCCTGAGGGAACCGAGAAGCTCACCTCTGTATCTGAGGGGGAGCAACTCGAAGAAGACGCTGAAGAATCCGATGCAGAAGATGATGAAGCCGTCGACATCCCTTATAATGAACCATCTTCTTCTCCAAAGAATGATGATGATGATGACAGAATTTGGGTGCCTCGTTTGGGTGGTTTACGTGATCGTGTACTACAAGAAGCTCATCAATCTCGATTCTCTATTCATCCAGGTACGAATAAGATGTACAAAGACCTAAAACAATTCTATTGGTGACCGGGAATAAAAAAAGCATTGCTCAACTTGTGGAAGGTTGTACTACTTGTAAGAAGGTAAAGATTGAACATCTAAAGCCGTTTGGTCAGTTACAACGATTAGAAATACCGATGTGGAAATGGGACCAGATTACTACAGATTTCATCACAAAACTACCAAGGACTCCGAAGGGATTTGATTCTATTTGGGTGATAGTCGACAAGTTGACGAAGTCTGCACACTTTTTACCGATAAAGGAAACTGATTCATTGGAACGATTAGCTAAATTGTACATTGACGAAATAGTAACTCGACATGGAGTTCCAATCTCGATCATTTCTAATCGTGATAGTCGTTTTACCTCAAGATTCTGGAGAAGTTTTCAAAAGGAAATGGGGATGCAGATAAAGTTAAGCACAGCATATCATCCTCAAACTGACGGTCAGAGTGAACGAATGATTCAGACATTAGAAGATATGCTCCGGGCTTGCATTGTTGACTTTGGAGGATCGTGGGATAAACATTTACCATTGATCGAATTTTCCTACAATAACAGTTATCATTCCAGCATACAAGCGGCACAGTTTGAAGTTCTGTATGGTAGAAAATGTCGGACTCCTCTGTGTTGGAACGAAGTGGGAGAGAAGCAATTAGCGGGGCCAGATATAGTTCAGTTAACTGCGGATAAGATTACTCAGATTCGGGAAAGATTGAAAGTGGCTCAAGACAGACAGAAAAGCTACGCCGACCAACGCCGAAAGCCGTTAGAATTCCAAGTTAGAGATTTTGTGATGTTAAAAGTCTCGCCTTGGAAAGGAGTCATCCGATTTGGGAAACAAGGTAAACTGAGCCCGAGGTACATTGGACCGTTTGCAATTACAGAAAGGATCAGTGAAGTAGCATACAGGTTGGATCTTCCGCCAGAGTTAAGCAGGATTCACAACGCGTTTCATATATCGAACTTTCGAAAGTGTTTGGTTACACCAGATCAGGCAGTTTCTCTACCCAACATACAAGTTGATGAAAAGTTGAATTATGTGGAAGAACCTGAAGCCATTGTTGACCGTAAAGTCAAGGTTTTGCAAAATAAGGAAACCAGACAAGTGAAGGTTCAGTGGCGACACCATAGGGGTCAGGATGCTACTTGGGAATCGGAATCAGAAATGAGAACTAAGTACCCGTATCTTTTTGCCTAACCGAATTCCGGGACGGAATTCTTTTAAGGGGGAGATGATGTAATACCCCGGGTAAGTTCGTTAGTTAAATGTTAGTTCCGTTAAATTTATTTAACTTTATAATTGATGTTTAGGGTAAGTTTGGGTTAAATTAGGAGTTAAGGGTGTTTTGGGTCATTAATGGAAAGCTTAAGGTCTAAAGGGTAATTATGGTTAGATAATATCCCTTAGGATATTCAGATATTTTCATTATCTGCAAATATCCAGATTTATTCCAGTGTGTGTGTTTTTGAGAGAGCAAGAAAAAGAAAGAAGGGTTGTGGCTAAGAGACTCAATTTGGTGTACTTGGAAGAGGAATTAAGGTATGGTTCCTTTGAATTTTGTGTTTGTAATTGCTTTTAGAAGGTTTCTATCGGAGTAGAAACATCATTTACATAACTAGTAATAATTCAGTCGAATTCTGGGTGAAATTAGGATGAACTGTTAGAGGTTTCCGGATACGATGAGAGTGTCCGGTAGTTGTGGTTGATAGTATCCGGAACTTGTTCTAGTGGTGTCCGGACAAGTCAAGTTACCCGGTAAGTTCCTCTTTTCCTTAAGTTTCCGGTTAAAATGAGATACAGGATGGTAACCGGATTACTTTGGTGTCCGGGTGTTATCCGGATTGGTTGTGTTATCCAGAAAGTTGATGTTTACCGGATAGTTGTGTTGTCCGGATAGTCTGTATTATCCAGGAATTTTGGGTTGTCCGGGAACTTTAGCTGGTTGGTCAATTTTGAGAGTTTAGATGCTTTTGACTATCCAGTAACCTATGTATTGTTAGTTATTGGACAGGGAGTGAATGAGGACTAAATGTACTGTGGACTCGACTTAAGTTCGGGTTTGGGGGTAACATTTAAGGATTGGAGTTCTTTAGAGCTCCTAGCTTTAGTAAGACTTATGTGTTCTGTTTGGTAAAGAGATATATGTATCTATTTATTTCAGATACTGTGAACTTGGAGTGAAAGCTGAATCTTGTGGAAAAGACTGGAAAGAGTTTTGATAAGTCTAACAAGTGAATTTTCCTTTAAAACGTTTTGAAACTAGAATACATATATGAGTGGATTGGGAATGTGATAGATGGTATGCTTATGTGTTTATGTATGTAATATAATATATTGAGATATTGTATTTACATGAGTATTCTACTATACGATAATACGTTGGCCGGGCTTAGGACCGGTGTGTTGGCTTGTAATATTCGTACAACGTTGTTGGCTGTAATTGTCGTACAGCGAAGTTAATTTATTAGTTGGCTTGCAACCAACTAATATGGCCAAGAGAATGAGATGGGAATATACATGATGATTGAGTCATAACTGGTAATTGTGTTTGTATTATGTGAATGGTGGTGTGCAAAAGGGTTTTCAAAGAAACATGGATTTTCTCACTTAGACCATTAGGTCTAACCCTCATTTTGTTTTAAATATGTATTTCATGGCGTGGATCAGATAAGAGCAAGTAAGAGAAATAATCAGTGGATAGCTTTTGTGAAGACTTATGATTTGAAGACTAAGATGTGTTTTGTAGTTATAGTTTCATTACTAAATATCGTGTATGTAATTAGCGAAAAGTTTGTAACGAAATACCATATTTTGGTTGTAAAGACTAAGGGACCTTAATTGATATATGATGTATCTTTGTTATGTAACGATGTTAGATAATGTATGTTATTTGTTATCAATTTGGAAACCGGGTTGTTACAGGTTTTGATTCAGAGATTAGTGTCAGAGGTCCTCCCACAGTGTCTTTGCCCGTTTGCTTGACAATATCTTTTTCTTGGGCATCCAGAGTACCATACACATCTGTGAGTGACCATGTATCAAGATCTTGATTTGCTTGCAAAGACATAAATAAGTGCAACCATTCATCATTTAAACTTTTCAGAAACAGAACTATGTTATCTTCCTTTGATTATACAACCCCACATTTTCTGCATTTGTTTATCAATACATTGAACCTATTATAGGTTTGTTGCAGGGTTTCATCTGGAAGAGCAGAGAAATCATTGTATTCATTAATACATTGGGTCCTTCTATTCATTTGGGTTTTGATTCCCCCTTCAAGTTGGTTTAGAAGTTGATCCCAGATTTCTTTGGTAGTAACACTGTTAGGTCTAGAGTTTTGTCAAAAACACAAGTGTTGAGTTCTGAGTAAGAAGACTAAAGAAGACTCAGAAGACTCAGAAGTTCTGAGTGAGAAATCTCAAAAAGATTCTAAGTGTTGGATTCTGACTAGAAGGTTCAGAGTTCTGAGTAGGAGACTCAGAACTTCTGACTATGAAGACAAATGTTCTGAAGCGCTTATTCAGAAGTATGTTCAGAATTCATATCTTGGGATATTATCTGTTATATTCAGTTACTAATTAGGACACGTGTAATTGTTCTATTATTCTGTTTCTTATATGTACTGTAGCTTTAGCCTTTCTTCTACAGTATATATAGGAGTTAGCAACTGTAGCTAACAGAATCTTTGATATAATCTTTGGTGAATCCATTTAGAGAAAAATTCATTGTAATATCTTGTAATTCACAGATTGTTAGTAAATCATATGACCAGTTGCTGTGAATACGATCTTAATTGTTCATATTTGATTGTAAGAGTGTATCCTGGACTTTCAATTGGTATCAGAGCCAATCAACAAACAAATTCGTCCAAGAGTGTGTTTGATCGCGTTCTTGAAGTTTCTTGATCAATTCGACAATTGATTCCGTTGCTGCTAACAATTCTTGAATTCCTAACAAATCTTGAATTCGTTTCTATCATTGATTCAAGAAATTTGAATTTGTCTTTCTGTTGAATCGATATCTTACAATCAAGTCATCCAAAGATTTTCTCTCTATACTGATTAATTCTCGAAATTAAACAGAGATCACAGGTATGTTTTCGAAATTCTTGATTGGTTTCTTGATCAAAGTGATTATATTTGCTGCATGTTGATTAGTATTCAAATTTTTTGTTGAAAAGAAGATTTCATTAATTCATGTACTCTAACTGTTTGATAAAATGCATGTGACAGATTTGATTATTTCTTGCATATTCTAGATCTGTGTTGATTCTCAGTTTTGATCAAAATTCATAGTTGATATTTGAATTTTTCATTTCATCATGCCTGAGATTGTTGAAGTTTTTGTGAGACCTGCAAGTTCTATAACCAGTTCAGACAATTTAAAAAAATTAAGTCCTGTAAAAGCAAAAGAAACAATTTCTGAAACAAAAACTGAGATTGATCATTTAAGCAAGATTGCTAATCTTCAAGCAAAACAAGATGAAAATACAAAACTTATAAAGATTTTGCAAAAAGAGAAATCTGATTTTCTAAAGGATTTTGAAAAGGTTCAAGAAACATAAAGTTGTTAGAAAAAGAGAATGTTGATTTGAAAGAGAAAGGAAATTTTAGAAGAAAGATGTTGACAGAGTCTAAAAATAGAATCAAATCATGTGAAATAAAAAATGGTCAACTCTTGAAACAGATATATGATTTTGAACAAGTCCTTATACTTGAAAGAGAGAAATTTGAGAAAGAGAGAAGAGACTTTCAAGCTGAGAGGAAAGGTTTTGAAACAAAGTCTGTTGAATTCTCTCTGAAAATTTCTGATTTGGAGAAAATTCTTGCAAAAGAAAGAAAAGAGTTTGAATGCAAGAAAAATGTTTTTCAAAAAGAAAAGAATGGTTTTGAGAAAAAGAAAACAGGAATGTTAAATGAATTTTCTGTAAAAATCAATGAGTTGGAGAAAGAGTTAGAAGATAGAAGGAAAGAGACTGAAAAGAAGAAGGTAAATGGCTTTAAAGAAAAATGCTCAAAAGATGAGTTTGAAAAGGAAAAGAAAGTTTTTCATTTGGAGATAAAGAGACTTATTAAGAAATTATCTGATTTATCAACTAAAATCATGATAGAGAGGAAGTCCAAATCTGATTTGCAGTCAAGGTTTGATTTGTATGTTAAAAAGTTTAGGGAATTTGAAACGAAAGTTGTTGACAAATCAAATCATAGTTCAAAAGATCAGATTCGTTCTTCTAATCTGTTTTATGATTCTGCTATTGATAAATCTTATAATTGTTCTTTTAAAAAGATAAAAATGGAATGGAGAGTTAAAGGAACAACTTCCAAGAAAGAAGTGCCAAAATCAAAAGTTCCTAATTCAAATGTCAAGAAGAACAATACATTTCAAAGAAAATCTTTTGTTAAACCTGATGTGATTTATTCTGTAAATCAATTAGTCAGAGTTGCACAAAAGAAACTTTGTTGTTCATATTGTGTGACTAATGATTTTGTGAACAAGAATTTTATTCAGCACTGGTATGGTTCTTATAGAATATCTGCATATGCCACTGCACCTAACAAACCTGGACCCAAGTTCATATGGGTACCAAAGACAACTTAATCTGTTTTGCAGGTTATTCATGTGTAGAGCTGAATGATAATACTGACACATGACTTAAAACCGATGTTGTGCTTAAATTGAGAATTTTGACTTTTGGATACTTCAGTCCAAAACTCGGTATGAATGTGATTATGGATTTCTGATTCATACATATCAATTTGTTGATTTTGAAGCATTTTTTTTAAAAACTTCAGTTTACTGTGGTGTAATCAAACTCATAGTTGTGGGTGTTTTTAGTAGAAAACATTTCCAGAGAATGTGTTCAGAATCACATTTTAAGCAACCCTGCAAATTTTGGTTGAAAAATTCTGATTTTTGAGCAAGTTATTGTGATTTGAAGTTCAGAATGTTCAAAAATCACAAAATCCAAACATTTTTCTAAGGCATTTTCTCTGGATAGTTTTATCAGAATTCTGACTCTGTTACTACTACTCAGAATTCTGACTCAACTAATCAGAATTCTGACTCTGATACTTAGAATTTTGAGCAAGTTACTCAGAATTCTGACTCTTCTAATCAGAATTCTGACTCTACTACTCAGAAATTTTTTTTGATAACTAATGAGGAATCATCGTAGATGATTACCAAAATCTCTTGATTTTGCAGGATTATCTTGATTTCAGAGGAAGTATTGACTCAAAATTTGATCTGATTGTTTCAAGATAATGTTCAAAACCCGTGATTCAACGTTTTAGGTTTTTGAACATATCAGTTCAAAACCCGTACTTAAATGAATATGGCTTCTGAATAATTCAGTTCAGGACCCGTACTTCAGAGACTAAGACTTCTATACAAATCAGTTTAGAACTCATATTTCTCAGGTGATATCCTTAACTGTCATATTTTTCTGTTTTAAGGAACAAGTGGTGAAAGGTAACATTGTATTATGTTTTATTTCTATTGCTTTGAATGTTTGAATCTTAACAATTTAATTCAATGATATGATTTTTTTTTAATTTTCATTCAATGAATAAATGTGTGTCAAAAAGTGATTTTACAAGTATTTTGTATTATCTGAGCTATATTTGTTTCAACTTTCACTTCTGAATTAAATCGAAAGGTAAGCAAAACATGAATGAAATTATGCCGAATGCTCAATGTTATGAAATCTATACTTATATAGAATATAATGTTCAAAAAGCCTAAATGTCAGAATGTTGGATGGAAACAAAAATATGGGGGAAGTACTACGTTTTAGTACCAAGTGATTGAGATGAAATATAAATATATATAAAATCATTTAGTTTGAAAGTTTGTACCTGTGGCCTTTCTGGTTTGGGAGAGTAAGTCCTAAGGGGTGCTCGACACCTAGTCCCTAAGATCAACTGGTCTGGGATCGGCTGACCCAAATCCTGCAATAGAACCAGATAGAAAGCCATGTTCTACTGGTACAAATGGGTTTAAGATATATCGATGTGGCCTTTCCGGTTTGGGAAATTAAGTTCCATGGGGTGCTTGTCACCTAGCACCTAAGACCAACTGGTCTGGGATATGCTGACCCAAATCCTGCAATAGAACCAGATAGAAAGTCATGTTTAACGATGTATCTTATTCTTACTAAACTTTTGATTAAAAGATGCCAATGTGCACAAAATTAAAAGATGCCAATGAGCACAAAATTAAAAGATGCCAATGAGCACACATCTCTTGAAACTTTGGGAAAATTCAAAGTCGCAATAAACCTGTAAATTTGTGAAAATCCTGATTTTGGACAAATAGTGTGAGTAGAGCAAAGTATTCGTATATGTTTTTAGAATTGCATATGCTTGAAGCTAATCATATTTCGCATGCTAAGCACACCAAATAGATTTAATAAAGGGATTGAAACTGAACATTTTTAACTCGATATGCAATGATGACTTGTATTTGAATCCAAACACATGCATTTGATTTCATTTGATTGAAAATCTGATAAATTTCATTAAGTTGGATTTCTTTTGTAAAGTTTTCAAATGATCAAATGTTAGTAGTTATCAAGTGTAGTTCAGTAAATCTTATTCTCCTTGTATAAATGTTTTCATTAAAGCACTATATTTGAAATGAATAATTTTAATGAAATATATGCATACTTTCAGGGGGAGAAAACAAACTGCTCCAGAATTCTTATTTTGAGGGGGAGCAAGGTTATTCATTAAGGAGGAAAAAAAGCATAGACTTCATTCGAAGAAAAAGCATCGCTAAAGTTTTGAAAATCAAGGGGGAGAAAAGCTAAAGATTTTGAAGATGATTTTGCTTTCCAAAACTTTAGGGGGAGAAAAGCTAAAGATTTTGAAGATTGATATGGTTTTTGTACAGAAATAACAAAAGAGAGAAATGTTATTTTAAGAAGAAAAAGAGGAAAAGGAAACTGATCGGTTGTTTCTTATAAAGAAATCTTATGAAAGCTGAAATGAAGATGAGAATTGTCATTTCAAGGGGGAGCAAAGAAAAAGCAAATATATAACAGAAATCAATTTGGAAATCGTTGCTGCTGCTGATTAAAGACTGACCAGAAGTTGTTAACTCAGATTATTCAGAATTCTGAGCAAAAGTTGTCAAAGCATTCAGAAGAGCTCCTTCTGAAGATTGTTCCTGCTCTAAGAATTTGATGGTGAAAAGTACAAGTGTGTTTGACAAAAGAGGGAGATTGTTAGGTCTAGAGTTTTGTCAAAAACACAAGTGTTGAGTTCTGAGTAAGAAGACTAAAGAAGACTCAGAAGACTCAGAAGTTCTGAGTAGAAGACTCAGAAGTTCTGAGTGAGAAATCTCAAAAAGATTCTAAGTGTTGGATTCTGACTAGAAGGTTCAGAGTTCTGAGTAGGAGACTCAGAACTTCTGACTATGAAGACAAATGTTCTGAAGCGCTTATTCAGAAGTATGTTCAGAATTCATATCTTGGGATATTATCTGTTATATTCAGTTACTAATTAGGACACGTGTAATTGTTCTATTAGTCTGTTTCGTATATGTACTGTAGCTTTAGCCTTTCTTCTACAGTATATATAGGAGTTAGCAACTGTAGCTAACAGAATCTTTGATATAATCTTTGGTGAATCCATTTAGAGAAAAATTCATTGTAATATCTTGTAATTCACAGATTGTTAATAAATCATATGACCAGTTGCTGTGAATACGATCTTAATTGTTCATATTTGATTGTAAGAGTGTATCCTGGACTTTCAAACACACGAGTCTAGTTCTTGGAAAATATCGTTTGGAATGACCATTATCAGAAGTCTAACTGCGTTTGAGTAATTTTCCATTTTAAGCTTCTCTTCTTCAGTAAAACCAATGGTTTTAGGTTCAAGATGAACAGGAATCTCAGCAGTAGTTTCTGTAGCAGGAACACGAGGAACCATAACCATTATTTGGAATCGTCCACTTGTGACAGATCGCTTGAGATCTTTGTCCATGCTTTCGAAGAAATTGACCATCCTAATCTTCCATTGAGGATATTCATCTCTTAGAAGAGTAGGAGGTTTGGTTAAAGAACCAGCAGTATAGATGGCATTGATGTTGTTGTTCGCCATTTTAGCAGAAAACAGAGTATGAAGATGTTCTTGAGTTGAGAAAGAGTTTTGAGCTTGAACAAAGTAAATAAAGGTGAAAAGAGTAACTCAACTGCACTGAAAACAAGTTCTAAACTAGGATTTGTGATTTGAAAAGTAGTTTAAAGCTAGAAATCAAGAGTAGCGGTTTTTTTTACAGAAAAACAGAGTAATGGAACAGTAAGCTTTCAAATGAAGAAATACTAACAATCAACAAGAGTGGATCAACCTGGATTGATTGTATCGATTTGATTTAAGCAAATCAATCTGCTCTGATACCAATTATTGGTTCCCAGATTCACCTATCTCATAAACAAACAAACACATCAGATATAGCGAAAGCATTTTTTTAGTGTTGTTTGAGGAGGAGTGATTGTTTAACAAAGAATAGCAAAGATAGTAATATACTAGAACAGTAAACGAGATATTAAATCATAAACAGATCTGCTCGTATATTATAAATCAAGAACACCAAGAACATCGAAGTGTGTGTGTAATCTTCTGAAATATTTTAGGCTACAATTCGTACAAGATAAAGGAATGGAATTATAGTGCAACGTGTTCTTAAAATTCCTTACAATTGTGTGCTCCACTACTCTCTATTTATAGCCTGATAAAGAAATGAACAATGTACTATCTAACCCTGGAATGACACATGTAAAGTGTGTAGTTGTCCTTTAGGGATGACGTGGAAAGTGCAAACACTGCTCTAACACTTGTGAGAATTATACGAGTCTTTGGCTCTTGGTCATCAGAGGTCATTTGATAGAGCTCTGATGATTTTCTGAAGTCCTGATCTCTGGCAGTAGGTCTCTGACGGTTTACTGATGGTCCTCTACTAAGTCTTCTGTGGTATCTTTGATGTCTTCAGACTTGGAGTGTTTTCAATAATTTTACAATTGAAATACTTGGGGCTAACAAGCTCGAAATCCAAGCACCACCTCCACCACCTCAACCTCAACCAAACTCACAAAATCTTAGTATCAATTCCCTGAAAGCCCTACTGCTTGACAAACTAATGTCCCAGGCTAATATCGATACCTCTTCAGAAGCCGATCTTGTAGGTCTTCTCAGATCTCAAGTACAACCCTTACAGTCACAAACAACCCAACCCCAAATAGACCACCAAGCCCAGATAAACACCCGACTTGATCACATCACCACAACTCTTCAGAATGTGCAGCAAGCTCTGGCTACACTTTTCGACCAAGTTGCCAGGCTTGAAACCACTTGAAAAAGTCTAGCTCAGGGTGTCAAACGGAAACATGATGATCTGGAGGATTCAAATCACCATGAATGGGAGAAAAGAATGAGGACCACCGAGCCAGAGACAACATTGGTCACCGAGCCAGAATCGATTATATTGAAACAAAAGAAACGGGTACTGGTACTTCTGCGACAGAAACGGAATCAAACAATAAAGCTACGATAATCGAAGAAGGAAAAACATGCCCAGTAACAAAAATTATACATACAGAAGATCAAACTGAATACTATCACCTTGCTCTGGTTCCTGTCATCCCAACGGTTGAATAGCCCAAGGAGTGTGATAGGTGGACATCTGATGAAGCGGATGATTGGGCGATGGCAGACACTGAATCAGAGGCAAATCCAGCTGTCGAACGGGCGTTAACCGAATGAGCTTTAGTTTCCATACAGTTTGAAGTCAACAACCGGTGCACCTTTGATGATAATGAATTTCTACAACAGGTATACTACGATAGCCTGTTCGATCAAATTTTGAAAGACGACCTGCCATGAAAATTGCCAACAACACCTATCCCATTACGAACTTACACCGAAGAGGAATCCAACCGAGATCAATCTGAACATCCGTCGTTTAAAACATCAAATGCTCAACTGGATCCACCATTGAAATGGGGAAGGGTCATGATATTCACCGTGTTTTTGGAAGAAACTCAAAAAAAGATATATGCCCACTGAAAGATAAACTGAAGCAGATTGAGTACATTAATATGTGAAAGTCAAAACGCAAAGCAATCATCTCAGTGAGAATCAAGTACAGGATCAGAACCGTGAAAGAGATCCAATCCAACCGGCTACTCAAAGTATGGTATCCGATCTTCAAGGTACTTAGAGATGATGGTAAAGACTGGGAGATCACCGAAGCAGACTTTGAAAATCTTGAACTGCCATACCTCCAGTTCTTACTAAAAGACATGAAGACCAAAAGCATACGCCCTAAGGAAGTCTTCGAAGTGCTAGAAGCCATCAAGCGGTACATGAAAAGTGCAATAACGCTATCTTACGTCAAAGACTTTCTGATGGGAATCGAGAGCAACCAACCGAAGATCAACCTACTCAAGCCAGATCAGAGTCTTCCGAACACCGAAAATGTACCTGCCGACATATTGTTTGAATGTCCAGAATTCGGCATGACTTATCTGAACTGTAATGGTGAAATGCACTTCATGAGATTCAGCTAGATCGCCAGATACCGTGATGGTACACTGATGTTACTTCAGAACAAACTGCGTGTTCAAATTGTTCGAGATGATTGTGATCCCAGAAACAAGTATAATCACAATAGAAATCAAATACCAAAGTCCATCTCTATATTGTATTGATATCACAAGTAGAAGTTACAGAGAGAGTTTTAGTAGTTCATACAATGAGATCTAACACAAAAGACATGTTCTAGGCTATTTATACCTAGAAGGAAATATTACACATTTAGTCCTTCAACTTTGATACAACATAGAAATATTGACAGTCTCCCCCTTTGTATCAAATGTTGAATAAGCTATACAAACTAATCAGGTGAGATGTACTTCTTCCTTATACCAAAAATGATCTCAAACCTTCTTAGTGCATTTTTGTATTCCAGTATCTTTTCAATAGCTTCAAGTGCACGAGTAATCAACTTCTTTTTTTTAGGTTCCAGAGGTACCAACTTCTTCTCATCCAATCTCAGCTTTCCATTCAACTGAATCTTTAACAACTTGAAGGTTCCATCACTGTACGTATTCACTTCTGCAAATCTGAGAAACTTCTTCTTCTTCTTCTCATTGAGGTACACTCGGAACTGAGGCTTTTCAAGGATTTTATAAACAAGAACACCTTGAACATCATAAAGTCTTTGGTTGGGTTTCAAAATGTTTACTCTGATCTGCCCGACTTCTAATCCCATTTGGAAATCTGTCAACTAAGAGAACTTCACCAGATTTTTCATAAACCGCTTCACTGACTAATAAGCCTCAGACCAATCTTTCTTCTTCTCTGGAGCTCTAGCAAGAATATCACATAATCTCAAAAGATCTTCACTGGTCAGTATTTGAAATCTTCTTCAGTAAACGACCACTCTTTTCCATTAGTTCTAAACACCGTGAACTTTGGATACCATACATTCAGCAACTTTTGAGATTCTATCTCGACAATCACTATCTGTAACATCCCTTATCTTTAAATCACTCATTTAACGGAAAGTAACCTTAAAATACAGCGGAAGATTTGTAATTAAAACATTTAGATAAAATCCCATAATCTTATAGAAAAAAGTACAAGTTTGCAACTTAAAACCAATAAGTTTGAGAAAAACAATATTCAACTGAAAAGCTTAGAGAATCCAAAACTATCATTCATCAAAAGAAAATATAAGCTGCTGAGCTGCCGCAAATCCAAAAGCTTCAAGCTGGAGCCTTTCCTTTATTCTTTGAAGATGTACCTGCCACTAAAAGATGATTAACAACGGGGTAAGCTTACGCTTAGTGAGCACGCACCTATACCACATATCATCATGCATACATACTTGCATAAACATAGCAATCACATACATGTAACATCCTTCCATTCCTCAAGGCACAAAGCCAATAAGGAAGGTCATAACTAGACACTGGTACCAGGCCTCTTCATACATAACATATTCCCTAGGGGTATTACTACCACCATAGGTACTCTTTCCTTTGGCAAAGCCAACATACACATAATCACACATGCAATCCAACTACGTACACATAACTTACATAATATAGGTAGAGTACTCACCTGTCAAGATGTCAATTACCAAGTACTTCACAGTGTATAATAATCACCTCGTACCACCTATAACATTCATACATACACATATCATAACAAGCCCAAAAATGGAACTCTAATTCTATCCCAACTCTCATCCCGAAATGACATAGCTAGGATAGTCCAAATACCATAAAACTTTGCCAAACATCCCATTTCATACACCCCATTTCTATTGATTTCTAAACATAATACACATACCTTGCAATTCTAGACCGCGAACAACAATCCTCCTAGAACCTTTCACAACTTGAATCTTCCAAAATCACCAAATCTTTCGCCTGGAAAATACAGCAACTTCGGACACTTGGTTCTCTCTACTGGGAACTCCGATGCCAAATCCCTCCGGTCAGAATGTAAATTAGAGGGTCGTGAAGTCGCTGTCCATATTTCACGACGATCCAACGGTTAACGAAGGAGAATCGGTCGATCTTTCACAGCAGCTCACAAGAACTCCGAAAATCCCTTTCACAGCAACTTCGGACACTTGGTTCTCTCTACTGGGAACTCCGATGCCAAATCCCTCCGGTCAGAATGTATATTAGAGGGTCGTGAAGTCGCTGTCCAAATTTCACGACGATCCAACGGTTAACGAAGGAGAATCGGTCGATCTTTCACAGCAGCTCACAAGAACTCCGAAAATCCCTTTCTCTTTTCTCTCTTCTTTGCTAAAGAAACAAATGGCTACAAATGAGGGTGTTTAGGGTTTCCATCCCCTTTACATACATGCCAAAACACACCCTCGTCTTACAAAATTGATAAACTGGCCCCTAGATTCCTGAACACGTACATAACGACCCAAAAATTAACTCAACCCCAAAAGAGACAGTTAAATCACGTAAATTGGGAAACGGGGTGTTACACTATCTCCTTGCCTATTCTCACCCATTCCATATTCTGGTCTTTGTTCTTCATAACATGAATGAACTCAATCTGATGTAGATACGACATCTTCTCAATAGAGTAAAGATTAACAAGGTTTATAGGCTGAACCACTTTCACAAAAAGATCTATTCTGATGTCTTCTTGGAAATGTGTCATAATACAAATTATGTGCCACTGTCTCACCATATTAGGTTCTTTGTCTATGAGTTGTTGGAACACACAGATTTCAGCTTCAGCGACTAGATCTTTAATGATACCTTCAGGAATCACTGGAATGTTTAACAATGGAATACCAATGACCGGATCATCTTGTTTTATCTTCATCTGAATCATTTGCCTGTACATTTGTCGTATCAAACACATCGTCCAATTATTCTTTTATCTTTACCACTGTTCTTTCTGGCTCATCCTCAGAATCTATATAGATGATGTCTTGAATCAAGCTATATGCCAATCTCTCTTCATCTGTTATTTTATCACTCCCCTCAGGCTTTTCAACCGTTAGAATGATATCATCAAGAAAATTATCAACATTTCCTCCAGACTTCTTTTCACTTTCAATATTCAAGCCTTGTTCTGATTCAGCATTACCAGTATTAACACCTGAACCACTTGCTTCACCAACTTTCTGCCTCTTACCACTCCCCCCTCATGATGATCGGGATCCTGGTCATCATGTCTTCTTTTGGAACCTTGGGCTTGAGATTTGCATGATTGCTCAAGAACTGCAACTCTGTCAGAAAGGGTTTGAAAGCCAGAAGTCATGGCTTGGGATAATTGTTGAATGGATTGTTGGATGGCTTGGATATCAGATCTGGTAGATAACTGAGATTGTATTTCAGTTTGTATCCTCAGTAGGCCAACAAGCTCAACTTCTTCTGAATCATTATTATCTCCTTGTGCCAGTAACTGTGCAAGTAATCTGGATTTAAGCTAATGGGTTGGAATGGTTTGTTCATGTTGAGTAGTTTGTGGTTTAGATTTAGGTTGTGTTTTATGTTGAGGGTTAGGTTGGATTGTGGGTGTTTCCATCACAGACTTTCCTTTCAACGCACGATTCACATCCTCCGTTAATTTCCCAACAATTTTCTGCATCTCCTCCGTCTGATTCTTGTAAGAAGTATTCAAAGAATCAAGTGTGACCTTAAACAAATCCACCATCACATAATATAGTGGCGGTCCCATCATTGCTCTTAACTGTTGTGCACGAACTTCGCTAACCTGGGAACCCGGTCCATGTAGGATACCAGTTGTCATGACAGTTGAAGCAACTGCATGGCATGTGTTGAATGCTGGCATGGTGTTAAGTTGACAGGACTTCCACCCAGTCCTCATGAAGCACCAAGGAATGGCAACGACACTCGAGGTGTTCCAATTGGAGCATGAAGTCCAATATTTGGTGTCCCCAATGGTGGAGTGCCTGGCGTTTGTGTCCTAGGAAAGGAGGTATATCTGAACGTCTCTAGACTCAATGTGCATCCAAATGACGTCGATGGTCGGGGCAGGGGCCTATCTTTTTCAATACTAGCTAACACCGAGTGTGCAGCCGATAGATTTTGTGCTTGTCCCCCGTGTGAAAATGAAACATTAACATGTTGAGAAGTTAATGAGTGGCTTGGTGGGGCTGGGCTATGCGTAGCTGGGTCCACTAAGTATTTTTCAATATCTAACGGTGACGAACGCGCGTTGATAGTGGATGTGGCTACCCGGCTAGACTCAGTTTGGATAGGATCTTTATATATTTCTTTTGCAGATCTTGTCTCGTACTCACCATATTTTTTTCTTTTCATATCTCTCAAGCTCACTTCATTTTCTGTTTCAACTAATGCTCCCTCATCCAGCCTTATATCCGCTCGAGAACCGGCGTTCTCAGCATTTAAAGAAATGGAGGCATTATTATTTACCTCAAAGTCGTCATCAGGATTAGAATCATCATCTGTATCATCATCATCATCATCATCATCTGCCTCTGTATCTGAGCTTGAAGCTGAGATTACATTTGCTGGATCATCATCGGAGTCAGAAGAACCAATGCTTTCTTCTTCTATCTCAGACTCATGACCAGGAGCACCCCCATCTCCATCACCCTTCACAAATTCATTTTCTCTCAACTCAACCTGTTCAGGTAGCCTAGTATCCTGAACCTGCTCACCTATAGCCATACCCTCACTCCGCTCTCCTATTTGGTGTGCACCCTGGGGAGGTCCCTCTAGATCTGGTCGGACCATAGGTGCATTGTTTTCTCTATACTCACTCACGATTGGTGACTCCTAGTCAGCGTAAGCAAGTACATCATTCGGAATAACTTTGATGAAATCAAAGTTAATAGTATGAGGAACTCTGATATAATGCATCCATTGTTCTGGGCCGTAGAGTGCATTAGCTCATCTCAGAATGTTTGCATTTGAATCCATAATGCTACGGATGATTAGTTGTAAAAAATGTTGGAACGGAACGAACTTGTGGGCTTTTGTTGGTTGAGCCTTATCAGTAACCATCTCTATCAACTCATTCCAGATAAGAATGGCAAAATCCATCTTCCTGTCGTAGGCAACGGCATGGAACATCCTCAAAGTGGATTTCTACATTTGTCCAGACCGGTATGTTTGGAAGTTATGCACCGGTTGATGATGCTGAACAGGGTGTACCATACGGGTGGCAAATACTTCCTTTTGAAATTGGAAGCTCTGGTCAAAACACCGTCTTCAGTATCCTTGTAATCCAGTTCCATAATGTGTCGGCACAAATCCGTTTAAGTAATCATGTCTTCAAAATTGTCTGATTTAGGCAACACCAGCACATTCCTTAACCTTTTCAACGTCAGCTTTGATTCAAAACGATCAATCTTCAGAGTGAAATACTGATTAGATTCACTGACTGGGCGAAATGTCAGTGTATTCCAGCATTGTTGCAGATATATCATTGGTAGCAGTTCACTCTTCACAAGTGTAGTGCGAAGTGGATGACCTTTAAACACCTCCACAACTATCTGATGATCCATTCTGACAGCCATGTCAAAAGTGTAGTTGTTGTGAGAGATCTTCATGAAATTCTTTGCCATAATGAGTTCATCATCAGGATTCCGAGCGTTCACTGATGGATGTGAATATCTATGTGATGGCATGATGGTGTTATCATCAAATGAATTGCCATCAAAGTGCTCCTGAAATTGTGCCATAGGAATTGTTCTGAAAAAAATAGAACACTGTTGGAAATTTGCCTTTTGACCGTTTTGAGAAAAATTCTCAAAAAATTCCTTTGTCTGTGTGATATCGCACAACACACCGAAAGGTTGTCGCACAAAGAGGTTATCTCACAAAGCTTGGGCGATAAGTAAAAGTTGTCGCACAAAGGTTGGGAGATAACATTAAATGTCTTTGTTGGGCTATAATGTTGAACACTTGAATACAAGTATCATGCGATAACTTTGAATGTTCGACACTAACTTGAACATTCAAAACCATATTCTAAGAAATCAATGAAAAGCTTCGAACAAAAGTAACCCTAGTGTCGATTTTCTAAGATCTTGCCTATCTTATCATTTTTACGCACAAACACTAACACATTGACTGCAAAATCAATAAGGAATACAAATAGTCACGAAAGTCGATTGGACTCGCACACAAACAACAAACTATCGATCAAAAAGATTATTAAATGGAATGATAATGATCTAAATACTAACCTGATGTGAGTCTAACTGATATCGAACAAAAACACAACAACATAATCAAGATTTTCAGAATTCTTTAAGAGCACATTTGGGTTTCAAAGTGGTTATCGGAAAAAAATGAATAATTCAAAGAAACTTCTATATATAGGAACTCAGGGTTAGTGACACGTGGAAACAAGAGATTGCTCCAAACGGTTGACCTGCCACGAGTCAAATTCTCGCCTGAACAATAGGCGATGAGCACTGTTCATGACTTTTTCTCGAACACCACTTGGGCGATAAGTGATTCTTATCGGCCAAAGCTTGGGCGATAAGTACTGTTCATACATTCTTATCGCTCAACGCTTAGGCGATAAGAATAAGTTCTCGGCCAAGGCTTAGGCGATAAGAAATTTTTCCGCTCAAGGCCTAAGCGACAACTCTTGTACTTAGACATTTTTCAAGAAATCTAAAAAGTTTCATATTTTCAAAAAAAAAATCCAAGTTAAAAGATGTCTAACTTTTAACTTGTTTTCCCCAGATGATTTTGAAAAACCATTTTGCTCCCCCTAGAATGATGCATAGATTTTTCAAAATTTGTTTTCATCATCTAGAGTTTGCACAAAATTTCAGGTTAGAATACTTATTCTCATCTTCAATGAAATGTATGAACAACTGCACACATAAACAAAAATTAGAACAACACATATATGTTTGAAAGAAATATCATACTCCCCCTTGACCAAAGATCAGTAATTTTATACTGAGACTCCCCCTGAAAACAAGCACACACATTATATTTCACATAGGCCATGAAGAAAAATAATAAAGATAAAACATAAGTAAACAACAGTAAAAATTGAAATGAACTTTGACTACTACAAAAACATAAACTTTTGAAATATTGTAATAGAGATTCAATGAGATGAAAATTAATATTTTTCAATCAAGAAAATAAGCTTGAATGAAAAATAGAAATTTTCAACTAATTGAATGAATATTATGAATATTCAAACTTTCATGTTCAACATATTGAGCTTTGAGATTAATAATCTGAAACGTTTTTCATCTAAAACTTAAACAGATCAGCAAGTTAAAATTATGTAGAAACAAAGTACAGTTGAATAGTACCTTTCTCCACATTGTCTTTGATGAAATGATATCTTATATGAATGTGCTTCGTTTTTGTATGTTGGACAGGATTCATAGAAATAGCAATAGCAGACTTGTTGTCACAATAGATTGGAATCTTGTCGTATTGAAAGCCAAAGTCCATAAATTGAGTCTTCATCCACAAAACTTGTGAACAACATCTTGCGGCGGCATCGTATTCTGCATCAGCGATAGATGTTGACATGCAGTTTTGTTTCTTGGAGGCCCAACTTACTAACTTGTCTCCCAAGATTTGTATGTGACCAGTTGTGATTTTCCTATCTAGAAGGCTTCCTCCATGATCAGCATCAAAATAAGCAGTGAGTGCATATCCCGTCCCCTTCGGGTACCAGAAACCAAGCTAGGGTGTTCCTTTTAGGTATCGAAAGATTCTTTTAACCGCTCCAAGGTGTGACTCTTTGGGTTTAGCCTAAAATCTTGCGCAAAGACACGTAGAAAACATAATGTCTGGTCGATTCGCAGTTAGAAATATTAGTGAACCGATCATACCTCTATAAGTCCAAATGTCAACATCCTTACCGTCGAGATCCGGACCGATCTTGGATCCTTGTGCCATCGGGGTTCCAATTGTTGTACTATTATCCATCTTGAACTTCTTCTGGATATCGAATACATACTTCGATTGGTTGATGAAAATCCCCATTGAGAAATGTTTTACTTGCAGTCCGAGAAAGAAATTAATCTCTCCCAGCATGCTCATTTGAAATCTGGTCACCATTAGATTAGAAAACCAGGTACACAAAGAAGGATTAGTCGAACCAAAAATTATATCATCTACGTAAATTTGAATAATAATGATATCACCTTTTTCGCGTTTGATGAATAAAGTCGTGTCGATTGTACCTTTATCAAAACCAGACTCAAGCAGAAATGTGGATAATACCTCATACCACGCACGAGGGGCTTGTTTAAGACCATAAAGCGCTTTGTCCATAATATAAACGTGATTTGGTTTATCTTTATCCATAAAGCCTTCAGGTTGTGAAACATATACCTCTTCTTTCAGAATGCCATTCAAGAAAGTGGTCTTTACGTCCATCTGATAGACTGTAAAGTTCTTGTAGGCAGCAAATGCTAAGAACCTCCTGATTGACTCAATCCTGCCGATCGTAGCATATGTCTCATCATAATCTATACCCTCTTGTTGACGATACCCTTTCACCACAAGTCTATCCTCGTTTCTCACGATTATACCATCTTCACCTTTCTTGTTATTAAAAACCTACTTTGTACCTATGAAACTTTTGTCCTTGGGTCGAGGAACTAACCGCCAAACTTTTAATGCTTTGAATTGATTCAACTCATCTTGAATTGCTAACACCCAGTCTGGATCTTCCAAAGCTTCAGATATGGTTGATGGTTCAACATTGCTTAGGAAGGTCGCAAATAGACACTCGTTCACGGTAGCTGATCTTGTTTTAACTGACGAAGAAGGATCACCTATAATTTGATGAATAAGATGAGTTTTCATCCATTTCGTCGAGTGTGGGTGTGGGGTGTATGATGATTGAACATTCTCAAGGTTTCATGAGTTTCTTCATCAACTAGAGGTACAAGAACATCAGCAGGTTGAGATTCTGGAGGACAGTCATTTACAGGGATTTGTTCTCTAGAAGTTTCTAAGTGTTGTTGAGGTTCAGTTGTAGCTTCAACTGAAGATTTATCTGTCTGTGTTTGATTAGTAGTATCCTCAAGTGTATGAGTAATATTTTGTGTAGCAGCAGTCGATGTTGATTCTTTAACATGAGTAGACTCGATAACTTGAGTAGATTGAGTTGCATCTGGTTCTGAGTTGTCATTTGCAGTGGAATCTGATGTTGATGCAACTTTCTTCCTGTTAAGAACATTTGAAGAGTGATTATAAGTACCGAAAAATTCATCATAAAATTCTTCAAATAAAATATCAAGATCAGATAAGTGAGATGTAGAAGTAGAGGGTTGATCCTGATTCTTGTTCTGAACATGTTCTGAACTGATGTGTCCAGAAGCTAATACTCCAGTAAGTACGGGTCCTGAACTGTTATGATCAGAAGCCAATTCTTCAGATTCATCAAATTTAACATTAACGCTTTCAATGATCGTCTTTGATTGCTTCATATAGATTCTGTATGATGCAGTAGAGAAAGAATATCCAACGAAAATACCCTCATCGGCTTTTGGACTGAACTTGTTAAGGTTTTCCTTGTCGTTTAACACAATACACTTACAACCAAAAACATGAAGATGTTTTATGGTAGGTTTCCTCTTATTCATGATCTCATACGGAGTCTTGCCAAACCGACGATGAATAATCGAACGATTATGTGTATAACATGCAGTTGCCACAACCTATGCCCATAAAAATAGAGGTAGATTTGCATAAGACAGCATAGTACGCACCTATTCTACTAAGGTTCTATTGCGCCGTTCCACTACCCCATTCTGTTCAGGTGTTCTGGCAGCAGAGAATTGTTGAGTAATCCCGTTAGATTCATAGAATTCTCCCAAGATACTATTTTTAAACTCAGTGCCATTATCTGAATGAACAATTTTGACTGACATCTGCAAGTTATTTTGTGTTGATTTGATGATGTTGATGAGTTGATCAGAAGTTTCATCCTTTGTACGAAGAAACTTTACCCATGTGTATCTAGAATAGTCATCAACAACCACAAACACATACTTTCTACCGTTTATACTCTGAATCTTCACCGGTCCACACAAATCAACATGTAACAACTACAAAACACGTTTTGTTGTTGGTTCAGGCTTCGGCCTATGAGGAACTCTTTTCATCTTCCCTTTCTCACAAGCATCACACAAATTTCCAGCACCAAACTTCACCAAAGGAAGGCCACGGATGAATTCATCCTTAACTAGTTTCTGCATATATCTGAAATTAAGGTGAGACAATTTTCTGTGCCATAGCCAACTTTGTTGAATAGAAGATTTCGATAGAAGACACACATCTCCTTCAAGCTTAACCCTCGACAAATTAGTTGTGTAAAGATTGGATTTCCTTGTGCCGACCAAAAGTTCTTTACCACCTTCGGTTCTTACACAACACCATTTTCCTTGAAATTTACTTCCAAATCTTTGTCACAAAATTGACAAATGCTAAAGAGATTGTGTCCTAAACCTTCAACATAGCTAACTTTCTTGATTGTAATATTGTCTTGCACAATGTCACCATATCCTAGAATAGGCGAGAACTGATCGTTGCCAAATCTGACTCGACCATCGTTTTTCTCTTTATAATTCATCAGAATTTCTTTTCGGACGGTCATATGTTTAGAGCATCCTGAGTGTAAGTACCATAAATTACTGGTCTGCAAGCAATAAGATCAAGCACTTTTAGGTACCCATTTGAAGATGGGTCCTTTTTGGTTAGTTGTGCTAGAAACCTTTTTGGAAACAAATTGTCTCTTTTTCTTTGAAAAATCCCTTTTGACATGCAAAGTAGGAATATAGTAAGAATTAAACCAACATCATGAATCAGGTTTAGCAGAAAATCACACCGACCACAAGCAGAACAAAACAATTCTACATTTGCAAAACGAATCAATTGCTTATTGGAATATTTCTTGTAAAAATGTACAAGTTTTTGTTTGTTATTTGCAACTGGTTTTATTATAAATGGAATGGAACTGTTTTTCTCAAAATGCTTGTCCGGTGGAGATGACTTTTGCTTCACACGCCACTTTTGCTTCACTCCTTTTTATTTCACAAAACTATATGAAAAACCAAGAAATTTAGAATCAGAAGATCTAGAATTATGAAAATTACTTTCTTTGACTTTCGATTCCTTCGTCTTTTTCGTGATGGCTTTTTCGATGTACAATTATATTTTTTGGTATTTGAACACTCACCTTCATAGAAAATACTAAGAGGTTCTTCTTTTTTTAAATAAAATCATTATCGTCTGGAAGCTTTGCAGAGAAATCGAAATCACAAGCTTTATCATCTTCACAAACATCAGATTTTCTTTTATTTTCAGGAACAAACTCAGTTTCAAATTCAACTTTAAAATCATCATCAAATTCAAATTCATAAGATTCAAATTCAACATCAGAGTCAATTGATAAGGTATCAGAATCTTTCTCAGATTCAGTATATTCAAAATTCGAATTTCCCACAATGGCCTTACATGAAGACTCATCTGAATCAGTTGATTCAGATGTATCAGCATGTTTGGTATCAACCTCCACTTTGTTATGAGAGAGAACAGTTGAAATAACTTTTTTTTCTATATCAAAATAAATTTCTTGATCAATAAGAGCTTCTTTAAAACTACTTGATTAAATAGTTGAATGAAAATCTTTTTCTATTATTGTTTTCCTTAATCTCATCAACTTCTTCATCATCTTGTTGTAAGGTCTCAAATAGTTGATTTTGTTCTTGCTCAACTCATTCAACAATGTTACAAATCTGTCATATGTCTGTGCCAAATTCTCATCATCCTTAGCCTTAAATTTCTCATATCTATTAATGTACAGTGTCATTTTCATCTGATTTCCTATTTGAGATCCTTGCATCAATTTCTCAAGTTGGTCCCACATCATTTTAGCATTCTCCTTGAAACTGTCAATCTTGTTGTAATTTTCATTCGGAATACCCATAATCAGATAAGATTTAGCCTTCTTAGAGTTTCTTCAGGAGTGTAATGTCAATTGGTTTCCAATCCTCAAATTCAGGTCTACCTTGAATAGTAGGCACTATCCATCTAAGTCTTTGCATCAAGTCTTCTCTTAAAGACAACATGATATTTGCTCCATTTGATTGTCTCTCTATGAAATCAATAAACCTGTCCTTCCACTGTTCATATTCTCCTTCAAATAGAACATGAGGTCTGGTATCGGAACTAAGAGCCATCATCATCTCATTCTTAGACATCTTGACAGAATATACTTGTTAGTGATCTTTAAACAAATCAATCAACACAGAAAAACTTATATGCCAAACAGTGTACATAAACTAAGGTTTTATCGCACAAGGGTTGGGCGATTAGGCTGTGTGAACAGTAGTTCTCGGGTAAAGGTTAGGCGATAACAGTGGTTCTCGGTTAACTCTTAGGCGATAACAAAGTTCTTGATCAAAAAGGTTCTCGGGCAAAAAGTTATCGACCAAAGGTTGAGTGATCAAGGAAGTTATCGGTCAAAGGTTGAGCTATCAAAAGAGGTTCTCGGTCAAAGCTTAGGCAACAAGTACTGTTCTCGCCTAAAGCTTGGGCGATAAGATGAAGTTATCACACGATACTTGGGCGATCAAAAATTCAGAAATTTCTTATCGCTCAAGTGTTGTGCGATAAGTATGAATATACGCGTTGTGCGATAACGATGAATACTTGAAGATCTGTTTTGGGCGATAACTATGAATCTCGAACCAAAAAAATTTCTAAGTCCAAATTTCAACCAAAACTCGTCCAAACAATCTGAAACTTTGCAGGGTTTCTTACGATGTGATTCTTAACACTCTTAGCAAAAGCTATATCACCAAAATATCACAGGAACCACGATTTCAATCCTCAAACATAAGCTAACTTTTTCGAACTAAAAATGTCCAAAAACCTAAGAAATTCGATCCAAATCCGTAGTTTAGGTAAAATTAACTGCACATGATCTTTTTCCTAATCAAAACGCTCAAACCTATACCAAATCATACCCGAAAAACACACTAGAACATCATTTTCAGATCCACGGCTGAAAAGTCCAAAAAACTAAAAACAATATCCAAAAAATCCACTGTTTTTGGCAGATCTATGTTGAGATTCTCTTGCTTTGATACCATATGTGATCCCAGAAACAAGTATAATCACAACAAAAATCAAATACCAAACTCCATCTCTATATTGTATTGATATCACAAGTAGACGTTTAACAACCCAATATCCATAACATACATTTTAAAATATCCCGAACCAAGGGTCCCAGTACAAACACGACATTCCAGAACAGAGGTTACAACACTTGCAGCGGAAACAAACTTCCACAACTGAGAACTAGCTATACTAAAGCAATACTAAGTTAAGAACTAATGTGCTATACACAAGATCGCCTCCATCTCTATTCTTCAAGCCTTCTCTTTTTCCTTAGACGAAGCACCACTAATGCGCTTCCCTGAAAATGGTTTTAGTTTTGAAAAGCGAGGGTTAGACCATGAGGTCTAGTGAATTCCCTCCGAAAAGAAGCTTATATGAAAACATGCATAAAATCATTTCGTTATCCGCCCTAAGGCCCACAAGTAATAACAAACAAGGGTATTTTCACAGTGTTCATAGACCACATCCAAATCCGCCAACAACCACGATTGGGGCTCAAGCAGACTCCCCTCTCGCCTCATTTCGGGGCCCAAGCAGACTCCCTATTACCCGAATAGACAGGAAACAAATTCCATACCTGCCGGTTATAATAGACTCCCAAGGGGTCCTCGGATCCAGAGGTACGCTAATCCCACTTTGCAACCCGACTCCACATAAGCATACAAAGCAAGGCTAAGAGAAAACGTATAGCGATGCATGTATCTTTGTAAAAGCAGTTTATAGCATATGTGCATAACGTTCTCAAACATATAACTCATGCTCCGAATTTATAACAAGTTTGTAAATAAGCATGCGTGCATTCCAAACCATGATCAGTAATAATCAAAAGCGATTAAATTTCGTTTCATCAAAAAGAAGTATAAGGGAACTCACCTGAAATGCATTAAGTCTGGCTAATGCCAACCCTCAATTCCAATCGACCCGGCAACTTACAAGTACCCCAAATCGTACATGAGAAAATTCGGACACAACACACCCAAAAGGTATCCTCTAGACTAGGCCCTCCAAACTGAACTTTCTATCCGGACACTAAAGCTATCCGGAAACCTCCTTATTCGGAAACTTAAATCCGGAAACCAACGTACCCGAAAAACTCCCTATTCCGGACACCAGGCGCAGTACTGTCCGGATATAACCCATCCGGAAACAAATATGCAGAAACCACTATCCAGACCTGACCATCCGGAACCCACACCTTCCAGATACTACTCCATCCGGAAACCTTCACTATCCGGATACTAATCTACTCGGAAACCAACAGTATCCGGTAAAACAATCCGGTAAGTTATCCGGTTAAACAATCCGGAAAGCTATCCGGTCACCTACTACCCGGACACGCTTTTTCGGAGACTCACATTATCCGAACAGCAGAAATTACCCGGACACTCTCACTATTCGGATGGGGCGATTCCCGGATAGTCGCACTGTCAAAACCCAAAATTGCTTAAATCGATACAAGGATGCGATTTTGCCACATAAACTTTTAGGTAAACACTTGGGTTCACATTTTCAACATTAAACACCCATTTAATCCCATAAACATCCATTACGAAACTTATATTTGAATCAAAACCCACTATCAACTAGAAAACTAAATACTGAGAGAACTTTGGGTTTTTCCTCTAATCTTACATATCCAGGAGATAGAGAGTGATTAAGAATGAATTACTAAAGAAGGATTCCAATTTGGGGTTTACCTTGATTGACGATTTCTCAGCACCTTCTTCAAATCCATCTTCTCTCTCGAACTCGATCGTAGCCGCACCACCCAGTGAACAAAAATGAATTTCTAGTGATTCCTTTCCCTATATATACGTTCCAAGAAATTGCAACTTAGTCCCCCAACTCTCTTGTCTTTTACTTTGGCCACACTTTGCACACGCCTTCATGATTATAACACGATTATTACAACACTCCCCCTTAAAAGAATTTCGTCCCTGGAATTCCTTGGTCAAAAAACAAATGCGGGTACTTGGCTCTCATCTCAGATTCCACTTCCCCAAATTGCTTCCTGGCCCTTGTGAAATCGCCATTGCACCTTTACAAGTCCAATATCCTTGGTTCTCCATTTCTTCACCTTATGATCGTCGTTTGCTTCGGGTTTTTTTTACGATTTTAATTTCATATCCACTCGCATTTATGCACAGGTATTGCCATACCAGCTTCCAACAAACGCCCTATTAAATAGAGACGTGAAACACAATATAATTTCCCACATATCCATCAAACATGACCAATTCCTATACCAACTCCCCAATCTCTTTCACTAGCTACGACTTACCCACTTACACGTGGCTAAATCCTCCTTCCTCTCGAAATGCAGCACCCTAGCCCACGGGTGGTCTTCAGCGTCAAGCTGACCCTCGACTTTTATATACAACGCTTCACGCTTTTCGGTCTACTCGATTTTGGTGTCATATAACTTTCAAACACTTCTGGCCAAGATCATAAACGTGTGATGTCCCTCGAATTCACCCCTCGATTAACCAAAACCTTCTTAGATTGAGAAGATTTGCATAATATATTCGTGACCTCTTCCCATCAATTATACATGTAACATCCCATTTGTAACATCCCAGGCCAACAGTACCGGATATTGTCCGCTTTGTCCACACTTGGACTCACGGTTTTAAAACGCGTCTAGTCAAGGTTTTCACATACATTAAATTATAAGTCTAAAATATGTCTTCAAGATTTAATGATAAAGTCAAAGTCAAAGTCAATGTATTATGTGTTAGTGAAAGTCAAACTTAGCTTAATGTCTTGTATAGATCTTAGGTATAAATAGCTTTGTTTAGACTAGTCTTGTAACAATTCCATAACAAAGAGAGCATAACTCATATTTTGTAAAATACAGAGAGCTAATAATACAAGATCTAATTTCTCTCTCTACACTCTCTCTCTAGATCTTGTGTTAATTCTTGGTTGATTGATCATATTGGGACACACAATTGGTATCAGAGCAAGTTATTGAAGATCTGCTGAAGAATTTGCACGATTTGAGATCAAATTTGTTAGGTTTTTGAGGAAAATCGATCGATTTTCTTGATTTTTTCAAGAAAATCTCTTTTTCTCAAAATCTTGCAATTTTTGAGTTTATTTCGACTGGAATTTGATTTCATTGCGTTAGGAATCTGTTTTGAAACAAACCTTATTCAAGAATCAAGAGCTAATTTCAAAGATCTGAGGTTCAATTTGAAGATTATTCAGTTTTTGTTCAGTTCGTCAAAAATAGTCTGATCAATCATTCAGATTTTGATTCAGCGATTTTTAGCGAAATCGGTTCACATCATCGTGTTAGAAACTGATTTTCTAACATTTCTGCAAAGTTTGGTTGGTTAATTCGAAGATTTGATGGAGATTTGAAGAGATTTTTGAGTTTAATCAACTTGTTCGCCAGATCTAAAAATTGCGCCACATTCATCTGATTTGCGCCACCTTCATGCAGTTCCATTTCAAGAATAAATCTCGTCACTTGCTTGCTTCGCCACCGAATTCATCCAAAAAGAATAGTCAAACATTGCGGCCTACAATTAATTTGTTTCACCTACTAACTAGCTTGGTTCACCATCTTGTTTGCTTGCTTCGACACCTTCCTGTTTCTGACTTTGCGCCACCATCTTCAATCAAAATAAATTAATTTGAACCAACAAATCAAATAATTTTGATGTTTTGCATCAACCAATCAAGGATCTTTCTGTTTTGAGTCATCAACATCAGCTCAAGAATATCTAATTTTTGCGCCACTCACTGTACAAGGAAATTTCAATTTGCGCCAGCATAGTTGGAGAGTTTCAGACTTGGAATTTTTCTATGTTCAGATTGCGCCACCTTCTTTGGCGCATTTTCCATTTTGCGCCACCGTCTTTGGCGCAATTCGAGATTTGCGCTACCCTCTTTGACGCGTTTCTTACTTAGAAATTTTTTCGAGTTTTACTAATTGTTAATTGTTTGAATTTTTCAGATTAATTTTTCAAACATGAATCTACCTCCGGTGTTGGTCAAAGACTCCCATTTTGAAAAATGGACTGTTGAGTTCATCAACTTTATTTCAAGTAGAGAAAATGGTGAATATATGATAAAATCTTTCTCCGAAGGTCCAATGAGCAGATATAAAATGGAGAATGACTTTACTGAAGAAAAGATTAAAAGAATGAAAGCCGACAAGGAAGCTTCATCCAACTTGATCTTCGCACTTTACAAACTTCCGCAACACATCTACAAACGCATTGAATGTTTCAAACATAACCCAATGCAGATGTGGAACGAGTTATCATAACAAATTCTTGGATCTGAAGTTGCGTTTAAGAGAAAGGAAGAAGAAAAGAAAGCTGAAAAAGAGGATGCGGAACAGAAATCATCAGATGCTGAAAATGAGGAACTCAAGAAAAAGGTTATAGAGCTTACAAAGAGATTGTCTGACACAGAAAAGTTACTAAAAGAGGAAAGAGAAAATCACAGAAAAGAAAGAGTTGCTCTTTCTCAGAAAGTTTCTGAACTTGAACAAGCTTCAAAGACAGAGAAGAAAGAAAATGAAGAAAAGAAAGTTCTTGAACTCAGATGCAGAAAACTTTCCAAACAAAATTCAGATTTTGAGAAAGTTTTATTTCTTGAAAAGAAAAAATTGTAGAAAGAAAGGGTTGAATTTGAAAATAAAAGGAAAGTATTTGAAGCGAAGAACGAGAAATTGTCAAAGCAATTTTCTGAGCTTCAAAAAGAATTAGATGAAGAAAGACAAGAGCTGGAAAAGAGAAAGAAAGCTGACTTTCAGGCCAGGAGCGTCAAAGATGAATTTTCTGTTGAAAGGAAGATATTTCAGCAAGAAATACGAAAGCTCACAAAGAATTTGGCTGTGTTATCGACCGATATCATGAAAGAGAAGAGGGTGAATTGTGACATTCAGAAGAAGCTTAATTTGATGACCAAGGAACGGAATGACTTATCTGACAAAGTGAAGTCATTCAACAAATCCAAAAGCTATTCTGAAAGTCCGATTCGTCCTTCTAATCTTTTCTACAATTATTCAGTGGATAATTCTTCTAAGTATCAATCTGCTGATCTTCCTACATATAAGAAAGTCAACATGCAATGGAGAGTTAAAGGTACGTTTCCTGAAAAAGATGTACCAAAATCATCTGTTCCCAACAAGAACACTAACCTGAAAGGTAAATCTTTTGCTAAACCTGGTTCATTATATTCCGCAAATCATTTAATCAGGTTAGCACAAAAGAATTTTTGTTGTTCTTATTGTGGAACTAATGATTTTATTAAAAATAATGATGCTCAATTTTGGTATGGTACTTATCATTTTCTTTCTTATAGAGCTTCGCTTAACAAGCCAGGACCCAAGACACGCTGCGTACCAAAATCTACTTAATTTGTTTTTGCAGATTTAGAAGCAAAGCGTTGAACTCTCGAAAGAAGATTACTTGTGCCATTAAGGGGGAGTAAAGAGAATTGGTATCAAAACACATCAGTTTAGAACCCGGATTTCACAGTTAATGGTTTCTGGACAAATCAGTTCAGGACCCGTGCTTCAACGACTATGGCTTATGAACAATTCAGTTCAGGACCCATACTTCAAACACTAAGACTTCTAAACAAATCAGTTTAGAACTCATACTTATCAGGTGATATCCTTAACTGTCACATCTTTCAATTCAAGGAACAAGTGGTGAAAGGTAACATTGCATTATGTTTCATTTCTACTGCTTTTAAAATTTGAATCTCAACAAATTTAATTCAATGAGATGAAATTTTCCAATTTTCATTTAATGAATTAAATGTGTGCTAAAAGATGATTTTACAAGTATTGTTATATTATCTGCGTTATATTTGTTTCAACTTTCACCTCTGAAATAAATCGAAAGGTCAGCAAAACATGAATGAAATTTTGATATATGCGCAAAATTGTGTAAATCTAGGCTTATATAGAATACGATGCTCACAAAGCCTAATTGTCAGAATAAAGAATGGAAATGAAAATATGAGGGAAGCACAAAGTTTTATAACCAAGTGATTGAGATGTAATAAAAAAAATCATTAGGTTTGAAAGTTTGTGCCTGTGGCCTATCTGGTTTGGGAGATTAAGTCCCAAGGGGTACTCGATACCTAGCCCCTAAGATCAACTGGTCTGGGATTGGCTAACCCAAATCCTGATATAGAACCAGATAGAAACCCATGTCCTACTGGTACAGATGGGATTAGGATATATCGATGTAGCCTTTCTGGTTTGGGATAGTAAGTTCCAAGGGGTGCTCGACACATAGCCCCTAAGGCCAACTGGTATGGGATTGGCTGACCCTGTTAGATCTGAAGTTTTGTCAATAAACCAAGTGTTGAAGATCCGATAAGAAGACTCAAATGTTCTGAGTAGAGAAGTCAGAGGTCTGACTGTGAAAGCTCAGAAGTATTGATCAGTGAAATCAGAAGTCTGGAAAGAGAAGTCAGATGTCTGAGTTAAGGAGTCAGAAGATCTGAGAAGCTTTATCAGAAGAATGTTCAGAAGTTCTGAACTACTTGTTCAGAACTTATGACGAGATACTTTACTTAGTATTTCATAAACTAATTAGGACACGTGTTATGTTCTTATTAGTCTTTCTTATTTGTACTGTAGCTTTAAGATGTCCGTTGCAGTATAAATAGTAGTTAGCTCTACGTTGCTAACTGATTGATTTTTCCCGTATAACTTTGTATTCATTCTTTGTAATCTTTGAGATTCTCTCTCTCTTAGATCTGTAATTCTGTTCATCATTGAATACAATTGGGCTTGATCATACAACTTCTCAATTACTGCTTTCTATATTGATTGTAAGATTAGATCCTGTTCTTTCAATTGGTATCAGAGCCAATCAACAAACAAATTCGTCGATTGATCAATTTCTTGAAGATTTCTTGATTCATTCAAAATTCGATTCCGCTGCTAGGGCTAGTTCTTGAATTCTTGGCAATTCTTGAATTACCTGTTACATTTCGATCAAGAAACTCGAATTTGTCTTTCTGTTGAATTTTCTTACAATCATGTCTTCTAAAGAATATCTAGCCATGGGATCTGAAACCAAACCTCCTGTTCTTATACCAGAAGAGTATCAGCAATGGAAAATCCGAATGATCCAATTCCTAGACAACATTGATGAAAACCTTATGATCTCTATTCGAGAAGGTCCAATTGAAGTGTACATCGATGTTGCTGCAACTCCTGCTACAGAGACAACTCCAGAAATTCCAGCAACCAGGGTGAAAAAGAGTTATTCCCAATACACAGCTGAACAGAAAAATAGGCATGCTATTGACAAAAGAGCAATTACTTTGATGACTTTGGCTGTCCCAAATGAGGTTCTTAACAGGATTGACAGTGGATCATCAGCTAAAGAAATGTGGGACGAATTGGAAAGGCAGATGCTAGGAACAGTAAGATCTCTTTAGGCAAAGTTAAATCAAAGCATAAATGCTTATGAAAGGTTCAAAGCAAAAGAGTCATAAAGTTTGACACAGACATACAGTAAATTTTGCACTATTCTAAATGACTTGAGAAGAAATGGACTGAAGAAAACGAAGTCAGAAATAAATTACAAATTTCTGAACAGTCTAAATTCAGAATGGTCATCATTTGCCATAAGTCTGCAAATGAACAAGGATATGTGTGAAGAAGACTTAAATGATCTGTTCTGTGTTCTTAATCAACATGAAGATTCTGTCAAGTTAGTTGTGGAAGAGAAGAAAAATGTTGCTGATCAGTTAGCATTCTTATCAAAGTCCAAAGCAATCAAAGCACCCAAAAAGACTGCATATCTATCAGAGATACCTAATCTGGAAGAATCTGACAAGGAAGAAGGATCAGAAGATGATGAAGATATCAAGATAATGGCTGAGAAACTAGCTTTGTTGACAAATACTTTCAACAAAAGGTATGGGAAGGGTAGATTTCAAGGAAATTATAAGAGAGTTGGGAGTTCAGATTATAAGAAGAAAGAAGACAGAGAAGAAAATAAGTTTGAAAAGAGAATAAAGAGAAGTGAAGAAAGCAAAGAAGAGAAGGATGAGAGAAAAGAAAAGAATCTGTGTTTCAAATGTGGAAAATCTGGCCACTATGCTAAGGATTGCAAAGTTAAAATTGTAAAAGACTATGAGTACTACACCAAGAAGGCTCAACTTGCAAAGAAAAGAGATGATAAAATTGCTTTGTTGGCTGAACAAGAGAATTGGTTGTACTATACTTCTGATGAAGATGATTATATCAACTTTCCACAGATGCAGAGCTATATGGCAAAAATGAGGAATGAGGATGATTCTGATTTTGAAGATGCTGATTCTGAGTCATCTGCTGAGGTACATTCTTCACTTGAATTAGAGTTAATGACACAGATTGGTGAAATGAAAACTGAATTTGCTAATCTAAGAAAATAGATAAAAGGAGAAAGAAATTTGGTTAACAAATTCAGAATTGAAAAAGAAGTAATAAAAGAACAATATGAAGAATCTGAGGCTGAGAAACAAAAAGTTAAAGATGAAAATTCTGAATTGATGAAAAGGCTTTCTGAACTAAAAGTTGAGTTTTCAAAAATAAAAGATGAAAAAGGTGATTTACAAATAAAATTTGATATGTTATTTGAAGAAAGAAAGAATTTATACACCAAAATTAAAGAATTAGAAGATCTGAATTTGAAAAGGGGTCAGACTCAGCAAACACTAAATCTTTTATTAAGCAATGTTAAAGATACAATATTTTACAACCTAAAGAAGGGATTGGGATTGGAAGAAAATGTCACTTTAAAAAGAGCTCCAGTCAACTTGTATGAAAAACTTCAAGTTTCTAAGCCAAAAATTCCAGAAATTGTTGAAGTTTTCATAAGACCTGCTAGTTCTATAACAAGTTCTGACAATTTGCAAAGACCAAACTCTAAAAAGTCAGATGAGAAAATTTCTGAATCTAAAACAGAAAAGTCAGTTGGTTCAGAAGAAAAGGTTAAGGAAGAAGTTTCTAAACAAACAGATGAGAAGCCAAGATACAATGATACTAAATTCAAATATGATTCTTTAAATATCAGCTACAAAAATAAACAACCAAGTTTTTCATATCATGACATTGAGAGCATATTTGACACAAGTAAAAATTCTGAAACAGTCAATCAGAAGTCTGATACTTCTAGTCAGAATTCTGAGTCTAAAGATCAGACATCTGAGTCTGTAAATCAGAACTCTGACTTAGGTAGTCAGAAGTCTGATTCAACTGAATTTTCTGAAACAAAATCAGATGAATTTTTACAACTTGAAAAGAGATTTAATCTTGTGAGTCAAGAACTTGAGGACTTAAGGAAAGCTTATGATGAACTTGAAAAGGATTTCTGTGAGGTGGATATTAAACTTGAAGAAGCTTTGAAAGAAAAGAATATTTTTATTCAGAAAATAACAGAGCTTGAAAAACTGAAGACTGAGTATGATCTTTTTAAAATTAATGCTTCATATTGAGCCTGAAATTCCTTTTGACACTTGCACAAATCAGGAATTTCGTATTCCTGAAACAACATTCATAGACATACCTAATGTTGGGTGTCGAGGATTGGATGGAAGTCCTGGTGAGGTGAACATTACAAAAGCCTCATTTAAACGTGCATCTGTTGTACAAGATGACTGTGTGTTATCTACAGGCCATGAGCCCTCTGGGCACATGAAAACTGGACCATCTGTTGGTTTAGGTTCACTGTTAGAAACTTCTGAATTTGAAAAGATTCAGAAACAAAACAAGGAGATGGGGGAAAAAGTAGAAAATTTGGAGAAGAAGGTGGAGGATTTGAATGATGAGATGTCAGAGTTGAAAGTTGTGTTGGAGAAAAAGTTGATTTCTGTTGAAACCAAAGTAGATGATGTAAAGAAATCCTTGGATTCTCACAAAAAGGAGATCGTGGATATAATGTCTGGTTTTCAAAAAGATATGTTAAAACAAATGCAAGGTATGCAGGAATCTATATTGAAAGCACTGAGTGTATCATTGGCTTCTACTTCAAAGCCTCTTGATCCTGTTCCTATTGCAGAAGCTGAACCTGAAGTTACTTTTAATCAGAACTTGAAAAGAAGGTTTGATGATAATGAGCCTCATGATCATCAAAAGGGGGAGAAAAGACAAAGGTTAAGTTCTGATGATGATATTGGCATAGAAGATTTTGAGATGGCAGATATGCAATTAGCTAGTACAAAAAGTTCAGAAGATCAGACACAGGAAAATTTAAAGGCAATAACTCAGATAGTTCAGATTGATAGCTCAGATACAGAGGAAATGGAGTTGGAAAGTACAGATGGTGGTGATTCAGATAAAACAGAGGAATTGAACTTAAACATAGAAATGGAAGGAAACTCAGATGAAACTGAAGCTATTGAGGAATCTGTATTGAGATCAGAAAAGACAGTGGAAAGTGAAGTGGTCAACATGTGTACAGATATTGTGGTGTATAACAAAGAAAATATGACGGATTCTGAATTAAAATAAAGGAGGTTAAGTGAAGAGTTGATCAGAAGGATGCATAATAATTTAGTCAGAGCTTTGAATGTTCAAAAAGTTCAGCAAAGAATAAAAATGGTAAGACCTATTGATCTAATGGGAGAAGAAGACAGAACTGTGAATTATACTCAGGATTTTGAAGATGATTTTAGATTTAACTTTTGTGATGAGTTAAATACAGAAGAAGAGTATGTGAAAGTGAAAGACTTCTTTATGCCTTCTGAGTATGTATTCAGAAAACCAATTGAGATCCCAAAGATTAAATTGCAAATACTAGAAGAACCTGTATGTGATTTCATTCTAGAGTTAAGTGATGTGCCATTAGCCAGACAATTTCATGATGATATTTTTCCTGAGGAAATATATGATAATCTCTACTACACAGAAGGAGAGTATGAGCCTTTGGAAAGTAACATTGATGGTTTTATGGATGACAGAGCTCAGATGGTCTACTCAGAAGCTTCTAACAGGTTCAGAGTTCCTGACTCAAAACTGCATATTCAGAAAAGAATTGAGAAAGTTCTGATGTTTCAACAAGATGAATTCAATGGTTTAATGTTTGTTAGAATGGAAGTACTGAAAGAAAGAAATACAAAGGTTTCCATGTCTACTTTTGATTTTCACAGATTGACTCTTGATGATCAGATCTTTCTAGTCAAGTTCTTTGCTAGCACTGAAGAAGCCTTGATAGAAATTGAATGCAGAAGACTTCTGGGTATTTATGTCAGAAATATATACTTGTATGACTTCCAATTAGCTATTGAAGAAAGAAAAGAAAAGTGTAATCTGAGTTCTCCCACAGAGAAAACAGAAGTTGATTTGCATTTGAAGGGATTTGTGAATGAAGGAATGGAGACAGAAGGGTTCACATATATAGTTCACGAAAGGCTTGAATTGTTCAGATTAAAAGAGTTGGTGAAGTACAGTGATGCAACTCTGAATTGGTTATTGATTAAAATGGAAGTAAGTGTGGAAACTGAAAAAGAGAGTTTAAAGAAGAGATGTATAAACTGTGTGAAGAGGAGGTTGGATCTTAGAAGAAAAATCAGAAACAGTAGTGAATGGTTGCTATCTGAGGTGAATCCCAAAAAGATTCTACATAATGATTTTGTGTTTCCTGCTGAGTATGAAGTGAATGAAATTTTGTCAGATGAAGTTGAGGAAGTGCAGAACACAACATCTCAGAATGTGCAGATAACTAGTTTTGATCAAGCTGAACAGTCTGAGCCAAAAGAAGATGAAATATCCATTGATCTAAATGGATACTTTCTTGAATTTGATTTACCTGAGTTCTTCAAACCAAAAGAAGTACAATTCTTGGATGTGTATTATGATAGACCTAAGGAGACTCAGATCTGGTTGGCTGAAAAATTAAGATGTCTTGGCAAAACAAAGCAAGCTGTTTACTCAGATTTTTTAATCACTGGAATCAGAGAATTGAGGGTTAAGAAATTCAGAAAGATGGAGTACTTATCTTTTGAAGTTCTGAGAGAAGATGGCAAGGTTTATTACTTTACTGATGCAGATTTTGAGAAACTATCAGTAGTTGACTTCTACAGATTACACAGCTTTCTATGCTTCAAAGAGTCGAGCAAAGACAGAAATGAAAGGAAGGCCAGAAGTGTGGTAATTGAGGCCATGTTCTACATCTTAAGGTGGCACTGTTATACAGATTTTCAAATAGCTTTGTACATACAAAAGTCATGTGTTTATCTGGCAAATCCCAACACAGATCATGAACAGAAAAAGAAGTTAAAGACTGGAAGTGTTCACAAATATCCAGATTTGGGAGTATTTTTGAAAAACAAAAGTGGAAAGATTTTCTTCAGAGCAAAGGAAACCGCAAAATACTGTTCTGGAACTTTAAGAATCATAAAGCATAATTTGGAGAAAAAGATGCTGAAAGTGAAGGAAGCAAACATGACTCAAGAAGTAATCAATCAGCAAGTTGAAATTATTCAAGAAATCATTGACAAAATTGATAAAAGGCTTAATCTGAGAAATGTGCTACTTCAGAAAATTGTTCCTGCTCTGAAAGAACTGGATGATGCAAAGTTTAAGTTTATTTGACAAAATGGGGGAGATTGTTAGATCTGAAGTTTTGTCAATAAACCAAGTGTTGAAGATCTGATAAGAAGACTCAGATGTTCTGAGTAGAGAAGTCGGAGGTCTGACTGTGAAAGCTCAGAAGTATTGATCAGTGAAATCAGAAGTCTGGAAAGAGAAGTCAGATGTCTGAGTTAAGGAGTCAGAAGATCTGAGAAGCTTTATCAGAAGAATGTTCAGAAGTTCTGAACTACTTGTTCAGAACTTATGACGAGATACTTTACTTAGTATTTCATAAACTAATTAGGACACGTGTTATGTTCTTATTAGTCTTTCTTATTTGTACTGTAGCTTTAAGATGTCTGTTGCAGTATAAATAGTAGTTAGCTCTACGTTGCTAACTGATTGATTTTTCCCGTATAACTTTGTATTCATTCTTTGTAATCTTTGAGATTCTCTCTCTCTTAGATCTGTAATTCTGTTCATCATTGAATACAATTGGGCTTGATCATACAACTTCTCAATTACTGCTTTCTATATTGATTGTAAGATTAGATCTTGTTCTTTCAGACCCAAATCCTGCTATAGAACCAGATAGAAAGTTACGTTTACGGTGTATCTTAGTCTTAATAAACATGTTGATAAAAAGATGCCAATGTGCACAAAATAAAAGATGCCATTGTGCACAAAATAAAAGATGCCAATGAGCACACATCTCTTATATCTTGGGGAAATAACAATGTCGCGATAAACTTATAAATTTGTGGAAATTCTGATTTCAGTCATATAGTGTGAGTAAGAGCAAAGTATTCTTATAGGTTTCAGAAGTACGTTTGATTGTTGCAAATCATATTTCGCATGCTAGCACACCAAATAGATTTAATAAAGGGGTTGAAACTGAACATATTTAACTTGATATGCAATGATGTCTTGTATTTGAATCCAAACACATGCATTTGATTTCATTTGATTGAAAAATCTGTTAAATTTTATTAAGTTGGATTTCTTTTGTAAAGTTTTCAAATGATCAAATGGTAGTAGTTATAAAATGTAGTTCAATGAATTTTATTTTCTTTGAATAAAATTTTCAACTACTGTGCCTAAATGAAATATATGCATATTTTCAGGGGGAGAAAAAAAAATTGCTCCAGAATTCTTATTTTGAGGGGGAGCAAGGTTATTCATTAAGGAGGAGATTGAAGAAGGTTTTCGATGATCATGATGCTCACTTTCATCGAAATAGGGGGAGAAATGTTTAATTCAATTTCATGTCAAAGAGCTTTCAAGGCAAAGATTCAATTTCATGACAGGGTGAGAAATGTTTAAAGAAGATTCCGTCTCAAGATAGTAAAAGGGGGAGAATTATTCTTCAAGAGTTTAAGAAAAATCGATTGATTATCTTGGTTTTTCAAGAAGATCTCTTTTTCTTAAATTTGTGTTTATCAGTATCAAAGTGCCTTGTGTGAAGAAACAAATTCTCCAAATCGAAGAAAGAAAATCTTCGCCAGATCCCCGTCTGAAGATTTTGTGACAAGTTGACTATGACAAGCCTAAGACTGCTGTTCTCAAAATGATTAAATCTTGAATCCAAGGGGGAGATTGTTAAGTCTGAAATATGTCTTCAAGATTTAATGATAAAGTCAAAGTCAAAGTCAATGTATTATGTGTTAGTGAAAGTCAAACTTAGCTTAATGTCTCGTATAGATCTTAGGTATAAATAGCTTTGTTTAGACTAATCTTGTAACAATTCCGTAACAAAGAGTGCATAACTCACATCTTGAAAAATACAGAGAGCTAATAATACAAGATCTACTTTCTCTCTCTACACTCTCTCTAGATCTTGTGTGAATTCTTGGTTGATTGATCATATTGGGACACACATTAAACTTCCTTACGATAAGAAATTTTACCGAAATAGCATCATAACGACATGAATCCTTTACAAAAGAATAATCACCCAATTCGCCAATCTTAGCACAAGGTCATCCTCGGACAATGTAATAAACTCACAGTTGTACGTTCCTTCACTAGCGTAACATGAAATCCTGATATTACCTCTCCCATCATGACATACGTTTAGAGTAACAATACCTCATCCCTTACAACACATTGACTTCGACTCATAAAGGTTAGCCAAACCGTGCCCTCTTACCCCGTCATCATGAATCCAAGCTAAACCAATCCTAAAGACTCACATTCACATTCTTGTTGCGCCCAACAAGCGTTCAACCAGAAGGAGTGACCATACTCACACCAAGACATTTCCAAAAACCATCGTTATACACCATGTTCACTTCTGAACTTTCATCATACTGATAGTTACTCAAATCGGGCGGTCCCACACTTCGGGTGTCCCGTACAACCACTTACACCAATCCTTCTCGGAGACATAGATCTACCACTTTCAAGGAAAGACTTATTATTTTGCTCAAGTCTTCCAACGCTCAAACCATGACATATATAATAATCCACGTTCTCATACTCTCATGAGGAGCTCATATACATGTCAATAATACCGCTTTACCATTGATCTACCTATTTAGTGTCACTTACCAACCTTCTTACACTATCTTGGAATACTGCCCCTTTACCAACACCTACTCCATTTTCCTATCATTTCAGATGCATCAAAAGCACAATTGCGTTACTAGGTCTAACCAACAATTTCACCACAATTCTCCCTCGAGATAATCTACCAAGTCTTCTTGAAATATTAACCAATGCCCTAAAGCACCACACATTTCTCGTTCTCCAAGAGGAGTTAACTTACTCACCAGAATTTCTTTATTCACAAGGAATAGTTCAATACTCCCCCATTGCTTTTAAATCTACTACACCACATCACGAACTAACTGAATACTGCATTCACATCGACGCTCAATTAGAGTAAAAAATTTCACCCTAAAATTCCACGTAACCAGAAAGAACACAGGCTTCTCTTTTAGGTAGCCGCCTACCACCACTCCATCCTTTGTTTTCAAATAACTGTAGCGTATCCCATTTCACAATTCACACACCTCAAATCGAGCATAATCGCCACTCTTGATTACCTCCCTAGAGGTCCGCAAGTAGGATCCATACATATACTTAACTCACATTATACCATAAGCCCACAACTTGATATAACGACGACCCGTTATCACAAGAATGATCTTACACGTCCTTGTTAGCATAAAAGCCACCAACTTGCCTACGCACCTATCACACTGTAAACAATCTCTTCACGATCCTTTTCGCACACCTAAAGGATATTGTCTTCTTCATACCAACCATAACCCAACATTTTGAAATAAGGTTATTTCGTGACTTTGAATTTACCAAAATCAATTGAACCACAGATTCATGTCTATGCAAGTTACCCAAACGAGTCCCCTTCTCCCATCGACTCACCGCGAATTCAAAAGCAAGCTCATGTAATTCAAGAATACAAGACGCATCTCCTTTCAGACTGTTAGGGATAAACCTTGATTGAATAGAAGTTAAAGGGTTTAATTTGTAAATGTTGTTATTTGGGCTTAATTGTTAAATGGGCCATGGGCTTGAAATGTTTAGGCCCTAAGTATATATAGTGTTATTAGCCTTGGAAAATAGGTTAATCACTTAATCGTCTTAATCATTCATTATCATTCATATTGTAATTCTCTTAAGATTAATCAAAGTGATATGGATGACCAGTGAAATCATTCTGATTGTTTCTACTCTATCCATTTCATTGATTGTATGCACTAATCTGGAACTAACAATTGGTATCAGAGCATACGGACGATTCGATTCAAGGTGATTCATAAGGTTTCTGGTAAGATTTATCAATTTTAGTCGACTGTGTTCTTGGCTCTAAAATTCATATTTTGATTCTGACAAAATTGCTAGTTTTTGTTTATTGCATTCGATTAGCATCATTATTATAACCGTTTCTGCAATTTTTCTAATCATAATTCGTTCGTTTGAATAGTTTTTAAGCAAAATCAAGTCTAAAAGTTTTGGTCTATGTTCTTTAGAAAAATCAAAATTTTCTTCAAAATCTTGATGTTTTGCTTGAAAATCGATTAGGGTAGTGTAATTTCGTTGTTTTGTAAGGTTTGTAATCTTTCAGGAGTTACTTTGGGCAACCCTAATCACATTCCAGTCGAACTGTTTAGTCACAGCTGTGACACCCGTCAAACCAAAACACTCAGGTTAGCAACTGAATAGCATAATACATGTCTTAACACGTAGAAATAACTCATTATGACTTAATTACGATGGCTAAGGTTTTAGTTTCCTATGAATTCCGACAGTGTGCTTAGAAAATCTTGTTACCGCACGTAACCGCTTAAGTTGTCTTATAAAATGCCGATTGGAACAATTGACATTTAATTATAACAATAACAATAATAAGAGGGGTAAATATATAGTTTTATATACCCAAAGATAAATTTTAAACTTTAAATAATCAAACCAAAAATTTAAGTAGATAAATGAGGATTTAACTACCATTAATCAATCTTTTTATAAAATTTACATAGTATATATACTTATACAATAAAAAAAAATAGAAAATAAGGCACAAAAATTCGGCCCTCATTATGACCCAATACACTCTCATATTTATTTCTCCTAATTCTAAAAAAAAACCTCTTCATTTTCCTACCATTCACTCTCTCTCTATTCAACTCTCATCACTCTTTCTTTCCCTCTCTACTTCCTGACCGAATTCAGCCCCAAACCACACAAGAAATTCAATCCTTGAAGATCTTTGATGGTAGACATCATCTCTAGAGTAGGTAAAGTCATCTCCCTTGTGTTCTCATTCATCTTCTTCCTTTTTCTTGAAATTTCTCCAACTTTTTCTTCATATTCTTGAGTTCTAAAATATAGGACCTTCATGGGTCTTTAAATGGTAGATTAGTCACCAATGATATGCTAAATGTCAAGCAAATGGTGATAATCCATGATCCATACAACTACAACTCAAGAAAACGAAGTTTTGATTACATGCATGTGGATTTTTGCTATAATATGAGTTGTGTGGGTTCATGCATGTGTTTATAAAAGTTAAAAGAAGATTTTGACCTAAAAATCTATGACAAAGTAATGGTAAATGAGTGTTCAAATCAAAGAATCAATCCTATGAGTGAAAATATAGAACAAAAACACTCATTTTCCATGAATAAGCATTTTTAGTTTCTGGCAGATTACATGCATGAACTCCATCCGACCATATCTTGAAAAATACCTGGTTAAATGATATGATTCTTCTTCTGAAGCTTTGTTTATTAAGTTATGTTTCAAACCCAAGTAGTTTCATGTAAAAACACGGAGATTTGACCCTTCAACTACCCATATCAAGTTAAGAGTGCAAAGACAATCTGACAGAGTAAAATCTCTACTTAAATCAGTCATAACTCTCTTAATATTCCACTAAAATTCTTGATTTTTCTTCTGAAATTTATTTTAATGAGTTATATTTCAAAAGAAAGTGGTTTCACTCAAAAATATGAACATTTGAGGTCTCAACGATTCAATCCAAAATTGGTGTGCAAGAAATCAGAATCTGGCTTAGTAAAATATCGACCTTAAAACAGTCATAACTCCCTTAATATGTAACCAAAAATGATCAAAATTTTCCTAAAGATAAATATTTGAGATAAGTTTAAAACCCAATTTGAATCACTGAAAAATATTGAGATTTGACCCTCCAAATGGACGTGACAAAAAGAGTGTGTGCAGGCTGCCTTGATAACTGTGACACTTAAACTTAATTGTAATGATTAAAATATCTAACCACCTCTAAAAATGGTGCTACTTATGTCAAAGGTTCCCTAAGGCATTAAATTAACCTATATAAAAATTTGGTTAAATGAATAATCCGAGAAAATACTTAATTATGACCATAAGTGAACCTAAATTTCTGCCAACAGAAAAGTAAAAACTCTAATTCAAGAAAAAGAGATTTTTAGGAATATTAAAGAATAAAAGACATATAAGTTATCGATTTTGATAAAACACCAAATAAAAACAATATATACATGTATATGAATGTATGAATGATACCCAAATAAATAAGAGATTTATAAGGATTCGAACATGGGATAAAACACAAGGTACATAAGAAATACAAATATATATGTATAAGTAAAGAAAGTATTCGTCATAAAGAAATTATAAAACATGGTACAAGGGATTAAATACTATATATAACATATAAATTTAATTATGTAACAACAAAATTCTACAAACCCTTTAAAACCAATAATAACAAAGCCTGATCACCTATGTTTAATTTAGGTATGTATAATGGGGGACTTGGATTGGTTATATAGGATGTATGCTTAAAATAAATTTTCTACTTAAACATGGAAAGAATGTTTTGTGTGTGTGCATGCATAAACATTGCATATCTTAGGCACTTACAATAGCACACTTAGTAACTAAGTCTGCTATTATCGCAGTTCACTATGTCGTCCTCGTCCACTACCACTGAGTACTCTGCCGACGCCTCTGGCTATGTTACTAGTCGACCTAGGAGCTTTGTATCACTAGAGTTTAGGCCAAAAATTAATTTGAAACCTCAAAAGTTGAAAGAGGTCTACGTTATTGAATTTGCCAATAGGCAGGAAGTTAAGGTTAGGGACGTAATTACGGACTGTACCTTAAACTTAGCTAATAAGAACTTTAGTATAGACCTTATTCCAATTGAGATAGGAAGCTTTGACATAGTTGTGGGCATGGATTGGCTATCAAAAAAAAACCGAGTTGATATATGTTGTTCCGAAAAGATCATCCGAATTCCGCTGCCAGGGGGTGAAACACTCGTCGTGCATGGAGAGAAGTCCGGAAATAACTTTAAGATAGTGACGTGTATGAAGATGCGGAAGTACTTGAAAAAGGAATGCATCGCGTTTTTGGCTCATGTTATAGTCAAGGAAATCGAAGAGAAACGCATTCAGGATTTTCCTGTAGTTCGGGATTTTCCCGAGGTGTTCCCGGATGAGCTACCAGGATTACCCCCGTCAAGACAAGTCGAATTCCACATCGACTTAGTTCCTGGAGCTGCACCTGTGGCTAAATCACCGTACCGGTTGGCTCCATCGGAAATGCAGGAATTGTCAAGACAACTCCAGGAGCCGCTCGACAAAGGACTTATAAGACCTAGCTCTTCACCATGGGGATCCCCAGTTCTTTTCGTTAAAAAGAAAGATAGATCCTTGCGGATGTGCATCGATTATAGAGAGCTCAATAAGTTAACCATCAAGAACCGATACCCTCTTCCCCGAATCGACGACTTGTTCGACCAACTCCAAGGTGCTACGTACTTCTCAAAAATTGATCTTCGATCTGGATATCATCAAATGAGGGTCCGTGAAGAGGACGTTCCCAAGACGGCGTTTAGGACTCGTTACGGCCATTACGAGTTCCTGGTTATGCCTTTCGGGCTAAGCAACGCACCAGTTGTCTTCATGGACTTAATGAACAGGGTCTGTAGACCGTACTTGGACGAGTTCGTGATCGTGTTCATAGATGATATACTAATTTATTCGCAAAGTAAGGAGGATCATGAGCGACATCTAAAGTTGATACTAGAACTGCTCAGGGACCAGAAATTGTATGCGAAGTTCTCCAAATGCGAATCCTGGATTCGTAAGGTACATTTTCTTGGCCACGTGGTTAATGAGAAGGGAATTCATGTAGATCCGACAAAAATCGAGGCCTTCAAGAAGTGGGAAGCCCCGAAGACCCCGACAGAAATTCGTCAATTTATCGGTTTAGCAGGCTATTATCGGCGATTCATTGCGAATTTCTCAAAAATTGCGCAACCACTAACGGCATTAACCCAAAAGGATAAGAAGTTTATTTGGGGAGAGAAACAAGAAGAAGCATTCCGAACACTTAAGCATAGGTTATGTAATGCACCAATTCTGGCATTGCTAGAAGGCGCGGAGAATTTCGTAGTCCACTGCGATGCATCACACCAAGGTTTGGGGTGTGTGTTGATGCAGAAGGACAAGGTCATTGCATATGCTTCGAGGCAACTTAAGGTTCATGAGAAGAACTATACTACTCACGATCTATAGTTAGGAGCCGTAGTGTTCGCACTTAAGATTTGGAGACATTATCTTTACGGCACGAAATGCACCGTCTACACCGACCATAAAAGCCTTCAACATATCCTTGACCAGAAAATGCTTATTATGAGGCAAAGAAGATGGGTTGAACTGCTTAGCGACTATGATTGTGAAATAAAGTACCACCCAGGCAAGGCTAATGTGGTAGTCGATGCACTAAGCAGGAAGGAAAGGGTGAAATCGTCAAGGGTGCGAGCAATGGGTGCGTTCGTTTAGACGAGTCTAAAGACACAAATTCTTGAAGCTCAAGAAGAAGCATTGAAAGAAGAGAACTTGAAGGACGAGACCCGTCATGGTATAGAGAGTAAATTTGAAACTAAGGTTGATGGAGTACGTTATTTCAAGGACAGAGTTTGGATTCCAAAAGTTAACAACGAACGGGAAGTAGTTTTGGAGGAAGCCCACAAGTCTAGGTATTCAATCCACCCAGGAGCGGATAAGATGTACAAGGACCTAAGGGAATATTATTGGTGGCCAGGAATGAAGAAAGATATCGCCCTGTATGTAGGAAAATGTTTAACTTGCTCAAAGGTCAAAGCTGTATATCAAAAGCCATCAGGTCTATTACAATAACCCAAGATTCCCCAATGGAAATGAGAACAAATAGCTATGGATTTTATAACCAAACTTCCGAGAACTGCCAAAGGGACGACTCAATCTGGGTGATAGTGGACCGACTTACGAAATCTGCGCATTTTCTTCCTATTCGGGAAGACTACAAGATGGAAAAGCTTGCACAAATTTACATCAATGAAATCGTTATTCGTCATGGAGTGCCTATTTCCATCATCTCGGATAGAGATAGTCGTTTTACGTCTTGGTTTTGGCAATCACTCCAAAAAGAGTTGGGTACCCGTTTGGACTTGAGCACTTCCTACCTTCCTCAAACGGACGGTCAGTCGGAAAGAACTATACATACACTAGAGGATATGCTGCATGAATGTGTGATAGATTTTGGTGGAAGTTGGGATACTCACCAACCATTAGTTGAGTTCTCCTACAACAACAACTATCATACCAGCATTCAGTGTGCATCGTATGAAGCCTTATATGGACGCAAGTGTAGATCCCCACTTAGTTGGTTGGAAATTGGCGACAGACAATTGACTAGGCCCGAAATCGTTCAAGAGACTACTGACAAGATCTCAAATATCAAAGATAGACTTAAAGCCGCAAGAGATCGTCAGAAGAGTTATGCAGATAACCGCAAGAAGCCATTAGAATTACAAGTGGGTGATAAGGTGCTTCTAAAGGTATCGCCTTGGAAAGGATTAGTACGCTTCGGAAAAAGAGGAAAGCTGAGTCCGAGATATATTGGACCGTTTGAAATAGTTGAAAGGATTGGTCCAGTAGCATATAAACTTAAATTACCGCAAGAGCTAAGTGCCATCCACAATACGTTCCATTTGTCAAACCTTAAGAAATGCCTAACTGATGAATCATTGGTTCTACCCCTAGAAGACGTTCAAATCAACGATCGGTTACACTTCATAGAAGAACCGATTGAGATCCTTGACCAAGAAGTCAAACGAACAAGGCGTAGTAAGATCCCGATCTTAAAAGTTCGTTGGAAGTCGAGGCATGGACCTGAGTATACATGGGAGCGAGTAGATTACATGAAACGTAAGTACCCTCACCTATTTGCAAAGGATCAAACGGGGAATGGCAATCATCGAATTTCGGGACGAAATTCTTCTAACAAGGGGAGACTGTGACACCCATCAAACCAAAACACTCAGGTTAGCAACTGAATAGCATAATACATGTCTTAACATGTAGAAATAACTCATTATTACTTAATTACGATGCCTAAGGTTTTAGTTTCCTATGAATTCCGACAGTGTGCTTAGAAAATCTTGTTACCGCACGTAACCGCTTAAGCTGTCTTATAAAATGCCGATTGGAACAATTAACATTTAATTATAACAATAACAATAATAAGAGGGGTAAATATATAGTTTTATATACCCAAAGATAAATTTTAAACTTTAAATAATCAAACCAAAAATTTAAGTAGATAAATGAGGATTTAACTACCATTAATCAATCTTTTTATAAAATTTACAGAGTATATATACTTATACAATTAAAAAAAAATAGAAAATAAGGCACAAAAATTCGGCCCTCATTATGACCCAATACACTCTCATATTTATTTCTCCTAATTCTAAAAAAAAACTCTTCATTTTCCTACCATTCACTCTCTCTCTATTCAACTCTCATCACTCTTTCTTTCCCTCTCTACTTCCTGACCGAATTCAGCCCCAAACCACACAAGAAATTCAATCCTTTAAGATCTTTGAAGGTAGACATCATCTCTAGAGTGGGTAAAGTCATCTCCCTTGTGTTCTCCTTCATCTTCTTCCTTTTTCTTGAAATTTCTCCAACTTTTTCTTCATATTCTTGAGTTCTAAAATATAGGACCTTCATAAAACACAAGGTACATAAGAAATACAAATATATATGTATAAGTAATGAAAGTATTCGTCATAAAGAAATTATAAAACATGGTACAAGGGATTAAATACTATATATAACATATAAATTTAATTATGTAACAATAAAATTCTACAAACCTTTTAAAACCAATAATTTAATTGAGATCAACAACGCGAAATAATACTTAAACCCAATAACTAACACTAAGGCATTTTATAAGATATGATGAGCTAAGCAATGCTTTAGCCCTAAGAGTTAGGCCCAAAACGGATAATGTGTTTAACTTCCATAGGAAGGACCTAGAACCGGGCAATTGTGCAACCGTGCGGCAACTCTTGGAAACCTTTGCTGAACATTGTGAGTATTCACAGCCCCTTTTTACTCTTTTGTTACAATTTGGGGGAAAAGCGTGATATCGAATTGCAAACTGATTGAATTATGCTATGAAATGTTGAACCTTGAACTTAATTGTTTGTGCACTAAGGTATGTATACTTTTTGATGTGCTTGAGTTTTAAATGAAAAAGTCCCCACATGTTAGACATTACCTATTAAATCATTACGAACCGATGGTATTTGTGGGTAGCGCTATTTGGATTAACAACCCCACTTTCAGCTGACGAGCTAGAAGTGCACTTTACCAGTAACAACAATGGTCTTACACATGTGGAATTATTTCACCGCTGAGGTAGGACGTGAAAAATATAAGGGGCGTTGGTTTGTCGGAAGGCTTGGTAGTGGCTCAATGTTATGGCATCATAGTATACTTTAAACCTCGTGCAAATACTTGAACAATTGGTTACTTAAACTTCGTGTGAACAAACATTTCACAATAACGATTTCTGCATACAAATTTACTTTTAGTGCATACGAAAACCTGTGAACTCACCAACTCTTTGTAGTTGACCCTTTTTCTTTTTATCATGCTTTTCAGGTACAAATAAGTAAGTGGAGGCATGTAGGGTGCATATTGTGTGATGACATCAACATCAAGAACTTTAAACTTATATTGTTAATTTTTGTATCCGTTGTTTATTTGGGAACATTTTGGTTATGACTTTGTATTGCAGTATCTTGTACTACTTTATTAAATGTTGTGGTTGGTGCTGTCTACTACCTCATGTAATGAAACCCTACGCTGTTATACCTCGTGTTTCCGCTTTAGCGGGGTGTGACAACAACCGCTCTTTCCGGATAACAGTCGCACTTTCCGTATCTTCTCTAAACTTTCCGGGTAAGTTCATTCTTTTCGCTACTTTCTGGGTAACTCAAAGTATCCGGTAACTTTTCGGATACTACTAGTCTCCGGACACACCTCACCCGGTAACTCATGGTTTCCGGGTACCCTGATCATTCCGGACACCTATCTAGAGTAAGTTTTCTCATTCGGACACTCTGCTATCCCGTAAGTACTATCATCCGGTAAGTTTCCCAAATTCATTCGGTAAGTTTTTCATTCGGTAACTTACATTTTTTTTCCAGAAACTACTTACTATCCGGTAAGTTAATTTTATCTGGTAACTCTTTGTTATCCGATAACTCTAACTTGTCCGGAAACTTCTGCTATCTGAACATCTCACATACATCTGATCCGGACATTTCCAGATCAGACACTATTTCATCCGGAATCCTATCCGATAAGTTTTGTTAGCTAGTTTCTTACCAGTTTTAGTCTACATCACTCTTAGAACCTGCGTTAGGACATCACTCATAGTGCCTTGCGTTAGGATTCCACTTTGAATCGAACAAACGTGTTAGCTCCAAATATTCATAATATTAGAAGTATTGAAAAATAGGCTAAGTATGAAAGAGTTCCACAGAAGCTCTGCGGTGTTCCACAGAAGCTCTGCCGAAGTGAGCAAAATCATTCAAGGAACACCAAGACCCAAGAAAGACAGAATACTGCAAACAAAGGATCGAAGAAGGATCTACAGAAGGATGCTCACAAAGGACCAAGCCACAGAACCTCTGTCACCCTTGACAGAGCTTCTGCGGTTCAGACTGAAGACTTGGAAGATATTTATAATATCTTGCCACTGTTACAGAAATATCTTACCACTGTTACAGAAATATCTTGCTACTATTCCAGGGTTCGTTCATCAACTTGTACAAGGCATGGTCCGACAACAAACACGTGTCAAACTCTGATAGGAATCCTTACAAGTTGATATTAGCGCATTTAATGCATGCAGGTTACCAACTGTTCATGCCATCCCTTCTTTCCTGTAGCAATAGTCCTTTTGTCTAGAATAGTTCTTTTGTAGTAGTATAAAAGGAAGACTCATGTTGAGTTCTTCCTCACCAGCCAACACCAGACAACAACGAACACACACAAAAACACTTGTACACAATTATCGTCAAATCTGTTCTTTGTGTTCTTCATCAAATACAGTAAACTTTGAGATATTCATCTGTTCTTCATATACTGTTTATTTGGTATTTTGTGTTGTTTCTAGATAAACATATCTGTTAGTTCTTCAAATACGCTTCCACAACACATCTTATTTGAACTAATAGATTAGATAATCTTTGTTAATCAAATACGGGAACCAACAATTGGTATCAGAGCAAAGCTTGGTTTTCAATATCAAGCGATCCTCGTTTTAACAAGATTATTGGTAGAAACGTGGTTTGATTTTAACATGCTATTCATTCCTTCAAACAGATTCTATTTTTCAGCCATTTTTCGATTTATTCGATATTTGGAAAATCTAGACAAACTGTTTCTTTAGTTGAAACTCCATAAAAGTGCACTGTTAAGAGCTTCCAAACCCAGAAAATCTTTTCAGATAATTCTTTCGTACTTTTTCGTGTCATATCTTATTCTGAAACTTTCTACTCTTAAAAATGACAAACACACAAAATTTCTTCACAACTGGTTCATTAACCAAACCACCATCTCTTCTACGAAATGAGTATCCTCGGTGGAAAATAAGAATGATCCATTTCTTTGAGGGTACTGATAAAGAGCTCGTACAATACCTTTATAATCCTCCTCATATCCCTATGTTAATAGTACCTCGTGTACCAGCTACAGCTGACACTCCTGAAATCCCTGAGCATCAAAAACCTAAAACCAGGGATGGTTGGTCAGATCAAGATAAGGAAAAAGATGAACTCGCGCAGAAAACAAAAAGAATTCTGATCATGGCAATCCCCAACGATCTCTTCAACTCTTTAGATGCATGCGAATCTTCGTATGATCTTTGAAAAGAACTGGAGAAACAACTTGAAGGGGGAGCTAAAACTCAGAAAAACCGAAGGGTTCAATACATAAACGAATATTACGCTTTTAAAGCCCTAACAAATGAATCTCTGCAGACAACATATGACAGGTTCAACTCTCTGATCAATAACTACAAGAAGTTCGGAATCCACAGAACTTCTGAAGAGAATAACGTCATGTTTCTCAAAAGTCTGAACGAAGAATGGCTCCAGTTATCCATGTCTCTGCAAACTAATCAATATTTAGATTCCTGGACTCTTTCAGACCTCTACGGAACATTAGCTGGTCAAGAACCTCAAATAGCACAAGCAAAGACACTAACCATTGCACCTCTTGCTTTGGTTGGCAAATCTACAGAAGACACAGAGAGGCCGAGGAAAGAAAGAACGACAGAGGAAAAGAAGAAGGCGAAAAAGAAAAAGGTGGTGGTAGTTGACAGCTGTTACGTGCGAAATATGTGTTTTAATCGCAGTGGGTTGCAAACTGTCCACAGTGGGAAGTGCAAGTGTACACTGTCCACTATGATCGTCACAGCAAGTAATAGTTGGTAAAATACCAGAATCGAATCCACAGGGACTGGACAATCAAGACAATACGGTTCTTATGAGCTCCTTTTACAAGTTTCAATTAGAGAGGAAAATAATACCTTGGTTTGGTTTGGTGAAATAGCTACTTTAACGATTTTACTAAGATTAAAAGGAGGAATGGAGGTTAGATTTTCCCTAGATTTTATACTAAATACTCGGTCCTAAAAAATGATCCTTGTATTCGAGGTAGACGTTTTCGCTAGAAAAGTCCGGTTACAAAATACTCACACCGTTTAGATAAAAATCCCATACTCTTAGTACTTATTGTTTTGTCAATGGTAATCTCAAGAATGGACCTTTTCAGGTCTCGATGGAATGTGTAGAGACAAATACTCTAAGTGTTTTTAAATACACAAATTAGCTTGCCTACTACTCCAGTGGGTTGAGATTTGCTCACTGTGCCGACCTCACTTTCGTAAGTTTCATAAGAATTCTTTCGAATCCCCTAGCATCATTCAAGCTTGTGTCACTACGTTCTACTTACTTCTAAGTTAAGAACTAGACTTTAGATCCTTGCAAGTGATCGGCTTGTTCGAATCCTTGGGTAAATATCGAGAATGAATGACCAAAACAACAAATATTCTAAGTATAAAGATTACTCAAGCATTTTTAATAAAATCCAGGTACTTCTCCTTCCTACATCCCAAAGGATGTTTAGCCCATACTTGAAGTAAAGAAAGCAAAAGAGTAGAAGTTGCACATAATTAAACTGAAAGTGACTTGAATAGAACTCATAGTGGGGAACGAGGGTTCGTCCCTGTCACTGTGTATTGCGAACTACAATTAAGCTAAGAAAGTAAATTACTGAAAATTAAAGCTAGTTACTGCAGTAAATAAAAGACTAAAGCTAATGTGGTAGTTGAGAGAATTTAAGGCTAAGCAAAAACTCCAAGGATCCTCATAAATGATACCCAAGTGCTCCTTTATATACTAGGAGAAGGAGTTGGGTATTACACAAAAGAGGTGGGTCTTCCAATGGGTAAAGACTGCTGTGTTGTGGCAGAAATCAGTTTCTTGTGTAATCCTTTTACCCAATGGACTCTTTTCCAAGTCAATCTCCAAGTACAAGGAGGTGTACTTGATGCTATCTCCAATGAAAACTACCTTGTACTTCTCCAGCCCATATTTTCCTGCATTTTTGAACCTTCTAAACTCCAGGTTTTATATTTCCAACCCGTGGTTTTCTTTTGTTTGATCTGCTCAAAGAGTGGGGAACCGGAGTGGGCACAACAGTGGTCACTGCAGGATAAAACGTGAAAAACACCCAAATTCCACCAAATAATTTATTAAAGACCATGGTTCACTCCTTTTGCTCGTTCTCGTGAAATATACCACGAATGGGGGTTTTAAGAAGTGAAATGGCTAAAATTGACAAAATAAAGTGGAAAATAAATGGAAATAATAACTCTAAAAATAGAGTTATCAACAGCGAAGACGAAGAGATTGTGGAAGAGGGAGAAATAACTCTAGCATCAATAGCAACATCCTTAGCTCTATTAACAAGAGAATTCAGAGGAAACCAAAAGAGTTCTGGTAATGATAGATATGGCAGAGATAATAGAGGAAGAAGAGAAGAATCAGCTGACCGACAAAGTTCAGACAACAGAAGCAACGCCCAACAGAGATCGAGTGAAAGGTACTACAGAGGAAATTACCGACAGAGGTCAGATGACAAGGCAAGCTACACACCACAAGAATGCTACAAGTGTGGTAAGTCTGGTCATTATGCAAATAAATGCAGATCGGAAAAAGGTGGTGACCGACAGAAGTCCGACGATCGTGCTGGTGATACTGAACCAAGGTTGCTACAACTGTGGGAAGCCAGGCCACTTTGCCAATGAATGCAGAAGCAGGTCAAATCGCCCACAGAAGGACTCAGCTTTTTACAAAAAGAAAGCTGAGTATTATGCTCAAAAATCACTCATGGCGAATAAAGTGGTGAACAAGGAAGATTGGGAGTCAGATACAACCTCTGATGATGAATACACCAACAATGCCTTGTTCTGTGGCATGGCAGAAATCAGCTCCGACTCTGACACTGAGGTATCCATTTCAAACTCCACCTCTAGTACTACAGAAGTTGATTTACTTAAAATTAAAACTGAAAATGTTGAACTGAAAAAGACTTGTGATGATATTCAGAAAAAGCTCACTTTTTATGAAAGAGAAGCTAGACTTCTCACTGAAGAAAAAGGAAAATTTTTCAAAGAAAAGGAAGAATTAGAAACACACTGGAACAAGAATCTATTTCCTTTAAAAGAGAGAATTTCTGAATTAAATACATCTTTAAAATCCAAAACAAAAGAACTTTCAGATTCTGAGAGCGACAGACTAAACATTTTAGCTCTTAAGGAATATTTTCAAAAGGAAAGAGAAGTCCTTTGGCAAGATCTACTTAGAAGAAATGTTTTAATTAAAAATTATCGTGATGCACAAAAGGTGTATGAGAAAATAAATACTCAAATAGGAAGACGAGGTATTGGGTACAGTGACATTAATCAAGGTACAGAAAACAAAAAGAATAAACCTCTGTCATCTCTATTTGCTGTAGGAAAAATCAACAAACCTAATTTTCCAAACTTAATCTATGTAAGTAAGAGAGTAAAAGTCTATGGGAAACCTCACTTAAGGAAACCCATGAAGATGATAAATGTGTGGTTTAAAAACACAGATTTATCACCTTCAACCTCTATCAATAGAGGATCCAAACCAAAGAGATATCCGAAAACTCAAGATCAGATAGGAATCTTCAAGTTTGGTAAACCAGAGACTCAAACTCAAGTTGCTTTTGTCTGCACAATAGATTCTGAAAAAAATTATCTGCAGAAGCACTTGAGTTCAAACCAATATTTTCAGAAAAAAAAACTAAGAAATATAATTGAAAAAGAAATAATGGAAATTGGGAAAACAGATATTTTGAAAAATCTTTGTACACATTATGCAGATCAAAAACTCTCTAAAGAGATCTTATCAGACACCTTTGTTGACTTAGAAAGTAATTTTTCAGAGGAAGAAAGCAAGTATGACACATGCTCGGAAAGTCCAGCTTCTGTCGAAGGAAATATTGATGACTCAACCTCTGTATATGAGGACGATTCATCATCTGACGAATCAGAGACTAACAGAATAGAAAAGTTTCCTTCTGACTCGGAGGTTATTAAACAAACCTTTGCTTAAGAATAGTAAACCACTTCTTATCCGTAGACAAAGACTCCTTAGCCATAGGAAAGCACTTGAATTGGATGGGCAACTACTACTTAGACAGGTGCAACTACTAGCACAAAAAATGGAGATTCCATTAGCTTAGGCACTTGACCCTGATGGGTTTTTCACAGGCTCGCTCACTTGCTTACATCAACATCAAAAGCTCAAACTGCCCAGCTGGAAATATCCTTTTTTGGGTAGAAAAGAGCTCACGCTGCTTCATCCCAAGGGTTGCAAGGGGATAGGACTGATAGGGCGAAAGAAAGCAACTAGCTCGAAGGTAAATGGGCGGCAAACTAGTCTTGCCTAGGGCTAGAAAACCACTCCAACTTAGTTCTTAACAGAACTATTCCTCCTAAGGAGAAAATCACTGGAATTCCAATCTGTCCAGATTTTGTGAATATGTGCATACAAGCCAAAACCTCTATTGAGCTTGAAAATTTCAAAAAACATAAGTTATTGTCCACTCAAAATCCAAAAGATTCAAAGTTTTTAAAACCCTTACAAGTTAAAGAGAAACCAACATGGCAACAAAAGGGTAAGTGGCCAAAACCTAACAAATCTTTTTCTTCTGTGGCAGTGAAATCAACAGAAGTTCACCACAGAAGGGACACACAGAAGGCTGCTACAAACAAAGATTTTTGCCAACAATCTAATCTACATAAATCTTCTTGTAATAGGAAGCCTTATGCTAGAATAGAATGTAATGCCTCTGTGGCCCAGTTTAAAGCTTTCAATGATAATTTCAAGCAAATCACTTCTGATGTTCTATACTGTCATTGCTTTGATCTAATGTTCAAGTTGAATAATCATTTCTGTAGTTCAAATTGTTTTCTCTCTGCACCTAAATCAAATATTAAAGAGAAACAAACTGATTCTTCGACAAAAGATAAAATGTATTTCAAGAATGCTAATGCAAACTTGAAAAATTCTGACGAAACTGGACCCATATGGATATGGGTACCTAAAACTCTATGATTGTCTTGCAGAAGCAGTATGTGCCAATATGGTATCTAGACTCCGGATGCTCAAGACACATGACTGGCAGCAGAAGTCTTCTATCCACGTACCAAGAAAAACAAGATGGTGGATCAGTGACTTTTGGAGACAACAAAAAGGGGCATATTAAAGGCTATGGAGTCATAAAGAAAGAAAATATCACCGTACACAAAGTTGCATATGTTGATGGCCTTAAACACAACCTACTCAGTGTCAGCCAACTTTGTGACACAGGATTCGATGTACTGTTTAAAAGAACATTTTGCTCTCTGCTAAGTGAAGACACTGGAATAGAACTGCTGCGAGCCAAAAGAAAAGGTGATCTGTATCTAATGAACTTCAATGCCAAAAACAAGGACAACATTTGTCTTGTTGCAAGCAAAAGTGAAGAAGCCTGGCTATGGCACAACAGGTTCTGTCACTTAAACTTTCATACTCTAGATAAACTGGTAAAACTTGAACTGGTCAAAGGTTTACCTAATGTTAAATTTAATAAGGATCATTTATGCTCTGCCTGTGAAATGGGAAAACTCAAAAGAGCTTCCCACAGAGGCAAAACTGATGTGTCTTGTCCTAAGCCTCTGTACATGCTTCACGTTGACCTCTGCGGTCCAATCGCTATACAGAGCCTAGGTGGCAAGAAATATATACATGTATTAATTGATGAGTATTCACGATTTACATGGGTTGAATTTATCAGAAAGAAATAAGATGTTCCATGTATCCTGATTAATCTAATGAAAAGAATCCAAGTTCTTTTTTAGTGCAGAATTCTGAAGTTACGAAGTGACAATGGCACAGAATTCAAAACTGTGTCATTGGAGCCTATCTCACAGAAGAAGGAATATCCCAGAACTTCTCTGCCGCTCGCACCCCACAACAGAATGGCGTGGTCGAACGAAAGAACCGCACGCTCGTGGAGGCTGCAAGAAGCATGCTTTCTGCATGTGGATTACCAATGACCTTTTGGGCAGAAGCAATTTCAACTGCCTGCTATACCCAAAATCGTTCAACAATCGTGAAAAGACACATCAAAACTCCTTATGAATTGATCAACAAACGATGACCAAACATCAAGTTTCTCCATGTGTTTGGATGCAAATGCTTTGTCTTAAACGACAGAGACTCAAGAGGAAAGTTTGAAGAAAAGGCTAACCAAGGTAAGTTCATCGGGTACTCTGCTGCTTCCAAAGCCTATAGAGTTTACCTTCTGTAGAATGCATCAATGTGTCCTTTGATGACTCACTCCAAAAGACTTCTAAACAACTCAGTTCAGAACTCGGGCTAAACAAGGAATCCTCTGGCATCTCAAAAACAAATAAAGATTTAGATCTTCTATTTCAAGAGATATTCAACGACGATGTCGATTCCTCTGCTAGAACCAACAGAACCTCAGCAGAATCACCTTCTGTAAACGAAGTAAGTATCTCTCTGTCTGATCCATTTAATCCCTCATCCTCTTCTACAACTACTACAGGTACTGAAAATCTAACAGAAGATACGACGACAAAATATTCTACAACAGAGGTTATCCAAATACCAACAAATCCAACTGAGGAAGCAACACCAGAAGAAACACCAGAGGGAAGTGAAGATGAAACCACAATGCCCACAGAGAAGGAAATCCCAACTTTAATACCCATTCCTAAAGAAGCTGAACTAAACACTGTGGCTGAACCATCAACCACTTCAACCATAGAAGTTCAACTTGATGACTTAAACGATCATCTTCCACGAACTACTCAATAGACAAAAAGCCATCCTTCAAGCCAAATCATCGGTAATCCCACTGATAAGGTAAAAACAAGATCAGCTTCTGCAAATTTTTGTTTCTTTACCAACTTTATTAGTGTGATCGAACCGAAAAAGATCTCCGAGGCCCTGGACGACCCAAACTGGGTGGACGCTATGCAAGAAGAGCTTCTGCAGTTTGAGCGAAACAAAGTATGGACTCTAGTACCTCTGCCAAGAGGGAAACAGGCCATTGGGACTAGGTGGGTCTTCAGAAACAAAAAGGATGAAGATGGAGTGATCATTCGAAATAAAGCAAGACTGGTGGCCAAGGGATATCACCAAGTAGAGGGCATAGATTACGATGAAACTTTTGCCCCTGTTGCACGGCTCGAAGCAATAAGAATTTTCTTAGCCTTCGCAGCCCACAGAGGTTTTAAAGTATATCAAATGGATGTAAAATCTGCTTTTCTCAATGGTGAAATTCAAGAAGAAGTATACATCCAACAACCACCAGGATTTGAAAGCTCAAAGTACCCAAGGTATGTCTATTACCTCGACAAAGCTCTATATGGACTGAAACAGGCTCCAAGAGCATGGTACGAAAGACTTTCTACCTTTCTTCTCGATAACAACTACAATAGAGGTACCACTGATACTACTCTATTCTTTAAAGGAAAAGGAAATGAGCTTATTCTTGTACAAATATATGTAGATGACATTATTTATGGGTCTACTAATGCACAAAAATGTAAAGATTTTGAAAAACTCGTGCAGAGTGAGTTTGAAATGAGCATGATGGGAGAATTAACCTTTTTTCTCGGACTTCAAGTCAAACAAACATAAGAAGGAATTTTCATAAACCAATCAAAATATGTCTCTGACATACTTGAAAAATATAGCCTCTCTGATGCCTCTGTCATGAAAACCCCAATGGCCACTAGAAATAAACTATTTTCAGATCCAAATGGCATCTTTGTCGAGTACACGCTTTACCGAGGAACGATTGGGTCTTTATTAAACTTAACAGCCAGTAGACCTGACATAATGCATGCCACATGCCTCTGTGCAATATATCAAGCTAATCCTAAAAAGTCACAATATATTGTTGTAAAGAGAATCTTCAGATACCTCAGAGGGATCAAAAATCTTGGCCTCTGGTATCCACAGAACTCTGGTTTTGGACTAAAGGTATACACAAATTCAGATTATGGAGGATGTAAACTCGACAGAAAGAGTACCTCTGGGAGTTGTCAATTCCTAGGTGGGAAATTAGTAAGCTCGACATCAAAGAAACAGAATTGTGTCTCAACATCTACAGCAGAAGCTGAATACGTTGCTGCTGCTAGCTGTTGCTCTCAAGTTCTGTGGATGAAAACTCAGCTGAAAGACTTTGGTCACATCATCTGTAAAATCCCCATCTTCTGTGATTCCAAAAGTGCAATTGCCATCTCTGCAAATCCAGTACAACATTCAAAGACAAAGAACATAGATATCAGGTATCACTTTCTGAAATATCATGTTGAAAACCAAACCATCGAGATGCATTTTGTTCCAACAGAATTTCAGCTTGCTGATTTATTCACCAAGGCACTTGCTGAGAAAAGATTCCTTTACTTGGTGGGTAAATTAGGAATGATAAATATGGATTATCCTCTGTAAGTATCTTAATCTTTATGTTCTAAAGTATGTATATTTTTTTGTTTCTGTAAAATTATTTTTTATTTTTTTAATTTGCTTTTGTATGTAAATTATAAAATCTCAATTCTGAAAGCAACAGAGATTCTGTAAGTCTCCTCAGAACTTCTGACGATCCTTACAGAACCTCTGATACACTTGACCTATGTTATATACATTTACTTCTGATTATTTGAACCAAGCATAGGTCAAGGGGGAGCAGAGGAGAACAAACTTGATCTACAGAGGTTGATTAGATCAAGGGGGAGCAAAATGAGACCTTGCTTAATCTACAGAAATTTATAAGTCAAGGGGGAGCATAGGAAGAGATGACAACAACAGAAGGAAAGATCTCTAACGCACAAAGAAGAACAAAAAGGTTGGTATCTCGTACAAATTCTTTTTGAAAATAATTTTCTAGGACACAAATTTCTAAATATGTTCTAGAAACATTATTAAAAGATTCCAAATAAAATTTAATCAAAAAGAATATTGAGTTTTCCATTATTAGAAATTTAAGGTCACAGACCCTCTGCTGAGTACAACAGAGGTTCTGCAGGCAAAAACTCTGATCTTAAATCAATAATCTTGGCAACTCTGTCGATCACCTCGAAAGTCATTAGTTACAGAGTTCTTCCCAAAAGAAAGAACCTCTGTAGACCAACACTTGTTTTAAAAAACTTTTTGCTGCACAAAACCTTTTTCAAAAACAATTTTCTAGGACACCAGCTTTCAAACAGGTCCTAAAAACATTGTTAAAAACAATCAAAAACTTGGATGATCAAAAATGTTTATAAATTATTTAAAATGAGGAATTTCTTGTCTCAGAGCCTCTGCTGGCTCTGACAGAGGTCCAAAAACCTCTGTAAAGGAAATTATATGCTGATATTTTATCGATCCTCTCCGTGGACTTTTCTTTTTTTTGTTTGTGAAAGTACAACCTACTTTGGGCATTTCTGTAACAGTACCGGTAACTTTTCTGCGAGTGAGAATCATGTGGAGGTAAAGAGGCCCACGCGCCTAGCATTTAATAAGGCCGCCCACGACGTCTCGTCATAACTGACACAGAGGACGTGTCATCTTTTCATTGGACCAACATGGAACACGTTCCTCTGGAAAGTTGAACCCGCCGTAACCACTCAAGTGCGGACCCCAAAATATTATTTACCTCAAAATATTAACCCTTTCAGATTCTACGGCTACATACTCAGTATAAAACCCAAGTTACATCCCCTCACAAAAACTTTACCTACTTTCTTCTCCGACGAACCTACAACTATTCTCAAATCTTCATGTTACTTTGCAAAAATGGCTTCCAGTTCCCACACTGCTCAAAACTCTCCGGCGAACTCTCCTCAACACTCCCCAGTACATTCAGAGCACCCCCAAAACCCTAACATCGCCGTAAATGCTGAAACAGAAAACTCCGGCGACTCTGCAAACTTTGCACCAACCACCAACCTTCAACATTTTTTGAACAAAGAACATTTTGAGGATGTTCTTCCTTTAAAATCCAACAACTGCTACTTGATTCCCTCACCCACAGCCTTCGGCGAAGCCCATGCCATTCTCCTCAACATTATGGAAAACCATATACTATACCCCCTCCTTTCCAAAACCCCAACCAAAATCCCTGCTCGATATCTGAATCAATTTTGGCAAAGTTGCCGATTTGATTTAGATGACTCTCTGATAAAGGGCTATATTTCAAAGCCAGACAAATCTGAATACCTAGAACTCATGGTCAACAGAACAATGTTCCCGCTCGAGTTCAACCTGCCAACCAGAGGTCTACTTGGCATAAAGAAATATGCTGAGGTTCCGACGGACGAGGAGCTCTGTCGATTTGTAGAAATGTTAGGGTATAACACAACCCTAAGGAAACGAAATGATTTCCGCAGAGGCAGACTACCACCTCTGTGGAATACCCTCTTCTCCATCTTAAATCATTGCCTCACAGGGAAAACTGGTAGCCCTGACCAAAGCTCACATCAGATCCTGACCATCATGTATGGGATCTATTACGATCTTTCACTCGATTATGCCACCATCATGATGCAGGAGATGATAAATACGATCGACAGAAAGATTGCAACCCAGAAAGCCAAACAACATACACCAGGATATCTGCCACCTCTGCAATACCAAAGGATAATGGGAGTTTTACTCGAGCCTCTGCTTCTTCTGTAGAAATGGCCAATGGAAGGGCCAACTGTAAAACTCTATCCCATGAACAAAAACGTTCCTACAGAGCATGAAGACGACTATCCTCACTGCAGACCTCTGTCGAAGAACCTTCTGTCATATGCAAGCGATGAAGATAGGAAGTTGGAATATATACGCGCCCACAGGACTCCAGAACCAAGTCCTGTGACACCCACACGTCTAGGAGCCCCCTTAGATTTAGATGTAGTGGAGAGGATGACAGAAGAAGAATGGACCAGAGCTTTACAAAAACATCACTCAGTACAGGCACGGTTCCATGCCCAAAGAAAATAAATATACCCCTCTTCATCCAAGAGAAGAACCTCTGCTACAACACCCAAAAAGAAGAGCAAGAAAAGAAAACCCACAGAGGAAACTACAACCTCTGCAGCTCAACACTCTTCTCCATAACAAGCTACAGAAACAAGATCTTCTGCACCTCCCTCCCCTCCAAAACAAAAGAAACGAAAAACCATATCAACAGATGAGGGAGCCCCTAAGCCAAAGAAGAGGAAGACAAAGAAGAAGAAACCAATATCACCTCTGCAGGTGATTACAGAGGAAGCCAAAGAGGAAGAGGAAGATCAGACTATACCTCTGCAACCTCCATCCCCAATAGTCTATACAGATCAACAGGGAGATTTTAATGCCTTCCTCAACAATCCCGACATTGCTCAAACCTTAGATCCATCAGGATGGGTCGCAGAACCATTGGATCAGAACTTTCAGACAACAGAGGTTCTGCGCACAATAGAACAAATCTCCCTCTTAGCTTTATTAGCCCCTAATTTATATAAATGTTTTATAAAGAATAGTCTCAAGGACGTATTTGTATTTGTTGAGTGTCAAGGGCTAAAATTGTAAATAACCAATTGTTGTATTGGTTATAAAGTCATGTTTTAGAGTAATTTTAGGTTAAGTCTCTATTTTCAATATTCATACATACGCAGAAAGCAAGAGAGCTTCAAAGAGAGAATGTTCATCAATCTTATCAAGTAAACTCTTCTCTTTATCAATCAATACAAAGATTATTGCTATTATTATTGTTACTTGTTATATCTGGGTTCCAACAATTGGTATCAGAGCCAAACAGATTCGAATTTGTGCTTCAATCCATTGTTTTTATCAATTTTCGGAGTTTTATTTTGCTGCACTCTATTTTGCTTTGGAAAACCACTTTCTGTTGGTTTTTGGATAAAAAACCAAGCATTAAAGTTTCTTAGAATAGTGTCACGAATCTGTGTACCAAATTTCAGCTCAATCCGATCATTTTTGAAAAATTTGACTCAAGAACATTTGAATCTTCATCCTTAACTTTTATTTGCTGCACACGTTTTTGCTTCGAAAACCCATTTTCTGTCTGTTTTTTGGACAAAACTCGAAGAATTAAAGTTGCCCAGAATATTCTCGTGCACCTACCTACCAAATTTCAGCTCAATCCGATAAGATTTGAAAAATTGACTCAAGTGCACAAATTCTACTTCTCACAAAGTATCTATTAACGATCATTTTTTTCAAGTAACAATATGTCAAGACTAAAATTTAGTGCTGATGCTGATTTTCATTATTATTCTAAACTCAGTACTAATTTTCGCAAAATTATTCCTAATCTTGATAAAGAGTTGGAAGAAAGGAACAAGAGCATTCTTATTGATTCTGATAAAATTACCAAGCTAGAAGAGGCAGGTAAACTCTTAACCAATGAAAATCTTGAACTGAAAAGGAAACTTTTTGAGTCTGAAAAGTTTTGTGAAAAGGAGAAAGAGAAGTTTGAGGAAGTTAAGATTGTTTTTGAAGAAGAGAAGAAACGACTTGAACTTAAATGTTTCAGTTTTTCTAAACTGATTTCCGACTTCGAAAAACTTGTAATTTATGAAAGAGAGAAGATTGAAAAGGAGAAAACTATTTTTGAAACAAAATCCATGGAGCTTTCTTGCAAAATCTCAGAATTACAGAAAACTCTTGAAAAAGAGAGGAACGAGTCTGATTTTGAAAGAAAAGAATCTGAACAGTTGAAGGTTCAAAGATTTCAAGAATTTAGTCAAAAAGAGGATTTTGAAAGAGAAAAATTGTATCTTAAATCTGAAGTGAAGAGACTGACAACAAGGTTCAGTGACTTATCTGCTGAGATTAGGAAAGAGCGGAAGTTGAAATCTGATTTACTATCACAGTTTGATATGTGCAACAAAGAACGGAATGCTTTGGTTTTCAAAATAAATTCTGAAAGTTCTGTTAAAACAAAAGAGTTCATTAAGCCAAACAAGTTTTCAACAAATCAGATTTTTACTTCTCATTCTTTCTATGATCGTAGGATAGATCGATCAGTTAATCAAGGTTTTAAACGAGTGAAAATGGTTTGGATTGTCAAAGGCTCTTCACTTGTTCAAAATGCTCAAAAGCCATTTGTTTCCGTTGTGCATGACAAGATCAACAAAGCGTTTCAAGCAAATCCTAACAAAATAGGACCCATTTGGAAATGGGTACCAAAAATTGTTTGATCTGTCTTGCAGGTACATGGACTCCTTAATACATCTGTTAAGGACTCAGGATTCAAAGTTCAATTTGGACTCTTAAACACTCAGTTTAAGACTCATCCGTCAAAGGCAATTGATTTCGGTGCACAACAATCAAGTAAAATGACAACATGCTGGCAGATTTGCGATGCTGTAGTAAATTGATCATATCTTACTGATTAAGACTCCGATTGATGCGATTAAAAAGGCCCTAGATTCCTAAGACACAGATGAACAATTTTCATGTTTTGATAATTCAGAGATTCGAAATTTATAAGGATCATATGTATCGTTGAAGTAGACAACAGTGTGCTGATGGAAAGCTGATGGACAGATCTGCGCGACTGTGGTAAATCAACCATATCTTTGTCGTACGAGCTCGAAAAGAGGTGATTCAAGATGATCTAAATATATAACAAACAAATACAAAATGTTTGTCTTTTGAGTTCTTGCAAAATCCAGAGGTAAAATGGTCTAAATCAGTGTCAAAGTAAGTGTAACACTTCTGTTAAGCTTCTGCCGAGCGGCGACCAAGCCTCTGCCGCACGCGACCAAGCCTCTGCCGCACGCGACCAAGCCTCTGCCGCACGCGACCAAGCCTCTGCCGCACACGACCAAACCTCTACCGCACGCGACCAACCTCTACCGAGCAGCGACAACCTCTGTCGAGCCGCGACCAAACCTCTGCAGAGCCATTGTCAAGCGTTTGTCAAGCCACGATCATTTTTTTGTCGACCACTCAGACCAACTTCTGGCGACAACTCATACTTTGGCTCAGATTTTTGCGACCACCCTCTGTGGTACTGTTCACCACAGAGCCTCTGTGAAATCCGACAGAGCCTCTGTGGACTGAACCTCTGCGACCGAACCTCAGAGCCCATAGTGCAACGTCTTAGTTATTGCTGTCAGCTTTGCGCACCTGTCGTATTTTCAACAGAACTCCCTCCTCGAAGCTCCAAATTTGATGAGTCCAGATGCGTTCGATTCCTAAGACACAGATGAACAATTCTGGTGTTTTCAGATTGGTCTGAATCGGTGTTCTTCTTGGTCAAAACCTCTGCTAAAGTCAGTATACATCTGCTGGACAGAAAGTTGTGTTTCACAAAAATCATCATCAGAGCTCTGTCGGCACTATGAGCAACCTATGCCACACCACCTCTGCCGACCAACCTCTGTGGTACTGTTCACCCCAGAGCCTCTGTGAAATCCGACAGAGCCTCTGTGGACTGAACCTCTACGACTCAACCTCAGAGCCCGATTTTTGTTTACTTGCTGTCAGCTTTGCGCTGCTTCAGAAACATGCGCATAACGTTTGACTCGGTGCTCCAAATTACTCGATTCCAGTTGCATTGGAAAGATAATTCACAGACGCACGACTTTGATGTTTTGCGTTTTCTCAAATTATGTGTGCTGATATGCCGAAAACAGCTTCAAAGTCTGCTGTAAGGTGCTGGACCGAAAGCATTGCATTTAATTCATGCTCCCTCCGCTTTAAAGAACGATGTTCTCAATGCTTCTACGTAATTCAGTGTAGGACCAGTACTTCAGATGTGTTCAAATCAGAGTTTTTGGCCGGTAATTTCTAAACTCTGATCCCCCGCACCTTGTATTTTTTTTAAGTGGAATTATTTGTGTTGTTGGATATTCCTAACAAATGTGGAATCATCAAAGATGATTACCAACACTTTCTGATTCTTATAGGATATCTGATTTCAAATTGAGCTTAAATGAAATTTACTGCTCAATTTGAGGGGGAGAAAACAAATCAGATCTGACCATGTTCGTGTAAAGGTAAAATTTCTAAACCCTTAAACTCATCATTTTTAGAGAAAGGCCATCTTTAGAATGATAAAACCTCTTTCAAATGGTCAAACCACTTCTACATGCTAAAATGCTTTATCTGCTATAGAAACTTGGATTTTAAATGCTTTTCTGAGACTACAAGTAGTCAGTGTGTGGGAGAGATAACTCATCTGAGTTTTTCTCATCGTGCTTAAGAGGTAAAATTTAAAAAGAGAGTTTGGTTAGATGTGAGCTACATGATAAAAAGAAAGAGGGTGTGAGAACAGAGGCAAAAGAAATATACAACTCTGCACTATCTTTTTCTGAGCCGGGCAAGCCACATTACTGATTTATCACGACTCTTTGGTGATTATCATTGAAACAGGCAATTAGCCCATGCCAACTCTTGAATTAACCCCACCAGCTACTCACTTCCTTCTCCACAAGGAACTGTTTCACTTTTCCACGGGGAAGCAGCACGTATGTTATCTGATCTTTCTTTGGAAGGTTAGATATTGAAAAGAAGGAAAGTTGCCCCACCTTCACACTTCACTCATGCACATTGAGTCTATGGAAACCTGTTATGTCCAAACAGTTTACACACTTTTGAGCTTAATAGATAATATTCTATTTTATTCCACACAATATCACGAATCTTTTGGTTTCCACATGCTTATCTATGTGATATTGCCAAGAACAGTTTGAGAAGTTTATTTTTTAATTTACTTCAATGATAACTGGAAGTCCTGTCAGAGCTTCATCATTGCCAACTCTGAGCATAAGCCACACAATTTTCTTAATTGTTGTGATAATAGTTGCTATTGTGCTTCTATGTTAGATGATTACCCCTGGTTACTTATTCTTTAATGCAGATTCTCATGAGTCGAATATGCTTGCTACTCAACCATCTTATCAGTTTATCTACCAACGACTATTACTCAAACTGGTTATACAAGCTTCCGCACTTTAAATCGTTCTCTGATTGTTTGAGTTTAATCTATGGGAGATAACTGGGATCTGAAAAGCAAAGCAACATTCAAGGGGGAGTATGCAACGATCAAGGGGGAGTTAAAGAAGAAATTGAAGCAACTGACATTGTGGAAGATCAGGAAAAGAAGACTCTCACAAGACTTGAAGATTGACACTCCAACGCCTCTAAAGAAAGCAAGGGGGAGACTACAAGATGATGCTTTCTTTATAAAACATTAGGGGGAGATTGTTAGCTTTTATTAGCCCCTAATTTATATAAATGTTTTATAAAGAATAGTGTCAAGGACTTATTTGTATTTGTTGAGTGTCAAGGGCTAAAATTGTAAATAACCAATTGTTGTATTGGTTATAAAGTCATGTTTTAGAGTAATTTTAGGTTAAGCCTCTATTTTCAATATTCATACATACGCAGAAAGCAAGAGAGTTTCAAAGAGAGAATGTTCATCAATCTTATCAAGTAAACTCTTCTCTTTATCAATCAATACAAATATTATTGCTATTATTATTGTTACTTGTTATATATGGGTTCCAACACTCCCCACCTCATTCTGGTTTTGAAACTCAACGTCGAACCCCTCAACATGAAATAGAAGTCATTTATGCAGCTCAAGGTACACAACCTCTGCACCCTCACATTCGAAAACTCATAGGATATCATTTTATCTATGATTCCTTAAGAGCAGAAGCAGAAGCAGAATCGCCTTTAGAGGAAACTGCAGAAGAAGAGGTAAACATAGAGATTGCAATAGAGGAAGAGGTTAGGGTAGAAACCACAGAGGTTTCTACTGAAAAAGATGCTGCAGAGGTAGAAGGCACACATCCCCAACACCCTCCCAGTGCAACCCACATTTCCTATACCGCCGGTCTAGCGGCAGAAGGTATCATTGAAAAAGAGCAGCACAGCTCGATCCCAACCCCACCCAGCCAGCCAGAGGTTACTCTTTCAACCTCTGTGCCTATTATACCCGGGGAAACCATTCCTGGGGAGTCCTCTCGAAAGGACTCACCCAATGTTCGTGATTTATTGCCCCAAATCACACCTGACATCCTAGCAGAGGAATTCGTTTCCTCTGTCACACACACAACGATAGGGCCCAACCTCCTTTCAGAGGGGAGTAGAGAGCACAATGACGAAGAGACTCTAGACAAGTCTCCAAGTCAACAGAAGGACATTCCAATAAACACCTCTGGAGTGGATTTGGACACTGACCATCACAGAACTTCTATAGAGGTTGAAACTCAAGTTTCTCCTCGAGGATCAGAAGGAAATCCTTCAACCCTCAACGTACAAACAGGGGTGAACGAAGGTGTCCAAGGAACAAGGACAAACTCTGGAGACGAATGTGTTCCTCCAGAGGTTACAACGAGTTCCCACGTATCAAGGGGTGAGTTCCAAACCCTTGTCACCTCTGTGAACCAAACAATGAAAGAGTTGCAAAGCTCTTTCAAATCTTTTGCAGACACTACATCGATGGCCATCTCCAAACTGAATACCAAAATGGACAATCTGTCCACAGAGGTACAAAAAGCCATAGCAGAGATGAAGTCCACTGCAACAAACACTGCCACGTCTGCCGCAACTTACTTTGAGAAAGTTGCAACCTCTGCATTCAATGACTCTGTCAAGACTCTCCTGCAAAAATTCAAAGATCAATCCTCTACTTCTAAGGGCCTTACACCAGAAGACCTAAAGAAGGCCTTAGAAGAAGTTCAAGAGAAAACACTACAGAACACTCAAGCCATGAAGCCTTCTGACTACATGACAAGAGTTCAGCTCACAGAACTTGGGCAAGGAATCCTTGATCAAATGACAGAGTTCATCAAAGCCTTCACAGCTGCCAAAGCAAACTACGTCAGAGAATTTCAAGCTAGCGTCGGCAAAATGCGCTGCAACACAGAAGCAGAATTTGAAACACTACTCGGCCTCTATGATGACTTGTGCGCGAAGATGATAGCTGCAGGGGCGGTTCCACCAAAGAAATCAGGTACATCATGCAGGGCAGAGGGTACTTCAGATGTAAATCATGATGACTTTGATGATGACCATCATGGTCCATCAGATCATCCTGAGGGGGGGAATCAACGGGAGAAACAAAGGGAAACAGCTGCAAGCAGTCCTCTAATATCAGCAGTGCCCATTTCCTCTGCACCCCCAACCCAAACCCAAACTCAGGGAACTCAACAGAGATCCACAGAGGAAACACCAGTCTCTGTGGAAACCACCTATGTCCTTGAAAAAGATGTCCCTGAAGTTCAAATCCTAACATCTTCATCCTCAGAAGAACTTCCCATCTCTCCACCAAAATCAAAAACCCAACCCAAAACACACCCAAGAAGAAAATCCATTGCCCACAAACCAAAAAGCTCTAAATGTTCTGCTACTTATGTCCTAAAGAGAATGGAGTTCATATATGCTTTCAGAGCTGCAAAACGTTTTGATATCCCTCCACAAACCTCAACCGAGCTTACAGAAGAAAAATCCACAGAACCATCCCCACCAAAGTCCTCAGAAACTGATAAGTCAAAAACTATAGAGGCAATTCCCATCATACCCACGGAGACCTCAACACCCAAACCAACAGAAGCAATCCCACAGAGTCCAAAACAGGCAACATGTACTGAGCCTCCCCAACCCAAAGATAAAGGAAAGGGCATCATGACAGAAGAACAAAAGAAGAAAAAGCCAATGCCTCAGACGACAGAGTAGTTGATGAAAAGCTCATTTGATGCTTTTGTCACTCCTAAACCTGAAGAAAACTGGGCATTCAATTCAGATCCTCTGTCAGAAATTCCGATCCTTGATCCAAAAGCAAAGGTAACAGAGGGTAGGGTTGCAGAAATGGAAGAGGTGGTGTATAGGTATCTTTATAGACAACAATATCAGAATAATCCTCCGCCACACATTGAAGATCCTCAACTCAGAGATGACCTTGACAACACCTTCACCAGAACAAAGCCAAAAGCAAGGGAAGAAGTCTTCTCAGAGTCCAAAACTGAAAAGGTAATTTACTGCAAATTCTCTCAAACGAGAACCTTTCCAAAGATCAGGTACAACATCTACAAAGTCAAAAGGGAGAACAGGTCCGAAAATCAATTTTCAGATGCAGATATAAGGAACTTGAACCCTTACGATCTACCAGATCTTCTACTTTGGACGAAAGAAACTTCGACAACGATGCCAACAGAAGGGCCTATCAAGTATTCAGGAAAGCAATCAGGGAAAAGCCTCTGTTATATAGCATGATAGACTTTCAACTGGGAAGAGATCTTGGAGTCAGAAATCTAAGTCTAAGACCACAAGAGGATCACTGCCCACCTTCTGATGTACCCAACTCACACATGCCAACACCAAGGTACGGGTTAGTATATAAGGATCATGCTGGTCAAGTGAGACTCTTTGTGGAAATGGACTGTCAGAAGTATGCAACCACTACTCTGAACAAGTTCAGATCAATCTTAGAAGAGAACAGAGGTACTGAGCTTATGGATCGAGAATCAGCAGAAAGAATGATCAGAGAAATAGATGCTATAATTGGCTTAAGAGAACTCTGCATCAAATTCTATCACGAGCTCAGAGGAGTGGGATTCGACAACAGAAGTTTCAACGACTTCAAAGATGCAAATGTCTGAGTCTTTATTTTTTCATATCTCTGTAAACTTTAAAAAGAAATGAAATAAATCTTTTGAGGTATTGTTTAACCTCTGTCTACTTTACTTAGCCTAATTATGCATAAAGTCAAAATTTCATTTTTCAATACTTAGGGGGAGATTGTTAGCTCCAAATATTCATAATATTAGAAGTATTGAAAAATAGGCTAAGTATGAAAGAGTTCCACAGAAGCTCTGCGGTGTTCCACAGAAGCTCTGCCGAAGTGAGCAAAATCATTCAAGGAACACCAAGACCCAAGAAAGACAGAATACTGCAAACAAAGGATCGAAGAAGGATCTACAGAAGGATGCTCACAAAGGACCAAGCCACAGAACCTCTGTCACCCTTGACAGAGCTTTTGCGGTTCAGACTGAAGACTTGGAAGATATTTATAATATCTTGCCACTGTTACAGAAATATCTTACCACTGTTACAGAAATATCTTGCTACTGTTCCAAGGTCCGTTCATCAACTTGTACAAGGCATGATCCGACAACAAACACGTGTCAAACTCTGATAGGAATCCTTACAAGTTGATATTAGCGTATTTAATGCATACAGGTTTCCAACTGTTCATGCCATCCCTTCTTTCCTGTAGCAATAGTCCTTTTGCCTAGAATAGTTCTTTTGTAGTAGTATAAAAGGAAGACTCATGTTGAGTTCTTCCTCACCAGCCAAAACCAGACAACAACGAACACACACAAAAACACTTGCACACAATTATCGTCAAATCTGTTCTTAGTGTTCTTCATCAAATACAGTAAACTTTGAGATATTCATCTGTTCTTCATATACTGTTTATTTGGTATTTTGTGTTGTTTCTATATAAACATATCTGTTAGTTCTTCAAATACGCTTCCGCAACACATCTTATTTGAATTAATAGATTAGATAATCTTTGTTAATCAAATACGGGAACCAACAAAACGTCTGATGATCACATTAGTGCAAATCAACAAAGATGTCTCGCGACGCTCTTGCTATCAGCACCGATTCCAAGCCACCGACCCTCTATCAGGGAGAATATAGCCAATGGCGGGACATATTCCTCATATTTATCGAATTGAAGGACAACTACGAGTACATCTGGCATGCTCTAACTGATGGCCCACAACCTGAACCCATGAATGTCATTCCAGCACAAAAAGAAGGTGGTCAAGTTCGATATGAGGCCAAGAAATACTTGGAGTTGAGCGAGGACGAAAAGGGCATGTTTGATGGCGAAAAGCATGCCAAGAGATATATGGTTCAGGCTCTACCAAATCAGATCTACATAGCCATAGACTGGTACAAGCACACAACAAAGAGTATGTGGGATCAGGAAGAAATGATGATGAGTGGGAGCAAAGTCGGCAACCAACTGAAGATCAACAGTTGTGTAACCAAATTTGATGGCTTTAAGCAGTGCTCTGGCGAATCACTCTCCTAGACTTATGAACGATTTTGCCTCGTACTGAACGAGCTCCACAAGAACAAAATCAATCGATCAAACACGGAGAATGCGCTCAAGTTTCTGAACAACCTCTTGTCGGAATGGAGAGTGTTTGCTTCTCACATCAAACACAACCACCTGATGGAGGACGTACCAATCCATGAACTCTACGAGATGCTTCTTCAGAACGAGGATGAAGTCATGGAAATCCTGAGCAACAAAGTCACCTGCTGATCCACTCGCTCTTGTTTCTTCCAAACGAGGCAAATCCTCCAGCCGTCGATCCAAATGAGCCCAAGAGCCGAGTGAATCTGAACCAGAATCTGAGGAAGAAGAAGAGGAAAGTGATTCTGATCCTGAATTGACTGTTGTAAAGAAAGCAATGGCCCTGCTCTCTAGATCTTTCCAGTAGAAGAAGTTATTCAAGAAACCTTCATCCAATAATCAACGCTATTCCACTTCTTCTAACAAGCGCCATGATTATCAAGATAAGTATGAAGGAAAAAAAAGGCAGATGGACACAAGCAACCTGATAAGAAGGAGAAGAATGAGAAGGATGAACGCAAGCCCGAGACAAAGAAGTAGGAGGAACCCGTCACTTGCTACAAATGCGGGAAATTGGGTCATTTTGCCAAGGATTGTAGAAAGCCCGTCGTGGAAAACGCACACTACTACAAGGCCAAACTCCGATGCTGATGCTTTCATGGGCAACCACTCTCCTCCGTCAGAAAAGGCGAAACTATGTCAGGTATGTGAACCTATTCATCAAGGCTTAATCGAACAGGTGGAACCTCTTGTTGAACAAATAGATTCTTACAAGGCCACCACTAATGAACAACTGCTTGAAATTAACTCGTTAAAAGAAAAGCTAGATGTTCAAAAGCGCTTAACTAAAAAATACAAGTCCGAAAATGTTAACTTAAAAGAAAAATGTACAAATCTTTCAATAGTACCTAAGGACTTAAGGGCCAAAATATATGAACTGACTTTAAAGCTTGATCAGTGTGAGAATGAGAAAGCAGAGATTGTCTATCAATGCTCCTCTCTCCAAATCAAACACAAGGAGTTTGTTTCTAAAATAACATATCTTGAAACCAAATTTCACAAAAGAGGTCAAACTGATCAGACCATTCACATGAACAAACCCAAGGAATTCACATACTTCAACAAGGAATGGGGAATCAGATACGATAACCCTTAGTACTTGAAAAAGATTTTGACCAAAAGACAGACACTTTATCACTTTGGTTTTCTCGGTCTGGACAAAAAGTATCCTGGATATAAGATAAAATGGACTGGTCCTCTTGAACCTGAGAAAAAAGAGGAAACTGAGGAATACAAGCGTGCACACACCACAAAGATGCAACTTCCTTTTGCTACGAACCTATGAACTACTCGTACAAGAAAAACCCAAAGAAATACATCTCTAATGACTACTTTGACGGCTATACACGAGGAACCAAAACCATTGGTTGGAATGGTCCATCAGTGACAGATCGCATTAGGTCTCTATCCATCCCATCAAAGAAGTTAACCATCCTAATCTTCCATTGAGGATATTCATCTATCAGAAGAGTAGGAGGTTTGGTTAGAGAACCAATCGTGTAGATAGCATTAATGTTGTTGTTAGCCATCTTTTCAGAAAATAGAGTACGAAGGTTTTGAAAGATTTTAACAGGGTTTTAAACTGAATGTAAATGAACAGTAACCAATGGAACAGTAACTAAAGTAGACAAGATATTCAGACTAACTAGAAAGCTTTAAACATGTGTTAAAAGAACTCTGAAGATTTGTTTCAGCTTTTAAGCAAGAAAAACAGAGTATACTTTGAAGCTTTTGAAAACAAACACAATCAACAACAATGAATCAACCTGGTTAGACTGGATCGTTTTGATTTGAGCAAATCAATCCGCTCTGATACCAATTGTAGGTTCCCAGATTCAAGTTGTCTCATATAAATAGCATAAACACAGATAGCGGAAGCATAATACAAAGCTATTAAATATGAGTGATTGTGTAGACGATTATGAAACAGTGAGAGTATCAATAATGAACAGTAAATGATAACAAGATCAAGTAAATAAGCTGCTTGTATATTGATATATGAATAACACCAAGAACACCTTCAAGTGTGTGTATTCTGAAATCTCTCAGGTGACAAATCGTACAGTGATAGTGGAATAGAATGTTGCAGTGTGTGCTCTCACAATTATGGAAAACAATTCTTCCAAAAGCTTACAAATGTGTGTTCCACTACCCTTCTATTTATAGCCTGATAAAGTGAAAGACAGTGTACTATCTAACCCTGGAATGACACGTGGAAAGTGTGTCTTCATCCTTTTAGGACTGACATGGAAAGTATGGACACGTGTCTAACACTTAGAGATTTCTACGAGACTTAAGCTTCACAGAGGTCTTCATTCACCAGAGCTCGGATGGTCTTCTGGTGGAACAGAAGAAGTCTTCTACCAGAGCTCTGTCGAGCTCTGATGATCTTCTTGTTGATTTCCTTCTAAGTCTTCTACTTGATCTCTGGTGGTCTTCCGACTTGTAATATTTTCAATACTTTTACATCTTGTATACTTGGGGCTAACAATCTCCCCCTAAGTATTGCAAATAGAAATAATGCAAATTACAGAGATGTAAACAAAAGACAAAAAGGAGAAAGTCATCCTCTGTCAAACTTGATACTGTTCTTTAAAATAATTATAATGCAATACAAAGAACTAGTATACTAAGCATAGTACTCTCCTCTTAGAATTCTGTAGAATCTTCTGATCAGGTTTCTGAATTCTAACATGAGATCTATCTGGTTGATGTAAATCCTCAGTTGCTCTTCTGGACATTTTTCCCTTGGAAGGTTCAGGATGACATTTTTTAGATACTGCAGCGACTCACTCGAGTATTTGTAGGTTTCAGCAGATCTGATGGCCTTCTTGATGCCCTTCTGTCGTCATATAAAGATTGGAGGATTTCCAACCACAGTTCCAGTTCTGTAATGTCCATAACCCTCAAGATTTTCATTTGGAGGTGCGATCGCCAGTCTCTCAACTTCAAACTCTATGCCAAGCTGAAAATCGACTTGTGTTCGGAGGTTGATGTGCTCTTGCATAGCATACTGAACTTTGGGCACAAATGTCCTTGCGGCTCTGTATCTGTCGTGGAAATTGACGCAATGGCCGTGAAGAGTTACAAGATCATAGGGATTCAAAAGCACAAGATCATTATCGTTGAAGGTTTCTATCTTCTTGTCTTTTGATTCCACTGTGCATAGATGGTACAAAATTCTGTCATAGGCAAATTTTCTTTCTTCTATCTTCAGAATTCTGCTGATCCCAAACGAGGAGTTGATAGCTTTGTTCAGATGTGACTTCTTATCAATGAACCTTCGTCTATCATCATTTAGTCTGTTTGCTCTGATGGGATTTAGGTAACGGTTGTTGGGTACAGTGTTTATAAGGATTATGTCTCTTTCAGCATAGATGTATGCGAACACTTCTTCCAGTGAAGGGTTTTCTGAGTGTCGGGGTGCAGATTCTGAGTTCTGCTCTGGTTGGTTTTGGGTTGGGTTCTGATCATCATGAGTTTCAGCCATAAGGATGTCAACTAGGTTTTTAGGCTCTTGTGCAGTTTGGGTTTGGACTTGGGTTTGGATTTGGGGTTGGTTTTGGTTTATTTGTTCATCAGCAGAGAATGGTTATGTTCTCTCTGGTTCAGTCCTTGGGGATTGGGGAGGAGTGTCAAGGATAATGATCTCTGGTGGTTGAGATGTCGACGCTTCTGGTATTCTGATAATTATGTCTTTGAACATGTAGTCGAACTCTATCATCATCATCTTTGTTGGAGTTTCCTCTATCTCCTTCTCCCCTTGTGTTTCTTTTTCTTTCTCTGTCCCTTTCAATATCTCTTTCTCTTTCCCCTTTTCTGCCTCCCCCTTTTGTTGCTCTAAGGACTCTCCTGCTTGATTATCTGAAGGCCCTACGACATCTATGTGGGTGTCTTCATTATCATCATCATCTTCATCATCGTCAGAGGTTGCCACAGTACGTTCGGGAGAGTCCGGGGCAACAAACTTACCCTTCTTCTTTGAAGGTTCTCCCTCTAGAATCCAATCTGCAGGTCTCTTATGTGATACAGTATGTAAGATGGCTTCTGTGAAAGTAACCACCGCCTTTTTCAAAGCCTCTTCCACTTCTGTCGCAACAACCCTGATCTCATCTACTTGACCCTCAAAGTTGAATTTGTGAGAGTCAAGAGATGTCTGAACATGTCTCTCTGTCGCTTGGGCTTTCATGACGAACTTGGAAGCTATACTCATTATTTTGCTCATAACGTCCCTTCTGTATTCTCCCATCTGGCCAATGGTCAAAGGTAGGTCATTGGGGGTTTGGATCAAATGTAGAGAGTGGAGTGGCAGAAGATGTAGTGGTATCTTTTATGGCATCCTTGACAGAAGAATTGATCATTTCTGTCAGAGCTCTGATGTTGCTTTTTGACCATTTTGACAGAGGGGATTGGCAGAGTTCTGTTCATTTGTGCCTTGTGGTTTTCTGCCAATGTCTTCTTCAGCTCTGTGAGTTCTCTATTCAACTTCTCTGTCTCCTCTGCTCTGGTCTTTTCCCAATCAGCAAATTTCTGGGAAGTCTCTGCGTGTTTTCTGCTAACCTCTTGTAGCTCTGCTTTGAGAGAAGCATTGTCCTTGCGGATCAGCTCCACTTTGGCCTCACTGATAAGTTTATACTAATTCAAGGAGTTACTAATACTGTCATAGAAGCTTTTAAGCTCTGCTCTTGTGACATTATCAGTGGGTGGGGTAACCTTGTCTCCAACACATGGATTCAAGTCAGTCTCGAGCACAGAGACACATCCATCAAGAGCTGTATTGATGTTGACTCTTTGAGGACTTCCACCCGATCCTTGATGTTCCTTTTCAAGGGATACATCTCTGGGTATTCTGATCAGAATTTCCTCTTCCAGCACAGGTTCTGGAGAAGAAAATCTGATGTGTTGGGAGGACCTGGGATCAAGACAGGTGTTCCCTTGTGATACTAAGTCATCCCACTGCCCCTGAGTTAGACAGAGCCTACGCGAGATTCTAAAGATCTCAGGACTAGTTTGTGTCAAATCTATGCAAGCCACAGAGGCTTCAGCGTTTGTTTCTGTACTGTTGATGTCTTGGGGCGATGGGACATCAGTACCAAAAATGGATTCCCTGGTTTCGTGCATACGAGAGGCATGAAGAGTTTCCTCTGGTGGTTCAGTCTGGTTAGGGTTGGAGGTGTGCACCTCTGTTTCAATATCCCTTTGGTCTTGATCACCAAGGATAGGTTGTGTGGTAGCACTGGGAGATGGGCTAGGGAAACGCACATGTGTGTTCATTTGAACATCTTTTTCTAATCTCTAATTTCCCTCGGCTCCTAGGGATTTATAAGACTCAGATGTCTCTCCCTCACTTTCCTCTTCCTCACTACTGCCAGAGGAGGACGAAATCTCTGCCACCTCCTCTGCAGTTTCCCTTTCTTCCGCTTGGACAGCCTCCAAAGGGGATGCTCTGTCCACTACTTCCTCATCCTCACGATTTGCAGAGGAAGACCCCACTTCGGGTACTCTTACCTCTGGTCTTTATACTTCTTCCTCTTCTCTTACATCACTCACAGACTCCAACGATGGTTCACGACCTATGTATGCTGGGGATCTCACCTCAGGTTCTTGAGGTTGAGCTGCCTGTCTATAGTTTTGGAGAGAAATGTGGGTTGGATTTATCGGAGAGAGCATTGTGCATGGAATTCTCCTTGTGTTAGGATACGCACCTGTGGTTGTTGGATTGAATCTGGACATCACCCATCCAGGAGTTGGATTTCCCTGTTAAGTTAGTTGCAAGTGAGGGAATGCTTCTCTGATGACGAGGCTAATGAACCTTGGAAATCTGATGTGCTTCAGATTCCTGTGTTCTCCCACAGCACCTCCTCTCGCTAGAGTCGATGTCTTGGTGTTTACTGTGGATAGAAGTTTTTTATACAAGATGTTGACATAATCGAAATGCCTGTGGAAGTATAAGCCGTACATGATTTGAAGGATTTCGGTTGAGGATTGAAAACATGGAATTCCAGATTGGGGGTAGATTACCTGTCTTGAAATCCCCAATCTTGGATAGGCCTTTGTTGTAGCCTAAGAACTGAATAAATGCAAGAAGAACAGGGGTTTTTGGGGGTTTTTCGAAAGCAGGGATTCCCAACTGTTCTTTAGTTTGCATTCCAAAGATTCTTCTGAAGGTTTTGTCGCGTATGCGAATCGTTCCAGCTCCTCCTTCTCTCCGAGAATCGACTATTCCAATAAATACCTTTCCTCTCTGGAATGAACTAACAAGTAGTCCACCATTGTTGAACATATATTTGGGGAAGGGTATCGTCGTGTCGAGTAATGGCTTGAAAGAGTTCTGAGTTCCGGAAGAACTCAACAAAAACATGGTAGATAGACAAAAAGTTGGCTGGATTGGCGTCGAATCTGTAGTTGTTGTCTACAAACTCGTAAGGTTGGATTACTATTTTATCAATGGGTACTATTCTGCTCGATTCCGCCGAGTTTGCTTGTTCAGCCATTGTTGTAGGTTTTTGGATTTTGAAGAACACAAGGATATTTGAACAAAGGAGGGAAGGTTTGAAGATTTGAATACTTAGAAGTCGTAAGAAATAAAATGGGTCAAATGAATGGGTATTTATACTCAAAATATCTGGCTGGATAACCATCGTAGGTACTATAGGTACTCGAGTGTCGGAGTAGTGGAACGGCCTCTACAGTAGAACGTGGAAACAACTAACGGTTGGTCTTTCAATCAGAAGATGCCACGTGGGTTTTGGTTCTGACAACTTTTGGGCAATAGAAATGTCACGGTTAGAGATCTGTGGGTGATATGTGGTTCACGCTAAAAAATAACCCGCATCTCTGATGACCATTATTAGAGAAATGGTAGAGCTCTGGTGGAACTCTTAGCACATTTTGTCTCTGATTAGTGATTTTGTCCTTTCTTTCAAGTAACCCAGATGTTTCACATTTACCCTAAAATCATTTACAAATCCTATATCTGATGTGAAAGTAGTCAAAGAACTAAAGCAGAACTATCTCAGAGATTGCACAGAGTTCTGGTGAATATCATCAGAGGCTCTGGTGAATTGTCAGAGTTCTGGTAACTTCTTGACATAAAAAAAATGTTTTCATCAGAACAGGTTTTCCCTTCCTTAAATTTTTTTTCCTTTATGTTCAACGAGCAAAGTCATTTAGATTTGAAAATGTTTTGACTTGCTCCCCCTTAAACCATGCTTATTTTTCCTTTTAAGCTCCCCCTAGAATGATGAGCTTAATTGGCAGATTTATCTTTTCAGCTTTGCAACTTTTGAAGAAGTAGAGAATATTTACAAAAAGAGTCAAAGAATATACAGAATTGAAATGCATGGAGATAAATATTGAAAAAGTATGCTGGCAGAGCTCTGAGATGATCGTCGGAGGCTCTAGTGAAGTATCCTAACTAACTATTTTGATAGATCTCTGGTATGAACATCAGAGGCTCTGGTGAATTTTGAATAGAGTTAGGAGGACATGTTCAGCATGCCCATCTAGCTGATTAAGAAGTTAAATCTCCTTTCATCAAGGGCTTTTGTAAACAAATCAGCAAGTTGGAAGTCGGTTGAAACAAAGTACATTTCAATCGTCCCTTTTTCAACATGATCCTTTAGAAAATGGTACCTTATGTCGATGTGCTTTGTCTTCGAGTGTTGGACTGGATTAGTTGTAATTGCTATTGCACTCTTGGAGTCACACAGAATTGGGACTTTTTTGTACTCCAGGCCATAGTCCTTGAGCTGTGTTTTCATCCAGATTACTTGAGAACAACAACTAGCAGCAGCAACATATTCTGCTTCTGCTGTAGAAGTTGAGACACATTCTGTTTCTTGGATGTCTAACTGACTAGCTTATCTCCAAGCAATTGACAACTACCAGAAGTACTCTTTCTGTCATTCTTGCATCCTCCATAATCTGAATATGTAATGCAATAAGCTCGAAACCAGAATTAAGAGGATACCAGAGACCCAAAAATTAAGTCCCTTTAAGATATTTAAAGATACGTTTGACAGCAGACAAATGGGATTCCTTAGGAATTGCTTGAAATCTGGCACAAAGACAGGTTGCAAACATTATATCAGGTCTGCTTGCAGTTAAATACAGAAGTGACCCTATCATGCCTCTGTAGTTCTTGACATCCACAGATTGACCTTGAGGATCATGGTCATGTTTAACTCCAGTGGCAATAAGAGTTTTCATAGGATTTGAATTATTGAGTTTATACTTTTTCAAAATACCAGAGACGTATTTTGATTGACTTATAAAAGTTCCTCTGATGGATTGTTTAACTTGTAAACCAAGGAAGAAAGAAAGTTCTCCCATCATGCTCATTTTAAATTCACTTTTCATCATATCCTCAAACCTGTCACAGTATTCCTACCTTGTAGACCCAAAGATAATGTCATCAACATATATCTGGACCAGAAGAATATCATTTTTATACCTCCTAATGAATAAGGTTGTATCGACCGTACCTTTTTCGAAGTGATTGACCAACAGAAAATTAGACAGAGTTTCATACCATGCTCTGGGGGCTTGTTTAAGGCCATACAAAGCTTTGTCTAGCTTGTTGTTGGTTCCTATTTTCTTAACAATGATCTTAACTTTCAGTTTGTTCAGATTTAGATATGGTGCGGAAGCGTATTTAAGAGCTGAAAGATAAAGTAAGGTAGAAGAACACACAATATCAAATAAACAGTATGTAAGAACAGATGAGTATCTCCAAGATTACTGTATTTGATATATATTAAGAACATCAAGAACTTGAAAGGATTAACAAGAAATCTGCAGCTAATGATGTGTGTGAGAAGTGCAAAGCTTAATGATATATGTGTATATTCGTGGTATTAAGCTTAATAGAAGAGTTCACATGAACCTTCTATTTATACTACTTCTAAAGGTGACAATAAGGACTGAAGCTACAAAGACACTATTCTGGAACAGTAGCTGGAAGGTACAAAACACTATTCTGGAACTGTTGTAGATACAACGTTCATTAAATGCTCCGTATTCAGCTTTAGGCGGAAACCTATCACAGTTTGACACGTGGAGTTGTCAGGTCACGCCTTTGTACGATTGATCTTTAGAACCTTCGAATGGTAGGTATTGTAAGAAGCATGTCCGTCCTTGTTAAGATCTTTTGCATAGATCTTCTTTTTGCCACAGAAGCTCTGTCAAGTATGACAGAGGCTCTGTGGTCTTATCCGCTTAGAAGTGTCTTCTGTTGCTTCTTTTACTTTGGTCTTCTTGGTTAACTCTGCAGAGCCTCTGTCGAAGACTTCTGTCTTCTCGGTTACTTGGCTACTCGGCAGTGCCTCTGTCGAATACTTCTATACTTGGCCTATTTTTCACTACTTTCATATACTGAAAGATTGGAGCTAACAATCTCCCCCTAAGTAGTGAAAAAAGAAAAATTTAAAAGTACATGGATTTTTAGGCTAAGTATATACTAAGAACACTTTTCTTTTCACATTTGATTACGCCAGAGGCATTTGCATATGATTGTATTAAAAAGAAAATATTACAGAGGATCTGTTTGACTGACTCAGACGTTGGCATTCTTGAAGTCATTGAAACTTCTGTGGTCGAGTCCTTCTTGTATGAGTTCGTGATAGAAGTTGATGCATAGAGTTCGGAAGTTGATTGTTGCATCGATAACCTTTATCAGTCTGTCGGGAAGACTTTGATTCATGAGCTTTGATCCTCTGTGCTCCACTAGTATCGCTCTAAACTCTGTCAACGTACTTGTTGCGTACTTCTGACAGTCCATCTCTACGAACAACTTTGATTTACCAGAAGGATCTAGAAATACTAACCCGACCCTTGGATTTGTGATGATTGAGTTTGGTATAGCAGAGGGAGGGCAGTAGTCTTTTGGTGGTTGAACGTTTAGGCTTTTCACTCCAAGATCTCGAGCCAATTAGAAATCAACCATGCTGTATAGCAGAAGCTTTTCGCGTATGGCCTTTCTTATTACCCTGTATGCTCTTTTTAAACTTCGTCGGTTGTGAAGTTCTCTTTCGTCCATTCCAGAAGATCAGGTAGATCATAAGGATTGAGATTCCTAAGATCTGCATCTGCAAACTGGTTCTCTGATCTGTCCTCTCTTTTGACCTTGTAGATATTGTAAGAGAGTTTAGGCCAGGTTCTGGCTCTAGAGAACTTACAATATAGGACTTTGATGATCTTGGATGTTGAGAAGACTTCGTGTTTAGGCTTGGGTTTTGTTCTGGTGAAGAGGTTTTTGAGGTCAGCACGGAAGTTAGGGTCTTGAATGGTTGGTTCTGATTGATCCATTATGCCTATTCTGCTGTATAAGTACTTGTATGCCACTTCTTCCATTTGTGGTGGTGGTGGTTGAGGTAAGGTTCTTCGCAGAGTATCTAATTGATTCTTGACTTCTGCCACTCGATCTTCTGAAGGTTTTGTCTTTGGATCCAGAACATGAATATTTGACAGAGGTTTAGTGCCGAAAGCCCAGTCTTCTTCTGTAGGCTTTGGTGTCTTATACGCATCGAAAGTGTTGGTCCCGAAGGCCTATACAAGTTTGTAGAAGGGGGGGGGGGGGTTGAATACAAACACACAGATTTTACTTTTCTAAATTGTTTATTGATAAATCATTAACAATTTACAGCTTGTTGCGGAAACAAGATTAAGGATAAACCTAAATCTAAACAAGTTGGAACACTAAGGTTTCTTGCACTAAGAGAGATAAGGAAATTACTAATAATAACCTATTTTGAGATAAGAGATTGAACTTGTCCAGAGTTAGCAAGTTACTTCAAATGAAGTGGGTTCATCTCTTTATATACTGCATGCATTTAATGCAAGTCAGTATACACTTTACACGTGTCATCAGCTGGTTGGTTGCATGTCATTAACCTTGGTTGACAACCTTAGAAGCCGCATGGATGAACAGTGTAGTATCAGAGTGGTTGTACGATTTCAGACAGTCGGAGGTTCTTTTCTGACATTTCGTACGGAGTCGTGCAAGGGAGGTTAAGACAAAAGTACTTTGTACGGAGGACTTCATGATCAGCTTTCGTTGATTCAGCGATCTATCATTTCATATCAGCGAATGATAGAGTTCAGCGATAGCTGAAGTCTTGTACTTGATACTTCACGTTGAGTGGACAAATTTGAGTCTTCGCTGATCTGCATCAGTTCATTAGGAGACTTGTCGCTGGTTCTTGAGCTTGATCTTCGACTTCAGCGTAGAACCTTTGTTGACGTGAAACTTGTCTTCAGGGATCATAAGTAAACAACTAACTTATCAGCGATCATCATAATGACTGAACAGACTCAGTATTAATGGTGAACAATTTCGCTGAATGTTTAATTTAAAGAGCGAGAGTTCCTATCAGCGGTACTGTAAGATCTTAGAACTTATCAGCGATAGTGAAACTCTGATACATATTGTTTACTTACAATTTTCACTAAGTATATAAGAGAGGGTCATTATCAAATCACTGAGGGTTTGGATCAACAATCTCCCCCTATTTGATTATGACATAGCAACAAAGAAAATTGCTATTAAATGAAAACATAAGGATAAAAAGAACTCATAAAATATTTGTCCCTTTTACTGTTTTCTGGGATCTTTTCAGTACTGATGGAGTAAAGTACATTAGCTGAAATCTTTCTTTAAAACTTTGAATCAGGATACAAAGAGAAATGAAAAGATTACAAGTACAAGCGAAATAAATTACAAGTACAAAAGGATAACTGATAAAATAGATGAAAGAGGCGATCCTATCAGCTTACAAAGGTTCTTCCTTAATGACAAGTTCATCAAGGGTCATTGATGTGGTGGGAATCATCCTGTTAGATCTGAAGTTTTGTCAATAAACCAAGTGTTGAAGATCTGATAAGAAGACTCATATGTTCTGAGTAGAGGAGTCAGAGATCTGAGAAGAGAAGTCAGAGTTCTGAGAGAGAGTCAGAAGCTCTGAGAAGCGTTATCAGAAGAATGTTCAGAAGTTCTGAACTACCTGTTCAGAACTTATGACTACATACTTTACTTAGTATTTAGTAAACTAATTAGGACACGTATTATGTTCTTATTAGTCTTTCTTATTTGTACTGTAGCTTTAACATGTCCGTTGCAGTATAAATAGAGTGGTTAGCACTACGTTGCTAACTGATTGATTTTCCCGTATATCTTTGTATTCATTCTTTGTAATCTTTTAGATTCTCTCTCTCTTAGATCTGTAATCCTGTTTATCATTGAATACAATTGGGCTTTTTCATACAACTTCTCAATTACTGCTTTCTATATTGATTGTAAGATTAGATCTTGTACTTTCAATTGGTATCAGAGCCAATCAACAAACAAATTCATTCAAGATTGTGATTGCGAAGATCGATTGATCAATTTCTTGAAGATTTCTTGATTCATTCAAAAATCGATTCCGCTGCTAGGGCTAGTTCTTGAATTCTTGGCAATTCTTGAATTACCTGTTACATTTCGATCAAGAAACTCGAATTTGTCTTTCTGTTGAAGTTTCTTACAATCATGTCTTCTAAAGAATATCTAGCCATGGGATCTGAAACCAAACCGCCTGTTCTTATACCTGAAGAGTATCAGCAATGGAAAATTCGTATGATCCAATTCCTAGACAACATTGATGAAAATCTTATGATCTCCATTCGAGAAGGTCCAATTGAAGTGTATATCGATGTTGCCGCAACCCCTGCTACAGAGACAACTCAAGAAATTCCAGCGACCAGGGTGAAGAAGAGTTATTCCCAATACACATCTGAACAGAAGAATAGGCATGCTATTGACAAAAGAGCAATTACTTTGATGACTTTGGCTGTCCCAAATGAGGTTCTTAACAGGATTGACAGTGGATCATCAGCTAAAGAAATGTGGGACGAATTGGAAAGGCAGATGTTAGGAACTGTGAGATCTATTCAGGCAAAGTTAAATCAAAGCATAAATGCTTATGAAAGGTTCAAAGCAAAAGAGTCAGAAAGTTTGACACAGACATACAGTAAATTTTGCACTATTCTAAATGACTTGAGAAGAAATGGACTGAAGAAAACGAAGTCAGAAATAAATTACAAATTTCTGAACAGTCTAAATTCAGAATGGTAATCATTTGCCATAAGTCTGCAAATGAACAAGGATATGTGTGAAGAAGACTTAAATGATCTGTTCTGTGTTCTTAATCAACATGAAGACTCTGTCAAGTTAGTTGTGGAAGAGAAGAAAAATGTTGCTGATCAGTTAGCGTTCTTATCAAAGTCCAAAGCAATCAAAGAACCCAAAAAGACTGCATATCTATCAGAGATACCTAATCTGGAAGAATCTGACAAGGAAGAAGGATCAGAAGATGATGAAGATATCAAGATAATGGCTGAGAAACTAGCTTTGTTGACAAATACTTTCAACAAAAGGTATGGGAAGGGTAGATTTCAAGGAAATTATAAGAGAGTTGGGAGTTCAGATTATAAGAAGAAAGAAGACAGAGAAGAAAATAAGTTTGAAAATAGAGTAGAGAGAAGTGAAGAAAACAAAGAAGAGAAGGATGAGAGAAAAGAAAAGAATCTGTGTTTCAAGTGTGGAAAATCTGGCCACTATGCTAAGGATTGCAGAGTTAAAATTGTGAAAGACTATGAGTACTACACCAAGAAGGCTCAGCTTGCAAAGAAGAGAGATGATAAAATTGCTTTATTGGCTGAACAGGAGAATTGGTTGTACTACACTTCTGATGAAGATGATCATATCAACTTTCCACAGATGCAAAGCTATATTGCAAAAATGAGGAATGAGGATGATTCTGATTTTGAAGATGCTGATTCTGAGTCATCTGCTGAGGTACATTCTTCACTTGAAATAGAGTTAATGACACAGATTGGTGAAATGAAAACTGAATTTGCTAATCTAAGAAAACAGATAAAAGGAGAAAGAAATTTGGTTAACAAATTCAGAATTGAAAAAGAAGTAATAAAAGAACAATATGAAGAATCTGAGGCTGAGAAACAGAAAGTTAAAGATGAAAATTCTGAATTATTGAAAAAGATCTCTGAACTAAAAGTTGAGTTTTCAAAAATAAAGGATGAAAAAGGTGATTTACAAATAAAATTTGATATGTTATTTGAGGAAAGAAAGAATTTATACACCAAAATCAAAGAATTGGAAGATCTAAATTTGAAAAGGGGTCAGACTCAGCAAACATTAAATCTTTTATTAAGCAATGTTAAAGATACAAGATTTTACAACCCAAAGAAGGGATTGGGATTGGAAGAAAATGACACTTTAAAAAGAGCTCCAATCAACTTGTATGAAAAACTTCAAGTTTCTAAGCCAAAAATCCCAGAAATTGTTGAAGTTTTCATAAGACCTGCTAGTTCTATAACAAGTTCTGACAATTTGCAAAGACCAAACTCTAAAAAGTCAGATGAGAAAATTTCTGAGTCTAAAACAGAAAAGTCAGTTGTTTCAGAAGAAAGGTTAAGAAAGAAGTTTCTAAACCAGCAGATGAGAAGCCAAAATACAATGATACTAAATTCAAGTATGATTCTTTAAATGTCAGCTACAAAAATAAACAACCAAGTTTTTCATATCATGACATTGAGAGCATATTTGACACAAGTAAAAATTCTGAAACAGTCAATCAGAAGTCTGAAACTTCTAGTCAGGATTCTGAACTTTGTAGTCAGAACTCTGAGTCTAAAGATCAGACATCTAAGTCTGTAAATCAGAACTCTGACTCAGGTAGTCAGAAGTCTGATTCAACTGGATTTTCTGAAACAAAGTCAGATGAATTTTTAGAACTTGAAAAGAGGTTTAATCTTGTGAGTCAAGAACTTGAGGACTTAAGGAAAGCTTATGATGAACTTGAAAATGATTACTGTGAGGTGGATATTAAACTTGAAGAAGCTTTGAAAGAAAAGAATATTTTTATTCAGAAAATAACAGAGCTTGAAAAACTGAAGACTGAGTATGATCTTTTTAAAATTAATGCTCTAAAATAAAATGATAAATTCTTTAATGAATCAAGTACATATGAAAAAGGTGAATCATCTAATTCTTCTAACAAACAGAAGTTGAATTTTTCAGAAAAAGAAGAAAGCAAAAGGAAAGATGGTGTGAAAGGAACTTCTGAGATGAATGAAGAGGTTCCTGCAACTGTACCAAAAGCACATAGTTATTGTGATAAATGTACTTGTACTTTGAAAAACAGCAATAAAAATGAAAAAAACGTATGGTACAGATCTGTTGTTACTTGCAAAGAAAAATCTTAGTTGTGTTCATTGTAAAAGTAACTCTTTTCAATATTCTCAGAAATGTCCAATCAAAATAACATATGTTTCTTTCATAAGAAAAGATATTCAGAAAACAGAAAAGAAGAATGTTTCTGTTCCTCAGAATACAGAAAAGAAGAAAGTTTATGTTCCTCAGACTCAGAAGAAAGAAAAGATAAAAGAAAAGAAAGTTGAAAATATTGCAAAACCAAAAGTTACAACTCTCAAAAAGAATTTGAACAAGTTTGTAAGCAGAAAATGTTCTGACTTCATAAAAGTTCAAGGAAAGTGGTGTTTGAAGAAAGATTTTGAGTGGAGAGTAAAAGGTACTATTGTTAAATCCAATGACAAAGCTAACAAAGATGGACCCATTCCAAAATGGGTACCTAAAACTAACTGATCCTTTTGCAGGGCTGTCATGTGTGGTTTTTAGATTCAGGAGCTTCAAGACAGATGACAGGTCAGAAGTCTTTTCTATCAAACTTCACAGAAAAGGCTGGAGGAGCAGTAAACTTTGGAAATAACAGCAAAGGACAAGTCAAAGGTTATGGGGATTTAACTAAAGGGGATCTGACTATCCAAAAGGTTTTCTATGTTGAAGGATTACAGCATAATCTTTTCAGCATAAGTCAGTTTTTAGACAGTCTTTGTCAAATCAAGTTTCAAATAACAGGTTGCATGATTTTAACTGAAAATGATGTTAAAGTCTTCTGGGCCAAAAGACATATGGACTTATTTGTAGTTAATTTTTCAAAATTGAAAACATTAAATACAATTTGTCTTTTATCAAAGTCAACTGCAAATGAATGCTGGCTTTGGCACAGAAGATGTTCTCATATAAATTTCAAAGATCTTAATAATCTTGTTGCAAAACATCTGGTTAAAGGCTTACCAAAGCATAAATTTGAAAAAGAATCATTATGCTCAGCTTGTGAAATGGGCAAGATGAAAAAGAGTTCTCACAAATTAAAAATGGACTCATCTTGCAAAGCACCATTAGAAATGATTCATACTGATCTTTGTGGTCCAATTTCAGTTCAATCTATGGGAGGAAAGAAATATATGCTTGTGATTGTTGATGAATTCTCCAGATACACATGGGTTGAGTTCCTAAGAGCTAAGTCAGAAGCTGCTACTACATTGATAAATTTTATCAAAAGGATTCAAGTTCTCTTACAAATTCCAGTTCAGAAAATCAGAAGTGATAATGGAACAGAGTTCAGAAATGAGACGCTTCAGAATTTTTTAGAAAGTTCTGGGATTTCTCACAATTTTTCTGCTGTCAGAACTCCTCAACAAAATGGTGTTGTTGAAAGGAAAAATAGAACTCTAGTTGAAGCTGCGAGAACAATGCTGGCTTATGCAAATCTTCCTACCTTCCTATGGGCTGAAGCAATTGCAACTGCTTGTTTTACACAGAATAGAACTTTAATCAATAAGAGATTAAATAAAACTGCTTATGAACTGATAAATAAAAGAAAACCATTAATCAAATTCTTTCATGTTTTTGGTTGCAGGTGCTATATTCTAAGAGACAGAGAAAATCTTGGCAAATTCGATAAAAAGGCAGATGAAGGATACTTTGTGGGATATTTTTTAACTTCCAAAGCATTCAGAATTTACAATAGAAGAACCAAGAGGATGATGGAGAGCATAAATGTAACTTTTGATGAAGCCAGAAACAGGACTTCTGAACAAGACAGTTCAGAACTCATGCAGAACAAGACAAATATGACTTCTGATACAAATTCTAATCCTAATTGTTCAGAACTCAATTTACTGTTTAAGGATGCTTTTACTGAACCAATTTTTGATTCTTATGCAGAATATGAAAACCCAAAGATGGTCAAAGAAATGAAAAATAAGACTCCAGAAATAGTTCAATCTACTGTAATTTCTGATAAAGGTCCATCGGAGGAATGTCCAAATCTGATAAATACTAGTGAGAATTCTGAACCATGCATTCAGAATTCTGATCCTTGTAATCAGAATTGTTAGATCTAGAGTTTTGTCAAAAACACAACTGTTAAGATCTGATCTGAAGAATCAGAGTTCTGAGTAAGAAGACTCAGAAGTTCTGATCAGAGAATAATGAAAAGATTACAAGTATGGAAGTTGGTCAGAAGACTCAGAAGTTCTGAGTAGAAGACTCAGAAGTTCTGAGTGAGAAATCTCAAAAAGATTCTAAGTGTTGGATTCTGACTAGAAGGTTCAGAGTTCTGAGTAGGAGACTCAGAACTTCTGACTATGAAGACAAATGTTCTGAAGCGCTTATTCAGAAGTATGTTCAGAATTCATATCTTGGGATATTATCTGTTATAATCAGTTACTAATTAGGACACGTGTAATTGTTCTATTAGTCTGTTTCTTATATGTACTGTAGCTTTAGCCTTTCTTATACAGTATATATAGGAGTTAGGAACTGTAGCTAAAAGAATCTTTTTGGAGAATCTTTGGAAAATCTTTGATAGAATCTTTGGCTAACCTTTTGGATAACTCTTTACGCATAAATTTGTTAGATCTATTGAGAGAGAAATTCATTGTAATATCCTGTAATTCACAGATTGTTAATAAATCATATGACCAGTTGCTGTGAATACGATCTTAATTGTTCATATTTGATTGTAAGAGTGTATCCTGGACTTTCAATTGGTATCAGAGCCAATCAACAAACAAATTCGTCCAAGAGTGTGTTTGATCGCGTTCTTGAAGTTTCTTGATCAATTCGACAATTGATTCCGTTGCTGCTAACAATTCTTGAATTCCTAACAATTCTTGAATTCGTTTCTATCATTGATTCAAGAAATTTGAATTTGTCTTTCTGTTGAATCGATATCTTACAATCAAGTCATCCAAAGATTTTCTCTCTATGCTGATTAATTCTCGAAATTAAACAGAGATCACAGGTATGTTTTCGAAATTCTTGATTGGTTTCTGGATCAAAGTGATTATATCTGCTGCATGTTGATTAGTATTCAAATTTTTTGTTGAAAAGAAGATTTCATTAATTCATGTACTCTAACTGTTTGATGAAATGCATGTGACAGATTTGATTAATTCTTGCATGTTCTAGATTTGTGTTGATTCTCATTTTTTATCATAATTCATAGTTGATATTCGAATTTGTCATTTCATCATGCCTGAGATTATTGAAGTTTTTGTGAGACCTGCAATTTCTATAACCAGTTCAGACAATTTACAAAAATTAAGTCCTGTAAAAGCAAAAGAAACAATTTCTGAACCAAAAACTGAGATTGTTCATTTTGAAAGCAAGATTGCTAATCTTCAAGCAAAACAAGACGAAAATGCAAAAGTTATAAAGATTTTGCAAAAAGAGAAATCTGATTTTCTAAAGGATTTTGAAAAGGTTCAAGAAAACATAAAATTGTTAGAAAAAGAGAATGTTGATTTGAAAGAGAAAGGAAATTTTAGAAGAAAGATGTTGACAGAGTCTGAAAATAGAATCAAATCATGTGAAATGAAAAATTGTCAACTCTTGAAACAGATCTATGATTTTGAACAAGTACTTATACATGAAAGAGTGAAATTTGAGAAAGAGAGAAGAGACTTTCAAACTGAGAGGAAAGGTTTTGAAACAAAGTCTGTTGAATTATCTTTGAAAATTTCTGATTTGGAGAAAATTCTTGCAAAAGAAAGAAAAGAGTTTGAATGCAAGAAAAATGTTTTTCAAAAAGAAAAGAATGGTTTTGAGAAAAAGAAAACAGGAATGTTAAATGAGTTTTCTGTAAAAATAAATGAGTTGGAGAAAGAGTTAGAAGATGGAAGGAAAGAGACTGAAAAGAAGAAGGTAAATGGCTTTAAAGAAAAATGCTTAAAAGATGAGTTTGAGAAGGAAAAGAAAGTTTTTCATTTGGAGATAAGGAGGCTTATTAAGAAATTATCTGATTTATCAACTAAAATCATGATAGAGAGGAAGTCCAAATCTGATTTGCAGTCAAGGTTTGATACGTATGTTAAAAAGTTTAAAGAATTTGAAACAAAAGTTGTTAACAAATCAAATCATAGTTCAAAAGACCAGATTCGTTCTTCTAATCTGTTTTATGATTCTTCTATTGATAAATCTTATAATTGTTCTTTTAAAAAGATAAAAATGGAATGGAGAGTTAAAGAAACTACTTCCAAGAAAGAAGTGCCAAAATCAAAGGTTCCTAATTCAAATGTCAAGAAGAACAATACATTTCAAAGAAAATCTTTTGTTAAACCTGATGTGATTTATTCTGTAAATAAATTAGTCAGAGTTGCACAAAAGAAACTTTGTTGTTCATATTGTGGGACTAATGATTTTGTGAACAAGAATTTTATTCAGCACTGGTATGGTTCTTATAGAATATCTGCATATGCCACTGCACCTAACAAACCTGGACCCAAGTTCATATGGGTACCAAAGACAACTTAATCTGTTTTGCAGGTTATTCATGTGTAGAGCTGAATGATAATACTGACACATGACTTAAAACAGATGTTGACCTTAAATTGAGAATTTTGACTTTTGGATAATTCAGTCCAAAACTCGGTCTGAATGTGATTATGGATTTCTGATTCATACAGATCAATTTGTTGACTTTGAAGAATATTTTTTACGAAAAAGTTCTGTTTACTATGGGGTTATCGAACTCATAGTTGTGGATATTTTTGCTAGAAAACATTTCCAGAGAATGTGTTCAGAATCACATTTTGAGCAACCCTGCAAATTTTGGTTGAAAAATTCTGATTTTTGAGCAAGTTATGGTGATTTGAAGTTCAGAATGTTCAAAAATCACAAAATCCAAACATTTTTCTAAGGATTTTTCTCTGGATAGTTTTATCAGAATTCTGACTCTCTTACTCAGAAGTTCTGACTCTACTACTCAGAATTCTGACTCAACTATTCAGAATTCTGACTCTGATACTTAGAATTTTGAACAAGTTACTCAGACTTCTGACTCTACTACTCAGAATTCTGACTCAACTAATCAGAATTCTGACTCTGATACTTAGAATTTTGAGCAAGTTACTCAGAATTCTGACTCTTATAATCAGAATTCTGACTCTACTACTCAGAATTTGGATTTTTGATATCTAATGAGGAATCATCGTAGATGATTACCAAAATCTCTTGATTTTGCAGGATTATCTTGATTTCAGAGAAAGTATTGACTCAAAATTTGATCTGATTGTTTCAAGATAAAGTTCAAAACCCGTGCTTCAACATTTTAGGTTTTTGAACATATCAGTTCAAAACCCGTACTTAAATGACTATGGCTTCTGAATAATTCGGTTCAGGACCCGTACTTCAGAGACTAAGACTTCTAAACAAATCAGTTTAGAACTCATACTTCTCAGGTGATATCCTTAACTGTCATATTTTTATGTTTCAAGGAACAAGTGGTGAAAGGTAACATTGCATTACGTTTATTTCTATTGCTTTGAATGTTTGAATCTTAACAAATTTAATTCAATGATATGAATTTTTTTAATTTTCATTCAATGAATAAATGTGTGTCAAAGAGTGATTTTACAAGTATTTTGTATTATCTGAGCTATATTTGTTTCAACTTTCACTTCTGAATTAAATCGAAAGGTAAGCAAAACATGAATGAAATTATGCCGAATGCTCAATGTTATGAAATCTATACTTATATAGAATATAATGTTCAAAAAGCCTAAATGTCAGAATGTTGGATGGAAACAAAAATATGGGGGAAGTACTACGTTTTAGTACCAAGTGATTGAGATGAAATATAAATATATATAAAATCATTTAGTTTGAAAGTTTGTACCTGTGGCCTTTCTGGTTTGGGAGAGTAAGTCCTAAGGGGTGCTCGACACCTAGTCCCTAAGATCAACTGGTCTGGGATCGGCTGACCCAAATCCTGCAATAGAATCAGATAGAAAACCATGTTCTACTGGTACAAATGGGTTTAAGATATATCGATGTGGCCTTTCTGGTTTGGGAAATTAAGTTCCAAGGGGTGCTTGTCACCTAGCACCTAAGACCAACTGGTCTGGGATATGCTGACCCAAATCCTGCTATAGAACCAGATAGAAAGTCATGTTTAACGATGTATCTTATTCTTACTAAACTTTTTGATTAAAAGATGCCAATGTGCACAAAATTAAAAGATGTCAATGAGCACAAAATTAAAAGATGCCAATGAGCACACATCTCTTGAAACTTTGGGAAAATTCAAAGTCGCAATAAACCTGTAAATTTGTGAAAATCCTGATTTTGGACAAATAGTGTGAGTAGAGCAAAGTATCGTATATGTTTTTAGAATTGCATATGCTTGAAGCTAATCATATTTCGCATGCTAAGCACACCAAATAGATTTAATAAAGGAATTGAAACTGAACATTTTTAACTTGATATGCAATGATGACTTGTATTTGAATCCAAACACATGCATTTGATTTCATTTGATTGAAAAATCTGATAAATTTCATTAAGTTGGATTTCTTTTGTAAAATTTTCAAATGATCAAATGTTAGTAGTTATCAAGTGTAGTTCAGTGAATCTTATTTTTCTTGTATAAATGTTTTCATTAAAGCACTATATTTGAAATGAATAATTTTAATGAAATATATGCATACTTTCAGGGGGAGAAAACAAATTGCTCCAGAATTCTTATTTTGAGGGGGAGCAAGGTTATTCATTAAGGAGGAGAAAAAGCATAGACTTCATTCGAAGAAAAAGCATCGCTAAAGTTTTGAAAATCAAGGGGGAGAAAAGCTAAAGATTTTGAAGATGATTTTGCTTTCCAAAACTTTAGGGGGAGAAAAACTAAAGATTTTGAAGATTGATATGGTTTTTGTACAAAAATAACAAAAGAGAGAAATGTTATTTTAAGAAGGAGAAGAGGAAAAGAAAACTGATCGGTTGTTTCTTATAAAGAAATCTTATGAAAGCTGAAATGAAGATGAGAATTGTCATTTCAAGGGGGAGCAAAGAAAAAGCAAATATATAACAGAAATCAATTTGGAAATCGTTGCTGCTGCTGATTAAAGACTGACCAGAAGTTGTTAACTCAGATTATTCAGAATTCTTAGCAAAAGTTGTCAAAGCATTCAGAAGAGCTCCTTCTGAAGATTGTTCCTGCTCTAAGAATTTGATGATGAAAAGTACAAGTGTGTTTGACAAAAAGGGGGAGATTGTTAGATCTAGAGTTTTGTCAAAAACACAACTGTTAAGATCTGATCTGAAGAATCAGAGTTCTGAGTAAGAAGACTCAGAAGTTCTGATCAGAGAATAATGAAAAGATTACAAGTATGGAAGTTGGTCAGAAGACTCAGAAGTTCTGAGTAGAAGACTCAGAAGTTCTGAGTGAGAAATCTCAAAAAGATTCTAAGTGTTGGATTCTGACTAGAAGGTTCAGAGTTCTGAGTAGGAGACTCAGAACTTCTGACTATGAAGACAAATGTTCTGAAGCGCTTATTCAGAAGTATGTTCAGAATTCATATCTTGGGATATTATCTGTTATAATCAGTTACTAATTAGGACACGTGTAATTGTTCTATTAGTCTGTTTCTTATATGTACTGTAGCTTTAGCCTTTCTTATACAGTATATATAGGAGTTAGGAACTGTAGCTAAAAGAATCTTTTTGGAGAATCTTTGGAAAATCTTTGATAGAATCTTTGGCTAACCTTTTGGATAACTCTTTACGCATAAATTTGTTAGATCTATTGAGAGAGAAATTCATTGTAATATCTTGTAATTCACAGATTGTTAATAAATCATATGACCAGTTGCTGTGAATACGATCTTAATTGTTCATATTTGATTGTAAGAGTGTATCCTGGACTTTCAAGAATTCTGAACCTTATAGTCAGAACTCTGGTCAAGTCACTCAGAAGTCTGACTTTATTGCTCAGAACTCAAACTTGGATGCAACTCCTACTCATACATCAGAACAAGGGGACAGTTCAGAATTACAAGCAATCATTGATGAGAATGATGCAAACAACAATTATTCAGAGATTGATGTACTCCCTAGTGCAAATAAATGGACTAAAAATCATCCTATCAAGTAATAGGTGATCCATCAGCAGGAGTAAAAACCAGATCAGCTACAGCAAATGAAGCAATGTTTGCTGGTTTCTTGAGTGTGATTGAACCAAAGAAAGCTAATGAAGCCCTAGAGGATCCAGACTGGATTTCAGCAATGCAAGAGGAATTGCTTCAATTTGAAAGAAATAAAGTTTGGAGACTCATTCCAAAGCCTGAAGGTAAATCTATTATTGGAACTAAATGGGTGTTCAGAAACAAAAAGGATGAATCAGGTGTTGTCATCAGAAACAAGGCAAGATTGGTTGCTAAGGGATACTGTCAACAAGAGGGAATTGATTATGATGAGACATTTGCACCAGTGGCAAGAATAGAGGCAATCAGAATATTTTTGGCCTATGCTGCACATAAAAACTTCAAGGTGTATCAAATGGATTTCAAATCAGCCTTTCTAAATGGCAAACTTAATGATGAGGTGTATGTTCATTAACCTGAAGGTTTTGTTGATCCAGAATTCCCTGATCATGTTTATATTTTAGACAAAGCTTTATATGGTCTAAAACAAGCACCACGAGCCTGGTATGACACTCTTACTAAACACTTGTTAGGTTCAGGGTTCAAGAAAGGTAAGATTGACACAACTTTGTTTTTAAAGAAACAGGGTGATGATTTAATTCTGATTCAGATTTATGTTGATGACATAATATTTGGTTCTACCAGTCCAGAATTATGTAATAATTTTTCAAAAATCATGTCATCTGAATTTGAAATGAGCATGATGGGTGAGCTGAATTTTTTCCTTGGTCTTCAAGTCAAACAATTACCAAAAGGTATTTTTATAAATCAAGGAAAATATGTCAGAGACATTCTGAAAAAGTTCAAAATGCCTGATTGTGCTTCTATGAGAACACCTATGGCAACTAACATAAAGTTAGATGCTGATCTCAAAGGTGTTTCAGCAGATATCAAACTCTATAGAGGCATGATTGGATCATTACTTTATTTGACTGCAAGTAGACCAGATATCATGTTTTCTACCTGTTTCTGTGCTAGATTTCAATCTAACCCAAAAGAATCACATATGTTGGCTGTCAAAAGGATTTTAAGATATCTCAAAGGAACACCTGATCTAGGTTTATGGTATCCAAAAGAAACTGACTTCAAATTGACTGCTTTCACTGATGCTGATCATGCAGGAAGTAGGTTGGACAGAAAGAGTACATCTGGTGCTTGTCACTTTTTGGGAGATAAAATAGTGAGTTGGGCATCAAAGAAGCAGAATTGTGTGTCCACTTCAACTGCTGAAGCAGAGTATGTTGCTGCTGCTTCATGCTCTCAAACATTGTGGATGAGAACACAACTCATGGACTATGGATATCAGCTTAACAAGATTCCCATCTATTGTGACTCAGAAAGTGCAATTGCCATTACTCAGAACCCTGTTCAACATTCAAAGACTAAGCATATAGATGTGAGGTATCATTTTATAAAGGACTATGTGGAAAAAGGAACTATAGAGATGCACTTTGTGCATACAAAGTATCAATTGGCTGACTTGTTCACAAAGCCTCTTGATCACAAAAGATTCTCTTTTCTCATATGTAAAATAGGAATGCTTAATTTGACTAATTGAAAATTTTTGTTTTTCTTAAAATTGCTAAATGTTTCTAAGTAAAATTGTCTGAGTAGCGTACTCAGAACCTTGAGTCTTAAGTTCAAAACTTCTGAGTCTTGAGATCAGAACTTCTGAGTCTTAAGGTCAGAGATTCTGAGTCAATACTTCAGCAATCTAACTTTCAAAAATTTATTTTTGAGAAATACAAATACTTCAACTGTGTGGATTATGCTTCTTCTATTATCTTTTTATCTCATCTTTATGTATCATAAATAGTCAAATGCATGCTCAAGTCAAGGGGGAGCATCAAAAAATTTTTGTTTGGAAATTATTTTGTGATGCTTAAAAAGGTTTGTTTTCATTTCTTATCTCTGGTCATTCTAAGAAGAACAAGCTTTTAATGATAAATATTTTTTTGTTGTTGTTCAAACTATATCTGAATTAAAAAAATTTCATATTCAGATATAAGATTTTAAATGATTTATTTTAAAAATCATCATAATATGAACAGAATTTTGATGATAAAAAGTGTTTCTATCTGTTCAAACCTCTTCTGAATAATCAAAATGTTTTATATTTGACAGAAGTTGATTTTAAATGACATTTTGGTTACAAGGCAAAATTCTTCTGAGTTATGGAATCAGAACTCTGAGTAGAACAATCAGATATCTGATAATGAAAAGTCAAAACATCTGAGCGTGTTATTCAGATCTTTGACTTGAGTCAAAATTCTATCCACTAACACGTGTCAGCTTCATATTTGTTTGATTATGCCACGCATTTCATTTAAATCCTCTGTGGCATTTCAAATGTGTTGACTCCGTTATAACATTGATTTCGCTTTTCCGTTAAACCTTTCAACTTCGCGGATTTTAAATAGGTCTTATAATCCCTATTTCAAATCTTTTCAAATTCCAGAGCGAAAAGTGAGATACGAATCAAATCCAGAGTTCTTTGAGTTTGTTTTCTTCTTAAATCATGTATGGAATACGAAGGAGTGGTCCAATTTCGCTACATTCTACAAAATCGATAATGGATTCATCTTATTCGGATAATGATGAAGTACATAATAGAGCTGTAGAGGAAGAGGCAATAAGAAATGATAAAGAAGATGAACAAATGGATGAATCAGAAGGAAATGCAGATGAGGTAAACATTAATATTGAACATGAACAGAGTGCTGCAGGGTCGATTATGTCAGATAGACCTATTTTCGTGGAAATGGCTGTTCCTGAGAGTGAATGGTTGAAATTGTCTGAAAATAACTGGGTTATATTGTTTGAGGAAAGTCGATTTAAACCTGAACACAGAATTATCATGGAGTTATTCAAACATCATCCTTATAGGAAATGGTTTACAAGAAGCAAAAATGTTCCTGTTCAGTACATACAACAATGGTGGAAACATCTGAGGTTAGAAGATAATAAGTTTGTGTCTGAAATTGGAGGAGTGACATTTGCCTTATCTATCTCTGCACTAAGAGAAATGCTGAATCTACCAGAGAAAGATGATGTACAAAGAAGGACAGATTTTGAATACTCACCCCTAACAGAGGAATTAATAGCAGAATTTATGAAATTGGGATACAATGAAGGATTGAGGACTCTCAGTTTGTTCAGAAGAAACAAATTACCACCTATTTGGGCTTGCTTCTTTCATGTGGTAAATAAATGTTTGTCAGGGAAGAATAGTTCTGCTGATCAAGGTTCTAAACAAATTCTTCAGATCTTTCAGGGCTTAGTGAAGAATAGGCATTATGACTATACTTTAATACTTTGGGAAGACATGAAGAATACATTTGAGAAGAATCAGAAAGCAATTCAGAGGAAAACAAAGGATGCTCCACTGACATACATTCCTTATATAAGGTACTGGCAAATTGTTATTTGGTATGCCATGTAGGAAAACAGCACAATCTCAAGAAGAACAAATGAGAAGCATGGTCCCACATTTTATTTGGGTAAGATGACCTCAGTAACAAGACTTGAAAACTATCCAAATCATAAATTGTTGCCAAAATCACTTAGGAATTATATTCCAAGGGAGAGTGAGATTTTAAAAGCTTATTGCACCTCTATGGGAATTGAATTACCTCAAATCCCTACCCAAGAGGACCAACCTGAGAAGAGAGGTGAGGGGTCTAGTCGAATTAGAGAGGGGAGGATGTTCAGATGGGTGAACATTATGAGAGACTTGAGGGGGAAAATTCTGAGATCTTGGTTAGATTTGGTGAGGAAAAACAGAATGAGAGTGGTGAGGATGAGAGATTGTCAACAGAGGTTCAAACAGAAAGAGATGCCTCTGAACCAGCTAATCTTGACCAGGTAACCACAAATGCTATTGGGTCACATCTCTTGGTGTCCAATATTGAAACAAACACCATGGACCTAGTGGTGGATCTTGAACAACACATCCATATCCACTCAGAAGCATTTCAACATGCTACTGTTTCACACAAATCCGGGGAACCATCCCAAACTCATTTGGAGGGAGGTGATAAATCCCAATCTATTTTTCAACACATTGAGTCTGAATATCACAGTCCTATTCATATTGAGCCTGAAATTCCTTCTGACACTTGCACAAATCAGGAATTTCGTATTCCTGAAACAACATTCATAGACATACCTAATGTTGGGTGTCGAGGATTGGATGGAAGTCCTGGTGAGGTGAACATTACAAAAGCCTCATTCAAACGTGCATCTGTTGTACAAGATGACTTTGTGTTATCTACAGGCCATGAGCCCTCTGGGCACATGAAAACTGGACCATCTGTTGGTTCAGGTTCACTGTTAGAAACTTCTGAATTTGAAAAGATTCAGAAACAAAACGAGGAGATGGGGGAAAAAGTAGAAAATTTGGAGAAGAAGGTGGAGGATTTGAATGATGAGATGTCAGATTTGAAAGTTGTGTTGGAGAAAAAGTTGATTTCTGTTGAAACCAAAGTAGATGATGTAAAGAAATCCTTGGATTCTCACAAAAAGGAGATCATGGATATAATGTCTGTTTTTCAAAAAGATATGTTAAAACAAATGCAAGGTATGCAGGAATCTATACTGAAAGCACTGAGTGTATCATTGGCTTCTACTTCAAAGCCTCTTAATCCTGTTCCTATTGCAGAAGCTGAACCTGAAGTTACTTTTAATCAGAACTTGAAAAGAAAGTTTGATGATAATGAGCCTCATGATCATCAAAAGGGGGAGAAACGACAGAGGTTAAGTTATGATGATGACATTGGCATAGAAGATTTTGAGATAGCAGATATGCACTTAGCCAGTACAAAAAGTTCAGAAGATCAGACACAAGAAAAGTTAAAGGCAATAACTCAGATAGTTCAGATTGATAGTTCAGATACAGAGGAAATGGAGTTGGAAAGTACAGATGGTGGTGATTCAGATAAAACAGAGGAATTGAACTTAGACACAGAGATGGAAGGAAACTCAGATGAAACTGAAGCTATTGAGGAATCTGTATTGAGATCAGAAAAGACAGTGGAAAGTGAAGTGGTCAACATGTGTACAGATATTGTGGTGTATAACAAAGAAAATATGACGGATTCTGAATTAGAAGAAAGGAGGTTAAGTGAAGAGTTGATCAGAAGGATGCATAATAATTTAGTCAGAGCTTTGAATGTTCAAAAAGTTCAACAAGGAATAAAAATGGTAAGACCTATTGATCTAATGGGAGAAGAAGACAGAACTGTGAATTATACTCAGAATTTTGAAGATGATTTTAGATTTAACTTTTGTGATGAGTTAAATACAGAAGAAGAGTATGTGAAAGTGAAAGACTACTTTATGCCTTCTGAGTATGTATTCAGAAAACCAATTGAGATCCCAAAGATTAATTTGCAAAGACTAGAAGAACCTGTATGTGATTTCATCCTAGAGTTAAGTGATGTGCCATTAGCCAGACAATTTCATGATGATATTTTTCCTGAGGAAATGTATGATAATCTCTACTACACAGAAGGAGAGTATGAGCTTTTGGAAAGTAACATTGATGGTTTTATGGATGACAGAGCTCAGATAGTCTACTCAGAAGCTTCTAACAGATTCAGAGTTCCTGACTCAAAATTGCATATCCAGAAAAGAATTGAGAAAGTTCTGATGTTTCAACAAGAAGAATTCAATGGTTTAATGTTTCTTAGAATGGAAGTGCTGAAAGAAAGAAATACAAAGGTTTCCATGTCTACTTTTGATTTTCACAGATTGACTCTTGATGATCAGATCTTTCTAGTCAAGTTCTTTGCCAGCACTGAAGAAGCCTTGATGGAAATTGAATGCAGAAGACTTCTGGGTATCTATGTCAGAAATATACACTTGTATGACTTCCAATTAGCTATTGAAGAAAGAAAAGAGAAGTGTAATCTGAGTTCTCCCACAAAGAAAACATAAATTGGTTTAGATTGGAAGGGATTTGTGAATGAAGGAATGGAGACAGAAGGGTTCACATATACAGTTCACGGAAGGCTTGAAATGTTCAGATTAAAAGAGTTGGTGAAGTACAGTGATGCAACTCTAAATTGGTTATTGATTGAAATGGAAGTAAGTGTGGAAACTGAAAGAGAGAGTTTAAAGAAGAGATGTATGAACTCTGTGAAGAGGAGGTTGGATCTTAGATGAAAAATCAGAAACTGTAGTGAATGGTTGCTATCTGAGGTGAATCCCAAAAAGATTCTACATAATGATTTTGTGTTTCCTGCTGAGTATGAAGTGAATGAAATTCTGTCAGATGAAGTTGAAGAAGTCCAGAACACAACACCTCATAATGTGCAGATAACTAGTTTTGATCAAGCTGAACAGTCTGAACCCAAAGAAGATGAAATATCCATTGATCTAAATGGATACTTTCTTGAATTTGATTTGCCTGAGTTCTTCAAACCAAAAGAAGTACAATTCTTGGACGTGTATTATGATAGACCTAAGGAGACTCAGATCTGGTTGGCTGAAAAATCAAGATATCTTGGCAAAACAAAGCAAGCTGTTTATTCAGATTTTCTAATCACTAGAATCAGAGAATTGAAGGTTAAGAAATTCAGAAAGATGGAGTACTTATCCTTTGAAGTTCTGAGAGAAGATGGCAAGGTTTATTACTTTACTGATGCAGATTTTGAGAAACTATCAGTGGTTGACTTCTACAGATTACACAGCTTTCTATGCTTCAAAGAGTCAAGCAAAGACAGAAATGAAAGAAAGGCAAGAAGTGTGGTGATTGAGGCCATGTTCTACATCTTAAGGTGGCACTGTTATACAGATTTCCAAATAGCTTTGTACTTACAAAAGCCATGTGTTTATCTGGCAAATCCCAACACAGATCATGAACAGAAAAAGGTGTTAAAGACTGGAAGTGTTCACAAATATCAAGATTTGGGAGTATTTTTGAAAAACAAAAGTGGAAAGATCTTCTTCAGAGCAAAGGAAACTGCAAAATACTGTTCTGGAACTTTAAGAATCATAAAGCATAATTTGGAGAAAAAGATGTTGAAAGTGAAGGAAGCAAATATAATTCAAGAAGTAATCAATCAGCAAGTTGAAATTATTCAAGAAATCATTGTCAAAATTGATAAGAGGCTTAACCTGAGAAATGTGCTACTTCAGAAAATCGTTTCTGCTCTGAAAGACCTGGATGATGCTAAATTCAAGTTTATTTGACAAAAAGGGGGAGATTGTTAGATCTGAAGTTTTGTCAATAAACCAAGTGTTGAAGATCTGATAAGAAGACTCAGATGTTCTGAGTAGAGGAGTCAGAGATCTGAGAAGAGAAGTCAGAGTTCTGAGAGAGAGTCAGAAGCTCTGAGAAGTGTTATCAGAAGAATGTTCAGAAGTTCTGAACTACCTGTTCAGAACTTATGACTACATACTTTACTTAGTATTTAGTAAACTAATTAGGACACGTATTATGTTCTTATTAGTCTTTCTTATTTGTACTGTATCTTTAACATGTCCGTTGCAGTATAAATAGAGTGGTTAGCACTACGTTGCTAACTGATTGATTTTCCCGTATATCTTTGTATTCATTCTTTGTAATCTTTTAGATTCTCTCTCTCTTAGATCTGTAATCCTGTTTATCATTGAATACAATTGGGCTTGATCATACAACTTCTCAATTACTGCTTTCTATATTGATTGTAAGATTAGATCTTGTACTTTCACATCCAGTCAGGAACGGTTACACCTTGTTTTCTTTTGATCAGCGCTTCTTCAAAAATCAAGGGTTTCAGATGTCGTGCCTGAGGGTCATTTCAGAAGTCACACCAGTAGATGAGATCTCTGAGCTGTTCGATTGGAGTGATTGGAAGCTCAGAGATCCGTTGAAAACGCTTTCCACCATCGTAGTCATGAAAAAATATCCCGTAGGGTTCGCTTATGACTTTGCCAGGGATGAAAGTCTCACCAGGAGGAAGAGATGTGTCAAGCATGGAAAGATCAGGATCAGGACCAAGGACTTCAGCACGTGAAAAACCAATACCTGTTTCATTTCGAATGACAGGGCCATCAATTGAAGATATATATTTCTTCTTCTTCGCTGAGGCCTTTCTTTTCTGACTTTCGAGAGGAGGAGGAGGAAGAATATCCACATAGGATTAGACTAAGTCGATTTGTTTTTTGATCAGCTTTTCAACATGTTCCTTGTATTTCGACTTGGACTTCTGGATGGCTAACCTGATCTCCAACCATTCAGAGAGACCGTACTTCGTTATGGCTTCAGCATAGAATTTTTCGGACTTCTTATCTTCTCTGAATATCTCGATTTCAGCGATTGAAACAAGGGTTGTTCTTCCAGAGATGAATACCTTGTTGATTTTGGCAGGAGAGTCTCTGTAGTTGACCTTTTCTTTGCACCAGGCTAAAGTTGACTGAGACACAGTTCTCTTTTCTTCAGTAATCTTCTTGGCGTTTTCCCAGAGCTGACGTTGAACATCAATGGGAACTCTTTTCAGCTTGGGGTCTTTTATTGAACGTTTAGAAAGCTGGATGGCGTATTCTCTGTCTTTTTCTTCAGCTTCTTTTCTTTCAGCTATTAGACGTTCAGCTCTGAGATGTTCCTTGTATTCCTTTTTGGAAATTCTGAACTTTGGAGGAACTGAAGGAAGTTGATCATGCCTCAGAATGATTCGTTGATCCTCGAATCGCTTTATTATCTCCTCTCTTCTTTTCTGATCCTCTTCACTTAGCTTTTGAGGAGCTAAGGAAGGTCTGCCTCTGTGCGAGAGTAGCTGTTCTTCTGGTTCATCAGTCTCAGAGATTAAATCTAAGACTGGGATTATTTCTTCAGCAGCAGCTGGTATTTTTGGTGAAGTCGCAGTTGTGGAGCCTTCAGCGATATCCTTAAACAGGGGAGAGGACTAGCTGAAACACAGCGATCTTACGAGTAAGAACTTGGGTAGAATCAGATAGAGAGAATTGGTTCAAGTGTATAGGCTTGGGTAGTAGAACTGATAGGTATGATAGAGGAGGGTTGGAGTGAGAGATGTTTAGCATACCTGACAAACCGGCTTTTCAAGCAAGATCATCAGATTGTCATCTTTAGCGACGCTTTTGCCTTTGCCTTTCTCAGCTCCAGAGGCTGAGGGCTTTGTCTTTGTCCGCTCCCCTGAAGGTTCATTTATCGAGATTCCCTTAAGAGCTTTGATCTTTTGAGCAGGTTTGACGATAAAGAAGTCATCGTCATCTTCGTCATCATCATCATCATTCTTTGGAGAAGAAGATGGTTCATCATCAGGTATGTCGACGGCTTCATCATCTTCTGCTTCGGATTCAGTTTTCTCAGCTTCTTCTTCATGTTGCTCCCCCTCAGATACAGAGGCGAGCTTCTCGGTTTCCTCAGGGTTTTCATCTCCCTGAGGTCCAGCGGTGGTTTCTTCAGCATCCTTCTTTTCTCCCCTGATAGATTCATCATGGGAAAGGTCTTCAGTGCTCTTGGCGAGATCTTCAACGCTCTTCTCCCCCTCTTTTTCATGATGATTGGGGGAGGAATGGCTAGATTCAGCAGCGTTGGTAGGTTCTCTGTCTTCTTGGCCAGAGAGACCTACACAAACTTCAATCTTTGCTAATCTGTCTTCAAGGCCAGAAATAGCAGGATTGATCTTCCCGAGCTCAATGCGATCTGCCGCTGTAAAATGTTCAGATTCAGGGACAGGGGCAGGAGCAGGAGTATTCGCCTTGTGCAGCAGTTGTTCGATCATAGTCTTCATCGAACCAACGTCAGTCTTTACAGAGCTTAAGTCAGTCGTCAGAGTGTTGACATTTGTCTTCACAGCAGACATATCTCCCTCTAGTGTTCCAACCGATGTCTTCAGCGTTGTAAATTCGCTGGACATGGACGAAACTGAGTTTTTGAGAGAGGTGTAGTCTGTGTAGATATCAGCGAGCACCTTGGCGAAGTCGCTGAGAGTTTTATCAACTTTCTTCATGTCATCTGTGGAAGCCTTCTTCTCTACCACTGTTGTCAGCTTGTTCAGATTCTCTCCAGCGTTTGTTACAGCTGTAGAGTTATTGGAGAGAGCAGTGGTGAGACCTGTCAGCTTTGTCTCCACGGACTTCAGGGAGGCGTTGATATCTCTCAAATTAGGACCTGTAACATATAAAAACTTGTGAACAGAGGAAAGCTCAGAAGTTTGGGGTTTAGTCACAGTGTTTATGGGTTGTTGTTTACCTGTAGGAGGATTGGTGAATTCATCGAAATCACGGGTTCCTGAGTAAAGTTCCATGTCATCTTCAAAAGTGCCCATGGATTTTTCTGCAGGTCCTGTCTTCATCATTCCTGGAGAACCAGCTTTATGTTCTGAGGAAATGATGGCAGCTCCAGTTAGATCTGGAGTATAGACCAAATGAGTGGAGGGAGGAGCGAATGATAAGAGTGGGGGTTGGGTTATGAGTTCAGCGTTGGATTCGCTGACAATCACTTCATCAGTCTTTTGAGAGACTGAAGGAGGTTGGGTCGGTTCCAAGTTTGTAACCTCAGCGTTTAGAGACGCTGAAGTTTGGATAAAAGGGATGGCTTGTTCAGGTGTGGCAGAGCGTACCACTGAACGTTCCTTCAGCTCTGCAGAAAGAGCTGAGGAGTCTTCAGCATGAGATTGCTGGGGTTGCTCCTTTGTTTTCTTGATCCTTTTAGAATCAAGTGGGGTAGATGAATGTTTTCTTTTCTTAGAAGGAGAGGATTTTGTGGCCAGGGTATCAGCGATGGGTATTATCACTGAAGGAGCCACAGAAGTAGAAGAAGGGTTGAGATGAGTTAAGAGGGTAGAGAGACGTACCTCATTTTCAACAGGTTTGAAGTCGAGTACCTTAGGGCCAATCTGAGAGAGTTTTAGATCGCCCTCTTGCGGGTAGTTGTCCTTCAGGCCATATTGAAAGATAGCGCTGATGAATCGGGGGTAGGGAACCCAAGCAGGTCTGTCAGCGGCACAGTCTACTCTTTGCAGCAGAGCGTATCCCATAGCTTGCTGAGGTTGAGCGGCTTGATCAGAAGAGCCGGTCTTGGCAGTCATGCAACTGATAAGGTGAGCGAAGATGAAGTTCATCTCGCTGGGCATTTTCGATTTCTTCAGCAGTGTTAGCTTCTTCTCAGGCTTCTTGTCTCTGCCCATTTCCCATACATAGCCCATTGCATCAAAAAATGCAATAAGAGCTTATTTGTCAGCGATCTTCTTATGGTCAGGGAAAGGAACAAAAGGTTTTTCCTTTGTAGCGATGGGAAAGTTCAGAGCTTTGCGAATGATGGCAGGTGTGATCTTTATCGTGCCATATTCAGTATCGCAGAGGATACATTCAACTGTTTTGGAGGGATCTTTGGCAGATGATAGCTGAGAGTGTCTGGCAGAGTACCAGAACTGAGATAGTAGCAGCTGACTTGCAGGGGGTGAAATGGTCAGGGCTGTTGAAATGCAGCAATTCTTCAGGAAATTCACAGCATCTGTCAGATGTGTGACTTGCTTACGAGGAGGAAACTCGAGAAGCACAGAAAGGTTGTTTATCTTAGTCCAGTCTAGTTGATCAAGATTGAACTTAACCTGAGGAGCCTTGATGATTTCCACTTCCTCAGAGTCAGTAGAGAAGTTCTCAGCGGTAGTAGGAATGTTAGATGTTGCCATTTCCTGTATTATCAGTTCAACCAAAGATTAACAAATAAGAATAATCTTAATGTGGAAAGATTTTCCATTAAGATGGTTCGAATTTTGTCCATTTCATTCAGACAAAATGTCTTAATGAAGATTAGGGTTTTTCTTGATTTTTGAAACGAAATGTAAAACCCATTTTCTTGTTTTCCAGTTTTCTATGAAGAAATAGATTATGGAAACGAATGAAGAACAAGTTTAAGATTTTGCATTTAAACTTGAAGAACAACCATGAAATGGTTGTGTTCATAAAACCACGAAAGAAAAATGATTTCATTTTACGAAGTTCTTTTGTCTGATCTTGTTAAAACAATGAGAAGATCGGAAACAAGTTATACGCATTTGGTAATAAATAAGAACATATTAACCTTGATGTTTGATGAAGAAGATGATGAACAGTTCTTGAAGTTTTTGAAATCACAAATGCAACAGTGAATTCTTTCTTGCGAAGGAAGATTGATCGCGTAAAAGAAAAATATAAACAAAGAATTTGTTTATATAGAGATTTTAGAAAGAGAAAATCTTGAGCGGGAAAAGAGATTTCATCATGACACGGACACGTGTTTGCATTTGATTGGAAGTTTGAACGAGACGTGCAAACGTGTGTCAGGAAGAGAAAACGTGCCGGGGTTTTATCCGTTGCAATGACGTCACAACTGTCCTTTCATATTCTTGGTTGTCTCTGAGGTTTTGAAAAACTCAGAGATACTTTTGAAAACATGAAGCACTGAATGAAAATATTCAGTGAAGGTTTTAAGAAATTTCCAAATATCGATGTTAAGGAAAATATATTCAGCGATGCATTATGTTTTGAAATCTTGCATTTTCATGCGATTGTCAGAGAGAGAGAACATACCTTGATATCAGCGAATCAAGTTTATGCAGAGAGAAGATGATAGAATGGGTTATACAAGTTGATTTTATCCTTTCGCTGATCAATGTGAACCGCTGAAGATTTTATCCTTCAAAGTTCAGCATTCCAAGCTCGCTGATGAGAAAGTTGAATCTTGTCTCATCAAGAGGTTTGGTAAATAAGTCAGCTAACTGATAATCAGTTGGGATAAAATGAAGTTCTATATCACCATTCATCACATGATCTCTGATAAAATGATATCTGATTTCTATATGTTTGGTCTTTGAATGTAGTACTGGATTGTTTGCTATAGCGATGGCACTTGTGCTGTCGCAATAGATTGGAATTTTGGAGAGCTGAAGATCATAGTCTAGTAGCTGATTCCTCATCCACAAGACTTGAGAACATCAGCTTCCAGCAGCTACATATTCAGCTTCAGCTGTGAAAGTGGACACTGAATTTTGCTTTTTACTTGTCCAACTTACCAGCTTTCCACCCAGGAGCTGACATCCTCCTGTGGTGCTTTTCCTATCCATTTTGCAACCTGCAAAATCACTATCTGAATAGACGGTTAGATCGAATCCTGAATCTTTGGGATACCAAAGACCTAGATTCGCTGTACCCTTAAGATATCGAAAGATTCGCTTTACAGCTTTCATATGAGATAACTTAGGTTCAGCTTGATATCGTGTACACAAGCATGTTGCAAACATAATATCGGGTCGGCTAGCTGTTAGATACAATAGAGAGCCGATCATCCCACGGTACAGCGTGACATTGACAGGAACACCCTTAGTGTCCTTATCAAGTGTCAGCGGTGGTGCCATAGGGGTTTTCATAGCTGAACTTTCAGTTAAGTCGAATTTCTTCAGCATATCTTTAACATATTTTCCCTGATTTATGAAAGTTCCTTTCTCAGTTTGCTTAATCTGAAGACCAAGGAAATATGTTAGTTCACCCATCATGCTCATTTTATACTCATCTTTCATTCTATCAGCGAAACGAGTACAAAGCTCAGGGTTAGTAGAACCAAATATAATGTCATCAACATATATTTTAACTAAAATGATATGACCTTTCACCTTTCTAAAAAATAGAGTTTTGTCAATCTTACCTCGCTCAAAATTTTCAATATGGAGATAAGTAGAAAGAGTGTCATACCATGCACGAGGAGCTTGCTTCAAACCATAAAGTGCCTTATCCAGTTTATAAACATAACCTGGACGCTTAGAATCTGAGAATCCTGGAGGTTGTTCCACATACACTTCTTCATTCAGCTTTCCATTTAGAAACGCTGACTTAACATCCATCTGATGTACTTTGAAGTTTTTGTGTACAACATATGCTAAGAATAGACGAATAGATTCAAGTCTTGCTACTGGAGCAAATGTTTCGTCATAATCTATACCTTCCTCTTGTCTGTATCCCTGAGCAACAAGTCGAGCTTTGTTGCGAGTTACAGTACCATGTTCGTCCAACTTATTTCGATAGACCCATTTAGTGCCTGTTACTGTTTTATCAGTTGGTCTCGGAACAAGTTTCCAAACTTTGTTTCTTTCGAATTCAGTCAGCTCTTATTGCATGGCGCTGACCCAGTTTGGATCTTTGAGGGCATCATCTACTTTCTTTGGTTCAGTTAGTGAAATAAAATTTACAAATAAACAAATATTACCTGTACTTCGTCGAGTGTGAATCCCAGCGTTTGGATCACCAAGAATTTGATCAATTGGATGATTTATAGTCCATCGTTGAGCCGGAGCGTGAGACGCTGACTCAACTTGAACTGGAGGAGCTGAAGATGAAGCTTCAGCGACGTCAGGAGTATCAGCCAAGAGAGGAATGGATGCAGTTGTCATTATATTCACTGATTGCTGAGAAGTAGATGGAATGTCTGAGACATTTGGTTCAGCGTTAGGTATAGTGTTTATAGGAACAGCTGAGACCCAAGAAGTTTCAGCTTCACTGTTCTGCATATTTGGAATGATAGGCCTATCATCTTCTACTGGATGAGCATTAGTGGGAATATCTTCTGAATAACCAAGATGAGAAAACATCCATTGATTCAGTTCTTCAGTATCAGCGGACGGTTTAGAGTTCGCTGAACGGGATTCGTCAAACGTGATGAGAGTAGTTTCTTCTACAGTTTGTCTTCTACGATTGAAGACTCTGAATGCTTTGGAAACTGAGGAGTATCCAAGAAAGATTCCATCATCAGCCTTAGGATCAAATTTTCCAAGAGCATCTTTGTTGTTCAGTATAAAACACTGACATCCAAAGATGTGAAGAAAGCTGATTGAAGGCTTTCTCCCATGAAAAAGTTCATAGGCTGTCTTTTTGAATCTTTTGACTATCAGCGACCTGTTTTGCGTAAAACAAGCAGTGTTGACAGCTTCTGCCCAAAACTGAGTAGGCAGGTGAGAATCGCTGAGCATTGAACGTGCAACTTCAATAATTGTTCTATTTCTTCTTTCAGCGACTCCATTTTGTTGCGTTGTTCTCACTGAAGAAAAGTTATGAGAAATACCCTTACTCTCAAGGAAGGAATCAAGAGAACTGTTTTTGAATTCAGTCCCATGATCACTCCTTATTGAGCGAACGGTCAGATTGTTCACGGTTTCCATCTTCCGAAAAAAATTGATGAGTTTTCCAGGGGTGTCACTCTTAGAACGGAGAAACATTACCCAAGTGAAGAGAGAGAATTCATCAATTATGACCAGCGTATATTTCTTTCCAGCAATGGATTGTTTGTTAACAGGGCCAAACAAATCCATATGGAGTAGTTGTAGAGGAGATGACACTGAAGAAACTTGCTTTGATTTAAAGCTTGCTTTGGTCTGCTTCCCTTTTTCACACGCTGAACATAACGACTCTTTGGCGTATGAATGCTGAGGTAGACCAGTGACTAACTCTTTTGAAGAAAGAGTGTTCAGTGTCTTGAAATTTAGATGAGATAGCCTCTTATGCCATAGCCAGTTGACATCAGATGAGGCCTTTGAGAAGAAACAGGAGTTCTCAGTGGTTGTTGAGTCCATGTTTATTACATAAACATTTTCCAAACGATAACCGCTGAGAGCTATCTTCTCCTTTTTGTCAAAGACAAAGCAGGATTCCTTAGTAAAGATTACTTTGTTATCCATGTCACACAGCTGACTAATGCTTAGAAGATTATGCTTCAGCCCTTCAACATATGCGACTCTTCTAAAGGAGGTTGTACCATTTGAATGTACACCATACCCTCGGGTATGTCCTTTTCCATTTCCACCGAAAGTCATAGAGGGACCCTTCTCTTCCTTGTATTCAGCGAGCAGGCTTTTCTTTCCAGTCATGTGTCTAGAGCATCCGCTATCGAGATACCATATACCCTTCTTAACCTGCAATACAATGGAAGATTAGATTTTCTTGGGTACCCACTTAACCATGTATACACGTTTGTCAGTGGAAGTAGTTGGAATGGAAGGTTCAAGTCTTCGCAGCATTTAAAGATTCAGCTTTGTCTTTCTTCACTTTGGTTAATTTCTTAACCTCAGTGGTAGAATTCACCTTGACCTGATTTGCACCAGGGTTGGTCTTCTTTGCCTTGGGGGCAATCTTCACCTTAGCTATCTTTTCAGCTTTGGTGGCTGTGGGGCACTTACTAGCAATATGATCGGTAAGTCCACAGTGATAACATTTCCTATAACTAAAAGTAGTTCTAGGACCATTTGAATGCTGAGCTTTTGATTTCAAATTAGAAGTGCCAGCACCAAGTAAACTATTGGCTTTAGAAATGGGACGAACATTCAGTTCTTCATATTTCTTACCAAGGACATCCACTCTGAGTCTAGGAGTAGATCGCTGAATAGATCCAGAGATCTGCTTCCTTGATCCAGAGGGATGAGTCACTGAAGCTTTAGAAGCATTCAGCTTTGGTACTAAGGTACCCTTCTGAGGATTCTGGTAAATAACAATTCCTTTACCTTTGTCTTTAAAGACAGAGGTAGGTTTTGAATAAACCATTTGAGGAGGTAGGAGTTTCCTCAGGGATTGGTGTATTGGACGAGGAGCACTGAGAAAATGAAGTATCAGCGACTGAGGATACGAGCATTCCAAATTTAAGCATTGAACGCTCAGTGGTTGGTTTTGGAGTTTCATATTTGTAACCCAAACCACGTGTATCACTCAGGGGAATCTGAGACTTTATTATCTCAGTGATCTTTGTTGAAGAATTACACCATCCTTCAACAGTAGCTTTTTTAGCCTTTAATGCAGCGATAGCTTCTGCTCGTTCGATTTTGACTAGCTGATTTAAATATACTTGATCTTTAAAATCTTCTTCAATTTTAGAAAGCTTTTCTATTTGAAGGTGGCAGTTTTTAAGCTTTTCAGCGAGATCAAGATTTTGGTTTTCAACCACAGTTTTGCCGTTCATGGCTTCGTATAAACTTCTAGTCAAGAGATCGATCTTACGGAGACTATCAGCTTCATCAATATTTGCAATATTGGTAAAGAAAGAAGGTGATACCTGAATAGCAGATGTTGAAGTGGATGGAATGTCTGAACTTTCTTCCTCTTCTTCAATCTTGGCCATAAGACATAGATTTGCTTCATCATCTTCAGAGTCAGATGATGATGCTTCTTCATCAGAAGCAGCCCAATCATAGTCAGCCATCAGGCCTTTATTCTTCTTCTTAAAGCTTTTCAGCTTTGCATATTTTTCTTTCAGCTTTGAATATTTGTCATCTTTATTTCTTGGAGCAAAGGGTTTCTTTGTAAAAGCTGAGGGTCTAGAAACTTTCTTTGACCTGCACTCATTAGCGAAATGTCCTGTCTTTTCGCAGTTAAAACAAGTAGCAGTAGCCTTATCAACAAACGCTGATGATCTAGGCTTGTCAGTTATGGAAAGAGGTTTGTTCTTTCTAAACATTTTCTTTTTGGCAAATCTCCTGAACTTCTTAGTTAGGAGAGCCAAAGATTCATCATTATCTGAATAATCAGAATCTGATGACCTTTCAGAGTTACTTTCTAACTCAGTGATAGTGACCGAGGGTCGCTGAGTAGAAGGTTCCTCTGAGATTAAAGCAACAGGGGTGCTTTTGGAATCTTTTACAAGATTCTTCTTAAGATGGCTTGATTGCTCATGATTCAGCAACGTGCCATATAAGGTAGCAAGGGTCATTGATTTTAGATCCTTTGACAGCTTGAGACACATAGAATAATTGTCCCAGCTTTCAGGTAAACATTCTAGAAACTTTGTCAGCACTTCAAAGTTAGAATATTCTTTACCAACAGTTTTCAGATCTATAATTAAACAATTAAAACGTTGGTGAACTTCAGAGAGAGTTTCATTCTTACCAGAAATGAAGCTTTCGTATTGTCTTACCAGGTTGATGTTTCTTGACTCCTGGACTTCAGACGTTCCTTCATACTGAACACATATTGTGTCCCACATGGCTTTTGATGTTTTCAGATTCATGACGGAATGGTAGATGATAACTCTATTTTTAGAGTTATTATTTCCATTTATTTTCCACTTTATTTTGTCAATTTTAGCCATTTCACTTCTAAAAACCCCCATTCTTGGTATGATTTACGAAAACGAGCAAAAGGAGTGAACCATGGTCTTTAATAAATTATTTGGGGAAGTTTTGGGTGTTTTCTCGCTTTTTCATCCGCAGTGACGTATACAGTGCCCACTCCGGTTCCCCACTCTTCGAGCTGATCAAAAAGAAATCAAAAAGAAACTTTTAGTTGGGATCTAATTTTCTGGAGGAGGAAGGTTCATATGGCAGAGAAATGGCTGGAGAAGTACAAGGTAGTTCTCATTGAAGATAGCATCAAGTACACCTCTTTGTACTTGGAGATTGACTTGGAGAAGGGACCATTGGATAAAAGAATTGCACAAGGAGCTGAATTCTGCCACAACTCAGCAGTCTTTACCCATTGGAAGACCCACCTCTTTTGTGTAATACCCAACTCCTTCTTCTAGTATATAAAGGAGCACTTGGGTGCCATTAAAAGCATGCTTAGTTTTCATCCTTGAATACTTTTAGTCTCAAATTCTCTCAACTACCACATTAGCTTTAGTCTTTTATTTACTGCAGTAACTAGCTTTAATTTTCAGTAATTTACTTTCTTAGTTTAAATTGTAGTTCGTATTACACAGTGCAGGGACGACTTCTCGTTCCCCACTGTGAGCAGTTAATTCAAATCACTTTCAGTTTTATTATGTGCAAATCTTCATCTTTTGTTTTCTTTACTTCGGAAATGTTAGGCTAAAACATCCTTTGGGATGTAGGAAGGAGAAGTACCTGGATTTTATCAAAAATGCTTGAGTAATCTTTATACTTAGAATATTTGTTGTTTTGGTCTTTCATTCTCGATATTTACCCAAGGATGCGAACAAGCTGATCACTTGCAAGGATCTAAAGTCTAGTTCTTAACTTAGAAATAAGTAGAGCGCAGTGACACGAGCTTGAATGATGCTAGGGGATTCGAAAGAATTCTTTTGACACTTACGAAAGTGAGGTCGGCACAGTGAGCTAATCTCTGCCCACTGGAGTAGTAGGCAAGCTAATTTGTGTATTAAAAACACTTAGAGTATTTGTCTCTACACATTCCATCGAGGCCTGAAAAGGTCCATTTAGAGATTACCATTGACAAAACAACAAGTACTAAGAGTATGGGATTTTTATCTAACGGTGTGAGTATTTTGTAACCGGGCTTTTCTAGCGAAAATGTCCACCACGAATACGAGGATCACTCTAAGGACCGAGTATTTGAGATAAAATTTAGGGAAAATCCAACCTACATTCCTCCTTTTTAGCATTTAGTAAATCGTTTCAAGTAGCTATTTTACCAAACCAAACCAAAGTATTATTTTCCTCTCTAGTTGAAACTTGTAAAAGGAGCTCATGAGAACCGTATTGTCTTGATTGTCCAGTCTCTGTGGATTCGATTCTGGTATTTTACCAACTATTACTTGCTGTGACGATCATAGTGGACAGTGTACACTTGCACTTCCCACTGTGGACAGTTTGCAACCCACTGCGATTAAAACACACATTTCGCACGTAACAAGTTTTTGGCGCCGTTGCCGGGGACTGGCGTGATTTTAAATCTCAAGACATTAGTTTTTGTTCGAGCCCGAGTAACTAGTTTTTCTAAGCTGTTCGTATTGTATGCCACGGCGACAACTCGAACATTTGGTTCCAATAGATCTCGAAATAGAAAAAACGTTGCGAAAAACACGAAGAAGCAAGAAAACAAATCGACAACCTCCTGTGATCCCCACTGTGAACATGGCTGCAGTACCGCCACCTATAGTGGAGACCACAATCACGATTGCCGATAACAAAGATCGAAAAATACGGGACTATGCTACTTCCGGAGTTGGTGATTTAAGCTCCGGAATTTTGAGACCCAATATTGTTGCAACGCATTTTGAACTCAAACCGGTGATGTTTCAAATGATCCAAGCCATGGGTCAATTTGGAGGATCGCCATCTGAGGATCCGCACTCGCACTTAAAATCTTTTTTAGAAATGACCGATTCCTTTCAATTACAAGGTGTTAGTGATGAGGCATTAAGACTAAGGCTTTTCCCTTTTTCATTAAGGGACAAAGCAAAATCTTGGCTGAACGCACATGCACCTCACTCGATAACCACTTGGCAAGAACTTGCCGATAGATTTTTGCAAATGAATGTTAAATTTCGAAATGATATAATTTTATTTAGACAAGAGGAAGATGAGGCTGTTTCGGATGCATGGGAACGATTTAAAGATTTACTTCGAAAGTGCCCACATCATGGCATCCCACATTGCATCCAATTGGAGACCTTTTACAATGGTCTTTCCAATGCAGCCAAAATCATCTTAGATGCAACAGCCGGTGGAACATTTACGAGTATGACTTACAACGAAGGATATCAAATCTTAGAAAAAGTGTCCAACAACAATACCGAATGGTCAAATCCGAGAGCACCCATGTCTAAGACCAACACCATAGATTCCGAAGCACTCAAAACCATGAATGCACAATTAGTGGCCTTGACAAAAATCGTTTTAAATCAAAATCGAGGCCAAGTCAATTCCGCAACCCATCTCGCTGATAACTGCTCCCTTTGTGGAGAGGAGCATGTTTTCGACTATTGTCCAGCAAACCCCGAATCTGTTAATGTCATAGGGACCAACCAAAGGAACAACCCTTATTCGCAGACTTATAATCCAGGTTGGAGAAATCATCCGAATTTCTCTTGGTCCGGTAATCAAGGACTCCAACCCCAAGGACCGAGTCACATCCAGCAAAGACCATACAATCCCCCGGGATTTCAGCAACATCACAGTGGGCAATCCCCACATCACAGTGGGCAGTCCCCACAACCATACCAACCACGATCCAACCAACCAGCTGAGGCTCAACAATCGATCGAGTCGATTCTCAAAGGTTTTATGAATCAAACCCAAGCAGCCATTAGGAATATAGAGACCCAAGTAGGACAGCTAGCCGTTGAAGTTAAGAATAGACCACCAGGAACGTTACCGAGTGATACCGAGCAAGCTAGAGTGATAGGAAAAGGACCAGAACATGTCAAGTCCATAACTTTAAGGAGTGGAAAGGATCTGAAAAATATCATTTTTGAATCTGATGATTCGCCTCAAAAACCCACTGTGAGCACCACAGTGGGCACTCCTCAAGTCACTGTGATCCCCACAGTGGGGACCGACATCCCTGACCTTCCCACTTTTGGACCTGTCCCAAAGACTACTGTTCCAAAGCCAATACCACAGCAAACTCAGATTGACCCACGAAACATTCCATTTCCTCAAAGAATGAAGCCTAAAAATGTCGATGTTCAGTTTAAAAAATTCTTAGACATTTTTAAGCAACTTCACATTAACATACCCTTGGTAGAAGCTCTCGAGCAGATGCCAAGCTATGTTAAATTCTTAAAAGATATTTTGAACAAAAAGAGGAAGTTGGGTGAATTTGAAACTGTGGCTTTGACCGAAGAATGTAGTGCCCTCCTAACAAGCAAGATTCCACCTAAGTTGAAAGACCCGGGTAGTTTCACCATTCCATGCATTATAGGAGGACAAGAAGTAGGCCAAGCACTCTGTGATTTAGGAGCTAGTGTCAACTTGATGCCTTTGTCCATTTTTAACAAGTTAGGGATTGGAGAGGCTAGACCCACAACCGTGACATTACAACTAGCCGACCGATCCATTGCCTACCCCAAGGGAAAAATAGAAGACGTTTTGGTCCAAGTGGATAAATTTATCTTCCCCGCCGATTTTCTTGTTTTAGATTATGAGGCCGATAAAGAAATCCCAATCATCTTAGGACGTCCGTTTCTTGCAACCGGACGTACTTTGATCGATGTGCACAAAGGAGAACTCACGATGCGAGTTAATGACCAAGAGGTAACTTTTAATGTTTTCAAATCTCTCAAATATATAGACACCGAAGATTGTTTTGCCTTAAGTTCGATTTATGAAACCCACAATTTTGGCAATTTGCCCACAGTGGGGAGTACAGTTCCCACAGTGGGGATTGACAGTGAGCACTCTGAATCAGAGAGTAATGACACTTTTAAGGATGAGTGTAATAAAATGGTTGCAGCTTTTGAACCTCTGGACTTCAAGGATAGAGATGTTCAATCCCCTTCAATAGAACAACCTCCCGAGTTAGAGCTTAAACCATTGCCTTCCCATTTAAAGTATGCTTATCTCGCTAAGGATAATAAACTTCCCGTCATTATCTCTTCCAAACTTAGTGAGAAACAAGAACAACTTCTGATTGATTTGTTGATAAAGCATAAGGGAGCAATTGGTTGGACCATAGCGGACATTCGAGGGATTAGCCCCTCTTTATGTCAACATAAGATTAACTTGGAGAGTGACCACCCGGGGAAAGTCCAACCCCAAAGAAGGTTGAACCCCATCATGAAGGAGGTAGTTAAGAAAGAAGTCTTGAAATGGTTAGATGCCGGTATTATCTATCCCATTGCCAGTAGTAGTTGGGTGAGCCCCGTTCAATGTGTCCCTAAAAAGGGAGGAACAACAGTGGTCAGAAATGAAAAGAACGAACTCATTCCAACTAGGACTGTTACGGGATGGAGAATATGCATGGATTATAGGCAACTGAATCTAGCAACAAAGAAAGACCATTTCCCGTTACCTTTTATTGATCAAATGCTTGATAGATTAGCGGGGAAGGAATTTTATTGTTTTCTAGATGGATACTCCGGATATAACCAAATCCACATCGCACCCGAAGACCAAGAAAAGACCACCTTTACTTGTCCATATGGTACTTTTGCATTCCGGAGAATGCCTTTTGGTTTATGTAATGCTCCCGCTACTTTTCAACGCTGTATGATGGCCATTTTTACTGATATGATAGAAGATACCATAGAAGTTTTTATGGACGATTTTTCTGTGATCGGCACATCATTTGATAACTGTTTGAGGAATCTAGAAAAAAGTTTGGTGAGATGTGAAACCCACGACCTTATTCTAAATTGGGAAAAATGTCATTTCATGGTCGAAGAGGGCATCGTTTTGGGTCATCTTGTGTCGAAAAAGGGTTTGGAAGTTGATGAAGCAAAACTAGAAGTAATCTCCCAACTTCCCGAGCCCACAACGGTAAAAGGCATTCGCAGTTTTTTAGGTCACGCAGGTTTCTATAGGAGGTTCATAAAAGATTTTTCCAAAATAACTAAACCCCTATGTAACCTGCTGCAACATGAAAGAGAGTTTGTTTTTACCAAAGAATGTAGAAACGCATTTGAAATAATCAAAAATGCCTTAGTTACTGCACCCATAGTGACCACTCCTGACTGGTCACTCCCATTTGAAGTCATGTGTGACGCCAGCGATTGGGCTATAGGTGCAGTACTAGGCCAACGAAAAGATAAGATTTTTCATCCAATATACTATGCAAGCAAGACTTTGATCGAGGCTCAAATCAACTACACTGTAACCGAAAAAGAACTACTTGCAGTAGTTTTTGCTTTTGATCGTTTCAGGTCTTACTTAATTGGAGCAAAGGTCATAGTACACACCGATCACGCAGCCATCAAATATTTGATCAACAAGGCTGACTCTAAACCGAGGTTGATCAGATGGGTGCTGTTGCTGCAGGAATTTGACCTCCAGATCGTCGACAGAAAAGGAACAAGCAATCAGGTTGCTGATCATCTGTCCAGGCTCGAGAAGACAGTGGGCACTGTTGACCCCACTCCTGACCCCACTCCGGTAAAAGAAACTTTTCCCGATGAACAATTATTATCTGCGCAACATCATAATGAAACTCCTTGGTATGCTGATATTGCAAACTTTTTAGCAAGTGGATTTAAGCCCCACGGGATGAGTGGACAACCATTCAAGAAATTTTTACACGACACACGACAATACGTTTGGGACGATCCCTTCTTGTACAAGATAGGGGCGGACCAAATATTAAGGCGTTGTGTCCATGGGAGTGAACAACATCAAATACTCCATGGTTGTCACACATCCCACTACGGTGGAAACCGTACCGCAGCAAAAATTTTGCAAAGTGGATTCTTTTGGCCCACTGTTTTTAAAGACTCATTTGAATTCGTGAAAAATTGTGAGCAATGTCAACGTACGGGGAATATATCGCAAAGAAATGAAATGCCTCTTAACAACATTCTAGAGGTCGAACTTTTTGATGTATGGGGGATAGATTTTATGGGACCTTTTCCAAATTCCAACAATAACTTTTACATCTTGGTTGCGGTAGATTATGTTTCAAAATGGGTAGAAGCCATTGCTTGTCACTCCAATGATGCTAACACTGTGGTGAAGTTCTTACACAAAAATATATTCACTCGCTTCGGAACACCACGAGCATTAATTAGTGACGAAGGCACCCATTTTGTAAACAAAGTCATGGCCTCGGTTCTTGCTAAATATGATATTCATCATAGAGTGGCCACCGCATACCACCCACAAACCAATGGGTTGGCCGAGCTTTCAAATCGTGAGATCAAGGGAATTTTGGAAAAAGTTGTTAAGCCACACCGTAAAGATTGGTCAATCAAACTCGATGATGCTCTTTGGGCCTATCGAACAGCCTATAAAACTCCTCTGGGAATGTCTCCATTCAAATTAGTTTTTGGCAAAGCTTGCCATTTACCGATTGAATTAGAGCACAAGGCGTTTTGGGCCCTTAAAGAGCTTAACATGAGTGAGGATGCCGCGGGAATCAAAAGGAGTCTGCAAATACATGAGCTAGAGGAGTTGCGATATCACTCCTATGAGAATGCAAAGTTGTACAAGGAAAAGACCAAGATGTGGCACGATCGTCGAATCAACCATAGGGAGTTCATGGAAGGACAACAGGTACTATTGTTCAATTCTCGTCTCAAACTCTTTCCAGGTAAACTTAAATCAAGATGGACGGGACCATACACCATTGTCAAGGTGAGTCCTTTCGGAACAGTGGAGTTGAAATCCCCACAATCGGGTCAAACCTTTAAAGTCAATGGGCAAAGGGTAAAGCATTTTTTGCATGAAAGTGCCCACATCCCTGCCCACTCTCCGCCTCGCTATGGTTAGAGAAATTCACAACCGTTTGTAAATATTTTATTTCACTTATTTGTTGTCTTTTTATTATTTTTGGTCTTTTTAATTCTGCATGGTAGTTTGTTTTAATGTGTGTAGAAGAACGTGCCACCTTTTGAAGAAAAATCAAGGAAAGTACTTTGCAGTGGGGAAGGCTCAGGTCACTGCGCTCCCCACTCCCCACCTGACGAATGAAAGGACTATTTTTGGGGCCCAATGCTGACAAGCTTTCACCTTTTGCTGCCATCAAGTCTACTTTTAGGCCATGGTGTCATAGTTCATCATTTCCCAAGCAAAGCTATCATTGTCAATCCTCTCCCTCTCTCCTAAAACCGGCGGTTTCCCCCCAATTTTGAAAAGAAAACATTTCCAAAAACCACCTTAACCTCCTTTGCTTCCAAAATTTACCCAACAAACTTTCTCTTCTTCATTTCTCTCTCTACGAAAAACCCACCAGCAAAACCCTTCCAAAACCCTAAAAATGGCAAGAACCAAGAGAATGAACACCAACCCCGATGCACTCACACGTGCGGCCGTCCGCCGCAGGACCGCCGAGGAACAACCACCGGAAGCCGTCACCAATGACCTGAACGAACCGCCACCGGTCTCCGGCGAAAATCCGATCATCTCCGGTGCAGCCGACGAGGGTTCTTCAAAGCACGAAAGCCCAAAAGCTACTTCATCATCGCAAGTCTCAGACAACAGTATCACCCATTTCGAGACCGAGACACTTCTAGCCGAAGAAGAAGAGAGACGGTTAGCAGAGGAGTTCAAACAGAAAATGGAAGCCATTAGAAAAAGAAAGGAAGAGGTCGAGAGGAGGCGTCGAGAGGAAGAAGAAAGAATCAGAAAGGAAGAAGAAGAAAGAATCAAAAGAGAGGAGGAAGAGAGATTGAGGAGGGAAGAAGCCGCAAGATTAGCTAGAGAGGAGGAGGAGCGATTGAAAGAGGAAGAACGAAAGAAGGATGAAGAAGCAAGGATATTTGAGCAGAAAAAGAAACAAGCAGAGGAGGAGTGTTTGGCTCGTGAGGAAGAAGAAAGACAGAAGAAGATTAAGGAGCAGGCTCAGACATTAGACATTCCCCAGAACAAAAATGCTGATAGTGTGGAGGATGTCCACACCACTGCCCACAGTGAAGAAACCCCAACCAGAGCACTCCAGAGGAACAGGGGAATGGTTACACGATCTGGTGCATCCAAGAAGGCATCGTCTGCAAAACCAAAAAGAAAAGCGTCGAGGAAAGGTAAGGGTATCGAACCCTCTTTAAGTTCTTCTTCTAGTGATACTAATACGGGAAGTGAACAAAACCTTTCTGAAAATCCACATCTGTCCACTGTGGGGACTGCTCATGCCCCCAGTGGGATACCGAGGCAATTCACTTCCCCAGCTGCTAGAACCCACTTTGAGTGTATTTGCACTCGGAAGTTGAATTTAGAGAGGGGTTTCGACCCCGACTTTGTAGAAGCAAATCCCTTTGTCAAAGATAAACTTGTAGCGCAAGATTGGGCAACCATTGCCACTACCAATCGCCGCGCTAATGCATCATTAGTCCGAGAATTTTATGCTGAGGCCTCCCAAGCCAAAGAATCATTTGTTAAGATCAGAGGAAAGGTTGTGGACTTTACTCCAGGCAATATAAACCGAGTGTTAGGTAGAGGAGCTCCGGAACCTTGTGCTTTCGGACAGTTCCTGGCAAAGATGACTCCGGCTGATGAGGAATTAATTTTAAAAGAAATAGCAGTTGAGGGAAGGCCATGGAATCAGGATGGCCAAAGAAGGTGTCTATATGCTGGCAGCCTCACCACTGAGGCTGCTGTGTGGTTCCAATTCCTAAGGGCCTCGGTGGCCCCAACATCGCACGACACGACTCTCTCCATGCATAAGTGTGCCATGCTTTACTGCGTTCTCACTAAAAAGAAGATCAATCTGGGAATCATAATGCATGGTGCCATCCATCAGGCCAGAACACGAACCAAGGTAATCCTACCCCTTCCTTGCCTTATTACACTATTGCTAATAGATGCCGGAGTGCCCACAGCTGAAGAAGACCAGTGGATCATTTCCACGAAAAACATCAGTATTCAGACAATTAAGAAGATGAGAAGAGAGATAGGAGGCCCGTCTGTTGAGCCTGCCCAGGTACAGCCCAATGTGCGAATAGCCGACGAGCACATAGTGGGCACTGAAGTGCCCACTGTGGGGAAGAAGGGTACCCCACTCCATTCAACCGAGGCCGGATCATCAAGCAACCAAATGGGAGAGATTTTGGCAGCTTTAAAGAAGCTCACATACAGGATCGAGTTGCTGGAAAGTGAGCAGCGATACCAGAACCGGGCCACGCAGAAATTTTGGATGTATACAAGAGAACGAGATGAGGTGACGGGCCTGATGATGAAAGAGGCCAACCCAATGCTAGCTGCTCAGCTACCAGAATTCCCGAAAGATATCTGCCCGGTTAATGACAGTGAGGATGAGTTCGATGATGATGATGCGGATCTGTCACCGCAAGCCACCCAAACCCCGTGAATGGTTTGTTTTTAAAACAATGGTTTCGCTCTTTTGCTCACCAAAAACAATTTTATTTTGTTTGGTTGATCTTTTTGTGCCTATGGCTAGGCATTGACACTATTTGCTGTTTTAACTTTTTAAATATCGATGCATGAAAATCCTACCGGTAGGTAGGTACTTTTGGGTACTAACATATTGATTGTTTGAATGCTTGTTTGACCTCGTTTCCATTTCAAGGTACAACTTTCGGCTTCCGACTTAAAAGGTCACTTTTGTAAGTACAAATCTCAACTTGTCCCGTGAAATGATATAGGCCATTTTTCGCATCCAAACACGATCCTTTTTGTACCCCCAAACCACCACCTTTGTTCATTAATTCAATGTCACAGTGGGGACACTGTGAGATTTTAAGTTTGAGGTGGGAACTTCCAGAGTGACCTCCAGTTTGCTCACAGTGAGGACACTGTGACGTCCAAGTTTGAGGTGGGTAAGCCGTACCCCCCCCCCCCAGAAGAAAATAGGAGTAGCACTAACAAAATTGATGGTGTGCCTTTTCTGGACCATCAAAGTGCTCACTCCCAGAAAACGATGGTGTGCCTATTCTGGACCATCAGAATACCCACCCTCACAAAAAAATAGCCATACTCATTATACCCAACTAAAGCCTGAAAGTGTACGTTCTTATCATAGCAAAATACTAAACACCCACTTCTTGAAATAAAAATCTCAAAGCGAGATCTTCGGTCCATGTTTGGAAATTTTTGCCAAAACCCTTGGGAAAAGATTCAAAGCCATAAACCCTTCAAACCCAAGAAAGCCCTATTGATCAAAAGGTAAACAAGGGAAAGGTTTCGTCAAACACAAAAGTGAAATTTTCAAAGTTTGGAACCGAAAGAAGTATCGAAGGAAGGAGATCAACGCCCATTCAAGTCAAGAAATATGTAAGTCCATCAAAGACCTTTTATGCATTGTGTTTCATTTTATTTCTTTCTTTTTATTACTTGGGGACAAGTAATGATTTAAGTTTGAGGTTGTGATAACTCTATTTTTAGAGTTATTATTTCCATTTATTTTCCACTTTATTTTGTCAATTTTAGCCATTTCACTTCTAAAAACCCCCATTCTTGGTATGATTTACGAAAACGAGCAAAAGGAGTGAACCATGGTCTTTAATAAATTATTTGGGGAAGTTTTGGGTGTTTTCTCGCTTTTTCATCCGCAGTGACGTATACAGTGCCCACTCCGGTTCCCCACTCTTCGAGCTGATCAAAAAGAAATCAAAAAGAAACTTTTAGTTGGGATCTAATTTTCTGGAGAAGGAAGGTTCATATGGCAGAGAAATGGCTGGAGAAGTACAAGGTAGTTCTCATTGAAGATAGCATCAAGTACACCTCTTTGTACTTGGAGATTGACTTGGAGAAGGGACCATTGGATAAAAGAATTGCACAAGGAGCTGAATTCTGCCACAACTCAGCAGTCTTTACCCATTGGAAGACCCACCTCTTTTGTGTAATACCCAACTCCTTCTCCTAGTATATAAAGGAGCACTTGGGTGCCATTAAAAGCATGCTTAGTTTTCATCCTTGAATACTTTTAGTCTCAAATTCTCTCAACTACCACATTAGCTTTAGTCTTTTATTTACTGCAGTAACTAGCTTTAATTTTCAGTAATTTACTTTCTTAGTTTAAATTGTAGTTCGTATTACACAGTGCAGGGACGACTTCTCGTTCCCCACTGTGAGCAGTTAATTCAAATCACTTTCAGTTTTATTATGTGCAAATCTTCATCTTTTGTTTTCTTTACTTCGGAAATGTTAGGCTAAAACATCCTTTGGGATGTAGGAAGGAGAAGTACCTGGATTTTATCAAAAATGCTTGAGTAATCTTTATACTTAGAATATTTGTTGTTTTGGTCTTTCATTCTCGATATTTACCCAAGGATGCGAACAAGCTGATCACTTGCAAGGATCTAAAGTCTAGTTCTTAACTTAGAAATAAGTAGAGCGCAGTGACACGAGCTTGAATGATGCTAGGGGATTCGAAAGAATTCTTTTGACACTTACGAAAGTGAGGTCGGCACAGTGAGCTAATCTCTGCCCACTGGAGTAGTAGGCAAGCTAATTTGTGTATTAAAAACACTTAGAGTATTTGTCTCTACACATTCCATCGAGGCCTGAAAAGGTCCATTTAGAGATTACCATTGACAAAACAACAAGTACTAAGAGTATGGGATTTTTATCTAACGGTGTGAGTATTTTGTAACCGGGCTTTTCTAGCGAAAATGTCCACCACGAATACGAGGATCACTCTAAGGACCGAGTATTTGAGATAAAATTTAGGGAAAATCCAACCTACATTCCTCCTTTTTAGCATTTAGTAAATCGTTTCAAGTAGCTATTTTACCAAACCAAACCAAAGTATTATTTTCCTCTCTAGTTGAAACTTGTAAAAGGAGCTCATGAGAACCGTATTGTCTTGATTGTCCAGTCTCTGTGGATTCGATTCTGGTATTTTACCAACTATTACTTGCTGTGACGATCATAGTGGACAGTGTACACTTGCACTTCCCACTGTGGACAGTTTGCAACCCACTGCGATTAAAACACACATTTCGCACGTAACAGTAGACTTCGTCAGGAAGAGCCACGGATAGTATGGATCTGGCTTTTGTATCTATAGCCACTTTCTTCTTATCTTCGTCAGTCCATTGAAGGATTTCCTTAGGTACCAGCCTTTCTGGAATAGCAGGTCTATTCTCAGCGCCTGGAAATGCAGCATCAATTCTTACAGGGATGAATGGACCATTCTCGAGATAGTAAGGCATAGTAGGGTCTACACCTTCTAAGAAGGGTGTCATCCTATTTTTCCATAAGTTGAAGTTATCTGTGGAAAATCTGGGAGGTTTAGCAAGAGAACCATAGTCTATATAATTTGTGTTTGTGTTGGTGGCCATTTTCAGATAATAGCAAAGAAGAGAAATATCTTAGATTAGATCTTGTTTATGAGATTAAACAAATCCGCTCTGATACCACTTGTTGGTCCCGAAGGCCTATACAAGTTTGTAGAAGGGGGGGTTGAATACAAACACACAGATTTTACTTTTCTAAATTGTTTATTGATAAATCATTAACAATTTACAGCTTGTTGCGAAAACAAGATTAAGGATAAACCTAAATCTAAACAAGTTGGAACACTAAGGTTTCTTGCACTAAGAGAGATAAGGAAATTACTAATAATAACCTATTTTGAGATAATAGATTGAACTTGTCCAGAGTTAGCAAGTTACTTCAAATGAAGTGGGTTCATCTCTTTATATACTGCATGCATTTAATGCAAGTCAGTATACACTTTACTCGTGTCATCAGCTGGTTGGTTGCATGTCATTGACCTTGGTTGACAACCTTAGTAGCTGCATGGATGAACAGTGTAGTATCAGAGTGGTTGTACGATTTTAGACAGTCGGAGGTTCTTTTCTGACATTTCGTACGGAGTCGTGCAAGGGAGGTTAAGACAAAAGTACTTTGTACGGAGGACTTCATGATCAGCTTTCGTTGATTCAGCGATCTATCATTTCATATCAGCGAATGATAGAGTTTAGCGATAACTGAAGTCTTGTACTTGATACTTCACGTTGAGTGGACAAATCTGAGTCTTCGCTGATCCGCATCAGTTCATTAGGAGACTTGTCGCTGGTTCTTGAGCTTGATCTTCGACTTCAGCGTAGAACCTTTGTTGACATGAAACTTGTCTTCAGGGATCATAAGTAAACAACTAACTTATCATCGATCATCATAATGACTGAACAGACTCAGTATTAATGGTGAACAGTTTCGCTTAATGTTTAATTTAAAGAGCGAGAGTTCCTATCAGCGTTACTGTAAGATCTTAGTACTTATCAGCGATAGTGAAACTCTGATACATATTGTTTACTTACAATTTTCACTAAGTATATAAGAGAGGGTCATTATCAAACCACTGAGGGTTTGGATCAACAATCTCCCCCTATTTGATTATGACATATCAACAAAGAAAATTGCTATTAAATGAAAACATAAGGATAAAAAGAACTCATAAAATATTTGTCTCTTTTACTGTTTTCTGGGATCTTTTCAGTACTGATGGAGTAAAGTACATTCGCTGAAATCTGTCTTTAAAACTTTGAATCAGGATACAAAGAGAAATGAAAAGATTACAAGTACAAGCGAAATAAATTACAAGTACAAAAGGATAACTGATAAAATAGATGAAAGAGGCGATCCTATCAGCTTACAAAGGTTCTTCCTTAATGAGAAGTTCATCAAGGGTCATTGATGTGGTGGGAATCATCCAGTCAGGAACGGTTACACCTTGTTTTCTTTTGATCAACGCTTCTTCAAAAATCAAGGGTTTCAGATGTCGTGCCTGAGGGTCATTTCTGAAGTCACACCAGTAGATGAGATCTCTGAGCTGTTCGATTGGAGTGATTGGAAGCTCAGCGATCCGTTAAAAACGCTTTCCACCATCGTAGTCATGAAAAATATCCCGTAGGGTTCGCTTCCACCATCTTTTCAGTACTGCTTGTTGAGATGGGGTTGCCTCTGTAGGATTTGACTCTTTTGCCTTGTGGTTTTCTGCCAATGTCTTCTTCAGCTCTGTGAGTTCTCTATTCAACTTCTCTGTCTCCTCTGCTCTGGTCCTTTCCCAATCAGCAAATTTCTGGGAAGTCTCTGCGTGTTTTCTGCTAACCTCTTGTAGCTCTGCTTTGAGAGAAGCATTCTCCTTGCGGATCAACTCCACTTTGGCCTCACTGATAAGTTTATACTAATTCAAGGAGTTACTAATACTGTTACAGAACCTTTTAAGCTCTGCTCTTGTGACATTATCAGTGGGTGGGGTAACCTTGTCTCCAACACATGGATTCAAGTCAGTCTCGAGCACAGAGACACATCCATCAAGAGCTGTATTGATGTTGACTCTTTGAGGACTTCCACCTGATCCTTGATGTTCCTTTTCAAGGGATACATCTCTGGGTATTCTGATCAGAATTTCCTCTTCCAGCATAGGTTCTGGAGAAGAAAATTTGATGTGTTGGGAGGACTTGGGATCAAGACAGGTGTTCCCTTGTGATACCAAGTCATCCCACTGCCCCTGAGTTGGACAGAGCCTACGCGAGATTCTAAAGATCTCAGGACAAGTTTGTGTCAAATCTATGCAAGCCACAGAGGCTTCAGCCTTTGTTTATGTACTGTTGATGTCCTGGGGCGATGGGACATCAGTACCAAAAATGGATTCCCTGGTTTCGTGCATACCAGAGGCGTGAAGAGTTGCCTCTGGTGGTTCAGTCTGGTTAGGGTTGGAGGTGTGCACCTCTGTTTCAATATCCATTTGGTCTTGATCACCAAGGATAGGTTGTGTGGTAGCACTGGGAGATGGGCTAGGGAAACGCACATGTGTGTTCATTTGAACATCTTCTTCTAATCTCACATTTCCCTCGGCTCCTAGGGATTTATAAGAATCAGATGTCTCTCCCTCACTTTCCTCTTCCTCACTACTGCCAGAGGAGGACGAAATCTCTGCCACCTCCTCTGCAGTTTCCCTTTCTTCCGCTTGGACAGCCTCCAAAAGGGATGGTCTGTCCACTACTTCCTCATCCTCACGACTTGCAGAGGAAGACCCCACTTCGGGTACTCTTACCTCTGGTATTTATACTTCTTCCTCTTCTCTTACATCACTCACAGACTCCAACGATGGTTCAGGACCTATGTATGCTGGGGATCTCACCTCAGGTTCTTGAGGTTGAGCTGCCTGTCTATAGTTTTGGAGATAAATGTGGGTTGGATTTATCAGAGAGAGCATTGTGCGTGGAATTTTCCTTGTGTTAGGATACACACCTGTGGTTGTTGGATTGAATCTGGACATCCCCCATCCAGGAGTTGGATTTCCCTGTTAAGTTAGTTGCAAGTGAGGGAATGCTTCTCTGATGACGAGGCTAATGAACCTTGGAAATCTGATGTGCTTCAGATTCCTGTGTTCTCCCACAACACCTCCTCTCGCTAGTGTCGATGTCTTGGTGTTTACTGTGGATAGAAGTTCTTTATACAATATGTTGACATAATCGAAATGCATGTGGAAGTATAAGCCGTACATGATTTGAAGGATTTCGGTTGAGGATTGAAAACATGGAATTCCAGATTGGGGGTAGATTACCTCTCTTGAAATCCCCAATCTTGGATAGGCCTTTGTTGTAGTCTAAGAACTGAATAAATGCAAGAAGAACAGGGGTTTTTGGGGGTATTTCGAAAGCAGGGATTCCCAACTGTTCTTTAGTTTGCATTCCAAAGATTCTTCTGAAGGTTTTGTCGCGTATGCGAATCGTTCCAGCTCCTCCTTCTCTTCCAGAATCGACCTTTCCAATAAATACCTTTCCTCTCTGGAATGAACTAACAAGTAGTCCACCATTGTTGAGCGTATATTTGGGGAAGGGTATCGTCGTGTCGAGTAATGGCTTGAAAGAGTTCTGAGTTCCGGAAGAACTCAACAAAAACATGGTAGATAGACAAAAAGTTGGCTGGATTGGCGTCGAATCTGTAGTTGTTGTCTACAAACTCGTAAGGTTGGATTACTATTTTATCAATGGGTACTATTCTGCTCGATTCCGCCGAGTTTGCTTGTTCCGCCATTGTTGCAGGTTTCCGGATTTTGAAGAACACAAGGAGGGAAGGTTTGAAGATTTGAATACTTAGAAGTCGTAAGAAATAAAATGGGTCAAATGAATGGGTATTTATACTCAAAATATCTGGCTGGATAACCATCGTAGGTACTATAGGTACTCGAGTGTCGGAGTAGTGGAACGACCTCTACAGTAGACCGTGGAAACAACAAACGGTTGGTCTTTCAATCAGAAGATGCCACGTGGGTTTTGGTTGTGACAACTATTGGGCAATAGAACCGTCACGGTTAGAGATCTATGGGTGATATGTGGTTCACGCTAAAAAATAACCCGCATCTCTGATGACCATTATTAGAGAAATGGTAGAGCTCTGGTGGAAATCTTAGCACATTTTGTCTCTGATTAGTGATTTTGTCCTTTCTTTCAAGTAACCCAGATGTTTCACATTTACCCTAAAATCATTTACAAATCCTGTATCTGATGTGAAAGTAGTCAAAGAACTAAAGCAGAACTATCTCAGAGATTGCACAGAGTTCTGGTGAATATCATCAGAGGCTCTGGTGAATTGTCAGAGTTCTGGTAAGTTCTTGACATAAAAAAAATGTTTTCATCAGAATAGGTTTTCCCTTCCTTAATTTTTTTCCTTTTTGTTCAACGAGCAAAGTCATTTAGATTTGAAAATGTTTTGACTTGCTCCCCCTTAAACCATGGTTATTTTTCCTTTTAAGCTCCCCCTAGAATGATGAGCTTAATTGGCAGATTTATCTTTTCAGCTTTGCAACTTTTGAAGAAGTAGAGAATATTTATAAAAAGAGTCTAAGAATATACAGAATTGAAATGCACGGAGGAAAATATTGAAAAAGTATGCCGGCAGAGCTCTGAGATGATGGTTGGAGGCTCTAGTGAAGTATCCTACCTAACTATTTTGATAGAGCTCTGGTATGAACATCAGAGGCTCTGGTGAATTTTGAATACAGTTAGGAGGACATGTTCAGCATGCCCATCTAGCTGATTAAGAAGTTAAATCTCCTTTCATCAAGGGCTTTTGTAAACAAATCAGCAAGTTGGAAGTCGGTTGAAACAAAGTACATTTCAATCGTCCCTTTTTCGACATGATCCTTTAGAAAATGGTACCTTATGTCGATGTGCTTTGTCTTCGAGTGTTGGACTGGATTAGTTGTAATTGCTATTGCACTCTTGGAGTCACACAGAATTGGGACTTTTTTGTACTCCAGGCCATAGTCCTTGAGCTGTGTTTTCATCCAGATTACTTGAGAACAACAACTAGCAGCAGCAACATATTCTGCTTCTGCTGTAGAAGTTGAGACACATTCTGTTTCTTGGATGTCCAAATGACTAGCTTATCTACAAGCAATTGACAGCTACCAGAAGTACTCTTTCTGTCATTCTTGCATCCTCCATAATCTGAATATGTGTATGCAATAAGCTCGAAACCAGAATTAAGAGGATACCAGAGACCCAAAAATGAAGTCCCTTTAAGATATTTAAAGATACGTTTGACAGCAGACAAATGGGATTCCTCAGGAATTGTTTGAAATCTGGCACAAAGACAGGTTGCAAACATTATATCAGGTCTGCTTGCAGTTAAATACAGAAGTGACCCTATCATGCCTCTGTAGTTCTTGACATCCACAGATTGACCTTGAGGATCATGGTCATGTTTAACTCCAGTGGCAATAAGAGTTTTCATAGGATTTGAATTATTGAGTTTATACTTTTTCAAAATACCAGAGACGTATTTTGATTGACTTATAAAAGTTCCTCTGATGGATTGTTTAACTTGTAAACCAAGGAAGAAATAAAGTTCTCCCTTCATGCTCATTTTAAATTCACTTTTCATCAAATCCTCAAACCTGTCACAGTATTCCTACCTTGTAGACCCAAAGATAATGTCATCAACATATATCTGGACCAGAAGAATATCATTTTTATACCTCCTAATGAATAAGGTTGTATCGGCAGTACCTTTTTTCGAAGTGATTGACCAACAGAAAATTAGACAGAGTTTCATAGCATGCTCTGGAGGCTTGTTTAAGGCCATACAGAGCTTTGTCTAGCTTGTTGTTGGTTCTAGTTTTTTTAACAATGATCATAACTTTCAGTTTGTTCAGATTTAGATATGGTGCGGAAGCGTATTTAAGAGCTGAAAGATAAAGTAAGGTAGAAGAACACACAATATCAAATAAACAGTATGTAAGAACAGATGAGTATCTCCAAGATTACTGTATTTGATATATATTATGAACACCAAGAACTTCAAAGGATTAACAAGAAATCTGCAGCTAATGATGTGTGTCAGAAGTGCAAAGCTTAATGATATATGTGTATATTCGTGATATTAAGCTTAATAGAAGAGTTCACATGAACCTTCTGTTTATACTACTTCTAAAGGTGACAATAAGGACTGAAGCTACAAAGACACTATTCTGGAACAGTAGCTGGAAGGTACAAAACACTATTCTGGAACTGTTGTAGATACAACGTTCATTAAATGCTCCGTATTCAGCTTTAGGCGGAAACCTATCACAGTTTGACACGTGGAGTTGTCAGGTCACGCCTTTGTACAATTGATCTTTAGAACCTTCGAATGGTAGGTATTGTAAGAAGCATGTCCGTCCTTGTTAAGATCTTTTGCATAGATCTTCTTTTTGCCACAGAAGCTCTGTCAAGTATGACAGAGGCTCTGTGGTCTTATCCGCTTAGAAGTGTCTTCTGTTGCTTCTTTTACTTTGGTCTTCTTGGTTAACTCTGCAGAGCCTCTTTCGAAGACTTCTGTCTTCTCGGTTACTTGGCTACTCGGCAGTGCCTCTGTCGAATACTTCTATACTTGGCCTATTTTTCACTACTTTCATATACTGAAAGATTGGAGCTAACAATCTCCCCCTAAGTAGTGAAAAAAGAAAAATTTAAAAGTACATGGATTTTTACGCTAAGTATATACTAAGAACACTTTTCTTTTCACATTTGATTACGCCAGAGGCATTTACATATGATTGTATTAAAAAGAAAATATTACAGAGGATCTGTTTGACTGACTCAGACGTTGGCATTCTTGAAGTCATTGAAACTTCTGCGGTCGAGTCCTTCTTGTATGAGTTCGTGATAGAAGCTGATGCATAGAGTTCGGAAGTTGATTGTTGCATCGATAATCTTTATCAGTCTGTCGGGAAGACTTTGATTCATGAGATTTGATCCTCTGTGCTCCACTAGTATCGCTCTAAACTCTGTCAACGTACTTGTTGCGTACTTGTTACAGTCCATCTCTACGAACAACTTTGATTTACCAGAAGGATCTAGAATTACTAACCCGACCCTTGGATTTGTGATGATTGAGTTTGGTATAGCAGAGGGAGGGCAGTAGGCTTTTGGTGGTTGAACGTTTAGGCTTTTCACTCCAAGATCTCGAGCCAATTGGAAATCTACCATGCTGTATAGCATAAGCTTTTCGCGTATGGCCTTTCTTATTACCCTGTAGGCTCTTTTTAAACTTCATCGGTTGTGAAGTTCTCTTTCGTCCATTCCAGAAGATCAGGTAGATCATAGGGACTGAGATTCCTAAGATCTGCATCTGCAAATTGGTTCTCTGATCTGTCCTCTCTTTTGACCTTATAGATGTTGTAAGAGAGTTTAGGCCAGGTTCTGGCTCTAGAGAACTTACAATATAGGACTTTGATGATCTTGGATGTTGAGAAGGCTTCGTATTTAGGCTTGGGTTTTGTTCTGGTGAAGAGGTTTTTGAGGTCAGCACGGAAGTCAGGGTCTTGAATGGTTGGTTCTGATTGATCCATTATGCCCATTCTGCTGTATAAGTACCTGTATGCCACTTCTTCCATTTGTGGTGGTGGTGGTTGAGGTAAGGTTCTTCGCAGAGTATCTAATTGATTCTTGACTTCTGCCACTCGATCATCTGAAGGTTTTATATTTGGATCCAGAACAGGAATATTTGACAGAGGTTTAGTGCCGAAAGCCCAGTCTTCTTCTTCAGGCTTTGGTGTCTTATACGCATCGAAAGAGCTCTTCATCAGTTTTTCTGTTGAAGTTTGATGCTTGGGCTTTTTCTTCTGCGGTTCTTCTGTTATAATCCCCTTTCCCTTGTCTTTTGCCTTCAGCTGTTCTTCTTGTTGAGATGGGGTTGCCTCTGTAGGATTTGACTCTTGAGTCTTAGAGGGCTTTGTTGTTGATGTTTCTGTTGGTTTGGGGATTGCCTCTGTTGGTTCTGACACTTGAGTTTCAGAGGGCTTGATTGGTGATTTGGGTTTGGGTTCTGTTGGAGAGGTTTCAGGTGTTTTGCTCAGATATTTTCTTTTGTGAGCAATGGTTTTGGTTTTTGGGTTGGTTTTAGGTGTTGGGGAAGGTAGTTCGTCTTCGGAGGATGTCAGAAGGTGGACTTCTTCTTGGATTTGGACATCTTTTCCAAATACAGAAGGAGTTTCCACAGAGGTGGGTGTTACCTCTGTGGTCTTCTGGTTTTGAACATGGGTTGTTTCTGGTATTTGGGTTTCTTCAGGAATGCATTCCACAGAGATGGTTGTTGTCTCTGTGGTTTGGTTTCTGCTTTGGGTTTCAGGTGTTTGGGTTTTAGCATGGGTTTCTTCAGAGATTATTTCCATAGAGGTGGGTGTTGCCTCTGTGGACGGTTGTGTTCTTTGTTGGGTTTGAGATGGGGGTGCTTGGTTGATGGGTTCTGCGACTATTGGTGGAGCTGGTAGACCTCTGCTCGCATCTTCTTCCCTTTGTTTCTCCCCTCGATTCTCCCCCTCAGGATGATCTGATGGACCATGATGGTCATCATCAGAGTCATCATGATGTTTATCTGTCGTACCCTCTGCCCTGCAAGATGTATCTGGTTTCTTTGGTGGAACAGCCCCTGCAGCAATCATCTTTGTGCATAAGTCATCATAAAGGCCAAGCAGTGTTTCAACCTCTGCTTGTGTGTTGAAGCGCATTCTGCCGACGCTTGCTTGAAACTCTCTGACATAGTTTGCGTTGGCAGTGGTGAAAGCTTTGATGAATTCGGTCATCTGATCAAGTATACCTTGGCCGAGTTCTGTCACTTGAGCTATTGTCATGTAGTCATAAGGCTTCATGGCTTGAATATTTATTGTTGTATGCTCTTGAACTTCTTCTAAGGCCTTCTTTAGGTCTTCAGGTGTAAGACCCTTAGATTTTGAGGATTTCTCCTTTAGTTGCAGAAGAAAGTGCTTGACAGAGTCTTTGAAGGCAGTGGTGGTGGCTTTTCCGAATTCAGCTGCTGCAGAGGTTGCAGTGGTAGTAGCAGTGTGTGTTGCAGAGGACTTCATCTAGGTTAAGGCGTTTTGCACCTCTGTGGACAAGGTGCCCATTTTGGTGTTCAGATCAAGGATTGCCCTGGATGTAGTATCTGCAAAAGATTTGAAAGAGCTTTGCAACTCTTTCATTGTTTGGTTCACAGAGGTGACAAGGGTTTGGAACTCATCCCTTGATACTTGTGAACTAGTTATAACCTCTGGGGGAACACATTCGTCGCCAGAGTGAGTCTCTGTTCCTGAGACACCTTCTTTCGCCCTTGTTTTGATGTTGGGGGCGAAAGGATTTCCTTCTGATCCTCGAGCAGAAGCATCTAGTGCTTCAGACTCTACAGAAGTTCTGAGAAAGACATTGTCTAGATCCACTCCAGAGGTGGGTACTAGATTATCCTTCTGTTGACTCGGAGACTTGTCTAGAGTCTCTCCGTCTTTGTGCACTCTTATCTCCTCTGATGAGATGTTTGTACCTAGTTGTGTGCGCGTGGCAGAGGAAACAAATTCCTCTGCAAGGATTTCTGTTGTGATCCGGGGCAATAGATCACTTACTACGGAGGAATCCTTTAGAGAGGATTCCCCTGGAATGGTTTCCTTGGTTGTTAATGGTACAGAGGATGAAAGAATTTCCTCTATCCGGATGGTTTGGGTTGGGGTCGAGCCGTGCTGCTCTATTTCAATATTGCCCTCTGCCACTAGACTGGCGGCAATAGAAGTGTGGGTTGAACTGGGAGTTGGTTTTTGTTGTGTGCCTCTATTAATCCAGGCATCTTTTCTTGCTTCTGCTTATGTGAAGCATCCAACCACTTGTTCTCCATCTATGGTCTCAACCTCTGTTTCTACCATATGGGTTGAGACTTCTACCCTAGTCTCTCCTTCTTCTGCTACCTCTTCTTCCCTTGGACCTAGGGAGTCGTACATAGGATGAGATCCAAATAATTGTTGTACGTGGGGGTGCATAACCTGTGTACCGTCAGAGGTAGAAATTACTTGCTCTGGGCTTCTTCTGTGAACATCAAGGCCAGGTTGAAGGAAAGGACTCTGCAGAACCTCTGGGGTCTCAGCCAGATTATCCCTTGGAGTTAGATCATCATCATCAAGATCAGAATCAACTCCAGAGATTGTGAAGTCTGGATCTTCTGTGGCTTCTTCTGTTTCATGTGACAGAGCTTCTGTAGTCTATCCTGCAGTGTCAAGGGTGTTGGCAAATTCAAGACGTTGGAGGAAGTCTGAGAAATTCCCATGATGTGCATAGTTGAGAGGATCGGGGGATTGCATAGGTGATTTTTGGGTTTGTTCTTCTGTGACTTCCTCTATCACCTGTTCCTCTACTTCTTCTGCTACTCCTTCCTCTGCAATTGTTTGCATAGGAGACAGATGTTTCCCAGTTTTCTTCTTGCTCTTTCTCATTTGGGGTTTAGGTGCCCCATCCTCTGAGGCATTGGATTTTCTTATCTTTTTGTGCTTTGGAGTAGAGGGAGGTGCACATGATCCAACCTCTGTTGCATGAGGTGGAGATTGTTGAGCTTCTGCAGAGGTGCCTTCTGATGCTTTCCTTCTGTGCTCTTTCTTCTTCTTTGGAGAGGTGGCAGAGGATTTTCTCTTCTTAGCAGGGGAGATAATTTCTTCCCTCTGAGCGTGAAAGTTGGCTTGTACAAGCTCATATTTGGCCAAAGCTGCAGCCCATTGCTCATCTGTCATTTTTTCTACAACCCTAGATCCTAATGGGGCTCCTAGAAGCGGGGGTGTCATAGGACTCGGTTCTTGAGTCCTATGATTGCGTATGTATTCGAACATAAGGGTTTCGTCGGTAGCATAGTCCAGAAGTAGTTTTGGCAGAGGTCTGCAGAATGGGTATTCAACTTCGTGCTCTGTTGGGGTGTTTTTGTTCAAGGGATATAGTCTGGCCGTCGGTCCATCCATTGGCCATTTTTGTAGACGTAGCAGAGGCTCTAGTAGGACACCCAGGATTCGCTGATATTGCAGAGGAGGTAGAGCTTCTTTCGATCTTCCCTTGGCCTTTTGAGAAGAGGTTTTTCTGTCAATGGTATTGACCATTTCCTACATCATGATGGTGGAGTAGTCCAGAGGTAGATCATAATATACCCCGTACATTATGGTCAAGATCTGGTGAGAGGTTTGGTAAGGACTGCCCACTTTCCCTGTTAGGAATCTGTTAAGAATTGAAAAGAGTGTATTCCACAGAGGGGGAAGACGATTTCTTCTGAAACTGTTCCTTTTCGTTAGGGTTGTGTTATACCCCAACATTTCAACAAAACGACAGAGCTCTTCGTCTGTTGGTTCCTCTGCATATGCCTTTATCCTAAGTAGACCTCTGGTGGGTAGACTGAACTCCAATGAGAACATTGTTCTGTTGAATTTTAGTTCAAGATGCTCGGATTTGTCGGGTTTTGAGATGTAGTCTTTGATTTGTCTATCTTCAGAATCAAATTTGCTGCTTTGCCAGAATTGATTCAGGTATCTCGCTGGGATTTTGTTGACTGTTTTGGATAAAAGGGGGTAAAGGTAGTGGTTTTCTAGAATGTTAAGAAGGATGGCATGTTCTTTCCCAGATGCGGTTTTTGAGGGTACCAGATAGTAGTTATTGGGTTTGAGAGGAAGAACACTTTCAAAGTGTTCATTTGCGATGAAGTTTTTCTCGTGGGTAGTTGGAGAGAAATTAGCTTCATCGACGGAGTTATCTTTTTCAAGGTCTGCGGCTATATTTGGATTTTGGGAATGCTCAGATTGAGCAGGTGAGTTTTCTTGAACAAGGGAGTCTTCAGGAATGTTGGAGGATGATGCCATTGTTGTTTATCTTGAAGAAAAGAATGAAAGATAGGTAGGTTGCAGGTTTTGCAAGGTTCGTCGGAGAAGAAGATGAGAGTTCGTAAAGGTTTTATGAGGAGTGGTAACTTGGGTTTTATAGTGAATGGTAACGGTTAGAATTCTGAAGAGGTAAATATATGGAAGTGAATAAAATTTGGAATCCGTACTTGAGTGTGAACGGCGAGTTCAACTTTCCAGGAGAACGTGTGTCGTGTACGTCCAATGAAAATGTGACACGTCAGCAGTGTCAGAGCACGACTTGACGTCGTGCGCGACCCATTAATGCTTGGCGCGTGTGTTTCTTTTCGTCCACATAATTTTCACTCGCAGTAAAAGAGCCGTTACTGTTGCAAAATTTACCCAAGTTTGAAAATGACAGAAGCTCTGTAGAGATAGAGCTCTGTAGTTTGAAAACTCTCTTTGTATCCTCTGTTGCTTGCACCTTTACCAAAAACGTTTGAAAAGCATTGGAGGGGATCGATAGATTTATAGAGTAGAAATTTATTTCACAGAGGTTATGAAGCTCTGTCAGAGCCAACAGAAGCTCTATGAGAGGAAATTTCTCATAACTAAAAATCTATTAAACTTTTTGATCATCCAAAGTTTTTACTGTTTTATAAACTGTTTTTAGGACATATTTCAAGATTTTTGTCCTATAAACTGTTCTGGAAAAGTTTTTGTGCTTGATGCTCCTTTTTGAGTGTCTAGATTGGTTGACAGAGACTTTTTGATGGAATGAGCTCTTTGTCCCAAAAGACCTTCTACTGTAATCTTTTGTTCAAGTAAATCCTTACAGAGAACATTTGAGTTTGATCGGTAGAGTTCTTGTATGAGATTTGTAGTTTTATAGAGGATTCTGCATACAGAGGCTCTGTTAAGCTCAGTAGAAGCTCTATTACACTAAAAATCTCATAACAGAAGTCTCGTTAATCATTTTGATCAAAACTTGTTTGGTATATCTTAAACAATGTTTCTATGACATATTTAGAAATTTTTGTCCTAGAAAACTGTTTTCAAAATGAATTTGTTTCGAGATACTTATCTTTTGGCTCTTTCTTTCTCGTCATTTTACCTGATTTTTGTGAATTATGAGTGATCACTTCTCTTCTTTGGCTCCCCCTTGAATGATCAACTTCTGTAGATCATTTCAAGGTCTCCTTCTGCTCCGCCTTGATCTATGCTTGGGTCAAAATTTGATAAGTAATGCTTAAGGCATAGATCAAGTTTCTCAGAGATTCTATAAAGATTGTCAGAGGTTCTGAGCAATCCTACAGAAGCTTTGTTGAGTATTGAACACTTGGTGATTTAGAATTTACATACAGAAATAAAATAAAATAAATAAAACAATAGAAATATGTATATATATATATATATATATATATATATTTACAGAAGATTTCGGTTATACTTACAGAGGTTTTAACTCATGTTTATCATTCCCAACTTACCCACCAAGAAAAGAAATATTTTCTCATCTAGTGCCTTGGTGAATAAGTCTGCAAGCTGGTACTCTGTAGACACGAAGTGCATTTCGATTGTCCCATATTAAACATGGTGTTTCAGAAAGTGGTAACGGATATCGATATGCTTTGTTTTTTAGTTCTGTACTGGATTGGCAGAGATGGCTATGGCGCTCTTTGAGTCACAGAATATGGGAATCTTGAATATGATGTGGCCATAGTCCTTAAGCTGAGTTTTCATCCACAGAACCTGGGAGCAACAACTAGCAGCAGCAACGTATTCGGCTTCTGCTGTAGATGTGGATACGCAGTTCTGCTTCTTAGAGGTCCAGCTGACTAGTTTACCACCTAGGAATTAACAACTCCCAGAGGTACTCTGTCGAGCTTGCATCCTCCATAATCTGAATATGTATAAGCTTTAAGACCAAAACCAGAGTTCTTCGGATACTAGAGGCCAAAATTTTTGGTCCCTTTCAGGTATCTGAAGATTCTCTTTACAGCATTATAATGGGATTCCTTTGGGTTAGCTTGATATCTTGCACAGAGACATGTGGCATGCATTATGTCAGGTCTACTTGCAGTTAAGTATAACAGAGACCCAATCATTCCTCTGTAGAGCGTGCACTCTATAGGTATGCCATTTGGATCTGAGTCTAACTTATTTCCTGTGGCCATTGGAGTTCTAATTACAGTGGCATCAGAGAGACTGTACTTCGAAAGTATGTTACAGACATATTTAGCTTGATTTATGAAAATTCCCTCTGATGATTGTTTTACTTGAAGTCCGAGGAAGAAAGTTAATTCTCCCATCATACTCATTTCAAACTCACTCTGCATGAGTTTTTCAAACTTTTTGCACTCTTCTGTATTTGTAGACCCAAAGATTATGTCGTCCACATATATTTGTACAAGCATAATTTCATCACTTTTTCGTTTATAAAACAAAGTTGTATCCGTCGTACCTCTGTCGTAACCATTATCGAGAAGAAAAGTGGAAAGTCTTTCGTACCATGCTCTTGGAGCCTGTTTCAGTCCATACAGAGCTTTGTCAAGGTAGTACACGTATTTTGGGTACTTAGAGCTTTCAAACCCTGGTGGTTGTTGGACATATACTTCTTCATGGATTTCGCCGTTTAGAAAAGCAGATTTTACGTCCATTTGGAATACTTTAAAACCTTTGTGGGCTGCGAAGGCTAAGAAGATTCTTATGGCTTCGAGTCGTGCAACAGGGGCAAAATTTTCATCGTAATCTATGCCTTCTTCTTGGCGATATCCCTTGGCCACCAATCTTTCTTTGTTTCTTATGACCACTCCTTCTTCATCCTTCTTATTTCTGAAGACCCATTTAGTTCCTATGGCTTGTTTTCCTCGTGGCAGAGGAACTAAAGTCCAGACTTTGTTTCGTTCAAACTGTAGAAGCTCTTCTTGCATAGCATCTACCCAGTTTGGGTCGTCAAGGGCTTCAGAGATCCTTTTTGGCTCGATCACACTAATAAAGTTTGTAAAGAAACAAAAGTTAGCAGTGGCAGATCTTGTTTTTACCTTTTCAAAAGGTTCGCCAATTATAAGACTTGGAGGATGGCTCTTTGTCCACTTTGTTGTTCTTGGGAGATGGTTATCGATTTCATCAAGTTGATCTTCAGAGGTTTCTATTTGTTGTTCTGGTGTAGACTCTGTCGTAGATTTTGCTTTCGTGCTTGATCCTACAGTTTGTGGAATGATTGGAATGAGTGGCGGTGTTTGTTCCTCTTCAGAAGTATAGACTGAGTCTTCTTGTTCCTCTATTATTGGTTCCTCTGTGGTTTCTGGATTTGGTTCTTCAGTAGCTTCTGTGATTGTTTTCCTTGTTGTATCGTCTTCTGTTGGCTCTCCCTCGGTATTTGCATCTGTAGGATTAACAGAGGAAGATGAGTTGTTTAAGGGACCAGTTAGAGAGATACCTATTTCGTTCTGGCTGGCATAAGGTGATTCTCCAGAGGCTCTGACCGGTCCAGCACACGGATCAATGTCGTCATGGAACATCTCTTGAAATAGAAGATTTAAGTCTTATTCTCTTGTTTTTGAAATGCCAGAGGATTCCCCTTTTAGACCGAGTTCTGAACTGATTTGTTCAGAAGTCTTTTGGAAGGTGTCGTCAAAAGAAACATTTATGCTTTCTACGATCGTTCGTGACCGCGGAAGATAAACTTTGTAGGCTTTGGAAGTTGCAGAGTATCCTATGAACTTGCCTTCATCTTCCTTTACTTCAAATTTTCCTCTTGCATCTCTGTCATTTAAGACGAAGCACTTACACCCAAATACATGGAAGAATTTGATGTTTGGTCGTCTTTTGTTGATCAAATGATATGGTGTTTTGATGTGTCTCTTTACGATGGTTGATCAATTTTAGGTATAGCAAGCGGTTGATACTACTTCTGCCCAAAATGTCATTGGTAATCCACATGCGGTTAGCATAGTTCTGGCGGCTTCCACAAGCGTGCGATTCTTTCGTTCGACCACGCCATTCTGTTGTGGGGTGCGTGCAGCAGAGAAGTTCGGTGAAATTCCTTCTTCTGTAAGATAGGCTTCAATGACAGAGTTTTTAAATTATGTGTCATTGTCGCTTCTTAGTTTCTGAATCCTGCACTCATATAGAACATGGATTCTTTTCATTAAATTTATCAGAATGTTTGGAACATCTGATTTCTTTCTGACAAATTCAACCCATGTAAATCTTGAGTATTCGTCGATCAAAACAAGTATATATTTCTTGCCACCTAGACTCTGTGTAGCGGTTGGACCGCAGAGGTCAACATGAAGCATGTTGTTGGGAACTGAAGATTTGCTAAGTATGGATAATACTGCCAGAACAACATTACTACTTCCAGAACAAAGTTACTACTGCCAGAACAAAATTACTACTGCAAGACAAAGTTAATACTGTTGGAAGAATGTTAGTACTGCTGATGCATTAATGCTGCTGGAACAAGGTTAGTACTGCTTGTCAAGATTAATACTGCTGAAGCAAGGTTAGTACTGCTGAGTCAAGTTAATGCTGCTGGAATGAATTAATGCTGCTGGAGAATATTAGTACTGCTCATGCTGAATAAAGTTAATACTGCTGATGTGATAAGTTTGGTATGCGAAGATTTTGGAGATAAAGATGGAATGGATGAAGATATGCTTAAAGAAGATTCAGAAGATCAATTTATTTTTGATAGTTATCTTGTAACTATTTAGTATAAATAGATGTTGATAGATAGCTATTCAAATAATACGAAATACGCGATATACGAGAGTTTTTGAGAATACATTCTGTTTTAGAGAGAATTAACCTCAAGGTTTAGAACCCTATTTCTAGAGAAGTAGAAGTCGTCTTGATTGAGCCTGTTCATCAAGATTGAGGTTTGGTTGTAAGCTTGTGAGTTGAATCAGTGAATACAAACAACTGTGTGTTTTCTGATATATTGTTCTTTGATTGTGTGAATTAAAGTTCTATTCCGCAGATTCTTTAATTCTGAGTTCTAAGTAATTTTAGTTTTGTTAAGATTCGATCCTGACAAGTGGTATCAGAGCTTGTGTTTCTTAGAACTCAACAATGGACAATTCTATTGAATCAAACAGTACTCTTGTTTCTAAGGTTCCCATGCTCAGACCCAATGAGTTTGACATGTGGAAAATTAGAATCAAGCAGTATATTCTGCTTACTGATTATTCCATCTGGGATATCATAGAGAATGGTCCATGTGCTGAAGGAAGAATTGGACCAGATGGCAAAAGACCTCCTCCAAAGACTGATGCAGAGAGAAAAGTCAGACAAATAGAGATGAAGGCCTTAAGCACTCTGCTTTTAGCTATCCCCAATGAATATCAGCATCAATTTCATCACTGCACTGATGCTCAGACTCTGTGGAATGCATTGGAAAAGAGATTCACTGGCACTAAAAGCACCAAGAGGAATCAGAAGGCAATTCTCAAGCAGCAGTATGAAAACTTTACTTCTACTAAGAATGAGTCTATGACTCAAACTTTTGATAGATTTAATAAGCTGATTGGAGAATTGGCTATAGTGGGAGTCAAGATGGAGGCTGATGATGTTAACATAAAGTTCTTAAGATCATTAGGTGAAGAGTGGACAATGTATACTGTGTCCTTCAGACAGAATGACCAATTGGAAGATAAAGAGCTTGATGATCTTTACAATGATCTTAGAGTCTTTGAAGCAGAGGTTGAAGCCAAAAAGAAGCCCTCTGGATATGTACATAATGCTGCACTCCTTTCAGCATCACCTGATTCTACTGCTAACCCTGAATCAGTTAGTGCTGCTGGAGGAGTCAATCAGGAAAAGACCAATGATTCAGTACTAGAAGCCTTTTTTTCTAGTCATGTTAATTCCTCATTGATTAATGATGACTTAGAACAGATTAATGCTGATGATCTTGAAGAGATGGATATCAAGTGGCAGATGGCTATGCTGTCTATGAGGGTGAAGAAATTCATAAAGAGGACAGGGAGAAACAACTTTTCCCAAAGAAGAGAAGATGGTGCTGGATTTGACAAGTCCAAAGTTGAATGCTACAAGTGTCACAAGATGGGACACTTTTCCAGGGAATGCAGAGGTGTAACATCTCACAACAACCATCAACAAACTCAGGCTGGAAGTTCCAATCAAAACAGAAACTCTATTCAAGCTCTTGTCTCTCAACAAGGAATGGGATTTGATTGGAGTGATCAAGCTGAAGAGGCCATCCAAAATCAAGCACTTATGGCTGAAGTTTCAGATCTTCCCATTGAGGTAAAATCTAATCTCTGTACTCAAGCTTGTATAGACACTGTTAAAAGGTATAGAGATCACAATCAGGGAATGTGTGATGACCTTAAGAGATTAGAAAAGGACAGAAAAGACTATGTAGTAATTGTTGAGAAGTTTGAAGAACAGATTAGGGCTTTTCAAGCCAATGAACTTCAACACTCCTATGATACAAACTACTGGAAATGGGAAAAGGATGGTCTAGAGTTCCAGCTTAGAGAATCCAGGGAAGAGTGTGAGAAACTAAAAGGAGAGCTTGAGAAAGTTAAACTTGATGTAGAAAAGTTTAATTGTGCCTCTAAAGTCATGGACAACATAATCAACTCTCAAATCCATAGTAAGTTGAAACCAGGCATAGGGTACAATGCCACACCCCCACCCTACAACAACAACTACATCCCTCCTAAGTCAGACCTATTAGAAACCAAGGATAGGAAGGACTTACCTGAAGGAGCCACTGAAGTAGATCCATTAGATAAAGTAGTTGTTGAGGATAAGACTGAAAAAGAAGGATCTGATGAGAAATGTGTAAGTCCATGTGTTAAGAACAATGAGATGAAAAGGACTGGAAAGGGAAAGGGAGTTCATTATACACAGACCACTGTTGTGAACTCTAATACTTGTGAACATTGTTCTTGCAAGAAACATCAAGAGAATAAGCCCCAAAAACATGATAAAAAGAGGGGAAATCAAAGAAATTGGAATAACCAGTGGGCACAAAAGCAAGGAGTTGATCTGCAAAGGATTAACAGACCAAAACCTTGTTTTATTTGTGGAAAATTGAATCATCTTGCCAAACACTTTTATTTCAATCCTATTAACCAAAAGAAAAGTTTTCAAAGAAGTTTTCAAAAATCTTCTGGTTATAGGAAGCCTGCAAGGAATAATGTGGCTAAGAAACAAGCTGAAACCAAAAGCCACAAGAGAAAACAGACTGAAAAGGAATGTGTCAATATATGGGTCCCCAAAAGCACTAATGTTAGTACTGCTACCTCAGATAGTACTGCTGACAAGGATAGTGCTGCTAGAAGCAATACTAAAGACAATACTGCTGCTAGCAGTGCTAGCACTGCTAACACTGTTAGTACTTCTTTTAAAGACAATACTGCTGCTAGCAGTGTTAGTGCTGCTAACACTGTTAGTACTGCTTTTAAAGAGAATACTACTGCTAGCAGTGTTAGTGCTGCTAACACTGTTAGTACTTCTTTTCAAGAGAATGCTGTTGCTAGCAGTGTTAGTGCTGCTAACACTGTTAGTACTTCTTCCAAGGTTAATACTGCTTCTAGTTTTTGTGTTGCTAGACCAATCATATTGACAAAGTACTCCAGTTCTGCAGTACCTAAGTTTGAAAATCTCATCAAAACCCAGTGCAAGTACTTTGATGAGCAAGGGAGACCCAAGACCACTTCGGCTTGGGTTCCCAATAAAAACTAACTGATTTATCTGATGTGCAGGGCAACCAACAGCTCAAGGGGAAGAGCATCTGGCATGTTGATAGTGGTTGTTCCAGGCACATGACAGGTAACATGGCCTGCCTCAAGAATTTCAAAAGAATTGATGGAGGACATGTTGCTTTTGGAAATAATCCTGCAGGAGGTAAGATAAGTGGTAAAGGTGATGTGTCAAAAGGTAAGATGACATTTGAGGATGTTTACTATGTTGAGCAATTGAGATACAACCTGTTAAGTGTATCACAGGTCTGTGACAAGAAACATAGTATATTATTTACTGATTCTGAATGCATTATTCTTGCTCTTGGATTCAAAGTAGTTGATGAAAACATGATACTATTGAGAACTCCTAGAAAGGATAATGTGTATTGTTTAGATTTAGAAAGTGTTTCATCTGATTCATCTCTAAATTGTTTGGTTTCAAAAGCTTCAATAGATGAATCTTCACTTTGGCATAGAAGGATGTGTCACATGAATTTTAAAACAATGAATAAACTTGTTAAAAATAATCTTGTTAGGGGTTTACCATCAAAAGTCTATTCATGTGATGATCATTGTGTTGCATGTCTCAAAGGCAAACAACACAAAACTTCTCATAAGTCCAAAGAGATAAACACTATCTCAAATCCTCTTCAGTTGTTGCATATGGATCTGTTTGGCCCTACAAATGTCATGAGCATTGGCAAGAAGTCATACTGTTTAGTTATTGTTGATGATTACTCTAGATTTACTTGGGTATATTTTCTGAGAACTAAAGATGAGACAAGTGGACTGATCAAATCTTTTATTCTTAGAATTGAAAACCAATCAAATCAAAAAGTGAAAGTCATTAGATCAGATAATGGGACTGAATTTAAAAACTTTGATCTAAACACCTTTTGTGAGGAAAAAGGAATTGAGAGACAATACAGTGCTCCTAGGACTCCACAACAGAATGGTGTTGCTGAGAGAAGGAATAGGACACTGATTGAGGCTGCTAGATCTCTGTTAGCTGATTCAAAATTACCCACTACTTTTTGGGCAGAAGCAGTTAATACTGCGTGTTATGTTCAAAACAGAGTCTTGGTCATAAAGCCTAAAAAACAAGACACCTTATGAGCTTTTTCTGAAAAAGAAACCATTTATTGGATTTTTCAAACCATTTGGGTGTCCTTGTACAATTCTCAATACCAAATCTCACTTAGGTAAGTTTGATAGCAAAGCAGATGATGGCTTTCTTGTTGGTTACTCATCTCAGAGTAAGGCTTACAGAATGTTTAATACCTCTTCTAGAATAATTGAAGAAAGTGACAATGTAAAATGCAACGAGCACACACCAAATCCTGTTGGTTCAGGTCCTGATTGGCTATTTGACATTGATTCACTCACTAATTCTTTGGGTTTCAGTAGTGATGTGAATGCAGGACAAAGGGATGCACCACCATCAGATAACAGTATTCAGTCTGTGATATTTCCACTCCCTACCATTGATCCTGTTGACTTCTGTGAACCAGAAAAGGAAGCTGAACCCATTCAGAATGAAGAAGAGAGAAGAATAGAGGAAAATCAGACTTCAAGAGAGGCTGAAGTACTTGAAGAAGCTGAAGAAAATCCTGACTTAAATGAGTCAAATCTGGATGGGAACTTAGTTGAGGAACCTGGTCATCCATCAAGAACTCAGAAAAATCATCCTCCTGAGTTGGTTATAGGAGACATTGCTTCTCCCATGATGACTAGGAATCAAAGTAGACTTCAAGAGCTACAAGATCAGCAGAATACAGTTAATACTGTACTTACTTGCTTTCTATCCCAAATTGAGCCCAAAAAGGCTTATGATGCTATGAAAGATCCAAGTTGGATAGAAGCAATGCAAGAGGAGCTGCTACAGTTTAAATTACAGGATGTTTGGGACTTGGTGGACCTTCCAAAAGGTCATAGAGCAATTGGCACCAAGTGGATTTTCAGAAACAAGAAGGATGACAGAGGAATTGTGATCAGAAACAAAGCAAGGCTGGTTGCACAAGGGTATACTCAGGAAGAGGGCATAGACTATGAGGAAGTCTTTGCTCCAGTGGCACGGATTGAAGCAATTAGGCTATTTCTAGCCTATGCCTCATTCATGAAGTTCAAGGTCTACCAAATGGATGTAAAAAGTGCTTTTTTGTATGGAAGTATTGATGAAGAAGTATATGTCTGTCAACCCCCTGGATTTGAGAATCCATTGCACCCTGATAGAGTGTACAAGTTGAAGAAGGTACTTTATGGTTTACATCAAGCCCCAAGAGCATGGTATGACACCCTGTCTACCTATCTCTTGAAAAATGAATTTGAAAGAGTAGTCATTGACAAGACCTTGTTCATTAAGAGGAGAAAGAAAGACACACTACTTGTTCAGATCTATGTGGATGACATCATCTTTGGATCCACAAATGATCACATGTGTAAAGAGTTTGAAGAGTTAATGCACAAGAGCTTCAAGATGAGTTCCATGGGAGAACTTACTTTCTTCCTTGGGCTTCAGGTGAAACAGAGGAAAGATGGGATTTTCATAAGCCAATCCAAATATGTGAAAGACATCCTGGACAAGTATGGTTTAACAGACTCAAAGCCAGCAAGCACACCAACGGAGACACACAAACAGATCACTGCAGATCTTGAGGGGGAGGATGTGGATGTCCATCATTACAGATCTATGATTGGATCACTCATGTATCTCACAGCCTCTAGACCAGACATTATGTTTCCTGTATGTGTTTGTGCCAGATTTCAGGTTACACCTAAGCAATCACACCTTCATGCAGTCAAAAGAATTTTTAGATACCTAAGAAGGCAACCTAGATTAGGTCTTTGGTGTCCTTATGAATCTTCGTTTGACTTGCTTGCATACTCAGATAGTGACTTAGGTGGAGCTAACATGGATAGGAAGTCTACTTCAGGTGGATGTCAGTTTTTGGGTGCAAGACTTGTATCATGGCAGTGTAAGAAACAAACCACAGTGTCCTTATCTACAACAGAAGCTGAGTATATAGCTGCTGCAAGTTGCTGTTCTCAAGTGTTATGGATTCAGAATCAGATGTTGGACTATGGGGTAACATTTCTTCACACTCCAATCTTCATTGACAACAACAGTGCCATTAGCATTGTTAACAATCCTGTCAAACACTCAAAAACAAAGCACATAGAGATCAGGTATCACTTTATTAGAGACTGTAATGAAGAGAAATTGATTCAAGTTGCTAAAGTTCATACCAATGACCAGTTTGCAGATCTATTCACAAAAGCATTTGATGTGGGTAGATTCACTTTCTTGGTAGCAAGTGTGGGCTTGATCAACCTTGATTAAATTCATGATTTTTAATTTTTTATACCTGTATTTCTTTGTATATTTGGTGTTACTAACTAGTTTTCTCAGAACCTCAGTATGACTCAGATTGACAAGTACTGCAAAGTGTAAGTATAGTTACTACTGCCAGTGCAGAATTACTACTGCTAGTACATATTTTCTACTGCTAATGTGTAGTTAATACTGCTTTGTAGTTAATACTGCTTAGTAGTTAATACTGCTTAGTAGTTAATACTGCTTTGTAGTTAATACTGCTTAGTAGTTAATACTGCTTTGTAGTTAATACTGCTTTGTAGTTAATACTGCTTAGTAGTTAATACTGCATGTGTAGTTAATACTGCTTTGTAGTTAATACTGCTTAGTAGTTAATACTGCTTTGTAGTTAATACTGCTTAGTAGTTAATACTGCTTGTGTAGTTAATACTGCTGTGTAGTTAATACTGCCTTGTAGTTAATCCTGCGCAGTCGTTAATACTGCTAAGTCGTTAATACTGCTTCTAAAGAAAATCAGGGCTAGTACTGCTATAAATACTCTTTCAGCCCGCCAAAGTTCATAACGTCTCTTTGCATTCAATTTCTCTCTCTCGTTCTAACCTTTTCTCCCTAGAATCTATGTGTTCTCTATCCAAATCCTCAGGAAGAATGACGACAATGGAGTTTGTCGATGAGCACAATGAGATTGCGATGCTTCAGAAGCCAAAGCAGGCTGCAGGATTTCATGATATGGTGGATTTTCTCAAGTCCACACACATCTCTCATGCCCTAACAGTGTGCCCAACCATATATATTGAGCATCAAAAGCAATTTTGGGAGAATGCCACTGTTATATTCGAAGATGGGCAGAAAATCATTCGAACAAGGGTTTGTGACAAACCCTTGAAGGTCACAGAGGAGGTTATTCGCATCACTCTTCACATAGATGATGCCTGAGGTATAACCTATCTCTCTAATGATGTACTTTTCTCGACCTTACCAAGAATGGGGTATGAAGGTCCCATTGGAATTTTTAAATTCTACAAGTCAAAGTTTTTCACCCAATGGCGATTTTTTGTTCATACTCTTATGCACTGTATTTCAAAGAAAACAACTGGATGGAGTGAGTTTAGCAGTACCATTGCTTATGCCTTGGTCTGCTTAGCCACTGCCAGAAAGTTCAATTTTTCAGCAATGATTTTTAATGATCTTGTGGCAAACCTAGAATCCAAAAAGCACTTTTACATGTATCCCAAGTTTTTCCAAGAAGTAATTAACCATGAATTGACGGATTTACCTCAGTCCGCTGAGGTATATGTGCCAAAACCCCCTAAAGGGAAGGTTTTCTCAAATATGAGAAGAATTCCTAGGGACTCGGAAAGAGTTGACACACCATTGTTCTCTACAATGATGGTTGTGTCCCACACCACTGAAGGTATGGCATCAGGGTCAAGGACCCCATTAGACACACCCACTGATGGCCAATCCCCACCTTCCATCACCAAAGAAATCCCACAGTCCATTCTTTTAAGACCCACTCCAAAAATCACCAAGAAGTTTGAAAGAAGAAAGGTACACAAGGTTCCTTCCCTTGATGTATCTCCTAATATCCCAAAGCCTACAAGCCCTCTATTGGAGCATTCTCCAATAGAGAATATCAAAAGGGTAACCACATGGGTGTCTCCCAACCCCAAGAAGGTGCTCTCTAAGGAGAAGGATGAGCATGTGGGCTGCAAGGCTGCCACTACTTCTGCTAGCAAAGAGAAGGACAGTGGTAACATCACTAAGACCTTCCCCACGGCAACTCAGAATGTGAAAACATTCAGAGGACCCAGGCGCCAAGAAACCATGGGAGTAGGTTGTACTTTTGCTAGGCAAGAGACACCTACTAAAACTTCCTATGATCCTGCAAGGGAGGTAAACACTTCTAAACCAGGTGAGGATAGATATACTTATGAGGATTTGATGGAAACCATTGCCAACATCAACATTGATGTCATGGATCAGCAGAAGGAGATTGATGAGCTTAAGAAGGTGGTTCTTTATCAACACACCAAGATAGAGAAGAATAAGAAGATGATCACCAAACTGCTGCAAAGAAGGAAGAAAGCTCAGTATGTTCTGAAAAGGAGAAGCTCAACCACTGATGCTTCCAAAAAGGGGGAGTTAGAAACTGAACTAAACATGGAGGATGCAAAGGTTGATGGGGAGAATGAGCATAAGGTTGAGGGGGAGGCTGCAATATCTGAGATTGAAGCAGCAGTAACTGAAATTATGAAGAGTCTTGTTGATGCAGCAGTATCTGAAAGTGAGAAGGAAACAATATCTGTATCTACAGTAACCAAATCTGAGATTGAAGCAGAGGTATTTGAGTTTGTGAAGAATAGTGTTGAAGCAGCAGTATCAAAGATTATAAAAGAAGCAGTAACAGCTAGAGCAGCAGAAATGGTTAATGCTGCTAGTCAAAAAGTAGCAGAAACCATTCAAGCAGATGAAATGGTTAATGTTGCTGAAAAACATAAGGCAGCAGAAACCATCCCTGAAGCAGCAGAAACAAAGGAAACAGCAGAAACGATCCCTGAAGCAGCAGAAACAAAGGAAACAGCAGAAACGATCCCTGAAATAGCAGAAACAAAGGAAACAACTGAAACCATTCCTGAAGCTGTTAAATCACTCAAAAGAACCAAGATGGTGTCAAACAAAAGACCTAGAACAAAGTCTATAGCTTCAAAGAAGAAAGTTGTAAAGAAGCCTAGGGTGGAACCCATTGTAGAAGAAGCTAAGGAGGAAGTTGTGAAAGAGAAAGCTGATCAAAAAGTTGCTGAAGAAGAAGTGGCAACTCCATCAGGTCAACCAAGCAATGTACAATCACCAACAAATGCTCAATGTGATATGTATATTACTGTGGTTGATACTAGTCCAATCAAAGTTAAACCATTAGCTTCTATGGCTCCTGAGATCATCTTCTGGGATACTTTGAAAGATCAGAGAAAGGAGTACATTAGAGTAAAAAAAGCAGATGGGAAGTTTGAGGTCAGTTCTACATGGGGAAGACTTATCAGGATGTGCTCTAGATCTGACATTGAGGAGATGTTCAAGGTAGGAATGAAGCTTTATGGAAATATGCTGACTGAGAATGGAATGTCCATCACCAAAATGGTACTTGAATACTTGTGCCTAATGTTCAATACAGAAGCAGTTAAGTATTTGACAGAAAGGCAATTTCAAACTGTTACCAACTGGATGCTTATTGAAAACTGTGGTGTGTATGTCATAACACTTGACTATGCATATCATGAGTATTATTTGGTGGATAAAGTATACAAGCACAGCATGACAAGGTTGAAAGGAATGCTAAAAACTAAGTTGGTGTGTAACAAAGATTCTAAGATGGCAAGATACCTGGTAAGAAGGATCATCAATCAAAGTTTGGGATTGAATCCTGACTTGTGTGTTCAAGATTAAGTTTTGGAAGCATCATCATCTGAAGAACTTGACTTCTCTTTCTAAAAGTCAAGTTAGGGGGAGATTGTTGGGAACTGAAGATTTGCTAAGTATGGATAATACTGCCAGAACAACATTACTACTTCCAGAACAAAGTTACTACTGCCAGTAAAGGTTAGTACTGCCAGAACAAAATTACTACTGCAAGACAAAGTTAATACTGCTGGAAGAATGTTAGTACTGCTGATGCATTAATGCTGCTGGAACAAGGTTAGTACTGCTTGTCAAGATTAATACTGCTGAAGCAAGGTTAGTACTGCTGAGTCAAGTTAATGCTGCTGGAATGAATTAATGCTGCTGGAGAATATTAGTACTGCTCATGCTGAATAAAGTTAATACTGCTGATGTGATAAGTTTGGTATGCGAAGATTTTGGAGATAAAGATGGAATGGATGAAGATATGCTTAAAGAAGATTCAGAAGATCAATTTATTTTTGATAGTTATCTTGTAACTATTTAGTATAAATAGATGTTGATAGATAGCTATTCAAATAATACAAAATACGCGATATACGAGAGTTTTTGAGAATACATTCTGTTTTAGAGAGAATTAACCTCAAGGTTTAGAACCCTATTTCTAGAGAAGTAGAAGTCGTCTTGATTGAGCCTGTTCATCAAGATTGAGGATTGGTTGTAAGCTTGTGAGTTGAATCAGTGAATACAAACAGCTGTGTGTTTTCTGATATATTGTTCTTTGATTGTGTGAATTAAAGTTCTATTCCGCAGATTCTTTAATTCTGAGTTCTAAGTATTTTTAGTCTTGTTAAGATTCGATCCTGACACATGTACAGAGGCCTATTGCAGGATATATCGGTTTTGCCTTAATAGGAAGCTCTTTTGAGTTTTCCCATTTCACAGGCAGAGCACAAGTGATCTTTATTAAACTTAACATTTGGCAGACCTTTGACTAGATCAAGTTTTACAAGTTTATCAAGAGTATGAAAGTTTAAATGGCAAAACATGTTGTGCCATAACCAGGCTTCTTCGCTTTTTCATGCAACAAGGCAGATTTTGTCTTTCTTGTTCTTTGCATTGAAGTTCATGAGATATAGATCTCCTCTTCTTTTGGCTCGCAGAAGTTCAAGTCATGTGTCCTCACTTTGTAGAGAGCAAAAGGTTCTTTTGAACATTACGTCGAATCCCGTATCGCAGAGTTGACTAACACTGAGAATATTGTGTTTAAGGCCATCAACATATGCAACTTTGCATACAGTTATATTTTCCTTCTTTATGACTCCGTAGCCTTTGATGTACCCCTTTTTTTTATCTCAAAAGGTCACAGATCCACCATCGTTCTTTTCTTTGTATGTTGATAGAAGACCTCTGTCGCCAGTCATGTGCCTCGAGCATCCGGAGTCTAGATACCAGATTGGCACATACTGCTTCTGCAAGACAATTAGAGAGTTTTAGGTACCCATATCCATATGGGTCCAGTTCTGTCAGGGGTCTTTGTTTTACCTTCTGTTGAAGAAGCATTTTGTTTCTTCTTACCCTTGATTTTATCTTTTGCTTTGGGTACAACGAGAAGACAGTGTGGACTTTTGAAATGTTGGTTTATTTTAAACATAAGATCAAAGCAATGACAGTATTGAATGTGCGAAGAGATTTGCTTGAACTTTTCATTAAATACATTAAATGGGGGCACAGAGGCATTACAATTTATCCTAACATTTGACTTTCTATTACAAGAAGGTTCATGTAGGCTAGATCGTTGTTTACAAAATCCTTTGTTGAGTGCGGCCCTCTGTGTTCCCCTTCTGTGGTGAACTTCTGTAGATTTCACTGTCACAGAAGAAAAAGATTTGTTTATTTTAGTCCATTTACCCTTCTGTTGCCATGTTAGTTTTTCTTTAACAGGTTTTAAGGGTTTTAAAATCTTTGAACTCGTTGGAATTTGAGTGGATATTAACTTCTGTTTTTTGAAATTTTCAAGCTCAAGAGAGGTTTTGGCTTGTATGCACATATTCAAAAAGTCTGGTAGATAGGAATTCCAGTGATTTTATCTTTGGGAGGAATAGTTGTGTTCAGAACTTTAGAGATTTGTTTAAAAACCTCTGTGTCACTAGGTCCGATCTCTGACTTAGAGTCAGCGTCTGATTCGTCAGAGGATGAATCGTCCTCATATACAGAGGTTTAGTCACTTAGTTCTCTTTCGACAGAGGCTGGATTTTCAGAACATGTGTGATACTCACTTTCTTCCTTTTCTAAGAAACTATTTTCTAAGTTAACAGAAGTATCTGTTAAGTTTTCTTCAGAGAGATTTTGATCGCTGGAAGATGTACATAGGTTTTCTTCAGAGATATCAAGTTTTTCTTCTGTAATTTTTGGCTTGAACTCAGGTGCCTCTGCTGATAATTTCTTTTCAGAATTCATCATGCAGACAAATGCAACTTGAGTTTGAGTCTCGGGTTTACCAAACTTGAAGATTCCTATCTGATCTTGAGTTTTCATATACCTCTTAGGTTTGGATTCTCTTTTGAAAGAGATTGAAGGTGGCAAATCTGTGTTTTCAAACCACACATTTGTCATCTTCAAAGGTTTCCTCTTGTGAGGTTCCCCAGAGACTTTTTGCCTTTTACTTACAGAGAGAAGATTTGGAAATCCAGGTTTTCTTGTATCTCCTATGTGAAATAGAGAGGACAGAGACTTGTTTCTTTTGGTTCCGGTATAGGGATCTATATCACAGAAGCCAATTCCCCGTCTCCCTAGTTGTGTGTTTATTTTTTCGTACACCTTCTGAGCATCTTGAAATTTTTTAATTTGAATATCTCTTCTGAGTAAATCTTGACAGAGAACTTCTCTTTCCTTTTGAAAATAATTTTTAAGAGCTAGGATGTTCATTCTGTCGCACTCAACGTCCATTAGTTCTTTAGACTTTGTTTTCAAGGAAGAATTTAGTTCAGAAATCTTTTCTTTTAAAGGATTTAACTTTTTGTTCCAGTCCATTTCAATTTCTTCTTTTTCTTTAAAGAGTTTAGCTTTTTCTTGAGTGAGAAGTATAGCTTCTCTCTCATAGAAGGTGAGCTTTTTCTGAATATCTTCACATGTCTTTTTCATTTCAGTGTATTCAATGTTAAGTTTAATCAAGTCATCTTCTGCAGTATTAGAGTTAAAGGTAAAAGTGGATACCTCACTGTCGGAGTCGGAGCTGACTTCTGCCATGCCACAGAATAGAGCATTATTTGTTTCGCCTTCGTCAGAGGATGTGTCTGACTCCCATATTTGTTTGTTCACCATTAGTGACTTCTGAGCATAGTATTCAACTTTCTTTTTGTAGAAAGCTGCATCCCTTTGAGGGCGATTTGACTTGCTCCTGCATTCGTTGGCAAAGTGACCTGCCTTTCCACAGTTGTAGCATCCTTGGTTCTGTGTGGAGTTTCCAGCTCTGTCGCCTGACCTCTGTCGGTCACCACTTCTTTCGGTTCGGCACTCATTAGCGTAGTGGCCTGGCTTACCACATTTGTAACACTCTTGAATCTGTGGAGTGTTGCCAGCTTTTCTTCCGACCTCTGTCGGTCATTTCCTCTGTCATTTTTGTCACTTGACCTCTGTCGGTCACCACTTCTTTCGTTTGACCCTTCTCTTTCTCGATTATCTCTTTCATATCGTTCATTACCAGATTTCTTCTGGTATCCTCTGCTGAATTCCCTAGTCAAGAGAGCTAAAGATTTAGCTATCGAGGCCAGGGTCGTTTCTTCTTCTTCTGCTACTTCCTCTTCTTCTTCACTTTCCACCATCATGTTTTTATTCTTCTTCTCCTTTCTTTCCTCTATTGGTTTCTCTTTCTTTGGTTTCTCTCTAGCCTCTGTAGTCTTACCAACCAATGCAAGAGGTGAAATGATCTAGGCTTTTGGTTGTGCTACCTGAGGCTCTTGTGCTGCTAATGTTCCATAGAGGTCTGATAGGGTCCAGGAATCTAAGTCTTGATTTGTTTGCAGAGACATAGATAACTGAAGCCATTCTTCATTTAGGGATTTCAGGAACATAACGTTGTTTTCTTCAGGGGTTCTGTGGATGCCAAACTTCTTGCACTTGTTTATTAGAGAGTTGAACCTATCATACGTAGTTTGCAGAGATTCGGTTGGCAGAGCTATAAAGGCATGGTATTCATTTATATATTGAGCTATGCGGTTCTTCTGGGTCTTGACTCCTCCTTCTAGTTGTTTTTCCAGTTCTTTCCATAGATCATAAGCAGATTCACATGCATCCATGGACTGGAAAAGGTCATTTGGGATGGCCATGATCAGAATTCTCTTAGTTTTCTGAGCAACTTCGTATTTAGCCCAATCAGAATCAGACCAATTTTCTTGGGTCTTTGGTTTCGTGTGTTCTGGGATTTCAGGTGTGTCGTCTGTGCTAGGAACACGAGGTACAGTTATCATGGGAATGAAAGGAGGGTTACGTATATAATAAACTAATTCTTTGTCAGTACCCTCAAAGAAGTGAATCATTCGAATCTTCCATTGAGGGTATTCTTCTCTAAGAAGAGTGGGAGGTTTGGTTAAGGAACCAGCAGAGAGGAAGTTGTTTGTATTTGTCATTTTTAGAGAGATAAATTATCCAGAAAAAAGGGTTTTAACACCAGATTTTTCAGAGTATGAAGTGGATGCTTCGTATGAAGTTTTTAAGCTTAAAAGCTTTAAGCTGAGCACTAAAATGGTGTTTTTAACCAGAATAACAGATTCTATAAGTTTACCAAAGTTTGAATGAATCGAAAATTGGCAGAAAAACAGAAACTGTTTGAATAATATGAAGAATAGGTTAAAAATCCAAGTTTCTACCAAAGATCATAGTTGTAGAGTGGATCCCTAGATATTAAAAATCAAGGTTCGCTCTGATACCAATTGTTGGTTTCTGTTTTCTTAACAATGATCTTAACTTTCAGTTTGTTCAGATTTAGATATGGTGCGGAAGCGTATTTAAGAGCTGAAAGATAAAGGAAGGTAGAAGAACACACAATATCAAATAAACAGTATGTAAGAACAGATGAGTATCTCCAAGATTACTGTATTTGATATATATTAAGAACACCAAGAACTTCAAAGGATTAACAAGAAATCTGCAGCTAATGATGTGTGTGAGAAGTGCAAAGCTTAATGATATATGTGTATATTCGTGGTATTAAGCTTAATAGAAGAGTTCACATGAACCTTCTATTTATACTACTTCTAAAGGGGACAATAAGGACTGAAGGTACAAAGTCATTGTTCTGGAACAGTAGCTGGAAGGTACAAAACACTATTCTGGAACTGTTGTAGATACAACGTTCATTAAATGCTCCGTATTCAACTTTAGGCGTAAACCTATCAGAGTTTGACACGTGGAGTTGTCAGGTCACGCCTTTGTACGATTGATCTTTAGAACCTTCGAATGGTAGGTATTGTAAGAAGCATGTCTGTCCTTGTTAAGATCTTTTGCGTAGATCTTCTTTTTGCCACAGAAGCTCTGTCAAGTATGACAGAGGCTCTGTGGTCTTATCCGCTTAGAAGTGTCTTCTGTTGCTTCTTTTACTTTGGTCTTCTTGGTTAACTCTGCAGAGCCTCTGTCGAAGACTTCTGTCTTCTCGGTTACTTGGCTACTCGGCAGAGCCTCTGTCGAATACTTCTATACTTGGCCTATTTTTCACTACTTTCATATACTGAAAGATTGGAGCTAACACTTGTATACGTGGTCTGGAAACTCTGAATTTTCAAAACCTAGTGGTTGCTGGACGTAGACTTCCTCTTGCAGTCTCCCATTCAAAAAGGCAGATTTTACATCCATTTGATAGACCTTGAAACCTTTATGGGCAGCATAGACTAGGAAGATTCTTATAGCTTCTAGCCTAGCCACAGGTGCAAAGGTTTCGTCATAATCAATGCCTTCTTCTTGGCAGTATCCCTTTGCAACCAATCGAGCTTTGTTTTTGATGATAATACCATCCTCATCTTTCTTGTTTCTGAACACCCACTTGGTTCCAATAGCAGCTTTGTTTTCAGGAAGTGGAACCAAGGACAAAACTTTATTTCGTTCAATCTCTAGAAGCTCCTCTTGCATGGCTTCAATCCAGTTTGGGTCTTCCAGGGCTTCAGAAATCTTCTTCGGCTCAATCATACTTAGGAAATTTACAAAGAAAGCCTCATTGATTGTTGTCGATCTTGTCTTTACACCATCTTCAGCAGCACCTATAATCTGTTGATGGGGGTGATCCTTTGTCCATCTGGTCATTGGAGCATTGACAACAGGTGGAGTCTGTGCTTCTGATGGGAAAAGACGTATGTCAGCATCAGAGCTATGAGGATTGGCACAAGGGCTCTGAGGCACACAGCTCTGGAGAGTGGCTTCATTGCTCTGTGATGTACCAACATGGCTCTGAGACGGTGAGCTTTCATACAGTGATTTTCTTCCAATATGGGTTACAGGTGGTGATGATGGCTCTTGTTCAGGTTCTCTTACATCTGACTGTTGTCCCTCGTTTCTCTGAATTTGACCTGTAGACAGAGAAGTAGATGGTGAAGAATTGGAGGGACCTGTAAGAGATATACCTGTTAAGTTCTGTTCAGCAGAGTTCTGAGCTTGATTGCCTCTGGTGATATCGACAGATGAATCATCATCATCAAAGAAATCGTTGAATATCAAGTTGATATCTTCTTCTCTTGTCTTGAAAGAGCATGGCTTCTCTTTAGTCTGTATCCTCTCTGGTGATTTGCAATCAGAGGAACTTGATGATCTTTCATCAAAGGATACATTTATGCTTTCTTGAATGACTCTGGTTCTTTTGTTGTAGACCCTGTAGGCTTTAGAGGTTAAGGAGTAACCAATAAATATTCCCTCGTCAGCCTTCTTGTCAAAGTTACCCAGCTGATCTCTGTCATTCAAGATGTAGCACTTGCAGCCAAAAATATGAAAGTATTTCACATTTGGCCTTCGGTTGTTGATGAGTTCATAAGCAGTCTTTTTGAATCTCTTCACAATTACAGCTTTGTTCTGGGTAAAACAGGCTGTTGAGACTACCTCTGCCCAGAAGTTGATTGGGAGAATAGAACCAACCAACATAGTTCTGGCGGCTTCTTCTAGAGTTATGTTCTTTCTCTCCACAACGCCATTATGTTGGGGAGTTCTGGCAGCTGAGAAGTTTTGGGAGATTCCTTCCTCTGTTAGATAGGCATCAATTCTGGCATTCTTGAACTCTGTCCTATTATCACTTCTCAACTTTTGAATTTTGAGGCCTAACAGAACCTGTATCCTTTTCAAAAAACTTATCAGAATTTATGGGACATCAAATTTTACTCTGATGAACTCAACCCAAGTATATCTAGAAAATTCATCTATGAGTACAAGAATATACTTTTTACCTGACAGACTTTGCACATAAATTGGACCACAAAGATCCACATGAAGCATATGCAAAGGTATGGGGCAATTGTGATCACTCTTTATTCTGTGTGAAGTTCTTTTCATCTTACCCAGTTCAAAAGCAGAACAAAGATGGTCTTTGTCAAATTTAAGTGAAGGCAGACCTTTCACTAAGTTGAGTTTCACGAGCTTGTCAAGATTTGAAAAATTCAGATGAGCAAATCTTTTATGCCAGAGCCAGGCATCTTCCTTTTTCAAAGAGACTAAACAGAGTTTTTCTGTTGTAGAACTTTGATTAAGATTAAAAATCATTTTATACAGATTGCCTTTTCTGTCGGCTCTTAAAAGCTCTTGACCAGACTCGGAAAGTAACAAAGAACAATATTTCTTCTTAAAATTGACATCGAATCCATGATCACATAGTTGACTTATGCTGAGCAAATTATGATTTAAACCTTCAACGTAAGCAACTTTTGAAACTGAAACACCACCATTATTCAGAACACCATAACCTCTAATATGTCCCCATCCATCTCCTCCAAAGGTTACTGCACTTCCCATTTTGTCTTTGAATGAAGTCAGCAACTCCTTATTGCCTATCATGTGCCTGGAACATCCTGAATCTAAATACCAGATCTGCACATGAGGCTTCTACAAGACAGATTAGTTCTTTTTAGGTACCCATTTCATAATGGGTCCTTACTGGTTAGGCTTGGGGTGTTAGACTTACCTGATGGCTTTCTATTCTGTGATGGTGTGCCAGAGGATTTTCTTTGCATTTTCTGGTGGACATTCTTAGGATTTCTCCTATCAGATGACTGATTCAGAATACAGTGTGGACCATTCAAATGATTTTGCAACTTTAACAAAAGTTGAATGCAATTGCAGTTGATAGAACATGAAGATAATTGATGCATATTGATGTTTCTTTTCAACATCTGTGGATTATATCTCATTTGAGAATGAAAAACTTTAGGACCATATGTTTTAACTAACATTCTGTCCTGACTTGCTCTGTTGAGATTGGCATTGTTCCTTGGAACAAATTATTTTGACCAAAAGGTGTTTTTCCTTTGATTCACTGCAGAGTTGGGGATAGGTTGGTCATTGACTTTCCATTTACCCTTTTGTTCTAGAGTAAATCTGATTGGTTTATATGCAAAGGGAATAGAGGTGTGGTTCACAGGAATACTCTTAGCTTTTTCTCTTCTCTTCTCTTCTATCTCATCAGAAGAAAGAATTTTGATACCCTTGTTTTTGAAATCAGGACCTGGTATAAATATGGATTGATTCTTAAAAAATATGACAATTTTCAGAACTCCAGACCCAACGAGTACCTGCTTGGGTTTGTGCAAGATGTTCTCTTGAGCACAGAAAATATGCTCATCCACCTCGGAATCAGAGTCACTGTCAAAGACTAGAAAGTCTCTGGTGGCTCTGGCAGAGGTGCGAGACTCTTTGGGTATCTCAGATATATTTGCTCTGGTGGAGTTGAAGTTTCTCAACTTTGGTTTCAAAGCATCAGATGCGACATTCTCCTCAAGAACTCTTCAAAAGATGTTGTTGGATCACAGATACAACAAGTAACAATAATAATAGCAATATATTGAATGATTGAGAGTTTACAAGATACGATTGAAGAACACTCTCTTACAAAATGAAGCTCTCTCTCTTTATACATATGAAACTTGAAATTAGAGGCTGGGATATTTTAGAGGCTTAACCTAAAATCTAACAAAGATACACATTAAGTACTAAGGTTTTATGGCCTAAGCCCATTAGCAACTAAAGCCCACATATTTAATTTGGGCTTTTACAATTTAACCAAGTAATCTTGAATACAATATAAAATAAAAGCTAACAATCTCCCCCTTTGTATTCAAGATTAAAAATAGCCCGATCTTCCACAAGGTCAGTTGCTTCAATTCCTTCTTTGACTCCCCCTTGATCGTTGCATACTCCTCGTTGATCTTTGTGTACTCCCCCTTGACTGTTGCAATACTTTTCTGGTCTCAGTTATCTCTCAAACGATCAGAGAACGATTTGATGTGCGAAAGCTTGTATAACCAGTTTGAGTAGTAACTGATAGTAGATAAACAGCTAGGAGATGAAGAGTAGCAATTACATTCTGCTCATGAGAATCTGTATTAAAGAATAAGTAACCAGGGGTAATCATCTAACATAGAAGAACAATAGCAACTATTATCACAACAATTTATAAAAAATTGTGTGGCCTATGCTCAGAGTTGGCAATGATGAAGCTCTGACAGGACTTCCAGTTATCATTGAAGTAAATTAAAAAATAAACTTCTCAAACTGTTCTTGGCAATATCACATAGATAAGCATGTGGAATCACAAAGATTCGTGATATTGTGTGGAAGAAAATAGAATATTATCTATTAAGATCAAAAGTGTGTAAATTGTTTGGACATAACAGGTTTCCACAGACTCAATGTGCATGAGTGAAGTGTGAAGGTGGGGCAACTTTCCTTCTTTTCAATATCCAACCTTCCAAAGAAAGATCAGATAGCATATGTGCTGCTTCCCCGTGGAAAAGTGAAGTATTTCCCTGTTGAGAAGGAAATAAGTAGCTAGTGGGGTTAATTCAAGAGTTGGCAAAAAAAAAAACATATATGCTATCTGATCTTTATTTGGAAGGTTGGATATTGAAAAGAAGGAAATTTGCCTCACCTTCACACTTCACTCATGCACATTGAGTCTATGGATACTTGTTATGTCCAAACAGCTTACACACTTTTGAGCCAAATAGATAATATTCTATTTTTCTTCCACACAATATCACGAATCTTTGTGATTCCACATGCTTATCTATGTGATATTGCCAAGAACAGTTTGAGAAGTTTATTTTTTAATTTACTTCAATGATAACTGGAAGTCCTGTCAGAGCTTCATCATTGCCAACTCTGAGCATAGGCCACACAATTTTTTTTAAATTGTTGTGATAATAGTTACTATTGTGCTTCTATGTTAGAGGATTACCCCTGGTTACTTATTCTTTAATGCAGATTCTCATGAGCAGAATGTATTTGCTACTCTTCATCTCGTAGCTGTTTATCTACTATCGGTTACTACTCAAACTGGTTATACAACCTTCCGCACATCAAATCGTTCTCTGGTCGTTTGAGAGATAACTGAGACCAGAAAAGTAATGCAACAGTCAAGGGGGAGTACGCAAAGATCAAGGGGAGTACGCAAAGATCAAGGGGAGTACGCAAAGATCAAGGAGGAGTATGCAACGATCAAGGGGGAGTCAAAGAAGGAATTGAAGCAACTGACCTTGTGGAAGATCGGGTTATTTTTAATCTTGAATACAAAGGGGGAGATTGTTAGCTTTTATTTTATATTGTATTCAAGATTACTTAGTTAAATTGTAAAAGCCCAAATTAAATATGTGGGCTTTAGTTGCTAATGGGCTTAGGCCATAAAACCTTAGTACTTAATGTGTATCTTTGTTAGATTTTAGGTTAAGCCTCTAAAATCTCCCAGCCTCTAATTTCAAGTTTCATACGTATAAAGAGAGAGAGCTTCATTTTGTAAGAGAGTGTTCTTCAATCTTATCTTGTAAACTCTCAATCATTCAATATATTGCTATTATTATTGTTACTTGTTGTATCTGGGATCTAACAATTGGTATCAGAGCCAAAGACAATTTTTGTTGATTCAAAAATTACATTATCGATTTTGCTGCTGTCAATCGGTTCTTCCAGCAGCACAGACACGGATTCTGCAGAAGATTTCAAACAGCCCCTGTTTGATTCCTACATATTTTCAGTATACGACTTCGAATACGGGTTTATCAATTTCATACTCTTATACTTGACCTGTTGTCGTTTCAGATTTTAACTAATCTGACCTGATGTATTTTTTATTTACCTGTTGTGTTTGAAATCAGTTTTTTTTAAGTTCTTACTACTTAATCTGAACTGGGTATTTGAACCTCTGTGTTTGCATTAATTTCTGTGTTTTTGAATCAATACCATATTGTCTCTAGATCTTTCAAGTAACAACATGTTGAAAAAGTGTCTAAGTTCGACTGCTGATTTTCACTACTACTCTAAACTCAGTACTAACTTTCGCAACGTGATTATCACTTGTTAGGGTAGAATTTATGTTGATTTTAAGTTCAAGGGGTTGAATTGTATTTGTTTAAACTTACTCCATAGTGAACGGGTCGTGGGCTTGTTACCACGGGCCCAGCATATATAAAGTGCAATTAGCTTAGAAAATTAGCTAGTTGTCTCATTTAGCTTTTCTGCTTTACACTGTAATTCTCTCTAAATCAATAGCTAAGTGGGCAGCCTTTGTGAATCATATCAACTGTTCTTATTTGCTTATTCACACACATAATCGTTGCACGGATCCGGATTCTACAATTGGTATCAGAGCAGACAGACGGATTCGATTCAAAGGTTCATTCATCAATTTCTGGTTAGTTTGACTTTTACTCGTCTGACTATTCTTGAATTCTTGACTTTTTGATTCAGTCGAAATTGGTTGGTTTTGATTATTGGGTTGTGTTAGCATTATAGTTATAAGTGTTTCTGCAAATTTTCACATCCTAATTCATTCGTTTGATTGGTCAATTTAGCAATTTAAGATCAAAAGTTTTGGTAGTGTTCTTGACAAAGATTCGATTTTTAACCATCAAAACTTGTTGTTTTTGCATTGAAATCGATTGGATTAGTGTTATTTTTGTGTGTTGCATTGTTACTAATCTTCCAGTATCGATTTTGGGCAACCCTAATCGAAAAGTCGATCGATTTAAGCAATTAGCCGCAGAGTCCGGATAAAACAGCCGACTTTTCCGGACAACTTAAAGGTGTCCGGACGTTTGTGTGAAATTCATCCGGAGAACTCCAATTCCATCCGGACTCCTCATTTTTCCGGGTAAGTTCTGCAATCTGGGTAAGTCACTATTCCTTATATTATCCGGGTAACATTTGTATCCGGAAACCCAGTGTTTCCGGACATATCTTATCCGGACAATCTATTTTACCCGGAAACTTCATTGCATCCGGACAACTCAAGTTATTCGGACTCTTCATCTTATCCGGACATCTTTTACCCGGACTCTTCAAGTTATCCGGACACGGTAACTTCGTTTTATCCGGAATCTCCTTGTACCCGGTAACTTGCTCTTCACCCGGTAAGTCGTAGGAGGGGGGACATTTAAGTATTCGTGAATCTGTGCCATTCGGATTCTTTGTTTTACCTGGACACTTTGTGATTTATTGAACTGTTCTTAATTGATCTGATTCGGACACTTCCTGATCAGACCCTTACTTGGATTCCTATCCAGTAAGATCACTCTTAGTTCATACCAGTCATAGAACCTGCGTTAGGATTCCACTCTTAGTGCCTTGCGTTAGGTTTACACTTTGAATCAATCTACACGTCTGACGATCACTCCAGTGCAACTGAAGATGTCTCCTGCTGAAGAAGACATGAAAAAGTCGTGTCAGGTATGTGAACATATCTTTTCAGAACTTTATGACCGAGTGAAACCTCTTGCTGAACGGGTAGTTTCCTTTAAGGCCACCTCTAAAGAACAACTGCTTGAGATTAGGTCTCTAACCGAAAAGCTAGATGTTCAACAGAGATTAACTGAAAAATACAAGTCTGAAAATGCTAATCTAAAAGACAAATGCAAAAATCTTTCATTAGCACCTAAAGACTTAAGGGCCAGATTATCTAATCTTCAACGTCCGTTTGATCAGTGCTTGAATGAGAAAAAAGACATTACTTATCAATGCTCTTCTCTTCAAATTCAACACAAGGAGTACGTGGCTAAAATTCTAGATCTAGAAACCAAACTCCACAAACGGGGTCAAACTGATCAAACCATTTTTTTGAACAAACCCAAAGAGTTCACGTATTTTAACAAAGAATGGGGAATCGGATATGATAACCCACATTATTTGAAAAAGGGAAGATGGTTTACACCAACCTTGTATGATTTTGCTTGTTTTGGGTTAGACAAAAAGTATCCGGAATATGCAATCCAATGGACTGGTCCTCTTGAACCTGAGAAGGAAGAGGAAACCGAGGAATATAAACGCAAACACAAGCGAGGAATACAACTTCTATTTTGTTATGAGCCTTTAAATTATTCTTATAAAAGGACAAAAAGTTCCTCTCCAATGACTACTTCGACCCTTACAAGGTTGCTACGCCCAAGGATTCCTCCAAGAAGGATGAGGACCAAGCAACCGCAACCAAGTCTGAGACGGATGAGTTTAAACTCTATGTTCCCCCTCTCATCTTGGAAGCAAAGATAGTCGAGTTGGAGGAGTCATTAGAAAAGGAAAGGTCCAATTTTCAAATGGAAAAGCAAGCTTTACTTGAAAAACTTGAGAATCAACAACCGGTCAAAACCGAAGTTGTGTCTGATGAAGGACAGGAGATTCTTCGGTCTGAAATCAATCGACTCACATCACAACTGTCTGCTTTGGCAACAGAAGTGATGCAAGAGAAAGTGAGTAATGGTCAGCTTCAAGAGCAGATTGACCAACTCCAAACTGAAAAGCAGATTTCACCCGAACTTTCCTCAAGTTCATCTGATACGTCTTCGTGTAAAGCGTTTTTAGGCAAGATCTCTACTTTACAAGACGGTTAAGATTCTCAAGACGAGAGTCTGTTAAGGAATTTGAACTCTGATTTTTCAAACGCTTCCGCACCGAATTCCTCAAAGCACACAAGCACATCGTGTTCCTCGCCTTCCTCAACCGATCCAAGTCCTATTATTCCGGATGTTGATTTTTCTGAATACATGAACTCCGAAGGCAATTGTGAAGAAGAGTTTGATTCGTTTCCCTTCGACAAACCTCTTCTAAGTCATTCTGACTTTTTGTCACCAGTGGTGAATCGACCGGTCAACTTTGAAAAAGGTGCTTGTTCAAACACAAAGACCCCAACTGTGATTAAAATTTCCAAATCTAAACCCGTTTCTCAAAACCAATCACAGCCGAGGCAAAAGACCGAGCGATTGCCCACCAAAAATCATGCTCCTTCAAAAGTCACTGACCATGCTGTCAATGTGGGATCAGATAAAACCGGCCAGCCTAAACAAGATAAACCAAAGAGGCTAGGTAGGGAATCTATTGAGAAAAAGGCATCGAAGTCATTTAACATTGTTTTCTATCCTAGGATGCATAAGCATGATTGCGAATGGAATCATAGGAATAATTTTGTTATACGAGATGTTAATTTTCCAATTAAGCTCTACTCCATTCAGCAATTGATTCAATTATCGCATGATTGCTTATGCCGTTCTAGTTGTGGTTGGAATGACTTTGATGATATCAATAACAATGATTGGTTTGGGTCATATCACACGTACAATCATACACCCAAACACAAACCTCGTAATAACAAGAGAAAATATCATAAACAACGGGCTTCTCAAACAGAGGTTAAACCACAGCGAGAGACCAACCCCATTCCAAAACGGGCTTCTCCCACTGAGGTTAGACCAGCACCTAGGTGGAAAGCTGCTACAAAATATGTTCCTCCTAAAGGTGTAAATTCTGCACCAAAGAGGAAACAAGTGCCAAAACCAGTTCCCTCCACCGGTTTAAATCCTATACCTAACGGGAAAGCTGGGACAAAGCAAGCTTCCCCAAACGGTGCCAAAACTAACCCTCCCGGACCCAGGCAAATCTGGGTACCGAAGGTCTGCTAATCTTATTTTACAGGACGGTCATGTGTGGTACTTAAACACTAGATGCTCCACACACATGACTGGAAGGAGGGAGCTGCTCACGATCTACAAGGAACAATACTAAGAAGATGTGAGGTTTGCCTATACCTGTACTTTCACGAGCTGCTCATGTGTTTAGGGGGAGCATGATCAGCCATCAGGTAAGTATACTCTACTGTTGAGGGGGAGCGTCACACACAGTTTTTTTTTAAAATAAATGCTGAAAAGTGTTGTTATGTGTGTGGATACTCTCGTGTGCACTTTACTCTACGCGCACATTCTGAGGGGGAGAAAATTCTTCCCCATGCTCAGTTTGAGGGGGAGCGAGAGAAGGTTCATTTTTTAAATCCAAACAGTCCTATTTTGGCAAAATATACAAGGACAGAGCATTTTTTTGTGAAAATCCCAGAGTATCCGGACCGTCTTATTTTTGTCCGGAATGCTCAACTGTATCCGGAAACCATGTTTGTCCGGAATGCTCAACTGTATCCGGAAACCATGCTTGTCCGGAACACCTTTTATCCGGACACCCCTTGTCCGGCTACTTGTGTCTGTCCGGAAAGTCTTTTTGGTTCAAATCCTTGTCCGGACACCCCTGTTTTGATCTATCCGGTACCTGTTATGTCACTGCCAATCCTCAATCTATACCAGATTGAGCCACTTAATGCAAAGGTACGCACCGGAACTTGTTTATCCGCCTCAGTTTCTAACTTTGGGTCTTTTTACAGATATTCCATGGCGGATCAACAACCTCAATCCGAGGGAAAGAGTCACACTGTTTTTCTTACAACGTCTAAATATTCTTTTTCTTGTGTTGATATCACTCTCACTCCGAGGGGGAGCAAGTCAATCCCCATGTATGTTTTGAGGGGGAGCAGGATAAAATCCATGCTTTCATTTCAGTTGAGGCCCTACTTGTGATAGCATATAGACGAGAGTTAGGGAATCCCATGGTCCAGCCAGCGCCGGAGGGACCTTCCCCGGGACATAGAACATGTGAGATGGAGGGAGTTAAGGTCAAAAGCAAACCAAGAAAGATTGAGCCGTAAAGATAACGAGGCTCCTGAGCGACCCCAAACGAGCGATATCCGGGTAACCACATCTACTATCCCGTCTCATACGTTGGGATGGGGTATTGAAGAAGACTCCGTGGACCCAACGGAGCATTTGCACGACCCCCTCATCCACTCATCCATCTCACGACAGACGGATGTTTCAATATTACACGGGGAACAAGCACAACTTCCACCGGCCTCTCATTTGGAGAGTGCTGGTGTTGAAATAAGAGACCAGCAGCCCCCGGTCTCGCCTTCATTTTGTGCACCATCGAGTCAGCGCCTTTTGATATTGAACATTCTTCGGCTAGGACACTCGAAGCTGAGCAACACCAAGTCGAGACTCTTCGTGACTCGACCGGAACCACCGTAGTGTCTTCACCTGTTGGTGAAACACAAGGATCGGCGGGAAATGCTACCACAGCTAACATCACGCCAACTGTGAACGTAGGTGGCTCTACCCCCGTGGTAGATGCCTCAACGGGTAACCTAGGTGGTCCCGGAGTTATTCACCCCGACTATGTGTCGCAAGGGTCCCTGGACCGCACCATCAAGGCTGTCTGCGAGACACTGGAACAGCATGTCACCGACGAGATCGCCAAAGCCATCAAAGGCAAAGCAAAGTTCGTTGAAGCCGAAACCGCACCACCACATCCACCGACATTTGTTCAACCTATCTATTCGGTGGATACCTTAAAGACAATGCTTCTGGCCCAACTGCTCCAGGAATCCGATACAACCGCCTCAACCGAAGCAGACCTGATCTCAGTTCTTCGATCCAAGGTCACTGCTCCATCTTCGTCCATCACCTCATGCCTTGACGCCATTGACTCGACCCTCAACGACTACAACAAAGCGCTTGCCACACTGTCTGAGAGGGTCCGGTCACTAGAAGACACTTGTAAGAGTCAAGACGTCGGTCTCAAACGCAAACACGATGACCAGGATGATCCTGATCACCGTGAGGGGGAGAAGCGTCTACGCCAAACCGAGACCGTCCAGATCGTGACTACCGAAATTACAACAGTGGTTCAACAGGAACCCCCAACTGCGGCAACTTCAACAGAAACACCCGAAGCCGAGTTGCCATTAGCACAGATGGTCATCGACATGGATATTTCAGGTGACGAATCCCCAACGGTTGAAAAGCCTGCGGGTACAACACAGGAATTGGTCGCACAAGAACCATCAGACATGCCAACGCTCACCATGATTGATCCAGCATGTGAAACCAACCCGGAAACCGAAGACGCATGGTACGAAAAAGCTGCCAGAGCCGTAAACTTCGAGGTAAACTTGGTGTTTCCCACTGATGAAGACGACAAGTTGATTACGACCAGTTTCTGCTTCATAATTTCTATGGTACGCCTCCCGTTCACTCGACTCAACCCGCTACGACTTCAGATCAACCCGAAAGCTCAAATGCAGAAATCCCGACATCCCCTCAGCAAACGACAGCTCCTGATCTTCCTCCCCCTCCTCAGCATCAAACCCATTTTGAGAAGATCAAGGTCCTCATTCCTCATCTGGAGGAATCTCTAAAGAAGCTGTTTGTACACAGAATTCGTCCGATTGAGCCGACCTTCTGTCTTGGCATCTACAATCCTGATCCAGCACGCCAACTCCGATACGTAGAAGCCATGAAGCGGTGTCTCCCGAGAGACCAGGTTCGAACCAAACATAAAATTTCAGAGGTGCTAAAGATTCAGTCAAATCGAATTATGAAGATCGTCTTTCCCGTGTTCACTGTTCGACGTGAAGACGGAAAAGAATGGATTTTTTCTGAAGCCGACTTTAAGCATCTCCATCCGTTCGACCTCCTGGTTATTCTGAGAGACCTTCGCACCAGAACCATCCGACCGCTTGCTGTAACAAAGGCGCTCGAAGCGGTTCGTCGATTCCTCGTCCGTTCCATTATGATCTCTTATCTTACGGACTTTCAAATGGCAATCGAGAACCGAGCGAAGAAGGTAAATATGCTCAAACCGAATCTGAAAGCTCCTGAACTGTCAATGTATCCCGAGAATGCGATGCTGCTTCAACCGGAATTTGGGATCGTCTTCCTCAATGCTCTGAAAGAAAAGAAGTTTATGAGGTTCAGTCAGGTAGATCGATATTGCGACGGCACACTGCTCAAAGTTCAAGACGCTCTTCGGAAGATCATCAAGCACGAATCCGAAAATCCAAAGGTATCCTATGTACCCAATCTGAATGAAAGAACTGCTCAGACTGCTTTGGATATGGTTGAAGAACGTCTCGACTACCGCCGCGCCATCAGATTCTTTGAGGTTCACTTTGCGTTGTGCAAACGATACGTATTCAACTGGCAACAGATCGAGCGCGAACTCGAACTTCAAATCAAAGGGGGAGATTGTTAGGGTAGAATTTATGTTGATTTTAAGTTTAAGGGGTTGAATTGTAATTGTTTAAACTTAGTCCATAGTGAACGGGCCGTGGGCTTGTTACCATGGGCCCAGCATATATAAAGTGCAATTAGCTTAGAAAATTAGCTAGTTGTCTCATTTAGCTTTTCTGCTTTACACTGTAATTCTCTGTAAATCAATAGCTAAGTGGGCAGCCTTTGTGAATCATATCAACTGTTCTTATTTGCTTATTCACAAACATAATCGTTGCACGGATCTGGATTCTACATCACTCTTGACAAAGAGTTGGAGGAAAGGAAGATAAGCCTTCTGATCGATTCAGAAAAAATTACCAAGCTAGAAGAGGCAGGTAAACTCTTAACCAATGAGTATATTGAACTGAAAAGGAAATTATTTGAGTCTGAAAAGTTTTTTGAAAAGGAGAAAGAGAAGTTTGAGGAAGTTAAGACTGTTTTTGAAGAAGAGAAGAAACGACTTGAACATAAATGTTTAAGTTTTTCTAAACTGATTTATGATTTTGAAAAACTTGCGATTTGTGAAAGAGAAAAGATTGAAAAAGAGAAAACCATTTATGAAACAAAATATATGGAGTTTTCTTGCAAAATTTCAGAGTTACAGAAAACTCTTAAAAAGGAGATGAAAGAGTGTGATTTTGAAAGAAAAGAGTCCGAAAAGTTGAAGGTTCAAGGATTTCAAGAGAAATGCCTAAAAGATGACTTTGAAAGAGAGAGATTATACTTTAGATCTGAAGTGAAGAGACTGACAATAAGGTTCTTTGATTTATCTGCTGAAATTAGGAAAGAGAGGAAGTTGAAATCTGATTTACAATCACAAGTTGATCTGTGCATTAAAGAACGAAATGATTTGGTTCTCAAATTAAATTCTGAAAGTTCTGTTAAAACAAAAGAGTTCATTAAGCCAAACAAATTTTCAACAAATCAGATCTCTACTTCTAATCCTTTCTATTATCGTAGGCTAGATCAATCAGTTAATCAAGTTTTTAGAAGAGTAAAAATGGTTTGGATAGTCAAAGGCTTTTCACTTGTTCAAAATGTTCGAAAGCCATTTGTTTCTGTTGAACATAACAAGATCAGCAAAGCACTTCATGCAAATCCTAACAAAATAGGACCCATTTGGAAATGGGTATAAAAAATTGTTTGATCTGTCTTGCAGGTACACGGACTTCTAAACACATCAGTTTAGGACTCAATCTTCAGTTGAAATGGACTCCTTAATACATCTGTTAAGGACTCACACTTCAGTGGATAATGGACTCTTAAACACTCAGTTTAAGACTCATCCTTCAAAGGCAATTGATTTCTGTGCACAACAGTACAGAACTCAAGTACTATGACAGCATGTTGACAGATTTGTGATGCTGTAGTAACTTGATCATATCTCACTGGTCAAGACACCAATTGATGTGATTTAAAAGGCCTTGGATTTAAAACACATTGATGAACAGATTTCGTGTTTTGAGATTTCAAACATTCGAAATTTATAAGGGTCATATGCATCGTTTAAGTAGACAACAGTGTGCTGATACAAAGCTTTTGGACAGATCTGCGCGACTATGGTACATCAACCATATCTTATTCGTCCGAGCTCCAAAAGAGGTGATTCCAGATGCTCTGAAAATATAACAAACCAATGCACACTCTTTATGTTTTGAGTTTTTGGAAACTCCAGAGCTATCATGGTGTAAAGTAGTGTCGAATTTAGTGTAAAACTGCTGACAGAGGACTTAGAAGAAATCAGCAAGAGCTCACCAGAGCTCTGTTAGACCTCATCAGAGCTTTGTCAGAAACTTCTATTCCACCAGAGATAACCAACAGAGCAGAGGTATCTCAAATGAGCAGAGGTACACCAACAGAGCATAGGTACAACAGAGCAGAGGTACAACAGAGCAGAGAATCTCTGCCGAACCGCGACCAATCTCTGTCGAGCCGCGACCAACCTCTGCCGAGCCGCGCCAAACTTCTGCCGCCAAACCTCTGTCAATCCTTGAACTGAAAGGTGCTTCCACACAACACAGTGTGGAACCAGTGCTCAAAAGATGAAAATTGTGCTTCTACACACAACAGTGTAGAACCAGTACCTCATCAGAATTTTTGTTTCTACACACATCAGTGTAGGACCAGTACCTCAACAGATCAGACTTTGACTGGTATTTCTAATCTCTAACCCCCAACACCATGTTTCCATTTAATTTGAATTAACTGTGCTTCTGGATATTCCTAACAAATGTGGAATCATCAAAGATGATTACCAACACTTTTTGATTCTTACAGGATAATGATTACAAATTGAGCCTAAATGAGATTTATTGCTCAATTTGAGGGGAAGAATGCCAATCTGACCATATTCATGCAAAGGTAAAATCTCTAAACCCTTCATCATTTCTAGAGAATGGCCATCTTTAAAATGATAAACCTCTTTCAAATGGTCAAACCACTTCTAGATGCCAAAATGCTTTTTCAAATATTGAAGTTGGATTTTAAATGCTTTTCTGAGACTACCAGTAGTAAGTGTGTGGAACAATCCAATCTCTAGGACAACAATTTCATGGGATCAATGTGTGAGCTTTATAGAACTTCTATGGATCACTTAAACCTGTGTTTCCTACCAAAGAATTAAACCTTGAGTGTTTGACATGTGAAGGGTCTACATCAAAGAGTGGGGGAGATAACTATATGAGTTTTTCTCATTGTGCTTAAAAGGTAAATTTTAAAAAGGGAGTTTGGTTAGATGTGAGCTACATAATAAAAAAAAAAGAGTGTGAGAACAGAGTCAAAAGAATTATACAACTCTGCACTAACCTTTTCTGAGCCGGGCAAGCCACATTACTGATTTATCACGATTCTTTGGTGATTATCATTGAAACAGGCAGTTAGCCCATGCCAACTCTTGAATTAACCCCACTAGCTACTTATTTCCTTTTCAACAGGGAAATACTTCACTTTTCCACAGGGAAGCAGCATATATGCTATCTGATCTTTATTTGGAAGGTTGGATATTGAAAAGAAGGAAATTTGCCCCACCTTCACACTTCACTCATGCACATTGAGTTTGTGGACACCTGTTATGTCCAAACAGTTTACACACTTTTGAGCCTAATAGATAATATTCTATTTTTCTTCCACACAATATCACGAATCTTTGTGATTCCACATGCTTATCTACGTGATATTGACAAGAACAGTTTGAGAAGTTTATTTTTTAATTTACTTCAATGATAACTGGAAGTCCTGTCAGAGCTTCATCATTGCCAACTCTGAGCATAGGCCACACAATTTTTTTTAAATTGTTGTGATAATAGTTGCTATTGTGCTTCTATGTTAGATGATTACCCCTGGTTACTTATTCTTTAATGCAGATTCTCATGAGCAGAATGTATTTGCTACTCTTCATCTCGTAGCTGTTTATCTACTATCGGTTACTACTCAAACTGGTTATACAAGCTTCCGCACATCAAATCGTTCTCTGATCGTTTGAGAGATAACTGAGACCATAAAAGTAATGCAACAGTCAAGGGGGAGTACGCAAAGATCAAGGGGGAGTACGCAAAGATCAAGGAGGAGTATGCAACGATCAAGGGGGAGTCAAAGAAGTAATTGAAGCAACTGACCTTGTGGAAGATCGGGTTATTTTTAATCTTGAATACAAAGGGGGAGATTGTTAGCTTTTATTTTATATTGTATTCAAGATTACTTGGTTAAATTGTAAAAGACCAAATTATATATGTGGGCTTTAGTTGCTAATGGGCTTAGGCCATAAAACCTTAGTACTTAATGTGTATCTTTGTTAGATTTTAGGTTAAGCCTCTAAAATCTCCCAGCCTCTAATTTCAAGTTTCATACGTATAAAGAGAGAGAGCTTCATTTTGTAAGAGAGTGTTCTTCAATCTTATCTTGTAAACTCTCAATCATTCAATATATTGCTATTATTATTGTTACTTGTTGTATTTGGGATCCAACAGATGTTCAAATTGACTCAGAGGTAGGGGAGAAGACTGGGGCTTCGGGGTTGAGCTCACTCTATGTTTTTACACCATAGGACTCAGTCACAGAAGTAACAGACTTCTGTCCCTTAAAAGAGTTGAAGTGAAAAATCTCTTTAGGATCAAGACTCTTGACAGAATCAGGGAATTTGACCTCAGCTCTTCCTTGATCATGAATGAACTTTTCATACGGTTTTGTAACCTTTTCATGATCCAAGGAGTCATAGCTTACATTCCTGAAATTCAGTCTTCTTGTTTTTGAAACATCTGAAGTTTTTGCTCTTTTAAAAATTGCAGTACCAGAGATCACATTTTCTTGGATTTTCCCAACAAAGAAGGCAGAGGACAGAGATGTCTTCTTCCTTCTAGTGTAGGGAGCAAGGTCACTAAAACCCAGACCTTGCGTATCCTTTTGAGAATTGATTTTTATATGCACATCTTGTGCATCCTGGTACTTTTTGATCAAAATCTCCTTTTTCTGTAAAGATTGGTGTAAAACCTCTCTTTCCTTTTGAAAATAGTCCTTTAGAGCGACAGAGTTAAGCCTTTCGTATTCAGATTTCTTAACCTCTTCTGCCTTTAGCTTCAGAACCTCCTCTTATTCCTTACATTTTTCAGAAAAAGAGTTTTCTTTCTGTTTTTGCAAAAGCTCTTGCTCAGATTTTTATTTTGCAATCTCTTCCTTTTCCATTTCCAAGAGATTTTTCTCTCTCTCTTGTAAAAGGAAAGATCCTTCTGAGCCAGTTTACTTAACTCTTTCTCTTCTGAAAGTTTTTGTTTTAACAGTTGAAATTCCGCAGTAAGTAAAGAAACATACATTTCTAGCTCAGAGTCAGATTTTGAATCAGAAGTAGAACATACCTTGGCACTGGGTTTAGTGGTCTCCAGCGCTCTGTCGTTTGGCTCTGTCACCGAAAGAGCACATGCATTCTGAGACACATCTGCCTCTATTGATCTTTCTGGCATCTCTCCAGTCATCCACTCAGCTACCTCTTCCAAACTCTCATCATCGACAGCAACCTCGCAGAAATTGACTTGCTCTGGTTCGTCATCAGAGGACGAGTCAGAGATCCAATTTTCCATCTCAGCTACATAACTTCTCTCTCTGAAGTTGTATTTATACTTGTTCTTATAGTAGTCCTGGTCTTTTACCAGTCTACCTTTGTAGTTAGCAGAGAAATGGTCGGGTTTGCCACATCAAAAACATCTTCCATCATTCTGGTTGATGGGCTGGGCAGCATCAGCTTGCTTCTGGGGGGCTGGAGGATTGTACTTCTGTTGTGGTCTTTGCTCTTGTGGAGCTCTGTTGTTGTTCTGATGGTGAGGTGCAGCATAACCTCTCTTCTCGTCTTTCTCTTCTCTCTCATATCTTCCTCTTCTATCAAATACTTTGTTACCAAATCTCTTGTTAAACTTTTGAGTTATTAGGGAAAGAGATTGGGCAAAAGCATTGATATCATCATCCTCTGATGAACTTTCCTCTGCATCACTTTCAGCAACTAAGCTTTTCTTTCCCTTCTTTTTCACATCTTTCTCCTTCTTCTTCTCTCTACTAGAGCTTTCTCTGTTGGACTTTCCTTCAGTAGGAGTTTTTGAGTCAGAGATCAAAGCTATTGGGCCTGCAATGGTGGATTTGCCTTTTTCCTTAACAACATCCTTCTATTGTGCAGCAAGAGTGCCATACACATCAGTAAGAGACCATGCATCCAAATCTTGGTTAGCTTGTAGAGACATGGATAGATTTAACCATTCATCATTTAAACTTTTCAAGTACAGGACATTGTTATCTTCCTTCGACCGAACAACTCTACATTTCTTACATTTGTTTATTAAAACATTGAATCTGTTGTAGGTCTGTTGTAAGGTTTCCACAGGAAGTGCATTGAAATCATTGTATTCATTAATACATTGGGTCCTTCTGTTCTTTTGGGTTTTTATACCACCCTCAAGTTGATTTAGAAGCTGATCCCAGATTTCTTTTGCAGTAACACATGAATATAGTTCTTGGAAAATATCGTTTGGAATAGCCATAATCAGAAGCCTAACTGCCTTGAGGTCATTTTCCATTTTGAGATTTTCTTCCTCAGTAAACCCAGTGGTTTTAACTTCGAAGTAAGCAGGAACCTCAGCAGTAGTTTCTGTTGCGGGTATACGAGGAACCAAAACCATAGGTTGGAATGGTCCATCAGTGACAGATCGCATTAGGTCTCTATCCATCTCATCAAAGAAGTTAACCATCCTAATCTTCCATTGAGGATATTCATCTCTTAGAAGAGTAGGAGGTTTGGTTAGAGAACCAGCCGTGTAGATAACATTAATGTTGTTGTTAGCCATCTTTTCAGAAAACAGAGTACGAAGGGTTTGAAAGATTTTAACAGAGTTTTAAACTGAATATAGATGCACAGTAACCAATGGAACAGTAACTAAAGTAGACAAGATATTCAGACTAACTATAAAGCATTGAAAACAAACACAATCAACAACAATGAATCAACCTGGTAAGACTGGATCGTTTTGATTTGAGCAAATCAATCCGCTCTGATACCAATTGTAGGTTCCCAGATAGCGGAAGCATAATATAAAGCTATTAAATACGAGTGATTGTGTAGACGATTGTGAAACAGTGAGAGTATCAATAATGAATAGTAAATGATAACAAGATCAAATAAATGAACTGCTCGTATATTGATATATGAATAACACCAAGAACACGTTCAAGTGTGTGTATTCTGAAATCTCTCAGGTGACAAATCGTACAGTGATAGTGGAATAGAATGTTGCAGTGTGTTCTCTCACAATTGTGGAAAACAATTCTTCCAAAATCATACAAATGTGTGTTCCACTACCCTTCTATTTATAGGCTGATAAAGTGAAAGACAGTGTACTATCTAACCCTGGAATGACACGTGGAAAGTGTGTCTTCGTCCTTTTAGGGCTGACGTGGAAAGTACAGACATGTGTCTGACACTTAGAGATTTATACGAGACTTAAGCTTCACAGAGGGCTTCATTCACCAGAGCTCTTACGCTAGAGCTCTGATGGTCTTCTGGTGTGAACAGTTCTTCTGGTGGAACAGAAGAAGTCTTATGCCAGAGCTCTGTCGAGCTCTAATGATCTTCTTGTTGATTTCCTTCTAAGTCTTCTGCTTGATCTCTGATGGTCTTCTGACTTGTAATATTTTCAATACTTTTACATCTTGTATACTTGGGGCTAACAGAGACACTCGAGAAGGAAAGAACCGATTTTCAAAAGGAAAGGCAAGCGCTTAAAACAGAACTTGAGAATCTTAAATCCGTAAAAACCGAATCTATGTCAGATGAGAGACACGAAATCCTTCGGAACGAAATCAATCGGCTCACATCAAAACTGTCTGCTTTGGCAACAGAAGCGATGAAGGAGCACTTGAGAAACGGTCAACTTGTTAGTGCTAAAAATACATGTTGTATCCAAGTAAAGGGACTCAAAATGTTAATATCTAGTCTAAGTATAAATAGCTTAGATTAGTTCTTAGTTTCATAACTTTGCACTTTTACATCAAGGCTTTCATATTATTCTCTCTACATTTTTGTAGTCACCATTTTGAAGATTAATGAGAGATGACATGATTGCAGCTTGAATTCTTTATTGTTTACTTGTTTCTGGGATCACAAATGGTATCAGAGCAAGCAGATTCACAAATTTAAAGAAAATGGGCATTTTTTAGGTAATTCGAACTAGGATCGATTTGGTGATTTTAGGATGTTTTGATTGAGGATTTTAGTACAGATCTGTTGGATTTGTTATTCTAGACAAATTCGTGCAAGAAAACAGATCTAAAAATCATGATTTGATGGATTTTTAGTGCGTTTTAGGGTTTTTTTGAAGGCTATTGTTTTGGATCGAAAACAACAGATTTAATGTGTTCTTGGTATTACGATCTGAACAAAAAGTGTTCAGAGTGTGTTCGCGAAGGTATCTACAAAGTTTCAGATCAATTGGTTAAGGTTTGAGTGAATTTGGGGAGTTAGAAATTTTTTGGGTTCGACATTCATAACTGCCGTATGATACACGTCTGTATATATTCATAACTATTGTACGATACACATCTGCATATATTCATAACTGTCGTACGATACACATCTGCATATGTTCATAACAGTCGTACACAACTGGTATTCAAAGTTGTCGTTCGAAATTTGTTTCTGATTCTAGTCGTATAAGACTTGTACGATTACTACTGTTCATCAGGTTTAGTCGTATAAGCCTTGTCCGACTACGACTATTCACTGAATATAGTCGTACAAGTATTGTCCGACAGTTACTGTTCATTGATACTTGTCGTATAAGTATTGTCCGACAATTACTGTTCATGTTCCCTAGTCGTACACAGCTTGTCCGAATTTTAATGTTCACTGGTACTAGTCGTACAAGAGCCATCCGACTACTACTGTTCATTCAACCTTGTCGTACAAGAGTCATCCGACTACTACTGTTCATTCAACCTTGTCGTACAAGAGTCATCCGACTACTACTGTTCACTGGAGCTTGTCGTACAACCCTTGTTCGACAACTCACCTGATTTGTCCGATTACATAGTTTGCCCGACAACTTGATACTATTCAAATTTGCTTATCTGTTTAAAGATCAATACAAGTAAACTTGACAAAATGTTGAAAATGATATTATGATGTCTTTGGGAACCGAGTCACGCCCTCCCATTCTGATCGAGAGTGAATATGAGCAATGGAAAGAGAGGGTTGAGGATTTCTTGGAAAGACAACAAAACGGAACTAATCTACTAGATTCGTTAAAGAATGGTCCAATGAAACCTCTAACTCGTACTGTTCCTATTCCGAATACACAAGAAAGAACTGAAAAGGTAAAGCCTTTATCTGAATACACAGTTGAAGAGAAAGCAATGTATGATGCTGATAAGAAAGCAAGGTCGTTTGTGATAATGGGGATTCCGAATGAGGTGTTCAACAAGATTGATAGTTTCAAAGACACCGCACATAATATGTAGGTGCAAATGGAAAAGATGTTGCAAGGCTTACAGATTGGAAACCAATTGAAAACAACCTTGTGTATTAATCGGTATGAAGAATTTAGAGCTAAAGAGGATGAGAGTTTGAGTCAAACTTATGACAAGTTCATCACGTTACTGAATGAGCTCAGTAAGAACAAAATCAACAAACCATTGATAGAGGTTAACGTGAAGTTTTTATGTGTGTTACAACCAGAATGGAAAAATGATTCAAGATGCATGAAACAAAATCCTAGACTTTATTCGATGCAGTTGCATGAACTGTTCGAAACTATTCATCAAGATGAAGTGGAAGTGATAGAGAAGAAGGAGAAAAGAAATAAGAAGAAGGTGAAAGAAGTTATTCCTGAACCAGTGGCTATGTGCACACTGGTAGTTACCTGACTGATATTTCAAACCTGTTTGAAAGGGGTTATAAAGGAAATGTTGATGATGATGGAGCTGAGTTAGAGCAAGCGATGATTCTACTCACAAGGCACTTTCAGAAGAGATTCTACAAACCATCGTCATCAAATAACAATCTGAGGTATACTTCTGGTTCAAGAAAGTTTGAAAACAACAACTTTGAGAGGAAACCATTTGAGGAGAAACGTTTTGAAAATGTTGAGAAGAGGGTTGTAAAGACAGATGTTAAAAAGGCATTTGTTGATAAGAAACCTGTTGAGACTCCGAAGTGTTACAATTGTGGCACGCCTGATCACTACGCCAAGGATTGTAGAAAGAAAGTGGTGTAAAATTCTGATTATTGTAAGAACAAAATGTTGCTAGCCAAACAAAAGGAAGGAGTAGCATTGCTTGTTGAAGAAGAATACTGGCTAGACCAAACTGATGATGAGGCGGAAAACGAGGAACAGGAGAACATGTGCCAAGCTGAATTTAATTTAGATGATGATGAGGGTATTTCAGATCAGGTAAATTGGTTTCCCTTACCTTCTTCGGATGATCATGACATAAATACTTTACTTGATGAATTAACTGATACACGAAATAAATTAGCAGATTCAGAAAATGAAAATGAAAATGCTAGTTTATTACGTGAATTAGAAGTCATGATACCGGGAGTTCAAAGCTTAAGATCCAATCTTGAAAAGGAAAAGAAACAAAATGAAGCTTTGAATCAAACAATTCTTGTTGATAATATTGAAAAGGAAAAGAGAAACTTGGTGATTAAAACTCTCAAGGATCAACTCGAACAGTTTGAAAAGGAAAAAATATTCTTTGATTCTCCGATTTCTGAATTAACTAAGAAAATCAAAGAGTTAAAAGAAACGAATAAGGAAAATGAGATTTCTTTGAATGATTGTTCAAAACAAAATACAGATTTTTCAAACGAGATCAAGGACTTAAAAGAAAAGTATAGTGAGTGTGAACTTTCATTGAAAAATGTAACCGCTAAAAATACAGAGTTTTTGAATAAAATTGAAGATTTGGAAAAGAAGTTGTATTTGAGAGGTCAAACTGAACAAACAATTCACTTGAATAAACCAAGACTTGTGAGTTCTGTTAATAAATTTTGGGGACTTGGTTATGAAAATCCAAAGAACATGGCTAAAGCAACCAAATCTTTGCCAACATTGTATGATTTTACATGTTTAAGATATGCTAGATATTGGGCTGAATTTGAAATTCCATGGACAAATGAAGAAGAAATCAAAGAAAAGGAAGCCAAGAAAAGAATGAGTACACCAAAAATGCAACTTCCTTTTTGTTATACTCGAGAAACGGAAAAATATCAAAAGAATCCGCATGGAAAACTTTCGAATGACTTTTTTGATATATATGCTACAAAACCAAATTACGAAAAACCTATTGAAGCAAAAAGATATGTTCCACCTTTGGTTCTCGAAGGAAGAATCTTGTAACTAGAGAAATCTATTCTAGAACAAAGGATAAAGTTTGAACATGAAAAATATTTTCTTTCAACTACTTACTCAAGAACCTTTAAGGAATTATCTTCAAGCTTCAAGACGGAATTGGAAAAGGAGAAAACTGTTTATGAAAAATCTTGGATTAAAAAGTTTTCGGACTCTTCAAAGATTGCATTTGAAGAAAAACAAAAAGTCAATCAAAAGTGTTTCCAACTTTCGAAACAAGTGTCGGATCTTGAGAAAACTTTAATCTCCGAGTACCACCAATTTGAGAAGGACAAAGCTATTTTTGCAAAAGAATGCAAATCCTTTGAAAACAAGATAACTGAGCTTTCCAAAACAATAATTGATTTGGAAATTGTTTTGGAAAACGAAAGGAAAGATTTTTCTTTGAAAAATTGGTTTAATTACGAAGAAACCAAAACTTTTGAAGAAAAGATAAGTGAACTTTTTCAGAAAATGAAGACATTGGAAAAACCTTTAGAGGAGGAAATACATAATTTTGAAACGAAAAACACGATGTCTGATTTTGAGAGTGCTCTAAATCTTGAACGAGCACAGTTTGAAATTGAGAAACTCATTTTTTAAAATGAAAAACAATCTTTAGAAGAGAAAATAACTGAGCTTTCTCAAGAAGTAACTGAATTAGAAGTTGCTCTAGCAAAAGAAAGAAAAGTATTTGCTTTTCAAACGTTGTTCACTCCTGAAAGTTCTTCTTCATCCAAAATGGATTTTGAAATTCACAATGTTGACTCAGATTCTAATTGTGACCATTTTCATTCTGATTCGGTCTCTAAAAAAACTCAAAGTCTACGGTTAAAGATAAAGGAAAGGCTTGTGTGTTTGATTTTTCAAAGAAGCTTCCAGACCATACTGACTTTATTTTTTCAGACGAAAAACCATCAAGTACTTTTTGCAAGGGTGAGTCTTCAAACTTAAAGAAAGAAAATATATTTGAAAACCCCCTTGTTAAAAAGGAGAAGAACAAAAAGTCAAAGAAAAACACTTCTCACAGTTCTAAAGATTCTAACTCTAAATTTTCTGGTTTTTTAGATAGTTCTGTGAATATGAAGAACGAAAGGAAATAATGGCGGGTAAAGCAAACACAGACCTCAACGACCAAACAGAATGTTAAAAACAATAGTTTTTGTAAGAATAAACAAGTTGGTACTAGTGATAAAAGAGCTCTTGTAACACCTTACAAGCGATCCTCTAAAGACCAATTGTTGAGTTTTGCAAATAACGACTATTTTTGTTCTGTTTGTGGTCGAAATAGTATGTTTGCTATACCTGGTTTTTGTTGTTGGTACAATTCATATTTTGTCCATATGCATTTAAACAAAAATCTGTTTTCATAACGAAAAAGAGATCACCAGTTTCCAAAACGGGATCTCAAGCAACTAACCAAAAAGGACCCATCTTTAAATGGGTACCTAAAAATGTTTAATCTAGTTGATTACAGAAAAGTAAGTTATGGTACTTAGATTCCGGATGTTCGAAACATATGACGTGCCAACGAGATATGTTATCAAACTTTGTTGAAAAAGATCTTGGTCGTGTACGATTCGGAAATAATCAGTTTGCACCAATCAAAGAATATGGAGATATAGTCCAAGATAACCTTACAATCAAGAAGCTTAGATACGTTGAAGGACTGGGACACAACTTATTCAGCATAGGACAGTTTTGTGACAAAGATTTGGAGGTAAGTTTCAAAGCAACAAGGTGTTGTGTCAAGACTGATGAAGGGAAAGAACTTCTAGTCGGCATACAAAAGTCCAATCTTTACACAATCAACCTGTCTTCACTTAAGCCATAAAATGAAGTGTGTCTCCTGTCAAAGGCTTTAGAACAACAAAGCTAGTTATGGCACTGACGCTTGTCACATCTGAATTTTCGTTATATTCAGAAACTCGTGTTAGGTGATCTAGTTCGGGGTCTTCCCGTTAGGAAGTTTAATGTTGAGAACCTGTGTGATGCTTGTGAGAAAGATAAGATGAAGAGGGTTCCTCATAAGCCAAAGCCTGAACCAACAACAAAGAGCATACTTGAGCTAATTCATGTAGATTTGTGCGGACCAATGAGGACGGAAAGTTTTAGTGGCAGAAAATACGTACTTGTGATTGTTGATGACTATTCACGCTACACGTGGGTGAAGTTTCTTCATTCAAAGGATGAAACCCCAGAAAATCTGATCAACGTCATCAAGTCAGCTCAGAACAACATGCAAATATCAGTTAAAATCGTTCGTTCGGATAATGGCACAGAACTCAAAAACGGAGTCTTGGGAGATTTCTATGAATCAAACGGGATTCTTCAACAATTTTCTGCGGCCAGAACTCCTGAACAGAATGGTGTTGTGGAAAGACATAACCGCACGTTAGTCGAATACGCAAGAACTATGTTGGCTTACTCGAATCTACCATTATATCTTTGGGCTGAGGCTGTCGCAACTGCATGTTACACTCAGAATCGTTCAATCATTCATCGTCGTTTTAGTAAGACTCCTTATGAGATAATGAACAACCGGAAGCCAACCTTAAAGCATCTTCGGGTCTTTGGTTGCAAATGATATGTATTTAACGACAAGGAGAATCGTAACAAGTTCAGTACAAAAGCGATTGATGGAATCTTCATCGGATATTCTTTCTCCGCAGCTTCATATCGAATATACCTGAAGCAGTCCAGAACAGTAATTAGGAGTGTTAATGTCAAATTTGATGAGCATAACGAATTTGCTTCTGATCATAACAGTTCAGAACCCGTGTTAACTGGAATTTTAGCTTCTGAACAATACAGTTCAGAACCTGTTACAAAACCGAATCAGGATCAATCTTCATCTTCTAAATCTCATTTAACTGATCTTGGTTATTTGTTTGAAGATTTTTATGATGAATTCTTTGGTACTTACAAATCTTCTGATGTTCTTAACAGGAATGAACTCGCATCTACAACAATTTCTGCTGCTGTTCCTACTACTGATATAGATGCAATTCAATCAACAGCGATTGATGTTTCATCTCATGTTCAAGAAATTGTTGTACCAAATGTAAATTCTACACCACAACCTGTTCCTATAAATGTGGGATGTTCAACACATAACACAAGTTCTTCAGTGAATGCTACAACTACTCCTCAGCATCCACCTGAATCTTCTGGAGTACCAATTCCATCTACTCTAATTCTTCCAGAAATTCCAAATGCTGAAGTAGGTGTACCATTAGCTGATCAAGAGACGAAAGCTTCTCTCGAAAATGTTCAAACATCATAGGTTCCACACCCGCACTCATCTAAGTGGACGACGACTCATCCTATTAATCAAATAATAGGTGACCCTAATTCACCGGTTCAAATGCGGTCGTCAGCTCTAATGGCTACACCTAATGAGTGCTTGTTTGCGATCTTTTTGAGAAATATCGAACCACTATCGGTTTTGGATGCTCTAAATGATCCAGACTGGGTGATCGCCATGCAAGAAGAACTCAACCAGTTTGAGGCGTTTAAAGTCTGGAGACTAGTTCCCCGTCCGGCGGATAAAAGTGTTATCGGTACCAAATAGGTATTCAAGAATAAAAAGGATGAAGACGGAATTATCGTGCGTAACAAATCCAGACTAGTATCGAAAGGATATCATCAGCAAGAGGGAATAGACTATGACGAAACATATGCTCCGGTCGCGCGAATTGAAGCAATAAGAATTTTTCTAGCTTTCGCGGCGTACAAAAACTTTACCGTCTTTCAGATGAATGTGAAAACAGCCATTTTGAATGACGTTCTAAAAGAGGAGGTATATGTATCACAACCTGAAGGGTTCGTTGACCAGGAAAATCCAAACCACGTATACATCTTGGATAAAGCCTTGTATGGTCTAAAACAAGCCCCTCGCGCTTGGTATGAGGTTTTTTCAACTTTTCTACTAGAGAAAGGCTTCACAAAAGGTAAAATAGATACGACATTATTCATAAAACGCAAAGCAGGTGAAATTGTTGTTGTACAAATTTACGTAGATGACATTATATTTGATTCGACTAACCCCGGTTTATGTACATGGTTTTCTTACATCATGGTGACCAGGTTCCAGATGAGCATGATGGGAGAGGTCAAATTCTTTCTCGGATTGCAAGTGAAGCAGTTCTCAACGGGAATCTTCCTAAATCAGTCCAAGTACATATTTGACATTTTGAAGAAATTCAAAATGGAGAATTGTACGTCTATCGGAACACCGATGGCACCCGGTTCCAAGATTGGTCCAGATGAGAATGGTAAGAAAACATATATTAGGACTTATCGAGGTATGATAGGATCTCTTATGTACTTAAATTCTAGTCGACCTGATATTATGTTTGCTACTTTTTTGTGCGCAAGATTTCAGGAAAACTTGAAGGAGTCACATCTCGAAGCTGTCAAGCGCATCTTCCGTTACTTGAAAGGCACTACCTACCTTGGCTTATGGTATCCAAAGGGAACGGGATACGAGTTAACGGCTTACTCCGACGCGGATCATGGTGGGAGTTTATTGGATCGGAAGAGCACAACGGGACACGTTCAATTTTTGGGAGATAAACTAGTGACCTGGGCTTCGAAGAAACAAAACTGCGTTCCGACTTCTACGGCAGAGGCTGAATACGTTGCCGCCGCGAGTTGTTGTTCGCAAGTCATCTGGATGAAGACTCAGTTGATGGACTTCAGATGTAAGTACGAGAAGATCCCAATTTATTGTGATAGCAAGTCCGCAATTGCTATATCTGTGAATCCGGTTCAACACACAAAGACAAAGCACATCGAAATACGGTATCATTTTATTAAGGACCATGTTGAAAAAGGTACAGTTGAACTGTATTTTGTACCTACTGAATTTTAACTTGCCGATCTTTTTACAAAGGCTTTGGATGAGAAACGGTTCAAGTTTCTGATTTCAAAGTTAGCCATGTTGAACATGAAAGTTTGATTGTTCATAATTTTCATTCAACAGTTTGAAATTTGTTATTAGTCATTCAAGTTTTACAACTTGATGGAAGAATAATAATTTTCATATTATTGAATTTTTATTATGATTCTTTCAAAATTTTATGTTTTTAGTATTTTACAAAGTTAATTTCAACTTTATTCTTTCTTTACCGTATAATCTTCATTTCTATATTTTCATATGCTTTGTGCAGTTTGATGTGTGTTTGCATGTGTCTAGGGGGAGACAAGAAGAATATTTGATCATTTGTTAAGGGGGAGCATATACACATATATACACATATGGTTGATCAAGGTTTGTGGGAATTCATAAAGATAAGGTAAGTCTTCTAAACTTAATGCTTCTTGAAATTATTGTGCAAACCCTACTTGATGAAAAATTATTTTTCAAAATCTTATGCATCATTATAGGGGGAGCAAAATATCTTGAAAACTGTAATACCCCGGGTAAGTCCGTTAGTTAAATCCCCATTCCGTTAAATTTAATTAACTTTAAAGTTGGAAGTTTAGGGTAAGTTTGGGTTAAATTAGGAGTTAAGGGTGTTTTGGGTCATTAATGGATAGTTTAGGGTTTAGAGGATAAATATTGGTTAGATATTATCTATTGGTAAATCAGATAATTCATAAAAATCAGAAAATCAGATATTATCATAAGGTGTGTGTGTGTATTGTGGAGAAAGGAAGAAAAAAGAAGAAAAGAGGTTTTAGAATTAGGGTTTCAATTTGGTGCAATTGGAAGTAGTTACAGGTATGTTTCCTTTACTAATTATGTTTATAATGGTTAGTAGATTGTTTCTATCGGTCTAGAATCGACATAATCGAACTGGTGTAAACCTCAGCCGATTTCTGGGTGAATTTTGGGTAAACCGACAGTGGTGTCCGGATACGTTGAAGGTGTTCGGATAGCACTGTTGGTGGTGTCCGGGTAGTTTTGTTGATGTTGTCCGGGTACTGTTTGAAGGTGTCCGGACGAGTTCTTTATCCGGGAAAATCTCTCTTTTCTATAGTTGTCCGGAAAAGTCAAGTTGTCCGGAAAAGTCATGTTGTCCGGAAAAGTCATGTTGTCCGGGTAACTTGTGGTATCCGGATACTTTTGCTGTTTGGCCATTTTTGAGAGTTTTAGATGCTGTCAAGTATCCAGTAACCTGTATTTTGTTAACCACTAGATAGGGAGTGAATGAGGACTGACTATCCTGTAGTCTTGACTTGAGTACGAGTTTGGGGGCAACATTTGAGGGTTTGAGCTCTTTAGAGTTGTTAGCCTTAGTAAGACTTATGTGTTTTATGTGGTAAAGAGATGTCTGTATCTATGTGTTACAGATCTTGTGAATTCTGGGTAAAAGGCTGAACCGGTTAAGAAGACTTGGAAACGTGTTAATAAGCAATCAGGTGAGTTTTACTTTAAAAGTAATTTCAACTGGAATACATACGTATGGTTTGGGAATGTGATAATTAGTGATTATGTGTTTATATGTATGGTATATGCGAATTACAATATAGTGAGATATTGTATTTACATGTGTATTATAAACGTGTTATAATACGTTGGTCGGGTTTAAGACCGGTGTGATTGGCTATAGAACTTGTATAGCGTTTTATGGCTGTAGATGTTGTACAGCGTTGTATATTATTAGTTGGCTTGCTACCACTAATATGGCCAGGAGGAAATGAGAAGGAAAGGTACACGATGTGTGAGCTTAATTGGATATATGTAATTATGTGGCGTGATTTATATGAATGAAGTTTATATAAATGGTTTTTAAACTAACAGGGGTTTCTCACTTCGACCAACAGGTCTAACCCTCATTTTGTTTTAAAAATATGTATTCCAGGTGGCGGATCAAGTAAGGGCAAGTAAGTGGAGTATGAGATGGATGGCTAGTAAGGAAGACTATAAGACGAAGCTTTTGACTTATTTAGTAGTTGTAATGGAATGTTAAGTGTTATGGATGCAAATAGCACAAGGATTGTATTTCAAATGTTTTCTTTCTATTTGTAAAAGACTACCGGACCGTACATGTAGAGTGAAGTTTGTTTGTTATATCTAATTGTGTTATATTGTGTGATATGTCGTGTATATGGGATAAGGGATGTTACAAATGGTATCAGAGCCTTAGTTTAAGGGATTTAGGTATTTGTATCTGTACCTAGACTTAAACTGCATGTGAAGTAGGATGTCCCTATCATTATAGAACCTTGGGATGATGAAGTATAAAAGGTAGAAGGAACATCATGTAAGGTAATTTCATATTACACCTGGCCAGTGTAATCGTGATCTTACAGGTACATGTTTGAACTGGAATACCTTGTTATATGGGGTATGTGCTTATGTGTATATTAATCTTGTTTAAATCTACAGAATGGCAAGTGGTACAAGAAATTCGAATCGAGGAGGAGGAAGAAATCCAAACAGAACTAATCCGCCAGTAGGAACACGGGACAAGGGAGGCCGAACAGGGGGCAGAACTGGAGGTAGACTTCGAGGTGGAGCTGGAGGTAGAACCGGAGGTAGAACTCAACAAAATAGTACGGATTTCATTACCAGAGCTGATTTAATGACAGAAATGGGGAGATTACAAGACAATATTCAAGCTATGCTCAACCAAGCTCATAATACTGAAACAGAAAGACCAGACCCTACTCTTGAAGAGGAGATGCCAATTACCCCAACGGTCTTACCGGTAATGAGAAAATGTGATTACAAAATGTTTCTTAGCTGCAAGCCTCCGACATTCTCAGGGGATCGGGATCCGGTGAAAGCAATGAGGTGGATGAAGGAAATTGAAGCCATTTTTAAAACGAGTAAGTGTGCGGACGAAGATAGAGTATGGTACGGGGCAGCCATGTTGAAAGGAGATGCGTTGTATTGGTGGGAATCGTTTATTCATTCAAAAGGACCAGATGTTTATTCTACCCTCTCTTGGGAAGAATTTGTGATAGTCTACAGGAACGCATTTTGTCCCCAAGCAGCCGTCAAACAACTGGAAGGAGAATTCATGAATTTGCAACAAGGAAGCTTATCCGTTCGAGATTATACTGCTAGCTTTCTGGAAAAATCTCGATTTGCAGAATACTATGTCGCTACAGAAGCGATGAAGATAGAAAGGTTTATCTTTGGGTTGAACTCAGAGATTAGAAGGTTAGTGACTGCAAAGGGACCCGATACCTTTTCAGCTGCAGTTGATGCAGCGGAAAATGTTGAACGAGATATGAGAAGGGATACGGGAGATAAGGGTATCGGAAAGAGAAAGTGGGAAGGACCACAATATGATCCGAAGAGGTCCCGATTTCAGAGGTATGATAACCGTCCGCCGTTTCGACCAGCGGAAAGACCATGTCCGAAGTGCAATCGTGTCCATCAAGGAAACTGCCAAGGTGATTTGCGAGCATGTTATAAGTGTGGGAAGACTGGGCACGTCATTAAGGATTGTAAGGTAACGCGGCTATGTTTCTTATGCAATTCTCCGGATCATTTCCAGTCAAACTGTCCGCGAGGGAGGATGCAGCAAGGTGGGTCATCAGGCAGGCCAGCAAATGTTAAACCAGTAGTGCCAAGACTGGAACCGCCAGTAACTAGAGGTCGGCATTTCAGATGACTGAGAAAGAAGCGGAGGAAACTCCAGATGTGGTCACAGGTACATTTTTGATAAACTCTACACGTGCTAAGGTGTTATTTGATTCCGGTGCAAACCGATCGTTTGTGTCTCCTGCATTTGCTGCTTGTTTGTGTTTGAAACCTAAAATGTTAGATCATTCTCTATTAGTAGATACAGCAAATGACAACCAAGTGTCGGTTAGTGAAGTATTTGATGGTTGTATGATTAATATAGAGGGGTGTGGAGTGCCTATACAATTGTTTCCTATAACTTTGATAGAATTTGATGTAGTAGTGGGAATGGACTGGTTGGCTGAGAATCAGGCTAATATAGTGCGTGACAAGAAGATAATAAATGTTGTATTGCCTGAGAGAGGACCGGTAGTGATTTATGGTGATCGTAGGAATCATCAGTCCTGTCTTATATCACTAGTAAAGGCACGTAAGTGTGTGAATAAGGGTTGTCAGAGTTACTTGGCTTACGTGATAGATGTTAAGCCGGAAAAGATTAGGATGGAAGATATTCCTATCGTTAGTGAATTCCCTGAAGTATTCCCTGAAGACTTGAACAGTCTACCGCCAGTTAGACAAGTCGAGTTCGGTATAGACTTAATTCCTGGAGCCACTCCTGTAGCCCGTGCACCGTACTGTTTGGCACCTCCAGAGATGAAAGAGATGATGGCACAACTACAAGATCTATCCGATAAGGGTTTCATCAGACCTAGTTCTTCGCCGTGGGGAGCACCAGTGTTATTTGTGAAAAAGAAAGATGGGTCGATGAGAATGTGTATTGACTACCGAGAATTGAATAAGCGCACGATAAAGAACAAGTATCCGCTACCCCGAATTGATGATCTCTTTGATCAGTTAGTTGGAGCTTGCTATTTCTCCAAGATTGATCTAAGGTCCGGTTATCACCAGCTGAAGGTTAAAGAAGAAGACGTTTTAAAGACTGCTTTTCGAACGAGGTATGGTCATCATGAATTTTTAGTAATGCCATTTGGATTGACGAACGCTCCAGCTGCCTTTATGGATTTGATGAATCGGGTATGTAAGCCGTATCTCGATAAATTTGTAATTGTTTTTATCGATGATATTCTTATCTATTCTCGATCCAAGGAAGAGCACGCGCAACATCTTCGTTTGATTCTAGAGCTGCTGAAGAAGGAAAGGTTGTATGCAAAATTTTCAAAATGTGAGTTCTGGTTACGGAAAGTACAATTTCTGGGGCACGTGGTTTCTGAGAAAGGTATACAAGTCGATCCGATGAAAGTAGAAGCAGTTGAAAAGTGGGAACAGCCCAAGACAGCAACCGAGGTACGCAGTTTTCTGGGTTTGGCCGGTTACTATCGGAAATTCATAAAGGACTTCTCTCGTATCGCAACGCCTTTGACTAAGCTGACCCGAAAGAATTTGAAGTTTGAATGGAAAGCGGAACAGGACGAGGCATTCAGAATATTGAAAGAGAAACTATACAGCGCGCCAATTCTATCACTACCTGAAGGTTCTGAAGACTTTGTCGTTTACAGTGATGCGTCTAAATTGGGATTGGGTTGTGTGCTTATGCAGCGTGGAAAGGTTATAGCTTATGCTTCTCGCCAACTGAAGGATCATGAACGGCAGTATCCTACGCACGATATGGAGCTTGCTGCAGTCGTTTTCGCGTTAAAGATTTGGAGACATTATCTGTATGGTTCCAAATGTCAGATTTATACTGACCACAAGAGTCTTCAACATCTCTTTGATCAGAAGGAACTAAATATGAGACAAAGGAGATGGTTGGAATTGCTGAATGATTACGACTGTGAAATCCTTTATCACCCGGGAAAGGCGAATGTAGTGGCAGATGCGCTCAGTCGTCAAGAAAGGAGTGGAACAATAAAAGTTATTTCAATACGAACTGAACTCCTACCCAACATATTTGACGAATTGCAGAAGTGTCAAGTGGAGGCTTATCAGGATGAACATCTGAAATCAGAACGGTTAGCGGGGATGTCAGCATTGCTAGTAAAAGATGATCGGGGGTTATTGTGTCTGGGAAACAGAGTGTGGGTACCTCGTTTGGGTGGGTTACGTGATCGTGTTTTACAAGAAGCTCATCAATCCCGTTTCTCTATTCACCCAGGTACAAACAAGATGTATAAAGACCTAAAGCAATTCTATTGGTGGCCGGGGATAAAAAGAGGGATTGCTCAGTATGTAGAACGGTGTGATACTTGTAGGAAGGTAAAGATCGAACATCAAAAGCCATTTGGTCAACTACAACGACTAGAAATACCTATGTGGAAGTGGGAGCAGATTACCACGGACTTTATCACAAAGCTACCAAGAACTCCGAAGGGATTCGATTCTATTTGGGTGATCGTCGACAGGTTGTCAAAGTCTGCACACTTCCTACCAATAAAGGAAACCGATTCATTGGAGCGATTAGCTAAGTTATACATTAATGAAATAGTAACTCGACATGGAGTTCCAATCTCGATCATTTCTGATCGTGAAAGTCGTTTTACTTCAAGATTTTAGAGAAGCTTTCAAAGGGAAATGGGGACTCAGATAAAGTTAAGTACGGCGTATCATCCTCAAACAGATGGACAGAGTGAACGAACAATTCAGACCTTAGAAGATATGCTCCGGGCTTGTATTGTTGATTTTGGGGGATCGTGGGATAAGCATTTGCCGTTAATCGAATTCGCTTACAACAACAGTTATCATTCCAGCATACAAGCGGCACCGTTTGAAGTACTGTATGGTAGGAAATGTCGAACGCCTCTGTGTTGGAACGAAGTGGGAGAGAAACAGTTAGCGGGGCCGGAAATAGTTCAGTTAACCGCCGATAAGGTTACACAGATCCGAGAAAGATTGAAAGTGGCTCAAGATAGACAGAAGAGTTACGCTGATCGCCGTCGAAAGCCGTTGGAATTTCAAGTTGGGGATTACGTAATGTTAAAGGTTTCGCCGTGGAAAGGAGTCATCAGATTCGGTCGACAGGGTAAGCTTAGCCCAAGGTATATTGGACCATTTGCAATCACTGAAAGGATCGGGGAGGTAGCTTACAGATTAGATCTTCCACCAGAGTTGAGCAGAATTCATAATACATTTCACGTATCAAACTTCCGAAAGTGTTTAGTTACTCAAGATCAGGCAGTCTCCCTACCAGAGATACAAGTCGACGAAAGACTGAATTATGTGGAAGAACCGGAAGCAATAGTTGATCATAAAGTCAAAGTGCTGCGGAATAAGGAGATCAGGCAAATGAAGGTTCAGTGGAGGCATCATAGAGGTCAGGATGCCACGTGGGAATCCGAATCGGAAATGAGAACCAAATACCCTCACCTTTTTGCCTAACCGAATTCCGGGACGGAATTCTCTTAAGGGGGAGATGATGTAATACCCCGGGTAAGTCCGTTAGTTAAATCCCCATTCCGTTAAATTTAATTAACTTTAAAGTTGGATGTTTAGGGTAAGTTTGGGTTAAATTAGGAGTTAAGGGTGTTTTGGGTCATTAATGGATAGTTTAGGGTTTAGAGGATAAATATTGGTTAGATATTATCTATTGGTAAATCAGATAATTCATAAAAATCAGAAAATCAGATATTATCATAAGGTGTGTGTGTGTTTTGTGGAGAAAGGAAGAAAAAAGAAGAAAAGAGGTTTTAGAATTAGGGTTTCAATTTGGTGCAATTGGAAGTAGTTACAGGTATGTTTCCTTTACTAATTATGTTTATAATGGTTAGTAGATTGTTTCTATCGGTCTAGAATCGACATAATCGAACTGGTGTAAACCTTAGCCGATTTCTGGGTGAATTTTGGGTAAACCGACAGTGGTGTCCGGATACGTTGAAGGTGTCCGGATAGCACTGTTGGTGGTGTCCGGGTAGTTTTGTTGATGTTGTCCGGGTACTGTTTGAAGGTGTCCGGACGAGTCCTTTATCCGGGAAAATCTCTCTTTTCTATAGTTGTCCGAAAAAGTAAAGTTGTCCGGAAAAGTCATGTTGTCCGGGTAACTTGTGGTATCCGGATACTTTTGCTGTTTGGCCATTTTTGAGAGTTTTAGATGCTGTCAAGTATCCAGTAACCTGTATTTTGTTAACCACTAGATAGGGAGTGAATGAGGACTGACTATCCTGTAGTCTTGACTTGAGTACGAGTTTGGGGGCAACATTTGAGGGTTTGAGCTCTTTAGAGTTGTTAGGCTTAGTAAGACTTATGTGTTTTATGTGGTAAAGAGATGTCTGTATCTATGTGTTACAGATCTTGTGAATTCTGGGTAAAAGGCTGAACCGGTTAAGAAGACTTGGAAACGTGTTAATAAGCAATCAGGTGAGTTTTACTTTAAAAGTAATTTCAACTGGAATACATACGTATGGTTTGGGAATGTGATAATTAGTGATTATGTGTTTATATGTATGGTATATGCGAATTACAATATAGTGAGATATTGTATTTACATGTGTATTATAAACGTGTTATAATACGTTGGCCGGGTTTAAGACCGGTGTGATTGGCTATAGAACTTGTATAGCGTTGTTTGGCTGTAGATGTTGTACAGTGTTGTATATTATTAGTTGGCTTGCTACCACTAATATGGCCAGGAGGAAATGAGAAGGAAAGGTACACGATGGGTGAGCTTAATTGGATATATGTAATTATGTGGCGTGATTTATATGAATGAAGTTTATATAAATGGTTTTTAAACTAACAGGGGTTTCTCACTTAGACCAACATGTCTAACCCTCATTTTGTTTTAAAAATATGTATTCCAGGTGGCGGATCAAGTAAGGGCAAGTAAGTAGAGTATGAGATGGATGGCTAGTAAGGAAGACTATAAGACGAAGCTTTTGACTTATTTAGTAGTTGTAATGGAATGTTAAGTGTTATGGATGCAAATAGCACAAGGATTGTATTTCAAATGTTTTCTTTCTATTTGTAAAAGACTACCGGACCGTACATGTAAAGTGAAGTTTGTTTGTTATATCTAATTGTGTTATATTGTGTGATATGTCGTGTATATGGGATAAGGGATGTTACAAAAACCCAGCTTGAGAGAACCAGTTAAAAGTTGGACATCTTTTAATCTAGAAAAGTTAATTTTTGAAAAAAGGTGAAAAAGTCAATTTTTTTGAAAAATGTCCAAGTATAGGAAGTTGTCGTACAAGCTTTAACCGACAACTCATCCTAGTCGTACAAGTGTTGTCCGACTACTTAACCTAGTCGTACAAGCTTTACCCGACTACTTAGACTAGTCGTACAAGCTTTGTTCGACTACTTCAACTAGTCGTACAAGCTTTGTTCGACTACCTCGGCTAGTCGTACAAGCTTTGTCCGACTACCTCGGCTAGTCGTACAAGCTTTGTCCGACTACCTTAGCTAGTCGTACACGCTTTGTCCGACTAACACTATTCACAAAGCTTAATTATCCGACAGTTTTGAATACCTTGTCGGATATGCTTCATCCGACTAAGATGAACTTGTCGTATATCATTCGTACGACAAGTTGACTGTGGCTGGTCAACTTTTTGGACCATTCATTGAATGACACGTGTCTAGTGACCCTAAGTTCTTTATATAGAACATTTTTCAAAGTGGTTTTCTTTTTCCGACTCTTTGAAACCCGAATACTCTCTCTGTCAATTTTCTTGGATTGTTGATCAATCTTTGTTGTGTTTGTTACTACTGCTTCGAAATCACTTTAGGTTAGTGATTCTGGTCTTTTTACTCTATTTTATCCATTACATTGATCGTATGTGTGATTTTAAAATCTTTTCATTTGAGGGTTTTTGAAACCATTCATTGCCTTGTTTAAAGATTCGTACTTGTTAGATTTTTGGTTGAAAACATGATAAGATAGATTTCCTGTTAGTCATTCGACCATAGGGTACTTGATTTTATATCCTTTCAGTTCAAAATCATAGATCTGGGTTTGACACTTCAAAATATTTCGAAGTGTTCATCGTAGTCGTACAATACTTGTATTCAAATATTCATAGTAGTCGTACAATATAGGAGTTCATAACTGTCGTACAAAACGTGTTCGACAACCTTTGGATAGATAAGTTTTGTCCGACTACACTTGTCGTACGACTAGGATTCGACGTGTTGTCCGACTACCACCCATACTTATGAATTTTTGAGAAAATGTTTCTCAAAATTTTGGTGACTTGCAATTCATATCCCAATGATCTAATCAGTTCCAAAACAGATCATGGCACATGTTCAAGAGCATGGTGATGGGAATTCTTCTGATGAGAACAATATAATTCCATACATGGTGATGGAAACTCTTCAGACGAAAACACCGTTATGCCTTCACATAGATCATCTCTTCCTTCTGTCAATGCCAGAAATCCGGATGATGAGCTGATCTTACCTAATGAATGTCTGAAGATTTCTCACAACAACTTCACGTTTGATATGGCCGTGCGGATGGACTACCAGATTGTGGTAGGGATACTTAAGGGTCATCCTCTCCGTACTGCTTTGGAGAAAACTGAGTTAGTGCCGTTGATTTATCTGCAACGGTGTTGGAAGACACTGACATTTGTTTCGGTCAGTAATACAAACCAGTATTTTTCAATGAAGATTGACCATTTTGATTCCAAGCTAACACTAAAGAGGTTAAGGACTGTTCTGGAATTGCCCCGTTCAAATGATTTTGAGGATCTTATTTCTGAAGAAGACTTCTGCTGAAATATCATGGAACTAGGATACAAAGATATTATGGATGGAAATCTAGTCAGAGCTTCAAATTTCAAGAGGAGTTTGTCAGCCCCAAGTTTTTCAATGTAAAAGTATTGAAAATATCACAAGTCAGAAGAAGGTCAGAGACTAGTCGTTAGAGACCAAGACTTTAGAGATAGAGAAGAAGACTTAGCAGAAGAACAACAGAAGATCATCAAAGACCAAGCGTCAGAGACCAAAACCAACAGAAGACCTTCAGAGCTCTGGCAAAGGCCTCTGATGACCAAAGATCTTTGTGAAGCTAAAGACTCGTAGAATTCTCTAAGTGTTAGACTAGTGTTTGTACTTTCCATGTCAGCTCTAAAAGGACAATAACACCTTTACACGTGTCATTTCAGGATTAGATAGTACACTGTTTATCACTTTATCAGGCTATAAATATAAGGGTAGTGGATCACACAATTGTAAGAAATCAGCTAGAATTGTAAGAGCACATCCACTGCACATTCCATTCCACTACTTGTGTACGTTCTTGTAGCCTGAGAGAACTCATAAGACACACACTTTAAGGTGTTCTTGGAGTTCTTCATATCAATATACAAGCAGTTCATTATTTGAATCTTCTCTTATTTTACTGTTCTAATATATTGTTATTCTCTCATTGTTCTTACATTATGCAATCACTCACTATTAAACAGAATGTTTATGCTTCCGCTATCTTTGATATCTCTGTTTAAGTGAGACAAGGTGAATATGGGAACCAACAATTGGTATCAGAGCAGATTGATTTGCTTAAATCAAATCGGTCCAATCTATACGGGTTGATTCACTCCTGTTGATTGTTGTTTTCTTCAAAGTCTTAAGGTATACCCTGCTTTTCAAAGAAAACCTGAAACTCGTGTTTTTCAAGCTTCAAATGGTTGTGAAAATCTTCAAGCAAGTTTAGATAGTATTCTTGCAATAGATTTACTGCTTCTTTACATTCCTGCTCATCTCTTTCAAGTTTAAAACTCTTTTTGTTCAAGAAAATCGTCACACTCTGTTTTTTGAAAAATGGAAAATAACAACATTAATGCTATTTATACTGATGGTTCATTGACCAAGCCTCCTACTCTTTTGAGGGATGAATACCCTCAATGGAAGATCATGATGGTCAACTTCTTTGATGGCATGGACAAGGATCTTATGCGATCTGTCACAAATGGACCATTCCAACCCATGGTATTGGTTCCTCGTGTCCCTGCAACAGAAACCACAGCAGATATTCAAGCTCACTTCGAACCTAAAACCACTGCTTTTACTGATGAAGAAAAGCTCAAAATGGAAAATATCTTAAAGCGGTTAGACTCTTGATTATGGCTATTCCAAATGATATTTTTTAAAAATTAGACTCTTGTGTTACTGCTAAGGAAATATGGGATCAACTTCTGAACCAATTTGAAGGGGAATAAAAACCCAAAAGAACAGAAGGACCCAATGTATTAATGAATACAATGATTTCAATGCTCTTCCTGAGGAAAATTTGCAACAAACCTACAACAGGTTTAATATCCTGATCAACAAATGTAAAAAATGTGGGGTTGTAAGATCAAGGGAAGATAACAATGTCTTATTCTTTAAACGTTTGAATGATGAATGGTTAAATCTATCTATGTCTTTACAAGCTAACCAGGACCTGGACACTTGGTCACTTACAGATGTGTATGGCACTCTTGCTGCACAGGAAAAGGATGTTGTCAAACAGAAGAGAAAATCCTTTGTGGGAGGGCCATTGGCACTGATCTCTGAATCAAAAGTACCCTCAGAAGTAAAATCTAGCAAAGACATGTTGGTCCCGAAGGGCTATACAAGTTTGTAGAAGGGGGGGGGGGGGATAAATACAAACACTAAGATTTTACTTTTCTAAATTGTTTATTGATAAATCATTAACAATTTACAGCTTGTTGCGGAAACAAGATTAAGGATAAACCTAAATCTAAACAAGTTGGAACACTAAGTTTCTTGCACTAAGAAAGAGAAGGAAATTACTAATAATAACCTATCTCAAGATAAGAAGGATGAACTTGTCCATAGTTAGCAAGTTACTTCAAAATGAAGTGAGTTCTTCTTCTTATATACTGCATGCATTTAATGCAAGGCAGTTTACACTTTACACGTGGCAGCAGCTCATTGGTTGTATGTCATTGACCTTTGTTGACAACCTTAGTAGCCGCATGTTTGAACAGTGTAGCATCAGAGTGGTTGTACGATCTCAGACAATAAGAGGCTCTTTTTCTGACATATCGTACGGAGTCGTGCAAGGGTGGTTAAAACAAAAGTCCTTTGTACGAAGGACTTCATGATTAGCTTTTCATTGATTCAGCGATCTATCATTCCATTTCAGCGAATGATAGAGTTCAACGATAGCTGAAGTCTTGTACTTGATACTTCACGTTGAGTGGACAAATCTGAGTCTTCGCTGATCCGCATCAGTTCATTAGGAGACTTGTCGCTGGTTCTTGAGCTTGATCTTCGACTTCAGCATAGAACCTATGTTGACGTGAAACTTGTCTTCAGGGATCATAAGTAGACAACTAATTTATCAGCGATCACCAAAAGTACTGAACAAACTCAGAGTATTATGGTGAACAGTATTCGCTGAATGTTTAATCTAAAGAGCGAGAGTTCCTATCAGCAGTACTGTAAGGTCTTAGTACTTATCAGCGATAGTGAAACTCTGATACATATTGTTTACTTACAATTTTCACTAAGTATATAAGAGAGGGTCATTATCAAATCACTCAGGGTTTGGATCAACAAGACAATTCCTCCAGAGACAAGAAGAAGGAGAAGATCCAGAGAAAGAAAGGCAAGAAGAGACTTATTGCAAAAAGTGATGATGAAGAGGACAGCATGCAAGATGCTAATGAAGATGCTGATATTGCAGCTTTTGCCTAATCTGTTGCCTTAATAACTCAACAGTTCAACAAGAGATTTGGCAAAAAGGCTTTTGACATAAAAGGAAGGTTTGAGAGAGAAGAGAAAGAAGAGAAGAGAGGATATTATCAAAGTATTGCGCCTTACCAGAATCATCACAGAGCAGCACCAGAGCAGAGACCACCTAAATATCAACAGAGGTATATTCCGCCGACACCACAGAAACCAACACATGCTGCCCAACCCATCAACCAAAATGATGGTAGATGTTTCACATGTGGAAAACCAGGCCATTTCTTTGCCAACTGTAAACGTAGACTGGTGAAAGACCAAGACTACTACAAAAACATGTACAAATATAACTTCAAAGAGAGAAGTTATGTCGCAGAGATGGAGAACTGGATCTATGATCATCTTATGATGATGAACCAGAGCAGGCAAACTTCTGTGGGATGGTTGTTGCTGAGGAGATGACAGACGAGATGATAACAGAGAGAATGACATAGACTGACTCTGCTAACAGAATGCTGGAGATCTCTGAACCCAGTGCTAAGGTATGTTCCTCCTCTAATTCCAAATCTAACTCTGAACTGGAAATGAATGGGTCCAAACTTGCTGAGGAATTTCAAGCTTTAAAACAAAAACTTTCAGAAGAAAAAGAGCCAAGAAAGCTAGCTCAGAAAGACCTATCCTTCTACAAGAGAGAGAGAGAGAGAGAGAGAGAGAAAGATCTCTTGAAAATGGAGAAGGAAGAGATTTTTATAGAAAAATCTGAGCTAGCGGTCTTACAAAAACAGAAAGAACTACCTTTTTCTGACAAGTGTAAAGAGTATGAAGAAGTTTTAAACCAGAAGGCTGAAGAGGTTAAGAGATCAGAGTATGAAAGGCTGAACTCTGTTGCTCTGAAAAATTGTTTTCAAAAGGAAAGGGAAATTTTACACCAGTCTTTATAGAGGAAAGAACTTCTGATAAAGAAGTACCAAGATGCACAAGATGTGCACATTAAAATAAACTCTCAGATGGACACTCAAAGTCTAGGTTCACTAGAAGGAAGAACACATCTCTGTCCTCAACCTTCTATGTTGGGAAAGTTCAAATGCCTGATTGTGCATCCTTTGGTACCAGTGTTTTCAAAAGAACAAAACTTCAGAAGGGTCAAGGGCTAAGAGGTTGAACTTCAGAAATGTCAGCTATGACACCTCTGATCATGAAAAGGTTACGAAACCATCTCTCAAGTTAATTCATGATCAAGGAAAAGCTGAAATCATCATTTCTCAGTCTGTGAATAGCCTTGATCCAAAGGAGATCTTCAACTTTATCTCTTTCAAGGAGCAAAAGTCTGCTACTTCTGTGGTTGGTCCCTCTGAAGTCAAATCTCAGAGTGAACTTAATCCAGAAGCACCAGTCATTTGTCCCACCTCTGAGGACATTAGAACAACATTTGAAGAGGATTTGAAAAGATTTCTTGAGGAAAACTCCATTTCTGATGCCTTAAAACCAAAGCTCAGAAAATTCAAAACTTGCACCATCAAAGATCTGAACTTCTCTGACCCAACCAGAGCAAGCTTCTGTCAGAAACCCACAGAGACTCTCATCTCTGACAGAGCCTCTAGAGACTTTTTAGACTCTGACTCAGATTCAGAGTTTGATGAGCATATTTTTTGTGCACCAAAGAATATCTTGCACAAACCAAATCAGACATTTGTTGGATCTGGAATTTTAAACAATGTTATTTATGTTCCAAAGAACTAATCCAGAATTCCACTATGTCCTGATTTTAAAAACATGGGTGTCACAATCTTATCCTCTGAGGAGTTAGAAAAGAAGAGGAAAGAGAAAGCCATGACTACTGCAATCAATCAAACCTCTATGCCTTATGTTGATAAACCTGTAAGATTCACTCCAGAACAATAAGGAAAATGGAAGGTTAATGACTCTCCTACTCCCAACTCTGCAGTGAATCACAGAGGAAGACAATTTTTTTGGACCAAAGAGCAACATCATCAGAGGAATGCCAATTTCAGAAAGCACCTCAAGATAAGAAGTTTGTAAAAACATCTGATTCTAGAAATTTCAGTTTTCAAAAGGCATGTAATCCAAAATGATGAATCAAAACAACAATTTACATCAATCATTCCCATGTTCTGTTAATTGCAAATGTTATAAGCTTTTGTTGAAACTACAAAATCATCTCAATGTTCCACACTGCATTCTGAACTGGTCACCAGAAAGAATAAATTCTAAGACCATACCTCAGAAGGTGCATGGAAAAGCCTCTAACAACCATCCTAGATTGGAAAGCCATAAGGTAAGTCTGTTAAACCCATGTCTAATAAAAAAGGACCCATGATGCAATGGGTACCTAAGAAAGCCTAATCTGTCTTGCAGAAACAACATGTGCAAATATGGTACTTGGACTCTGGATGTTCAACGCACATGACTGGAAATAAGGAGCTACTGACCTCATTCAAAGACAAAATGGGAGGTGCAGTAATTCTTGGAGTAGATGGGCAAGGGCAGAGTAGAGGTTATGGGGTTTTAACCAATGGTGGAGTATCATTTTCTAAAGTTGCTTATGTAGAAGGAATAAATCATAATTGGCTTAGCATAAGTCAACTTTTTGATCATGGTTTTGATACCAACTTTAACAAGAAGTATTGTTCTCTGTTAGTTTGAGAGTCTGGTCAACAACTGCTTAGAGCTGACAGAAAAGGCAATCTTTATAAAATGAATTTCAATCTAAATCAATAAACTAACATAGAAATACTCTGTTTAGCTTCTTTGAACAAAGAAGATGCCTCTGGCACAAAATATTTGCACACTTAAAACTTTTCAAATCTTGACAAGCTTGTGAAATTAAATTTGGCAAAAGGATTACCACTTCTTAAGTTTGACAGAGACCATCTTTGTCCTGCATGTGAAATGGGCAAGCTCAAAAGGTCTTCACACAGAACAAAGAGTGATCATAATTGCCCTAGACCTTTGCACATGTTGCATGTGGATCTCTGTGGTCCCATCTCTATGCAAAGTCTTTCTAGCAAGAAATATATTCTGGTACTTATTGATGAATATTCCAGATATACTTGGGTTGAGTTCATCAGAGCAAAATCTGATGTCCAAGAGGTACTAATAATTTTGTTGAAAAGGATTCAGGTTCTGCTAAGTTTAAAGGTACAGAAGCTGATAAGTGATAATGGAACAGAATTCAGGAATTCAGGACTTGAATCATACCTCACAGAAGAGGGCATTTCTCTGAACTTCTCTGCTGCCAGAACTCCTCAACAATGCTAGCAGAACCATGCTAGCAGGATCAGATCTCCCAACCAACTTCTGGGTACAAGTAGTCTCAATAGCCTGTTTTACCCAAAACAGAGCTATCATTGTGAAGAGATTCAAAAAGACTGTTAGGACATTTTATATTAGAAAGTTTTGTAAAGCAAAGGCCTTGGGCCTAATGGGCTTAAATGACTAATGGGCTTGGGCTTTATTGTGTAACAAGGGAGAGAGAGTATAAATAGGACTTGTTATGTAGAATTGTAAGTAACAATTCATAATTCAAAATGTAGCATTCAAATCATCTTGTGTTCTCTCTCTATATTAGATCTACTTTTCAATAATAAACAGTTCTCTCCTACCTCATCTTGTTACTAGATCTTGAATTGTTGTAGATCATGGGTCTCACAATTGGTATCAGAGCCAAATCGATGAATTTTTTCTCGATACGATCATCGGATCTCGACATTTCAAGTAAATTTGCCCGATCTACATGTAAGTGTGTTCAAATCTCTTATGCTCTTAAATATTTGCTCGTTATTCGATTCCAGATCATCTCCAATTTTTATAATCGAATTTCGACAAGTTTTGATGATTTTCGAAAATTTCGAGAGTTTTTCGGTGTTCTTCGTAAAGATTTGAAGATTCGAAAGTTCTTTTGGTACATGATTTGATTAGAGCAACACATATCTATTTCTTTATTGTTCTTGAAGAATTTGCAACGTTTATATTTGAAAAGTACATCCAAATCTGTCAGATTCAGTTTTTGGAAATCAACAGTACATGTTTTGGAAGAATTCAACGTAGGTGATAATTGATCTTGATGTTTTGTGATGTTTTGATCGAGAATCTTTTCACAAATCATCTTGTTTATGGATTCGAACATGTAGCATCAATTAGTTTTGATTTTGGTCGAAAATTGAGTGAAATATGCGATCTGAAAGTTAACAACAACATTCTCGCCGGAAAATCAGTTTTGGCCGGATGTTCGCTGGAGTTGTTGTTTTGGTCGAATCATTCCTCCATAGATTTGTTATTTTTGATGCATCGATCATTCTACAGCGTTTAGAAACAAAATCCAGCAAGAAATCTAATTTTTAAGAATTGTTGGTTGAAGTCGCCGGAAAAGCGTTCTGCCGGAATTCACCTTGCCGGAAAAACGGTGTGCCGACAGTGAGGTTCACGTTTTGTGCATGTCCATAATTTTTCTTGAAAATCATTTCTTGATGATTCAATGATGGCTAAGAAACAAATTGGAGCAGATTTGATTGTTGTTTGTGAAAGAAAAGTGGAAGAGAAAAGGATTGGTGCGTGATTGGAAGAGATGAATGTTTCACTACGCATGATTTCATGATTTTCATTGAAATCATTTCTTTAATGATATATAACCAATTTAATACAGAAAGAAAGTGGGTTGGTCATCAATCTTGGAAGATTTGTAATGGAAGAATTCAACAGATCGTGAATTTGATTTTTTTGGAAGATGGTGAACAGTAAACTAACTGTTCAGTTAGTGGCCAGTTAGATTCCTAACAAATTTGGTCCAAATTCCGTTAATTTCGTTAATGTTCGAGGTTTTTGCTAACCGAACCCGTGTGGCATGACTCATACATTTCGTTTGTCACACATCCATCTCCATGACATCGATTTGTGATCGATTCCTCGAAACCTCTAGCGAGTAGCGTGTGCTTTTTACCGTTCCTCCTTCGAGCAAATTTGAACCAAGCTCTTAAGCCGAATTCCTACTCAACTCGTGAGAATGCACTTGGTTTGTCACTCACAACTCACCCGTTATCATTCTTGTGGGCTTATCGGAACGAGCTCAAGTTTCTACATTTTGGAGATGTTTTTCGTGCACTTAGTCGGGGTTATGGAGTACATTGAACCTGATTTTTCAAGGTTGAAAATATGATGAATAAGAGCAACTTTCAAGGGGGAGCCGAGCCTACAGTTGAAGAATGCACCACTAAAGTTTTTCAAGAAAATCAAGGGGGAGAGGTGTTAAAGACTTTAAGATGATTTTACTTTCCAAAACTTTAGGGGAAGAATGTTAGAACATTTAAGTTGTCCAAAATATTAGCTTGAAAGTCAGATTCAATGTAATCCATAACCCCGATTGAGTGCACGAAAAACATCTCTAAAATGTAGAAACTCGAGCTCGTTCTGATAAGCCCACAAGAATGATATAACGAGTGAGTTGTGAGTGACAAGCCAAATGCATTCTCAATTTAAAACAAAGAATCCGTCGTTAGACCACGAGTTGAGTAGGAATTCGACTTAAGAGCTTGGTCCGAATTTGCTCGAAGGAGGAACGGTAAAAAGCACGCACTACACGGTAGGGGTTTCGAGGAATCGATCAAAAATCGATGTCATGGAGATAGATGTGTGACAAACAAAATGTAGGAGTGATGCCACATGGGTTTCGTTAGCAAAAATCTCGAATTTTAACCACACTAACGAAAACTGGACCAAAAATGTTAGAAATCTAACTGGCCACTAACTGGGTCTGTTAGTACTATTCATCACCACTTCCATTTACCATTTCACGATCGGCTTATTTCACTTCCAATTTTCTTTCAATTTCCACCATCAAAATTGCACCAAATTTGTTCCATTATGTTCATTGATCTTCTAAAAAAGCATTCTCATCAAATATTATTTTCATGCATCGTGAAAACTCCATTGTTTCCAAGCATGAATATCAACATACTGTTGATATTCTCTTCCATTTTCCTTTGAAGCCTCATGTTGAAAACATCTAATTTTGCTTCCATTATGCTCACTTATCATCAAAGAATGAATACCAATCAGAAAATCAAGATCATGCAGCGCCAAATACAATCTGTTGAAACTCCGGCAAGTAACAAACTTTTCCGGTGAAGTAACAACTTTTTTCCGGTGAACTTCTTCCAACAACTCTAAAGATATGAATTCATGCTGGAAATTAATTCAAACTGTTGCAATCATATCGAAACAACAGAACTAAGCGATTTGTAGTGAAATAACAACAAAATGCCGTCGAAAACCATAAACTCCGACGATCCTCCAGTAAATTCGTTTTTCCGGCGAGTAACTTCCAACATTTCAAAAACATTGAATTCATGTTGGATTTCAGATCTGATTATTGCAAAATGTTCTAAACTTAAAATCAAACATATCTGAGGAAGCAATATCGTTCAAAAACAACAAATGATCAATATAGATCACCACCTTTAAGAACACTTCCAACACACCTTTCTGTCAATTTTTAAAAAACTGAAACTCGCTGATTTTGAGGAGATATTTAGATCTGATTGTTGCAAATTCTCCCAAAACAGTATAGAAGAAGATCTGAAACATTAAAATCGATTCATGCACGCTGAAATTTCGAATCATAAAATCTTCACGAAGAACACCGAAAATTCTCGAAAAATTTCGAAAATCACCAAAAAATTGTCGAAATTCGATTCGAAATATTGGAGATGATCTGGAATCAAATAACGAGCAGTTCTTCAAAATCATAAGTGATTGGAACACACTTACATATACATCGGTTAAATTTCCACTTGAATTGTCGAGATCCGATGATCGTATCGAATGAAATTGATTCGTTAGGCTCTGATACCAATTGTGAGTTCATGATCTTCAACAAAGCAAGTATTATGTAACAAGATGAGGTAGAAGAGGACTAATTATTTATTAGAAAGGTAAATCTAATCTAGAGAAAACAATATAAGATTTGAGAGCTACATCTTGTATTATGAATTAATAAATACAAAATTACATAACAAATCCTATTTATAGTCCCCTTCCCTTGTTACAACACTTAAGCTCAAGCCCATTTAGATATCCAAGCCAATTAGGTCCCCCTTGTTACAACAAGTAAGCCCAAGCCCATTTACATGTCTAAGCCCAATAGGCCCAAATCCATTACTTTACAAAACTTTCTAATTATTTAGGACAACTTAAATGTCCTAACAAAGACTGCTTATGAACTCATCAACAACAGAAGGCCAAATGTGAAGTACTTTCATGTTTTTGGCTGCAGATGTGATATCCTGAATGACAGAGATTAACTTGGGAAATTTGACAGAAAGGTTGATGAAGGAAAATTTATCGGATATTCTCTAACTTCAAAAGCCTACAGAGACTACAATATCAGAACCAAGGTCATTCTGGAAAGCATCAATGTGTCCTTTGATGACAGAACATCAAGTATCTCTGAAAGCCAATCATCAGAGAGGATACATATCACAGAGGAGCCCACTTCCTCAAAGACAAGAGAAGAGAATATTAATTTGATATTCAATGATTTCTTTGATGGAGAAGTTTCCTCTAACTCTTCAACAGAGGCAATCAAGTTCAAGGTTCTGAAGGACAACAACAATTAGGTACATCTCTGTCAGGTCCTTCAAATACTTCACCATCTACTTCTTGACTACATGTCCAATTCAAGGAGAAAGCTCAAGACAACAGTCTGAGGAAGAAGAACCTGAACCAGAACCATCATCACCCCTGATGACAAACATTGGAAGGAATTCCATTTATGAAAGTTCACCTTCATAGAGCCCTGCTGGTACCCTACAGAGCAATGACAAACAGTGTGCCTCAGAGCCCTGGTGCCAATCCTCAGAAGCACAGACACCACCTCATGTCCATGTTCCCATGACAAGTTGGACAAAGAATCACCGCCATCATCAAATCATTGGAGCTCCTGAAGATGGTGTAAAGACAAGGTCAACCACAATTAATGAGGCTTTCTTTGTGAACTTTTTGAGCATGATAGAGCCAAAGAAGGTCTCTAAAGCCCTTGATGACCCAAGATGGATAGAAGAAATGCAAGAAGAGCTTCCAGAGTTTGAAAGAAATAAAGTTTGGTCCTTGGTTCCACTCCCAAAAGACAAATCTGCCATTGGAACCAAGTGGGTTTTCAGAAATTAGAAAGACGAGGATGGGATCATCATCATAAATAAAGCCAGATTAGTTGCAAAAGGGTATTGCCAAGAAGAGGGCATTGATTATGATGAAACCTTTGCTCCAGTTGCTAGGCTAGAAGCCATCAAAATGTTTCTAGCTTATGCAACCCACAAAGGATTCAAGGTTTATCAAATGGATGTAAATTATGCCTTTCTGAATGGAAAATTACATGAAGAAGTCTATGTCCAGCAACCTCAAGGCTTTGAAAGTTCAGAGTTTCCAGACCATGTGTACAAGCTTGACAAAGCTCTGTATGGCTTTAAACAAGCCCCCCGAGCCTGGTATGAAACTCTGTCTACTTTTCTGTTGATAAACCACTTTGAGTCTTGGGAGAACTTATTTTTGGTACAAATATATGCTGATGACATTATTTTTGGGTCTACAAATCAAAAGTACTATGATAAGTTTTCTGAGTTGGTGAAAAGTGAATTCAAATTGAGCATGATGGGAGAACTTTCATTCTTCCTTGGTTTACAAGTAAAACAATCTATCAGAGGCACTTTATAAGCCAATCCAAATATGTCTCTGATATTTTAAGAAAATACAAGCTCAACAACTCAAATCCCATGAAAACACCTATTGCCATTGGAGTTAAACTTGACCATGATCCAGATGGTCAATTTGTGGATGTCAAGACCTACAAAGGCATGATAGGATCACTTTTGTATTTAACCGCAAGCAGACCTGACATAATGTTTGCAACCTGTCTCTGTGCCAGATTTCAAGTAAACCCTAAGGAATCTCATTTGTCTGTTGTCAAAAGAATTTTTAAATATCTCAAAGGGACTCAATTCTTGGGTCTCTGGTATCCTCTTAACTCTGGCTTTTAGCTTGTAGTATATACATATTCAGATTATGGAGGATGCTGGAATGACAGAAAGAGCACTTTTGGAAGCTGTCAGCTACTTGGAGATAAACTTGTGAGTTGGACATCTAAGAAGCAAAACTATGTGTCAACTTCTACAACAAAAGAAGAATATGTTGTCGCTGCCAGTTGCTATTCACAAGTAATATGGATGAAAACTGAACTCTGAGACTATGGTCTTAAGTACAACAGAGTTCCAACTTATCAAAAGCAAATTGATATAAGCTACCAATTTATCAAAGATCATGTTGAAAAAAGGAACAATTGAAATGTATTTTGTTTCAACTGACTTCCAACTTGCTGATTTGTTCACAAAAACCCTTGATGAAAGGAGATTTAATTTCTTGATTAGCAAGATGGGTATGGTCAATATGTCTTCCTAATCTCTAGACAAAACGTCAGGGGTTCCCACCTCATGTTCTAGAGGTTAGATAGAATGTCTATAGGAGACGAGAATGGGTATAATATCTTATAAATATCTTATAAGAACTGTATCATGGTGTGAAAACGTTGTTCTTGATCACTGCAGTGTAGATCTCATTCCAGATTAATTGATCTTAGTCGAAGTTCAGGTTAAAGAATAAGCCATACATTGAGTATGTTCTCGTTGGCTTGGTCTATGTTCCCTATTTTGTAAGTTAGGGTTCTGTTAATAGCACTAAACATGAAGTTCTATAGTAACGGTAGACATTTATTTTTAAAATCACTCACTTGAGTGCTGGTTCAATTGTAGGCCAAAAACATTTCTTTTCGGTCACGGTGGTCAACAAAAATATAACTCTCCTTATCTTATCAAAAGAAATCATAATAGTAAATCTTGGTTGTTTCCAGCATCAATTATTCACTAATGTACTAGAATTGTAGTACATACTTAGTAGGAAATTAATTATCCACAGTAGTCAGAGCATGTTTGAGTTCACATTTTGTGGAAAAAACTCGCAAATAATATGGTATTGTTCGGCGTAGTTCTAGACATTCATGTCTACCAGATGGTTGTTTGGTTGTTTGGCTTAAAGGGCAGGTAGATGACCTCTTCTTTTTTAGCACCTGTAGAGTGCATGTGGCTAGATTCAGTTAGGTGTGTTGGTGATGCCATTTGCAGGTTTTTGGAGATGAAAAAGAAGATGAACAGTGAAGCAAGAATTCAGGAGAACAATGAGAGCATAAAATTAAATTAGGCCAGGGATAACCTTCTAAATGATACATGTACTCGAGTGATATTATTAAAACGATATTTGATCGGATGAATGTGAACTGCTTATGACAATAACCAGTGTGACATGTTACGTGGTAAGTGATTTCGAAGAAAATAAGTTCGTCGCAAAAACTATGACCAAAGGATTATTATAGTGACATGACGGTCACCTTGGGATACGACCTTGTGAGTCTCAGATCCGTGCAACGAACAATAAGAAATCAATAGATGAATAACAAACGATATGATTTCAACTGGTCATCCAATTAGCTTTCAATATTGAGAGAGTGTTTACAATAAGTTTAAGAAAGCAAAATAGACAACTAGCCTAAAACTAAGGCTAAACAAAACATTATATATGTCGGGCCCGTGGTAACAAGCCCACGGCCCGTTCACTAACAAGGTTCAAACCAAAGAAATACAATTCAGCCCTAACAATCTCCCCCTTTGAATCGAAGTTCGAGTTGGCACCAGTTATCAACATATCTCTCTCAGAGCGCAAAGTGTACCTCGAACATTCGGATGGCTTGGCGGTAGTCGATGCGGTCTTCTATCACTTCTAATGCTTCCCGAGCAGTTGTTTCATTCGGATTGGGAACATACGAATTCCTTTTGTTTTCGGACTCGTGAGTGATGATTTTTCAAAGAGCATCTTGAACTTTAAAGAGCGTGCCATCACAGAATCTGTCGACCTGGCTGAAGCGGAGAAACCTCTTTTCGTTCTGATCGTTGATGTAGACTATCCCAAATTCTGGTTCCAGAAGCAGTGCATTCTCGGGATACATCTTCAGTTCGGGCGCTTTCAGATTCTGCTTTATCAGGTTTACCTTCTTTGCTCTATTCTCGATTACCATTTGGAAGTCTATAAGATAGGACATCATAATTGTACGGACTAGGAATCGACGAACAGCTTCGAGCGCTTTGCTTACTTGAAGCGGTCAGATGGTTCTGGTTCTGAGGTCTTTCAGTATAGAATAGAAGTCGAACGGTCGGAGGTTCTTGAAGTCAGCTTCGGAAAATCGCCATTCATTTCCGTCTTCTCGTTGGACGGTGAAAACGGGAAACATAACTTTAAGAATTCTACCTGTTTGGATGTTGAGCACTTCGGTGATCTTGTGCTTTGTTCGGACTTGGCTAACTGGCAGACACCGCTTTATTGCATTTATGTACTGACTTTGGTATTCCGGGTCAGAACTGTAAATACCAAGGCAAAAGGAAGGCTCGATATTGCGTAACCTGTGAACGAACAACTTTTTCAGTGATTCCTCCAAGTGAGGAATAAGTATCGTGATCTTCTCCCATCAGATTTGTTGCTGTTGAGGAGGAGGAAGATCAGAAGCTGTCGGTAGTTGAGGATATGTCGAATTTGTAGCGGTTGAAGTTTCGGGTCTTGTAGAAGTCTCGGTGGCTTGAGCAGAGTGAACGGGTGTACCATAAAGGTTTTGTAGCAGAAACTGGTCGTAGTCAACATTATCATCTTTATCAGTATGAAAGATCTGGTTTACCTGGAGATTTACAGCACTGGCGGCTTTTTCGTACCATGCATTTTCGGTCTCCGGGTCTATCTGGGTGTCTGGATCTATCATATTGAGAGCAGGCCTATCTGATGTATCAAAGGTGACCAATTCCTGTGTTGTTCCCTCAGGCTTTTCAACCGTCGGGTCTTCGTCATCGGAGATGTCCATGTCAATTTCCATCTCGGCTAAACTCAACTCGGCTTCAGGTTGTTCTCCAGTTGTAGTTGCCGCAGTTGACGGTTCCAGTTGAACCACAATAGTTTTAGGGATGATTGGAGCGGACTCGGACAAGCATAGTCTCTTGTTCTCCCCCTTACGGTGATCAGGATCATCCTGGTCATCGTGTCGTCGCTTGAGTCCGCCAGCTTGACTCTTGCAAGTAGTTTCAAGTGAGGCGACTCTCTAGGACAGCATTTTGAGCGCTTGTTGGACGTCCTTAAGAGTCGTGTCAAGATGGTCCAATCTTGTTATTACGGATGACGAAGGAGCAGTGACCTGGGATTGTAGAACTGAAATCAGGTCTGCTTCGGTAGAGGCGTCGGTTTGGGATTGCTGGAGCAGCTGAGCCAGAAGCATGGTCTTCAAGGTGTCCACCGAATAGATAGGCTGAACGGGAGACGGTGGAGGTGTTGGTGCGGTTTCACGTTTGACCATCTTCTCTTTACCTTTGATTAGGCTTTTCAGGTTGTTGAGCTCGTTGGTAAATCGTTGTTCCATGGTTGTTCCATGGCCTCACAGACAGCCTTTAGGGCGCTGTCCAGATATCCCTTTGACACAAAGTCGGGCAAAATAACTCCGGGGTCACTTAGAGCACCCGTTGAGGCATCTACCTTAGAGGTAGAGCCACCTACGTTCACGGTTGGCACAGGGGTAGCTGTGGTAGGATTTCCCTCTGATCCTTGCGTTCCGCTTAAATGCGGAGACACTACGGAGGTTCCGATCGGGTCACCAAGAGCACCGATGTTCGTTTCCTCATCTTGTGTCCTAGCCGAAGAAGTAATATTAGCAAATGGCTCTAGACTCAAGAGTGCATCCAAAGAAGTCGAGATCGGGGGCTGCTGGTCTCTAATTTCAATACCAGAACTCTCCGAGTGAGAGACCGGTAGAAGTTGTGCTAATTCCCCGTGAGAAGTTGAAACACCCGTCTTTTGAGAGACGGATGAGTGGCTTGGGGGTTGTGCAATTGCGCCGATGGGTCCACGACAACTTCTTCAATACCCCGTCCCAACGGATGAAGCCTCTTTATCTTTACGGCTTAATCTTTCTTGGTTCGCTTTCGACCGTAGTTCCCTCCTTCTCACATGTTCTAACTCTTCTTGATTTTCAACTAAGACTCCCTCCTCTCTCCTTGTATCTCCCGTACCAGGATGGGTAGTAGGGATGAGGGGGGTGTTGGTGAGTCAGATGGGATTCCTTCGGTAAAGATTGGGTTAGGTCCGATACGGGTAGGGATTAATGTTGCCCGTCAGAGATGTATGTGTCGGTGTCACAATAAAGCATGGGGTGTTCGGTTTCAGTGACGACCTGGACCTTGTGTAGTCTAGTCGACGGTCCTGCTTCGGTCGCGGTTCGGGTGGTGGGAATGGTTTGATGGATTGTACCGGCTTGCTGGGATTGGGTAGTACTGGGACGCGTATCCATTGCACCGCCCGCTCCTATTCCCCTCCCGTGTAATCTCAACACACCTCGCCCGGGAGCCCCTGCTGCCCGGGCCTTTCCTCCTCTTGTCCTAGGACCCTCACGTCTCTCGGCTCTATCTCCCTAGGGAGGTCCCTCAGGCGCTGGCTGGACCATGGGAATAACTAACTCTCTCCTATATTCTAACACACTCGGTGCATTAGGGTCCGCATGTGCCAGTAGGGCTTCAGGTAAAGGCATGGCTATGGCGTTGGACGGGTTTCGAATCACCATATATTGCTAATGGAAAGGAGGACATACCGGATGGTTAATGCGTTGCGGTATTGCTGGATTCGCGTCCATGTGTTGTCGCACAGCCAGTGAGAGGAATCGAGGATATGGTAGGAACTTCTTTTGCTTTGATCCGTCGATTTGCCGAATAGCTGTAACCAGTTCGCGCCATATAATCATCGCGAAGTCGACTTGTCTGTTGTAGCATACAGCATGGAATAGACGCAGGAAGTCACCTGTACACTGGTCTATTCCCTTCCATCTGGATGAGAGACACATGTTCAGTATGGTGAACAGTGTGTACCAGATGGGCGCCAAATATTTGCGGTTGAATGCCGAAGGTCGATCGAGGGAGCGGTTGTAGCCTAGAGCGCGTACTTGAGCACACAATGTTGTGTCATTGATCGCGGGGTCATAGCCTTGGTGTCCGCCGACGTTGGCTTCTGGTAGTGATAGCAAGCGACGGAACGTGTCTGGTGTGAGCGTGAAGGGATGGTTGTCGATTCGCGCCGTGATTGTCTGAGAATTAGCAGCTGTGAAGACCTGTGCGGTAAGCCATACTTGATAAACATAAAGAATAGGAATGTCGGCTGTGGCAGTGAGGGCCTCACGGAGAGGGTGACCAAGTAGGATGTCCACGACCACACGGTGTTGCTTTTGTGGTCGGAACTCAGCGTCGTCTAACTGATGATTGTTGGCTTCCAACTCTATGCCATGGTCAGGGTTGACCAAAGCGTTATCAGCTGCTTCGTCTATAAATTCCTCTTGTGGAGGAATTTGCTCTTCAGGATGTTGTTGTTGTTGTTGATCCGCCATAGAATATCAGAAAAGGAACCCAAGTTAGTAACCTAGACGGATGAACAAGTGCAGGCGCGTACCTGTGTAGTAATGGGCTCAATCTGAGACAGATTGAGGACTGTCAGTGAGATAACTAGGTACTGGACTGATAAACACAGGGGTGTCCAGACAAACTCATTTGAAACAAAGGTTTCCGGACAAAATGTATCCGGACATTAAAGGTTTCCGGATGTGAAGAGAGCTTCCGGACAAAGTAGACAATCCGGACAAAGATGATTTCCGGATAGGACATGAGTTTCCGGATGGCATTGGTTACCGGACAAACGTGGTGTCCGGATTCTCTCACGATCCGGAAAGTTGAACTTACCGGAAACCCTGGGGTTTCCGGACAACTAGGGTTACCGGATGTGATGATAGTCCGGATAAAATATCTAAGTCGATGGAACTATCCGGATGAATATGAATGTGTCCGGATACTATGGAAGTATCCGGACGACCTACGGGTACGCAAATCAGACCAAAATTGCGAACTTGTCACGAAGCTAAGCAAATATATCGTATCTAAGACGTGTAATGAGCACTATAAAGCAAAAAACTCGGGCCTATGAGTGTGGATTGACGCCGAATATGATACGACAATATCATCGGGTTTTGAAAACCCTGTGGATCCCCAGATTGATCTATCAGACGGTGGAAAGTCGATACAACATACACAATAAGAATCAACATTGGTTAAGGAACACATACCTTGGATTGACAGTTGAACGCGATGAGTATGAGTAATCTGTGAGGGTTTACGAAGGAGAGAACTCGAGAGGTTTTTGAAAAAGGGTTTTGTGGTTTCCGGACAATAAGAGAACTATGAGTGTCCATATCTTCTTTATATAGAGTCAACCAATCCGGATGGGTCAACCCGGATACCTATCCGGTCCGGATAGTGTCCGGTCCGGAATCCTATCCGGACAGATGGTTATCCGGAAACCTATCTGGACAGATTGTGATTTCAGATAAAATGTCCTTTGGCCTTTCAAGTTTCATGAAAAATGATACTCTTTGGATTTTGAAAGAACTTTCTCTCGCTCCCCCTCAAACTGAGCATGGGGAATTATTTGCTCCCCCTCGGATTGTGCAATTGTGTGCAATGGAGAGACGAACACAAAGAAAACCTTTACACAGTGAAAGGTAAAATGCTGTGTCGCTCCCCCTCAAATGATGAACATATAGGTATATGCTCCCCCTCAGAATGTGCGCGTAGTGTGAAATGCACACAGGAGTATCCCCACACACAAAAAAAAACTTTATGGCAGTTTAGAAAAAACTGCGTGTGACACTCCCCCTCAACAATAGAGTAAACTTACCTGATACCGGTTCGTGCTCCCCCTGAACACATGAATACTCGTGAAAGCACAGATATAAGCAAAAAATTTAGACGACAGTATGAAAGATAAGAAACACACGTGGAAATAAAGGAAACAAACGATATCTACCTAATAAATACAGAGACTCAATCTAACTGTGTAACTGATACAAGTAGAATACAAGTACGAGAAAGTGTATGCTTAATCATCAGGAGTGTGAACAACGGATGATAAGAAGACAGTGTCTCGTAGATGTATGGAACGTGTATCGGGTACACAAAAAGATCAAGTCTTCAGATTTAGCATACCTAACTTGGACACTAGAGTATTAAAACGTTTTTCGTCCAAGGATTTTGTAAACAGGTCTACTAACTGATGCTCAGTATTTACAAAGTAGAGTTCGACTGTACCTCTTTCTACGTGATTCTTAATGAAATGGTACCGAACGTCTATGTGCTTTGTTTTCGTATGTTGGACCGGATTGCTTGATATGGCAATTGCGCTCTTCTAGTCGCAGTAGATGGGCACCTTTACGTAAGTAAATCCGTAGTCTTTGAGTTGGGTCCGTATCCAAATCACTTGGGAACAGCAGCTCGCGACGGCCACGTATTCCGCCTCGGCAGTCGACGTAGAGACGCACTGCTGCTTATTGGATGCCCAACTTACCAAGCTATCGCCCAAGAAGTGCACATGCCCCGATGTGCTCTTCCAATCCATCATGTTGCCCGCGTGGTCCGCATCAGAATAAACGGATAGTTCAAAACCTGTCTCTTTCGGGTACCACAAGCCAAGATCAGCAGTACCACGTAAATAACGAAAAATTCATTTGACGGCTATTAAATGAGACTCTTTTGGTTTTGATTGAAATCAGGCGCATAGAAAAGTTGAAAACATGATATCCGGTCTACTTGCGGTTAGATACATCAAAGAACTGATCATTCCCCGGTACAATTTAGTGTTCACATCCTTTTCATTAGGATCGGCGTGAAGCTTTGTATTGGGTGCCATGGGAGTTTTCATTGGTGAGGACTGTTCCATCTGAAATTTCCTAAGAATATCCCAGATGTACTTAGCCTGGTTTATGAATATCCCGGTCGACAATTGTTTAACTTGAAGACCAAGGAAGAAATTCATCTCACAAAGCATACTCATTTTAAAAAATTGTCCCATAAGTTTGGCAAAGTTCTTTGCATACTGAGGATTAGTAGAACCGAAAATTATGTCATAGACATACACTTGTACTAAAACAATATGACCCTTTTCGTTCTTGATAAATATAGTGGAATCAATCTTACCTCGTGTGAATTCTGATTTTAGCAAGAACTTGGACAGAGTGTTGTACCAGGCTCGTGGAGCTTGCTTTAGACCATAAAGCGCCTTGTCTAGAACGTAGACATGATTAGGCTTTGAATCATCCACAAATCCTTCTGGTTGCGATACGTATACTTCTTCCTTGATATCGCCATAGAGGAATGCGGTCTTCACATCCATTTGGAAGACCGTGAAGTTCTTGTGTGCGGCGTATGCAAGGAACATACGTATAGCTTCTATCCTTGCCACCGGAGCGTAGGTCTCATCATAGTCGATCCCTTCTTGCTTACGGTATCCTTTGGCCACAAGATGCGCCTTGTTACGTACAACGATGCCGTCTTCGTCCTTCTTGTTCTTGAAGATCCACTTAGTGCCGATCACCGTTTTACGAGTTGGACGTGGAACAAGCCCCCATACCTTGAGAGCCTCGAATTGGTTGAGCTCCTCTTGCATGGCTATGATCCAATCAGGATCGTCTAGTGCTTCCCGGACGTTGGTAGGCTCGATCTTGCTTAAGAATCTGGAGAAGAGGCAGAAATTGGCCGATGCGCCTCGCGTTTGGACCGGAATGGAGGGATCACCGATGATCTGGTGTAAGGGATGAGCTTTCCTCCATTTGGTGGTATGCGGAAGAGGCTGCTGAGTTGAATGTGAGGCGTCCGGATCCACATAGTTACCAGATGAAAGGTCTTGGACCACTTCAAGTATAGCCGGTTGGTTTCTCGGAGGAGATGGGGGAGGATTCGTCGAAGGTTGAGCAACTTCTGGTTCCGAGGAATGCAGAGGCTGATCATCGATTGTAGCAGATGACGAATCATTAGGAGCGATCTCCGGGTTTATTACTGGTTCCTCCGGGGGGTAGTAGTATTAGATGAAATTGATGATGACGGTTGAGATGTCTCCACTGTGATGGAAGGCGTGCTTGTCGAAGGCGGCGGACCGGATAGATTCGCCGAATCCTCGATGCGAGCAGCTTCAAGTAGTGGTTGTGCTGAGACATGAGGGGTAGAGGCGTTAAATATGTCATCATAAAAATATTTGAACAGTAAATCTAAATCTGAAAGATCAGTATTCGATGAAGATGCATGATTCGGATTTACTGTCGCTTGTGCAGACCCCGAATGTGGATGTTCGGAAGCTAGCATGACAGTTAAACCAGGTTCTGAACTGATGTGTTCAGAAGCCAAATCTGCGGCTTCATCGAATGTCACGTTTACACTTTCGGTAACGGTTTTAGACCGTTTGTTGTAAACGCGATACGCCTTAGCTTGCATGGAGTATCCGATGAAAACTCCTTCGTCCGCCGTGGGGCTGAATTTGCCGAGATCATCTTTGTCATTCAGAACGTAGCACGTGCATCCGAACGCATGGAAATACTTGATGTTCAGAATGCGTTTGTTCATGATCTCATACGGCGTCTTGTTGAACCGCTTGTTGATGATGGAGCGGTTTTGCGTATAACAAGCTGTGGACACCGCTTCGGCCCAGAGAAATAGCGGTAGTTTCGATTGAGAAAGCATGGTGCGAGCCTCTTCGACGAGGGTACGGTTGCGTCTTTCCACCACTCTGTTTTGCTGAGGAGTGCGTGCCGCCGAGAAGGTTTGCGAGATACCGGCAGAAGTTAGGTAGTCGTTCACCGTTTGATTCTTGAATTCCATCCCGTTGTCGGTAATGATAGTCTGAACTTGACTTTGAAGGTTTAGTAGGATGGTCTTCAAGTGATTGATGATCAGTTCCGGAGTTTCGTCTTTCGTACGAAGGAACTTGACCCAAGTGTAGCGCGAGAAGTCATCCACCATCACCAGGACATATTTGCGCTTGTTGATGCTTTGAACACGCATCAGTCCACACAAATCCATATGGATAAGTTCAAGGGACCGGGACGTGCTCGGAGCGGCCTTCGGCTTGTGCGTTGCTCGCTTCATCTTTCCCATCTCACATGCCCCACAGAGTCGATCCTTCACGAATTGTAGATCGGGCATGCCTTTCACGTGTCCGCCCAGCACCAGTTTGTTGATATTTTTGAAGTTCAGGTGCGAAAGACGTCAATGCCAAATCCATGCTTGTTCGAAATTAGCCTTTGACATGAGGCAGATAGGGTTATCGGTCTTCAGTGCTGCGAGGTCGATGGTGTAGAGGTTGGTCTTGCGCTTTCCAACCAGTAGCTCCTCTCCGTCGTCATTGAGTATTCTGCACCTTTTGGCCTTGAATCGGACCTCGAGATCTTTGTCGCAGAATTGGCCAATACTGAACAGATTGTGTCCCAATCCCGCGATGTGTGATACCTTTTTGATAGTGATCTTGTCTTGGACAATGTCGCCGTAGCCCAAAATCGGCGCCTTGTCGTCGTTCCCAAATATAACGTCTTCGCCATATTCTTCTTTGTAGTTCGTGAGAAGCTCCCTCCTTCCGGTCATGTGCTTGGAGCATCCAGAGTCTAAGTACAACACATGATCATCCTGCAAAAACAAGTTTAGCGGACTTTAGGTACCCATATTTGCATGGGTCCTGGAGGGTAGGGTTTGACACCTCTCGGAGGAGCTTGCTTTGACACATGTTTCCTTTTAGGTGTAGGTTTTACACCTTTTGGAGGAACCGGTTTTGTAGCAGGTTGCCTCGTGGGTGCTGGTTTTACCTCAGTAGGAGAAACCCGTTTTGGAATGGGTTTTCTCTCCTGCTGTGGTTTAACCTCTGATTGGGAACCCCGTTGTTTATGATGTTTCTTTTTGTTATTACGGGGTTTGCTTTTGGGTGTATGATTATATATATGATATGACCCAAACCAATCATTATTATTAATATCATCAAAGTCATTCCAACCACAAATAGAACAACACAAACAATCATGCGATAACTTAATCAATTGCTGAATGGAATAAAGTTTAATTGGAAAATTAACATCGCGTTTAACAAAATCATTCCTATGATTCCAAGCACAATCGATTTTGTTCATTCTAAGGAAAAAAACAGTATTGAAAGACTTTGATGCAGCATCCTGGACAGATTCCTTAGCTAGCCACTTTGGTTTTTCTTGTTTACGCGATCGGTTTTATCTGAAACAACATGGACAGCATGGTTAGTGGCTTTTGAGGAAGAAGTATTTTTGGCAGTCAATTGCTCGGTCTTTTGCCTCGGCTGTGATTGTTTTTGAGAAGCCTTCTTCGTTTTTGAAATCTTAATCACAGTTGGGGCCTTTGTTTTAGAACAATCACCCTTTAGAAAATTGACTGGTCGATTGACTACTGGTGATAAAAAATCAGTATGACTCGGAAGAGGTTTGTCGAAGGGGAATGACTCAAACTCTTCATCAGAATTGCCTTCGGAGTTCATGTATTCAGAAAAATCGACATCCGGAATTACAGGACTTGGATCGGTCGAGGAAGGCGAGGAACACTTTGTGCTCGTGTGTTTCGGGGAATTTGGTGCGGAAGCTAGGAAAAAATCAGAGTTTAAATTCCTTGAAACACTCTTATCTTGAGATTCTAGACCGTCTTGTGTTGAAAAGATTTTGCATATGAAAGCTTTACACGAAGACGTATCAGATGAGCTTGAGGAAAGTTCGGGTGAAATCTGCTTTTCAGATTGGAGTTGGTCAATCTGCTCTTGGAGTTGACCATTTCTGGTATACTCCTTCATCGCATATGTTGCCAAAGCAGCCAGTTTTGATGTGAGCATATTCATTTCATACCGAAGGATTTCCTGTCCTTCATCAGACACAGTTTCGGTTTTGATCGATTTTAGATTCTCAAGTTCCTTGATTAGTACTTGCTTTTCCTTTTGAAAGTTAGACCTTTCTTTCTCGAGTGACTCCTCCAATTCAACTATCTTTGCTTCCAAGATGAGAGGGGGAACATAGAGCTTGAACTCATCCGTCTCAGTCTTGGTTTCGGTTGCTTGGACCTCATCCTTCTTGGAGGAATCCTTGGGCGTTACAACTTTATAGCAATCGAAGTAGTCATTCGAGAGGTACTTTTTGTTCGTCTGATAAGAATAATTCAAAGGTTCATAACAAAACGAAGTTGCATTTTAGACATGTTTGTGCGCTTGTATTCCTCAGTTTCCTCTTCCTTTTCAGGTTCAAGAGGACCAGTCTATTTTATCGCATATTCTGGGTACTTTTTATCTATTCCAAGACATCTAAAATCATACAGTGTTAGTGTTTTGAATATGCCCTTTTTCAAATAATGTGGGTTATCGTATCCAATTTCCCATTCTTTGTTAAAATACGTGAACTCTTTGGGTTTATTCATATGGATGGTCTGGTCAGTTTGACCTCTTTTGTGGAGTTTTGTTTCAAGATCTGTGATTTTGTTAACAAACTCCTTGTGCTGAATTTGAAGAGCAGAACACTGGTAAACAATTTCTGCTTTCTCATTCATATACTGATCAAGTTTGATTGTAGTTCAGATAATTTGGCTCTTAAGTCCTTTGGTGCTAGTGAAAGATTTTTGCATTTTTCTTTTAACTTAGCATTTTCCGACTTGTATTTCTCAGTTATTCACTTTTGAACATCTAGCTCTTCAGATAGTGATCTGATCTCAAGCAGTTGTTCATCAGTAGTGGCCTTGAAGGAATCTACCCGTTCAGCAAGTGATTGCATTTTATTAAAGAAATCTTGTTGGTTAGATTCACATACCTGGCTTGTCTTTGCCTTTTCTTCATTGGCAGGAGAGTGGTATCCCATGAAAGCATCAGCACCATCAGACTCGTTTTCATCATCAGAACGACCCAACCAGTAGTCGTCTTAAACAAGTAAAGCTTCTCCAGCTTCCTTCTATTCTATCAATGCAAGCTTCGCCTTGTAATAGTGGGAATTATTTACAACGGGCCCCCGAAAATCTTTCGCAAAATGACCAAGCTTCCCGCAGTTATATCAAGTCACGGGTTCGTCTTTCTTCTTGCGGTCATCTTTCTCTGTATTCTCTTTCTTGTCAGACTGGTCGGGCTCATCAGCTTTCTTCTTTCCTTCATATTTGTCCTTATAATCATGGCGCTTGTTGGAGGAGGTGGAGTAGCGCTGATTATTAGACGTCGGTTGCTTGTAGAACTTCTGTTGGAAGGATTTGGAGAGCAGGGCCATTGCTTTTTTGATGGCAGCTATTTCAGAATCAGAATCACTGTCTTCTTTTTCCTCAGGTTCTGACTCAGATTCGCTTTGCTTTTGAGTACGTTTGGAGTGACGCCCAAAAGATTTGCCTCGTTTGGAAGACATGAGTGCTAGAGGATCAGGAGCTGGCTTGGATGTAGCTTTCTTCTCGTTTAGAATTTCCATTACCTCATCTTCGTCTTGAAGAAGCATCTCATACAGCTCATGGATGCCGACTTTCTCCATTAAGTGGTTATGCTTGACATGTGATGCAAACACTTTCAACTAAGGCAGAAGGTTGTTGAGGAACTTTAGTGCGTTCTGTGTATTAGAACGAGTGATCTGATTCTTGTGGAGCTCATTGAGAAGGAGACATAAGCGTTCATAGGTTTGAGAGAGGGATTCACCGGTGCGCTGCTTAAACCCATCGAACTTGGTTATGGAGCTGTTGATCTTTAATTGATTCCTGACTTCGCTCCCGCGCATCGTCTTCTCCACCTGATCCCACATGCCCTTAGCTGTCTTTTTGTAGGTGTCGATGGCATTATAGATCGTGTTTGGCAGAGCTTGAACAAGGTACCTTTTAGCATGCTTTTCTCCCTCAATCATACTGTTGGTTCCCAGATTCACGTCGTATCACGATAATGGTAGTTAAATAGACAGCGGAAGCATTTAAATATAAAGCCATTAAAGTGAGTGATTGTATGAGACGATATGTAAACTGTGATATCAAATATAGAACAGGAATATGATAACAAGATCAAATAAGAAACGCTGCTCGTATATTGATAAAGATAACACCAAGAACAAGATCAATGGTGTATCAAGAAATCACAGAGACAATATCGTACGGGGTAGTGCTATGAGGATATGACAGTGTGTGCTTTTACAATTGTGGAAAACTATTCTTCCAAAAGCTTACAATTGTTTGTTCCACTACCTCGCTATATATAGCCTCATAAAGTGTAGACAGTGTACTATCGTACCCTGGAATGACACGTGGAAAGTGTGTCTCCAATCTTTAGGGCATACGTGGAAAGGTGTGGACACGTATCTGACACTTCGGATTTCTACGAGACTTAGGCATAACAGAGGTCTTCACTTCAACAGAGCGTGTTATGACAGAACTCTGTTGGTCTTCGGGTATGAACAGTTCTTCTGTTGATCTTCTGCCAGAGCTCTGTTGAGCTCCGTTGGTTCCACCAGAACTCTGTTGAGTTCTGTTGGTCTTCTTTGTTGGTCTTCTAAGTCTTCTGCTTTATCTCTGTAGGTCTTCTGACTTGGTTTTATTTTCAATACTTTCATTTTACAGATACTTGGAGCTAACAATCTCCCCCTAAGTATTGAAAATAAAAAATTGGAAATGACAAGAGATTGAAAACAAAAGAACAGAGAACTTTACCCTCTGTTACCCTGTGCACTATTCTTTTAAGATTTTACAATAGAAAGAACAAGTACAATCAAGCGTAATTATCTCCCCTAAGGATTCTGTCGAATCTTATGATTAGCTCACGGAAGTCAAGCATCAGATTAATTATGTTGATGAAGGACCTTTGCTGTTCTTCCGGACACTTGTTCCTCGGGAGACTTTGAACTATGTTTTTGAGATATGCTAGCGACTCACTTGTGTACTTATGAGCTTCAGCAGATCTGATGGCTTTCTTTGTCCCTTTCTGTCGGCAGATAAAGACTGGAGGATATTCAACTACAGTTCCAGTCCTAAAATGTCGATAGCCCTCAAGATCTTCGTTTGGTGGTGCAATCGCCAGTTTCTCAATTTCAAACTCTATGCCTAGCTGAAAATCTGTCTGAGTTCTGAGATTGATGTGCTCTTGCATAGCTAGTTTGACTTCAGGTAAGGCTGTTCTTGCTGGAGTATATCTGTCAGAGAAGTTCAAGCAGTAGGCATGAAGCACAGTTAGATCGTACGGATTTAGAAGGACAAGATCGTTGTCGTTGAAGAATTCGTTCTTTCCTTCTGTTGATTCCACAGTGTACTCATGATAGGTCATTCTGTTGTGCTGGAACTTCTTATGCTTGATGTCTAGGATTCTCTTGATACTGAAGTGTGAGTTGATGTTTCTGTTCAGATTGGACTTGTTTCGGATGAACATCCGCCTTGCTTCAGTAATGGTGTTTATTCTGATTGGGTTAAGGTAAGGATTTATGGGTACGGCATTTGCAGGAATGATATCTCTGTCAGCATAAAGAAATGCAAATACCGTTTCCAAGGCAGGTTTATCGGTGTGTTGGGTGGATGATTCTGGGTTTTGTTCTGGTATCATTGGGTTTGGGTCTTCATGAGTTTCAGCCATAAGAGTATCGATATGAACATATTCTTGAGCAGCTTCTGTTTGCCTTTGTTCATCAGCAGAGATTGGGATTGATCTCTCTGGTTCAGTCCTTGGTGAAGTAGGAGGGGTATCCAGGCAGATAATCTCTGGTGGTTCTTGTGTTGACTCTTCTGTCGGTTTGATGACTCGATCTTTGAACATGTAGTCGAATTCCACCGTAGGTATATCTTCTTCTGTTATCCCCATATCTTCTGTCCCGACCTCTTCTGTTAATTTCTCTTTGCCTCTTTCAGTAGGCATTTCAGCCTCTCTCTCTCTTCTTCTTTCTCTGTCTCTGTTTCTTTCTCCTTTTCTTTCTCTTTCTCTGTCTCTTTCTCTTTCTCTTTCTCTGTCTCTGTCTCTTTCTCTTTCTCTTTCACCTTCTCTTTCTCCTTCTCCCCCTTTTGTTGACCCGAGGACTCACCCAAATTACTATCTGATGCAGCATCGTGGAAATCATCATCATCATCAGAGGAGTCTTCATCAGAGAGTTTGGAGACAATGGGTGAGAATTGGTCAACAAACTTACGTCTTTTGCCAGAAGGCTCTCCCTCTGGTGCTTTTTCAGCAGATCGTTTCTGTATGACAGATTGTAAGATTGCATCTGTGAAAGTAGGAACTGCTTTCTTCAAGGTGTCTTCCACTTCTGCTGCAGCACCTCTGATTTCCTCGACTTGGCTCACAAAGTTGAATTTGTGGGAGTCCAGTGATTCCTTCACAAGTGCTTCTGTTGCCTGGGCTTTCATGACAAATTTGGACGAGATTGTCATCATTTTCTTTACGACGTCCCTTCTGAAGTCTCCCATTTGACCGACTGTCATTGGCAAACTGTTTGGGTTGGGGCTGGAGATGTTGAGAGGATCAGCATCTGACGTTGTGGCTTCTTTTATGAATTTCTTAACAGAGTTATCAATGAGCTCTGTCAAGGTTCTGATGTTGGATTCTGATAGGATAACTGTTGGGACTGGCAGAGTTCTGTTCATTTGAGCTGTATGGTTGTCGATCACAAGTCTTTTCAGGTCAGCTACTTCTGGCGATACCTTTGTGTTCTCTTCTGCTCTGACGGTTCTTAGATCTGCTATCTCTGTAGCCAGTCTGCCAATTTCCTCTCCTCTTGTCTGTTCAGCTTCTGTTCTGATCCTTTCAGTGTCAATGTATTTCTGATGAAGTTCGGCATATTTCTCTGACAGTTTCTGCAGTTCGTCTCTGAGAGAAGTATTTTCCTTGAGGATCAGTTCCTCCTTTTGAGAATTGATAAGTTTATACTCATTCAAGGAGTTGTTGATACTATCACAGAAGCTTGTGAACTCTGTTTTTGTGACAGTGTCAACGGGGGTAACCCTGGTACCAACTAATGGATCCAGTTCTGCCTCGAGTTTAGAGGCGCCTGCGTCAAGAGTTGTTTTGATGTTGGCTCTTGCAGGACTTCCACCCGATCCTTGATGTTCCTTTTAAGGGGAATCACCTACAGGTGTTTTGATCAGAAGTTCCTCCTCCAGCTCAGGTTCTGAGGAAGGAAATCTGATATGATGAGAAGCATTTGGATCAAGCAAATGTTTCCCTTGTGCAACTAAGGTCTCATACTGTCCCTGAGTCGGACAGATGCTACGTGAGATTACAAAAATCTCGGGTCTATGTTGTGTTCCGACTACATGAGCCACATAGGCATCATTATGTGTAGGTGACCTGTCGATGTTCTGGGGCGAATGAACATCACTAGCAAGACTAGCTTCCCCGGCTTCGTGCGTACCAGAGGCATGAAGAGTTGCCTCTGATGGGTCTGGCTGGTTAAGGTTCGAGGTGTGCACCTCTGCTTCAATAATCCCTTGGTCTTGATCACAAGGATTAGGTAATGTGGTAGCACTGGGAGTTTGGTTAGGATCTCGCACAGATGTGTCAACTTGGACATCTTGTTCTATACTCACATTTCCCTCGGTTTCTAGGGTATCAGAATTCTCTGGTGAGCTCTCTATCTCATGAATCTCTACACTGCCAGAAGGGTGCGATCTCTCTGTCACCACTTCTGCAGTCTCTTCTGCTCCCTCTTGAACAGTCTCCCTAGGGGATGCTCTGTTCACTACTTCCTCCTCCATTACTCTAGAGGAAGACCCCACTTCGGGTACTCTGTCCTCTGGTCTATTTTCTTCTTCTTCTATTTCCTCACTCGCACTCTCCACAGAAGGCTCAGAACCTAAATATGCTGGGGTTCTCACCTCAGGTTCTTGAGGTTGAGCAGCAGTTCTACAGTTTTGGATAGAGATGTGGGTTGGATTGATCAGAGCAAGCATTGTACCTGGAATTCTTCTGATGAAAGGGTAATCTCCTGAAGTTGTTGGTTGGAATCTTGCCATGGTCCAGACAGGAGTAGAACGACCCTGATGTGTCAGTTCCAGTCTGTCGAATGCCCTTCTGATCACCAAACTGATAAAGCGAGGAAACTTGATGGCTTTAAGGGATTTGTGTCTTCCAACTTCTCAACCTCTGGCTAGAGCAGTGGTTTTAGTGTTGACAGCATCTAGAAGTGCATTGTAGAGGATCCCTGCATAGTTGAAGTTTCTGTTGAAGAACAGACCATACATGACTTCGAGGATTTCAGTGCTCGCTTGGTCTTGACTGCCGGATTTGCAGGTGAGGGTTCTGTTGAGGGTTGAGAAAATGAAATTCCACATTTGTGGTAGATTTTGTCTTCTGAAGGCTCCTATTCTCTCTAACTCTTTGTTGTAACCCAAAAACTTCACGAAGTCGAGAAGAACAGCAACAGAAGGTGGTTTCTCATAGGCATCAATACCTAGCTGTCTTTTGGTTTTCATCCCAAAAGTTCATAGAGTTCTTTCACGAATCCTTATTGTTCCTGATCCTCCATTACCAGAGTTGACACTTCCGACTATTCCGATTCTGACGCCGTCTTCAATGTATTGGCATGTGGTCCACCATTGTTGGACATATATTGCAGGAAGATGATCGTCAAAGGCTGTTAGGGCTGTAAAAACTTCTGAGTTTCGGAAAAACTCAATATAGATGTGGTAAAGGGGTAAATAGAGTGCTGGATTGGGATCAAAACGGTAGTTGTTATCAGCCAACTCGTATGGTAGAATAACGATGTTATCTACGGGTTTGTTGTTACTGGAATCATCAGAGTTCTGGGGTTGGTTTTGGGGTTCAACCATTGTTGCAGGTTAGGGTTTTTCTTGAGAACCACAAGGTATAGGTTTCTGAGAGGGAAAAGATGAAGGGTTTGAAATGGTTGTTAAGCGTAAGAGTGAAATGGGTTGAAGTTGGGTATTTATACGGGAAACATGTGGGTGGGGAAACAACGTAGGGACTGTAGGCACTTGAGTGTCAGAAAGTGGAACGGCCTGAACAGTGTATCCTGGGAACACCTAGTGGTTTGTCTTTCAATCAGAGGATGCCACGTAAGATTTTGTTCTTACAATCGTAGGACAAGTAAACCGTCACGGTTAGAGATATGCGGGTGACAAGTGGGTGATTTTCAAAGAATGACCCGCATCTCTGCTGACGTGTTTCTGATGACGGGGCAGAGAAACTAACAGAGCTCTGGTGGAGCTCAGTTATTTTCTTTCTCTGTTGAAATGATCTTTTCAACTTTGCTCAGTGACCAATCATGTTTCACCTTTACCCAAAAACATTTTTAAAATTCTGTATCTGATGTGAAGAATCAAAGAACAAGGACAGAATTGACCAACAATTTTCAACAGAGATCTGATGAGAAACAACAGAGGCTCTGGTGAGAATATCAGGGTTCTGCTAAGTTCGACTTTCTCAAAAGAATTTCATCAGAACAGGTTTTCCCTCTTTCAAAAAGATTTTTCTTTCAAGATCAAGAGAGCCAAGTCATATGAATTTGAAATCAGTTTTTTTTTTTTTTGACTTGCTCCCCCTAAAACCATGCATATTTTCTTTTATAAGCTCCCCCTAGAAATATGAGCTTAAAAAAAACTTGCTAAAAGAAATATTTACAGAGATATATACAAACGAATTCACTGGAAGCTTGTTGAAAAAGTATGTTTTACAGAGCTCTGGTGAATGACAGAGGCTCTGTTGAACTATCCTACCCAACTATTTTGACAGATCTCTGGTAGGAACATCAGAGTTCTGTTGAGTGATAAATAGTGTTAGGACATGTTCAGCATACCCAATTTGCTGATTAAGAAGTTAAATCTCCTTTCATCAAGGGCTTTTGTAAAAAGATCAGCAAGTTGGAAGTCTGTTGAAACGAAATACATTTCAATAGTCCCTTTTTCAACATTATCTTTTATGAAGTGATACCTTATATCGATATGCTTGGTCTTTGAGTGTTGAACTGGATTAGCTGTGATTGCTATTGCGCTTTTGGAGTCACACAAAATTGGAATTCTGTCATACTCCAAGCCGTAATCCTTGAGTTGAGTTTTCATCCAGAGAACTTGAGAACAACAACTAGCAGCAGCAACGTATTCTGCTTCTGCTGTAGAGGTGGACACGCAGTTCTGTTTCTTGGATGTCCAACTTACTAACTTCTCTCCAAGAAATTGACAGCTACCAGACGTACTCTTTCTGTCGTTCTTGCATCCTCCATAGTCTGAATCTGTATATGCTACAAGCTCGAAACCAGAATTCAGAGGATACCAGAGACCCAAAAATTGAGTCCCTTTCAGATATTTAAATATGCGCTTGACGGCAGAGAAATGCGAAACTTTAGGATTAGCCTGAAATCTAGCACAGAGACACGTTGCAAACATTATATCGGGTCTACTGGCAGTTAAGTACAGAAGTGACCCTATCATACCTCTGTAGTTCTTGACATCTGTTGGTTCACCATTAAGGTCAGGGTCAAGCTTAACTCCAGTGGCAATAGGAGTTTTCATTGAATTTGAGTTGTTAAAATTGTACTTTTTCAAAATGTTAGAGATATATTTGGACTGACTTATGAAAGTCCCTTTGTCGGTTTGTTTTACTTGTAAACCAAGGAAGAAAGAAAGTTCTCCCATCATGCTCATTTTGAATTCACTTTTCATCAAATCCTCAAACTTATCACAGTACTATTGCCGTGTTGACCCAAAAATAATGTCATCAACATATATTTGTACCAGAAGTATATCATTCTTGTATCTCCTAAAGAATAGAGTTTTATCGACAGTACCTTTCTCGAAGTGATTAACCAACAGAAAATTGGACAGAGTTTCATACCAGGCTCTGGGAGCTTGCTTAAGCCCATACAGAGCTTTGTCTAGTTTGTAAATGTGGTCTGGAAACTACGAATTTTCAAAACCAGGTGGTTGCTGGACATAGCCTTCTTCTTGTAGTCTGCCATTTAGGAAGGCAGATTTGACGTCCATTTGGTAGACCTTGAAACCCTTGTGAGCAGCATAAGCTAAGAAGATTCTGATTGCTTCTAGCCTAGCCACAGGAGCAAAAGTCTCGTCATAGTCAATTCCTTCTTCTTGACAGTATCCTTTTGCAACCAGACGGGCTTTGTTTCTGATGATAATCCCATCTTCATCCTTCTTGTTTCTAAACACCCACTTGGTTCCAATGGCTGATTTGCCTTTTGGGAGTGGAACCAAGGACCAAACTTTATTTCTCTCGAATTCAAGAAGCTCTTCTTGCATAGCTTCGATCCAGTTTGGGTCTTCAAGTGCTTCAGAAATTCTTTTCGGCTCAATCATGCTCAAAAAGTTAACAAAGAAAGCTTCGTTGATTGTAGCCGATCTTGTCTTGACACCATCTTCAGCAGCACCAATTATAAGATGTTGGGGGTGATCCTTAGTCCATTTTGTCATTGGAGCATGGACAACAGGAGGGGTTTGTGCTTCAGATGAGAAAAGACGATCTTCAGCAACAGAGCTCTGCGGGTTGGTGTCAGGGTTCTGTGGCACACAACTCTGAAGAGTGGCCTCATTGCTCTGTGAATTGCCAACAGGGCTCTGCGAAGGTGAACTTTCAAACAGGGAGTTTCTGCCGATATTTGTTAGCAGAGGTGATGATGGCTCTTGTGTAGGTTCTGGTTGTGGTTCCTCGTTTCTCTGAATTATACCTGTAGACAGAGAAGTAGATGGTGAAATATTGGAGGGACCAGTAAGAGTTGTACCTGTCAGATTTTGTTCTGTTGAACTTTGAGCTTGATCTCCTCTGTTGATGTTGACAGAGGAATCATCATCATCATCGAAGAAATCGTCGAATAGGAGATTGATATCTTCTTCCCTTGATTTTGAAGAACTAGGCTTCTTCTGTTCTGTTGGTGTCCCCTCTGTTGATTTGCGATCACAGGTACTTGATGTACTTTCATCAAAGGACACGTTCACGCTTTCTTGAATGACGCAAGTTCTGGTGTTGTAGACTCTGTTGGCTCTAGAGATCAGGGAATAACCAATAAAGATTCCTTCGTCCGCTTTCTTGTCAAATTTACCCAGCTGTTCTCGGTCGTTTAAGACATAACATTTACACCCAAAAACATGAAAATATTTCACGTTTGGTCTTCTGTTATTGATGAGTTCATAAGGCGTCTTTTTAAATCTTTTCACTATTACAGCTCTGTTTTGAACAAAACAAGCTGTTGAGACTGCTTCTGCCCAGAAGTTGATGGGAAGGACAGAACCGACCAACATGGTTCTGGCGGCCTCTACCAGAGTTCTGTTCTTTCTCTCCACTACGCCATTCTGTTGTGGAGTTCTGGTAGCTGAAAAGTTTTGGGAAATTCCTTCTTCTGATAGATAAGAATCTATTCGAGTATTTTTGAATTCTGTCCCGTTGTCACTTCTCAACTTTTGCACTTTTAGTCCTAACAGAACCTGTATCCTTCTCAATAAACTTATCAGAATTTCTGGGACATCAGATTTTGCTCTGATGAACTCAATCCAAGTATACCTAGAATATTCATCAATAAGCACAAGAATATACTTCTTGCCAGACAGACTTTGCACAGAGATTGGACCACAGAGATCCACATGAAGCATATGCAAAGGTCTTAAGCAATTGTGATCACTCTTGGTTCTGTGTGAGGATCTTTTCATTTTTCCAAACTCACAAGCAGAGCATAGATGATCTTTGTCAAATTTCAGCGAAGGAAGACCTTTTACCAAGTTCAATTTCACGAGTTTGTCAAGATTTGAAAATTTTAAGTGAGCAAATCTTTTATGCCAGAGCCAGGCATCTTCTTTGTTCAAAGAGACTAAACAGAGTTTCTCTGTTGTAGTTCCCTGGTTTGGATTAAAATTCATTTTATAAAGATTGCCTTTTCTGTCGGCTCTTAAAAGTTCTTGACCAGACTCAGAAAGTAATAATGAACAAAACTTCTTCCTGAAATTGACATCGAACCCATGATCACAGAGTTGACTTATACTGAGAAGATTATGATTTAATCCTTCAACATAAGCAACTTCGGAAACTGAAACACCACCATTTACCAGAGTACCATAACCTCTAATTTGTCCTCCATTGTCTCCTCCAAAGGTGACTGCACTTCCTTTTTTGTTCTTGAATGAAGTCAGCAGCTCCTTATTGCCTGTCATGTGCCTGGAACATCCTGAATCTAGGTACCAGATCTGCACATGAGGCTTCTGCAAGACAGATTAGTTTCTTTTAGGTACCCATTGCATGATGGGTCCTTTCTTGTTAGGCTTTGATGGGTTAACAGTCTTTCCTACAGGCTTTACATTCTTTGATGTTGTGCCAGAGGTTTTCTTCTGTGTGGTCTGATCAGTCTTGGGATTTATCATCTTTTGTGACTGATTCAGAACACAGTGAGGTCCATTCATATGATTTTGCAGTTTTCTTAACAGATGAACACAATTGCAATTGATGGAACATGAGGATTGATGCAAGTTGTTATTCAAGAATTGTTTATTAGATGGAGTTTGATTCTGAAAAGCTCTAGGACCATGCATTCTGTTTGAACTATTCTTTGAGAAAGATTCTCTTTTCTCAAAATTGATCTCTTGATTTCTACCAGAATTGGAAGTATGTCTGTCATTTACTATCCATTTTCCCTTCTGTTTTGGTGTAAATCTGATTGGTTTAAAAGTTGGAACAAAGGTGTTGTTAAGTAAAGTACTTGCCTTCACCTTACCTTTTACTTCTGTTGAGTTAGAAGCAAGAATTCTGAATTCTTTGTTATTAAACTCAGTTACCGGTATAAATCTTGATTGTTTCTTGAAAAATGATATGTCTTCTTTTAAATCAAAGGATCCAGCCGGTATCTGTTTAGGTTTGTGCAAAGCATTTGGTTGAGTACAGAAAATTTGCTCATCTACCTCAGGGTCAGAGTCACTGTCAGAGGCTAGAAAGTCTCTGGTGGCTCTGTTGGAGGTGTTACTCACAGAAACAGGCTTTGTAGAATCAGGTTTTGCAGTTTTAAACCTTCTCAACTTGGGTTTTAAAGCATCAGAAACAGCATTTTCTTTAAGAACTTTCATGAGATCTTCTTCAAAAGATGTTCTTATCGTTTCAGAAGTAGGAGAGAAGACTGGTGCTTCAGGGTTGAGCTTGCTCTGTGGTATTTCAACAGAGGATTCAGCCTCAGAAGTGACAGGCTTTTGTTCCTTGAAAGAATTAAAGTTGAAAATCTCTTTTGGATCCAGACTTTCGACAGAGTTAGGAATTAAGATTCTAGCTCTTCCTTGATCAAGAATAAACTTTGAAGATGGTTTAAGAACCTTGTCATGATCCAAGGAGTCATAGCTGACATTCCTAAAGTCAAGCCTTTTCGTCCTCTTGTAAACGTCCGAGGTTTTAATTCTTTTGAAAACAGCATTACCAGAGATAACATTCTCTTGGATTTTCCCAGCACAGAAAGTAGTCAACAGAGATGTTTTCTTCTTTCCGTTCCAGGGAGCAAGGTCTGAGAAACCAAGACCTTGCGTATCCATCTGAGAATTTATCTTAACATGCACATCCTGTGCATCCTGATACTTTTTGATCTGAAGTTCTTTTCTCTGTAGGGACTGATGTAAGATTTCCCTTACTTTTTGAAAAAAGTCTTTTAAAGCGACAGAGTTAAGTCTTTCATTCTCAGACTTCTTCATTTCTTCGGTTTTCTGTTTTAACAGATTTTCGTACTCTTTAACCTTTTTAGAAAAAGTACTTTTCTCTTTCTGCAGTAAGATCTCTAGCTCAGATTTCTCCTTGAAGATATCTTCCTTTTCTTGTTCCAAGAGAGCTTTCTCTCTCTTGTAGAAGGACAGATCCTTCTGAGCTAGCTTTCTTAGCTCTTTTTCCTCAGAAAGCTTTTGTTTCAGTAATTGAAATTCCTCAGTTAATTGCGAAACATGCATTTCCAGTTCTGAGTCAGACTTGGATTCGGAGGAACATACCTTGGCACTGGGTTTAATGGTCTCCAGCGCTCTGTCGTCTGGCTCTGTTACAGTAAGAGCGAATGCATGAGCTATATCTTCTTCTTCTGTTCTCTCTATTCGTTCTCCAGTCATCCAGTCAACCTCTGTCATACTTTCATCATCTACAGCAACATTGGCTTGCTCTGGTTCATCATCAGAGGATGAGTCAGAGATCCAATTCTCCATCTCGGCGACATAACTCCTTTCTCTGTAGTTGTACTTGTATTTGTTCTTATAGTAGTCTTGATCTTTTACAAGTTTTCCTCTACAGTTAGCAGAGAAATGGCCAGGTTTGCCACATCTGAAACAACGACCATCATTTTGGTTGATGGGTTGTGCAGCATCAGTCTTTTGTGGACCAGGAGCGTTGTACTTCTGTTGAGGTTGAGGTCTCTGTTCTGTCGGGTTTCTGTTCTGGTGATTCTGTTGAGGTGCAGTATAACTTCTGTCACCTTTTTCTTCTCTTTCGTACCTTTTTCTTCTGTCAAATGTCCTGTTGCCAAATCTCTGGGTAAATTGTTGAGTTATTAACGCAAGAGATTTAGCAAAGGCATTTATATCACTATCCTCATCTGATGAACTCCTTTCATCATCACTTTCTGCAACCAAGCTCTTCTTCCCTTTCTTTTTATCTCTTTTCTTATCTCTGCTAGGGCCATCTCTGTTGAGTTTCTCTTCTGCTGAGTTCTTAGATTCTGAAATCAAAGCGATAGGACCTGCAATGGTGGATTTGCCTTTTTGCTTGACAACATCCTTCTCTTGTGCGGCCAGAGTGCCATACACATCAGTAAGAGACCATGCATCTAAGTCCTGATTAGCTTGTAAAGACATGGACAGATTCAACCATTCATCATTTAAACTTTTCAAAAACAGAACATTGTTATCTTCCTTCGACCTAACAACCCCACACTTTTTACATTTGTTAATCAGAATATTAAATCTGTTGTAGGTCTGTTGTAAGGTTTCCTCAGGAAGTGCCTTGAAATCATTGTATTCATTTATACACTGGGTCCTTCTGTTCTTCTGGGTTTTGATACCACCCTCAAGTTGATTTAGAAGTTGATCCCAGATTTCCTTGGCAGTAACACATGAGTCTAGTTCTTGAAATATATCGTTCGGAATGGCCATAATCAGAAGTCTCACTGCTTTAAGGTCATTTTCCATTTTTCTCTTTTCTTCTTCGGTAATCCCATTGGTTTTGGGTTCGAAGTGAGCAGGAATCTCATCAGTGGTTTCTGTTGCGGGTACACGTGGGACATAAACCATGGGTTGGAATGGTCCATTCGTGACAGATCGCATTAAGTCCTTATCCATTCCATCAAGGAAGTTGACCATCCTAATCTTCCATTGAGGGTATTCATCCCTCAGAAGAGTAGGAGGCTTGGTCAGAGAACCAGCAGTATAAATGGCGTTGATGTTTGCCATTTTTTGAAAAGAAAACAGAGTATGAGAGTTTCAAATGGTCTATAATGAGAATAAGCTAAAGTATGAGGAACAATAACCAATGAAATAGTAGAACAGATGTTTTAATCTAGACTGGAAAGCTTAGTATGATATTAAATGAACTGAGAAGATGTAAAATACTTTAAGCAGTAAAACAGAGTATAATGAGGCTTTTAAACACACACACAATCAACAACAGTGAATCAACCTTGGTAGATTGGATGCCTTGATTTGAGCAAATCAAGCAAGCTCTGATACCAATTGTTGGTTCCCAGATTCACGTCGTATCACGATAATGGTAGTTAAATAGACAGCGGAAGCATTTAAATATAAAGCCATTAAAGTGAGTGATTGTATGAGACGATATGTAAACTGTGATATCAAATATAGAACAGGAATATGATAACAAGATCAAATAAGAAACGCTGCTCGTATATTGATAAAGATAACACCAAGAACAAGATCAATGGTGTATCAAGAAATCACAGAGACAATATCGTACGGGGTAGTGCTATGAGGATATGACAGTGTGTGCTTTTACAATTGTGGAAAACTATTCTTCCAAAAGCTTACAATTGTTTGTTCCACTACCTCGCTATATATAGCCTCATAAAGTGTAGACAGTGTACTATCGTACCCTGGAATGACACGTGGAAAGTGTGTCTCCAATCTTTAGGGCATACGTGGAAAGGTGTGGACACGTATCTGACACTTCGGATTTCTACGAGACTTAGGCATAACAGAGGTCTTCACTTCAACAGAGCGTGTTATGACAGAACTCTGTTGGTCTTCGGGTATGAACAGTTCTTCTGTTGATCTTCTGCCAGAGCTCTGTTGAGCTCCGTTGGTTCCACCAGAACTCTGTTGAGTTCTGTTGGTCTTCTTTGTTGGTCTTCTAAGTCTTCTGCTTTATCTCTGTAGGTCTTCTGACTTGGTTTTATTTTCAATACTTTCATTTTACAGATACTTGGAGCTAACACATACATCTTTCGTCATCAGTCATCTCGGAGACCGTCTTTTTCTCGACACGAGCTTCAGCGTTTGAAGTTGCTGGTATGGTCTTCGTTGGTTCAGGAATTGGCCCATCTCTTAGAGCTCGCCAGATATACTCGAAGTTGACCTTTGATTCATTGAAGATTATGAATCTGCCCCGCCACTGGCTGTACTCACCTTGGTAGAGGCAAGGTGTTTTGGAATCGGTGCCGATGGCAAGAGCGTCGCGTGAAGACATCTTTAGTTGCACTGGAGTGATCGTCAGACGATTGGTTCGATATAAAGTGATAACCTAACGCAAGGCACTACGAGTGGTATCCTAACACAGGTTCTATGAAAGATTTGTACTAGAAACAGGTAAGAATTCAACAGAACTAAACTAACCGAATAGGAATCCGGATGTGATGTCTGACCTGGAAGTGTTCGGATCAGATTGAGTGTGAATGTGATCACTTAGCAAAAGTATCCGGATAAAATAAGTGTGTCCGGAAAACTAAGGTTTCCGGATGCAATGGGTTACCGGATGAAATTAGTTTCCGAATAAAAAACTCAAACACAGAACTTACCGGATGAAATGGGTTTCCGGATGATATGCTTTCCGGATGATATGCTGTCCGGAAAGAATCAATTTGACCGGAAACTTTTAGTTGTCCGGATAAAATAGGTTACCGGAAACTTTGAGTTGTCCGGATAAAATATTTTACCGGAAACTTTGGGTTTGCGGAACAATTGTACCCGGAAAGATTGGAAAGAAGTACTTACCCGGAAAGATGTGTGTGGTATCCGGAAAGATTGACTGATTGTCCGGAAACTACGGATGTTATCTGGATAGCGTGGCTGTGGTTTCCAAGTCGATTGGAAATGGGTTAGGGTTGCTCAAAAACGTTCTTGAAAGGTTAGGAACTCGACCAAACACAAAAATAACAATACCCAAATCGATTTTGAAGCAAAAACAACAAGTTTTGATGGTAAAAATTCGATTTTTGCAAGAACAAGACCAAGAACTTTTGAACTTTAGTTTGCTTAAAAATCACTCAGATGATAGAATTAGATTGTGAAAACATGCAGAATCACTAATAAGAATGATGCTAACAATATCCAATAAACGAAAACGATCAATTTCAACAGAATCAAAATATGGATTTTCAATCAAGAACATAGCCGTATGTTCAGAAAACTTACCAGAATTCAAAAAGAACACTTTGAATCGATTTGTCCGTCTGCTCTGATACCAATTGTGAGTCTCATATCCGTGCAACGAACAATAAGAAATCAATAGATGAATAACAAACGATATGATTTCAACTGGTCGTCCAATTAGCTTTCAATATTGAGAGAGTGTTTACAATAAGTTTAGGAAAGCAAAATAGACAACTAGCCTAAAACTAAGGCTAAACAAAACATTATATATGTCGGGCCCGTGGTAACAAGCCCACGACCCGTTCACTAACAAGGCTCAAAACAAAGAAATACAATCCAGCCCTTGAATTTCTATTCAACCAAATATGACCCTAACATACATGTACCATAATCAATAGATGAAAACCACGCAAGTGTTGATCATATGCACATTCTGGACTTAAAATAACAGAAGAGGTATTATTCTATTAAAATTTTACTTATTCTTCTTAGAGTTTAGAGATACATACCTCTTGATGGATGAATGATTATGAAACAGCCCCCCCCCCCCCCCCCCCAAACCAAATACAACAAACTGAGCTCCCCCTTGAAATATGCTTACCATCAAATTCTTCAATCTAGACTGTAGAAACAGATGCTCTGATTAGCCGTATTGGCTTCCAGAGGCTCTGCACTGTAGAACCAGAAGCTCTGTTCGACAAAACTATGGAGTAGACAAATTCTGCTTACATAAGACTACAAAGGCTCTGGATAGTATAACCAGAGGCTTTGATCATTAGTAAAAACATATGTTACATCATAGATATCAGAGATTCGAGGTTGGTACTATCAAGACTGTAGAAACACGATTCCAGAAGCTCTTGATAGTATAACCAGAAACTTTGGTTCTCAAGAACAAATATCAAGTAGACATATTGAGCATTCCTAGCTTACTGGTCAGGAAAATGAATATTTTTTCATCAAGAGCTTTATTGAACAAAACAACAAGTTGGTAATATCTTGAGACAAAGTACATATCAATGGTACATTCTCAAGATGATCCTTTAAAAAATGGTACCACACATGACACATCAATATGCTTTGTCGCAGAATGTTGCATTAAGTTTGCAGATATGACAACTGCACTTATAGAGTCCCAAAGAATAGGAATTTTACCAGAAATCAAAGCCATAGTGTCTGAGTTGAGTTTTCATCGAGATGACTTGTAACAACAACTAGCAGTAGCTACATACTATGCTTCTGCCGTAGAAGTTGACACACGGTTTTGCTTTTTGGATGTCCAACTCACTAAATGATCACCAATTAGTTGGCAACTTCTAGAAGTACTTTTTTCTATCAAGCTTGCATTGTGCAGTATATGCATCTATATAGGTTATTAGTTCAAAACCACCAATGTTCTTTGGGTTAGTGGCTAAATTGAATGCAACCACACTAAGTATTCCTCGACTTTGAAGCCTTCTCTCATTGTTGCCTATTGTAACACCCTCAAATTTGGAAGAGCAACTAAATAAAAACTTCGATTTAAAAGACAAATGGAGATGAAATTCTTACTACGAACTATCTTTGAAATCACCTCAAAAATTCAAAATGTCACAACTCCGACATTATCCATAATCTAATTCATACAATAATACCAAATAAATTCGGGTATTACTTAACACAATACAAAATGCTATTCCTGAAATAAATGCGGAAGACTTAACTAAGCACCTTACTCCTCGAGCACACTACTCGCACCTATCTCTTCACAGTGTCACTAGAATTATTCCTAACCTGAACCTGTTGCATATGCAGACAAATAAAAAAGGTTAGGCTAACACCTATGAGTTCAAGAGTTTTTGTAAAGCCCGTATCCCGGTATGTAATTTCTTTGTTTTAATTCATTTTTAAAAGTTTTATTTTAACGTGGTTTCCATAACGGGGTTAAACGATTTTAGACCTATAGTTAAATATGTCAAAACTTTGGTTAGATTGCGAGAAGGAATTAATTGAGGGACCAAAATTGTTTAAGGGCCAAAATTTTGGAGTTTAGGCCCATGCAAACCCAAAACCGAGCCCCTTGTGGTGTTGTGTGTGTGAGTCGTGTTTAGCAAACAAGAAAGAAGAGAGAAACCCTAAGTCATCCCCTCCCCTTGTGGTGTTCGGCCGGAAAAGAGAGAGAGCCGAGAGTGAGAAAGGTGCGTAGGGAGAGAGAGAGCCGAGAGTGAGAGAGGGTTCACCGAAGAGAGAGAGACGTCGGAAAGAAGAGAGAGTGGCTGTCGTTTGCTGCCGGAATCGGGAGGAAGGAGGAGTCGCATTAAGGTAAATTCGTCTTTCTTTTCGTTGTGTCGACGTTTGCCTATTTTACCGTAAACCGCCACCACCACCGCCGCAGCCACAGCTGCGGGCGATGGGGCCGCCACTGCACGCCGCCGTGGTGGTGGCAGAGGGGTGGGTGCAGGGTGTGCAGGTGTGCGGGTGTGTGCGGGGGTGTGGTTGCGGGTGTGTCGGGATGGACGATGTTGAGAGGTTCCGCCGAAAGGTGTTACCGTAACCACCGTCGCCGCCGCCAACCACCACCACCGCCGAAGGCGGCAGTGGGTGGTGCACGGCTGTCGACTAGCCTAGTATGACGTTTCTAGTAAGCTTGTAGGCTTTTTGGGTCTGTTTGGATTAAGCCATGACTTAATGAGTTAATTAGCTATAGTTGTCATTTCATGTGAATTACATAGTTTCTGTCACTGTTTTGTGAAAGCCATAACATTTTCTAGGAACATTGTATTGGGGTGAAATCAGTGCCAAAATGTCCCATTCTGAGTCTAGTAAGTTTCATATGTTTTACGGAAAAACCAGTTCGGTCCATAGCTAGTGTCAAATTGTCGTTTTGTACTGAAAGCTCCTGTTTTTCGCTGTTCTGCATGTCGGTTTTGTAAAATCCATATTAAATTGTAGAAAAATCGTTAGAGTGCGTGCGATATGTCCCTGGAACCCTAAGACATTGTACTTTGTGATTATGGAATAATATTTCTGGATTTATCAGTTTATAAGGGCTTAAACAGGTCCCGAACAGACCTGTGTTTTTAGAGTAAAAGTTGGGTTTATAATTTAGTAGTCGTGGTTTTGGGTTGGGGCTTCACTTTGACTTTTGTTAACACTTATCTAGGTGGAAAAAGGTGAGTTGGTGTTGGCGGGCTCGTATTGCTGTTTGTGGATATATGCGTTGCTTATCGAGGTGAGTTCTCTCACTGCGTAGGATAGGGGTTATACGTGCATTACTGTAGCTCGTGTATGCTAGCTAATTTTGTTGTGTGCGGTACTAGTCTGTGTAGTGTCTAGTATGGACTTTGGGTGTCGTATAAAACTCGGGGAGACCAAGGACTCGGGGAGACCGAGGAATACGTATACGGGTGTCGTAAAACTCGGGGAGACCGAGAAATACGTATACGGGTGTCGTACAACTCGGGGAGACCGAGGAATACGTACATGGTGTTGTATGAGATCGGGGAGACCGATAGTTATATATGTACAATTGTTGTTGCATGAGTTTGCCTGTTTAGGATATGTTCTTGAACTGGCATGTGTGGATTAATTGTAATTATCTGTGGTTAGGGGTAGTGTTCATATGATTGCTACCCTATGTTGGTGTTTGAATTCACTAAGCTTCGTGCTTACTCTTTCCCTACAAATTACTGTTTCAGGTGCGAGTGGCAGCAAGGCGTGACGGTACACACTGGCGCGTTGAGAAGATCTTTGTTATTATTTATTCTGAGATCTAAGTTTAGAATTATTACATTTTCCGCTGTGTTAGTTTGGATTGGTTGTTTAACTTAACGGTTTTGGTGAAACGTTTATTTGAGTCTAAACATTTATGGTTTTATTTAATAGAATGGTATTTTTAAAAGTTAAAATTTATTGTAATTTTTGGGACGTTACAACTTGGTATCAGAGCACAGCTTGAGTGAATCAAACGCATCTCGGTGTGTTTGGATCTCAAGTTGCGGTTATGAAATTCTTCTCTTAAATTTTTTGGAAAATAAAAGAAAGGAAAACCCGTTTGGGAAACGGTGATCGAGGGCGCAGTATGTACAGTCAGCCGGAGCCAAAAGGAAAGGTACTGTACTTAGTGTATTTATCGCTTTCTAGATCATAGGGTATGCATGCTAGATTGCCTATGTGCTTTACACTGTATTGTATGATGATTGCTTGCTAGTGGGAATTAATGCTAGTTATAATAGGTTGTTAAGCGAATGCCCTATAGGTTGTATGCAGTAAGAATCACATAGCCTTAGAATATTTGATTTAGTTCTATTGCGCAGCTCTTGTTTGAGTCCAACCGTTCTAGGATAGAATCTTGTATTCGAATGTCTATTTGATTCACGCTGCATGCGACTGGGTATTCGCGAGGCAACTCGTTATGGCTAATAGGGATTCCGTTGTAGCAAGGTTAGTGGGATGAGATGAAATTCCTAGTGAGCTGGGAAGAGTGTTTACATATGAGTATGTATGCTAGATTGCTTTCTAGAACATAAGAGTATGTATGCTAGATTGCTTGGTGCTTATTACAATGTACTGCATGTTTGTTGCTTGCTAATAGGAGTTTATGCTCGCCTTGATAGGGTGTTAAGTGAATGCACTATAGGTTGTATGCGGTAGGAACCGAATAGCCTTAGAATGTCGGATTTAGTTCTATTGCACAACTCTTGTTTGAGTCCAACCGTTGTAGGATAGAATCTTATATTCGAATGTCTATCTGGTTATACACTGTGTGCGACTGTGCATTCGCGAGGCGACTCGTCATGACTAGTGGGGATTTCGTCATAGCAAGGGTAGTGGAATTGGGTGGAATTCCTTAGGAGATAGGAATAGTGTGTACATATGCCGGTGCGGGCATATGTGTATAGTTTTTCGGCAAGGAACTACTTGGACACATCGGATGGAACTCGGAACGAGTGATGATAGGTGTGGAAGGTAGTAGTAGAGCTCCTACTATCGGAAACACAGGATCAGTGCTCGAGTCGGGGAAAGTCACGAGGAATCCAAGGAGTTGAGCGTGAGCGTTGTTAGTGTGAGTTATTATGTGCTAATAACTCGTTGTAATATCTACCCAGAATAGCCATCACAAGGAGGAACAACAATAGTGAACCTACTAGTACAGGTGTGTACTTGATTGCTTGAGGAGATGATCGTTGGGGTAGTGATGAAGGTTCTAAACTAGTAGTCGTTGGAATAGAAGGACGATTCTAGTATTAATCCCTTGGAGTGACGATAAGGATGAGGTTTGTTTTAAGTAGGCCATTTCGGGTCAAGATTGATGATTGTGCTAGAATCATGGGCTTTTGGAGCCGACTTTGAATTGAGGAAAAACCGTAAGGATTATTGGACGTAATTTCCCAACTTGCCTAAGAGGTGTAAATGTCCGGATGACGTTAGTGGACCGGAGAGATTTGGAGGAGTAGGAGTCGAGGCGTAGAATGCCGACTAAGTCATGCACAAAGTTTGATTTTGAAATAGATTGCATTAACAAATTCTTGTGTTTCAAATCCTTTTATGGATGGTGTTTTGGAATTTTGGGAAATGTTCAGCACACACACAAGATTTTGAATTATGGTTTTGAAAGTGCATGAAATCGTTTTATCACGGTAGTTGCAAACTTTGTTTGAATTTGTTTTATTTTGCTATTTCCCAACGGTTCTTGCGGGCAAGTTGATATCCGTGTTTTATGGTGTTTAAAATGTTGGGCAAGTGACTACGGCTTGTGACTTTAACATTGGAACTCCTCCACATATGTTAGAGTTGAGACGGAAAGTTACATTCCACGATGTCGGTATAAAACTTTTTGAGTGATTTGGTTAAAATAAGTTTTGTTTTACGGCATGTTGAGTCGTGTGGGTTTAATTTCACGAGGTGCATAGCTTAATTGTTTATGTGACCATTTGGGGAAATCTTGGAAATCAATTTAAAGAACCCCACCTTTTGAGATTTTATGAGGTTTAGTCGATATTTTCAAAATGATATAAGCGGATTGGTTTCTATCTTTAAGTTTGAAACTTGCACGAGACAGTTGTGTTTTAACAAAAATATATTTGTAAACCGTTTCATCGTTTTGTATGACTAGCCGACGCGCGTAAAAATTTGTTGGTGAACCCTGTGCCACGACATTATATGTTTAAAAAGAGAAATTTTGGAGTCAAACGTCGTGGAACTGATTTTGAAATTATGTGCACACATTTGTCGCACCCGGTGTAAGGTCGAGCGGTTACTTTAAGTACATGTCATGAGTCAATCCATACTAGAACCGTGACGGTTCATTTTTAAAGAAATTAATTATTTTTCTTTGCGTCTTATGAGTAAACTGAGCTGCAATGGAATGATTTTCAACATGATTTTCATATGTGGGACGAGCGTGTCCATTTTTGTGTAACTACCGACCTGGTAATAGTAGTTTTGTTGCATACGATCTTTTTGAAATGAAAAATCTTGACGTTGAAAATATTTTGTAAATCATTTGGGAAATGCGCTTTTAAGTGTTATGTGTCACTTTGAGAATTTAAAGAGTGTGAGTCCTTTTGGAAAACTCTTTTGTTTAACCCGTGTTGAGTTTGGGACTAATGTTGATTTTATAGTTTTGCTTGCTTAAACTTTATTTAAACGCGTTTTGACCGACGTATGGGTCTAGCAAGCGTGGAGCATTTTGCTCGGTCTTGACTTTAAGATAGTCATGGGTCAATTGCACGGTTTTAATGGCTAAATGTGGAGTCTTGTTGATGGGTTGTTTTTGTTGCACAGTTTTGTATTTATGGTTTGGTGAGTATTTACATGTTTGGGTGAGTGAGTCATTCCGGGATAGGCATGTTGTTGGTATACTGTTTTTGCATTAGATCCTTAGACACGTTAGTCAGTCGTTGGTAATGGCCGGTTGGGTATCTCGGGGTGGGACCCCGGTATTCATGTGTTATGACCTTGACTTTTTTTTGGAAAAAAAATAAAAAAATAAAAAAAAATATAGTCTTGAGCACTTACCTGGGAGGTAGATCCGATGTGCCAGGCCTTGAAGCGTTACCTGGGAGGTAGACGTCAAGGTGTATCCTCGATTCGGTGTAACTAGGCTTCTTAGAGCGAGTGTGGAGGATAAGTAGACGGTGGAAGGCTGGGTATTCCACGCGTGATGGTACTGTAGGCCGAATAGTATCGGCTAAGGGTATGATGCCCTTTGTGTTTAAGAGAATGAATGTGCAGTAACCTTTTTGAGGTAGTAGTATATTTAGGTGTCGACTTTTGGGCTTGAGGCCAAACACCTTTAGTGTAATCGGAGTTTTGTAGCCGATTTTAAAATAATCATGGTGATGGTAGTAGTAACCCTGAGATGCTTAATTGTGATGAATGGTTATGGTGGAATGACCTTCGTGGGTGATTATAAGTTTACTGGTTTGATGATCCGTGTGAAATAAATTTTGGGAGTCTATTAGAACTCGTGGAAGTTGATCGGCAGTAATGGTAGGAATGATCGGATTCGAATATCCTGTAGGGTATATTGGTGAGCACCTTTAGAATGGTTAGAGCTTGAAAGTTGAATCGGGATGTATGGAACATATAAGGTTGGGAGGCAACCGAAGTCGTTTGACTAGGAATGAATCCAGTTGTTGGAGTGTTCTTCCGATCATAATTTCAGTGTCTTTGAAGGAGTTTGTGTTAGCCCCAAGTATATGTTATGTAAAAGTATTGAAAATAGTTCAAGTCAGAAAACTAACAGAGATCGGACAGAAGACTTGGAAGAAGTTCATCAAGTAGACCAACAGAGCTCAACAGAGCTCTGTCGGATCCAACAGAGCTCATCAGAGCTCTGTCGAAGAATTCCTACAAGAGAACAAGTATTCGACAGAAGACCAACAGAGCTCTTGCGACAGAGCTCTGTGAAGTAAAAGACCTCTGTCAGCCTAAGTCTCGTAGGAAACCTTAAGTGTAAGACACGTGTCCATACTTTCCACGTATGCCCTAAAGATTGGAGACACACTTTCCACGTGTCATTCAAGGGTACGTTAGTACACTGTCTACACTTTATCAGGTCTATAAATAGCGAGGTAGTGGAACAACAATTGTAAGCTCTTGGAAGAGTAGTTTTTCCACAATTGTTTAAGCACACACTGCAGCAATCCCGAGCACTACCTCCGTACGATATTGTTGTCTTATGAGATTTCCGAACACACTTTAACTTGTTCTTGGTGTGATTCATTATCAATATATGAGCAGCTTTTATATCTGATCTTGTTATCATTTTACTGTTAAATATTTGATTCTCATAGTTCACTTATCATTTACACAATCACTCATTTTAATGGCTTTATTTAATATGCTTCCGCTGTCTATTTTACTACCATTAATATGATACAACGTAAATATGGGAACCTACAATTAGTATCAGAGCTTCTTTGGTTTTCTTAAGCCAAACGATCCAATCTACCAAGGTTGATTCACTGTTGTTGATTGTGTCTGTGCGACTTTAAAAGCTTCATAATATACTCTGTTTTACTGCTTTCTAGTCTAACCAAGCCTTCAGAGCTCATATAACTGTGTTTAAAACTTTCTAGTATATCTTAAAATCTTCTAAAAAAGTTACTGTTTCATTGGTTACTGTTTGAAACTCTGTTTCTAGCCAAAAATCGCTTTGCAACAAACTGTCCTCTGTTTTTCTTCCAAAATGGCTAACAACGGTATAAATGCTATCTATACTACTGGCTCTTTAACAAAACCTCCTACTCTTCTGAGAGATGAATATCCTTAATGGAAAATCAGGATGGTTAATTTTTTCGATGGTATGGATAAAGACCTCATGCGATCTGTCACGGATGGACCATTCCAACCCATGGTTTTTGTTCCCCGTGTACCCGCAACAGGAACTACTGCTGAGATTCCAGCTCATTATGAAGTTAAAACCACAGGTTTTACTGATGAGGAAAATCTAAAAATGGAAAATGATCTTAAAGCAGTTAGACTACTGATTATGGCCATTCCAAACGAAATATTTCAAGAACTAGATTCATGTGTTATTGCTAAGGAAATCTGGGATCAACTTCTTAATCAACTTGAGGGTGGTATCATGACCCAAAAGAACAGAAGGACCCAATGTATAAATGAATACAACGATTTCAAGGCACTTCCTAAGGAAACCTTACAGCAAACCTACAACAGATTTAATGTGTTAATCAATAAATGCAAAAAATGTGGGGTTGTTAGGTCGAAGGAAGATAACAATGTTCTGTTTTTGAAAAGTTTGAATGATGAATGGTTAAATCTGTCCATGTCTTTACAAGCTAATCAGGACTTAGACGTATGGTCTTTAACGGATGTGTATGGCACTTTGGCCGCACAAGAAAAGGAGGTTGTCAAGCAAAAAGGCAAATCCATCAGTGTTGGTCCAATCGCCTTAGTTTCTGATTCTAAGAAAACCACATCTGAAAGGTCCAACAGAGAGAGTTCAAACAAAGAAAAAAAGAAAGAAAAGTCTGATAAAAAGAAAGGAAAGAAAAGTTTGATTGCAGAAAGTGAAACAGATGAGAGCTCATCAGAGGATGATGACATTCAAGCCTTTGCCCAATCTCTTGCTTTAATAACTCAGCAATTTAACAAGAGATTTGGCAATAAGTTCGATAGAAGAGGCAGATATGAGAGAGAAGGAAGGGAAGACAGAAGAGGATATACAGCACCAGAGCAAAGTTCCAACAGAGTTGCCACATAAATAGGGAAACCTCCACAAAGAAGAGAAAATCCACCAGCACAACAGAAGGGCGATGCTGCCCAACCCATCAATCAAAATGATGGACGCTGCTTCAGATGCGGCAAACCTGGACACTTCTCTGTTAATTGTAGAGGCAAACTGGTAAAAGACCAGGACTACTACAAAAACAAATACAAGTACAATTACAGAGAAAGAAGTTATGTTGCTGAAATGGAAAATTGGGTCTCTGACTCATCTTCTGATGATGAACCAGAACAAGCCAACTTCTGTGGAGTTGCTGTGGATGATGAAAGTTTAGAAGCAGCTGTTGACTGGATGACTGGAGAACCAGAAATAACGAAGGGAACAACGAAAGAAGAAGATCTGGCTCATGCATTTGCTCTTACCACGACAGAATCTGATGACAGAGCGCTGGAGACCACCAGACACAGTGCCAAGGTATGCTCATCTAAATCTAAATCTGACTCAGAATTAGAAATGCATGTTTCCATGTTGAATGAGGAATTTCAGCTTCTAAAACAAAAACTTTCTGAAGAAAAGGAGCTAAGAAAACTAGCTCAGAAGGACCTATCTTTTTACAAGAGAGAAAAGACTCTCTTGGAACAAGAAAAGGAAGAAATCTTTAAAGAAAAATCTGAGTTAGAAGTCTTACAAAAAAAGAAGGAAAGTCTGTTTTCTGAAAAGATCAAAGTTTATGAAAATGATTTGAAACAGAAGTCTGAAAAGTTGAAACAGTCTGAAACAGAGAGACTTAACTCTGTTGCTCTAACTGATTATTTTCAAAGAGAAAGGGAAGTTCTACATCAATCCCTACAGAGAAAAGAAATTCAAATAAAAAAGTACCAAGATGCACAAAATGTGCATATCAAGATAAATTCACAGATGGATACGCAAGGTCTTGGTTTCTCTGACCTTGCTCCCTACAACGAAAGGAAGAAGACATCTCTGTCCTCCGCCTTCTGTATTGGGAAAATCTAAGAGGCCATGATATCTGGTAATGTCGTTTTCAAAAGAACCAAAATCTCAGATGCTTTCTCAAAACCAAAACATCTTAACTATAGGAACGTCAGCTATGACTCCGATCAAAAGAAGGTTTTAAAACCATCCTCAGAGTTTATTCTTGATCAAGGAAGAGCTAGAATCATACTTCCTAACTCTGTTAAGAACTTGGGCACTAAAGAGATTTTCAACTTCAATTCTTTCAAAGGACAGAAGTCTGCTTCTTCTGAGACAAAGTCCTCTGTTGAAATACCACAGAGCAAACTTAATCCAGAAGCACCAGTTTTCTCTCCTACCTCTGAATCTATAAGAACATCTTTTGAAGAAGATTTGTTGAAAGTTATTGAAGAAAATGCTATCTCTGATTCTTTAAAGCCAAAGTTGAGAAAGTTTAGATCTGTTAAAACAAATATCCCTGTAATACCCATTGAATCAAATTCCTCCAACTGAGCCACTAGAGACTTTCTAGCCTCTAATTGTGACTCTGACTCCGAGGTAGATGAACAGATCTTCTGTGGTCAAAAGAACATCTTACACAAGTTAAAGCAACTACCGGTAGGATCTCCGGATCTAAAAGAGGATGTTTCTTTCTTTAAGAAACAGTCAAGATTTATACCAGTAACAAGCTTTAACAACAAAGATTTCAAGATTCTTGCTTCTAATGCAGTAGAAGTAGAGAAGAAAGAGAAAAACAAAAGTGTCTTTGTAAACTCAAATGTTCCTCTTGCTTTCAGACCTGTAAGATTCACACTAGAACAGAAGGGAAAGTGGATAGCTAAGTCTGTTCCGAATTCCGATGTAAATCAAGGAAGAAATTCTTTTCGTTCAAATGAGTCTATTTCCAAGAATTTCATGTCAAAAGAGTCTATTCATAAGAGTAACAATTTTAAGAAACAAAGTCAGGACAGATTGTATGCAAAGACATCTGGTCCTAAAATCTTTCAGAATCAAGCTTCATCCAAACAGTTTTTGAATAAAAACAATGTGCATCAGTCATGCTCCATCAACTGCAATTGTATTCAACTGTTATTGAAATTACAGAATCATCTGAATGGTCCTCACTGTGTTCTGAGTCGTTCTGTTCAAAAGAAAAACTCCACCACCACTCCGAACACACAAAGGAAAACCTCTGACGCACCACCAAAACCTAACAAGAAAGGACCCATTATGAGATGGGTACCTAAAAGGAACTAATCTGTCTTGCAGAAACCTCATGTGCAGATCTGGTACTTGGATTCTGGATGCTCCAGGCACATGACGGGGAATAAGGAGCTGTTAACTTCTTTCAAAAACAAGATGGAAAGTGCAGTAACCTTCGGAGGAGACAATGGCGGACAGATTAAAGGTTATGGTACATTAGTAAATGGTGGTGTTTCAGTCTCTGAAGTTGCTTATGTTGAAGGATTAAATCATAATCTTCTCAGTATAAGTCAACTCTTTGATCACGGTTTCGATGTCAATTTTAGGAAGAAGTATTGTTCCTTGTTACTTTCCGAGACTAGTCAAGAACTCTTAAGAGCTGATAGAAAAGGAAATCTTTACAAAATGAATTTCAAACCAAACCAAAACACTACAACAGAGAGACTCTGTTTAGTGTCTTTGAATAATGAAGATGCCTGGCTCTGGCACAAAAGATTTGCTCATTTAAACTTTCGAAATCTTGACAAACTCGTGAAACTGAAGTTAGTAAAAGGACTTCCCTCTCTGAAATATGACAAAGACCATCTCTGTTCTGCTTGTGAACTTTGAAAGATGAAAAGATCTTCACACAGTACAAAGAGTGATCATAGTTGTCCCAGACCTTTGCATATGCTTCATGTGGATCTCTGCGGTCCAATCTCTGTGCAAAGTCTGTCGGGCAAGAAGTATATCCTTGTTTTAATTGATGAATACTCTAGATATACTTGGATTGAGTTCATCAGAGTAAAATCTGATGTCCCAGAAATTCTGATAAGTTTGTTGAAAAGGATACAGGTTCTGTTAGATCTAAAGGTACAGAAGTTGAGAAGTGATAACGGGACAGAATTCAAGAATGACATAATCAATACATACCTAACAGAGGAAGGCATCTCCCAAAACTTCTCAGCTGCCAGAACTCCACAACAGAATGGAGTTGTGGAAAGAAATAACAGAACTCTGATAGAAGCCGCCAGAACCATGTTGGCTGGCTCTGTCCTTCCAATGAACTTCTGGGCAGAAGCAGTCTCAACAGCATGTTTTTCCCAAAACAGAGCTGTAATTGTAAAAAGAATCAAGAAGACTCCTTATGAACTCATTAACAACAGAAGACCAAATGTGAAATTCTTTCATGTCTTCGGTTGCAAGTGCTTCATACTGAATGACAGAGAACATCTGGGAAAGTTTGACAAGAAAGCAGACGAAGGAATCTTTATTGGTTATTCCTTAACCTCTAAGGCCTACAGAGTCTACAACACCAGATGTCGGGTCATTCAAGAGAGTGTAAATGTGTCCTTTGATGAAAGCATATCAAGCTCCTCTGATCGAAAATCAACAGAGGGGACACAGACAGAACAAGAGAAGATAAGTTCCTCTAGATCAAGGGAAGAAGACATCAATCTCATGTTCAATGATTTCTTCGATGATGATTCCTATGATAACGTCAACAGAGGAGATCAAGCTCAGAACTCAACAGATCAAAATCTGACAGGTACATCTCTCACTGGACCCTCTAATACTTCACCATCTACTTCTCTGTCTACAGGAGTAATTCAGAGAAATGAGGAACCTCACCAGAATGAAAGAGAACCTGAACAAGAGCCTTCATCACCTCTGATGACAAACGTCGGAAGAAATTCCTTGTTTGAAAGTTCACCATCACAGAGCCCTGTTAATGACTCTCAGAGCAATGAGGCCACTCTCCAAAGTTGTGTGCCACAGAGCCCTGGTCCAAACCTACAGAACTCTGATGCTGAAGTTCGTCTTTTACCATCAGAAGCACAGACGCCACCCGTTGTCCATGCTCCCATGACACGATGGACAAAGGATCATCCTCATCATCTTATAATTGGTGATGCTGAAGATGGTGTAAAGACAAGATCGGCCACAATCAATGAAGCTTTCTTTGTAAATTTTCTAAGCATGATTGAGCCAAAGAAGATTTCTGAAGCCCTAGAGGACCCAAATTGGATCGAAGCTATGCAAGAAGAGCTTCTGGAATTTGAGAGAAATAAAGTCTGGTCCTTGGTTCCACTCCCAAAAGGAAAAACAGCCATTAGAACCAAATGGGTGTTTAGAAACAAGAAGGATGAAGATGGGATTATCATCAGAAACAAAGCACGTCTGGTTACAAAGGGATATAGACAGGAAGAAGGGATTGACTATGACGAAACCTTTGCTCCTGTGGCTAGGCTAGAAGCAATAAGAATCTTCCTAGCCTATGCTGCTCATAAAGATTTTAAGGTCTATCAAATGGACGTCAAGTCTGCCTTTCTAAACGGCAAGCTGCAAGAAGAAGTTTATGTCCAGCAACCTCCTAGTTTTGAATGCTCAGAGTTTCCAGACCACGTTTACAAACTAGACAAAGCACTCTACGGTCTTAAGCAAGCTCCCAGAGCCTGGTATGAAACTCTGTCCAAATTTCTGTTGATCAATCACTTCGAGATAGGTACCGTCGATAAAACTCTATTCTTCAGGAGATATAAAAATGATATACTTCTGGTACAAATATATGTTGATGATATTATCTTTGGGTCTACACGGCAAAAGTACTGTGATAAGTTTGAATCCTTAATGAAAAGTGAATTCAAAATGAGCATGATGGGAGAACTCTCTTTCTTCCTGGGTTTACAAGTCAAACAATCTGACAGAGGGACTTTCATAAGTCAGTCCAAATACATCTCTGACATGTTGAAAAAATATAAGCTCAATAATTCAAAACCAATGAAAACTTCTATTGCCACTAGAGTTAAACTTGACTCTGATCCTAATGGTGAACCAACAGATGTCAAACACTACAGACGCATGATAGGGTCACTTTTGTACTTAACCGCCAGTAGACCTGATATAATGTATGCAACCTGTCTCTGTGCCAGATTTCAGGCAAATCCTACCGAAACTCATTTAACAGCTGTCAAACGTATCTTTAAATATCTGAAAGGGACTCAATTTTTGGGTCTCTGGTATCCTCTTAACTCTGGTTTCGAGGTTGTAGCATACACAGACTCAGACTATGGAGGATGCAAGAACGACAGAAAGAGTACCTCTGGTAGCTGCCAAATGCTTGGAGAAAAGTTGGTGAGTTGGACATCCAAGAAACAGAACTGTGTTTCAACCTCAACAGCAGAAGCGGAATATGTTGCTGCTGCTAGTTGTTGCTCCCAAGTAATATGGATGAAGACACAACTCAGAGATTATGGTCTGGAGTATGGTAAGATTCCAATTCTATGTGACTCCAAGAGTGCCATTGCCATAACTGCGAATCCAGTTCAGCACTCAAAGACCAAGCACATCGACATAAGGTATCACTTCATAAAGGATCATGTTGAAAAAGGGACTATTGAAATGTACTTTGTTTCAACAGACCTCCAGCTTGCTGATTTGTTTACAAAAGCCCTTAATGATAGGAGATTTAACTTCCTAATCAGCAAACTGGGTATGATGAACTTGTCCTCCTAACTCTGTTTAAAATCAACAGAGGCTCTGATGTTCCTAACAGAGCTCTGTCAAAAAAAAAGGAAGGGAAGGCTCATCTGTCGAGGGGGAGCTCTTAAAGGAAAATTGCATGGTTTTAGGGGGAGCAAGTCAATAATCAAATTTCCAAAACCAAATTGACTTTGTTTTTTGAGCTTAAAGCTAAATCTTTTGGAGAACCAGTCAGAACTCTGACATCTCATCAGAGCCTCTGTTGCTTCTCATCGGAACTCTGTTTGATCATGTAAAGTTCTGACCATCTCACATCAGAACAAGTTCTGGTAAAGGTAACGGTAAGAAATGGAGGCCACGCAACAGAAGCAACTTAACACAGCTCCATCAGAGCTCTGTTAGTCTATTCTGCCACGTCATCAGAACACGTCATCAGAGTGTGGGTCATTTCTAAACGTCAACCACTTGTAACCCATACATCTCTAACCGCGACGGTTTACTTGCACAAAAGTGGTCAGAACAAATCCACGTGGCAATCTCCAATTGAAAGCTAAACCACTAGCTGTCCCCACGATACACATATCAAGCCACTCCACCTTCTGATACTCGAGTGCCTACAGTATCTGCGGTGATTACTCAGCCACAAGCTCGGACTATAAATATCCAAAACCTTAACCCTCTTTTATTTAAACCCTGTTCATCTTTCCTCTTCATTCAAACCTTCAAAACTCAAACCTGCAAAAATGGCAAACCCCCAACACTCAGCAGATTCAAGCCGTATTGGTCCCGTCGACCAAATTGTTATTCTCCCATACGAGTTCGCTGAAAGCAACCATCGATTAGATCCAAACCCTGCTCTCTATCTACCCACATACCACATATTTCTGGAGTTCTACAGAAACTCAGAAATCTTCAAAGCCCTAACAGACTTCGACGACAACATTCCGGAGCTCTACATCAAGCAATGGTGGACTACATGCCAACACGTAGAAGAGCTCAACGGAATAATCGGCAATGTGGATTCTGGTCGAGATGGAGGTTCTGGAACGATCAGAATCAGAGCAACTACCCTGCGGAGAATCCTTGGAATGAAGAACAAGCGACAGCTCAACATAGAAGCTTTCGAGAAGCCACCCAATACTGCTGTCCTTCTGGAGTTTGTACGATTTCTAGGCTACAACAAAGATATCACCCGAATCGGAGCATTCAAAAGACAGAATCTACCACCAGTGTGGAATTTCATGTTCTTTGCACTGAACCGAACCCTCACAGGAAAATCTGGTAGTCAAGATCAAGCCAGCATAGAAATCCTACAGATAATGTATGGATTGTTCTTTCAAAGAAATCTTGACTATGCCAGCATTCTCTACACCGATCTTCTCACTGCTGTCAATCTCAAGACCTCTGCCATTGCCAAAGGAGGAGAAGTTGGGCAACATAAATTCCTGAAGAACATCAAGTTTCCAAGGTTTATCGGGTTGGTAATCAGAAGAGCATTTCAGAGTCTAGAATTGACTCAACAAGGCAACATGTTCAGGAACTGGGTCATGACCAGATTCAATCCCCCCACTTCAGGAGAATATCCCCTCATACGACGCGTTCCAGGTACAATGCTAGCTCTGATAAGCCCAGACCACATTTCTATCCAAAACTATAGACATGCTGCTCAACCTCAAGAACCTGAGGTGAGAACCCCAGCATACTTAGTCTCTGAGCCATCTGAGGAGAGTACGAGTGAGGAAATAGGAGTGGAAGAAGGAAACGGAACAGAGGTAAGAGTACCCGAAGTGGGGTCTTCCTCTAGAGTGGAATTAGAGGACAGAGCATCTCCTAGAGAGGTTGTTCATGAGGGAGTATAGGAGTCACCAGAGGTAGAAGTTCTTTCCTCTGATGATGGTGAGCAAATAGATAACAGAGAGGAACCCGAGCGTTCTACAGCCTTAGGTGCCGAGGAAAATGTGAGGATAGAAGATGTCCAAGATGACACATATGAGAGAAATCCTAGCCCACATCCCAGTGCTTCCACACATGCTATCCCTGGTGATCAAGACCAGAGTGATATTGAAACAGAGGTGCACACCTCGAACCCAAACCAACCTATACCATCAGAGGCAACTCTTCATGCCTCTGATATGCACGAAACTGGGGGATCCATATTCGGTAATGATGTCACTTTGCCCCACGACATCGATAGGTCACCTCCACACGATGATGCCTCTGTGGCTCATTTAGAGACTACACAAATTAGACCAGAGATCTTTGTAATCTCATGTAGCATCTGTCCGACTCAGGGACAATGGGAGACCATAGTAGAACAAGGGAAGACAATGCTTGATCCAAATGCTTCCCATCACACCAGATTTCCTTCTTCAGAACCTGAGCTGGAAGAGGAAACTCTGACCAGAACACCTGTAGTTGTTTCCCCTCAAAGGGAACATCAAGGATCGGGTGGAAGTCCTGCAAGAGACAACCTAAAAACAACTCTTGAAGCAGGCACCTCTGAGCTCGAGGTTAACTTGGAACCATGTGTTGGTACCAAGGATATCCCCGTTGACACTGTCACACGAGCAGAGTTCAAAAGCTTCTGTGACAGTATCAACAACTCCTTGAATGAGTATAAACTTATCAATGATCAAAAGGAGGAGCTGATCCGCAAGGAAAATGCTTCTCTCCAGGAAAAGCTTCAGACATTAACGAAAGAAGTAGCCGCTCTGAAGACGCTCTTAGCAGAAAATCATACGGCTCAGATGAACAGAACCCTGCCAACCCCTTCTCTATCAGACTCCAACATCAGAACCTTGACAGAGTTGATCAAAAACTCTGTTAAGACCGCCATCACAGAAGCCACGACTTCTTCTGCCGCACCTATCCAGCTCTCTGGCCCCAGACCCAATGATTTACCAATGACTGTCGGTCAGATGGGTGAGTTCAGCAGAAAAGTTCTAAGCAAAATGATGTCAATCTCCTCAAAATTCGTGATGAAGGCCAAATCAACAGAACAGCATGTGCAAGCCTCACTCGATACACACAAGGTCAACTTCGCATCTCAAGTGGAAGAAATCAGAGGTGCAGCAACAGAGGTAGAAGAGGTGATTCGAAAAGAAGCCTTAGACTTCAATAATATTATTTTACAGACCTCTACATCAAAACGACCTGCTGAAGAAGCATCTGCAGAAGAACCTTCGAGCAAAAGGCATAAGGCTAACCCAAAGTTTGTTGTTCCGCCCTCACCAAAAGCTCGAATTGAATCCTCTGACGATGATGATGACTTTGAGGATGCTACAGAAGATCAGTCAGACAATCAGATGGGTGAGTCCTCAGAACAAATAAAGAGGGAGAAGGAGGAGAAGGAGAAAGAGAAGGAGAAAAAGAAGGATAAGGAGGAAGAGAAGGAAAAGGAACCTGCAACAGAGGCTGAGGGATCTGCTAAGGGAAAAGAAAAGGTATCTGAGGCTGAGGAAACTAAAGTAGGAGACCAAGGGAATACTTCTGAAGACTTACCAGAGGTGACTATGGTGGTTTTTGATTACATGTTCAAAGACAGAATCATCAAACCTACAGAATCCTCTCAACAACCACCTGAGGTTATTATCCTGGACACCCCTCCTACTTCACCAAGAACAGAACCAGAAAGAACCGACCCATTGAACCAAGCCCAACCTCAAGTCCAAACCCAAACAACACAAGAATCTGCCCACATTGACATACTCATGGCAGAAACTCATGAAGACCCCAATCCCATGCCAACAGAACAGAACCCCGAATCCTCAACTCAACATTCTGGCAAACCTCCACTAGAAGAAATCTTTGCCTATCTTTATGGTGACCATGACACCATCCCCACAAATGTTGTGCCCATCAATCCATACTTAAGCCCCTGCAGGATAAACACGATCTCTGACGTTAGACGGAAATTCATTGAAACCAAGTCCAGATTGAACAGAAATATAAACTCAGACTTTGGAATCCACAGAATCGTAGACATCAAGCAGAAGACCTTTCGGCACAACAGAATACAAATGAGCTATCACGAGTTCATAGTTGAATCAAACGACAACAGGGTTGAGCACTTCAATGAAAACGACCTGGTACTTCTGAACCCTTATGATCTGATTCAACTCCATGCCTATTGTTACAACTTCAGTGACAGATACAAAGAGGCAAGAACAGCACTTCCTGAGGTACGCTTCGCTATGCAAGAGCACATAAATCTAAGAATTCAGATTGACTTTCAGCTAGGCATATAGTTCGAAGTAGAAGAACTAGCGACTGCTCCACCAAATGAGAGCCTTCAAGGCTATGAGCACTACAGAACCGGAACCGTAGTTGGAGATCCTCCAGTGTTCATCTGCCGACAGAGAAAAATCAAGAAGGCCCTCAGAGCTTCTGAAATCCACAAGTACTCAACAGAGTCGCTGGAATACCTCAGAGATATCATTCAAAATCTCCCAAGAGAAAAATGTCCGGAAGACCAACACAGAAACTTCATCACCCAGATCTATCTTATGATCAACTTCCGAGAACTCATCAGAAGATTTGACAGAATCTTAAGGGGAGATAATTTTGCTTAAATGTACTGATCTTTTAATCTTTTTGTAACATTCTAAAAGATTAGTGCAAGGTTTCGACAGAGGTAAAAGTTCTCTGTTCTTTTGTTTAAATCTCTGTCAAAAGTAAATTTGTATTTTCAATACTTAGGGGGAGATTGTTAGCCCCAAGTATATGTTATGTAAAAGTATTGAAAATAGTTCAAGTCAGAAGACCAACAGAGATCAGACAGAAGACTTGGAAGAAGTTCATCAGGAAGACCAACAGAGCTCAACAGAGCTCTGTCGGATCCAACAGAGCTCATCAGAGCTCTGTCGAAGAATTCCTACAAGAGAACAAGTATTCAACAGAAGACCAACGGAGCTCTTGCGACAGAGCTCTGTGAAGTAAAAGACCTCTGTCAGCCTAAGTCTCGTAGGAAACCTTAAGTGTAAGACACGTGTCCATACTTTCCACGTATGCCCTAAAGATTGGAGACACACTTTCCACGCGTCATTCAAGGGTACGATAGTATACTGTCTACACTTTATCAGGTCTATAAATAGCGAGGTAGTGGAACAACAATTGTAAGCTTTTGGAAGAGTAGTTTTTCCACAATTGTTTAAGCACACACTGCAGCAATCCCGAGCACTACCTCCGTACGATATTGTTGTCTTATGAGATTTCCGAACACACTTTAACTTGTTCTTGGTGTGATTCATTATCAATATATGAGCAGCTTTTATATCTGATCTTGTTATCATTTTACTGTTCAATATTTAATTCTCATAGTTCACTTATCATTTACACAATCACTCATTTTAATGGCTTTATTTAATATGCTTCCGCTGTCTATTTTACTACCATTAATATGATACAACGTAAATCTGGGAACCTACAGTTTGTTAGTAAGAAAAGTATTCGAGAATTTCTAGACGGGGTGAGAAATTTAGATTCTAGTTGAGGAAAGTCCAGTGGCCGCACCGAAGGGGTTCGAGTGGACGTGGGAACCCGAAGCGGAGATGCGCGAGAACTATTCCGAGTTATTCGCCGGTCTAGACTTCGAGGACGAAGTCTAATCCAAGTGGGGGAGAGTTGTAAAGCCCGTATCCCGGTATGTAATTTCTTTGTTTTAATTCCTTTTTAAAAGTTTTATTTTAACGTGGTTTCCATAACGGGGTTAAACGATTTTAGACCTATAGTTAAATATGTCAAAACTTTGGTTAGATTGCGAGAAGGAATTAATTGAGGGACCAAAATTGTTTAAGGGCCAAAATTTTGGTGTTTAGGCCCATGCAAACCCAAAACCGAGCCCCTTGTGGTGTTGTGTGTGTGAGTCGTGTTTAGCAAACAAGAAAGAAAAGAGAAACCCTAAGTCATCCCCTCCCCTTGTGGTGTTCGGCCGGAAAAGAGAGAGAGCCGAGAGTGAGAAAGGTGCGAAGGGAGAGAGAGAGCCGAGAGTGAGAGAGGTGCGAAGAGAGAGAGGGTTCGCCGGAGAGAGAGAGACGCCGGAAAGAGGAGAGAGTGGCTGTCGTTTTCTGCCGGAATCGGGGGGAAGGAGGAGTCGCATTGAGGTAAATTCGTCTTTCTTTTCGTTGTGTCGACGTTTGCCTATTTTACCGTAAACCGCCACCAGCACCGCCGCAGCCACGGTTGCCGGCGGTGGGGCCGTCACTGCACACCGCCGTGGTGGCGGCAGAGGGGTGGGTGCAGGGTGTGCAGGTGTGCGGGTGTGTGGGGGGGTGTGGTTGCGGGTGTGTCGGGATGGACGATGTTGAGAGGTTCCGCCGAAAGGTGTTACCGTAACCACCGTCGCTGCCGCCAACCACCACCACCGCCGGAGGCGGCAGTGGGTGGTGCACGGCTGTCAACCAGCCTAGTATGACCTTTTCCAGTAAGCTTGTAGGCTTTTCGGGTCTGTTTGGATTAAGCCATGACTTAATGAGTTAATTAGCTATAGTTGTCATTTCATGTGAATTACATAGTTTCTGCCACTGTTTTGCGAAAGCCATAACTTTTTCTAGGAACATCGTATTGGGGTGAAATCAGTGCCAAAGTCTCCCATTCTGAATCTAGTAAGTTTCATATGTTTTACGGAAAAACCAGTTCGGAAAATAGCTAGTGTCAAATTGGTGTTTTGTACTGAAAGCTCCTGTTTTTCGCTGTTCTGCATGTCGGTTTTGTAAAATCCATATTAAATTGTAGAAAAATCGCTAGAGCGCGTGCGATATGTCCCTGGAACCCTAAGACATGGGAATTTGTGATTATGGAATAATATTTCTAGATTTATCAGTTTATAAGGGGTTAAAAAGGTCCCGAACAGACCTGTGTTTTTAGAGTAAAAGCTGGATTATGTAATTTATAATTTAGTAGTCGTGGTTTTGGGTTGGGGCTTCACTTTGACTTTTGTTAACACTTATTTAGGTGGAAAAAGGTGAGTTGGTGTTGGCGGGCTCGTATTGCTGTTTGTGGATATCTGCGTTGCTTATCGAGGTGAGTTCTCTCACTGCGTATGATAGGGGTTATACGTGCATTACTGTAGCTCGTGTGTGCTAGCTAATTTTGTTGTGTGTGGTACTAGTCTGTGTAGTGTCTAGTATGGACTTTGGGTGTCGTATAAAACTCGGGGAGACCGAGGAATACGTATACGGGTGTCGTAAAACTCGGGGAGACCGAGAAATATGTATACGGGTGTCGTACAACTCGGGGAGACCGAGGAATACGTACATGGTGTTGTATGAGATCGGGGAGACCGATAGTTATATATGTACAGTTGTTGTGGCATGAGTTTGCCTGTTTAGGATATGTTCTTGAACTGGCATGTGTGGATTAATTGTAATTATCTGTGGTTAGGGGTAGTGTTCATATGATTGCTACCCTATGTTGGTGTTTGAATTCACTAAGCTTTGTGCTTACTCTTTCCCTACAAATTACTGTTTCTGGTGCGAGTGGCAGCAAGGCGTGACGGTACACACTGGCGCGTTGAGAAGATCTTTGTTATTATTTATTCTGAGATCTAAGTTTAGAATTATTACATTTTCCGCTGTGTTAGTTTGGATTGGTTGTTTAACTTAACGGTTTTTGGTGAAACGTTTATTTGAGTCTAAACATTTATGGTTTTATTTAATAAAATGGTATTTTTAAAAGTTAAAATTTATTGTAATTTTTGGGATGTTACAACTTGGTATCAGAGCACAGCTTGAGTGGATCAAACGCATCTCGGTGTGTTTGATCTCAAGTTGCGGTTATGAAATTCTTCTCTTAAAATTTTTGGAAAATAAAAGAAAGGAAAACCCGTTTGGGAAACGGTGATCGAGGGCGCAGTATGTACAGTCAGCCGGAGCCAAAGGGAAATGTATTGTACTTAGTGTATTTATCGCTTTCTAGATCATAGGGTATGCATGCTAGATTGCCTATGTGGTTTACACTGTATTGTATGATGATTGCTTGCTAGTGGGAATTAATGCTAGTTATAATAGGTTGTTAAGCGAAGGCCCTATAGGTTGTATGCAGTAAGAATCACATAGCCTTAGAATATTTGATTTAGTTCTATTGCGCATCTCTTGTTTGAGTCCAACCGTTCTAGGATAGAATCTTGTATTCGAATGTCTATTTGATTCACGCTGCATGCGACTGGGTATTCGCGAGGCAACTCGTTATGGCTAATAGGGATTCCGTTGTAGCAAGGGTAGTGGGATGAGATGAAATTCCTAGTGAGCTGGGAAGAGTGTTTACATATGAGTATGTATGCTAGATTGCTTTCTAGAATATAGGAGTATGTATGCTAGATTGCTTGGTGCTTATTACAATGTACCGCATGTTTGTTGCTTGCTAATAGGAGTTTATGCTCGCCTTGATAGGGTGTTAAGTGAATGCACTATAGGTTGTATGCGGTAGGAACCGAATAGCCTTAGAATGTCGGATTTAGTTCTATTGCGCAGCTCTTGTTTGAGTCCAACCGTTGTAGGATAGAATCTTATATTCGAATGTCTATCTGGTTATACACTGTGTGCGACTGTGCGTTCGCGAGGCGACTCGTCATGACTAGTGGGGATTTCGTCATAGCAAGGGTAGTGGAATTGGGTGGAATTCCTTAGGAGCTAGGAATAGTGTGTACATATGCCGGTGCTGGCATATGTGTATAGTTTTTCGGCAAGGAACTACTTGGACACATCGGATGGAACTCGGAACGAGTGATGATAGGTTCGGAAGGTAGTAGTAGAGCTCCTACTATTGGAAACACAGGATCAGTGCTAGAGTCGGGGAAAGTCACGAGGAATCCAAGGAGTTGAGCGTGAGCGTTGTTAGTGTGAGTTATTATGTGCTAATAACTCGTTGTAATATCTACCCAGAATAGCCATCACAAGGAGGAACAACAATAGTGAACCTACTAGTACAGGTGTGTACTTGATTGCTTGAGGAGATGATCGTTGGGGTAGTGATGAAGGTTCTAAACTAGTAGTCGTTGGAATAGAAGGACGATTCTAGTATTAATCCCTTGGAGTGACGATAAGGATGAGGTTTGTTTTAAGTAGGCCATTTCGGGTCAAGATTGATGATTGTGCTAGAATCATGGGCTTATGGAGCCGACTTTGAATTGAGGAAAAACCGTAAGGATTATTGGACGTAATTTCCCAACTTGCCTAAGAGGTGTAAATGTCCGGATGACGTTAGTGGACCGGAGAGATTTGGAGGAGTAGGAGTCGAGGCGTAGAATGCCGACTAAGTCATGCACAAAGTTTGATTTTGAAATAGATTGCATTAACAAATTCTTGTGTTTCAAATCCTTTTATGGATGGTGTTTTGGAATTTTGGGAAATGTTCAGCACACACACAAGATTTTGAATTATGGTTTTGAATGTGCATGAAATCGTTTTATCACGGTAGTTGCAAACTTTGTTTGAATTTGTTTTATTTTGCTATTTCCCGACGGTTCTTGCGGGCAAGATGATATCCGTGTTTTATGGTGTTTAAAATGTTGGGCAAGTGACTACGGCTTGTGACTTTAACATTGGAACTCCTCCACATATGTTAGAGTTGAGACGGAAAGTTACATTCCACGATGTCTGTATAAAACTTTTTGAGTGATTTGGTTAAAATAAGTTTTGTTTTACGGCATGTTGAGTCGTGTGGGTTTAATTTCACGAGGTGCATAGCTTAATTGTTTATGTGACCATTTGGGGAAATCTTGGAAATCAATTTAAAGAACCCCACCTTTTGAGATTTTATGAGGTTTAGTCGATATTTTCAAAATGATAGAAGCGGATTGGTTTCTATCTTTGAGTTTGAAACTTGCACGAGACAGTTGTGTTTTAACAAAAATGTATTTGTAAACCGTTTCATCGTTTTGTATTACTAGCCGACGCGCGTAAAAATTTGTTGGTGAACCCTGTGCCACGGCATTTTATGTTTAAAAAGAGAAATTTTGGGGTCAAACGTCGTGGAACTGATTTTGAAATTATGTGCACACATTTGTCGCACCCGGTGTAAGGTCGAGCGGTTACTTTAAGTACATGTCATTAGTCAATCCATACTAGAACCGTGACGGATCATTTTTAAAGAAATTAATTATTTCGCTTTGCGTCTTATGAGTAAACTGAGCTGCAATGGAATGATTTTCAACATGATTTTCATATGTGGGACGAGTGTGTCCATTTTTGTGTAACTACCGACCTGGTAATAGTAGTTTTGTTGCATACGATCTTTTTGAAATGAAAAATCTTGACGTTGAAAATATTTTGTAAATGATTTTGTAAACCATTTGGGAAATGCGCTTTTAAGTGTTATGTGTCACTTTGAGAATTTAAAGAGTGTGAGTCCTTTTGGAAAACTCTTTTGTTTAACCCGTGTTGAGTTTGGGACTAATGTTGATTTTATAGTATTGCTTGCTTAAACTTTATTTAAACGCGTTTTGACCGACGTATGGGTCTAGCAAGCGTGGAGCATTTTGCTCGGTCTTGACTTTAAGATAGTCATGGGTCAATTGCACGGTTTTAATGGCTCAATTTGGAGTCTTGTTGATGGGTTGTTTTTGTTGCACAGTTTTGTATTTATGGCTTGGTGAGTATTTACATGTTTGGGTGAGTGAGTCATTCCGGGATAGGCATGTTGTTGGTAGACTGTTTTGCATTAGATCCTTAGACACGTTAGTCAGTCGTTGGTAATGGCCGGTTGGGTATCTCGGGGTGGGACCCCGGTATTCATGTGTTATGACCTTGACTTTCCAGTAGGCACTGGGAGGATATAGTCTTGAGCACTTACCTGGGAGGTAGATCCGATGTGCCAGGCCTTGAGGCGTTACCTGGGAGGTAGACGTCAAGGTGTATCCTCGATTCGGTGTAACTAGGCTTCTTAGAGCGAGTGTGGAGGATAAGTAGACGGTGGAAGGCTGGGTATTCCACGCGTGCTGGTACTGTAGGCCGAATAGTATCGGCTAAGGGTATGATGCCCTTTGTGTTTAAGAGAATGAATGCGCAGTAACCTTTTTGAGGTAGTAGTATATTTAGGTGTCGACTTTTGGGCTTGAGGACAAACACCTTTAGTGTAATCGGAGTTTTGTAGCCGATTTTAAAATAATCATGGTGATGGTAGTAGTAACCCTGAGATGCTTAATTGTGATGAATGGTTATGGTGGAATGACCTTCGTGGGTGATTATAAGTTTACTGGTTTGATGATCCGTGTGAAATAAATTTTGGGAGTCTATTAGAACTCGTGGAAGTTGATCGGCAGTAATGGTAGGAATGATCGGATTCGAATATCCTGTAGGGTATATTGGTGAGCACCTTTAGAATGGTTAGAGCTTGAAAGTTGAATTGGGATGTATGGAACATATAAGGCTGGGAGGCAACCGAAGTCGTTTGACTAGGAATGAATCCAGTTGTTGGAGTGTTCTTCCGATCATAATTTCAGTGTCCTTGAAGGAGTTTGTTAGTAAGAAAAGTATTCGAGAATTTCTAGACGGGGTGAGAAATTTAGATTCTAGTTGAGGAAAGTCCAGTGGCCGCACCGAAGGGGTTCGAGTGGACGTGGGAACCCGAAGCGGAGATGCGCGAGAACTATTCCGAGTTATTCGTCGGTCTAGACTTCGAGGACGAAGTCTAATCCAAGTGGGGGAGAGTTGTAAAGCCCGTATCCCGGTATGTAGTTTCTTTGTTTTAATTCCTTTTTAAAAGTTTTATTTTAACGTGGTTTCCATAACGGGTTAAACGATTTTAGACCTATAGTTAAATATGTCAAAACTTTGGTTAGATTGCGAGAAGGAATTAATTGAGGGACCAAAATTGTTAAAGGGCCAAAATTTTGGTGTTTAGGCCCATGCAAACCCAAAACCGAGCCCCTTGTGGTGTTGTGTGTGTGAGTCGTGTTTAGCAAACAAGAAAGAAGAGAGAAACCCTAAGTCATCCCCTCCCCTTGTGGTGTTCGGCCGGAAAAGAGAGAGAGCCGAGAGTGAGAAAGGTGCGAAGGGAGAGAGAGAGCCGAGAGTGAGAGATGTGCGAAGAGAGAGAGGGTTCGCCGAAGAGAGAGAGACGCCGGAAAGAGGAGAGAGTGGCTGTCGTTTGCTGCCGGAATCGGGGGGAAGGAGGAGTCACATTGAGGTAAATTCGTCTTTCTTTTCGTTGTGTCGACGTTTGCCTATTTTACCGTAAACCGCCACCACCACCGCCGTTGCCACGGCTGCCGGCGGTGGGGCCGCCACTGCACACCGCCATGGTGGTGGCAGAGGGGTGGGTGCAGGGTGTGCGGGTTTGTGCGGGGGTGTGGTTGCGGGTGTATCGGGATGGACGATGTTGAGAGGTTCTGCCGAAAGGTGTTACCGTAACCACCGTCGCCGCCGCCAACCACCACCACCGCCGGAGGCGGCAGTGGGTGGTGCACGGCTGTCGACCAGCCTAGTATGACCTTTTCCAGTAAGCTTGTAGGCTTTTCGGGTCTGTTTGAATTAAGCCATGACTTAATGAGTTAATTAGCTATAGTTGTCATTTCATGTGAATTACATAGTTTCTGCCACTATTTTGTGAAAGACATAAATTTTTCTAGGAACATCGTATTGGGGTGAAATCAGTGCCAAAATCTCCCATTCTGAGTCTAGTAAGTTTCATATGTTTTACGGAAAAACCAGTTCGGAAAATAGCTAGTGTCAAATTGTCGTTTTGTACTGAAAGCTCCTGTTTTTCGCTGTTCTGCAAGTCGGTTTTGTAAAATCCATATTAAATTGTATAAAAATCGTTAGAGCGCGTGCGATATGTCCCTGGAACCCTAAGACATGGGTCTTTGTGATTATGGAATAATATTTCTGGATTTATCAGTTTATAATGGGTTAAACAGGTCCCGAACAGACCTGTGTTTTTAGAGTAAAAGCTGGATTATGTAATTTATAATTTAGTAGTCGTGGTTTTGGGTTGGGGCTTCACTTTGACTTTTGTTAACACTTATTTAGGTGGAAAAAGGTGAGTTGGTGTTGGCGGGCTCGTATTGCTGTTTGTGGATATCTGCGTTGCTTATCGAGGTGAGTTCTCTCACTGCGTAGGATAGGGGTTATACGTGCATTACTGTAGCTCGTGTGTGCTAGCTAATTTTTTGTGTGTGGTACTAGTCTGTGTAGTGTCTAGTATGGACTTTGGGTGTCGTATAAAACTCGGGGAGACCGAGGAATCGGGGAGACCGAGGAATACGTATACGGGTGTCGTAAAACTCGGGGAAACCGAGAACTCGGGGATACCGAGAAATACTTATACGGGTGTCGTACAACTCGGGGAGACCGAGGAATACGTACATGGTGTTGTATGAGATCGGGGAGACCGATAGTTATATATATACAGTTGTTGTTGCATGAGTTTGACTGTTTAGGATATGTTCTTGAACTGGCATGTGTGGATTAATTGTAATTATCTATGGTTAGGGGTAGTGTTCATATGATTGCTACCCTATGTTGGTGTTTGAATTCACTAAGCTTCGTGCTTACTCTTTCCCTACAAATTACTGTTTCAGGTGCGAGTGGCAGCAAGGCGTGACGGTACACACTGGCGCGTTGAGAAGATCTTTGTTATTATTTATTCTGAGATCTAAGTTTAGAATTATTACATTTTCCGCTGTGTTAGTTTGGATTGGTTGTTTAACTTAACGGTTTTTGGTGAAACGTTTATTTGAGTCTAAACATTTATGGTTTTATTTAATAAAATGGTATTTTTAAAAGTTAAAATTTATTGTAATTTTTGGGACGTTACAGTTTTATCATGATTGCGTAAATCAATAATCGAGGAGGATGTAGCTTGAAAACATAATTTTCCAAAAGAATTTATAACAATTAAGTAAACAACTCATTTTCCAAACACACGCAATTCTTTAGCCGAAAGCCTTCATATTAAACATTTTCCAAAATAAACCTACTCCACAACTCACTCAAAATGTGCTTTGACGTTAAATCCCCCGAGTAATATAAACGTGAATAAAACTCCAATATTTAAAACATCCAATAAGGATGAGGCATAGTACTCCGCCAATAAACCATGGGAAACAAATCATATAAATAAAATATGTCACCGAAAATATGGATAAAAGTAAATACCCAAAAACAACACCTTTCGGTGACGGGGGAGACCCGGTTCCATCAAATGTGACAGGCACACAAAGTTAGGTCACTTATGATGCTACTATTGTTTGGATGGCTTAGATGGTTTCGAACTGTTCAGAGTTGTTGGTTTCGGATCTTGTGAAGTCCGAAATATTGCTGAATTTGGTCATCTTAGTTCTGAATTTCGGAATGTGCTTACACCTAAAGGTTCAAAGGTATGGATGGCTTCGCATCTTTCTAATCCTCATTCTAATGGTTTCGAGTTCCATTTATTCAAGATAGGCATGGTTTCGCATCCAACATGATACGAAATGGCTTGATTTCGAACCCTATATGATCCAGATTCATTGATTTCGAACCCTTCACGATCCGAATTCATTGATTTCGCACTCTACATGATTTGAATTCCCTGATTTCGCACCCAACATGATCCGAATTGAGTGATTTTGAACCCTTCATGATCCGAATTCCCATGATTTCGGACCGTTCTTGTTCTGACTTCCTTGATTTCGAATCCTACTTGATCCGAATTGAGCTGATTTCGCACCCTACTTAATCCGGATTCATTGGTTTCGGATGCTTCATGGTCCGAATTCATGGTTTCGGATCCTACTAAGTCTCAGGAAGGGGACATTGTTCATGAAATTTAGCATAAGGCGTGTGTGACATCATTCTTATATTCAGTGTGCCACATACATTTAGCAACTGTCAAAGTTTAAAAGAGCTCAAGTCTTTCAAGATATTCAGAAGTTGATTGTTGGAGTTCAGTCTTTGATTGGATTGGAAGAGACGCTTGAATATTTGCAATCATTATTCTGGAGTTTTGTTGACGATGCTAGACCTTTGAGTGCTCTTTATCATTCTTCTGACTTGATCAACCAGAATTGTGAGAGCTTGCAATCATTGTTCTGGTGCTTTGGTTGTGATTCAGACTTTTGAGTGCTTATAATCATCCAGCTATTTCTTGAAGATTGAAGTTCTGGATTCTCTTCATTCAGTGGCTTGAAGTATTTTGAAGACGAGCATTTCTCTACAGTTGCTGAACAATGTTATTTGCTTGGGTCGTCTCATCCCTACCTAGTAGTGCGTGCTTATTACCGTTCCTCCTTCAAGCAAGACGGATTCTTTGTTTTTCACTAAATGCATACACTTTGAAGATGATTTTAGTGCATTTAGTCGATGCTAAGAGCAACTTTCAAGGGGGAGCCAAGCCTACATTTGAAGAATGCACCGCTAAAGTTTTTACAAGGAAATCAAGGGGGAGAGGAGCTGATGATTTGAAGATGATTTGCTTTCCAAAACTTTAGGGGGGGGGGAATGTTAGGACACTGAAGTTGTCCTTTATAATAGAAAGTTTTGTAAAGCAATAGCTGTGTTAAAGGGCTTATGCTTAATTGTTGTAGCAAGTGATGAAGACTATAAATAGGTCTTTACTTGTAGTTTGTTATAAGTGAATTCATTAATACAAGATGTAGATCTCTAATCACTTTGTGTTCTCTCTAGGTTAGATTTCCTTTTCAATAATGTTCTTCATCTTCTTGTTACACAATACTTGGATTGTATGAAGATCATGGACCTAACAAAACTGATCAAAACCCAAAACAAGGTTGCCAAAATGAACGATTACCAAAAGCATTAGCAGAAGATACTGTGAACTCCACCCTTCAGTCACCACCATAAAATACATCGGTCTTGCAAACGACACCATCCGGTTAATGGTACTATCGCGCGTCGGAAAACCCAAACTTTCACCGATAAGGTCCTACACGCCCTTACTCCTAACTGGGGTTGCTCAACCATCCCAAGCACAATTAGTTCAAGGTTTTTAAGCGATAGACTCAACAATTATGCCAATCAAAATTTAATAGAAATTTTCAACACGAATGTTTTCATAACAATTTATCGTTCGTATAAAACCTACTACCACTTATCCAATAGTTGTACAAATTGGGCACACTCGTCCCACATACGAAAATCATTTGAATTTTACTCGATCACTACTCGATTTACTAGTAGTTACAAAAGCATGCTCAACAATCCTTTAAAATGAACCGTACAATTTATTTATGCCATAAACGTAAAGTAACTTTCAGCATTAAATAGTGTGCAACCAAAATGTTTGTGCGAACTTAAAGAAGTAGTTTTAACGACATCCAACTCCAAAAACTTCTCCTTAATCATAAAATGACACGGAATAAAATTCACCAACAAAATTCGCATGTGTCAGTATATTTCGCAAAATGGTGAAACGATCCACGTATGCACTTTGCTTAAAATATAAAATGATTTGCGTCGGTTCCATGTTTAAAGCCAAATAACAATCATGTTTTCATTATGCAAAAATATCGGATAAAATATCATAGGGAAATCCCGAACCAGAATACACATGCAAACTTGTAACACTTTCCTAGTAGTTTTTCTTGAACTAAAACAACATGCATCGGATAGTCCACACGAAAATCTAAAGGAGGAGATTAATTAAATCAAGTTCTGAAACTTCTCGTTTAGCCATATAATGACATGAAGGTAAAAATCTCCTAACAGGTCTCGCACACATTAAAGTATTTTCTCAGAACTTAAGAAAACGGTAATTGCATGTAATTTGGTTGACACTTAACATAATTTAAATTGACTCCAAATTTTAAGCTGCTCAAACGATTCACATTAAAACTCAAAAAATAGTGGCTACAATGCTATGCATACCACTAATTCACTATAATGCATTTGCATGAAATGATAACGAAGAACCAATTCATTGAAAGCTCATAAAGCAACACATTTGTTAGGGACAAAATCAGGTTGAATAGAAGTTCAAGGGTTAAAGTGTTATTATTCAATTTGAGCCTTTTAATCGTCATTATTCATTTAAACACTAGCATTGTAATTCTCTCAATTATTCATAGTGAATTGGATGACCAGTGGAAATCATTCTGACTTGTTGTTTACGTGTTGATTTCTACTGTTATATGCACTAATCTGGAAATCACAATTTGTATCAGAGCATACGGACGATTCGATTCAAGGTGATAAAAAGGTTTCTGGTAAGAATTTTGTTCAGTTTATCGACTGTGTTCTTGAGTTCATTATTCCAAATTTTGATTCGGTTAAAATTGCTTAGTTTCGTTCATTGCATTCTGTTAGCGTCATCTTACTTAGCGATTCTGCAATTTTTCTCGTTTCAATTCGATCATCTGAGTTGTTTTTAAGCATAATCAAGTTTGTGGTTTTTGAGTTCTGTTCATATCAAAGATCTAAACTTTTTCTTCAAAATCGTACTATTTTGCTTGATTATAGATTTGGGTTTTGTTATTTTGCTACTTTTGGAAGGTTTCTAACATTTCAGGAAGTTTCCCATCAACCCTAATCGAATTCCCATCGAATTGGAAACCACAGCCGCAGTGTTCGGACACCACAACCGCAGTTTCCGGATACCTGCTTCACTTTTCGGAACATCGCTTCACTTTCCGGGTAAGTTCTATATTTCGAATCTTTCCGGACACAATTGATCCGGTAACCCAAAGTTTCTGGTAAACTCATTTACCCGGACAACTCAAAGTTTCCGGTTAATTGTTCCTTTCCGGACACTACTATCCGGTAAGTTCTTCTTCCGGAAAGCGTAGTCATTCGGAAACCCCTTTCATCCGGTAACTATCATTTATCCGGTAAGTTTTGTTTTATCATATTTTTTTCGGAAACCTATTTTATCCGGTAAGTTTTTGTTTTCATAATTGATCTGGTAACCTTAGATCATCCGGTAACTTCCTATTATCCGGAAACCTAAGTTTATCCGGACACTTCTGAACTTATCCGGACACTTCTGCTAATTTGAACATTATCACACACATCTGATCCGGACACTTCCAGATCAGACACTCTTCATCCGGATTCCAATCCGATAAGTTCTGATTAGCTAGTTTCTTACCTGTTTAGCCTAGATCACTCTTAGAACCTACGTTAGGACATCACTCTTAGTGCCTTGCGTTAGGAAACCACTTTGAATCGAACAATCGTCTGACAATCACCTTAGTGCAATCAACGACGATGTCTTCTCGAGATGCTCTCGCTGTCGGCACCAACTCCAAACCTCCAACCCTCTACCAGGGAGAATACAGGCAATGGCGGGATAGATTCATGATTTTCATCGACTCGAAAGATAATTTTGAGTACATCTAGCGAGCTCTATCCGATGGTCCACAACCTAAACCCATGATGACTATAGCAGCAACAGAAGCGGGTGCACAAGCTCAGTATGTAGCGAAGTCATACTTGGATATGAGCGAGACCGAAAAGGGCATGCATGATAGTGAAAAGCATGCCAAGAGGTATCTAGTCCAGGCTCTACCGAATCCGATCTACACAGCCATTGATAGCTACAAGGACACAGCAAAGGGCATGTGGGATCAGGTAGAGAAAATGATGAGTGGAAGCAGAGTCGGCAACCAACTGAAGATCAATAGCTGCATAAGCAAGTTTGATGGTTTCAAGCAGCGTTCCGGCGAATCACTCTCTCAGGCCTATGAATGTTTCTGCCTCCTACTGAATGAGCTCTCCAAGAACAAAATCACTCGTTCTAATACGGAGAATGCGCTCAAGCTCTTGAACAATCTCCGTCCTGAATGGAAAGTGTTTGCTTCTCACGTCAAACACAATCACTTAATGGAGAACGTTCCAATACACGAACTCTATGAGATGCTTCTCCAGGACGAAGATGAAGTGATGGAGATTCTGAGCGAAAAGAAGTCTGTGTCCAAGATACCTGCTGATCCACTAGCTCTTATGTCTTCAAAACGAAGCAAATCTTTCGGCCGTCATTCCAAACGTGCCCAAGAGCCAAGCGAGTCAGAGCCAGAATCTGCTGAAGAAGAGGACAGTGATTCTGATCTTGAATTAACAGCTGTGAAGAAAGCAATGGCTCTGCTCTCCAGATCCTTCCAACAACATAAGTTCTACAAGAAGCCCACATCCAATAATCAGCGCTACTCCACTTCCTCTAACAAGCGCCATGATTATCAGGATAAATACGAAGGCAAGAAGAAGTCAGATGAGCACAAGTAGTCTGATAAGAAGGAGAAGACTGAGAAAGATGACCGCAAGCCTGAAATGAAGAGGAAAGACGAACCCGTTACATGCTACAACTGCGGGAAGCTAGGTCATTTTGCAAAGGATTGTAGGAAGCCCGTTGTAAAGAACGCTAACTACTACAAGGCAAAGCTCGCACTAGCAGAACAAAAGGAAGCGGGCGAAGCTCTATTTGTTGAAGATGACCACTGGCTGGGTCGTTCTGATGATGAAAGCGAATCTGAAGATATCGACGCTTTCATGGGCTACCATTCTCCTCCAGAAGAACAGGCAAAGTTGTGTCAGGTATGTGATCTTATCCATCAAGGCTTAGCCAAACAGATTGATTCTATTGCTGCACGAACAGATTCCTATAAGGCCACCATTAACGAACAACTGCTTGAGATTAAATCACTAACTGAAAAGCTAGATGTTCAAAAGAGATTAACTGAAAAGTATAAGTCCGAAAATGTTACTTTAAAAGAAAAATGTACAAATCTTGCAATAGCACTTTAGGACTTAAGGGCCAAAATATCTGATCTGAATTCACAGCTGGATCAGTGTATGAATGAGAACACAGAGATTGTTTATCAATGATCATCTCTTCAAATTTAGCATAAAGAAATGGTTTCCAAAATAACTGATCTTGAAACCAAACTCCACAAAAGAGGCCAAACAGATCAGACCATTCACATGAATAAACCCAAGGAATTCACATACTTTAACAAGGAATGGGGAATCGGATACGATAACCCACAGTACTTGAAAAGGGTATATTCAAAACACCGACACTGTATGACTTTGGTTGTCTCGGTCTGGACAAACATTATCCTATATATAAGATACGATGGATTGGTCCTCTTGAACCTGAGAAAGAAGAGGAAACTGAGGAATATAAGCACAAACACACCTCCAAAATGCAACTTCCTTTTTGCTATGAGCCTATGAACTATTATTATAAGAAAAATCCAAAGAAATACCTCTCAAATGACTACTTTGACGGCTATAAGGTTGCGACGCCCAAGCACCTGAACCCAAAACTGAGACGGACGAGTTTAAACTCCATTTCCCGCCTCTCATTTTGGAAACAAAAATAGTTGAGTTAGAGGAGTCACTCGAGAAGGAACGATCATGTTTTCTAAAGGAAAAGCAAGCACTCATAACCGAACTTGAGACACTTAAATCCGTTAAAACCGAGTTTGTGTCGAATGAAGAACATGAAATCCTTCGGACTGAAATCGATCGACTCACATTAAAATTGTCTACCTTGGAGACAGAAGCGATGAAGGAGCATGTGAGAAATGGTCAACTTCAAGAGAAACTTGACCTACTCCAAGAAGAAAAGACAATTTCACCCGAATCTTCCTCGGACTCGTCTGACACATCCTCGTGTAAAGCATTAATAGGAAAAACATCTTCACCAAATGGTTAAGGGTCTCAAGATGAGTGTGTTTTAAAGAATCTGAACTCTGATTTTTTTCTTAGCTTCCGCACCAGATTCACCTAAGCACACCGATACAAAGTGTTCTTCAATTCCCTCAACCAATCCAAGTCCAGTGATTCCTGATATAGATTTTTCCGAATTAATGAATTCCGAGGGCAATTCTGATGAAGAGTTTGAAACGTTTCCATTCGACAAACCTCTTCCAAGTCATAGTGACTTTCTTTCGCCAGTGGTAAATCGACTGGTCAATTTTCAGAAGGGCGAATGTTCCACAAAATTGAAGACCCCGGCTGTGATCAAGGTTTCTAAAACTGAGTCATGTTCTCAAAAACAATCACAGCCACGGCAAAAGACCGGTCGATCGACTGATAAAAATCCTGTTTCCTCCAAATCCACTGACCATACTGTTAGGCCCATGATCTTCAACAATCCAAGAAATAAGAACAAGATGAGGAAGAACAATTTATTATGGAAAAGTAAACTAATCTAATCTAGAGAGAGAACAAGATTGTTTAAGATCTACATCTTGAATTATGGAAAGTGTTAGTTACAAACTACATTACAAATGCTATTTATACTTCCTCACTTGTTACAACAGTTAGGCCTAAGCCCATATACAAAGCCTTTGCTTTACACAACTTTCTAATATATTTAGGACAACAATAGTGTCCTAACATTCTCCCCCTAAAGTTTTGGAAAGCAAAATTATCTTGAAATCTTTAGCTCCTATCTCCCTTGATTTTCTTGAAAAAACTTTAGCGGTGAAATCTTCAAATGTAAAATCCCAGATCTAGCAAACAAACATAATCCAATGTAGAGTGAATCTAGAGAGCAAATGTGTCATCCATATATTGAACATATGAGTACAAATGACATTAGCATAAAGTGTTATGGAAACAACAAAGGGATATTCTTTATATAGTAGGGCCATGACATATCCATGCCTCTACTGAGAAGATACAATACAAAAGATTAATACTGTCTTGATAGCTACAAAGTGCTATAACAATCTCCCCCTTAGCTATCAAGGCAGAAAGGGTCTTCTTCTTCTCCGGAACCCTAGATACGTTTCGATTCTTCTCACAGCCATTCTGAAGTTCAATCTTTCATCAATCTCTTCAATAGCTCTGCACAAGATAATTCTAGGTCTAGCAGACATCCAGGTAATCTTTCGTTCAGCATCATGTCTGTTAGCCCCAAGTATATGTTATGTAAAAGTATTGAAAATAGTTCAAGTCAGAAGACCAACAGAGATCAGACAGAAGACTTGGAAGAAGTTCATCAAGAAGACCAACAGAGCTCAACAGAGCTCTGTCGGATCCAACAGAGCTCATCAGAGCTCTGTCGAAGAATTCCAACAAGAGAACAAGTATTCAACAGAAGACCAACAGAGCTCTTGCGACAGAGCTCTGTGAAGTAAAAGACCTTTGTCAGCCTAAGTCTCGTAGGAAACCTTAAGTGTTAGACACGTGTCCATACTTTCCACGTATGCCCTAAAGATTGGAGACACACTTTCCACGTGTCATTCAAGGGTACGATAGTACACTGTCTACACTTTATCAGGTCTATAAATAGCGAGGTAGTGGAACAACAATTGTAAGCTTTGGGAAGAGTAGTTTTTCCACAATTGTTTAAGCACACACTGCAGCATTCCCGAGCACTACCTCCGTACGATACTGTTGTCCTATGAGATTTCCGAGCACACTTTAACTTGTTCTTGGTGTGATTCATTATCAATAAATTTAGCATCTTTTATATCTGATCTTGTTATCATTTTACTGTTCAATATTTGATTCTCATAGTTCACTTATCGTTTACACAATCACTTATTTTAATGGCTTTATTTAATATGCTTCCGCTGTCTATTTTACTACCATTAATATGATACAACGTGAATCTGGGAACATACAATTGGTATCAGAGCCGCTTTGGTTTTCTTAAGCCAAACGATCCAATCTACCAAGGTTGATTCACTGTTGTTGATTGTGTCTGTGCGACTTTAAAAGCTTCATAATATACTCTGTTTTACTGCTTTCTAGTCTAACCAAGCCTTCAGAGCTCATATAACTGTGTTTAAAACTTTATAGTTTAGCTTAAAATCTTCTCAAAAAGTTACTGTTCCATTGGTTACTGTTTGAAACTCTGTTTCTAGCCAAAAATCGTTTTGCAACAAACTGTACTCTGTTTTTCTTTCAAAATGGCTAACAACGGTATAAATTCTATCTATACTGCTGGCTCTTTAACAAAACCTCCTACTCTTCTGAGAGATGAATATCCTCAATGGAAAATCAGGATGGTTAATTTTTTCGATGGTATGGATAAAGACCTCATGCGATCTGTCACGGATGGACCATTCCAACCCATGGTTTTTATTCCCCGTGTACCCGCAACAGGAACTACTGCTGAGATTCCAGCTCATTATGAAGTTAAAACCACAGGTTTTACTGATGAGGAAAATCTAAAAATGGAAAATGATCTTAAAGTAGTTAGACTACTGATTATGGCCATTCCAAACGAAATATTTCAAGAACTAGATTCATGTGTTACTGTTAAGGAAATCTGGGATCAACTTCTTAATCAACTTGAGGGTGGTATCAAGACCCAAAAGAACAGAAGGACCCAATGTATAAATGAATACAACGATTTCAAGGCACTTCCTGAGGAAACCTTACAGCAAACCTACAACAGATTTAATGTGTTAATCAATAAATGCAAAAAATGTGGGGTTGTTAGGTCGAAGGAAGATAACAATGTTCTGTTTTTGAAAAGTTTGAATGATAATGGTTAAATCTGTCCATGTCTTTACAAGCTAATCAGGACTTAGACGTATGGTCTTTAACGGATGTGTATGGCACTTTGGCCGCACAAGAAAAGGAGGTTGTCAAGCAAAAAGGCAAATCCATCAGTGCTGGTCCAATCGCCTTAGTTTCTGATTCTAAGAAAACCACATCTGAAAGGTCCAACAGAGAGAGTTCAAGCAAAGAAAAAAAGAAAGAAAAGTCTGATAAAAAGAAAGGAAAGAAAAGTTTGATTGCAGAAAGTGAAACAGATGAGAGCTCATCAGAGGATGATGACATTCAAGCCTTTGCCCAATCTCTTGCTTTAATAACTCAGCAATTTAACAAGAGATTTGGCAATAAGTTCGACATAAGAGGCAGATATGAGAGAGAAGGAAGGGAAGACAGAAGAGGATATACAGCACCAGAGCAAAGTTCCAACAGAGTCGCCACAGAATTAGGGAAACCTCCACAAAGAAGAAGAATCCACCAGCACAACAGAAGGCCGATGCAGCCCAGCCCATCAATCAAAATGGACGCTGCTTCAGATGCGGCAAACCTGGACACTTCTCTGTTAATTGTAGAGGCAAACTGGTAAAAGACCAGGACTACTACAAAAACAAATACAAGTACAATTACAGAGAAAGAAGTTATGTTGGTGAAATGGAAAATTGGGTCTCTGACTCATCTTCTGATGATGAACCAGAACAAGCCAACTTCTGTGGAGTTGCTGTGGATGATGAAAGTTTAGAAGCAGCTGTTGACTGGATGACTGGAGAACCAGAAATAACGAAGGAAACAACAGAAGAAGAAGATCTAGCTCATGCATTTGCTCTTACCACGACAGAATCTGACGACAGAGCGCTGGAGACCACCAGACCCAGTGCCAAGGTATGCTCATCTAAATCTAAATCTGACTCAGAATTAGAAATGCATGTTTCCATGTTGAATGAGGAATTTCAGCATCTAAAACAAAAACTTTCTGAAGAAAAGGAGCTAAGAAAACTAGCTCAGAAGGACCTATCTTTTTACAAGAGAGAAAAGACACTCTTGGAACAAGAAAAGGAAGAAATCTTCAAAGAAAAATATGAGTTAGAAATCTTACAAAAGAAGAAGGAAAGTCTGTTTTCTGAAAAGATCAAAGTTTATGAAAATGATTTGAAACAGAAGTCTGAAAAGTTGAAACAGTCTGAAACAGAGAGACTTAACTCTGTTGCTCTAACTGATTATTTTTAAAGAGAAAGGGAAATACTTCATCAATCCCTACAAAAGAAAGAAATTCAGATTAAAAAGTACCAATATGCACAAGATGTGCATATCAAGATAAATTCACAGATGGATACGCAAGGTCTTGGTTTCTCTGACCTTGCTCCCTACAACGAAAGGAAGAAGACATCTCTGTCCTCCGCCTTCTGTATTGGGAAAATCCAAGAGGACGTGATATCTGGTAATGCCGTTTTCAAAAGAACCAAAATCTCAGATGCTTTCTCAAAACCAAAACATCTTAACTATAGGAACGTCAGCTATGACTCCTCTGATCAAAAGAAGGTTTTAAAACCATCCTCAGAGTTTATTCTTGATCAAGGAAAAGCTAGAATCATACTTCCTAATTCTGTTATGAACTTGGGCACTAAAGAGATCTTCAACTTCAATTCTTTCAAAGGACAGAAGTCTGTTACTTCTGCGACAGACCCCTCTGTTGAAATACCACAGAGCAAGCTGAATCCAGAAGCACCAGTTTTCTCTCCTACCTATGAATCTATAAGAACATCTTTTGAAGAAGATTTGTTGAAAGTTATTGAAGAAAATGCTATCTCTGATTCTTTAAAACCAACGATGAGAAAGTTCAGATCTGTTAAAACAAATATTCCTGTCATACCCGTTGAATCAAATTCCTCCAACAGAGCCACTAGAGACTTTCTAGCCTCTAATTGTGACTCTGACTCCGAGGTAGATGAACAGATGTTATGTGGTCAAAAGAACATCTTACACAAGTTAAAGCAACTACCGGTAGGATCTCCGGATCTAAAAGAGGATGTTTCTTTCTTTAAGAAACTGTCAAGATTTATACCAGTAACAAGCTTTAACAACAAAGATTTCAAGATTCTTGCTTCTAATGCAGTAGAAGTAGAGAAGAAAGAGAAAAACAAAAATGTCTTTGTAAACTCAAATGTTCCTCTTGCTTTCAAACCTGTAAGATTCACACCAGAACAGAAGGGAAAGTGGATAGCTAAGTTTGTTCCGAATTTCGGTGTAAATCAAGGAAGAAATTCTTTTCGCTCAAATGAGTCCATTTCCAAGAATTTCATGTCAAAAGAGTCAAATTCAAAGAACCTCACATCAATCGAGTCTGTTTTTAAGAAACGAAGTCAGGACAGATTGTATGCAAAGACATCTGGTCCTAAAATCTTTCAGAATCAAGCTTCATCCAAACAGTTTTTGAATAAAAACAATGTGCATCAGTCATGCTCCATCAACTGCAATTGTATTCAAATGTTATTGAAATTACAGAATCATCTGAATGGTCCTCACTGTGTTCTGAGTCGTTCTGTTCAAAAGAAAAACTCCACGACCACTCCGAACACACAAAGGAAAACCTCTGACGCACCACCAAAACCTAACAAGAAAGGACCCATTATGAGATGGGTACCTAAAAAGAACTAATCTGTCTTGCAGAAACCTCATGTGCAGATCTGGTACTTGGATTCTGGATGCTCCAGGCACATGACGGGGAATAAGGAGCTGTTAACTTCTTTCAAAAACAAGATGGGGAGTGCGGTAACCTTCGGAGGAGACAATGGCGGACAGATTAAAGGTTATGGTACATTAGTAAATGGTGGTGTTTCAGTCTCTGAAGTTGCTTATGTTGAAGGATTAAATCATAATCTTCTTAGTATAAGTCAACTCTGTGATCACGGTTTCGATGTCAATTTTAGGAAGAAGTATTGTTCCTTGTTACTTTCCGAGACTGGTCAAGAACTCTTAAGAGCTGATAGAAAAGGAAATCTTTAGAAAATGAATTTCACCAAAACACTACAACAGAGAGACTCTGTTTAGTGTCTTTGAATAATGAAGATGCCTGGCTCTGGCACAAAAGATTTGCTCATTTAAACTTTCGAAATCTTGACAAACTCGTGAAACTGAAGTTAGTAAAAGGACTTCCTTCTCTGAAATTTGACAAAGACCATCTATGTTCTGCTTGTGAACTTGGAAAGATGAAAAGATATTCACACAAAACAAAGAGTGATCATAGTTGTCCCAGACCTTTGCATATGCTTCATGTGGATCTCTGCGGTCCAATCTCTGTGCAAAGTCTGTCAGGCAAGAAGTATATCCTTGTTTTAATTGATGAATAATCTAGATATACTTGGATTGAGTTCATCAGAGTAAAATCTGATGTCCCAGAAATTCTAATAAGTTTGTTGAAAAGGATACAGGTTCTGTTAGATCTAAAGGTACAGAAGTTGAGAAGTGATAACGGGACAGAATTCAAGAATGACATAATCAATGCATACCTAACAGAGGAAGGCATCTCCCAAAACTTCTCAGCTACCAGAACTCCACAACAGAATGGAGTTGTGGAAAGAAAGAACAGAACTCTGGTAGAAGCCGCCAGAACCATGTTGGCTGGCTCTGTTCTTCCAATGAACTTCTGGGCAGAAGCAGTCTCAACAGCATGTTTTACCCAAAACAGAGCTGTAATTGTAAAAAGATTCAAGAAGACTCCTTATGAACTCATTAACAACAGAAGACCAAATGTGAAATTCTTTCATGTCTTCGGTTGCAAGTGCTTCATACTGAATGACAGAGAACATCTGGGAAAGTTTGACAAGAAAGCAGACGAAGGAATCTTTATTGGTTATTCCTTAACCTCTAAAGCCTATAGAGTCTACAACACTAGATGTCGGGTCATTCAAGAGAGTGTAAATGTGTCCTTTGATGAAAGCATATCAAGCTCCTCTGATCGAAAATCAACAGAGGGGATACAGACAGAACAAGAGAAGATAACTTCCTCTAGATCAAGGGAAGAAAACATCAATCTCATGTTCAATGATTTCTTCGATGATGATTCCTATGATAACATTAACAGAGGAGATCAAGCTCAGAACTCAACAGATCAAAATCTGACAGGTACATCTCTCACTGGTCCCTCTAATACTTCACCATCTACTTCTCTGTCTACAGGAGTAATTCAGAGAAATGAGGAACCTCACCAGATTGAAAGAGAACCTGAACAAGAGCCTTCATCACCTCTGATGACAAACGTCGGAAGAAATTCCTTGTTTGAAAGTTCACCATCACAGAGCCCTGTTAATGACTCTCAGAGCAATGAGGCCACTCTCCAAAGTTGTGTGCCACAGAGCCCTGGTCCAAACCTACAGAACTCTGATGCTGAAGTTCGTCTTTTCCCATCAGAAGCACAGACGCCACCCGTTGTCCATGCTCCCATGACACGATGGACAAAGGATCATCCTCATCATCTTATAATTGGTGATGCTGAAGATGGTGTAAAGACAAGATCGGCCACAATAAATGAAGCTTTCTTTGTAAATTTTCTAAGCATGGTTGAGCCGAAGAAGATTTCTGAAGCCCTAGAGGACCCAAATTGGATCGAAGCTATGCAAGAAGAGCATCTGGAATTTGAGAGAAATAAAGTCTGGTCCTTGGTTCCACTCCCAAAAGGAAAAACAACCATTGGAACTAAATGGGTGTTTAGAAACAAGAAGGATGAAGATGGGATTATCATTAGAAACAAAGCTCGTCTGGTTACAAAGGGATATAGACAGGAATAAGGGATTGACTGTGACGAAACCTTTGCTCCTGTGGCTAGGCTAGAAGCAATCAGAATCTTCCTAGCCTATGCTGCTCATAAGGGTTTCAAGGTCTATCAAATGGATGTCAAGTCTGCATTTCTGAATGGCAAACTACAAGAAGAAGTCTATGTCCAGCAACCACCTGGTTTTGAATGCTCAGAGTTTCCAGACCATGTTTACAAGCTAGACAAAGCTCTCTACGGTCTTAAGCAAGCTCCCAGAGCCTGGTATGAAACTCTGTCCAAATTTCTGTTGGTCAATCACTTCGAAAAAGGTACCGTCGATAAAACTCTATTCTTCAGGAGATATAAAAATGATATACTTCTGGTACAAATATATGTTGATGATATTATCTTTGGGTCTACACGGCAAGAGTACTGTGATAACTTTGAAACTTTAATGAAAAGTGAATTCAAAATGAGCATGATGGGAGAACTCTCTTTCTTCCTGGGTTTACAAGTCAAACAATCTGACAGAGGGACTTTCATAAGTCAGTCCAAATACATCTCTGACATGTTGAAAAAATATAAGCTCAATGATTCAAAACCAATGAAAACTCCTATTGCCACTGGAGTTAAACTTGACTCTGATCCTAATGGTGAACCAACAGATGTCAAGCACTACAGAGGCATGATAGGGTCACTTTTGTACTTAACCGCCAGTAGACCTGATATAATGTTTGCAACCTGTCTCTGTGCCAGATTTCAGGCAAATCCTACCAAAACTCATTTAACAGCTGTTAAACGTATCTTTAAATATCTGAAAGGGACTCAATTTTTGGGGCTCTGGTATCCTCTTAACTCTGGTTTCGAGCTTGTAGCTTACACAGACTCAGACTATGGAGGATGCAAGAACGACAGAAAGAGTACCTCTGGTAGCTGCCAAATGCTTGGAGAAAAGTTGGTGAGTTGGACATCCAAGAAACAGAACTGTGTTTCAACCTCTACAGCAGAAGCGGAATATGTTGCTGCTGCTAGTTGTTGTTCCCAAGTAATATGGATGAAGACACAACTCAGAGATTATGGTCTGGAGTATGGTAAGATTCCAATTCTATGTGACTCCAAGAGTGCCATTGCCATAACTGCGAATCCAGTTCAGCACTCAAAGACCAAGCACATCGACATAAGGTATCACTTCATAAAGGATCATGTTGAAAAAGGGACTATTGAAATGTACTTTGTTTCAACAGACCTCCAGCTTGCTGATTTGTTTACAAAAGCCCTAAATGAAAGGAGATTTAACTTCCTAATCAGCAAACTGGGTATGCTGAACTTGTCCTCCTAACTCTGTTTAAAATCAACAGAAGCTCTGTTGTTTCTACCAGAGCTCTGTCAAAAGGTTGGGTAGGATAGTTCAACAGAGTTCTGTTGTACACAAGAATTCTGTCACACATTTTTTCTCTCCATGGTCGTACAAAAGCGTTCTTTTATTAAAAAAAAGGGGAAGGGGGACTAATCTATCGAGGGGGGCTTATAAAGGAAAATTGCATGGTTTTAGGGGGAGCAAGTCAATAATCAAATTTCCAAACCAAATTGACTTTGCTTTTTGAGCTTAAAGCTAAATCTTTTGGATAACCAGTCAGAACTCTGACATCTCATCAGAGCCTCTGTTGCTTCTCATCAGAACTCTGTTTAGTCATGTAAAGTTCTGACCATCTCACATCAGAACAAGTTGTGGTAAAGATAACGGTAAGAAATGAAGGCCACAAAAGAAGCAACTTAACACAGCTCCATCAGAGCTCTGTTAGCTTGTTCTGCCACATCATCAGAAACACGTCATCAGAGTGCGGGTCATTTCTAAACGTCAACCACTTGTAACCCACACATCTCTTACCACGACGGTTTACTTGCACAAAAAGTGGTCAGAACAAATCCACATGGCAATCTCTAATTGAAAGACAAACCGCTAGCTGTTCCCACGTTCTCACTGTAGCAACCGTTCCGCTAATCAACCCTCGAGTACCTATAGTACCTATGACCGTGATCCAGCCACACATTTCCCATATAAATACCCATTTCCTTTAAACCTTTCCATTTCTTACGCCTTCTAAGTTATCTAAAACCCTGTTCATCTTTTCTCTTCATTCAAACCTTCAAAACCCAAACCTGCAACAATGGCAAACCCCCAAAACTCAGCAGATTCAAGCCGTATTGGTCCCGTCGACCAAATTGTTATTCATCCATACGAATTTGTTGAAAGCAACCATCGATTAGATCCAAACCCTGCTCTCTATCTACCCACATACCACATATTTATGGAGTTCTTCAGAAACTCAGAAATCTTCAAAGCCCTAACAGACTTCGACGACAACATTCCTGAGCTCTACATCAAGCAATGGTGGACTACATGCCAACACGTAGAAGAGCTCAACGGAATAATCGACAATGTGGATTCCGGTCGAGATGGAGGTTCTGGAACGATCAGAATCAGAGCAACTACCCTGCGAAGAATCCTTGGAATGAAGAGCAAGCGACAGCTCAACATAGAAGCCTTCGAGAAGCCACCCAATATTGCTGTCCTTCTGGAGTTTGTAAGTTTTCTAGGCTACAACAAAGATATCACCCGAATCGGAGCACTCAAAAGACCGAATCTACCACCAGTGTGGAATTTTATGTTCTCTGCACTGAACCGAACCCTTAGAGGAAAATCTGGTAGTCAAGATCAAGCCAGCATAGAAATCCTACAGATAATGTATGGATTGTTCTTTCAATGAAATCTTGACTATGCCAGCATTCTCTACACTGACCTTCTCACTGCTGTCAATCTCAAGACCTCTGCCATTGCCAAAGGAGGAGAAGTTGGGCAACATAAATTCCTAAAGAACATCAAGTTTCCAAGGTTTATCGGGTTGGTGATCAGAAGAGCATTTCAGAGTCTGGAATTGACTCAACAAGGCAACACGTTCAGGAACTGGGTCATGACCAGATTCAATCCCACCACTTCAGGAGAATATCCCCTCATTCGACGCGTTCCAGGTACAATGCTCGCTCTGATAAGCCCATACCACATTTCTATCCAAAACTATAGACATGCTGCTCAACCTCAAGAACCTGAGGTGAGAACCCCAGCATAATTAGGCTCTGAGCCATCTGAAGATAGTACGAGTGAGGAAATAGGAGTGGAAGAAGAGGCAAGAGTACCCGAAGTGGGGTCTTCCTCTAGAGTGGAATTAGAGAACAGAGCATCTCCTAGAGAGGCTGTTCATAAAGTACAGGAGTCACCAGAGGTTGAAGTTCTTTCCTCTGATACTGGTGAGAAAGAGGATAACAGAGAGGAACCCGAGTGTTCTACAGCCATAGGATCCGAGGAAAATGTGAGGATAGAAGAAGATGTCCAAGATGACACATCTGAGAGAAATCCTAGCCTACATCCCAGTGCTTCCACACATGTTATCCCTGGTGATCAAGACCAGAGGGATATTGAAACAGAGGTGCACACCTCGAACCCCAACCAGCCTATACCATCAGAGGCAACTCTTCATGCCTCTGATATGCACGAAACTGGGGGATCCATATTCGGTAATGATGTCACTTTGCCCCACGACATCGATAGGTCACCTCCACACGATGATGCCTCTATGGCTCATTTAGAGACTACACAAATTAGACCAGAGATCTTTGTAATCTCACGTAGCATCTGTCCGACTCAGGGACAATGGGAGACCATAGTAGAACAAGGGAAGACAATGCTTGATCCAAATGCTTCCCATCACACCAGATTTCCTTCTTCAGAACCTGAGCTGGAAGAGGAAACTCTGATCAGAACACCTGTAGGTGTTTCCCCTCAAAGGGAACATCAAGGATCGGGTGGAAGTCCTGCAAGAGCCAACCTAAAAACAACTCTTGAAGCAGGCACCTCTGAGCTCGAGGTTAACATGGAACCATGTGTTGGTACCAAGGATATCCCCGTTGACACTGTCACACGAGCAGAGTTCACAAGCTTCTGTGACAGTATCAACAACTCCTTGAATGAGTATAAACTTATCAATGATCAAAAGGAGGAGCTGATACGCAAGGAGAATGCTTCTCTCCAGGAAAATGTTCAGACATTAACGACAGAAGTAGCCGCTCTAAAGACGCTCTTAGCAGAAAATCATACGGCTCAAATTAACAGAACCCTGCCAACCCCTTCTCTATCAGACTCCAACATCAGAACCTTGACAAAGCTGATCAACAACTCTGTTAAGACCGCCATCACAGAAGCCACGACTTCTTCTGCCGCACCTATCCAGCTCTCTGGCCCCCGACCCAATGACTTACCAATGACTGTCGGTCAGATGGGTGAGTTCAGCAGAAAAGTTCTAAGCAAAATGATGTCAATCTCCTCAAAATTCGTGATGAAGGCCAAATCAACAGAACAGCATGTGCAAGACTCACTCGATACACACAAGGTCAACTTCAAATCTCAAGTGGAAGAAATCAGAGGTGCAACAACAGAGGTAGAAGAGGTGATGCGAAAAGCAGCCTTAGACTTCAATAATATTATTTTACAGACCTCTACATCAAAACGACCTGCTGAAGAAGCACCTGCAGAAGAACCTTCGAGCAAAAGGCATAAGGCTAACCCAAAGTTTGTTGTTCCGCCCTCACCAAAAGCTCGAATTGAATCCTCTGACGATGATGATGACTTTGAGGATGCTACAGAAGATCAGTCAGACAATCAGATGGGTGAGTCCTCAGAACAACAAAAGGGGGAGAAGGAGGAGAAGGAGAAAGAGAAGGATAAAGAGAAGGAGAAGGAGAAAGAGAAGGATAAATAGAAGGATAAAGAGGAGGAGAAGGAAAAAGAGAAGGAAAAAGAGAAGGAAAAGGAACATGCAACAGAGGCTGAGGGATCTGCTAAGGGAAAAGAAAAGGTATCTGAGGCTGAGGCAACTAAACTAGGAGACCAAGGGAATACTTCTGAAGACTTACCAGAGGTGACTATGGTGGTTTTTGATTACATGTTCAAAGACAGAATCATCAAGCCTACAGAATCCTCTCAACAACCACCTGAGGTTATTATCCTGGACACCCCTCCTACTTCACCAAGAACAGAACCAGAGAGAACCGACCCATTCTCTGCTGAAGAAACATTGAAACAAGCCCAACCTCAAGTCCAAACCCAAACAACACAAGAATCTGCCCACATTGACATACTCATGGCAGAAACTCATGATGACCCAAATCCCATGCCAACAGAACAGAACCCCGAATCCTCAACTCAACATTCTGGCAAACCTCCACTAGAAGAAATCTTTGCCTATCTTTATGGTGACCATGACACCATCCCCACAAATGTTGTGCCCATCAATCCATACTTAAGCCCCTGCAGGATAAATACGATCTCTGACGTTAGACGGAAATTCATCGAAACCAAGTCCAGATTGAACAGAAATATAAACTCAGACTTCGGAATCCGCAGAATCATAGACATCAAGCAGAAGACCTTTCGGCACAACAGAATACAAATGAGCTATCACGAGTTCATAGTCGAATCAAACGAGAACAGGGTTGAGCACTTCAATGAAAACGACCTGGTACTTCTGAACCTTTATGATCTGATTCAACTCCATGCCTACTGTTACAACTTCAGTGACAGATACAAAGAGGCAAGAACAGCACTTCCTGAGGTACGCTTCGCTATGCAAGAGCACATAAATCTAAGAATTCAGATTGACTTTCAGCTAGGCATAGAGTTCGAAGTAGAAGAACTAGCGACTGCTCCACCAAATGAGAGCCTTCAAGGCTATGAGCACTACAGAACCGGAACCGTAGTTGGAGATCCTCCAGTGTTCATCTGCCGACAGAGAAAAATCAAGAAGGCCCTCAGAGCTTCTGAAGCCCACAAGTACTCAACAGAGTCGCTGGAATACCTCAGAGATATCATTCAAAATCTCCCAAGAGAAAAATGTCCGGAAGAGCAACAGAGAAACTTCATCACCCAGATCTATCTTATGATCAACTTCCGAGAACTCGTCAGAAGATTTGACAGAATCTTAAGGGGAGATAATTTTGCTTAAATGTACTGGTCTTTTAATCTTTTTGTAACATTCTAAAAGATTAGTGCAAGGTTTCGACAGAGGTAAAAGTTCTCTGTTCTTTTGTTTAAATCTCTGTCAAATGTAAATTTGTATTTTCAATACTTAGGGGGAGATTGTTAGCCCCAAGTATATGTTATGTAAAAGTATTGAAAATAGTTCAAGTCAGAAGACCAACAGAGATCAGACAGAAGACTTGGAAGAAGTTCATCAAGATGACCAACAGAGCTCAACAGAGCTCTGTTGGATCCAACAGAGCTCATCAGAGCTCTGTCGAAGAATTCCAACAAGAGAACAAGTATTCAACAGAAGACCAACAGAGCTCTTGCGATAGAGCTTTGTGAAGTAAAAGACCTCTGTCAGCCTAAGTCTCGTAGGAAACCTTAAGTGTTAGACACGTGTCCATACTTTCCACGTATGCCCTAAAGATTGGAGACACACTTTCCACGTGTCATTCAAGGGTACGATAGTACACTGTCTACACTTTATCAGGTCTATAAATAGCGAGGTAGTGGAACAACAATTGTAAGCTTTGGGAAGAGTAGTTTTTCCACAATTGTTTAAGCACACACTACAGCAATCCCGAGCACTACCTCCGTACGATACTGTTGTCCTATGAGATTTCCGAACACACTTTAACTTGTTCTTGGTGTGATTCATTATCAATATATGAGCAGCTTTTATATTTGATCTTGTTATCATTTTACTGTTCAATATTTGATTCTCATAGTTCACTTATCGTTTACACAATCACTCATTTTAATGGCTTTATTTAATATGCTTTCGCTGTCTATTTTACTACCATTAATATGATACAACGTGAATCTGGGAACCTACAATGTCTTTTGAGCCTTTCTTCCAACTGAAGTCTTACAACCTTGAGTGTACCATCAGAGTACTTTGCCAGTTCATCAATCCGTATGAAGATCTTGTTTGCACCATTCTTAAAAACAATCCCAAACTCTGGCTCTTCAATCACAGCAGATAAAGGCATCCTCATCAATCCAGGCATATCTTGATTAGGCCTTATCAAATTTACTCTAGGTTGATTGCTTTCCACGGCCATCTGAAAATCATGACACTGTGTGTACAAGACGTGTCTTCTCATAAATCTTTTAATGGCATTCAATGCAAGAGTCACATTTTCACTCCTGATCTGAAGATCTCTGAAATGATGGTACATCAACTCAAAGTCTTCAATCATAAGGTGACAATAATTAGCTTCAGTAAACATGTAGTCTCTACAATCCTGCTCCTTACATCTATTGTCTTCTGACTCTTGTCTCTCAGAAAATACATGTATTCAAACTTGTATTCAGTCGACTGATCTGTAATTCCCAACACGACGTAGGGATTCAATCTTCTGATTCTATGCACAAACAGTCTTCTTTCAGAATCTTCCAAGAAACGTGTTCTCAAATACAAAGTTCTTTGTCGCTGTTCAAGTTCAGATAAGTATTCGAGAAGTTGATGGACCAAGTTGATCAGATACTGGTGGATTAGAAGGACCAGCTTCATCATGAGTAGGAATGAAAGGTGGTACAAAAGGTGTAGTGGATGGAGGTTCGGTTTCTTCAGGTTTTGGTTCTTTTAAGAATGGATCATGAAAAGGTTGTGATTCATGTTGAACGGGAATGGTTTCAGAAATCGGTTCAGATAATGGTATGGTGGTATGTGTTGAGCTTGGTTGGTTAAGGTTAAAGGATAATGGTGTAACATTAGATTGAGCTGGCATCAAGGTAGTTAAGATGGGTTCGGGTGAGTGTATGGGGCTTACGACTATTTCTTCAGGAGACTTTGGCCCATATATTTCAGTCAGAATGTCTACTTCCTCTTGTGTGAACCCAACACCTTGATCATCTGGTTCATATGTAATTATTAAGAGCGGTTCAGTTTCCTCCTTTACTCTCCAATACTTCTCATACTCACTAGCTTTTTCATCAGCTTCATCATCAGAACTGACATCAACCACTTCAATAGTTTCCACAAATCTGTCAACAACTTCCCTTATTTCCTCCTCATTTACCTCAGGCTTTTCAACCATCGGTTCTGCATTAGGATCCACACAAAACACAATCTGTTTTCCGCTTTCTTCTCTCATTACACCAGATTCAAACATATCAGCTATTTCAGAAACTGATGGATTTTTCTTTTCGCCTTTAGAACTTTCAGACTCAACCCTTCGTTTCTTACTCTTCTCCCCCTCATGATCATGATCATCAGGATCTTGATCATGTCCACGCTTAGTACCTTGTGCTTGAGTCTTACAAGATTGTTCCATCAGTTCTTTCAACTCATCTATGGACTGCTTCATATCGGTTAGAGATTGTACAACTTTAGACTTAAAAGAATTAAACTCCGTGATAGTTACTGTTGGTGTAGGTGTAGGTTGTGGTGGTGGTGGAGGTGGTGGTGGATGTGGAGTAGATTGGAAGTTCTCGAGTAAAGACAATAGAGTTTTACTTTGTTGATCTTCAGGACTTATTGACATCAGCTTAGCATAGAACAAATCTCTTAACTCATCAACTGTTTGATCAACCGGATTTTGCTGAACTGGAGGAGGTTGAGTTACACGACTTTGCGGAGGAGGAGGCAAAAATATTTCTGGCCGTGGACGTACATCGGGCTCATCAATCACTGGCCCTTTGCCTTTCTGTTGGGAACTGAAGATATGCCAAGGATGGTTAGTACTGCTAAGTCTCCATTACTACTGCCAGTTCTTCGTTACTACTGCTGGGCAAAGTTACTGCTGCTAGATGAAGTTAATGCTGCTAGTTGAAGTTAGTGCTGCTAGTCCAAGTTACTACTGCTAGACATGGTTAGTACTGCTAAGCTGAGTTACTACTGCTTGAAGACTGTGAAGATTAATACTGCTGAAGGTTGTTAATGCTGCTGAGTCAAATCTTCATTAATACTGCTGAGTTGATAAAGTTGGTATGCGATACTTTTGGAGACAAAGAAGGAATTGATCAAGATATGCTTAACGAAGATTCAGAAGATCAAGTTACTTTTTATGGTTATCTTGTAATTACTTTTGTATAAATAGTATTGATAGATAGCTATTAAAAAAAAACAGATGAGAAAAATAGAAGATAGTTAGCATACAGAATTCGATATTCAAGAGTGAATTAACCTCAAGGTCTTAGATCCTATTTCTAGAGAAGTAGAAATCGTCTTGTTGAGCCTGTTCAACAAGATTGAGGTTTGGTGTAAAACTTGTGAGTAATAACTGTTTGATCTATATACAGTTTATTGAATTTCTATTGATTGTTCTTTATTGATTTAGAGTTCTATTCCGCAAGATTCTCTAAATTCTGTTTCTAAGAAGTTTAATTCTTGTTAAGAATCGATCCTGACAAGTGGTATCAGAGCTTTGGTATCTTAGAAATTATGGACAACTCAATGGATTCTCACAGTACTCTTGTTTCAAAGGTTCCCATGCTCAAACCCAATGAATTTGACATGTGGAAACTAAGAATCAAGCAGTACATTCTTCTTACTGATTATGCAATATGGGACATTATAGAAAATGGCCCATGTAATGAAGGGAAGATTGGAGCAGATGGAAAGAGACCTCCTCCCAAGACAGATGCTGAAAAGAAAGTAAGACAAACAGAGATGAAGGCCTTGAGCACTCTGCTTTTGGCTATTCCTAATGAGTACCAACATCAATTCCAACACTGCACAGATGCACAGATGTTGTGGAATGCTCTGGAGAAAAGATTTACTGGAACAAAGAGCACAAAGAGAAATCAAAAGGCTATTCTCAGGCAACAATATGAAAACTTTATGTCTGCAAAGAATGAGTCTATGACTCAAACTTTTGACAGATTTAACAAGTTAATTGGAGAATTAGCAACTGTGGGTGTACACATGGATGCTGATGATGTCAACAGAAAGTTCCTTAGATCATTGGGAGAAGAATGGACCATGTACACTGTCTCATTCAGACAGAATGACCAATTGGAGGACAAAGAGCTAGATGACCTCTACAATGATCTGAGAGTATTTGAGGCTGAAGTTGAAGCCAAGAAAAGGCCATCAGGATTTGTTTATAATGCTGCTTTATTATCTTCATCCTCTGATACTGCTGCTAATCCTGATTCTGTTAATACTGCAGGTTCTGTTAATTCTGTGTGTGGAACCAATCAAGAGAAGACCACAGATTCTGTACTAGAAGCATTCTTTTCTAGTCATGTCCACTCTTCTCTAATCAATGATGATTTAGAGCAGATCAATGCTGATGATCTGGAAGAGATGGACATCAAGTGGCAGATGGCTATGCTATCAATGAGGGTGAAGAAATTCATCAAAAGGACTGGGAGAAACAACTTTTCCCAAAGAAGAGAAGATGGTGCAGGCTTTGACAAGTCAAAGGTTGAATGCTATAAGTGTCACAAGATGGGACACTTTGCCAGAGAATGCAGAAGTGGAGGATCACAGACTCCAAATGGAAACCAAAACAGAAGCTCCTCTCAAGCCCTTGTTTCTCAACAAGGAATGGGATTTGATTGGAGTGATCAAGCTGAAGAAGCCTGTCAGAATCAAGCTCTTATGGCAGAAGTGTCTGATATCCCCACTGAGGTACAATCTAAACTCTGTTCTCAAGCTTGCATTGATGCTGTTAAAAGATATAGGGATCACAATCAGGGTATGTGTGATGACCTTAAGAGGCTAGAGAAAGATGTGAAAGATTATGTTAGGATTGTAGAAAGGTTTGAGGAACAGATTAGAGCTTTTCAAGCTAATGAACTTCAACACCACTATGATACTAACTATTGGAAGTGGGAGAAGAATGAGTATGAGATTAAGCTGAAAGTATCTGGGGAGGAGAATGAAAAGTTAAAGGAAGAGCTTAAAAAGGTTAAACTTGATGTTGAAAAGTTTACCTGTGCTTCTAAAACCATGGACACCATCATTAAAGCACAAATCCATGACAAGATGAAAGTAGGGATAGGGTACAATGCCACACCTCCACCCTACAATAACAACTACATACCTCCTAAGTCTGATTTGTTAGAGACCAAGGATAGAAAGGAACCTGAATTAATGATAAATATAGATCCTTGTGAAAAAGAAATAGTTATTGAAGATGAGACTGACAAGGTAGACTCTGATGAGGAATGTGAGAATCCATGTGTCAAGAACACAGAGATCAAAAGGACTGAAGAGAAAAAGGAAGTTCATTACACACAACCCAAAGTTGTGAACTCTAATACTTGTAAACAGTGTTCCTGCAGGAAATTCAAAGAGAACAAGCCCCAAAAACATGATAATCAGAGGGGAAATCAAAGGAACTGGAATAACCAGTGGGCTATGAGACAAGGAGTTGACCTGAAAAGAATCAACAGGCCAAAACCTTGTTTCATCTGTGGTAAGCTAAATCACTTAGCCAAACACTGTTATTTCAATCCTGTTAACCAAAGGTTTAATGCTCAAAGATCTTTTCAAAAACCTGGTGGTTACAGAAAGAATGGTGGATATAAAAAGTCTGCAAAGAAAAATGTGGCAAAGAAACAAGATAAACCCAAAAGCCACATAAAGAAAATGACTGAAAAGGAATGTGATACTATGTGGGTTCCAAAAAGCACTAAAAACAATACTGCTGCTAGCAGTGTTAGTACTGCTAACACTGCTAGTACTGCTTCAAAAGTTAGTGCTGCTAGCAGTATTAATACTGCTAGTAATCATTCCAAAGTTAGTACTGCTAGCAATATTAATACTGCTAGTAATCATTCCAAAGTTAGTACTGCTAGCAATATTAATACTGCTAGTATTCAGTCCAATGTTAGTGCTGCTAATACTGTTAGTGCTTCTTCTTCAGATAGTACTGCTGCTAGCAGTATTAACTCGGTTAATACTGCTTCTAGCAGTGTTAACTCGGTTAATACTGCTACCTCTGTTAGTACTTCTGAGGTTAATACTGCTAGCACTATTAGTACTGCTGCAAGTGCTGCTACACCAATAATTTTGACAAAGTATTCCAGCACAGCAGTGCCAAAAGTTAAAAATCTCATCAAAACCAAGTGTAAGTATTTTGATGAGCAAGGGAGACCCAAGACCACTTCGGCTTGGGTTCCAAATAAAACTAACTGATTTATCTTGATGTGCAGGGCAACCAACAGCTCAAGGGGAAGAGCATTTGGCATGTTGATAGTGGTTGCTCCAGGCACATGACAGGTAACATGTCCTGCCTCAAAAATTTCAAAAAGGTTGATGGAGGACATGTTGCATTTGGGGATAATCCTGCTGGTGGAAAGATAAGTGGTAAGGGTGATGTTTCAAAGGGTAAGATGACCTTTGAAGATGTATACTATGTTGAACAATTGAGATACAACCTGTTAAGTGTATCACAGGTTTGTGACAAGAAGCATAGTATATTGTTTACAGACTCTGAATGTATTATCCTTGCTCCTGGATACAAAGTGGTTGATGAAAACATGATACTTCTGAGAACTCCAAGGAAGGATAATGTTTATTGTTTGGATTTGGAAAGTGTTTCATCTGATTCATCTCTAAATTGTTTAGTTTCAAAAGCTTCTTTAGATGAATCATCACTTTGGCACAGAAGGATGTGTCACATGAACTTTAAAACAATAAATAAACTTGTTAAGAACAACCTTGTAAGGGGTTTGCCATCCAAAGTATATTCATGTGATGATCATTGTGTTGCTTGTCTCAAAGGCAAACAACACAAAACTTCTCATAAGTCCAAAGAGATAAACACTATATCAAATCCTCTTCAACTGTTACATATGGATCTGTTTGGTCCTACCAATGTGATGAGTATTGGCAAGAAATCATACTGCTTAGTTATTGTTGATGATTATTCTAGATTTACTTGGGTATATTTTCTGAGAACTAAAGATGAGACAAGTGGACTGATCAAATCTTTCATTCTCAAAATTGAAAACCAATCAAATCAAAGAGTGAAAGTCATTAGATCAGATAATGGTACTGAGTTTAAAAATTCTGATCTAAACACCTTTTGTGAAGAAAAAGGAATTGAGAGACAATACAGTGCTCCTAGGACTCCACAACAAAATGGTGTTGCTGAGAGAAGGAATAGGACACTGATTGAGGCTGCTAGATCTCTGTTAGCTGACTCAAAGTTACCAATTACTTTTTGGGCAGAAGCAGTTAATACTGCCTGCTATGTTCAAAACAGAGTTTTAGTTGTAAAGCCTAAAAACAAGACACCTTATGAGCTTTTCCATAAAAGGAAACCATATATTGGATTTTTCAAGCCATTTGGATGTCCTTGTACTATTCTCAATACCAAATCTCACTTAGGCAAGTTTGATAGCAAAGCAGATGATGGTTTTCTTGTTGGGTATTCATCTCAAAGTAAGGCCTACAGAGTCTTTAATACCTCTTCTAGAATAATTGAAGAAAGTGACAATGTCAAATGCAATGAGAACACACCAAATCCTATTGGTTCAGGTCCTAATTGGCTATTTGACATTGAATCACTCACTAATTCTTTGGGTTTCAGTGGTGATGTACATGCAGGACAAAGGGATACACCATCATCAGAACACAGAATTCAATCTGTGATATTTCCAATCCCTTCCATTGATCCTGTGGAATTCTGTGAACACCATGAGGAGACTGAACCTATTCAGAATGAAGAAGAGAGGAGAGCAGAGGAAAATCAGTCTTCAGGTTCATATTCCAGAGAATCTGAGGTGACTGAAGAAGCAGAAACAAATCCAGAATTAAATGAGTCTAATCTGGATGAGGACTTACAAGAGGAAGCTGGTCATCAAACAAGAACTCAGAAAAATCATCCTCCTGAGTTGGTAATTGGAGATATTGCATCTCCCATGATGACTAGAAAGCAAAGCAGACTCCAAGAGTTGCAAGAGCAGCAAAATACAGTTAACACTGTTCTTACTTGCTTTCTGTCCCAGATTGAGCCCAAAAAGGCTTATGATGCCATGAAAGACCCAAGCTGGATAGAGGCAATGCAAGAGGAGCTGCTACAGTTCAAATTACAGGATGTTTGGGACTTGGTAGACCTTCCAAAAGGTCAAAGAGCAATTGGCACCAAGTGGATTTTCAGAAACAAGAAGGATGACAGAGGGATTGTAATCAGAAACAAAGCTAGACTGGTTGCACAAGGGTACACTCAGGAAGAAGGAATAGACTATGAGGAAGTCTTTGCTCCTGTGGCAAGGATTGAAGCAATCAGGTTATTTCTAGCCTATGCCTCATACATGAAGTTCAAAGTGTACCAAATGGATGTCAAAAGTGCATTTCTGTATGGAAGCATTGAGGAAGAAGTATATGTCTGTCAACCCCCTGGATTTGAGAATCCATTGCACCCTGACAGAGTATACAAGCTGAAGAAGGCTCTCTATGGTTTGCATCAGGCCCCAAGAGCATGGTATGACACTTTGTCTACCTATCTCTTGATAAATGACTTTGAAAGAGGAGTCATTGACAAGACCCTGTTCATCAAGAGGAGAAAGAGAGGTACTTTACTTGTTCAGATCTATGTGGATGATATCATCTTTGGATCCACCAATGATCAAATGTGTAAAGAGTTTGAAGAATTGATGCACAAAAGCTTCAAGATGAGCTCCATGGGAGAACTTACATTCTTTCTTGGGCTTCAGGTAAAACAGAGGAAAGATGGAATTTTTATTAGCCAATCCAAGTATGTGAAAGACATCCTGGACAAGTTTGGTTTATCAGACTCAAAGTCAGCAAGCACTCCAATGGAAACACATAAACAGATCACTGCAGATCTTGAGGGGGAGGATGTGGATGTCCATCATTACAGATCAATGATTGGATCTCTCATGTATCTCACAGCCTCTAGACCTGACATTATGTTTTCAGTCTGTGTTTGTGCCAGATTTCAGGTTTCTCCTAAGCAATCACACCTTCATGCTGTCAAGAGAATATTCAGATACTTAAAAGGGCAACCTAGATTAGGTCTCTGGTATCCTCATGAATCCTCTTTTGACCTGCTTGCATATTCAGATAGTGATTTGGGAGGAGCCAACATGGATAGGAAGTCTACTTCAGGTGGATGTCAGTTTTTGGGTACAAGACTAGTATCTTGGCAGTGTAAGAAACAAACCACAGTGTCCTTATCTACCACAGAAGCTGAGTACATAGCTGCTGCAAGCTGCTGCTCTCAGGTTCTATGGATTCAGAATCAGATGTTGGACTATGGGGTAACTTTTCTTCACACACCAATCTTCATTGATAACAACAGTGCTATTAGCATTGTTAATAATCCAGTCAAACACTCAAAAACAAAGCATATAGAGATAAGGTATCACTTTATAAGAGATTGCAATGAAAAGAAATTAATTCAGGTTGCAAAAGTTCATACAAATGACCAGTTTGCTGATCTATTCACAAAAGCTTTTGATGTGGGTAGATTCACCTTTTTGGTAACAAGTGTGGGCATGATCAACCTAGAATAAATTCATGACTTTCTGTTTTTATACCTATATTTCTTCATATATTTGGTGCTACTAACTTTCTTTCTCAGGATCCTCTGTTTTCCTCAGATTACCAAGTAAAGAAAAGTGTAAGTGTGGTTACTACTGCCAGTACAGAAGTTACTACTGTCTGTGTTCTAGTAGTTACTACTGCTTGTGCAGTTACTACTGCTCAGTGGTTAATACTGCTCAGTAGTTAATACTGCTTGGCAGTTAATACTGCTCGGTAGTTAATACTGCTCGGTAGTTAATACTGCTTGGCAGTTAATACTGCTCGGTAGTTAATACTGCTTGGCAGTTAATACTGCTCGGTAGTTAATACTGCTTGGAAGTTAATACTGCTCGGTAGTTAATACTGCTCGGTAGTTAATACTGCTAGGTAGTTAATACTGCTTGGCAGTTAATACTGCTTGGCAGTTAATACTGCTCGGTAGTTAATACTGCTTGGCAGTTAATACTGCTCGGTAGTTAATACTGCTTGGAAGTTAATACTGCTCGGTAGTTAATACTGCTTGGCAGTTAATACTGCTCGGTGGTTACTAATGCGAGGTAGTTAATACTGCTTCTGATAATCTAGGGCATATAAATACCCCTGTTTGCCCGCCCATGTTCATAACGACTCTTCGCATTTACTTCTTCTCTCTCGTTCTAACCTAGACTTTCCAGAATCTCTGTGCTTTTCTTTCAAGAATCCTCAGGCATCATGGAGTTCGTGGATGAGCACAATGAAATAGCCATGCTTCAGAAGCCGAAACAAGCTGCGGGATTCCACGATATAGTCGATTTTCTCAAATCCTCGCACATCTCCTATGCACTCACGGTGAGCCCAACAATCTATATCGAACATCAGAAACAATTTTGGGAGAATGCCACTGTTAGTGTTGAAGAAGGGCAGAAGACCATTCGAACAAGGGTTTGTGATAAACCCTTGAAAGTAACTGAAGAGGTTATTCGCATCTCCCTTCAGCTGAATGATGCTTCAGGTATAACTTCTATTCCCAATGAAGAACTCTTCTCTACTTTACAAAGAATGGGGTATGAAGGTCCCATTGGTGTTTTTAAATTCTACAAGTCAAAATTTTTCAACCAATGGAGATTTCTTGTTCATACCCTGATGCACTGTATTTCCAAGAAAACTACTGGATGGAGTGAGTTCAGCAGTCCCATTGCATATGCCTTGGTCTGCTTATCCACTGCCAGAAAGTACAATTTCTCAGCAATGATCTTTACTGATCTTGTATCAAACTTGGAATCCAAAAAGACCTTTTTCATGTATCCAAGGTTTGTGCAAGAAGTTCTTAACAAGGAGTTGATGGACTTACCTCAGTTCACTGAGGTATATGTACCCAAATCCCCTAAAGGGAAGGTTTTTTCAAATATGAAAAGGCTTCCTAGGGACTCGGAAGGAGTTGACACACCATTGTTCTCTACAATGATGGTTGTGTCCCACCCCTCTGAAGGTATGGCATCAGGATCAAGGCCCTCATTAGATCAACCCACTGATGACCAATCCCACCCTTCCATCTCAAAAGACATCCCACAGTCCATTCTTGAACAGCCCACTCCCACAATCACCAAAAGATTTCAAAGAAGAAAGGTGCACAAGGCTCCTTCCCTTGTTGTACCTACTCAAAGCCCAACGCCTTTAAGCCCTCAATTGGAGCATTCTCCAATTGAGAATATCAACAGGGAAACCACAGGGGTGTCTCCCAACCTCAAGAAGGTGGTCTCTAAGGAGAAGGATGACCATATGGGTGCTAAGGCTGCCACTACTTCTGCTAGCACAGAGAAGGACAGTGGTAACATAAATAAGACCTTCCCCATGGCAACTCTAAATGAGAAATCATTAGGAGGACCCAGGTGCCAAGAAACCAAGGGGGCAGATAGTGCTTCTGCTAGGCAGAAGGCTTCTGCTGAAACTTCCAAGGATCCTTTAAAGAAGGTTAATACTTCTAAACAAGGTGAGGATAGATATAACTATGAGGAATTGATGGAAACCTTAGGGAATATCAACTTGGATGTCATGGCACAAAAGAAAGAGATTGAGCAACTTAAGACTGTGGTCACCTACCAACAGTCTCAAATTGAGAAGCTCAAAAAGATGGTCACCAAGTTGCTGAACAAAAGGAAAAAGGCAAGGTTTGTGCTAAGAAGGAGAACCTCAACTGATGATGCTCCCAAAAAGGGGGAGTCAGAGTCAGAAGCAGAACTGACACTGAAGGGTCCACAAATTGAGGGGGAGACTACTCACATAGAGACTGATATGGAAATGGACTATGCACAGGTTAAGGGGGAGACCAGTGAGACAGAAAAGGGGGAAGAATGTGTTAAAGCAGCAGAAACTAAAGCAGCAGAAACTAAAGCAGCAGAAACCACAGCAGCAGAAACCACAGCAGCAGAAACTGTTAATGCTGCTGAGGTTGAACAAGCAGCAGAAACAGTTAATGCTGCTGATGGCCAAACAGTCAAAGCAGCAGAAACTGAGAAGGAAGCAGTAACTACAACTCAAGCTGAAATAGATGAAGAAATTTACTGGATTGTAAAGAACTGTATTGAAGCAGCATCACTACAGGTACTAAGAGAAGCAGTAACAGCCATAGCAGCAGAAATGGTTATTGCTGCTGAAAAACTTAAAGCAGCTGAACCAACTCCTGAGGCTGTCAAAACTCTTAAAAGAACCAAGATGATGTCCAAGAAAAGACCAAGAACCCAGCCCATAACTACAAAGAAGAAAAATGAAAAGAAACCAAGGGTGGAGTCATCTGCAGAAAAGGCCCAGGAGGAAACAGTGAAATCTGATGGAAAAGTTGCTGAAGAAGAAGTGGCAACTCCATCAGGGAAATCAGGCAATGTGCAATCACAAACGGATGCCCAATGTGACTTGTACATCACTAGTGTTGAATCTAACCCAATTCCACTTCAGGCTGAACCAATATCATCTAAGGCTCCTGAAATCATCTTTTGGGACACTTTGAAAGATGGTAGAAAGGAGTTCATTAGGATAAAAAGAGCTGATGGAAAATTTGAAGTATTTTCTACTTGGGGAAAGATTGTCAGAACTTGCTCAAGATCAGACTTAGAAGAGATGTTCAAAGTTGGGATGAAGATATATGGAAACATGCTGACTGAGCCAGGGATGTCAATCTCTAAAATGGTACTTGAATTCTTGTGCCAAATGTTCAAACCTGAAGCAGTTCAGCATAGGTTAAACACACAGTTTCAAGTCATTACCAACTGGATGCTCTATGAAAACTGTGGAGTATATGTCATCTCCCTTGACTCTGCAACTCATGAATACTATCTTGTAGATGAAATATACAATCACAGCATGAAGAGGCTGCAGGGAATGCTACACACTAAGCTGACCTGCAACAAGGATTCAGCAATGGGTAGATTCTTGGTAAAGAGGATTCTCAATCAGAGTCTAGGCCTAAGTCCTAATCTGTGTGTACATGATGACTAAGTTTTGGAAGCATCATCTGAAGAACTTGACTTCTTTTCCTAAAAGTCAAGTTAGGGGGAGATTGTTGGGAACTGAAGATATGCCAAGGATGGTTAGTACTGCTAAGTCTCCATTACTACTGCCAGTTCTTCGTTACTACTGCTGGGCAAAGTTACTGCTGCTAGATGAAGTTAATGCTGCTAGTTGAAGTTAGTGCTGCTAGTCCAAGTTACTACTGCTAGACATGGTTAGTACTGCTAAGCTGAGTTACTACTGCTTGAAGACTGTGAAGATTAATACTGCTGAAGGTTGTTAATGCTGCTGAGTCAAATCTTCATTAATACTGCTGAGTTGATAAAGTTGGTATGCGATACTTTTGGAGACAAAGAAGGAATTGATCAAGATATGCTTAACGAAGATTCAGAAGATCAAGTTACTTTTTATGGTTATCTTGTAATTACTTTTGTATAAATAGTATTGATAGATAGCTATTAAAAAAAAAACAGATGAGAAAAATAGAAGATAGTTAGCATACAGAATTCGATATTCAAGAGTGAATTAACCTCAAGGTCTTAGATCCTATTTCTAGAGAAGTAGAAATCGTCTTGTTGAGCCTGTTCAACAAGATTGAGGTTTGGTGTAAAACTTGTGAGTAATAACTGTTTGATCTATATACAGTTTATTGAATTTCTATTGATTGTTCTTTATTGATTTAGAGTTCTATTCCGCAAGATTCTCTAAATTCTGTTTCTAAGAAGTTTAATTCTTGTTAAGAATCGATCCTGACACTTTCAATAAAGCTTTTACTCCTTGTAACTCCCGAATGAATGTTTCCTCAACAGCCTTTAGGGCGCCGTCGAGAGTTTCCCTTGTCACGAAGATGGGTAAAGTAACACCGGCACCACTTAGGTTCGCCGTTGACAAAACAGTTGTAGAAACTGTGTGACCTACGCTCAGTGTTGGCATAGTGTTAGCACTGGTAGGATTTCCACTCTGTCCTTGTAGTCCTGTGAGAGGATCTACTCTGAGTGTTCCGGATGGGTCACAAAGACTCGCATCATATGTTCCAATTAGTGTCTTATTCAAAGAATCAAAAATATTAGCAATTGGCACTAGACGCTCAACTTGTGCAGGAATAAAGGTCGAGGACCGGTGAGGAGGTCGCTCTATTTCAATACCCGAAATCTCCTAGTGAGATCCGGATAGAGTATGTGCTAAAGCCCCGTGAGAAGATGAGACAACTTCTTGTTGAGAAGAAGCTGAATGGCTGGCTGAGGTGTGCAATTGCGTTAGTGGGCGACTAACGTCTTTTTCAACACCTGATCCCAACACATGAGATCTGGTGGTGGATGTGGCTGTCCTTCTGGTATAGTAAGTTTGGGTAGCTCTCACACTCTCCATATTTTTTTCTTCATTTTCTCTCACAGACTCACATATATTTTCAACTAATTCTCCCTCGATTCTCCTTGTACCTCCCATTCCTTCACCAACTTGAGAAGACATCAAGGGCATGTCATCAAAATTGAGCTCTTCCACATTAATGTTAGCTGACAGATTCATTCGTGGAAACTACAGAATATCAGCAACATCACCAAACATGTTTTCCGCATCAGCACCATCATTTCCATCATTACCAGCATCATTATCATCTGAATCACCATCATATTGTTCCTCCGCTGGATCAGACGCATTGTCAGACTCTGTACTATCACTAGAGTACTCAACGTGTGTCCCCAATGTGTTTAGGAACTACTTCTTCAGAATCGTTTTGTACAAGATCATCTAGTTGTGTGTCCTCAGATGATGACCTTGCATCTTCAAGTACAGGCGACTGACCCCCACCAGTTCCCCTCTGGTTATTTTCCCTCGACTCTCCCCGTTCAGTAGCCCGTGCATCCTGAACCCTCACCGACTCCTCTCCCCTAGGGGTTGAGTCCTGGGTAGGTCCCTCCGGTGCTGGCCGGACCATAGACTCTCTATAATCTACTATACACTCAGCGTCTTGATCCGCATATGAAAGGAACCCTTCCGGTAATTGCATTTCATGATCATAGTTCCTCTTTGGAAGTTGAAGATATTGCATGGCTTTTTCAGGCACAGGAGGATGATTTACTCGACGTGGAATTTCTCGGTTAGATCGAAGCATACTCTGAATGATGATTTGAAGAAATCTCATATAAGGAATATAAGGCTTTCCCTTGTTTTGACGACGTAGCTCTATCTTTTCGTTCAGTTCATGCCAGAAGATGGTTGCATAATCTACGTGAAGATCATACACCACCGCATGAAACAACTTCAGAAATCCGATACTGGCACTATCAGTTCCCGAATGTTTGGCAGTTAATCATCGGTTGATAATAGAAAAGATTGCATAGTACAAAGGTGGTAAATTCGCCTTATGAAACTCCTTCACTCGTGTTAAATTCCCGGTATATCTCATTGCGCATATTCCTTCAAATACTTCTTCCTTAGACGGATATGGATCGAATTCAGTCTTTCCTTCTCTAGAATCAGGCTCAGGTAGCCTCAGTACAAGTCGCAGTCTTTGGAAGTCGAGCTTTGTGATGAATTCATCAATCTGGAATACGAAGATAGGACTATCATTCTCCATAGATGTGGTTATCGTCTTCCATGCTTGCTGTAAGTATAGCATGGGCACATTGACTGTGTGAGTCACTGCGTATGCTAGCGGGTGATTTCTGAGTACTTCCTTTACCACCGGATGAATGTTGATCTTGTCAAAATCAACATGATGGTTGTTGTGAATAATATCGACATAGTTGACCGGATGAATGATAAAATGATCGGGATGAACTCCGGCTTGTGATTGGTGTACAGATCGAGTTGAAGGTAAAGGAACATCGGGTGTCGGATCAGGTATACTCGGAACATGTTCATCAAAGCCCTGAACACGGCTTTGTTCTTCTTGATTTGCCATTTGAACTGTTGATTGTGAGCAAAACAGTTCTGAAAAAGATTAACATTTTGAAAAAAAAAATTGAAAAACATTTCTGAAAAACTCCAAGTATAGAATTCGGATCACACATACACATGAAAGAATTTGGATTCAACATAAGAAGAAAGACAATGGATTCGGATGTATAAGAGTCTGAAACCAAGGATCTCGGATCAAGAAGGATCCGAAACCAATACAACTCGGATTAGGAAGGATCCGAAACCAAAGTTATGAAAATAGAAGAATCCGAAACCAAAGGAATTCGGATTTAGCTAGATCCGAATTCATGACTTAGTGTTTTTCATGATTTTAAAAAATCCTTTAAGAAGAGGATTTCGTATCCGAAAGGAACCGAAACCAATGATTTCGTATCCTATTGGATCCGAAACCATGCCTTGTAGCACAAACCCTTTTTACAAAAAGAAAGTCGAAGATTTCGTATCAACAAGGATTCGAAATCATGACTTGAAGACAATTTTGACAATAAAAAGAGATCCGAAACCCTAAAGATTTGACCTAACTAGACTTTTACCCACAAACACACAGACTTATGAAGAACACACAGTCAAACACGAAGAACACTTACAACCACAGATCGATAATCTACAAAACCAATCAGATGATAGAAGAAAATACACAATAATACTCTTCTATTTAACCCAGAAGCAATCACAATCAGATGATAATGAATCAGATATATGAACTCATCAATGAAAAAGATGAACATGAAGAACATGAATAGTAACAATTTGATTTTATTCAAATAAGCATAACAAGTGAGTAAAATCAAAAGAAATTACTCGGATGGAAATGATCACATAATGAAATCGAATCTAATGAGACTAGAATCAATAGAAATGGTTACCGGATGAAGAAGAATCGAACAGATGAAGTTTGAAGGTTGAAGATGATGAACAGTGCTCTCTTGAGAGTATTCGAAAAGTTTGCAAGAAATGAAAAAGTGGGAAATGAAGTTTTTGAATTCTATTTATACTGAAAAAAAAATTGACACTTGGCACGATTTTAGAGTACCCCACTTGTGCAAACAATAGAAAAAGGCATGTCTGAAAAATAGACATGGCACTGTTCATCTGAACATTTCGCATGAACAAAGATGCAAAAAGTTCCAAAAGAATTCGAATCAAAATTGAGATCTTGAACACTTGGTTTCGTATCCTCTTAGATCCGAAACTATTGGTTTCGCATCCTTAAGGATTCGAAACGGATGGTTTCGTATCCTTAAGGGTCCGAAACGGATGGTTTCGCATCCTTAAGGGTCCGAAACCATTGGTTTCGCATCCTTAAGGATTCGAAACCTTTGGTTTCATATCCTTAAGAGTCCGAAACCTCAAGGATTTTCAAGAAAAAAAAATTACAACTTTTTCATAAAAGATTTCAAACTGTTCAAAAAATCTCACATCAGATAAAATCTTTGGACTCTCTTACTTAAAATCACCTTTTTTTAAGAAAATAGTTGAAAGTAAAATCTAGATACTATATCTTACATACAGACTTATGCCAATCTGCTCCCCCTAAACAGATGCATACTCAGTTGTCTCGACCTCAGAGAAATCTGCAAAGTCAGATAAAACTTGGTACTCATAGAACATGAGTCCAGATTGTTAGATGTATCACTTAGTGAAAAATTCTAACTCCCCCTCAAAAGATGAATATAATTAAATAAACAAGAACAGATGCTCCCCCTCAATGTTTTAAAGAAAACTAAGAAATGCCTAAGTATTCAACATTCCTAGTTTGCTGATTAAAAAGTTGAACCTTTTTCATCTAAAGGTTTTGTAAATAAATCAGCAAGCTCTAGTTCTGTCGGTACGAAATGCATTTCTATAGTTCTCTTCTCAACATGGTCTTTAATAAAATGGTACCTGACATCGATGTGTTTCGTTTTGGAATGCTGAACAGGATTTTCAGTTATTGCAATTGCGCTTTTGGAATCACATTATATTGGGATCTGGTTGATGATGTATCCGTAATCCTTAAGTTATGTCTTCATCCAAATTACTTGTGAGCAACAGCTAGCGGCGGCCACATATTCTGCTTCCGCCGTAGACGTTGACACGCAATTTTGCTTCTTTGAGGACCAGCTTACAAGTTTATCTCCCAAAAACTGACAAGCACCAGATGTGCTTTTCCTGTCCATTCTATTACCCGCATGATCTGCATCTGTGTAAGCAGTTAGTTCAAACCCGGAATCCTTAGGATACCAAAGACCCAAGTTTCTTGTGCCTTTAAGGTATCTAAGGATTCTTTTAACAGCCACATGGTGAGATTCCTTCGGGTTAGCTTGAAAGCGTGCACAAAAAGATGTTGCAAACATAATATCCAGTCTACTCGCCGTTAGATATACTAAAGATCCAATCATGCCATGGTATAACTTTTGATCGGCTGATTTACCAGGTAAATCAGCGTCCAAAAGCCTACCGATAACCATGGGAGTTTTCATGGTGGAAGAAGAATTTAAGTCAAATTTCTTAAGCATATCATTTATATATTTTGATTGATTAATGAAAATGCCTTCATTTGACTGTGTCACTTGGAGTCCAAGGAAAATTTTTAGCTCTCCCATTATACTCATTTGAAAGCGGCTTTTCATCACCTCTTCAAAATCTTTACACATATCAGGATTAGTAGAACCAAATATAATGTCGTCAACATATATTTGTACTAGCAATAAATCTTTACATTCCCTCTTGAGAAAAAGAGTTGTATCTATTGTACCTTTGGTGTATCCATTTTCAAGCAGATGAATAGTCAGAGTCTCATACCATGCCCTTGGTGCTTGTTTCAAACCGTAGAGTGCTTTGTCTAAAACGTAGACATGGTTTGGATATTTTGGATCTACAAAACCTTCAGGTTGACTTACATATACCTCTTCATGAAGTATTCCGTTCAGAAACGCAGGTTTGACGTCCATCTAAAACAGGGGCGGAGCCAGGATTTATGTCGAGGGTGGTCCTCAAAGCCGACAAAAAAATAATAAGAAATATTTTTACATGATGTCCGATTACATTAGCCTACTTAGTAATTATTAAAGTTTTATGAATAACCTATATCTATCTGATGAGATAATCGAACTTAAAGTTAAAAAAAAGATGCAATAATCTACGATAACTAAAGTGGCGAAAACATAAATCTAATTTCACTTAGAACACAATGAGAGCACCACAATATCAATATCAACTGACCTCTTTCTCGAAGTTATCATGGGTCAAAGTGAAATGGACTGTGGGCCTTTAAACTCGAAGTTGCAGTTATCAAATATAGGGCCATATAAATGAAATTTTAAAAAATATCAGGGTGGGCCGGTGCTGACTGTGGGCCAGTGCTGGCTCCGCCCTTGATCTGAAATACCTTCATGCTTTTAAGTGCGGCGTAAGCAAGAAAAATTCTAATGACTTCTATCCTTGCTACTGGTGCATAGGTTTCATCATAATCTATTCCTTCTTGTTGATTATACCCGTTTGCAACCAGTCTTGCTTTGTTTCTGACTATAATTCCTGCTTCGTCTTTCTTGTTCCTAAAGACCCATTTAGTTCTGTTAGAGCATTGTTGTATTCAAGATTTACTGTAAAAGTCAATGTACTGTATGAGTCTATACAGTATTGTGAATGCCTTTATACCTTGTATGTCATGGGTATAAATAGGCTTGTCTAGTTCATTTGTAAGTAAGCTTTTGTAATCTTTTAGAAACCTTTTGTAATCCTTTGAGATCAATACATGGATGACATATTTTCTCTCTAGATTCTCTCTCACTGCATTCATATCTTATTGCTAGAGATTTGGGATTTCTCAATTGGTATCAGAGCTAAACAAAAGATTCAAGCAGATCGAAGACCAAATTGAAGAATTTTTACACTGTTCTTCAAGAATTCGGACCAAGTGGCTTTTACTGTTCATCTGAAGTCTTATCATTCAGACATGAAGTTTTTCTAGATTTTGAGTTTTTGAATAAATTCTTTGCATCATGGCATTCGGATTTGCTTCCTGAACACTTTTAATTCTTGGATTAACATCAAAATCTGCACAGAATTGACAGATCTAATCGATTCTTGAATTTTTTTTTCGAAAACTTCAAGATCACTGTTTTGATCTTAATCTGTTAAAATTGATCGAATTGTGAATTGCAATCAACAGAAAAAGTGTGCGGATTTCAATTACGAACAATTTGATATAAGATTCATCACAATTGATCAAGAATTGAAGAAGTTATGGCAGATTAAGTGATTTTGAAGTTCGAAGTGCAGAATTCGGATCATTCTTGGTGAATTCGGATCATTCAAAGAGAATTCGGAACATTCATAGAGAATTCGGATTGTTCTTGGCATCACAAGTGTAGAATTCGACTCAAGAAGAATTCGAATTCATAGAATTCGAACCCTATTAGATTCGAATTGTAGAGAATTCGAACCCTGTTAGATTCGAATTGAGAACTTGTGTATTGATTTGAGTTGATTAAATTTTCCTAAGTATAGAATTCGAACCCTGTTGAGTTCGAATTGAGTGAATTCGAACCTAAGTACATTCGAATTGAGTGAATTCGAACCTTAGTACATCCGAATTGAGTGAATTCGAACCTAAGTACATTCGAATTGAGTGAATTCGAACCTAAGTACATTCGAATTGAGTGAATTCGAACCTTAGTACATCCGAATTGAGTGAATTCGAACCTAAGTACATTCGAATTGAGTGAATTCGAACCTTAGTACATCCGAATTGAGTGAATTCGAACGCTGTTAAGTTCGAATTGGAGGATTTCGAAATCTATCAAGTCCGAATTGAGCATCCGAATTGAGCATCCGAATTCTTAGGAATGTTGGTTAAATTCTCATAAGTGTAATTTTTTCTTACACTAACTGCTTGATCTTCTGAACGATCAATTTATAGCAATTTTCAAAATGGTTTTACAACAAGTTATTGTTAAAAGCAGTGGTGAAGATTTGAAGCAAACTTTGAAAAAGGAGATTCCTCCAATTGCAAAAGTTTTTGTTAAACCAAATAATAAAATGTTGCAACAAGTTATTATAACAGAAACACCTTCTAAACCACATGTTTCTGTTAAACCAAATAATGTAGTGTTGCAACAAGTCATTTTAACAGAATCATCCTTAAAATAAAAAACTCCTTCTAAAGACAATGCTTCAAATTCTTCAACTCCTATTTTAAATAAAGCATTGGAAGAAGAAAATGTTAATCTGAAAAGACAAATTTTAGACATTTCTTCTTCAAATGCTAAATTTACTAAAAGAATAACTGATCTTGAAGCTTATATTGCAGATCTTGAAGCAAAGAAAGACAACTCATGTCAGCACGATCAATTAAAAGAAGTTCAAGAGAAAAGAACAACGTTGGAAGGTGAAAACGTTGAATTGAAGAAGAAGCTTACAGAACGTGAAAGAGAGTCACTTTCTTCAATGAAAGTTCTTAAAGAAAAGGAAGTAATTGAGCTTAAATATATAAAACTTTCAAAACAAATTTCTAATCTTGAGAAAGTTTTATTTTTTGAAAAAGACAAGCTCGAAAAAGAAAGAGCTAAATTTGAAACTGAACGAAAATCTTTTGAGATTAAAAGTTCTGAACTTTCCGTGAAAATCTCTGAATTAGAAAATCTGTTGGAAAAGGAAAGAAAAGATTTCACGGAAAAGAAAAATCTCTTTGAAAAGGAAAGTAAAACTCTTAAAAAGAAAAATATGGAAATTTTCAAAGAGATTACTGATAAAAGAAAGTTTTTGGAAAAAGATTTTGAATCGGAACGTGTATATTTTGAAGATGTGATTCTTAATCTTACCAAAAGATTATCTGGTTTATCAGCTGATATTATGAAGGATCAGTTGATCAAATCTGATCTCCAAAAGAAATTTGATCTAATTTCTAAAGAGAAAAATGTTTTAATAAACAAAGTCAAAGAACTTGAAGACGTCATTTTTAAATTTGATGTCTCAAAGCAGGCTAGTCATAATTCTATCTTTCAGACTCCATTTGTTGATTCAAATGATTCTAAATGTTCTTTTAAAACTGCTTCAAGTTCAAGTTTTAAAAACATTTCTTCTAAACAATTTAATAGATCAACAGATTTCTCAAAAGGTCGGATTCGTTCAACAAATCTCTTCTATAATCCTCTGTATGATAAATCAGATAACAAAACAAAAGTGCCTAAAGTTAATACTTCCAAACCTGAAGAAGTTCCAGTCTTCAAGAGGGTGAAGATGGAATGGAGAGTAAAAGGCACAACAGTTCCAAAGAAAAATGTGCCAAAATCATCTGTATCCACATCAAATGCAAAGAAGAACAATGCGCCAAAAGGTAAATCTTATGCTAAACCTAATCCTATTCATTATGTAAATCATCTGATTAGGTTGGCACATAAGAAAATCTGTTGTTCTTACTGTGGATCAAATGACTTTGTGCATAAAGATTATACTACACCTAACCCACTAGGACCCAAGTGCCATTGGGTACCAAAATCTGCTTAAACTGTTTTGTAGGTATATCATGTGTTGTGCTGAATGTTACATATATACCACACACATGACTGAAAACAGAAGAGAAGCGGCGTAATTTTTTGAAGAATATTTGTACTATTAAGGGGGAGATAAATATTTTTGGCTTTTGGTCATATCAGTTCAAAACCCGTTCTTCAAAGACAATGGCTTCTAAACATTTCAGTTTGAACCCGTGCTTCAACGACAATGGTTTCTAAACATATCGGTTTAGGACCCGCACTTAAAAGATACTCTGGTTTCTAAACACATCAGTTTAGAACCCGGATTTCAACGTCATTGGCTTCTAAACAAATCAGTTTAGAACCCGTACTTCAAAGACTAAGATTTCTAAACAAATCAGTTTAGAACTCATACTTCTCAGGTGATATCCTTAACTGCTATATATTTTTGTTTCAAGGAACAAGTGGCAAAAGGTAACATTGGATTATATTTGTTTCTACTGATTTGAAAACTTGAAACTTTACAAATTTAATTCAATAAGATGAAATTTTCAATTTTCATTCAATGAATTAAATGTGTGCTAAAAGATGATTTTACAAGAAACTTTGTACTATCTGAGTTAGATTTGCTTCAATTTTCACCTCTAAAATAAATCGAAAGGTCAGCAAAACATGAATGAAATTATGCTGAATGCTCAAAGTTATGTGAATCTGGATATATATAGAATATAATGCTCAAAAAGCCTATATGTCAGAATGATGGATGGAAATGAAAATATGGGCAAAGCACTATGTTTTAGAACCAAGTGATTGAGATAAAAAAGTTGCACTATCATTTAGTTTGAAAGTTTGTGCATGTGGCCTTTCTGGTTTGGGAGAGTAAGTCCTAAGGGGTGCTCGACACCTAGTCCCTAAGATCAACTGGTCTGGGATAGGCTGACCCAAATCCTGCAATAGAACCAGATAGAAAGCCATGTTCTACTGGTACAAATGGGTTTAAGATATATCGATGTGGCCTTTCTGGTTTGGGAAATTAAGTTCTAAGGGGTGCTCGTCACCTAGCACCTAAGGCCAACTAGTCTGGGATCTGCTAACCCAAATCCTGCTATAGAACCAGATAGAAAGTCATGTTTAACGGTGTATCTTATTCTTACTAAACTTTTTGATCAAAAGATGCCAATGAGCACAAAATCAAAGGATGCCAATGAGCACAGAATCAAAAGATGCCAATGCGCACAAAATCAAAAGATGCCAATGAGCACAAAATCAAAAGATTCAAATGTGCACAATATTAAAAGATGCCAAAGAGCACATATCTCTTGAAACTTGGGAAAATACAAAGTCGCGATAAACCCGTAAATTTGTGAAAATTCTGATTTTGGACAAATAGTGTGAGTAGAGCAAAGTATTCTTATATATTGTAGAAATACATAAGCTTTATGCCAATCATATTTCGCATGCTAGCACACCAAATAGATTTGATAAAGGGGTTGACACTGAACAATTATAACTTGATAAGCAATGATGTCTTGTCCTTGAATCCAAACACATGCATTTGATTTCATCTGATTGGAATATATGTTAAATTTTATTAAGTTGAATTTTTTTTGTAAAGTTTTCAAATGATCAAATGTTTGTAGTTATAAAATGAAATTCAATGAATTTTATTTTCCTTGTGTAAATTTGTTTTAAAATTTGTGCTACAATTTCAAATACTGTACGTTATTGAAATATATGCATACTTTCAGGGGGAGAAAATAAATTGCTCCAGAATTCTTATTTTGTGGGGGAGCAAGGCTATTCTGTAAGGAGGAGATTGTTACCAATACTCAAAGACACGACTGAAATTGAAAATGGTTTTCGTTGATTATGATGCTCACCATCATCGAAAAAGGGGGAGAAAAGTTTAATTTCAATTTCATGTCAAAGAGCTTTCAAATCAAAGATATTTCAAGTCAAAGATTCGTGAACAAAGACTGAAGATTGGGGAGAAGGATCATGTGAAGTCCAAATGTTGCTGAATTTGGTTATCTTAGTTCTGAGTGGTTATCGGAATGCGCTTACACCTAAAAGTTCAACAATGTGGATGGTTTCACATCTTTCTGATCCAAACTCTAATCGTTTCTGATTCATCTTGTTCCGAATTGATGGTTTTATACAAAGATCGGAATTTCATGTTCAAGACTTGAAGACAATCTGTTGAAGATTTTATTGAAGAAGATTGACTTTTCAAAGAAAAAGACAATGACTTTTCATGTTTGTCTGAAGATTCTTCAAAGCTGAGTTCTTAAAGAGTGTCAAAGCATATAGTTCGCCGTGAACTAGTGGAGATAAAGCTATTTGAAGATGGTTTGATAGAGTGTCTGTTTGAGAAGATTGACTTTACAAAGAGCTGAAGACTGCTATCATATTTTTTTTAAATCTTGAATCCAAAGGGGGAGATTGTTAGAGCATTGTTGTATTCAAGATTTACTGTAAAAGTCAATGTACTGTATGAGTCTATACAGTATTGTGAATGCCTTTATACCTTGTATGTCATGGGTATAAATAGGCTTGTCTAGTTCATTTGTAAGTAAGCTTTTGTAATCTTTTAGAAACCTTTTGTAATCCTTTGAGATCAATACATGGATGACATATTTGCTCTCTAGATTCTCTCTCACTACATTCATATCTTATTGCTAGAGATTTGGGATTTATCAAGTTCCAACAATGGTCTTGTCTTTAGGACGCTTCACCAAATTCCAAACTTCGTTGCGCTTAAACTCATTTAACTCCTCTTGCATGGCGTTTATCCAATCTGGATCTGTTGGTCCCGAAAGGCTTAAACAAGTTTGTAGAAGGGGGGGGGGGGGGGGGTTGAATACAAACACACTATTTTACTTTTCTAAATTGTTTATTGATAAATCATTAACAATTTACAGCTTGTTGCGGAAACAAGATTAAGGATAAACCTAAATCTAAACAAGTTGGAACACTAAGGTTTTCTTGCACTAAGAAAGATAAGGAGATTACTAATAAAATCCTATCTTGAGAGATTTGAACTTGTCCAGAGTTAGCAAGTTACTTCAAATGAAGTGAGTTCATCTCTTTATATACTGCATGCATTTAATGCAATTCTGTATATACTTTACACGTGTCATCAGCGGATTGGTTGCATGTCATTGACCTTTGTTGACAACCTTAGTAGCCGCATGAATGAACAGTGTAGTATCAGAGTGGTTGTACGATTTCAGATTTTCGGAGGTTCTTTTCTGACATTTCGTACGGTGGCGTGCAAGGGAGGTTAAGACAAAAGTACTTTGTACGGAGGACTTCATGATCAGCTTTCGTTGATTCAGCGATTATCATTTACTATTCAGCAGATGATAAAGTTCAGCGATAGCTGAAGTCTTGTACTTGATACTTCACGTTGAGTGGACAAATCTGAGTCTTCGCTGATCTGCATCAGTTCATTAGGAGACTTGTCGCTGGTTCTTGAGCTTGATCTTCGACTTCAGCGTAGAACCTATGTTGACGTGAAACTTGTCTTCAGGGATCATAAGTAAACAACTAACTTATCAGCGATCACCATAAGGACTGAACAGACTCAGCGATATGGTGAACAGTGTTCGCTGAATGTTTAATCTAAAAGTGCGAGAGTTCCTATCAGCAGTACTGTAAGATCTTAGTACTTATCAGCGATAGTGAAACTCTGATACATATTGTTTACTTACAATTTTCAATAAGTATTTAAGATAGGGTCATTATCAAATCACTGAGGGTTTGGATCAACAATCTCCCCCTATTTGATTATGACATAGCAACAGAGAAAATTGCTATTTAATGAAAACATAAGGATAAAAAGAACTCATAAAATATTTGTCCCTTTTACTGTTTTCTGGGATCTTTTCAGTACTGATGGAGTAAAGTACATTCGCTGAAATCTTTCTTTAAATCTTTGAATCAGGTTACAATATGAATAAGAAAGATTACAAGTACAAGCGAAATAAATTACAAGTACTGAAGGATGACTGATACAATAGAGAAAAATGGTGATTGTTGTCAGCCTTCAAAGGGTTCTTCCTTAATGAGAAGTTCATCAAGGGTTGTCTTTTCAGTTGGAATCATCTAGTCAGGAACCTTTTCTCCTTTATTCTTTAGCTTCAGAGCAGCTTCAAAAATCAAGGGTTTTAGGTGTCGTGCCTGAATGTCTTTTCTGAAGTCGCACCAGTAGATGAGATCTTTGAGCTGTTCGATTGGAGTGATTGGAAGCTCAGCGATCCGTTGAAAGCATTTACGTCCGTCGTAGTCAAGAAAGAATATTCCATAAGGATTACTGATGACTTTACCAGGGACGAAAAGTTCACATGGTGGCAAAGAGACGTCAAGGGCAGATAGATCAGGATCAGGACCAAGTACTTCAGCGCGAGAGAAACCAATTCCAGTTTCATTTCGTATGACAGGACCTGAGTTTGAATCTTGACGTTTCTTCCTTGGAGAGTCCTTTTTTCTTTTCGGCTTTAGATCAGGAACAGGAGGAATATCCACACAAGAAGATATCAAATCGATCTGTCTGTTTATCAGCTTTTCGAAATGATCCTTGTACTTAGATTTTGATGGTTGGATAGCTAACCTCATCTCCAGCCATTCAGAGAGACCATACCTTTTTATAGTGTCAGCACGAAAGGTTTCAGATGAGTCATCTTCTCTGAACAGTTTGATGTCAACAATGGGTACTCCGATGGAGGTTCTTCCAGAGATGAATACCTTGTTGATCTTCGCTGGACGATATCTGAAGTGGATTTTCTCTTTACACCAGATCAGGGTTGTCTGAGAAACTTCAGCTTTCTTTTCCACTATCTTCTGGGCTTGTTCCCAAAGCTTTCGTTGGATTTGAATGGGAATACGCTTCAGCTTGGGGTCTTTGACAGATTCTTGAGTGAGCATGATGGCGTATTCTCTGTCTTTATCTTCAGCTTCCTTCCTTTCAGCGATGAGGCGTTCAGCTCTGAGATGATCTTGGTATTCAGCTTTTGAAATTCTGAACTTAGGAGGAACTGAAGGTAGTTGATCGCGCCTTAGGATGATTCGCTGATCCTCGAATCGCTTTATCATTTCTTCTCTCCTCTTTTGATCTTCTTCACTCAGCCTTTGAGGAACTGAGGAAGGTCTGTTTCTGTGCGAGAGAGGTTGTTCTTCTGGTTCATCAGTCTCAGAGATTAAATCTAAGACTGGGATTATGTCTTCAGTGGTAGCTGGAATTATTGGTGAAGTCGCAATAGAAGATCTTTCAGCGATATCCTCAAACAGGGGAGAGGACTAGCTGAAAAGCAGCGATCTTACAGATAAGAATTGGGTAGAAGAACTTGGGTAGAAAAGATAGAAAAAAAATGTGGATGTGTATGGTGTTTGTGGAATGGATAACTGATTGTTCAGAGATGATTAGGGAAGGAAAAATAAGTTTAGTGTACCTGACAAATCGGCTTTGCAAGTAGGATCGCCAGATTATCATCTTCAGCGATGCCTTTGTCTTTGCTTTTCTCAGCGCCAGAGGCTGAGTGCTTTGTCTTTGTCTTCTCCCCTGAAGGTTCTTTTATTGAAATACCTTTAAGAGCTTTGGTTCGAGGAGCAGGTTTGACAACAAAGAAATCATCGTCATCTTCATCATCATCATCATCGTTCCTTGGAGAGGAGGATGGTTCAGCTTCAGGGATGTCGAAGTCTTCGTCTTCTTCTGCTTCGGATTCCTCAGCATCTTCTTCGAGTTGCTCCCCCTCAGATACAGAGGCGAGGTTCTCGGTTCCCTCAGGGTTTTCATCTCCCTGAGGTCCAGTAATCCGATCTTCATTACCCTCTCCCCTGATAGATTCATCATGGGAAAGGTCTTCAGCGCTCTTATTTTGATCTTCAGCGCTCTTCTCCTGTTCAGCGCTCTTCCCCCCCTCTTTCTCATGATGGGCGGGGGAGGAATGGGTAGATTCAGCATTGGTGTTGTCTCTGTCTTCTGGGCCAGAGACTTTCACACAACCTTCAAGCTTAGCTATTCTGTCTTCTAGGCCATAAATAGCAGGCGTGATTTTCTTCAGCTCTTGGCGATCCTCTGCGGTGAATGAGTCCAAAACAGGTGCAGGGGCCGGAGCAGGAGCTGGATTATTTGCCTTGTTCACCAGCGTCTCGATCATTGTCTTGACAGAACCAAGGTCGGTCTTCACTGAGCCCAAGTCGGTCTTGACCACTGACATATCACCTTCGAGTGTACCAACCGATTTCTTCTGCGTTGTAACCTCGCTGGAAATGGTGGAAACTGATGATTTGAGGTTGGTGTAGTCAGTGTAGATGTCGGAGAGCACTTTGGCAAAGTCGGCGAGAGTTTTATCAAGGTCTTTGATGTCATCAGAGGAGGCCTTATTTTCCACCACAGTAGTCAGCTTCGTCAGATTCTCTCCAGCGTTTGTTACAGCTGTAGAGTTATTTGATAGACCGTTGGTGAGATCCGTAAGTTTCATCTCCATAGACTTCAGAGACTGGTTGATGTCTCCCAAAAAAGGACCTGTAACATATAAGTACTTGTGAACAAAGGAAAGCTCAGAAGTTTCAGGTTTAGTTACAGTGTTTAAGGTGGGATCTGTACCTGCAGGAGCGTTGACGAACTCATCAAAGTTTCGAGTCCCTCCATAGTGTTCCATATCTCCCTCAAAAGTTCCGTGAGGGATGGAGATCTCTGCAGGTCCTTTCTTCGTCATTCGCTGAGAAGCTTCAACGGCTTCTTGAATGATGGCATCTCCAGTTTTGACTGGAGGAGTGTCCAAAGAAGTAGAGGGAGGAGCGAAGGATAAGAATTAGGGTTGGGTTTCAAGTTCAGCGTTGGATTCGCTGAGAAGTACTTCATCAGTCTTTTGAGAGACTGACGAAGGTTGGGTAGATTCCAAAGTTCTAACCTCAGCGTTTAGGGACGCTGAAGTAGGTTTAGAAGGGATGGCTTGAATTGGTGTGGCAGAGCGTACCACGGAACTTTCCTTCAGCTCTTCAGAATGAGCTAAGGAGTCTTCAGCATGCAACTGCTGGGGTTGCTCCTTGGTTTTCTTGATCCTTTTGGAATCAAGAGGGGTAAGAGATTGTTTCCTTTTCTTAGAAGGAATGGATTTTGTGGCCGGGGTATCAGCGATGGGTATTGTCGCTGAAGGAGCCACAGAAAGCGGAGAATTAAGAAGAGTAAGAAGAGTAGAGAGACGTACCTCGTTGGCGACAGGCTTGAAGTCGAGAACTTTAGGGCCAATCTGAGAGAGTTTCAGATCACCCTCTTCAGGATAGCTGTCCTTCAGGCCATATTGAAAGATGGCGCTGATGAATCGCGGGTAAGGAACCCATGCTGGTCGGTCAGCGGCAGAATCAACACGTTGAATGAGGTCTTCATAGATGATGGAGGCCCAGTCAATGTTGAGACCTTTCAGCAGTGCGTAACCCATGGCCTGCTGAGGTTGAGCGGCTTGATCAGAAGATCCGGATTTCGCTGTCATGCAGCTGATCAGGTGAGCGAAGATGAAGTTCATCTCGCTGGGCATCTTGGATTTCTTTATCAGCGTCAGCTTTTTCTCAGGTAGCTTGTCTCTTCCAGTCTCCCAGATGTAACCCATCGCATCAAGGAAACCAATGATTTCTTCCCTGTCAGCGTGCTTCTTGTGGTCAGGAAATGGAATGAAAGGATTTTCTGAGGTAGCGTTAGGGAATTTCAGAGCTTTGCGGATTATTGCGGGGGTTATCTTGATGGTGCCATACTCAGTATCGCTGAGTATGCAGTCGATGGTTTTAGATGGATCTTTGGCTGAGGGTAGGTTGGTGTGTCTGGCAGAGTACCAGAATTGGGATAATAGACGCTGACTGGCAGGAGGTGTGATTGTCAGTGCTGTGTATATGGGGCTATTCTTCAAAAAATTCACAGCGTCGTCTAGATGGGATACCTGCTTCCGAGGAGGAAACTCGAGAAGCGCTGAAAGGTTGTTTGCCTTTGTCCAGTCTAGTTGATCCAGCTCAAACTTAACCTGAGGAGCTTTGGTGATTTCCAGTTCCTCAGAATCAGTGGAGATGGACTCAGCGGTAACATTCAGCTTTGAAGTTGCCATTTCACTGTATTATCAGTTCAACCAAAGATGTTAACAAATAAGAAATATCTTAATGTGGAAGGAGAATTTCCATTAAGATTTTTCGAATTTTGTCCATTTCATTCAGACAAAAAAGTCTTAATGAAGATTAGGGTTTTTCTTGTTTTAAAAAAAAAAAACGAATATAACACCTATAAGCCTTGTATTCCAGTTTTTTTAAAAAAATGGATACGAAAGAAGAACAAGTTTAAGATTTTAGATTTAAAACTTGAAGAACAACCATGAAATGGTTGTGTTTATAAAACCATGAAAGAAAATGATTTTATTTTTGAGTTCTTTTGTTTGATCTTGTGTAAAACAAAGATAAGATCGAAAACAAGTTATTTGCATTTGATAATAGATAAGAACATATTAACCTTGAGTTTGATGAAGAAGATGATGAACTGTTCTTGAAGATCGAGAGCACAAAATGCAACAGTGTTCTTTTCTTGCGGAGAAAGATTGACTAGCATAAAAGACAAATATAAACTTTGAGAGAGTTTATATAGGAAGAGAGTAGAGAGAGAAAAACTTGAGCGGGAAATTTTTTCATCATGACACGGACACGTGTTTACATTTGATTGGATAGACAACGAAACATGCAAACGTGTGTCAGAAAAAGAAACGTGCCTGGTGTTATCCGTTGCAATGACGTCACAACTGTCCTTTCACATTCTTTCGTTGTCTCTGAGGTTTTGAAAGAAAAACTCAGGGACTCTTTGGAAAATATGAAGCACTGAATAGAAATATCAGTGAGGGTTTTAAGAAATTTCAAAATATTATTCAGCGATGAAAGAATTTGAAATCTTGCATTTTCATGCGTTTTGTCAGAGAAAACATACCTTGATATCAGTTTAACCCAATTTATTCAGAGAGAAGATGATGAAATGGATTGTACAAGTTTATTTTATCCAGAGCCTATACAAGAATGTATAAACGTATCGCTGATTAAATGTGAACCGCTGAAGATTTATCCTTCAAAGTTCAGCATTCCAAGCTCGCTGATGAGAAAGTTGAATCTTGTCTCATCAAGAGGTTTGGTAAACAAATCAGCTAACTGATAATCAGTTGGGATAAAATGAAGTTCTATATCACCATTCATCACATGATCTCTGATAAAATGATATCTGATTTCTATGTGTTTTGTCTTTGAGTGTAGCACTGGATTGTTTGCTATAGCGATGGCACTTGTGCTGTCGCAATAGATTGGAATTTTGGAGAGCTGAAGATCATAGTCTAGTAGTTGATTTCTCATCCACAAGACTTGAGAACAGCAGCTTCCAGCGGCTACATACTCAGCTTCAGCTGTGGAAGTGGACACCGAGTTTTGCTTCTTACTTGTCCAACTTACCAGCTTTCCACCCAGGAGCTGACATCCTCCTGTGGTGCTTTTCCTATCCATTTTGCAACCTGCAAAATCACTGTCTGAATAGGCGGTTAGATCGAATCCTGAATCTTTGGGATACCAAAGACCTAGATTCGCTGTACCCTTAAGATATCGAAAGATTCGCTTTACAGCTTTCATATGAGATATCTTAGGTTCAGCTTGATATCGTGCGCACAGACATGTTGCAAACATAATATCGGGTCGGCTAGCTGTAAGATACAGTAGTGAGCCGATCATCCCACGGTACAGCGTGACATTGACAGGAACACACTTTGTGTCCTTATCAAGTATCAGCGGTGGTGCCATAGGGTGTTAGATCTGAAGTTTTGTCAATAAACCAAGTGTTGAAGATCTGATAAGAAGGTTCAGAAGTTCTGAGAAGAAGAGTCAGAGATCTGAGAAAGAGAAGTCAGACATTCTGAGAAGAAGAGTCAGAGATCTGAGAAAGAGAAGTCAGACGTTCTGAGAAGAAGAGTCAGAGATCTGAGAAAGAGAAGTCAGAAGTTCTGAGAAGCGTGATCAGAAGAATGTTCAGAAGTTCTGAACTACCTGTTCAGAACTTATGACGAGTTTCGTTATTTAGTAATGTGTAAACTAATTAGGACACGTGTTATGTTCTTATTTGTCTTTCTTATTTGTACTGTAGCTTTAAGATGTTTGTTGCAGTATAAATAGAGTGGTTAGCACTACGTTGCTAACTGATTGATTTTCCCATATTACTTGTATTCATTCCTTGTAATCTTTGAGGTGATCTCTCTCTTAGATCTGTAATTCTGTGCATCATTGAATACAATTGGGCTTGATCATACAATTTCTCAATTACTTCTTTCTATATTGATTGTAAGAATAGATCCTGCACTTTCAATTGGTATCAGAGCCAATCAACAAACAAATTCGACCAAGAGTGTGTTTGATCGCGTTCTTGAAGTTTCTTGATCAATTCGACAATTGATTCCGCTGCTGCTAACAATTCTTGAATTCCTAACAATTCTTGAATTCGTTTCTATCATTGATTCAAGAAATTTGAATTTGTCTTTCTGTTGAATTTTCTTACAATCATGTCTTCTAAAGAATATCTAGCCATGGGATCCGAAACCAAACCGCCTGTTCTTATACCAGAAGAGTATCAGCAATGGAAAACTCGTATGATCCAATTCCTTGACAACATCGATGAAAATCTTATGATTTCTATTCGAGAAGGTCCAATCGAAGTATATATCGATGTCGCCGCAACCCCTGCTACAGAGACAACTCCAGAAATTCCAGCGACCAGAGTAAAGAAGAATTATTCCCAATACACTGCTGAACAGAAAAATAGGCATGCTATTGACAAAAGAGCAATTACTTTGATGACTTTGGCTGTCCCGAATGAGGTTCTTAACAGGATTGACAGTGGATCATCAGCTAAAGAAATGTGGGACGAATTGGAAAGGCAAATGTTAGGAACTGTGAGATCTATTCAGGCAAAGTTAAATCAAAGCATAAATGCTTATGAAAGGTTCAAAGCAAAAGAGTCAGAAAGTTTGACACAGACATACAGTAAATTTTGCACTATTCTAAATGACTTGAGAAGAAATGGACTGAAGAAAACAAAATCAGAAATAAATTACAAATTTCTGAACAGTCTAAATTCAGAATGGTCATCATTTGCCATAAGTCTGCAAATGAACAAGGATATGTGTGAAGAAGACTTAAATGATTTGTTCTGTGTTCTTAATCAACATGAAGACTCTGTCAAGTTAGTTGTGGAAGAAAAGAAAAATGTTGCTGATCAGTTAGCGTTCTTATCAAAGTCCAAAGCAATCAAAGCACCCAAAAAGACTGCATATCTATCAGAAATACCGAGTCTGGAGGAATCTGACAAAGAAGAAGGATCAGAAGATGATGAAGATATCAAGATAATGGCTGAAAAGCTAGCTTTGCTGACAAATACTTTCAACAAAAGGTATGGGAAGGGCAGATTTCAAGGAAATTATAAGAAAGCTGGAAGTTCAGATTATAAGAAGAAAGATGACAGAGAAGAAAATAAGATTGAAAAGAGAATAGAGAGAAGTGAAGAAAACAAGGAAGAGAGAAAAGAAAAGAATCTGTGTTTCAAGTGTGGAAAATCTGGCCATTATGCCAAGGATTGCAGAGTTAAAGTTGTGAAAGATTATGAATACTACACGAAGAAGGCTCAGCTTGCAAAGAAGAGAGATGACGAGAGTGCGCTATTGGCTGAACAGGAGAATTGGCTGTACTACACTTCTGATGAAGATGATCATATCAACTTTCCACAGATGCGAAGCTATATGGCAAAAATGAGGAATGAGGATGATTCTGATTTTGAAGATGCTGATTCTGAGTCATCTGCTGAGGTACATTCTTCACTTGAATTAGAGTTAATGACACAGATTGGTGAAATGAAAACTGAATTTGCTAATCTAAGAAAACAGATAAAAGGAGAAAGAACTTTGGTTAACAAATTCAGAATTGAAAAAGAAGTAATAAACGAACAATATGAAGAATCTGAGGCTGAGAAACAGAAAGTTAAAGATGAAAATTCTGAATTGATGAAAAGGCTTTCTGAACTAAAAGTTGAGTTTTCAAAAATAAAGGATGAAAAAGGTGATTTACAAATAAAATTTGATATGTTATTTGAAGAAAGAAAGAATTTATACACCAAAATCAAAGAATTGGAAGATTTGAATTTGAAAAGAGGTCAGACTCAACAAACATTAAATCTTTTATTAAGCAATGTTAAAGATACAAGATTTTACAATCCAAAGAAGGGATTGGGATTGGAAGAAAATGTCATTTTAAAAAGAGCTCCAATACTTCAAGTTTCTAAGCCAAAAATCCCAGAAATTGTTGAAGTTTTCATAAGACCTGCTAGTTCTATAACAAGTTCTGACAATTTGCAAAGACCAAACTCTAAAAAGTCAGATGAGACAATTTCTGAGTCTAAAACAGAAAAGTCAGTTGGTTCAGAAGAAAAGGTTAAGAAAGAAGTTTCTAAACCAACAGATGAAAAGCCAAGATACAATGATACTAAATTCAAGTATGATTCCTTAAATGTCAGCTACAAAAATAAACAACCAAGTTTTTCATATCATGACATTGAGAGCATATTTGATACAAGTAAAAATTCTGAAACAGTCAATCAGAAGTCTGAAACATCTAGTCAGAATTCTGAACTTTGTAGTCAGAATTCTGAGTCTAAAGATCAGACATCTGAGTCTGTAAATCAGAACTCTGACTCAGGTAGTCAGAAGTCTGATTCAACTGGATTTTCTGAAACAAAATCAGATGAATTTTTGCAACTTGAAAAGAGATTTAATCTTGTGAGTCAAGAACTTGAGGATTTAAGGAAAACTTATGATGAACTTGAAAATGATTTCTGTGAGGTGGATATTAAACTTGAAGAAGCTTTGAAAGAAAAGAATATTTTTATTCAGAAAATAACAGAGCTTGAAAAACTGAAGACTGAGTATGATCTTTTTAAAATTAATGCTTCAAGAGAAAATGATAAATTCTTTAATGAATCAAGTACATATGAAAAAGGTGAATCATCTAATTCTTCTAACAAAAAGAACTTGAATTTTTCAGAAAAAGAAGAAAGCAAAAGGAAAGATGATCTTGCAAAGTTGAACGATCTGAAAAGGGAACTTGAGAAGCTTAGAATGAAATCTACTTCTGAACTAAACGCTAGAAATTCTTGTAATAAGGGCAATTGTACTCTGAACAGTATAAATAAAAATGAAATGATCTATGTTTCAGATTTATTGTCACTTGCAAAGAAAAATCTTGTTTGTGTTAGATGTAAAAATGATTCATTCCAATATTCTCACAAATGTCAAGTCAAAATAACTTCTGTTTCATACATAAGAAAAGATATTCAGAAAATGTCTGTTTCTCAAAATACAGAAAAGAAGAAAGTTTCTGTTCCTCAGACTCAGAAGAAAGAAAAGATAAAAGAAAAGAAAGTTGAAAACATAGCAAAACCAAAAGTTACAACTCTCAAAAAGAATTTGAACAAACTTGTAAGCAGAAAATGTTCTGACTTCATAAAAGTTCAAGGAAAGTGGTGTTTGAAGAAAGATTTTGAGTGGAGAGTAAAAGGTACTGATGTTAAATCCAATGACAAAGCTAACAAAGATGGACCCATTCCAAAATGGGTACCTAAACCTAACTGATCCTTTTGCAGGGCTGTCATGTGTGGTTTTTAGATTCAGGAGCTTCAAGACACATGACAGGTCAGAAGTCTTTTCTATCAAACTTCACAGAAAAGGCTGGAGGAGCAGTAAACTTTGGAAACAATAGCAAAGGTCAAGTCAAAGGTTATGGGGATTTAACTAAAGGGGATCTAACTATCCAAAAGGTTTTCTATGTTGAAGGATTACAACACAATCTTTTCAGCATAAGTCAGTTTTTAGAAAGTCTTTGTCAAATTAAGTTTCAAATAACAGGTTGCATGATTCTAACTGAAAATGATGTCAAAGTCTTCTGGGCCAAAAGACATATGGACTTATTTGTAGTTAATTTTTCAAAATTGAAAACATTAAATACAGTTTGTCTTTTATCAAAATCAACTGCAAATGAATGCTGGCTTTGGCACAGAAGATGTTCTCATCTGAATTTCAAAGATCTTAATAATCTTGTTGCAAAACATTTGGTTAAAGGCTTACCAAAGCTTAAGTTTGAAAAAGAATCATTATGCTCAGCTTGTGAAATGGGCAAGATGAAAAAGAGTTCTCACAAATTAAAAATGGACTCATCTTGCAAAGCACCATTAGAAATGATTCATACTGATCTTTGTGGTCCAATTTCAGTTCAATCGATGGGAGGAAAGAAATATATGCTTGTGATTGTTGATGAATTATCCAGATACACGTGGGTTGAGTTCCTAAGAGCTAAGTCAGAAGCTGCTACTACATTGATAAATTTTATCAAAAGGATTCAAGTTCTCTTACAACTTCAAGTTCAGAAAATCAGAAGTGATAATGGAACGGAGTTCAGAAATGAGACTCTTCAGAATTTTCTAGAAAGTTCTGGGATTTCCCACAATTTTTCTGCTGTCAGAACTCCTCAACAAAATGGTGTTGTTGAAAGGAAGAATAGAACTCTAGTTGAGGCTGCGAGAACAATGCTGGCTTATGCAAATCTTCCTACTTTCCTATGGGCTGAAGCAATTGCAACTGCTTGTTTTACACAAAATAGAACTTTAACCAATAAGAGATTAAATAAGACTGCTTATGAACTGATAAATAAAAGAAAACCATTAATCAAATTCTTTCATATTTTTGGTTGCAGATGCTATGTTCTCAGAGATAGAGAAAATCTTGCCAAATTCGATAAAAAGGCAGATGAAGGATACTTTGTGGGTTATTCTTTAACTTCCAAAGCATTCAGAATCTACAATAGAAGAACCAAGAGGATGATGGAGAGCATAAATGTAACTTTTGATGAAGCCAGAATGCGGACTTCTGAACAAGACAGTTCAGAACTCATGCTGAACAAGACAAAAATGACTTCTGATACAAATTCTAATCCTATTTGTTCAGAACTCAATTTACTGTTTAAGGATGCTTTTAGTGAACTAATTTCTGATTCTTATGCAGAATATGAAAATCCAAAGATGGTCAAAGAGATGAAAAATAAGACTCCAGAAATAGTTCAATCAACTGTAATTTCTGACAAAGGTCCATCAGAGGAGTGCCCAAATCTAATAAATACAAGTGGTGAAAATTCTGAACCTTGTAATCAGAATTCTGATTCTTGTACTCAGAACTCTGAACAAGTCAATCAGAACTCTGACTTCATTAATCAGAACTCAAACTTGGATGCAACTCCTACTCATACGTCAGAACAAGGTGACAGTTCAGAATTACGAGCAATCATTGATGAGAATGATGCAAACAACAATTATTCAGAGATTGATGTACTCCCTAGTGCTAATAAATGGACTAAAAATCACCCTATTCATCAAGTAATAGGTGATCCATCAGCAGGAGTAAAGACAAGATCAGCTACAGCAAATGAAGCAATGTTTGCTGGTTTCTTAAGTGTAATTGAACCAAAGAAAGCTAATGAAGCCCTAGAGGATCCAGACTGGATTTCAGCAATGCAAGAGGAATTGCTTCAATTTGAAAGAAATAAAGTTTGGAGACTCATTCCAAAGCCTGAAGGTAAATCTATAATTGGAACTAAATGGGTGTTCAGAAACAAAAAGGATGAATCAGGTGTTGTCATCAGAAACAAGGCAAGATTGGTTGCTAAGGGATACTGTCAACAAGAGGGAATTGATTATGATGAGACATTTGCACCAGTGGCAAGAATAGAGGCAATCAGAATATTTTTAGCCTATGCTGCACATAAAAACTTCAAGGTGTATCAAATGGATGTCAAATCAGCCTTTCTAAATGGCAAACTTAATGAAGAGGTGTATGTCCATCAACCTGAAGGTTTTGTTGATCCAGAATTCCCTGATCATGTTTATATTTTAGACAAAGCTTTATATGGTCTAAAACAAGCACCACGAGCCTGGTATGACACTCTTACTAAACACCTGTTAGGTTCAGGATTCAAGAAAGGTAAGATTGACACAACTTTGTTTTTAAAGAAACAGGGTAATGATTTGATTCTGATTCAGATTTATGTTGATGACATAATATTTGGTTCTACCAGTCCAGAATTATGTGATAATTTTTCAAAAATCATGTCATCTGAATTTGAAATGAGCATGATGGGTGAACTGAATTTTTTCCTTGGTCTTCAAGTCAAACAACTACCAAAAGGTATTTTCATAAATCAAGGAAAATATGTCAGAGATATTCTGAAAAAGTTCAAAATGTCTGATTGTGCTTCTATGAGAACACCTATGGCAACTAACATAAAGTTAGATGCTGATCTCAAAGGTGTTTCAGCAGATATCAAACTTTATAGAGGCATGATTGGATCATTACTTTATTTGACTGCAAGTAGACCAGATATCATGTTTTCTACCTGTTTCTGTGCTAGATTTCAATCTAACCCGAAAGAATCACATATGTTGGCTGTCAAAAGGATTTTAAGATATCTCAAAGGAACACCTGATCTAGGTTTATGGTATCCAAAAGAAACTGACTTCAAATTGACTGCTTTCACTGATGCTGATCATGCAGGAAGTAGGTTGGACAGAAAGAGTACATCTGGTGCTTGTCACTTTTTGGGAGATAAAATAGTGAGTTGGGCATCAAAGAAACAGAACTGTGTATCCACTTCAACTGCTGAAGCAGAGTATGTTGCTGCTGCTGCTTCATGCTCTCAAACATTATGGATGAGAACACAACTCATGGACTATGGATATCAGCTTAATAAGATTCCCATCTATTGTGACTCAGAAAGTGCAATTGCTATTACTCAGAACCCTGTTCAACATTCAAAGACTAAGCATATAGATGTGAGGTATCATTTTATAAAGGACTATGTGGAAAAAGGAACTATAGAGATGCACTTTGTGCATACAAAGTATCAATTGGCTGACTTGTTCACAAAGCCTCTTGATCACAAAAGGTTTTCTTTTCTCATATGTAAAATAGGAATGCTTAATCTGCCTAGTTGAAAATATTTTTTTTCTTAAAAATGCTAAATTTTTCTAAGTAAACTTGTCTGAGTAGTGTATTCAGAACTTCTGAGTCTTGAGTTCAGAACTTCTGAGTCTTGAGTTCAGAACTTCTGAGTCTTGAGTTCAGAACTTCTGAGTCTTGAGTTCGGAACTTCTGAGTCTTGAGTTCGGAACTTCTGAATCTTGAGTTCAGAACTTCTGAGTCTTGAGTTCAGAACTTCTGAGTCTTGAGATCAGAACCTCTGAATCTTAAGGTCAGAAATTCTGAGTCAATACTTCAGCAATCTAACTTTCAAAAATTTATTTTTGAGAAATACAAATAACTTCAACTGTATGGATTATGCTTCTTCGATTATCTTGTTATCTCATCTTTATGTATCATTAATACTCAAATGCATGCTCAAGTCAAGGGGGAGCATCAAAATTCTTTTGGAAATCATTTTGTGATGCTTAAAAGATTTGTTTTCATTTCTTATCTGTTCAAACCTCTTCTGAATAATCAAAATGTTTTATATTGGTCAGAAGTTGATTTTAAAAGACATTTTGGTTACAAGGCAAAATTCTTCTGAGTCATGGAATCAGAACATCTGCGCGTGTTATTCAGATCTTTGACTTGAGTCAAAATTCTATCCACTAACACGTGTCAGCTTCATATTTGTTTGACAATGCCACGTATTTCATTTAAATCCTTTGTGGTATTTCACGTGTGTTGACTCCGTTATAACATTGATTTCGCTTTTCCGTTAAACCTTTCAACTTCGCGGATTTTAAATAGGTCTTAAAATCCCTATTTCAAAGTTCTTTCAAATTCCAGAGCGAAACGTGAGATACGAATCAAATCCAGAGTTCTTTGAATCTGTTTTCTTCTTAAATCATGTCTGAAATACGAAGAAGTGGTCCAATTTCTCTACATTCTACAAAATCGATAATGGATTCATCTGATTCGGAAAATGATGAAGTACAAAATAGAGTTGCAGAGGAAGGGGCAATAAGAAATGATGAAGAAGATGAACAAATGGATGAATCTGAAGGAAATGCGGATGAGGTAAACGTTAATATTGAACATGATCAGAGTGCTGCAGGTTCTATTATGTCAGATAGATCTATTCTAGTGGAAAGAGTTGTCCCTGAGAGTGAATGGTTGAAATTATCTGAAAATAACTGTGTTATATTGTTTGAGGAAAGTCGTTTTAAGCCTGAACACAGAATTATCATGGAGTTATTCAAACATCATCCGTACAGAAAATGGTTTACAAGAAGTAAAAATGTGCCTGTTCAGTACATACAACAATGGTGGAAATATCTTAGGTTAGAAGATAATAAGTTTGTGTCTGAAATTGGAGGAGTGACATTTGTCTTATCTATCTCTGCACTAAGAGAGATGCTGAATCTACCAGAGAAAGATGATGTACAAAGAAGAACAGATTTTGAGGATTTACCCCTAACAGAGGAATTAATAGCAGAGTTTATGAAGTTGGGATACAATGAAGGATTGAGGACTCTCAGTTTGTTCAGAAGAAACAAATTACCACCTATTTGGGCTTGCTTCTTTCATGTGCTAAATAAATGTTTGTCAGGGAAAAATAGTTCTGCTGATCAAGGTTCTAAACAAATTCTTCAGATATTTCAAGGTTTAGTGAAGAATAGGCATTATGACTATACTTTAATACTTTGGGAAGATATGAAGAATACATTTGAGAAGAATCAGAAAGCAATTCAGAAGAAGACAAAGGATGCTCCACTGACATACATTCCCTACATAAGGTACTGGCAAATTGTTATTTGGTATGCCATGCAGGAAAACAGAACAATCTCAAGAAGAACAAATGAAGAGCATGGTCCTACATTTTATTTGGGTAAGATGACCTCAGTAACAAGACTTGAAAATTATCCCAATCATAAACTGTTGCCAAAATCACTTAGGAACTATATTCCAAGGGAGAGTGAGATTTTAAAAGCTTATTGCACCTCTATGGGAATTGAATTACCTCAAATCCCTACCCAAGAGGACCAACCTGAGAAGAGAGGTGAGGAGTCTAGTCGAATTAGAGAGGGGGAGGATGTTCAGATGGGTGAACATTCTGAGAGACTTGAGGGGGAAAATTCTGAGAGCTTGGTTAGACTCAGTGAGGAAAAACAGAATGAGAGTGGTGAGGATGAGAGATTGTTAACAGAGGTTCAAACAGAAAGAGATGCCTCTGAACCAGCTAATCTTGACCAGGTAACCACACATGCTATTGGTTCACATCTCTTGGTGTCCAATATTGAAACAAACACCATGGACCTAGTGGTGGATCTTGAACAACCAATCCATACCCACTCAGAAGCATTTCAACATGCTACTGTTTCACACAAATCCGGGGAACCATCCCAAACTCATTTGGAGGGAGGTGATAAATCCCAACTTATTTTTCAACACATTGAGTCTGAATATCACAGTCCTATTCATATTGAGCCTGAAATTCCTTTTGACACTTGCACAGATCAGGAATTTCGTACTCCTGAAACAACATTCATAGACATGCCTAATGTTGGGTGTCGAGGACTGGATGGAAGTCCTGGTGAGGTGAACATTACAAAAGCCTCATTCAAACGTGCATCTGTTGTACAAGATGACTGTGTGTTATCTACAGGCCATGAGCCCTCTGGGCACATGAAAACTGGACCATCTGTTGGTTCAGGTTCACTGTTAGAAATTTCTGAATTTGAAAAGATTCAGAAACAAAACAAGGAGATGGGGGAAAAAGTAGAAAATTTGGAGAAGAGGATGGAGGATCTGAATGATGAGGTATCAGATTTGAAAGTTGTGTTGGAGAAAAAGTTAATTTCTGTTGAAACCAAGGTAGATGATGTAAAGAAATCCTTGGATTCTCACAAAAAGGAGATCATGGATATAATGTCTGGTTTTCAAAAAGATATGTTAAAAACAGATGCAGGGTATGCAGGAATCTATATTGAAAGCACTGAGTGTATCTTTGGCTTCTACTTCAAAGCCTCTTGATCCTGTTCCTATTGCAGAAGCTGAACCTGAAGTTGCTTTTAATCAGAACTTGAAAAGGAAGTTTGATGATAATGATCCTCATGATCATCAAAAGGGGGAGAAAAGACAAAGGTTAAGTTCTGATGATGATATTGGCATAGAAGATTTTGAGATAGCAGACATGCACTTAGCCAATTCAAAAAGTTCAGAAGATCAGACACAGGAAAATTTAAAGGAGATGATTCAGATAGTACAGCTTGACAGTTCAGATACAGAAGAAATGGAGTTGGGAAGTATTGATAGTAATGAATCAGATAAAACAGAGGAATTGAACTTGGATACTGAGATGGAAGGAAACTCAGATGAAACTGTAGCTATTGAGGAATCTGATTTGAGAATGGAAGAAATAGTGGAAAGTACAGTGGTAAACAGGTGTACAGATATTGTGGTTTATAACAGTGAAAGGGCAATGGAGTCTGAATCAGAAGAAAGGAGGTTGAATGAAGAATTGATCAGAAGAATGCATAATGAAGTAGTCAGAGCTTTGAGTGTTCAGAAAATTCATAAAGGAATAAAAGTGATAAGACCCATTGATCTAATGGGAGAAGAAGACAGAACTGTGGATTACACTCAGGATTTTAAAGATGATTTTAGGTTTAACTTTTGTGATGAGTTAAATACAGAAGAAGAGTATGTGAAAGTGAAAGACTTCTTTATGCCTTCTGAATATGTATTCAGAAAACCAATTGAGATTCCAAAGATTAAATTGCAAAGACTAGAAGAACCTGTGTGTGACTTCATTCTAGAGTTAAGTGATGTACCTTTAGCCAGACAATTTCATGATGATATTTTTCCTGAGGAAATATATGATAATCTCTACTACACAGAAGGAGAGTATGAGCTTTTGGAAAGTAACATTGATGGTTTTATGGATGACAGAGCTCAGATGGTCTACTCAGAAGCTTCTAACATGTTCAGAGTTCCTGACTCAAAACTGCATATTCAGAAAAGAATCGAGAAAGTTCTGATGTTTCAACAAGATGAATTCAATGGTTTAATGTTCGTTAGAATGGAAATACTGAAAGAAAGAAATACAAAGGTTTCAATGTCTACATTTGATTTTCACAGATTGACTCTTGATGATCAGATCTTTCTAGTCAAGTTCTTTGCTAGCACTGAAGAAGCCTTGATAGAAATTGAATGCAGAAGACTTCTGGGTATTTATGTCAGAAATACATACTTGTATGACTTCCAGTTGGCTATCGAAGAAAGAAAAGAAAAGTGCAATCTGAGTTCTCCCACAAAGAAAACAGAAGTTGATCTGCATGTGAAGGGTTTTGTGAATGAAGGAATGGAGACAGAAGGGTTCACATATATGGTTCACGAAAGACTTGAATTGTTCAGATTAAAAGAGTTGGTGAAGTACAGTGATGCAACTCTGAATTGGTTGTTGATTAGAATGGAAGTAAGTATGGATGCTGAAAAAGAGAGTTTAAAGAAGAGATGCATAAACTGTGTGAAGAGGAGGTTGAATTTTAGAAGAAAAATCAGAAACAGTAGTGAATGGTTGCTATCTGAGGTGAATCCCAAAAAGATTCTACATAATGATTTTGTGTTCCCAGCTGAGTATGAAGTGAATGAAATTTTGTCAGATGAAGTTGAAGAAGTTCAGGACACAACACCTCAGAATGTGCAGATAACTAGTTTTGATCAAACTGAACAGTCTGAACCAAAAGAAGATGAAATATCCATTGATCTGAATGGATACTTTCTTGAATTTGATTTACCTGAGTTCTTCAAACCAAAAGAGGTACAATTCTTGGATGTGTATTATGATAGACCTAAGGAGACTCAGATCTGGTTGGCTGAAAAATCAAGATGTCTTGGCAAAACAAAGCAAGCTGCTTACTCAGATTTTCTAATCACTGGAATCAGAGAATTGAAGGTTAAGAAATTCAGAAAGATGGAGTACTTATCCTTTGAAGTTTTGAGAGAAGATGGCAAGGTTTATTATTTTACTGATGCAGATTTTGAGAAACTGTCAGTGGTTGACTTCTACAGATTACACAGCTTTCTATGTTTTAAAGAGTCAAGTAAAGACAGAAATGAAAGGAAGGCAAGAAGTGTGGTGATTGAGGCCATGTTCTATATCTTAAGGTGGCATTGCTATACAGATTTCCAAATAGCTCTGTATTTGCAAAAGTCATGTGTTTATCTGGCAAATCCCAATACAGATCATGAGCAGAAAAAGGTGTTAAAGACTGGAAGTGTTCACAAGTATCCAGATCTGGGAGTATTTTTGAAGAACAAAAGTGGAAAGATCTTCTTCAGAGCAAAGGAAACTGCAAAATATTGTTCTGGAACTTTAAGGATCATAAAGCACAATTTGGAGAAAAAGATGCTGAAAGTGAAGGAAGCAAACATGATTCAAGAAGTAATTAATCAGCAAGTTGAGATTATTCAAGAAATTATTGACAAGATTGATAAGAGGCTTAATCTGAGGAATGTGCTACTTCAGAAAATTGTTCCTGCTCTGAAAGAATTAGATGATGCAAAGTTTAAGTTTATTTGACAAAAAGGGGGAGATTGTTAGATCTGAAGTTTTGTCAATAAACCAAGTGTTGAAGATCTGATAAGAAGGTTCAGAAGTTCTGAGAAGAAGAGTCAGAGATCTGAGAAAGAGAAGTCAGACGTTCTGAGAAGAAGAGTCAGAGATCTGAGAAAGAGAAGTCAGACGTTCTGAGAAGAAGAGTCAGAGATCTGAGAAAGAGAAGTCAGAAGTTCTGAGAAGCGTGATCAGAAGAATGTTCAGAAGTTCTGAACTACCTGTTCAGAACTTATGACGAGTTTCGTTATTTAGTAATGTGTAAACTAATTAGGACACGTGTTATGTTCTTATTTGTCTTTCTTATTTGTACTGTAGCTTTAAGATGTTTGTTGCAGTATAAATAGAGTGGTTAGCACTACGTTGCTAAGTGATTGATTTTCCCATATTACTTGTATTCATTCCTTGTAATCTTTGAGGTGATCTCTCTCTTAGATCTGTAATTCTGTGCATCATTGAATACAATTGGGCTTGATCATACAATTTCTCAATTACTTCTTTCTATATTGATTGTAAGAATAGATCCTGCACTTTCATAGGGGTTTTCATAGCTGAACTTTCAGTTAAGTCGAATTTTTTCAGCATATCTTTAACATACTTTCCCTGATTTATAAAAGTTCCTTTTTCAGTTTGCTTAATCTGAAGACCAAGGAAATATGTTAGTTCACCCATCATACTCATTTTATACTCATCTTTCATTCTATCAGCGAAACGAGTACAAAGCTCAGGGTTAGTAGAACCAAATATAATGTCATCAACATATATTTGAACTAAAATGATATGACCTTTTATTTTTCTAAAAAACAAAGTTTTGTCAATCTTACCTCTCTCAAATTTTTCAAGGTGGAGATACGTAGAAATAGTGTCATACCATGCACGAGGAGCTTGCTTCAAGCCATAAAGTGCCTTATCCAGCTTATAAACATAACCTGGACGCTTAGGATCTGAGAATCCTGGAGGTTGTTCCACATAAACTTCTTCATTCAGCTTTCCATTTAGAAACGCTGACTTAACATCCATTTGATGTACAGTGAAGTTTTTGTGTACATCATATGCTAAGAAAAGACGAATAGATTCAAGTCTTGCTACAGGAGCAAAGGTTTCGTCATAATCTATACCTTCCTCTTGTCTGTATCCCTGAGCAACAAGACGAGCTTTGTTGCGAGTTACAGTACCATGTTCGTCCAACTTGGTTCGATAGACCCACTTAGTGCCTATCACTGTTTTGTCAGTTGGTCTCCGAACAAGTTTCCAAACTTTGATTCTTTCGAATTCAGTCAGCTCTTCTTGCATAGCGCTGACCCAGTTTGGATCTCTGAGGGCATCATCTATTTTCTTTGGTTCAGTTAGAGAAATAAAGTTAACAAATAAACAAATATTACCTGCACTTCTACGAGTCTGAATACCAGCGTTGGGATCACCAAGAATTTGATCGATTGGGTGATTTACAGTCCATCGATGAGCCGGAGCATGCGTCGCTGACTCAGTCTGAACTGGAGAAACTGAAGATGAGGCTTCAGCTACTTCTGGATAATCAGCTAAGAGAGGAATGCTTGCATTTGTCACTTCATTCACTGATTGCTGAGAAATAGATGGAATTTCTGAGACATTTGGATCAACTGCGGGTATAGTATTTATAGGAACAGCTGAGACCCAAGATGTTTCAGCTTCACTATTCTGCATATTGGGAATGATAGTAGGACCATCATTTTCAGTTGTATGAGTATGAGTAGTGGGAACATCTTCTGAATCACAAAGATGAGAAAACATCCATTGATTCAGTTCTTCTGTATCAGCGTTCGGTTTAGAATTCGCTGAACGGGATTCGTCAAACGTGACGTGAATAGTTTCTTCTACAGTTTGTCTTCTTCGGTTGAAGACACTGAAGGCTTTGGAAACTGAGGAGTATCCAAGAAAGATTCCATCATCAGCCTTAGGATCAAACTTTCCAAGGGCATCTCTGTTGTTCAGTATGAAACACTGACAACCAAAGATGTGAAGAAAGCTGATTGAAGGCTTTCTCCCATGAAAAAGTTCATAGGCTGTCTTTTTGAATCTTTTGACTATCAGCGACCTGTTTTGCGTAAAACAAGCCGTGTTGACAGCTTCTGCCCAAAACTGAGTAGGCAGGTGAGAATCGCTGAGCATTGAACGTGCAGCTTCAATAATTGTTCTATTTCTTCTTTCAGCGACTCCGTTTTGTTGTGGTGTTCTCACTGACGAAAAGTTGTGAGAAATACCCTTGCTCTCAAGGAAGGAATCAAGAGAACTGTTTTTGAATTCAGTTCCATGATCACTCCTTATTGAGCGAACAGTCATATTGTTCAGATTTTCCATCTTCCGAACAAAGGTGATGAGTTCTTCAGGGGTGTCACTCTTAGAACGGAGAAACATTACCCATGTATAACGAGAGAATTCATCAACTATGACCAGCGTATATTTCTTTCCAGCGATGGATTGTTTGTAAACGGGGCCAAACAAATCCATATGGAGTAGTTGAAGAGGAGATGACACTGAGGAAACTTGCTTGGACTTAAAGCTTGCCTTGGTCTGCTTCCCTTTTTCACACGCTGAACATAAGGATTCTTTGGCGTATGAATGTTGAGGTAGACCAGTGACTAACTCTTTGGAAGAAAGAGTATTCAGTGTCTTGAAGTTGAGATGTGAGAGCCTCTTGTGCCATAGCCAGTTGACATCAGAAGATGCCTTTGAGAAGAAACAGGAGTTCTCAGTAGTTGTTGAGTCCATGTTTATAACGTAAACATTTTCCAAACGATAACCGCTGAGAGCTATCTTCTCCTTTTTGTCAGAGACAAAGCAGGATTCCTTGGTGAAAATCACTTTGTTATCCATGTCGCAAAGCTGACTGATGCTCAGAAGATTATGCTTCAGCCCTTCAACATATGCGACTCTTCTGAAGGATGTTGTACCATTTGAAAGTACACCATACCCTCGGGTGTGTCCTTTTCCATTTCCACCGAAAGTCACAGAGGGACCCTTCTCTTCCTTGTATTCAGCGAGCAGGCTTTTCTTTCCAGTCATGTGTCTAGAGCATCCGCTATCGAGATACCAGATACCCTTCTTAACCTGCAATACAAAGGAAGATTAGTTTTGCTTGGGTACCCACTTCACCATGTATACGCGTTTGTCAGTGGAAGTGGTTGGAATGGGTTCAGCAGTCTTCGCAGCATTTGAAGATTCAGCTTTGTCTTTCTTCACTTTGGTCAATTTCTTGACCTCAGCGGTAGGAGTCACCTTGACCTGACTTGCAACTGGTTTGGTCTTCTTTGGTGCTATCTTCACCTTAGCTATCTTATCAGCTTTGGTGGCTGTGGGACACTTACTTGCAATATGATCGGTAAGTCCACAGTGATAACATTTCCTATAACTAAAATTAGTTCTAGGACCACTTGTGTGCTGAGCTTTTAATTTGGAATTAGAAGTGCCAGCACCAAGTACACTATTGGTTTTTGAAATAGGACGAACATTCAGTTCTTCAGATTTCTTACCAAGGACATCTACTCTGAGTCTAGGAGTAGGTCGCTGAACTGATCCAGAGGTCTGATTTCTAGAACCAGATGAATGAATCACTAAGGCTTTGGAAGCATTCAGCTTAGGTACTAAAGTACCCTTCTGAGGATTTTGATAAATTACAATTCCTTTACCTTTATCTTTAGAGACAGAGGTAGGTTTTGAATAAACCATTTTCTCCTTACCTTTTGAGGAGGTAGGAGTTTCCTCAGGGATTGGTGTAATCGACGAGGAGTACTGAGATGAAGAAGTGTCAGCTACTGAGGATACGAACGTTCCAAATTTAAGCATTGAACGTTCAGTGGTTGGTTTTGGAGTATCATATTTATAACCCAGACCACGTTTATCACTCAGAGGAATCTGAGCCTTAATTATCTCAGTGATCTTTGTTGAAGAATTACACCATCCTTCAACAGTAGATTGTTCAGCTTTTAAAGCAGCGATAGCTTCCGCTCGTTCAATTTTGACTAGCTGATTTAAATGGACTTGATCTTTAAAATCTTCTTCAAATTTAGAAAGCTTTTCTATTTGAAGGTGGCAATTTTTAAGCTTTTCAGCGAGATCAAGATTTTGGTTTTCAACCACAGCTTTGCCGTTCATGGCTTCATATAAGCTTCTAGTCAGTAGTTCGATTTTACGGAGACTATCAGCTTCATCAATATTTACAATATTGGTAAAGAAGGAGGGTGATACCTGAATGGCAGATGTTGAAGTGGAGGGAATGTCTGAACTTTCTTCCTCTTCTTCAATCTTGGCCATGAGACATTGATTTGCTTCATCATCTTCAGAATCAGATGACGAGGCTTCTTCATCAGAAGCAGCCCAATCATAGTCAGCCATTAGGCCTTTTCCCTTCTTCTTAAAGCTTTTCAGCTTTGCAAACTTCTCCTTCAGCTTTAAGTATTTGTCGTCTTTATTCCTTGGAACAAAGGATTTCTTTGTAAAGGCTGAAGGTCTCATGATTTTCTTTGACCTGCACTCGTTAGCGAAATGACCTGTCTTTTCGCAGTTAAAACAAGTAGCAGTAGCCTTATCAACAAAAGCTGATGACTTAGGCTTGTCAGCTATAGAAAGAGTTTTGTTCTTTCTAAACATTTTCTTCTTGGCGAATCTCCTGAACTTTTTAGTTAGGAGAGCCAAGGATTCATCATCTGAAGAATCAGAATCTGATGATCTTTCAGAGTTACTTTCTAACTCAGTGATAGTGACCACGGGTCGCTGAGTAGAAGGTTCCTCTGAGATTAAAGCAACAGGGGTGCTTTTGGAATCTTTTACAAGATTCTTCTTAAGATGGCTAGATTGCTCATGATTCAGCAATGTGCCATATAAGGTAGCAAGTGTCATTGATCTTAGATCTTTTGACAGCTTGAGACACATGGAATAATTGTCCCAGCTTTCAGGTAAACATTCTAAAAACTTTGTCAGAACTTCAAAGTTAGAATATTCCTTACCAACCGTTTTAAGATCTATACTGAACACATATTGTGTCCCACATGGCTTTTGAGGATTTCAGGTTCATGACGGAATGGTAGACTTCGTCAGGAAGGGCCATGGATAGTATGGATCTGGCTTATGTATCTATAGCCACTTTCTTCTTGTCTTCATCGGTCCAATGATGGATTTCCTTTGGAATCAGCCTTTCTGGAATAGCAGCTCTAGTTGCAGTGGCTGGAACGACAGGATCAATCGTTACAGGGATGTGTGGACCGTTTTCAAGATAGTAAGGTATAGTAGGGTCTACACCTTCTAAGAAGAGTGTCATCCTATTTTTCCATAAGTTGAAGTTGTCTCTGGAAAATCTAGGGGGTTTTGCAAGAGAACCATTGTCGATATAGTGAGTGTTTGTGTTTGAGTTGGCCATTTTCAGATAATAGCAAGGAAGAGAAATATCTTAGATTAGATCTTGTTTATGAGATTAAACAAATCTGCTCTGATACCACTTGTTGGTCCCGAAAGGCTTAAACAAGTTTGTAGAAGGGGGGGGGGGGGGGGGGGGGGGTTGAATACAAACACACTATTTTACTTTTCTAAATTGTTTATTGATAAATCATTAACAATTTACAGCTTGTTGCGGAAACAAGATTAAGGATAAACCTAAATCTAAACAAGTTGGAACACTAAGGTTTTCTTGCACTAAGAAAGATAAGGAGATTACTAATAAAATCCTATCTTGAGAGATTTGAACTTGTCCAGAGTTAGCAAGTTACTTCAAATGAAGTGAGTTCATCTCTTTATATACTGCATGCATTTAATGCAATTCTGTATATACTTTACACGTGTCATCAGCGGATTGGTTGCATGTCATTGACCTTTGTTGACAACCTTAGTAGCCGCATGAATGAACAGTGTAGTATCAGAGTGGTTGTACGATTTCAGATTTTCGGAGGTTCTTTTCTGACATTTCGTACGGTGGCGTGCAAGGGAGGTTAAGACAAAAGTACTTTGTACGGAGGACTTCATGATCAGCTTTCGTTGATTCAGCGATTATCATTTACTATTCAGCAGATGATAAAGTTCAGCGATAGCTGAAGTCTTGTACTTGATACTTCACGTTGAGTGGACAAATCTGAGTCTTCGCTGATCCGCATCAGTTCATTAGGAGACTTGTCGCTGGTTCTTGAGCTTGATCTTCGACTTCAGCGTAGAACCTATGTTGACGTGAAACTTGTCTTCAGGGATCATAAGTAAACAACTAACTTATCAGCGATCACCATAAGGACTGAACAGACTCAGCGATATGGTGAACAGTGTTCGCTGAATGTTTAATCTAAAAGTGCGAGAGTTCCTATCAGCAGTACTGTAAGATCTTAGTACTTATCAGCGATAGTGAAACTCTGATACATATTGTTTACTTACAATTTTCACTAAGTATTTAAGATAGGGTCATTATCAAATCACTGAGGGTTTGGATCAACAGGATCTTGTAAAGCTTCAGATGCTTTCTTGGGTTCTAACGTGCTTAGAAAGTTGACATATAAACATTCGTTTGTAGTCGCAGATCGTGTCTTCACACCATCATTGATGTCACCAATAATATCAGCCAGAGGATGTGCTCTTGTCCACTTATGTGTACTCGGGAGAGTTAGAATTTCTACACGAGTGTCCGATGAATCATTCTCATCCAAAACTGCAAAAATCTCTTCAGTTGATTCAGCTGAAGGTATATGTGTCGGTTCTGGTATGTTAACTTCTGGTTGTTGTATTTCAGGTGTAGAAACCTCCGATGATGTGTTCACTGAAACCGGAACTTCAGGTTGAATTTCAGGTTTAGAAACTGGAACAGTTGTGGGTTCACTCGGAGTCTCGTTGGTTGCCCCAGAAGTACTAGCACCGATATATTCAGATGGACCGGAGACGTTAACACTCGTCTGTTGTGGAGATGCATTTACAGATGTGATGGGTGATTCCATATCTGCACAATATTCCATAAATGCATCATGAAACAACAAATCTAAATCTTTAGTACTATTAGGGTGCGTTTGGTATGCGGAACAGGACAGAACAGACAAGAACAAGGGTTCTTGTCCCATGTTTGACATGCCTTAAGATGGAACATAACAGAATCCTTGTCCCACAAACATGGAACACATGTGTTCCACCAAAAACCATGGAACTAAGTGGAACAAGGATTTTTTTTACAAAAATACCCCCACCACCGCCACCACCACCACCGCCACCACCACCACCGCCACCGCCACCGCCACCACCACCGCCACCCCCACCGCCTCCACCGCCACCACCGCCACCGCCACCACCGCCACCGCCACCACCACCGCCACCACCACCACCACCGCCGCCACCACCATCTCCGCCACCACCATCGCCACCACCACCGCCGCCACCACCACCGCCACCGCCACCACTGCCACCACCGCCACCGTCGCGACCGTCGCCACCACCACCACCACCACCGCCGCCACCACCGCCACCACCACCACCACCACCGTTGCCGCCACCACCACCGCCACCACCAACACCGCCACCACCACCGCCACCACCACCATTGTCGCCACCACCACCGCCACCACCACCGCCGCCACCGCCACCACTAAATAACTCACTGGGGGTAAATTGGTCATTTTGTCAGTCCTGTTCTATTATGTCCAGTTTAGTTATGTTCTACCAAACGCTGGACAGTTGTTCTGTTCTGTCCTGTCCCGTCCTGTCCTGTCCTGTCCTGTCCTGTCCTGTCCTGCAACCAAACGCACCCTTATTATCTAATACAGAATTAGAAAACTGTTTCGCCACAGTTTCTACTCCTTTTTTAGTAGAAGCTTTAGATTTCTGTCCGAGTTCTGAACTGTGTTGTCCAGAAGTCAAAGTCACACTCTCGTCAAACGTAACGTTGATGCTCTCGATTACTGATTTTGTTCAATTATTGTAGATCCGGTATGCCTTCGAGTTCAAGGAATAACCAATAAAGATTCCCTCGTCAGCCTTGACTTGGAACTTCGCTAGGTGTTCACGATCTTTTAGGACAAAACATCTGCATCCAAAAAGACGCAAAAACTTGATGTTAGGTTTGCGGTTATTGATTAATTCATATGCAGTTTTATTAAAACGTTTATTAATGATTGTCCTGTTTTGAGTAAAGCATGCTGTGGAAACCGCTTCAGACCATAAACTTGGTGGAAGACCCAAATAGGCAAGCATTGTTCGAGCCGCTTCTACAAGAGTCCGGTTTTTCCTTTCAACCACTCGATTTTGTTGTGGAGTGATTGGAGCAGAAAAATTGTGAGATATTCCAACGGATTCAAGAAACGTTTGAAGAGTTGCATTCTTGAACTCAGTTCCGTTGTCACTTCGTATTTTTCGAACCGGGCGTTGTAGAATAGTTTGAATCTTCTTGATGAACTTAATAATCAGCTCGGGTGCTTCAGATTTGAGTCGTAGAAAATCCAGCTAAGTATAGCGCGAGTACTCATCAATTATCACCAATATATACTTCTTTCCTCCCATTGATTGAGTCCGCATCGGGCCACAGAGATCCATGTGAATTAATTCCAAGGCATTGTTGCAATCAGACAAAGTTTTGGACTTGTGCGAGACGTGTTTCATCTTTCCCATTTCACACGCCGGATAGTTAAAGACTTTGTCAATCTTCAATTCAGGAAGCCCGGAAACTAATCCATCAATTCTGAGCTTGTTGATGCTTCGAAAGTTTTGATGCGAGAGTCTTCTATGCCACAACCAACATTCATCTTGAGAGGCTTTTGATACAAGACAAACTTGATTGGAAGCAGCAAGAGTCGCAAATGCTTTCATATATAGATCGCCGCATCGTTTTGCTCTGAAAATATCTGACCAGTTTTCAACCACAACATAGCAAAACTTCTTGTCAAAAATTACCTTACAGTTCTTGTCGCAAAACTGACTAATACTGAAAAGGTTATGCCCTAATCCTTCGACATACAAGATCTTTTCAATTTGCATCGAGTCATTTTTCAACGTTCTGTAGCCTCGAACATGACCTTTTGAATCATTCCCAAACCCCACCGATCCACCAGGATGTACAGAAAAATCGTGTAATAAGTGCTTGTACCCCGTCATGTGTCTAGAAGCTCCCAAATCAATGACCCACACATGACGGTCCTGTAAAAGAAAATTACCTTATCTTAGATACCCATATCTGTATGGGTCCTTTCTTGTTAGTACGGATCAGTTTATTTATCACAGTTGATGACCCTTGAATTTTGCCTTTAAATGTAAGGTCATTTCGTGAATTTGGTTTGTTAACTTCGTCTTTTGGAATCCATTTCCAAACCATATTCACTTCAACTGTTTTTGTTTCCTTCTTCTTATTTTGTTTGTTTGATCTGGAACCGAACATTTTAGCAAATTTGTTCGCTGAAGATCTTAAAGAAAACAATGAAGTATTAGATTTTTTGTTCATAGGAGCATTGCTATTTAGCTTGAAATAGTTGTCCCAACAATGAGCACAATGTATTCTTCTTTTAGCTTGTGTCAACAATTTAGAATAAGAATTTGCGGAATTTTTATTTTCACAAGCATTGTAAACATTACATGAATGTATACAATTTTTATTGAAAGAACTACATTTCTCAGTATCGGTACTCCTATTCTTGCTATTTGAAACTTTCTCCTTCAAATCCACGCACTTTTCGTCATCCATTTCTGAAAAAGAAGAAGAAGATGAACTGTTAGAATTCTTAGAGTTAGAAGAATCATTCGAAGAAGAATCGGATTTGGTTCCGGATGATTCTCCTTTCTCATAAGCAATGTATTCTTTATCATTTGAATCAGAATTAGATTCAAATAAAGAATTAGTAAAGCATACAAATGATGATTCTTTTGGCTTAAGATTAATTCCTTCGAAAGAACATTTTTCTTTTGCTTTGACCGAACTTGAAGATTTAGAATGATCTATTGATTCACTTTGATTTGTACACTTTTTTACAAGTATTTGAATCTTTAGATTTTGATAATTCAAATAATTTGGATTCAAGATTTCGAATATCAGTCCAAAGATTAGAATTAACCTTTTGACTTTGATCTAAATTCATTCCAATATTTTCATTATCATCTTCTAATTTTTCAACTTGTAATTTTAACTCAGAAATTTGATTTTCTAAGTCAACAATCTTAATCAATGCAGAATCTAGATCAGGAAATTCAGAAGTGGTTTCATGAGCAAACTTCTCTTTGTTAACATCAGATTTTGTATTTGACTCCATGTTCTCACAAGATTCAGATTTAACAGATTCCGGTTCATTGACTTTAGATTCAAAAGATTTATCCATAGAATCATTTGAAAATAATGAATTAAATTCAGTTAGTTCAACCCTTTTGGTTTTGTAACTAGAATTTAATTCATCGTAATTAAATTTGTTATATTGAATCTAAGCTTTTCATCCGAACCTTTATCCGTCTTATCCTTATCTTTATTAGAATCCGTAGTTGAATATTCAGATTTAACAAAAACTTTGGATATAGGAGGTATTTCCTTTTTAATGGATTCCTTTAAATCTTCACCCAATTTTTCAATTGTGCAAAAAAATTCAGGTGCTTTCTTTGATACCTCTACATCAGATAAACCAAGTCCCATTTTTTGATTATAAAATCGTTTATCTTTTGGGTTACTGGTTAATAATTTTAGAGTTTGCTCAGTCTGACCTCTTTTATAATTCAACTCTTCAAGTTCTTTGATCTTTGCAAAAGCTTCTATTCTTTCTTCAGAGAGAATCTTAATTTTAAATTGACAGTCTATATTTTCATCACTTATATCTATCATTTTCTTCTTTAATTCAGAAATTTCAGATTCAAGCGTTTTTACTTTTGTTCTAATAACTTCCTTTTCATTTTCTCTATCTTCAGCAAGACATTTATAAAGAAGTGCTTCATCGTGATATTTCAATTTTGAACTTTCCTCATCTTCAAATTTCTTTTAAGCTTTATCAAGTTTCTTTTGAGCTTTATCAAGTTTCTTTTGAACTTTTTCAAATTTCTCATTAAGTTCAAAGATCACGAATTGCATTTCTTCATGTTCAGTTTCAGAATTATTATCAAAATTATCTGAATTATTATAAGGATAAAGAGATGGTACCTCGGATTCCTAGTCTTCTTCATTCATTTTTGCCATCAGACTGTACTTTACTTCAGTAAAGTGCGCTTCTTCATCATCAGAAGAATCCATAAGCCAAATTTCTTCCTCAGCGTTGACTGGCTTTCCGCTTTCTTTTGCTTTTGCTAGATGTGCCTTCCGCTGATAATAGTCAGAATCCTTAACCTTAGCTTACAATCTATAGCAAAATGACCTGGCTTCCCACAGTTAAAACAGTTTCGATCATCTCTATCCTTCTTTTCCTCTCTTTCCTTTTTCTCAACTTTCTCCTCTTTCTCCTCTTTCTCTTCCTCCTTATTCTCATATTTCTTCTCAAATCTATTATACTTATTAGCTTTGTTATAGTCAGGTTTGGATTTTGAGTAAAACTTCTTTTTGCCAAACCTGTTTTGAAATCTGTTAGTTAACAAAGCCAACTTCTCAGCTATATCAGTCATTTCGTCTCCAGAACTGCCACTATCATCATCATCAGAACTTATCTTCTTCTTGGTCATCCCAGAAATCAAAGCTTTTGTTTTCACAGCTCCACTCTTCTTTTGTTCACTCAGACAGGCTAAAGACTCTTCGACCTTTTTATCCCTTTCCTTAACCGCTTTTACTTTTTCTTCGTGTTGACCAAGAATGCTGAAAATATCGGTCAACTTTTCATCATCCATATCTCTTGACATTTGGAGCTGGATGGAGTATGAATCCCATTCTGGTAGTAGATTCTTGACAAACTTGTAATTTATCTCTGATTCTGATTTGTCTACTCCATTTCTTCTCAAATCATTAAGGATGATGTTGTATCTATTGTAGGTCTCTTTTAAAGGTTCGCCTTCTCTTGCTTTAAACCCTTCATAAGCATTGATGCTTTGATTCCTTTTGGTCTTCATATACTTTGATGATCCCTCAAACTGCCTTTCTAGCTCATCCCAGATTTCCTTAGCTGAATCACGACTATCTACTCGATTGTAAATATCGTTTGGAATTGCCATAGTCAAATAAGTCAAGGCCAGTTCATCAATTTCAATCCTATCTTTGTCAGCTTGATTAAAAATTATGGGTTCTTTATCAATTATTCTAGGAGCAACATATTGACTTGTAGCAGTTTCAGCTTGACCACCAACTTCCATACGCGGTATGTGAGGACCTTCTTTGATTTAAACCATTAAATCTATGTTCTTATGATTTAGGAATTGAGTCATTCTCTTCTTCCATTGGGCATATTCTTCCACTAGAAGAACTGGAGGCTTATTCTTTGACCCCATACTGAGTAATTCTCTCGACATCTTTAAAAATTGCTAGAAGATGATCGTTCAGAAGATCAAGCAGTAAGTGTAACAAAAATTACACTTAGAATGAACTGTTCAGATAAAGCAACACTTTAGTTACAATTCGGATGCAACTAACACACTCAAGAATTCGGATTGTGACAACCGTCAAACTTACGTCCAGGTTAGATTTATACTGAGCATTGCAGTTATCTATATTTTAGACAGCACAGTCGAACTTAGTAGTATAAACGTTATTGTTAGGAAAATTGGAGAACTTTGCCTAGCATTTGCCTTAATAAGGAAATTATCCATAAATCTCATAAAATGCCAATCTAAAATACCCTAAAGACATATGAATACATATATATATGTACTTTGAATAATTTTATAAAAACAAATATTATCATTTTAATAAATTTTCTTGTTAATATTTAACAAATTAAAAATAGAATAAAAATAAAAATAAAAATAAAAATAAAAATAAAATAAAAACACCAACATAATCATAATACCCAACACCACACTCTACCCTTTCCCCCCTTCCCAAAAACCGGCCCCTCCCCCTTAAACCCCCCTCCTCTCTCTCTCTTTCATTCATTTCAAGTTCATCTCTCTCTCTCTCTCTCAAATTTCTCTCTAAGAATAACTCTCTCATTTCTCCCTTCTTTCTCACTAAAACACACCCAAATATCCAGCCACTTTTACCTCAAGAACTCCAAGTATTCAAGTCTTCACAAGGTAAAAATTATTTGTAGTGCAAAGCCTACACTTTTCTTGTTATTGTTCTTTCACTTTTCTTTAAGTTTTCTTCTTCTACTTCTACACTAGTTGCATGTTGTTTTGCTTTATCAATATCTTTGGATCTTGATGTTTGGGAGATTCATCACCATAACATCTTATATGTTATTAAAAAGGGGATGAATCGAGGACCAAACCCATGTTAAGACCAAAGAAGAACTTTTACAATGTTCTAACAAACATGCATGTGTTCTTAATCTCTAGGAAATTTTATGAAAAACTCTATATCACATCAAATACATACTTAAATCTCCATGCATGTGGAGTAAACTTTGTATTTTACATGGTAAAAACAAGCTCTATGCTTGGTTAACAAAAGAATCTTCAAAAAGAAAGCAAAATGGTCACTTTTGAAATTTAGGAAAGATTGTTTTATTTAATAAGCATGCATGTAATTTTAGTGGCTTAAAAATATGTTTAAAACTGAAAATATTTGTATGGGGAAGTGCCAAAATAAGATTCATGACAAAGGGAACAAAATCATTTCAAAACTTAAAGATATGTGCATTTTTCTAGAAGCTATAGTTTAATAGCAATCTGCCAGATTTTTACCCCCACCCCCTTTCAATGGCCATATCTCACTCACAAATACTCTAACTGAGGTGATTCTTTTTCTAGAATTTATTTTTATGAGTTAGGGTTCAAACCCAACTGGAATCATTGAAAAATATTAAGATTTCGACCTTCAAACATTTTTCACAAAAACAATGCGCAAACAGCAAAGTTTTCTGTAGTGTTTTACGTCAAGAATTATTTCGGATACTTAAACACCTCTAAAAATTATGAATCTTATGTCAAAAGTTTCCTAACACATAAAGGTATATGGACATAAAATATCTTAACCTGAATGCCTCTGGATGATATCCAAAAACGAACTGAAAGTGACTACATATTCTGGACATCAAATGACAATTTCTTACTATAGCTAAAAGCTAACTCTTGAACCCGTTTAATCATTCTTATGATGAAATTGTGGAATATATATATATATATACTATATGTATACGCATTTATATATATTCTAACCTTTCATTTGAACCCTTTTCATTATTTTTATAATGAAATTTCGGTATATATATATATATGTACTATATATAACTTCTAACTATATATATACTATATGTATATAACTCCTAACTTTAGACCCTTTTCGTCACTCGTCATGACGAAATTACGGTAACCTCAATCTAACATATGTAACATATTATATGTTGATTATTAACTTCGGTTAATTCCTTATAACTTATAAACTTAAACACCACAAAGGCATTTTATGGTGATTCGGATAACTAAGCGATATCAATGACTAAAGCTTAAGCATAGAATCTTACTAGTGTCCTTACCTTCGTAGGATCGAAGTAGGATCGTTTACGGATTGCATTGCGAACCTCTTGAGAACATCTTCGCATATCACTGTGAGTTTTCACAGCCCCTTTTTACTATTTTGTACATTTTGGGGTGAAAAGCATGTTACAAATTTACTTACGCATCGGTTGTTTTTATCTACTCAAACGATTTACATTGCTACAAACTTTTACGCGCTTCGGTATATATGCTTATGTTAGTGATTCTGAGTTTAACGATTATGTGAAAGTCCCCGGTACAAAACATACACTCCCATTAACTCAATTGCGAGCCGCCCGATATATTATGGATAACGTTATTTGGTAGACACCCCACTCACCTCGCGAGTGCATAATTACTACAAAACTTATCATGTTTATGAGGAACATGTGTCATTTGGGGCGTGGAAGTACGGTCAAGTAGGTTTGGGTAGTGGGCTCATTGCTTGACATATTGCATATGATATCATACCTTGCGCATGTTGACAACCGAATACTAAATCCATTGTTCGGATTTACAAAATGCTTTATTACTACAAGCGAATACTAAATCCATTGTACGGGTTTACAAAAATGTTTTACTATTACAACCGAATACTCAATCCACTTTGCAGATTTACAAACTTGCATGAAAACTTTTATGCATACCGAAAACCTGTGAACTCACCAACTATTCAATAGTTGACCCTCTCCTTACATGCTTTTCAGGAAATATCAAGTAAGGTTGAACTTTAGAAGGCACCACAAGTAGCGGCATCCAACGCTTTTTCCTTACCATGTCAATTTTTGTTTTTGGACAATTTGTATTTTGGAACATGGTGTATTCTTGTAAACATTTATGATATGATGATTGTGTGTTGTCTTCTACCTTATGCATTAAAACCTTGAACTGTGACATCTCGTGTTTCCGCTTTAGCGGGGTGTGACACGGATGAACCTAGATCCGAAACCAACAGATCTCGGATGCAACAGGATACGGAACCACAGATTTCGTATGTAACAGGATGCGGAATCACGGATTTCGTACTTAACTAGATCCGAAACCACCGAATTCCGACTTAATAGAATGCGAAACCAACAGATTTCGTATGCTCAGAGATCCGAAACCCACACTTGTACAAAAACTAAGCTAGAAAAACCAGAATTCCTCTTGAATGATCTGAAATCTCTATGAATGATCCGGAATCCTTATGAATGATCCGAAACCTTCACTTACACACCAAAAATCACTGATTCAGCCATAATTTCTTCAATTCTTGATCAAATGATATGAAACTTGCACAGATTTGTTCGAAATCAAATTCCACACACTTTTCTATTTGATTACAACTTGCAATTCGGTCAAATTAATCGAATTTTGATCCAATGACAGTAAAAGTGGGTTTTCGAACAAAATAGATGAAAAATGATCAATTCGATGAATTCAGTGCCGAATCTGGTAGAAATTCGTGAATTAAAGATGATCAGGGATGAAAAACGAGTTCAGTGATGTAAAATATCAATCCAACAAATCAAAAATGGTAGAAAAGGTGAAATCTGGATGAACAGTGATCGAAGAACACTCAGAAATCATCATGAATAGTGATCGATGAAGGATCCGAATTCTTCAGGACAGTGTAAAAATTCTCTAATTTGCTTATTAATCTGCTTGAATCTTCTGTTTGTGCTCAGATACCAAACGTAAAATCCCAGATCTAGCAAACAAACATAATCCAATGTGGAGAGAATCTAGAGAGCAAATGTGTCATCCATATATTGAACATATGAGTACAAATGACATTAGCATAAAGTGTTATGGAAACAACAAAGGGATATTCTTTATATAGTAGGGCCATGACATGTCCATGCCTCTACTGAGAAGATACAATACAAAATATTAATATTGTCTTGATACCTACAAAGTGCTCTAACACATACTGTTAAACCCGATTCAGATAAAAATGGTCGGGCCAAACAAGACAAACCAAAGTGGATAGGCAAGCAATCATTCGAGCACAATGCTGCGTCAAAGTCATTTAATACTGTTTTCTACCCTTGAAGGAACAAGAATGATTGTGCTTTGAGTCATAAGAATGATTTTGTTGAACAAGACATTGAATTTTCGATTAAACTTTATTCTATTCAGCAATTGATTCAATTATCGCATGATTGTTTGTGTTGTTCTAGTTGTGGTTGGAATGACTTTGATGACATTAATAATTCAACTGAGTGGTTTGGGTCATATCATGTTTATAATTCTGCTCCCAAACGCAAACACCGTAAAAGCAAAGAGAAACCAAATACAAAACGGGGTTCCCAATCAGAGGTTAAACACAAGCAAGAAAGGAAACCCATTTCAAAACGGGTTCCTCCTACTGAGGTTAAACCTAAACCCAAGAGGAAACCTGCCTCAAAACAAGCTCCTCCGAAAGGTGTAAAACCTAACCCTCCAGGACCCATTTTCAAATGGGTACCTAAAGTCCGCTAATCTCGTTTTGCAGGACGGTCATGTGTGGTACTTAGACTCTGGATGCTCCAAGCACATGACCGGGAGGAAGGAGCTGCTCACGAACTACAAGGAAAAATATTGCGGAGATGTGAGATTCTGGAACGATGAAGAGGCGCCAATTTTGGGTTACGGCGACATTATCCAAGACAAGATCACCATAAAGAAAGTCTCATACGTCGCGGGATTGGGACACAACTTGTTCAGCATCGGCCAATTCTGCGATAAAGATCTCGAGGTCAGATTTAAAGCCAAAAGGTGTAGCGTCCGCACTGACGACGGAACCGAACTGCTGGTTGGAACGTGAAAGACCAACATCTACACCATCGACCTCTCAGCCCTAAAGACCGATGACTCTGTCTGCCAGATGTCAAAGGCCAATTCCCAGCAAGCGTGGATTTGGCATCGACGTCTCTCGCACCTGAACTTCAAGAGTATCAATAAACTGGTGCTTGGCGGACACGTGAAAGGCATGCCCAATCTTCAGTTCGTGAAGGACCGACTCTGCGGGGCATGCGAAATGGAAAAGATGAAGCGAGCGACGCATAAGCCAATGGCCGCTCCGAGCACGTCCCGGTCCCTCGAACTAATCCATATGGATTTCTGTGTCCCGATGCGTTTTCAGAGCATCAACAAACGCAAGTATGTCCTGGTGATGGTGGATGATTTCTCATGCTACACTTGGGTTAAGTTCCTACGCTCAAAGGACGAAACCCCAGAGCTGATTATCAACCATCTGAAGACTATCCAACTGAACCTTCGACAGCAAGTTCAGACCATCAGGACCGACAATGAGACGGAGTTTAAAAATCAAACGGTGAACGAATACCTGACATCAGTCGGTATTTCGCAAACCTTCTCGGCCGCACGCACTCCTCAACAAAATGGAGTGGTGGAAAGATGCAACCGTACTCTAGTCGAAGCCGCTCGCACGATGCTATCGCAGTCTAAGCTGCCTTTATTTCTCTGGCCTGAAACGGTGTCAACTTCATGCTACATGCAAAACCACTCCATCATCAACAAGCGGTTCAACAAGATGCCGTATGAGATCATCAACAACCGTATCCCAAACATCAAGTACTTCCACGCGTTCGGATGCACGTGCTACGTCCTCAATGACAAAGATGATATCGACAAATTCAGTCCGAAGGCAGATGAAGGAGTTTTCATAGGATACTCCATGCAGGCTAAGGCGTATCGCTTTTACAACAAACGGACCAAAACCGTTACTGAGAGTGTAAACGTGACATTCGACGAAGCCGCGGATTTGGCTTCTGAACATATCAGTTCAGAACCCGGTTTAACTGGCGTGCTTGCTTCCGAACTTTCACGTTCGGGGTCGGCACAAACGGCAGTAAATCCGAACCATGCATCTACGTCGAATGCTCAATTTTATGATTTAGATTTACTGTTTCAATACTTTTATGATGATATGTTTAACGCTTCTACCCCTCGTGTCTCAGCGCAACCAAGACTTGAAGATGCTCAAATCGAGGACTCGGCGAATCTCTCCGGTCCGCCACCCTCGACCAGCACTCCAACAATCATTGTGGAGACACCTCAGCCCTCATCCTCAACATCATCTGATACAACCATCCCCCCGGAGGAACCAGTACAAAACCCGGAGTTCGCTCCTGAATATTCGTCCTCTAGTACAATCATTGATCAACCTCTGCCTTCCTCGGGACCTGAAGTTGCGCAACCTTCGACGAATCCTCCCAAGTCTCCTCAAATAAACCAGGCTACTACACTTGAAGCCGTTCAAGACCTTCCCACTGGTGGATACGTGGATCAGGACACTTCACACTCCACTCAACAGCCGCTTCCACATGACACCAAGTGGACCAAAGCTCATCCCTTGCACCAGATCATCGATGATCCCTCTACACTAGTACGCATGCGAGGCGTATCGGACAACTTTTGCCTCTTCTTCGGATTCCTGAGTAAGATCGAGCATACAACTGTCTCCGAAGCTTTATGTAAAACCCAGAATCTAGCAAGTAATCAAGAAAATGTAGAGAGAGAGTCTAGAAAGCACTAGTCATCCATATATTGATCTTGAAAGAGTAAATGACAAATGCTACAAGTGTTGTAGATTGTTGTAAATTGTTTTCTAACTATGAACTAGACATGCCTATTTATACCCATAACACACAAGGTATAAAGGCAAAGCAATACAACATGGACTAATGCAGTACATTGACTTTACAGTAAATCTTGAATACAATAATGCTCTAACAATCTCCCCCTTTGGATTCAAGATTTAAAAAATATGACAGCAGTCTTCAGCTCTTTGTAAAGTCAATCTTCTCCAACAGACACTCTATCAAACCATCTTCAAGTCTTGTAAATGAAAAACAGATATTTGCAGCTTTATCAGTCTTTGACAAACAGTAACTTCTCGTATCCTTCTTGATGCAAGAACCTTAGTTCTCATATTAACTTTAAGGATCCAAAACCATCAATTCGTATGATGAAGAGTGCGAAACCATGGGGATTCGTACCAAGAAGGGTGCGAAACCATGGAATCCGTATCATTTTGGGTGCGAAACTATGGGATTCGAATCAATAAGGGCGCGTTTAGTTTGCGGGAATGGATTGGAATGGATTGGATTTCATATAAGGATTTGGCGCAATCCAAATCTAAATCCTTATATGAAATCCAATCCATTCCCGCAAACCAAACGCGCCCTAAGGGTTCGAAACCATGGGGATTCGAATCAATAAGGGTGCGAAATTAAGGAATCCGGATCAAGGCAAGTACGAAACCAGCGGAAGTCGAATCAAGTTGGATACGAAACCATGGAAGTCGTATCAATAAGGATACGAAACCATGAGGATTAGTACCAAGGCAAGTGCGAAACCATACTAATTTGAATCAGAAGGATAGAAGGATGCGAAATCATCTATATTGTTGAACTTTTAGGTGTAAGCACATTCCGAAACGCTCAGAACTAAGATAACCAAATTCTGCAACATTTCAGACTTCACATGATTCAAAAATTTCAACTTTGATCAATCCGAATCCATATATGAGTGATTCGAAAACATCTTTGTCTTTCACAATGTAAAGTCAATCTTCTTCAAAACTATCTTCATCTCTTTGACCTTGAATTGTCTTCGACATGAAATTGAATTAAATATTTCTCCCCCTTTTTTGATGAATGTGAGCATCATGATCATCAAAAACCTTTTTCAATTTCAGTCGCGTCTCAGAGTATCACTAACAATCTCCTCCTTAATGAATAACCTTGCTCCCCTTAAAATAAGAATTCTGGAGCAATTTGTTTTCTCCCCGTGAAAGTATGCATATATTTCATTAAAGAATTATTCATTTCAAATACAGTGCTTTAATGAAAACATTTATACAAGGAAAAAAAATTCATTGAACTACATTTTATAACTACTAACATTTGATCATTTGAAAGCTTTACAAAAGAAATCCAACTTAATGAAGTATATCAGATTTTTTAATCAAATGAAATCAAAATCATGTGTTTGGATACAAAAACAAGACATCATTGCATATCAAGTTAAAAAATGTTCAGTTTCAACCCCTTTATTAAATCTATTTGGTGTGCTAGCATGCGAAATATGATTAGCTTCGAGCATATGCAATTCTAAAACATATAAGAATACTTTGCTCTACTCACACTATTTGTCCAAAATCAGGATTTTCACAAATTTACGGGTTTATCGCGACTTTGTATTATCCCCAAGTTTCAAGAGATGTGTGCGCATTGGCATCTTTTCTTTTGTGCACATTGGCATCTTTTGATATTGTTCTCATTGGCATCTTTTGATATTGTGCTCATTGGTATCTTTTAATCAAAAAGTTTAGAAAGAATAAGATACACCGTTAAACATGACTTTCTATCTGGTTCTATATCAGGATTTGGGTTAGCAAATCCCAGACCAGTTGGCCTTAGGTGTTAGGTGTCGAGCACCCCTTAGAACTTAATTTCCCAAACCAGAAAGGCCACATCGATATATTTTAAACCCATTTATACCAGTAGAACATGGGTTTCTATCTGGTTCTATAGCAGGATTTGGGTCAGCCGATCCCAGACAAGTTGATCTTAGGGACTAGGTGTCGAGCACCCCTTGTGACTTACTCTCCCAAACCAGAAAGGCCACAGGTATAAACTTTCAAACTAAATGATTTTTATTTGTTTATTTGATGCATCGCAATCACTTGGTTCTAAAAACATAATGCTTCCCCCATATTTTCGTTTCCATCCATCACTCAGACATTTAGGCTTTTTGAGCATTATATTCTATATAAGTGCAGAATTCCATAATTTTGAGTATTCAGCATAATTTTATTCATGTTTTGCTGACCTTTCGATTTATTTCAGAAGTGAAAGATGAAACAAATATAACTCAGATAATAAAAAAAACACTTGTAAAATCACCCTTGACACACATTTTATTCATTGAATGAAAATTGAGAATTTCATGTCATTGAATTAAATTTGTGAAGATTCAAACTTTCAAAGCAGTAGAAGTAAAACATAATGCAATGTTACCTTTCACCACTTGTTCCTTGAAACAGAAAGATGTGACAGTTAAGGATATCACCTGAGAAGTATGAGTTCTAAACTGATTTGTTTAGAATTCTTAGTCTTTGAAGTACGGGTCCTGAACTGAATTGTTCAGAAGCCATAGTCGTTGAAGAACGGGTTTTGAACTGACATGTTCAAAAACCTAAAACGTTGAAGCACGGGTCCTGAACTGATGTATTCAGAAACCAATATCTCTTTACTCCCCCTTAATCGTACATACACTCTTAATAAAAATTCACCGCTTCTCTTCTGTTTTCAATCATGTGTGTGGTATATATGTAACATTCAGCACAAACACATGAAGAACCTACAAAACAGATTAAGCAGATTTTGGTACCCAACGGTACTTGGGTCCTAGTGTGTTAGGTGTAGATTTCTTAAAACGAATACTCTAAGTACCGTACCAATAAGAAGTATAATCTTTATGTACAAAATCATTTGATCCACAGTAAGAACAACAGATTTTCTTATGTGCCAACCTAATCAGATGATTTGCGGAATGAATAGGATTAGGTTTAGCAGAAGATTTACCTTTTGGCGCATTGTTCTTTTTGGCCTTTGATGTGGAAGCAGATGATTTTGGCACATCTTTCTTTGGAATTGTTATGCCTTTGACTCTCCATTCCATCTTCACCTTCTTGAATACTGGAACGTCTTCAGTTTTGGAAGTATTAACTTTAGGCACATTTGGTTTGTTATCTGATTTATCAAGCAGAGGATTATAGAAGAGATTTGTTGAATGAATCTGATCTTTTGAGAAATCAGTTGATCTGTTAAATTGTTTAGAAGGAATGTTTTTAAAGCTTGAACTTGAAGCAGTTTTAAAAGATTATTTAGAATCATTTGATTTAACAAATGGAGTCTGAAAGATAGTATCATGACTGGCCTACTTTGAGACATCAAATTTAAAAATGACGTCTTCAAGTTCTTTGACTTTATTTATCAAAACATTTTTCTCTTTAGAAATTAGATCAAATTTCTTTTGGAGATCAGATTTGATCAATTGATCCTTCATAATGTCAGCTGATAAACCAGATAATCTTTTGGTAAGATTAAGAATCGCATCTTCAAAATATTCGCGTTCCGATTCAAAATCTTTTTCCAAAAACTTTCTTTTATCAGTAATCTCTTTGAAAATTTCCATATTTTTCTTTTTAAGGGTTTTACTTTCCTTTTCAAAGAGATTTTTCTTTTCCGTGAAATCTTTTCTTTTCTTTTCTTTTCTAAAACATTTTCCAATTCGGAGATTTTCACGGAAAGCTTAGAACTTTTAATCTCAAAAGATTTGCGTTCAGTTTCAAAAACAGCTCTTTCTTTTTCGAGCTTCTCTTTTTCTAAAATTAAAACTTTCTCAAAGTCAGAAACTTGTTTTGAAAGTTTTATACATTTCAGCTCAATTACTTCCTTTTCTTTAAGAACTTTCATTGAAGAAAGTGACTCTTTTTCATGTTCTGAAAGCTTTTTCTTCAATTCAACGTTTTCACCTTCCAACGTTGTTCTTTTCTCTTGAACTCTTTTTATTTGATCTTGTAGATATGATTTCCCTTTCTCTCTCCCGATTTCTCTACTCTTCATATTAGCATATTCACTTTGAAGAGTTGTTACTTTCTCTTGAAGTTTCTTGATTTGATCGTGCAGTCTTGAGTTGTCTTTCTTTGTTTCAAGACCTGCAATATATACTTCAAGACCAGTAATTCTTTTAGTAAATTTAGCATTTGAAGAAGAAATGTCTAAAATTTGTCTCTTTAGATCAACATTTTCTTCCTCCAATGCTTTATTTAAAACAGGAAATGAAGGATTTGAAGTATTAGATTTAACAAAATTTTGCTTCAAACCTTCACCACTGGATTTAACAATAGTTTGCTTCAAACATTCATTATTAGATTTAACAAAAGTTTGTGGTGTTGAAGGTATTTCTGTTATAAGAACTTGTTGCAAAATTTCATTATTTGGTTTAACAGAAACATGTGGAGTTGAAGGTATTTCTGTTATAATAATTTGCTTCAAAGCCATTTCTCTCTTTGGAATTGCTAGATATTGATCTTTCAGAAAATCAATGTTAGAGCATTGTTGTATTCAAGATTTACTGTAAAAGTCAATGTACTGTATGAGTCTATACAGTATTGTGAATGCCTTTATACCTTGTATGTCATGGGTATAAATAGGCTTGTCTAGTTCATTTGTAAGTAAGCTTTTGTAATCTTTTAGAAACCTTTTGTAATCCTTTGAGATCAATACATGGATGACATATTTGCTCTCTAGATTCTCTCTCACTACATTCATATCTTATTGCTAGAGATTTGGGATTTATCAAGTTCCAACAATGGTCTTGTCTTTAGGACGCTTCACCAAATTCCAAACTTCGTTGCGCTTAAACTCATTTAACTCCTCTTGCATGGCGTTTATCCAATCTGGATCTTGTAAAGCTTCAGATGCTTTCTTGGGTTCTAACGTGCTTAGAAAGTTGACATATAAACATTCGTTTGTAGTCGCAGATCGTGTCTTCACACCATCATTGATTTCACCAATAATATCAGCCAGAGGATGTGCTCTTGTCTACTTATGCGTACTCGGGGGAGTTAGAATTTCTACACGAGTGTCCGATGAATCATTCTCATCCAAAACTGCAAAAATCTCTTCAGTTGATTCAGCTGAAGGTATATGTGTCGGTTCTGGTATGTTAACTTCTGGTTGTTGTATTTCAGGTGTAGAAACCTCCGATGATGTGTTCACTGAAACCGGAACTTCAGGTTGAATTTCAGGTTTAGAAACTGGAACAGTTGTGGGTTCACTTGGAGTCTCGTTGGTTGCCCCAGAAGTACTAGCACCGACATATTCAGATGGACCGGAGACGTTAACACTCGTCTGTTGTGGAGATGCATTTACAGATGTGATGGGTGATTCCATATCTGCACAATATTCCATAAATGCATCATGAAACAACAAATCTAAATCTTTAGTACTATTAGGGTGCGTTTGGTATGCGGAACAGGACAGAACAGACAAGAACAAGGGTTCTTGTCCCATGTTTGACATGCCTTAAGATGGAACATAACAGAATCCTTGTCCCACAAACATGGAACACATGTGTTCCACCAAAAACCATGGAACTAAGTGGAACAAGGATTTTTTTTACAAAAATACCCCCACCACCGCCACCACCACCACCACCACCACCGCCACCGCCACCGCCACCACCACCGCCACCACCACCGCCACCACCACCGCCTCCACCGCCACCACCACCGCCACCACCGCCACCGCCACCACCACCGCCACCACCACCACCACCGCCGCCACCACCATCTCCGCCACCACCATCGCCACCACCACCACCGCCACCACCACCACCCCCACCGCCACCGCCCCCACCACCACCGCCACCACCGCCGCCACCACCACCGCCACCACTGCCACCACCGCCACCGTCGCCACCACCACCACCACCACCGTTGCCGCCACCACCACCGCCACCACCGCCACCGCCACCACCACCACCACCATTGTCGCCACCACCACCACCACCATTGTCGCCACCACCACCGCCACCACCACCGCCGCCACCGCCACCACCACCGCCACCACCACCGCCACCACCACCGCCGCCACCGCCACCACCACCACCATTGTCGCCACCACCACCACCACCACCGTTGCCGCCACCACCACCACCGCCACCGCCACCACCACCGCCACCACCACCATTGTCGCCACCACCACCGCCACCACCACCGCCGCCACCGCCACCACTAAATAACTCACTGGGGGTAAATTGGTCATTTTGTCAGTCCTGTTCTATTCTGTCCAGTTTAGTTATGTTCTACCAAACGCTGGACAGCTGTTCTGTTCTGTCCTGTCCTGTCTTGTCCTGTCCCGTCCTGTCCTGTCCTGTCCTGTCCTGTCCTGTCCTGTCCTGCAACCAAACGCACCCTTATTATCTAATACAAAATTAGAAAACTGTTTCGCCACAGTTTCTACTCCTTTTTTAGTAGAAGCTTCAGATTTCTGTCCGAGTTCTGAACTGTGTTGTCCAGAAGTCAAAGTCACACTCTCGTCAAACGTAACGTTGATGCTCTCGATTACTGATTTTGTTCAATTATTGTAGATCCGGTATGCCTTCGAGTTCAAGGAATAACCAATAAAGATCCCCTCGTCAGCCTTGACTTGGAACTTCGCTAGGTGTTCACGATCTTTTAGGACAAAACATCTGCATCCAAAAAGACGCAAAAACTTGATGTTAGGTTTGCGGTTATTGATTAATTCTTATATGTTTTAGAATTGCATATGCTTGAAGCTAATCATATTTCGCATGCTAGCACACCAAATAGATTTAATAAAGGGGTTGAAACTGAACATTTTTAACTTGATATACAATGATGACTTGTTCTTGAATCCAAACACATGCATTTGATTTCATTTGATTGAAAAATCTGTTAAATTTCATTAAGTTGAATTTCTTTTGTAAAGTTTTCAAATGATCAAATGTTTGTAGTTATAAAATGAAATTCAATGAATTTTATTTTCCTTGTGTAAATTTGTTTTAAAATTTGTGCTACAATTTCAAATACTGTACGTTATTGAAATATATGCATACTTTCAGGGGGAGAAAATAAATTGCTCCAGAATTCTTATTTTGAGGGGGAGCAAGGTTATTCTGTAAGGAGGAGATTGTTAGCAATACTCAAAGACACGACTGCCATTGAAAATGGTTTTCGATGATTATGATGCTCACCATCATCGAAAAAGGGGGAGAAAAGTTTAATTTCGATTTCATGTCAAAGAGCTTTCAAATCAAAAATATTTCAAGTCAAAGATTCGTGAACAAAGACTAAAGATTGGGGAGAAGGATCATGTGAAGTCCAAATGTTGCTGAATTTGGTTATCTTAGTTCTGAGTGGTTATCGGAATGCGCTTACACCTAAAAGTTCAACAATGTGGATGGTTTCACATCTTTCTGATCCAAACTCTAATCGTTTCTGATTCATCTTGTTCCGAATTGATGGTTTTATACAAAGATCGGAATTTCATGTTCAAGACTTGAAGACAATCTGTTGAAGATTTTATTGAAGAAGATTGACTTTTCAAAGAAAAAGACAATGACTTTTCATGTTTGTCTGAAGATTCTTCAAAGCTGAGTTCTTAAAGAGTGTCAAAGCATATAGTTCGCCGTGAACTAGTGGAGATAAAGCTATTTGAAGATGGTTTGATAGAGTGTCTGTTTGAGAAGATTGACTTTACAAAGAGCTGAAGACTGCTATCATATTTTTTTTTTAAATCTTGAATCCAAAGGGGGAGATTGTTAGAGCATTGTTGTATTCAAGATTTACTGTAAAAGTCAATGTACTGTATGAGTCTATACAGTATTGTGAATGCCTTTATACCTTGTATGTCATGGGTATAAATAGGCTTGTCTAGTTCATTTGTAAGTAAGCTTTTGTAATCTTTTAGAAACCTTTTGTAATCCTTTGAGATCAATACATGGATGACATATTTGCTCTCTAGATTCTCTCTCACTGCATTCATATCTTATTGCTAGAGATTTGGGATTTATCAATCAAGCAGAAAGTGTATAAAATACACTATTGAAAAAAAAATTATATAAATTTTTTTCTTGAAAAGCTCTTAGAGTGTATGAAAAAACACTATAGAAAAAATTTCGGAATAATTTTTTTTTAAATCAACACGGATTCGGACCAAGAAGGGTTCGAAACCAATGGATTCGGACCAAGAAGGGTTCGAAACCAAATGGATTCGGACCAAGAAGGGTTCGAAATCTTTGGTTTCGATTCCTTAAGGGTTCGAAATCCTTGGTTTCGGTTCCTTAAGGGTTCGAAATCCTTGGTTTCGGATCAATAAGGGTTCGAAACCATGATGAACAGTAAACAATGAAGGGTCCGAAACCAAGCTTGAATGATCTGAAATCCTTATGAATGATCCAAACCCTCAGTGATTTGATAATGACCCTATCTTAAATACTTAGTGAAAATTGTAAGTAAACAATATGTATCAGAGTTTCACTATCGCTGATAAGTACTAAGATCTTACAGTACTGCTGATAGGAACTCTCGCACTTTTAGATTAAACATTCAGCGAACACTGTTCACCATATCGCTGAGTCTGTTTAGTCCTTATGGTGATCGCTGATAAGTTAGTTGTTTACTTATGATCCCTGAAGACAAGATTCACGTCAACAAGGGTTCTACGCTGAAGTCGAAGATCAAGCTCAAGAACCAGCGACAAGTCTCCTAATGAACTGATGCGGATCAGCGAAGACTCAGATTTGTCCACTCAACGTGAAGTATCAAGTACAAGACTTCAGCTATCGCTGAACTTTATCATCTGCTGAATAGTAAATGATAATCGCTGAATCAACGAAAGCTGATCATGAAGTCCTCCGTACAAAGTACTTTTGTCTTAACCTCCCTTGCACGCCACCGTACGAAATGTCAGAAAAGAACCTCCGAAAAACTGAAATCGTACAACCACTCTGATACTACATTGTTCATTCATGCGGCTACTAAGGTTGTCAACAAAGGTCAATGACATGCAACCAATCCGCTGATGACACGTGTAAAGTATATACAGAATTGCATTAAATGCATGCAGTATATAAAGAGATGAACTCACTTCATTTGAAGTAACTTGCTAACTCTGGACAAGTTCAAATCTCTCAAGATAGGATTTTATTAGTAATCTCCTTATCTTTCTTAGTGCAAGAAAACCTTAGTGTTCCAACTTGTTTAGATTTAGGTTTATCCTTAATCTTGTTTCCGCAACAAGCTGTAAATTGTTAATGATTTATCAATAAACAATTTAGAAAAGTAAAATAGTGTGTTTGTATTCAACCCCCCCCCCCCCCCCTTCTACAAACTTGTTTAAGCCTTTCGGGACCAACAAGTGGTATCAGAGCAGATTTGTTTAATCTCATAAACAAGATCTAATCTAAGATATTTCTCTTCCTTGCTATTATCTGAAAATGGCCAACTCAAACACAAACACTCACTATATCGACAATGGTTCTCTTGCAAAACCCCCTAGATTTTCCAGAGACAACTTCAACTTATGGAAAAATAGGATGACACTCTTCTTAGAAGGTGTAGACCCTACTATACCTTACTATCTTGAAAACGGTCCACACATCCCTGTAACGATTGATCCTGCCGTTCCAGCCACTGCAACTAGAGCTGCTATTCCAGAAAGGCTGATTCCAAAGGAAATCCATCATTGGACCGATGAAGACAAGAAGAAAGTGGCTATAGATACAAAAGCCAGATCCATACTATCCATGGCCCTTCCTGACGAAGTCTACCATTCCGTCATGAACCTGAAATCCTCAAAGGCCATGTGGGACACAATATGTGTTCAGTATGAAGGAACGTCTGAAGTCCAGGATTCAAGAAAGATCAACCTGGTAAGACAATACGAAAGTTTCATCTCTGGTAAGAATGAAACTCTCTCTGAAGTACATCAACGTTTTAATTGCTTAATTATAGATCTTAAAACGGTTGGTAAGGAATATTCTAACTTTGAAGTTCTGACAAAGTTTTTAGAATGTTTACCTGAAAGCTGGGACAATTATTCCATGTGTCTCAAGCTGTCAAAAGATCTAAGATCAATGACACTGGCTACCTTATATGGCACATTGCTGAATCATGAGCAATCTAGCCATCTTAAGAAGAATCTTGTAAAAGATTCCAAAAGCACCCCTGTTGCTTTAATCTCAGAGGAACCTTCTACTCAGCGACCCGTGGTCACTATCACTGAGTTAGAAAGTAACTCTGAAAGATCATCAGATTCTGATTCTTCAGATGATGAATCCTTGGCTCTCCTAACTAAAAAGTTCAGGAGATTCGCCAAGAAGAAAATGTTTAGAAAGAACAAAACTCTTTCTATAGCTGACAAGCCTAAGTCATCAGCTTTTGTTGATAAGGCTACTGCTACTTGTTTTAACTGCGAAAAGACAGGTCATTTCGCTAACGAGTGCAGGTCAAAGAAAATACTGAGACCTTCAGCCTTTACAAAGAAATCCTTTGTTCCAAGGAATAAAGACGACAAATACTTAAAGCTGAAGGAGAAGTATGCAAAGCTGAAAAGCTTTAAGAAGAAGGGAAAAGGACTAATGGCTGACTATGATTCGGCTGCTTCTGATGAAGAAGCCTCATCATCTGATTCTGAAGATGATGAAGCAAATCAATGTCTCATGGCCAAGATTGAAGAAGAGGAAGAAAGTTCAGACATTCCCTCCACTTCAACATCTGCCATTCAGGTATCACCTTCCTTCTTTACCAATATTGTAAATATTGATGAAGCTGATAGTCTCCGTAAAATCGAACTACTGACTAGAAGCTTATACGAAGCCATGAACGGCAAAGCTGTGGTTGAAAACCAAAATCTTGATCTCGCTGAAAAGCTTAAAAATTGCCACCTTCAAATAGAAAAGCTTTCTAAATTTGAAGAAGATTTTAAAGATCAAGTCCATTTAAATCAGCTAGTCAAAATTGAACGAGCGGAAGCTATCGCTGCATTAAAAGCTGAACAAGCTACTGTTGAAGGATGGTGTAATTCTTCAACAAAGATCACTGAGATAATTAAGGCTCAGATTCCTCTGAGTGATAAACGTGGTCTGGGTTATAAATATGATACTCCAATACCAACCACTGAACGTTCAATGCTTAAATTTGGAACGTTCGTATCCTCAGTAGCTGACACTTCTTCATCTCAGTACTCCTCGTCGATTACACCAATCCCTGAGGAAACTCCTACCTCCTCAAAAGGTAAGGAGAAAATGGTTTATTCAAAACCTACCTCTGTCTCTAAAGATAAAGGTAAAGGAATTGTAATTTATCAAAATCCTCAGAAGGGTACTTTAGTACCTAAGCTGAATGCTTCCAAAGCCTTAGTGATTCATTCATCTGGTTCTAGAAATCAGACCTCTGGATCAGTTCAGCGACCTACTCCTAGACTCAGAGTAGATGTCCTTGGTAAGAAATCTGAAGAACTGAATGTTCGTCCTATTTCAAAAACCAATAGTGTACTTGGTGCTGGCACTTCTAATTCCAAATTAAAAGCTCAGCACACAAGTGGTCCTAGAACTAATTTTAGTTATAGGAAATGTTATCACTGTGGACTTACCGATCATATTGCAAGTAAGTGTCCCACAGCCACCAAAGCTGATAAGATAGCTAAGGTGAAGATAGCACCAAAGAAGACCAAACCAGTTGCAAGTCAGGTCAAGGTGACTCCTACCGCTGAGGTCAAGAAATTGACCAAAGTGAAGAAAGACAAAGCTGAATCTTCAAATGCTGCGAAGACTGCTGAACCCATTCCAACCACTTCCACTGACAAACGCGTATACATGGTGAAGTGGGTACCCAAGCAAAACTAATCTTCCTTTGTATTGCAGGTTAAGAAGGGTATCTGGTATCTCGATAGCGGATGCTCTAAACACATGACTGGAAAGAAAAGCCTGCTCGCTGAATACAAGGAAGAGAAGGGTCCCTCTGTGACTTTCGGTGGAAATGGAAAAGGACACACCCGAGGGTATGGTGTACTTTCAAATGGTACAACATCCTTCAGAAGAGTCGCATATGTTGAAGGGCTGAAGCATAATCTTCTGAGCATCAGTCAGCTTTGCGATATGGATAACAAAGTGATTTTCACCAAGGAATCCTGCTTTGTCTCTGACAAAAAGGAGAAGATAGCTCTCAGCGGTTATCGTTTGGAAAATGTTTACGTTATAAACATGGACTCAACAACCACTGAGAACTCCTGTTTCTTCTCAAAGGCATCTTCTGATGTCAACTGGCTATGGCACAAGAGGCTCTCACATCTCAACTTCAAGACACTGAATACTCTTTCATCCAAAGAGTTAGTCACTGGTCTACCTCAACATTCATACGCCAAAGAATCCTTATGTTCAGCGTGTGAAAAAGGGAAGCAGACCAAGGCAAGCTTTAAGTCCAAGCAAGTTTCCTCAGTGTCATCTCCTCTTCAACTACTCCATATGGATTTGTTTGGCCCCGTTAACAAACAATCCATCGCTGGAAAGAAATATACGCTGGTCATAGTTGATGAATTCTCTCGTTATACATGGGTAATGTTTCTCCGTTCTAAGAGTGACACCCCTGAAGAACTCATCACCTTTGTTCGGAAGATGGAAACTCTGAACAATATGACTGTTCGCTCAATAAGGAGTGATCATGGAACTGAATTCAAAAACAGTTCTCTTGATTCCTTCCTTGAGAGCAAGGGTATCTCTCACAACTTTTCGTCAGTGAGAACACCACAACAAAACGGAGTCGCTGAAAGAAGAAATAGAACAATTATTGAAGCTGCACGTTCAATGCTCAGCGATTCTCACCTGCCTACTCAGTTTTGGGCAGAAGCTGTCAACACGGCTTGTTTTACGCAAAACAGGTCGCTGATAGTCAAAAGATTCAAAAAGACAGCCTATGAACTTTTTCATGGGAGAAAGCCTTCAATCAGCTTTCTTCACATCTTTGGTTGTCAGTGTTTCATACTGAACAACAGAGATGCCCTTGGAAAGTTTGATCCTAAGGCTGATGATGGAATCTTTCTTGGATACTCCTCAGTTTCCAAAGCCTTCAGAGTCTTCAACCGAAGAAGACAAACTGTAGAAGAAACTATTCACGTCACGTTTGACGAATCCCGTTCAGCGAACTCTAAACCGAACGCTGATACAGAAGAACTGAATCAATGGATGTTTTCTCATCTTGGTGATTCAGAAGATGTTCCCACTACTCATACTCATACAACTGAAAATGATGGTCCTACTATCATTCCCAATATGCAGAATAGTGAAGCTGAAACATCTTGGGTCTCAGTTGTTCCTATAAATACTATACCCGCAGTTGATCCAAATGTCTCAGAAATTCCATCTATTTCTCAGCAATCAGTGAATGAAGTGACAAATGCAAGCATTCCTCTCTTAGCTGATTATCCAGAAGTAGCTGAAGCCTCATCTTCAGTTTCTCCAGTTCAGACTGAGTCAGCGACGCATGCTCCGGCTCAGCGATGGACTGTAAATCACCCAATCGATCAAATTCTTGGTGATCCCAACGCTGGTATTCAGACTCGTAGAAGTGCAGGTAATATTTGTTTATTTGTTAACTTTATTTCTCTAACTGAACCAAAGAAAATAGATGATGCCCTCAGAGATCCAAACTGGGTCAGCGCTATGCAAGAAGAGCTGACTGAATTCGAAAGAAACAAAGTTTGGAAACTTGTTCGGAGACCAACTGACAAAACAGTGATAGGCACTAAGTGGGTCTATCGAAACAAGTTGGACGAACATGGTACTGTAACTCGCAACAAAGCTCGTCTTGTTGCTCAGGGATACAGACAAGAGGAAGGTATAGATTATGACGAAACCTTTGCTCCTGTAGCAAGACTTGAATCTATTCGTCTTTTCTTAGCATATGCTGTACACAAAAACTTCACTGTACATCAAATGGATGTTAAGTCAGCGTTTCTAAATGGAAAGCTGAATGAAGAAGTTTATGTGGAACAACCTCCAGGATTCTCAGATCCTAAGCGTCCAGGTTATGTTTATAAGCTGGATAAGGCACTTTATGGCTTGAAGCAAGCTCCTCGTGCATGGTATGACACTCTTTCTACGTATCTCCACCTTGAAAATTTTGAGAGAGGTAAGATTGACAAAACTTTGTTTTTTAGAAAAATAAAAGGTCATATCATTTTAGTTCAAATATATGTTGATGACATTATATTTGGTTCTACTAACCCTGAGCTTTGTACTCGTTTCGCTGATAGAATGAAAGATGAGTATAAAATGAGTATGATGGGTGAACTAACATATTTCCTTGGTCTTCAGATTAAGCAAACTGAAAAAGGAACTTTTATAAATCAGGGAAAGTATGTTAAAGATATGCTGAAAAAATTCGACTTAACTGAAAGTTCAGCTATGAAAACCCCTATGGCACCACCGCTGATACTTGATAAGGACACAAAGGGTGTTCCTGTCAATGTCACGCTATACCGTGGGATGATCGGCTCACTACTGTATCTTACAGCTAGCCGACCCGATATTATGTTTGCAACATGTCTGTGCGCACGATATCAAGCTGAACCTAAGATATCTCATATGAAAGCTGTAAAGCGAATCTTTCGATATCTTAAGGGTACAGCGAATCTAGGTCTTTGGTATCCCAAAGATTCAGGATTCGATCTAACCGCCTATTCAGACAGTGATTTTGCAGGTTGCAAAATGGATAGGAAAAGCACCACAGGAGGATGTCAGCTCCTGGGTGGAAAGCTGGTAAGTTGGACAAGTAAGAAGCAAAACTCGGTGTCCACTTCCACAGCTGAAGCTGAGTATGTAGCCGCTGGAAGCTGCTGTTCTCAAGTCTTGTGGATGAGAAATCAACTACTAGACTATGATCTTCAGCTCTCCAAAATTCCAATCTATTGCGACAGCACAAGTGCCATCGCTATAGCAAACAATCCAGTGCTACACTCAAAGACAAAACACATAGAAATCAGATATCATTTTATCAGAGATCATGTGATGAATGGTGATATAGAACTTCATTTTATCCCAACTGATTATCAGTTAGCTGATTTGTTTACCAAACCTCTTGATGAGACAAGATTCAACTTTCTCATCAGCGAGCTTGGAATGCTGAACTTTGAAGGATAAATCTTCAGCGGTTCACATTTAATCAGCGATACGTTTATACATTCTTGTATAGGCTCTGGATAAAATAAACTAGTACAATCCATTTCATCATCTTCTCTCTGAATAAATTGGGTTAAACTGATATCAAGGTATGTTTTCTCTGACAAAACGCATGAAAATGCAAGATTTCAAATTCTTTCATCGCTGAATAATATTTTGAAATTTCTTAAAACCCTCACTGATATTTCTATTCAGTGCTTCATATTTTCCAAAGAGTCCCTGAGTTTTTCTTTCAAAACCTCAGAGACAACGAAAGAATGTGAAAGGACAGTTGTGACGTCATTGCAACGGATAACACCAGGCACGTTTCTTTTTCTGACACACGTTTGCACGTTTCGTTGTCTATCCAATCAAATGCAAACACGTGTCCGTGTCATGATGAAAAACTTTCCCGCTCAAGTTTTTCTCTCTCTACTCTCTTCCTATATAAACTCTCTCAAAGTTTATATTTGTCTTTTATGCGAGTCAATCTTTCTCCGCAAGAAAAGAACACTGTTGCATTTTGTGCTCTCAATCTTCAAGAACTGTTCATCATCTTCTTCATCAAACTCAAGGTTAATATGTTCTTATCTATTATCAAATGCAAATAACTTGTTTTCGATCTTATATTTGTTTTACGCAAGATCAAACAAAAGAACTCAAAAATAAAATCATTTTCTTTCATGGTTTTATAAACACAACCATTTCATGGTTGTTCTTCAAGTTTTAAATCTAAAATCGTAAACTTGTTCTTCTTTCGTATCCATTTTTTTAAAAAAACTGGAATACAAGGCTTATAGGTGTTATATTCGTTTTTTTTAAAAACAAGAAAAACCCTAATCTTCATTAAGACTTTTTTGTCTTAATGGAAATTTTCTTTCCACATTAAGATATTTCTTATTTGTTAACATCTTTGGTTGAACTGATAATACAGTGAAATGGCAACTTCAAAGCTGAATGTTACCGCTGAGTCCATCTCCACTGATTCTGAGGAACTGGAAATCACCAAAGCTCCTCAGGTTAAGTTTGAGCTGGATCAACTAGACTGGACAAAGGCAAACAACCTTTCAGCGCTTCTCGAGTTTCCTCCTCGGAAGCAGGTATCCCATCTAGACGACGCTGTGAATTTTTTGAAGAATAGCCCCATATACACAGCACTGACAATCACACCTCCTGCCAGTCAGCGTCTATTATCCCAATTCGGGTACTCTGCCAGACACACCAACCTACCCTCAGCCAAAGATCCATCTAAAACCATCGACTGCATACTCAGCGATACTGAGTATGGCACCATCAAGATAACCCCCGCAATAATACGCAAAGCTCTGAAATTCCCTAACGCTACCTCAGAAAATCCTTTCATTCCATTTCCTGACCACAAGAAGCACGCTGACAGGGAAGAAATCATTGCTTTCCTTGATGCGATGGGTTACATCTGGGAGACTGGAAGAGACAAGCTACCTGAGAAGAAGCTGACGCTGATAAAGAAATCCAAGATGCCCAGCGAGATGAACTTCATCTTCGCTCACCTGATCAGCTGCATGACAGCGAAATCCGGATCTTCTGATCAAGCCGCTCAACCTCAGCAGGCCATGGGTTACGCACTGCTGAAAGGTCTCAACATTGACTGGGCCTCCATCATCTATGAAGACCTCATTCAACGTGTTGATTCTGCCGCTGACCGACCAGCATGGGTTCCTTACCCGCGATTCATCAGCGCCATCTTTCAATATGGCCTGAAGGACAGCTATCCTGAAGAGGGTGATCTGAAACTCTCTCAGATTGGCCCTAAAGTTCTCGACTTCAAGCCTGTCGCCAACGAGGTACGTCTCTCTACTCTTCTCACTCTTCTTAATTCTCCGCTTTCTGTGGCTCCTTCAGCGACAATACCCATCGCTGATACCCCGGCCACAAAATCCATTCCTTCTAAGAAAACGAAACAATCTCTTACCCCTCTTGATTCCAAAAGGATCAAGAAAACCAAGGAGCAACCCCAGCAATTGCATGCTGAAGACTCCTCAGCTCATTCTGAAAAGCTGAAGGAAAGTTCTGTGGTACGCTCTGCCACACCAATTCAAGCCATCCCTTCTAAATCTACTTCAGCGTCCTTAAACGCTGAGGTTAGAACTTTGGAATCTACCCAACCTTCGTCAGTCTCTCAAAAGACTGATGAAGTACTTCTCAGCGAATCCAACGCTGAACTTGAACCCCAACCCCAATTCTTATCCTTCGCTCCTCCCTCTACTTCTTTGGACACTCCTCCAGTCAAAACTGGAGATGCCATCATTCAAGAAGCCGTTGAAGCTTCTCAGCGAATGACGAAGAAAGGACCTGCAGAGATCTCCATCCCTCATGGAACTTTTGAGGGAGATATGGAACACTATGGAGGGACTCGAAACTTTGATGAGTTCGTCAACGCTCCTGCAGGTACAGATCCCACCTTAAACACTGTAACTAAACCTGAAACTTCTGAGCTTTCTTTTGTTCACAAGTACTTATATGTTACAGGTCCTTTTTTGGGAGACATCAACCAGTCTCTGAAGTCTATGGAGATGAAACTTACGGATCTCACCACCGGTCTATCAAATAACTCTACAGCTGTAACAAACGCTGGAGAGAATCTGACGAAGCTGACTACTGTGGTGGAAAAGAAGGCCTCCTCTGATGACATCAAAGACCTTGATAAAACTCTCGCCGACTTTGCCAAAGTGCTCTCCGACATCTACACTGACTACACCAACCTCAAATCATCAGTTTCCACCATTTCCAGCGAGGTTACAACGCTGAAGAAATCGGTTGGTACACTCGAAGGTGATATGTCAGTGGTCAAGACCGACTTGGGCTCAGTGAAGACCGACCTTGGTTCTGTCAAGACAATGATCGAGACGCTGGTGAACAAAGCAAATAATCCAGCTCCTGCTCCGGCCCCTGCACCTGTTTTGGACTCATTCACCGCAGAGGATCGCCAAGAGCTGAAGAAAATCACGCCTGCTATTTCTGGCCTAGAAGACAGAATAGCTAAGCTTGAAGGTTGTGTGAAAATCTCTGGCCCAGAAGACAGAGACAACACCAATGCTGAATCTACCCATTCCTCCCCCGCCCATCATGAGAAAGAGGGGGAGAAGAGCGCTGAACAGGAGAAGAGCGCTGAAGATCAAAACAAGAGCGCTGAAGACCTTTCCCATGATGAATCTATCAGGGGAGAGGGTAATGAAGATCGGATTACTGGACCTCAGGGAAATGAAAACCCTGAGGGAACCGAGAACCTCGCCTCTGTATCTGAGGGGGAGCAACTCGAAGAAGATGCTGAGGAATCTGAAGCAGAAGAAGACGAAGACTTCGACATCCCTGAAGCTGAACCATCCTCCTCTCCAAGGAACGATGATGATGATGATGAAGATGACGATGATTTCTTTGTTGTCAAACCTGCTCCTCGAACCAAAGCTCTTAAAGGTATTTCAATAAAAGAACCTTCAGGGGAGAAGACAAAGACAAAGCACTCAGCCTCTGGCGCTGAGAAAAGCAAAGACAAAGGCATCGCTGAAGATGATAATCTGGCGATCCTACTTGCAAAGCCGATTTGTCAAGTACACTAAACTTATTTTTCCTTCCCTGATCATCTCTGAAAAATCAGTTATCCATTCCACAAACACCATACACATCCACATTTTTTTTTCTATCTTTTCTACCCAAGTTCTTCTACCCAGTTCTTATTTGTAAGATCGCTGCGTTTCAGCTAGTCCTCTCCCCTGTTTGAGGATATCGCTGAAAGATCTTCTATTGCGACTTCACCAATAATTCCAGCTACCGCTGAAGACATAATCCCAGTCTTAGATTTAATCTCTGAGACTGATGAACCAGAAGAACAACCTCTCTCGCACAGAAACAGACCTTCCTCAGTTCCTCAAAGGCTGAGTGAAGAAGATCAAAAGAGGAGAGAAGAAATGATAAAGCGATTCGATGATCAGCGAATCATCCTAAGGCGCGATCAACTACCTTCAGTTCCTCCTAAGTTCAGAATTTCAAAAGCTGAATACCAGGATCATCTCAGAGCTGAACGCCTCATCGCTGAAAGGAAGGAAGCTGAAGATAAAGACAGAGAATACGCCATCAAGCTCACTCAAGAATCTGTCAAAGACCCCAAGCTGAAGCGTATTCCCATTCAAATCCAACGAAAGCTTTGGGAACAAGCCCAGAAGATCGTGGAAAAGAAAGCTGAAGTTTCTCAGACCACCCTGATCTGGTGTAAAGAGAAAATCCACTTCAGATATCGTCCAGCGAAGATCAACAAGGTATTCATCTCTGGAAGAACCTCCATCGGAGTACCTATTGTTGACATCAAACTGTTCAGAGAAGATGACTCATCTGAAACCTTTCGTGCTGACACTGTAAAAAGGTATGGTCTCTCTGAATGGCTGGAGATGAGGTTAGCTATCCAACCATCAAAATCTAAGTACAAGGATCATTTCGAAAAGCTGATAAACAGACAGATCGATTTGATATCTTCTTGTGTGGATATTCCTCCTGTTCCTGATCTAAAGCCGAAAAGAAAAAAGGACTCTCCAAGGAAGAAACGTCAAGATTCAAACTCAGGTCCTGTCATACGAAATGAAACTGGAATTGGTTTCTCTCGCGCTGAAGTACTTGGTCCTGATCCTGATCTATCTGCCCTTGACGTCTCTTTGCCACCATGTGAACTTTTCGTCCCTGGTAAAGTCATCAGTAATCCTTATGGAATATTCTTTCTTGACTACGACGGACGTAAATGCTTTCAACGGATCGCTGAGCTTCCAATCACTCCAATCGAACAGCTCAAAGATCTCATCTACTGGTGCGACTTCAGAAAAGACATTCAGGCACGACACCTAAAACCCTTGATTTTTGAAGCTGCTCTGAAGCTAAAGAATAAAGGAGAAAAGGTTCCTGACTGGATGATTCCAACTGAAAAGACAACCCTTGATGAACTTCTCATTAAGGAAGAACACTTTGAAGGCTGACAACAGTCACCATTTTCTCTATTGTATCAGTCATCCTTCAGTACTTGTAATTTATTTCGCTTATACTTGTAATCTTTCTTATTCATATTGTAACCTGATTCAAAGATTTAAAGAAAGATTTCAGCGAATGTACTTTACTCCATCAGTACTGAAAAGATCCCAGAAAACAGTAAAAGGGACAAATATTTTATGAGTTCTTTTTATCCTTATGTTTTCATTAAATAGCAATTTTCTCTGTTGCTATGTCATAATCAAATAGGGGGAGATTGTTGATCCAAACCCTCAGTGATTTGATAATGACCCTATCTTAAATACTTAGTGAAAATTGTAAGTAAACAATATGTATCAGAGTTTCACTATCGCTGATAAGTACTAAGATCTTACAGTACTGCTGATAGGAACTCTCGCACTTTTAGATTAAACATTCAGCGAACACTGTTCACCATATCGCTGAGTCTGTTCAGTCCTTACGGTGATCGCTGATAAGTTAGTTGTTTACTTATGATCCCTGAAGACAAGATTCACGTCAACAAGGGTTCTACGCTGAAGTCGAAGATCAAGCTCAAGAACCAGCGACAAGTCTCCTAATGAACTGATGCGGATCAGCGAAGACTCAGATTTGTCCACTCAACGTGAAGTATCAAGTACAAGACTTCAGCTATCGCTGAACTTTATCATCTGCTGAATAGTAAATGATAATCGCTGAATCAACGAAAGCTGATCATGAAGTCCTCCGTACAAAGTACTTTTGTCTTAACCTCCCTTGCACGCCACCGTACGAAATGTCAGAAAAGAACCTCCGAAAAACTGAAATCGTACAACCACTCTGATACTACACTGTTCATTCATGCGGCTACTAAGGTTGTCAACAAAGGTCAATGACATGCAACCAATCCGCTGATGACACGTGTAAAGTATATACAGAATTGCATTAAATGCATGCAGTATATAAAGAGATGAACTCACTTCATTTGAAGTAACTTGCTAACTCTGGACAAGTTCAAATCTCTCAAGATAGGATTTTATTAGTAATCTCCTTATCTTTCTTAGTGCAAGAAAACCTTAGTGTTCCAACTTGTTTAGATTTAGGTTTATCCTTAATCTTGTTTCCGCAACAAGCTGTAAATTGTTAATGATTTATCAATAAACAATTTAGAAAAGTAAAATAGTGTGTTTGTATTCAACCCCCCCCCCCCCCCCTTCTACAAACTTGTTTAAGCCTTTCGGGACCAACATATGAAAACACCCATGGCACCCGGTACAAAGTTACACGCCGATCCTAACGGAAAGGATGTGGACAAAAAAACGTACGGGGGTATGATCGGTTCTTTAATGTACCTAACTCCGAGTAGACCGGACATCATGTTTTCAACGTTTCTTTGCGCCCGGTTTCAATCAAAACCTAAGGAGTCTCACTTAATCGCTGTTAAACGAATTTTTCGTTATTTGAGAGGTACTGCTGATCTTGGCTTGTGGTACCCGAAAGAGACAGGTTTTGCGCTCTCGGAATATTCTGATGAGGACCACGCGGGCAGCATGATGGATCGGAAGAGCACATCGGGACATGTGCAGTTCTTGGGCGATAGTCTGGTGAGTTGGGCATCCAAGAAGCAGCAGTGCGTTTCTACGTAAACTGCCGAGGCGGAATACGTGGCCGCCGCAAGCTGCTGTTCTCAAGTGATATGGATGCGCACACAACTCAAGGATTACTGTTTAACTTACACCAAGGTGCCCACTTACTGTGACTCAAAGAGCGCTATTGCAATATCCAGCAATCCGGTCCAGCTTACCAAGACGAAGCACATAGACGTTCGGTACCATTTTATCAAGGATCACGTCAAAAGAGGTACAGTCGAACTCTACTTTGTGAATACAGAACATCAGTTAGCCGACCTGTTTACAAAATCCCTGGATGAAAAACGCTTTAATTATCTAGTGTCTAGGTTAGGTATGCTAAATATGAAGACATGATCTGATTGTGTGCCCGATACAAGTTCCATACACCTACGAGAGACTGTCCATTCATCATCTGTTGTTTCCACTTCAGATAATTGAGTACACACTTTCTCGCATTTGTATTCTACTTGTATCAGTTACATTTATCGGTTAAATCTTTGTATTCATTAGGTAGATTTCGTCTGTTTGTTTTCTTTTAACGTGTGTTTTCTTTTCTGTTAATTACTATCGTCTACTTTCCATAATTTTATCTGTGCTTTCACAAGTTGTTCATGTGTTCAGGGGGAGTACGAACAAAGTATCAGGTAAGTACATTCAACTTTTGAGGGGGAGTCACACACCTGTTTTTCTAACTATGAAAAGTTTCTGTGTGTGGACATTCCAAGTGTGCTTTATTTCACTCTACGCACACATTCCGAGGGGGAGCATATTACTATATGTTCATCATTTGAGGGGGAGCGATACACCATTTTTTTCTTTCAAGGTGTCAAAGTTTTTATGTGTGATCGTGTTGATCTAAACCCTCAGTGATTTGATAATAACTCTCTGAGAAACACTTAATGAAAATTGTAAGTAGCCAATATGTATTAGAGTTTCACTATCTCTGATAAGTACTCTGTCTCTACAATACCGCTGATAGTTAGCTCTCGTTCTTAAATTGACACATTCAACGAACACTGTTCGTCAGCAAGCCCTGAGCCTGTTCAGTCTTACTGATGATCGCTGATAATTCTAGTTGTTTACTTATGATCCCTGAAGACAAGTTTCACGTCCACATTGTTCTACGCTGAAGTCGAAGATCAAGCCAAAGAACCAGCGACAAGTCTACTAATGAACTGATGCGGATATCAGTGAAGCCAAGACCTGTCCATTCAACGTGATGTTTCAAGTAGAAGACTTCAGCGAATGCTGAACTTTATCACTCGGTGATAAAGAACTATTCAACGACCGCTGATCATGAAGTTTCCTCTACAAGTTACTTTTGTCTCGTCCCTTTGCACGTCTCCGTACGGTCTGTCAGAACGGACATCCCTTTTGTCCAGATTCGTACAACCAACTCTGATTCTACATTGTTCATCATGCGGCTACTAGGTTGTCTACCAAGGTCAAACCATGCAACCAATCAGGTGCTGCCACATATAAAGTGATACTGATATGCATTAAATGCATGCAGTATATAAAGGAACCCCTTCTTCATAAATGAAGAACTCAGCCATTTCCTTATCTTACTATTATGTGTGTTAGAATATTATCCTTAGTATTCTTATCTTCTTTCTATCTTAGTTCCAGTGCAAGAAATCTTAGTGATTCTCTTAACTTGTTTAGATTAGGTCTATTCCTTAATCTTGTTCTGCAACAAGTTGTAAATTGTTTGATACATATCAATAAACAATTTAGAAAAAGTAAAAATTGTGTGTTTGTATTCAACCCCCCCTCCCCCTTCTACAAACTTGTATAACCCTTTCGGGACCAACAAGTGGTATCAGAGCGGATTGTTTAATCTCATAAACAAGTTCTTGCTTATACTAATCTTTTCTCTTCCTTGCTATTTTCCATAATGGCTAACACCACAAGCACAAACTACATTGACAATTGTTCTCTTGCAAAACCCCCCGGTTTTCCAGAGATAACTTCAATATGTGGAAAAATAGGATGATACTCTTCTTAGAAGGTGTAGACCCTACTATGCCCTATTACATCGAAAATGGTCCATATGTTCCTGTTAGGATTGATCCTGAAGTTCCAGGCACTGCTACAAGAGCTGCCATTCCTGAAAGAATCATTCCTAGGGAACCTCATACATGGACTGATGAATACAAGAAGAAGGTGGCTATCGACACTAAAGCCAGATCTATCATCTCTATGGCTCTTCCTGACGAAGTCTACCATTCCGTCATGAACATGAAAACCTCCAAATCCATGTGGGACACAATCTGTGTTCAATATGAAGGTACACCTGAAGTCCAGGACTCAAGAAAGATCAACCTGGTAAGACAGTACGAAAGCTTCATTTGTGGTAAGAATGAATCTCTCTCTGAAGTACATCAGCGGTTTAACTGTTTAATTATTGATCTAAAAACCGTTGGTAAGGAATATTCTAACTTTGAGATCCTAACAAAGTTTCTAGAATGTCTACCTGAAAGCTGGGACAGTTATTCAATGTGTCTCAAGCTATCAAAGGATCTAAAATCTATGACTCTCTCAACCTTATTTGGCACAATGCTCAATCATGAGCAGTCGTGTCATCTTAAGAAGAGTCTTGTAAAAGATTCCAAAAGCACACCTGTTGCTTTACTCTCAGAGTCACTTTCCACTCACCGATCATCTATCACTATCACTGAGTTGGAAACAAACTCTGATTGCTCATCAGATGTTGAGTCTTCAGATCTTGATGAATCTCTGGCACTCCTGGCAAATAAGTTCAGGAGATTCGCCAGAAATAGTAACTCTAGAAGGAACAAACCCCTTGCACTCACTGACAAGCCAAAACCATCAACCCCTGTTGACAAGGCTACTGCTACATGTTTTAACTGTGAGAAAGTAGGACACTTTGCTAGTGAATGAAGGTCAAAGAAAGTCTTTAAACCCTCATCTTTTTCCAAGAAATCCTCTAACCCCAAGGCTAGAGATGACAAGTGTCAAAAGCTGAAAGAAAAGTATGCAAAGCTGAAAAGCTTTAAGAAGAAAGGCAAAGGCCTTATGGCTGACTTTGACTGGGCTGCCTCTGATGAAGAAGAATCATCTGACTCTGAAGATGATGATGAGGCCAATCTCTACCTCATGGCAAAAATTGAAGATGAGGAAGAAAATTCTTACATTCCCTCTACTTCAACCTCTACCACTAAGGTATCAACTTCCTTCTTTACTAATATCTCAGATATTGATGAAGCTGATAGTTTTTGGAAAATCGATCTTCTGACTATGAATTTATATGATGCCATGAATGGCAAGACCATAGTTGAAAATCAAAACCTTGATTTAGCTGAACAGCTTAAACACTGTCACCTTCAAATACAAAATCTTTCTAAAATTGAAGAAGATTTAAAAGATTAGGTCCATAAAAATCAGCTAGTCAAAATCGAACGTGAAGAAGCTATCGCTGCATTAAAAGGTGAAAAGGCTACTGTTGAAGGATGGTGTAAATCCTCAACAACGATCACTGAGATTATAAGGTCCCAGATTCCCCTGAGCGATAAGAGTGGACTTGGTTATAAAGATGATACTCTAGAACCAACCACTGATCGTTCCATGCTCAAATTTGGAACGTTTGTATCCTCAGTCCCTGACACCTCCTCATCTCAGTGTTCCTCTTCAAAAACTCCCATCCCTGAGGAAAAATCTACCTTAATCTCTAAAAGTAAAGGAAAAGAAAAAGTTTTCAATCAAAAACCTCATAAGGGTACCTTTGTACCTAAGCTGAATGTTTCTAAAGCTTCAGTGACTTATCCCTCTACTTCTAAGAACAAGATCCCTGGATTTATTCAACGATCTACTCCTAGAATCAGAGTGAATATTATTGGTAAGAATCTGAAGAACTGATTGTTCCTCCCATTTCCAATGCCAAAGGTGTACTTGGTGTTGGCCCTGCTCATTTAAAAATCTTGGCTAAGTATGCAAATGGCCCTAAAGCTACTTTTAGCTATAGGAAATGTTATCACTGTGGACTTACCGATCACATTGCTAGTAAGTGCCCCATAGCCACCAAAGCTAAAAAGTTAGCTAAGGTGAAAATCACTGCCCCCAAGGCAAAGAAGACCAATCCTGGTGCAAATAAGGTTATGGTGAAACCAACCACTGAGGTTAAGAAATTAACCAAAGTGAAGACTAGTTCTGAAGCTGAATCTTCAAATGCTGCAAAAATTGCTGAACCTTCCACTTCCTCTACCACCACTGATAAGTGTGGACCCATGGTGAAATGGGTGCCCAAGTCAAACTAATCTTCCTTTGTTTGCAGGTTCAGAAGGGTATCTGGTATCTTGATAGCGGATGCTCTAGACACATGACTGGAAAGAAAAACCTGCCACTGAATACAGGGAAGAGAAGGGTTCCTCAGTGACATTCGGTGGAAACGGAAAAGGCTATACCCGAGGGTTTGGTGTACTCTCTAATGGTACAACAACCTTTAAAAGAGTCGCATATGTTGAAGGACTGCAGCATAATCTTCTAAGCATCAGTTAGCAATGTGACAAGCATAACAAAGTGATTTTCACTAAGGAATTATGCTTTGTCACTGACAAAAATAAGAAGATAGCTCTCAGCGGATACCACTGAGAACTCCTGTTTCTTCTCAAAAGCCTCATCTGATGTCAACTGGCTATGGCATAAGAGGCTCTCTCATCTAAACTTCAAGACACTGAATACTCTTTCTTCAAAAACGTTGGTCACTGGTCTACCTTAACACTCACACGCTAAGGAGTCTCTATGTTCAGCGTGTGAGAAAGGGAAACAAACCAAGGCAAGCTTCAAATCTAAGAAAGTTTCCTCAGTGACATCTCCTCTACAACTTCTCCATATGGATTTGTTTGGCCCTGTTAACAAACAATCCATCGCCGGAAAGAAATATACATTAGTCATAGTTGATCAATTCTCTCGCTATACCTAGGTAATGTTTCTCCGTTCTAAGAGTGACACCCCTGGAGAACTCATCACTTTTGTCAGGAAAATGGAAGTCCTGAATAACATGACCGTTCGCTCAATAAGGAGTGATCATGGGACTGAATTCAAAAACAGTTCCCTTTATTCCTTCTTTGAAAGCAAGGGTATTTCTCACAACTTTTCATCAGTGAGAACACCTCAACAAAATGCAGTCGCTGAAAGAAGAAATCGAACTATCATCGAAGCTGCACGTTCAATGCTCAGCGATTCTCATCTACCTACTCAGTTTTGGGCAGAAGCTGTCAATACTGCTTGTTTTACACAAAACAGGTCGCTGATTGTCTTAAGATTTAAGAAGACAGCCTATGAACTATTCCATGGGAGAAAGCCTTCAATTAGTTTTCTTCACATCTTTGGTTGTCAGTGTTTCATATTGAACAACAGAGATCCTCTTGGAAAGTTTGATACTAAGGCTGATGACGGAATCTTTCTTGGATATTCTTCAGTCTCCAAAGCCTTTAGAGTCTTCAATCGAAGAAGACAAACTATAGAAGAAACAATTCACGTCACTTTTGACGAATCCCGTTCTGCGAACTCTATACCTTCTGCTGATACTGAAGAACTGAATCAATGGATGTTTTCTCATCTTCGTGATTCAGAAGATGTTCCCATTCCTCCATCTCGTACTCATCCCGCTGAAGATGATGATCCTACTATCATCCCAAGCAAGCAGACAAGTGAAGCTGAAACATCATGGGTCTCAGTTGTTCCTCTAAACACTATGCATGCTTCTGAACCTTCTATCTCAGATATACCATCTACTTCTCAGCAACCAGTGAATGAAATGACATCTGAACCTCTTCCTCTCTTGGCTGATATACCAGAAGTTGCTGAAACCTCATCTTCAGCTCCTCCAGAAGTTCAAACTGAGTCAGCGACTTATGCTCCAGCTCAGCGATGGACTATTAATCACCCTATTGAACAAATTCTTGGTGATCCAAACGCTGGTGTTCAGACTCGACGAAGTGCAGGTAACATTTGTTTATTTGTTAATTTTATTTCTGTGATTGAACCAAAGAAAACAGATGATGCCCTCAGAGATCCAAACAGTGTCAGCGCTATGCAAGAAGAGCTAACAGAATTCGAAAGAAACAAAGTTTGGAAGCTCGTTTCCAGACCATCCGATAAGTCAGTGATAGGCATTAAATGGGTCTATCGAAACAAGTTGGATGAACATGGAACTGTAACCCGCAACAAGGCTCGTCTTGTTGCTCAGGGATACAGACAAAAGGAAGGTATAGATTACGACGAAACATTTGCTCCAGTGGCAAGACTCGAAGCCATTCGTCTATTCTTAGCTTACGATGTACACAAAGACTTCAAAGTTTATCAAATGGATGTTAAATCAGCGTTCCTTAATGGAAAGCTGAACGAAGAAGTCTACGTGGAACAACCTCCATGATTCTCAGATCCTAAGCATCCAGGTTATGTTTATAAACTGGATAAGGCACTCTATGGCTTAAAGCAAGCTCCTCGTGCATGGTATGATACTCTCTCTACTTATCTCCATATTGAAAATTTTGAGCGATATAAAATTGATAAAACTCTGTTTTTCAGGAAAGTAAAAGGTCATATTATTCTTGTTCAAATATATGTCGATGGTATTATATTTGGTTCCACTAACCCTGACTTATGTACTCGTTTCGCTGATAGAATGAAAGCTGAATATAAAATGAGTATGATGGGTGAGCTGACATATTTCCTAGGTCTTCAAATCAAACAAAGTGAAAAAGGAACTTTCATTCACCAAGGAAAATATGTTAAAGATATGCTGAAAAAAGTTTTATTTAACTCAGAGCTCAGCTATGAAAACCCCAATGGCACCACCGCTGACACTAAACAAGGATCCTTCTGGAAAATCTGTTAATGTCACAGCGTACCGTGGGATGATCGTCTCTCTTTTGTATCTTACAACTAGCCGACCTGATATTATGTCTGCAACCTGTTTGTGTGCACGATATCAAGCTGAACCTAAGGAATCTCATTTGATAGCTGTAAAATGAATCTTTCGTTACCTTAAAGGTACTCCTAACCTAGGTCTTTGGTATCCCAAAGACTCGGGGTTTTATCTAATCGCCTATTCAGATAGTGATTTTGCAGGTTGCAAATTGGATAGGAAAAGCACCACATAAGGCTGTCAGCTCCTGGGTGGAAAGCTGGTGAGTTGGACAAGTAAAAAGAAAAACTCAGTGTCCACCCAACCGCTGAAGTTGAGTACGTAGCCGCTGGAAGCTGTTGTTCTTAGGTCTTGTGGATGAGAAATCAACTACTGGACTATGACCTTCAGCTCTCAAAAATTCCAATCTATTGCGACAACACTAGTGCCATCGCTATAGTCAACAATCCAGTGCTACACTCAAAGACTACACACATCGAGATCAGGTATTATTTTATCAGAGATCATGTGATGAATGGTGATATAGAACTTAATTTCATCCCAACTGATTTTCAGTTAGCTGATTTGTTCACCAAACCTCTTGATGAGACAAGATTCAACTTTCTCATCAGTGAGCTTGGAATGCTGAACTTAGAAGAGTAAAATCTTCAGCGGTTCACATTTGATCAGCGATAATAAAATGAACTTGTATAACCATATTAATCATCTACTCTCTGAACAAATTGATTCACTGATATCAAGGTATGTTCTCTCTTACTCGCTGACGTTCGCCTAAGAATGCAAGATTTCAAAACAAATTGCATCGCTGAATATCTCTTCCTTTCAGTGATAATTTTGAAATTTCTAAATGTCACTGATATTTCTAATCAGTGCTTCATGTTTTAACAAAATGTCCCTGAGTTTTCAAAATCCTCAGAGACACCCTAAAAATGAAAGGACGTTTGTGACATCATCAAACGGATAACAATGTCACGCTTTTCTCTGACACGTTCGCCCGTTTCGTTTACCTTGTCCAATCAAATTCTAGGGACGTGTCCGTGTCATCATGAAAATCTTTCCCGCTTATAGTTTTTTCTCTCTCTACTCTCACTATATAAACCCATTGCATTTATATTTTTACCTTTTACGCGAACATCATCTCCTTCGAGCAAGAACAACTGTTTCATTTGAACTCATTTTCTCCAGAAACTGTTCATCTTCTTCAAACATCAAAGGTTAATATTCTTATTATTTTCCTTTAAATAAACTTGTTTTTAATCTTATTCTTGGTTTCAATAGATCAAACAAATGAACTTTTTCAAAATGAAATCATTTCTCTTCATGATTTTATGAATGCAATCTGTTTCTCAGATTGTTCTTCAAGTTTAAACTAAAAATCTTAAACTTGACCATTTCATACGTTTTTCTAAAATCCCTTCTTTAAAAGGAAACTTGACAACAAGAACATTCTCTATGTTTCGTAATTTTTGGTCAAAACTAGAAAAACCCTAATTTCCATTTCTTTCTCTAAATGGAAATTACAAAACCTAAAAACCCTTATTTTGGAAATTTTATCCATATTAAAAACTTCTTTTCATATTCTTCATGTTTGTACTCTATAAACTGAAATGGCATCTACTGAAGCTCCCACTGCTCCGTCCCCCACTACATCTGAAAGTATTAAACTCGTCAAAGCCCCTCAAGTAAACTTTAAACTTGTGCAAGTCAACTTTCAAGGCAACAACCCTTATGCTCTCTTCAACTTCCCTCCAAAGAAGAAAATCACACACCTGAACGAAGTTGTTGTATTTCTCCAAACCTGTCCTCTTTCAACAGCCCTGACTGTGATACCACCTGCTCACAGGGACTTACTCGCTCAGTTCTATTATACTGCCAGAAGAGCTAAGGCTACCTCCACCAAAGACCCCAAAAAGAAAATCGATGTCATCCTCTTTGACACCGATCATGGTACCTCCAAGATCATACCTGGTGCTATCAGGTGTGCCCTAAACCTCCCTGGTGGTTCCAAAGAAAAACAATTCGTCCCTCGGCCAAATCCCAAGAACCCTGCTGATAGAGAAGCACTCATTGCATTCTTTGATGCAATGAAGTATATATGGGAAACAGGGAGAGACGGCCTCCCAGAGAAGAAGCTTACCATGATCAAGAAATCCAAAATGCCCAGCGAGATGAACTTCACTTCGCTCATCTGATAAGTTGCATGACAGCTAAGGTTGGTTCAACTGACCAAGCCTACGAACCCCAGCAGGCTATGGGGTACGCACTGCTGAAGGGCCTACACATTGATTGGGCCAAAATCATCTTCGACGATATGATGTTGAGAGTCGAAGAAACAAAGAGACCAAAGACGGTTCCATATCCCACGTTTCTAAGCGCTATTTTCCGACAAGCGCTCAAGGATAAATACCCAGCGGTGGGAGACCTGAAACTCTCACAGGTTGGCACTAAGGTTCTCGACTACTCTCCCATGCCAAACGAGGTACGTCTTTCTACTCTTTTATCTCCTCTCAAACCTCCCACTTCTTCTACTTCTGCAGCTACCTCCACGGTAATCCCAACCGCTGGCACCCAGGCTGCAACATGCACTCCTTCTCGAAAGAGAAAACAATCCTCAACCACTCTTGGCGCTCCTAAGCCCAAGAAGTCCTCCAAGGAGCAACCCTCTAAAACTACCCAGGCTGAAGACTCCACGTCTATCTCTCCAAAGAAGACGTTGGATAGTTTTGTGGTACGCTCTGCCACAGCTGCTGAATCCACCCCTTCAATACCCGCTTTAGCGTCTCTAAACGTTGAGGTTGTCTTGGAACAGAACCTCCCTCCCTCCCTCAGTACCTCCATGTACTGCGGAAGTATTACTCGGCGATTCCAATGCTGAACCCCTCACCCAATCCCTCTTCTCAACCTTCATTCCTCCTACCATCTCTTTGGTCACTCCACCTGTTTTCCCCCCACTCTCTGCAACAAACATCATCCTCAACGATACATCTACTGAAGGTCTACAGAGGATGATGGATCTGAATATAGGACATGCGGGCACTTCAAGGCATCAACCTTCTCTGGAAAACAACTATGAAACTTTCTCAGGTCACCGGAACTTCTATGACTTCATCAACCATCCCGCAGGTATACACAAAAACATACACACTCCTCTCTCAAAATCCCCAACTTCTGAGCTTTCCTTTGTTCATAAGTTTTTAACTATTGCAGGTCCTAATTTGGGAGACATCAACAACTCTCTCAAGCATCTGACTACAAAGGTGGAATCTCTCACCACCACTCTCTCCTCGAACTCTTCAGCGGTTACAAACGCTGGAGATGCTCTCAAGACACTCACCATAGAGGTGAAAGGCAAAGCGTCCAGTGCTGATTTGGAAAAGGTGGATGGATATCTTTCCAACGTTGCTCAGGCTCTCGCTGACAACTCCACCTCCATCAACATCCTGAACACCACCAACAACAATCTCTCCACCAACTTCACCACCCTGTCCAATGAAGTCACATCATTAAAGACAGTGGTTGGAAATCTTCAGGGAGAAGTGTCCTCTTTAAGGACAGATGTGAGCACTGCGACAAATCTACTGCAGCAAATTCTTGGCCGCCTGAATGCTCCAACTTGTACTCCCTCGCACTTTACTCTGATGGATCGAGAAACTCTAGAAAAGATCAACCCTGCTATTTCTGGCCTGGATGGCAGAATAGCAAAGGTTGAAAGTTGCGTTGGAGTCACTAGCCTAGAAGACAGTGACCCAAAACATGCTGATGATGCTGCTGGTGCAACTGTATCCTCCCCCATCCATCACGTGGAAGAGGGGGAGAAGAATCAAGAAGATCTTCCCCATAATGTTGAGGGGGAGAAGAAAACTCAAGAAGACCTTCCCCATAACGTTGAGGGGGAGGGTATTATCTCTGCTACTGCTGATAAAATGCCAATCTAAAATACCCTAAAGACATATGAATACATATATATATATATATATATATGTACTTTGAATAATTTTATAAAAACAAATATTATCATTTTAATAAATTGTCTTGTTAATATTTAACAAATTAAAAATAGAATAAAAATAAAAATAAAAATAAAAATAAAATAAAAACACCAACATAATCATAATACCCAACACCACACTCCACCCTTTCCCCCCTTTCCAAAAACCGGCCCCTCCCCCTTAAACCCCCCTCCTCTCTCTCTCTTTCATACATTTCGAGTTCATCTGTCTCTCTCTCTCTCAAATTTCTCTCTAAGAATAACTCTCTCATTTCTCCCTTCTTTCTCACTAAAACACACCCAAATATCCAGCCACTTTTACCTCAAGAACTCCAAGTATTCAAGTCTTCACAAGGTAAAAATTATTTGTAGTGCAAACCCTACACTTTTCTTGTTATTGTTCTTCACTTTTCTTTAAGTTTTCTTCTTCTACTTCTACACTAGTTGCATGTTGTTTTACTTTATCAATATCTTTGGATCTTGATGTTTGGGAGATTCATCACCATAACATCTTATATGTTATTAAAAAGGGGATGAATCGATGACCAAACCCATGTTAAGACCAAAGAAGAACTTTTACAATGTTCTAACAAACATGCATGTGTTCTTAATCTCTAAGAAATTTTATGAAAAACTCTATATCACATCAAATACATACTTAAATCTCCATGCATGTGGAGTAAACTTTGTATTTTACATGGTAAAAACAAGCTCTATGCTTGGTTAACAAAAGAATCTTCAAAAAGAAAGCAAAATGGTCACTTTTGAAATTTTGGAAAGATTGTTTTATTTAATAAGCATGCATGTAATTTTAGTGGCTTAAAAATATGTTTAAAACTGAAAATATTTGTATGGGGAAGTGCCAAAATCAGATTCATGACAAAGGGAACAAAATCATTTCAAAACTTAAAGATATGTGCATTTTCCTAGAAGCTATAGTTTATTAGCAATCTGCCAGATTTTTACCCCCACCCCCTTTAAATGGCCATATCTCACTCAAAAATACTCTAACTGAGGTGATTCTTTTTCTAGAATTTATTTTTATGAGTTAGGGTTCAAACCCAACTGGAATCATTGAAAAATATTAAGATTTCGACCTTCAAACATTTTTCACAAAAACAATGCGCAAACAACAAAGTTTTCTGTAGTGTTTTACGTCAAGAATTTTTTCGGATACTTAAACACCTCTAAAAACTATGAATCTTATGTCAAAAGTTTCCTAACACATAAAGGTATATGGACATAAAATATCTTAACCTGAATGTGTAACACCTTATGCATATCCCACATCGGCCGTGGACAGGAGAGATGCTGGGTATATTAGTAAACCTTGGCCTTACCAGACACAACGCGTTTTGGGGCCACAAGCATGCGGGTTCCTTGGGAACTCTGTGGTTAAGCTTGCTTGGGTGGGAGTAGTACCAGGATGGGTGACCTCCTGGGAAGTCCTTGCGAAGTCCTTGCCAGGTCACCATGAACAAAGCCGTGAGCCAGTGGGGCAAAGCGGACAATATTGTGTCGTGGTAAGGGGGGTGTTACAGATGGTATCAGAGCCGGGAACCGGACTGGTGTGCCAGCGAGGACGCTGGGCTCCCAAGCGGGGTGGATTGTAAGATCCCACATTGGTTGGGGAGGGGAACAAAGGTTGCCTTATAAGGGACTTGATACCTCCTCTATCAGACGCGTTTTAAAACCGTGAGTCCAGGTGTGCGGACAAAGCGGACAATATCTGGTACGGTTGGCCGTGGATGTTACAGATGGTATCAGAGCCACTCCTGTGCCGTTCGGGATGGTGGGGCAAACCTCATCGAGGACGATGAGTCCCTAAGGGGGGGTGTGTGTAACACCTTAGGCATATCCCACATCGGCCGTGGACAGGAGAGATGCTGGATATATTAGTAAACCTTGGCCTTACCAGACACAACGCGTTTTGGGGCCACACGCATGCGGGTTCCTTGGGAACTCTGTGGTTAAGCGTGCTTGGGTGGGAGTAGTACCAGGATGGGTGACCTCCTGGGAAGTCCTTGCGAAGTCCTTGCCAGGTCACCATGAACAAAGCCGTGAGCCAGTGGGGCAAAGCGGACAATATTGTGTCGTGGTAAGGGGGGTGTTACAGATGGTATCAGAGCCGGGAACCGGACTGGTGTGCCAGCGAGGACGCTGGGCTCCCAAGCGGGGTGGATTGTAAGATCCCACATTGGTTGGGGAGGGGAACAAAGGTTGCCTTATAAGGGACTTGATACCTCCTCTATCAGACGCGTTTTAAAACCGTGAGTCCAGGTGTGCGGACAAAGCGGACAATATCTGGTACGGTTGGCCGTGGATGTTACAGATATTTGTAACACCCTGCTTACCACGACACAATAGTTTGTGGTTTCAGGTACGGGCGGCTTCAAGGCGTGACGAGTACACACTGGCGCGCGAGGAGAGCTGGTTGCTTTATGATTTTAATAATTAAACGTTTATTCCGCTGGTTCTATTTTATAAAGATATTAATTATGTGTTTGCAAAGGAAGCGTTGGGATCATTTAATGAGTTGTTATAAATGAAATGTTTATTTTAAAATTTTAAATTTGCTTGAAATTTTTGGGACGTTACAACTTGGTATCAGAGCACGGCTTGAGTGAATCAAACGCATTTCGGTGTGTTTGATCTCAAGTTTGCGACTATAAAAATTTTCTTTAAAGTTTTTGGAAAATAAAAGAAAGGAAAACCCGTTTGAGAAACGGTGATCGATGGCGCAGTGTGTACAGTCAGCCGGAGCCAGGGGAAAAGGTACAGTACTTGGTGTTTTATTGCTTTCTAGATCATAGAGTATGCATGCTAGATTGCTTGTTGTGGACACTATGCTGTATGTTGAACTACTTGCTATTAGGAATTTATGCTAATTATGATAGGTTACTAAGTGGATGCCCTCTAGGTTGTATGCAGTAAGAGATTTATAGCCTTAGAATATTCGATTTAGTTCTATTGCGCAACTCTTGTTTGAGTCCAACCGTTCTAGGATAGAGTCTTGTATTCGACTGTCTATTTGTTTCGCACTGCATATAATCGGGTATTCGCGAGGTCACCCGTTATAATTAGTAGGGATTCGGTAGTAGCAAGGGTAGTGGGATAAGAGGAAGTTCCTAGAGAGCTGGGAAGGGTGTTTATGTATGAGTATGTGTGCTAGATTGCTTTCTAGAACATAGGAGTATGTATGCTAATTGGCTTGGTGTTTGAATTCACTAAGCTTCGTGCTTACCCTTTCCCAATAGTTTGTGGTTTCAGGTACGGGCGGCTCCAAGGCGTGACGAGTACACACTGGCGCGCGAGGAGAGCTGGTTGCTTTATGATTTTAATAATTAAACGTTTATTTCGCTGGTTCTATTTTATAAAGATGTTAATTATGTGTTTGCAAACGAAGCGTTGGGATCATTTAATGAGTTGTTATAAATGAAATGTTTATTTTAAAATTTTAAATTTGCTTGAAATTTTTGGGACGTTACAGAATGCCTCTAGATGATATCCAAAAACGAACTGAAAGTGACTACATATTCTGGACATCAAATGACAATTTCTTACTATAGCTAAAAGCTAACTCTTGAACTCGTTTAATCATTCTTATGATGAAATTGTGGAATATATATATATATATATACTATATGTATACGCATTTATATATATTCTAACCTTTCATTTGAACCCTTTTCATTATTTTTATAATGAAATTTCGGTATATATATGTACTATATATAACTTCTAACTATATATATACTATATGTATATAACTCCTAACTTTAGACCCTTTTCGTCACTCGTCATGACGAAATTACGGTAACCTCAATCTAACATATGTAACATATTAAATGTTGATTACTAACTTCGGTTAATTCCTTATAACTTATAAACTTAAACACCACAAAGACATTTTATGGTGATTCGGATAACTAAGCGATATCAAGGACGAAAGCTTAAGCATAGAATCTTACTAGTGTCCTTACGTTCGTAGGATCGAAGTAGGATCGTTTACGGATTGCATTGCGAACCTCTTGAGAACATCTTAGCATACCACTGTGAGTTTTCACAGCCCCTTTTTACTATTTTGTACATTTTGGGGTGAAAAGCATGTTACAAATTTACTTACACATCGGTTGTTTTTATCTACTAAAATGATTTACATTGCTACGAACTTTTACGCGCTTCGGTATATATGCTTATGTTAGTGATTCTGAGTTTAACGATTATGTGAAAGTCCCCGGTACAAAACATACACTCCCATTAACTCAATTGCGAGCCGCCCGATATATTATGGATAACGTTATTTGGTAGACACCCCACTCACCTCGCGAGTGCATAATTACTACAAAACTTATCATGTTTATGAGGAACACGTGTCATTTGGGGCGTGGAAGTACGGTCAAGAAGGTTTAGGTAGTGGGCTCATTGCTTGACATATTGCATATGATATCATACCTTGCGCATGTTGACAACCGAATACTAAATCCATTGTTCGGATTTAAAAAATGCTTTATTACTACAACCGAATACTAAATCCATTGTACGGGTTTACAAAAATGCTTTACTATTACAACCGAATACTCAATCCACTTTGCGGATTTACAAACTTGCATGAAAACTTTTATGCATACCGAAAACCTGTGAACTCACCAACTATTCAATAGTTGACCCTCTCCTTACATGCTTTTCAGGAAATATCAAGTAAGGTTGAACTTTAGAAAGCACCACAAGTAGCGGCATCCAACGCTTTTTCCTTACCATGTGAATTTTTGTTTTTGGACAATTTGTATTTTGGAACATGGTGTATTCTTGTAAACTTTTATGATATGATGATTGTGTGTTGTCTTCTACCTTATGCATTGAAACCTTGAACTGTGACATCTCGTGTTTCCGCTTTAGCGGGGTATGACACGGATGAACCTAGATCCGAAACCAACAGATCTCGGATGCAACAGGATACGGAACCACAGATTTCGTATGTAACAGGATGCGGAATCACGGATTCCGTACTTAACTAGATCCGAAACCACCGAATTCCGACTTAATAGAATGCGAAACCAACAGATTTCGTATGCTCAGAGATCCGAAACCCACACTTGTACAAAAACTAAGCTAGAAAAACCAGAATTCCTCTTGAATGATCCGAAATCTCTATGAATGATCCGGAATCCTTATGAATGATCCGAAACCTTCACTTACACACCAAAAATCCCTGATTCAGCTATAATTTCTTCAATTCTTGATCAAATGATATGAAACTTGCACAGATTTGTTCGAAATCAAATTCCACACACTTTTCTATTTGATTACAACTTGCAATTCGGTCAAATTAATCGAATTTTGATCCAATGACAGTAAAAGTGGGTTTTCGAACAAAATAGATGAAAAATGATCAATTCGATGAATTCAGTGCAGAATCTGGTAGAAATTCGTGAATTAAAGATGATCAGGGATGAAAAACGAGTTCAGTGATGTAAAATATCAATCCAACAGATCAAAAATGGTAGAAAAGGTGAAATCTGGATGAACAGTGATCGAAGAACACTCAGAAATCATCATGAATAGTGATCGATGAAGGATCCGAATTCTTCAGGACAGTGTAAAAATTCTCTAATTTGATTCTTAATCTGCTTGAATCTTCTGTTTGTGCTCTGATACCAAATGTAAAATCCCAGATCTAGCAAACAAACATAATCCAATGTGGAGAGAATCTAGAGAGCAAATATGTCATCCATATATTGAACATATGAGTACAAATGACATTAGCATAAAGTGTTATGGAAACAACAAAGGGATAATCTTTATATAGTAGGGCCATGACATGTCCATGCCTCTACTGAGAAGATACAATACAAAAGATTAATACTGTCTTGATAGCTACAAAGTGCTCTAACACATACTGTTAAACCCGATTCAGATAAAAATGGTCGGGCCAAACAAGACAAACCAAAGTGGATAGGCAAGCAATCGTTCGAGCACAATGCTGCGTCAATGTCATTTAATACTGTTTTCTACCCTTGAAGGAACAAGAATGATTGTGCTTTGAGTCATAAGAATGATTTTGTTGAACAAGACATTGAATTTCGATTAAACTTTATTCTATTCAGCAATTGATTCAATTATCGCATGATTGTTTGTGTTGTTCTAGTTGTGGTTGGAATGACTTTGATGACATTAATAATTCAACTGAGTGGTTTGGGTCATATCATGTTTATAATTCTGCTCCCAAACGCAAACACCGTAAAAGCAAAAAGATACCAAATACAAAACGGGGTTCCCAATCAGAGGTTAAACACAAGCAAGAAAGGAAACCCATTTCAAAACGGGTTCCTCCTACTGAGGTTAAACCTAAACCCAAGAGGAAACCTGCCTCAAAACAAGCTCCACCGAAAGGTGTAAAACCTAACCCTCCAGGTCCCATTTTCAAATGGGTACCTAAAGTCCGCTAATCTCGTTTTGCAGGACGGTCATGTGTGGTACTTTGACTCTGGATGCTCCAAGCACATGACCGGGAGGAAGGAGCTGCTCACGAACTACAAGGAAAAATATTGCGGAGATGTGAGATTCGGGAACGATGACGAGGCGCCGATTTTGGGCTACGGCGACATTATCCAAGACAAGATCACCATAAAGAAAGTCTCATACGTCGCGGGATTGGGACACAACTTGTTCACCATCGGCCAATTCTGCGATAAAGATCTCGAGGTCAGATTTAAAGCCAAAAGGTGTAGCGTCCGCACTGACGACGGAACCGAACTGCTGGTTGGAACGTGAAAGACCAACCTCTACACCATCGACCTCTCAGCCCTAAAGACCGATGACTCTGTCTGCCAGATGTCAAAGGCCAATTCCCAGCAAGTGTGGATTTGGCATCGACGTCTCTCGCACCTGAACTTCAAGAGTATCAATAAACTGGTGCTTGGCGGACACGTGAAAGGAATGCCCAATCTTCAGTTCGTGAAGGACCGACTCTGCGGGGCATGCGAAATGGAAAGGATGAAGCCAGCGACGCACAAGCCAATGGCCGCGCCGAGCACGTCCCGGTCCCTCGAACTAATCCATATGGATTTCTGTGGCCCGATGCGTGTTCAGAGCATCAACAAACGCAAGTATGTCCTGGTGATGGTGGATGATTTCTCACGCTACACTTGGGTTAAGTTCCTACGCTCAAAGGACGAAACCCCGGAGCTGATTATCAACCATCTGAAGACTATCCAACTGAACCTTCGACAGCAAGTTCAGACCATCAGGACCGACAACGAGGCGGAGTTTAAAAATCAAACGGTGAACGAATACCTGACATCAGTCGCTATTTCGCAAACCTTCACGGCCGCACGCACTCCTCAACAAAATGGAGTGGTGGAAAGATGCAACCGTACTCTAGTCGAAGCCGCTCGCACGATGCTATCGCAGTCTAAGCTGCCTTTATTTCTCTGGCCTGAAACGGTGTCAACTTCATGCTACATGCAAAACCGCTCCATCATCAACAAGCGGTTCAACAAGACGCCATATGAGATCATCAACAACCGTATCCCAAACATCAAGTACTTCCACGCATTCGGATGCATGTGCTACGTCCTCAATGACAAAGATGATATCGACAAATTCAGTCCGAAGGCAGATGAAGGAGTTTTCATAGGATACTCCATGCAGGCTAAGGCGTATCGCGTTTACAACAAACGGACCAAAACCGTTACTGAGAGTGTAAACGTGACATTCGACGAAGCCGCGGATTTGGCTTCTGAACATATCAGTTCAGAACCCGGTTTAACTGGCGTGCTTGCTTCCGAACTTTCACGTTCGGGGTCGGCACAAACGGCAGTAAATCCGAACCATGCATCTACGTCGAATGCTCAATTTTCTGATTTAGATTTACTGTTTCAATACTTTTATGATGATATGTTTAACGCTTCTACCCCTCGTGTCTCAGCGCAACCAAGACTTGAAGATGCTCAAATCGAGGACTCGGCGAATCTCTCCGGTCCGCCACCCTCGACCAGCACTCCAACAATCATTGTGGAGACACCTCAGCCCTCATCCTCAACATCATCTAATACAACCATCCCCCCGGAGGAACCAGTACAAAACCCGGAGTTCCCTCCTGAAGATTCGTCCTCTAGTACAATCATTGATCATCCTCTACCTTCCTCGGAACCAGAAGTTGCGCAACCTTCGACGAATCCTCCCAAGTCTCCTCAAAGAAACCAGGCTACTACACTTGAAGCCGTTCAAGACCTTCCTACTGGTGGATACGTGGATCAGGACACTTCACACTCCACTCAACAGCCGCTTCCACATGCCACCAAGTGGACCAAAGCTCATCCCTTGCACCAGATCATCGATGATCCCTCTACACTAGTACGCATGTGAGGCGCATCGGCCAACTTTTGCCTCTTCTTCGGATTCCTGAGTAAGATCGAGCATACAACTGTCTCCGAAGCTTTATGTAAAACCCAGAATCTAGCAAGTAATCAAGAAAATGTAGAGAGAGAGTCTAGAAAGCACTAGTCATCCATATATTGATCTTGAAAGAGTAAATGACAAATGCTACAAGTGTTACAAGTGTTGTAGATTGTTGTAAATTGTTTTCTAACTATGAACTAGACATGCCTATTTATACCCATAACACACAAGGTATAGAGGCAAAGCAATACAACATGGACTAATGCAGTACATTGACTTTACAGTAAATCTTGAATACAATAATGCTCTAACAATCTCCCCCTTTGGATTCAAGATTTAAAAAATATGACAGCAGTCTTCAGCTTTTTGTAAAGTCAATCTTCTCCAACAGACACTCTATCAAACCATCTTCAAGTCTTGTAAATGAAAAACAGATATTTGCAGCTTTATCAGTCTTTGACAAACAGTAACTTCTCGTATCCTTCTTGATGCAAGAACCTTAGTTCTCATATTAACTTTAAGGATCCAAAACCATCAATTCGGACGATGAAGAGTGCGAAACCATGGGGATTCGTACCAAGAAAAGTGCGAAACCATGGAATCCGTATCATTTTGGGTGCGAAACTATGGGATTCGAATCAATAAGGGCGCGTTTAGTTTGCGGGAATGGATTGGAATAGATTGGATTTCATATAAGGATTTGGCGCAATCCAAATCCAAATCCTTATATGAAATCCAATCCATTCCAATCCATTCCCGCAAACCAAACGCGCCCTAAGGGTTCGAAACCATGGGGATTCGAATCAATAAGGGTGCGAAATTAAGGAATCCGGATCAAGGCAAGTACGAAACTAGCGGAAGTCGAATCAAGTTGGATACGAAACCATGGAAGTCGTATCAATAAGGATACGAAACCATGAGGATTAGTACCAAGGCAAGTGCGAAACCATACTAATTTGAATCAGAAGGATAGAAGGATGCGAAATCATCTATATTGTTGAACTTTTAGGTGTAAGCACATTCCGAAACGCTCAGAACTAAGATAACCAAATTCAGCAACATTTCAGACTTCACATGATTCAAAAATTTCAACTTTGATCAATCCGAAACCATATATGAGTGATTCGAAAACAACTTTGTCTTTCACAATGTAAAGTCAATCTTCTTCAAAACTATCTTCATCTCTTTGACCTTGAATTGTCTTCGACATGAAATTGAATTAAATATTTCTCCCCCTTTTTTGATGAATGTGAGCATCATGATCATCAAAAACCTTTTTCAATTTCAGTCGCGTCTCTGAGTATCACTAACAATCTCCTCCTTGATGAATAACCTTGCTCCCCCTCAAAATAAGAATTCTGGAGCAATTTGTTTTCTCCCCCTGAAAGTATGCATATATTTCATTAAAGAATTATTCATTTCAAATACAGTGCTTTAATGAAAACATTTATACAAGGAAAAAAAAATTCAATGAACTACATTTTATAACTACTAACATTTGATCATTTGAAAGCTTTACAAAAGAAATCCAACTTAATGAAGTATATCAGATTTTTTAATCAAATGAAATCAAATGCATGTGTTTGGATACAAAAACAAGACATCATTGCATATCAAGTTAAAAAATGTTCAGTTTCAACCCCTTTATTAAATCTATTTGGTGTGCTAGCATGCGAAATATGATTAGCTTCGAGCATATGCAATTCTAAAACATATAAGAATACTTTGCTCTTGTGCACATTAGCTTCGAGCATATGTTCAGTTCCAAAATCAGGATTTTCACAAATTTACGGGTTTATCGCGACTTTGTATTATCCCCAAGTTTCAAGAGATGTGTACGCATTGGCATCTTTTCTTTTGTGCACATTGGCATCTTTTGATATTGTGCTCATTGGCATCTTTTGATATTGTGCTCATTGGCATCTTTTAATCAAAAAGTTTAGTAAGAATAAGATACACCGTTAAACATGACTTTCTATCTGGTTCTATAGCAGGATTTGGGTTAGCAAATCCCAGACCAGTTGGCCTTAGGTGCTAGGTGTCGAGCACCCCTTAGAACTTAATTTCCCAAACCAGAAAGGCCACATCGATATATCTTAAACCCATTTGTACCAGTAGAACATGGGTTTCTATCTGGTTCTATAGCAGGATTTGGGTCAGCCGATCCCAGACAAGTTGATCTTAGGGACTAGGTGTCGAGCACCCCTTATGACTTACTCTCCCAAACCAGAAAGGCCACAGGTATAAACTTTCAAACTAAATGATTTTTATTTGTTTATTTGATGCATCGCAATCATTTGGTTCTAAAAACATAATGCTTCCCCCATATTTTCGTTTCCATCCATCACTCAGACATTTAGGCTTTTTGAGCATTATATTCTATATAAGTGCAGAATTCCATAATTTTGAGTATTCAGCATAATTTCATTCATGTTTTGCTGACCTTTCGATTTATTTCAGAAGTGAAAGATGAAACAAATATAACTCAGATAATAAAAAAAACACTTGTAAAATCACCCTTGACACACATTTTATTCATTGAATGAAAATTGAGAATTTCATGTCATTGAATTAAATTTGTGAAGGTTCAAACTTTCAAAGCAGTAGAAGTAAAACATAATGCAATGTTACCTTTCACCACTTGTTCCTTGAAACAGAAAGATGTGACAGTTAAGGATATCACCTGAGAAGTATGAGTTCTAAACTGATTTGTTTAGAAGTCTTAGTCTTTGAAGTACGGGTCCTGAACTGATTTGTTCAAAAGCCATAGTCGTTGAAGAACGGGTTTTGAACTGACATGTTCAAAAACCTAAAACGTTGAAGCACGGGTCCTGAACTGATGTATTCAGAAACCAATATCTCTTTACTCCCCCTTAATGGTACATACACTCTTAATAAAAATTCACCGCTTCTCTTCTGTTTTCAATCATGTGTGTGGTATATATGTAACATTCAGCACAAACACATGAAGAACCTACAAAACAGATTAAGCAGATTTTGGTACACAACGGCACTTGGGTCCTAGTGTGTTAGGTGTAGATTTCTTAAAAGGAATACTGTAAGTACCGTACCAATAAGAAGTATAATCTTTATGTACAAAATCATTTGATCCACAGTAAGAACAACAGATTTTCTTATGTGCCAACCTAATCAGATGATTTGCGGAATGAATAGGATTAGGTTTAGCAGAAGATTTACCTTTTGGTGCAGTGTTCTTTTTGGCCTTTGATGTGGAAGCAGATGATTTTGGCACATCTTTCTTTGGAATTGTTGTGCCTTTGACTCTCCATTCCATCTTCACCTTCTTGAAGACTGGAACTTCTTCAGTTTTGGAAGTATTAACTTTAGGCACATTTGGTTCGTTATCTGATTTATCAAGCAGAGGATTATAGAAGAGATTTGTTGAACGAATCTGATCTTTTGAGAAATCAGTTGATCTATTAAATTGTTTAGAAGGAATGTTTTTAAAGCTTGAACTTAAAGCAGATTTAAAAGAGTATTCAGAATCATTTGATTTAACAAATGGAGTCTGAAAGATAGTATCATGACTGGCCTGCTTTGAGACATCAAATTTAAAAATGACGTCTTCAAGTTCTTTGACTTTATTTATCAAAACATTTTTCTCTTTAGAAATTAGATCAAATTTCTTTTGGAGATCAGATTTGATCAATTGATCCTTCATAATGTCAGCTGATAAACCAGATAATCTTTTGGTAAGATTAAGAATCGCATCTTCAAAATATTCGCGTTCCGATTCAAAATCTTTTTCCAAAAACTTTCTTTTATCAGTACTCTCTTTGTAAATTTCCATATTTTTCTTTTTAAGGGTTTTACTTTCCTTTTCAAAGAGATTTTTCTTTTCCGTGAAAACTTTTCTTTTCTTTTCTAAAACATTTTCCAATTCGGAGATTTTCACGGAAAGCTTAGAACTTTTAATCTCAAAAGATTTGCGTTCAGTTTCAAAAACAGCTCTTTCTTTTTCGAGCTTCTCTTTTTCTAAAATTAAAACTTTCTCAAAGTCAGAAACTTGTTTTGAAAGTTTTATACATTTCAACTCAATTACTTCCTTTTCTTTAAGAACTTTCATTGAAGAAAGTGACTCTCTTTCATGTTCTGAAAGCTTTTTCTTCAATTCAACGTTTTCACCTTCCAACGTTGTTCTTTTCTCTTGAACTCTTTTTATTTGATCTTGTAGATATGATTTCCCTTTCTCTCTCTCGATTTCTCTACTCTTCATATTAGCATATTCACTTTGAAGAGTTGTTACTTTCTCTTTAAGTTTCTTGATTTGATCGTGCAGTCTTGAGTTGTCTTTCTTTGTTTCAAGACCTGCAATATATACTTCAAGATCAGTAATTCTTTTAGTAAGTTTAGCATTTGAAGAAGAAATGTCTAAAATTGGTCTCTTTAGATCAACATTTTCTTCCTCCAATGCTTTATTTAAAACAGGAAATGAAGGATTTGAAGTTTTAGATTTAACAAAATTTTGCTTCAAACCTTCACCACTGGATTTAACAATAGTTTGCTTCAAACTTTCATTATTAGATTTAACAAAAGTTTGTGGTGTTGAAGGTATTTCTGTTATAAGAACTTGTTGCAAAATTTCATTATTTGGTTTAACAGAAACATGTGGAGTTGAAGGTATTTCTGTTATAATAATTTGCTTCAAAGCCATTTCTCTCTTTGGAATTGCTAGATATTGATCTTTCAGAAAATCAAGCAGAAAGTGTATAAAATACACTATTGAAAAAAAATTTATATAAAATTTTTTCTTGAAAAGCTCTTAGAGTGTATGAAAAAACACTATAGAAAAAATTTCGGAATAATTTTTTTTTTAAATCAACACGGATTCGGACCAAGAAGGGTTCGAAATCTTTGGTTTCGATTCCTTAAGGGTTCGAAATCCTTGGTTTCGGTTCCTTAAGGGTTCGAAATCCTTGGTTTCGGATCAGTAAGGGTTCGAAACCATGATGAACAGTAAACAATGAAGGGTCCGAAACCAAGCTTGAATGATCTGAAATCCTTATGAATGATCCGAAACCTTCACATAAACACCAAAAATCATTAAATCAGCCATAACTTCTTCAATTCTTGATCAATTGTTATGAAATTTGCACAGATTTGTTCGAAATTTGATTCCACACACTTTTATAGTTGATTACAAATCCTAATTCGATCAAATTAAACGACTTTTGATCCAAAAACAGTAAGAACAAGTTTTCGAACAAAAGTTTATAAAATGGTCAGATTTGCAATTTATGTGCATAATTTGGATGAGATTCTTGAATTAAAGATGTTCAGGGATGAAAATCGAGTGCAATGATGTCAAGAATCAATCCAAAAGATCAAAAAATTAAAAAAAATGATGATTCTGGATGAACAGTAATCGAAGAAGGGTTAGAAATCATCATGAACAGTGATGAATAGTAATCGATGAATGATCCGAAATCTTCAGCTTTAGTGTAAAAAATCTTCAATTTGGTCTTTGATCTGCTTGAATTTTCTGTTTAGCTCTGATACCAAATGTAAAACCCAGAATCTAGCAAGAAATCAAGAACAATATAGAGAGAGAGTCTAGAAAGCACTAGTCATCCATATATTGATCTTGAAAGAGTAAATGACAAATGCTACAAGTGTTACAAGTGTTGTAGATTGTTGTAAATTGTTTTCTAACTATGAACTAGACATGCCTATTTATACCCATAACATACAAGGTATAAAGGCAAAGCAATACCCTCAAAGTATGGTGACTTGTCCCACGTCCCACTCACAAGACGGTGATCGGCACGAAATGGATCTTCAAGAATAAGAAGGACGAGGACGTCATCATTGTACGAAACTGTTGGGTCTAGAAAGCCCCAATTATATAGAAAGTTTTATAAAGTCCATGTAAAGTCAACAAAAGTCAAATGTGTTGTTATTAGCTTTATTAGTCTTTTGGGCTTTGGGAGTTTAATGGGAGTTAAATGGGCTTGGGCCCATGTCATGTAATTAGACACTATAAATAGGTGTCTTGGGCTTACATTGTCATAAGAGACTTTGAGACAATTAAGAGAATACACAGTGAGTCTTGAAAGAGTCGTATATCAATTTCTCCCTCCATTGTATTGTAAAGCATATGAATAGAGATCATTCAGATTAAATTGTTCTTCATGTCTATCTCTATTCTACTTTCTATGGAGTATTCTTGATTGTTGCTTCAACTACGGGACTTACAATTGGTATCAGAGCCACATCGAATCAATTTTATGTCGATACGATCATTTTTGCAACAATTCAAGATTTCAAGATCTAGTTTCAAGATTTGGTGATTCAAGATCGTTCTTAATCGTGTGCTACAATTCAAGGTAATATTCTGTGATCTTATACATCTTGAAGAGCTATTTTCTATTTTGAGGAAGATTTTATAGATCTTGATGGTTCTTGATGAAGAGAAGAAGTTAGATGTTCATGATCTACTTCTAAATCAGTTTCTGCACGCCAAATGCTCGATGAATTGTCTGTGAAAGGTTTGATGATGTGTTAATTGTTCAAAGTCAGATCTAAAACGAGTTTTAGATCTTTGATTGCTTAAATTCAACTTTCTGAATTGATCAATCAGAAACTTGACTCTTTGCAATCTTTGTTCTAAGAAGATAATTATGGAGATCGGCTTATCGTTCTACATCAAATTAAATTGGTGAACATTTGATTAGAGTGGAGGATTTCACAAGGGGAATAAGGAGTTTGTATTGATGATGAACAACCAGATTTGTTCAAAACATTAATAGTGATCAATTTGTTCTTCTTCATCAAATAAATTTGATGAGCAATTGATTTCATTTGAGGATGTTGATCAGAGAAAGGTAATATGATAATAATTGGAAGATGTTATCAATTGGAAAGAATTTATTATTGATCATGCCAAAAGAAAAAGCTGTTGATTCAATTCAAGATGGTTGTTATCAAGATCAGTTAGAGTGTTCAAAGTTGAAGTAAAACAGAAAGCAAGAAGGGGCTGTTTGTTGCTGTCAAAAAAAGGCTGTTGTCCAAAACAGAAAACAACTTAATGATGTTGCTGTAATGGAATGTTTGCTGTTTGGTGCTGAAAATTCAGAAAATTAGCTGTTTAGTTGCTGTCTAGATGCTGTCATAACAAGCCACAAGGTTGCTGTCAATGCCATTTTGCTGTCAAAAAGTTGCTGTCAATATTTTGCTGTCAAATTAGGGTTGTTAAGTATTTTTTGCTGCTGTCAAAGTGCTGTCAAAACAGAAAAAAATTGTTGCTGTCAAAATGGATTAACGCAGAAAATTGTTGTTGGAAACCGAAAGCTGTCAAACCAGAAAATAGCAAGCTGTTAGGCTATTTCTTTGCTGTCAAAAATGGCGAAGTTGCTGTCAAAAAGTGCAGTATTCTGATTCAAGACTAAAATGTAGCAGTTCTGATCGATCAAAGACTAGTCAGAGTCATGTTTGTTCAGAAATCGATCAAAGGATGATCAGAACTTTGTTCAAGACAAGTCAGAAGTCTGATCATGAGTGTTCAGAACTATGATCAAGGGTGATCAGAATTACACTTAAGCCTTCACAGAACATTATTGTTAAGTCAGAACTTCAACAAAAGGCAATTCAGAAGTATGATCGGAGGTTAATCAGAACTTTGATTAAGCTGTTCAAATTTCAGCTTAATCAGATTTGTTCAGAACTGATATTAAGCCTATTCAGAAGTTGAAGTGATTTTATTCAGTTACAAGGCAATTCAAATATCTGATCATGAGGCTCAGAAGGATCAGAATGTTCAGAACTTTGTCGAAGCTTAATCAGAAGTCTGACTCTAAAAGTCAGAACTTTATCGTGAAGAGTAAGAACTTTCAGACTTAGAATTTTTTTTTTAAAAAAAAAATCTTTAAGGATCATATATCTGATTGACTTACTCAGAGGTCTGAGTAGTCTTCTCAGAAATATTACTTAGTATTTTTCTGAGTAAAGGTGCATTTCAGAATTTTTCAACAGCTTTGCGCACCTGTCGTATTTTGATAAGAACTTCCTCCCTGAAGTTCCAAATTTGACGATTTCAGATGCGCTGGATTCCTAAGACACAGATGAACATTTTTCTTGTTTTGAGTTTGTTCTGAATCGATGTGCTTATTGGTCAGATTCTGTGTCGAAGTCGGTTTATAGCTGCTGGACCGAAGCAATGTTTTTCACGATATTTCTCCCAACTTTCAGAAAGATGTTCTGTCTTCTATGTTTTTGTGGATCCAAGCTGAGTTATTGAAGTGTATGAAGACACTCCCTCCTATGATCTTAATGGATTAAGCTCTTGAGCTTAATGATCATACAACTCGAATTTCAAGGACGAATTCCTTATTATAAACTGAGGTTGTTTCAGTCGAGCTTATTGCACATGGGATTCGATTTTAAAGTTGTAATTTGTGAAGAAGAAGAGCAAATTTTGAGGGGGAGCTTGGATAGTTTTGCAAGGCATGAATATATGCAACATCAAAGTTTTCAAAGAAATCAAGGGGGAGATCATTTGAAGATGCTTTCTTTATAAAACTTTAGGGGGAGATTGTTGGGTCTAGAAAGCCCCAATTATATAGAAAGTTTTATAAAGTACATGTAAAGTCAACAAAAGTCAAATGTGTTGTTATTAGCTTTATTAGTCTTTTGGGCTTTGGGAGTTTAATGGGAGTTAAATGGGCTTGGGCCCATGTCATGTAATTAGACACTATAAATAGGTGTCTTGGGCTTACATTGTCATAAGAGACTTTGAGACAAATAAGAGAATACACAGTGAGTCTTGAAAGAGTCGTATATCAATTTCTCCCTCCATTGTATTGTAAAGCATATGAATAGAGATCATTCAGATTAAATTGTTCTTCATGTCTATCTCTATTCTACTTTCTATGGAGTATTCTTGATTGTTGCTTCAACTACGGGACTTACAGAAACAAGGCGCGTCTGGTGGCCAAGGGATACCGTCAACAAGAAGGGATCGACTATGATGAGACATTCGCTCCGGTGGCGAGAATCGAAGCAATACGTATGTTCCTTGCATACGTCGCGCACAAAAACTTCACGGTCTTCCAAATGGATGTAAAGACCGCATTCCTCAACGGCGAGGTCAAGGAATAGGTGAATGTGTCGCAACCGGACAGGTTCGTGGACGAGAAGAAGCCTAATCATGTCTACATTCTAGACAAGGCGCTTTACGGCTTGAAGCAAGTTCCACGGGCCTGGTATGATACGTTATCTATGTTTTTAATCAAATCATGATTTTCACGAGGTAAACTCGATACAACCCTTTTTATTAAAAACGAAAAAGGTCATATAGTGCTAGTTCAAGTGTATGTCGATGACATAACTTTGGGTTCTACTAATCCACTATATTGTAAGAACTTTGCCACTTTAATGGGAAATTTTTTCAAAATGAGCATGTTGTGTGAGATGAATTTTTTCCTCGGTCTTCAAGTTAAACAACTGTTGACCGGGATATTCATAAATCAGGCCAAGTACATCCGGGATATTCTTCGGAAATTCCAGATGGAACAGTCCTCACCTATGAAAACACCCATGGCACCCGGTACAAAGTTACACGCCGATCCTAACGAAAAGGATGTGGACAAAAAAACGTACCGGGGTATGATCGGTTCTTTAATGTACCTAACTCCGAGTAGACCAGACATCATGTTTTCAACGTTTCTTTGCGCCCGGTTTCAATCAAAACCTAAGGAGTCTCACTTAATCGCTGTTAAACGAATTTTTCGTTATTTGAGAGGTACTGCTGATCTTGGCTTGTGGTACCCGAAAGAGACAGGTTTTGAGCTCTCGGAATATTCTGATGAGGACCACGCGGGCAGCATGATGGATCGGAAGAGCACATCGGGACATGTGCAGTTCTTGGGCGACAGTCTGGTGAGTTGGGCATCCAAGAAGCAGCAGTGCGTTTCTACGTAAACTGCCGAGGCGGAATACGTGGCCGCCGCAAGCTGCTGTTCTCAAGTGATATGGATGTGCACACAACTCAAGGATTACGGTTTAACTTACACCAAGGTGCCCACTTACTGTGACTCAAAGAGCGCTATTGCAATATCCAGCAATCCGGTCCAGCTTACCAAGACGAAGCACATAGACGTTCGGTACCATTTTATCAAGGATCACGCCAAAAGAGGTACAGTCGAACTCTACTTTGTGAATACAGAACATCAGTTAGCCGACCTGTTTACAAAACCCCTGGATGAAAAACACTTTAATTATCTAGTGTCTAGGTTAGGTATGCTAAATCTGAAGACTTGATCTGATTGTGTGCCCGATACAAGTTCCATACACCTACGAGAGACTGTCCATTCATCATCTATTGTTTCCACTTCAGATAATTGAGTACACACTTTCTCGCATATGTATTCTACTTGTATCAGTTACATTTATCGGTTAAATCTTTGTATTCATTAGGTAGATTTCGTCTGTTTGTTTTCTTTTAACGTGTGTTTTCTTTTCTGTTAATTACTGTCGTCTACTTTCCATAATTTTATATGTGCTTTCACAAGTTGTTCATGTGTTCAGGGGGAGTACGAACAAAGTATCAGGTAAGTACATTCAACTTTTGAGGGGGAGTGTCACACACCTGTTTTTCTAACTATGAAAAGTTTCTGTGTGTGGACATTCCAAGTGTGCTTTATTTCACTCTACGCACACATTCTGAGGGGGAGCATATTACTATATGTTCATCATTTGAGGGGGAGCGATACATCATTTTTTTCTTTCAAGGTGTCAAAGTTTTTATGTGTGATCGTGTTGATCTAAACCCTCAGTGATTTGATAATAACTCTCTGAGAAACACTTAGTGAAAATTGTAAGTAGACAATATGTATTAGAGTTTCACTATCGCTGATAAGTACTATGTCTCTACAGTACCGCTGATAGTTAGCTCTCGTTCTTAAATTGACACATTCAGCGAACACTGTTCGTCAGCAAGCCCTGAGCCTGTTCAGTCTTACTGATGATCGCTGATAATTCTAGTTGTTTACTTATGATCCCTGAAGACAAGTTTCACGTCCACAATGTTCTACGCTGAAGTCGAAGATCAAGCCAAAGAACCAGCGACAAGTCTACTAATGAACTAATGCGGATATCAGTGAAGCCAAGATCTGTCCATTCAACGTGAAGTTTCAAGTAGAAGACTTCAGCGAACGCTGAACTTTATCACTCGGTGATAAAGAACTATTCAACGACCGCTGATCATGAAGTTTCCTCTACAAGTTACTTTTGTCTCGTCCCTTTGCACGTCTCCATACGATCTGTCAGAACGGACATCCCTTTTGTCCAGATTCGTACAACCAACTCTGATTCTACATTGTTCATCATGCGGCTACTAGGTTGTCTACCAAGGTCAAACCATGCAACCAATCAGGTGCTGCCACGTGTAAAGTGATACTGATATGCATTAAATGCATGCAGTATATAAAGGAACCCCTTCTTCATAAATGAAGAGCTCAACCATTTCCTTATCTTACTATTATGTGTGTTAGAATATGGTTCTCTTCCTTGCTATTTTCCATAATGACTAACACCACAAACACAAACTACATTGACAATGGTTCTCTTGCAAAACCCCCAGGTTTTCCAGAGATAACTTCAATATGTGGAAAAATAGGATGATACTCTTCTTAGAAGGTGTAGACCCTACTATGCCCTATTACATCGAAAATGGTCCATATGTTCCTGTTAGGATTGATCCTGAAGTTCCAGGCACTGCTACAAGAGCTGCCATTCCTGAAAGAATCATTCCTAGGGAACCTCGTACATGGACTGATGAATACAAGAAGAAGGTGGCTATCGACACTAAAGCCAGATCTATCATCTCTATGGCTCTTCCTGACGAAGTCTACCATTCCGTCATGAACATGAAAACCTCCAAATCCATGTGGGACACAATCTGTGTTCAATATGAAGGTACACCTGAAGTCCAGGACTCAAGAAAGATCAACCTGGTACGACAGTACGAAAGCTTCATTTGTGGTAAGAATGAATCTCTCTCTAAAGTACATCAGCGGTTTAACTGTTTAATTATTGATCTAAAAACCGTTGGTAAGGAATATTTTAACTTTGAGATCCTAACAAAGTTTCTAGAATGTCTACCTAAAAGCTGGGACAGTTATTCAATGTGTCTCAAGCTATCAAAGGATCTAAAATCTATGACTCTCTCAACCTTATTTGGCACAATGCTCAATCATGAGCAGTCGTGTCATCTTAAGAAGAGTCTTGTAAAAGATTCCAAAAGCACACCTGTTGCTTTACTCTCAGAGTCACTTTCCACTCACCGATCATCTATCACTATCACTGAGTTGGAAACAAACTCTGATTGCTCATCAGATGTTGAGTCTTCAGATCTTGATGAATCTCTGGCACTCCTGGCAAATAAGTTCAGGAGATTCGCCAGAAATAGTAACTCTAGAAGGAACAAACCCCTTGCACTCACTGACAAGCCAAAAACATCAACCCCTGTTGACAAGGCTACTGCTACATGTTTTAACTGTGAGAAAGTAGGACACTTTGCTAGTGAATGAAGGTCAAAGAAAGTCTTTAAACCCTCATCTTTTTCCAAGAAATCCTCTAACCCCAAGGCTAGAGATGACAAGTATCAAAAGCTGAAAGAAAAGTATGCAAAGCTGAAAAGCTTTAAGAAGAAAGGCAAAGGCCTTATGGCTGACTTTGACTGGGCTGCCTCTGATGAAGAAGAATCATCTGACTCTGAAGATGATGATGAGGCCAATCTCTGCCTCATGGCAAAAATTGAAGATGAGGAAGAAAATTCTGACATTCCCTCTACTTCAACCTCTACCACTAAGGTATCAACTTCCTTCTTTACTAATATCTCAGATATTGATGAAGCTGATAGTTTTTGGAAAATCGATCTTCTGACTATGAATTTATATGATGCCATGAATGGCAAGACCATAGTTGAAAATCAAAACCTTGATTTAGCTGAACAGCTTAAACACTGTCACCTTCAAATACAAAATCTTTCTAAAATTGAAGAAGATTTAAAAGATTAGGTCCATAAAAATCAGCTAGTCAAAATCGAACGTGAAGAAGCTATCGCTGCATTAAAAGGTGAAAAGGCTACTGTTGAAGGATGGTGTAAATCCTCAACAACGATCACTGAGATTATAAGGTCCCAGATTCCCCTGAGCGATAAGAGTGGACTTGGTTATAAAGATGATACTCTAGAACCAACCACTGATCGTTCCATGCTCAAATTTGGAACGTTTGTATCCTTAGTCCCTGACACCTCCTCATCTCAGTGTTCCTCTTCAAAAACTCCCATCCCTGAGGAAAAATCTACCTTAATCTCTAAAAGTAAAGGAAAAGAAAAAGTTTTCAGTCAAAAACCTCATAAGGGTACCTTTGTACCTAAGCTGAATGCTTCTAAAGCTTCAGTGACTTATCCCTCTACTTCTAAGAACAAGATCCCTGGATTTATTCAACGATCTACTCCTAGAATCAGAGTGAATATTATTGGTAAGAATCTGAAGAACTGATTGTTCCTCCCATTTCCAATGCCAAAGGTGTACTTGGTGTTGGCCCTGTTCATTTAAAAATCTTGGCTAAGTATGCAAATGGTCCTAAAGCTACTTTTAGCTATAGGAAATGTTATCACTGTGGACTTACCGATCACATTGCTAGTAAGTGCCCCACAACCACCAAAGCTAAAAAGTTAGCTAAGGTGAAAATCATTGCCCCCAAGGCAAAGAAGACCAATCCTGGTGCAAATCAGGTTATGGTGGAACCAACCACTCAGGTTAAGAAATTAACCAAAGTGAAAACTAGTTCTGAAGCTGAATCTTCAAATGCTGCAAAAATTGCTGAACCTTCCACTTCCTCTACCACCACTGATAAGTGTGGACCCATGGTGAAATGGGTGCCCAAGTCAAACTAATCTTCCTTTGTTTGCAGGTTCAGAAGGGTATCTGGTATCTCGATAGCGGATGCTCTAGACACATGACTGGAAAGAAAAACCTGCCACTGAATACAAGGAAGAGAAGGGTCCCTCAGTGACCTTCGGTGGAAACGGAAAAGGATATACCCGAGGGTTTCGTGTACTCTCTCATGGTACAACAACCTTTAAAAGAGTCGCATATGTTGAAGGACTGCAGCATAATCTTCTAAGCATCAGTTAGCAATGTGACAAGCATAACAAAGTGATTTTCACTAAAGAATTATGCTTTGTCACTGACAAAAATAAGAAGATAGCTCTTAGCGGATACCGTATGGAGAATGTTTATGTTATCAACATGGACTCTACAACCACTGAGAACTCCTGTTTCTTCTCAAAAGCCTCATCTGATGTCAACTGGCTATGGCATAAGAGGCTCTCTCATCTAAACTTCAAGACACTGAATACTCTTTCTTCAAAAACGTTGGTCACTGGTCTACCTTAACACTCACACGCTAAGGAGTCTCTATGTTCAGCGTGTGAGAAAGGGAAACAAACAAAGGCAATCTTCAAATCCAAGCAAGTTTCCTCAGTGTCATCTCCTCTACAACTTCTCCATATGGATTTGTTTGGCCCTGTTAACAAACAATCCATCGCCGGAAAGAAATATACATTAGTCATAGTTGATCAATTCTCTCGCTATACCTAGGTAATGTTTCTCCGTTCTAAGAGTGACACCCCTGAAGAACTCATCACTTTTGTCAGGAAAATGGAAGTCCTGAATAACATGACCGTTCGCTCAATAAGGAGTGATCATGGGACTGAATTCAAAAACAGTTCCTTTTATTCCTTCTTTGAAAGCAAGGGTATTTCTCACAACTTTTCATCAGTGAGAACACCTCAACAAAATGCAGTCGCTGAAAGAAGAAATCGAACTATCATCGAAGCTGCACGTTCAATGCTCAGCGATTCTCATCTACCTACTCAGTTTTGGGCAGAAGCTGTCAATACTGCTTGTTTTACACAAAACAGGTCGCTGATTGTCTTAAGATTTAAGAAGACAGCCTATGAACTATTCCATGGGAGAAAGCCTTCAATTAGTTTTCTTCACATCTTTGGTTGTCAGTGTTTCATATTGAACAACAGAGATCCTCTTGGAAAGTTTGATACTAAGGCTGATGACGGAATCTTTCTTGGATATTCTTCAGTCTCCAAAGCCTTTAGAGTCTTCAATCGAAGAAGACAAACTATAGAAGAAACAATTCACGTCACTTTTGACGAATCCCGTTCTGCGAACTCTATACCTTCTGCTGATACTGAAGAACTGAATCAATGGATGTTTTCTCATCTTCGTGATTCAGAAGATGTTCCCATTCCTCCATCTCGTACTCATCCCGCTGAAGATGATGATCCTACTATCATCCCAAGCAAGAAGACAAGTGAAGCTGAAACATCATGGGTCTCAGTTGTTCCTCTAAACACTATGCATGCTTCTGAACCTTCTATCTCAGATATACCATCTACTTCTCAGCAACCAGTGAATGAAATGACATCTGAACCTCTTCCTCTCTTGGCTGATATACCAGAAGTTGTTGAAGCCTCATCTTCAGCTCCTCCAGAAGTTCAAACTGAGTCAGCGACTTATGCTCCAGCTCAGCGATGGACTATTAATCACCCTATTGAACAAATTCTTGGTGATCCAAACGCTGGTGTTCAGACTCGACGAAGTGCAGGTAACATTTGTTTATTTGTTAACTTTATTTCTGTGATTGAACCAAAGAAAACAGATGATGCCCTCAGAGATCCAAATAGGGTCAGCGCTATGCAAGAAGAGCTGACAGAATTCGAAAGAAACAAAGTTTGGAAGCTCGTTCCCAGACCATCCGATAAGTCAGTGATAGGCATTAAATGGATGAACATGGAACTGTAACCCGCAACAAGGTTCGTCTTGTTGCTCAGGGATACAAACAAAAGGAAGGTATAGATTACGACGAAACATTTGCTCCAGTGGCAAGACTCGAAGCCATTCCTCTATTCTTAGCTTACGATGTACACAAAGACTTCAAAGTTTATCAAATGGATGTTAAATCAGCGTTCCTTAATGGAAAGCTGAACGAAGAAGTCTACGTGGAACAACCTCCAGGATTCTCATATCCTAAGCATCCAGGTTATGTTTATAAACTGGATAAGTCACTCTATGGCTTAAAGCAAGCTCCTCGTGCATGGTATGACACTCTCTCTACTTATCTCCATATTGAAAATTTTGAGCGAGATAAAATTGATAAAACTCTGTTTTTCAGGAAAGTAAAAGGTCATATTATTCTTGTTCAAATATATGTCGACGGTATTATATTTGGTTCCACTAACCCTGACTTATGTACTCGTTTCGCTGATAGAATGAAAGCTGAATATAAAATGAGTATGATGGGTGAAATGACATATTTCCTAGGTCTTCAAATCAAACAGAGTGAAAAAGGAACTTTCATTCACCAAGGAAAATATATTAAAGATATGCTGAAAAAAGTTTTATTTAACTCAGAGCTCAGCTATGAAAACCCCTAGGGCACCGCCGCTGACACTAAACAAGGATCCTTCTGGAAAATCTGTTAATGTCACAGCGTACCGTAGGATGATCGGCTCTCTTTTGTATCTTACAGCTAGCCGACCTGATATTATGTCCGCAACCTGTTTGTGTGCACGATATCAAGCTGAACCTAAGGAATCTCATTTGATAGCTGTAAAACGAATCTTTCGTTACCTTAAAGGTACTCCTAACCTAGGTCTTTGGTATCCCAAAGACTCAGGGTTTTATCTAATCGCCTATTCAGATAGTGATTTTGCAGGTTGCAAATTGGATAGGAAAAGCACCACATGAGGCTGTCAGCTCCTGGGTGGAAAGCTGGTGAGTTGGACAAGTAAAAAGCAAAACTCAGTGTCCACCCAACCGCTGAAGCTGAGTACGTAGCCGCTGGAAGCTGTTGTTCTCAGGTCTTGTGGATGAGAAATCAACTACTGGACTATGACCTTCAGCTCTCAAAAATTCCAATCTATTGCGACAGCACTAGTGCCATCGCTATAGTCAACAATCCAGTGCTACACTCAAAGACTAAACACATCGAGATCAGGTATCATTTTATCAGAGATCATGTGATGAATGGTGATATAGAACTTCATTTTATCCCAACTGATTTTCAGTTAGCTGATTTGTTCACCAAACCTCTTGATGAGACAAGATTCAACTTTCTCATCAGCGAGCTTGGAATGCTGAACTTAGAAGAGTAAAATCTTCAGCGGTTCACATTTGATCAGCGATAATAAAATGAACTTGTATAACCATATTAATCATCTACTCTCTGAACAAATTGATTCACTGATATCAAGGTATGTTCTCTCTTACTCGCTGACGTTCGCCTAAGAATGCAAGATTTCAAAACAAATTGCATCGCTGAATATCTCTTCCTTTCAGTGATAATTTTGAAATTTCTAAATGTCACTGATATTTCTAATCAGTGCTTCATGTTTTAACAAAATGTCCCTGAGTTTTCAAAATCCTCAGAGACACCCTAAAAATGAAAGGACGTTTGTGACGTCATCAAACGTATAACAATGTCACGCTTTTCTCTGACACGTTCGCCCGTTTCGTTTACCTTGTCCAATCAAGTTCTAGGGACGTGTCCATGTCATCATGAAAAACTTTCCCGCTTATAGTTTTTTCTCTCTCTACTCTCACTATATAAACCCATTGCATTTATATTTTTACCTTTTACGCGAACATCATCTCCTTCGAGCAAGAACAACTGTTTCATTTGAACTCATTTTCTCCAGAAACTGTTCATCTTCTTCAAACATCAAAGGTTAATATTCTTATTATTTTCCTTTAAATAAACTTGTTTTTAATCTTATTCTTGGTTTCAATAGATCAAACAAATGAACTTTTTCAAAATGAAATCATTTCTCTTCATGATTTTATGAATGCAATCTGTTTCTCAGATTGTTCTTCAAGTTTAAACTAAAAATCTTAAACTTGACCATTTCATATGTTTTTCTAAAATCCCTTCTTTAAAAGGAAACTTGACAACAAGAACATTCTCTATGTTTCGTAATTTTTGGTCAAAACTAGAAAAACCCTAATTTCCATTTCTTTCTCTAAATGGAAATTACAAAACCTAAAAACCCTTATTTTGGAAATTTTATCCATATTAAAAACTTCTTTTCATATTCTTCATGTTTGTACTCTATAAACTGAAATGGCATCTACTGAAGCTCCCACTGCTCCGTCCCCCACTACATCTGAAAGTATTAAACTCGTCAAAGCCCCTCAAGTAAACTTTAAACTTGTGCAAGTCAACTTTCAAGGCAACAACCCTTATGCTCTCCTCAACTTCCCTCCAAAGAAGAAAATCACACACCTGAACGAAGCTGTTGTATTTCTCCAAACCTGTCCTCTTTCAACAGCCCTGACTGTGATACCACCTGCTCACAGGGACTTACTCGCTCAGTTCTATTATACTGCCAGAAGAGCTAAGGTTACCTCCACCAAAGACCCAAAAAAGAAAATCGATGTCATCCTCTTTGACACCGATAATGGTACCTCCAAGATCATACCTGGTGCTATCAGGTGTGCCCTAAACCTCCCTGGTGGTTCCAAAGAAAAACAATTCGTCCCTCGGCCAAATCCCAAGAACCCCGCTGATAGAGAAGCACTCATTGCATTCTTTGATGCAATGAAGTATATATGGGAAACAGGGAGAGACGGCCTCCCAGAGAAGAAGCCTACAATGATCAAGAAATCCAAAATGCCCAGCGAGATGAACTTCACTTCGCTCATCTGATAAGTTGCATGACAGCTAAGGTTGGTTCAACTGACCAAGCCTCCGAACCCCAACAGGCTATGGGGTACGCACTGCTGAAGGGCCTACATATTGATTGGGCCAAAATCATCTTCGACGATATGATGTTGAGAGTCGAAGAAACAAAGAGACCAAAGACGGTTCCATATCCCACGTTTCTAAGCGCTATTTTCCGACAAGCGCTCAAGGATAAATACCCAGCGGTGGGAGACCTGAAACTCTCACAGGTTGGCACTAAGGTTCTCGACTACTCTCCCATGCCAAATGAGGTACGTCTTTCTACTCTTTTATCTCTTCTCAAACCTCCCACTTCTTCTACTTCTACAGCTACCTCCACGGTAATCCCAACCACTGGCACCCAGGCTGCAACATGCACTCCTTCTCGAAAGAGAAAACAATCCTCAACCACTCTTGGCGCTCCTAAGACCAAGAAGTCCTCCAAGGAGCAACCCTCTAAAACTACCCAGGCTGAAGACTCCACGTCTATCTCTCCAAAGAAGACGTTGGATAGTTTTGTGGTACGCTCTGCCACAGCTGCTGAATCCACCCCTTCAATACCCGCTTCAGCGTCTCTAAACGTTGAGGTTGTCTTGGAACAGAACCTCCCTCCCTCAGTACCTCCATGTACTGCGGAAGTATTACTCGGCGATTCCAATGCTGAACCCCTCACCCAATCCCTCTTCTCAACCTTCATTCCTCCTACCATCTCTTTGGTCACTCCACCTGTTTTCCCCCCACTCTCTGCAACAAACATCATCCTCAACGATACATCTACTGAAGCTCTACAGAGGATGATGGATCTGAATATAGGACCTGCGGGCACTTCAAGGCATCAACCTACTCTGGAAAACGACTATGAAACTTTCTCAGGTCACCGGAACTTCGATGACTTCATCAACCATCCCGCAGGTATACACAAAAACATACACACTCCTCTCTCAAAATCCCCAACTTCTGAGCTTTCCTTTGTTCATAAGTTTTTAACTGTTGCAGGTCCTAATTTGGGAGACATCAACAACTCTCTCAAGCATCTGACTACAAAGGTGGAATCTCTCACCACCACTCTCTCCTCGAACTCTTCAGCGGTTACAAATGCTGGAGATGCTCTCAAGACACTCACCATAGAGGTGAAAGGCAAAGCGTCCAGTGCTGATTTGGAAAAGGTGGATGGATATCTTTCCAACATTGCTCAGGCTCTCGCTGACAACTCCACCTCCATCAACATCCTGAACACCACCAACAACAATCTCTCCACCAGCTTCACCACCCTGTCCAATGAAGTCACATCATTAAAGACAGTGGTTGGAAATCTTCAGGGAGAAGTGTCCTCTTTAAGGACAAATGTGAGCATTGCGACAAATCTACTGCAACAAATTCTCGACCGCCTGAATGCTCCAACTTGTACTCCCTCGCACTTTACTCTGATGGATCGAGAAACTCTAGAAAAGATCAACCCTGCTATTTCTGGCCTGGAAGGCAGAATAGCAAAGGTTGAAAGTTGCGTTGGAGTCACTGGCCTAGAAGACAGTGACACAAAACATGCTGATGATGCTGCTGGTGCAACTGTATCCTCCCCCATCCATCACGTGGAAGGGGGGGAGAAGAATCAAGAAGATCTTCCCCATAATGTTGAGGGGAGAAGAAAACTCAAGAAGACCTTCCCCATAACGTTGAGGGGGAGGGTATTATCTCTGCTACTGCTGATAAAATGCCAATCTAAAATACCCTAAAGACATATGAATACATATATATATGTACTTTGAATAATTTTATAAAAAAAATATTATCATTTTAATAAATTGTCTTGTTAATATTTAACAAATTAAAAATAGAATAAAAATAAAATTAAAATAAAAATAAAATAAAAACACCAACATAATCATAATACCCAACACCACACTCCATCCTTTTCCCCCCTTCCCAAAAACCGGCCCCTCCCCCTTAAACCCCCCTCCTCTCTCTCTCTTTCATTCATTTCAAGTTCATCTCTCTCTCTCTCTCTCAAATTTCTCTCTAAGAATAACTCTCTCATTTCTCCCTTCTTTCTCACTAAAACACACCCAAATATCCAGCCACTTTTACCTCAAGAACTCCAAGTATTCAAGTCTTCACAAGGTAAAAAATATTTGTAGTGCAAAGCCTACACTTTTCTTGTTATTGTTCTTTCACTTTTCTTTAAGTTTTCTTCTTCTACTTCTACACTAGTTGCATGTTGTTTTGCTTTATCAATATCTTTGGATCTTGATGTTTGGGAGATTCATCACCATAACATCTTATATGTTATTAAAAAGGGGATGAATCGATGACCAAACCCATGTTAAGACCAAAGAAGAACTTTTACAATGTTCTAACAAACATGCATGTGTTCTTAATCTCTAAGGAATTTTATGAAAAACTCTATATCACATCAAATACATACTTAAATCTCCATGCATGTGGAGTAAACTTTGTATTTTACATGGTAAAAACAAGCTCTATGCTTGGTTAACAAAAGAATCTTCAAAAAGAAAGCAAAATGGTCACTTTTGAAATTTTGGAAAGATTGTTTTATTTAATAAGCATGCATGTAATTTTAGTGGCTTAAAAATATGTTTAAAACTGAAAATATTTGTATGGGGAAGTGCCAAAATCAGATTCATGACAAAGGGAACAAAATCATTTCAAAACTTAAAGATATGTGCATTTTCCTAGAAGCTATAGTTAAATAGCAATCTGCCAGATTTTTACCCCCACCCCCTTTAAATGGCCATATCTCACTCAAAAATACTCTAACTGAGGTGATTCTTTTTCTAGAATTTATTTTTATGAGTTAGGGTTCAAACCCAACTGGAATCATTGAAAAATATTAAGATTTCGACCTTCAAACATTTTTCACAAAAACAATGCGCAAACAACAAAGTTTTCTGTAGTGTTTTACGTCAAGAATTATTTTGGATACTTAAACACCTCTAAAAATTATGAATCTTATGTCAAAAGTTTCCTAACACATAAAGGTATATGGACATAAAATATCTTAACCTGAATGCCTCTGGATGATATCCAAAAACGAACTGAAAGTGACTACATATTCTGGACATCAAATGACAATTTCTTACTATAGCTAAAAGCTAACTCTTGAACCCGTTTAATCATTCTTATGATGAAATTGTGGAATATATATATATATACTATATGTATACGCATTTATATATATTCTAACCTTTCATTTGAACCCTTTTCATTATTTTTATAATGAAATTTCGGTATATATATATATATATGTACTATATATAACTTCTAACTATATATATACTATATGTATATAACTCCTAACTTTAGACCCTTTTCGTCACTCGTCATGACGAAATTACGGTAACCTCAATCTAACATATGTAACATATTATATGTTGATTATTAACTTCGGTTAATTCCTTATAACTTATAAACTTAAACACCACAAAGGCATTTTATGGTGATTCGGATAACTAAGCGATATCAATGACTAAAGCTTAAGCATAGAATCTTACTAGTGTCCTTACCTTCGTAGGATCGAAGTAGGATCGTTTACGGATTGCATTGCGAACCTCTTGAGAACATCTTCGCATACCACTGTGAGTTTTCACAGCCCCTTTTTACTATTTTGTACATTTTGGGGTGAAAAGCATGTTACAAATTTACTTACGCATCGGTTGTTTTTATCTACTCAAACGATTTACATTGCTACGAACTTTTACGCGCTTCGGTATATATGCTTATGTTAGTGATTCTGAGTTTAACGATTATGTGAAAGTCCCCGGTACAAAACATACACTCCCATTAACTCAATTGCGAGCCACCCGGTATATTATGGATAACGTTATTTGGTAGACACCCCACTCACCTCGCGAGTGCATAATTACTACAAAACTTATCATGTTTATGAGGAACATGTGTCATTTGGGGCGTGGAAGTACGGTAAAGTAGGTTTGGGTAGTGGGCTCATTGCTTGACATATTGCATATGATATCATACCTTGCGCATGTTGACAACCGAATACTAAATCCATTGTTCGGATTTACAAAATGCTTTATTACTACAACCGAATACTAAATCCATTGTACGGGTTTACAAAAATGTTTTACTATTACAACCGAATACTCAATCCACTTTGCGGATTTACAAACTTGCATGAAAACTTTTACGCATACCGAAAACCTGTGAACTCACCAACTATTCAATAGTTGACCCTCTCCTTACATGCTTTTCAGGAAATATCAAGTAAGGTTGAACTTTAGAAGGCACCACAAGTAGCGGCATCCAACGCTTTTTCCTTACCATGTCAATTTTTGTTTTTGGACAATTTGTATTTTGGAACATGGTGTATTCTTGTAAACATTTATGATATGATGATTGTGTGTTGTCTTCTACCTTATACATTAAAACCTTGAACTGTGACATCTCGTGTTTCCGCTTTAGCGGGGTGTGACACGGATGAACCTAGATCCGAAACCAACAGATCTCGGATACAACAGGATACGGAACCACAGATTTCGTATGTAACAGGATGCGGAATCACGGATTTCGTACTTAACTAGATCCGAAACCACCGAATTCCGACTTAATAGAATGCGAAACCAGCAGATTTCGTATGCTCAGAGATACGAACCCCACACTTGTACAAAAACTAAGCTAGAAAAACAAGAATTCCTCTTGAATGATCCGAAATCTCTATGAATGATCCGGAATCCTTATGAATGATCCGAAACCTTCACTTACACACCAAAAATCACTGATTCAGCCATAATTTCTTCAATTCTTGATCAAATGATATGAAACTTGCACAGATTTGTTCGAAATCAAATTCCACACACTTTTCTATTTGATTACAACTTGCAATTCGGTCAAATTAATCGAATTTTGATCCAATGACAGTAAAAGTGGGTTTTCGAACAAAATAGATGAAAAATGATCAATTCGATGAATTCAGTGCAGAATCTGGTAGAAATTCGTGAATTAAAGATGATCAGGGATGAAAAACGAGTTCAGTGATGTAAAATATCAATCCAACAGATCAAAAATGGTAGAAAAGGTGAAATCTGGATGAACAGTGATCGAAGAACACTCAGAAATCATCATGAATAGTGATCGATGAAGGATCCGAATTCTTCAGGACAGTGTAAAAATTCTCTAATTTGCTTCTTAATCTGCTTGAATCTTCTGTTTGTGCTCTGATACCAAACGTAAAATCCCAGATCTAGCAAACAAACATAATCCAATGTGGAGAGAATCTAGAGAGCAAATGTGTCATCCATATATTGAACATATGAGTACAAATGACATTAGCATAAAGTGTTATGGAAACAACAAAGGGATATTCTTTATATAGTAGGGCCATGACATGTCCATGCCTCTACTGAGAAGATACAATACAAAATATTAATATTGTCTTGATAGCTACAAAGTGCTCTAACACATACGGTTAAACCCGATTCAGATAAAAATGGTGGGGCCAAACAAGACAAACCAAAGTGGATAGGCAAGCAATCGTTCGAGCACAATGCTGCGTCAAAGTCATTTAATACTGTTTTCTACCCTTGAAGGAACAAGAATGATTGTGCTTTGAGTCATAAGAATGATTTTGTTGAACAAGACATTGAATTTTCGATTAAACTTTATTCTATTCAGCAATTGATTCAATTATCGCATGATTGTTTGTGTTGTTCTAGTTGTGGTTGGAATGACTTTGATGACATTAATAATTCAACTGAGTGGTTTGGGTCATATCATGTTTATAATTCTGCTCCCAAACGCAAACACCGTAAAAGAAAAAAGAAACCAAATACAAAACGGGGTTCCCAATCAGAGGTTAAACACAAGCAAGAAAGGAAACCCATTTCAAAATGGGTTCCTCCTACTGAGGTTAAACCTAAACCCAAGAGGAAACCTGCCTCAAAACAAGCTCCTCCGAAAGGTGTAAAACCTAACCCTCCAGGACCCATTTTCAAATGGGTACCTAAAGTCCGCTAATCTCGTTTTGCAGGACGGTCATGTGTGGTACTTAGACTCTGGATGCTCCAAGCACATGACCGGGAGGAAGGAGCTACTCACGAACTACAAGGAAAAATATTGCGGAGATGTGAGATTCGGGAACGATGACGAGGCGCCGATTTTGGGCTACGGCGACATTATCCAAGACAAGATCACCATAAAGAAAGTCTCATACGTCGCGGGATTGGGACACAACTTGTTCAGCATCGGCCAATTCTGCGATAAAGATCTCGAGGTCAGATTTAAAGCCAAAAGGTGTAGCGTCCGCACTGACGACGGAACCGAACTGCTGGTTGGAACGTGAAAGACCAACCTCTACACCATCGATCTCTCAGCCCTAAAGACCGATGACTCTGTCTGCCAGATGTCAAAGGCCAATTCCCAGCAAGCGTGGATTTGGCATCGACGTCTCTCGCACCTGAACTTCAAGAGTATCAATAAACTGGTGTTTGGAGGACACGTGAAAGGCATGCCCAATCTTCAGTTCGTGAAGGACCGACTCTGCGGGGCATGCGAAATGGAAAAGATGAAGCGAGCGACGCACAAGCCAATGGCCGCTCCGAGCACGTCCCGGTCCCTCGAACTAATCCATATGGATTTATGTGTCCCGATGCGTGTTCAGAGCATCAACAAACGCAAGTATGTCCTGGTGATGGTGGATGATTTCTCACGCTACACTTGGGTTAAGTTCCTACGCTCAAAGGACGAAACCCCGGAGCTGATTATCAACCATCTGAAGACTATCCAACTGAACCTTCGACAGCAAGTTCAGACCATCAGGACCGACAACGAGGCGGAGTTTAAAAATCAAACGGTGAACGAATACCTGACATCAGTTGGTATTTCGCAAACCTTCTTGGCCGCACGCACTCCTCAACAAAATGGAGTGGTGGAAAGATGCAACCGTACTCTAGTCGAAGCCGCTCACACGATGCTATCGCAGTCTAAGCTGCCTTTATTTCTCTGGCCTGAAACGGTGTCAACTTCATGCTACATCATCAACAAGCGGTTCAACAAGACGTCGTATGAGATCATCAACAACCGTATCCCAAACATCAAGTACTTCCACGCGTTCGGATGCACGTGCTACGTCCTCAATGACAAAGATGATATCGACAAATTCAGTCTGAAGGCAGATGAAGGAGTTTTCATAGGATACTCCATGCAGGCTAAGGCGTATCGCGTTTACAACAAACGGACCAAAACCGTTACTGAGAGTGTAAACGTGACATTCGACGAAGCCGCGGATTTGGCTTCTGAACATATCAGTTCAGAACCCGATTTAACTGGCGTGCTTGCTTCCGAACTTTCACGTTCGGGGTCGGCACAAACGGCAGTAAATCCGAACCATGCATCTACGTCGAATGCTCAATTTTCTAATTTAGATTTACTGTTTCAATACTTTTATGATGATATGTTTAACGCTTCTACCCCTCGTGTCTCAGCGCAACCAAGACTTGAAGATGCTCAAATCGAGGACTCGGCGAATCTCTCCGGTCCGCCACCCTCGACCAGCACTCCAACAATCATTGTGGAGACACCTCAGCCCTCATCCTCAACATCATCTGAAACAACCATCCCCCCGGAGGAACCAGTACAAAACCCGGAGTTCGTTCCTGAAGATTCGTCCTCTAGTACAATCATTGATCAGCCTCTGCCTTCCTCGGAACCAGAAGTTGCGCAACCTTCGACGAATCCTCCCAAGTCTCCTCAAAGAAACCAGGCTACTACACTTGAAGCCGTTCAAGACCTTCCCACTGGTGGATACGTGGATCAGGACACTTCACACTCCACTCAACAGCCGCTTCCACATGCCAACAAGTGGACCAAAGCTCATCCCTTGCACCAGATCATCGATGATCCCTCTACACTAGTACGCATGCGAGGCGCATCGGCCAACTTTTTCCTCTTCTTCGGATTCCTGAGTAAGATCGAGCATACAACTGTCTCCGAAGCTTTATGTAAAACCCAGAATCTAGAAAGTAATCAAGAAAATGTAGAGAGAGAGTCTAGAAAGCACTAGTCATCCATATATTGATCTTGAAAGAGTAAATGACAAATGCTACAAGTGTTACAAGTGTTGTAGATTGTTGTAAATTGTTTTCTAACTATGAACTAGACATGCCTATTTATACCCATAACACACAAGGTATAAAGGCAAAGCAATACAACATGGACTAATGCAGTACATTGACTTTATAGTAAATCTTGAATACAATAATGCTCTAACAATCTCCCCCTTTGGATTCAAGATTTAAAAAATATGACAGCAGTCTTCAGCTCTTTGTAAAGTCAATCTTCTCCAACAGACACTCTATCAAACCATCTTCAAGTCTTGTAAATGAAAAACAGATATTTGCAGCTTTATCAGTCTTTGACAAACAGTAACTTCTCGTATCCTTCTTGATGCAAGAACCTTAGTTCTCATATTAACTTTAAGGATCCAAAACCATCAATTCGGATGATGAAGAGTGCGAAACCATGGGGATTCGTACCAAGAAGGGTGCGAAACCATGGAATCCGTATCATTTTGGGTGCGAAACTATGGGATTCGAATCAATAAGGGCGCGTTTAGTTTGCGGGAATGGATTGGAATGGATTGGATTTCATATAAGGATTTGGCGCAATCCAAATCCAAATCCTTATATGAAATCCAATCCATTCCAATCCATTCCCGCAAACCAAACGCGCCCTAAAGGTTCGAAACCATGGGGATTCGAATCAATAAGGGTGCGAAATTAAGGAATCCGGATCAAGGCAAGTACGAAACCAGCGGAAGTCGAATCAAGTTGGATATGAAACCATGGAAGTCGTATCAATAAGGATACGAAACCATGAGGATTAGTACCAAGGCAAGTGCGAAACCATACTAATTTGAATCAGACGGATAGAAGAATGTGAAATCATCTATATTGTTGAACTTTTAGGTGTAAGCACATTCCGAAACGCTCAGAACTAAGATAACCAAATTCAGCAACATTTCAGACTTCACATGATTCAAAAATTTCAACTTTGATCAATCCGAATCCATATATGAGTGATTCGAAAACATCTTTGTCTTTCACAATGTAAAGTCAATCTTCTTCAAAACTATCTTCATCTCTTTGACCTTGAATTGTCTTCGACATGAAATTGAATTAAATATTTCTCCCCCTTTTTTGATGAATGTGAGCATCATGATCATCAAAAACCTTTTTCAATTTCAGTCGCGTCTCTGAGTATCACTAACAATCTCCTCCTTAATGAATAACCTTGCTCCCCCTCAAAATAAGAATTCTGGAGCAATTTGTTTTCTCCCCCTGAAAGTATGCATATATTTCATTAAAGAATTATTCATTTCAAATACAGTGCTTTAATGAAAACATTTATACAAGGAAAAAAAATTCATTGAACTACATTTTATAACTACTAACATTTGATCATTTGAAAGCTTTACAAAAGAAATCCAACATAATGAAGTATATCAGATTTTTTAATCAAATGAAATCAAATGCATGTGTTTAGATACAAAAACAAGACATCATTGCATATCAAGTTAAAAAATGTTCAGTTTCAACCCCTTTATTAAATCTATTTGGTGTGCTAGCATGCGAAATATGATTAGCTTCGAGCATATGCAATTCTAAAACATATAAGAATACTTTGCTCTACTCACACTATTTGTCCAAAATCAGGATTTTCACAAATTTACGGGTTTATCGCGACTTTGTATTATCCCCAAGTTTCAAGAGATGTGTGCGCATTGGCATCTTTTCTTTTGTGCACATTGGCATCTTTTGATATTGTGCTCATTGGCATCTTTTGATATTGTGCTCATTGGCATCTTTTAATCAAAAAGTTTAGTAAGAATAAGATACACCGTTAAACATGACTTACTATCTGGTTCTATAGCAGGATTTGGGTTAGCAAATCCCAGACCAGTTGGCCTTAGGTGCTAGGTGTCGAGCACCCCTTAGAACTTAATTTCCCAAACCAGAAAGGCCACATCGATATATCTTAAACCCATTTGTACCAGTAGAACATGGGTTTCTATCTGGTTCTATAGCAGGATTTGGGTCAGCCGATCCCAGACAAGTTGATCTTAGGGACTAGGTGGGAGCACCCCTTATGACTTACTCTCCCAAACCAGAAAGGCCACAGGTATAAACTTTCAAACTAAATGATTTTTATTTGTTTATTTGATGCATCGCAATCACTTGGTTCTAAAAACATAATGCTTCCCCCATATTTTCGTTTCCATCCATCACTCAGACATTTAGGCTTTTTGAGCATTATATTCTATATAAGTGAAGAATTCCATAATTTTGAGTATTCAGCATAATTTCATTCATGTTTTGCTGACCTTTCGATTTATTTCAGAAGTGAAAGATGAAACAAATATAACTCAGATAATAAAAAACACTTGTAAAATCACCCTTGACACACATTTTATTCATTGAATGAAAATTGAGAATTTCATGTCATTGAATTAAATTTGTGAAGGTTCAAACTTTCAAAGCAGTAGAAGTAAAACATAATGCAATGTTACCTTTCACCACTTGTTCCTTGAAACAGAAAGATGTGACAGTTAAGGATATCACCTGAGAAGTATGAGTTCTAAACTGATTTGTTTAGAAGTCTTAGTCTTTGAAGTACGGGTCCTGAACTGAATTGTTCAAAAGCCATAGTCGTTGAAGAACGGGTTTTGAACTGACATGTTCAAAAACCTAAAACGTTGAAGCACGGGTCCTAGTGTGTTAGGTGTAGATTTCTTAATAAAAATTCACCGCTTCTCTTCTGTTTTCAATCATGTGTGTGGTATATATGTAACATTCAGCACAAACACATGAAGAACCTACAAAACAGATTAAGCAGATTTTGGTACCCAACGTCACTTGGGTCCTAGTGTGTTAGGTGTAGATTTCTTAAAAGGAATACTGTAAGTACCGTACCAATAAGAAGTATAATCTTTATGTACAAAATCATTTGATCCACAGTAAGAACAACATATTTTCTTATGTGCCAACCTAATCAGATTATTTGCGGAATGAATAGGATTAGGTTTAGCAGAAGATTTACCTTTCGGCGCATTGTTCTTTTTGGCCTTTGATGTGGAAGCAGATGATTTTGGCACATCTTTCTTTGGAATTGTTATGCTTTTGACTCTCCATTCCATCTTCACCTTCTTGAAGACTGGAACTTCTTCAGCTTTGGAAGTATTAACTTTAGGCACATTTGGTTTGTTATCTGATTTATCAAGCAGAGGATTATAGAAGAGATTTGTTGAACGAATCTGATCTTTTGAGAAATCAGTTGATCTATTAAATTGTTTAGAAGGAATGTTTTTATAGCTTGAACTTGAAGCAGTTTTAAAAGAGTATTCAGAATCATTTGATTTAACAAATGGAGTCTGAAAGATAGTATCATGACTGGCCTGCTTTGAGACATCAAATTTTAAAATGACGTCTTCAAGTTCTTTGACTTTATTTATCAAAACATTTTTCTCTTTAGAAATTAGATCAAATTTCTTTTGGAGATCAGATTTGATCAATTGATCCTTCATAATGTCAGCTGATAAACCAGATAATCTTTTGGTAAGATTAAGAATCGCATCTTCAAAATATTCGCGTTCCGATTCAAAATCATTTTCCAAAAACTTTCTTTTATCAGTAATCTCTTTGAAAATTTCCATATTTTTCTTTTTAAGGGTTTTACTTTCCTTTTCAAAGAGATTTTTCTTTTCCGTGAAATCTTTTCTTTTCTTTTCTAAAACATTTTCCAATTCGGAGATTTTCACGGAAAGCTTAGAACTTTTAATCTCAAAAGATTTGCGTTCAGTTTCATAAACAGCTCTTTCTTTTTCGAGCTTCTCTTTTTCTATATTTAAAACTTTCACAAAGTCAGAAACTTGTTTTGAAAGTTTTATACATTTCAGCTCAATTACTTTCTTTTCTTTAAGAACTTTCATTGAAGAAAGTGACTCTCTTTCATGTTCTGAAAGCTTTTTCTTCAATTCAACGTTTTCACCTTCCAACGTTGTTCTTTTCTCTTGAACTCTTTTTATTTGATCTTGTAGATATGATTTCCCTTTCTCTCTCTCTCGATTTCTCTACTCTTCATATTAGCATATTCACTTTGAAAAGTTGTTACTTTCTCTTGAAGTTTCTTGATTTGATCGTGCAGTCATGAGTTGTCTTTCTTTGTTTCAAGACCTGCAATATATACTTCAAGATCAGTAATTCTTTTAGTAAGTTTAGCATTTGAAGAAGAAATGTCTAAAATTTGTCTCTTTAGATCAACATTTTCTTCCTCCAATGCTTTATTTAAAACAGGAAATGAAGGATTTGAAGTATTAGATTTAACAAAATTTTGCTTCAAACCTTCACCACTGGATTTAACAATAGTTTGCTTCAAACTTTCATTATTAGATTTAACAAAAGTTTGTGGTGTTGAAGGTATTTCTGTTATAACAACTTGTTGCAAAATTTCATTATTTGGTTTAACAGAAACATGTGGAGTTGAAGGTATTTCTGTTATAATAATTTGCTTCAAAGCCATTTCTCTCTTTGGAATTGCTAGATATTGATCTTTCAGAAAATCAAGCAGAAAGTGTATAAAATACACTATTGAAAAAAAATTATATAAAAATTTTTCTTGAAAAGCTCTTAGAGTGTATGAAAAAACACTATAGAAAATATTTCGGAATAATTTTTTTTTTTTAAATCAACACGGATTCGGACCAAGAAGGGTTCGAAACCAATGGATTCGGACCAATAAGGGTTCGAAACCAAATGGATTCGGACCAAGAAGGGTTCGAAATCTTTGGTTTCGATTCCTTAAGGGTTCGAAATCCTTGGTTTCGGTTCCTTAAGGGTTCGAAATCCTTGGTTTCGGATCAATAAGGGTTCGAAACCATGATGAACAGTAAACAATGAAGGGTCCGAAACCAAGCTTGAATGATCTGAAATCCTTATGAATGATCCGAAACCTTCACATAAACACTAAAAATCATTAAATCAGCCATAACTTCTTCAATTCTTGATCAATTGTTATGAAATTTGCACAGATTTGTTCGAAATTTGATTCCACACACTTTTATAGTTGATTACAAATCCTAATTCGATCAAATTAAACGACTTTTGATCCAAAAACAGTAAGAACAAATTTTCGAACAAAAGTTTATAAAATGGTCAGATTTGCAATTTCTGTGCAGAATTTGGATGAGATTCTTGAATTAAAGATGTTCAGGGATGAAAATCGAGTGCAATGATGTCAAGAATCAATCCAAAAGATCAAAAAATGAAAAAAATGATGATTCTGGATGAACAGTAATCGAATAAGGGTTAGAAATCATCATGAACAGTGATGAATAGTAATCGATGAATGATCCGAAATCTTCAGCTTTAGTGTAAAAAATCTTCAATTTGGTCTTTGATCTGCTTGAATTTTCTGTTTAGCTCTGATACCAAATGTAAAACCCAGAATCTAGCAAGAAATCAAGAACAATGTAGAGAGAGAGTCTAGAAAGCACTAGTCATCCATATATTGATCTTGAAAGAGTAAATGACAAATGCTACAAGTGTTACAAGTGTTGTAGATTGTTGTAAATTGTTTTCTAACTATGAACTAGACATGCCTATTTATACCCATAACATACAAGGTATAAAGGCAAAGCAATACCCTCAAAGTATGGTGACTTGTCCCACGTCCCACTCACAAGACGGTGATCGGCACCAAATGGATCTTCAAGAATAAGAAGGGCGAGGACGTCATCATTGTACGAAACAAGGCGCGTCTGGTGGCCAGGGGATACCGTCAACAAGAAGGGATCGACTATGACGAGACATTCGCTCCGGTGGCGAGAATCGAAGCAATACGTATGTTCCTTGCATACGTCGCGCACAAAAACTTTACGGTCTTCCAAATGGATGTAAAGACCGCATTCCTCAACGGCGAGGTCAATGAATAGGTAAATGTGTCGCAACCGGACAGGTTCGTGGACGAGAAGAAGCCTAATCATGTCTACATTCTAGACAAGGCGCTTTACGGCTTGAAGCAAGTTCCACGGGCCTGGTATGATACGTTATCTATGTTTTTAATCAAATCAGGATTTTCACGAGGTAAAATCGATACAACCCTTTTTATTAAAAACGAAAAAGGTCATATAGTGCTAGTTCAAGTGTATGTCGATGACATAATTTTTGGTTCTACTAATCCACTATATTGTAAGAACTTTGCCACTTTAATGGGAAATTTTTTCAAAATGAGCATGTTGTATGAGATGAATTTTTTCCTCGGTCTTCAAGTTAAACAACTGTTGACCGGGATATTCATAAATCAGGCCAAGTACATCCGGGATATTCTTCGGAAATTCCAGATGGAACAGTCTTCACCTATGAAAACACCCATGGCACCCGATACAAAGTTAAACACCGATCCTAACGGAAAGGATGTGGACAAAAAAACGTACCGGGGTATGATCGGTTCTTTAATGTACCTAACTCCGAGTAGACCGGACATCATGTTTTCAACGTTTCTTTGCACCCGGTTTCAATCAAAACCTAAGGAGTCTCACTTAATCGCTGTTAAACGAATTTTTCGTTATTTGAGAGGTACTGCTGATCTTGGCTTGTGGTACCCGAAAGAGACAGGTTTTGAGCTCTCGGAATATTCTGATGAGGACCACGCGGGTAGCATGATGGATCGGAAGAGCACATCGGGACATGTGCAGTTCTTGGGCGATAGTCTGGTGAGTTGGGCATCCAATAAGCGGTAGTGCGTTTCTACGTAAACTGCCAAGGCGGAATACGTGGCCGCCGCAAGCTGATGTTCTCAAGTGATATGGATGCGCACACAACTCAAGGATTACGGTTTAACTTACACCAAGGTGCCCACTTACTGTGACTCAAAGAGCGCTATTGCAATATCCAGCAATCCGGTCCAGCTTACCAAGACGAAGCACATAGACGTTCGGTACCATTTTATCAAGGATCACGTCAAAAGAGGTACAGTCGAACTCTACTTTGTGAATACAGAACATCAGTTAGCCGACCTGTTTACAAAACCCCTGGATGAAAAACGCTTTAATTATCTAGTGTCTAGGTTAGGTATGCTAAATCTGAAGACTTGATCTGATTGTGTGCCCGATACAAGTTCCATACACCTACGAGAGACTGTCCATTCATCATCTGTTGTTTTTGTTGGCCCCGAAGGCCTATACAAGTTTGTAGAAGGGGGGGGGGGGGGGGGGGGGTTGAATACAAACACACAAATTTTACTTTTCTAAATTGTTTATTGATAAATCATTAACAATTTACAGCTTGTTGCGGAAACAAGATTAAGGATAAACCTAAATCTAAACAAGTTGGAACACTAAGGTTTCTTGCACTAAGAGAGATAAGGAAAATACTAATAATAACCTATCTTGAGATAAGAGATTGAACTTGTCCAGAGTTAGCATGTTACTTCAAATGAAGTAGGTTCATCTCTTTATATACTACATGCATTTAATGCAAGTCAGTATACACTTTACACGTGTCATCAGCTGGTTGGTTGCATGTCATTGACCTTGGTTGACAACCTTAGTAGCCGCATGGATGAACAGTGTAGCATCAGAGTGGTTGTACGATTTCAGACAGTCGGAGGTTATTTTCTTACATTTCGTACGGAGTCGTGCAAGGGAGGTTAAGACAAAAGTACTTTGTACGGAGGACTTCATGATCAGCTTTCGTTGATTCAGCGATTATCATTTTCTATTCAGCGAATGATAAAGTTCAGCGATAGCTGAAGTCTTGTACTTGATACTTCACGTTGAGTGGACAAATCTGAGTCTTCGCTGATCCGCATCAGTTCATTAGGAGACTTGTCGCTGGTTCTTGAGCTTGATCTTCGACTTCAGCGTAGAACCTTTGTTGACGTGAAACTTGTCTTCAGGGATTATAAGTAAACAACTAACTTATCAGCGATCATCATAATGACTGAACAGACTCAGAGCATTTATGACGAACAGTTTCGCTGAATGTTTAATTTAAAGAGCGAGAGTTCCTATCAGCGGTACTGGAAGATCTTAGTACTTATCAGCGATAGTGAAACTCTGATACATATTGTTTACTTACAATTTTCACTAAGTTTTTTAGAGAGGGTCATTATCAAATCACTGAGGGTTTGGATCAACAATCTCCCCCTATTTGATTATGACATAGCAACAAAGAAAATTGCTATTAAATGAAAACATAAGGATAAAAAGAACTCATAAAATATTTGTCCCTTTTACTGTTTTCTGGGATCTTTTCAGTACTGATGGAGTAAAGTACATTCACTGAAATCTTTCTTTAAAACTTTGAATCAGGTTACAAAGAGAAATGGAAAGATTACAAGTACGAGCGAAATAAATTACAAGTACAGAAGAATAACTGTTACAATAGAGAAAAGGCGATCATATCAGCTTATAAAGGTTCTTCCTTAATGAGAAGTTCATCAAGGGTCTTTGATGTGGGGATCATCCAGTCAGGGACATCTTCTCCTTGATTCTTTTTCTTCAGAGCTGCTTCAAAAATCAAGGGCTTCAGGTGTCTAGCTTTGATGTTGCGTCTGACTTCACACCAGTATACGAGATCTCTGAGTTGTTCGATGGGAGCGATGTCTAGCTCAAAGATACTTTGAAAGTGATGATTTCCATAGTAGTCTAAAAAGAATATACCATAGGGATCACTTACAACTGTGCCAGGAATGAATGTTTCTCCAGGAGGTAGAGAGGTGTCAAGCATTGAGAGATCGGCATCAAGGCCAACAATTTCAGCACGAGAGAAACCAATGCCCGTTTCATTCCGAATATGAGGACCTGAATCAGAGGCTTTCTTTTTCTTATCAGGGACTTTTCTTGGTTGAGGAAGAGTAGGAGGAATATCCACAGCAGATGAAAGCAGGTCGATTTGATTGTTTAAGATCTTCTCGACATGGCTTTTGAACTTTGAGCGCGATCCCTGAATGGCTAATTTTGTTTCTAACCAATCAGAGAGACCAAACTTTTCTAAGGTAGTAGCATAGAAAGTTTGCTTGGTTTCGTCATCTCTGTAGACGTCCACTTCAACAACAGGAACTTCAGCGTACAGTCTTCCTCTGATGTTTGCCTTGACGATTTTGGATGGTCTAGATCGATAGGTCAGCATTTGTTTAGCCCATTCCAAAGTCGTATCAGAGACCTTGGTCTTTTCTCTAACGATCTCTTGAGCATCATCCCATAGCTGACGTTGAATATCAATGGGAACTCTTTTCAGCTTGGGGTTTTTTATTGATCGTTGAGTAAGTTTGATGGCGTATTCTCTGTCTTCTTCTTCAGCTTCCTTTCTTTCAGCGAGTAGGCGTTCAGCTCTGAGGTGTTCCTGGTATTCAGCTTTGGAAATTCTGAACTTTGGAGGAACTGAAGGAAGTTAATCACGCCTCAGAATGATTCGCTGATCCTCGAAGCGCTTTATTATCTCCTCTCTTCTTTTCTGATCCTCTTCACTTAGCTTTTGAGGAGCTAAGGAAGGTCTGCCTCTGTGCGAGAGTAGCTGTTCTTCTGGTTCATCAGTCTCAGAGATTAAATCTAAGACTGGGATTATTTCTTCAGCAGCAGCTGGTATTATTGAAGTCGCAGTTGTGGAGCCTTCAGCGATATCCTCAAACAGGGGAGAGGACTAGCTGAAACACAGCGATCTTACAAGTAAGAACTTGGGTAGAATCAGATAGAGAGAATTGGTTCAAGTGTATAGGATTGGGTAAAGGAACTGATAGTGTATGATAGAGGAGGGATGGAGTGAGAGATGATTAGTGTACCTGACAAACCGGCTTTTCAAGCAAGATCATCAGATTGTCATCTTCAGCGACGCTTTTGCCTTTGCCTTTCTCAACTCCAGAGGCTGAGGGCTTTGTCTTTGTCCGCTCCCCTGAAGGTTCATTTATCGAGATTCCCTTAAGAGCTTTGATCTTTTGAGCAGGTTTGACGATAAAGAAGTCATCGTCATCTTCGTCATCATCATCATCATTCTTTGGAGAAGAAGATGGTTCATCATCATGGATGTCGATGGCTTCATCATCTTCTGCTTCAGATTCAGTTTTCTCAGCTTCTTCTTCGAGTTGCTCCCCTCAGATACAGAGGCGAGCTTCTCGGTTTCCTCAGGGTTTTCATCTCCTTGAGGTCCAGCGGTGGTTTCTTCAGCATCCGTCTTCTCTCCCCTGATAGATTCATCATGGGAAAGGTCAGCGCTCTTGGCGAGATCTTCAGCGCTCTTCTCCCCCTCTTTTTCATGATGACTGGGGGAGGAATGGCTTGATTCAGCAGCGTTGGTAGGTTCTTTGTCTTCTTGGCCAGAGAGACCTACACAAACTTCTTTGCTAATCTGTCTTCAAGGCCAGAAATAGCAGGATTGATCTTCCCGAGCTCAATGCGATCTGCCGCTGTAAAATGTTCAGATTCAGGGACAGGGGCAGGAGCAGGAGCAGGAGTATTCGCCTTGTGTAGCAGCTGTTCGATCATAGTCTTCATCGAACCAACGTCAGTCTTTACAGAGCTTAAGTCAGTCGTCAGAGTGTTGACATTTGTCTTCACAGCAGACATATCTCCCTCTAGTGTTCCAACCGATGTCTTTAGCGTTGTTACCTCGCTGGACATGGATGAAACTGAATTTTTGAGAGAGGTGTAGTCTGTGTAGATATCAGCGAGCACCTTGGCGAAGTCGCTGAGAGTTTTATCAAGTTGCTTCTTGTCATCTGTGGAAGCCTTCTTCTCCACCACCGTTGTCAGTTTGTTCAGATTCTCTCCAGCGTTTGTTACAGCTGTAGAGTTATTGGAGAGAGTAGTGGTGAGACCTATCAGCTTTGTCTCCACGGACTTCAGAGAGGCGTTGATATCTCCCAAATTAGGACCTGTAACATATAAAAACTTGTGAACAGAGGAAAGCTCAGAAGTTTGGGGTTTAGTCACAGTGTTTATGGGTTGTTGTTTACCTGCAGGAGGATTGATGAATTCATCAAAATCACGGGTTCCTGAGTAAAGTTCCATGTCATCTTCAAAAGTGCCCATGGATTTTTCTGCAGGTCCTGTCTTCATCATCTCTGGATTATCAGCTTTAGCTTTCGTAGAAATGATGGCATCTCCAGCGATAACTGGAGAAGAGACCAAATGAGTAGAGGGATAAGCGAAGGATAAGAGTGGGGGTTGGGTTATGAGTTCAGCGTTGGATTCGCTGACAATCACTTCATCAGTCTTTTGAGAGACTGAAGGAGGTTGGGTAGGTTCCAAGTTTGTAACCTCAGCGTTTAGAGACGCTGAAGTTGGGATAAAAGGGATGGCTTGTTCAGGTGTGGCAGAGCGTACCACTGAACGTTCCTTCAGCTCTGCAGAAAGAGCTGAGGAGTCTTCAGCATGAGATTGCTGGGGTTGCTCCTTTGTTTTCTTGATCCTTTTAGAATCAAGTGGGGTAGATGAATGTTTCCTTTTCTTAGAAGGAGAGGATTTTGTGGCCAGGGAATCAGCGATGGGTATTGTCGCTGAAGGAGCCACAGAAGTAGAAGAAGAAGGGTTGAGAAGAGTTAAGAGGGTAGAAAGACGTACCTCATTTCCAACAGGTTTGAAGTCGAGTACCTTAGGGCCAATCTGTGAGAGTTTCAGATCGCCCTCTTGCGGGTAGCTGTCCTTCAGGCCATATTGAAAGATAGCGCTGATGAATCGGGGGTAGGGAACCCAAGCAGGCCTGTCAGCGGCAGAGTCTACTCTTTGCAGCAAGTCATCATAGATGAGAGATGCCCAGTCAATGTGTAGACCTTTCAGCAGAGCGTATCCCATAGCTTGCTGAGGTTGAGCGGCTTGATCAGAAGAGTCGGTCTTGGCAGTCATGCAGCTGATAAGGTGAGCGAAGATGAAGTTCATCTCGCTGGGCATTTTCGATTTCTTCAGCAGTGTTAGCTTCTTCTCAGGCTTCTTGTCTCTGCCCATTTCCCATACATATCTGGTACGTGCGAAATGTGTGTTTTAATCGCAGTGGGTTGCAAACTGTCCACAGTGGGAAGTGCAAGTGTACACTGTCCACTATGATCGTCACAGCCAGTAATAGTTGGTAAAATACCAGAATCGAATCCACAGAGACTGGACAATCAAGACAATACGGTTCTCATGAGCTCCTTTTACAAGTTTCAACTAGAGAGGAAAATAATACTTTGGTTTGGTTTGGTAAAATAGCTACTTGAAACGATTTACTAAATGTTAAAAAGGAGGAATGTAGGTTGGATTTTCCCTAAATTTTATCTAAAATACTCGGTCCTTAGAGTGATCCTCGTATTCGTGGTGGACATTTTCGCTAGAAAAGCCCGGTTACAAAATACTCACACTGTTAGATAAAAATCCCATACTCTTAGTACTTGTTGTGTAAAGCCCGTGTCCCGGTATGGTTTTAAAATTTCTAATGTACTTATTTTATTGTCGTTTAAAGCGAGTCTTGTTAACGAAAGTTGTCTAAGGGGACCTTGAATGTTATGTGTGGCTAACCTCACTCCCTTTTTCCAATATTATGGAAACTTAGGGACCAAAAGTGTCAAAAGTGTTGTGTCTAGGGGGCCAAATGTTGACAAGGGGGTTGTGGTGCATGTGGATCGGCCAAGGGAAAGGGGACCGACCCCCCCCCCCCCCTCTCTCTTCCTCTTCTCGTCAGTTTCCAAACAGTGTGAAACAAGTAACCAAGCAGCCCCTTTGTTTTTTTTTTTGGTTTTCTTTTCTTCAATATCTCATTCGGCCAAGGGTGGGAATCGCAAGTGAGAGAGAGAGATCGCGAGTTAGAGAAAGACCGTGAGAAGGGAAGAAATTGGCCGGAAAGACTCCTGCCGTCGCTGCTACTGCTGCCGCCGGGAGTTCGCCGGAAACCGCCGTAGCTTGTGTTCGTCGGAGGTCTCGAGGGAGAGAGAAGCAGGAAGGTGCGGTTGTGTGGCGTCTTAACAAGGTAAGTCGTTCCTTCGTCTCGCTCCCTTTTCCTTTCTTTTGTTTCCGGCAAAACGACCACCGCGAAGCCACCGCCGCCGTACGCCGCCGCTGGGGTGGCCGAGGGCTGGGCGGTCTTGGTTGTGTGTGTGTGTGCTGGTATGAGTTCGCGTGTGGCAGCCGTGAGGGAGAGCGAGAGGGTGAGGGTGGTATGGAGAGATGAGGGGTGTGTGTGGGTGTGGGTGTCGCCGGAACGCCGCCGCCGCTGCCGTGCCCCACTGCCGGAGGTGGCAGTGGGTGGTGCCCGTGGCGTAACCCTAAAACCACCCTGACCGTAACCATAAACCGTTTTATCATTTCATGTGAATTGTTGTAATCTGCCACTGTTTTGCGTAGATCATAACTTTCTGCTCGTAACTCCGATTGAGCCGAAATTGGTACCCACGGTTCCAGTACGGGGTCGGTCACGTTTTCCGTGTTTTAGCGGAAAACTGGTTCAGCCTCTAGCTAGGTGAAAAGGTGGTCGCAAATTGGTGATTTGTCATTTTATGTGAAGGTCGATTTTCTGCCACTGTTTTGTCGTGGCCGTAACTTTTTACTCGTAGCTCGGATTGATATGAAATCGGTGGCTGAAGTTCACTACTCGAGTCAGGAAAGTTTTTCGTGTTTTGCCGAAAGTCTGTTTAGGCATGTAGCTGGGCCATATGGGGCTGTTTATACAGCCTGGTCCGAAAAACTTCCAGCTTTCTGTCCCTGTTTTGTTTTACGCATAACGTTTGCTTGGAATGTCGGTTTGGGATGGGACTGGTGCCAAAAGTTTCGTTTCGGAGTCTATTAAGTTTTCTCTGTTTTATGGAAAGACCAATTCGGACCATAGCTAGGGCGAAGTTGCCATGCTGTACTGGTAGGTCCGGGTGTTCGCTGTTCTGCGAATCATTTTTGTAAAATCTATAGTAAATTATAGAAGAATCGTTAGGACGCGTGCGATACGTCCCTGAAATCGTAAGACTTAGAACTTCGTATTTATGAATTTTAATTTCTGTATTTATCAGTTTTAAGGGGGTAAATCAGGTCCCGAACAGACCCGTAACTTTTAATAAAAAACTGGAATATTTAGTCTTTTGGAAGCTAGTAAACGTGTTGTGGGTCGGGACTTTCCTTTGACTTTTTTATACGTATTTAGGTGGGAGAAAGTGAAGAAGATTTCCGGGTTGGTGTTGCGTTTCGTGAGCACGTTGCTTAGCCTTGAGGTGAGTTCTCTCACCGCGTAGTTAGGAACTTCATGTATGTCGTTCTTTTTGTGTTACGTGTTATTAAGTGTATTTATGTGCTTACATGGACTAGTTGGGATGTGATAACTGGTTGTGATTTGTTAAATTCGTATGTGGAATATTTATGCATGCGTACACCTCGGTGGGACTGAGGGGCTCGGTGGGACCGAGGGCTTGGTGGGACTAAGCTAGTACAACAATTTTACTCGGTGGGACCGAGGGCTCGGTGGGACTGAGCTTGTATTAATGTATTTTGTGTACTCGGTGGGACCGAGGTTCGTGCTTATGTAATAATCATTATGTGCTTTGATATTCGTGGTAATGGTGATGTTGCCTACTTGCCAGTAGGGGCGATATGCGTGGGGTTGCTACCTACGTGCGTGGTTGGATTCACTAAGCGTTTAGCTTACCCTTTCCCAATATGTTGTTATTTCAGGTGCGGGCGGCAGTCGGGCGTGACCGTACACACATGGAGCGCGGAGTGTCAAATATTGTTAAACTCTCACTTACAAACCCTTTGAATTTAATTATGTAATTTTCCGCTGCATAAACTTTGTTGATGGTTTGAAGTAACGACATTAATTTTATTTAAGACGTGAATTATTAAATCATGGTTGTTTTATAATGAAATGTATGTTTTAAAATTTTTAAATTTCCTTGTAATTTTTGGGACGTTACAACTTGGTATCAGAGCACGGCTTTAGTGAATCAAACACATCTCGGTGTGTTTGGTCTCAAGTTGCGGCTAAGAGATCTTTAAATTCTTTTATCAAAATCTTTGTTTTAAATGAAAAGAGAAAACCCGTTGGGAACGGTGATCGTGGGTGCAGTGTGTACAGTCAGCCGACGCCAGCTGGGAAGGTAAGGAACTTAGTGTATCTATTGCTTTTCAGGTATAGTGTATGCATGCTAGATTGCTTATGTGAACTGTGTGGTACCGTATGCTGGTTTATCGCTTATAGGAACTCATGCTAGCTTTGATAGGTTGTTAAGCGAATGCACTCTAGGTTGTATGCAGTAGGAACTGAATAGCCTTAGAATATTAGATTTAGTTCTTTTGCGCAGCTCTTGTTTGAGTCTAACCGTTCTAGGATAGAATCTCTTATTCGAACGTCTATCTGTTTTTACACTGTATACGACCGTGCATTCACGAGGCGACTCGTCAGGGTTAGTGGGGTTTCCGTGTTAGTACGGGATAGTGGGTGATATGACCGTTCTAGGGAGTTAGGAAAGGTGTTTGTGCGGGCTGGATTGGCTATATGTGTTTATTTGTGGTAATCGACTACTTGAATGTCTCGGGACAGGACTCGAAACAAGTAAGGATAGGTGTGAAGGGTAGTAGTAGAGCTCCTACTATCTGAAGCACAAGATCCATGCTTGAGTCGGGGAGAGTCACGAGGGAGCCAAGGAGTGGAGTATGAGCGTGGTAGGGTGAGTTATATATGCTTATAGATCTCTGAATTTTCTTTTTCTAGAATGGTCAATACAAGAAGGAACAACGCGGCGGCGTCGCGAGCCGAGACGGGGATTACTGAGGAGCGTGTTAGGGAACTGATTGCTACTAAGGTTTCCCACGCGATCGGGGAGGCGATCCCCGAGATCATCACCGTTATTCGAGAGGAGGTGGTGATCCTACTGGAGGAGCGTATTGCAGCTATTCCACTGCCTGCGGAGGGTCATCCCCGTAACCGAGAGTTCCAGTACCGGGATCTCTCCGCCTGTTCCCCGCCAGAGTTTAAGGGAGACCTGGATCCGATTACCAGCATGTGATGGGTATCTGACATGGAGTTCGCATTTTTGACCAGTGGTTGCCCGGACAACCTAAAGGTCCGTTTTGCAGTAAATCTACTCCGTGACGGCGCGAAGGATTGGTGCGCCACGGCATTGACGCCTGCCGAGCGCACTACTTTGACTTGGGACGAGTTTGTCACTCGTTTCCGTGCGGAGTATGTACCGCCAGTAGAGATGGAGCGAATCGCTAAAGAATTCCTAGAGCTCACCCAGACAACAGAGACGGTAAAAGAGATGACCAGGAAATTTACCGAGATGGCATTATTCTGTCCTCAGTATGCCGCCTCGGAAGAGATGAAGATGTCAAGGTATAAAGATATGCTACGCACGAAGATCCAAGAATTTGTTAGCACGGCACAGTACACTTCATTATCCTCCATGATGGACGCCGCTCGAAGGAGGGAGCTTGAGCTGGAGACCCAAGCTAAGAAGCGGAAGGCGGCACAGCCAGTGACGCCCATCTCGGCAGTGCCAAAGCGCTCGAGGTTCACAGGTACGCGCACGGGTTCTAGCAGTGGCGGGTTTAAGCCCCGTGATACCGGAGCAAGGAGAATAGAGGGGTGTTTTAAGTGTGGCCAACCCGGTCACCTTAGCCGGGATTGTAAGACGCCGTTAATGGTCTGTTTCAATTGTAACCAGACGGGCCACGTAAGGGCCAACTGTCCTAGAGCAGGGGTAGCTGCTGGTGGTGGAGCTCAGAGGGTGCCTGGGAATGCCCTGTTGCGCATTACTGATGGTCGAGCTGGTCAGCCAGGGGCGGGAGCGGCCCGAGGTAGAGTTCACCAGTTGACGGTGGATGAGGCACAGGCGACGCCTAAAGTGGTCACAGGTATATCCCTTACTTCTTTCCTTTCCATGTCATGTATTTATGTGTGGTCGAACTATATGTTAGGTACATTCCTAGTTAACTCGGTGCCTGCAGTTGTGATGTTTGATAGCGGGGCTACTCACTCCTTTGTGTCTCGCACTTTTAGCGAGGGTTTAGGCCGAGTTGTAGGACGCTTGAGTTATCCTCTGGTTGTCGAGGTGGCTGATGATAGGACCTTGACGGTCACAGACGTGTTTCGCGGGTGCACCTTAGAGATCTCAGGGGTGAGGTTTCCCATCGACCTGATCCCGATTGCTATGCGGGAGCTTTGTGTGATTGTGGGTATGGATTGGATGGATAAGTTCGACGCGGAGATCGTTTGCCGTCACAAGCAAGTGCGAGTTCGGACCCCAAGCGGGGGAGAACTGTTAGTGCAGGGAGATTCGTCTAGACGGTCTACGGCCATATGTTCGGCTGCGAGAGCTCGGAGGTACCTTCAGCATAGTGGGCAAGGATTTTTAGCATACGTGTTAGACACGAGGGTTGGGGAAGCGAAGATGTCTGTGGAATACGTACCTGTGGTACGGGAGTTCACCGACGTGTTTCCCGAGGAGTTGCCGGGGATACCTCCCGAACGACAGGTAGAGTTTCGGATCGATCTGATCCCGGGTGCGGCTCCGGTGGCCAAGGCACCCTACCGCCTGGCTCCACCGGAAATGAAAGAGCTGTACGCCCAGCTGCAAGAACTACTCGAAAAGCAGTTCATTAGACCGAGTTGTTCGCCGTGGGGAGCACCTATCTTATTCGTGAAGAAGAAGGATGGATCACAGCGGATGTGCATAGACTACCGAGAGCTGAATAAGCTTACGGTAAAGAATCGTTATCCTTTGCCAAGGATTGACGATTTGTTCGACCAGCTTCAGGGGGCCTCATGGTTCTCCAAGATTGATCTACGATCGGGGTACCACCAGATGCGGGTCAGGAGTGAGGACACGGAAAAGACGGCTTTCCGTACGCGATACGGTCATTACGAGTTTGTGGTGATGCCTTTTGGACTCACCAATGCACCTGCAGCGTTCATGGACCTCATGAACCGAGTGTGTAGTCCGATGTTGGACCGTTCGGTGATTGTGTTCATCCATGACATTCTGGTGTATTCGAAGACCAAGGAGGAGCACGAGATGCATCTTCGAGAAGTGTTGGAAGTATTGAGGCGGGAGAAGTTATACGCTATGTTTTCCAAGTGCGAATTCTGGTTACGAGAGGTCCAGTTCCTAGGACATGTCGTGAATCAGGATGGTATTATGGTTGACCCAGCTAAGATTGCAGCCGTGATGCGGTGGGAGGTGCCGAAGACTCCTACTGACGTGAGAAGCTTTCTGAGATTAGCGGGGTATTATCGAAGGTTTATACAGGATTTCTCTAAGATCGCGTTACCCATGACGCGATTGACAAAGAAATTGGCGGCTTTCAGTTGGGGGAGGAACAACAGAAGGCGTTCGAGGAGCTACGCAGGCGGTTGTGTGAGGCCCCCGTGTTAACCTTACCCGAGGGCATGGAGGATTTGGTAGTATATTGTGACGCCTCTCATCAGGGTTTGGGTGTCGTGCTTATGCAGCGCGGCAAGGTCATAGCCTACGCTTCTAGGCAGCTGAAGCCTCACGAAGCAAATTACCCAACTCATGACCTGGAGTTGGGAGCGGTAGTGTTTGCCCTTAAAATTTGGAGGCACTATCTCTATGGTGTCAAGTGTACGATCTACACTGACCATAAGAGCCTCTAGTACTTGATGGATCAGCAGAACCTTAATATGCGTCAGCGAAGGTGTCTCGATGTGGTTAAGGATTATGACTGCGAGATACTTTACCACCCGGGTAAGGCGAACGTGGTCGCGGACGCACTCAGCCGACATCCGGTCGGTGAGTCACTGAGGGGTTATTGTCAGCGATTGACAGTGATTGCACCTATCCTGGAGTCGATAGGAAGCGCCCAAGAGGTGGCTGTCTTGGAGGAAAATGCAAAGCGGGAAAGAGTGTCGGGGGAGATCTCGAATTTCGTTCGTGATAGTCGGGGGTTGTTAACTCGACATGGTCGGGTTTGGGTTCCATTCATCGGTGGGAACCGGCAGGTACTAATGGATGAGGCGCATAAGTCCAAGTTCTCGATTCATCCAGGGGCTACAAAGATGTACAGGGACTTGCGCGGAGGTTACTGGTGGCCCGGCATGAAGCGGGATGTGGCTAGATGTGTTGAGGTATGTATGACCTGTCGGAAGGTCAAAGCGGAACATCAACGACCTCATGGGAAATTGCAACCGTTGGAGGTCCCGGTTTGGAAATGGGAAGAGATTACCATGGACTTCATAACGAAACTCCCGAGGACTCCCCGTGGTTATGATGCCATTTGGGTGATTGTTGACCGTCTGACCAAGAGTGCTCACTTCTTGGCCATCAGGGAGAGCTCCTCGGCGGAGAAGCTTGCGAAGGTGTTTGTGCGTGAGATCGTGGCCAGGCACGGGGTGCCAGTTTCGATTGTCTCCGACAGGGATACTCGTTTTACCTCTCGGTTTTGGGAGAAGTTCCAGTCGGAGATGGGTACACGGTTACACTTTAGCACGGCCTTTCATCCACAGACGGACGGGCAGAGCGAGCGAACCATTCAGACCCTCGAGGATATGCTTCGAGCTTGTGTCATCGATTTTGGAGGTAGTTGGGATCAGTACTTACCCTTGGCGGAATTTTCCTACAACAACAGCTACCACTCTAGTATTGGCATGCCGCCATACGAGTTGTTGTACGGTAGGAAATGCAGGACGCCCGTTTGTTGGGGCGAGGTTGGGCATCGGGTATTAGGGAGTACTGACATCGTGTTGAAGACGACCGAGACAATTCAGATGGTGCGGGATCGTTTGGTTACTGCACAGAGTCGGCAGAAGAGCTACGCCGACAAAAGGCGATCCGACTTGGAGTTTCAGGTGGGTGATTATGTATTGTTAAAGGTTTCACCCTGGAAAGGGGTGATCCGGTTTCGTAAGCGGGGGAAGCTAGGGCCTCGTTATATTGGACCTTACCGGATCATCGCCCGCGTGGGGAAAGTGGCTTACCGGTTGGAGCTACCGGAGGAACTGAACTTGATTCACAACACCTTCCACGTTTCGCAATTGCGGAAGTGTGTGATGGATGAGTCTGCAGTAGTACCGCTCGAAGACATTCAGATCGATGAGCGGCTTAATTACGTGGAAAAGCCAGTCGCTATTCTTGATAGGAGGACGAGAACCTCGCGGAACAAGGTTGTTGGTTTGGTGAAGGTTCAATGGAGACACCGAAAGGGTTCCGAGTGGACTTGGGAACCTGAAGCGGAGATGCGGGAGAATTATCCGGAGCTGTTTGCGGGTGTAGACTTCGGGGACGAAGTCTAATTCAAGCGGGGGAGAGTTGTAAAGCCCGTGTCCCGGTATGGTTTTAAAATTTCTAATGTACTTATTTTATTGTCGTTTAAAGCGAGTCTTGTTAACGAAAGTTGTCTAACGGGACCTTGAATGTTATGTGTGGCTAACCTCACTCCCTTTTTCCAATATTATGGAAACTTAGGGACCAAAAGTGTCAAAAGTGTTGTGTCTAGGGGGCCAAATGTTGACAAGGGGGTTGTGGTGCATGTGGATCGGCCAAGGGAAAGGGAACCGACCCCCCCCCCCCCTCTCTTCCTCTTCTCGTCAGTTTCCAAACAGTGTGAAACAAGTAACCAAGCAGCCCCTTTGTTTTTTGTTTTTTTGGTTTTCTTTTCTTCAATATCTCATTCGGCCAAGGGTGGGAATCGCAAGTGAGAGAGAGAGATCGCGAGTTAGAGAGAGACCGTGAGAAGGGAAGAAATTGGCCGGAAAGCCTCCTGCCGTCGCTGCTACTGCTGCCGCCGGGAGTTCGCCGGAAACCGCCGTAGCTTGTGTTCGTCGGAGGTCTCGAGGGAGAGAGAAGCAGGAAGGTGCGGTGTGTGGCGTCTTAACAAGGTAAGTCGTTCCTTCGTCTCGCTCCCTTTTCCTTTCTTTTGTTTCCGGCAAAACGACCACCGCGAAGCCACCTCCGCCGTACGCCGCCGCTGGGGTGGCCGAGGGCTGGGCGGTCTTGGTTGTGTGTGTGTGTGCTGGTATGAGTTCGCGTGTGGCAGCCGTGAGGGAGAGCGAGAGGGTGAGGGTGGTATGGAGAGATGAGGGGTGTGTGTGGGTGTGGGTGTCGCCGGAACGCCGCCGCCGCCGCCGTGCCCCACTGCCGGAGGTGGCAGTGGGTGGTGCCCGTGGCGTAACCCTAAAACCACCCTGACCGTAACCATAAACCGTTTTATCATTTCATGTGAATTGTTGTAATCTGCCACTGTTTTGCGTAGATCATAACTTTCTGCTCGTAACTCCGATTGAGCCGAAATTGGTACCCACGGTTCCAGTACGGGGTCGGTCACGTTTTCCGTGTTTTAGCGGAAAACTGGTTCAGCCTCTAGCTAGGTGAAAAGGTGGTCGCAAATTGGTGATTTGTCATTTTATGTGAAGGTCGATTTTCTGCCACTGTTTTGTCGTGGCCGTATCTTTTTACTCGTAGCTCGGATTGATATGAAATCGGTGGCCGAAGTTCACTACTCGAGTCAGGAAAGTTTTTCGTGTTTTGCCGAAAGTCTGTTTAGGCCTGTAGCTGGTCCGTATGGGGCTGTTTATACAGCCTGGTCCGAAAAACTTCCAGCTTTCTGTCCCTGTTTTGTTTTACGTATAACTTTTGCTTGGAATGTCGGTTTGGGATGGGACTGGTGCCAAAAGTTTCGTTTCGGAGTCTATTAAGTTTTCTCTGTTTTGCGGAAAGACCAATTTGGACCATAGCTAGGGCGAAGTTGCCATGCTGTACTGGAAGGTCCGGGTGTTCGCTGTTCTGCGAATCATTTTTGTAAAATCTATAGTAAATTATAGAAGAATCGTTAGGACGCGTGCGATACGTCCCTGAAATCGTAAGACTTAGAAATTCGTATTTATGAATTTTAATTTCTGTATTTATCAGTTTTAAGGGGGTAAATCAGGTCCCGAACAGACCCGTAACTTTTAATAAAAAGCTGGAATATTTAGTCTTTTGGAAGCTAGTAAACGTGTTGTGGGTCGGAACTTTCCTTTGACTTTTTTATACGTATTTAGGTGGGAGAAAGTGAAGAAGATTGCCGGGTTGGTGTTGCGTTTCGTGAGCACGTTGCTTAGCCTTGAGGTGAGTTCTCTCACCGCGTAGTTAGGAACTTCATGTATGTCGTTCTTTTTGTGTTACGTGTTATTACGTGTATTTATGTGCTTACATGGACTAGTTGGGATGTGATAACTGGTTGTGATTTGTTAAATTCGTATGTGGAATATTTATGCATGCGTACACCTCGGTGGGACTGAGGGGCTCGGTGGGACCGAGGGCTTGGTGGGACTAAGCTAGTACAGCAATTTTACTCGGTGGGACCGAGGGCTCGGTGGGACTGAGCTTGTATTAATATATTTTGTGTACTCGGTGGGACCGAGGTTCGTGCTTATGTAATAATCATTATGTGGTTTGATATTCGTGGTAATGGTGATGTTGCCTACTTGCGAGTAGGGGCGATATGCGTGGGGTTGCTACCTACGTGCGTGGTTGGATTCACTAAGCGTTTAGCTTACCATTTCCCAATATGTTGTTATTTCAGGTGCGGGCGGCAGTCGGGCGTGACCGTACACACATGGAGCGCGGAGTGTCAAATATTGTTAAACTCTCACTTACAAACCCTTTGAATTTAATTATGTAATTTTCCGCTGCATAAACTTTGTTGATGGTTTGAAGTAACGACGTTAATTTTATTTAAGACGTGAATTATTAAATCATGGTTGTTTTATAATGAAATGTATGTTTTAAAATTTTTAAATTTCCTTGTAATTTTTGGGACGTTACATGTTGTTTTGTCAATGGTAATCTCTAAATGGACCTTTTCAGGCCTCGATGGAATGTGTAGAGACAAATACTCTAAGTGTTTTTAATACACAAATTAGCTTGCCTACTACTCCAGTGGGCAGAGATTAGCTCACTGTGCCGACCTCACCTTCGTAAGTGTCAAAAGAATTCTTTCGAATCCCCTAGCATCATTCAAGCTCGTGTCACTGCGTTCTACTCATTTCTAAGTTAAGAACTAGACTTTATATCCTTGCAAGTGATCGGCTTGTTCGCATCCTTGGGTAAATATCGAGAATGAAAGACCAAAACAACAAATATTCTAAGTATAAAGATTACTCAAGCATTTTTGATAAAATCCAGGTACTTCTCCTTCCTACATCCCAAAGGATGTTTAGCCTAACATTTCCGAAGTAAATAAAACAAAAGATGAAGAATTGCACATAATAAAACTGAAAGTGATTTGAATTAACTGCTCACAGTGGGGAACGAGAAGTCGTCCCTGCACTGTGTATTTCGAACTACAATGGAAAATAAATTACTGAAATTTAATGCTAAGTTACTGCAGTAAATGAAAGATTACAACTTAAAGAAAATGCTAGATAAATTGCAAGAAGGATGGATGCAATAAATGAGACCCAACACCCCTTTTTATACCAAGAAGGAGGTGTTGGTCTTTACACAAAGAAAAAGGTTTATCCAAGGTGTAAGGACTGTAGGGAAATGCTGAAATCAGCCCAAAGGACAATACTTCAATCCTCCATGTGTAACTCTCTTTACCCAATGGTCCTTTAGAAGTCAACTTTTGCAAGTACAAAGGGGTGTACTTGATGCTATCTTCAATGAGAACTACCTTGTACTTCTCCAGCCATTTCTCTGCCAAATGAACCTTCCTCCTCCAGAAAATTAGATCCCAACTAAAAGTTTCTGTTTCTTTTCTTTTTGTTCTGCTCGAAGAGTGGGGAACCGGAGTGGGCACTGTATACGTCACTGCGGATGAAAAATCGTGAAAACACCCAAAACTTCCCCAGATAATTTATTAAAGACCATGGTTCACTCCTTTTGCTCGTTTTCGTAAATCATACCAAGAATGGGGGTTTTTAGAAGTGAAATGGCTAAAATTGACAAAATAAAGTGGAAAATAAATGGAAATAATAACTCTAAAAATAGAGTTATCACAATCTCAAACTTAAATCATTACTTGTCCCCAAGTAATAAAAAAAGAAAGAAATAAAATGAAAAACAACGCATAAAGATCTTTGAGGGACTTACATACTTCTTGACTTGAATGAGCGTTTGATCTCCTTCCTCCGATACTTCCTTCGGTCCGAAACTTAAAAACTTCACTTTTGTATTTGACGAAATCTTTCCCTTGTTTACCTTTTGATCAATAGGGCTTTCTTGGGTTTGAAGGGTTTATGGCTTTGAATCTTTTCCCAAGGGTTTTGACAAGAATTTCCAAACATGGACCGAAGATCTCGCTTTGAGATTTTTATTTCAAGAAGTGGGTGTTTAGTATTTTGCTATGATAAGTACGTACACTTTCAGGCTTTATTTGGGAATAAGAAGTATGGCTATTTTGTGAGAGTGGGTATTCTGATGGTCCAGAATAGGCACACCATCTTTTTCTGGGAGTGAGCACTTTGATGGTCCAGAAAAGGCACACCATCAATTTTGTTAGTGACACTCCGTTTTTCTTCTGTTTTTGTATTTTTATATTTTCTCTTTTTTTTGGGAGGGGGTACGGCTTACCCACCTCAAACTTGGACTTCACAGTGTCCCCACTGTGGGCAAACTGGAAGTCACTCTGGAACTCCCCACCTCAAACTTAAGATCTCACAGTGTCCCCACTGTGACATAGAAATATGGACCGAAGGAGGTGGTTGTGGGTACAAAAAGGGTCGTGTTTGGATGCGAAAAATGGCCTATATCATTTCACGGGACAAGTTGAGATTTGTACTTACAAAAGTGACATTTTTAAGTCGGACGCCGAAAGTTGTACCTTGAAATGGAAACGAGATCAAACAATCATTCAAACAACAATTACGTTAGTACCCAAAAGTACCTACCTAGTGGTAGGATTTTCATGCATCGATATTTAAAAAGTAAAACAGCAAAAAGTGTCAATGCCTAGCCATAGGCAAAAAAAAGATCAAACAAACACAAAATAAAATTGTTTTGGTGAACATACGAGCGAAACCATTGTTTTAAAACAAACCATTCACGGAGTATGGGAGGGTTGTGGCGACAGATCTGCATCATCATCATCGAACTCATCTTCACTATCAAAGGTAGGGCAGATATCCTCGGGGAAATCGGGGAGCTGAGCGGCTAACTCGGGATTTGCTATTTCGTACATCTTCTTTTTCACCTCATCACGTTCCCGGGTGTACATCCAGAATGATGCCGTCGCCCTGTTTTGATATTTCTGTTGCGCCTCCAATAGTTCGACTTGATAAGTGAGTTTCTTCAAAGCTTTCAGGATTTCGGCCATGGGATTACTGCTGCTTGTGCTTGCGGTTCCTGCAGTGGGCTGTAGAAGTGGGGTACCAGTGGTTCTCACTATGTGTTCATCAGCAATCCTCACTGTGGGATCATCAGTGGGGATAGTGACTGCTCGTCCCATCTTTCTTATCGTTGCCACACTAATATTGCTTGTGGAAACAAGCCATTGATCGTCCGCAGCTGTGGGCACTCCAGCAGTTATTAGCAATGAAGTAATGAGACAAGGGAGGGGCAGATTTACCTTCTTTCTGGTGCGAGCTTGGTCGATGGCAGCGTACATGAGGGTCCCCATATTGATCTGCTTACCAGTTAAGACGCAGTACAACAGGGCCCACTTGTGCATCGATAACGTGGTGTCATGAGAAGTGGGAGATATGGTTGCCCGTACAAACTGGAACCATACAGCAGCCTCAGTTGTGAGGGCATTAGCAGGCAAGCACTTACGCTGACCATCCTTACCCCAGGGCTTTCCCTCAGCTGCTAATTCCTTTAAAATCAACACTTCATCTGCTTCGGTCATTTTTTTCAAAAATCGGACAAATTCGCAAACAGTGGGGGTCCTTATTCCAAGAACTTGGTTGATAGCACTAGCATGATAGAAAACAATTTTACCCCGGACTTTTACAGAAGTTTCTTTGGATTGAGAGGCCTCGGCATAAAATTCCCTCACTAAAGAGGCATTTGCGCGACGATTGGCGGCTGCCAATGTCGACCAATCTTGCTCAACAATCATGTTCTTAATAAATGCATTGGCTTCTATAAAGTCGGGGTCAAAACCCCTTTCTAGGTTTAACTTCTGATTAGAAATACATTCGAAGTGGGCAGCCACAGCGGGAGTGGTGAATTGCCTGGGTACCCCACTGGGGGCATGCGCAGTCCCCACTGTGGCTTGGTGCGGGTTTTCAGATGGGGTATGCATATCCCCAGCATCAGTTTCTAAAGAAGAAGAACTCAGAGAGGGTTCTAGACCCTTACCTTTTCCAGCGGTCTTCCTTGGCTTCTTAGTGGGTGTTTTTGCTGATTTGGTCACCACAGACCTGGTGACCATCCCTTTGTTCCTCAAAGCTTTCCTTATTGGATTGTCCCCACTGTGGGAAGCAGTTGTTATTGATTCTAAGCCAACAGCAGTTATGGCTTCTGTTCCCGCCTGAATATGCTCCTTACCCATTCGTTGAACTTCTTCCTCTTTTCTTGCCTTTTCATCAGCCGCTTTTTGCATTGCTTCCTCAAGAAGCCTTTCATTCTCAATTCTTCTTTGCTCATCCTCAACCCTTTTCTTCTCCTTTTCGACCCGAAGCCTTTCTTCCTCGGCCTTTCTTTCTTCCTCCTCTTTTGCCAATCTCTCGGCCTCCTCTTTCTGTTTTCGTTCCTCCTCTTCTTTTCGTAACCTTTCCTCTTCCTCTAATCTCAGTCTCTCCTCCTCCTCTTTTCTCTTTCGTTCGACTTCCTCTTTTCTCTTTCTGATGGCCGCCATGCGCCGGTTGAATTCTTCTTCCAATTTTTTCTCTTCCTCTTCGGCCTGAACAAAATTATATCATTTCGAAACCTAACATTCCTTGTTGGAGGAAAGTATTTTTGCAAAAATCTATCGGCAAGCTCTTGCCAAGTGGTTATCGAGTGAGGTGCATGTGCGTTCAGCCAAGACTTCGCCTTGTCCCTTAATGAAAAAGGGAAAAGCCTTAGTCTTAATGCCTCATCACTAACACCTTGCAACTGAAAGGAATCGGTCATTTCTAAAAAAGATTTTAAGTGCGAGTGTGGATCCTTAGATGGCGATCCTCCAAATTGACCCATGGCTTGGATCATTTGAAACATCACCGGTTTGAGTTCAAAATGCGTTGCAACAATATTGGGTCTCAAAATTCCGGAGCTTAAATCACCAACTCGGGAAGTAGCATAGTCCCGTATTTTTCGATCTTTGCTATCGGCAATCGTGATTGTGGTCTCCACTATAGGTGGCGGTATTGCAACCATGTTTACAGTGGGGATCACAGGGGGTTGTCGATTTGTTTTCTTGCTTCTTCGTGTTTTTCGCAACGTTTTTTCTATTTCGAGATCTATTGGAACCAAATGTTCGAGTTGTCGCCGTGGCATACAACACGAACAGCTAAGAAAAACTAGTTACTCGGGCTCGAACAAAAACTAATGTCTTGAGATTTAAAATCACGCCAGTCCCCGGCAACGGCGCCAAAAACTTGGTACGTGCGAAATGTGTGTTTTAATCGCAGTGGGTTGCAAACTGTCCACAGTGGGAAGTGCAAGTGTACACTGTCCACTATGATCGTCACATCAAGTAATAGTTGGTAAAATACCAGAATCGAATCCACAGAGACTGGACAATCAAGACAATACGGTTCTCATGAGCTCCTTTTACAAGTTTCAACTAGAGAGGAAAATAATACTTTGGTTTGGTTTGGTAAAATAGCTACTTGAAACGATTTACTAAATGTTAAAAAGGAGGAATGTAGGTTGGATTTTCCTTAAATTTTATCTCAAATACTCGGTCCTTAGAGTGATCCTCGTATTCGTGGTGGACATTTTCGCTAGAAAAGCCCGGTTACAAAATACTCACACCGTTAGATAAAAATCCCATACTCTTAGTACTTGTTGTTTTGTCAATGGTAATCTCTAAATGGACCTTTTCAGGCCTCGATGGAATGTGTAGAGACAAATACTCTAAGTGTTTTTAATACACAAATTAGCTTGCCTACTACTCCAGTGGGCAGAGATTAGCTCACTGTGCCGACCTCACTTTCGTAAGTGTCATAAGAATTCTTTCGAATCCCCTAGCATCATTCAAGCTCGTGTCACTGCGTTCTACTCATTTCTAAGTTAAGAACTAGACTTTAGATCCTTGCAAGTGATCGGCTTGTTCGCATCCTTGGGTAAATATCGAGAATGAAAGACCAAAACAACAAATATTCTAAGTATAAAGATTACTCAAGCATTTTTGATAAAATCTAGGTACTTCTCCTTCCTACATCCCAAAGGATGTTTAGCCTAACATATCCGAAGTAAAGAAAACAAAAGATGAAGAATTGCACATAATAAAACTGAAAGTGATTTGAATTAACTGCTCACAGTGGGGAACGAAAAATCGTCCCTGCACTGTGTATTTCGAACTACAATGGAAAATAAATTACTGAAATTTAATGCTAAGTTACTGCAGTAAATGAAAGCTTACAACTTCAAGAAAATGCTAGATAAATTGCAAGAAGGATGGATGCAATAAATGAGACCCAACACCCCTTTTTATACCAAGAAGGAGGTGTTGGTCTTTACACAAAGAAAAAGGTTTATCCAAGGTGTAAGGACTGCAGGGAAATGCTGAAATCAGCCCAAAGGATAATACTTCAATCCTCCATGTATAACTCTCTTTACCCAATGGTCCTTTAGAAGTCAACTTTTGCAAGTACAAAGGGGTGTACTTGATGCTATCTTCAATGAGAACTACCTTGTACTTCTCCAGCCATTTCTCTGCCAAATGAACCTTCCTCCTCCAGAAAATTAGATCCCAACTAAAAGTTTCTTTTTCTTTTCTTTTTGTTCTGCTCGAAGAGTGGGGAACCGGAGTGGGCACTGTATACGTCACTGTGGATGAAAAATCGTGAAAACACCCAAAACTTCCCCAAATAATTTATTAAAGACCTTGGTTCACTCCTTTTGCTCGTTTTCGTAAATCATACCAAGAATGGGGGTTTTTAGAAGTGAAATGGCTAAAATTGACAAAATAAAGTGGAAAATAAATGGAAATAATAACTCTAAAAATAGAGTTATCAATAGCCCATTGCATCAAAAAATGCAATAAGATCTTCTTTGTCAGCGATCTTCTTATGGTCAGGGAAAGGAACAAAAGGTTTTTCCTTTGTAGCGATGGGAAAGTTCAGAGATTTGCGAATGATGGCGGGTGTGATCTTTATCGTGCCATATTCAGTATCGCAGAGGATACAATCAACTGTTTTGGAGGGATCTTTGGCGGATGGTAGCTGAGAGTGTCTGGCAGAGTACCAGAACTGAGATAGTAGCAGCTGACTTGCAGGGGGTGAAATTGTCATGGTTGTTGAAATGCAGCAATTCTTCAGGAAATTCACAGCATCTGTCAGATGTGTGACTTGCTTTCGAGGAGGAAACTCGAGAAGCGCAGAAAGGTTGTTTATCTTACTCCAGTCTAGTTGATCAAGTTTGAACTTGACTTGTGGAGCCTTGAGGATTTCCACTTCCTCAGAGTCAGCGGAGATGTTCTCAGCGGTAGCAGGAATGTCAGACGAGGCCATTTCTCTGTATTAATAGTTCAACCAAAGATGTTAACAAATAAGAATAATCTTAATGTGGAAAGAATTTCCAATAAGATGTTTCGAATTTTATACATTTCATTCAGACACAAATGTCTTAATGAAGATTAGGGTTTTTCTTGATTTTTGAAACGAAATGTAAAACCCATTTTCTTGTTTTCCAGTTTTCTACGAAGAAATAGATTCTGGAAACGAATGAAGAACAAGTTTAAGATTTTGCATTTAAACTTGAAGAACAACCATGAAATGGTTGTGTTCATAAAACCACAAAAGAAAATGATTTCATTTTACGAAGTTCTTTTGTTTGATCTTGTTAAAACAATGAGAAGATCGGAAACAAGTTATACGCATTCGGTAATAAATAAGAACATATTAACCTTGATGTTTGATGAAGAAGATGATGAACAGTTCTTGAAGTTTTTGAAATCACAAATGCAACAGTGAATTCTTTCTTGCAGAGGAAGATTGATCGCGTAAAAGAAAAATATAAACAAAGAATTTGTTTATATAGAGATTTTAGAAAGAGAAAATCTTGAGCGGGAAAAGATTTTCATCATGACACGGACACGTGTTTGCATTTGATTGGAAGTTTGAACGAGACGTGCAAACGTGTGTCAGGAAGAGAAAACGTGCTGGGGTTTTATCCGTTGCAATGACGTCACAACTGTCCTTTCATATTCTTGGTTGTCTCTGAGGTTTTGAAAAACTCAGAGATACTTTTGAAAACATGAAGCACTGAATGAAAATATTCAGTGAAGGTTTTAAGAAAATTCAAAAATATCGTTGTTAAGGAAAAGATATTCAGCGATGCATTTTGTTTTGAAATCTTGCATTTTCATGCGATTGTCAGAGAGAAACATACCTTGATATCAGTGAATCAAGTTTATTCAGAGAGAGGATGATAGAATGGGTTATACAAGTTGATTTTATCCTTTCGCTGATTAATGTGAACCGCTGAAGATTTTATCCTTCAAAGTTCACCATTCCAAGCTCGCTGATGAGAAAGTTGAATCTTGTCTCATCAAGAGGTTTGGTAAATAAGTCAGCTAACTGATAATCAGTTGGGATAAAATGAAGTTCTATATCACCATTCATCACATGGTCTCTGATAAAATGATATCTGATTTCTATATGTTTGGTCTTTGAATGTAGTACTGGATTGTTTGCTATATCGATGGCACTTGTGCTGTCGCAATAGATTGGAATTTTGGAGAGTTGAAGATCATAGTCTAGTAGCTGATTTCTCATCCACAAGACTTGAGAACAATAGCTTCCAGCAGCTACATATTCAGCTTCAGCTGTGGAAGTGGACACTGAATTTTGCTTTTTACTTGTCCAACTTACCAGCTTTCCACCCAGGAGCTGACATCCTCCTGTGGTGCTTTTCCTATCCATTTTGCAACCTGCAAAATCACTATCTGAATAGGCGGTTAGATCAAATCCTGAATCTTTGGGATACCAAAGACCTAGATTCGCTGTACCCTTAAGATATCGAAAGATTCGCTTTACAGCTTTCATATGAGATATCTTAGGTTCAGCTTGATATCGTGCACACAAGCATGTTGCAAACATAATATCGGGTCGGCTAGCTGTAAGATACAATAGTGAGCCGATCATCCCACGGTACAGCGTGACATTGACAGGAACACCCTTAGTGTCCTTATCAAGTGTCAGCGGTGGTGCCATAGGGGTTTTCATAGCTGAACTTTCAGTTAAGTCGAATTTCTTCAGCATAACTTTAACATATTTTCCCTGATTTATGAAAGTTCCTTTCTCAGTTTGCTTAATCTGAAGACCAAGGAAATATGTTAGTTCACCCATCATGCTCATTTTATACCCATCTTTCATTCTATCAGCGAAACGAGTACAAAGCTCAGGGTTAGTAGAACCAAATATAATGTCATCAACATATATTTGAACTAGAATGATATGACCTTTCACTTTTCTAAAAAAATAGAGTTTTGTCAATCTTACCTCACTCAAATTTTTCAATATGGAGATAAGTGGAAAGAGTGTCATACCATGCACGTGGAGCTTGCTTCAAGCCATAAAGTGCCTTATCCAGTTTATAAACATAACCTGGACGCTTAGAATCTGAGAATCCTGGAGGTTGTTCCACATACACTTCTTCATTCAGCTTTCCATTCAGAAACGCTGACTTAACATCCATCTGATATACTTTGAAGTTTTTGTGTACAGCATATGCTAAGAATAAACGAATAGATTGAAGTCTTGCTACAGGAGCAAATGTTTCGTCATAATCTATACCTTCCTCTTGTCTTTATCCCTGAGCAACAAGTCGAGCTTTGTTGCGGGTTACAGTACCATGTTCATCCAACTTATTTCGATAGATCCATTTAGTGCCTATTACTGTTTTATCAGTTGGTCTCTGAACAAGTTTCCAAACTTTGTTTCTTTCGAATTCAGTCAGCTCTTCTTGCATGGCCCTGACCCAGTTTGGATCTTTGAGGGCATCATCTACTTTCTTTGGTTCAGTTAGTGAAATAAAATTTACAAATAAACAAATATTACCTGCACTTCATCGAGTCTGAATCCCAGCGTTTGGATCACCAAGAATTTGATCAATTGGATGATTTATAGTCCATCGCTGAGCCGGAGCGTGAGACGCTGACTCAACTTGAACTGGAGGAGCTGAAGATGAAGCTTCAGCGACGTCAGGAGTATCAGCCAAGAGAGGAATGGATGCAGTTGTCATTATATTCACTGATTGCTGAGAAGTAGATGGAATGTCTGAGACATTTGGTTCAGCGTTAGGTATAGTGTTTATAGGAACAACTGAGACCCAAGAAGTTTCAGCTTCACTATTCTGCATATTTGGAATGATAGGACTATCATCTTCTACTGGATGAGCATTAGTGGGAATAACTTCTGAATCACCAAGATGAGAAAACATCCATTGATTCAGTTCTTCAGTATCAGCGGACGGTCTAGAGTTCGTTGAACGGGATTCGTCAAATGTGACGTGAATAGTTTCTTCTACAGTTTGTCTTCTACGATTGAAGATTCTGAAGGCTTTGGAAACTGAGGAGTATCCAAGAAAGATTCCATCATCAGCCTTAGGATCAAACTTTCCAAGATCATCTCTGTTGTTCAGTATAAACACTGACATCCAAAGATGTGAAGAAAGCTGATTGAAGGCTTTCTCCTATGAAAGAGTTCATAGGCTGTCTTTTTGAATCTTTTAACTATCAGCGACCTGTTTTGCGTAAAACAAGCAATGTTGACAGCTTCTGCCCAAAACTGAGTAGGCATGTGAGAATCGCTGAGCATTGAACGTGCAGCTTCAATAATTGTTCTATTTCTTCTTTCAACGACTCCATTTTGTTGCGGTGTTCTCACTGAAGAAAAGTTGTGAGAAATACCCTTACTCTCAAGGAAGGAATCAAGAGAACTGTTTTTGAATTCAGTCCCATGATCACTCCTTATTGAGCGAACGGTCAGATTGTTCAGGGTTTCCATCTTCCGAACAAAATTGATGAGTTCTTCAGGGGTGTCACTCTTAGAACTGAGAAACATTACCCAAGTGAAGCGAGAGAATTCATCAACTATGACCAGCGTATATTTCTTTCCAGCGATGGATTGTTTGTTAACAGGGCCAAACAAATCTATATGGAGTAGTTGTAGAGGAGATGACACTGAAGAAACTTGCTTTGATTTAAAGCTTGCTTTGGTCTGCTTCCCTTTTTCACACGCTGAACATAACGACTCTTTGGCGTATGAATGCTGAGGTAGACCAGTGACTAACTCTTTTGAAGAAAGAGTGTTCAGTGTCTTGAAATTTAGATGAGATAGCCTTTTATGCCATAGCCAGTTGACATCAGATGAGGCCTTTGAGAAGAAACAGGAGTTCTCAGTGGTTGTTGAGTCCATGTTTATTACATAAACATTTTCCAAACGATAACCGCTGAGAGCTATCTTCTCCTTTTTGTCAGAGACAAAGCAGGATTCCTTAGTAAAGATTACTTTGTTATCCATGTCGCAAAGCTGACTGATGCTTAGAAGATTATGCTTCAGCCCTTCAACATATGCGACTCTTCTAAAGGAGGTTGTACCATTTGAAAGTACACCATACCCTCGGGTATGTCCTTTTCCATTTCCACCGAAAGTCACAGAGGGACCCTTCTCTTCTTTGTATTCAGCGAGCAGGCTTTTCTTTCCAGTCATGTGTCTAGAGCATCCGCTATCAAGATACCAGATACCCTTCTTAACCTTCAATACAAAGGAAGATTAGTTTTTCTTGGGTACCCACTTAACCATGTATACACGTTTGTCAGTGGAAGTAGTTGGAATGGAAGGTTCAGCAGTCTTCGCAGCATTTGAAGATTCAGCTTTGTCTTTCTTCACTTTTGTTAATTTCTTAACCTCAGTGGTAGAATTCACCTTGACCTGATTTGCACCAGGGTTGGTCTTCTTTGCCTTGGGGGCAATCTTCACCTTAGCTATCTTTTCAGCTTTGGTGGCCGTGGGGCACTTACTAGCAATATGATCGGTAAGTCCACAGTGATAACATTTCCTATAACTAAAAGTAGTTCTAGGACCATTTGAATGCTGAGCTTTTAATTTCAAATTAGAAGTGCCAGCACCAAGTAAACTATTGGCTTTAGAAATGGGACGAACATTCAGTTCTTCAGATTTCTTACCAAGGATATCCAATCTGAGTCTAGGAGTAGATCGCTGAATAAATCCAGATATCTGCTTCCTTGATCCAGAGGGATGAGCCACTGAAGCTTTAGAAGCATTCAGTTTTGGTACTAAGGTACCCTTTTGAGGATTCTAGTAAATAACAATTCATTTACCTTTGTCTTTAAAGACAGAGGTAGGTTTTGAATAAACCATTTTCTCCTTGCCTTTTGAGGAGGTAGGAGTTTCCTCAGGGATTGGTGTAACGGACGAGGAGCACTGAGAAGATGAAGTATCAGCGACTGAGGATACGAACGTTCCAAATTTAAGCATTGAACGCTCAGTGGTTGTTTTTGGAGTTTCATCTTTGTAACCCAAACCACGTTTATCACTCAGGGGAATCTGAGACTTTATTATCTCAGTGATCTTTGTTGAAGAATTACACCATCCTTCAACAGTAGCTTTTTCAGCCTTTAATGCAGCGCTAGCTTCTGCTCGTTCGATTTTGACTAGCTGATTTAAATATACTTGATCTTTAAAATCTTCTTCAATTTTAGAAAGCTTTTCTATTTGAAGGTGGCAGTTTTTAAGCTTTTCAGCGAGATCAAGATTTTGGTTTTCAACCACAGTTTTGTCGTTCATGGCTTCGTATAAACTTCTAGTCAAGAGATCGATCTTACGGAGACTATCAGCTTCATCAATATTTGCAATATTGGTAAAGAAAGAAGGTGATACCTGAATAGCAGATGTTGAAGTGGAGGGAATGTCTGAACTTTCTTCCTCTTCTTCAATCTTGGCCATAAGACATAGATTTGCTTCATCATCTTCAGAGTCAGATGATGATGCTTCTTCATCAGAAGCAGCCCAATCATAGTCAGCCATCAGGCCTTTATTCTTCTTAAATCTTTTCAGCTTTGCATATTTTTCTTTCAGCTTTGAATATTTGTCATCTTTATTCCTTGGAATAAAGGGTTTCTTTGTAAAAGCTGAGGGTCTAGAAACTTTCTTTGACCTGCACTCGTTAGCGAAATGTCCTGTCTTTTCGCAGTTAAAACAAGTAGCAGTAGCCTTATCAACAAAAGCTGATGATCTAGGCTTGTCAGTTATGGAAAGAGGTTTGTTCTTTCTAAACATTTTGTTTTTGGCAAATCTCCTGAACTTCTTAGTTAGGAGAGCCAAAGATTCATCATTATCTGAATAATCAGAATCTGATGACCTTTCAGAGTTACTTTCTAACTCAGTGATAGTGACCGAGGGTCGCTGAGTAGAAGGTTCCTCTGAGATTAAAGCAACAGCGGGTGCTTTTGGAATCTTTTACAAGATTCTTCTTAAGATGGCTCGATTGCTCATGATTCAGCAACGTGCCATATAAGGTAGCAAGGGTCATTGATTTTAGATCCTTTGACAGCTTGAGACACATAGAATAATTGTCCCAGCTTTCAGGTAAACATTCTAGAAACTTTGTCAGCACTTCAAAGTTAGAATATTCCTTACCAACAGTTTTCAGATCTATAATTAAACAATTAAAGCGTTGGTGAACTTCAGAGAGAGTTTCATTCTTACCAGAAATGAAGCTTTCGTATTGTTTTACCAGGTTGATCTTTCTTGAGTCCTGGACTTCAGACGTTCCTTCATACTGAACACATATTGTGTCCCACATGGCTTTTGATGTTTTCAGATTCATGACGGAATGGTAGACTTCGTCAGGAAGAGCCATGGATAGTATGGATCTGGCTTTTGTATCTATAGCCACTTTTATCTTATCTTCGTCAGTCCATTGAAGGATTTCCTTAGGTACCAGCCTTTCTGGAATAGAAGGTCTATTCTCAGCGCCTGGAACTGCAGCATCAATTCTTACAGGGATGAATGGACCATTCTCGAGATAGTAAGGCATAGTAGGGTCTACACCTTCTAAGAAGAGTGTCATCCTATTTTTCCATAAGTTGAAGTTATCTTTGGAAAATCTGGGAGGTTTAGCAAGAGAACCATTGTCTATATAATTTGTGTTTGTGTTGGTGGCCATTTTCAGATAATAGCAAGGAAGAGAAATATCTTAGATTAGATCTTGTTTATGAGATTAAACAAAAATGCTCTGATACCACTTGTTGGTCCCGAAGGCCTATACAAGTTTGTAGAAGGGGGGGGGGGGTTGAATACAAACACACAGATTTTACTTTTCTAAATTGTTTATTGATAAATCATTAACAATTTACAGCTTGTTGCGGAAACAAGATTAAGGATAAACCTAAATCTAAACAAGTTGGAACACTAAGGTTTCTTGCACTAAGAGAGATAAGGAAATTACTAATAATAACCTATCTTGAGATAAGAGATTGAACTTGTCCAGAGTTAGCAAGTTACTTCAAATGAAGTGGGTTCATCTCTTTATATACTGCATGCATTTAATGCAAGTCAGTATACACTTTACACGTGTCATCAGCTGGTTGGTTGCATGTCATTGACCTTGGTTGACAACCTTAGTAGCCGCATGGATGAACAGTGTAGCATCAGAGTGGTTGTACGATTTCAGACAGTCGGAGGTTCTTTTCTGACATTTCGTACGGAGTCGTGCAAGGGAGGTTAAGATAAAAGTACTTTGTACGGAGGATTTCATGATCAGCTTTCGTTGATTCAGCGATTATCATTTTCTATTCAGCGAATGATAAAGTTCAGCGATAGCTGAAGTCTTGTACTTGATACATCACGTTGAGTGGACAAATCTGAGTCTTCGCTGATCCGCATCAGTTCATTAGGAGACTTGTCGCTGGTTCTTGAGCTTGATCTTCGACTTCAGCGTAGAACCTTTGTTGACGTGAAACTTGTCTTCAGGGATTATAAGTAAACAACTAACTTATCAGCGATCATCATAATGACTGAACAGACTCAGAGCATTTATGACGAACAGTTTCGCTGAATGTTTAATTTAAAGAGCGAGAGTTCCTATCAGCGGTACTGGAAGATCTTAGTACTTATCAGCGATAGTGAAACTCTGATACATATTGTTTACTTACAATTTTCACTAAGTATTTTAGAGAGGGTCATTATCAAATCACTGAGGGTTTGGATCAACAGTTTCCACTTCAGATAATTGAGTACACACTTTCTCGCATATGTATATTCTACTTGTATCAGTTACATTTATCGGTTAAATCTTTGTATTCATTAGGTAGATTTCGTCTGTTTGTTTTCTTTTAACGTGTGTTTTCTTTTCTGTTAATTACTGCCGTCTACTTTCCATAATTTTATCTGTGCTTTCACAAGTTTTTCATGTGTTCAGGGGGAGTACGAACAAAGTATCAGGTAAGTACATTCAACTTTTGAGGGGGAGTGTCACTCACCTGTTTTTCTAACTATGAAAAGTTTCTGTGTGTGGACATTCCAAGTGTGCTTTATTTCACTCTACGCACACATTCCGAGGGGGAGCATATTACTATATGTTCATCATTTGAGGGGGAGCGATACACCATTTTTTTCTTTCAAGGTGTCAAAGTTTTTATGTGTGATCGTGTTGATCTAAACCCTCAGTGATTTGATAATAACTCTCTGAGAAACACTTAGTGAAAATTGTAAGTAGACAATATGTATTAGAGTTTCACTATCGCTGATAAGTACTATGTCTCTACAGTACCGCTGATAGTTAGCTCTCGTTCTTAAATTGACACATTCAGCGAACACTGTTCGTCAGCAAGCCCTGAGCCTGTTCGGTCTTACTGATGATCGCTGATAACTCTAGTTGTTTACTTATGATCCCTGAAGACAAGTTTCACGTCCACAATGTTCTATGCTGAAGTCGAAGATCAAGCCAAATAACCAGCGACAAGTCTACTAATGAACTGATGCGGATATCAGTGAAGCCAAGACCTGTCCATTCAACGTGAAGTTTCAAGTAGAAGACTTCAGCGAACGCTGAACTTTATCACTCGGTGATAAAGAACTATTCAACGACCGCTGATCATGAAGTTTCCTCTACAAGTTACTTTTGTCTCGTCCCTTTGCACGTCTCCGTACGATCTGTCAGAACGGACATCCCTTTTGTCCAGATTCGTACAACCAACTCTGATTCTACATTGTTCATCATGCGGCTACTAGGTTGTCTACCAAGGTCAAACCATGCAACCAATCAGGTGCTGCCACGTGTAAAGTGATACTGATATGCATAAAATGCATGCAGTATATAAAGGAACCCCTTCTTCATAAATGAAGAGCTCAGCCATTTCCTTATCTTACTATTATGTGTGTTAGAATATTATCCTTAGTATTCTTATCTTCTTTCTATCTTAGTTCTAGTGCAAGAAATCTTAGTGATTCTCTTAACTTGTTTAGATTAGGTCTATTCCTTAATCTTGTTCTGCAACAAGTTGTAAATTGTTTGATACATATCAATAAACAATTTAGAAAAAGTAAAAATTGTGTGTTTGTATTCAACCCCCCCCCCCCCTTCTACAAACTTGTATAACCCTTTCGGGACCAACAAGTGGTATCAGAGCGGATTGTTTAATCTCATAAACAAGATCTTGCTTATACTAATCTTTTCTCTTCCTTGCTATTTTCCATAATGGCTAACACCACAAACACAAACTACATTGACAATGGTTCTCTTGCAAAACCCCCAGGTTTTCCAGAGATAACTTCAATATGTGGAAAAATAGGATGATACTCTTCTTGGAAGGTGTAGACCCTACTATGCCCTATTACATCGAAAATGGTCCATATGTTCCTGTTAAGATTGATCCTGAAGTTCCAGGCACTGCTACAAGAGCTGCCATTCCTGAAAGAATCATTCCTAGGGAACCTCATACATGGACTGATGAATACAAGAAGAAGGTGGCTATCGACACTAAAGCCAGATCTATCATCTCTATGGCTCTTCCTGACGAAGTCTACCATTCCGTCATGAACATGAAAACCTCCAAATCCATGTGGGACACAATCTGTGTTCAATATGAAGGTACACCTGAAGTCCAGGACTCAAGAAAGATCAACCTGGTAAGACAGTACGAAAGCTTCATTTGTGGTAAGAATGAATCTCTCTCTGAAGTACATCAGCGGTTTAACTGTTTAATTATTGATCTAAAAACCGTTGGTAAGGAATATTCTAACTTTGAGATCCTAACAAAGTTTCTAGAATGTCTACCTGAAAGCTGGGACAGTTATTCAATGTGTCTCAAGCTATCAAAGGATCTAAAATCTATGACTCTCTCAACCTTATTTGGCACAATGCTCAATCCTGAGCAGTCGTGTCATCTTAAGAAGAGTCTTTTAAAAGATTCCAAAAGCACACCTGTTGCTTTACTCTCAGAGTCACTTTCCACTCACCGATCATCTATCACTATCACTGAGTTGGAAACTAACTCTGATTGCTCATCAGATGATGAATCTCTGGCACTCCTGGCTAATAAGTTCAGGAGATTCTCCAGAAATAGTAACTCTAGAAGGAACAAACCCCTTGCACTCACTGACAAGCCAAAAACATCAACCCCTGTTGACAAGGCTACTGCTACATGTTTTAACTGTGAGAAAGTAGGACACTTTGCTAGTGAATGAAGGTCAAAGAAAGTCTTTAAACCCTCATCTTTTTCCAAGAAATCCTCTAACCCCAGGGCTAGAGATGACAAGTATCAAAAGCTGAAAGAAAAGTATGCAAAGCTGAAAAGCTTTAAGAAGAAAGGCAAAGGCCTTATGGCTGACTTTGACTAGGTTGCCTCTGATGAAGAAGAATCATCTGACTCTGAAGATGATGATGAGGCCAATCTCTGCCTCATGGCAAAAATTGAAGATGAGGAAGAAAATTCTGACATTCCCTCTACTTCAACCTCTACCACTAAGGTATCAACTTCCTTCTTTACTAATATCTCAGATATTGATGAAGCTGATAGTTTTTGGAAAATCGATCTTCTGACTATGAATTTATATGATGCCATGAATGGCAAGACCATAGTTGAAAATCAAAACCTTGATCTAGCTGAACAGCTTAAACACTGTCACCTTCAAATAGAAAATCTTTCTAAAATTGAAGAAGATTTAAAAGATTAGGTCCATAAAAATCAGCTAGTCAAAATCGAACGTGAAGAAGCTATCGCTGCATTAAAAGGTGAAAAGGCTACTGTTGAAGGATGGTGTAAATCCTCAACAACGATCACTGAGATTATAAGGTCCCAGATTCCCCTGAGCGATAAGAGTGGACTTGGTTATAAAGATGATACTCTAGAACCAACCACTGATCGTTCCATGCTCAAATTTGGAACGTTTGTATCCTCAGTCCCTGACACCTCCTTATCTCAGTGTTCCTCTTCAAAAACTCCCATCCCTGAGGAAAAATCTACCTTAATCTCTAAAAGTAAAGGAAAAGAAAAAGTTTTCAATCAAAAACCTCATAAGGGTACCTTTGTACCTAAGTTGAATGCTTCTAAAGCTTCAGTGACTTATCCCTCTACTTCTAAGAACAAGATCCCTGGATTTATTCAACGATCTACTCCTAGAATCAGAGTGAATATTATTGGTAAGAATCTGAAGAACTGATTGTTCCTCCCATTTCCAATGCCAAAGGTGTACTTGGTGTTGGCCCTGCTCATTTAAAAATCTTGGCTAAGTATGCAAATGGTCCTAAAGCTACTTTTAGCTATAGGAAATGTTATCACTGTGGACTTACCGATCACATTGCTAGTAAGTGCCCCACAACCACCAAAGCTAAAAAGTTAGCTAAGGTGAAAATCACTGCCCCCAAGGCAAAGAAGACCAATCCTGGTGCAAATCAGGTTATGGTGAAACCAACCACTGAGGTTAAGAAATTAACCAAAGTGAAGACTAGTTCTGAAGCTGAATCTTCAAATGCTGCAAAAATTGCTGAACCTTCCACTTCCTCTACCACCACTGATAAGTGTGGACCCATGGTGAAATGGGTGCCCAAGTCAAACTAATCTTCCTTTGTTTGCAGGTTCAGAAGGGTATCTGGTATCTTGATAGCGGATGCTCTAGACACATGACTGGAAAGAAAAACCTGCCACTGAATACAAGGAAGAGAAGGGTCCCTCAGTGACCTTCGGTGGAAACGGAAAAGGCTATACCCGAGGGTTTGGTGTACTCTCTAATGGTACAACAACCTTTAAAAGAGTCGCATATGTTGAAGGACTGCAGCATAATCTTCTAAGCATCAGTTAGCAATGTGACAAGCATAACAAAGTGATTTTCACTAAGGAATTATGCTTTGTCACTGACAAAAATAAGAAGATAGCTCTTAGCGGATACCGTATGGAGAATGTTTATGTTATAAACATGGACTCTACAACCACTGAGAACTCATGTTTCTTCTCAAAAGCCTCATCTGATGTCAACTGGCTATGGCATAAGAGGCTCTCTCATCTAAACTTCAAGACACTGAATACTCTTTCTTCAAAAACGTTGGTCACTGGTCTACCTTAACACTCACACGCTAAGGAGTCTCTATGTTCAGTGTGTGAGAAAGGGAAACAAACCAAGGCAAGCTTTAAATCTAAGCAAGTTTCCTCAGTGTCATCTCCTCTACAACTTCTCCATATGGATTTGTTTGGCCCTGTTAAAAAACAATCCATCGCCGAAAAGAAATATACATTGGTCATAGTTGATCAATTCTCTCGCTATACCTAGGTAATGTTTCTCCGTTCTAAGAGTGACACCCCTGAAGAACTCATCACTTTTGTCAGGAAAATGGAAGTCCTGAATAACATGACCGTTCGCTCAATAAGGAGTGATCATGGGACTGAATTCAAAAACATTTCCCTTGATTCCTTCTTTGAAAGCAAGGGTATTTCTCACAACTTTTCATCAGTGAGAACACCTCAACAAAATCCAGTCGCTGAAAGAAGAAATCGAACTATCATCGAAGCTGCACGTTCAATGCTCAGCGATTCTCATCTACCTACTCAGTTTTGGGCAGAAGCTGTCAATACTGCTTGTTTTACACAAAACAAGTCGCTGATTGTCAAAAGATTTAAGAAGACAGCCTATGAACTATTCCATGGGAGAAAGCCTTCAATTAGTTTTCTTCACATCTTTGGTTGTCAGTGTTTCATATTGAACAACAGAGATCCTCTTGGAAAGTTTGATACTAAGGCTGATGACGAAATCTTTCTTGGATATTCTTCAGTCTCCAAAGCCTTTAGAGTCTTCAATCGAAGAAGACAAACTGTAGAAGAAATAATTCACGTCACTTTTGACGAATCCCGTTCTGCGAACTCTATACCTTCTGCTGATACTGAAGAACTGAATCAATGGATGTTTTCTCATCTTCGTGATTCAGAAGATGTTCCCATTCCTCCATCTCATACTCATCCCGCTGAAGATGATGATCCTACTATCATCCCAAGCAAGCAGACAAGTGAAGCTGAAACATCATGGGTCTCAGTTGTTCCTCTAAACACTATGCATGCTTCTGAACCTTCTATCTCAGATATACCATCTACTTCTCAGCAACCAGTGAATGAAATGACATCTGAACCTCTTCCTCTCTTGGCTGATATACCAGAAGTTGCTGAAGCCTCATCTTCAGCTCCTCCAGAAGTTCAAACTGAGTCAGCGACTTATGCTCCAGCTCAGCGATGGACTATTAATCACCCTATTGAACAAATTCTTGGTGATCCAAACGCTGGTGTTCAGACTCGACGAAGTGCAGGTAACATTTGTTTATTTGTTAACTTTATTTCTGTGATTGAACCAAAGAAAACAGATGATGCCCTCAGAGATCCAAACAGGGTCAGTGCTATGCAAGAAGAGCTGACAGAATTCGAAAGAAACAAAGTTTGGAAGCTCGTTCCCAGACCATCCGATAAGTCAGTGATAGGCATTAAATGGGTCTATCGAAACAAGTTGGATGAACATGGAACTGTAACCCGCAACAAGGCTCGTCTTGTTGCTCAGGGATACAGACAAAAGGAAGGTATAGATTACAGCGAAACATTTGCTCCAGTGGCAAGACTCGAAGCCATTCGTCTATTCTTAGCTTACGATGTACACAAAGACTTTAAAGTTTATCAAATGGATGTTAAATCAGCGTTCCTTAATGGAAAGCTGAACGAAGAAGTCTACGTGGAACAACCTACAGGATTCTCAGATCCTAAGCATCCAGGTTATGTTTATAAACTGGATAAGGCACTCTATGGCTTAAAGCAAGCTCCTCGTGCATGGTATGACACTCTCTCTACTTATCTCCATATTGAAAATTTTGAGCGAGATAAAATTGATAAAACTCTGTTTTTCAGGAAAGTAAAAGGTCATATTATTCTTGTTCAAATATATGTCGATGGTATTATATTTGGTTCCACTAACCCTGACTTATGTACTCGTTTCGCTGATAGAATGAAAGCTGAATATAAAATGAGTATGATGGGTGAGCTGACATATTTCCTAGGTCTTCAAATCAAACAGAGTGAAAAAGGAACTTTCATTCACCAAGGAAAATATGTTAAAGATATGCTGAAAACAGTTTTATTTAACTCTGAGCTCAGCTATGAAAGCCCCTATGGCACCGCCGCTGACACTAAACAAGGATCCTTCTGGAAAATCTGTTAATGTCACAGCGTACCGTGGGATGATCGGCTCTCTTTTGTATCTTACAGCTAGCCGACCTGATATTATGTCCGCAACCTGTTTGTGTGCACGATATCAAGCTGAACCTAAGGAATCTCATTTGATAGCTGTAAAACGAATCTTTCGTTACCTTAAAGGTACTCCTAACCTAGGTCTTTGGTATCCCAAAGACTCAGGGTTTTATCTAATCGCCTATTCAGATAGTGATTTTGCAGGTTGCAAATTGGATAGGAAAAGCACCACATGAGGCTGTCAGCTCCTGGGTGGAAAGCTGGTGAGTTGGACAAGTAAAAAGCAAAACTCAGTGTCCACCCAACCGTTGAAGCTGAGTACGTAGCCGCTGGAAGCTGTTGTTCTCAGGTCTTGTGGATGAGAAATCAACTACTGGACTATGACCTTCAGCTCTCAAAAATTCCAATCTATTGCGACAGCACTAGTGCCATCGCTATAGTCAACAATCTAGTGCTACACTCAAAGACTAAACACATCGAGATCGGGTATCATTTTATCAGAGATCATGTGATGAATGGTGATATAGAACTTCATTTTATCCCAACTGATTTTCAGTTAGCTGATTTGTTCACCAAACCTCTTGATGAGACAAGATTCAACTTTCTCATCAGCGAGCTTGAAATGCTGAACTTAGAAAAGTAAAATCTTCAGCGGTTTACATTTGATCAGCGATAATAAAATGAACTTGTATAACCATATTAATCATCTACTCTCTGAACAAATTGATTCACTGATATCAAGGTATGTTCTCTCTTACTCGCTGACGTTCGCCTAAGAATGCAAGATTTCAAAACAAATTGCATCGCTGAAATCTCTTCCTTTCAGTGATAATTTTGAAATTTCTAAATGTCACTGATATTTCTAATCAGTGCTTCATGTTTTAACAAAATGTCCCTGAGTTTTCAAAATCCTCAGAGACACCCTAAAAATGAAAGGACGTTTGTGACGTCATCAAACGGATAACAATGTCACGCTTTTCTCTGACACGTTCGCCTGTTTCTTTTACCTTGTCCAATCAAATTCTAGGGACGTGTCCGTGTCATCATGAAAAACTTTCCCGCTTATAGTTTTTTTTTCTCTCTACTCTCACTATATAAACCCATTGCATTTATATTTTTACCTTTTACGCGAACATCATCTCCTTCGAGCAAGAACAACTGTTTCATTTGAACTCATTTTCTCCAGAAACTGTTCATCTTCTTCAAACATCAAAGGTTAATATTCTTATTATTTTCCTTTAAATAAACTTGTTTTTAATCTTATTCTTGGTTTCAATAGATCAAACAAATGAACTTTTTCAAAATGAAATCATTTCTCTTCATGATTTTATGAATGCAATCTGTTTCTCAGATTGTTCTTCAAGTTTAAACTAAAAATCTTAAACTTGACCATTTCATATGTTTTTCTAAAATCCCTTCTTTAAAAGGAAACTTGACAACAAGAACATTCTCTATGTTTCGTAATTTTTGGTCAAAACTAGAAAACCCCTAATTTCCATTTCTTTCTCTAAATGGAAATTACAAAACCTAAAAACCCTTATTTTGGAAATTTTATCCATATTAAAAACTTCTTTTCATATTCTTCATGTTTGTACTCTATAAACTGAAATGGCATCTACTGAAGCTCCCACTGCTCCGTCCCCCACTACATCTGAAAGTATTAAACTCGTCAAAGCCCCTCAAGTAAACTTTAAACTTGTGCAAGTCAACTTTCAAGGCAACAACCCTTATGCTCTCTTCAACTTCCCTCCAAAGAAGAAAATCACACACCTGAACGAAGCTGTTGTATTTCTCCAAACCTGTCCTCTTTCAACAGCCCTGACTGTGATACCACCTGCTCACAGGGACTTACTCGCTCAGTTCTAGTATACTGCCAGAAGAGCTAAGGTTACCTCCACCAAAGACCCCAAAAAGAAAATCGATGTCATCCTCTTTGACACCGATCATGGTACCTCCAAGATCATACCTGGTGCTATCAGGTGTGCCCTAAACCTCCCTGGTGGTTCCAAAGAAAAACAACTCGTCCCTCGGCCAAATCCCAAGAACCCTGCTGATAGAGAAGCACTCATTGCATTCTTTGATGCAATGAAGTTTGTATGGGAAACAGGGAGAGACGGCCTCCCAGAGAAGAAGCTTACCATGATCAAGAAATCCAAAATGCCTAGCGAGATGAACTTCACTTCGCTCATCTGATAAGTTGCATGACAGCTAAGGTTGGTTCAACTGACCAAGCCTCCGAACCCCAGCACGCTATGGGGTACGCCCTGCTGAAGGGCCTACACATTGATTGGGCCAAAATCATCTTCGACGATATGATGTTGAGAGTCGAAGAAACAAAGAGACCAAAGACGGTTCCATATCCCATGTTTCTAAGCGCTATTTTCCAACAAGCGCTCAGGGATAAATACCCAGCGGTGGGAGACCTGAAACTCTCACAGGTTGGCACTAAGGTTCTCGACTACTCTACCATGCCAAACGAGGTACGTCTTTCTACTCTTTTATCTCTTTTCAAACCTCCCACTTCTTCTACTTCTGCAACTACCTCCACGGTAATCCCAACCGCTGGCACCCAGACTGCAACATGCACTCCTTCTCGAAAGAGAAAACAATCCTCAACCACTCTTGGCGCTCCTAAGCCCAAGAAGTCCTCCAAGGAGCAACCCTCTAAAACTACCCAGACTTAAGACTCCACGTCTATCTCTCCAAAGAAGACGTTGGATAGTTTTGTGGTACGCTCTGCCACAACTGCTGAATCCACCCTTCAATACCCGCTTCAGCGTCTCTAAACGTTGAGGTTGTCTTGGAACAGAACCTCCCTCCCTCGGTACCTCCATGTACTGCGGAAGTATTACTCGGCGATTCCAATGCTGAACCCCTCACCCAATCCCATTTCTCAACCTTCATTCCTCCTACCATCTCTTTGGTCACTCCACCTGTTTTCCCCCCACTCTCTGCAACAAACATCATCCTCAACGATACATCTACTGAAGCTCTACAGAGGATGATGGATCTGAATATAGGACCTGCGGGCACTTCAAGGCATCAACCTTCTCTGGAAAACGACTATGAAACTTTCTCAGGTCACCGGAACTTCGATGACTTCATCAACCATCCCGCAGGTATACACAAAAACATACACACTCCTCTCTCAAAATCCCCAACTTCTGAGCTTTCCTTTGTTCATAAGTTTTTAATTGTTGCAGGTCCTAATTTGGGAGACATCAACAACTCTCTCAAGCATCTGACTACAAAGGTGGAATCTCTCACCACCACTCTCTCCTCGAACTCTTCAGCGGTTACAAACGCTGGAGATGCTCTCAAGACACTCACCATAGAGGTGAAAGGCAAAGCGTCCAGTGCTGATTTGGAGAAGGTGGATGGATATCTTTCCAACGTTGCTCAGGCTCCCGCTGACAACTCCACCTCCATCAACATCCTGAACACCACCAACAACAATCTCTCCACCAACTTCACCACCCTGTCCAATGAAGTCACATCATTAAAGACAGTGGTTGGAAATCTTCAGGGAGAAGTGTCCTCTTTAAGGACATATGTGAGCACTGCGACAAATCTATTGCAGCAAATTCTCGACCGCCTGAATGCTCCAACTTGTACTCCCTCGCACTTTACTCTGATGGATCGAGAAACTCTAGAAAAGATCAACCCTGCTATTTCTGGCCTGGAAGGCAGAATATCAAAGGTTGAAAGTTGCATTGGGGTCACTGGCCTAGAAGACAGTGACCCAAAACATGCTGATGATGCTGCTGGTGCAACTGTATCCTCCCCCATCCATCATGTGGAAGAGGGGGAGAAGAATCAAGAAGATCTTCCCCATAATGTTGAGGGGGAGAAGAAAACTCAAGAAGACCTTCCCCATAACGTTGAGGGGGAGGGTATTATCTCTGCTACTGCTGATAAACCTCAGGGAGTTGAAAACCCTGAGGGAACCGAGTTCTCCCAACACAATGATGTAACTGAGGGGGAGCAACTCGAAGAGGACGCTGATGTTGAAGTCCTAGAACCGTTTGTTGATGACGAAGAAGAAGCTGAGGAAGAAGAAGAAGACGATGAAGTTGTCGATATCGCTGATGATGAACCATCATCATCCCCTAAAGATGATGATGATGATGATGACGATGATGAAGATATCGATTACTCCTTCCAGCCCAGAAGGATCCCTGCTCAAAAAGGGGTAGTCTTCAAGGACACTTCAGGGGAGGTGACCACCAAAAAGCCTGCAGCGTCTGAAGCTGACAAAGGCAAGAACAAAGGTGTTTCATCTGAAAACAACTTGGCTATTCTTTTCAGCAAACCAGCTTCTCAAGTAACATACATTCTCTTCCCTTATACTGCATCCCTCCTCTATCCCTTCTCAACCCCAGTTCTCCTCTCCATAAAACCTCTATACACTTAAACCTCATTCTTTTCTCTATCTCTTTTTCCCAAATGATCTTACTTAAACGATCGTTATGTTTCAGCTAGTCCTCTCCCCTGCTTGAGGATCCAGTTGAAGTTTCTTCTGCTACATTAAAAATAAATCCATCCCCGAGTGTTGATGAAATAATCCAAGTCTTAGACTTCGCTGAGACTGATGAACCAGAAGAAGAACTGCTTTCTCACAAAAACAGACCTTCCTTGGCTCTTCAAAAGCTAAGTGAAGAAGAACAGAAAAGGAGAGAAGCAATGATGAAACAGCTTGAGGATCAACGAATCATTCGTGGTCCTCGATACAAATTATCAAGAAAGGAACTCGTTGAACACTTCAAAGCTGAAAAACAACTCGCCGATCGAAGAAGAGCTGAAGAAAGAGATAAAGCTTAAGCTATTGATCTCGTTCAACAATCGGTGAAAGACCCCGCACTGAAGAAGACTCCCATCGATGTTCAACGTCAATTGTGGAAGGACGCCAAAAAGATCGTCGAAAAGAAGACCAAGGTATATGACTCTACCCTAGAATGGTGCAAAGAAAGACTAAGTTATCGATATCGGGTCTCCAGAATCAACAAAGTGAACATCAGAGGAAGGACGTCAATAAAAGTTCCAGTTGTTGATGTCGACATATTCAGAGAGAATGGTACTAAGGAAACCATCTACGCTTCATCGATCAGCAAGTACGGTTTCTCAGAGTGGATGGAAATGAGAATAGACATTCAGCGATCACGCTCAAGCTTCATAGACCATGTCCAGAAAATCGTAAACAAACAAATCGACTTGGTTACATCTGCTGTGGGTATTCTTCCTCCTCCTCCTGCTTCTGTTCAATGAAGAAGGCCTGCTGCAAAGAAAAAGATAATACCTTCAGACTCAGGCCCTCCTATCAGAAATGAAACCGGTATTGGCTTTTCACGCGAAGAAGTTCTTGGTCCTGAACCTGACCTCTCAGCTCTCGACATCTCCCTTCCCCCTGGTGAACGCTTTGTCCCTGGAAAAGTTTTGAGCGATCCCTATGGAATCTTCTTCAGAGACTACGATGGACGAGAATGCTTTCAACGCATCTCTGAGCTACCCATCACTCGTATCGAGCAGCTCAGGGATCTCGTCTATTGGTGCGGTTTCAGAAATGATCTTCTCGGATACTTCATGAAGCCCCTGATCTTCAAAGAAGCAAAGCATAGACGAGAACTTGGATAAAAAGTCCCTGATTGGATGATCCCTACCACAAAATCCCTTGATGATATATTGTATAGCTGATAGGATTCCTTGTAATTCTTCTATCTTTATCAGCTTATCTCTTCTGTACTTATAAATTTTATTTGTTGTACTTGTAATTTTTCTACTTCCCTCTGTAACTTATACGAAGTTTAAAGAAAAATTTCAGCGAAAGTACTTTACTCCATCAGTACTTAAAAGATCCCCGAAAATAGTAAATGGGACAAATATTTTATGAGTTCTGTTTAACCTCATGTTTTCATACTTAGCAATTTTCTTTTGTTGCTATGTCATAATCAAATAGGGGGAGATTGTTGATCCAAACCCTCAGCGATTTGATAATGACTCTCTGAGAAACACTTAGTGAAAATTGTAAGTAAACAATATGTATTAGAGTTTCACTATCGCTGATAAGTACTATGTCTCTACAGTACCGCTGATAGTTAGCTCTTGTTGTTTAATTGACATATTCAGCGAACACTGTTCATCAGCAAGCTCTGAGCATGTTCAGTCTTACTGATGATCGCTGATAATTCTAGTTGTTTACTTATGATCCCTGAACACAAGTTTCACGTCCACAATGTTCTACGTTGAAGTCGAAGATCAAGCCAAAGAACCAGCGACAAGTCTACTAATGAACTGATGCGGATATCAGCGAAGCCAAGACCTGTCCATTCAACGTGAAGTTACACGTAGAAGACCTTAGCGAACGCTGAACTTTATCACTCGTTGATAAAGAACTATTCAGCGAACGCTGATCATGAAGTTTCCTCTACAAGTTACTTTTGTCTCGTCCCCTTGTACGTCTCCGTACGATCTGTCAGAATGGACATCTCTTTTGTCCAGATTCGTACAACCAACTTTGATTCTACACTGTTCATCATGCGGCTACTAGGTTGTCTACCAAGGTCAAACCATGCAACCAATTAGTTGTTGCCACGTGTAAAGTGATACTGATATGCATTAAATGCATGCAGTATATAAAGGAACCCCTTCTTCATAAATGAAGAGCTCGGCCATTTCCTTATCTTACTATTCTGTGTGTTAGAATATTATCCTTAGTACTCTTATCTTCTTTCTATCTTAGTTCTAGTGCAAGAAATCTTAGTGATTCTCTTAACTTGTTTAGATTAGGTCTATTCCTTAATCTTGTTCCGCAACAAGTTGTAAATTGTTTGATACATATCAATAAACAATTTAGAAAAGTAAAAATCGTGTGTTTGTATTCAACCCCCATCCCCCTTCTACAAACTTGTTTAACCCTTTCGGGACCAACAGATCGTCTCTCCATTGCACTCACATCATTTGAGGGGGAGCGATACACCATTTTTTTTCTTTCAAGGTGTCAAAGTTTTTATGTGTGATCGTCTCTCCATTGCACTCACATGCACAATCCGAAGGGGAGCAGAGAAATCCCCATACACAGTTCGAGGGGGAGCGAGGAAAGGTTCTTTCAAAACCAAAATGATAACATTTTTAAGAAATTTGGAAGAACATGGGTATTTTGTAAGAAACTCCAAAGTTTCCGGACAGGGTTCAGGATACCCCTATCCGGATAGGTTTCCGGACCGGACACCTATCCGGACCGGATGGGTATCCGGATGACTCATCCGGAAAGTTGACCAATATAAGAAATCCGGACACACACCCTATTCACTTTTTCCGGAAACTTTCAAACCCACCAAAAACCCTTTGTTTTTTTCCACTCACTCGGACACTCTCAAGATTCGATCCATTGCACTCGTATACGACTCCAATCAAAGGTATGATCTTCCCTTAGCTATGTCGATCTCGATTCTACATGTTTCATGCCTTTAATCGCTCAAATCAACAACTGAAATGGTCGATCAAGGGTTTCCAAAACCCCTTTTTCGCGTTACTAAGCTTTCGGGTCGTTATAGTGTCTTTTAGCTATATTTAAATGTTGTTGAATACTTCTAGGCTAATATCGAACCTGTTAGACTACTAAGATGCATGTTTGAGGTCATTTTTAGCAAGATTGAACACATCCAGATGTCGACCGGATAGTTTCAAACTATCCGGACACATTCAAATCGTCCGGAAACCACCATGAGTAAGATATTTTATCCGGACACCAAGTCATCCGGTAACCCTAGTTGTCCGGACACCTTAGGGTTTCCGGTAAGTTCAACTATCTGGATTGTCAAGGTGTATGGGAACCAAGTCATTCGGTAATCTCATTTTTTCCGCATAATACCTGTTATCCGGAAACCTTTAACACGTCCGGAAACCTTGGCTTGTCCGGAATCCTTTGTCCGGAAACCATGGTTTATCCGGAAACTTTTGTTTCAAAATGATGTTGTCTGGACACTTCCAATTCTCACAGCTCAGTGCCCGGTTCTCTCACTGCCAGTCCTTAATCTATACCAGATTGAGCCGATTATTGCAATGGTACGCTCCGGCAATTGTTCATCCGCCTGTTTACTGACATTGATCCTTTTCAGGTATTATACATGGCGGATCAAGAACAACAACAGCCACAAGAGCAAATTCCTCCTCAAGAGAAATTCATCGATGAAGAGGCGGGCAATGCTTTGGTCCACCCTGACCATGGCATTGAAATAGAAGCCAACAACCATCAACTCGACGCCGCCGAGTTCCGACCACAACACCGTATGGTCGTGGACATCCTACTTGGTCACCCTCTCCGTGAGGCCCTCACTGCAACGGCTGACGTCCCAGTCCTATACATCTATCAAGTATGGCTATCTGCTCAAGTCATCGCGGTTGCCAACTCTCAAACGATCACGGCGCAGATAGACAATCATCCATTCACGCTTACACTTGAGTCAGTCCGCCGTCTTCTCTCACTGCCAGAAACCACCGCCGACGGACGCGCAGCCTACGACCCTATAGTCAATGACACAACTCTCTGTGCGCAGATCCGAGCACTCGGATACAACCACGCCCTCGAGCGTCCTTCAGCCTTCAACCGCAAATATTTGGCGCCCATCTGGTATACACTGTTCACAATTCTGAACAGGTGTCTCTCGTCCAGATGGAGGGGCATAGATTAGTGTACCGGCGACATCCTGTGCTTATTTCACGCCGTATGCTACAACCGCCACCTCGACTACGCGATGGTGATATGGCACGAGTTAGTACAAGCCATCCGACAAATTGGTGGCACAAAGCAAAAGAAGTTCCTGCCGTTCCCACGCTTCCTCTCACTGGCCGTCAGACAACGTATGGACGCGAATCCAGGGATACCGCGACGCATTAACCATCTGGTATGTCCTCCTTTCCATTAACGCAATCTTGTTATTCGCAACCCGTCCGAAGCCATAGCCATGCCATTATCTGAAGCCCTACTGGCACATGCGGACCCCAATGCACCGAGTGTGTTAGATTATAGGAGAGAGTTAGGTGCTCCCATGGTCCAACCAGAGCCGGAGGGACCTCCCCAGGGACATAGACCTGAGAGGCGTGAGTGTCCAAGGACGATAGGAGGCAGAGTCCGGGTAGCTGGGGCTCCCGGACGGGGTGTGTTGAGAGTGCATGGGAGGGGAACAGGTGCGGGTGGTGCATTGAATACGCATGCCAGTACTACCCAATCCAGTCGACCTGGAACTAGCCAACAACCACCCATACAATCCACCCGTACAACTGAAGAAGCCGGACCGTCGACTAGACTACACGAGGTCCCGGTGATCACTGCCCCTCTACTCGAAGAGGATCCTGGCACTGACACAACAGAACCGATGTCACCATTCGCCCAGGTCGAAACTGTCGAATCCGACACTGACATCGATACGAACTTAGCCATCCGTGCATCCCTGATTCCGCCCAGTATCGGTCGTCGACCTCCAGTGACTGAAGGATCTCCTTCTGACTCACCTACCGCCCCCTCATCCCTACTACTCATCCTGTTACGGGAGACACAAGGAGAGAGGAGTTAGTTGAAAATCTTGAACAGGTGAGTCAGAGAGAATGAAGATCAAAACAAAATCAAGAGAGAACGAGCATTAGAACTAGAGAGGCTCGAGAGCGACCCTAGACCAGCGTCATCCAGGTAGCCACATCTGCTACCTTGTCTCATCCGTTGGGACAAGGTATTGAAGAAGCCGCCGTGGACCTAGTGGCGCAACTGCACGACCTCCCTAGCTACTCATCCGTCTCTCAACAGACGGGTGTTTCACTTTTGCACGGGGACTTAGCACAACGTCTACCGATCTCTCACTCGAAGAGTATTGGTATTGAAACAAGAGACCAGCCTCCCCAGGTCTCAACTTCTTTGGATGCACGTTCGAGTCTAGAGCCACTTTATATAATACATTCTTCGGCTAGGACACGGGACGATACTCTACAAATCGGTGCTCTTCGTGACCCGATCGGAACTTCCGTAGTGTCTCTGCTTTCGAGCGGAACGCGAGGATCGGAAGGAAATCCTACCACGGCCACACCATTGCCATCCGTGAACGGAGGTGGCACTACCTCTACGGTAGATGCCTCAACGGGTAATCTAAGTGATCCCGGAGTTAAGTCACCCGACGTAATGTCAAGGGAATATCTGGACAGCGCCCTAAAGGCTGTCCGCGAGGCAATGGAGCAGCAGTTCACCACCGAGCTCGATAAACTCAAAAGCTTGATCAAAGGGAAAGAGAAGGTAGTCGAATCTGAAACCGCACCAACACCTCCACCGGCTCCCGTTCAGCCAACTTATTCGGTGGACACACTAAAGACTATGCTTCTGGCTCAGCTGCTCCAGCATACCGACACTGATGCCTCTACCGAAGCGGGCCTGGTATCAGTTCTACGCTCCCAGGTATTTGCTCCGTCGTCATCCATGACCAACAGATTGGACCAGCTTGACGCGACTCTCAAGGACGTTCAAAGAGCTCTCAACACTTTGTCCGAAAGAGTCGGCTCACTCAAAGAAACCTGCAAGAGTCAAGCTGGCGGACTCAAGAGACGACACGATGACCAGGATGATCCTGATCACCGTGAAGGGGAGAACAAGAGACAGAAATTGTCTGAGTCCGAGCCAATCATCACTGAAACAACCGTGGTTCAACCGGAACCATCAAATGTGGCAACAGCAACCGAAGACGAACTTGAAGCCCAGTTGAGCTTAGCTGAGATGGTTATCGACATGGATATCTCAGACGACGAAGATCCAATGGTTGAAAATCCAGAGGGAGAATCACAGGAATTGGTTACTTATTCTGCATCAGAAAGGCCTGCACTTGATCTGATTGATCCAGATTCTGAGATCGACCCCGAGACTGAAAAAGCATGGTACGAAAAAGCCGGCAGTGCAATAAATCTCCAGGTAAATTTGATCTTTCATACTGATGAAGACGACAACGTTGATTATGACCAGTTTCTGCTACAAAATCTGTATGGTACACCTGCCCACACTTCTACGATACCCGAGACTTCAACTGCTATAAATATGACATCCCCTCAACAACCAACAGCTTCTGATCATCCTCCTCCTCCACAGCAACAAATCCGATGGGAGAAGATCATGATCCTTATTCCTCACCTGGAGGAATCACTGAAGAAGCTCTATGTTCACAGGTTACGCCCCATCGAGCCAACATTCTGCCTTGGGATTTCCCATTTCGACAAGGAATACCAAAGCCAGTACATAAAAGCTCATGAAGCGATGTCTGCCAGTTAGCCAAGTCCGAACTAAGCACAAAATCTTTGAAGTGCTCAATATCCAAACATGTCGAATCCTTAGAGTCATGTTTCCAGTATTCACCATCCGACGCGAAGACGGTAATGAATGGAGATTTTCCGAAGATGACTTTAAGAACCTCAGACCGTTCAACTTCCATGCTCTACTGAAAGACCTCCGAACCAGAACCATCCGACCACTTCATGTAACCAAAGCGCTCGAGGCTGTCCGTCGATTCCTAATTCACACAATCATGATGTCCTACTTCACTGACTTTCAAATGGGAATCGAGCACAGAGCAAAGAAGATAAACCTGTTGAAACCGAACCTGAAAGCACCCGAGCTGAAGATGTATCCCGAGAACGCACTGCTTCTAGAACCGGAATTTGGGATAGTATACCTCAATGATCAAAACGAAAAGAGGTTTCTTCGCTTCAGCCAGGTTGACAGATTCTGCGATGGCACACTCCTCAAAGTTAGAGATGCTCTTCGAAACATCATCACTTAAGAATCCGAAAACCGAAAGTCTTCGTTTATTCCCAATTCAAACGAGATAACCACTCAAGAAGCCTTAGAAGTGATTGAAGAACGCATCGACTACCGCCGAGCCATCCGAATGTTCGAGATCCACTTTGCACTTCGAAAGAGATACGTCGAGAACTGGCGCGAACTCGAACTTCAATTCAAAAGGGGGAGATTGTTAGGGATAAAATCAGGTTGAATAGAAGTTCAATGGTTAAAGTGTTATTATTCAATTTGAGCCTTTTAATGTAATGGGCCACGGGCTTGCTTGTTTAGGGCCCATGGTATATAAAGTTTACTTTGTTTAGAAATTAGAGCTAATCGTCATTATTCATCTAAACACTAGCATTGTAATTCTCTCAATTATTCATAGTGAATTGGATGACCAGTGGAAATCATTCTGACTTGTTGTTTACCTGTTGATTTCTACTGTTATATGCACTAATCTTGAACCCACAACATTAAGACAAACTGTCATAATGCTCTTAAATGCATTACTCACGCCACGTTTAAATCAATTCGTACGCTAAACAAGTTGTAACGTAATGTGCTAACACAAGTCACAAAAGAGAAAACCATATGACACCAAACCCGTGAAAGCCACTTCTTTTGGTTGCTACGCCATAAAATAATATTTTTCCGACAAAACCCGTGTGAGACAAATATCCACTGAAATCCATAAATTAACCCACATAAAAATTTAAAGTATTCACATTTCGAAGTTGTACCCACGTGACACATACGTCGTAAAACAAACTCTAAATTACTCAACAAAACTCCCATAAAACTCAATAAAGCTCAACGGCATCCAGTCAATCAAATGGTACCAAAAATTTTGTTTCCAAAGATCAAATCCCATAAACAAGGTTATGACCAAAATGTGCTAGTTCCACAAATTCGCACTTGTTGCAATACTATATAAAGTAGTACTCTAAAAGAAAACCCGCATGAGATAAAAGTCCCAATAAAACTCAAACACCGAATAGCGAAAAGTAACTCTCCGTTCAACCTTAACATATGTGGAGGAGATCCAATGTTAAAGTCATATGTCGTCGTTACTCGTCCAAGATCTTAAACAACAATAATATATGGATAACATGGTACCCGAAAATAACATTGGACTACGACAAAATAAAATAAGTCCCATTAAGGTTTGCAATTACTTTCAATAAAATAATTTCATGCATGTTCAAAATCATGATTTAAAATCTTGTGTGTACTAAACATTTTTCTGAGATTTCGTAACAAAATTCCCGTGACGATTTAAAACACGAGAAATAATTGGTGCAATTTATTTTGAAGATACATTTTGGTGCATAAATTTAGTCGGCACTCAACGTCTCAAAACCACACTCCTCAAGTTCTTCCGGCCACACTATCGCCATCTGGATACTCAAACATCTTAAGGCAACACTTGAAAATTTCATCAGTTCACCTTATAATATCTCCTCGAAGAACGTTGATTCCATAAGCCTATGGTGCTAGTTCAACCAACAATTCCGATCCACAACGATTCACTTAGTGTAATCATCATGCTTACTGTCACCCCGAGTGACGAATGCTAGAATCAACAATCTCTTTTAATGGCTACCCGCTTAGAAACTTCTTTACTACCCCATCGATCATCACATCAAGGTAGTTCAAGTATACACATGTAACTTGTAGGTTCACCATACATGACCATCCTTGCTACCCTCGACGTGATTCCCGTTTCTAGTGACTCTATCGCCCTCAAAATATCCTATCTTAGCGTGCCTAATGGTGCAGTTTCACTCTCCTTCACTTAAAAGAACGCTAGTTTGAGTCTAGATATCCGAACACCTAATTCTCTCAAACTGTTAGTGCATAAAATGTATTCAAGATTTATTGTATATTTGTACAATTGTAAAGAGTCAAATATCTTGTTAAAAGTCAAAGTAAGGGTGATGGAAGTCAAAGTCAAAGTAACTAATATGGAAAATCAAGGAGTATATAATGTGTGTGTAATAGAGTTGTAATGGAGAGAGTCTCATTCAAGCAAGTCATTTGTAATTGTCTCATACGTGGGTAGAGAGAGAGGTGAGCATAGAGAGGGATGACTATCTAGAGAGAGAGTCTAGAGAGAGAAAGTGGATCTCATTCTCATCTTTGTATTCTTTCTCTATTCTAATGAAGATCTAAGTGTTCATATCATTGTTACTTGATTAGATTTGGGATTATAAGTGGTATCAGAGCAGAATTGAAGACATTTCTTCGATACGATCATCGGATCTCGACAATTCAAGTGAAAAAGTGCCGAATTTTGAAGAATTTGAAGATTTTGGTGTTCGATCTTCAAGTAAGTATGTTCTAATCACCTGATCTTGTACAGATCTGTTCGTTGTTCGATTCTACATCAATTCTTATCTTCTGAATCGATCAACGTGAACAATTCGGTGATTTTGAAGTTTTTGAAGTTTTCACGAAAATCTTAAGATCTAGAAGATTTAGTTGTGCATGGATTGATTTTAGCCATTCAGATCGTTTTCTGCATTGATTACGAAGAGAATGCAACAATCAGATCCAAAATTAATGAAGGATTCAGTGAGTTACGTTTTCTGGATATGAACAGTGTCTAACCTCGCCGGAAAAACGATTTTGGCCGGATTTTGCTATTTCACTGGAGTTTTGAAGATTAGATGCTCACAGATCTGTTTGGTATGACGTAACGACCTGTTTGCAGTAATTTGGGGTGAAATTCAGCAATAAATCTAGGTTTTTGGGCTCTTGAAAGTGTTCGACGGAAAACTGCACGATGATACTCATAACTGTCGTACGAAACAGTGTTCATAAACTCATAACTGTCGGACAACAAAGACATTCATATATTCATAACTGTCGCACGGAACTAATCATCATAACTGTCGCACGCTTCTTGACCGACTTCGATTTTAGTCGCAGAAGGCACATACGACAGTTACTGTTCATACACGACTATCGCACGACTCTCATACGACAGTTACTATTCATTGGGTCTAGTCATACAAGAAGCATACAACTTCTACTGTTCATGTGCGCTAGTCGTACAAGTGGCATATGACTACGACTGATGTTTCGCGCTTGTCGTACAAGAGGCATACGACAGTTACTGTTCATCAACGCTAGTCGTACAAGACCCATGCGATAGTTACTGTTCACCTGTGTAGTCGTACAAGACTCCTACGATAGTTACTATTCATTCAATCTAAGCCGTACAAGACCCATACGACAGTTACTGTTCATTGATCAAAGTCGTATAAGACATGTCCGATAGTTACTGTTCACTGGAAGTTTTCGCACAGATTTGAGATGTTTTTAGCCCGTTTAGCGGAATCCCGTGCTAAGTCTCGGGAGGGGGACATTTTTTCTTGGAATTGATTATAAAGCATGGATGCTACATGACGCTTCCTTCTTCGAGCAAATCCGAACCAAGCTCTTAAGCCGAATTCCTACTCAACCCGCGGTTCATTGACGGATTCTTTGTTATACACTGTGATTGCACTCAAAACTCGCTCGTTATCTTTCTTGTGAGCTTATCGGAACGAGCTTGAGTTTCTACTTTTTGAAGATGTGCTCGTGCATCCAGTCGAGGTTATGGCGCACATCGAATCTGATTTTTTCATGGTTGAAAATTAGAAGAGTAAGAGCTTCTTTCAAGGGGGAGCCTAGACTTCATTCGAAGAAAAAGCATCGCTAAAGTTTTTCCAAGAAAAAGCATCGCTAATTCTAAATCTTCTGTTATTTCAAATACACCCATCTACAAGCCTGTGAAGATGGAATGGAGAGTTAAAGGTACAACACCTTTAAAGGATGATGTACCAAAATCATCTGCTTCCACATCAAATGCCAAGAAGAACAACACTCCGAGAGGTAAATCTTCTGCTAAACCTATTCCTATTCATTCTACAAATCATCTGATTAGGTTGGCACATAAGAAAATTTGTTGTTCTTACTGTGGATTAAATGATTTTGTGCATAAAGATTATACTTGTTATTGGTACGGTACTTATAGTATTCCTTCAAAGAGATCTGCACCTAACACACTAGGACCCAAGTCCCATTGGGTACCAAAATCAGCTTAATCTGTTTTGCAGGTTCATCATGTGTTGTGTTGAATGTTACATATATATCACACACATGAATGAAAACAGAAGAGAAGCGGTGCAAATTTTCGAAGACTATATGTGCCATTAAGGGGGAGCAAAGGAAACTATGGTTTCTAAACACGTCAGTTTAGAACCCGTACTTCAAAGAAACTATGGTTTCTAAACATATCAGTTTAGAACCCGGACTTCAAAGAAATTTATGGCTTCTAAACATATCCGTTTTGGACCCGTACTTCAACGAGTTTGACTTCTAAACATATCAGTTTAGAACTCGTATTTATTTGTTTTAGACTTTAATTGCTACATCTACTAATCTTGTTTCATTAAGATCTTTTGCAGATTTTGAGGGGGAGCTTATCTGATTGTTAATCAGTCTATCATGATTTGTGTAACATCCCCAGTCCACCGTACACGATATTGTCCGCTTTGCGGATACCCTCTGCATAACAGCATGCCGGCACTGCTCACGGTTTTGTTCCTGCCCGCACAGGCATACGCGGGACGCACCCAAACCGCACCTTGTGACAAGCAAAAGGCCTCATGCAAGGAAGGTATCCATCCACCCTTATAAGGAGGACTTCGTTCCCCCTCCTAGCCGATGTGGGATCTCACAATCTACCCACCTAAGTGGGATCAGCGTCCTCGCTGACACATCGACCTGGTGACCGGCTCTGATACCATTCTGTAACATCCCCAGTCCACCGTACACGATATTGTCCGCTTTGCGCATACCCTCTGCATAACAGCATGCCGGTACCGCTCATGGTTTTGTTCCTGCCCGCACAGGCATACGAGGGACGCACCCAGACCGCACCCAGTGACAGGCAAAAGGCCTCATGCAAGGAAGGTATCCATCCACCCTTATAAGGAGGACTTCGTTCCCCCTCCTAGTCGATGTGGGATCTTTGAGGGGGAGCTTAAACATTTAATTGTATGTATCTTCTGAACTTAATCTGAGATTGTTTGAAAGAAGAATGACTTTCAAGCATGAAAAATGTTTTCTTAAATGTTCAAACCACTTCTCTAATTCAAACAGATTTTATAAATTTAGAAGTGTGATTTTAAATGTTTTTCATACATATACACATATATATATCTCGGATTCTCGTTACATAATTTCTGACCGTGTGTTTCTAAAGGTTAATACTTGCGTATTATCTTTTCTATATACTGTCAAGTATTCACACACACCGGTTCAGCTTCTTATTAACTTTGTTATTACCATGTCTCAAAACGAAACAATTTTCGATGGTAATACTCCCGTTTGAATTCAAATTTTGTTGAGCATCATATTCATTTCAGCGTTCGAACTTAAACGTTTCATTCAAAGTTTGTTTATGTTTGTTCATATAAACAAAATATCAATTCTTTGATACCCTAAACCTTACATGATTATCATTCATGTTATTTGATCTGATTGATACATTGTCAGATTCTCAAACAAGTCTTTCGAATTCATTTCATTCATTCAATATACTTGTTTTGAGAAATCTTCAAAGATCAAATGCTCAAATCTTCATGATATTATTGAGGAGCATACATTCTGATGGCAATGTTATCAAATACCGAGATTCATAATTGTTCAAGCTAAACTGTTGAACAACACAACATCTTTTAGGACAAAATTTTCATGGGAATCAGTGTGAGATATTACAGAACTTCTTTGGATCCACGTTAACCAGTGTTTCCTACCCAAGAAGTTATCCTTGAGTGATTGAGGGGTGAGGGGTCGAAATCAAAGAGTGGGGGAGATTACTCATACGGTTGAGTATCTCATTGTGCTGAGGTAAAATGAATATGAGAGTTTGGTTAGAAGTGAGCGGATTAAAAATAGAAAGAGAGTGTGAGAACAGAGTTAAAAGAATAAGAGAACTCTGCACTAGCCATTTTCTGAGTCGGGCAGCCACATTTCTGATTGGTTCACATTCTTTGGTGACCATCATTGAAATAGGCAACTAGCCCATGCCAACTCTTGCATTTAACCCCACCAGCTACTCATTTCTTTCTTAACAAAGAGATGTTTCATTTTTCTAGGGGACGCAGCATATCATCTATCTGATCTTCACTCGGAAGGTCTAGATATTGAAAAAGAAGGAAGTTTGCCCCACCTTCGCTCTTCATTCATGCACATTGAGTCCGTGGAAAACTTGTTGCTGTCTCAACAGTTTACACAATTTGAGCCTAATTTCCAAGCATAAGTTGCTTCATTCTTTCTACACTTGCACGTACACCCAAGGAATATGTTTTCTTGTCATAACGTTCATAGAAATTCCTTTGTGGTTTTTCGATAATTGAATGGAAGCCCTGGAGGAGTGAACATCAAAAAGCTCCTTTCCAAAGTGCATTCGTTGTACTAAGTGGCTCCGTGCAACTTACAGGCATTATAACTGATTCATTCGTTGTTTCAGGGTTACCACTTTATTTTGTCTGAATTTGAAAAGATTCGGATAAATATTTTTGGAATTGACGGATATTCAGATCAGAAGGAGGAGATTGTTATTGATATTCAAGGATTGCTGAAATTGAAAAGAGAATTTTGATGATCATGATACTCACAATCATCAAAAAGGGGGAGATGATATGAAAGCTTCGATTTCAAGATAAAGTGAAGTTTTATTGACGTCAAGAAGATCGAGATAAAAAGTACATGATGTTTCAAGATGTTTTCAAGATGTTTCGAGATGATTCAACAAAGATTCAAAGTTCAAAGATTGTTCATTGTTCAAGAGATGAAGATACGCAGTTCAAGATATTCGAAAAGCTCAAAACCCCGTTAAAGCTCAAAAGCCATTTCATGTTCATAGACCGAAGATATATTTCAAATCTCAAAGATGCAAAGATCCATGCTACAATGATTCAAAGACCAGTGATACGAAGATTCAAAAAGATGAAGATTTTGTTTGAAGACTTTTACCAACACCACAAAGATTTGAAGATTGTGTTTCTATACTTTGATGACTATTTGATTTTGAAGATCCAGTTGAAGACTAAAGCAGTCAGATTGGATTTCTGAAGACAACGCCTACTTGAAGATTCTTCAGAGTTATTTTTCGAAGATTGTTCTTCCTTCAAAGCGAAGAGGGAGATTGTTCAAAGAGCTAAAATGTTGAAGATCTGAACATCACAAAGAGCTGAAGACTATCGTCATCAATTTTTTTAATCTTGAATCCATAGGGGGAGATTGTTAGTGCATAAAATGTATTCAAGATTTATTGTATATTTGTACAATTGTAAAGAGTCAAATATCTTGTTAAAAGTCAAAGTAAGGGTGATGGAAGTCAAAGTCAAAGTAACTAATGTGGAAAGTCAAGGAGTATATAATGTGTGTGTAATAGAGTAGTAATGGAGAGAGTCTCATTAAAGCAAGTCATTTGTAATTGTCTCATACGTGGGTAGAGAGAGAGGTGAGCATAGAGAGGGATGACTATCTAGAGAGAGAGTCTAGAGAGAGAAAGTGGATCTCATTCTCATCTTTGTATTCTTTCTCTATTCTAATGAAGATCTAAGTGTTCATATCATTGTTACTTGATTAGATTTGGGATCACACAAACTTAAGCTCTGATACCAACTTGTAACACCCTCAAATTTGGAAGAGCGACTAAATAAAAACTTCGATTTAAAAGACAAATGGAGATGAAGTTCTTACTACGAACTATCCTTGAAATCACCTCAAAAATTCAAAACGTCACAACTCCAACATTATCCATAATCTAAGTCATACAATAATACCAAATAAAGTCGGGTATTACTTAACACAATACAAAATGCTATTCCTGAAATAAATGCGGAAGACTTAACTAAGCACCTTACTCCTCGAGCACACTACTCGCACTCATCTCTTCACAGTGTCACTAGAATTATTCCCAACCGGAACCTGTTGCACATTCCGACAAATAAAAAGGTTAGGCTAACGCCTAGTGAGTTCAAGAGTTTTATCATGATTGCGTAAATCAATAATCGACGAGGATGCAGCTTGAAAACACAATTTCCCAAAAGAATTTATAACAATTAAGTAAACAACTCATTTTCCCAACACACGCAATTCTTGAGCCGAAAGCCTTCATACCAAAATAAACTTACTCCACAACTCACTCAAAATGTGCTTTGACGTTAAATCCCCCGAGTAATATAAACGTGAATAAAACTCCAATATTTAAAACATCCAATAAGGATGAGGCATAGTACTCCGCCAATAAACCATGGGAAACAAATCATATAAATAAAATACGTCATCGAAAATATGGATAAAAGTAAATACCCAAAAACAACACCTTTCGGTGATGGGGGAGACCCGGTTCCATCAAATGTGACAGGCAAACAAAGTTAGGTCACTTATGATGTTATTGGATTACACCTTAAGTCCCGGTTTTAGTTCTCATGCCATAAAGACATCACAACCTTAAACCATATACATGCCTTTATTGCCTACTCCGTCGAGTTACACCTCAAGGACTTATGGGACCACATTATCTACCCAATCTAGACGAGTTACACCTCAAGGACTTCAATGTCCCCTATTGCCTACTCGCTAGTGGCCCCGAATGGCCTACCGCATATAACCATGCGTTCCAATAGTCCACTCCTCGTGCACAAAGAGATAGACACCAAAATAACTCATAATCCCGGAGTACAACCCATAACGGTTCCTCTCCACCAAAGGAACGAGACGTCTTCAATAGTAGTTCGGCATAAGCCCCAAAGTGAGAATATCAAGACTCATCACTATTAAGTATGACTGACTTACAAGCCTATGGATCCATTGCATTACAGTCTAAATTTACATGACCCCAAATGAATGACAACACACTCAAAGCATGTAACATTTCAAATAGATATGTCATAATTGCATATAACTCCAAAAACCCGACATAAAGTAAATTTAAACCGGACAAATGTCCCTCAAGACTCATCTGAATCAAAGTTGAGCCAATAACTCAACAACACCATTGAATATAAAATAAAATATATTTAACCAACGTTTATGTAATTATATGCTTCAAAGTATGATTAACTAAAAAACGCCATGAGTTGAGATGAATCATTTTCAAAATGAAATTATACCATTTATAATCCCAAAATGTTTTATAACTCAATAATATACATTTTTCACACGGTTTATAAAACCAAATACACTAAAAATACATATACGTCAAATGACCTCAATTATACAATAAATCATCAAAAGAACATATTAGTATGATTTCCTTTTCATAATGGCCCAAAAACCCCAAATATGGCACTTTACAATATTTATAAAATCAAATGTATGCAAAATGTAAATTTCATCAAAAGGTAGCACATTTAATAAACACCAAGTAAAACACCTTAATACTTCAAAATGAATATTTTTTGCATGTACAAAGTTTTCACAAAACAACTTGAACTCATCTTGGTAGGTTATGTTAAACTAGTTTTTATCCAACTTGCGCAAACTTCTCGCTACCTAGAATAACCATGTGTAATCACCAAGTCAATGTAGGAACTTTAAGCAAAATATTTAAACAACCTTTTGAACTTTCCAACTCATTAAGGATCACTTCCAACGGCTTTAAAACCTTTCAACCCATGCTTCACATAGATTAATCCTTCTAAAATCTATATGTTTGAACTTTAATATTTGAAACCCTTAAATCCCATATGAACAAAGTAAATTGATCAATGTAATTCCTCTACAAAATACTAAACAACCCACTATTTACTATAATAGAGTTTACTTCCAACAAAGGGTTTAATTAACATCAAAACCATAATATTCCAAGAACTCTAATTCTTTTTGTTTTAACTAGAGAAACCTTAGATTAAAGAGTCATGGAGTTCATCATACCTTTCAACATGTAAGAATCACAAATCAACTTGAAACTTCTTGATCTTGCTCAATATCCCCATGAAAAGCTAGTCTTACATCTCCATTAAAATCCTTAGTTCGAATCTTCAATCATTGCTACCAATTTGTATATTTCATTTATGAGGAGAAAAAGAAAAAAATAACAGCAGTTGAAGCTGCTGGTCGGCTGCTGGTGCTCCACGAAACCTGCTGCTATTTTGTGTTTGTTTCCTAAAAAATTTGATGCCCTATTGGATATTGCCATATGTCTAAAGTTGTGCTATAAGAATAAATCCATGCTCTTAACTGGGCCAACATGCACACTCTGGGCCGATGCACATCCATGGACCAGCAATTTAATGTTATTAAAAAAAATGAGAACGAGCCCTACAAGACTCGAACGCACAACCAACAGCAGCAGCTAAGACGACTTTACCAGCACAACACGCCCTTTTTTCTGTCTTATCATCTCCTCTAATTCTTTTGACCTCTTTCCAGTAGATCCAACATTTCCTCAAAATTCGGCATTGGTTTCGTGCTTCATGAGAATCGAATTTGTAAAAGTTCAAAACACGAAAATTATAGTTATGTGTGTTAAATTTTCAAATAATCTTGAATCACTTAAATTCAGGCTCATACGCGTGATATATGATCGAAACAGCAAAACGTCGCAAAATGTCGATATCTCTTTCTTTCCTTTTTTGCTATATATATATATATATATATATATATTCCAAAGTATTAGACTAAGGGCATTTTATCCTTTTGATAAAAGAAGCGTTGTTGTTAAGCATTGTAATTTGATATATATAGATAGAGTGCTGCCTGCTGTATCATCTAATTCATTCAATCAAATGAGAAATTCTCTCTCTTCCATCTTTGTTTGTATTCCTTTCTGCACTAATTTGGTATCAAAGCGTTGAACGCTTCCAACCAAAACCTCTTTGTTTCACGATTCTCTCTTTCTCCAACCATCGCAGATCCAGTATCGCAGAACCAGTCTCTTCAACCATGGCAGATCAGGCGTCTTCCATCAACGATCCGTTCTTTCTTCATAGTTCTGATAACACCGGATTGTTAGTTTCTCAACAATTAACCGGAGAAAACTACTCGTCATGGAGTAGATCTATGATGATAGCTCTTTCGATTAAAAATAAAGTAGGATTTGTGGATGGATCTCTACCAAAACCTAATGCGTCCGATCAAACGAAACTAAATGCATGGGTTCGCAACAACAACATGATCATTTCTTGGATTCTCAATACTGTATCGAAGGAAATTTCAGCAAGCATCATGTTCGTTGAAACAGCCGCTGAGATGTGGGAAGAATTGAAGGAACGTTTCTCACAAGGTAACGGACCACGGATCTATCAAATTCGAAGAGAAATCGTGAGTTTGAGTCAAGAACAAGATTATGTTGGAGTTTATTTCACAAAATTGAAGGTTATTTCTGAAGAATTGGCCAATTACAGGCCTCATTGCACTTGTTCTAAGTGTGATTTGTGGAGGAATGAAGTCTATAGAGGTTTATTTTCAAAATGAGCAGAAAATGAATTTTCTCATGGGATTAGGTGACTCTTTTTCACAGATCCGTGGACAAATCTTGCTTATGGATCCTATGCCTCCTATTAACAAGGTTTTCTCTCTAGTCTCACAAGAAGAAAGGAAGAGGTCTATAACAACTATTGGCAAATCAGTTCCATCTGTGGCTTTTCACGTGAATTCACAACACAGAGGTCAATCCAATAGAAATGTTGCAAATAGACAAAAACCATATTGCACTCATTGTAAGATGCAAGGTCATACAATGGAAAAGTGTTACAAATTGCATGGATATCCACCAGGATACAAGTCAAACAACAAGCCTGCCTCTCGAAATAAATTCATCAATCTAGTGCAAGAAATGTCCTCTGCTGAATGTGAGCGACTTATGTGTGCCTTGTCTAATCGATATTGTAGCATTGATACGACTCAGGACTCTCCTGATCAAAATGTGCAACAGAATACACAGCCTATAGGAGGTATGCATCATATCTTGTCTCTTCATACATGCAATCTTCTTTCTTCATCTTGGATCCTTGATTCAGGTGCATCCAAGCATATCTGTTGTGATGCTAATATGTTCAAGAAGATTCATGATGTTAAAGGATCAACAGTCAAATTGCCAAATGGCACGATTATACCTGTTTTTGGTATTGGATCTGTTATATAAATAACAGTTTTATTCTTGACCGCGTATTATATGTTCCACAATTCAGTCTCAACCTTGTTTCAGTAGCAGAACTTACTTCAGAATGGAAATATAAAGTTCATTTTTACGAAAATGTTGTTGTTATTCAAAATTTAAAAACAAGCCAGATGATTGGCAATGTTGAACAAGTTCAAGGACTCTATGTTTTGAATGTTCAGAATCAACAGAAGAATGAAATTGTTGTTGGACATGTTTCTGTGGACACTTGGCATCGAAAATTTGGACATCCCTCACAAGAAGTTTTAGATATTCTCAAATCAAAGTTGTTTCCTACTAGTAAATATTGTAGTAGCAATAATCCGTGTATGATTTGCCCTTTGGCTAAACAAAAACGGTTACCTTTTGTATCGATGAATAACATTTCTAATGAAACGTTTGATTTGATTCATTGTGATGTATGGGGGCCTTTTCATACTCCAAGTTATCAAGGTCATCGATTCTTTCTAACAATTGTTGACGATCACAGCCGTTTTACATGGATATATTTGCTCAAACATAAATCTGAGGTAGTAACTGTCATTCCTCAGTTTTATGCAATGGTTGAGTTACAATTTGGCAAGAAGATTAAAAGTATGCAGTCTGATAATGCCAAAGAGCTTGAATTTCAAAGTTTCCCCAATGATAAAGGAGCAACTCATCAAAAGTCTTGTGTCGAAAGACCTGAACAAAACTCTGTTGAGGAACGAAAGCATCAACACTTATTAAATGTCGCTCGAGCGTTGTTATTTCCGTCCAGTATACCTGTTCATTATTGGTCTGAATTCATTACTAATGCAGTATTCCTTGTCAACAGGACTCCTTCTACGAGGTTAAATGGAACATCTCCTTATGAAATCATGTACCAGAAACCTCCTGATTTTTCACGGTTTCGAGTATTTGGATGCTTAACTTTTGCATCTACTCTAATGTCCAACCGACACAAGTTTTCTCCTAGAGCTACACCGTGTGTTCTTCTTGGTTTCCCCTCACATATGAAGGCGTATAAACTGCTGGATCTGAAATCCAGAAAATGTTTTTACTCTCGTGACGTTGTTTTTCACGAAAGTGTTTTCCCATTTCATGATGATTCACGGATTCCTAATTCAACCGACAGTAATCCTTTCAAGGATATTGTTCTTCCTGATGTGCTTCCTGTTGAAACTCATAATGAACATTATGATGAATCAGTTTCTATAGACCAATCTGCTGGAACTCTTCCTAATGCGAATGCGCCTAATCCAACTGTGTATAATGCGAATGTGCCTAATCCAGCCGTGCCTACTCGACGATCATCTCGACAACACAAAACACCGTCTTATCTTGAAGACTTTCATTGTAATACCGCTGTTTCACATGGCCAAAAACCGCGATACCCTCTTGAAGATGTGTTGTCCTATGACCGATTGTCTTCTAAATTCAAAGCATTTTCTGCAGCAGTTTCGTCACATTTCGAGCCCAGGTCTTATGCTGAAGCCGTAAAGCACAATAAATGGGTTAATGCTATGGATCAAGAGTTAACAGCTATGAACGATAATAATACATGGTCCATTGTTCCATTACCAACAGGTAAGAATGTTGTCGGTTGCCGTTGGGTGTATAAGGTAAAGTTGAAAGCAGATGGTTCGATTGAACGATACAAAGCGAGGTTAGTCGCCAAAGGGTTCACACAACAAGAAGGCGTGGATTACCTGGAGACTTATTCTCATGTGGCCAAGTCTGTGACGATAAAAAGTATGCTTGCGTTGGCAGCAATACGAAAATGGCAGTTGGTACAATTAGACGTTAATAACGCCTTTTTACATGGGGACCTTAATGAAGAAGTATACATGCAAGTTCCTCCAGGTTATCGGTTAAGGGGGCGTCAAATATGGCTTGTAAACTTCACAAATCCATCTATGGATTGAAACAATCATCAAGGCAGTGGTATGCAAAGTTTTCCACGTTCCTGTTAAATATTGCCTTTGTTCAATCAAAAGCCGATTACTCATTATTTCACAAAGGCTCGGGAAACAACTATGTGGGTATTTTGGTATACGTGGATGACATCATCCTTGCTGGGCCTTGTTCTAAAAACATTGATCTTGTCAAGTCTCAACTAAGCAATCGTTTCAAGTTGAAAGATATTGGTGAATTGAAATATTTCTTGGGTTTAGAGATTGCTCGATCTTCCAAGGGTTTTTTTGTTTCTCAAAGACAATATGCTTTGAAGTTGTTGGAGGACACACGCTTGTTAGCTGCTAAGCCATACAACACTCCTATGGATTCCCATTTTCAATATTCATCCGACTGTGGAGAACCATTTCCAGACCCATCTCAATTCAGGAGGCTTGTTGGACGGCTTCTTTACTTAACTTTTACTCGGCCAGATATTTGCTTTGCAATAAATAAACTTTCCCAATTTATGTCTTCACCAACAAAAGTTCATTGGAATGCCGCTATTCATCTTCTACGATATATAAAACACCAGCCTGGTCAAGGAATATTTTTGTCAGCTCAATCTTCTACCCAGATTCGAGCTTTTTGCGATTCTGACTATGGAATGTGCAATGACACACGCCGATCCACAACTGGGTTCTGTGTTTTCTTGGGTGATTCTCTAATATCGTGGAAGTCAAAATGTCAGTCTGTTGTCTCTCGTTCATCAACAGAATCAGAGTACCATGCCATGGCGATTACAACCACCGAATTGGTTTGGTTAAAGACATTATTGCGTGATTTTGGTGTCATTCCTACTGAACCAACTTTATTGTTTTGTGACAATAAATCCGCTATTGACCTCGCATCGAATCCCACATTTCATGAACGAACTAAGCATATCGAGATCGATTGCCATTACGTTCGTAAGAAAACTGTAGACAAGACGATCAAGTTGATGTTCATATGAAGTCATCTTCAACTTGCTGATATGCTTACGAAGGCCCTGCTAGTTTCCAAGTTACGATCTTTAATGTCCAAGATGGCGTTAGACAATATATATTGTGCACGTCCATCTTGAGGGGGCGTATTAGACTAAGGGCATTTTAGTCTTTTGATAAAAGAAGCGTTGTTGTTAAGCATTGTAATCTGATATATATATAAATAGAGTGTTGCCTGCTGTATCATCTAATTCATTCAATCAAATGAGAAATTCTCTCTCTTCCATCTTTGTTCGTATTCCTTTCTGCACTAATACAAAGTGTTCCAAACAAAAATTCGGGTGTTACATCTACGCTAAACTTGTCTGGAACCTTCCCTTGTGGTCGGTTTTCTCTTCCTTTCTCCCCCCGTTTCTTCTCCTCTCTTTGTTGATTTGAGTTTTGCCCTTTCTGATGATTGTTTGGTTTAGCTTCCAACAGAGTATTGACTTGGTTTCATTTAAAAACTTAAAAAATCCAAAAATTGTCTTTTTTTTTTCTTTCATTGGAGGGGTCGCCCCCGTTGTATAAAAAATGTTAGTTCCAATATAAATTGAATAAATATACACTGGTTTTAATACAAGTTACCCAAATCCATAACGAAATCGATTCAAATTGTCGTGAAATATTTAAATGCAATAATCAAAATAAGAATGTATTTATTTTTGAGAAAAGAATGAAAGATTGAAAGAAAATTGAAGACAAAATTATGGGGCTGAAAAAGATGTCTCGTGAGAGTATTTTGTCTGTCACTACGACCGAGACAATGACTCAACACCCTCGCCTTACTATATCACAACTCATCATTTCCTTTTTTTTCTTTCTTTTTCTTTTATTCTTAGGGCATACACAATGGTCAAATGGGTAAAATGGCTTGATAAATATAAAAAAATATAAGAATATGTGGGGCCCACCAAAGACTTGAAAGACTTGAGCATGGCCTCTCACAACCAAACTTCAAACGACTTGGACTTTCTCAACCCTTTGAGAAGTAAAGTGAGTTTCAAGTCCATGCTCCAATCATCAAGTCATCATCAAGTCATCATCAAACTTTTCCTCAAGTCATTTATACATGCCATTGGAGATTAGGTTCGTTTGAGATTGTTTGTAGGTTTTCTTTTTTATTTATTTTTTTAAAAAAGTATTTTTGTCTTATTCACAATCTCAAAAATGAGATCACCAATGTGGATGGTCTTATATATAAAACAACCATCCAACTATCGACCATCTAAATATCAATTTATATTAGAGTTGTTGGCTTCAATCATTTGATTTAAAAATAACATAAATACTCCGGTGAAATACTTAGAAATGTTTTAGAATTTTGTTTAAAAATCATGGTTACAAACTAAGAATCAATCTTTATGGGATTCATGTTTGTAATCAGATAGAATTCGATACATATATATATATATATATATATATTAGGATTCGACAATGTATTAGGAACCAAAATGTTATTAGATTCGAAATACATATCCGCAAAATATTATACTCATTGGATCCGAATATTTGGGGGTTCAAGAGAAAATAAAAAGATCTGAAGTGTTTGAGGATCCGTTTCATCTTCGGGATCCGAAACATCTTTCAGGATCCAAAGTCTTGTTGGATCCGAAATATATTTTTCGGATAAAAAGAATAGAATACGAATTATATTTTTCGGATAAAAAGAATAGAATACGAATTATATTTTTCGGATAAAAAGAATAGAATACGAATTGTTTCAGCAAAATCGAATACTAGTTGAAGCGAAGTCAAGATCCACACTAAAGCAAATTGGATTGTCTTCTCCCGAATTAGAGATCAATACATAATAAGTCAGAACAATTTGACAAATATTGTTTTTGGCAAGCCGATTTTGAAGTGCAGAATACTCCAACCAACTCATGTCCTGGTACGAGAACATTCTCAACATATCAGTCTAAGTAAGTTCTAAAGTACTACTTTATTTATCGTTCCCTCTACATACAAAAGAATGGTTTGAGTTGCAAACATCTACATCATATCATTAAGATACTCAAATGCTGAAACGAAGAGTACACACATACATTGATCAACAAATCAGACGAAGAAACGGCCAAAGTTGGCAAGCAACATTTAATGCATTGGTGACTAATACACGATTCATGTTTAATAATACATGAATCAGGAATTCGTGTATTATTCATCCTGAATGTTGTATTATTCATTTTGAATACTGTGTTATTCGTCATGAATAGTGAATGAACGTTCCCCTTTGTTATTCATACTAAATATGGACACCAGGAAACGTGCATACATATTCATACTGAATATAACACATACAAATCATTTCACGTAAAAACAGTTAAAATGAAGAAAAAAAACTATATCGAGATGGATGTCATATCGAAGAGCACGAAATTCTCGTTTTTTTATGTAATCTGTTTGATTAAAATATTAATAATTTTTAAGATAATTTATTTTAAACTTTAAGGGGGGTAAAAGTTTTTAATTAAAAAAGAAAATAAAAAGTCAAACATGGTAGGCGCGTTTTTAAATTATCTTCCCACTTTTACCCCTAATCACCTTAATTAATAATTTCAATTAAAAACTCTATTTAATATGGGTCATTGGATCAATAGAGATGGAATGGCTAAGATCCGTCCCCATGTTCACAATTGAAAATGAGTTTTTTTTTTAACTTTCCTCTCTCTAGATCTATATATATATATCTATATATATAGAGGCTCACTATTTTGTAAACTTTTTTTCGTGTAAACTTTGGATTTCATAGATTTTTAATGAATTTTTTTCATGAAATTGTTTCATATCATTCATTTCTTGATGAAATTGTTTCATATATTTGTGTTTTTTATGTAGTTTCATATATTTTTTTTCATTCCTATGAAACTTGATGAAACTTTTTCGTTTTACATAAAAAAACACAAATATATGAAACAATTTCATTAAGAAATGAATGATATGAAACATTTTTATCAAAATAAACAATTTCATAAAATAATTTCATCAAGAAAAATCTATGAAATCCAAAAGTTTACAAGTTTACACACATTTAGCGGTTTACAATTTATTATTATATATATATATATATATATATATATATGTTTATATTTATATTTATAATATTTGGTTTGTTTTCGCAAGAAAAATTTAAATACAGAAATCATTCCATAAATATGAGTTATGATCAAATAAATAAATATAATATTTAAGAAATGTGATAGGTTTTTTTATCAAAGTTGTTTTTATAACTTAATTTTTGCCAAAGAGAAAATTATATGTAAAAAGAAATTAGGTACGACAAAAGGCATGTGATTAGACAATCTGCACATTTTTTACGGTAAAAGTTATATGTGTCTATTGTATATTTGTGAGCGTTTCTGTTAATATTATTTTTATTAAAGTTCTTTTTAAAATCTAAACAATAATATTAAAACAAAACAACAAAAATTGTTAGAACAGGTGTATTTGACAGAAACGGATTTTGGCTAAAACGATAAAACGAGGACGTGATGAAATCACTATCCTTAAGGAATATTAGCCCCCACTAGGTCGTTGATGGTCGTAGACTAATTTCCTCCTAGGGCCTCCTCGAGTTTTAAGAACCGTAGGCAACGATCCTACTTGTTCTTCTCATGAACGCGGTTTTGACGTGACGAAGAAGATGAAAAAACGAATTTAATGAAACTGGAGCAAAACAAGGCATACTTATAGCAGATAATCCCAAAAGTTGCAACCTTTCGTGAAAAGGTGCAACCTTTCATGAAAAGGTGTGATGGTTACGAAAGGGTGCGACGATTCCGAACAGACGCAATGGTTCGTGAACCATTGCACTGATTCGTTTTCTTCCCTAAAAAAATAACCGACTTTATTAACCGTAACTTAACGAAAAAAGTTAATTGGCCGTTAACTATTAGGACCAAAAATGTAAGGAATTTTTCTACAAGTGCTAAGTGCTAAGTCTTTGATAATATATATATATATATAGTCCCTTGACTATATAATAATTGCCAAAAAACCCTTCCATATCTTGCCCTTTTGTGTTCCATCAAATTTATCATTCAAATATTTCAAATGTTTTTCCACTTTTAAATAAAGAGAAACTTCTTTACACTTCCCATGTGGGACAAACATTAGTGATAAATACTATATGTTCCAACAAAAATATAAGGGGAAACCGTTAACGAATCTACAAGAAACAGAAAAGGAGACCAGCTAACAACAAATTAAACAAAAAACCTAAAAGAGAAGCAAAGACACCATCAAAACCTGCTAAAACCAAAGGCAACTTGAGACTAAAACAAAAGACAAGCCTAAAAGAAAACCAACCACCTGAAACTATCCATCAAAAATTTGACCACCACACCATGCGGGCCACAAGACGATAAGGTTCTTGATGCACTTCAAGATCCATTGAAACGATAAAATTTGAACTTCGAAAAGCAAATCGATATTCTGAACACCCTCGCTATCAAAAAGCCATTGGTTGCATTGATTCCATATCATATAGCAAACAATCCATACAATTTCCTTCCAGACAATACGCCGAGATTCTGATATAGATGGAGGGTCCGTGCAAAAGAGGAGATCCTCAATCGATTGTAATGTGCTCCAACCACACCACCGGAAAATATCCTTCCATAATCGAGATACTCTCGGGAATGTAATAAAGCAATGATCGATGATTTCGATGTAATTTCCACACATTGGACAAATGAGAGAATGTAAGTCTATACAATTGTCGTTTGGAACCGACCTTACTGGAATTCGTTTCCGTCATAGCCTCCACATAAAAGATACAAACCTTCCTTGGCATTAAGGATTTGAACGATCTGCTGCGAGACACGAAGAAGCTTTCCCTCAATCTAGTTCCTAAGAGACACTACAAGAAAAAGAGGTATCAGTGACGAAAACCAGTGACGGAAATTTCCGTCACTGATCAGTGACGGATTAGTGACGGATCAGCAACGGAATGAACAAGAACACAATCCGTTACTAATCCGTCACAAATTAGTGACGGATTAGTGATGGGCATAAATCCGTCGCTAATCAGTGACGGATTAGCGACAGAATGTATTAGAAAAGAAATTAAAAAATGAACTATATATGTTCGTCGCTAATCCGTCACAAATCAGCGACGGATTAGCGACGGACCTGTCAAGTTTCACAAAAAAAATGAAATTCCACGTGTCCGTCACTAATCCGTCACTGATCAGTGACGGAATCCACACGTCCGTCACTAATCAGTGACGGATTAGTAACGGATGTTTTTTGTATTTCTTGCTCCTCATGTTTATGTCTTATATGTACACATGTTTAAGTGTTATGTGTATCAGTGGATCAGTATACATATATATATATATATATGTTGGTATATGTGTCGGTTGTTAATCTATGCATGTATATTGTGTATATGTGTATATACTGATATAATGTGAATATGTGATCAATGTGTGTATATATATATATATATATATATATATATATATATATATAGCTAATGTGTGATGTTTGGAAATCGTGTATGATGTATATATGTGTTATATATATACATGCATGTGTATATATGAATGATATATATGAATGTATAAATAGCATATAATATGTGTGTTGTTTGGTAACCCCGTAGGTAATTAAACTTAGGTAATAAGTTATAATGAGTTTTAGTAGGTCTTGATAAGCCATATAAAATATCTTATTGTGTTATGAATGTATCTCAATGGGTCTATAGTGGGACTAGTGGTCTTATCACGAACCACATGCAATAGACACCACATACATATATGCAATACACACTTCGCATACAAACATGTAACAAGTCATACACGGTATTGTTGGGTTTTAATGAATTCTATCGTGCTTTAATCGGTTATGTTGGACTTTAAAGCATCTATTGGCCTTTAATTTGTTCTAATGGGCTTTAATCAGTTTCATTGTCTTTTAAAGAGGTTCATTGGGCCTTAATGGATCTATCGGGTTTAAAGGGTTCTATTGGGCTTTAAAGGGTTTAATTGGACCTTAATTGATCTATCGAGCTTTAAAGGGTTCTATTGGGCTTTAAAAGGCCCAACGGTTCATTAAGAACCACTATAACCCATAAAACATCGATTGAGCTTTAATTTGTATTAATAGGCTTTAATCGGTTTTATTGTCTTATAAAGGGATTCATTGGACGTTAACGGATTTATTGGGTTTAAAGGGTTCTATTGGGTTTTAAAGGGTTTAATTGGACCTTAATTGATCTATCGAGCTTTAAAGGGGTCTATTGGGCTTTAAAAGGCCCACTAGTTCATTAAGAACCACTGTAACCCATAAAACATCTATTGGGCTTTAATTTGTATTAATGGGCTTTAATCGGTTTTATTGTCTTTTAAAGGGAATCATTGGGCCTTAATGGATCTACCGGGTTTAAAGGGTTCTATTGGGCTTTAAAGGGTTTAATTGGACCTTAATTGATCTATCGAGCTTTAAAGGGGTCTATTGGGCTTTAAAAGGCCCAATAGTTCATTAAGAACCACTGTAACCCATAAAACATCTATTGGGCTTTAATTTGTATTAATGGGATTTAATCGGTTTTATTGTCTTTTAAAGGGATTCATTGGGCCTTAATGGATCTATCGGGTTTAAAATGTTATATTGGGCTTGAAAGGGTTTAATTGGACTCTAATTGATCCATCGGGCCTTAAATGCATAGATACATCGATCTATTTTTTGGATGAAACTTTAATTAATTTTATATTAATTTAAAATAATATTATATTTTTTATTTATATATTAAAAAGAAAACTTATAATTTCAAAAAACTATTAAATATTATTTAGAATTCCAAAAAATATAACATTTTTTTAAAAACAATAGTAATTAAGAATTACTAATAATATTTAATTGAAAAAATACTTAATAACAATATTTAATTGAAAAAAACCGAATTCCTTTGCAAATCCGTCGCAAATTAGCAACGGAATTTCCGTCAGAAATCCGTCGCTGACCATGTTAAAAAAACCCAGTCAAAATTAGATTAGTTACACTCGTTTTCTACCTAGGTCATAATCAGAGAATTACAGCTGCAAACCTTCGGCCCGTTCGTTTCACCCTTCTCCCTTCTGCCTCCCAGTCGCCACCACCCCTTTCCCCCTTCTCCATCGCTGAACAATTTCGTCGCCCTGGCTCTTTCGCACCCTCAATAAGGTACAAGTTATAGTATTTTTTTTGTTTGCAATCTAGTGTTCAATGTATATAAATCTAGTTTATCACAAGTAAGCAACTAATTAAGGAAAAATAAACCTATGTAACGGGTATAAATGCTAGAATATACAGTAAGATTTCAACTTATGAAATCTAGCTTGTCTTGAACAAGAAGCTAAGCAAAAATAATCTCTTAGCTGGTTTTATACAGGGTACTTATTGTGAGGATGTGTGACGGAGTTTCAAATCTTAGATAGTAACTCCATGGACCAATGTGCAAAATATTTGAGTGAGTGTGTCGGTGGAGAGTGGGGTTTTGGACTATTGTAGGCAGTTTAAGGAAGAAGTATTTATGCAAGTTTTGTTATATATAGGGCTTTTTGATTTCCAGTTGACGTGGTCTCTTAGAGAATGTGGGAATTGACATTTGGGTAGATGATTATATGCTTTTAGAAATTAGGTTCATTTTTAATATTATAATCTATTCTCTTTGGCATGGTGATTTCCTGATGTAGCGCCATGCCATATGTAGAACTGTATGTAATTTAACATAAAGATCCAAGTAAGCTTATGGCATTAGCTTAACACTCCAACAGTTATCTATTTAACTTCAGATTTTAATTGCTTCCCCTTTTTGTCTTCAACAACTCTATTTATATGTTGTTTCTATCTTCCATCCATGTGTTCTTGTATGCTCTTTCTTCTTTCTGCTTCACTTTTGCTCTCTATAGATGTCTATCCTTTTTCTTGAAAATCTCATCTTATCTTTTGGCCATGATCTTCTTTTGGCCTAGTGATTGAGAAATATACCAATATTTTTACTATTGAAATATGTATATATTAACACGAATTGATTATTGAGAAGCCTAATATCTATATATATACCAAGGAAACTATCAAAATCATCACTTGGTAAATCTTTATAATTTCATATGTAATATTCTTTCAACCATTACACTTACGGTTTCAAAGTGATTCAAAACTCCTCTAAGCTTACGGTTAGACCTTCAAGTAGTCAAACCATTACACTTAGAGTTTCAAAGTGATTCAAAACATTTCTAAACATACGGTTTGACCTTCAAGTAGTCAAACTATTACACTTACGGTTTCAAAGTGATTCAAAACTCCTCTAAGCTTACGGTTAGACCTTCAAGTAGTCAAACCATTACACTTAGAGTTTCAAAGTGATTCAAAACTTCTCTAAACATACGGTTTGACCTTCAAGTAGTCAAACAATACTTACGATTTCAAAGTGATTCAAAACTCTTCTAAGCTTACGGTTAGACCTTCAAGTAGTCAAACCATTACACTTAGAGTTTCAAAGTGATTCAAAACTTCTCTAAACATACGGTTTGACCTTCAAGTAGTCAAACCATTACACTTACGGTTTCAAAGTGATTCAAAACTCCTCTAAGCTTACGGTTAGACCTTCAAGTAGTCAAACCATTACACTTAGAGTTTCAAAGTGATTCAAAACTTCTCTAAACATACGGTTTGACCTTCAAGTAGTCAAACCATTACACTTACGGTTTCAAAGTGATTCAAAACTTCTCTAAGGGGCTGTTTGTTTACCTCTGAATGGTAACATTCAGAGGTCACATCTGAATCGGTCAGAGGCTAGGGTTGTTTGGCAAAAAAAACACCTCTTAATGGTGACAATCACCTCTTAACCATTTTGCACCAAAGACACCACTCAACCATTCAGTATCTTTTTTTTCCAAATCTGCCCTTTCTCCTTCCACGACTTCTCCACTCAACCATCTCATTCCACCACTCCGGCGACCACCACCTGCACCAATCCGGCGACCACCACCTGCACCATCTTCTCCATCTTCTCCGGTTGCCATCTCCCTCACCACACTCGTCGCCATCTCCGGTTGCCATCTCCCTCACCACACTCGTCGCCATCTCCATCTTCTTCGGTTGCCATCTCCCTCACCACACTCGTCGCCATCTCCCTCACCACACTCGTGCTGTTTTTTGCTTTTCAAGAAACACATATGCTTCTGAAACACAGATGCAAAATCCACAAAACCAAGATGAGTTTTTGCAAAAATCCACAAAACCCAGATGGGATTTAGCAAAAATCCACAAGATTTTGAAATTTGCAGGGAAAGAAATCAAGATTTTGTTCTTCGTTTGTTAGAATTTGGGGGGTGAGAATTTGGGGGTTATCAAGTTTTTGCCATGGAAAATGTGCCCAGAACTTTGTATTTGGTATTTTGTTTATGAGATGTGATGATGCTTTCCAAAGAAAAAAATTGATTTCTACTAGTTTATAGATAGGGGTAAAATAGTAATTTGTTGTTATTCAGAGTTATCATTCAGAACCGTTACCAAACAACCAAATTTCATTCTGCACTCAATCATACAGAGCCTCTCAACCATTCTGACCTCTCAACCATTCTGCACTAAACCATTCAGCAATTGCCAAACAACCCCTAAACCTACGTACGGTTAGAGTTTAGAGTTTCAAAGTCCTTCAAAACGCCTCTAAACCTACGGTTTGACCTTCAAGTAGTCAAACCATTACACTTAGAGTTTCAAAGTCATTCAAAACTCCTCTACACCTACGGTTTGACTTTCAAACAATAAAGTCATTAATTATGTCGACTAACTAATTCGTTCTTTGTTCTAGTTATTGAATATGTCGACAGATAGAGGATGGATGTATAGAAAGAATAACCAATGGGGGTCTCTTAGCAGGGACTATGTTAGATCATTGGACGGTTTTTTGGACTTTGCTTATGCCAATGAAGGTTTTGTTGAAAGGAAAACTACACGTGATGGGATAGTACTTCGTATCAGATGCCCTTGCTCCAAGTGTCGAAATACCCACCATAGAGAAACGGATGACGTGAGATTGCATTTGATGAAATATGGTTTCATGCCTGATTATACATTGTGGCGGGCACATGGTGAAACCTATTACTCTGTATCTCATCAAGACATGGGTCAATCTTCTAATCTGATAGTGTAATGAAGGGTATGTCGAAATGGTGAACGATCATATGGTACACGATGGCATGACATAGGAAGAAGAAACCCCTAATCCTTCTGCTCACGGATTTTATGACATGTTAAAAGATGCTGACGAGCCTTTATGGGATGGGTGTCCAAATTACTCAAAATTAGGAGCTGCGACTAGATTGTTGAATTGGAAGGCAGAATATAATGTACCCGAGACGACATATAATCGTAATGTTGGTATAATTAAAGAGATGTTACCTGACGGTGATAAACTACCCGGTAACTTCTATGAGACGAATAAGTGTTTGAAAAAGCTTGCACTACCAAAAATAAAGATTGATGCTTGCAAAAACCATTGCATGTTATTTTATAAGGGTGATTCTGAGTTGACCCATTGTCGAGTGTGCAATGAAAATCATTTCAAGACAAGTGGTCGAAGCAAGGTCCCTAACTTTGCAATGGCGTACTTGCCGATTGTTCCTAGACTCCAAAGATTGTATATGTCAAAAAAGATTGCGAAAGAGATGACTTGGCATTCCGATCATGAGACAAAACCGGGTGTGATGGTACATCCAAGTGATGGTGCGGTTTGGAAGCATTTCGACACAAGGGATCCTGACTTTGCTTCTGAGAAACGGAATGTTCGTCTTGGGTTATGCACCGATGGTTTCAACCCGAATAATTCAACCACAAATCCATATTCAACATGGCCCGTCTTTCTTACCATCTACAATTTACCTCCTTGGATGTGTTTGAAAGATTCATATGTTAAACTTGCATTGGTCATTCCGGGTAAAAAGAGCCCTGGCCAGAATTTAGATGTGTTTCTCAGGCTGCTAATAGACGAGCTAAAGATGTTGATACAAATCTTGTGCATGTAGGGAAAGTATAAGTGGGAACCCGAAGAGGAGGGAATGGTGAGGACTGCATGGACCAACGCCATGAAAAATAGGCACAAGGGTTGCCTGAAGAGTGCACGTAAATGGGCCGCATAACAGGCTTCAAATGTTGATGGGATTCAGTGGGACAAAGAAGATATGGCGGTTATTAGAGGACACCACCCTCCTTAGATCCCAGAGCCGTTTTGGCACCGGATGATAGATCGGGTTTTTTTTCTTTATTTTGGGTTTGTGCATTACCTTTGTTTTATACCAACTTATATGTTATGGTTTTAACAGGTGTGGAGTAAAGACACATGGAAAAAAGTGTCTAGGTCCGCTAGGGCCAATCGGAAGACTGAGTATCAGGGTAAATCCTCCCGGCAAGTTGGCGGATCAATCAGTACTGCACAACACCGTTACAAGATGGTAATAGTCTACAATTTTTTTTGAATATGTACTAAGATTTATTTGTATGTTTACTAACAACTTAGCTTAATTTTCTATTGTAGGCACAGACATGGGGTCGCGACCCCACTACTTCTGAGGTGTATGAGCGAATCCACTGCACCAACCGGAAGTACGCTCCGGGTGCGACTGGTCCACCTACTGATCCTCCGGTGTACGTCTATGCTAAAGTGGAGCATGCTGCGGTAAGTTTTGTAAAATCAATACTTTGTTTTACGTGTGCATGTATATGTGAATGTGCTCTATGTGTCTGTCGATCAGTATGTATATATAACGTGTGTGTTGGTTGCTAACGACGATTGGATCTATGTATATATAACGTGTGTGTTGTTTGGTAACGCACAATGGATAAACCGTTACTTTATATGCATGTGTATGTGAATGTATAGAAAACGTGTATGTTGTTTGGTAACGCGCAATGGATATATAGTTAGACTATGGCTAAGTAGATAGGTTGGATATGTTTGATTTAAGGCCGTTATGTTGTTGAAATGTCTACGGATATATAAGCTCACCCGTATTTGATTTGGTAAACCATAGGATCGCTTTCACGAGTTTAGGGAGGTGGCACTGGCTAGCCAGGAGCCCGACGCCCCTCCGATTGATGAGGCATCTCTTTGGGAGCAAAGTGTTGGAGGATGGAATAAGGGACGTCTGTTTGGTTTCGGGACGACGCATGATCCCTGTTATGCTATGAGGGGTGAGTGTAGTAGCAGCAACGACAGGATATCACTCGGGACTAGATCGACATCGGAGGTACGTTTGTTATATTGGTTATGTATCTTGTCGTTACTTTTAATTGCCAACAAATATTGATTTTTTTGTTAAATGTTTAATATTTACAGTTAGCTGAGTTGACAGAGAAGATAACAAAGATTGAGGAGGAGGCGAAGGAGGCAAAGGAACGCGAGGAGCGTTATCGGGTCCAATTAGAGATTGAAAAGAAGCGGAACGAAGACTTGCAGGCAGAACAGGTCAGACATGCTACACAGTTAGCCGAGCAACTCACAATGTCGCAGCAATTTGCTGCTTTTATGCGTCAACAGGGATTCGTTTTCCCATATCCCGGGCCTACCGGCCCTCCCCCTAGTTAGGTTGCTATTATCGTATTTGCACTCGTACTGTATTTTGAATTTGGTATTTGGTATTTTGAATTTGGAATTTGGAATTTGGAATTTGGTATTTTGAATTTGTTGGGTTGGCGTTTTTAAATTAAGAGCAGGTATTTATATAAAAATACAGGAAATCTTGTTTTTCGTATATATTTATTTAATTTTTTTGGAATTAGCGACGGATTAGTGACAGAATTCCGTCGCTAAAAGTATTTATATATTATTTTTTCCCATAATCAGCGACGGATCAGTGACAGGATTCCGTCACTGAATATTTCCGTCACTGATCTGTCACTGGATAATTCCGTCACTGATCCGTCACTGAATAATTCCGTCACTGAATAATTCCGTCACTGATCCGTCACTGAATAATTCCGTCACTGATCCGTCACTGACATCCGTTACTGATCCGTCGCTGATACTTTCAGCAACCTCCTGAGCAGTGACGGACTTTCAGTGACGAAATAGCGACGGAAGTTGCTTTCAGTGACGGATCAGTGACGGAATCGTCCGTCACTGATAGCTGTTTATTTAGTAGTGAGATTTGATCGTCAACACGCCGTCTTCACTAAGCCACCAAATCCATCTATCCGGCTCGTTCGAGATGCATGAAGAGTTACCGAGAAGAGATTCGAGTTCCTCAAATTCCCCAAGTATTGAGTTTTAGAAAATTTCTAATTTGACAACGTTCATTTTTTTTTCTTTTATACCGTAGCATAGATTATAGCATAATTGTTTGAACAAATTATATAATTTTTAAATCTTTAAAATTTCTATTTTAACATGACTGTGGGAGATGCTTTAAGCTTCTAACCATACAATCTTTGGAAAAACAAACTTTTGTCATCCCTTTCCTATTAGTTTTTTTAGTAAGATTTTGATATATTATCTATCTTTTCAATTATAATTTAATTTATATATGCATTCTTTCCACTTATCGGCCTTATATCTTTACAAATATCGAAATTTGACAAGAAGAATAAGGAATGATATAGGGGTGATAAGATATGTTTTTTTTTCTTTATGTCCAACATTCCCCACATTTTACAATTGCAAACGTGCTATAAGTAAAAAAAATCAATCAGTTACAATTTTAATTTTCCTGGGATGTCGAACTATAATTGTGACTATATTTTTGGGAAAAGAATCTGTGGGGTAAAAGTGATATTTTTTCACGATATTATAAGTGCTGGTAGATCTTATGAGCAAGCTTCTCTCTGCTACCTAATTCCCATATCATGACTTCTCCAGTACTTGTTCCAACTAATATTAATCAAACCATGAGAAAGCAGAAACCAGCAAGAAAGCATTAGTTAATTTATAGAGCAAATGAGAACTAACCAAGAAGCAGAATTTGCTGTACTGGATGGAAATCCATGCTCTTAACTGATGAACCCTGGTTTAGGGTCATCACCATAGCTTTAGGTAAATCATCACACGAATATGAGCTTTGACCATGACTCTGGCCACTGTAACCAACAGGTAAGATATTTACAGGCAGATGATTGACCTGCTAAAAATGCATATATAGGCGTGTCAACCTTAAGTATTAATTAACTTCCAACACTGGATAAGTTGAGCCCACTTAAGAAGGTAAGACTTCCATATAATCCATTTCCAAAGTAATAAAACTACACTTCTTAGGCCATCCGTACCCCAAGCGGGATGGCCCTCGGGGATGGCTGCGGGATCAGCGGGAAGGGCTACGGCCCATGCGGGGTTGGCGGGGCGGGGTTGATTCCGGGGATGGGATCCCGGATCATCCCGAAGAGTTTTAAAAAAAAAAGTTTAATTAAATTTTTAAAAATAAAGCCGTTCAACGGCTCTTTGTAAAAAAAAAAATTCTCAATTTAATCCTACTATATATTTAACCCTCAACCTCTTATTTCTCACACCTCTCAACCTCTTATTTCTCACACCTCTCAACCTCTTATTTTTCACACCTCTCAAATTCTCTCAACCTCTTATTTCTCACACCTCTCAAACTCTCTCAAATTCTCTCAACCTCTATATTTTAAACAATATGGATTCGCCACAACTCGGTTCACCAACCGCATCATCATCATCCGTAGACACCGACAAGTTGTTGAATCTACAAAGGGAAATTTTTCGACATACTGCACAATCGCTGTATGGTAGCACCGCCTCATCGTCAACAAGAGAGAGGGCCACAAACATTGAAAGAGGTCGAGTAACTGCAAACGAGCGGCTTATGCAGGACTACTTTGGCGTCAACCCGATTTATACACCGGATATGTTTAAGCGGCGGTTCAGGATGAGCAGACAACTATTCGAACGAATAGTTGAAGATTTAGAAGTAGGGTATCCGTATTTTAGACTTCGGTTTGACGGGTTAGGCAAACAAGGTTTTTCTCCGATACAAAAGTGTACTTCCGCTATTCGGCAATTGGCGTACGGAGTAGCTGCTGACGCACTTGACGAGTACATCCGTATGGGAGAGAAAACGTCACGAGATTGTCTGTACAAATTCTGCACAGGTATTATTGAACTGTATGGTCAAAAATATTTACGCAAGCCTACTTTTATTGATATTCAGAAGTTGTACGCCGCGCATGAAGCTAAACACGGATTTCCCGGCATGCTCGGCAGCATAGACTGTACTCATTGGGCGTGGGCAAATTGTCCGAATGCATGGCGAGGTCAATTCATGAGAGGTGATCATGAGCACCCGACAATCATGCTAGAAGCAGTGGCCTCTCAAGATCTATGGATCTGGCACGCATACTTTGGTGTTGCCGGTTCCAACAACGACATCAATGTTCTCAATCAGTCGCCCATCTTCAACGATGTATATGATGGAAAAGCACCCGAGTGCCCTTTTGAGGTGAATGGAGCCACCTACAAGCACGGATATTATCTAACGGATGGGATATATCCGGAATGGGCTACTTTCGTAAAATCATTAACGTGCCCACAAGACCTTAAACGACAAAAGTTCAAGTCCGCGCAAGAATCCGCACGTAAAGATGTTGAACGAGCTTTTGGCGTGCTTAAACAACGTTGGCATATACTTCATAACCCGGCACGCGGATGGGAACCGGCAATATTGAGAAACATTATGTACGCTTGTGTCATATTACACAATATGATACTCGAAGACGAAAACCATGCTATTTGTGGTGACGTGGAAAACGACTTTTTCACGAATGATATCGAAAGCCAAATCAGTGAGACACAACGCGCGGCAAATGTTCAAGAAGTCATAAACCGGGACACTCATAATAACCTTCGGTCGGATTTGGTCGAACATATTTGGCGTATCTAAGTTCCCAACAATGACGACGAGTAGATTTTTAAATTTATTTTGTAATTTTTATTTTTAATGAATGATATGAATTTTAATTTTTATTATTTATCTTATTTTTATTTATTAAAAAATATATAAATATTTTTATTTTGTTAAATAATTAAATGTATTAATAAAAGAATTAAAATAAATGAGGTGACAAAAGGGTTTGAGGGAATGGGGTACGGGTGTTTAGGGATTGTTAGGCCATCCGTACCCCAAGCGGGATGGCCCTCGGGGATGGCTGCGGGGATGCGGGGATGGGCTACGGAGGTTGCGGGGATGGCGGTAAGGGATGGAATCCGGGGATGGGATCCCGATCCATCCCGAAGGGTTTTTAAAAAAAAAAAATTAATTAAATTTTTTAAAATTCATGCCGTTGAACGGCTCTATTACTAAAAAAAAAATTATTTTTCTCAATTTAATCCCACTATATATTTAACTCTCAACCTCTTATTTCTCACACCTCTCAACCTCTTATTTCTCACACCTCTCAACCTCTAATTTTTCACACCTCTCAAATTCTCTCAACCTCTTATTTCTCACACCTCTCAAACTCTCTCAAATTCTCTCAACCTCTTATTTTTCACACCTCTCTCATCATGAATTCAAACAGAACACCTACATCCCGTCGTAACCGACCGAATACACCACAATCGCAAGAAGATCAAGAGCTTGGTTTCCAAGCGTTTACACAACAAGGTTATCATCCGCAATTTTCGCAACAAATTCCGCCACAATGGTCGCAACAAAATCCGCCACAATATCCGCAACAATTTCCCCAACAATTTCACCAACAATTTCACCAACAAATTCCTTACCAATTTACACGTCCCGGGTTGATTGATTGGTAGTGTTTTGTATTTTGTAATTTTTATTTTTAATGAATGATATGAATTTTTATTTTTATTATTTATCTTATTTTTATTTATTAAAAAATATATAAATATTTTTATTTTGTTAAATAATTAAATGTATAAATAAAAGAATTAAAATAAATGAGGTGGCAAAAGGGTTTGAGGGAATGGGGTACGGGTGTTTAGGGATTGTTAGGGATGGAGTGAGGGATGAGAGAAAAGCTGATGTGGCGCTAATGTGGAGTGGAATATTTGAAAGATTCTTTCCATGGGGTACTGATGGCCTTAAAACTGATGCTGCAAAGGAACTTAATGCTAGATTGATGGGATGAAGCCAGTCTCTAATCATATTATTTTAATCAGCCAGGGATTTTAAGCTTTAATACTAGAAAGAAACAAAAGTAATAAAATTGTCCAAATACAAAAAGAATACAAAATTGTCCCACTTAGAGCCACTCAACGGTAATAAAATTGTCCAAATACAAAAAGAATACAAATAATACCGTTGTCTTTCCCACTTAGAGCCACTCAACGGTCTAATATTACAAAAAGAATACAAAATTGTCCAAATACAACATGTTATTCTTCTCTCTTGCAACATTATATACACATATTGAGAGAGATTAGAGAAGGGAAGAGAGCCATTGATTTCCCCCAAGTACTCAAACATTAACAAGAACCCTAGAAAAATCATAAAATAAACGAGATGAGTAGAGAGTTGAGAAGAGTACCTGTTATTTCGAGATGATAAGAGAGAAGACCAACTGAAGAGTACCTGATATTTCGATTCTTCAATCGTCGGCGACGTGCAGGGAGCGAGGAGCTGGAGACGGTTCTTCAATTTGGGAAACTTGATTTTGGCGTATCTAAGGGGTTTACGCGGGCTTAATTTGGGCCTATAAAATTGAACGGATAAATGGTACCCGGTTTCTTTAACGGAACCGGGTAGGATTATTAAAAAATGCGCGTGTTTTTACTACCCACCGAATAGAACCCGATTGGATGGAATACCGGGTACGTTTTACGCAACTGAAACCCGGTTTCTCTAAAACACCGGGTACTATTGTAGTCCCCAGATTTTTGTTCCTAATATACCCCGGTTTATCAGATGGAGACGGGTTCGAATCCCATTAGAAACAAATAAACCCCGGGTTTTTGGTTAACCGGGTTCTATTTAGAGGGTTGTATTAAACTTTCTGTAGTAGTGAGAGAAACTTGTCCCACATAATAAAGTTTAACACTTATCTTTAAAAAGGCTCGTTTTAGGTCTCGAGTGAAATGTAAAAATGGGCTCTCGATAACTATAATTTTTTTCAATATATTGTTGATATAAAAAAAGCACATTGAATTTAAGAAATACTAATTTATATAAAATCATTTTCCCAGTATTTCTAGCGCATGATCAATCAATAATTATTTCTAAACTAATACTATCTATGTTGGGTCACATAAGATTTGAAGATGACCTCCAGTCTTTCATTTTTATACATTTCATACTAAGAATACTTTTTAGGTTCTTTACAAGCAGCTTAATTATGTAACATAAATTGTTCGGTGAAGTCGAAGATCAACCGAAGAAACAAAGAAGAAGTGTATCTTCAAAGCGGATTGAAGATGGGCTTCTTAGCCAAAAGTTAAGCTGCTACTTGAAGACATCTTAAGTCTTCGGCCAGAACACTTGAAGATAGGCAAGGATACTTGAAGACATGAGGCCCGTTCCTGACATTTTTTAGGCCCTGGGCGGGATGTAAAATTGGGCCCTCAGATAACTACGATTTTTTTCAATATATTATTTATATCATTAGCAATAAGATTGAATTGAAGGAATACTCATTTATATAAAACCGTTTTCGTGCTATTCCTAGCGTAAGATCAATCAATAATTATTTCTAAATTAATATTCTCTATCATATAATTTTTACATAACATCGTTAATCCGTTCCACCATCAAAGGCATCTTATGATATACCTTTAATATATTGATTGAAATCATTTGAGGTCACTATGTTTACTATTCAGAGTAATACTTTAAGTAAATCAACATAAATCAGTTGAGTTTCTACATGTTACCTGATGTTAATGATTTCATAACCATTTTCAACTTTTAGAGTTGAAACAAACTTTTTAAGAACCACCAGTCTTAGAATCAAAAGTCCATGTATAATTTGAGATCTTATTCTTGTTTTAGAGATAAGAGAATACTTAAGATTCATGCACTCAATATTAGATAATAAGAAGTCAATAATGTATGAAAAAAAAGAAGATAGTTTTGAAATACTATATTCTAACACAAAAATAAAATTCATACGTATGGAATAATTAAAAAAGTATGTGGAAGATGAGGAATGAAGTATATATCACCTTTTTAGGCAAAAATAGTTTTTAGGTATTTGTACTAGATAAAAAAAACTTAGAGAAATAATAAGTAATACTATAAAATGAAAGACCAATTAACTTTTCACAAATTTTATTATCCAATGTAATTAATTAATACATGTTTGGGCCCTTAATATAATGCTAAATTCTTTTTAGGACCAATTATATACTACATTTTTTTGTTTTCTTTTTATTTACAAATTTTAACTACTACTATATAATATATATTTAAAAAAATTGGGCCCCTATTTCATTTGGGCCCTGGGCGTACGCCCGGCCCGCCCTCTCCCAGGGACGGCCCTAAAGACATCATAGGCAAGGATACTTGAAGACACCTTCGACAAGGATACTTGAAGACATCCTAGGCAAGGATACTTGAAGACATCTTCGGCAAGGATACTTGAAGACATCTTAGGCAAGATACTTGTAGACATCTTCGGCAGGAATTGTACTTTATCTGCAAAATATATTTGTGATATCTTGCACTGAAGGAGACATCATCCGAAGATCAGAAAAAGGTTGTTTGGCTTTCTTATCTCTTTCAAGAAAGATCAACTTCAAAACGCTGCAGGTCAACGCTTCAAGACAAAATGAACATTTTAGTACTTTTCAGAAGACCTGTCTTCCTACCCCTTCTTGACAAGTGTCCATGCATTTAATGCATGAGACACTATATAAAGAGGTCGTTTTCAACCTTGCAAAGATTACAGTTTACAGAATCTCAAAGCTTTCAAGTTCTGGCATTTCTCTCTCAAAGAAGTTCATTGTTTTCTTAGTGTTTTACAATTGTTCTTATTCTCTGTGTGACTTTGTGTTATATTGTTTGAACAAATTTTATGTGTTCTGTTCCGCAACAATCTTTAAGTTTTCTATGTGTAATTCTTGATTTTAAATCAATAAAGAATTAATTAAGTGAAAAATTGTGTGTATTGTATTCATAACCCCTTTTCTACAATACTTGTTTATCTTTGCTACTCCATAGCTGGGACCAAAAATCTATCATATCATTTTTACATATATAACATCGTCAATTCGTTCCACCATCAACACATCTTATGATATGCCTTTAATATATATATTGAAATCATTTGAGGTCACTATGTTGACCATTCAGAGTAACACTTAAGTAAATCAACATAAATCAGTTGAGTTTCTACATGTTACTCACTGTTAATGGTTTTCATCACCGTTTAAACTTTTATAGTTGAAACGAACTTTTTTAGAACCATCAATCTTAGAATCAAAAGTCCATGTTGGTGTTATAGTTTAAGAATCTATTCTCGGTTTAGAGATAAGAGAGTAATTAAGATCTATGTACTAACTATTAGGTAATAAGAAGTCAATAATGTATGAAAAAAAGAAGAAGATAGTTTTGAAATCCTGAATATAGATATAAGTTGGATCGTCTCATATAGTTGGTAATTGTTTTCAATAGGTAGGAGTTTTCTTAGTTAATAACAACAAATCTACTATATTGTAACACACAAATAAAATTTAGGGGGATGGAATAATCAAAAGAGTATGTGGAAGATAAGTAATGGAGTATATAGCAAGCTTTCTAGGCAAAAATAATTTTTAGATATTAGTATTAGATAAAAAAAACTTAGATAAATAATGAGCAAATGAAAAACCAATTAACTTTTTACAAAATGTATTGTCTAATGTAGTCAATTAATACATGTTTGAGCCCTTAATATAATGATAAATTCTTTTTGGGTCTTATTATATACTAATTTTTTTAATCTTTTTTATTTACAATTTTTTAAATATTGCTATATAATACATACTTACAATTTTGGGCTAGAGTGTATGCTTGAGCCTAGCTATTGACACTTACGTATTAAATGTCAAAGATTGGGCCTTGGGCCTTGGCTTCGATTGTTGTATCTTCTAGACGGACGCTATACCGGCGAAATTTCCGTCTTAAGACACTACGACACAAGCATACCTCAATCGATTCCTATATCGTACGAGAATCTAATAATCAAGGCTTATCGCTTGTTATGCATGATTGTATGTTGTAATATGTCTCAACTATAGATTATATATATATATATATATATATATATATATATATATAGGGTTTGGTTCCGGTGAGACCAAGGGTTTTTCGTGAGACCCGTGAGACCAACTCCTAACCATTGATCATTTTTAAGCTTGAATTATTTAATGGTTATAATTATTTCAACATCTTGAATACAAAGGGTATTTTTGACCAATCCCCTTTTTTTTATTTCTTCGCCCAACATCAAAGAAACCAAACCAGCGCTTACCCCACTTTCTACCATTATCTCCCATCTACCACTTAAACCTTCCACGACATAGTCTGATGGATTGCACCTTTATAGAATTCAATGATCTCTATAAGTAAATCACAGTCGGTTTTTTGTTGGATGTGTTCGTTTACTCTCTTCTCTGATTGATTAATCACCTATTGTTCAAATCATTCATAGAGACTACTTCATCAACTAATCTTCCATCAATTTCAACTCCAATTGTCATTGATTTCTCCTACAAACAGAAACAATATATTAAAGATTCATATCAATTTCTGTCATGAATATTCATTACTTAAATTTTGAAGTAAAGAACAATTTCAAACAATTAAGTTGATGGCAAACGTCAAACCAATCTACTAAATCTTCACATAAAGTACCTCAAATAAATCTTCCAAGACTTCAAAACATACATTAAAATCAAAATATGATATCAAGTTTTTGTACATATATCAAAAGGTTTATATGATAATTTGACAATATCAAACACCAAACTAATGTTAAATGTCTTCATTAACGAAATATTGTATTAGATTCTCACTGCTCTTGTTCAAATCCAATTTCTTATCTACGTCTGAAGTTCTCCCATTCTTCAACTTCTTCCACTACCTTGGTATCCTTCTATTGCATGTTGTATATACTCTCAAATGACGAGTTTTGGAGATTGAATATCACCAAGCTAGTAGTATTGGTACGTCTTAAAATTATGAAAAGAACCTTTTTACTACATGGCAGTACATTGTACACAAAACGTTTAGAGAAACTTAAGAGAAAACTACAATGAAAGTTTTTGTTACTTGATAAAACTAAACCTTCACAACAAGTTGTTGTGAAGGTTCATTTGTTTTAAGTGAAAGTACAATCAATTTATATTTGACGTTATCGTAGCTTAATTTTAGTAGATTAAGTTGGTCCCAAATGAAATCAAGTCAACCTTCACAATAAGTTAACTGTGAAGGTTTGTTCATTTGATAAGAGGGTAAGAACTATATGACACGAAATTAAAAAAAAATGGTTTAATACCTTTTGATCCCTCGAAATCTTAGCTTGATTCTGACTCCTCTTGGACCTCTTCATCATTATCTTCTTCTCTTAGGTCTTGTTTATCCTCTTCTTTTGGTTGTGTGTGTTTAATATTTATTGATTCTTGATCAACAATACATATGAGTATTATCTATTATTTATTCTGCTTAAATTGAAAGGGAAAAAATCAATTAAAAAACCAAAGAAATTGTACTAAAACAATGCATTAAATAGTCTAGAGAAATAAAGGCAAACATAAATTATAATTAACATCAATTATGCTATAGTGCTTCAAATATATGGTAACCTTCACATATAAGGTAACCTTCACATATAAGGTATTAAGACAAGTTAGTCCAAATTACACTTGAAGCCATTAGGAAAAACTATCTACATGTAGATTGACTGCACTTGACTTCCCTAATACATGCCAATCACAAATATATCCATGCATACACAAATTTATTATGGATCATGCATTTTATAATATAAAAACTTGGGTTGTATGTTGGTATTACAATACCATTAACTGAAATAACAAACAATGTATAAAATGTAAGTCGGTCCTAAGTAAGATTAGATGAACCTTCACAATAAGTTTGAGGTGAAGGTTTGTACTTAATCCAATAAGAATTAAATTGTGATGGCGATTTTTACCTTCTTTATTAAAATACCATTAAATTAATAAATAAACACTAAAAAATAAGTTGGTCCCAAGTGAAATGAAGTGAACCTTCATGGTAAGTTTGTAGTAAAGGTTTGTATATTGGGAACGAGAAGTTGGAGCATTTGTTGCAGACAACAAAAGATATTGGGAAAAAAATATCCGAGTGAAGATTGGTTGCACGGGACTACCCTATTCATGGTATATATGCATCACGATCTCATAGATATCTATGCATATACATTCATAATGGATCATGTTTTTTCATGGTAATCTATTTTACAGGTTGTAATCTTGATATTAAAATGGCATTGACTCACATAATATATAATATATAAAAGGTAAATTAGTCACAAGTGAAATTAAGTGAACCTTCACAATAAGTTTGCAGTGAATGTTCGTAATTAATCCATTATGAAGTAAATTAGGAAGAAGATTTTTACCATTAGTGTTAATCTCTTTTTGCATTTTCTGAATACATATAAGCCTTTTTCATAATCAATGATGTTGTACTTTTTATATGCATGCCACTACTGAGTGAAAAACAGAACATGTGTAGAATCTGATGAAAACTCATATACATGTAATGAGTTGTAACTCTAGTTAGAGACAATAAAAAATATTGCTAATATTTAAGCATTTAGGATAAGACTTGAGATCATGTGAGACCAAGCTATTTCCGTGAAACGCGTGAGAGCACGAAAATAACACTAAACGTTCATAGCAAAAAACTGTGAAAGTATTGTGAAGGTAAACCTTCACAATGTTTTTGTTGTGAAGGTTTGCTGTTTTTCATACCTTCACGATGAATCGTTGTGAAGTTTTAGTGTTATTTTGTGGTCTTACATTCTCACGAAAACATATTGGTCTCTCGTGAACCCAACCCTTTAGGATAATTTTTTAATATTTAATAATGAAGGAAATATAAACTATGCATATTATAATAACAATAATAATCAACAAGCATTTTCAATGCACAAGGTACATGAGTCGGAAATTAGACTTAAAGTGGTCAAAAGCTGTAACATGCATGCCTCTCCTTGTGCAATTAAAAAAGAAGCCTCTCCTTGTGCAATTAAAAAAGAACAGTCATTGACAGTTACTTTGATCTAGTCTAGATGTCATGCACAGTAAAAGCAATGAGATACAATACTTCTTTACCACATACTTGAATAGTTGAATACTCTCATTGACACATAACACATCACATCATGCCATATCATTCTATTTCCATAAAGAGATAGGATTTACTATATATGTGTATACAACGTTCATTTACATAAATAAAAGCTCTACTAATCCAATAAATGTTGCAACAAAACACACACTAAGTTAACATGAATTTGGATGATTGCTAGTAGTTTTTAGTATAACATGAACCTTAACAGTAACTTTTATATGAAGTTTGTTCAATAAGTTAATACCTTTTCCAATAGTATATTGACAAACAATCTCTCTTAACTTAAAATACAACTTATCAAAGTAGGGATGTATTGGTTTAATGTTTAAATTGACTCCTAATGGTTATCTAAAGTGGTAGAATGAGTTGATATTTTACCGTGATGTTTTCATGGAAACTCCAAATGGTGGTGGTGTATATCTTGTTATTTATGTTCATGTGTTATGATTGAAAGAATTTGATTCACTATTTTAAATTAATACACTACTTCAAACGTAATTTAACATCAATTGAAGAAACCTTCACAAAAAACTATTGTGAAGGTTTAGTTGTTTTGTTTAAAGGCTAAAGGTCAGCAAACTTCCTCCCAACCAGACATGACTTGGAAGATTATGTTTGATTTTTCAGATTTTGAAATTGGCGACCTTGAATAAAGTTGCAACTTGGGTATATTTATATTGAAAGATGTCTATATTAACATAATGATAGAAAAAGAAATACGATGCATTTGGGCTTCAAACAAATTTGCAAACCACTTCTTTTTTACACGATCTCACAAACCCAAAAACCCTGTGATCTTATGTTATAGTGACTTTAACATATAAACTTTAGATCCCTAATTCCATAAGAGAGAAAAAACTTCACTCCTTAATTCTAATAATAGTATCCAGAGTTTAGTGGTAACTCTGATTTTTTAGAAAGTGTATCTATGATTTTTTAGTAGGTGAATCCTCCACAAGCAAAAAACACACAATCAACCTAGAAAGATGACACAATAAAAACATATATGCATAAATCAAAACTTTTTCTATACAAAAGTTAGTTTCACAACACATACCAAACTTGGTTGTAACTCTATAAAGTACAAACATAGTCTATTAAAGTCAAATCGGGGGAAATTGATGAAGAGCTACCCGCATTAGGATTGATCGAAACGAGGAGGTGATCGAGACGCAAAAGCAGAAGTTGATCGACAATGTTAGGAGAAATAGAGGATGCTTTTATACACCTTTTCCCCTAAAAATGTAAAATTCATGATTATAGTACAAAAACAAAAATATATTAATTGTTCAGATGTAGTACAAAATTGCATCAGCCAAACCCTAATTTTAGTTTCTTACAGATATATGATGACTAGCTTGTTGATGTTGAAGATGATTTTGTTGGAACGTAGCAGAGAAGATCTTGATCAAGATGCTTTATGCAACGAACGAACGTTGGCTGTAGGAATCACCACACAATTGCTGGACCAAATTTTTTTGGTTGGAACGTAGTAGAGAGGTTTGGAGATATCTAAAAAGATTGAGACTTGGTTAAAGATTTGCCCTTGACTTTTCAGAATAATCACCAAAATGCCACCTTATACATCATCATCGTAGATTGCTTTTATAATCTGATCCAATGGTTAATGATTGGTCTCACGGGTCTCACAAAAAACTCTTGGTCTCACATGATCCTAAGTCTATATATATATATAGGTCCACTATTTTGTAAACTTTTTTTCGTGTAAACTTTGGATTTCATAGGTTTTCTTGATGAAATTGTTTCATGAAATTGTTTATTTTGATGAAATTGTTTCATATAATTCATTTCTTAATTAAATTTTTTCATATATTTGTGTTTTTTATGTAGTTTCATATATTTTTTTTTCATTTCTATGAAATTGTTTCATATATTTTCTCAGTTGATGAAACTTTATCGTTTTTCTTTAAAAAACACAAATATATGAAACAATTTCATCAAGAAATGAATGATATGAAACACTTTCATCAAAATAAACAATTTCATGAAACAATTTCATGAAACAATTTCATCAAGAAAACCTATGAAATCCAAAGTTTACAAAGTTTACACACATTTAGAGGTTTACAATTTATTATCTCTCTCTCTCTCTCTCTCTCTCTCTCTCTCTATATATATATATATATATATATATATATATATATATATATATATAATTTCTAATTTCTGCAATTTTTATCCAGTTATATACATATTTTTCTTCATGTGATTGATTACTCCTAACAATCTAAGACATAAATTTGTTGTGGAGCGAGGGATCAATCACAATGATGACAAACCCGTTATGACTCCATTTGATCATTCTAGTCAATTGAAGAAGAATCAATGAGATAGTGTGGCGCAATTAGAATAAACTCAAGTTCTTGGAAGTTTGGTGTATATAATGTACTGTACACGAGCGGACAAAGCATACAGTGTGAGTAGACTTAGTCGATACTCATATAACCCCAAGAAGGATCATTGGTATGCACTAGTGAGAGTGCTTAGATACTTGAAATACACAATGAATCCCTGTTACACTATACAAAATATCATTCCGTTCTAGAAGGGTATTGTGATGCGAATTAGATTTCCAACCACTCCAAGAGTAAGTCCACAAGTGGATATGTGTTTACACTTGGTAGTGCATCGGTATCATGGAAATCATGCAAACAAACCGTGAATACAAGATCAACTATGGAAGCAAAATTTGTGGCTTTAGATAAAGTCGCTAAAGAAACCGAATGGCTAAAGAGCTTCCTATAAGGTATTCCACTGTGGCCAAAACCGGTGAATGCTATTTGTATCATTTTGATAGTATGGCTTCTCTCACAAGACCAAAAAACCAAATATACAATGGAAAGTCTCGACATATAAGACGATGCCACAATACCATAAAGGACTTGTGGAAAAATGGAATCATTTCCATTGACTACGTAAAGTCAAAGAAGAATATCGTTAATGTTGATCCAAACCCTCAGTGATTTGATAATGACCCTCACTTAAACACTTAGTGAAAATTGTAAGTAAACAATATGTATTAGAGTTTCACTATCGCTGATAAGTACTATGTCTCTACAGTACCGCTGATAGGAAACTCACACTCTTTAGATTAAGACATTCACCGAACACTGTTCATCCAGTAGCTCTGAGCCTGTTCAGTCTCTATGATGATCGCTGATAAGTTATAGTTGTTTACTTATGATCCCTGAAGACAAGTCTCACGTCAACAAAGGTTCTATGCTGAAGTCGAAGATCAAGCCCAAGAACCAGCGACAAGTCTACTAATGAACTGATGCGGATATCAGCGAAGCAAGACCTGTCCATTCAACGTGAAGTATCAAGTAGAAGACTTTAGCAATCGCTGAGCTTTATCACTAGCTGATAAAGTATTGTTCAACGAACGCTGATCATGAGGTCTACTCTACAAGTTACTTTTGTCTTTCCCCCTTGCACGTCTCCGTACGAAATGTCAGAACGGACCTCCCTTCTGTCTAGAATCGTACAACAAACTCTGATTCTACACTGTGCACCATGCGGCTACTAAGGTTGTCTACAAAGGTCAAAACATGCAACCACTCAGTTGCTGCCACGTGTAAAGTAACACTGCCATGCATTAAATGCATGCAGTATATAAGAAGAACCCTACTTCAGAATTGAAGTGCTCGGCCATCTTCTTCTTTCTATCTTAGTGTTAGAATATTATTCGTAATATTCTTATTTCCTTTCTATCTTATTTCTAGTGCACGAAACTTAGTGTTCTTAACTTGTTTAGATTAGGTTAATCCTTAATCTTGTTCCGCAACAAGTTGTAAATTGTTTTAAGATTTATCAATAAACAATTTAGAAAGTAAAAATCGTGTGTTTGTATTCAACCCCCCTTCTACAAACTTGTATAACCCTTCGGGACCAACAAGTGGTATCAGAGCAGATTTGTTTAATCTCATAAACAAGATCTTATCTATACTAATCTTCTCTTCCTTGCTATTTCTTAAAATGGCTACCAACACAAACATTAACTATATTGACAATGGTTCTCTTGCAAAACCCCCTAGATTCTCCAGAGATAACTTTAATCTGAGGAAAAATAGGACGATTCTCTTCTTAGAAGGTGTAGACCCTACTATGCCTTATTATATTGAAAACGACCCATATATTCCTGTTAGAATTGATCCTGAAGTTCCAGCCGCTGAGAATAGAGCTGCTATTCCAGAAAGGTTGGTTCCCAAGGAAATTCATATGTGGACTGATGAAGATAAGAAGAAAGTGGCTATTGACACTAAAGCCAGATCCATTCTTTCCATGGCTCTTCCTGACGAAGTCTACCATTCCGTCATGAACCTGAAAACCTCCAAAGCCATGTGGGACACAATCTGTGTTCAGTATGAAGGTACGTCTGAAGTCCATGACTCACGTAAGATCAACCTGGTAAGACAGTACGAAAACTTCATTTGTGGTAAGAATGAATCTCTCTCTAAACTGCTTAATAATAGATCTGAAAACCGTTGGTAAGGAATATTCTAACTTTGAACTTCTGACTAAGTTCTTAGAATGTCTACCTGAAAGCTGGGACAGTTATTCAATGTGTCTCAAGCTATCAAAGGATCTAAAATCAATGACTCTTTCTACCTTATATGGCACGATGCTTAATCATGAGCAATCAAGTCATCTTAAGAAGAATATTGTAAAAGATTCCAAAAGCACCCCTGTTGCTTTAATCTCAGAGTCACTTACCACTCAGCGATCTACTATCACTGTCACTGAGTTGGAGACTAACTCTGAATGTTCATCAGGTCCCGACTCTTCAGATCTTGATGAATCTTTGGCTCTCCTTTCTAATAAATTCAGGAGATTCGCCAATAAGAAAAATTTCAGAAAGAACAAACCTCTTGCTATTACTGACAAGCCAAGATCATCAACTCCTGTTGATAAGGCTACTGCTACTTGCTATAACTGTGAAAAGATAGGACATTTTGCTAGCGAGTGCATGTCAAAGAAAGTCTTTAGACCCTCAGCTTTTCCTAAGAAAAACTTTATCCCCAGGTCTAGAGATGACAAGTACCAAAAGCTGAAAGAAAGGTACCTTAAGCTGAAAAGCTTTAAGAAGAAAGGCAAAGGCCTGATGGCTGACTATGATTGGGCTGCCTCTGACGAAGAAGAATCATCTGACTCTGAAGATGATGATGAAGCCAATATTTGTCTCACGGCCAAAATCGAAGATGAGGAAGAAAAGTCTGACATTCCCTCTACTTCAACCTTTGCTACTAAGGTATCACATTCCTTCTTTAGCAATATTTTAAATATTGATGAAGCTGATAGTCTTCGAAAGATCGATCTCCTGACCAGAAGTTTATATGAAGCCATGAATGGCAAAACCGTTGTTGAAAATCAAAATATTGATCTTGCTGAACAACTTAAAAACTGTCACCTTCAAATAGAAAAGCTTTCTAAAATTGAAGAAGACTTGAAAGATCAAGTTCATATAAATCAGCTAGTCAAAATCGAACGAGAAGAAGCTATCGCTGCATTAAAAACTGAAAAAGCTAATGTTGATGGATGGTATAAATCCTCAACAACGATCACTGGGATAATTAAGTCTCAAATTCCTCTGAGTGACAAATGTGGTCTTGGTTACAAAGCTAACGCTGAAGAACCAACCACTGACCATTCCATGCTTAAATTCGGAATGTTTGTCTCCTCTATCCCTGACACTTCATCTTCTCAGTGTTCCTCTTCAAAACCTCCTATTCCTGAGAAAATTTCTACCTCAACTTCTAAAGGTAAAGAGAAAATTGTTTATCCAAAACCTCAGATGGGTACCTATGTACCAAAGCTGAATGCTTCTAAAGCTTCAGTGACTCATCCCTTTACTACAAGGAATAAGATCCCTGGATTTATTCAGTGTGGATTCATTCAGAGATCTACTCCTAGAATCAAAGTGGATACTATTGGTAAGAAATCTGAAGAACTGATTGTTCCTCTCATTTCCAATGCCAATGGTATACTTTGTGCTAGCCCTGCTCATTTAAAACTAACGGCTAAGCATGCAAATGGTCCTAAGACTACTTTTAGTTATAGGAAATGTTATCACTGTGGACTTACAAATCATATTGCTAGTAAGTGCCCTACAGCCACCAAAGCTGAAAAGATAGCTAAGGTGAAGATCAATGCCCCCAAGGCAAAGAAGACCATTGAGGTTAAGAAATTAACCAAAGTGAAGACTGAAAACAAAGCTGAATCTTCAAATGCTGCGAAGACTGCTGAACCTTCCATTCCATCTACCTCCACTAACAAGTGTGTACACATGATGAAATGGGTGCCCAAGTCAAACTAATCTTCCTATGTAATGCAGGTTAAGAAGGGTATCTAGTATCTCGATAGCGGATGCTCTAGACACATGACTGGTAAGAAGAACCTGCTCACTGAGTATAAGGAAGAGAAGGGTCCCTCTGTGACTTTCGGTGGAAATGGAAAAGGACACACACGAGGGTTTGGTGTACTCTCTAATGGTACAACAACCTTCAGAAGAGTCGCATATGTTGAAGGGCTGAAGCATAATCTTCTAAGCATCAGTCAGCTTTGTGACATGGATAACAAAGTAATCTTTAATAAGGAATCCTGCTTTGTCGCTGACAAAAAGGAGAAGATAGCTCTCAGCGGTTATCGTTTGGAAAATGTTTATGTAATAAACATGGACTCAACAACCACTGAGAACTCCTGTTTCTTCTCAAAAGCCTCATCTGACGCTAACTGGTTATGGCATAAGAGGATCTCCCATCTCAACTTCAAGACACTGAATACACTTTATTCTAAAGAGTTAGTCATTGGTCTACCTCAACACTCATACGCCAAGGAGTCCTTATGTTCAGCGTGTGAGAAAGGCAAGCAGACCAAAGCAAGCTTCAAGTCAAAGCAAGTCTCCTCAGTGTCATCTCCTCTACAACTTCTCCATATGGATTTGTTTGGCCCTGTTAACAAACAATCCATTGCTGGAAAGAAATATACGTTGGTCATAGTTGATGAATTCTATCGATATACCTGGGTAATGTTTCTCCGTTCTAAGAGTGACACCCCTGAAGAACTCATCACCTTTGTCAGGAAAATGGAAGTCCTGAACAACATGACCGTTCGCTCAATAAGGAGTGATCATGGAACTGAATTCAAAAACAGTTCTCTTGATTCCTTCTTTGAGAGTAAGGGTATTTCTCACAAGTTTTCCTCAGTGAGAACACCGCAACAAAATGGAGTCGCTGAAAGAAGAAATAGAACTATCATTGAAGATGCACGTTCAATGCTCAGCGATTCTCACCTGCCTACCCAGTTTTGGGCAGAAGCTGTCAACACTGCTTGTTTTACGCAAAATAGGTCGCTGATAGTCAAAAGATTTAAAAAGACAGCCTATGAACTTTTTCATGGGAGAAATACTTCAATTAGCTTTCTTCACATCTTTGGATGTCAGTGTTTCATACTGAACAACAGAGATGCCCTTGGAAAGTTTGATCGTAAGGCTGATGATGGAATCTTTCTTGGATATTCTTCAATCTCCAAAGCCTTCAGGGTCTTCAATCGTAGAAGACAGACAGTTGAAGAAACTATTCACGTCACCTTTGACGAATCCCGTTCAGCAAATTCTCGACCTTCTGCTGATACTGAAGAACTGAATCAATGGATGTTTTCTCATCTTGGTGATTCAGAAGACATTCCCACTCCTCATACTAATACCGTTGAAGATGATGGTCCTACTATCATCCCAAACATGCAGAATAGTGAAGCTGAAACATCATGGGTCTCAGCTATTCCTCTAAACACTATGCCTGCTTCTGAACCAAATGTCTCAGACATTCCATCTACTTCTCAGCAATCAGTGAATGTAATGACATCTGCACCTACTCCTCTCTTGGCTGATATTCCAGAAGTTGCTGAAGCCTCATCTTCAGCCCCTCCAGTTCAGGTTGAGTCAGCGACTCATGCTCCGGCTCAGTGATGGACTATTAATCACCCAATTGATCAAATACTTGGTGATCCAAACACTGGTGTTCAGACTCGACGAAGTGCAGGTAATATTTGTTTATTTGTTAACTTTATTTCACTGATTGAACCAAAGAAAATAGATGATGCCCTCAAAGATCCGAACTGGGTCAGCGCTATGCAAGAAGAGTTGACAGAATTTGAAAGAATCAAGGTTTGGAATCTCATTCCATGACCATCTGACAAGTCAGTGATAGGCACTAAATGGGTCTATCGAAACAAGTTGGATGAACATGGAACTGTAACCCGCAACAAGGCTCGACTCGTTGCTCAGGGATACAGACAAGAGGAAGGTATAGATTACGACGAAACCTTTGCTCCAGTAGCAAGACTAGAATCCATTCGTCTATTCTTAGCTTACGCTGTACACAAAGACTTCAAAGTTTATCAGATGGATGTTAAGTCAGCATTCCTAAATGGAAAGCTGAATGAAGAAGTCTACGTAGAACAACCTCCAGGATTCTCAGATCCTAAGCATCCGGGTTATGTTTATAAACTGGATAAGGCACTTTATAGCTTAAAGCAAGCTCCTCGTGCATGGTATGACACTCTCTCTACTTATCTCCATATTGAAAAATTTGAGCGTGGTAAAATCGATAAGACTCTATTTTTCAGGAAAGTAAAAGGTCATATTATTCTTGTTCAGATATATGTTGATGACATCATATTTGGTTCTACTAACCCTGACCTTTGTACTCGTTTCTCTGAAAGGATTAAAGCAGAATACAAAATGAGTATGATGGGTGAGCTAACATATTTCCTTGGTCTTTAGATAAAACAAAATGAAAAAGGAACTTTCATTAGTCAGGGAAAGTATGTTAAAGATATGCTGAAGAAATTTGATTTAACTCAGAGTTCAGCTATGAAAACCCCTATGGCACCACCGCTGACACTAAACAAGGATTCTTCTAGAATACCTGTTAATGTCACGACGTACCGTAGGATGATCGGCTCTCTTTTGTATCTTACAGCTAGCCGACCTGATATTATGTACGCAATCTGCTTGTGTGCACGATATCAAGCTGAACCTAAGGAATCTCATTTGATCGCTATAAAGCGAATCTTTCGTTACCTTAAGGGTACTCCTAACCTAGGTCTTTGGTATCCCAAAGATTCAGGGTTTGATCTAATCGCCTATTTAGATAGTGATTTTGCAGGTTGCAAATTGGATAGGAAAAGCACCACAGGAGGCTGTCAGCTCCTAGGTGGAAAGCTGGTGAGTTGGACAAGTAAAAAGCAAAACTCAGTGTCCACCTCCACCGCTGAAGCTGAGTACGTAGCTGTTGGAAGCTGTTGTTCTCAGGTCTTGTGGATGAGAAATCAACTACTGGACTATGACCTTCAGCTCTCAAAAATTGCAATCTATTGCGACAGCACAAGTGCCATCGCTCTAGCCAACAATCCAGTGCTAAACTCAAAGACCAAACACATCGAAATCAGGTATCATTTTATCAGAGATCATGTGATGAATGGTGATATAGAACTTCACTTTATCCCAACTGACTTTCAGTTAGCTGAGCTTTTCACCAAACCTCTTGATGAGACAAGATTTAACTTTCTCATTAGCGAGCTTGGAATGCTGAACTTTGAAGAATAAAATATTCAGCGGTTCGCATTTGATCAGCGACAGGATAAAACCAACTTGTATAACCCATTCTATCATCTTCTCTCTGAACAAACTTGATTCGCTGATGTTAAGGTATGATCTCTCTTTACTCGCTGACGTTCGCAAATGAATGCAAGATTTCAAAACAAATTGTATCGCTGAATATCTCTTCCTTATCAGCAATACTTTGAAATTTCTAAAACCAACACTGATATTTCTATTCAGTGCTTCATTTTTTTCAAAAGTTTCCCTGAGTATTTCAAAAACCTCAGAGATATCCTAAACTATGAAAAGACGTTTGTGACGTAATCAAACGGATAAACCCTGGCACGTTCTTTTTCTGACACACGTTTGCACGTTTCGTTTTCTCATCCAATCAAATGCAAACACGTGTCCGTGTCATGATGAAAAAATTTCCCGCTCTAGTTTTTCTCTCTCTCTATTCCCACTATATAAACCCATTCGAGTTTATATTTTTCCTTTACGCGAACAACTTCTTCTTCAAGAAAAGAATTACTGTTGCATCTCGAACCCTCGTTTCAAGAACTGTTCATCTTCTTCAAACTTCGAAAGGTCAATATTCTTATTAAATACCTATTGTTAACTTGTTTTTGATCTTATTCTTGTTATTAACAGATCAAACAAAAGAAACCTTTTAAAATAAAATCATTTTCTTTTCATGATTTTATAAACACAACCTTCATGGTTGTTCTTCAAGTTTGAAACAAAACTCTTAAACTTGTTCTTCATATGTTTTTCCAGAATCTCTTCTTCAAATAGAAACTAGAAAACACATACTCTCTATGTTTTGTATTTCTTTTTCAAAACAAAGAAAAACCCTAATCTTCATTAAGACATCTTTGGTCTGAATGAAATGGACAAAACTCAACAACATCTTATTGGAAAATCTTTCCACATTAAGACATTGTTCTTTATCTCTTCTTCATGTTTATATGTGATTAACAGAAATGGCATCTACTACTGAATCTCATGCTGATAAGACCTTCACTGAATTCACAAAGGCTCCTCAAGTTAAGTTCGATCTCAAGAAGGTTACTTATCAACATAATAATCCTTATGCTCTCTTCGACTTCCCTGAAAACAAACCTGTCACACATCTTGATGATGCTGTGAACTTTCTTAAAACTTGCCCCATTTCATACGCTCTCACCATTGCACCCCCTGCTCATCGTTCTCTACTAGCTCAGTTCTGGTATACTGCCAGACGAGCTCAGGTTCCTTCACCCAAAGACCCAACGAAAATGGTCGATGTCATTCTCTGTGACACAGACCATGGTACTTCCAAGATCACCCCCAACCATATCAGACGTGCTCTAAAACTCCCTACCAGTACCAGAGAAAAATGTTTTGTCCCTCTACCAGATCCCAAAAAGAACCCTACTGATAGAACAACCCTGATTGCATTCTTTGATGCAATGGGTTACGCATGGGACACAGGGAGAGACAAAAACCCTGACAAAAATCTAACTTCCATCAAAAAGTCGATGATGCCCAGTGAGATGAATTTCATCTATGCTCATCTGATCAGCTGTCTAACAGCTAAAGTCGGGTCAACTGACCAAGCATCCCAACCCCAACAGGCCATGGGATATGCTCTGCTGAAGGGACTCCACATTGAATGGGCGTCAATCATCTACGACGATCTGATGTTCAGGGTGAACATGGCTGAAAGACCAACTTGCGTTCCATATCCAAGGTTTATCAGCGCCGTTTTCTATCACGGACTTGGGAATGAATACCCAAAGGTAGGAGACCTCAGACTCTCTCAGGTTGGCGCTAAAGTTCTAGATTTCAAGCCCCTGCCAAACGAGGTACGTCTCTCTGTACTCTTATCTTTTCTTAATCCTCCTTCTTTTACTTCTGCGGCTACTTCAGTGGTAATCCCAACCGCTGATACCCAGGCTGCACCCTCCACTCCTTCTCGTAAAAGGAAACACTCAACTTCCCAACTTGATTCCAAAAGGATCAAGAAAACCAAGGAGCAACCCTCCAAGCCATCAACGGCTGAAGACTCCACGACTCATCTTATACAAGAGTCGCTGGACAGTTTCGTGGTACGCTCTGCCACAGCTGCTCAAGCCACCCCTTTCATCCCAACCTCAGCGTCTCTAAACACTGAGGTTATAAACTTGGAACTGAACCCACCTCCTTCAGCCTCTCTATAGACTGAAGTGATTGTCAGCGGATCCAACGCTGAACTCCGCTCCCAACCAATCTTCTCGTCCTTCACTCCTCCCACTATTTCTTTGGACACTCCACCAATTTTCCCACCGTTCTCAGGAACCACCGTCATCGTTCATGATCAGCTGCTGATACTCTACATACGATGATGGATACAAACTTAGGATCTGCAGGCACCTCCATGCGCCAAGGTTCTCTCAAAGGCGACATGGAATACCATTCAGGGTTACAAGGTTTTGACAACTTCGCCAACCCGCCTGCAGGTATACACATAACTCAACCTACTCCTCTCTCAAAACCCCAAACTTCTGATCTTTCCTCTGTTCATAATTTAATAACTGTTTCAGGTCCTAATTTGGGAGATATCAACACCTCCCTGAAGGCCCTGGAAACAAAGGTGGAATCCCTCAACACAACTCTCTCAGCAAATTCTTCAGCGGTTACAAACGCTGGAGAGAACCTCAAAAAGATGACCGAGGTTGTTGATAAGAAAGCCTCCAATGCTGATATGGAGAAGGTAGATGGTAGCATTGCTCAGTTTGCTACCACTCTAGCTAAAAACTCCACACTCGTCAACGATCTCAACCTCACCAACACCACCCTCGCAACAAACTTCACCACTCTGTCCAGTGAAGTCACAACACTGAAGACAGAGATGGTAACTCTACAGGGTGAGGTCTCCACGGTCAAGGATCTACTTCAGCAAGTCCTCGATCGCCTGAATGCTGCCACTTGTGCTCCTTAGCACTTTACTCAGGTGGATCGAGAAGATCTTCAAAGACTCAATCCTGCTATATCTGGCCTAGAAAACAGATTAAGCAAGATTGAAAACTTTGTTGGGATCTCTGGCCTGGAAGATAGGAACCCAATGCATGCTGCTGCTGCTGCTGGAAATGTTGTATCCTCTCCCATCCATCATGTGGAAGAGGGGGAGAAGACTAAAGAAGACATTCCCCATAATGTTGAGGGGGAGAAGAAAACTCTTGAAGACCTTCCCCTAGCTGAGGGGGAGACGAGTTCTACTACTGCTGCTGCTGGACAACCTCAGGGAGTTGAAAACCCTGAGGGAACCGAGAAAACTCCCTCTGCTCTTGAGGGGGAGCAACTCGATGAGGAAACTGAAGTTGCTGCTGATGTTACCGTTCCTTATGCTGACGAGGTTGAAACTGATGAAGAAGATGCTGAAGACGATGAAGTTATCGACATCTCTGATGAAGAACCATCATCATCCCATAAAAACGATGATGATGATGATGACAATGATGATGATGATCAATTCTTCGTCCAGCCAAAGAAAGCCCCAGGTCTAAAAGGGATTTCAATAAATGAACCTTCAGGGGAGACGACCAAGACAAAGCCTGCAGCGTCTGAAGCTGACTGTAATACCCCGGGTAAATCCGTTAGTTAAAAATCTAATTTCGTTAAGTTTATTTAACTTTAAAGTTTCTATTTAGGGAAAGTTTAGATAAGTTTATAAGTTAAGGGTGTTTGGGTTATTATTGAGAAGTTCAAGGTCTATATGGTAAGTATGGATAGATATTATCCCTTAAGCTATATCCAGATATTTTCATTTACAACAACTGTCCAGAAACATTAGAGTGTGTGAGTGTGTGTTTGTGAGGCAAAAGAAGAGAAAAGAAGAAAGCTAGGGTTAAGGCTTCAATTGGATTGCTTGGAAACGATTTAAGACTCTGTGGATTGGGATTGATATACTGAATCTTTGGAAAAGGATTGGAAGAGTTGTAATAAGCATTCAGGTGAGTTTTACTTTAAAAGTATTTTCAACTGGAATACATACGTATGGTTTGGGAATGTGATAATTAGTGATTAATGTGCTTATATGTATGGTGTACGTGATTGATAATATATTGAGATATATGTTGTGTTTATATTGCACGAAACGAGTATAGGTGAGCCGAATTATTGTTCGGCGGGGATGTATGGAAATACAGCGGGGCTGCATGAAATTGCAGTGGAGCTGTAGGTAATTGCAGCGGGGCTGTATGTAATTACAGTGGAGTCGACTGTATTGTACAGTGACGATGATTAGTTGGCTTGCTACCGACTAATGTGGCCAGGGGAAAGAAGATGAGATGAGGAGAGATACACGGTGCACGAGTCCTAATGTGGTATTTATATACGTGTGGTATATGTGTGCTTATACGAAAGGTTTATGTAAACTATTTTGATACAAAGTATTATGTGAAAAGAGTTTTATATTGATTTTGGAAAAGACCGGGATTAACTCACTAGACCCGTTTGGTCTAACCCTCATTTTGTTTTCAAAAATATGTTTTCCAGGTTAAGGATCGGCAGGAGAGGATGAAGTGTAGGAAGCTTTTGATGGATGTTGATTAGGAAGCTTTTATATATGTTGTAATGTCAAGACTAATGAGACCGTACTTGGTTTGTGATGTATCTTTTATTATGAATGTAATGAAGTTATGCAATGTATGTTATTTGTTGTATGTGTGGGAAACCGGGTCGTTACAAATGGTATCAGAACCCTAGTTTAAGGGATTTAGGTATTTGTACCCATACCTAGACTTAAACTGCATGTGAAGTAGGATGTCCTTGATATATTAGAACCTTGGGATGCTAAGTATAAAAGGTAGAAGGAACATCATGTAAGGTAAATTCAGATTACACCTGGCCAGTGTAATTGTGATCTTACAGGTGCATGTTTGGACTGGAATACCTTATTATATGGGGTATGTGCTTATGTGTATATTAACTCTATAAAAATCAACAGAGTGGCAGATCGGACTCGACGTATGGATAGATATGAAGACAGGTATATTCCTATAAACTCTATACGTGCTAAAGTGCTATATGACTTCGGTGCAAACTGATAATCTGTATTTCCGTGCTTTTGTTGCTTATCTGTGTTAGAGATATAGAAGGGTGTGGGGTGCCTATTTAGTTCTCCCCTATGGTTTTGATTGAGTTCGAGGTAGTAGTGGAAACTAAGTATTCGTTACCTTTTTGCTTAACCGAATTCCGGGACGAAATTCTTTTAAGGGGGATATAATGTAATACCCCGGGTAAATCCGTTAGTTAAAAATCTAATTCCGTTAAGTTTATTTAACTTTAAAGTTTCTATTTAGGGAAAGTTTAGATAAGTTTATAAGTTAAGGGTGTTTGGGTTATTATTGAGAAGTTCAAGGTCTATATGGTAAGTATGGATATATATTATCCCTTAAGCTATATCCAGATATTTTCATTTACAACAACTGTCCAGAAACATTAGAGTGTGTGAGTGTGTGTTTGTGAGGCAAAAGAAGAGAAAAGAAGAAAGCTAGGGTTAAGGCTTCAATTGGATTGCTTGGAAACGATTTAAGACTCTGTGGATTGGGATTGATAGACTGAATCTTTGGAAAAGGATTGGAAGAATTGTAATAAGCATTCAGGTGAGTTTTACTTTAAAAGTATTTTCAACTGGAATACATACGTATGGTTTGGGAATGTGATAATTAGTGATTAATGTGCTTATATGTATGGTGTACGTGATTGATAATATATTGAGATATATGTTGTGTTTATATTGCACGAAACGAGTATAGGTGAGCCGAATTATTGTTCGGCGGGGCTGTATGGAAATACAGCGGGGCTGCATGAAATTGCAGTGGAGCTGTAGGTAATTGCAGCGGGGCTGTATGTAATTACAGTGGAGTCGACTGTATTGTACAGTGACGATGATTAGTTGGCTTGCTACCGACTAATGTGGCCAGGGGAAAGAAGATGAGATGAGGAGAGATACACGGTGCACGAGTCCTAATGTGGTATTTATATACGTGTGGTATATGTGTGCTTATACGAAAGGTTTTATGTAAACTATTTTGATACAAAGTATTATGTGAAAAGAGTTTTATATTGATTTTGGAAAAGACCGGGATTAACTCACTAGACCCGTTTGGTCTAACCCTCATTTTGTTTTCAAAAATATGTTTTCCAGGTTAAGGATCGGCAGGAGAGGATGAAGTGTAGGAAGCTTTTGATGGATGTTGATTAGGAAGCTTTTATATATGTTGTAATGTCAAGACTAATGAGACCGTACTTGGTTTGTGATGTATCTTTTATTATGAATGTAATGAAGTTATGCAATGTATGTTATTTGTTGTATGTGTGGGAAACCGGGTCGTTACACTGACAAAGGCAAAAACAAAGGCCTCGCTGCAGAAGGCAATATGGCCATCCTTCAGATAAAGCCAGTTTGTCAGGTACAATATCTCCTCTTCCCTTACTCTGCATCCCTCCTCTACCCCTTCTCAATCTCAATTCTCCTCTCCATAAAACCTCTATACACTTAACCATATTCTTTTCTCTATCTCTTTCTTCCCCAAATCTTCTTACTTAAACAATCGCTGCTTTTCAGCTAGTCCTCTCCCCTGCTTGAGGATCCAGCTGAAGTCCCCACTGCTGCACCAACAATATTCCCAGCCACAAGAGCTGAAGATATAATCCCGGTCTTGGATTTAATCACTGAGACCGATGAACCTGAAGAACAACTTCTCTCTAACAAAAACAGACATTCCTTAGCTCCTCAAAAGCTAAGTGAAGAGGATCAGAAAAGGAGAGCAGAAATAATCAAGAAGTTCGAAGATCAGCGAATCATCCTCCCTCGCTCCAAAGTCACTCCTGTTCCTATAAAGTTCAGGTTATCAAAGAAAGAGTTTGCTGATCACCTCAAAGCCAAAAGGTTACTCGCCGAAAAGAAGGAAGCTAAAGAAAAAGATAAGGCCCTCGCCATCCAGCTTGCCCAAGAATCGGTGAATGACCCCACACTGAAAAGGACTCCCATCGAAGTCCAACGTCAGTTGTGGGAAGACGCCCAGAAGATTATCGAAGAAAAGACCAAGGTATCTCAATCTACCTTGAAATGGTGTAAAGAGAAAGTACACATTCGATATTGTGCTGCCAGAATTAACAAGGTTCACATCACTGGAAGATCGACCATCAAAGTTCCAATTGTTGAGGTCGAGATATTCAGAGAAAACGATACCGCTGAATCCTTCTACGCTGATGCTATCACGAAGTATGGTCTCTCTGAATGGTTGGAGATCAGAATAGCCATTCAGAAGTCACGTTCTAAATACAAAGATCATGTCGAGAAACTTATAAATCGACAGATCGACTTGGTGTCTTCTGCTGTGGATATTCCTCCTCCCACTCCTCTTACGACTCAACAAAGAAGGGCATCTGCAAAGAAAAAGTCAAAACCTTCAGATTTAGGTCCTCGTATCCGGAATGAAACAAGAATTGGTTTCTCCCGCGAAGAAGTACTTGGTCCTGAACCTGACCTCTCAGCGCTTGACACCTCCCTGCCTCCTGGTGAACGATTTTTCCTTGGAAAGGTCATAAGCGAACCTTATGGTATCTTCTTTCACGACTATGATGAAGGACAACGTTTTCAACGTGTCTCTGAGCTTCCCATCACTCCCATTGAACAACTCAGGGATCTCATCTATTGGTGTGAATTCATACGCGATCTTCAGGCACGATATCTCAAGCCCCTTATCTTCAAAGAAGCACAAGAAAGAAGAAATCAGGGAAAAACTGTCCCTGACTGGATGATCCCTACAACAAAGACCCTTGATGAACTTCTCGTTAAGGAAGAACCTTTTGAAGGCTGATAGGATTTCCTTGTAATCTTTCTATCTTTATCAGCTTACCTCTTCCGTACTTGTAAATTTATTTGTTGTTCTTGTAATTTTTCCACTTCCCTTTGTAACCTTATACGAAGTTAAAAGAAAATTTTCAGCGAATGTACTTTACTCCATCAGTACTTAAAAGATCCCAGAAAACAGTAAAAGGGACAAATATTTTATGAGTTCTTTTTATCCTTATGTTTTCATACTTAGCAATTTTCTTTGTTGCTATGTCATAATCAAATAGGGGAAGATTGTTGATCCAAACCCTCAGTGATTTGATAATGACCATCTCTTAAACACTTAGTGAAAATTGTAAGTAAACAATATGTATTAGAGTTTCACTATCGCTGATAAGTACTATGTCTCTACAGTACCGCTGATAGGAAACTCACACTCTTTAGATTAAGACATTCAGCGAACACTGTTCATCCAGTAGCTCTGAGCCTGTTCAGTCTCTGTGATGATCGCTGATAAGTTATAGTTGTTTACTTATGATCCCTGAAGACAAGTCTCACGTCAACAAAGGTTCTATGCTGAAGTCGAAGATCAAGCCCAAGAACCAGCGACAAGTCTACTAATGAACTGATGCGGATATCAGCGAAGCAAGACATGTCCATTCAACGTGAATTATCAAGTAGAAGACTTTAGCAATCGCTGAGCTTTATCACTCGCTGATAAAGTACTGTTCAACGAACGCTGATCATGAGGTCTACTCTACAAGTTACTTTTGTCTTTCCCCCTCGCACGTCTCCGTACGAAATGTCAAAACGGACCTCCCTTCTATCTAGAATCGTGCAACAAACTCTGATTCTACAATGTGCACCATGCGGCTACTAAGGTTGTCTACAAAGGTCAAAACATGCAACCACTCAGCTGCTGCCACGTGTAAAGTAACACTGCCATGCATTAAATGCATGCAGTATATAAGAAGAACCCTACTTCAGAATTGAAGTGCTCGGCCATCTTCTTCTTTCTATCTTAGTTTTAGAATATTATTCGTAATATTCTTATCTCCTTTCTATCTTATTTCTAGTGCAAGAAACTTAGTGTTCTTAACTTGTTTAGATTAGGTTAATCCTTAATCTTGTTCCGCAACAAGTTGTAAATTGTTTTAAGATTTATCAATAAACAATTTAGAAAGTAAAAATCGTGTGTTTGTATTCAACCCCCCCTTCTACAAACTTGTATAACCCTTCGGGACCAACAGTTAATCATTTGACATAAGTCCTAAGTAAAAAGCAAGTATCCGTTTCATCGAAGAAATTGGGCTTAAAGCCAATACAATGAGTTTTCCTCGGTGGCAACCTAATCTTAAACATTTGATAAACAGTAAAAAATCTCCCCCTAACAACAAACAGTAATCTATGTTGCAACTACCAAGATGGATAAGAACCTCCGTATTCTCCAAAGTAGAAACATGAGAACAACTTGTCAGTTCCGTAAGACGTTTTTATATCTTTTCAAATCCAGAAAAATGGTAACCCTATATCAACTAATGAATCAGTTAACAATTCTTCTAAAAATAATTGGCCTATAAGTAGTATGAAACCACTTAGTACATTAAATGTACTTTGTAAATGCGTTTTTTTATGTTCACTCCTTCAGGACTTCCATCCAATCAAGAAATCAAAGTTGGTTCAATCGTACAAGTGGATAATAAACCATCATCTCCGTGAATATAGAATTCGATGTCCGATCTCTCTAAATCTGCAGAAATTTCGGGTGGCACCAATATACAAGACACGTTACCAAAGTTTTTGCGACTTAAGCCATCGGTGACAACATTCGCTTTGTCTAGATGATAGTGAATTCAAACATCGTAGTCCCTTAAGGGTTCACGCAATCGTCGTTGTCGCATGTTTAACTCATTTTAGGTAAATCTGTACTTTAAGCTCTTGTGATTTGTAAAGATGTCACAAGTGTCTCCGTAAAAATAATGACGCCATATATTCAGAGCAAAGATAACGTGTACCAGCTCAAGATCGTGTGTCGGGTATTTGGCATCATAAGGTTTCAAATGGAGAGAGGCATACGCAATAACCTTTCCATGTTGCATCAAGACACATCCAAGGCCATTTCGGGAGGAATCACTGTATACCTGAAAACCTCATGACCCGGATGGCAAGGCTAAGACTGGAGCTGAGACCAGTCTGTGCTTGAGCTCTTCAAAACTGCCTTCCTGATCATTACTCCATTCGAATTTAACCCTTTCTCGAAAGAGTCTAGTTAACATAAGGGAAATTTTCGAGAAACTTTAAACAAATCGTCGGTAATATCCTGCTAGACCATGAAAACCACGAACTTCCAAAACATTGGTTGGTGGTGGCCACTTAGTGACAACCTCTACTTTAGCAGGATCAATTTGAACTCCCTCCGCGAATACGATATGCCCCATGAAGATCACCTGATCAAGCCAAAACTCACATTTAGAGAACTTCGCATATAAGCTTTTCTCTCGAAGAGTTATCAGAGCTATCCTCAAATGATTTTTATGATCCTCTATGGGTTTGGATATACCAAGATGTCATCGATAAAAACGATAACGGACTCATCGAGGTAATCCTTAAAAGTACGATTCATTAGGTCTATAAAGGCTGCACATGCGTTTGTCAATCCGAACGGCATGACAACATATTCAAAGTGGTCGTATCGAGTGCGAAAAGCATCCTTAGGAATGTCATGTTCTCGAGGTAATCCTTAAAAGTACGATTCATTAGGTCTATAAAGGCTGCACATGATTTTAAAGAAATAATATGCGTCATGTAACTGATTGAATAAGTCGTCAATACGAGGTAAGGGATATTTATTCGGAATAGTAACGCGATTTAACTCCCTGTAATCAATACAGAGTCTCATGGAGCCATCTTTCTATTTAACAAAGAGAACAGGAGCACCCCATGGCGATACACTGGGGCGGATAAAGCCTTTATTCAACAGGTCTTCAATTTTCACTTTAAGCTCTTTCATTTCCAAATGAGCCATATGATATGGAGCCTTTGAAATTGGGACAACTCCCAGAATTAAATCAATAGAAAGTTGAACTTCACATTCCGGGGCAACTCCGGGGAGATCATCTAGAAAAACATCTTCAAATTCATTAACAATATCAACATCTTCAGGCTTAAGTTATACCTCACCCGGATCTTGAAGTGCAACTAAGAAACCTTCACAACTTTTCAACTTTGATAGCCGAAATAACCCGGGTCCCGGTTTAGGCGAGATACCCTGGTATACACATTTTGGGTTGACTTTATCCCACAATATCACTTTCTTTGAATCACATTCGATCATGGCCTGGAGTTCAGATAACCAATCCATACCAACTATTATATCAAAATGGTCCATCTTTATCGAAAATAGAGTGATCTTCCGAATTTGATTTCCAATATATAAGGGACAATCCTTGAATTGTGCAACAACACAAAGAGAGTTCCCCATAGGGGTAGAGATACGCAAGGGAAACTCAAGTGACCGTTCATACTGCTTAAGATTATTTTTAAGATGCTCAAAAACTATAGAGTGAGTTTCCCATATATCGAATAAAACATATATACTCATCTCATCAATAAGAAGATGACCAGAGACCATACCAATAATAGGTTTGTCTGCTGACAATAAGAATACTCAACCTCCAATGATGGACTGCTTTCCTTTTTCTTTATCTAGCTCGTCCCTAAAGCTTTAACCGCTTGACCGACTTTACAATTCCTTGCAAGATGGCCTCGTTGACCATAATTATGACATGAACCGGTCCTCCGAAGATATGGGCCCGATCGATGTGGTAGATTAAATTTTTTAGAAATAGTTTGACGAGTCGTGATTGAAGGATTTGAACTAGAAATGCTCAGAGATGACCCGGACATTTTGCTACCACTGAATCTCCTTTTATTTGAACTACCTGACTTGAATTTGTTGAAATTGCTAGATGATCCGTCCAGATTTCTATTTTTATCTTTATCACTCTTGAACTAAATGGTTTCGAGTCGTTCCCTTTTTATATTCCGTGTGGCGTTGGAAACGTAAGCAACTATGGTATAATTTTGATTGATCAGGGGTAAAAAAGCAAGATAATTTAAACTCACGCCTACCATATTTGACTTTTTATTTTCTTTTTTAATTAAAAACTTTTACCCTCTTAAAGTTTAAAATAAATTATCTTAAAAATTATTAATATTTTAATCAAAGAAATTACATCAAAAAACGAGAATTTCAAGCTCTTCGATATGACATCCATCTCGATATAGTTTTTTGTTGTTTTAACCGTTTTTACGTGAAATGCTATATATGTGTTATATTCATTATGAATATTAATGTACGTTCAAGTGTGTACAACACCTCGACAGCGTAAGTTCGTAACTCGGCATCACCTTCTTCAACATTTTCTTCAACATCGTAAGACATCACGTTCTTCATCACCGTAATGCAACACCCATCGAGACGAATCGAAAACCTATTGAGTTTCGATTGTGAACCGAGAAAAAAAAAGCACGTCACGTCTCCACACCTTCACGGGTCATTCATGTATTATTCATCATGAATAATGTGTCATTCAGGATGAATAATACATCATTCAGGGTGAATAATACACGATTCATGAATTCGTGTATTCTTCATCCTGAATGTTGTATAATTCATCTTGAATACTGTATTATTCATTATGAATAGTGAATGAACATTCACCTTTGTTATTCATACTGAATGTGGACGTCTGGGGATGTGTATACATATCCATAATGAATACAACCAAGTTTTGGTTGTGAATCGGGGAACAAAAGAGAGTGTGTCATGTGTCAACACCTTCACGGGCCATTCATATATTTATTCATCATGAATAATGTATCATTCAGGATGAATAATACGACATTCAGGGTGAATAATACACGATTTATGATGAATAATACATGAATCATGAATTCGTGTATTATTAATGCAAGTTGTTTTATTCATCCAGAATGTTGTATTATTCATCATGAATAGTGAATGAATATTCAGCTTTGTTATTCATACTGAATGTGGACACCCGCAGACGTGCATACATATTGATAATGAATGTAACACATATATATATATATAGTATTTCACGTAAAAACGGTTAAAATGAAAAAAAAACTATATCGAGATGGATGTCATATCGAAAAGCACGAAATTCTCGTTTTTTTATGTAATTTGTTTGATTAAAATATTATAATTTTTAAGATAATTTATTTTGAACTTTAAGGGGATAAAAGTTTTTAATTACAAAATAAAATAAAAAGTCAAATATAGTAGACGCTAATTTAAATTTCCAGTTTTGCCTCTAATCACTTCTCAATTAATCTTATTATGTTTACCATTGGTTAGTTTTCAAAATTTTGATCAATGACCACGATTTGTTCTCACGTGCACAATGAAAAATGAATTTTCATTTGAACCCAACTCTCTCTCTCTATATATATATATATATATACATCCAAATGTGTAAATATGTAACTAGAGTACTAGACTATAAATGATATAAGATTCTCTAGATAATTATAAATGTTTAATCAATTATTCTTTATTTATCACAGATAATGATAAAGTCCAATTTATTTCCAACAAATCTCGTTGGTGATGATGGCATAACTGTCGGTAATTCGTCCGTAGAAGTCCCTAGAAAATCCATCGATGATTTGGCCCCTCAGAAATCCCTCGGTGAATAGGCCCCTTATTAAAACCTATTGGTGATGTGTCTTGAACTTAGTCCATCAGTGACTCATTTACCCACGAAAGTATAGCTGACACATATCACTTTTGACTTTTACAATTGGATTTGTCTGTCAGTGATAGCCTTCGTAATTTAGTGAAATATACATCTTCATAAGTGAAAAAAGTAGGTAAGTGAACGTGGATTCACACACACATATATATATATATATATATATATCTTTGAATGGTATCTTTTCTGGTTTACCAATTAATGATTCACATATGAATCATTTATTCTCACATCCTCAATCTTTTTGTTTTTCTTATTTGAACCTTGTCCTGTTAGTTTAAAACTCTATATATATAAACCATTTTACAAAGATCATAAAAGCCGAATCAGCATGTTATATATTTGCTATATAGATGGAGGTTCAAGGGAAAAACTCAAAAAAAATGGAAAACTAAAGAACACTTTGGTAGCCTTTCATCTGCATGGTATGTTTTTGTGCATACACGTAAATTAAGTTTTTTTTATGCATTGTGCATATGCACGTGTGCATGTTATAAAATACCTGTATACCGTCCAGATGAAAGGCTACCAGAGTGTTCCTTAGTTTTCCGTTTATTTAAGGTTTTCTGTGGAACCCGACCGTTGCTATATATTTGAACTTGTATTGGAGGACCGTCACAATGTAACTTCATATTCATGCATGCTATTGCTACCTATTCATGTGAAAACTTAATTGGCCTCCCAAACCGTTGCATGCATCAATATATTAATTACCATAAATTTTCTAACCATTATTTATCTAAGAGATTCGGTTAGTATTCATCAAGTGAAAGACATTTTTTTTGTGAATAAATGTGCATGGGAAGGGAATCCAAATGACGTGTATATAACAACCACACATCCTTTTGCATTTTTCATCCATCATATCACCAATTACACTCCACAAACTAAAGTGAAGTTAATTGTCTACAAACGATGGCTAGACTCGTTGTTCTCTTTCTCATCTTCAACCTTTTGATCTCCACAACAATAACAATGGCAGTTGGCCGAAGCATTCCGACCGATGATTTGATCAAACACCCAGATATGTTCAACCCTTTCACTTACAATCCTTTTACCGGCAATAACAATGGAATCCCAGGATTCACTGACGTATCAGGTCCGAACCCTGGATTTGGGGCCCCGAGTCCAAGCCCTGGAGGCAATGGTGGCTTTCCTGGCTCGGCTCGTCCTTGAAGGAACCCCAACTAAATCCATCCAAGTCTTGGAGTGAACGAGTATGAAAAAATGAAAATAATGTCGTTTGTTTAATTTATTTTCTGTTTTTGTCTTTGTATTGCATGAATGTTGAAGCTTCAAATAAGGCCATTTGTTTACGGTGGGTATTATGACACAATTTACATCGAATTAGAGCATCCAGAAACTTTTTAGTCACCTTAACTTGTGAAAAAGAACTCTTATTTCATGTGCAATTACGAGCTCTAGAAAAGCTTGCTTTTTTGGAAAAAAACTCAAATGAAAAAGTCCTACCATTATGGATTGGATAGTCCCAATTTATGCAAATATAAATTAAATTTTTCCAAAATAATACCAAAAAAGACCAAACGATCAGCCAAATCCAAATGCATTTGAAAAATATTTATTAAATGCCTGAGATATCATACAACGGCATTGTGGACCCAAACCAATATTACCAATTGTTTGTAATAAACAAAACCAAATCCAACATATACTTGGTGTTGACACATCAGTTAACCGGCCAGTCCCGAATCCATCCTCCAAAAGCATGAACCGCACCTTCATAGGCATATCTATTCATCGAGCCTCTCTTTGAGACAGTACCCACATCGTTACGACTTTCATGTGAGTTGGTGTTGGAACTAATGATATAATATGTAGGTTTATTATTATTTTAAATAAATAAAGTGTCTAAATGACACATCAGTTAATTGGGTAGTTATAGGCAGTTGAGGGCTGAACCATCATACCCTTTGATGGTGTCGGTTCATGGTGTATAAATAAGTATGTATATGTACTTTGTAAATTATCATCTTCTGCAGTAAATAAAGTTTACTTTGCTGTTAGTTTCTTTGTCAAACACACATTCACACACACTTGTTCCTTTCTTGCACTATATCGATGGCTACATGCAGTAGCAGTAATTCTCGAAAGAAGGCTGTTGCAAACAGGCCCTATGATCGAGAACAGGACGTAATTAAACAACAGTGGTATCAGAGCCCAAGGTCTGATCGATGGGAAGGAAACGCAAGATCTATTCGAAGGCAAGGCAACCCGAAATCTGCTCGAAAGAGAAGAAACACAAGGGCTGTACAAAAGGTTCATCAAATCAGAAAACTACAAACCTTTAAACGAAGCATAGAACGTGCAAATCTTCTTCGAAATTGGGATCTTGGCGGAGAAATCAGCGAGAAAAGGAATAAGAAGGCAACCTGTTATCGATGCAATGAAAAGGGGCACTTTGCATGGAACTGCCCCAAAAGGGAAGTCGTTTTTCGAAAGATGCAAGAAGGAAATTCGAACTTGTGCAACAGATTTGTTCAAAAAATCGTTCCTTTACAACCGTACCATCAAACTCATGTTGATCGGATCATCATAAACGGTGATTACTTGGTAGAAAGAACCGATAAGGGAACATGGGACACGATTTGGTATGTCAACACATATTTCCAAGCATATGACTACAAATCGAGATATGTTTGTCAGTTTTAAAGAACGTTTCTTTATCAATAATGAAGATCAAGTCCTCGATCCAATTCCCATACATGGTATCGGAGAGATCGAATTAACAACAAACGAAAGGACGTTTGTTGTTCCTTACGTTTCATAAACACCACAAATCAACATCAATGTGTTGAGTTTGAAGCAATTAATACTACAAGGTTTTGAGGTTGAGATCGACGAATCGAAGTGTGTAATCACTCACATGTGTGTTAATCGACAAAATCAAGAAGATGATCAGAATGAGTCTACTTCAAGGATCAATACAGAAATCAACCAAGGTACAAACAAAATAGAAGATGGAGTGAAATTTGAAGGAAAGACGGTACCTCTAATTGTTGAAACTTTTGATGATTTTATCTCATTCATGGTTTTAGTGAATTGTGATAGAATATGTTACAAGAACAAAGAATATTTCATGAAGAAGTTCGATATGGCAATAGGTTGGTTTCATAAGATGAAGAATGGAGAGGATCTTGCACTACCACCAAAGATTGCAGGCCTAGACGTTCACTTATTCGATTTCTACAAACTGATTGTGAAATCCGGAGGTCATGAGACAATTACTAAAGAAAACAAATGGAGTGAAATGGGTATGAGTTTTAGATATCCGGAGAGCTATGGGCAAACATTCAAAGAGTTATTTGATCAATATTTATTGATTCCACAAGAGCACTACGAGTTTGGATTAAAGAGATTTGGCAGAATTCCGAGCATTGACGAACAAGACGTTGGTGGTGTAACCAACAGGTTCTTTTCGAGCAATGTTGGCTCAGAAGGTGGTGTAGCCGGGAGTCAGGATTAGGACGATCAGAACATTGCAGATACTCGGAGACCGGATCAGATTCAAGCTCAGGAAAGTGAGGAAGAAGACCCTAGCATTGAAGGGTACTACTCAGATAAAAATGTTGGTGATAGCAGCAAGGAAAGTGATGACTTTGTCATCATACTTTGAAGATCAATGGAAGACTCGTGAAGGAAAAATGACATGATGTTTAAAGGGAAGGTTAAATATCATTTGTCATCTTGTAAATAATTAGACATATTATTTATTTAGGTTATATTATGTGTAAATTAAATAATGTGTCATGTGACACATCATCATCGATGGTGTTATGTGACACTCAAGAAGATGTTCGAAGATTACTTGCTACGCCCTACTACGGGTTCATGCTGGTAGAGAAGCCAAACAAGTATACTGATGGACTGGATACTTTTGATCAAGCAGAAGGACTTGCTGATCACTTTTAGGACCTGTAGCAGAATCAAGGCAGCAGCAGAATCTACCGAGCAATATCTCAAATATCAAGAAGTTGCTGATTATATCATTAGGGGGGAGATTGTTGGAACTAATGATATAATCTGTAGGTTTATTATTATTTTAAATAAATAAAGTGTCTAAATGACACATCAGTTAATTAGGTAGTTATAGGCAGTTGAGGGCTGAACCATCATACCCTTTGATGGTGTCGGTTCATGGTGTATAAATAAGTATGTATATGTACTTTGTAAATTATCATCTTCTGCAGTAAATAAAGTTTACTTTGTCAAACACACATTCACACACACTTGTTCCTTTCTTGCACTATATCGATGGCTACATGCAGTAGCAGTAATTCTCGAAAGAAGGCTGTTGCAAACATGCCCTATGATCGAGAACAGTACGTAATTAAACAACAGTTGGGACTTACACGACAAGGAATTTCACTACCTTACGACCATTATAGTTACAGCCTCCGTATAGTTTGATGTCAATAGATATTACTTCTCAATACAAATTCTTTCAAATTCATTAAAATTTCATGTACCGATGATCAATCCCACCATACTGGTTCTAGTCAGGACCAAAAACAAGGCCTAATCAAATCTATTTGGATCAGTCCCCAATCGCCATAACCGGTCCCTTTATTCAATATTAACTATTCTTTTTAATTACTCTATATTAACTAACGTGTGTGTGTTTTATATATTAACTATTTATTAACATTATTATTAACTATGTACTTGTTTAATTTAATCATTGACTAAGCTATTTCTATCAATGGTTGTAAGATTTACATGAATTGGTTGGTAGGAGGCAAATATCAACTATTTCTATAATGGTTGCAAGAATGGACCACATGCAGATGCAATTCCATAAAATGCTATAAACCAGTTGAATCTTTTTAAGCAAACTCGTAATTGGCTCTGAAAATCCTCAACATGATGTGGTTTAACCGGAAAAATCTGAACCTGTTGGAAGAGAACTTGCTATGATGAACAAAGTCACAGGTAATATATAAATATACTTGCTATTGATTGATACTTGCAACTTTTGTTCATACAAATCACAAATACATTGACCCTATTTATACATATTGAAAAGGCACCATGAAACGGTGTGTTGTTTCACTAAATAGTGCCTAATCCCTAATAACCGACACTAACTAACTGACACCCCTTGAAGAATCAGTGTGTCCCTTCCAAGAGTCATGCCCTTTTATTTATTTACATAATACATATATACTTTCTGACTTACTAAATTTAACCTAAAAGTTTAGGTTAACTATCAACACTCCCCCTTAAACTATACTTTGGTTTAAGGTAGGTCTTCAACTTCCTTTTATCTTGCTCTTCACAGCAGCGTTGGTCCTTCGTCATCATTAATGAGATAAGACTCTTCTTGCTTGTCTTTATTGTCTTTCCACTTCGTACATTCCCTCGCAAAATGGCCGAAGTCACCACATTCATAACATCTGAAAGTGCTCTTGTCTTTAGTTCCTTGACTCGTACTTCTTCCACGTGCATTTAGACTATTCTTCCATTTCAGACTTTCCTTGGCTTCGTTGTTGAAATTTTTACCTCGCCCTTTACCACGACTTTGGTTGTTTGAACTTGCCATCAGAAGTTTGTCTTGATCATTTGCCTCTGGCGTGTCTTGACTTTTGATTCGATCTTCAAAGGCTGTTAATCTTCCAACGGCTTCTTCAAACGACATTTTGTTAAAATCTTGATATTGTTCAATAGTTGCCACGATCGGTAAAAACTTCTTTGGAACCGAATTGAGTAGTTTCCTCACAATTATCTTGCTTTCGAGTGTAGTTCCAAGATTTCTAAATTTTGCCCTTATATTGCTCAATTTGCTTGCAAAACCACTTACAGTTTCACTCTCTTTCATCTTTAATGACTCTAGTTCACTCCTCAAAGTTTGCGAACGTGCTTTCTGAACTAAGTCTACTCCAATGAACAGAACTTTGATTGAGTCCCAAACTTCCTTTGTAGTCGAGCACTGTGCTACCTGCATTAGAGCATCTTCGGACAATGTTTGAAAGATCATTGCCTTTGATATATGTGCTTTCTTCTCATCCACCGCATTTTCAGCATCAATTGTTTCCCACAGACCATGGGCCTTCAATATTGTTTCCATCAACAATGCCCACGTTGTGTAGTTTGTTTCAGTCAATTTTGGACATTGTAGTGAAACATTTCCTTGTTCTCGAACTGATGCACTGCTTGACGCGTTATCATGTTTGTCACCTTCTTTTTCTACCATGCTTGCTTGCTTGCTTTTAACTTGCTTATTTCTTACAAATCAGAACCGAGATGGTTTCTGGTTTTCTTGCTCTTGTGTTTAATCAAAAGATCAAAACACTTACTTACTACTGGCCAACTTGCTAACCAGGTTTTCTTGCTAAACTTGCTCAATATTGACCAACTTGCTAATCAATATTGTATTTTCAGACCCACTTGCTAATCTGGCTCTTGCTTGCTTTGATCAAAATAATTGATCCTTTCTTGCTGATATTAAACCTCAATTATTCTAATTTCTTGTTGGTTTGAATCAAGGGTTCTACTTGCTATTTGAACCTAAGAAAAGGTTCGAAACTTGCTAGTTGAATCTTAAGGTTCGGAACTTGCTATGAACCTAAGGATTCGGTTTTGACTTGCTAGGAATCACTAGGATTCGGTTTAACTTGCTATTAACCAAAAATGGTTCGGTTTGTAACTTGCTATTTTGTATTTTTCAATCTAAAGTGAGAACTTTTATATTTTTAGAAAAAAATACAAAACCTTCTTTTCTTACTATTTTCAATTGATTTAGGATTATATATATTTTTATTTTTCTAATCAATGAATAAAGTAAATTGAAAGAAAAATAAAATGGTTACTTAAAACTTTTCCTAAATCCCAATTGATTTATATGCCCCTGCTTTTTTTTTCTTTCCCTTTTTCTTTCACAAACCTAAATTTAATCTGATTAAAAACAAAAGAAAAGAAAACACAGGGAATACCAAATGGAGCCTTCGACTTTTCTTATCCAAATTGGCTGGTATGAGTCTCCTTCCTCCTCTCTTCCCTTTCGATTTCAACACTTGCTTTGGGAATATCACAAAACTTCTTGTTGTGTTATTTCTTCCCCCTTCAATCGATTGCTGGTGTGATCAGAAGAAAAATCGTTCATCCGTTCTTACTTCTCCAATCGATGTTGCAGTTCTTCTTCAATCGATGCCTTCTCGATTTGGGTAACCACAATCGGTGGTTTCAATAAGCCGGTTGTGTTTGTCTTTCTTCGATCAAACTCCGGTTACAACCGTTTATGTGTTCGATCTCTTCAACGAACATGTATCCTTCTTTCTTCTTTCCTTCTTACTTGATTGATTCCCGGAATCGTTCTCGCTCTGATACCAATTGTTGGAAGAGAACTTGCTATGATGAACAAAGTCACAGGTAATATATAAATATACTTGCTATTGATTGATACTTGCAACTTTTGTTCATACAAATCACAAATACATTGACCCTATTTATACATATTGAAAAGGCACCATGAAACGGTGTGTTGTTTCACTAAACAGTGCCTAATCCCTAATAACCGACACTAACTAACTGACACCCCTTGAAGAATCAGTGTGTCCCTTCCAAGAGTCATGCCCTTTTATTTATTTACATAATACATATATACTTTCTGACTTACTAAATTTAACCCAAAAGTTTAGGTTAACTATCAACAGAACCAACCAATCCGACCTTAAACAGTTCTGAATGTCTATCTCAAACTAAATGCATCCTATAAACATCCCTAACCCCTCATTTCTAAACAAAAGGCATTAATCCTTGAAAGCAGCTACAACTTGCATGCAGGTATCATCCACCGCTTCTCCTGATGTCTTCAATGATTTTAACTCTATCGTGATATTCATCATTAATTTTATATAACGGCATCTTCAAGTCTTGTGTTGTTTCGGTTTCATTAATCATCATCATATATTTACATTCTATTTTGATGTTGTGTATATGGTCAGTATGAATACAATCAAAGAGTAAGCAGATTTTTAAAGTTCTGTAGGCATTTCTGCTACACAACATTGAGGTATTTGATCCATAGTAAGCATAATTACCTAGGCTCAGAGAACTTGAATCTGATGAAGCATAGTCACGTAAATCATCAAACATCTGGAACCTAAATCCTGCAGCAAATAAAGAAATAACCTTTAGTTGGCCTTCCCAATTAATAAAGGTTTCTATGAAATTATTCTTTTCTACAATTCTCGAACTTCAAAGAGTGGCTCAAAGTGGTTTTAGAAAGAACATATGAAAATCAACCAATGTGCCTATGGTGCATCATGACAAGAGTCATAAAACGAAATGAAACTTAAATTGTTGATCAGAAAAAAGGAAGTTTTCCTTAAAATCTTGAGTTAAAGTGTGACATCAAACTAAGCCACCAATACACTTTCAGGTTACACCATATAAATATTTGATAGATGACCATCTAAATTTATGCCAAGAATTTGAAATAGAGATGACTAAGGATAAGAAACTGTGATCCAATTAAGTTGCATGAAAGACCTACCCCATATATTACTTGAAATATATTCACGCAGAAACTCAAACTGCCATGTATGAATCACAGGGTAAAATGGATCTGCTTTTATCCAACATTGGAGCATTAGTTAGTTGTTACCATGGACGGAAATGGATATAACAAGTTGGTAGAGCAGGTCACCATGTTACTGAGTGTATGTAAAACAATAATTAATGTTGGTCATTTTAGTGTCATCAACTATTTGGCGTATGTTAGAAAAGATGTATGAATCAATCGATGAATCGAGAACAGAGAGAGATGGTGCTGAACGTCAGCGGCTTTTCATATATTGAGAGAGACCATTACAAGAGATTGATTAACCTAAAACTGAAACATAAGTAACCTATATATACAGCTAAGATATAGATAATTACAGAATAGACCTTGTACTTTACATTTACACAATAATAACTCTAACACCCCCCCTCAAACTCAAGTAGGGGAAGAATGAGCCAAATTGAGTTTGGAAACAAGAGCCCGAAAATGCCCCGGAAGATGAGCTTTGGTGAAGATGTCCGCTGTCTGATCAGTGGTTGAAATCGGGAGAAGTTTAACCGTCTTGCGAAGAACATGTTGACGAGTGAAATGACAGCCAATCTCTATGTGCTTTGTACGCTCATGAAAGACATCATTGTGAGCAATCTGAATAGCACTATTGTTATCACACCACAATGGTGTTGGAGAGATCTGATGAGCACCCATATCAGATAGTAACAAGCGTAGCCATACAAGTTCTTGTGTAGTGTCAGCTAAAGCGCGATACTCAGCTTCATTATTAGATCGAGCTGTCAGAGATTGTTTCTTGCTGCGCCAGGAAATAAGAGAGCCTCCAAGGAAGAAACAATATCCGGTGGTAGAGCGACGGTCTGTTATGTCTCCATCCCAGTCAGCATCGGAGAATGCACGAAGAGTTAAGAACGATGTGGATGAGAAGTGAAGTCCATGAAACATTGTCCCTTTAAGATACCAAAGGATACGTAGAACCGCGGCATAGTGATCGGAGCACAGAGCAGCCATGAACTGGCTGACTATATGAACTGCATATGCAAGATCCGGTCGAGTAACAGTCAGGTAGACCAGAGAACCAACTAGTTGACGGTACCGTGTAGGGTCCCGTAGCGGGGTGCCGACATTGGGAGCAAGATGCAGATTTTGCTCAATGGGTGTAGAAGCAACTTTGTTGTCTGTAATCCCAGCTTCGGATAACGGATCTAAAATGTACATGGCTTGACAGAGATAGATGCCGGAAGAGTCTGACAGAACTTCAAGACCAAGGAAGTAGTGTAGTTTACCAAGATCTTTCATCTCAAAGTACGCGCTGAGAGACTGTTTGAGATGGGTGATACCTGTAGAGTCACTGCCGGTAATGATCATATCATAAACATACAAGAGGAGTAAGATAGTACCTGTAGCAGTGGTCCGAGTAAACAGGCCAGAATCATAATTACTCGGAGAAAACCCCAATGAAATGACAGTATTGCTAAATTTTTCAAACCAAGCACGAGGAGCTTGTTTGAGGCCATAGAGGGCTTTTCGAAGTCGGCATACATGACCCTGACGAGAGATCATACCTGGAGGGGGTCTCATGTAGACTTCCTCTTCGAGATCACCATTTAGAAAGGCATTATTGACATCCATCAAGTAAAGTGGCCGTCTTTTGGTTGCAGCTATGGCGAGAAGACTACGAACCGAGGTGACACGAGCCACAGGAGCAAACGTCTCCTCGTAATCAATACCATATTCTTGATTGAAGCCTTTTGCCACAAGGCATGCTTTGTATCGATCAATGGATCCATCAGACTTTGTTTTGATTTTGAAGACCCATTTGGAACCAATAGGTGACTTGCCCGGTGGGAGAGGTACAAACTCCCATGTATTTGCTTTGTCAAGGGCCTGAAGTTCCTCAGTCATAGCTTGCTTCCAAACAGGGTTAGAAGCAGCTTCCTTGAAGGAAGTGAGTTCATGGTTGGACAACAGTGTAGCATAACAATGATATTCACGAAGGTGAGAAAGAACTTGTCTTACCCTGTCTGAGCGTCGTACTTCAGCTTGTGGTTGTGAGGAGCTAGGATCCACAGACTCAGCAGATGGCTCAGAAGTAGTCCTTGGAGATGGTGCAGATGATTGATCATGATCAGATGGCACAAATGGCGTAGGTGAATGCTCAGGTTGAGACGAGACGGAAGGAAGTTGAGCAGATGATGAGGTCACAGATGGAGGTGAGACGGAAGGAGGTGTACTAGATGGAGGGGTGAGTATGGGATCTAATTGGAGTGAGTCCAAAGAGATAGAGTTATCAGTGAAGAACGAAGTGGAAGGATTGGGTACGCCCTGAAATTTGGACATTGTTGAGAAGGGAAGATGTTCCCAGAATGTGACATGGCGGGCTATACGTAGTCTCTTAGAGATTGGATCCCAACAACGATAACCTTTGTGTTCAATACCATAGCCAAGAAAGCAGCATAATCGAGAACGAGGTTCGAGTTTGGTGTGTTCATGAGGTTGCCACTAAACAAAACAGGCATAACCCCATACTTTTAGGAGTTCATATGCAGGAGAGACCCCATGGAGCACTTCATAGGGAGACTTTTGATTTAGGATGGGAGTCGGGTGACGGTTGATGGTGTAGACAACCGTGAAGGCAGCTTCGCCCCAAAAACGTTCTGGACACTTGGCTGAGATTAATAGAGTACGAACAATATCAAGGATGTGGCGATGTTTACGTTCTGCACGTCCATTTTACGGAGAGGTGCCGGGACAAGAGTTTTGAGAAAGAGTACCCTGAGATTGAAGAAAGATTCTTTGTATTCCATAGCATTTTCTGCTCGAAGAATCTTTATAGGCTTGGAAAACTGGGTCAAAATCATACGGGCGAAGGTAATATATATTTGAGGTAGTTCGGAGCGATGTTTCATGAGATATATCCATGTAAAGCGTGTGCGATCATCGATAAAGATAACAAAGTATCGAGAACCTCCCATGGATGGATGTGGTGTTGGTCCCCAAACATCGGAGTGAATGAGATCAAAAGGAGAAGCGGATTTAAACTCATTTAGTTGAAAAGGTAAGGCATGATGTTTGCCAAGTTGACAAGATAAACAAGAAACGTTTTCACAAGAGGTGTTGCCTAATAATCCTGAACAAGCTAACAGTTTTATTCTAGCTAAAGATAGATGTCCTAGACGCTTATGCCATAATTCAAAAGAAGGGGTACTGGAAACAGAAGCAACAAAATTTGATGAGGTTAAGGGAAGACGGAGGTAGACCACTTCAATCATCCGACCAACTTTACGGCCTACTCCAAGGATCTGCTTGGTCTTTGGATCCTGCACAACACAACCAGAAGGATGAAACAGAACAATTAGACCGGATTCCATAAGCTGAGTGATTGAAATCAGGCTCAGAGATAAGTTAGGGATATGTAGCACATCAGGTAATTGTATATTGAAGGTAGAGACAGTTCCACTGAAAGATACAGGTAAGCGAGTGTCATCCGCAGTACGGACTGATGAGAACATTTTGGAGGTTTGCTTAGAGACAAACCCGTCAGTCTTAGGTGTCATGTGGTTACAACATCCAGAGTCAAATAGCCAAGCATTATCTGGTGCTGAGATATTGCACTGAGAATTCATACCCATAGAACCTGTCATGAGTCGCTCGATAAGCTCTTGGTTGCGGCGCATGAGTTCCATAAGGTCAGATGAGTTGTTGCTATGCGATGCCTGAATTGCCGGAGTAGAGGAGTCTTGAGTGATTGATCCAGCAAATGACGGAGTACGCTGTTGCTTTTGCTTACCTGAATTCCGTGGATGCTTTGGACAGTCAGACCCATAGTGTCGTGGCTGTGTGATCCCACACCAGCGACATTTTCGAATTGGGCAGTTGAGGAGAAGATGAGAAGTAGAGTGACAGAACGTGCATTCACTATATTTAGACTGGCCATTGAGAGCCATCTGACTTATTAGAAAAAAACTGATTGAGAACTTGAACTGAAGACTAGAAGGAAATTCCGGAATGTAAGAAACTGATCGTGAGGTACCGAAACTGGGTGTTCCGGAAATGAAAGCCGAAAAAAGGAGTTTCGGAGTTGTGAGTGATGGAACTGAGTGTTCCAGAATTAAGTTCAGAAAAGTGAGACCGGAGTGGAGTTCCGGAATTGATCTAGAAATTTTTGAAGGTACTGGAATGTGAGTTCCGGAATCAGAAAAATGAAACAGGTTCCGGAATTAAGCAGATAGGAGTTCAAGAAACATGTTCTGTAAGTTTGATGTTCCGGAATTAGGACGAGATACTGTTCCAGAATGTTAAGGAGAACAGTTCTAGAATTAAGAGTGATACCGGAAGCAGTTCTGGAATGCAGTTCTGGAATCAAGACAGTTCCGGAAATATGGTTGATCAGGTACCGGAAGTTTAAAAATGAGCAGTTCCGGAAGCACAAAAATTGAAACAGGTTTCGGAAGTTGAAAATCAAGCAGTTCCCGGAAGTATAGTCAAGCAGGTACCGGAAGTCAGTTGTTCCGGAATAGAAGGGCAGATACCGGAACTGGTAGGACAGATCCGGAACTAAGAAGTTTCCGGAGTAGGGCGTTTCCTAACGGAGCCGAATAGCGAGACAAGAAATCGAACAACAAAACAGTCGAGAATATGAAAAGCAGAAATCGAACAATCGAAGATGTAGATGATACGTACCTATAGCTCTGATACCATGTTAGAAAAGATGTGTGAATCAATCGATGAATCGAGAACCGAGAGAGATGGTGTTGAACGTCAGCGGCTTTTCATATATTGAGAGAGACAATTACAAGAGATTGATTAACCTAAAACTGAAATATAAGTAACCTATATATACAGCTAAGATATAGATAATTACAGAATAGACCTTGTACTTTACATATACACAATAATAACTCTAACAGCATAATTGTGATTTACTTGAGATCGGTTAAGGTGAGGAGAGGCAAACAAAGTGAGTTAGGAGGTGCGGAGGGAACATTCACAAATGTTGTCCTTATGACCTTAGATCGCCGAAAGGCGGGGGTCAAGGAGGCCACACCTCCTAAGGAAATTTCAAGTTTTGGACGATCCGGATGAATTTCAGAAGGTTGGAAACCTTCTAGAATTTGTTCCCGAACTTAGTGAGGTTTTCACTAAGGGCCTGTTTGTTAGCAGCTTAATGAGCTTAATGGGACACATAACTTATTCAGTAAGCTATACATGACTATTTGGTAGTGGCTTAATGATATAGAAGGTGACTTATTTATTAAGCTTTTAGGAGGGAGCTTTATGCAGAAAGCCATGTTTTGTCCAAACCAGTCTCTCCCAATTAAAAAATAAGGTCCTTCTATCTATGAAAACACCCTCCCAAACAAAAACCTTTCCGATCTATACAGACAGATTAATCCACACAGACAACTTTATTCATACAGGACTTAATGAAAAACCAACCAAACAACCCCTAAGTGTTAGTTCAGAGGTAGTGTAACCAAAGCCTCTCTAGTCCATATGATTAGAGCTCAGTTCTCACTAAAGTTCCTAACTGTTGAGGATCAGAGCATCTAGTCCTTGTGATCAGAGCTCTGGCCTCTGGACCTTCGGGGTCTCTGATTCATACGACCAAATCCTCTGGTCATATGATCAGAGCCTCTGATCCTAATGATCAGGGCTCTTATTTTCTGCTCCGTGTTACTTCTGAATCGGACCCAAGTTCAATGTTAGCGAGATTAGTCAACATTTTTATACTTCGATGTTTTTTAATCTTATCCGTAAGCAGTTGCAACTATTGTGCTGTTACATTTTAACTGTTTTAACCGTCCGTAACCATTGATCTCTCATATAAATACATAAACCATGATCCAGTGAATATATATATATAGAGGGATAGTAAATTGTAAACCTCTAAATGTGTGTAAACTTTGGATTTCATAGGTTTTTTTGATGAAATTTTTTGATGAAATTGTTTATTTTGATGAAAGTGTTTCATATCATTCATATCTTGATGAAATTGTTTCATATATTTGTGTTCTTTATGTAAAAACAAAAAAGTTTCATCAAATTAAGAAAATATATGAAACTGTTTCATAGGAATGAAAAAAATATATATAAAACTATATAAAAACACAAATATATGAAACAATTTGATCAAGAAAATGAATGATATGAAACAATTTCATCAAAATAAACAATTTCATGAAAAAATTTCATCAAGAAAACCTATGAAATCCAAAGTTTACACGAAAAAAAGTTTACAAAATAGTGGGCCTCTATATATATATATATATATATATATATATATATATATATATATTATATGAATTTGTGGCTTAATTCGTGTATGTAGTTTTCTGCGGTACTAATTTCGTGCAAACCGAAGACATAATAAGGGCGAAATATAGTATTTGGAAAGTGTTTTTCCAATACACGATCCAGAAATATATCCAAGTATTATCTAACCACAACCCCAGATTCCCCAACAATAAATGCATCACCAACTGCAGGGATCAACCGTTAGAGATAGACCTAAAGAAGACACTTTAGGCAGCAGAGTATATGCATGTTATACTCCCTCATCCTTGAGAAAATTCGATTATAAGGTCACTTATTAGTGAAAATACATAAGCGGGTGTTAGTGAGATAGATGGGATTTTCCCTCCTCTAATGGAAGGGATATTCTTGGGACTATTGATTAAGTGAGACTATCAAATGCATGATCATGATCAAATGAGTCAAATATGTGATATTGAGCTCATTTGTATTCAATAGTATACTCTCTGATAATCAAGTGAACAAAGATGAAATTAGGAAAAGGGTGTTGTGTTCCATGCCTTGAGTTCATTATGGATGTCACTCATTGCTTATGAAATTATAAATAGATTTTGTTTCACTAGCATCATAATATGGGTCTAAGGATCATGTGTGTAAGGTTTTCGTTTCCTCTGTATTATTATGTAGAAAACCTAACTATTCCTTCCGTCAGAATTGGGAAGTTTCAAGAAACTGAAGTAAAAGTTGCAGGTTAAGGCAACAAATGGTATTTGATCGAGTATGATTTTTAAGCAAAATTTGCCAAATATAGAATGTATTAGCCGACAGACAGTACTGATAGATCACTCAAAGCCACAACTCTGCAGAAAGTTACGCTGGATAAATTTGATTCTTCAAAATAGGCCTGCCTTAACAGGGAGCATATGAATGAAAAAGAGCATGCATTCATTGATAACAATATAAAAGAGGTTAAGCCGATAATTCGGCAGTGATTGACAATTCCTTCTGTTTGGTAATATGCAGAGCAAAAGATAAACAGTAAAGTATGCAGACTTCTGAAACATTATTGAAATTGAATGGAAATTTGATAAGCCACCAATAGTGAAGGTCTATGCGAGGAGGGGAACTAAAGGAAAAGAGAGAAATATACGGGGAAATTCATAATTGTTTATATGCTTTCCTTGTGGTGGTTGGGGGGGGTAAATAATAAAAATTTAGAGATGATTGACAGTGTCTTTTGAGTTCGGTTATTTCCTTTTTATGTTGGGAGAGACCAACTCTAAAAATCCAGTAACCCTGTAATTCCTTTTCGAATTGATCACTCTAATACCATTACCATTCCATCGAGTTCTTATCGTTTTGGTATCAGAGCCCTAATTCTAGCTACCATGGCACCCAAAAACCAAGGCAAGAGGATCAATGCATTAGAAGACATGGTCCAAGAGATGGGTAACAAATTGGATGCGGTTGATACGCATCTGCAATCGGTGAATGCTAATGTGAAATCAATAAAGACGAGCATCCAGATGATATGCAATCAAGAAGCTGGAAATGCCAAAGGAGTGGACGCTTGGAATGTGCAATTCAAGCGCTGATGCTCAAACTAGACTCGATCGGGCCTCAGAGAACTTCGATGCAACAGGATCCGGGTGCAACGTCAAGTTCAGCACAAACGGTTGGAACAGGAAAGTCGACCATGGATTGTGAGAGCCCGAAGATTGTAACACCGTCGTATTAGGGAATTGCAGGTATTCCGATTCTAGTAGTACCACCATGTGGAGGATTAGGGGTTCAAAATCCAACATCAGTGAAGGCTTTACAACAGATAGGAGAGTGAAGAGGATTGAATTACCCGTGTTCAATGGTGATGATCTTGAAGGATGGATATTCCGAGCAGAAAGGTACTTGGCCTTATAGAGGTTCGAAGAAATAGAGAAGGTAAGGTTGTTACTGCTGGAATATGTATGGAAGGGGAAGCATTGATGTGGTTTCGTCGCCGACTAGTGGTACGATGGGGAGAACCCAATTCATTGTTGATTAACCGATTTCGATCAACAATCAGAGGACCAACGTGGGACCAGTTATTGGCCCTAAAACAGGAAGTATTCTCGAATATCGTCATTCATTCGAAATTCTTGCAGTATGCCTGATCTGCCGGATAAAGTGTTGGAAGGTAATTTTGTGAACGGATTGAAACCCGAAGTGCAAACAGAAGTAAGATTGTTAGAGGCTGCAGGGTTGATGAGGGTGATGAAAATGGCTCAATTGGTAGAGAATCGGAATGTTCAAATCAGTGGAAGATCCAAGACTAACCTCAGGACGTACAAGCCAACCTTAGGAGGAGTGGGAACTTTTGTCCAAATCCACCACTCTTAATAACAGTAACACGGTTGTTAGTAAGATGACCTCGACCACACCAACTTATACGGCCAAAACTACTCCTAATACCGCTCGTAGATTGAACGAGACGGAACTACGGAAAAAGAGCTAAAGGCATAGTTTTAAGTGCGATGAGAAGTACCGGGTGGGCATAAATGTAAGAATAAGGATCTTAAGTTGTAATTAGAGCAAGATGAACCAACGGACGGGGAATTACATGAGTTAGAAATGATCGACGACGAATGCCATGAGGTAGAGGAAGAGAAGGTGGTGGAATTTGTTGATCCAAACCCTCAGTGATTTGATAATGACCCTATCTTAAATACTTAGTGAAAATTGTAAGTAAACAATATGTATCAGAGTTTCACTATCGCTGATAAGTACTAAGATCTTACAGTACTGCTGATAGGAACTCTCGCACTTTTAGATTAAACATTCAGCGAACACTGTTCACCATATCGCTGAGTCTGTTCAGTCCTTATGGTGATCGCTGATAAGTTAGTTGTTTACTTATGATCCCTGAAGACAAGATTCACGTCAACAAAGGTTCTACGCTGAAGTCGAAGATCAAGCTCAAGAACCAGCGACAAGTCTCCTAATGAACTGATGCGGATCAGCGAAGACTCAGATTTGTCCACTCAACGTGAAGTATCAAGTACAAGACTTCAGCTATCGCTGAACTTTATCATCTGTTGAATAGTAAATGATAATCGCTGAATCAACGAAAGCTGATCATGAAGTCCTCCGTACAAAGTACTTTTGTCTTAACCTCCCTTGCACGCCACCGTACGAAATGTCAGAAAAGAACCTCCGAAAATCTGAAATCGTACAACCACTCTGATACTACACTGTTCATTCATGCGGCTACTAAGGTTGTCAACAAAGGTCAATGACATGCAACCAATCCGCTGATGACACGTGTAAAGTGTATACAGAATTGCATTAAATGCATGCAGTATATAAAGAGATGAACTCACTTCATTTGAAGTAACTTGCTAACTCTGGACAAGTTCAAATCTCTCAAGATAGGATTTTATTAGTAATCTCCTTATCTTTCTTAGTGCAAGAAAACCTTAGTGTTCCAACTTGTTTAGATTTAGGTTTATCCTTAATCTTGTTTCCGCAACAAGCTGTAAATTGTTAATGATTTATCAATAAACAATTTAGAAAAGTAAAATAGTGTGTTTGTATTCAACCCCCCCCCCCCCCCCCTTCTACAAACTTGTTTAAGCCTTTCGGGACCAACAAGTGGTATCAGAGCAGATTTGTTTAATCTCATAAACAAGATCTAATCTAAGATATTTCTCTTCCTTGCTATTATCTGAAAATGGCCAACTCAAACACAAACACTCACTATATCGACAATGGTTCTCTTGCAAAACCCCCTAGATTTTCCAGAGACAACTTCAACTTATGGAAAAATAGGATGACACTCTTCTTAGAAGGTGTAGACCCTACTATACCTTACTATCTTGAAAACGGTCCACACATCCCTGTAACGATTGATCCTGCCGTTCCAGCCACTGCAACTAGAGCTGCTATTCCAGAAAGGCTGATTCCAAAGGAAATCCATCATTGGACCGATGAAGACAAGAAGAAAGTGGCTATAGATACAAAAGCCAGATCCATACTATCCATGGCCCTTCCTGACGAAGTCTACCATTCCGTCATGAACCTGAAATCCTCAAAAGCCATGTGGGACACAATATGTGTTCAGTATGAAGGAACGTCTGAAGTCCAGGATTCAAGAAAGATCAACCTGGTAAGACAATACGAAAGTTTCATCTCTGGTAAGAATGAAACTCTCTCTGAAGTACATCAACGTTTTAATTGCTTAATTATAGATCTTAAAACGGTTGGTAAGGAATATTCTAACTTTGAAGTTCTGACAAAGTTTTTAGAATGTTTACCTGAAAGCTGGGACAATTATTCCATGTGTCTCAAGCTGTCAAAAGATCTAAGATCAATGACACTTGCTACCTTATATGGCACGTTGCTGAATCATGAGCAATCTAGCCATCTTAAGAAGAATCTTGTAAAAGATTCCAAAAGCACCCCTGTTGCTTTAATCTCAGAGGAACCTTCTACTCAGCGACCCGTGGTCACTATCACTGAGTTAGAAAGTAACTCTAAAAGATCATCAGATTCTGATTCTTCAGATGATGAATCCTTGGCTCTCCTAACTAAAAAGTTCAGGAGATTCGCCAAGAAGAAAATGTTTAGAAAGAACAAAACTCTTTCTATAGCTGACAAGCCTAAGTCATCAGCTTTTGTTGATAAGGCTACTGCTACTTGTTTTAACTGCGAAAAGACAGGTCATTTCGCTAACGAGTGCAGGTCAAAGAAAATCATGAGACCTTCAGCCTTTACAAAGAAATCCTTTGTTCCAAGGAATAAAGACGACAAATACTTAAAGCTGAAGGAGAAGTATGCAAAGCTGAAAAGCTTTAAGAAGAAGGGAAAAGGCCTAATGGCTGACTATGATTGGGCTGCTTCTGATGAAGAAGCCTCATCATCTGATTCTGAAGATGATGAAGCAAATCAATGTCTCATGGCCAAGATTGAAGAAGAGGAAGAAAGTTCAAACATTCCCTCCACTTCAACATCTGCCATTCAGGTATCACCCTCCTTCTTTACCAATATTGTAAATATTGATGAAGCTGATAGTCTCCGTAAAATCGAACTACTGACTAGAAGTTTATACGAAGCCATGAACGGCAAAGCTGTGGTTGAAAACCAAAATCTTGATCTCGCTGAAAAGCTTAAAAATTGCCACCTTCAAATAGAAAAGCTTTCTAAATTTGAAGAAGATTTTAAAGATCAAGTCCATTTAAATCAGCTAGTCAAAATTGAACGAGCGGAAGCTATCGCTGCATTAAAAGCTGAACAAGCTACTGTTGAAGGATGGTGTAATTCTTCAACAAAGATCACTGAGATAATTAAGGCTCAGATTCCTCTGAGTGATAAACGTGGTCTGGGTTATAAATATGATACTCCAATACCAACCACTGAACGTTCAATGCTTAAATTTGGAACGTTCGTATCCTCAGTAGCTGACACTTCTTCATCTCAGTACTCCTCGTCGATTACACCAATCCCTGAGGAAACTCCTACCTCCTCAAAAGGTAAGGAGAAAATGGTTTATTCAAAACCTACCTCTGTCTCTAAAGATAAAGGTAAAGGAATTGTAATTTATCAAAATCCTCAGAAGGGTACTTTAGTACCTAAGCTGAATGCTTCCAAAGCCTTAGTGATTCATTCATCTGGTTCTAGAAATCAGACCTCTGGATCAGTTCAGCGACCTACTCCTAGACTCAGAGTAGATATCCTTGGTAAGAAATCTGAAGAACTGAATGTTCGTCCTATTTCAAAAACCAACAGTGTACTTGGTGCTGGCACTTCTAATTCCAAATTAAAAGCTCATCACACAAGTGGTCCTAGAACTAATTTTAGTTATAGGAAATGTTATCACTGTGGACTTACCGATCATATTGCAAGTAAGTGTCCCACAGCCACCAAAGCTGATAAGATAGCTAAGGTGAAGATAGCACCAAAGAAGACCAAACCAGTTGCAAGTCAGGTCAAGGTGACTCCTACCGCTGAGGTCAAGAAATTGACCAAAGTGAAGAAAGACAAAGCTGAATCTTCAAATGCTGCGAAGACTGCTGAACCCATTCCAACCACTTCCACTGACAAACGCGTATACATGGTGAAGTGGGTACCCAAGCAAAACTAATCTTCCTTTGTATTGCAGGTTAAGAAGGGTATCTGGTATCTCGATAGCGGATGCTCTAGACACATGACTGGAAAGAAAAGCCTGCTCGCTGAATACAAGGAAGAGAAGGGTCCCTCTGTAACTTTCGGTGGAAATGGAAAAGGACACACCCGAGGGTATGGTGTACTTTCAATTGGTACAACATCCTTCAGAAGAGTCGCATATGTTGAAGGGCTGAAGCATAATCTTCTGAGCATCAGTCAGCTTTGCGACATGGATAACAAAGTGATTTTCACCAAGGAATCCTGCTTTGTCTCTGACAAAAAGGAGAAGATAGCTCTCAGCGGTTATCGTTTGGAAAATGTTTACGTTATAAACATGGACTCAACAACCACTGAGAACTCCTGTTTCTTCTCAAAGGCATCTTCTGATGTCAACTGGCTATGGCACAAGAGGCTTTCACATCTCAACTTCAAGACACTGAATACTCTTTCATCCAAAGAGTTAGTCACTGGTCTACCTCAACATTCATACGCCAAAGAATCCTTATGTTCAGCGTGTGAAAAAGGGAAGCAGACCAAGGCAAGCTTTAAGTCCAAGCAAGTTTCCTCAGTGTCATCTCCTCTTCAACTACTCCATATGGATTTGTTTGGCCCCGTTAACAAACAATCCATCGCTGGAAAGAAATATACGCTGGTCATAGTTGATGAATTCTCTCGTTATACATGGGTAATGTTTCTCCGTTCTAAGAGTGACACCCCTGAAGAACTCATCACCTTTGTTCGGAAGATGGAAACTCTGAACAATATGACTGTTCGCTCAATAAGGAGTGATCATGGAACTGAATTCAAAAACAGTTCTCTTGATTCCTTCCTTGAGAGCAAGGGTATTTCTCACAACTTTTCGTCAGTGAGAACACCACAACAAAACGAAGTCGCTGAAAGAAGAAATAGAACAATTATTGAAGCTGCACGTTCAATGCTCAGCGATTCTCACCTGCCTACTCAGTTTTGGGCAGAAGCTGTCAACACGGCTTGTTTTACGCAAAACAGGTCGCTGATAGTCAAAAGATTCAAAAAGACAGCCTATGAACTTTTTCATGGGAGAAAGCCTTTAATCAGCTTTCTTCACATCTTTGGTTGTCAGTGTTTCATACTGAACAACAGAGATGCCCTTGGAAAGTTTGATCCTAAGGCTGGTGATGGAATCTTTCTTGGATACTCCTCAGTTTCCAAAGCCTTCAGAGTCTTCAACCGAAGAAGACAAACTGTAGAAGAAACTATTCACGTCACGTTTGACGAATCCCGTTCAGCGAATTCTAAACCGAACGCTGATACAGAAGAACTGAATCAATGGATGTTTTCTCATCTTTGTGATTCAGAAGATGTTCCCACTACTCATACTCATACAACTGAAAATGATGGTCCTACTATCATTCCCAATATGCAGAATAGTGAAGATGAAACATCTTGGGTCTCAGCTGTTCCTATAAATACTATACCCGCAGTTGATCCAAATGTCTCAGAAATTCCATCTATTTCTCAGCAATCAGTGAATGAAGTGACAAATGCAAGCATTCCTCTCTTAGCTGATTATCCAGAAGTAGCTGAAGCCTCATCTTCAGTTTCTCCAGTTCAGACTGAGTCAGCGACGCATGCTCCGGCTCAGCGATGGACTGTAAATCACCCAATCGATCAAATTCTTGGTGATCCCAACGCTGGTATTCAGACTCGTAGAAGTGCAGGTAATATTTGTTTATTTGTTAACTTTATTTCTCTAACTGAACCAAAGAAAATAGATGATGCCCTCAGTGATCCAAACTGGGTCAGCGCTATGCAAGAAGAGCTGACTGAATTCGAAAGAAACAAAGTTTGGAAACTTGTTCGGAGACCAACTGACAAAACAGTGATAGGCACTAAGTGGGTCTATCGAAACAAGTTGGACGAACATGGTACTGTAACTCGCAACAAAGCTCGTCTTGTTGCTCAGGGATACAGACAAGAGGAAGGTATAGATTATGACGAAACCTTTGCTCCAGTAGCAAGACTTGAATCTATTCGTCTTTTCTTAGCATATGTTGTACACAAAAACTTCACTGTACATCAAATGGATGTTAAGTCAGCGTTTCTAAATGGAAAGCTGAATGAAGAAGTTTATGTGGAACAACCTCCAGGATTCTCAGATCCTAAGCGTCCAGGTTATGTTTATAAGCTGGATAAGGCACTTTATGGCTTGAAGCAAGCTCCTCGTGCATGGTATGACACTCTTTCTACGTATCTCCACCTTGAAAAATTTGAGAGAGGTAAGATTGACAAAACTTTGTTTTTTAGAAAAATAAAAGGTCATATCATTTTAGTTCAAATATATGTTGATGACATTATATTTGGTTCTACTAACCCTGAGCTTTGTACTCGTTTCGCTGATAGAATGAAAGATGAGTATAAAATGAGTATGATGGGTGAACTAACATATTTCCTTGGTCTTCAGATTAAGCAAACTGAAAAAGGAACTTTTATAAATCAGGGAAAGTATGTTAAAGATATGCTGAAAAAATTCGACTTAACTGAAAGTTCAGCTATGAAAACCCCTATGGCACCACCGCTGATACTTGATAAGGACACAAAGGGTGTTCCTGTCAATGTCACGCTGTACCGTGGGATGATCGGCTCACTACTGTATCTTACAGCTAGCCGACCCGATATTATGTTTGCAACATGTCTGTGCGCACGATATCAAGCTGAACCTAAGATATCTCATATGAAAGCTGTAAAGCGAATCTTTCGATATCTTAAGGGTACAGCGAATCTAGGTCTTTGGTATCCCAAAGATTCAGGATTCGATCTAACCGCCTATTCAGACAGTGATTTTGCAGGTTGCAAAATGGATAGGAAAAGCACCACAGGAGGATGTCAGCTCCTGGGTGGAAAGCTGGTAAGTTGGACAAGTAAGAAGCAAAACTCGGTGTCCACTTCCACAGCTGAAGCTGAGTATGTAGCCGCTGGAAGCTGCTGTTCTCAAGTCTTGTGGATGAGAAATCAACTACTAGACTATGATCTTCAGCTCTCCAAAATTCCAATCTATTGCGACAGCACAAGTGCCATCGCTATAGCAAACAATCCAGTGCTACACTCAAAGACAAAACACATAGAAATCAGATATCATTTTATCAGAGATCATGTGATGAATGGTGATATAGAACTTCATTTTATCCCAACTGATTATCAGTTAGCTGATTTGTTTACCAAACCTCTTGATGAGACAAGATTCAACTTTCTCATCAGTGAGCTTGGAATGCTGAACTTTGAAGGATAAATCTTCAGCGGTTCACATTTAATCAGCGATACGTTTATACATTCTTGTATAGGCTCTGGATAAAATAAACTTGTACAATCCATTTCATCATCTTCTCTCTGAATAAATTGGGTTAAACTGATATCAAGGTATGTTTTCTCTGACAAAACGCATGAAAATGCAAGATTTCAAATTCTTTCTTCGCTGAATAATATTTTGAAATTTCTTAAAACCCTCACTGATATTTCTATTCAGTGCTTCATATTTTCCAAAGAGTCCCTGAGTTTTTCTTTCAAAACCTCAGAGACAACGAAAGAATGTGAAAGGACAGTTGTGACGTCATTGCAACGGATAACACCAGGCACGCTCTTTTTCTGACACACGTTTGCACGTTTCGTTGTCTATCCAATCAAATGCAAACACGTGTCCGTGTCATGATGAAAAACTTTCCCGCTCAAGTTTTTCTCTCTCTACTCTCTTCCTATATAAACACTCTCAAAGTTTATATTTGTCTTTTACGCGAATCAATCTTTCTCCGCAAGAAAAGAACACTGTTGCATTTTGTGCTCTCAATCTTCAAGAACTGTTCATCATCTTCTTCATCAAACTCAAGGTTAATATGTTCTTATCTATTATCAAATGCGAATAACTTGTTTTCGATCTTATCATTGTTTTACACAAGATCAAACAAAAGAACTCAAAAATAAAATCATTTTCTTTCATGGTTTTATAAACACAACCATTTCATGGTTGTTCTTCAAGTTTTAAATCTAAAATCTTAAACTTGTTCTTCTTTCGTATCCATTTTTTTTAAGAAACTGGAATACAAGGCTTATGGGTGTTATATTCGTTTTTTTTTTTAAAAACAAGAAAAACCCTAATCTTCATTAAGACTTTTTTGTCTGAATGAAATGGACAAAATTCGAAAAATCTTAATGGAAATTTTCTTTCCACATTAAGATATTTCTTATTTATTAACATCTTTGGTTGAACTGATAATACAGTGAAATGGCAACTTCAAAGCTGAATGTTACCGCTGAGTCCATCTCCGCTGATTCTGAGGAACTGAAAATCACCAAAGCTCCTCAGGTTAAGTTTGAGCTGGATCAACTAGACTGGACAAAGGCAAACAACCTTTCAGCGCTTCTCGAGTTTCCTCCTCGGAAGCAGGTATCCCATCTAGACGACGCTGTAAATTTTTTGAAGAATAGCCCCATATACACAGCACTGACAATCACACCTCCTGCCAGTCAGCGTCTATTATCCCAATTCTGGTACTCTGCCAGACACACCAACCTACCCTCAGCCAAAGATCCTTCTAAAACCATCGACTGCATACTCAGCGATACTGAGTATGGCACCATCAAGATAACCCCCGCAATAATCCGCAAAGCTCTGAAATTCCCTAACGCTACCTCAGAAAATCCTTTCATTCCATTTCCTGACCACAAGAAGCACGCTGACAGGGAAGAAATCATTGCTTTCCTTGATGCGATGGGTTACATCTGGGAGACTGGAAGAGACAAGCTACCTGAGAAGAAGCTGACGCTGATAAAGAAATCCAAGATGCCCAGCGAGATGAACTTCATCTTCGCTCACCTGATCAGCTGCATGACAGCGAAATCCGGATCTTCTGATCAAGCCGCTCAACCTCAGCAGGCCATGGGTTACGCACTGCTGAAAGGTCTCAACATTGACTGGGCCTCCATCATCTATGAAGACCTCATTCAACGTGTTGATTCTGCCGCTGACCGACCAGCATGGGTTCCTTACCCGCGATTCATCAGCGCCATCTTTCAATATGGCCTGAAGGACAGCTATCCTGAAGAGGGTGATCTGAAACTCTCTCAGATTGGCCCTAAAGTTCTCGACTTCAAGCCTGTCGCCAACGAGGTACGTCTCTCTACTCTTCTCACTCTTCTAAATTCTCCGCTTTCTGTGGCTCCTTCAGCGACAATACCCATCGCTGATACCCCGGCCACAAAATCCATTCCTTCTAAGAAAAGGAAACAATCTCTTACCCCTCTTGATTCCAAAAGGATCAAGAAAACCAAGGAGCAACCCCAGCAATTGCATGCTGAAGACTCCTCAGCTCATTCTGAAGAGCTGAAGGAAAGTTCCGTGGTACGCTCTGCCACACCAATTCAAGCCATCCCTTCTAAACCTACTTCAGCGTCCTTAAACGCTGAGGTTAGAACTTTGGAATCTACCCAACCTTCGTCAGTCTCTCAAAAGACTGATGAAGTACTTCTCAGCGAATCCAACGCTGAACTTGAAACCCAACCCCAATTCTTATCCTTCGCTCCTCCCTCTACTTCTTTGGACACTCCTCCAGTCAAAACTGGAGATGCCATCATTCAAGAAGCCGTTGAAGCTTCTCAGCGAATGACGAAGAAAGGACCTGCAGAGATCTCCATCCCTCACGGAACTTTTGAGGGAGATATTGAACACTATGGAGGGACTCGAAACTTTGATGAGTTCGTCAACGCTCCTGCAGGTACAGATCCCACCTTAAACACTGTAACTAAACCTGAAACTTCTGAGCTTTCCTTTGTTCACAAGTACTTATATGTTACAGGTCCTTTTTTGGGAGACATCAACCAGTCTCTGAAGTCTATGGAGATGAAACTTACGGATCTCACCACCGGTCTATCAAATAACTCTACAGCTGTAACAAACGCTGGAGAGAATCTGACGAAGCTGACTACTGTGGTGGAAAAGAAGGCCTCCTCTGATGACATCAAAGACCTTGATAAAACTCTCGCCGACTTTGCCAAAGTGCTCTCCGACATCTACACTGACTACACCAACCTCAAATCATCAGTTTCCACCATTTCCAGCGAGGTTACAACGCTGAAGAAATCGGTTGGTACACTCGAAGGTGATATGTCAGTGGTCAAGACCGACTTGGGCTCAGTGAAGACCGATCTTAGTTCTGTCAAAACAATGATCGAGACGCTGGTGAACAACGCAAATAATCCAGCTCCTGCTCCGGCCCCAGCACCTGTTTTGGACTCATTCACCGCAGAGGATCGCCAAGAGCTGAAGAAAATCACGCCTGCTATTTCTGGCCTAGAAGACAGAATAGCTAAGCTTGAAGGTTGTGTGAAAATCTCTGGCCCAGAAGACAGAGACAACACCAATGCTGAATCTACCCATTCCTCCCCCGCCCATCATGAGAAAGAGGGGGAGAAGAGCGCTGAACAGGAGAAGAGCGCTGAAGATCAAAATAAGAGCGCTGAAGACCTTTCCCATGATGAATCTATCAGGGGAGAGGGTAATGAAGATCGGATTACTGGACCTCAGGGAGATGAAAACCCTGAGGGAACCGAGAACCTCGCCTCTGTATCTGAGGGGGAGCAACTCGAAGAAGATGCTGAGGAATCCGAAGCAGAAGAAGACGAAGACTTCGACATCCCTGAAGCTGAACCATCCTCCTCTCCAAGGAACGATGATGATGATGATGAAGATGACGATGATTTCTTTGTTGTCAAACCTGCTCCTCGAACCAAAGCTCTTAAAGGTATTTCAATAAAAGAACCTTCAGGGGAGAAGACAAAGACAAAGCACTCAGCCTCTGGCGCTGAGAAAAGCAAAGACAAAGGCATCGCTGAAGATGATAATCTGGCGATCCTACTTGCAAAGCCGATTTGTCAGGTACACTAAACTTATTTTTCCTTCCCTGGTCATCTCTGAAAAATCAGTTATCCATTCCACAAACACCATACACATCCACATTTTTTTTCTATCTTTTCTACCCAAGTTCTTCTACCCAGTTCTTATTTGTAAGATCGCTGCGTTTCAGCTAGTCCTCTCCCCTGTTTGAGGATATCGCTGAAAGATCTTCTATTGCGACTTCACCAATAATTCCAGCTACCACTGAAGACATAATCCCAGTCTTAGATTTAATCTCTGAGACTGATGAACCAGAAGAACAACCTCTCTCGCACAGAAACAGACCTTCCTCAGTTCCTCAAAGGCTGAGTGAAGAAGATCAAAAGAGGAGAGAAGAAATGATAAAGCGATTCGAGGATCAGCGAATCATCCTAAGGCGCGATCAACTACCTCAGTTCCTTCTAAGTTCAGAATTTCAAAAGCTGAATACCAGGATCATCTCAGAGCTGAACGCCTCATCGCTGAAAGGAAGGAAGCTGAAGATAAAGACAGAGAATACGCCATCAAGCTCACTCAAGAATCTGTCAAAGACCCCAAGCTGAAGCGTATTCCCATTCAAATCCAACGAAAGCTTTGGGAACAAGCCCAGAAGATCGTGGAAAAGAAAGCTGAAGTTTCTCAGACCACCCTGATCTGGTGTAAAGAGAAAATCCACTTCAGATATCGTCCAGCGAAGATCAACAAGGTATTCATCTCTGGAAGAACCTCCATCGGAGTACCTATTGTCGACATCAAACTGTTCAGAGAAGATGACTCATCTGAAACCTTTCGTGCTGACACTGTAAAAAGGTATGGTCTCTCTGAATGGCTGGAGATGAGGTTAGCTATCCAACCATCAAAATCTAAGTACAAGGATCATTTCGAAAAGCTGATAAACAGACAGATCGATTTGATATCTTCTTGTGTGGATATTCCTCTTGTTCCTGATCTAAAGCCGAAAAGAAAAAAGGACTCTCCAAGGAAGAAACGTCAAGATTCAAACTCAGGTCCTGTCATACGAAATGAAACTGGAATTGGTTTCTCTCGCGCTGAAGTACTTGGTCCTGATCCTGATCTATCTGCCCTTGACGTCTCTTTGCCACCATGTGAACTTTTCGTCCCTGGTAAAGTCATCAGTAATCCTTATGGAATATTCTTTCTTGACTACGACGGACGTAAATGCTTTCAACGGATCGCTGAGCTTCCAATCACTCCAATCGAACAGCTCAAAGATCTCATCTACTGGTGCGACTTCAGAAAAGACATTCAGGCACGACACCTAAAACCCTTGATTTTTGAAGCTGCTCTGAAGCTAAAGAATAAAGGAGAAAAGGTTCCTGACTGGATGATTCCAACTGAAAAGACAACCCTTGATGAACTTCTCATTAAGGAAGAACCCTTTGAAGGCTGACAACAATCACCATTTTTTCTCTATTGTATCAGCCATCCTTTAGTACTTGTAATTTATTTCGCTTGTACTTGTAATCTTTCTTATCCATATTGTAACCTGATTCAAAGATTTAAAGAAAGATTTCAGCGAATGTACTTTACTCCATCAGTACTGAAAAGATCCCAGAAAACAGTAAAAGGGACAAATATTTTATGAGTTCTTTTTATCCTTATGTTTTCATTAAATAGCAATTTTCTCTGTTGCTATGTCATAATCAAATAGGGGGAGATTGTTGATCCAAACCCTCAGTGATTTGATAATGACCCTATCTTAAATACTTAGTGAAAATTGTAAGTAAACAATATGTATCAGAGTTTCACTATCGCTGATAAGTACTAAGATCTTACAGTACTGCTGATAGGAACTCTCGCACTTTTAGATTAAACATTCAGCGAACACTGTTCACCATATCGCTGAGTCTGTTCAGTCCTTATGGTGATCGCTGATAAGTTAGTTGTTTACTTATGATCCCTGAAGACAAGATTCACGTCAACAAAGGTTCTACGCTGAAGTCGAAGATCAAGCTCAAGAACCAGCGACAAGTCTCCTAATGAACTGATGCGGATCAGCGAAGACTCAGATTTGTCCACTCAACGTGAAGTATCAAGTACAAGACTTCAGCTATCGCTGAACTTTATCATCTGCTGAATAGTAAATGATAATCGCTGAATCAACGAAAGCTGATCATGAAGTCCTCCGTACAAAGTACTTTTGTCTTAACCTCCCTTGCACGCCACCGTACGAAATGTCAGAAAAGAACCTCCGAAAATCTGAAATCGTACAACCACTCTGATACTACACTGTTCATTCATGCGGCTACTAAGGTTGTCAACAAAGGTCAATGACATGCAACCAATCCGCTGATGACACGTGTAAAGTGTATACAGAATTTCATTAAATGCATGCAGTATATAAAGAGATGAACTCACTTCATTTGAAGTAACTTGCTAACTCTGGACAAGTTCAAATCTCTCAAGATAGGATTTTATTAGTAATCTCCTTATCTTTCTTAGTGCAAGAAAACCTTAGTGTTCCAACTTGTTTAGATTTAGGTTTATCCTTAATCTTGTTTCCGCAACAAGCTGTAAATTGTTAATGATTTATCAATAAACAATTTAGAAAAGTAAAATAGTGTGTTTGTATTCAACCCCCCCCCCCCCCCTTCTACAAACTTGTTTAAGCCTTTCGGGACCAACAGAATTGTCAAAAACTCGGTCATTGGATTATCATTTCCATGTACCATGAAGGTTAGGGGACAAATCAATCAGGAGGAAGTGATTGTTTGGGAAAAAAATCACTAGTCTCGACCACGACCAAGAAAGGTAAGACACATGTTATGAACTATACCTTGTATTAAGATAAGGCCCCGACAAAGACCCAAAAAACCTCCGTCGTCCCCCCTAAAAGGTAAGTCGAGAGTTCCTCACGACACTCGACCTCGACGTCGCCTAGCTCACACGACCGTCGCATAAAACCATGCGACCTCGACCGACTAACGCGCTATACGACTGTTATGTTTGTTCAGTGTTTAATGCAGGAGTCAACACCATTAATGGACAATGGCTATAACCGACGAAGTCAGTTATGAACATCTAAACCCGCATTAAAAGATGGCAACCGTTACGACAGCTATCAAAGTCCTTAATGATCCAATTAAAAGTGCCCAAAGACTATTGTTGGTTCCTTTTCGCTTAAACAATGATGATTCTTTCAGTTTAGTTCAGATATGTTTATATTGCGGAAGCGTATTTAATGAACTGAAAGAAATGCTAAGGTAGAATAACACACAATATCAAATAAGTAATGAAGATGACATATAAATATCTCAAAGGTTACTGTATTTGATATTATCAAGAACACCAAGAACATAACAAGAAATCTGCTGGTGTGTGTGTTTGTGCGTAGCTTAAAAATCTGATTCTTGTTAATAGAAGAACTCAACATGAGTCTTCTATTTATACTACTACAAAGGGGACATATTTTAGACAATAAGGACTGATCTATAGTAGACAGGATCGTATGAGCAGTAGCAGGTACTGCATGCATTAAATACGCTGATATCAACTTGGTAGTGAGCCCTATCAGAGTTTGACACGTGGAGGTTGTTAGGGCACTCCTCGTACAAGTTGATGAACGGATCCTGGAACAGTAGAAAGATATTTGTTGATTTCTTCTAAGTCTTCAGTGTACCGCAGAGGCTCTGTCAAGGGTGACAGAGGTTCTGCGGCTCGGTCCTCTGTGAGCAGTCTTCTGTCGATTCTTGCCTTCGGTCTTCTTGGTGTCTCGGCAGAGCCTCTGTTGGAGGTTTCTATACGTAGCCTATTTTTCACTACTTTCATAAACAGAAAGATTTGAGCTAACAATCTCCCCCTAAGTAGTGAAAAATGAAAAATTGAAAAGTACATGGATTTTTAGGCTAAGTACATACTAAGAACACTTTTCTTTTCACATTTGATTATGCCAGATGCATTTACATATGATTGTATTTGGAAAGAAAATTATAGAGGATTTGTTTGATTGACTCAGACGTTGGCATCTTTGAAGTCGTTATAACTTCTGCGGTCGAGTCCTTCCTTTATAAGCTCGTGATAGAAACTGATGCAGAGTTTTCTAAAGTTGATTGTTGCATCGATGATCTCTATCAGTCTGTCGGCCAGGCTTTGATCCATGAGCTCTGTTCCTCTGTGCTCTACTAGGATTGCTCTAAACTCTGTCAAAGTACTTGTTGCATACTTCTGACAGTCCATCTCTACGAACAATCTTGATCTTCCCGCAGGATCTTGAAACACTAACCCGACCCTTGGTGATGTGATGATTGAGTTTGGTACAGTAGAGGGAGGGCAGTAGTCTTCTGCAGGTTGAACAACCAAGTTCTTCACTCCAAGGTCTCTAGCTAGTTGGAAATCAACCATGCTGTATAGCAGAAGCTTCTCGCGTATGGCCTTTTTGATCACCTTGTAGGCTCTGTGAACTGGATCGGTTGTGAAGTTATTTTTCGTCCAGTCCAGAAGAACAGGTAGGTCATAAGGATTTAGATTCCTAAGATCCGCATCAGAGAATTGGTTCTCGGATTTGTCCTCTCTTTTAACCTTGTAGATGTTGTAAGAGACCTTAGGCCAAGTTCTGTTTTAGAGAACTTACAGTAGATGACCTTGATGATTTTGGAGGATGAGAAGACTTCGTGTTTTGGCTTGGGATTTGTTTTGGTGAAGAGGTTTTCAAGGTCAGGACGGAAATCAGGATCTTGAATGGTTGGTGCCGTTTGATCTATGCTCATTCTGCTGTATACTACCTCTTCCATTTGTGGTGGTGGTGGTTGAGGCAAGGTTTTGCGTAGAGCATCTAATTTGTTCTTGACTTCTGCCACTCGATCTTTTGTAGGAGGTGCCTTTGGATCCAGAACAGGAATGTTTGACAGAGGTGTAGCGCCGAAAGCCCAGTCTTCTTCTTCAAGCTTTGGTGTTATATACGCATCGAAAGAGCTCTTCATCAGTTTTTCTATTGAAGGTTGATGCTTGGGCTTTTTCTTCTGCGGTTCTTCTGTCATAATCCCTTTGCCTTTGTCTTTCGTCGTTGGTTTGTCTGCTTGTAGAGATGGGGTATCCTCTGTGGGTTTTGGCTTTTGAGCTTCAGAGGGTTTGGTTGTAGGAGGTTCTGTAGGGGTTGCCTCTGTTGGTTTTGACACTTGAGTTTCTGAGGGCTTGATTGGTGATTTGGGTTCTGTTGGAGAGGCTTCAGGTGTTTTGCTCATATATTTTCTCTGTTTTTGAGCAATGGTTTTGATTCTTGGGTTGGTTTTAGGTGTTGGGGAAGGTAGTTCTTCTTCCGAAGATGTCAGAAATTGGAAGTTTTCTTGGGTTTGGACATCTTCTCCGAATACAGAGGGGAATTCCACAGAGGTGGTTATTGCCTCTGTGGACTGTTGTTGTGTTCCTCCTTGGGTTTGAGTTGGAGGTGCTTGAGATATAGGTTCTGCGGATACCGGTGGAGCTTGTATACCTCTGCTTGCAGCTTTTTCCCTTTGTTTCTCCCCCTCAGGATGATCTGATGAATCGTCAGAGTCATCATCAGAGTCATCCTGACCTTTATTTTTAGTACCCTCTGCTCTGCATGAAGCTTCAGGTTTCTTGGGCGGTACAGCACCTGCAGCGATCATCTTAGCGCATAAATCATCACAGAGGCCGAGGAGTATATGAACCTCTGCTTCTGTGTTGAAGCGCATTTTTCCTACGCTCTTCTGAAAATCCTTGACATAGTTGGCGTTGGCAACAGTAAAAGTTCTAATGAACTCTGTAATTTGATCCAGAATCCCTTGCCCAAGTTCTGTGAGCTGAACTCTGGTCATGTAGTCTGAAGGCTTCATGGATTGAGTGTTTTTCATTGTTTGCTCTTGAACTTCGTCTAAGGCCTTCTTTAGGTCTTTAGGTGTAAGGCCCTTAGTAGCAGAGGATTGCTCTTTCAGCTTTTAGAGAAAGTGTTTAACCGATTCTTTGAAAGCAGAGGTAGCGGCTTTCCCAAATTCTGAAGCTGCAGAGGTAGCAGTGGTGGTAGCAGTTGACTTCATCTGGGTTACGGCATTTTGCACCTCTGTGGACAGGTTGTCCATTTTGGTGTTCAGATTAAGGATTGCCCTAGATGTTGTTTCTGCAAAGGATATGAAAGAGCTTTGCAACTCCTTCAATGTATTGTCCACAAAGGTGACAAGGGTTTGGAACTCATCCCTTGATACATGTGAACTAGTTGTAACCTCTGGGGGAACACATTCGTCCCCAGAGTGAGTTCCCGTTCCTGGAACACCTTCTTTCGTCCCTGTATTGATGTTGAGGACAGAAGGATTTCCCTCTAATCCTTGAGCAGAGGCTTTATCAGCTTCAGACTCTATAGAGGTTCTGAGAAGGACATTGTCTTGATCCACTCCAGAGGTGGGGGCAAGAGTATCCTTCTGTTGACTCGGAGACTTGTCTAGAGTCTATACGTCTTTGTGCACTCTAAGCTCTTCTGAAGAGCTGTTTGGGCCTAGGTGTGTGCGTGTAACAGAGGAAACAAATTCCTCTGCTGGGATGTCTGATGTGATCTGGGGCAATTGATCACTTACTAAGGGCAAATCCTTTTGAGGGGATTCCCCTGGAATGGTTTCCCCGGTTTCTAATGGTACAGAGGATGAAAGAATTTCCTCTGTACGGATGGTTTGGGTTGGGGTCGAGTTGTGCTCCTCTTTTTCAATATTGCCCTCTGCTACTAGACTGGCGACAATAGAAATGTGGGTTGCACTGGGAGTTGGTTTTGGTTGTGTGCCTCTATTATTCCAGGCATTTGTTTTAGCTTCTGCTTCTGTGAAGCATCCAACCACTTGTTCTCCATCTATGGTCTCTACCTCTGTAGCTATCCTATGGCTTGCTGTTTCTACCCTGACTTCTGGGCTTTTCCCTAGGTCATCATAGCATGGATTTGTCTCAATTAGTCGCATGACATGTGGATGATAAAGACCTTTTCTTATTTGGTCTGCTTCTTATTTATCAGAATCCACTTCTGAGACTTCTACCCTAGTCTCCCTAGATTCAACCATCTCCTCTGTTTGACCTCCTAACATGGTGTCCATGTGATGGTCTTCTGCAGCTACCTCTTCCTTTGGGCTTGCCCTTTGTACATCAAATCCTGGTTGAAGAAAAAGGTTTTGTAGTACCTATGGTGTCTTACCCTGAATATTTTGTGGCGTTTGATCATCCTCTTCTAAGTCAGAAGAGATTCTGAAATCTGTTTCTTCTGTAGTGTCATGGGAGAGGGGTTCTGCAGTCCATCCAGCAGTGTTTAGAGTATGGACGAATTCTGGGTTTTGGAGGAAGTCAGAGAAATTTCCGTGATGCGCATAGTTGAGGGGATTGGGGGATTGCAGAGGTGATTGGTGAACTTCTTCTTCTATCACATCATCCTCTGCTATAGTTTGCATAGGAGAGATACGCTTTTTGGACTCTTTCTTGCTTTTCCTTCTTTTTGGTTTCGGTGCACTCTCCTCTGAGGTTTTGGATTTTCTTTTCTGCTTTTCCTTTGGAGGAGAGGGAGGTGCAGAAGATCCAACCTCTGTTGCATGAGGTGGAGACTTTTGTGTTTGAGCAGCAGAAGTAGAGGTGCCCTCTGTGGTTTTCCTCTTGTGAGTTTTCTTTTTAGTAGAGGCAGAGGGTTTACTTTTCTTTGCAGAAGGGATTATGGTTTCTCTTTGTGCACGGAATCTGGTCTGAACTTCTTCATGCTTCTGAAAAGCTACTGCCCATTCTTTATCTGTCATCCTTTTGACTACTTCTGTTCCTAAGGGGGCTCCTAAACGCGGGTTGTCACAGGACTTGGGTCTGGAGTCCTGTGATCGCGTATATATTCTAGACTAAGGGTTTCATCTGTGGCATATCCTAGAAGCTTGGTTGGCAGAGGTCTGCAGAAGGGGTATCCATCTTCATGTTCTGTTGGGGTGTTTTTGGTCATGGCGTACATTTTGGTTGTTGGCCCATCCATTGGCCATTTTTCAAATAAGAGAAGAGGCTCTAACAGAACACCTAGTATTCGTTGAAATTGCAGAGGAGGCAGAGCTTCTGTCTTCTGTCCCTTTTTCCTCTGGAAGATGATTTTTCTGTCTATGGTGTTAACCATTTCCTGTATCATAAGTGTGGCGAAGTCCAGAGGTAGGTCGTAGTAGACCCCGTACATTATGGCTAAGATCTGGTGTGAAGATTGATCTGGACTGCCCACTTTTCCGGTTAGGCACCTGTTGAGTATGGAAAAGAGTGTATTGCACAGAGGTGGTAATCTGCCTCTGCGGAAGTCATTCCTTTTTATGAGTGGTAAGTTGTACCCCAACATTTCAATGAACCTGCAGAGCTCTTTGTCTGCGGGTTCCTCTGCATAGGCCTTTATCCCTAGAAGACCTCTGGTGGGTAAGCTAAACTCAAGTGAGAACATCGTTCTGTTGAACTTGAGTTCAAGGTTGTCGGATTTATCTGGCTTGGAAATGTAGCCCATTATCTGTCTATCCTCTGGATCAAATCTGCAACTTTGCCAGAATTGATTTAGGTATCTGGCAGGGATTTTGTCGACGGTTTTGGTTAGGAGAGGGTAGAGGATGTGGTTTTCCAATATATGGAGAAGAAGAGCATGTGCTTCCCCAAAAGCGGTTTTAGATGGAACCAGATAGTGGTTATTTAGGATTTGTACGAGATACTTATCTTTTGGCTCTCCCTTGTTCGACAAAAACCTTCACTTCTGTGAATTTTGATTGATGACATCTCTTCTTTGGCTCCCCCTTGAATGATCAACCTCTGTAGATCAGTTCAAGGTCTCCTTCTGCTCCCCCTTGACCTATGCTTGGATCAAATGAGATAAGTAGTGTACAGGACATAGGTCAATCTCATCAGAGGTTCTGTGGAGATTGTCAGAGGCTTTGAGCAATTCCACAGAAGCTCTGTTGGTTACAGAACTTTTGATGATTAAGAATTTACATACAGAAGAGTTTTAAATATATACATATTTACAAGAAGATCAGATCTTACTTACAGAGGATTCAACTCATGTTAATCATTCCCAACTTACCCACCAAGAAAAGGAATATTTTCTCATCAAGTATCTTGGTGAATAAGTCTGCAAGCTGGTATTCAGTGGTCACAAAGTGCATTTCTATTGTGCCATGTTCAACATGATGCTTTAGAAAGTGGTAACGGATATCGATATGCTTTGTTTTTTAGTGCTGAACCGGATTGGCAGAGATGGCTATGGCACTTTTTGAATCACAGAAGATGGGTATTTTGTATATGTTGTGGCCATAGTCCTTTAGCTTAGTTTTCATCCACAGAACTTGGGAGCAACAGCTAGCAGCAGCAACATATTCAGCTTCTGCTGTAGATGTGGACACACAGTTTTGCTTCTTCGAAGTCCAGCTGACTAGTTTACCTCCCAGGAATTGATAGCTCCCAGAGGTGCTTTTTCGATCAAGCTTGCATCCTCCATAATCTGAATCTGTGTATGCCTTAAGACCAAAGACAAAGTTCTTCGGATACCAGAGCCCAAGATTTTTGGTCCCTTTAAGGTATCTGAAGATCCTCTTTACAGCGATATAGTGGGATTCCTTTGGGTTAGCTTGATATCATGCACAGAGGCATGTGGCATACATTATATCAGGCCTACTTGCGGTTAAGTATAACAGAGACCCAATCATACCTCTGTAGAGCTTGCACTCTACAGATGTGCCATTTGGATCTGAGAATAATTTATTTCCAGTGGCCATTGGGGTCTTCATTACAGAGGCATCAGAGAGACTGAATTTTGAAAGTATGTCAGAGACATATTTAGCTTGATTTATAAAAATTCCCTCTGATGATTGTTTTACTTGGAGTCCAAGGAAGAAGTTTAATTCTCCCATCATACTCATTTCAAACTCACTCTGCATGAGTTTTTCAAAATCTTTGCATTGTTGTGCATTTGTAGACCCAAAAATAATGTCATCCACATAAATCTGTACAAGCAGAATCTCATCACCTTTTCGTTTGTAAAACAAAGTAGTATCGGTTGTACCTCTGTCGAATTCATTATTGAGAAGAAAGGTTGAAAGTCTTTCGTACCATGCTCTTGGAGCTTGTTTCAGTCCATACAGAGCTTTGTCAAGGAAGTACACGTATTTTGGGTACTTGGAACTTTCAAACCCTGGTGGCTGCTGGACATATACTTCTTCTTGGATTTCTCCATTCAGAAAAGCAGATTTTACATCCATTTGAAAAACTTTGAAACCTCTGTGGGCTGCGAAGGCTAAGAAGATTCTTATTGCTTCGAGCCGTGCGACAGGGGAAAAAGTTTCATCGTAATCAATGCCTTCTTCTTGGCGATATCCCTTGGCCACCAATCTCGCTTTGTTTCTAATGACCACCCCATCCTCGTCCTTCTTGTTTCTGAAGACCCATTTTGTCCCTATTGCTTGTTTTCCTCGTGGCAGAGGTACTAGAGTCCATACCTTGTTTCTCTCAAACTGTAGAAGCTCTTCTTGCATAGCATCTACCCAGTTTGGATCATCTAGGGCTTCAGAGATTCTTTTTGGCTCGATCACACTGATGAAATTTGTAAAGAAACAGAAATTAGCAGTGGATGATCTTGCCTTGACCTTTTCAGAAGGGTCGCCGATTATAAGGCTTGGAGGATGGCTTTTCGTCCATTGTGTTGTTCTTGAAAGATGGTCATTTGAGTCATCAAGATGAACCTCTGTAGTTGCACACTGTGGTTCTGGTGCAACCTCTATTGTAGATGGCACTTCTGTGCTTGTGCTAGGTATTTCAACTTGTGGGACTATAAGGATTGAAGTTGGAATTTGATCCTCTGAGGAAGTGGAGACAGAGTCTTCGTTTTCCTCTGGTATTGATTCTTCTGTAGTCGCTGGAGTAGGTATTTCAGGAGCCTCTGTGGTTGAGTCCTTGGTTGTATTATCTTCAGCTTCGGTTCGCTCCCCCTCAGCATGTGCATCTGTATGATTCACAGAAGAGGATGAAGTATTTAATGGACCAGTTAGAGATATACCTGACTCAGTCTGGTTTGCGGAAGATATTTCTCCAGAGGCTCTGACGGCTCCAGCAGAGGGATCAATATCATCATGGAACATCTCTTCAAATAGAAGATTTAAGTCTTCTTCTCTTGTCTTTGAGATGCCAGAGGATTCCTTATTTATACCGAGTTCTGAACTGATTTGTTCAGAAGTCTTCTGAAAGGAATCGTCAAAAGACACATTGATACTTTCTACAATGGTTCGTGATCGCAGAAGATAAACTCTGTAGGCCTTAGATGTGGCAGAGTACCCAATGAACTTGCCTTCATCTGCTTTCACCTCAAACTTTCCTCTTGTTTCTCTATCCTTTAAGACAAAGCACTTGCATCCAAATACATGAAAGAACTTGATGTTTGGTCGCCTTTTGTTGATCAAATGATACGGTGTCTTGATGTGCCTCTTTACTATGGTTGATCGATTTTGGGTGTAACAAGCGGTTGATACTGCTTCAGCCCAAAAAGACATTGGTAATCCCGATGCAGTCAGCATAGTTCTTGCAGCCTCCATAAGCGTGCGGTTCTTTCGTTCAACCACGCCATTCTGTTGCGGGGTGCGTGCAGCAGAGAAGTTATGTGATATGCCTTCTTCTGTAAGATAGGCTTCAATGACAGAGTTTTTGAATTCTGTGCCATTGTAGCTTCTTAGTTTCTGAATCCTGCACTCATACAGAACTTGGATTCTTTTCATTAAATTTATCAGAATGTTTGGAACATCTGATTTCTTTCTGACAAATTCAACCCATGTAAATCTTGAATATTCATCGATCAAAACAAGTATATATTTCTTGCCACCTAGGCTCTGTGTAGCGATTGGACCGCAGAGGTCAACATGAAGCATGTACAGAGGCCTAGGGCAAGATACATCAGTCTTGCCTTCATGGGAAGCTCTTTTGAGTTTTCCCATTTCGCAAGCAGAGCACAAATGATCTTTATTAAATTTAACATTTGGCAGACCTTTGACTAGATCAAGTTTAACAAGCTTATCTAGAGTATGAATGTTTAGGTGGCAGAACCTGTTATTCCATAACCAGGCTTCTTCGCTTTTACAAGCAACAATGCAGAGCTTGTCTTCCTTGTTCTTGGCACAGAAGTTCATGAGGTAAAGATCGCCTCTTCGTTCGGCTCGCAGAAGTTCGACTCCTGTGTCCTCACCTTGTAGAGAGGAGAAGGTTCTTTTGAACATTACGTCGAAACCCGTATCGCAGAGTTAGCTAACACTGAGAAGATTGTGCTTAAGGCCATCCACATATGCAACTTTGCATACGGTTATATTTTCCTTTTTGATGACTCTGTGGCCTTTTATATACCCCTTTTTGTTGTCACCAAAGGTCACAGATCCTCCATTGAGTTTATCTTTGTAGGAGGATAGTAGACCTCTGTCGCCAGTCATGTGCCGCGACCATCCGGTGTCAAGATACCAGATTGGCACATACTGCTTCTGCAAGACAATCAGAGAGTTTTAGGTACCCATATCCAAATGGGTCCAACTTTGTTAGGGGTCTGCAAGTTTGCCTTAGCATTCTTGGGTTTGGTTTTAGCTTCTTTTGAAGAACCATTTTGTTTCTTCTTACCCTTGAATTTAGTGTTCTTTTTGGGTGCAGAAAGGAAACAGTGTGGACTTGAGAAGTGTTGGTTTAATTGATGCATGAGATCAAAGCAATGACAATAATGAATGTGCGAAGAGATTTGCTTGAACTTTTCATTGAAAACATTAAATGGGGGCACAGAGGCATTACATTCTATCCTAACATTTGACTTCCTATTACAAGAAGACCTATGTAGGCTAGATTGTTGTTTGCAAAATCCTTTGTTGATAGCAGCCTTCTGTGGACCCCTTCTGTGGTGAACTTCTGCAGGTTTCACTGTCACAGAAGAAAAAGATTTGTTATTTTCAGCCCATTTACCCTTTTGTTGCCATGTTAGTTTTTCTTTAGTAGGCCTTAAGGGTTTTGAAGTCTTTGAACTTGTTGGATTTTGAGAGGACGTTTTCTTTTGTTGTTTGATTTTCTCAAGCTCAAGAGAAGTTTTGGCTTGTATACACATGTCCAAAAAATTTGGACAGATAGGAACTCTTGCGATTTTCTCCTTGGGAGGAATAGTTCTGTTAAGAACTCCAGAGGGTAGTTTAAAATCCTCTGAGTCACAATGTACTATCTCTGACTTAGAGTCAGTCTCAGATTCGTCAGAGGATGAATCGTCCTCATATACAGAGGTTGAGTCACTTAGTTCTCTTTCGACAGAGGCTAGATTTTTAGAGCATGTGCCATACTCGCTTTCATCCTTTTCAGTGAGATTATTTTCCAAGTCAACAGAAGTATCTTTTAAGGTTTCATCAAAGAGATTGTGATCGATAGAGGGTGTACAGAGGTTTTCGTAAAAGTTATTTTTCCCGATTTCCATCAACTCCTTTTCAGAGATATCTTTAAGTTTTTCTTCTGAAATGTTAGGCTTGAACTCAGGTACCTCTGCCGATAATTTCTTTTCAGAGTTTATCATGCAGACAAAGGCAACCTGTGTTTGAGTCTCGGGGTCACCAAACTTGAAGATACCTATCTGATCTTGAGTTTTCAGATATTTCTTAGGTTTGGATTCTCTTTTGACAGAGATTGAAGGTGACAAATCTGTGTTTTCAAACCACACATTTATCATCTTCAGAGGTTTCCTCTGGTGCGGTTCCCCAGAGACTTTTCGCCTTTTGCTTACAGAGAGTAAGTTTGGAAATCCAGGTTTTCTTGTATTTCCAATATGAAATAGAGAGGACAGAGACTTGTTTCTTTTATTTCCAGTGTATGGATCTATATCACAGAAGCCAATTCCCCGTCTTCCTATTTGTGTATTAATTTTCTCATACACCTTCTGTGCATCTTGATATTTCTTGATTAAAAGATCTCTTCTGAGTAAATCTTGACAGAGGACTTCTCTTTCCTTTTGAAAATAATGTGTAAGAGCTAGGATATTCATTCTGTCGTACTCAACGTCCATAAGTTCTTTAGTTTTTGCTTTTAAGGTTGAGTTAAGTTCAGAAATCTTTTCTTTCAAAGGATTTAGGTGTTTGTTCCAGTTTGTTTCAATTTCTTCCTTTTCTTGAAAGATTTTAGCATTTTCTTGAGTGAGAGGTCTATCTTCTCTCTCAAAGAAGGTAAGCTTCTTCTGAACACTTTCGCATGTCTTTTTAAGTTCTGTGTGTTCAATGTTTAGTTTAAGCAAATCAGCTTCTGCATGATTAGTGTAAGAGTTAGAGGTGGATACCTCACTATCGGAGTCGGAGCTGACCTCTGCCATGCCACAGAACAGGGCGTTCTTCTTTTCTTTTTCGTCAGAGGATGTATCTGACTGCCAGTTTTCTTGATTCACCATGAGTGACTTCTGAGCATAATATTCTGCTTTCTTTTTGTAGAAAGCAGAATCCCTCTGAGGGCGGTTTGATTTGCTCCTGCATTCATTGGCGTAGTGGCCTGGCTTACCACAATTGTAACATCCTTGATTCTGTGGAGCATTGCCAGCTATGTCGTCTGACCTCTGTCGGTCACCACCTCTGTCATTCCTGTCATTTGACCGCTGTTGGTCTACACCTCTGTCGTTCTTGTCATTTGACCCTTCTCTTCCGTAGCGTTCATTACCAGATTTCTTCTGATATCCTCTGCTGAATTCCCTTGTCAAAATAGCTAACGATTTAGCTATAGAGGCCATAGTTGCCTCCTCTTCTTCCACCACCTCCTCCTCTTCACTATCAACGATCAAGATCTTCTTCTTCTTCTTCTTCTCCTTCTTTTCTTCCACAACTTTCTCCTTCTTCGGCTTTTCTTTAGCTTCTGTAGCCTTACCAACCAGCGCAAGAGGTGCACTGATTTGAGCTTTTGCTTGTGCAATCTGAGGCTCTTGGGCTGCCAACGTTCCATAAAGATCTGACAGAGTCTAGGAGTCTAAGTCCTGATTTGTTTGCAGAGACATAGACAGCTGGAGCCATTCTTCATTGAGACTCTTTAGGAACATGGCATTGTTCTCCTCAGAAGTTCTGTGGATTCCGAACTTCTTGCACTTGTTGATTAGAGAGTTGAACCGATCATATGTTGACTGTAGAGATTCTGTCGGCAGAGCTTTGAATGCATAGTACTCGTTGATGCATTGGGCTCTGCGGTTCTTCTGAGTTTTTGCCCCACTCTCCAGTTGTTTTTCCAGTTCCTTTCATAGATCGTATGCAGATTCACACGCATCTAGGGATTGGAAAAGGTCATTGGGTATGGCCATGATCAGAAGTCTCTTGGTCTTTTGAGCAACTTCATATTTTGCCCAATCAGGGTCTGACCACTTGTCCTTGGTCTTTGGTTTCTCGTGCTCAGGGATTTCTGGAGTGTCGTTTGTGGAAGGTACACGGGGTACTGTGATCATTGGTACGAAAGGAGGATTGTTGATATAGTAGACAAGGTCTTTGTCAGTACCCTCGAAGAAGTGAATCATTCTTATCTTCCACTGAGGGTACTCATCTCTGAGTAGTGTGGGTGGCTTGGTTAAAGAACCACCGGTGAAGAAGTTGTTTGTGTTTGTCATTTTGAAAGAAGATGAGAAATCCAGAAAATAGGGTATGAACTGTAAACTTTCAGAGTATGAAGTGGATGTTTCGAATGGTGTTTATAAGCTTAAAACCTTTGAACAATGCACTAAAATGGAGATTTAACCATAGTAACAGACTGTAAGTTTACCAAAGTCGAACAGGTCGAGAATGGCAGAAAAACATAGGATGTTTTGAAATAAGTGAAGAACAGGTTAAAATTACTCCAGGTTTCTACCAAAAATCATTGTAAGTGATGATCTCTTGATATAGAAAATCAAGACCCGCTCTGATACCAATTGTTGGTTCCTGTTTTGCTTGACAATGATGATTCTATCTAATAGTTCAAACAAGATATAATGCGGAAGCGTTTTTAACGAACTAAAAGATATAATAAGGTTGAAGAACACACAATATCAAATACGTATAGTGTAAATAACACATATAAATGTCTCAATAACCCACTGTATATTGATATGAATAGAACACCGATGATATAACAAGAATTCTGTTCTAATGGTGTGTGTGTTGTGCAAAGCTTAATAGAAGAACTCAACATGAGTCTTCTATTTATACTACTTCTAAAGGGACATGTTCTGGACAACAAGGACTGAAGGTACAAAGACACTATTCAGGTACTGTTGCAGGTACAACGTTAATTAAATGCGTCGGCTTCTACTAAGGCTAAGACCCATCAGAGTTTGACACGTGGAGTTGTCAGGTCACGCCTTATACGAATGATCTTCAGGATCTTCGTACAGCAGAAATCGTGAGAAGCACGATTGTCCTTGTATAGAGCTCTAGTCTTTTATACCACAGAGGCTCTGTCAAGTGTCACAGAGGCTCTGTGGCCTTGTCCGCATTGAAGAGTCTACTGGTGATTCTTTACTTCGGTATTCTCGGTTACTCGGCAGAGCCTCTGTCGAAGACTTCTATGCTTTGGTCTTCTCGGTGACTCGGCAGAGCCTCTGTCGAAGACTTCTATACTTAGCCTATTTTTCAATACTTCTATAAACAGAAAGATTGGAGCTAACAGAAATAAGTTAGATGAATTTGGAACGATAACCCACAACAAAGCTAGACTAGTTGCTCAGGGATACAAACAAGATGAAGGTATAGACTACAATGAAACCTTTGCCCCAGTAGCAAGACTCGAAGCAATTTGACTTTTCTTAGCTTATGCAGTTCACAAAGACTTCAAAGTTCACCAAATGGATGTTAAGGCAGCATTCCTAAATGGAAAGTTAAATGAAGAAGTTTATGTTGAACAACCTCCAGGATTCGCTGATCCTAAGCATCTAGAATATGTTTATAAACTGGATAAGGCCCTCTATGGTTTAAAACAAGCACCTCGTGCATGGTATGACACTTTATCCTCTTATCTTATCGCTGAAAATTTTGAACGTGGTAATATTGATAACACTTTATTTTTCAGAAAGGTTAAAGGTCATATTATTCTTATTCAAATATATGTCGATGCTATTATTATTGGTTCTACTAACCCATCTCTGTGTACTCGATTCGCTGAACGAATGAAGAATGAATATAAGATGAGTATGATGGGTGAACTAACATACTTCCTTCGACTTCAGATCAAGCAGAGCGATAAAGGTACATTTATCCACCAAGGTAAGTACGTTAATGATATGCTGAAAAAATTTGATCTTACTCAAAGCTCAGCTATGAAAACTCCTATGGCACCCCCGCTGACACTTAACAAGGATCCTTCTGGAAAACCTGTTAATGTCACTGCCTATAGAGGAATGATCGGCACCCTTCTGTATCTTACAGCGAGTCGACCTGATATCATGTATTCTACTTGTCTTTGTGCACGATATCAATTTGAACCCAAAGAATCACATATGATCGTTGTAAAGTGAATTTTCAGATATCTGAAGGGTACACCCAACCTAGGTCTTTGGTATCCCAAGGACTCAGGGTTAGATCTAACTGCCTACTCAGATAGTGATTTTACAGGTTGCAAACTGGATAGAAAGAGCACCACATGAGGTTGTCAGCTCCTAGGTGGAAAGCTGGTGAGTTGGACAAGTAAAAAGCAAAATTCAGTGTCCACCTCAACTGCTGAAGCTGAGTATGTAGCCGCTGGTAGTTGTTGTGCTCAGGTCTTATGGATGGGAAATCAAATCATAGACTATGACCTTCAGCTATCAAAGTTTCCAATCTATTGCAACAACACTAGTGCCATCACTATAGTAAACAACCCAGTGCTACACTCAAAGACTAAACACATTGAAATCATATATCATTTTATGAGAGATCATGTGATGAATGAAGACATACAACTTCATTTTATTCCCACTGACTATCAGTTAGGTGATCTCTTTACCAAACCTCTTGATGAGACAAGATTCAACTTTCTCATCAGCGAGCTTGGAATGCTGAACCTTGAAGAATAACTCTTCAGCGGTCAAGCATTATGTCAGCAATAAGGTTCTATCTCTAATATCCATCTCCTAATCCATGAGTAAATGTTCTTTGATACTCAGGTATGTTCTCTATCCTAACTCAATGTCTTTCAAAACTAAAATCCACCACTGACATTTTTCTATTAGTGGCCCTTTTTGAAAAACAAAAACTCATCACTGATATTTCTCATCAGTGATTCTTCGAAAAACAAAATCCATTCCTGATAATTATTATTATCAGGGATATCTTTTGAAAAACGAAAAGGCACCTTTTATGTGACGTCATCCTAGATGATAACCCTTGGCACGCATTCTTGTCTGACACGTTCCTCCGTTACACTTTTTGACCAATCATCTTCGTGGAACGTGTCCGTGTCATGATGAGTATTTTTCCCGCTCATCATTTTTCTCTCTCCTCTTTCCTTCCTATATAAACAACCCCTGTTTATATTTTTTCTCTTTACACGCACAAACTCTTTCTAAAGGCAAGAACATTCAAGGCATTCAAACCTGTTGGTTCCCTTTTTGCTTAAACAAGATTATCAGATCTATTAGTTCAAGTTTAATGTTTGATGCGGAAGCGTTTTTGAAGAACTAACAGATATGTTTGATAGATTTAGAACGGAATATAAATAAACAGTGAACAGAATATAATTACTTCAAGGTTTACTGAATATATATATATCAAGAACAGATTTAGAACAAAGAGTAAGTAAAGCTTTAAAACAGATATGACTCTTAAGGTGAATAAGCTTTTTGTGTTCTTATGATGGTCGATTTATGAGATTGATTTTTGATTCTTAAGGAAGAACTCATCATGAGTCTTCCTTATATACTACTCTAAAGGGGACCATAAAGCATATGCTACTATTCAGACGGTACTGATGAATAGTTGAACGGATGTCGTGAACAGTTGCAAGAATGGCATGAACAGTAAGACGTGTTGTATTGCATTTAATGCAGTAGACGTCTAATATGTACTAAGCCCTACTGAGTCCAATCAGAGTTTGACACGTCGACGTTGGACAGGGCAGGCTACCATGCAAGTTGATGAACGGGTCCTGTAACAGTAGCAAGATATTATAAATATCTTCAAGTCTTTCAGTGAGGACCACAGAGGCTCTGTAATGAGTTACAGAGGTTCTGTGGTCTGGTCCTCTGTGGAGCAGTCTTCACCGGATTCCGAGATATTGGTCTTCTTTGTGCGTATGACAGAGCTTCTGTAGCGCGCCTCTTTAGCTTCTGTAGATTCTTGATCTTGAGCCCTCAGTAAGTCCGGCAGAGCCTCTGTAAGAGGCTTTCTTCACTTAGCCTATTTTTCACTACTTCTAAATACTTCTATGATTAGGAAGATTGAAGCTAACAATCTCCCCCTAAGTAGTGAAAAATAAAAAAAATTTAAACTTGAGTTAAGTTAGGCTAAATTAGATAAGACAGAGGTTAAACAATACCTCGAAACTTCTTTCATTTAGAAATATGCCAGAGGCATTTTACATTTGAGTACAATGAAAGATGAACTTTAACTTTGTTTGCAGAGATTGGAGGTCTGAGAATCAGATTTTGGCATCTTTGAAATCGTTGTAGCTTCTGTTGTCTCTTCCGACTCTTCTGATCTCTTTGTAGAATCTGATGCAGAGTTCTCTTAGGCGGATTGTGGCGTCTATCTCTCTGATGAAGGTATCTGCAGCATCTCTATCCATTTTCTCTGTACCTCTGTATTTTACAAGGCTTGCTCTGAATTTGTTCAGAGTACTGGTTGCGTACTTCTGACAATCCATGGGTACAAAAAGTTTGACCTCGCCTTGTGGGTTTTGAAATACTAACCCAAACCTTGGTTCTGTAATGATTGAGTTAGGTACGGCGTCCGGTGGGCAGCGATCTTCTGGTGGTCGTAGATCTAGATGTTTGAGACCAAGATCCTTTCCTAGCTGAAAATCTATCATGCTGTAGAGCAGAATCTTTTCCCTCATCGCTTTTCTCAACACTTGATAGGCTCTGGTGTTTGGCTCAGTGTTGTAGTTGTCCTTTGTCCATTGCAGAAGGTCAGGTAGATCATAAGGATTGATATTTCTTAGGTCAGCATCAGCGAAGGTAGATTCTGAATTGTTCTCTCTTCTGACTTTGTAAAGATTGTACCTGACCCTTGGATAGGTTCTTGTGAAGGAGAATCTGCAGAAGATCACCTTTTTGATCTTGTGGATTGAGAAGACATCTGCTTTGGTTCTTGGCTTTGTCCTTGTGAAGATGTTCTCAAATTCTTCTCTGATCCTTGGATCTGTCACATGATCTACTGGATGATTTGTCTGATAGGATTGTTTGTAGAGGTATTTGTATACCACTTCTTCCATTTCTTCATATGTTGGACCAGGTTGTGGTACTTGTCTTCTGAGACTCTCCATCTGTTGAACAACTTCTGCGGCTCTACCAGTTAGAGGAATGTCTGACAGAGGCTTAAGTCCATGTGCCCAGTCAACTTCTTCAGGCTTTGGGGTTTGAAAGGCATCAAACGCACTCTTCATTAGTTTCTCTGTTGGCTTTGGCAATGTTTTCTTCTTAGGCTCTTCTGTCAGTATTCCTTTGCCCTTATCTTTGGCTTTTGGCGGGGCAGAAACTGTTGCTTCTGTAAGTTTGGAGGTTGGCACTTCTGTTGGCTTGATGGAGGTTGCCTCTGTGGGTTTTGACATTTGTGATTTAGAGGACTTTTGTGGCAATGGTTCTGTTGGCTTGAGTTGCTCTGTAACCTCGGTTGGAGGTTGTTTGTTGACTTCTTCTGTAAGCTCGGTTTCTGTTGATGAAGTATTGACATCGAATCTTCTTGCCATTTTGAACGCTAGTGTGAACCTGTGCCTTTCTTCTTCTCTCTGTGACATTCGATCAGTCATTGTATTGTGCATCCTTTTCAGAATGTCAGAAGCAGAGGTTGCAGAGGTCGTTGCTTTTATTGGTTTGGTGGCAATCGACTTTTTTCTTGGTATGGTTGGGGGTTTTTCTGTTGATTTTGTTGAAGGACTTTCTTCCAAAATGATTACCACAGGGGTGGTTGTTGCCTCTGTGGGTTGCTGATTAGCTTCTGGAATATTTGTTTCTTCAGGACTTGATTCCACAGAGATGGGTGTTGTCTCTGTGGGCTGTTGAGTTTGTTGTTGTTGGGTTTGTTCTGGAGGGGCTTGGCTGATTGGTTCTGCTGCGATTGGTGGACTTTGTATTCCTCTGCTCGTAGCTTTCTCCCTTAGATTCTCCCCCTCAGGATTATCTGATGGACCAGTTTGGTCATCATCAGAATCATCCTGACTTTTATCAGAAGTACCCTCTGCTCTGCAAGAAGTGTTGGGCTTCTTCGGTAATTCAGCTCCTGCTGCCATCAACTTTTCACAGACATCATCGCAGAGGCCAATCAATGTCGCAAGCTCTGCTTCTGTTTTGAAACGCATTCTGCCGATACTCTTTCTGAAATCCTTGACATAGTTGGCATTTGCAGTTGTGAAGGAGACAATGACTTCTGTGACCTGGTTAATGACGTTCTGTCCGAGCTCTGTAAGCTGTGCTCTGGTCATATAGTCTTTTGGTTGCATCATTGTCGTGTTGCGTATTGCCTCTGCTTGGACTTGTGATAGGGCATTCTGTAAATCTGCAGGAGTAATGCCCTCTGCTCTGTTGGATTGCGTATTCATTTGTTCAAGGAAATTTTTGACAGAGTCCCTGAAAGCAGAAGTTGCAGTTGTTCCGAATTCCTGAGCGGCAGAAGTGGCTGTAGCTTTGGCAGTAGTTTCGGCAGAAGACTTCATCTCTTAGATGGCGGTTTTTACCTCTGTGGACAGATTGTCCATTTTGGTGTTCAGATTCAGGATAGCCGTAGATGTTGTCTCTGTAAAGGATTTGAAAGAGCTTTGCAACTCTTTCATTGTTTGGTTCACAGAGGTGACAAGGGTTTGGAACTCATCCCTTGATACCTGTGTTCCTTGTGTAACCTCTGGAGGAACACATTCGTCTCCAGAGTGAGTCCCTGTTCCTGGGACACCTTCGTTCACCCTTGTTTGTACGATGGGGGTGGAAGGATTTCCTTCTGATCCTCGAGAAGAAACCTGAGTTTCGATCTCTACAGAAGTTCTGTGAAGAACAGTGTCCAAATCCACTCCAGAGGTGGGTATTAGAATGTCCTTCTGTTGACTAGGAGACTTGTCTAGAGTCTCTTCGTCTCTGTGCTCACTACTTCTCTCTGAAAGAAGTTTTGGTCCTAATGTGTGCGTGGCAGAGGAAACGAATTCCTCTATAGGATGTTCTAGGGTGATCTGGGGCGATTGATCACGAACAATAGGTGAGTCCCTTTGAGGAGACTCCCTAGGAATGGATTCCCCGGTTTCTGTGGGCGCAGAAGTCGAAAGAGTGACTTCTGGCTGGTTGGGTTGGGTTTGGATCGAGCTGTGCTACTCTATTTCAATAACTCCTTCTGCAGCTAGACCTGTGGAGTTAGATATGTGGGTTGCACTGGGAGTTGGTTGTTGTTGTGTGCCTCTATTAATCCAGGCATCTTTTCTTGTTTTTTCCTCTGTTAAGCACCCAAACACTACATCACCGTTTTTATTTCAGCCTCTGTAGCTATCCTACGGCTTGGTGCTTCTTCCCTTGCTTCTGTTGAGGTTCCTTGCTCTGTGCGTAAGAAGCCGTACATTTGATGAGAGCCGTATAATCTCATGACATGTGATGATAGAGACCTTTTCTTATCCAGACAGCTTCTTCTTCATCTGAATCTACCTCTGAGACCTCTATTCTTGTCTCAGAAGCCTCTGTTACTTCACCTCTATTCCATTCAGTTTCTGTTAGTTCTTTTTCTTCTGAAGCTGGGTTTGGACTTCTTCTGTGGACGTCCAATCCCTGAATGAAAGGGTTCTGTAAAATAACAGGTGTGTTAGCTGGTTGATCTTTGGGTGTTGTGTCATCTTCTTGCAGATGTGTGTCAATGCCAGAAATGGAGAAATCTTGTTCTTCTGGAAAGTGGTGGTCGAGAGGTTGTGTCGTCCACCCTGCTGTATTTAAGGTATTGGCAATGTCAGGGTTCTGTAGGAAGTCGTTCAGATCTCCTTGGTGAGCAAATCTATCTGGAGATTGATAGGGTGATTGATACTCTTCTGTAGCCATTCCTTCTTCTGCAACTTCTTCTGCAGTTCTTTCTTCTGCATTTTCTTCTTCTGCAGTTTCCTCTTCTGCAATGGTAACCAACTTTTCAATTGATTTACCATGCTTCTTTTTGGTTTTCCTTCTCTTAGGTTTTGGTGCCCCTTCCTCTGTTGATTTCGATCTTCTTTTCTTCTTCATTTTTTGGGAAGAGGGAGGAGCAGAGGAGCCAATTTCTGTGGCATGAGGAGGTGAAGGTTGATCTTCTGCAGCGCTTGTTGAGGTGCCTTCTGCAGTTTTTCTCTTCTTAGCTTTTGGAGTAGATGCAGAGGTTCTTGATGAAGACTTCTTTCCCATAAGTTCTGCACGTTTGGCTATAAAGTTGAGTTGAATAGCCATGTGCTTTGCTAACTTCTGATCCTTTTCTTCTTGAGTGGAAAGAGGTTCTGTTGTTATTGTTCCTAGGGGGACTCCTAAACGCGGGGGTGTCATAGGACTCGGTTTAGGAGTTCTATGATCGCGTATATACTTTTTCTTAAGGGTTTTATTCGAGGCATACTTGATAAGTTTCCTTGACAAATGTCTGCAGTGTGTGTAGCCATCTACATGATCAGTGGGGACATTTTTGCTCATCGGAAACTGTTTGGAAATTGGCCCTTCCATTGGCCATTTCTGTATCAGCAACAGAGGTTCGAATAATACTCCGAATATTCTTTGGAATTGCAGAGGTGGTAGAAAGTTGGGATCGTTCTCTTTGACCCGTTTGGTGTTGTTCTTTCTGTCGATGGTGTTAATGATCTCTTGCATCATTATCGTCGCGTAATCGAGTGGAAGATCATAGTACACCCCATACATGATGGTTAAGATCTGATGCGAGGTCTGGTCAATGCTGCCTATCTTCCCTGTCAGGCATCTGTTAAGAATAGAGAACAAGGTGTTCCACAGAGGTGGTAATCTTCCTCTGCGGAAGTCATTTCTCTTCCGTAGTTGTGTGTTATACCCAAGCATTTCTACGAATCGACAGAGCTCGTCGTCTGTTGGTTGCTCTGCATATTTCTTCAAACCAAGAAGACCCCTCGTGGGTAGGTTGAACTCAAGTGAGAACATTGTTCTGTTGAACTTGATTTCAAGATGTTCAGATTTGTCAGGTCTTGAAATGTACCCTTTGATAATAGAGTCGTCTTTATCAAATCGGCAGCTCTGCCAAAACTGGTTCAAATATCTGACTGGTATTTTCTTTGGGGTTCTTGAGAGTAGAGGGAAGAGGATGTGATTTTCCATTATGTTCAGCAGAATGGCGTGGGCTTCGCCGAAAGCAGTGGGTGATGGGACTAAATAGCAGTTGTTGGATTTGATTGGTAGTACCTTTTCGAAGTGATCCTTAGCTATGAAGTTTTGCAGATGTGTTGTCGGAGCAAAGTCTGCTGAGTCGCCGGAATCTTCTAGTTCAATGTTCTGGGCAGGATTGGGGTTTTCTGAATGTTCAGAATGAGCCGGTGAATGTTCTGGTGAGGTCGCCGGAGAGTGTGCAGGGAAGATAGCTTGAGAAGATGAAGCCATTTTTGTACTGAGAATAAGAAACTTGCAGGTTTTTGCAGGGTTTCGCCGGAGAAGAATGAGAGTTTGTAAAAGGTTTATGAGAGGGTAAGCTTGGTTTTTATAGGAGGGTAAAACGGTAGTATTCGAAGGAGTAGAATATATGGTAATGGATTAAAATTTGGAATCCGTACTCGAGTTAGAACGGCGGGTTCAACTTTCCACAGAAAATGTTCCATGTACGCCCAATGAAAATGGGACACGTAGGCCATGTCAGAAGATGACAGGACGACGTGCGCGGCCCATTAATGCTCGGCGCGTGGGGTTATTCTTAGCCATGTGAAATTCACTCTCAGTAAAAGTAACCGTTATCACTCCAGAACTTCTGTACCGTACAGAAGCTCTGTGAATTTGAAAATCTTTGTTGTTTATCCCTTTCATATATCTCATTGTTATCATGACTTTTGTGGGGCTCTTCTTTAACCAAAACATTTGTAAAGGCATTGGAGAGGATAAAATCGGATTTTTGTCAAGAAATTTGCTTCGCAGAGGTTTTGTGGCTCTGTTGGAACTTGCAGAAGTTCTGTGAGGGCCAGCAGAAGCTCTATGAAGGAAAAAATCTCTTAATAAAAATTTTATTAAAATTTTTGATCATCCAATTTTTGATTTGGTTTAAGAGATGTTTTTCGGACATATTTGAAAGTTTGTGTCCGAGAAAACTATTAAAAACAAACGGTTTGTTCGAGAAGGTCATGGTTTGTGTTTTCGGTTTCCGAGATAACATTCCAAAAGATCGACAGAGGGTTAATTTGTGATCACAGAGCATATTTCCTGCAGAACCTCTGTTGAGCTCAGCAGAAGCTCTATGACCTTAAATTTCTCCTAATTTGAATTTTGTGAAACTTTTTGAGCTTTTGACTTTTGAAATGTTATTCACAGCATTTTTAGGACATATTTGACAATTCTTGTCCTAGAAAATTGTTTTCCAAAAACCTTTTGTGCGAGAGACATACCTTTTGGTTCTTCTTTTCTCGGTAGTGATGTTTGACTTCTGTCGATATGGAGTCATCGACATTCTTCTTTGGCTTTTCCTTGACAGTTTGATCTCTTTAGATCATTTCAGGGTCCCCTTTTGCTCCCCCTTGATCTAATCACCTCTGTAGATCAAGTAATTTCCTTTTGCTCCCCCTTGATCTAATCACCTCTGTAGATCAAGTAATTTACTTTTGCTCCCCCTTGATCTAATCACCTCTGTAGATCAAGTAATTTCCTTTTGCTTCCTCTTGACCTATGCTTGGATCAAAGAATGATAAGTTTTGCATAGAACATAGGTCATGTTTTCCAGAGGTTCTGTAGGGGTCGTCAGAGGTTCTGAGCTGACTTACAGAAGCTCTGTGATTTTAAGAACTATTTGAGATTGAGAACTTACAAACAGAAACAAATTAACTTAAAGCAAAAATAAAGGAAATTTGTACATATTTACAGAAAATAAATCTATACTTACAGAGGATCGTCACACCATGTTTATCATTCCTAACTTTCCCACCAAGAAATTGAACCTTTTCTCGTCTAGTGCTTTGGTGAATAAGTCAGCGAGTTGATATTCTGTTGGCACGAAATGCATTTCAATTGTACCGTATTCAACATGATGTTTCAAGAAATGGTACCTTATATCGATATGCTTGGTTTTTGAGTGTTGCACAGGGTTGGCAGAGATAGCAATGGAACTTTTGGAATCACAGAAGATGGGTATTTTGAATAGGATGTGGCCGTAGTCTTTTAGCTGAGTCTTCATCCATAGAACCTGAGAACAACAGCTAGCAGCAGCAACGTATTCAGCTTCTGCAGTGGATATGGAGACACAATTCTGCTTCTTGGAGGTCCAACTGACTAGTTTACCACCTAGGAATTGGCAACTCCCAGAGGTACTCTTTCTGTCGAGCATGCATCCTCCATAGTCTGAATCTGTATAAGCTTTAAGACTAAAACCAGAGTTCTGTGGATACCAGAGACCTAGATTTTTGGTCCCCTTTAGGTATCTAAAGATTCTCTTCACCGCATCATAATGTGATTTCTTAGGATTAGCTTGATAACGTGCACAAAGACACGTGGCATGCATAATGCCAGGTCTGCTTGCAGTTAAGTATAACAGAGATCCAATCATGCATCTGTAAAGAGTGCATTCTACAGAGATGCCATCTGGATCTAAGAATAACTTATTTCCAGTGGCCATTGGAGTTTTCATTGCAGAGGTATCAGAGAGGCTATACTTGGAAAGAATGTCAGAGACATATTTGGCCTGATTTATAAAAATTCCCTCTGAAGTTTGTTTGACTTGAAGTCCAAGAAAGAATGTTAATTCTACCATCATACTCATTTCAAATTCACTCTGCATGAGTTTTTCAAAACTTTTACACTCTTCTGAATTAGTAGACCCGAAAATTATGTCATCCACATAGATTTGTACAAGCATTATCTCACCCTTTTTATGTTTATAGAATAAGGTAGTATCTGTTGTACCTCTGTTGTAGCCATTGACTAGAAGGAAGGTAGAAAGTCGTTCGTACCATGCTCTTGGAGCCTGTTTCAGTCCGTATAGAGCCTTTTCAAGGTAGTATACATGCCTTGGAAACTTTGAGCTTTCAAAACCTGGTGGCTGATTTACGTAAACCTCTTCTTGGATTTCACCGTTTAGAAAAGCTGATTTTACGTCCATCTGATAGACTTTAAAACCTCTGTGGGCTGCGAAGGCTAAGAATATTCTTATTGCTTCGAGTCGTGCGACAGGGGCAAAAGTCTCATCGTAGTCTATGCCTTCCTCTTGTCTATATCCCTTTGCTACTAATCTTGCTTTGTTTCTGATGACCACTCCATCTTCATCCTTCTTGTTTCTGTAGACCCATTTAGTCCCAATGGCCTGTTTCCCTCGTGGCAGAGGTACTAAAGTCCAGACTCTGTTACGCTCAAATTGCAGAAGTTCTTCTTGCATGGCGTCTACCCAGTTTGGGTCATCTAGGGCTTCAGAAATCTTCTTTGGTTCTATCACACTAAGAAAATTTATAAAGAAACAAAAATTAGCAGTAGCAGACCTTGTTTTTACTGAGTCAGAAGGTTCTCCAATTATTTGGCTTGGAGGATGGCTTTTTGTCCACTGAGTTGTGCGTGGAAGATGATCATCAATGTCATCAAAACTTTCTTCAGAGGCTTCTGGTGTTTCTTCTTCTCGTGTAGCCTCTGTCGTTTTTCGTGCCTTGGTAGTTGATCCTACCGGTTGCTGAATGATTGGTATGAGTGGTGGTGGGGTTTGTTCCTCTGAGGACGTATAGTCTTGGTCCTCGATATCCTCTGTAATTGGTTCTTCTGTGGATTGTGGAGTTTGTTTTTCAGCAACTTCTTTGATCGTTTTTCTTGATGTTTCATCTTCTGCATGTTCTTCTTCGGCAATTGCATCTGTAGTATTTATAGAAGAAGATGAAGCATTATTTGGACCTGTTAGAGTCATACCTGTAGGATTTTGTCCGACAGAGGATGGTTCTTCAGAAATTCTGATGGTTCCAACAGAAGGATCAATGTCATTGTTGAACATCTCTAAAAATAGAAGATCCAAATCTTCTTTTGTTTTTGAGATGTCAGAGGATTTCCCTTTAATTCCGAGTTCTGAACCGATTTGTTCAGAAGTCATTTGGAATGAATCATCAAAAGAAACATTGATGCTTTCTACAATCTTGTGAGACTTTGTAAGGAATGTTCTGTAGGCTTTGGAAGTGGCAGAGTATCCAATGAATTTGCCTTCATCAGCTTTTACATCAAACTTTCCTCTTGAATCTCTGTCGTTTAAGACAAAGCATTTGCATCCGAATACATGGAAAAATTTGATGTTTGGCCGCCTTTTGTTAAGCAATTCTTAAGGCGTCTTGAGGTGTCTTTTCACAACGGTTGAACGATTCTGAGTATAACACGCAGTAGAAATTGCTTCTGCCCAAAAGTTCATTGATAATCCGCATGCTGACAGCATAGTTCTTGCGGCTTCCACAAGTGTTCGATTCTTTCTTTCGACAACACCGTTCTGTTGTGGAGTGCGAGCTGCAGAGAAGTTCTGTGATATTCCTTCGGTTGAAAGATAGGTTTCAATGACACAGTTTTTAAATTATGTGTCGTTGTCACTTCTTAACTTCTGTATTCTGCAGTCATAAAGAACTTGGATTCTTTTCATTAGATTTATCAATACATTTGGAACATCTGATTTCTTTCTAACAAATTCAACCCATGTGAAACGTGAATACTCATCAATTAGGACAAGTATGTATTTCTTGCCACCTAGGCTCTGTATGGCAATGGGACCGCAGAGGTCGACATGAAGCATGTACAGAGGCCTAGTGCAAGACACGTCTGTTTTGCCTTTGTGGGAAGCCCTTCTGTGTTTTCCCATTTCACAGGCCGAACACAAGTGATCCTTATTGAATTTAACATTTGGCAAACCTTTAACTAGATCGAGTTTTACTAGTTTATCCAAGGTGTGAAAGTTTAAGTGACAGAACCTGTTGTGCCATAACCACGCTTCTTCACTTTTGCAGGCTACTAGGCAAACTTTATCCTTGGATTTTGAAGTAAAATTCATTAGATATAGATCACCTCTTCTTTCAGCTCGCAGAAGTTCCATTCCTGTGTTTTCACTTTGTAGAGAGCAGAAAGTTCTTTTAAATAACACATCGAATCCTGTATCACAAAGTTGACTTACACTGAGTAAGTTGTGTTTGAGGCCATCCACATATGCAACTTTGTATACAGAGACATTTTCTTTTTGTATGACTCCATAGCCTTGGATATGTCCCTTCTTGTTGTCTCCAAAAGTTACAGATCCACCATCGTGTGTTTCTTTGTACGTGGATAGTAATCTTCTGTCGCCAGTCATGTGCCTTGAGCATCCAGAGTCAAGATACCAGATTGGCACATGTAGCTTCTATAAGACAATCACAGAGATTTAGGTACCCATATCCATATGGATCCAATACTGTTAGAATTTTTCAAGTTTGCCTTGGCATTCTTGAAATACATTTTATCCTTTTTAGAAGAATCAGATTGTTTCTCTTTTGGTTCTGACTTTTGAGTTTGAAAGTTGATGGAGAGTAAGCAATCTGCACTTGAGAAGTGTTTATTTAATTTGAACATAAGATCAAAACAATGACAGTATTGAATATGAGATGTGATTTGTTTGAACTTTTCATTGAATTCATTGAACTGAGCCACAGAGGCATTACATTCTTTCTTTACATTAGATTTCCTATTACAAGAAGATCTATGAATACTAGAATGTTGTTTGCAAAAGTCTTGTTTAGTTCCTGCCTTCTGTGACTCTCTTCTGTGGTGAACATCTTTCTTCACTGTCACAGAGGAAAAATATTTGTTAGCTTCAGGCCATTTTCCCTTTTGTTGCCAAGTGGGATTCTCTTTAATTTTCCTTGAAGGTTTTGAAAATTTTGAGCTTTTAGGAGTTATAGAGACCTTTTTCAGATTTTCAAGCTATGTAGAGGTTTTAACTTGAATATACATTTTGAGAAAATCTGGACAGATAGGGATCTCTGTGATTTTCTCTTTTGGAGAGATGGTTCTGTTAAGAACCTCAGAGGAGAATTTAACATCCTCTGTGTCACAGTGAATTATCCCTGATTTGAAATCAGTCTCTGAGTCGTCAGAGGATGAATCGTCCTCGTATGCAGAGGTTGGGTCATCTCTTTCGACAGAGGCTGGATTTTCTGAGCATGTATCGTACGAGCTTTCTTCCTCTGTAGAGATACTTTCATAGATGGTAGAGGTTTCTGATGAGATCTCTTCAGCGAGTTTTTGATTTATAGAAGATGTACAGAGACTTTCTAAAACATTTGATTTTAAAACTTCCAAAATTTCTTTTTCAATAGATTCTTCAAGTTTTTCTTCTGAAAAGATGGGTTTAAACTCAGGAGCTTCTGCTGATAATTTCTTTTCGACATTTATCATGCAGACAAAAGCAACCTATGTTTGAGTCTCTGGTTTACCAAACTTAAAGATACCAATCTGATCTTGTGTTTTCAGATATTTCTTTGGTTTGATTCCTCTATTGACAGAGGTTGAAGATGATGAATCTGTGTTTTCATACCACACATTGATCATCTTTGTATGTTTCCTCAAGTGAGGTTCTGTGGAGATTTTAACCCTTTTACTTACAGAGAGTAAGTTTGGAAAGTTTGGTTTATTAGTTTTTCCAAAACAAATAGAGAAGACAGAGGTTTTAGTCGTTTATTTTCAACTCCTAAGGTAATATCACTGTACCCTATACCTCGTCTTGCTATTTGAGAGTTTACCTTTTCATACACCTTCTGTGCATCTTTATAGTTTTTAAGTAAAACTTCTCTTCTTAAAAGATCTTGCCAAAGTACCTCTCTTTCTTTTTGAAAGTATTCTTTGAGAGCTCTTATGTCTGTTGTTTCACTTTTTGAAACTGAAAGTTCTTTTGTTTTGATTTTTAAAGCATAGGCTAGATCAGAAATTTGCCTTTTTAAAGGATCTATATTTTTGCTCCAATATTTTTCGACTTTTTCTTTTTCTTCAAAGATTTTGGCTTTTTCTTGAGTGAGAAGCCTTACTTCTCTCTCATTAAAGGTCAGTCTTTTCTGAATGCTTTCATTTACTTCTTTCAGTTCAATGTTAAGTTTAAATAAATCATCATCTACAGAATCAGTACTTGAGATAGAGTTTGAAGTGGATACCTCATTGTCAGTGCTGGAGTTGACTTCTGCCATACCACAGAACAGGGCATTTGTAGGGAATTCATCGTCAGAGGTGGAGTCTGATTCAAAGTCCTCCTTGTTTGCCTCTGAATGCCCTTTGTTCGCCATTAGAGATTTGTGTGCGTAATACTCGGCCTTCTTTTTGTAAAAAGCTTAGTCCTTCTGTGGGCGATTTGGTCTACTTCTGCATTCTTTTGCAAAATGACCTGGCTTGCCGCAGTTGAAACAACCTTGGGAGGTGTTTTCAGTTCGGTCATCAGACTTCTGTAGGTCTCCACCTTTCTTTGTTCGGCATTCGTTTGCGTAATGACCGGGTTTACCACATTTGTAGCATTCTTGTGTGTGGCCTACCTTGTCATCTGATCTATGTCGATCATTTCCTCTGTAGCTTCTGTCGCTCGACCTCTGTTGGTCATCATTTCTGTAGTCTGACCTCTGTCGGTCACTTGATTCTTCTCTTCTTCCATCATCTCTTCTACCATAATTCCTTTGGTTATTTCTAAACTCTCTTGTCAATAGAGCCATTGATTTAGCTAATGACGCAAGAGTTATCTCTTCCTCTATCAGCTCGTCTTCTTCGCTATCAACCATTACCATCTTCTTTTTCTCCTTCTTTTTCTCCTCTGTAGATCTCTCATTTCTTGGTCTGTCTGCAGCCTCTGTAGATTTACTAACCAATGCATATGGCACAATGGTTAGTGTTTTAGCTTGAGCTATTTGAGGCTCTTGTGCAGCAAGTGTTCCATAGAGATCAGAGAGTGTCCAGGAGTCTAGATCTTGATTTGTTTGTAAAGACATAGACAACTGAAGCCACTAATCGTTCAGGCTCTTTAGAAACATGACGTTATTTTCTTCCGTGGTTCTGTGAATACCAGACTTTTTGCATTTGTTTATGAGAGAGTTGAACCGGCCGTATGTTGTTTGCAGAGATTCTGTTGCAGAGGCTCTGAAAGCATGATATTCATTTATGTATTGTGCCCTTCGGTTCTTCTGAGTTTTAGCACCCCCTTCCAACTGTCTTTCTAATTCTTTCCAGAGATCGTGCGCTGTTTCGCATGCATCTAAGGATTGAAAAAGTTCGTTGGGGATTGCCATGATCAATATTCTTTTTGTTTTCTGTGCAACTTCATCTTCTGCTTTATCTTCATTTGACCATTCTTCTTTTGGTTTAGGTTTTTGATGTTCAGGGATTTCAGGAGATTCAGCAGTAGCTGGTACACGTGGCATAGTTATCATAGGAACCGGAGGAAGATTGTATAGATATTGTTTGAGAGTTTTTTCAGTACCCTCAAAAAAATGAACCATTCTTATTTTCCATTGAGGATACTCATCTCTTAGAAGAGTAGGAGGTTTGGTTAATGAGCCAGCAGTAAAAAAGTTATTTGTATTTGTCATTTTGAGGAAAGAATAATCTGATGGAGGATTTATGAGTATGAAGATCTGGGAGTTTTTCTGAATACAACTAATATCCAGAAATATGATGATGAAGAGAAATGAAATCTATCAACAATGTTGTCAAACGAGGATCACTTGATATTGAAAATCAAGCTTCGCTCTGATACCAATTGTTGGTTCCCTTTTTGCTTAAACAAGATTATCAGATCTATTAGTTCAAGTTTAATGTTTGATGCGGAAGCGTTTTTGAAGAACTAACAGATATGTTTGATAGATTTAGAACGGAATATAAATAAACAGTGAACATAATATAATTACTTCAAGGTTTACTGAATATATATATATATATATATATATATATCAAGAACAGATTTAGAACAAAGAGTAAGTAAAGCTTTAAAACAGATATGACTCTTAAGGTGAATAAGCTTTTTGTGTTCTTATGATGGTCGATTTATGAGATTGATTTTTGATTCTTAAGGAAGAACTCAACATGAGTCTTCCTTATATACTACTCTAAAGGGGACCATAAAGCATATGCTACTATTCAGACGGTACTGATGAATAGTTGAACGGATGTCGTGAACAGTTGCAAGAATGGCATGAACAGTAAGACGTGTTGTATTGCATTTAATGCAGCAGACGTCTAATATGTACTAAGCCCTACTGAGTCCAATCAGAGTTTGACACGTCGACGTTGGACAGGGCATGCTACCATGCAAGTTGATGAACGGGTCCTGTAACAGTAGCAAGATATTATAAATATCTTCAAGTCTTTCAGTGAGGACCACAGAGGCTCTGTAATGAGTTACAGAGGTTCTGTGGTCTGGTTCTCTGTGGAGCAGTCTTCACCGGATTCCGAGATATTGGTCTTCTTTGTGCGTATGACAGAGCTTCTGTAGCGCGCCTCTTTAGCTTCTGTAGATTCTTGATCTTGAGCCCTCAGTAAGTCCGGCAGAGCCTCTGTAAGAGGCTTTCTTCACTTAGCCTATTTTTCACTACTTCTAAATACTTCTATGATTAGGAAGATTGAAGCTAACAAAACCATTTTAAGAACTTAAGAACTCGAACTCAAAATCCTCAAGACTCGAGGTTCATATTCTTAATCTTATGCCATTGTTACAACAAAAACAAGTTTTGATCTTTAATCTTTGATAACAAGGATCAAAAACATGTTTTTTTCTTCAAAAAATCATACTCTTTCATGATTTTCTTTCAAAAACCCTAAAAAGGTTTTTAAGGCTTAAAACTGTTTTTAAACTTTCTCTTTCATCTTAAATGTGTGTTTTCCAGATTTTCTCCCAAAAAGGAAACTGGTAAAACATGTTTTTCTACCATTTTCATTATACTTGAAACCGGAAAACCCATTTTACAAATTTCTTTCCATAAAAGGGAAACTGGTAAAAACCCTATATTTCTTATTTTTGGAACTTCTTTCCATTCTAAGAAACTTTTGTTCTTCTTCTCTTTTGTTCCTTGCTACTCAGAAATGGCCTCACAAGCAACCACATTCGTGAAATCGAAGAACGTCAAGTTCGACCTTTCAGTTGTACTGTTCTTTGGAAACAACCACTTGGACATGCTCACTTTCCCTGAAAAGAAACCATGCCTACACCTAGTTGTTACCCTGCTACGGAAGTCTCCCATATTATATGCACTGACTGTCACTCCTCCTGCCCACAAACACTTACTACATCAGTTCTGGTATACTACAGAACGTGCTGAGAAAACTCTCCAATCTGGGAAGAGTATAACTGTGACCTCTTTTCGAACCCAGTACGGTGAAGGCAGCATCACTGCCAATGGTATTCGCTCAGCACTCCACCTCCCTACTACTCGACCAGTCGCTGAACCCCCACCGATGATGAACTAATCTCTTTCCTTGACCACATGGAATATCAATGGGACACAAATCCCAGATCTAAGGTTCTGGACAAAAAGCTGACCAAAGTCCTAAAAGCCAAAATGCCATCAGAACTCAACTTCTTCTTCGCCCAGATTATCCAATCCATGAGCGGGAAAACTGGATCGCTGGACCAGGCCAACCGCTCCCAACTTTAGATGGGCTACAACGTCATAACATCGACTATGCCAGGATGATTTTTGACGACCTGATGACCAAGGTTGAGAAACCTGATAGGGAAGTGATGGCACCCTACGTCCGTTTTGTCTCAGCTCTCCTATAGTTCTTCCTCAAGGAGCTCTACCTGACCGAGGGTGATTATCAGCTCCCAAAGCTCGGGGTCCGTATCCTCGATGTGGAGTGAGCTGATAATGAGGTAAGTCTATATGTCATTAAACAACGCCTCTCTTCTACTACTTCTTCGCTTTCCGCAGCGATGCCCACGGCTGAACCCCCCGTGGCTTCCCAAGCTGCCAAACCATCCTCATCTTCAAAGAGGAAAACCACTGACGCCTCTCTTGGTAAATCCAAAAAGACCAAACGATTTCTAAGGAGAAAACCCCTCAGCAACAACCAACAACAACAACTTCATCAGGGATCGCCTCTTCACAGGCGACCCTGGAATCTTTCATGGTACGCTCCACCATTTCTGCTACTAAGACTACTGCTTCAGCGATCCCTAGCATCGCTGATTCTACGCTGGTAAATTCCCCACCACTCTCAGTGCCTCAAAGCACTGGTGAGGTAGTTTTTGGCAACACCAGTACCACCTCGCCACCAAGCACGACCCTCTTCACCAACTTCGCTTCTCCCTCTGTTTCTTTGGTCACTACAACTGCACCAGCGACTACGCTCGCTGACACTCGCGAAAATATGTTGCAAGAACTCACGTGCATCAATGTTATAAGACATGGTGGTCTCCCTCTTGGGGGCTCTCAGCAAATACCCACATCCCAGACTCCTCTCGAGCGGGACATGGAATTTTATGGGGGAAGTATTCATTTTAACGTCTTCTCCGCACCATTAGGTACTCCAAATTCCCTACCTATTTCTTCTATAATAACTCAGCCTGAGCATCCCTTTGCTCAATCTTCCTTTTCTCTTACAGGTCCTAATTTAGAGACCATTAATATCTCCATCAAGGAGGTCAGCGATCATGTGAAATCTCTCTCCACCAACATCACCTCCAACACAAACGTTGTCGGCTCATCACTGAAAGAGCTATCCACCTCCCTCTCCTCCAAAGCTGATAATTCTCAGCTATCAGTCCTAATGGAGTTGGTTTCAAAGTTGAAGACGGGTGTTGTTGCCACCAATTCATCACTACAATCGTTGAACAACGTCGTTAGCTCACTTCAGAATTATGTCAACGACCTGAGCTCCAAGGTCGATAAGAATAACTCCCTACTTGCTGACATCCTGAGCAAGTTGAGGGAACCAGTGGCCGCTCCCACCCCATCCTTTACAGAGGACGATCGCTCTAAGTTGGAGATGCTCGCTGACTATGTATTGAATGCCACTGAAGTGATCCCTGGCTTAGAAGCCAGGGTGGACAAACTCGAGGTTACTCCTGCCTCCACTTTAGGAACCCCTGGCCTAGAAGACAGGGTGAACACTGATGTTGCTCCTCAAAAACCTCCCCCTTGTGATGATGACAAAGAGGGGGAGAAGGAAAAGGAAAATGAAGAACATCTCCCTATTGTTGAGGGGGAGGATAATAAAGAAACTCAAACCCCTCCTTCTTCTTCCACCATCCCTGAAACTGTAAATATTCCCTCTGAAGAAGAGGATGAAGAGGAAGAAGAAAAGGAGGAGGAAGAGTTGTAGATTTATGACTCTAATAAGAACTCCTGGAACGCTGATAATGACGACGATGAAGACGACGAATCAGCTCAATGGTTCAAGCCTGCTACCATCAGTGTTCCTCCTCTCAAAGGAGTATCTATCAAAGAAGCAGGGGAGAGGACTGAGAAGACCCCAACAAATAAATCTTCCCATGGCAAGCAAAAAGGGATCGCTGTCAAGGGAAACCTAAAGATTTGCTTTGCATCTGAGGGGGAGCAACCTTCTCAGGTTTGCCTCTCCATTATTAAATACTCTGTTTCTACCCATACACATCTTCGAGCTCTCCTATACACATAACCTTTCTTTTATCTATCCTTTTCTTCCCAAACCTAACTCTCTTTTATTTTCATTCAGCTAGTTCTCTCCTCTGCTTGACGGACGATCTGAAGTTTAACATCCGCACCAAATAATCCCAGTATCCATCGCTGAAGGAACTCCAATAAGACCTTCACGACCAATTCAAAGGTCTGAGGATGAAATTCAAAGAAGAAGATCAGCAATGATTCAACAGCTAGAAAGCCAACAGTTCAAGGTCCCTTATCAAATAGGCCTCGAATTCTTGACTCCGAAAGAACGCAAAGAGTCTATCAGAGCTGAGGAATTATATGTTGTCTGCCAAAAGGATGCCAAACTTTCCCTTAAGGTAGCGCAAAAGTCAATCTTTGATAAGAAGCTGAAGAAACATGCGATAAGAGTTCAAGAACAACTGCTGAAAGAGGTTGAGAAGGAAGCCCGAAAAGGAAAAGCTGATAATGACTCCCTGTTAGATTGGTGCAGAGAAACGATCGACCACATATTCCATCCAAGCATAATCACTGTTGTGACTATAACGGGTTCAAGCAAGAAGAAAACAGTGCTGGTGACACTCCAAATCTTCAGAGAAAACAACTCACTGCAAATAATGTATATGTCTAAGTTGACACTCTTCGGTTTTGATGAATGGCTAGAGATTAGAAACGCTATACAGAAGTCCAAATCCAAGAACAAATCCTATTGGAGAAGTTCTTGAATTTGCAAATCAACAAGGTCTCAGCGAGAATGGATTTACCTCCTTCTCCAACTCTTCTTCAGAACCAAAGGCCAGCGAAGAGACAACAAAAGCGAGCTTCGACCTCTGAAGGACCTGCCATCAGAAATGAAACAGGTATTGAATTCTCAAGAGAAGCAGTACTTGGACCACCACCAGACTTATCAGCTCTCGACTTATCACTGCCATCAGGAGGGCCCTTCAAACCTGGTCAAGTTATAGGTGAATCATCTTCCCTGATTGGAATGGTATCCCACGCTTTCAACGAAATTCAGAGATCCCTATCTGCCCAATAGAACAACTCGGAGATCTAGTCCACTGGTGCAACCAATCAAGACCATGTATCTTTCTCAAAACCCATGTCCTCAAGGAAGCAAAGCTTAGAAAACAACAGGGGGAGAAAGTATCCAGTCTGGATGATCACTGAGGGTGATTCATTCGACGTAATGCTTTTCAAGGATGAACTAGAATAGCTGATAGATTTTCTTCTTGTAACTTTTGTAATTTATCAGTATTTCTTTTAGTACTTGTAATTTTTTTTCACTTATACTTGTAACTTTCAACTTCCATTTGTAAACGTATTTTTTAACATATTTTAGTTAATATATGATTATTATGTTAATGTGATAAGAGTGTAAAACGAAAATTGAAAAAGTAAGAGATGTACCATAAATTAATTAATTAACTATAAGGGTATGAATTGTAAATATAAAAAATATTTTTATGTAGTATATATGATATATAATAAAATAATTAAATCAAAAAATATTCAATATTAGGCTCATTTCGAACGTATCGAAGAGACGATTATGATGGTGTAACTTGTTAAAACTAAAACGTATTTTTTAACGTATTTTAGTTAATATACGATTATATGTGTTAATATGATGAAGGTGTAAAATGAAAATTAGAAAAGTAAAAGGTATAAAGTAAACTAATTTAATATGTATAAAGATGTAAAATGTAACTTTCAAATAAAAATATAATTAGTGTGTGAGTGAGAGTAGGTCGTAGTAGCGGGATAGAAGGGGTATAGAAATGTGCAGGGGGTAGGGATAGTAAGACCATCCACACACCTGCAAGACCTTACTCCTTTCACAAGTGCCACATCAGCTTTGCAATAACACCTTCCACACACATGCAAGACCAAACTCCTTTCTAAACTAATAAACTATAATATAAATAATTATGATATAAATAATATAGATAATTATAATATAACTAACAAATTAATTATAAAATATAAATAACTAAAATTTTACTTTTGTTTTCTTTTATTATATTTTGTGTAAATATAATTTAGCAGTTTAAATAAAAAACATTGCATACGAATATCATTTTTTTAAAATAAAGCGTGGGTAAGAAGTTTTAATAATAATAATAAAAAAATGTTCAAATAAACTAATAAACGTTAAAGGAAAAACGAAACAGAACACATTAGAATGGAGAGAATGAATCGTAATTCTCATTAATCATAAGCCCTTTATATAGGGAGGAGTTTACAACGAAAAGGAAACATTAATTATGGTAATATCTAATACTAGGAAAATATTCTTTCAATCACTTCCTTTTGATGATGGCACATATCCTTCAACACTCCCCCTTGTGCCGAATCAAATGAGTGATGGTGCATAGTTCTTGCCTCATTAAAACCTTACGCCAAAGAAACAAAACCCAGTGGGAAAAATAAAAACTTTAGGCGAAGGAAAGAGTACAAGACACCAATAAACAATTCCTTTAGTTTACCATTTTTCTTGATTTGTGCATCAATCAAGAGATATAGAAATCAAGATGATGTATAAAATGTTGCCTCACTAAAACCTTGCACCAAGGAACAAAACCCAATGGGAAAAATAAAACCTTGGTTGAAGGAAAGAGCACAACATACCAATATCACATATATAGTAGACTCCCCCTTTGGTCTACCACTCCCCCTGATTCGTGCATTAATCAAAGGAGGTTTAAAACATTTCCATTTCAATACTTTCTACATGTTTCCCAAATATGGTTTTACGTATTGATTTGGTAAACAAACATGTCACATTTTCCTCACATCTTATTCAGTTCACTTGAATCTTGAGGAGAATTGATTATATAAAAACTTAAGCAAAATATGCTTTGTGTTATAACTCTTGATATATCTTACTTTCATTTCTTCGATACATGATGCATTATTTCCATACATGCAAGTTGTATAATGGTTAAACTCAAAATTACCAGCTCCTCTTATATGTGTAATGATAGTCCTTAACCATATACACTCTTGAATAGTCTCATGGAGAGTAAGATTGTTGATAATATAAGAAGATAGCTATTAAGGGTTTGCTTAGTTTACTTCCAAGCAATCGGCATGTTCCATATGATAATTCCTTATCCAGTTTGGGAACAATCTTTATATCAGTCAAACATATACCTAATATCAGCAAATATATACCAAGGCATTGTTTGGTGTTTTTCTATAAGAGCCAGTACTTTTGCCACTCCAATTTAAGTAGGTATTGAACTTCCATTATCAATTCCATTTATCTCTGTAGGGAAAATTATAAGCCCACATCAATGGTGCCAAAAGATTAATTTGAAATCATTCCAATGACGTTGCGTTGGCGCTGAGCTAAATCTAGCTGATAAGTTCAGTGAGAAGTACAATATACGGTCAAGTGTATTATGTTGAGTACAATAATGCGCCTATTGTACTTAGGTATGGAATTTCAACTCCCAACACCTATTCGTCATCATCCTTTAGACGAAATGGATATTTCCTTATATCCAACACTTTGACCGATCATGGGAGTGCTAGTCGGATGCGCTTTGTCCATATTAAGTCGCCTGATCATTTTCTGGACATATGCGGATCGGTGGATTAATATTCCACAAACTCAGTGTCCTAGTTCAAGTATCTAGACACAACCAAGTTTTCCCAAGATCTTTCATCTCAAAATCAGAATTCAAGTAGCTTGTGGTTTCTCTTATTTCATCAAGAGTGTCTATTATGTTCATAACATTGACATATAGAGCTACTTCGAAAGTCTGGAACTTGTTTTCCTAAACAAATACACAAGGGCACAGTTCATCGTTCTTATATATCATTTCCCAATCAAGTATTCACTCAGGCGGGCATACCACATCCACATAGATTGCTTTAATCTATAAAGTGAGTGTTTCATATTTATTGTAATCGCATTTCATAGTTTAAAGTTATTTGATATTGGTATAATGCCATCAAACACTTTTATATCTCTGGATTTAGATCCCCATAGAGATATGTAGTAACTACATCGTTGAGCTGCAATTTCCAGTCCTTCGGAAACTACTTGGCTATATTAATTAGCAGAACGTTGTCCATCACAAGAGAGTAAGTCTTATTGTGGTCAATCCAGTGCGTTGTGAGAAACCTTGCGCCAAAGGAGAGCCTTATATATTATGACTTAATTAATCTCATTATGCTTCCCTGACAAATGATTTATCTATGTCCTACAGGCTTTACACTTGGTCGGTTAGCACTACCGAACCAAATACCTGTTCATTTGTCAAATAATTATCCTGGATTGCTTCTTTTCATTTAGGCCAATTTGCTCTTTGTTGACATTCTTCAACTGAGCATGGTTCGATGACATCGTGCTCTATTATCTCATAAGCAATGGTATATGCAAATATATCATCATTGAGTATGTATGATCTGTCCATCGACTCATATTCAATTGAGATTTCTTTGATCTCTGGAAACAGTATTAACTTCGGAGCGTCCTCCAGTAATGATTCATAGACATAGATTTAATCAGAGATAATCTCATGTATTGATGATATATAGTTGTGCCTTACTCTTCTCTTCCTTTAGATGAGTATCTATCGAACCAAGTAGCTTCCCCCATTTCCTTTTGGGAGCTACGACCTCAACCACACCTCCACCATGTGTGATTGCAACGTACTTCCAGCGACGTTGTGCCCTTGTTCGGGGACTTTTGACCTTGCGAGTATATTTGCAGCTCGTATATGTGATTTTGTCACTCTAGATAATATTAAACGTATCAGGTATCGAGTCTGATTCGTTTGACTTCAACTTTACATTGTGAAGTTTTTGGGGATCAAAATGAGACATAATTGAAATATTCAATGACACTTCCTGTTGTTCCCATGGAAAATCCTTTTTCCTATCTCCCCCTAACAACAGGAAGATTGTCTCATCAAAGTGACAACCCACAAATCTAGCGGTAAAGGGATCACTCGTCAAGGGTTCTAATTAGCGGATAATTGTTGGGGGTTCATATCCAACATTTGATGACTCGTCTTTAAGACCCATTTTGGTACACTGTGGGGGCGTAATTGGCACATATACAACACAACCAAACATATGTAAATGTAAAACATCAGGCTTATATCCAGTTACCAACTGGTACGCATAAGATTGGTTGGCTGGTTGTGGGTCTAAACACGAATAAGTAAAGTTGCATGTAATATTGCATAACCCCATGTAGATCTGGATAAATTGGTGCGCATAACCAATGCTCTAGCTACCATCTATATTCTTTTGATGACAACTTTTATCATTCTAGGAGACCATTTTATATATACAAAAGGGGTATAGGAAACTCTACATTTATCTCTATACATATGCAATAATCATCAAATTCTTATGATGTAAATTCTCCAGCATTCTAAGTCATGCAGACTTGATGAAAAAATCAGGGTGGTTAGTCCTTAAACGTATAACTAGTGCTAGGAGTGCAACATTTCATGTGGACAATAATACGACATGTGTTCATCGTGTCAAAACCAGAACCATAAAGTACTTTAATGGCCCGCATTCTGGATGTTTATGTTCATAAATATCACCTTGTATTCGTTGTAAGAATGGAATATTTTTATATTATGTCCTTAGCTTTAGGATGGTCTCATTCCTGATTTGGCTAAGGATCAGGGTATATAAAAGTTCTAGGTATTAGATAGGGCATGTTATGCTGTTGGTGTTGCTTCTTGTGCAGTAGAAGTCAACAGTTACAATTTGGTTAATTCCCTCGTTTTATCTTTCACTCGAAAGAAATGTATCTAAGTGTATTTCCAATACATAGATCACTAGGTCATGACCATGGTGTCCCACCTGGTCATGCCGAAACATATATGTGTCATTGTCACAAAGTTCTTTATTGGTGACAAAATATGTTTTAATGACATAGATAATCCATTAATTTGATACATTAATTTCTCTAATGTATGTTGCTTTCATATCATTATAGTTGATGTGCATATACCCATTTCCAGTCTTATAATATGATTTTTCATTGATACGAATATCTTAACAAGGTTCCTATTAATATAGTGTTTTAGTGATTGATCTTGTGTCATTAAGCAACAAGTGACAGTCTATCGTCTAAGTGTTTGGAGGATTAAAATAATTAATTCAATGAAAATAATCTATTTCTTAGGATTGTATGAGATGCCACAAAAAACAATCAAGTTCTCCTCGATACATTCCTACATGGAACGAAGAACGTTGAGAGTTTTGTTTTTGATGTGTTTCTTCACATCTATAATGGTTATAAGACCGGGTGTTTATATGCAAATGCAATTAATATGATAGTTCAAATTCATTAAAATAAACTTATATTCAATCAATCTTAGATATGACATAGTTCATTTATAACTTGTCCCATTTTCTATTAGGCGTTCGTTCCCGACTCTTGCCATGAATTTGACCCTTTCCACAACCTTGTCCATATGGTATATATTTAACATATGTGTGTGGATTAATATGTTCAACTCACTATCCTTTGGAGTTCTTTCCACCTCCAACGCTTGCCTTATTAACCCCCAGAATTTTCTTTATCCGGGTATGTCTAGCGTTGTTAAAAAAACATTGCTACAATTCTTAACCACTTGCATTAAGTTAATGAGTTTGTTAAAGGTTCTATTGCAGCTTATACTGTTTCATTAGTATGATTGGTGATATAGGAAAGATGTTATGATTCGCATAATATTTTGTGAGTTCCTTGCCACAAAGATTGAGATGCATTTTGAGACATGACATTTCTTTGTCAAAATCAGTTACCTTCTTGTAATTAAGTAAGTATGTTTCTTTCCACTGTATGATTAGTTTGAGGAGTATATGGTACTGAATATTCCCGAATTTCCTTTTTGGGACTACCACGGTTCTTGGGGGTTTCTAGTTATTCTCTCTGAAGGTTGTGACTGATGTATCGTCTCAAAAGTTTTAAAATATTTACTTGTATCTTAACATCTAGTGTTTTTTTCTTTAGGGTCAAAATGGTTCGATGACTTTTGCGTATTTTCTTGTGTTTTTTCGAACCTATCTTATGGTAATCAAGTACTTTTGATTCAAAGATGTCGTAGAAAATGGAGAACATATTATTTTCTAAAATAGTGAATTATGGTTTATCATTATTATGTCATGCATGAAATTTCATTATCATAATAATATTGAATTTTTGTATGCTTACATTTTGTTGATAATACTTCATCATTATTTTAATTTGCGAATAGAAACCACTTAATCTATTGGATTTTCAGGTATTAGGGGAAATCACATGGATTTCTTAAGTCCCTACAAACCTTAGGGTTATTTACACCCGTTTGACAAAATCCAAATCGATATCTTGCGATTTATTTAATTTGAAGATAACATTGTTAGTTATAGAGCTTTTGGCATGAGACCAAAATAAATATTAGTTTGGCTTATGAAGCCAATTTCAATGTTTCAATACCTTAATATTATTTTAAGAGATTTTGTCGTTAGACAATCAACATTAGTTTTGACATAAAGTCAAATTCAAACTCTTAACAACTTAATGGTATTTATGGATATTTTGGTAAAATACCAAATATTAGGGGGTTGGAAGTGTAACATCCAAAAGTTATTTATAAGATTGGGATTAATGAGTAAGAACTCATGATCAAGATAAACATTTGATCAATATTTTAACATTTTCATGTCATTTTTGGAGCTTTTGGTAAAATACCAAAATATATGGGGGTTGGAAGTGTAACTTCCAAAAATTCATTTGAAAGTTAAAATTTATGAGTAGAAACTCATAATTAAGATAAACATTTTAAGAGTTTTTGCCAAAATGCAAAAATAATAGATTTACACTTAAAGATATATATGCAATTTTTGGGCATAAGACCAAAAGGTAGAGTGCTTGGAAATATAATTTCGATAAATAATTATAATATTTACAACTATGGAATTAAGAGTAAGAACTTAGAATAAAATAAACACTTGAATAAAATAATTAAATACTAAATTTAAATCAAATAAAACATCAAAGAAAGCAAAACAACAATAAAAGTGTATTGGTAACTTATACCATAATAAGGCTAATAAATTATATTAGTGACCTAGGAAATAAAATAATATCTAAGTTCAAATAAGTATTTAAACTACAAGATCCAACATATACCTATGATGTGTTTATTTTTCAAATCAGATTACAAAATAAAAAAAATGTTTTCTTCCAAAGGATATTTGTTAAAATAAAAATACCATATCGTAATGAAGTTAATTCTTTTTTAAAAATTCAAGATAAAGATAACACATATCTACACCTTTTTAGTCCAAGATATTTGTTCTATATCATAGAACCTTATGAAGTAAATATATTTTTTATAAAGCTAGATAAAAAGATCTATGAAAAAAACTGATAACAGAAAAGTTTAAACCCGGATCATAATATATATTCAATTATTTTATCATAGGTAGGCCTTTTTTTTGGATCAAAATTAAATAGTTTTGGTGAAACTCATAATTATTTTAAATAACTAAATGTGATTCACTCGTAACCAAAAATAAATAATGATAGTATATCTTAAATCTTGAAAATCCATAACAAAAAAAACCATTAACACTAAATGGTATTAAAACAAAATTTTAATAGTTCAATACTTATGGTATAATTAGAAGTGAAAATCATATATTAATACATGCAATGATCAAAGAGCAAGGTATAACTAAAGCATCACTTTAAGAGGATTTAATCAAAAACACGACCTAAAAAAACTAAACATACTGATTATTAAAGCATGAGAGATTCAAGGCAAAGACAATTAAAAATTCCTTTAGTAGATATGGGAGAAAACAAACCTGAGATAACGTATGCACATTGAATTCTTGAGAAAAAAATAACAATGTTTTTTTTCTTTTTGAATATATAAACCAAGAGTCAAAGATAATAAAAAAAACAAACAAAGGAGGCCATTTTTTTTTGTTAATGATGCAGCAGAAACGAAAAGCAAAACCAGAAAATCCTATTTTTCTTCTTCAATTTATTTCTTCTGATCTAGCAAAGAGAATTTAAATATAAACAGGTTAACGAAAACACTTACTTGAATTTGTGCCAAAGGTGATAACGAGCGATGGATAACGGAGTAACTACGTAATTTTCCAACAAGTCGTTCAACAACGTCAAGTATCGGGAAAACCAACCGTTCAAGAAACGATTTGAGCTTTACGTGCTGATAACGTGTTAAAGGAAAAACGAAACAGAACACAATAGAATGGAGAGAATGATTCGTAATTCTCATTAATCATAAGCCCTTTATATAGGGAGGAGTTTACAACGAAAAGGAAACATTAATTATGGTAATATCTAATACTAGAAAACTATTCTTTCAATCACTTCCTTTTGATGATGGCACATATCCTTCAACAATAAATGAATTAAATTTAATAAACATATTAATAATAATTAATGTTTAAACAAACAAACAAACTAATTAAATTAAAAAAAATTGTTAATATATTTAATTTGTTGAAATACCTTGCAAGTTTAGCAAGATGAGGGTGGTCTTGCAAGGCCTTGCAAGCTACATGGCATGCCGTGTCATCTTGCAAGGGCTCTTGCAAGACGTGTGTGGATGCTCTAACACCCAATTTATATCCTTTTCAACAAATATCTTATATATATATATATAGAGAGAGAGAGGGAGGGGGGAGGGAGGTTCAGGAGAAAACCTCAAATAATCGGAAAATCGAAGAACACCCTTACACACGTAGGATGAGATAATCTAATGGTTATTGTCTCAATGGTAATTTTGTAATTAAAACGAAGTTGAGGGTATATTAAAAAGAAGCTGAGGGTAAAATTGGAATTGAATTGTCTAATCCCAATTTAATTTAAAATGGGTTCTTAGACGGCGTCTCTTAAAAAACCTCAAATAATAAATTCAGTTTTAGAGTTCCCATACATCATCTCCTCCCCAAAATGAGTTATCCAAGACATCTTTATCCTGATGAATTCGTCTCCCTCTCCAAATTGATTTATCCAAGACATTCTTAAAAAACAAAACTTACTTCATCTCCCTTCTTGGTCAACCCATTCTCGTTTTGCCGGAGCAACAACAACAGCACAACCAGGCGTCGCCGGACGACGAAGAAGTTCGGCGAATCTTCATTGCTTCTGTCGAACCAATCAGCCAATACGTCATCTCCTTCTTCCTCTGCAAACGTAGGAGATGTGGGAAAACCGATGGTGGTTGCGGTGGAGATAGGTCTGGTGAATCTGAACTGTTTGAGTGTGATAAGAGCATGATTATTAAGCATGTGGGTATTCCGGCTAGGGATTTGAGGATTCTTGGTCCTGTTTTCTCTAATTCCTTCAATATCATTGGTAATTTCTTTGATTTAGGGTTCTGTTTTTAGTGCCACTTCGTCTTCTCCACCTTCTTCTTCCTTATGCATATGCACAAGTGCATGCTATATGCATTTGTGCATGTCGACCTGCAACTATTGAAGATGAGAAAAGCCATTTTGCTTTCGATACTTCAAATGGCTTCTCTGGTTTTCCCTCTTCTTCTACTTCTTCGCTGGGTTTTTAAGCAATCATCAACCAACAACAACTTCATTAAAACATCAATAATTTCACACTCTCCATCAAATATCATTTCTCGTGCTTTTTCGGAATCAATCCTTCAGCGCCCCCAAATTAATCGAGCTTTGAATTCAACAATTCGGTTCACAATTGATTTGATTTCATTCAATTTGGTTCAATTTTATTTAATTTGCAGGTTTATTGAAGGATTTAATGGTGTATATATACGAACTTCCGACGAAATACAACATCCATTGGCTGTCAAATGATCGGTGTAACCATTTATTTGCATCGGAGGTGGCGATTCATAAAGCATTGATGAAAATAGATGGAATCAGAGAGAGGGGTGGAACCGTGGAAGTAGTTCAATATTGTCAAGTTCCGTTAATACCCTTTTCATTATTTTTAGTTATTTTAGGTGCTCATTATTAATGTCCTTTAGATTATGTTCAATCAATGACCATGAGGGTGTTCTTTAGTTTTTCTGATTATTTGAGGTTTTACCTGAACCTGACCCTATATATATATATATATATATATATATATATATATTAAATAGACAATCAAAAAGTTTAAATTCTATAAAAAAGAGTTACATTTAACAAATTATCTACCTAATTCAACATCTATTAAATTATTAAAATATTCTATGATTTTATTAGGGAAATTAATTAAAATACCCTAAGTTTGACCATGTTTTACTGAAATACCCAAAATCTCTCCCACTTTGCAAAAATACCCTAAATATCCGCGATGGAAGCCCGCGATCGCGGGCCAGGGACCTTTCTGACACTTTTTTAAACTTGCAGGGACTATTTTTGAAAAATGGAATCCTGCGATCGCGGGCTCATCCCGCGATGGGGTTATTTTTGTGACTTTTCAATTGCAAGGGACCATTTTTGAAAAATTTCAGGGACCATTTATGAAAATTTTGATATTTTTGGCACTGTTCACCCCATTTCGTCCATTTTTACGAATTTAAAATGAAATGTTACACTTTCAACCCCTATACTTATTTACTAAATTTATTTTATATCTTTTACTTTCATTATTTTAATTTTACATTTAACACATATAATCGTTTATTAACTAAAATACGTTAAAAATACGTTTTAATTTTAACAAATTACACCATTATAATCGTCTCTTCGATACGTTCGAAATGAGCCCAATCTTAAATTTTTTTGGATTTATATATTTTAATATATATCATATACAGTTATACACTACATAAAAAAATATTTTTTATATTTAAAATTCATACTCTTATAGTTAATTATTTAATTTATGGTACATCTCTTATTTTTTTTTCAATTTTGTTTTACACTCCTATCGCATTAACATAATAATCATATATTAACTAATTCATTAAATCGTTTTAAATTATTATTATTTGAATGTGTTTATAGATTTCGTCTGAAAAAGTTGTCTGCATGATTCCACTGAAAAAGTAACTGCAATATTCGTCTGCTCTTGAATAAAGGTCTTTCATTAGGCAGAAAATTAGTCTTTAAGTAGTCAAACATAGCTAATTAATGAGAATTTAGATCAGATTTATATGGTACTATCAAATGCAAGTTTCTATAATATAGATATTGTTCTACATTACATGATACCAATTTTTGTATCATATGAATCACTTCCAGATAACAAGAACTGCTAGGTGTTGGAAATATGGGTTTTACTAAACTGCTAGGTGTTGGAACTGCTAGATGTTGGAAATATGGGTTTTACCCCAATAATCAAGAAATAAATGCTTGTTCATCCAATAATCTCTGTATTAAGATTTTCGCAAGTTTCATAAACCTACTTACTAGGTGTTGGAAATATGGGTTTTACTAAACTTTGGACGCATTTAAATTTATATATATATATGTGTTATATATAACTAACTTTTAGTAGGTTTATGTTCTTCTATATGAGATCTTCAAAATGATATATAATGCGTCCAAAATAGAGTATGTGTGAAAGAGATATCGATACTCAAAGTTGAGTAAATGGATGAAATTAGCAAAAACCAAATGAAGTAAACAGTAAGTCAATCACAATACTTTAACAAAATAAGTTAATACTAAAAATAACAATTATTTAATGTTACATAAACAACCTAACGTGGCCCTATTAGACAATGCGCATAAATTGACTCCGCCATATGTCGGCGGAAATTCATTGCCTCATCGTCGGTTTCGTTAGGGGGTACCCATATCTCCTCGTTATTTATCAACTTTTGGACATTACGGCATACCCATACACCGCAATCCGCATATAACCCGGTCTGCTGGGGTACTTGGCCGGCCATCTTTGTGCGAAAGATACTTGACACTTCGCGACGTCTATGATCCCCGATCAATGAAAAGAACGTATATAGTTTTGTTTTAAACGATTGCATCTGCTCTGTCAATTGTTGTTTGTAGAGACCGTCCTTTTCGCTGTCATATAGGGTCATGACCATAGTGTCTAGTTCAAACACTCCAAGCAGCCAATGTCTGGGATGCAAGCATATGGGGATGTACACCTGAAATATTACAATATATGTCATATATGTTATTAAATAAAATAACAGTAAAACGATTTGCATACCCTATCGAGGAGAGTCCAAGAGGTCCCTTCCGATCCATTTCATATTTCGATCACGGAGGCGGGACCTTGATGGTCCATCAGTATACACTGAAAGAACATAGTGTGCATGATGGTCCACCTCGTGTCTACGCCACGATGTTTTTGCAACAGGCTAACCCAAGAATCGACGTGCTATGCATAAAAAAATAGATGGTTAGACATGTAATATAAATATATTTGATTATATATGACTATAATTTAACTTCATACTAACCGTATCGTCTAAGTCAGAGTTCACAGGGTCATCCGCAAGCAATGTTTCAAAAAACGAGGGGTTGATTTCTAAGCCCCCGTAAGGGGTGAATGTCAAGTTGGGGAGGCGACCAGTCCGGCACATCCTCAATATTTCTGATGCCGGTTGAGGCTCCGGTGAAGGCACCTTTCCCTTTTTCTTTCCTCCCTTCTTTCCCCCCGCTTTCTTTGCTTGTTTTTTAGCGGGCGGTGGTGTCGTAGATCCTTGTTGGCCAAACGGGTGACGAAACCATTGTGAAATTTTATGCGACCGCTTTAGAGGGAGCGGGGTCACCTGTGGTGGTGGATCTACAACATCCATCGAGTCATCGTCAGGCTCCGAGAAGTGCTCCGAGAAGTGATCCTGGATAATAGGAGACCCCGTCTGAAAATTACGTTACTCAATGTTTTAAGTACAATTTAGGAAATGTTCACAATTAAACCAAAACTACCAAAATAACTTACAGTATGCATTTCCGGCCTGTAATAGTCATCGGCCGAACCGCCAAAGATGTTTGTGATTGATGTGGTGGCGAACGGCGGCGGCATCTGCGAGGTGTATGCCCCCGACATCCCGGCCTGCGTGACATTGATCATTAAAATAGTTACAAAATTAGGATTATCGGTATATAACTATAATGGTTACTCAGTGTCACTAACACTCTCCGGGATAGTAGAATATGATGTGGTGGCGAACGGCGGCGGCATCTGCGAGGTGTATGCCCCCGACATCCCGGCCTGCGTGACATTGATCATTATAAGAGTTACAAACTTAGGAACAAACATATAACTATAATGGTTACTCAATGTCACTTACATTTTCAGGGAATGACGGATAGGATGTGGTGGCAAACGTCGCCTGTGCCCCCTGTCCGAACGGAGCGGGGATCGGTGTCGTACTCGACAGCTAAAACAAATTTAGAACGTAATATTAATATACAAACTAAATAAACGTGGCCAACAAATTAAGTTAAACACTAACGTTGACAGTGCTAAACTGTCTGTAGAATCCCTCCAGAAGCTGTACACGTGACTCTAGCGGCCCGTGGACGTAGTCCCACAGGTGCTCATGAGAGCCACGCTGTGGCTCGTAGGAAGGGGCCGCCTCATATGGATTGTAAGAGGAGGAATGGGGCGGCTGGTAGGAGGAGGAACGGGCCGGCTGGTAGGAGGAGGAAGGGGGCGGCTGGTATCCACCGGAAGGGGGCCTGTCGTCGTCTTCCTCATCTTCGGAAGTAGGGGGACGTCGAGCCCTTTCCGCCTCTGCGTCAATAAAGGCCACGCTGTCTCTGTACCAATCTGTGCCCATCTCGTCGACAGTAGGCACAAGGCGATCGAAAGGCAAGAGTGGCTGCTAAATATATGATAAAACATAAAAGAAATTAATAAGCGGGACTAACGTATGCAAATTGTAAACATAGTAAAAGAACTTACATTTCTAGACGCATTGAAGAACTGAAACCAAAGCGACCTACTTAGGGTAACACGCTTGTCCCAACGGGTTCCCCTAAGTACTCGATCGTCGCGCTTGACGAAATATCGGATTGATGCGGGAAACATCTCCAAGATCCATATCTGGAATTAGACAAGAAGAGCAAGTACGTAAAAAGAAAAGCCAAACAGTTTGTATGTATTATTAACAATTGTTATACTACGTATCTAACCTTGAAGGCGTATGTAAAACCACAAAGATTCATCTTTGCATGTCGATCAACGCGTCTGGCTATGGCTCGGTGCAGAATAGATTAGCAATGTGTCCAGATATGGCTACCCCACGGGTAGCTGTTAAACAGCTCAAGGTCCTCGACGACCCTAAGGACCGTCTCGGAAGCATACTGGCTATACTCACGGCCCAGGAAGCCCATATCCACGATCACCACCAAGCATACACGGACAGCATCGTCGTCGGTTAAGGCACTAAGGCCCTCTTTCATCATGTCCCGGGCTGCCTTCAGCTTCAAACGAGATGCTAAAATGCCCCAAACCCTAGGAACGAAGGAGCAGTCTTCTAAGGGAGGAAGGGGGGAGCCTCTCCAAACGTAGTCCTGTAATTAGACAGAACTCACGACGCCCAAAATGCAATTGAGAGCCGAAGAAATCAAAATGCATCTCCTCCGGCTCAGCGTTGGCGCCCTCGACCTCCAACTGTAGAAACATGTGTACTAGCGTAGGGTCGCCACCAGAGTAAGACACATCCATCCATGGCCCGAACGGTGTCTCTCTATAGATGGTCTCAAGGGTATCCGCGCGATCACCTAATCCCCTAAAGAGCGCTCCTAATTCCTCGATGTAGGAAACTTTGCACCTTACCGTCAAGTCGATGTTAAAGAAATCCTTCTACATAGTCATTCACAGATGTTATAGTTAGTGTTATATATAGATGTTGCAGTTTATTTTATTTTATATAGATGTTGCGGTTTATTTTATTTCAACGTATCATATTGTTATATATAGATAAAGTGCGGTGGTATTTTATTTCAACGTATAATAGTGTTATATATAGATAAAGTGTGGTGGTATTTTATTTCAACGTATAATAGTGTTATATATAGATAAAGTGCGGTTTATTTTATTTCAACGTATAATAGTGTTATATATAGATAAAGTGCGGTGGTATTTTATTTCAACGTATAATAGTGTTATATATAGATAAAGTGCGGTTTATTTTATTTCAACGTATAATAGTGTTATATATAGATAAAGTGCGGTGGTATTTTATTTCAACGTATAATAGTGTTATATATAGATAAAGTGCGGTTTATTATTTCAACGTATAATAGTGTTATATATAGATAAAGTGCGGTGGTATTTTATTTCAACGTATAATAGTGTTATATATAGATAAAGTGCGGTTTATTTTATTTCAACGTATCATATTGTTATATTGAGATAAAGTGCGGTTTATTTTATTTCAACGTATCATATTGTTATATATAGATAAAGTGCGGTTTAGGGACCCTAGTTGTCATTCTTAAAAGTTTAGGACCTAATTGGCATTCTTAAAAGTTTAGGACCTAATTGGCATTCTTAAAAGTTTAGGGACCTAAGTTGTCATTCTTAAAACCGTAGGGACCTAAGTTGTCATTCTTAACATTTTTTTATAAAAAACACATTCTTAAGAAATTTTTTATAAAATGTGTTTTTTTATAAAAAATTGTTAAGAGTTTGTTTTTATAAAAAAATTGTTATAGTTTTATGGTTTTATGTTTGAATGTGATATTTGTATGTTATAATGTGTATGTTGTTACAGTGTGTTTTTTCATATAAAAATTGTTAAGAGTGTTTTTTTATAAAAAAAATTGTTAAAAGTGTGTTTTTATAAAAAAAAATTGTTAAAAATGTGTTTTTTTTATAAAAACACACTCTTAACAATTTTTTTTATAAAAACACACTCTTTTTATAAAAAATTGTTAAGGGTGTGTTTTTATAAAAAAATTGTTAAGGGTGTGTTTTTATAAAAAAAAACACATTTTTAACAATTTTTTTTATAAAAACACACTTTTAACAATTTTTTTATAAAAAAACACTTTTAACAATTTTATATGAAAAAACACACTATAACAACATACACATTATAACATACAAATATCACATTCAAACATAAAACCATAAAACTATAACAATTTTTTTATAAAAACACACTCTTAACAATTTTTTATAAAAAAACACATTTTTAACAAATTTTTTTAAAAACTGTTTTTATAAAAAAAATTAACAATTTTTTTATAAAAAACACATTATAAAAACCATAAAACTATAACAATTTTTTTATAAAAACACACTCTTAACATTTTTTTATAAAAACACATTGTTTTTATAAAAAATTGTTAAGGGTGTGTTTTTATAAAAAAAATTGTTAAGAGTGTGTTTTTATAAAAAAAAACATTGTTAACAATTTTTTTATAAAAACTCACTCTTAACAATTTTTTTATAAAATAACACTCTTAACAATTTTTTTATGAAAAAACACACTATAACAACATACACATTATAACATACAAATATCACATTCAAACATAAAACCATACATAACATGTTAAACATAGAACATATTCAAACATAAGTTATAAACACTATAACAACCTACAAATCATATATCTTAACTTAAAATAACATACAAAAAATAACAAATAACATAAGGAAAACATACCACAGAGGTAATACGAGACATCTTCACAAAACCCGAACGCGTATTCCACACGACAAAATTGAGAGAGTGGGAGAAAATTGAGAGAGTTTGATTAAAAATTGAGAGAGTTATTAAAAAAATGAGAGTGGCCGGTTTTTGGTCCCCCCCCCTCCCTTATATAGTGCGGCCGAAGTAACATTTAGGGTTTAGGGTTCGTCAAAGTGATTTTAGGGTTAACCCTGTGCCGACACGTGGCACAGGAGCCCGCGATCACGGGGGTCAAAGAAAGTCAAACGCGGGCAGGGACCAAAAATGCACACGCGGGCATTCTTGAGGGGGGAAAGCTGGACCGCGGGTATTCTTGAGGGACCAACGCGGACAAAGTGGGCAAACTTTGGTGACACGTGTAGCCCGCGATCGCGGGGGTCAATGAGTCAAACGCGGGCAGGGACCAAAACTGCACACGCGGGCATTCTTGAGGGGGGAAAGCTGGACTGCGGGCATTCTTGAGGGACCAACGCGGGCAAAGTGGACAAACTTTGGTGACACGTGGCCTGGAGCCCGCCATCGCGGGCTCCATCGCGGATTTTTGGGGTATTTTTGTAACATGGGAGAGATTTTGGGTATTTCAGTAAAACGTGGTTTGACTTAGGGTATTTTAATTAATTTCCCATTTTATTATCCAGTACATTTTTAAAAAAAATATTACATGAAATAATAATAATTCAATTTTATTAAGGCTATGTTTGACAAACTGGCTGATAAATAATGTTGACATGTGTAAAGTACTCTTGCCTTGCATTTAATGCAATGGGTATAAATAGGAGGAATACCCCTTCAGTTTGAAGGATCTCCCTGAACTACTTAGTGCGTAGAAAAATCCTTGTTTTTCTACATTCTCTTTTCTCTCTGTATTCTTGTGCAAAAATACTCGGTGCTTCTCAAGTTTGTTTAGATTAAGTTTACTTAATTTTATACCGCAACAAACTGTAAATTATTTTTGATTTATCAATAAACAATTTAGAAAACTATAAATATGTGTTTGTATTCAACCCCCCCCCCCCTCTCTACAAACTGTTGTACTTGTATAACCCCTTCGGAATCAACAAAGTATTATATACTTCAAAAAAATAGGAACTAAACCAAACTTAATTACATTTAGACGCGTTTTGTCCTTTTCATTATCAAATGTATATTTTTGAAGGGTTGGGTTTTATTTGAAAGTACCAAATTTGGTGAGAAACATGAGAAATGGTTATCAAGTATTAGATAAGAAATGGACGAACATTAAAATAAGATGTATCGAGATGCACCGGATCAATTCCCTTTTAAGCCACAATTTATGAAAGAGTATTTGATTAAAAGTAATCGACGTTTTAAAAATACTTCTCATAAAATATGACACTTTTCACATAATCTCATGCCAATTTTTGAAGGTCATCCTATAAGTTGTAAACTATAATTCCAAATGAAACTTTTTTTACTTATTTTTCTAAAATATAAATGTAGGTAAAATTTCATAATCCAAATATTGTTGCAAGTTATCATAACTTTTTGAATTGCAACTCGAATTGGATCCGGATAATTATCTTTTAATTGTTTATTTTTTCATATGTCTGTAATTTTTCGTTGGGAAGACCTCCCCGTCGTAGACCGGTGTTGTGTGGATAACATTATGCTTTACTGCCATGGGGATACACATTCGGTCTAAGCATAAATAATGTAAACAATCTTATAGGTGATGTTTGATTCGAATAATTCAAATGATTTCAATAGAATTGAAATCAATTCATTTGTTTGGTTCACATATTGAAATAGATGGAATCATTAAATTCCACATGTTAATGAATTAATCATTCATTGAAGAAATTTACTACCACCCCACCCTGCCCCTTGCCCACGCCCATCCCCACCCCCTCACACCTCTAACATCCACATGCCCTCCCTAACCACCACCAAGGTATTATTGTCGTCATCACAACTACCTCCTCCCACACCCACCCCTCCCCGCCCCCACACCTCACTCATCCCCAAACATGCCTCGTCCACCCGACCACCATGTCACTACTTTCATCGTCATAATACCACCTCCCACCGCATAGGAAGGGGGAATGAGGGTGGGGTGCGGGTGGCAGCTTTGATGACGACAGTAGTGGCTTTGTGGCATTGATGGTCGGCGGGCAACTTTGATGATGACAATAGTGGCCTGGTAGTATTGGTGACAGGGCGTGTAATTGTGACGACAATGGTAGTGGCATGGTGGTCGATGGGGCGAGGCTGACCCTGGTGGCGCTAGGGTGGCAAGGGTGGGGATGGTGAACCGTTATTGGTGATGGTTAAATCGGATTTAAAATATATATGTCTTTTTCAAACTATGAAGTCTTTGGCTAATTCAAATTCTTTGACTGATACATACAAATGATGAAATGCAGAAGAAATATGTGATTCCAATTCCATGGGATTCCATAAAACCAAAAGCCCCAAGTATCTAATCATACAACTAGATCATCTAACTTGTCGTTTTATTTCTTTTAACATACAATTTGTATTTGAAGTGAATGAATAGAATATAAGATACAACTCTGAATGCACAAAGTATAAGTTAGTTTAGCATGCATAATGTATGACAATCATATATATATATATATATATATATATTCTGCATAGCATATAAACATTTTATTCTTTGCTTGCAAACTGACATGTATCCTGAGATTTGCAATTTTCTTCATAACTTCCCACAATTATTCCTGATTGTCAGTCAGTCAAAACAATATGAGGCAAGTAGTCGCAAACAACCATTCTAGAGACGTGTTGAACATAGGAATCATGTCATATATATATATATATATATATATATACCTCGGAGATGAATCATCAACTGGAGTCTGCATCTGATATTTGTGCTTCTGATTTCTCATTCGAATATCTGAAGGAAAAAAAAAAAGGAAAATGTGAAATTGTAGGGTAAGGAGTAAATGATGAAGAATGAAGATAAAAAGGAGATAGATATATAGTTACACACGTAGAGAGTATGGTGACCCATATGAGTTCGACGCAATCCACCCAAAGAAGTCTTTGCTCAACAGGAATAACACCATAAGTTATTAGGTGTGCAAATGGCCATAGTTTCCATCCAGCCTGGTATCAGTATCAGTATCAGTATCAGTATCAATTTATAGGTAGATTATATATCTATGCCATGTACAGTAAGTAGTATGAATTGAAATGATAATGGTATAAAGGGTGTCTTAATTACTGTCAACATAGGCAAGAATGTTGGTTTGAGTTGATCGAATATATTTGCAGGAGACTCAAAGCGCAGTAACCCCAAAGCCACAAAATAGATGCTGTTCCACATTGCTGCCCAAGCTGTTTGGTCAAATGCAATTTTAGCAGGAACTACCCACCAATCTTTGGAAGGAATAAGAGCCTATATATAATGAACACCATATTCAAACACATAATCAAATCTTGACATCAATCCAAACAAGTCTAATCTAATGAATGAATCTACAAATATTTGATAAAAACGTGTAGCAGAGCAGGTATGACCTCACAGAATTGGTAATAGAAATGAGAAAGGGATCCATGGAGAGCGAAGCCAACAAGACCTGATCGGAACAACCGAGTCCTATCGAACTCAAATAGTGGCTTCCCTTCAACACACTGCAAAATTCATTCATTTATTTATTTATATATATATATATAAACAAACAAACAAACAAACAATTGAAATAAACAAAAGTAGTTGAGTTGGGAAAGGGAAATAAAGAAAGAACTTGCTTGTGCAATCCAATCGCCTATAGAGTAAACAATCCCACTTATGACCATCTTAGCCAATACGGGGTTTTGTTTAAGGGCTTCTTCATAAGCAATCCAATTGTGTTCCGGAGCATATCTAAGTATCTCGTAAAGGGTCCATCCCTATAATAGTAATAATTACTTCAACACATAAGCTTTACTTTACCCACACAGATAATAATAAGAAGAAGAAGAAGAAGACGACAATTAATTCAATGAAAAACTCACATGCCAATACTCGTGATCAATGGTGAGCAACCTAGTGACAGCAAGAGTACCAAAACCAAGAACAATCGAAGCATTAATTGCTTTACCCACAAACCTATTGATTCCAATTCCCTCAACAAATTCCTTTTCTGATTCATTTCCACTTTCTTCATCTTGATTCAAACTAATCTCCACCTCTCTGTCCTCTGCAATTGAGTTGTTGAGTATTAGTCTACTATGAGCCTTCCGTGTTGATGGGGTCAACAATTTAGATGAAGAGAAGGAGAAGAAGGGGATTAAAGATGAGGGTTTTTTGGGTGGAGAGATTTTGTTGGGGGTTGAGAACAAATTATTGTTCAAGGTAGCCATGGCCGAGTGTCGTCTTGTGTATGAATTATGATCATTACAAGTTTTGGTTAATGGGAAGGCAGGTTTTTTTTAATATAATTGCAATATAGTCCTTTATGTTTTGGGGAGTTAAACACTGCAACGTCGATTTAATTTGTCTTTACATGTTCCTCACCACACAATAATAATTACAACAAAGGATACAAGTTTGACTTTTGTATTTAGCAAACTTCCCTACCTCCGGGCTCCGGCACATTTCTATACCCCATTCCCCTCGCAATTGCTATTTTTTTATTTTAAAGTTACATTTTACACCTTTATACTTATTTAATTAATTTACTTTATACCTTTTAGTTTTCTATTTATCATTTTACACTTTCATTATATTAACACATATAATCGTATATCAACTAAAATACGTTAAAAAATATTTTTTTAATTTTAACAAGTTACACTATTATATTCGTTTCGTCGATACATTCGAAATGAGTCCAATATTGAATATTTTTTTATTTAATTATTTTATTACATGCCATATATACTATATAATAGTATTTTTTATATTTACAATTCATAACCTTATAGTTAACTATTTAATTTATGGTACATCTCTTACTTTTTCAATTTTCGTTTTACACTCTTAATAAGATACGCTTAAAAATACATTTTGATCTTCAATCAAATAAATTTAAAATACATTTAAAAATAAACTTCGAAATGCATTAAAAAAATAAATTTGTAAATAAAAAATATAGTCAGTCCCACTACCGGTCCCGGGTCGGGCCTTGTGATGAAAATCGTAACTAGTTAAGAATCGTCGCACCATAACCGGTCCCGTATCGAGTCGGTCAGTCTCGGTTCCATGTATGTCTCGGGTTGGACTGGGCCTATTTAGCCATTTCTAGGCCCTAAACGCTATAAACCATAGTGTTATGTGTAAGGTGTGCATAACCCGAATAGTCCAAAATCTGAACCCGAATTCCAACCGAAAACAATGTGTTTGTGCAAAACCCGAATATCCCGAAAATCGTAAATTATAGTCCATCGAAATGTTTTCTAATTTCTAAACTTACTATAGATTTCATCAATCTTTCAGTTGATTGAATTTGTCCTCAAAATTGATTGAATTTATATATACTTTTTGCATTATCATAATATCTGAACCCAACAGACACTAACCCGAAATCCGACTAATCTGAACCCGAAGAAATTCGAAAACCTAAACTTAAAATTCGAGTCAATAACTTTACTTTATTTCAACCACAAGGGTTGTGGCGTGGTGGTAAGGCCTGGGGAGTTCATAGCGCTTGCCCGGGTTCGAGCCCCACACGCAGCACTTGTGGCCACTAAGGATAATCTCAGGGCTGCATGCTTTAGCAGCTGGGCCAAAGGCCCGATTTGCCTAGGGATTAGTCTGGGCCCAATGTGGTCTGGGATACCCTTCTCAAAAAAAAAACTTTACTTTATTTCAAATCAATAACTTTACTTTATTTCAAATCCAATTATTAAACGAATAACGTTCGATATATATAGGGTTGGGTTCACGTGAGACCAATATGTTTTCGTGAGACCGTGAGACCAAGAAATTAACACTAAACCTTCACAGTGATTCATTGTGAAGGTAAGAAAAACAACAAACCTTCACAACAAAAACACTGTGAATGTTTACCATCATAGTACCTTCACAGTCTTTTGCTGTGAAGGTTTAGTGTTAATTTTTTGGTCTCACGGTCTCACGAAATTAGTCTGGTCTCATGTGATCTTAAGTCTATATATATATATATATATATATATATGTGTGTGTGTGTGTGTGTGTGTGTATATATATACATATCGAATTCCTTAACGTATTTTAACGTAATTATGTATGTTAATGTGATATGTTAAAACGTATTTTTTAACATATTTTAGTTAATATATGATTATTATGTTAATGTGATAAGAGTGTAAAACGAAAATTGAAAAAGTAAGAGATGTACCATAAATTAATTAATTAACTATAAGGGTATGAATTGTAAATATAAAAAATATTTTTATGTAGTATATATGATATATAATAAAATAATTAAATAAAAAAATATTCAATATTTGACTCATTTTGAACGTATCGAAGAGACGATTATAATGGTGTAACTTGTTAAAATTAAAACGTATTTTTTAACGTATTTTAACTAATATACGATTATATGTGTTAATATGATGAAGGTGTAAAATGAAAATTAGAAAAATAAAAGGTATAAAGTAAACTAATTAAATAAGTATAAGGGTGTAAAATGTAACTTTCAAATAAAAAAATAAAAAAATAATTAGTGTGTGAGTGAGTGAGAGTAGGTGGTAGTAGGGGGATAGGATAGTAACACCCAATTTATATCCTTTTCAACAAATTTCTTTTATATATATAGGTTCAATGGAGAAGACGAGAAGCAATATAAACCAGATAATCCATCAATTAAAAATACCATAAAAAATAAAAAAATAGAACTTAGAATTGTAATAAAATTATTGATTATTTTATTATAATTTAAATTAATATCATTATAATTAGTTATTTAGTTACTTTTAATTAATTATTTTTTCATTTATCATTTTAGATCCTTATTATATTGACATAAATAATCGTATATGAACTAAAATGCATTAAAAATACATTTCGTTTCTTTACAAATTAAATCATTATAATCGTCTCATCAATACCTTCAACATGAGCCTAATATTGAATATTTTTGAATTTAATCTTATTATTAAATATCATATATATATATATATAGATATACAAATTAATTTGTTTTATATTTCTTATGTTTTCATTTTACACATTTGTCATATTAAAAATACATAGTTATGGATTAACTAACATACAATATAAAATTTGTTTTCTTTTTTTGTTATAAATTATACTATTATAATCCTCTCCTAAACTATTTTCAAAAAAAGTTCATTATTGAAAAAATTTAGTTTAATAGTTTTGTAAAATATGATAAATACGTATAAATTTATACTTACTATCTATACTATATTAAAAACTTCTATTACGGTTATTTTTAAGAGGTCAAACTCATTAAGATTAAAGTACAACTTTTTAAGGTATACGACCAACGATCCCTATTAAATAAAACTTTTATTGAATATTTTTTTATTTAATATTTTTATTTATCATAAATACGTACTAAATTGTTTTTAAAACTTTTATATTTTGTAAATTATAGTTATTTATTAAATTTATTTATCTTTATTTTAGCATATCACACCTAAACTGCTTTAAAATAAAATCTATTACGATTATTTTTGAATTTTTTAAGAGATACAAATCTCGATATATCATGTACAACTTTAAAAGATTCATAATCTTCGACGTTCAACATGATTTGTCTTTTGAGTTTGTTAAACATAAACTTTGGATTTTAATTTTGTACCAAATTACAAGAAATACAAACCACTAATGCATAGGTTGATCTGCTAAAACAATAAATGTTATGGCTTTGAAGACTCCACAATTTTATACATCCGATATGTGATTTAAAAATATATTAAACCATAAATTGGCATCCAATGATGGATAAGAAAATCGAACATGAAACAAGATTATTCTTTTGGGTTATCGACTTTAAATTCGAGATGTTTTGCGCCGCATCGCCCATGGATACGTATCTAGTTACTTAAAATAGAAACAAAACTTGATGGTAAGTGGCAACCACAACAACGACCAAAAGTGTAATTTACTAAAATATTTACATATGCAAATGAATTCATGCACTTTCCTCAACATTAATAAGGTTTGAACCCTTGACTTCCTAGGAGGCTTAGATCTGCTTGGTTTACCGGATAAGATTCTCCGTCATCAAAAAAGCTTGGTATAATATCTCTTACACGGTAGGTGTTAACCGGGTAAAAGTCACTACCCTCACTTACAGGATAAGATTCCGGTTTACAAAATGACACAGGAAAAGCTAAAGGCATTATGCAGTACCTCCGAATATGGAAGATGAGAAATCAAAATATGCTATGATGACGATGACTCACAAAGATGCAACCGTAACTTTGTCATTTGACAAATAGGAAAAAAAAACATCGTCGTTCCCATCTCTTCCTCACACCAAGGCAAAGAGATGTACAGCTCGTATACAACAAAAGCAATGCCCGACTCATCAACCGACCGACTTCACATCTCTTGAACAACAGACCTTGACTGGACCATACCGTAATGGGCAACCAGACTACATGAGATGCTCTCAACTGGACCTGACCTGACCTGACCTGACCCGACCCGCCCCGACAGCATTTGACCTTTTGACGACATCAACATACAATCCTGCCTCCAAAAACCTGCAAGTTTGAATAAATCATCTCATTTTTGCCAACAATAGAGCGAGCCGCTGAAGTCTAAAGTCATTCCACTTCTGATCGATAAGAGGTGGTGTTGAAGTCTAAAGTCTTATTGATAAGAGGTGGTGCTAAAGTCTGAAATAACAAGGCCTTTGTTTTTGTAGATTGATAAATATGTGAATTTGTTTAAATGGTGTATTTGACCCATTAGAATATTATAGTGTTGAATTTACATATATAAATTTATACAATTTCACATATTTATGCATCATTATTACGAAATTTTAAAGGAATCTGGCACCAAATCTTGTCTTTGGCCAATCTTGAAACCAGTATTTGTAAAAATGGAAAACCGCCATCATTGTTTGTAAACTGACAAATGATAAGTAAGTAGTAGGCTTGTTCTTTTTCGGTAACGAAATTTAAAAAGGGAGTTTACATTACCTTTAGTTGTTGAAGTTGAATCCACCAGATGGGACTTGAACGTTACCTCCTCCAAAGTTGAAGCCAGGTTGTGCAGCAGCATCTCCTACGGGTTCATCTTCCTCTTCCAACCAATATGTCTCCAGAATCTTAACCGCCTTCTCATAAATTTCATTGTTATCATGACTCTGTAAATTCTCAATCTTTTCTAGACCTTCTGCTTCATCTATCAACTGAGCATAGTAATTAACATCTCCGGTGTGACCCAAGTTCTTCTCTACTTCCCCTACCTTTAGTATGTTCTCAAGTCCTTCTAAACACACCGTCACAATCCTTGGATCAGGACACGCAAGGAGATCACAAAGGGGTTTTATACATCCCTGGCTCACCAAGTACCTACAAAGCATGGTATCCATTTGAATATATTTATTAAATTTCATTTTAAATTTTGGGAAAGATGTGAAATGAGAGCATACTTGATCTGTTCATTATTACCACCAGAGGTGGCGTTTGATATTGCCCAAGCAGCTTCTTTCTTTATGTCGAATTCAGCCGTATGAAGCAGATTCACCAGGGGAGCGATTAACCCTGATTCAATTACAGCCTGTATATTAAAAAAAGTACAAAATTGATACATATAAGTTAACCCCACTCATAAATAAAACACTTGGCATGTCTCAAGGTCTAAAAGAAGCATATGCTTAGGCCTAACCTGTATTTGTTCTTTGTTTCCAGCAGTGATGTTAGAGATCGTCCAACATGCTTCTTTCTTGATGCTCTTTTTATGGTTATGCGTCAACAAGCTCATCAGACACGGAAGTGCACCATGCTCAATAATACACTAGACAAAAACAGAAAATAGGAAATTGGTCCAAGTTTATAAATCACCTATTTAATCTTTATAATAAATACCATATAAAACTACAATTTCTTTCGGAACTAACATATAGTAATTTGGGATGGAGGGAGACCATAGCAACATGATAGCATAATTTTACTTGGTGATATCGTGAACTATGTTTCTTGTTATATGATTCTCAAAGAACAGGCATATTACAGATTGTGGAATGCTAGAATTTCTCGTCAGGGATCAGTCAAGCACTTACTGAAGTGTTCTGAAACCGTTTAGGCAAAGCTAGGTGGTCAACTGAGAACCCAACAATTGGTTAAGCAGTCTGGTTTGAATGTAATAAATATCGTTTATTTAAAATAGCCTTTAACATAAGTATAATTTAATTGTTTATTGCTACCTTACAATTAAGTACCTAAATAAACAAAATTAGTACAAGTCCCTAATCTTTTCTCATTTTGTCCTAATACTAAAAAGATATTACAAATATTGTGAAGACAATCAAACAAATTTTTAAACAAGTCCATACTGAAATATGAAAATGAACAAAGGAAAAAAGGAGAAGAAAAAGGGGTTATCTATAATTGCTGAAAAGTTGCTTCTATTTTTTATATTTGTGTTGAACGTTAAATAACAGACAAAATGTGAATAACAGCCTTTTTCCCTCTCTCCAATCTGTTCCTCATATCCATCTCTCTAACTTCTGCAAAATACCTCCACCTTGCAACTTGCAAGATGAAATCAGAAATCAAAATCAACCTCACAACACCAAGTTGAAGTCGTAATTGGGTGGTCGTCATCGGTGGTCATTACGGTTTGAAAAGAGAGTACAGGTTAGGAATTTCACTGATTTCGGTGAGCTTCAAATTTGTGACCTAAAATTCAAAGCCTTTTCAGCTTAATTGCTGCCTAAAAATATTATTCTATTACTTACCAACTCTTTTATCAGGGCATTTAATATTCTGCTTAGGCCATAATTGGAGTGCTAGCACCTATGCCTACAGCAAGGTGTCCGTTAACTCCTTTAAAAACACTGGCTAACAACAACCAAGTGTATTACGCAAACACATAATTATTTTCTTGATATAAGATTGATAACAATTATTTTTCTTATTGTTTACAACTGTCCATTTAATGATGTATTTATTTATGTATGCATTCTTTTAGTCAAAAGATCATGTTCACTACAATACAAGTTATAAATCTTTATCATGGAATAGGTTGTACGGAGTGTAGCCAAAAGCAAAATTATGTACTAGTACACAAACTCTCTAAAGGCCGTACCTGAGTTTGGACATCATCACCTGTCACAATGTTCCCAACAGTTCTAAGGGCAGGAATGAGTACTGAAGGCGAAGGATGCCTGAAGAACAAATTTGTTAAACTCTGAAGCATTTAGGGAAAGAAGCATCAAGCAGGAAAAAGTAAGAACTCACAGGAGCAGCTCAACAAGACGTTGGCAGACACCTGCCTCAATAACAGCTTGGATTTTGTCATTTGTACCATCAGACAGATAGGACAGAGCCCAGCATGCATCTGTCAACACCTCTTCATCATTTGAATGAACAAGACGTTCAAGGGCAGGAAGTGCTGGTTTTGTCTGTGCAAATTAAAGATTTTCAGCCCAAACCCCATAAATAGAAAAAAAGGAAAGGAAAACAAGAACAATAACTAGACTAGCAAACAACCAGCTCAAATGGAGGTTGTGGTTTGCCCCGACAGAAATTTGACAATGTCCATGTGGCATTTCTCAGCATGGAAAGTTTAGCGTGCTCGTTCAACTGAGCCAGCAATGGAACCAAGGCACCTTGGCCAAGAACGAGATCTCGGCATCTGGGAGAATCTCCAGCAACATTTCCCAATGCCCAAACAGCCTACAACAACAAAAAGGTGGTTATTGTGACAAATTGACTCCAACTTTCTGGGCTTAAAGATGGTTCGTAACTCTAGGACTACGTAATAAAGTCGGCATGTTACCTGCTCCCGCACATCATCACTTGGGGAAGCAAGAAGTTTGACAAAAATTGGCACTGCCCCATGATCAATTACAACCTTAGTGTTGTCAGAAGTACCAGAGGCAATGTTTGTGAGTGCCCAAGCAGCCTCAAACTGTTCAGAACGTCACAGATTAAAATAAAATAAAATGGTAGAGAACACATGGCACCATATAGGACTCAGAGCTCACTCAGACCTGGAGCTGAGGAAAATCCTCCCTCATTAAGAACTCGACAAAGCGAGGTACGACTCCAGATTGTATAACTTCCTCGATTGGTGGACTTCGTTCTGTGAAAAGATCAATGAGTGTGATCATTTGCACACACCATACATCCACAAGAAATCCCATAAAACATTATTTATACCTATAGAGAGCAATTTACGAAACTGGGTAGTTGCCTCTAGCTGCATATTGCTATCATTTGAATATACTCCAGCGACCATAGAAGGAAGACTCTCTAACTGCAGGTTCATTAACACAATTAAAAAGGCAACATCATCACATAAAAGATGTATCTATATTTAGCATGAAACATGTAATACATAACCAAATTCTCAAAATTCAAAACCCTAAAGCTTGAGTGAACAAAAATATGAGGCAAGCACACAAACTCATGCATAAATCCTGAACGCTATCATAATATATAAATATCCCTCGAATAAACCTTTTAGCAAAAATTATGGAGAAGATATACATCAATGATCCCAGAAATTTAAACCTAATTCTCCATTCCACATATATTATTAAATCACTATGAATGTTCATTTATACATAGCAAAATACATATCCAGAAACAACTACTTTGGTAAGCATGAAAGGGTAAGTATCTTCAACATTAAGAGGCAAGCACAGGCATTCATGCATGCATGCTCACTGGAGGAAAAGTATCTTCATCAAAGCGACAGGAATGCGGCGGGTGATGCACAAACGAATATAATCCAGAAGTCCTGAAAGGGTTTGATACATATGCTTTATTCAAACAACAAAAAGTCCCAAAGCAAACAAAGACCTGGCACCTTTATGTAAGCATAAGCCAATTCCGATATTTCTAGCAACATAGAAAATAAGACAAGTCAAGGCAAACGATTAAATTAGCACGGGTAATTATGAAAGTGGAAACGAAAGCAGCAGCAATATGGCAAACTTTGATAAAGTCAACCTCCAAACATTAGTCATACAACAAGAACAAATACTGAGGAAATCCTTCAAATTCTTTCACCTTTCAAGGCCTAGAAAGTAACTACCCATCTCTTTGTTACACATAAATCAACAACATTGCACCTTAACATAAAAATGGCAATAGTTGAAGTGTTTAACATAGTTTGCTGAATAACATCTTCTTCTATCTACACACACACCAACCCAATTACAAAACTTTAAACCCAGTTAATGAACGGTTGAACACACACAGTATAAACAGAACCCTCTGAATGCTGTTAGAACACCTGATCCATCTTGTCTATGTATTCATAATAGAGTAGTATGACCGAACTTGGATGGTTTTAGTAAAATGCTCATTTTAACCTCTGCCTAATAAGTATTAATTACTGTATACTCGTACTCATATTGTCTTGAACACCATCCTTGAAGATGGTATGTGCTTATAGTGTGCTATATTGAATGATAAGCATCTGATGGTACAAATGGAGAACTACTTGTCAATTTAGCTTCCTATCAATACTTGTTTGTATGCAACAGAGAAGGCATATTTTCATGATGGTTAAAGTTTGAATAGCAAGATAAATTAGATGTGCTAGACACAATCTATGCTGTTAAAATCGTGATATCTCGGCGAGATATCAGATATCGGACCTAAGATGAAATATCGGTGCAAAATATCGGAGATTATATCGCTGGCCGATATATCGGCGATATTGACCGATATATCGCCGATATTTTGGTCAAAAAATAGACCGATATATCGCTTTTTAGACTCCTTTTTTTGGGACTCTTTTTATTGGGCTTTACTAATGCTTTGGGCTTTTTTTAGTTTTAAATAGGTATTGGGCTTATTAATGAAGGCTTTTTTTTAGTTTTACATTTTCAGTAAGTTAGGTTTTTTTGGGAATTGGGATAATCGATGCTGCTGTTCTTCTTTTCTTCCCAGTTCACTTTTTTCTTTCTAGTTGCTGCTGTTCTTCTGTTCTGTTCACGATCAAAGCCAGCAGCATCTTGGTTTCTTTCTTCCAGCCATGATCAAACTCATCAAAGCCAGCAGCTTCTTCGTTTCTTTCTTCACTGACTCCACTCTCCAGCAGCTTCTTCTTAATTAATGCATATCATATGTTTATGGATGCATATATATATATATATATATAATTATATATATAATTCTAAGAAATAGTATATGAACCGATATTCTTGGACCGATATATCACCGATATCGAATATCGGTCCTTGACAGATATCGCACCAATATCCGATATTAACAGCATAGGACACAATTCTCACAAACACAAGGTCAAAGCTTCAGACCTCGTTTACCTAGTTAATAAGCACCTGATCGATTCCAACTAGCTAATTAGGGAGTAATTGTGTTCTTATTAAAAATACATGGTGGTGTATGCTATATAATGAGCATTGATAAAAATAAAAAAAAACTAGAAATGCTACATTCGATGAATCAACAAGAACAACAAGAAGCCCTTTTACCCAAAATAGCTGGCAGAAGCTTGAATGAAAACAAAAATTACAAGCCGCAAAACCCAAAAGCAAAAATAAAAAGGTAAACCCCTAGGGTGCGCAACAAGAAAGGTGTCCTTCCAGCATTCGTAAGCATGACATCCTTGAAAGTAGATAACAAACCATAATCAAAAGCATCTGATGGTATTAAAAAGGGTCATATGCATCTGTGTTGTTTATAAACACTAATATCTTGTCAACTCATTTATAGTAGAATCATATTCGTATTTACAAAATACAGGCGTTAGATGATTTTATGTACTCAACTACTCACAGATATATAACGGTTACATAGAGTAAACCTAGAAAATTAACAGTCGATCAATCCTGCTGTGATTAAACAAGATAAATCTTTCCAATCAAATGCATCTGATCCAACAATTACAGCAAATCATATCAGTTGGAACTAAAATTGTACGGAAGAGAATTGAGACCTTTTTCTCGATTGTGGAAACAGGAGCACCAGTAGACAACGGCTGTGACGACGGCACTACTTGACGCTTCTTAAGCAAGTTTTCCTCTCTCTTGTTTTTACGGATCTCAACCATGTTGTCCTCCCTCCTCCGCCTTCCTTCCTCCGCATCTACGGCCACCTTGTACCGGTTCCGGCGAACCTCAGTCCTGGCGCTAGGTCTCAGAGACATGATTGTTGCAACGCTGATTGATATGATTCAACTCACCAATAATCCAAACCCTATGGCTATGATTACAAATACATATCAAAAATCAATCGATGACTAATAATAGAAGTCGATCGACATACCTGAAGAGAAAAAGTGGGGAATAGATCGACTTGAACTGGAGTTTTCTACTTTTACACTTGACCCTTCAACTTTGAAACTATTTACATTTATGGCACCATAGTTTTGACCCCTTTCTTTTTCTAGACAATATTGATACCACCACCACCACCGCCTCCACCTTGTAGGATTTAGAGGAAGTTTCAAATTAAAACTATATAATTATCATAAGTTCTACAAACCTAATTTCATCTCATGATTTTGTTTATTGTAAAATTTGAGATGGTTATCAAATGCGGTTGAGACTAAGGACTTGTTTGTTTTTGGGTTTTCAACACTTAATCAGCTCTTTTATCTGAATCGCTCAGACATTATGCATTTTAGATTGTTTGTTTTTTGTTAAGTTTCAGAAACTCTTATATCTAAATTTCATCTAAACAAATAAGGGGTGCCATAACATCTGAATCGCTTAGAAGTGTGCATCCTCCAACTTTCAACACCTTTTTTTTCTTCCTCTCAACGACACAGACTCCTCTCGTCGATTCCAGATTCCATCGTCGTCGATCTCCATCAGGTTCTTCCTCTTTCTTTAATTTATCGTTTGCCCTCTTCTTTCTCTGAAAACTAGTTGTCGGCCATGGAGATGAAGGGAGATGGCCCTAAATTTGGTTTTTGAACTGGTTTTCCAACTTTGCTCCTGTTGTTCGATCTATTTGTTTTTCGAACCGGTTTTTCCACTTGTTTTCGAACTGGTTTTTTCTGGTTTTCGAACTGCAACTTCTTCTTGTTGTTGTTCGGTCTATTTGGTTTTCGAGCTGGTTTTTGAACTGGGTTTTTTTCTGGCGTTCAAATTGCAGCTTCTTGTTGTTGTTGTTGTTCAATCTATTTTGCAAGATGAAGCCCCAAATTTTGGGCACGATAGCAGCTTCTTGTTGCTATTGGAACTGATTTTCCCACTTGTTATATAAAAAATCAAGCATCATCTAGGAATGAAATTAATCCTACAACAACTTCTTGCTTCTGTTTGTGCTGCCAAATGTGAACCAAGAGAAAGAATGGAAGAAAATAACGTGTCTCTCCTGTTTGTTCAATATGTTATTTTATTAAATTGTTTTGCAGTATGTATTAGTGAGAAATCTTATTTATGTTGTTGGAACTGATTTGCCCTGTTTTATCAATATGTTATTTTCAGATTAAACTGTTTTACAATATGTTGTTGGAATTGATTTGCCTTGTTATTTGCTTAAGAATAACATTCTGAGGGATAAAATAGATAATTATACATATTCAGACGTTTGTCAGCAGAAAAAAACAAACTGTCTACCTGATTCAGATTTCAGACTTCAGCACCACCTCTTAAAAATCAGAAGTGAAATCAGACTTCAAACTTCAGCACCACTTAAAAAACAAACGCCGCCTAAATTTAGGAAGCCATTAAATCCACACCATTGATTATCTATACGTATGGTTGAGATTGGTTTGTATAGTTTGTAATAATTATATGGTTTGTATTTAAAACTCCTTCTAAATACTTATAATTATTATCTTTTAATATAAAAATAAAATAAATTATTTCTATTTATATATCATTCTTTTTCACCAATGACAAAATTGTTATAAAATTACTTCAGTAATGAATATGTTACCAAAAACAAACGAGTTTAAAAAAAATTAAATCCGTTTACTAAACTTTGTAGACGTAACTATAACCTTATAAAAGTCTCATTGAATTTTTTTACCCCCTTTTATCGTGCAAAATGTATTTTTTATTTTATACCCAAAAACTCTGTATATTATTTTATTAAAACACAAGTTTTTTTATGAATATTACATTGATAGATGCAGGTCATATTTAATATAGATGTAACTCATATTTATATATTTATATATATATAGGGAAGGGTTCAATAGAGAAGTGTAAATATTTGGAGAAATAAAGAAGTCATCATATCCCTTGGATTAAATAATCCACGGTCAGGAAATCAAGGTCCAAATGGAATACACCGGATAAATTTGCGTGCACAGTAATTAAAATAGGACGCTTAGGGGTATTTTCGTAATATGCACCTCTAAATAAAAATAGACGGCAATTGAATCATAACACTACACAATACTACTCATTACACTATTTTATCAAAAACCGTACCCTCCAAAACCCTCATTCATCACCAAAAACATCAAAAATCCATCTCTGATTCATCGTAAATCTGTAACAAATGGCAAAAACTCGAAAGCATTCTACAAATCCTGAAGATGAACAAGCAAAAAATCAGAGGAACGACGAAAATCCGAATACAGAAGATGAAACGTTGATTACGCTTGTTAGAGACGGTATTTTATACATATTTATTATAAATGTTTGAATGTTCATCGTTATATACAATGAATCTACGTTTAAGAACATGATGAAATGATTTAGAAAAAATTTAGGGTTTAAATAAAGTTCATAAATGTTGTTTTGTTTTTTCATTACAGCGAAGAACACGTCTGCGATTCCAAAAATTAAAATAAAACGAAGCAAAAAAGCCAAAGCAACCACATGTATATTCGTTCATATATGAATGTTCAATAATAAATAGTTCATATATGAATGTTTGTTGTTTTATTATGATATTTTTCACTAGATCTAGGATTTACAGATGAACATTCATATATGAATGTTAAGAAATTTGAAAGTTCATATATGAATGTTCAATAATAAATAGTTCATATATGAATGTTTGTTGTTTTATTATGATATTTTTCACCAGATCTAGGGTTTACAGATGAACATTCATATATGAATGTTAAGAAATTTGAAAGTTCATATATGAATGTTCAATATTTTTTCGTTTATAACATACTTTTAAGTAGATCTAGGGTTTTGGATATTCGAAAGTTCATATATGAATATTAATAATGTTGGGTCACCTAGATTTGAAATTGACTCTCCGATGTTCTCCCTTATATTTTACTTAGAATATTGTAGCATGGTTCTTTTAAAGATGACTTGTACAAGATATCAACTGTTCGGTGAAGTCGAAGATCAACCGAAACCAAGCTTGAAGACATTATACTTGTGTAAAATAGAAGACTCTTCTCTGCATTCAACCAAGTCATTTTCCACCGAATTTGTTCTTACAAATCGGTGGACAACCTTCCACCGAAGTTGTTCTTACAAATCGGTGGACAACCCTCCACCGAATTAGTTATTACAAATCGATGGACAATACTTTACCGATTTTGTTCTCACAAATCGGTGGAAAACCCTTCACCGATCTTGTTCTCAACACATCGGTGGACAACCCTTCTACCGACATATCCTTTGTCGGCCTGCCTCATCTCACTGATAAGGGTGCTGAAATCGGTGGGATCTGTGTGTTTTCAAATAAAAGATTTTCTCTCTGCAGATTGTTTCAAGTTCCAAAGTCAATTATATCGGTGAAACCTCATCGGTGTGACTGTCTTAGAATACACATCAAGAAGAACATTTATTATGGGACAATATCCTTTGACAGATAAAAGTGACTGTTTGTCGTTTTATCCGTTATCAGTTAAAGTCCTTTTCTTCAGCATGGGCTCTATTTCCAGTACCTAGTAAAAGGTGATAAGGACATCTCAGCTTTTCAGAAGTTAACATACTCAGCAAATATGGTGATGACAAGTGTCCCAAGCATTCAATGCTTGTACACTCCTTGCCAGTATAAAAGGAAGAAGATATCCCCATGCAAACTACGCTTTCTGGAATTCTCTCAGTGCAAGAAATCTCCATATTGCTTGATAACTTAATAGCTTTGTTCTCAGTGTTCTTGGTTGTTTTGTTAAGTATACTTTGAGTAGTTAAACTCGTAGTCCTTTAGTTGCGTACGCATCTAGATGACATGGGAGCAGCAACTAGTCGCGACCACGTACTCCGCTTCCGCCGTGAAGGTGAAGACACACGTTTGTTTCTGTGACTTTAAAACCTATGTCCTTAGGGTACCAAAGGCCAAGATTAGCAGTACCTTTTAAATAACGGAGAATACGCTTAACTACTATAAGATGTGACTCCGTTGGTTTGGATTGAAACCGAGCACACAAAAAGGTAGAGAATATTATGTCCGGCCTACTTGCCGTTAAATATATCAACGAACCTATCATTCCTCTATAGGTAGTAGTATTCACGTCCTTTCCGTCAGGATCGGCGTGTAACTTCATACAAGGTGACATTGGAGTTTTCATAGGTGTACACTGTTCCATCTTGAATTTTCGAAGAATATGCGCGATGTACTTAGATTGATTGATGAATATCCCTGTCGACAGTTGTTTAACTTGAAGACTGAGAAAGAAATTCATTTGACCCATCATACTAATTTTAAAATGCGCTTTCATAAGGACTAAAAGTTGTAACCGTATTGTGGGTTCGTAGAGCCGAAAAAATGTCATCGACATAGACTTGAATTAAAATGATATCCTCACCTTTCCTTTCAATGAAAAGGGTTGTGTCTATTTTACCTTTCGAGAAGCCGGCATTTGTGAGAAAAGTAGATAATTCGTCATACCATGCTCTCGGTGCTTGCTTGAGTCGGTACATCGCTTTGTCGAGGAGATATACATGGTTGGGGTGATCTTGACTGACGAACCCGTCCGAATGGCAGTCGTAGACTTCCTCCTTGAGATTGCCATTTAGAAACGCCGTTTTCACGTCCATTTGGAAGACGGTGAAATTTTTGTGAGCGGCATACGCGAGGAACATCCGAATAGCTTCGATTCGAGCAACTGGTGCGAACGTCTCTTCGTAGTCGATCCCCTCTTGTTGTCGATACCCTTTCGCCACCAAACGAGCCTTGTTTCGAACAACGATCCCATTCTCGTCCTTCTTGTTCTTGAAGATCCATTTCGTTCCGATAACGGTCTTGTTCTTCGGTCGAGGGACCAGGCACCATACTTTGAGGCTTTCAAATTCGTTTAATTCTTTCTGCATGGCTATTACCCAGTCCGGGTCATGCAAGGTGTCTTTAACCGTTGTTGGTTCAACATTGCTGAGGAAGATGGAGAAGACGCACTCATTTCCCGTTGCCACCCATTTTTAAGTGTTCCTCAGAAGTGTCAGGGCAGCATCGTCTTCGGTTTCCGCCGTTGCTCTAGTTTGAACGGGAGCAGACGGATCTCCGGTGATTTCTCAGGTGGGTGCGCTCGAGTCCACTTCTGTGTGTGAGGTAGCGGGTTCGTGAGAGGTTGAGAATTATCAGCATCGATGTATAAGCCTAAGGGTAAGTCTTGAACCGCTTCTAAAGATGGAGTTGGATGTAATCGGACGGCGGCCGCTGGTTGTGGAAGAACAACAGTTGACGAAGATTCGGCGGATGTGTCAGCGCTGTTGCTTGATTTGGGGGAAGACGGAGTGGGTTGAACCACTGGGGATGGAGTCGCTGTTGATCCAAACCCTCAGTGATTTGATAATGACCCTCTCTTATATACTTAGTGAAAATTGTAAGTAAACAATATGTATCAGAGTTTCACTATCGCTGATAAGTACTAAGATCTTCCAGTACCGCTGATAGGAACTCTCGCTCTTTAGATTAAACATTCAGCGAAACTGTTCACCATAATACTCTGAGTCTGTTCAGTACTTATGGTGATCGCTGATAAGTTAGTTGTTTACTTATGATCCCTGAAGACAAGTTTCACGTCAACATAGGTTCTACGCTGAAGTCGAAGATCAAGCTCAAGAACCAGCGACAAGTCTCCTAATGAACTGATGCGGATCAGCGAAGACTCAGATTTGTCCACTCAACGTGAAGTATCAAGTACAAGACTTCAGCTATCGCTGAACTCTATCATTCGCTGATAAAGAATGATAGATCACTGAATCATCGAAAAGTTGATCATGAAGTCTTCCGTACAAAGTACTTTTTGTCTCATCCACCCTTGCACGACTCCGTACGATATGTCAGAATAGAACCTCCTTATTGTCTGAAATCGTACAACCACTCTGATACTACACTGTTCAAACATGCGGCTACTAAGGTTGTCAACAAAGGTCAATGACATGCAACCAATCAGCTGCTGCCACGTGTAAAGTATAAACTGCAATGCATTAAATGCATGCAGTATATAAGAAGAAGAACTCATTTCATTTTGAAGTAACTTGCTAACTCTAGACAAGTTCATCCTTCTTATCTTGAGATAGGTTATTATTAGTAATTTCCTTCTCCTTCTTAGTGCAAGAAACTTAGTGTTCCAACTTGTTTAGATTTAGGATTTATCCTTAATCTTGTTTCTGCAACAAGCTGTAAATTGTTAATGATTTATCAATAAACAATTTAGAAAAGTAAAATCTGTGTGTTTGTATTCAACCCCCCCCCTTCTACAAACTTGTATAACCCTTCGGGACCAACAAGTGGTATCAGAGCGGATTTGTTTAATCTCATAAACAAGATCTAATCTATACTAAGATTTCTCTTCCTTGCTATTTTTGAAAATGGCCACCAACACAAACACAAACTATATAGACAATGGTTCTCTTGCAAAACCCCCTAGATTCTCCAAAGATAATTTTAATCTATGGAAAAATAGGATGACTCTCTTCCTAGAAGGTGTAGACCCTACTATGCCTTATTATCTTGAAAACGGCCCATTTATTCCTGTAAGAATTGATGCCGCAGTACCTGCCGCTGAGAATAGACCTGCTATTCCAGAAAGGCTGGTACCCAAAGATGTTCATACGTGGACTAACGAAGATAAGAAGAAAGTGGCTATCGACACAAAAGCCAGATCCATACTATCCATGGCTCTTCCTGACGAAGTCTACCATTCCGTCATGAACCTGAAATCCTCAAAAGCCATGTGGGACACAATATGTGTTCAGTATGAAGGCACTGCTGAAGTCCAGGACTCTCGAAAGATCAACCTGGTAAGACAGTATGAAAGTTTCATTTGTGGTAAGAATGAGACTCTCTCTGAAGTTCACCAACGTTTTAATTGCTTAATAATAGATCTGAAAACTGTTGGTAAGGAATATTCTAACTTTGAAGTGCTGACAAAGTTTCTAGAATGTTTACCTGAAAGCTGGGACAGTTATTCTATGTGTCTCAAGCTGTCAAAAGATCTAAGATCAATGACTCTTGCTACCTTATATGGCACAATGCTGAATCATGAGCAATCAAGCCATCTTAAGAAGAATCTTGTAAAAGATTCCAAAAGCACCCCTGTTGCTTTAATCTCAGAGGAACCTTCTACTCAGCGACCCTCGGTCACCATCACTGAGTTAGAGAGTAACTCTGAAAGGTCATCAGATTCTGACTCTTCAGATGATGATGAATCTTTGGCTCTCTTAACTAAAAAGTTCAGGAGATTCGCCAAAAAGAAAATGTTCAGAAAGAACAAACCTCTTTCTATAACTGATAAGCCAAGATCATCAGCTACTGTTGATAAGGCTACTGCTACTTGTTTTAATTGCGAAAAGATTGGACATTTCGCTAACGAGTGCAGGTCTAAGAAAGTATCGAGAAACTCAGCGTTTCCCAAGAAATCTTTTATTCCCAGGAATAAAGATGACAAATATTCTAAGCTGAAAGAAAAATATGCAAAGCTGAAAAGCTTCATGAAGAAAGGCAAAGGCCTGATGGTTTATGATTGGGCTGCTTCAGAAGAAGAAGAATCATCATCTGACTCTGAAGATGATGAAGCCAATCTCTGTCTTATGGCAAAGATTGAGGATGAGGAAGAAAGTTCAGACATTCCCTCTACTTCAACCTCTGCTATTCAGGTATCACCTTCCTTATTTACAAATATTGCAAATATTGATGAAGCTGATAGTCTCCGCAAAATCGATCTCTTGACTAGAAGCTTATATGAAGCCATGAATGGCAAAACTATAGTTGAAAACCAAAACCTTGACCTCGCTGAACAACTTAAAAACTGTCACCTTCAAATAGAAAAGCTTTCTAAAATTGAAGAAGATTTTAAAGATCAAGTGCATTTAAATCAGCTAGTCAAAATCGAACGAGCAGAAGCTATCGCTGCTTTGAAAGCTGAAAAGGCTACTGTTGAAGGATGGTGTAACTCTTCAACAAATATCACTGAGATAATTAAGTCTCAGATACCCCTGAGTGATAAACGTGGTCTTGGTTACAAATATGAAACTCAAGAACCAACCACTGATCGTTCCATGCTCTTATTTGGAACTTTCGTATCCTCAGTCGCTGACACTTCATCCTCTCAGTGTTCGTCCTCCAGACCGCCTATTCCTGAGGAAATCTCTGCCTCTTCAAAAGGTAAAGAGAAAATGGTTTATCCAAAACCTACCTATGTCTTCAAAGATAAAGGTAAAGGAATTGCGTTGAACCAAAATCCTCAGAATGGTAGTTTAGCACCAAAGCTGAATACTTCTAAAGCTTTAGTTATTTATTCCTCTGGATCAAGAAATCAGATCTCTGGATCTACTCAGCGTGGGTCTATTCAGCGTGGGTCTATTCAGCGATCTACTCCTAGACTCAGAGTGGATATCCTTGGTAAGAAATCTGAAGAACCAAGAGTTCCTCCCATTTCTAAAGCCAAAAGCTTATTTGGTGCTGGTTCTTCTAATTCAAAATCTAAAACTCAGCATTCAAATAGTCCTAGAACTATTTTTAGTTATAGGAAATGTTATCACTGTGGACTCACTGATCATATTGCTAGTAAGTTCCCCACAGCCACCAAAGCTGATAAGATAGCTAAGGTGAAGATTGCCCCCAAGGCAAAGAAGACCACTGAGGTTAAGAAATTAATCAAAGTGAAGACTGACAAAGCTGAATCTTCAAATGCTGCGAAGATTGCTGAACCTTCCATTCCAACTGCTTCCACTGACAAACGTGTACACATGGTTAAGTGGGTACCCAAGAAAAACTAATCTTCCTTTGTGATGCAGGTTCAGAAGGGTATCTGGTATCTCGATAGCGGATGCTCTAGACACATGACTGGAAAGAAAAGCCTGCTCGCTGAATACAAGGAAGAGAAGGGTCCTTCTGTGACTTTCGGTGGAAATGGAAAAGGACATACCCGAGGGTTTGGTGTACTCTCTAATGGTACAACCACCTTCAGAAGAGTCGCATATGTTGAAGGGCTGAAGCATAATCTGTTAAGCATCAGTCAGCTTTGCGACAAGGATAACAAGGTAATCTTTACCAAATAATCCTGCTTTGTCACTGACAAAAAGGAGAAGATATCTCTCAACGGTTATCGTTTGAAAAATGTTTATGTAATAAACATGGACTCAACAACCACTGAGAACTCCTGTTTCTTCTCAAAAGCCTCATCTGATGTCAACTGGCTATGGCATAAGAGGCTCTCTCATCTGAATTTCAAGACACTGAACTCTCTTTCTTCAAAAGAGTTAGTTACTGGTCTACCTCAACACTCATATGCCAAAGAGTCTTTATGTTCAGCATGTGAGAAAGGGAAGCAGACCAAAGCAAGCTTTAAATCAAAGCAAGTCTCCTCAGTGTCATCTCCTCTACAACTACTCCATATGGATTTGTTTGGCCCTGTTAACAAACAATCCATCGCTGGAAAGAAATATACACTTGTCATAGTTGATGAATTCTCTCGTTATACATGGGTTATGTTTCTACGTTCCAAGAGTGACACCCCTGAAGAACTCACCACCTTTGTTCGGAAGATGGAAACCCTGAACAATTTGACCGTTCGCTCAATAAGGAGTGATCATGGGACTGAATTCAAAAACAGTTCTCTTGATTCCTTCTTTGAGAGCAAGGGTATTTCTCACAACTTTTCTTCAGTGAGAACACCACAACAAAATGGAGTCGCTGAAAGAAGAAATAGAACAATTATTGAAGCTGCACGTTCAATGCTCAGCGATTCTCACCTGCCTACTCAGTTTTGGGCAGAAGCTGTCAACACTGCTTGTTTTACGCAAAACAGGTCGCTGATAGTCAAAAGGTTCAATAAAACAGCCTATGAACTATTTCATGGGAGAAAGCCTTCAATCAGCTTTCTTCACATCTTTGGATGTCAGTGTTTTATACTGAACAACAGAGATGCCCTTGGAAAGTTTGATCCTAAGGCTGATGATGGGATCTTTCTTGGATACTCATCAGTTTCCAAAGCCTTCAGAGTCTTTAATCGAAGAAGACAAACTGTTGAAGAAACAATTCACGTCACGTTTGACGAGTCCCGTTCAGCGAACTCTAAACCGTCCGCTGATACTGAAGAACTGAATCAATGGATGTTTTCTCATCTTGGTGATTCAGAAGAAATTCCCACTCCTCGTGCTCACACAGTTGAAGATGATGGTCCAACTATCATTCCAAATATGCAGAATAGTGAAGCTGAAACATCATGGGTCTCAGCTGTTCCTATAAACACTATACCTGCTTCTGAAACCAATATCTCATATATTTCATCCACTTCTCAGCAATCAGTGAATATAATGACAACTTCATCCATTCCTCTCTTGGCTGATACTCCAGACGTCGCTGAAGCTTCATCTTCAGCTCCTCCAGTTCAGGTTGAGTCAGCGTCTCACGCTCCGGCTCAGCGATGGACTATAAATCACCCAATTGATCAAATTCTTGGTGATCCAAACGCTGGTATTCAGACTCGACGAAGTGCAGGTAATATTTGTTTATTTGTAAATTTTATTTCACTAACTGAACCAAAGAAAGTAGATGATGCCCTCAAAGATCCAAACTGGGTCAGCGCCATGCAAGAAGAGCTGACAGAATTCGAAAGAAACAAAGTTTGGAAACTTGTTCGAAGACCAACTGACAAAACAGTGATAGGCACTAAATGGGTCTATCGAAACAAGTTGGACGAACATGGAACTGTAACCCGCAACAAGGCTTGTCTTGTTGCTCAGGGATACAGACAAGAGGAAGGCATAGATTATGACGAAACATTTGCTTCAGTAGCAAGATTAGAATCTATTCGTCTATTCTTAGCATACGCTGTACACAAAGACTTCAAAGTATATCAGATGGATGTTAAGTCAGCGTTTCTAAATGGAAAGATGAATGAAGAAGTCTATGTGGAACAACCTCCAGGATTCTCAGATCCTAAGCATCCAGGTTATGTTTATAAACTGGATAAGGCACTTTATGGCTTAAAGCAAGCTCCACGTGCATGGTATGACACTCTTTCTACTTATCTCCATATTGAAAAATTTGAGCGAGGCAAAATAGACAAAACTCTATTTTTCAGGAAAGTAAAAGGTCATATCATTCTTGTTCAAATATATGTTGATGATATTATATTTGGCTCGACTAACCCTGATTCTGTACTCGTTTCGCTGATAGAATGAAAGAAGAGTATAAAATGAGCATGATGGGCGAACTAACATATTTCCTTGGTCTACAGATAAAACAAAATGAAAAAGGAACTTTCATTAATCAGGGAAAGTATGTTAAAGATATGCTGAAAAATTCGACTTAACTGAAAGTTCAGCTATGAAAACCCCTATGGCACCACCGCTGACAATTGATAAGGACACTAAGGGTGTTCCTGTCAATGTCACGATGTACCGTGGGATGATCGGCTCACTATTGTATCTTACAGCTAGCCGACCCGGTATTATGTTTGCAACATGCTTGTGTGCACGATATCAAACTGAACCTAAGATATCTCATATGAAAGTTGTAAAACGTATTTTTCGATATCTTAAGGGTACAACGAATCTAGGTCTTTGGTATCCCAAAGACTCAGGATTCGATTTAATCGCCTATTCAGATAGTGATTTTGCAGGATGCAAAATGGATAGGAAAAGCACCACAGGAGGATGTCAGCTCCTGGGTGGAAAGCTGGTAAGTTGGACAAGTAAAAAGCAAAACTCAGTGTCCACTTCCACAGCTGAAGCTGAGTATGTAGCCGCTGGAAGCTGTTGTTCTTAGGTCTTGTGGATGAGAAATCAACTACTGGACTATGACCTTCAACTCTCAAATATTCCAATCTATTGCGACAGCACAAGTGCCATCGCTATAGCTAATAATCCAGTGCTACACTCAAAGACAAAACACATCGAAATCAGGTATCACTTTATCAGAGATCATGTGATGAATGGTGATATAGAACTTCACTTTATCCCAACTGACTATCAGTTAGCTGATATGTTCACCAAACATCTTGATGAGACAAGATTCAACTTTCTCATCAGCGAGCTTGGAATGCTGAACTTTGAAGGATAAAATCTTCAGCAGTTCACATTTGATCAGCGATAGAATAAAATCAACTTGTATAACCCATTCTATCCTTCTCTCTATCCTGATTCGCTGATATCAAGGTATGTTTTTCTCTCTGACAAATCGCATGTAAATGCAAGATTTCAAAACAAATCTCATCGCTGAATATCTTTTCCTTATCAGCGATACTTTGAAATTTCTTAAAACCAACTGATTTCTATTCAATGCTTCATGTTTTCAAAAGTGTCCCTGAGTTTTTTTTTTTAAAAAAACAACCTCAGAGACAACCAAAAGTATGAAAGGACAGTTGTGACGTCATTACAACGGATAAACCCAGACACGTTCTTCTTTCTGACACACGTTTGCATGTTTCGTTTTCTTGCCAATCAAATGCAAACACGTGTCCGTGTCATGATGAAAATATTTTCCCGCTCAAGATTTTCTCTTTCTAAAATCTCTCTATATAAACAAATTCTTCGTTTATATTTTCTCTTACGCGAACTTCTCCTCCAAGCAAAGAAAGAATTCACTGTTGCATTTGGCTCTCGATTTTTCAAGAACAACTGTTCATCTTCTTCAAACATCAAAGGTTAATATGTTCTTATTATTTACCAAATGCAAATAACTTGTTTCTGATCTTCTCTTTGTTTTAACAAGATCAAACAAAAGAACTTCTTAAAAATAAAATCATTTTCTTCCATGATTTTATGAACACAACCATTTCATGGTTGTTCTTCAAGTTTAAATGCAAAAATCTTAAACTTGTTCTTCACACATTCGTTTTTCCAGAATCCCTATCTTCAAAGGAAACTGGAAAACAAGATTTTTATTTGGGTTTGAAATTTCGTTCTTTAAAAAAAAAACCCTAATCTTCATTAAGACATTTTGTCTGAATGAAATGGACAAAATTCGAACCATCTTATTGGAAAATTTCTTTCCACATTAAGATTATTCTTATTTGTTAATCCTTTGGTTGAACTGATAATACAGAGAATGGCATCTTCTGACATTCCCAAGAACACCAACGCTGAAAACACTTTTGCTGATGACACTGCTGAGGAAATGGACATCTTCAAGGCTCCTCAAGTCAAATTTTCCCTTGACAAACTGGATTGGACTAAGGTGAACAACCTCTATGCGCTTCTCGAGTTTCCTCCTCGAAAGCAAGTCACACGTCTAGCTGATGCTGTGAACTTCCTAAAGAATTGCTGCATCTCCACAGCCCTGACCATAACACCTCCTGCACATCAGCTTTTGCTCTCACAATTCTGGTACTCAGCCAGACACTCTCAGCTACCCTCAGCCAAAGACCCCTCCAAAACAATCGATTGCATCCTCTGCGATATCGAATATGGCACCATGAAGATTACCCCTGCCAAATTCGCAAAGCTCTCAGCCTTCCCATCGCCACCAAGGAAAAACCCTTTGTTCCCCTCCCCGACCCCAAGAAAAACTCAGACAGGGAAGCCATCATTTAATTTTCGACGCAATGGGCTATGTATGGGAAATCGGCAGAGACATGAAGCCCGAGAAGAAGCTGACGATTATCAAGAAATCGAAAATGCACAGCGAGATGAATTTCATCTTCGCCCATTTGATCAGCTGCATGACTGCAAAGAGCGGCTCCTCTGACTAAGCCGCTAAGCCTCAGCAAGCAATGGGATATGCTTTGCTGAAAGGTCTCAACATAGACTGGGCATCGATTATCTATGATGACCTGGTTCTCAGAGTGGACACCGTCGCTGACAGACCTCCATGGGTTCCATATCCTCGGTTCATCAGCGCTATTTTCCAAAGAGGCCTGAAAGACAGCTACCCAGAAGAGGGTGACCTAAAACTCTCTCAGGTCGGCCCTAAAATACTCGACTTCAAACCAGTGGCAAATGAGGTACGTCTTTCTGCACTCTTGACTCTTCTTAACCCTACTACTTCTTCTACTTTTGCAGCTCCTTCAGCGGACAAACCCACCGCTGATACCCCAGCTGCTACCTCCATTCCTCTTAAAAGGAAACATTCTGAAACCCACCTTAGTTCCAAAAGAACTAAGATGACCAAGGAGCAACCCAAGCAATCTCCTGCTAAAAACTCCTCAGCTCCTCCTGTTGAGCTGAAGGAAAGTTCAGTGGTACGCTCTGCCACACCTGAACAAGCCATCCCTTTAATCCCGACCTCAGCATCTCCAAACGTTGAGGTTACAAACTTGGAAACTACCCAACCTACCTCAGTCTCTCAAAAGAATGATGAAGTGATTCACAGCGATTCCAACGCTGAACTCGGTAACCAACCTCCTTTCTTACCCTTCGCTTATCCCTCCACTCATTTGGACCCCACTCCAGTTATCACAGCTGCACCTGTCATTCCTCCAGGAACAAAAGGAACGACGGAAGTAGGACCTGCAGAGCTGTCCATACGTCCACGTACTCTCGCTGACGATATGGAACTTTACTCAGGAACCCGTGATTTTGATGAATTCACCAATCCTCCTGCAGGTACTCACCAATCCCTATACACTGTTACTAAACCCCAAACTTCTGAGCTTTCCTCTGTTCACAAGTTTTTATATGTTACATGTCCTAATTTGAGAGACATCAACACGTCTCTGAAGAGAGTAGAGACAACGCTGACTGGTCTCACGTCTACTCTTTCCGGCAACTCTTCAGCTGTAACAACCGCTGGAGAGAATCTCTTAAAACTTACAACCGAAGTCGGAAAGAATGCATCCAAAGCTGACATGGAGAAGGTTGATCAATCTCTGAGCAACTTTGCCAAAGTTCTCGCTGACATCTACACAGACTACCTCGACATCAAGAAATCTGTAGACACCATGTCCAGCGAAGTCACAACGCTGAAGACATCGGTTGGCACACTCGAAGGTGATATGTCTGTTGTAAAGACTGATGTCAGTTCAGTAAAAACTGATATGAGTTCTGTGAAGACTGATGTCAACACGATGAAGAATGACATCTCTTCAATTCAGAACTTGTTGAAGCAGATTCTGACCAACACGACCGCCCCTGCACCTGCCCCTGCACCTCCATCTTTTACTACGGCGGATCGTTCTGAACTCATGAAGATCAATCCTGGTATTTCTGACATGGAAAACAGATTATCAGCAATTGAAATGTATATAGGTATCCCTGGCCAAGAAGACAGGGAAACCACACGAGCTGCTGAATCTTCTCATTCCTCCCCCAGTCATCATGATAAAGAGGGGGAGAAGAGCGCTGAAGACCTCTCCAAGAGCGCTGAAGACCTTTCCCATGATGAATCTATCAGGGGAGAGACGACTGAAGACCTCACCTTCACTAAAGAGGGTGAGAAGACAATTGAAGCTGAAGCACCCGCTGGACCTCAGGGAGATGAAAACCCTGAGGGAACCGAGAAGCTTGCCTCTGTATCTGAGGGGGAGCAACTCGAAGAAGAAGCTGAAGAAACTGAGTCTGAAGCTGAAGATGAAGAAGCCATCGATTTGTCTGATGCTGAACCATCCTCTTCTCCAAAGAATGATGATGACGAAGATGACGATGATGATGATTCTTTTATCGTCAAGCCTGCTCAGAGAACTAAAGCTCTTAAAGGGATTCTGATAAATGAACCTTCAGGGGAGCGGACAAAGACAAAGCCATCAGCATCCGAAGCTGACAAAGGCAAAGGAAAAGGTGTCGCTGAAGATGAAAATCTGATGATCTTGCTTAACAAGCCGGTTTGTCAGGTACATTAATCCTACACAACATCCCTCCTCTATACACTTTATCAGTTCTCTACCTCCGCAAACCTCTATACACAATCCCATTCTTTCCATCTCTGTTCTTACTTGTAAGATCGCTGCGTTTCAGCTAGTCCTCTCCCCTGTTTGAGGATATCGCTGAAGTTCCTACAGCTGCGACTTCAACAACAATCCCAGCTCTCAACGCTGAAGAAATAATCCCAGTCTTGGACTTGATCTCTGAGACTGATGAACCTGAAGAACAGACTCTCTCTCACAAAAACAGACCTTCCTTGGCTCCTCAAAGGCTAAGTGAAGAGGATCAAGAAAAGAGAGATGCAATGATCAAGAGACTCGAAGATCAGCGAATCATTCTGAAGCGTGATCAACTTCCTTCCGTTCCTCCAAAGTTCAGAGTTTCCCAAAAGGAATACAAGGAACACCTCAGAGCTGAACGCTTAATCGCTGAAAGAAAGGAAGCTGAAGAAAAAGATAGAGAATATGCCATCAAGCTTACTCAACGATCAATAAAAGACCCTAAGCTGAAAAGAGTTCCCATTGATGTTCAACGTCAGCTATGGGATGATGCTCAAAAGATCGTTAGAGAAAAGTCTAAGGTCTCTGACACGACCTTGGAATGGGCTAAACAAATGCTGACCTATCGATCTAGACCATCCAAAATTCTCAAAGCAAACATCAGAGGAAAACTGTACGCCGACGTTCCTGTTGTTGAAGTGGATGTCTACATAGATGACAAAACTAAGCAAACTTTCTATGCTGCTACCTTAGAAAAGTTTGGTCTCTCTGAATGGTTAGAAACAAAATTAGCCATTCAGGGATCTCGCTCAAAGTTCAAAAGCCATGTCGAGAAGATCTTAAACAAACAGACCGACCTGCTTTCTTCTGCTGTGGATATTCCTCCTACTCTTCCTCAACAAAGAAAAGTCTCTGCTAAGAAAAAGAAAGTCTCTGATTCAGGTCCTCCTATACGGAATGAAACAGGTATTGGTTTCTCTCGTGCTGAAGTTCTTGGCCCTGATGCTGATCTCTCAGCGCTTGACACCTCCCTACCACCTGGAGAAACTTTCATTCCTGGCACAGTTGTAAGTGATCCATATGGTATATTCTTTCTAGACTACGATGGAAACCATCACTTTCAACGTATCTCTAAGCTCCACCTCGCTCCCATCGAACAACTCAGAGATCTCTTATACTGGTGTGAAGTCAGACGCGACATCAAATCTAGACACCTGAAGCCCTTGATTTTTGAAGAAGCTCTGAAGAAAAAGAATCAAGGAGTAGATGTCCCTGATTGGATGATTGCCACATCAATGACCCTTGATGAACAACTCATTAAGGAAGAACCTTTTGACGGATAGGATCGCCTTGAAATTCTTTCTATCCTTATCTATCTACATCTTTTGTACTTGTAATTTTATTCGCTGTATTTGTAATTTTTCCACTTCCCTCTGTAATCTTTACAAAGTTTAAAGAAAATTTTCAGCAAACGTACTTTAGTCCATCAGTACAGAAAAGATCCCAGAAAACAGTAAAAGGGACAAATATTTTATGAGTTCTTTTTATCCTTATGTTTTCATTATATAGCAATTTTCTCTGTTGCTATGTCATAATCAAATAGGGGGAGATTGTTGATCCAAACCCTCAGTGATTTGATAATGACCCTCTCTTATATACTTAGTGAAAATTGTAAGTAAACAATATGTATCAGAGTTTCACTATCGCTGATAAGTACTAAGATCTTCCAGTACCGCTGATAGGAACTCTCGCTCTTTAGATTAAACATTCAGCGAAACTGTTCACCATAATACTCTGAGTCTGTTCAGTACTTATGGTGATCGCTGATAAGTTAGTTGTTTACTTATGATCCCTGAAGACAAGTTTCACGTCAACATAGGTTCTACGCTGAAGTCGAAGATCAAGCTCAAGAACCAGCGACAAGTCTCCTAATGAACTGATGTGGATCAGCGAAGACTCATATTTGTCCACTCAACGTGAAGTATCAAGTACAAGACTCCAGCTATCGCCGAACTCTATCATTCGCTGATAAAGAATGATAGATCGCTGAATCATCGAAAAGCTGATCATGAAGTCTTCCGTACAAAGTACTTTTTGTCTCATCCACCCTTGCACGACTCCGTACGATATGTCAGAATAGAACATCCTTATTGTCTGAAATCGTACAACCACTCTGATACTACACTGTTCAAACATGCGGCTACTAAGGTTGTCAACAAAGGTCAATGACATGCAACCAATCAGCTGTTGCCACGTGTAACGTATAAACTGCAATGCATTAAATGCATGCAGTATATAAGAAGAAGAACTCACTTCATTTTGAAGTAACTTGCTAACTCTGGACAAGTTCATCCTTCTTATCTTGAGATAGGTTATTATTAGTAATTTCCTTCTCCTTCTTAGTGCAAGAAACTTAGTGTTCCAACTTGTTTAGATTTAGGATTTATCCTTAATCTTGTTTCCGCAACAAGCTGTAAATTGTTAATGATTTATCAATAAACAATTTAGAAAAGTAAAATCTGTGTGTTTGTATTCAACCCCCCCCCCCCTTCTACAAACTTGTATAACCCTTCGGGACCAACAGTCGCGGTCACTGTTGTTGTGCTTGATGATGGCGTCGTCTCTATCTGGATGAAGAGGGCGAGTCCTCCGATGATGTAGTGTTGGGGGTTGGTGGAGGACCAGAGATGTGTGACGATACCACTATAGCTCCATCTGCATTCATAGAAACATTAGTAGTGACAGGGGAAATATTGAAATCATTGTAGAAATGTTCGAACAGTAAATCTAACTCAGAATGATGATACTTCGACGTATTGGACGACGAAGGATCTACTGTAGTGTGCTTGGGTTCCGATCTAGAGTGATCGGAAGCCGACACTCTAGTAAGCACGGATTCTGAACTGGTTTGTTCAGAAACCAAATCGACCAATTCGTCGAAGGTCACATTGATGCTTTCAATAACACTCTTTGTTCTCTTATTGTAGACTCGGTACGCTTTCAAAGAGGTAGAATAGCCGATGAAAATCCCTTCGTCCGCCTTTGGCTTGAGCTTACCGAGATCATCTTTGTCGTTCAGCATGAAGCACTTGCACCCGAACGCATGAAAGTAGCTGATGTTGGGTGTGCGTTTGTTGATGAGCTCGTACGGCGTCTTGTTGAAACGCTTGTGGACGATGGATCTATTCTGAGTATAGCACGCCATTGCGATGGCTTTGGCCCATAGAAACATAGGAAGATTGTACTGAGTTAGCATGGTGTGGGCCGCTTCCGCTAAAGTGAGGTTACGACGTTCCACGATGCCGTTATGTTGAGGAGTCCTTGCAGCAGAGAAATTGTGGGAAATCCCAGCCGATGTGAGATATTCACCCAGGACGCGGTTCTTGAACTCAGTGTCGTTGTCCGTTCGAATCGATATATTGGATAGCTGCAGGTTGTTCTGGACACCTTTCATATGGTTGACTATTACCCCAGGGGTCTCGTCCTTCGAACGAAGGAATTTGACCCATGTGTATCGTGAGAAGTCATCCATCATCACCAGTACATACTTCTTGTGGCTTATGCTTTGGACACGCATCGAGCCACGGAGATCCATGTGGATCAGCTCCAGAGGTCTGGACGTGCTAGGAACCGCCTTCGGTTTGTGAGGCACCTTCTTCATATTACCCATCTCGCATGCGAAGCAGAGATGTTCTTTTGCAAATCGTAGTTCAGGCATACCCTTGACGAGTCCACCGAACATCAGCTTGTTGATGTGTTTGAAGTTCAAATGAGAAAGTCGTCGATGCCACAACCAGGTCTGTTGAGTAGATGCTTTGGAAAGGAGGCAAACGGCTTTATCGGTCTTCACGGAGGCAAGGTTGATGGTGTAGAGATTCGTTCTTCGAGTTCCAGTTAGGATCTCCATTCCGACGTCGTTACGAATACTGCACCGCTTCGCCTTGAAGTTGACTTCAAGATTCTTGTCGTAGAACTGGCCAATGCTGAAGAGGTTATGACCCAATCCTTCGACGTAGGACACACGTTTGATCGTGAGATTATCCTGAACGAGGTCGCCATACCCCATGATCGGGGCCACGTTATCATTCCCAAATCTGACGTCACCACAGTACTTCTCCTTGAAGTTGGTGAGCAGCTCCCGTTTACCAGTCATGTGTCTGGAGCAACCGGAATCTAGAAACAACACATGACCGGGCTGCAAAACAGAAATTAGGGTTGTTTAGGTACCCCATCTATAAATGGGTCCTTGAGTGTTAGGTGCAAAACCTTTGCTTGAGGCCCGTTTAGAGTTGGGTCTATTACGAGAAGATTTACGAACAACTTTAGAATTAAATACATGATATGTACCAAACCAATCAGATGCATGTTTATGTTCGACAAAATCATTCATTCCACACGTTGAACAACATACACAATCACGAGAAATTTGAATTAACTATTGAACTGAATTAAGTTTAAAAGGAAATTGAAAGTCTTGTCCAAAGGACTTATTCAAATCAAAACCCTTAAAAGTATTGTTCTTCCTATCCTGCGAAAAAGAATTAAATGATTTTGTCTTCTCTGGTTGTAACTTAGCCTTCTTCTCTACCCACTCTTTCTGAACTGCTTTCCCCCGACCCGTTCTATCTGAAATTACATTAGAGTTATTGTCAGAGGAGCTTGAGTAATATGGTTGTCTATTAGAGTTCTTACCGGTTTTAGCTCATTTCTTGGACCGACGTTTAGATTTAGATTTCGAAATGGTCTCAGAAACGGTTTGAGTTGGAACACTCTCCTTTTTCAAAATTAACCGGTGTGGCCATTTTTTCTAAAAATTGACTGTGACTAGCAAGCTTCGGGGAAAAATCAATATTTGAAACATCATCATCATGACAAGCAGAGGAATTCATAAACTCAGAAAACCGTCGTGCAGAGTCAAGTGGGTTTCACCATCAGAGTCGGACGAGAAGTTATCCGCAAAGGGATTATCAATGACTGGAAAAATATTCTTTTGAACAGAATCGGATTGAATCGCCTTACCTTTATCTTTGAAGCTCAAATTCTTATCATTTGTGTCATTAGACACTCCTATAAAAGCTTTACACGAGGAATTATCCGAGCAAATAGGTGGCGAGTCAACCGAGATGGTTTTAGGAGTGACATGCTTCATTGGAGTATCCATTGGACTTTCCTTAGCCATTCGTCCTTTTAAAGCTTCTGCCGACAAGGCGGACAATTGAGAAGTTAATTTTGCAATCTCGGTTTTATAACTCGCTCTTTCTGATTCGGATAATGACTCGGTTTTGTTTTGTTTGAGCTTGTTTATCGTGGATAAAAGTACAGTTCTCTCGGTTTCAAAAATAACCTTATCCCTCAAAATGGATTCTTTGAGTTTAAAAATGATGTTTTCCAAAATCAGAGGTGGAACATAACGTTTGAACTCTGATTTATCGTTAGATTCTCCATCTGGTGTTGCCGTAATGGGAACCGGAGTTTCCATAGTTTTGGCAAGAGAACAGATGTCGAAGTAATCATTTGAGAGGTAAGGGGTTTTACTTTTTAAATAAGACGCATTTAGCGTTTCGTACACGAAAGGAACTTATACATTTATATTCTTCCTAGGTGGCTCATCTTCTGATTTTGTGTTCTCTTCAGAATTAGAGTTACCAGTTTTAGGCTTTGCCTCTATTTTTGGTAGAGGAATACATGTTTTTCGTTTAAGATCTTTTTTTTCCTCATCCTCCTGAGATGGCTTACTCCACTTGATCTTATACTCAGGATATTGTTTATCTAGGCCCATGAAATTGAATTCATAAAGGGTCCACCTTAGATAAGATTTTCTTGAGGTAACACAGGTTATCATAACTGAGTCCCCATTGTGAGTTGTAATACTTAAATTCCTTTGGTATGTTTAAGTGGATGGTTTGTTCCGATTGACCAAGTTTATAAAGTTTGGATTCAAGATCCTTAAGCTTAGTGGTCAACAACTCATTTTCTTTTCGAACGTTCTCTTGAATAACAACACTTTTAGAATACTCCTCTTGAGACTTTTCTAACTTTTGTGTGAATTCAGATATTTGGGTCTCTAGGGATTCAACTCTTTTAGAAATGGCTGAGCATTCGGATTGATAGTTGTCTATCACACACTTGTCCTCAGCCTTTTCAATAGCTAGCTTGTCTATGGTGTCGTATTTAATTTTAGCATCTGCCTCTAGCTTAGAAATTTGGGTATCTTTGGTTTTAACCTTAAGCTTAAAAGAATCTAAAGTACACACCATAACTTGCATCTGATCAATAAGGTCAGCATTAGAAGAACCACATACCTGGCATTCTCTTTTGTCCTTCTTCTTTCCGAAAGAGTCATATTCGGATTCGGATTCTTACGGGTTGATGCCAGTATAGCACATGTGAGGTTCCTCGTCGTCGTCTTCATCCTCAGTCAATACGAGCCAGTGATCATCTTCCGCCAGCAGCGCTTTACCTGCTTCTTTCTGTCTTGACAACATCATTTTGTGCTTGTAGTACTCAGCATTGCGTACTACAGGTTTCTGGCAGTCTTTGGTGAAGTGACCTCGCTTTTCGCAGTTGTAACACTTCACCGGTTCATCATCAGCTCGGTCGTCAGACTTTCCATCGGATTTCTTTCCCTCATCGTTCTTCTTCCTTCCTTCATCAGACTTGCGCTTGCCTTCACACTTGTCTCTGTAATCCCGACGCTTTGCATTGGTGGACTAACGCTGGTTGTTGTTGGATGGTTTCTTGAAAAACTTCTTTCTAGCGTACTCCCGGGACAGTAAGGCAATGACTTTCTTTATGTCGTCTAACTCTGGATCGGAATCACTTTTCGGTTCTTCATCCTCACGTTCAGACTCACTATGCGCTTCCTCTCTATACGAATTGCGTTGGACTTGCTTGTCCTTTTGTGAGACATGAGAGCTAAAGGGTCTTCTTTTGTCTTTTAACCAGACTTCTGATCTCCCATCTATTCACGAACATCGTCTTCGTCTTGTAGCAACATCTCATAGAGCTCGTGCAGTGGAACACTTTCTAAGGAACGGTTGTGACGAACATGGAGAACAAATCCCTTCCATTCAGATTGAAGGTTGTTTAAGAACTTGATGTTGCACTCGAGGTTCGTCTTGAAGATGTTGTTCTTGTGCACGTCGTTGAGGAGTGTGCAGAAACGTTCGTAGGTCTCGGTGAGTGATTCCCCTCGTTTGGCTTTAAATGCTTCATATCGAGTGAGGCAGTTGGTTATCTTCAGCTGATTTCCCTCACGACTACCTTAAATGATCTTTGCGAGCTGGTCCCACATACCTTTCGTTGTGTCCTTGTGACTGTCAATGCTATAGTAGATGTTTTCCGGAAGACTGTATACAAGATAAGTCTTCGCCAACTTATCTCCATCGACTTTACTCTTTTCCTCGACAATCAGCTTGTCATAAGGTTTGACCACCCAACGAGCTGGAGCTCCGCCTTCTTGCGCTGGAACGTCCATCATGGGTGGAGTAATCGGTCCATTGGTTCCGCAATCGAATAATCTCTTCATAGAGAGGCTTGGTCTCGATGAAACACATAAAGCGGTTTTTCTAGATATTGTACTCCCCTCGGTACATGTAACACCCTAAAAATCAAGGCAAATTTAAACCTGAATTAAAAGGGTTTACATAACTAATATCCATAAATAAACATTCTTAACAAGTGAAAATAGTGACTAGAGTCAATTTACATCAAACTTGTCACCACTGTATATTCTCCACTCACCCCATTTCTTCCCTGAGCTCGTACCTGGTAAGAAAATATAATTTGAAACGATTAGGCTAACGCCTAGTGAGAACATTCAGTTTCAAAATAATACTTTTAGATCAATGCAAACAAGGTATAACAAACATGGTTTACCCTTATTCTTCCCATACTCGTACTCGTCTCATAATAACGGACACATATCCGATCCCATGAATATTACTATCATTCAGAAAGTCATAACATCATATTCGAGAACCTACTATGAATCATTACGGATTCTAGTGTATCGATCAAGCCTAAGGACTTACATTCAATCGCCATACTTTCTTCTTGGAATGGAAGCAGATATAGCACTTATATATTGCCTATTTTAATCTGCCGAAAATCAAAAGAAAACAACACTTACACTTCGTCTAATTCATGTTTCCTCATCTCAAATACGAATAGCAACTATACTTTGCCTATTCACTACAGTCAATATGAATAGAAATTATACTTTGCCTATTCCATCATTTCTACATGAATCAATCATTCAATATGAATAGCAATTCTACTTTGCCTATTCAATCATTCCACATGAATAACAATTCTACTTTGCCTATTTAATCATTCAATATGAATAGCAATTCTACTTTGCCTATTCAAATATTCCACATGAATAGCAATTCTACTTTGCCTATTCAATCATTTAACATGAATAGCAATTCTACTTTGCCTATTCAATCATTTCAAGGATACACGAGAATATCAATTATACCTTGCCTATTCCTCCTTTTCAGTTATGAATAGCAATTCTACTTTGCCTATTCATTAATATGAATAGCAATTCTACTTTGCCTATTCATTACATTCCAATATAAACATGAATAGCAATTACACTTTGCCTATCCTACGTTATCAAATAAAGCTAGTGCCTATGGATCCATTACACTTATTTGTACTCGTGCAAATTATTGTTTAATATAGATTCCTCATATTATTGAGCAAATCACATTTATACCACATAGATTCCTCATATCATTCAGTATGAGCAAATCTCCTTTATAGATCTCTCATATCATTCAGTATGAGCAAATCATATTTAATATGTTAATTTCTCATATCATAAATCTAACAATCAATATCATCACTCACGGGTCCTTGATATAAATTTATATACACAATTGCCCATTAGAACAAATAGTTAAAACTTGTATAATCGTCCATCCAAAGTTCATTCGGGAAATATCTCTTTTATAAAAATATACCTTACCGTAATTTAGATATGTTATAAAAAGGTATGGTAAGAATGTACTCACCTGATAGCAATAACGTCCTTCCTACTTCATTTCTTAACAACTGTAAAGATTTCCGTCACCAAACTTCACAAAGTCTTTGTCTTCACAAAAAGAAACTCTTAATTTCCTGCTGAAATCTGTTTCTTCTTCTTCTTTCTTACTTTCGGTCCGTTCTCTCTCTCTCTCTTTGGTTCTTTTTGTACGACACACACACCAAAACCAAACAAGGAAAGTCATTTTCCTTTTATCTCTCAAGCAAGTGACACCTAGTTGGTTTTGTTAAAAAAAGAGGCGGTGGAACTTTTAAGTTTCATCACCTTAACCATCCAAACCCCAAACTTTCATCACATGGCAACTTTCACCCTCTAACTTATAAATTAAAATTAAAGCTTATCCCTTAACTTATAACTCCGTAAAACAAATAACGTAATTTACTCGGGGATAAACTCTAAAATTAATCTATCAAATAATTATACATCAATTTACAATAAAACCAACTCGTAACACTTTATAAAAATCGAGGTGTTACAAATCTCCCCAACTTGAAAATGATTTCGTCCTCGAAATCAGATCTAGGTAAATAAATGAGGATATCTAATCTTCATATCCTCTTCCGACTCTAATGTCACATTAGCACCTCGATGATGTTTCCATTGTACCTTTAACATATCTACATCTTTATGTCGTAACTTTTAACTGATCTCTCTAAGATCGCCTCCGGTTCTTCTACACAACGACTCTTTTCATCCACTCTTACGTCAGTAAGTGGAATCACATCATTCTCTTCGGCTAAACATTTCCAAAGATAGCAAACATGAAAGGTATTGTGAATGCCTTCCAATTCAGGTGGAAGATCTAACTAATAAGCTTGAAGTCCCACTCGTTTAGATATCGTGAAAGGTCCTAGAAAACGAGGACTCAACTTTCCACGTTTACCAAACCTTATCACACCTTTCCAAGGGGATACCTTAAGCATTACGCACTCCCCAACTTGGAAACAACATAAAATTCTATTGGTTTCATTAGGTTAATAGTCCAAGCTCTACTTGTTCAACATCTATTTCTTAATCGAAATTTAAAATCGAAATTCCCCAGTTAAGCTTATCTCTAAAACGTGATTACCAAGAGACAAACTAGTCCATAATTGGGTTGGGTCACAACCTCTACTGAAGACTAGTAGACCAATACTGGATCCGATTGTCCACTCTATCTGCTACTTGTTACTGATTCATCGTCAAGCCTACACACATCGCCCTAGAGATTCTTATCTGAAGGGCTCAACGAGTTAACTAAGTGGCACAATTAGTCGTGATGTACTTGAAATTCTATTATGTGCAACAGCATCGTCAAAACGAGATCACCTCCAATTGCCAAAACAAATAGAAACAAGTATGCTTACATAACAATATATTCATAATAACAGTAGCTAGTTGAAATTATGAATATACTATACATAAGAATCCTTGTTATCATCCTTACACTTTTTAATTCCCGTATTTCCGTCGACTATTAAGACCATCTCGTCTTAGTACTTCTACCCACATCTCACAAATCATATCTTAATTCATCTCAGCTTAAGTCTAGATATCTCACAATCATACCTAGTTCACTTAAACTACAGCTCTGATACCATATTGTAACACCCTAAAAATCAGGGCAAATTTAAACCTGAATTAAAAGGTTTTACATAACTAATATCCATAAATAAACATTCTTAACAAGTGAAAATAGTGACTAGAGTCAATTTACATCAAACTTGTCACCACTGTATATTCTCCACTCATCCCATTTCTTCCCTGAGCTCGTACCTGGTAAGAAAATATATTTTGAAACGATTAGGCTAACGCCTAGTGAGAACATTCAGTTTCAAAATAATACTTTAAGATCAATGCAAACAAGGTATAACAAACCTAGTTTACCCTTATTCTTACCATACTCGTACTCGTCTCATAATAACGGACACATATCCGATCCCATGAATATTACTATCATTCAGAAAGTCATAACATCATATTCGAGAACCTACTATGAATCATTACGGATTCTAGTTTATCGATCAAGCCGAAGGACTTACATTCAATCGCCATACTTTCTTCTTGGAATGGAAGCAGATATAGCACTTATATATTGCCTATTTTAATCTGCCAAAAATCAAAAGAAAACAACACTTACACTTCGTCTAATTCATATTTCCTCATCTCAAATACGAATAGCAACTATACTTTGCATATTCACTACAGTCAATATGAATAGAAATTATACTTTGCCTATTCCATCATTTCTACATGAATCAATCATTCAATATGAATAGCAATTCTACTTTGCCTATTCAATCATTCCACATGAATAGCAATTCTACTTTGCCTATTTAATCATTCAATATGAATAGCAATTCTACTTTGCCTATTCAATCATTCCACATGAATAGCAATTCTACTTTGCCTATTCAATCATTTAACATGAATAGCAATTCTACTTTGCCTATTCAATCATTTAACATTAATAGCAATTCTACTTTGCCTATTCAATCATTTCAAGGATACACGAGAATAGCAATTATACCTTGCATATTCCTCCTTTTCAGTTATGAATAGCAATTCTACTTTGCCTATTCATTAATATGAATAGCAATTCTACTTTGCCTATTCATTACATTCCAATATAAACAGGAATAGCAATTATACTTTGCCTATCCTACGTTATCAAATAAAGCTAGTGCCTATGGATCCATTACACTTATTTGTACTCGTGCAAATTATTGTTTAATATAGATTCCTCATATTATTGAGAAAATCACATTTATACCACATAGATTCCTCATATCATTCAGTATGAGCAAATCTCCTTTATAGATCTCTCATATCATTCAGTATGAGCAAATCATATTTAATATGTTAATTTCTCATATCATAAATCTAACAATCAATATCATCACTCGCGGGTCCTTGATATAAATTTATATACACAATTGCCCATTAGAACAAATAGTTAAAACTCGTATAATCGTCCATCCAAAATTCATTCGGGAAATATCTCTTTTATAAAAATATACCTTACCGTAATTTAGATACGTTATAAAAAGGTAAGGTAAGAATGTACTCACCTGATAGCAATAACGTCCTTCCTACTTCACTTCTTAACAACTGTAAAGATTTCCGTCCCCAAACTTCACAAAGTCTTTGTCTTCACAAAAAGAAACTCTTAATTTCCTGCTGAAATCTGTTTCTTCTTCTTCTGTCTTACTTTCGGTCTTCTCTCTCTCTATCTTTGGTTCTTTTTGTACGACACACACACCAAAACCAAACAAGGAAAGTCATTTTCCTTTTATCTCTCAAGCAAGTGACACCTAATTGGTTTTGTTAAAAAAAGAGGCGGTGGAACTTTTAAGTTTCATCACCTTAACCATCCAAACCCCAAACTTTCATCACATGGCAACTTTCACCCTCTAACTTATAAATTAAAACTAAAGCTTATCCCTTAACTTATAACTCCGTAAAACAACTAACGTAATTTACTCGGGGATAAACTCTAAAATTAATCTATCAAATAATTATACATCAATATACAATAAACCAACTCGTAACACTTTATAAAAATCGACGTGTTACAAATCTCCCCAACTTGAAAATGATTTCGTCCTCGAAATCAGAGCTAGGTAAATAAATGAGGATATCTAATCTTCATATCCTCTTCCGACTCTAATGTCACATTAGTACCTCGATGATGTTTCCATTGTACCTTTAACATATCTACATCTTTATGTCGTAACTTTTAACTGATCTCTCTAAGATCGCCTCCGGTTCTTCTACACAACGGTTCTTTTCATCTACTCTTACGTCAGTAAGTGGAATCACATCATTCTCTTCGGCTAAACATTTCCGAAGATAGCAAACATGAAAGGTATTGTGAATGCCTTCCAATTCAGGTGGAAGATCCAACTGATAAGCTTGAAATCCCACTCGTTTAGATATCGTGAAAGGTCCTAGAAAACGAGGACTCAATTTTCCACGTTTACCAAACCTTATCACACCTTTCCAAGGGGATACCTTAAGCATTACGCACTCCCCAACTTGGAAACAACATAAAATTCTATTGGTTTCATTTGGTTAATAGTCCAAGCTCTACTTGTTCAGCATCTATTTCTTAATCGAAATTTAAAATCAAAATTCCCCAGTTAAGCTTATCTCTAAAACGTGATTACCAAGAGACAAACTAGTCCATAATCGGGTTGGGTCACAACCTCTACTGAAGACTAGTAGATCAATACTGGATCCGACTGTCCACTCTATCTGCTACTTGTTACTGATTCATCGTCAAGCCTACACACATCGCCCTAGAGATTCTTATCTGAAGGGCTCAACGAGTTAACTGAGTGGCACAATTAGTCGTGATGTACTTGAAATTCTTTTATGTGCAACAGCATCGTCAAAACGAGACCACCTCCAATTTCCAAAACAAATAGAAACAAGTATGCTTACATAACAATATATTCCTAATAATAGTAGCTAGTTGAAATTATGAACATACTATACATAAGAATCCTTGTTATCATCCTTACACTTCTTAATTCCCGTATTTCCGTCGACTCTTAAGACCATCTCGTCTTAGTACTTCTACCCATATCTCACAAATCATATCTTAATTCATCTCAGCTTAAGTCTAGGTATCTCACAATCATACCTAGTTCACTTAAACTACACCTATGATACCATATTGTAACACCCTAAAAATCAGGGCAAATTTAAACCTGAATTAAAAGGTTTTACATAACTAATATCCATAAATAAACACTCTTAACAAGTGAAAATAGTGACTAGAGTCAATTTACATCAAACTTGTCACCACTGTATATTCTTCACTCATCCCATTTCTTCCCTGAGCTCGTACCTGGTAAGAAAATATAATTTGAAACGATTAGGCTAACGCCTAGTGAGAACATTCAGTTTCAAAATAATACTTTAGGATCAATGCAAACAAGGTATAACAAACCTAGTTTACCCTTATTCTTACCATACTCGTACTCGTCTCATAATAACGGACACATATCCGATCCCATGATCATTACTATCATTCAGAAAGTCATAACATCATATTCGAGAACCTACTATGAATCATTACGGATTCTAGTTTATCGATCAAGCCGAAGGATTTACATTCAATCGCCATACTTTCTTCTTGGAATGGAAGCAAATATAGCACTTATATATTGCCTATTTTAATCTGCCGAAAATCAAAAGAAAACAACACTTACACTTCGTCTAATTCATATTTCCTCATCTCAAATACGAATAGCAACTATACTTTGCCTATTCACTACTGTCAATATGAATAGAAATTATACTTTGCCTATTCCATCATTTCTACATGAATCAATCATTCAATATGAATAGCAATTCTACTTTGCCTATTCAATCATTCCACATGAATAGCAATTCTACTTTGCCTATTAAATCATTCAATATGAATAGCAATTCTACTTTGCCTATTCAAAAATTCCACATGAATAGCAATTCTACTTTGCCTATTCAATCATTTAACATGAATAGCAATTCTACTTTGCCTATTCAATCATTTAACATAAATAGCAATTCTACTTTGCCTATTCAATCATTTCAAGGATACACGAGAATAGCAATTATACCTTGCATATTCCTCCTTTTCAGTTATGAATAGCAATTCTACTTTGCCTATTCGTTAATATGAATAGCAATTCTACTTTGCCTATTCATTACATTCCAATATAAACAGGAATAGCAATTATACTTTGCCTATCCTACGTTATCAAATAAAGCTAGTGCCTATGGATCCATTACACTTATTTGTACTCGTGCAAATTATTGTTTAATATAGATTCCTCATATTATTGAGCAAATCACATTTATACCACATAGATTCCTCATATCATTCAGTATGAGCAAATCTCCTTTATAGATCTCTCATATCATTCAGTATGAGCAAATCATATTTAATATGTTAATTTCTCATATCATAAATCTAACAATCAATATCATCACTCACGGGTCCTTGATATAAATTTATATACACAATTGCCCATTAGAACAAATAGTTAAAACTCGTATAATCGTCCATCCAAAATTCATTCGGGAAATGTCTCTTTTATAAAAATATACCTTACCGTAATTTAAATACGTTATAAAAAGGTAAGGTAAGAATGAACTCACCTGATAGCAATAACGTCCTTCCTACTTCACTTCTTAACAACTGTAAAGATTTCCGTCACCAAACTTCACAAAGTCTTTGTCTTCACAAAAAGAAACTCTTAATTTCCTGCTGAAATCTGCTTCTTCTTCTTCTTTCTTACTTTCGGTCCTCTCTCTCTCTCTGGTTCTTTTTGTACGACACATACACCAAAACCAAACAAGGAAAGTCATTTTCCTTTTATCTCTCAAGCAAGTGACACCTAATTGGTTTTGTTAAAAAAAGAGGCGGTGGAACTTTTAAGTTTCATCACCTTAACCATCCAAACCCCAAACTTTCATCACATGGCAACTTTCACCCTCTAACTTATAAATTAAAATTAAAGCTTACCCCTTAACTTATAACTCCGTAAAACAAATAACGTAATTTACTCGGGGATAAACTCTAAAATTAATCTATCAAATAATTATACACCAATTTACAATAAAACCAACTCGTAACACTTTATAAAAATCGAGGTGTTACAGTACAGGATCGGAGGTTTGAGTTCAGATCCAATGGTTAGCACGTCTTGAGCATTCATTTTCGGGCACTTGTGTGTGATCATAAGACGAATAGGGTGATTCAAAGGTAAAAGAGTGATCTAACGCACAATCTAACGCAAAACTAACTCAAAATCCTAAGGGAGTGGTGAACTAACGCAATTCTTATATAAATACGGGAATAAGCATGAAAGGAACACAAAAGAATAGAGTCAAACAGAAGCAATTATAACAATTGAGTGTGCAGAGGTGATCCGGGTTCATGATCCGGAGTGCAAGATTTCGGGACCGGGTATGGGAACCGGATCGGACAGAGGTCGGAACTAAAGAGGGACCGGAACCGGTATTCGAACCGGAGCCGGTAAGGGAATCGAAATACGAATCCGGAACCGAGTTAAATTTCCGAAACCGGTATTGAAACCGGAACCAGTTTGAATCCGGTGTGGGTGAGTCCAGTAGTAGGACCCGGTATTAACCGGAACCGGATTTGGATCCGGTGTGTGCAAAAATCGATACGGGAGTGCAGGAACCGGAACTCAAGCAATTGAACCCGTATTCAAATTATGGTCGAAGAAAAGAACGTACCTAGTGATCGAAATGCACCCTTTTGACTTGGAAGCTTCTGCAAACACTTAAGAACCAAAACACACAAATAGGGAAAGCAAAAACAACTGACCAAATTGATTATTGAACCACTTTTAAGCAAAAATTGAGATTTTTATAAAGAACAGAGTGTAGTTACCCAGAAAGCAAAAATCTCAAAAATTGATTAACTTGAACTTGATTAAACTCAACGAAACTTTGATATGACTCTAGAAACACAATAAAGAGAATTTCTTAAGCCTTAATTTCAAGTTTTAACACTTGAATCAAAGCAAAAAAAACCTTTAACCAAGAAACAGTCGACAAAGTTTGAATGACCAGAATTGGATGAATTTACCTTTGAATCGATCGTCTTTCTGCTCTGATACCAATTGTGGATCCCAAATTAACAAGTGCAATATGATTAATCAACACAATTCAGTATGAACGTCACAAATCTCACTTTGATTGATAAACAGAAAGATGAATTGTCAGTAGCCATACAATAGGTAATTAGGAAATCCGTGTTTAGGTCATTAACCCTAAACTAGAATTAAAGCAAACTATTTATATCCTAAAAAGAATATTTACAAGAAATGGCAAATATAGTCCCTTAACTTCAATTCAACTAACATGAGACCTAACATTAAGTCAGAGGGTATGTCCCGCAAATGGGGTGTGTCCCGTTTATGCCATGGAGAATGTGTCCCAGTTAAAGGCAGTGTGAGCCAGACACATTGTCACAGGTGTGTGACCTCAGTGTGTGCCATTAACATGTGGCGTTCATGCGTTTAATGTTTTAAAGTTGAGAATTGTTTATAAATGCTTATAAATTGTTTTAAATGTTGTTTGTGGCGCGAATGCTGGTTGCTAGAGGGAACTTACTAGACCTCATGGTCTAACCCTCGCTTTTCAAAAACTAAACCTTTTTCAGGAAAGCGCTTAGTAGAGGGCTCTCGCAAAGTCAATGAGAAAAGTGAGCGTGGAGCTTGGGATAGAAGGAAGATGTTACTTCTAGCTTACCGGACTTAGAATAGTTTTAATCTCAGTTGTGTAATAAGTTGTTATTCTGCAAAGCTTATCATGTACGCGTATGTTTGAGATGGTATTTTTGGGGCCGTTTTGGCGAGTTATTTATATGATGTTGTTTATGTTGGAACTGCTGAGTTGGGTTGTTACTATTAAGGAATAAGATTTTATGTGATTGATATTTTACATTATTAGGAAACTATTATGATCAGCTAATTGATCTTATTGATTTGTATTTTATAGTTAGACCTCTAATTGAGGATTGTGCCATCATCCCTTTTTGTATATAAGTTGTACCCATCATATGAAATAAAAAGCAGAAAAGAATTATGTTTTCTTCATTCTCTGTTTTCTTTATGGTATCAGAGCATAAATTCTGAGACAGAAAAGAAATCACAAAACCAGGTTCCAAAATTCATACCCCATGGGAGGAAACGAAGTTTTGAAGCCAGAAGATGTTAATGAAGGTTCTGCTTCACAGATGATTTCTGAACCATGGGAGAGATCAAACCACCCTCTTTATCTGCATCATTCAGACCAACCGGGGGTTGTCCTTGTGCCGCAGACATTGATGGAAGACAACTACACAAACTGGGTCCAGTCCATGACTATGGCGCTCACGATAAAAACAAGAAAGGCCTTGTCGATGGAATTCTCAAGAGGCCGACACACAACCCCGAAGAACAACAACAGTGGGATCGATGTGACACACTCGTTAAGACATGGCTACTGGGAGCCATGTAGAAAGAGATATCTGGAAGTGTTATCCACTGCGAAAATGCAAGAGGTGTGTGGCTCGAAATCCCAGAAAGGTTTTCTCACACTAATACAGTTCAATTGTTCCATGTAGAGGATGCTATACATGACTGTGAGCAAGGCAGCACCTCTGTCACCTCATTCTTCACAAAGCTGAAAGGGTTATGGGATGAGAAAGACTCGCTTTGTGGCTTTCCGGCTTGTACTTGTGAAGCTGCTAATGAAGTGAAGACTTACATGGGGACACAAAAAATGATGAAATTTCTGATGGGTCTAAACAAAAACTACACAACTGTCCGCAGCAACATAATCGGTCTTGATCCGCTCCCCGCGGTAAACAAGGCTTATGCTATGGCCTTGAGACATGAGAAACAAGCAGAAGCTTCCAACAACAAAGAGGTTGCACCAGCTCAGGCATCTGCATTCTCTGTTAAGAAGTTTGACCGAGCTTTGAATCATGTTGACAATGATGAGAAATGCAAGAAATGTGGCATGTCGAACCATATCACTAAAAATTGTAGGGAACATCTAAACTGTACCTATTGTGGTGGAAAAGGCCACACTTATGAGTATTGTCGATGAAGGAAGAACTCCATGCAGGAAGGACAAAGGCGTGCAAGGGTTAATCATGCAACCACATCAAATGAAGAAGTAAGAAATTTCCCATTATCCAATGATGAGTGCAAACACTTGCTGGGATTTTTAAACAAAATCAAGTCTACAACAGGAGCTCAAAGTGATCAATTCATGGAAATGTTAAATACAAGCAAGCAAAGCTCAGCAAATTCAATCGGTAATGTTCCTAACCATGAACATCTCTCAGGTAAAGTGTCTGAACTCTCAAAGTATGGTAAACAAACAATATGGATATTAGACAGTGATAGCGATCATATAGTCTGTGATTCTGCCTCCCTTGCTTCTTCCACATCTATGAAAAAACAATTTGTAAAACTACCAGATGGAACCTCTTTGCAAGTTTCTCAAACTGGAACAATAGTATTCACCCCAAATTTTATTTTTCCAATGTTCTTTGTGTCCCATCTTTCCATCTTAACCTAATTTCTATCAGCAAACTTGCCTTTGACTCATTCTATGTCACCATCTTTCTCAAACAAGTTTGCTTTATATAGGACCTACGGTTGGGGAAGATGATTGGGACGAGTGTTGGTCCCATTTAGGACAAGCAAACAATAGAAGAACAATCCATATATAAATAGAGATAAGATGAACAATAAGAACAATCATAAAGAAACTCACCTCATATTCATTGAAGAATAATATGGAGGAGAAAACAAGAAGAACACCACACTTTACAATAATATGACTCTCATCAGACTAGTCTGTGTGTTTCTTCAAATGACCTCTCAAATGAGGAATGGAACCCTAAACTTTTATTTAAAGGGTCCATTTACAATAAAAAGGCTCAAGCCCATAAAACTAACTAAAAAGGCTAATAAAAAAAAGCCATACACTTTTCTTTATAAAACATTTAATTAAATTAGGAGCTAATTTAATCTAACAATCTCCCCCTAATGTTTTATAAAGAAAGCATCATTTTATAGTCTCCCCCTTGCTTTCTTTAGAAACTCTGGCATTCCGTTCTTCGGGTCTTCAAAGCATCACGAGCTCCCCCTCAAATGTAGGCTCATCTTCTTGAAAAACCGATACAATTAACCCCATTTTGTCTGGTTTTCATGACTCAACTTCACTGTTGTTTTTTGACTCTTAAGATCCCGTTGAGTAAGCATTCAACACCGAGCATAAACATGGATAACATAGGAGGGAGTGACATTCATTATGTCACAATAGCAGCATGAAACCGTGAAGAACCGTCGAGAGAACACCGTTCTTGAAAGCGGAAAGAGCACGAGTTAATTGCAATGCTTTCGGTCCAGCACCTTACACCAGACTTTGAAGATCATTTTGGCATATCAGCACACATAATTTGAGAAAACTTAGAACATCAAAGTCGTGCGTCTGTGAATTATATTTCCATTGCAACTGAACCCATGTAATTTGGAGCGCCGAGTCAAAAGTTATGCGCGTGTTTCTCAAACAACGCAAAGCTGTCAGAAAATCCAATAAAAATCCGGGCTTCGGCCATTGAGTTCAGAGCTCTGATGATGACTTCAGAGCTCTGATGATGACTTCAGAGCTCTGATGATGACTTCAGAGCTCTGATGATGACTACAGATGCTCTGATGGTTACTTCAGAGCTTTGGTGATAACTCCAGAGGCTCTGATGTTGACGCAAGAGCTCTGATGATGAGTTCAGAGAAACACAACTTTCTGTCCAGCAGATATATACTGACTTTAACAGAGATTCTGACCAAGAATAACACTGATTCAGACCAAGATCAAAACATGAAAATTGTTCTTCTTTGTCTTAGGAATCCAACGCATCTGGACTCATCAAATTTGGAGCTTCGAGGAGGGAGTTCTGTTGAAACTACGACAGGAGCGCAAAGCTGACAGCAAGTACTAAGAAGTTGGGCTACGGGCTCTGAGCCTCCAACCTCTGATCCTCCCTCTGGTGTAACCTCTGGTCCTCCCTCTGGTGAAACCTCTAATCTTCCCTCTGGTGCAACCTCTGATCCACCTACCTCTGATGCCCTCTCTGAAGATGAAATCTCTGAAGGTGCATCTCTGGTGGTGCATCTCTGATGGTGCATCTCTGGTGAGTGTGGACAACAGCTTATACCTTCTGCACATATCCATAAGGATGGCCTCTGACAGCAGTTTTACACCAATTTGACACTACTTTAGACCATGATAGCTCTGGAGTTTGCAAAAACCCAAAACATAAAGAGTGTGAATTGGTTTGTTATCTTTCCAGATCATCTGGAATCACCTAGTTTGGAGCTTGGAAGAATAAGATACGGTTGATGTACTATAGTCGTGCAGAACTATCCAACAGCTTTGTGTCAGCACACTGTTGTCTACTTCAACGATGCATATGACCCTTCTAAATTTAGAATCTCTGAAATATCAAAACACAAAAGCTGTTCATCAATGTGTTTTCAATCCATGGCCTTTTGAATAGCATCAATTGGTGTCTTGATCAGTGAGATATGATCAATTTACTATAGCATCGCAAATCTGTCAGCATGCTGTCATTAAATCTGATTTGATGTAGAAAATAAGACGATCTCCGTATAACTTTTAGAACCGTGAGTGCAAATACTCAGATCTCTAATTGATCGGGTCAGAAAACTAATTAGAAACACTCAAAGTTATAAAAACTTTTCAGATCAAACTTTGAATACATAGCACAACAACAAATCTTTCTCAATCAACTTTTTCAAGACCCAAGTGATTTTGTTTTTCATTTAAATGATTATGAGCAGCGGAATACAAACAAAATCTGAGTAAAAGAGAGTCCAATCTTGGATTTAAATAAAGGTCAGATCAAAGATCAACAACCTTACTACCAAGATGCCAAAAAAATGCTATGGACTAAAGCACACACAAGGATGAGATCATAGATCAACCATCTACTTTGTGCTTATCAAATAAGACCAATGAATGAGAAAGAATCAAAACACACACATGTATTAAATCTGATCAGATTTGATCCAAACAGAACCAAATCTTCACTTAGGCATTTCATCAAACATGTGGTGTGCAGAATCAGATTTTGTGAAGAGAAACACTAATTTTCAGTCAAAACTTATCCAAATCTTATTGAAATCAAAGATTGGATTTCCAATAAGCACAAAAACAGAAAATAAACATTATAAATGATATATGTGTTTAGGCTCATGTGATTGAATCAATCTAAGCACCAAAACACAAATAAATCATTGAATACTTCTATTGTTGCATAGATGACCGATTGAAGAAGAGTTTCTTCAATCCAACTCTGATACCAATTGTAGGTTCCCAGATTCAAGTTGTCTCATATAAACAACATAAACACAGATAGCGGAAGCATAATATAAATCTATTTAACTATGAGTGATTGTGAGTACGAGTATGAAACAGTGAGAGTATCAATAACAATGAACAGTAAAATGATAACAAGATCAATAAATAAGCTGCTCATATATTGATATAATTGAATAACAACAAGAACACTTTCTTGTGTGTGAATTCTGAAATCTCTCAGGTGACAAATCGTACAGTGATAGTGGAAAGGAATGTTGCAGTGTTTGCTCTCACAAATGTAGCAACTAATTCTTCCAAAAGCTTACAAAAGTGTGTTCCACTACCCTTCTATTTATAGCCTGATAATGTGAAAGACAGTGTACTATCTAACCTTGGGATGACACGTGGAAAGTGTGTCTCCGTCCTTTTAGGGCTGACGTGGAAAGTACGGACACGTGTCTGACACTTAGAGATTTCTACGAGACTTAAACTTCACAGAGGTCTTCATCTACCAGAGCTCTTATGCCAGAGCTCTGATGGTCTTTTGGTGTGAACAGTTCTTCTGGTGGAACAGAAGAAGTCTTCTGCCAGAGCTCTGTCGAGCTCTGATGCTCTTCTGGTTGATTTTCTTCTAAGTCTTCTGCTGGATCTCTGGTGGTCTTCTGACTTGTGATATTTTCAATACTTTTACATCTTGTATTCTTGGGGCTAACAATGAGAACTGAGAGTGAGGGACTTTACTGCCTCAACAAGCCAAAAGAAGGAACATGCAATGTAGTGAGCACTAAAACACAAGACTTATGGGATCAAAGACTAGGTCATCCGTCAAGCAAATTTTTCAGTTATTTCCTTTTCTAGCAAATAAATCTTGCATTGCAAGCAACTATTCGGTTTGCCCTCTAGCTAAAAAGACTAGGAAACTTTTTCATCAAGTGTGTCTTCTAGTATTCTTGTTTCGATTTGAATCACGTTGACATTGGGGGGGGGGGGGGGGGGGGGTTATCATGTACCATCCATTTCAGGGGCACAATATTTTTTAACCATTGCTGACGATTGTTCACGATGCACTTGGATTTATCTCATGAGATACAAGTCCGAAACACGAAACTTGCTTATTCATTTCGTCAATCTAATTGAGAATCAATTTGGGAAAAGAGTGAAAATAGTCAAGAGTGATAACGGTCCAGAGTTCAAGTGCGCATACTTCTACTCTTCCAAAGGTATCATGCATCGAACTAGTTCTGTCAACACACCACAACAAAATGGCATAGTTGAGAGCAAACATAGACACTTGCTAAATGTTGCACGATCCCTACTTTTTCAAGCCAAATTGTCAAAACAATTTTGGGGAGATGTTGTCCTAACAGTCGTGTATCTTATAAACAGGACACTCACACCACTCCTTGAAGGGAAAACTCCATTTGAGAAACTATTTCACAAAATTCCAAATTATTCCCATTTACGCGTTTTCGGTTGTCGTTGTTTCATCTCTACGCATCCACTAGGCCCTACCAAATTTGATCCACGTGCAACCAAGTGCATTTTCCTCGGGTATCCTCATGGTCAGAAATGGTATAAAGTATATAGTTTAAGGGAAAAGAAAACAATAATATCTTGGGATGTCACGTTCTTTGAGACCGAGTTTCCCACTATAAATCATTCTAATATTACACCACCTAACCCATTATTTCCATCTTTTCACAAATCACCATGTCTTGATGATTTCCCCTCTATGGATATTTCTCTACCCTATACTCCAAGTCGGTCACCCCCTATTCAAAACCCAACCTCCACAAATTATGTGGAACCTCTATCTCAATTTCCTACATCTTCCAGCGACAACCTCCCATCCATTTCTCTAGAATTCCACACACGACTAATTCACCATCTCTGGAATCACAAAATATACCTGTCTCCTCACCTTTATCAACGGAACCACAACCGCGACGGTCCCCTCGTTCCACTAAACTTCCCACTACATTGCAAGACTTTCACATTGAAGCGACTCTCCCCTCACGCACCGTCTCTTCTTCTTCCTCGAACGAAGCCACTCATTCAGGTACACATCATTCTCTTTCCCATGTTTTATCATATGATCACCTCTCTTCTAAACATAAAGCTTTTACTGCCAAAATTACCACCAAAAGAGAACCAAGTTGTTTTTCATAGGCTATTCAATCATATGAGTGGCGAGAGGCCATGAACGCAGAATTGCAAGCGCTTCAGTCTAATAAAACATGGAGTTTGGTGCCACTTCCTACTCACAAGAAGACAATCGGTTGTAAATGTGTTTACGAGATCAAATACAATCCCGACGGTACTATTAAAAGGTACAAGGCACGATTGGTGGCTAAGGGCTATAATCAGGTTGAAGGAGTCGACTATCGTGAGACTTTTGCTCCGGTGGCTAAGTTAACAACTGGCCGTATTCTGCTCAGTCTTGCTGCTATCCAAGGTTGGCATTGATAACGCCACTTTTTGGCGTTATTTTCAATTCACAAACCAATGAGATTGTCTTGTGTTGAAGCAAAAAGGCAGAATTTTATGGTTTATCAAGTGAAATGTGCAGGTAATCTAAAAGACGGCAATCAGCGAGAAAAGAAGCGGAAAATAGTCCAAAAAGAGCCTAAAACGAAGCCCAACGGAAGCCTAAGATCCAAGCCCGAGACCCGTGCCCAAACCATGACCCAGAACCTGACCCGGACACTTCAGAAAAGCACGCGGTTTTTTGTGCGGTTTGTAAGCCATGAGACAAGTGGCGTAAGTCTCTGTTTATTTGCTATAATTTGTGTTTTTTGGAATTAGGTCATCACTTCTCGACGTGCGACGGTAGGCTGCTTGGGGGCGATTTTCAGAGACATTTTGCGTACTTTGGAGCCACGATAGAGGATCGATTGAGGAGGAGTTCACGACGAGAATCGGATTAGAGCCGAGAGAAGGGAGTTCACCATTATATTCATCACGTTCACGATCACTATGTTTGCACATACTATTTCTCTTCCTTTTCTTGTGTTTTTGTCCACCCCCAACATGAACTAATCTTTAGATGTTGGGGGTTGGTTTGAATTTGGTTTAAGCTTATGAACAGATGATTTGAGACTTTTATTAGTTTTTCCTTTTTAATGAAGCATGTGATTTGAGTTTTAAAGCTTTTGTGAGTTTGGCCAACTTTCAATTGTTTTGTTTGTTTTCAGTTAAGTTCGAGAGAATTAATTGTTAACTAGAATTAGAACTTGCATGCCTAAGGTGAGAAATTGGATAGAGATATACCAAGTAAGCCTTAGTCCCGTTGAAATCTTGAGTTTAATGTGTTTTGAATTCCATAGGTTCAGATCGAGAGATAAAACTTGTGCTTTCAAAATAAAACCCGTTGTTGCTTGAGAAAGAACAACGGTGATTTTAGAGATTGGGTATTCATTAAAAGGATTAGCAGGTAATTGTTTTGAGTCAAATGTTTGTATGTGAAAACCTTAGGATTTCCAACCCTCAACTGTTTTCTCTATCCAAAGTTTCCTCAAGTTGTCTACTATCTCGTGTTTGATTTAATTACTTGCAATTAGTTAGTTTGATACCAACAACTCAAAATTGCGACCGTTCAGTTAATAGATCTTATAGTCATTGTGATACTTAGTTCCTAGTTCCCTGTGTTCGATACTCGTACTTTCAGTACTATTACTTGATTTCGACACCGTACACTTGCGGTAAGATTTAGGGGGGTGTAAACCCGCCTATCAAGTTTTTGGCGCCGTTGCCGGGGAACTAGTTGCAACTGATAGCACTAACAGCTATAAGCGCTATTACATTGAACATTTTTTATTTTTGTTATTTTATTTCATCACTTTCAGTTTTTGGATTGCTAATTTTGTTTATTTTTCCGTTTCAGGTACTAATTAGTTTATGCCAAGGAAAACCCGAGGGGAGAAACTCGAACCGATCGATCCGGAAATCGAAACAACCGCCCGTCGATTACGAAAGGAATCAAAAGCTAAAATACATATGAAGATCGAGATGGGCGACGAAGCTCCTCCTGAGAGACGTCATATGCGGTCGTTTGCCGATCCGAACGTGGCAGCCGCACGCATAGGCATCCAACCGCCCACTACTGGGGCAAACTATTTTGAGATCAAACCGAGTACCATCTTGATGGTACAGCAGAACCAGTTTGGAGGAACACCAACGAAAGATCCTCATGCACATCTCTGGGCATTTGAACGGATTTGCAATACGTTCAAGATAAATAGGGTGAACGAGGATGCCATCAAGCTGAGACTGTTCAACCTTTCTCTCAAAGGCAGAGCCAAAACTTAGACATAAAGTATCCAACCGGACTCGATCACCACCTAGGCGCAACTGAAAGCGGCCTTCCTCCAGAAATTCTTCCCACCAAGCAGAACCGCCCAACTTATGGCTGAAATCACCCATTTTGCTCAATGGGATCAAGAGACATTGTATGAAGCTTGGGAGAGGTACAAAGATATGATCAAGAAATTCCCTCATCATGGGTTGCAAGGTTGGGTCATTATCCAAACGTTCTTCAGTGGACTTCACCCGCAGTTCAAAAACGACATTACAACTGCAGCGGGTGGAGCCCTAATAGATAAGTCTTATGAGGACGCATGCGAGTTGATCGATAATCTGGCCGAACATAGTTTTTCTACTCCAAGATCAACCGTTAGAAGAGTTGCGAGTGTGCAAGAGAATGATGAGATGAAGGTGATAAAAGCTCAATTAGTTGTTATCACAAACCATTTGAAGGGAGGTAGTCCAAACGTGTTCCCCGCTTCATAAGAACCTGAACAGGTTCAGTTTTTACAAAACCGGAACAACCAGCCGAGGAACGACCCTTTCTCGAACACATATAATGAGGGGTGGAAGAAACACCCTAATTTGTCATGGAGTCAACCCGGCCAACAGCAACAAGGTAATTCTTCTAACTTTTCTAATCCTCCTAATTCTAACAATGTTTACCTACCTCCAAGTTACAACCAACGAAGATTTGATGAAGGACCATCCGTGTAACAACCCGCAAAACGAAACATACATGTAACATATATTCCATAACATATTTACAACAAAGTACTTCATGTTTCACATTTGGTCCCATCTAAAGTCTGAACATAAAAAAAATCCTTACAACTTGATCCACTTTAAATTACATAGTAATAACAAAAGTATAACTACAAAAGCATCCATAGTATCATGATGAAAATCTTCTCCAAAGCTAGCCGACAAGTACTCTATTTACTTGTTCTTACGGGAATCATCACCTGGAATACATAATTTTTAAAACAGAAAATGAGGGTTAGACCTAAGGGTCTAGTGAGTAAATCCCTGACATTTGTAATTCATTAAAAACTCATTTATATAAAACACTATTTATATAAATACAAATACCACACACGTAAGATAATACCAACTAACAATTATTCATCATACCTGTCTCATTCCACCTTATCCCTCCACCAATGGCCAAATCAATTGGTTGCGAGCCAATTTATCACACCGGTCCAAAGCCCGGCCACGTATTATATTTTCATATAATACTCACGTAATTATAATATCCCATTATAATCACTCACGTATGACATATTCATACACTTATCACAATTCATTATTCATATATTGTATTCCAGTAAAAATACTCTTTAAAATAAAACTCACCTGATCTTTTAAGCAAAGGTCCTTCAAACTTTCCTCAAATTAGATTATCTTTTAACCCAGATCCTTAGTATCTGAAACAAATTAAAGTATACATACTCTTTAACACATAAACAGGAAAACCCAACTTTTCGCAACCCACTATTATGAAAAGTTTACTTTTCGCAACCTACAGTTGCGAGTTCCTCACTTTTCGCAACCAACAGATGCGAAAACCTCACTTCTCGCAAACCACGGTTGCGAGTTCCCTACTTTTCGCAACCAACAGATGCGAAAACCTCACTTCTCGCAAACCACGGTTGCGAGTTCCCTACTTTTCGTAACCAACAGATACGAAAACTTAACTATGCGCTTTAGCTGCTTGCGAAAAGTGGACTTTTCGCAACCAAGGCTTGCGAATTCCTACTTTTCGCAAGAACACTGTTCATCGTCTTTTTCAGAAAAGTTCAGTTCATTTTCAGGAAATCCAACTTTTACCCAGATTGCACAGAATCGTTCTAAACTCCATTTAACATCCTAAATTGTAACTAAAATTCACCAATTCATCTAAAATTACCTAAACCCACTTCAAAGTTCAAAAGAAACCTAATTCTCATAAAAGAGGGAAATTTGTATAGATTCTTACCTTTGATTCTTCAGTCGATGTAACAAAACCCAGCAGCAAATCAGTATCTTTCACTTCTTCTAGTTTCTCCTTAAATTCCTTTCTCTCTCTCTCTCTGCCGAAAATAACTCACACATACACACTTTTACTTCTAAATTGTTAATTAAGTCTAAGAAGAGGACACCTCCTCAAACAGAAGTGAATAAGGCGGTGATGGCAATGAGATATTTTCAAAAATACTAAATAAACCCTAACTCTTCTTATTTGGCAAAACTTACCCCTTTAACTTCTAATTCCTCAAATACTATAATAAAGATTTATAAAATTTCGATTTTAATTTTGATAAAAATACCTGGTTATTACAATCCGTAGAGAAGAAACCGGGGCTAGAAGACATGATGATGAAGTTCATGACCAAGATGGATAACACAGTTGAAGAATTAGCAAGCACGGTTAACATGGTCAAGGCGGCTACTGACCAGGATACGGCATCTATTAAGCTCCTTGAAAGGCAAGTGGGACAAATTTCTGAAGTCCTACAAAACCGAGCTCCCGGGACATTCCCTAGTCAGACTGAAAGGAAACCAAGAGAAGAGTGCAATGCCATTTATCTGAGAAATGGCGAGGTGATTAAGGAGGCAAATGTTGAGCTGAAAAATGGTGTTGCTAGTGATATGGCTAATCAGGAAGAGCCAAAGGAGAAAAAGGTGACACCTCCATCAAAGCCGGTAGTCAAACCGTATGTGCCACCGCTACCATTTCCGAATCGAGTGAAAGCACATAACGATGAGAAGCAATTCAAGAAATTTTTTGACATCTTCAAGAAGCTGCACATCAACATTCCATTCGCAGAAGCACTTGCTCAAATGCCAACATACCTCAAGTTTATGAAGGACATCGTATCCAAGAAGAGGGCAATTGAACATCAGGCTACCATTGCACTTACTGAAGAGTGCAGTGCAATCATTCAGAACAAGCTTCCCTCGAAGCTTCAAGATCCAGGGAGTTTTTGTATTCCTATACAAATTGGAGATCTTTGTTTTGATAAGGTGTTATGTGATTTAGGAGCAGGTATTAATTTAATGCCTTTATCTGCTTTTAGGAAACTTGGCTTGGGGGAAGTGAAGCCTACAAACATGACTCTCCAACTCGCCGATAGATCAATAATGTATCCATATGGAGTGATAGAGGATGTTCTCATTAAAGTTGACAAGTTCTACCTTCCGGTGGACTTCGTGGTGCTGGATATTGATGAAGATGAAGAGGTCCCGCTAATATTGGGAAGACCATTCCTGGCCACGAGCATAGCACTGATTGACATGGAAGAAGGCGAGATGACCTTGAGGGTTGGCGACGAAAAGGTAATGTTCAAAATGTTCGAGAGTGTAAGAGGTAGAGTTGAAGAGAAACCCGGTAATCAAGGAAAGCCGAAGGAGTGATCAGAAGGAAGGTCGAGCCACGACCGAAACCAAGGCGCTAGGTGGGAGGCAACCCACCGAGGTTTGATCTTTTTCATTTTTTTCTTTTTATGATTTGCGTTTTTGAGTGTTTTTATTTACAAAAAAAATAAAAAAATGGAAAAACAGAGACTTACGCGGTTTCAGCTGCGGCTTCAAGCCGCCCGCGAAGTCGCGGGTGTCTCTGAAAAAACAGAGACTTACGCGGGATGTTACGCGGTTTCAGGCCGCGGCCCAAACCGCGCAGGTCCCTGATGCTTCTTGTTGTTTTCGTGCAGTTTTTGTTCCTTTCTTGCTTTGTGTCGTTTAGTGTCTCTGTTTTCTGTTTCCTTGTGCTTTCATTTGTTTGCTTTGTTTTTCTGCGCTCTTTCTCCATCTTTTCCGGTGTCTCTCAACTGGTCACTCCAATTTTTCAAGAGAATCACCTCCTTCCGGCCAGACAGGTATGTTCTAACTCTGTTTGTTAACGAGTGGTGTGGGATGCTTTGCTTTCTTATTAGTTAAACGAGATGCAACAAACCTAAGTTCCACTTAGGTTTGGGGTGCCTCACTTCTCAACATCTACATGCTCACATATACCCCTATGCAAACCTCGGTTTTACCGAGGTTTGGGGTTGGCTTTAGTTGACAAACCTAGGCCACGACCTAGGTTTGGGGTGGCCATTTTGTTTGAAAACATAGACTATCTCTTTGAAGTTTCATGTTAATATTGTGTCTTTCCTGTCTGATAACTTCCATAACTGCACAATGATACGTGTCACATCTGTGTATCGCCTACACCGAGACTTGCACATTGGGGACAATGTGTGGGTAAGGTTTGGGGTTGCCCAATCGGGCCCACGTATATGCACGTAGATTTCCTGCACTTCTAAATGGTTAGATCATAGTAGATAAATTTTTGTTTTGAATGATTGAGACCGTGTTAGGGCAGGTTTTAATAGTTGATTTAAAGTTCAAGGGTTGTTTTGTAATAGTTTATTTTGAGCCTTTTAGTGAACGGGCCGTGGGCTTGTTAACCACGGGCCCATCGTATTTAATGTTGATTAGCTTGGAAAAACAAGCTAATCATCCTTTTACTTTCAAACTCTGTATTGTAATATTCTCTCTGAAAGATTAATGAAAGGGATGACCAGTTGAAATCACTTGTTCTTATTGTTCATATATTTCGATTTCATCATAGTTGCACGGATCTGGATTCTACAATTGGTATTAGAGCAGACGGACGGATTCGATTCACAGATTCATTCATCAATTTCTGGTCAGTTTGATTTTTTCACGTTTGACTATTCTTGAATTTTCAAATCTTTGATTCTGACCAAATTGTTCAATTCTATTTATTGGGTTGTGTTAGCATTATACTTGTGAGTAAGTTCTGCAATCCGGGTAAGTCACTATTCCTTACATTATCCGGGTAACATTTGTATCCGGAAACCCAGTGTTTCCGGACATATCTTATCCGGACAATCCTTTGTACCCGGAAACTTCATTGCATCCGGACAACTCAAGTTATCCGGACACGGTAACTTCGTTTTATCCGGAAACATCTTGCTTCAGTTTTCCTATCCGGACTCTTCCTCTTATCCGAACTCTTTCATTTTTCCGGATTCTCTATCCGGAAACCACCCGGATTCATCAATCCGGGAACTTTCTAAAACCTCAATTTTCAAAAAAATTCTCGGGGCGCTGCCCCCAGACCCCGCAAGGGCGTTGCCCTTTGACCCTACCCGCTAACCGGGTAGCGGGACCCCGTGCTAAGTCGCAGGAGGGGGACATTTAAGTATTCTTGATACTGTTTCACTTTGAATCGAACAATCGTCTGACGATCACTCCAATGCAACTGAAGATGTCTCTTGCTGAAGAAGACAAGACAAAGTTGTGTCAGGTATGTAAACCTATCTATTTAGAACTTTCTGACCGAATGACACCTCTTGCTGAACGGATAGATTCCTTCAAGGCCACCAGTAATGAACAACTACTTGAGATTAGATCACTATCTGAAAAGTTAGATGTTCAAATGCAAATAACTGAGAAATACAAGTCTGAAAATGCTATGTTAAAAGAAAAATGCAAAAATCTTTCAATAGCACCTAAAGACTTAAGGGCCAAGTTATCTGAACTTCAGTGTCAGTTTGATCAGTGCATGAATGAGAAAGAGGATATTGTTTATCAATGTTCCTCTCTTTAGATTCAGCACAAGGAGTTTGTTGCAAAAATTCTTGATCTTGAAACAAAACTCCACAAAAGGGGTCAAACTGATCAAACCATCTTTCTAAATAAACCCAAAGAGTTCACCTATTTCAACAAAGAATGGGGAATCGAATATGATAACCCACATTATTTGAAAAAGGGAAGATGGCATACACCTACCTTGTATGATTTTGGTTGTTTTGGGTTAGATAAAAAGTATCCGGAATATGCCATTAAATGGACTGGTCATCTTGAACCTGAAAAGGAAGAGGAAACCGAGGAATACAAGCGCACACACAAACGAGGAATACAACTTCCATTTTGTTATGAACCTTTAAACTATTCTTATAAGACAAATCCAAAGAAATACCTCTCGAATGACTACTTCGACTGCTACAAGGTTGCTACGCCCAAGGATTCCTCCAAAAAGGATGAGGACCAAGCAACCGAGATCAAGACTGAGACGGATGAGTTTAAACTCTATGTTCCCCCTCTCATCTTGGAAGCAAAGATAGTCGAGTTGGAGGAGTCACTCGAGAAAGAAAGGTCTGGTTTTCAAAATGAGAAGAAAGAGCTAGTTAAGGATCTTGAGAAACTCAAATCTGAGAAAACCAATGGTGTGTCAAGTGAAGAAAAGGAAAGTTTTCTGTGGGAAATCAATACGCTCTCATCGAAACTGTCTGAAATGACAAGAGAAACGATGATGGAGCACCTGAGAAATGGTCAACTCCAAGAGCAGATTGACTTTCTCCAAACTCAAAAGCAGATTACACCTGATCTTTCCTTCAACTCATCTGACACGTCATCGTGTAAAGCCTTCATTGGAAATATCTCTTCTCAAGAAAGTAACGTCTCTCAATACGAATGTGTTCAAAGGAATTTAAACTCTGATTTTTCAAACGCTTCCGCACCAAATTCCCCAAAGCACACAAGCACAAAGTGTTCCTCGCCTTCCTCGACCGATCCAAGTCCAGTAATTCCGGATGTCCATTTTTCAGAATATATGAACTCCGAAGGTAATTCTGATGGAGAGTTTGAGTCGTTCCCTTTCGCCAAACCTCTTCCGAGCCACACTGATTTTCTATCACCAGTAGTCAATCATCCGGTCAATTTTCTAAAGGGTAGCAGTTCTCAAACAAAGGCCCCAGCTGTGATCAAGATTTCTCAATCAAAACCAACTTCTAAACCTGTTTCTAAAAAGCAATCACAGCCGAGGCAGGAGACCGGACCATTGCCTACCAAAAATACTGTTCCTTATAAAGTCACTGACCGCACTGTCCCTGTTGTTTCGGATAAAACCGGTCGCACTAATCAAGAAAACCCAAAGTGGCTAAAGAAGGAACCTGTCAAGAAGGATGCATCAAAGTCCTTCCCAAATGCTTTTAGTTCTAGAATAAACAAAAACGATTGTGCCTGGAATCATAGGAATGATTTTGTTAAAAGAGATGTTAATTTTCCAATGAAAATTTACTCCACTCAACAATTGATTCAATTATCGCACGATTGTTTGTGTTGTTCTAGTTGTGGTTGGAATGACTTTGATGACATTAACAATAATGATTGGTTTAGGTCATATCACATGTATAATCATACACCCAAACGGAAACCCCGTAATAACCAGCAAAGACACTATAAAAAAACGGGGTTACCAATCAGCGGTTAAACCACAGCGGGAGACCAAACCCATTCCTACACAGGTTGCTCCTACTGAGGTTAAACCGGCACCCAGGTGGAAATCTGCCCCAAAATCTGTTCCCCCAAAAGGTGTAAATTTTACACCCAAGAGGCAACAAGTGCCAAAACCAGTTCCCTCCAACGGTGTAAAATCTACACCTAAAGGGAAAGCTGAGTCAAAGCAAGCTTCCCCAAGCGGTGCCAAACCTAACCCTCCTGGACCCAGGAAAATCTGGGTACCAAAGGTCCGCTAAACTTGTTTTGCAGGACGGTCATGTGTGGTTCTTAGACACTGGATGCTCCACACACATGACCGGAAGGAGGGAGCTGCTCACGCTCTACAAGGAACAATATTGCGAAGACGTGAGGTTTGTCTATACCTATGCTTTCACAACTGCTCATGTGTTTAGGGGGAGCATGATCAGCCATCAGGTAAGTACATTCTACTGTTGAGGGGGAGCGTCACACACAATTTTTTATATGCTGAAAAGTTTTTTTTTGTGTGTGTGGATACTCCCGTGTGCACTTCACACTATGCGCACATTCTGAGGGGGAGCATAAACCATAATGATCATCATTTGAGGGAGAGCGACACAAGTTTTTCTTCAACTGCCTAAAAGTTTTTGTGTGTCGGACTCTCCATTGCACAATGTTTGCAATACTCGAGGGGGAGCAACGCCATCCCCATGCTCAGCTTGAGGGGGAGCAAGAGAAAGTTTTTCCCAATTCCTAAGGTAACTTTGTTATTGTCAAAGTGTCCGGACAATTCAAAGTGTCCGGAATCCTCTGTCAACCGGAAACATAGTTGTCAGGTTTGACCATTTTGTCCGGAAACTCCTTTTGTCCAGAAAGCTTTGTGGTCCGAACACACTTTGTCCGGATACTTATGGTGGTCCGGAAAGTTTTGTTATTTCATTATGTCCGGACACCCCTGTTTTGACAGTTCATACCTATTTTGTCACTGCTAGTCCTCAATCTGTCTCAGATTGAGCCATTGAATGCAAAGGTACGCGCTGATACTTGTTTATCCGTCTTGTTTACTAACTTTGGGTCTTTTACAGACATTCCATGGCGGATCAACAATCTCAATCCGAGGGGAAGCGTCACATTTTTTTTCCTTCAAAGTCTAAATATTTTTTCTTGGGTTGATATCACTCTCACTCCAAGGGGGAGTAAGTCTGTCCCCATGTATGTTTTGAGGGGGAGCAAGATAATATCCGTGCTATGCATATGCCTGAAACCCTACCTGTGATAGCATATAGACGAGAGTTAGGAAATCCCATGGTCCGGCCAGAGCCGGAGGGACCTTCCCCGGGACATAGAACATGTGAGAAGGAGGGAGTTAAGGTCGAAAACGACCCAAGAAAGATCGAGCCGTAAAGATAAAGAGGCTCATGAGCGAACCCAACCGAGTGACATCCGGGTAGCCACATCTACTACACCGTCTCATCTATTGGGACGGGGTATTGAAGAAGACTCTGTGGACCCAGCGGAGCAATTGCACGACCCCCCATCCACTCATCCGTCTCACGACAGACGGATGTTTCAATATTACACGGGGAACAAGCACAACTTCCACCGGCCTCTCATTCGGAGAGTGTTTGTAACACCCGGAAAATCCTAGTAAGTAATAATAGTCCTAATATTTCTTTATATTTTGACTTCTTAGATTATAATTGATTTCCTAAGTAATTTCGGTGATTGTCACTTGTTATTTGATAACTTCCGATAGAAATCAGTAAGTTTATTCCTTAAGGAAATAAATGAAAAATAGATAATAAAGTTAAATATTAGATTTTATGGATTAGTTGGATGGTTAATTTGAATACGAGTCCAACGGTTCTTTCCGGAGCAAAAACGGAGTTCTAACGAAGAAGTTACGGCTAAATTAGTGGAGGTTGAGAAGACTAGCAAACAGAAGCCGGCGCCAATGGCTTGGCGCCGATGCATCGGCGCGGGTGATCGGCGCCGATTTCCTGACGTGCCAAAAGGGGGTTAAACCCACCTCTTTACCCTTAGTCATCTATCCTTTCTTATTAGAACTCTCAAAACCGAATTTCACTTCTGCTCCATATTTCTCAGACGAATTTCCTTCATCTAACCTAAGGTAATTTCATCTCTTAATCCTAGTCTAATACAAGTAAGTGTTATATGAATCTTATCAACTAAACTTCAATTAGGGCTTGCATTATTCATCTTCTTGTTGGAGAAATTAAGTTCAAGACTTCAAGATAGGGTTATACTAATTGAAGAATTGAGGTGAGTAACTTGTAATTAATTGATTGTATTACACTTATCTACCATTCTTTATCTTGATTTTGGTATGGTTAATGAGAAATCTTGATGTATAAGCTCTTAATGGTTAAGAGGGAAACAAGAAGAGTTCAAGTAAGTAATGAAGGATTAATTGTGTTTCATTAACTATATTGCCATGATAATGTTAGTGTTAAAGGTTTGGGTTTGATTATACATCATTGGTATGTGATTATGAAGATGTCTTAATATATGTCTTAATGAAGTAATGATGGCTTAATGGTCAAAATGGACTTATTATTGAATTGTAAACATGGATGTTTATTATTGATGTCATATAGAATATGATTTGATACATATGGTTGTATATGAACTACATGGAAGTAGTATTGATTATGTTAAATGGTTGGACCATTGTTATATGTTAAATATGCTTGAATCTTATTTGGATTAATATATTTGGTATTCACATAATTGGAGGAGCACCTAGTAGGCATTGGAGGATATATTCTTACATACCGTGGGGTAAGTGTAAATGATTCATACCTTCGGATACCGTGGGGTTTTCCGTTGTGTTATGCCTTGTGACAATACCGTGGGGTATCGATCAAGGTATATCTTCGATTATGATGTAACTGGGTAGCGATATGGACCTTCTCCATGGAATCCAATTTGTGAATGTATCGAATTGTTATTCCTACATGCTATGATTATGCTCTATGTGCTATGTGTAAATCTCACTTAGGCTTTAAAAGCCTAACACTTGTTATGTGTTTTATGTATTACAGATTTTAGTGGTTCCGGACACAAGAAGGTCTAGAACGGGGTTGTGAGCATGGGATCATTGTTAGAGAGATAAAGATTGGAAGATTGATGATATAACTTTCCGGCATTCTTTGGATATTTGATTTCTATAGTAGTGATCAAATAAGCTAGTGGTCCAATAGAAGTTATGATTAACTAAATCTTTGTATTAATGATTATGTAATGTTAATTAGGTATATTTTTTACTTTAGTAATGTGTACCACTCTTCCGTTTTATGGAAGTTTTTGTTAACCCCTGTTTTGGGGTGTTACAAGTTGGTATCAGAGCTTTAGTTTAAGTGAACTAAGTATGATGAGGAAATACTTAGACTTAAGCTGAGATGAATTAAGTTATGAATTGTGAGAGTGGGTAGAAGTATTACGACGGGATGGCCTTAGGGTCGACAGAAATACGTGAAATTAGTACGGTAACGACGGTAATGAGGATTCTCATGTATGATACATTCATAATCGCAATTAGCTACTGTTATTATGAATATATTGTTACATAAGTATACTTGTTTCTAAATTGTTCCAGACTAATGATCGGTAAGGTACGTTTCGTGTGTTTATATTTATATAACCATTTTTCAGGGTTAACTTTTGTTCGATAGCGTAGTGATGGTAAAAACACTACCAAGGTCTTTCAATTCTTTGGAGGACAGATCGGTAAATGATTGAGGATTGGAAAGACAACCTGGAACTGGTGGGACTCATGAAAGTCCGCCGAGACAACCTTAAGTAAGTGGATTAAATGTGTGGAGATAGAATGAAAGATGAATCCTTGTTCCTTCTAGATTTTTATTTGTGAATGGAATTCATGTGTGGGTTTGGTTAGAGTGCAACGGTTGGTGATAATTAGGTGTCAACTTTTGGGCTTAAGATCAAACACCTTTAGTTTAATCGGGGAATTGTAACTGATTTTAAAAAGAATGATGGTGATGGTAGTAGTAACCTTAAGATACTCATTTGTGATGAGTGGTTTTAGGGAAATAATCTTTGTGTATGGTTAATGAACCTGTCCGTTTGATGATTAATTATTCGAGATGGATTTTGGAGTCTATTAGAGCTCTTTGGATGTGAATGGCCGTTAACGATAGGGACAATTGAAATTAGAGATTCGGTTGGTCTCAGTATTAATTGAACCTTAAATTGATGTAGAGTTTGAAACTGAAATCAAGATGTATAGAACATTTTAAGGTTGGGAGACGACTGAAGTCGTATGGTTGGGAGTTTCTTTATGGTTGGAACATTTATCCGTACATAAGTACAACGTATGTGTAGGGACTTTGTTAATAAACAATTGTTCGAGGAATTGTCTTTATAGACCGTGTGGATGGAATTTAGATTCCCGTTAGGAATTGTTGAATTTTGGTCGACAGTGAGTCGGTTGACTTTGGGTTGTAAAGAATATAGATTTCGAGGACGAAATCGTTTTAAGGTTGGGAGAATTGTAACACCCGGAAAATCCTAGTAAGTAATAATAGTCCTAATATTTCTTTATATTTTGACTTCTTAGATTATAATTGATTTCCTAAGTAATTTCGGTGATTGTCACTTGTTATTTGATAACTTCCGATAGAAATCAGTAAGTTTATTCCTTAAGGAAATAAATGAAAAATAGATAATAAAGTTAAATATTAGATTTTATGGATTAGTTGGATGGGTAATTTGAATACGAGTCCAACGGTTCTTTCCGGAGCAAAAACGGAGTTCTAACGAAGAAGTTACGGCTAAATTAGTGGAGGTTGAGAAGACTAGCAAACAGAAGCCGGCGCCAATGGCTTGGCGCCGATGCATCGGCGCGGGTGATCGGCGCCGATTTCCTGACGTGCCAAAAGGGGATTAAACCCACCTCTTTACCCTTAGTCATCTATCCTTTCTTATTAGAACTCTCAAAACCGAATTTCACTTCTGCTCCATATTTCTCAGACGAATTTCCTTCATCTAACCTAAGGTAATTTCATCTCTTAATCCTAGTCTAATACAAGTAAGTGTTATATGAATCTTATCAACTAAACTTCAATTAGGGCTTGCATTATTCATCTTCTTGTTGGAGAAATTAAGTTCAAGACTTCAAGATAGGGTTATACTAATTGAAGAATTGAGGTGAGTAACTTGTAATTAATTGATTGTATTACACTTATCTACCATTCTTTATCTTGATTTTGGTATGGTTAATGAGAAATCTTGATGTATAAGCTCTTAATGGTTAAGAGGGAAACAAGAAGAGTTCAAGTAAGTAATGAAGGATTAATTGTGTTTCATTAACTATATTGCCATGATAATGTTAGTGTTAAAGGTTTGGGTTTGATTATACATCATTGGTATGTGATTATGAAGATGGCTTAATATATGTCTTAATGAAGTAATGATGGCTTAATGGTCAAAATGGACTTATTATTGAATTGTAAACATGGATGTTTATTATTGATGTCATATAGAATATGATTTGATACATATGGTTGTATATGAACTACATGGAAGTAGTATTGATTATGTTAAATGGTTGGACCATTGTTATATGTTAAATATGCTTGAATCTTATTTGGATTAATATATTTGGTATTCACATAATTGGAGGAGCACCTAGTAGGCATTGGAGGATATATTCTTACATACCGTGGGGTAAGTGTAAATGATTCATACCTTCGGATACCGTGGGGTTTTCCGTTGTGTTATGCCTTGTGACAATACCGTGGGGTATCGATCAAGGTATATCTTCGATTATGATGTAACTGGGTAGCGATATGGACCTTCTCCATGGAATCCAATTTGTGAATGTATCGAATTGTTATTCCTACATGCTATGATTATGCTCTATGTGCTATGTGTAAATCTCACTTAGGCTTTAAAAGCCTAACACTTGTTATGTGTTTTATGTATTACAGATTTTAGTGGTTCCGGACACAAGAAGGTCTAGAACGGGGTTGTGAGCATGGGATCATTGTTAGAGAGATAAAGATTGGAAGATTGATGATAGAACTTTCCGGCATTCTTTGGATATTTGATTTCTATAGTAGTGATCAAATAAGCTAGTTGTCCAATAGTAGTTATGATTAACTAAATCTTTGTATTAATGATTATGTAATGTTAATTAGGTATATTTTTACTTTAGTAATGTGTACCACTCTTCCGTTTTATGGAAGTTTTTGTTAACCCCTGTTTTGGGGTGTTACAGTGTTGGTGTTGAAATAAGAGACCAGCAGCCCCCGGTCTCGACTTCAGTTCGTGCACCATCGAGTCTAGAGCCACTTGTAATAGATCAACCTTTGGCTAGGACACTTAAAGAGTAACAACACCAAGTCGAGACTCTTCGTGACTCGACCGGAACCACCGTAGTGTCTTCACCTCTTCGTGAAACACAAGGATCGGCGAGAAATCCTACCACAGCTAACATCACGCCAACTGTGAATGTAGGTGGCTCTACCCCTGTGTTAGACGCCTCAATGGACAATCTAAGTGATCCCGGCGTTAATTAACCCAGACTTCGTGTCCCCAGGGTCCCTGGACAGCACCCTTAAGGCTGTCCGCCAGGATATGGAGCAACATATGCAGCAATATGTAGCCGCTGAACTTGCCAAAGCTATGCGCGCTATCAAAGGTAAAGGTCACCTCGTCGAAACTGAAATCGCCCCTGTACCTCCACCGATTCAACCGCAACCTATCTATTTGGTGGACACCCTGAAGACGATGCTATTGGCCCAACTGCTCCAGGAATCCGACACAACCACCTCTACCAAAGCAGACCTGATCTCAGTTCTCCGATCTCAGGTCACTGCTCCATCTTCATCTATCACATCACGCCTTGACACCATCGACTTGGCCCTCAACGACTACAACAAAGCGCTAACCACGCTCTATGAGAGGGTCCGCTCACTTGAAGACACTTGTAAGAGTCAAGCCGGCGGTCTCAAACGCAAGCACGATGACCAGGATGATCCTGATCACCGTGAGGGGGAGAAGCGTCTACGCCAAACCGAGACCGTCCAGATCATGACTGCCGAAACTACAACAGTGGTTCAACAGGAACCCCCAACTACGACAACTACATCAAAAGCACCCGAAGCCGAGTTGCCACTAGCAGATATGGTCATAGATATGGAGATTTCAGATGAAGAAGACTCGACGGTTGAAAAGCCCAAGGGTTAAACACAGGAACTGGTCTATTTTAACTCGTCAGACAGAACGATACTCGACATGATAGATCCAGAGTGTGAGACCAACCCGGAGACCGAAGACGCATGGTACGAAAAAGCCGTCAGTGCCGTAAACCTCCAGGTAAATTTGGTCTTCCCTACTGATGAGGACGACAATATTGACTACGATCAGTTCCTGCTCCAAAATTTATATGGAGCAACTCCCGTTCACTATGCTCAACCCGCCGGAACATCATCAACTAGACCCGAGTCTACTACTTCCGATCTTCTGACAACTACTCCTCCCTCGACAGCTTCTGAAATTCCTCCCTCTCCTCAACAGCAACAAATCCGTTGGGAGAAGATCATGGTACTTATCCCTCATCTGGAGGAATCTTTGAAAAAGCTGTTCGTCCACAAGTTTCGCCCGATCGAGCCGACCTTCTGTCTGGGTATCTACAACCTTGACCCAGAATTTCAACGCCGATATATCAGCACGATGCAGCGGTGTCTTCCAGTCAACCAGGTCAGAACCAAACTTCGAATCACAGAGGTAATCAGTATCTATTCAAGACGTATTATGAGGATCGTCTACCCAGTTTTCATTGTTCGACGTGAAGACGGGAACGAATGGAAATTCTCAGAAGCTGATTTCAAGAACCTCCGACCACTCGACTTTCTGGTTAGGGGTGTACAGAAATCCGCCAACCCGCGAAACCCGACCAACCCAACCCGCTTTCAACCCAATTAAACCCAACCCGCCGGACCGTCGAACCGCCAAACCGCCAAACCGCTAATTATAAGGGTTGAAATTGGGTTAAGAAAACGCAACCCAACCCAACCCGCCAACCCGCCGCTAATATTATAATTTTAATAAAATTATATTTATATATATATATGTATAATACATGCAGGCCCAAAATATACAAACTAGTATATTGTAGTATTGTTGTATAGTTGGTCTATGAAAAGCCCAAAAACCAAACCAAACTAATACATGCAGGCCCAAATTATGTAGTTTTGGACTCCCAAGTCCCAACTCCCCACCCAGTGCAATTTTGTGTCGTGAAGAGTGAAGACGTGAACTAGGGCTACACAGTACACAAATGCTTCATCGATTGTTCAATCAATATTCAAAAGGTGGTAAAGATGGTGGTGAGGTTAGTTACTCAATTTTACGAATGATTATTTCAAATTTTTATTATGCATGTTAATATGTTATCGTTTATTTACTTTATGTTTGTTTTTTTGCTATGTGTATAGGTTACCAAACTAGATTCCCCACCAAAGGATGAACCAAAAGAATCTCATAGGAAAAAATTATTGGAATCATTTTTGCAACATCAACAAATGGACGTGCCGGCGAACATGAACGATGTTGATAGATATTTGGTTGATGAATCTATCAATCCAAAGACTCCATCATTTGATGTATTACTTTGGTGGAAAGTTAATGATAATAGGTATAGCATTTTGTCTTTGATAGCTAGAGATGTTCTTGCTATACCTATATCTACGGTAGCATCCGAATCCGCCTTTAGTACCAGCGGTCGTATTTTAGACTCATTTAGAAGCTCTTTAAGTCCAAAAATGGTGGAGGCCCTTGTATGCACACAAAGTTGGTTGAAAGGGAATAATGAGGGCATTCAAATAGGTGAATTTTTGGATGAAATTGCATCTTATGACTTTCTTGAAGAAGGTAAATTTAACAACGCTTCTTTTCTTTCTTATATATATTCTTAATAAATTGTTTAATTTTTATTTTTGAATTGTAGACAAACTCAAGGAGAATGCAACAATGGATTCGGAGACGGTTGTACTTGATTGAAGAATGATATTCGATGCTACAATTTACTCTTTTGATGTTTAAGATTCAAGGATTTAATATATTTGGATGATTGTAATAACTAATTACTTTGTTGGGAATATTTTTTGTTTTATTTGTCGTATTTTAATCGTGAATTATATATATATATTACCAAACCGCTCAACCCGCCCAAACCGCCACAACCCGCAAGGGTTGGGTTGGGTTGGGTTATACTTTTGAATGGGTTGGGTTGGGTTGAAAATTTTCAAACCGCCATAATTGGGTTGGGTTGTAAAATTGTCAAAAACCGCCCAACCCAACCCGCGTACACCCCTATTTCTGGTTATTCTGAAAGACTTGCGTACAAGAACCATCCGACCGCTAGAGATTACAAAGGCACTCGAAGCTGTTCGTCGATACCTGGTCTGCACCATCATGATGTCTTATCTAACGGACTTCCAAATGGCTATCGAGAACAAGGCGAAGAAGGTAAATCTGATCAAGCCGAATCTGAAAGCACCTGAGTTAAACATGTATCCCGAGAACGCTATGCTTCTGGAACCAGAATTCGGAATTGTTTACCTCAATGAGCAAAAAGAGAAGAAATTCATGCGCTTCAGTCAGGTAGACATGTTCCGAATCCGAATGAAGTAACTGCTTGGAATGCCTTGGAAATGATTGAAGATCGCATCGACTATCGCCGCGCCATCAGATTGTTCGAGGTACACTTCGCGCTCCGCAAAAGATATGTCTTCAACTGGAGAGATATAGAGCGCCAACTCGAACTTCAAATCAAAGGGGGAGATTGTTAGAACAGGTTTTAATAGTTGATTTAAAGTTCAAGGGTTGTTTTGTAATAGTTTATTTTGAGCCTTTTAGTGAACGGGCCGTGGGCTTGTTAACCACGAGCCCATTGTATTTAATGTTGATTAGCTTGGAAAAACAAGCTAATCATCCTTTTTACTTTCAAACACTGTATTGTAAATTCTCTCTGAAAGTGAATGACATGGATGACCAGTTGAAATCATTACGCATATTGTTCACATATTTCGATTTCATATATTGTTGCACGGATCTGGATTCAACTGTGAACGTAGGTGGCTCTACCCCTGTGGTAAACGCCTCAACGGGTAACCTAAGTGGTCCCGGAGTTATTCACCCCGACTTTGTGTCGCAAGGGTCCCTGGACAGCACCCTCAAGGCTGTCCGTGAGGCACTGGAACAACATGTCACCGACGAGATCGCCAAAGCCATCAAAGGCAAAGCACAGATCGTTGAAGCCGAAACCGCACCACCACATCCACCGACATTTGCTCAACCTATCAATTCGGTGGATACCTTAAAGACGATGCTTTTGGCCCAACTGCTCCAGGAATCCGATACAACCGCCTCGACCGAAGCAGACCTGATCTCCGTTCTTCGATCCCAGGTCACTGCTCCATCTTCATCTATCACATCACGCCTTGACGCCATTGACTCGACCCTCAACGACTACAACAAAGCGCTCGCCACGCTGCCTGATAGGGTCCGCTCACTAGAAGACACTTGTAAGAGTCAAGCCGGCGGTCTCAAACGCAAGCACGATGACCAGGATGATCCTGATCACCGTGAGGGGGAGAAGCGTCTACGCCAAACCAAGACCGCCCAGATCATGACTGCCGAAACTACAACAGTGGTTCAACAGGAACCCCCAACTGCGGCAACTACATCAAAAGCACCCGAAGCCGAGTTGCCACTAGCAGATATGGTCATAGATATGGAGATTTCAGATGAAGAAGACCCGACGGTTGAAAAGCCCGAGGGTTCAACACAGGAACTGGTCGATTTTGACTCGTCAGACAGACCGATACTGGACATGATAGATCCAGAATGTGAGACCAACCCGGAGACCGAAGACGCATGGTACGAAAAAGCCACCAGTGCCGTAAATCTCTAGGTAAATTTGGTCTTCCCTACTGACGAGGACGACAATATTGACTACGATTAGTTCCTGCTCCAAAATTTATATGGAGCAACCCCCGTTCACTATGCTCAACATGCCGGAACATCATCAACAAGACCCGAGTCTACTACTTCCGATTTTCCGACAACTGCTCCTCCCACGACAGCTTCTGATCTTCCTCCCTCTCCTCAACAACAACAAAACCGCTGGTAGAAGATCAAGGTACTTATCCCTCATCTGGAGGAATCTTTGAAAAAGCTGTTCGTCCACAAACTTCGCCCGATCGAGCCAACCTTTTGCCTTGGTTTTTACAACCTCGACCCCGAATACCAACGGCGTTATATACTTGCAATGCAGCGGTGCCTTCCAGTCAGTCAAGTTAGAACAAAGCATCAGATCACAGAGGTTCTTAACATCCATTCACGCCGCATCATGAGGATCGTCTATCCAGTCTTCACCGTTCGCCGCAAAGATGGTAATGAATGGAGATTCTCTGAAGCCGACTTCAAGAACCTCCAACCGCTCGACTTTCTGGTATTACTGAAAGACTTACGTTCAAGAACCATCCGACCGCTAGAGATTACAAAGGCGCTCGAAGCCGTTCGTCGACACCTGGTCCGTACTATCATGATGTCATACTTAACGGATTTTCAAATGGCTGTCGAGAACAGGGCAAAGAAAGTCAATCTGATAAAACCAAATCTGAAAGCTCCTGAACTGAAGATGTATCCCGAGAACTCATTACTTCTTCAACCGGAATTCGGGATAGTCTACAACAACGAACATAACGAAAAGAAGTTTCTGCGTTTCAGTCAGGTACACAGATTTTGTGACGGCACGCTTCTAAAAGTTAGAGATGCTCTTCGAAAGATTATTCAACACGAGTCTGAGAATCCAAAGCATTCGTATGTTCCAAATCCTAATGAAACAACTGCTCGGGAAGCTTTGGAAATGATTGAAGACCGCATCGACTATCGCCGTGCTATCAGATTCTTTTAGGTTCACTTTGCGTTGTGCAAACGATACGTATTCAACTGGCAAGAGCTAGAGCGCGAACTTGAACTTCAAATCAAAGGGGGAGATTGTTAGGGCAGGTTTTAATAGTTGATTTAAAGTTCAAGGGTTGTTTTGTAATAGTTTATTTTGAGCCTTTTAGTGAACGGGCCGTGGGCTTGTTAACCACGAGCCCATTGTATTTAATGTTGATTAGCTTGGAAAAACAAGCTAATCATCCTTTTTACTTTCAAACACTGTATTGTAAATTCTCTCTGAAAGTGAATGACATGGATGACCAGTTGAAATCATTACGCATATTGTTCACATATTTCGATTTCATATATTGTTGCACGGATCTGGATTCAACTGTGAACGTAGGTGGCTCTACCCCTGTGGTAAACGCCTCAACGGGTAACCTAAGTGGTCCCGGAGTTATTCACCCCGACTTTGTGTCGCAAGGGTCCCTGGACAGCACCCTCAAGGCTGTCCGTGAGGCACTGGAACAACATGTCACCGACGAGATCGCCAAAGCCATCAAAGGCAAAGCACAGATCGTTGAAGCCGAAACCGCACCACCACATCCACCGACATTTGCTCAACCTATCAATTCGGTGGATACCTTAAAGACGATGCTTTTGGCCCAACTGCTCCAGGAATCCGATACAACCGCCTCGACCGAAGCAGACCTGATCTCCGTTCTTCGATCCCAGGTCACTGCTCCATCTTCATCTATCACATCACGCCTTGACGCCATTGACTCGACCCTCAACGACTACAACAAAGCGCTCGCCACGCTGCCTGATAGGGTCCGCTCACTAGAAGACACTTGTAAGAGTCAAGCCGGCGGTCTCAAACGCAAGCACGATGACCAGGATGATCCTGATCACCGTGAGGGGGAGAAGCGTCTACGCCAAACCAAGACCGCCCAGATCATGACTGCCGAAACTACAACAGTGGTTCAACAGGAACCCCCAACTGCGGCAACTACATCAAAAGCACCCGAAGCCGAGTTGCCACTAGCAGATATGGTCATAGATATGGAGATTTCAGATGAAGAAGACCCGACGGTTGAAAAGCCCGAGGGTTCAACACAGGAACTGGTCGATTTTGACTCGTCAGACAGACCGATACTGGACATGATAGATCCAGAATGTGAGACCAACCCGGAGACCGAAGACGCATGGTACGAAAAAGCCACCAGTGCCGTAAATCTCTAGGTAAATTTGGTCTTCCCTACTGACGAGGACGACAATATTGACTACGATTAGTTCCTGCTCCAAAATTTATATGGAGCAACCCCCGTTCACTATGCTCAACATGCCGGAACATCATCAACAAGACCCGAGTCTACTACTTCCGATTTTCCGACAACTGCTCCTCCCACGACAGCTTCTGATCTTCCTCCCTCTCCTCAACAACAACAAAACCGCTGGTAGAAGATCAAGGTACTTATCCCTCATCTGGAGGAATCTTTGAAAAAGCTGTTCGTCCACAAACTTCGCCCGATCGAGCCAACCTTTTGCCTTGGTTTTTACAACCTCGACCCCGAATACCAACGGCGTTATATACTTGCAATGCAGCGGTGCCTTCCAGTCAGTCAAGTTAGAACAAAGCATCAGATCACAGAGGTTCTTAACATCCATTCACGCCGCATCATGAGGATCGTCTATCCAGTCTTCACCGTTCGCCGCAAAGATGGTAATGAATGGAGATTCTCTGAAGCCGACTTCAAGAACCTCCAACCGCTCGACTTTCTGGTATTACTGAAAGACTTACGTTCAAGAACCATCCGACCGCTAGAGATTACAAAGGCGCTCGAAGCCGTTCGTCGACACCTGGTCCGTACTATCATGATGTCATACTTAACGGATTTTCAAATGGCTGTCGAGAACAGGGCAAAGAAAGTCAATCTGATAAAACCAAATCTGAAAGCTCCTGAACTGAAGATGTATCCCGAGAACTCATTACTTCTTCAACCGGAATTCGGGATAGTCTACAACAACGAACATAACGAAAAGAAGTTTCTGCGTTTCAGTCAGGTACACAGATTTTGTGACGGCACGCTTCTAAAAGTTAGAGATGCTCTTCGAAAGATTATTCAACACGAGTCTGAGAATCCAAAGCATTCGTATGTTCCAAATCCTAATGAAACAACTGCTCGGGAAGCTTTGGAAATGATTGAAGACCGCATCGACTATCGCCGTGCTATCAGATTCTTTTAGGTTCACTTTGCGTTGTGCAAACGATACGTATTCAACTGGCAAGAGCTAGAGCGCGAACTTGAACTTCAAATCAAAGGGGGAGATTGTTAGGGCAGGTTTTAATAGTTGATTTAAAGTTCAAGGGTTGTTTTGTAATAGTTTATTTTGAGCCTTTTAGTGAACGGGCTGTAGGCTTGTTAACCACGGGCCCATCGTATTTAATGTTGATTAGCTTGGAAAAACAAGCTAATCATCCTTTTACTTTCAAACTCTGTATTGTAATATTCTCTCTGAAAGATTAATGAAAGGGATGACCAGTTGAAATCACTTGTTCTTATTGTTCATATATTTCGATTTCATCATAGTTGCACGGATCTGGATTCTACAGACCAACCATTGTGGGAAGAATCTTGTGATAGTAACGTGACCATTAGGGAAGGACCGGGAAAAGACATGACTAGGGACATTAGTGGAGACCACCCAATAGCGAGATTTGAGCCTAAATGACGCCTTTCACTTCGAGGGATTTAAACACCTAATTTGTATACACTTTTTCGAATTCCTTGTCGTGATTATAAAGTGATCTCGCTATAATATTGTATTGAGCAGCAAAGACGACCATCGGGATATAGGGTAAGGGTATAGTAGACCATATCGTGTGGACCTTAAGAGATGATTCCAGGCATTGTGTGCACTTTAACCCGTTTTGTCTAACGTACCCTCCGACCCATTATGTGTGTACCCATAACCCCTTTGTAGCCAAACACTCACCACTTGTTCATTTCAGACCCACCATTAAACCCTAGCCAAAAGCTTTAGCCAACCCTTATCCAAAAGTGTGTCAATCAAAGGCGGTAATGAACAGCGGAAGATAGAGCAGAAAAGAAATAGTATAGACCAGTCATGAAAATAAATTGGGTCATTTTAACCCAAAAGATAGAAAAGAGGGCCAATGCAGTCCCAATCAAATAAAGAGGGCCAATGATGCCCCAAAATGAAAATGAAAAAAAATAAAAAAATGTAATAAATACAGTTAGTTAAGATAGTATGTACAACAGAAAATAAGAGAGTCAAAGCAACTCCAGCAGTGACGAGAGGGCCAAATGATAGAAATTAAAGTCAAGAAGTCAGAACTGCTAATGGTTGACACACCGAGGATTTTTGATCCGTTTACCCTTCATTTCTTAGCCATGACCTTAGCCCCGTTACAACCCTTGTAAAGACCTGGATGATCTTCTGGAAAATACGATTAGTGTATACGACTACCTTTACCAATATCCCTTGTCTTGCTACTTGATTCCTTTCTGAGATCGACCTTTTGGACATTTGTGCGTTTTTCATTAGAGTTGTCATGTGATTATCGAGTATTCTTGTACATAACTGTTGATCCAAACCCTCAGTGATTTGATAATGACCCTCTCTTAAATACTTAGTGAAAATTGTAAGTAAACAATATGTATCAGAGTTTCACTATCGCTGATAAGTACTAAGATCTTCCAGTACCGCTGATAGGAACTCTCGCTCTTTAAGTTAAACATTCAGCGAAACTGTTCACCATAAATGCTCTGAGTCTGTTCAGTCATTATGATGATCGCTGATAAGTTAGTTGTTTACTTATGATCCCTGAAGACAAGTTTCACGTCAACAAAGGTTCTACGCTGAAGTCGAAGATCAAGCTCAAGAACCAGCGACAAGTCTCCTAATGAACTGATGCGGATCAGCGAAGACTCAGATTTGTCCACTCAACGTGAAGTATCAAGTACAAGACTTCAGCTATCGCTGAACTTTATCATCTGCTGAATAGTAAATGATAATCGCTGAATCAACGAAAGCTGATCATGAAGTCCTCCGTACAAAGTACTTTTGTCTTAACCACCCTTGCACGACTCCGTACGAAATGTCAGAAAAGAACCTCCGACTTTCTGAAATCGTACAACCACTCTGATACTACACTGTTCATCCATGCGGCTACTAAGGTTGTCAACAAAGGTCAATGACATGCAACCAACCAGCTGATGACACGTGTAAAGTATATACTGACTTGCATTAAATGCATGCAGTATATAAATAGATGAACTCACTTCATTTTGAAGTAACTTGCTAACTCTGGACAAGTTCATATCTCTTATCTCAAGATAGGTTATTATTAGTAATTTCCTTATCTTTCTTAGTGCAAGAAACCTTAGTGTTCCAACTTGTTTAGATTTAGGTTTATCCTTAATCTTGTCTCCGCAACAAGCTGTAAATTGTTAATGATTTATCAATAAACAATTTAGAAAAGTAAAATCTGTGTGTTTGTATTCAACCCCCCCCCCCCCCCTTCTACAAACTTGTATAGGCCTTCGGGACCAACAAGTGGTATGAGAGCGGATTTGTTTAATCTCATAAACAAGATCTAATCTAAGATATTTCTCTTCCTTGCTATTATCTGAAATTGGCCAACACAAACACACATTATATAGACAATGGTTCTCTTGCAAAACCCCCTAGATTTTCCAGAGACAACTTCAACTTGTGGAAAAATAGGATGACACTCTTCTTAGAAGGTGTAGACCCTACTATGACTTACTATCTTGAAAACGGACCACACAACCCTGTAACAATTGATCCTTTAGTTCCAGCCACTGCAACTAGGGCTGCTATTCCAGAAAGGCTGATTCCAAAGGAAATACACATGTGGACCGATGAAGATAAGAAGAAAGTGGCTATAGATACAAAAGCCAGATCCATACTATCCATGGCCCTTCCTGACGAAGTCTACCATTCCGTCATGAACCTGAAGTCATCAAAAGCCATGTGGGACACAATATGTGTTCAGTATGAAGGAACGTCTGAAGTCCAGGACTCAAGAAAGATCAACCTGGTAAGATAATACGAAAGCTTCATTTCTGGTAAGAATGAAACTCTCTCTGAAGTTCACCAACGTTTTAATTGTTTAATTATAGATCTAAAAACTGTTGGTAAGGAATATTCTAACTATGATGTGCTGACAAAGTTTCTAGAATGTTTACCTGAAAGCTGGGACAATTATTCCATGTGTCTCAAGCTGTCAAAGGATCTTAAATCAATGACCCTTTCAAACTTATATGGTACATTACTGAATCATGAGCAATCTAGCCATCTTAAGAAAAATCTTGTAAAAGATTCCAAAAGCACTCCTGTTGCTTTAATCTCAGAAGAACCTTCTACTCAGCGACCCTCGGTCACTATCACTGAGTTAGAAAGTAACTCTGAAAGGTCATCAGACTCTGATTCTTCAGATGATGATGAATCCTTGGCTCTCCTAACTAAAAAGTTCAGGAGATTCGCCAAGAAGAAAATGTTTAGAAAGAACAAACCTTTTTCCATAACTGACAAGCCTAAATCATCAGCTTTTGTTGATAAGGCTACTGCTACTTGTTTCAACTGCGAAAAGACAGGTCATTTCGCTAATGAGTGCAGGTCAAAGAAAGTCATGAGACCTTCAGCTTTCTCAAAGAAAAATTTTGTTCCAAGGAATAAAGATGACAAATACTCAAAGCTGAAGGAGAAGTATGCAAAGCTGAAAAGTTTTAAGAAGAAAGGAAAAGGCCTGATGGCTGACTATGATTGGGCTGCTTTTGATGAAGAAGCATCATCATCTGACTCTGAAGATGATGAAGCAAATCAATGTCTCATGGCCAAGATTGAAGAAGAGGAAGAAAGTTCAGACATTCCCTCCACTTCAACATCTGCCATTCAGGTATCACCTTCTTTCTTTACCAATATTGCAAATATTGATGAAGCTGATAGTCTCCGTAAGATCGATCTCTTGACTAGAAGTTTATACGAAGCCATGAACGGCAAAACTGTGGTTGAAAACCAAAATCTTGATCTCGCTGAAAAGCTTAAAAACTGCCACCTTCAAATAGAAAAGCTTTCTAAAATTGAAGATGATTTTAAAGATCAAGTCTATTTAAATCAGCTAGTCAAAATCGAACGAGCAGAAGCTATCGCTGCATTAAAAGCTGAACAAGCTACTGTTGAAGGATGGTGTAATTCTTCAACAAAGATCACTGAGATAATTAAGGCTCAGATTCCTCTGAGTGATAAACGTGGTATGGGTTATAAATATGATACTCCAAAACCAACCACTGAACGTTCAATGCTTAAATTTGGAACGTTCGTATCCTCAGTCGCTGACACTTCATCATCTCAGTGCTCCTCGTCCATTACACCAATCCCTGAGGAAGCTCCTACCTCCTCAAAAGGTAAGGAGAAAATGGTTTATTCAAAACCTACCTCTGTCTCTAAAGACAAAGGTAAAGGAATTGTTATTTATCAAAATCCTTAGAAGGGTACCTTAGTACCAAAGCTGAATGCTTCTAAAGCCTCAGTGACCAACCCCTCTGGATCTAGAAAGCTGATCTCTGGATCTATTCAGCGATCTACTCCTAGACTCAGAGTGGATGTCCTTGGTAAGAAATCTGAAGAACTGAATGTTCGTCCCATTTCTAAAGCAAATAGCTTACATGGTGCTGGCACTTCTAATTCAAAATTAAAAGCTCAGCATACAAGTGGTCCTAGAACTATTTTTAGTTATAGGAAATGTTATCACTGTGGAAAAAATAGCTAAGGTGAAGATTGCCCCCAAGGCAAAGAGGACCAACACCGATGCAAATCAGGTCAAGGTGACTCCTACCACTGAGGTTAAGAAATTAACCAAAGTGAAGAAAGATAAAGCTGAATCTTCAAATGCTGCGAAGACCGTTGAACCTTCCATTCCAACTACTTCCACTGACAAACGTGTATACATGGTTAAGTGGGTACCTAAGAAAAACTAATCTTCCTTTGTATTGCAGGTTAAGAAGGGTATCTGGTATCTCGATAGCGGATGCTCTAGACACATGACTGGAAAGAAAAACCTGCTCGCTGAATACAAGGAAGAGAAGGGTCCCTCTGTGACTTTTGGTGGAAATGGAAAAGGACACACCCGAGGGTATGGCGTACTTTCAAATGGTACAACCTCCTTCAGAAGAGTCGCATATGTTGAAGGGCTGAAGCATAATCTTCTGAGCATCAGTCAGCTTTGCGACATGGATAACAAAGTGATTTTCACTAAGGAATCCTGCTTTGTCTCTGACAAAAAGGAGAAGATAGCTCTCAGCGGTTATCGTTTGGAAAATGTTTATGTAATAAACATGGACTCAACAACCACTGAAAACTCCTGTTTCTTCTCAAAGGCATCTTCTGATGTTAACTGGCTATGGCACAAGAGGCTCTCACATCTAAATTTCAAGACACTGAATACTCTTTCCTCCAAAGAGTTAGTCACTGGTCTACCTCAGCATTCATACGCCAAAGAGTCTTTATGTTCAGCGTGTGAAAAAGGGAAGCAGACCAAGGCAAGCTTCAAGTCAAAGCAAGTCTCCTCAGTGTCATCTCCTCTACAACTACTCCATATGGATTTGTTTGGCCCCGTTAACAAACAATCCATCGCTGTAAAGAAATATACGCTGGTCATAGTTGATGAATTCTCTCGTTACACATGGGTAATGTTTCTCCGTTCTAAGAGTGACACCCCTGAAGAACTCATCACCTTTGTTCGGAAGATAGAAACTCTGAACAATATGACTGTTCGCTCAATAAGGAGTGATCATGGAACTGAATTCAAAAATAGTTCTCTTGATTCCTTCCTTGAGAGTAAGGGTATTTCTCATAACTTTTCGTCAGTGAGAACACTGCAACAAAATGGAGTCGCTGAAAGAAGAAATAGAACAATTATTGAAGCTGCACGTTCAATGCTCAGCGATTCTCACCTGCCTACTCAGTTTTGGGCAGAAGCTGTCAACACTGCTTGCTTTACGCAAAACAGGTCGCTGATAGTTAAAAGATTCAAAAAGACAGCCTATGAACTCCTTCATGGGAGAAAGCCTTCAATCAACTTTCTTCACATCTTTGGATGTCAGTGTTTCATACTGAACAACAGAGATGCCCTTGGAAAGTTTGATCCTAAGGCTGATGATGGAATCTTTCTTGGATACTCCTCAGTCTCCAAAGCCTTCAGAGTCTTCAACCGTAGAAGACAAACTGTAGAAGAAACTATTCACGTCACGTTTGACGAATCTCGTTCAGCGAACTCTAAACCGTCCGCTGATACTGAAGAACTGAATCAATGGATGTTTTCTCATCTTGGTGATTCAGAAGAAGTTCCCACTCCTCATGCTCACACCGTAGAAAATGATGGTCCTCCTATCATTCCAGATATGCAGAATAGTGAAGCTGAAACATCTTGGGTCTCAGCTGTGCCTATAAACACTATACCTGCAGTTGATCCAAATGTCTCAGAAATTCCGTCTATTTCTCAGCAATCAGTGAATGAAGTGACAAATGCAAACATTCCTCTCTTAGCTGATAATCCAGAAGTAGCTGAAGCCTCATCTTCAGTTTCTCCAGTTCAGACTGAATCAGCGACGTATGCTCCGGCTCAGCGATGGACTGTAAATCACCCAATCGATCAAATTCTTGGTGATCCCAACGCTGGTATTCAGACTCGTAGAAGTGCAGGTAATATTTGGTTATTTGTTAACTTTATTTCTCTAACTGAACCAAAGAAAATAGATGATGCCCTCAGAGATCCAAACTGGGTCAGCGCTATGCAAAAAGAGCTGACTGAATTCGAAAGAAACAAAGTTTGGAAACTCGTTCGTAGACCAACTGACAAAACGGTGATAGGCACTAAATGGGTCTATCGAAACAAGTTGGACGAACATGGTACTGTAACTCGCAACAAAGCTCGTCTTGTTGCTCAGGGATACAGACAAGAGGAAGGCATAGATTATGACGAAACTTTTGCTCCAGTAGCAAGACTCGAATCTATTCGTCTTTTCTTAGCATATGCTGTACACAAAAACTTCACTGTACATCAGATGGATGTTAAGTCAGCGTTTCTGAATGGAAAGCTGAATGAAGAAGTGTATGTGGAACAACCTCCAGGATTCTCAGATCCTAAGCGTCCAGGTTATGTTTATAAACTGGACAAGGCACTTTATGGCTTAAAGCAAGCTCCTCGTGCATGGTATGATACTCTCTCTACTTATCTCCATATTGAACAATTTGAGAGAGGTAAGATTGACAAAACTCTATTTTTTAGAAAAGTGAAAGGTCATATCATTTTAGTTCAAATATATGTTGATGACATTATATTTGGTTCTACTAACCCTGAGCTTTGTACTCGTTTCGCTGATAGAATGAAAGATGAGTATAAAATGAGCATGATGGGTGAACTAACATATTTCCTTGGTCTTCAGATTAAGCAAACTGAAAAAGGAACTTTCATTAATCAGGGAAAATATGTTAAAGATATGCTGAAGAAATTCGACTTAACTGAAAGTTCAGCTATGAAAACCCCTATGGCACCTCCGCTGACACTTGATAAGGACACAAAAGGTGTTCCTGTCAATGTCACGCTGTACCGTGGGATGATCGGCTCACTATTGTATCTTACAGCTAGCCGACCCGATATTATGTTTGCAACATGCTTGTGTGCACGATATCAAGCTGAACCTAAGATATCTCATATGAAAGCTGTAAAGCGAATCTTTCGATATCTTAAGGGTACAGCGAATCTAGGCCTTTGGTATCCCAAAGACTCAGGATTCGATCTAACCGCCTATTCAGACAGTGATTTTGCAGGTTGCAAAATGGATAGGAAAAGCACCACAGGAGGATGTCAGCTCCTGGGTGGAAAGCTGGTAAGTTGGACAAGTAAGAAGCAAAACTCAGTGTCCACTTCCACAGCTGAAGCTGAATATGTAGCCGCTGGAAGCTGTTGTTCTCAAGTCTTGTGGATGAGAAATCAGCTACTAGACTATGATCTTCAGCTCTCCAAAATTCCAATCTATTGCGACAGCACAAGTGCCATCGCTATAGCAAACAATCCAGTGCTACACTCAAAGACAAAACACATGGAAATCAGATATCATTTTATCAGAGATCATGTGATGAATAGTGATATAGAACTTCATTTTATCCCAACTGATTATCAGTTAGCTGATTTATTTACCAAACCTCTTGATGAGACAAGATTCAACTTTCTCATCAGCGAGCTTGGAATGCTGAACTTTGAAGGGTAAAATCTTCAGCGGTTCACATTAATCAGCGAAAGGATAAAATCAACTCGTATAACCTATTCAATCATCTTCTCTCTGAATAAACTTGGTTAAACTGATATCCAGGTATGTTTTCTCTCTCTGACAAACGCATGAAAATGCAAGATTTCAAAAACAAATGCATCGCTGAATATCTCTTCCTTAACAACGATATTTTGAAAATTCTTAAAACCTTCACTGATATCTTCTATTCAGTGCTTCATGTTTTTCAAAAGAGTCCCTGAGTTTTTCAAAACCTCAGAGACATCCTAAAAGAATGTGAAAGGACAGTTGTGACGTCATTGCAACGGATAACACCAGGCACGATTTCTTTCTGACACACGTTTGCACGTTTCGCTCAAACTTCCAATCAAATGCAAACACGTGTCCATGTCATGATGAAAACCTTTTCCCGCTCAAGGTTTTCTCTCTCTAAAACTCCCTATATAAACAACTCTTGGTTTATATTTGTCTTTTACGCGAACATTCTTCCTCCGCAAGAAAGAAATTACTGTTGCATTTGTGCTCTCAAATCTTCAAAGAACTGTTCATCATCTTCTTCTTCAAAACTTCAAGGTTAATATGTTCTTATTTTTCAAATGCAGATAACTTGTTTCTGATCTTATCTTTGTTTTAAACAAGATCAAACAAAAGAACTTAAAAATAAAATCATTTTCTTTCATGGTTTTATGAACACAACCATTTCATGGTTGTTCTTCAAGTTTTAAATCTAAATCTTAAACTTGTTCTTCATTCGTATCCAGTTTTTTTTTGAAACTGGAATACAAGAATTTATGGGTTTTACATTTCGTTTCAAAATCATGAAAAACCCTAATCTTCATTAAGACATTTATGTCTGAATGAAATGGACAAAATTCGAACAATCTTAATGGAAATTCTTTCCATACTAAGACAATTCTTATTTGTTAACATCTTTGGTTGAACTGATAATACAGAGAAATGGCATCTTCAAAGATCAATGTCACCGCTGAGTCCATCTCCGCTGACTCTGAGGAAGTGGACATCATCAAAGCCCCTCAGGTTAAGTTCAAGCTGGATCAACTAGATTGGACTAAGGTCAACAACCTCTCTGCGCTTCTCGAGTTTCCTCCTCGAAAGCAAGTCACACATCTGGATGATGCTGTGAATTTCTTGAAACACTGCTGCATTTCAACAGCCCTGACCATCACTCCTCCCGCAAGTCAGCTACTACTATCCCAGTTCTGGTACTCTGCCAGACACACTCAGCTACCCTCCGCCAAAGATGCATCCAAAACCATCGATTGCATACTCAGCGATACTGAGTATGGTACAATTAAGATAACCCCCGCTATCATACGAAAAGCCCTGAACTTTCCCAATGCCACCAAAGAAAAACCCTTCGTTCCATTCCCTGACCATAAGAAGCAAGCTGACAGAGATGCCATCATTGCTTTTCTCGACACAATGGGTTACATCTGGGACATTGGAAGGGACAAGAAGCCCGAGAAGAAGCTGATGCTGATAAAGAAGTCCAAAATGCCCAGCGAGATGAATTTCATCTTCGCTCACCTGATCAGCTGCATGACAGCGAAGTCCGGCTCTTCTGATCAAGCCGCACAACCTACGCAAGCTATGGGATACGCACTGCTGAAAGGTCTAAACATTGACTGGGCCTCTATTATATATGATGATCTAGTACAACACATGGATTCTGCCGCTGACCGACCAGCATGGGTTCCTTACCCAAGATTCATCAGCGCCATCTTCCAATATGGCCTGAATGACAGCTATCCTGAAGAGGGTGACCTGAAACTTTCTCAGGTTGGCTCTAAGGTGCTCGATTTCAAACCTGTCGCCAACGAGGTACGTCTCTCTACTCTTCTCACTCTTCTAAATTCTCCGCTTTCTGTGGCTCCTTCAGCGACAATACCCATCGCTGATACCAAGGCCACAAAACCCTCTCCTTCTAAGAAAAGGAAACTCTCTACTACCCCTCTTGATTCTAAAAGGATCAAGAAAACCAAGGAGCAACCCCAACACTCTCATGCTGAAGACTCCTCAGCTCATTCTGAAGAGCTGAAGGAACGTTCCGTGGTACGCTCTGCCACACCCGTTCAAGCCATCCCTCCAATCCAGACTTCAGCGTCTCCAAACGCTGAGGTTAGAAACTTGGAACCTAACCAACCTTCTTCAGTCTCTCAAAAGACTAATGAAGTAGTTCTCAGCGAATCCAACGCTGAACTCGCAACCCGAACCCCATTCTTATCCTTCGCTCCTCCCTCCACTTCTTTGGACACTCCTCCAGCTAACACTGGAGATGCCATCATTCCAGAAGCCACCGCTGACGCTTCTCAACGAATGATGAAGACAGGACCTGCGGAGATCACCATACCTCACCGTACTTTCGAAGAGGATATGGAACATTACTCAGGAATCCGCAACTTTGACGATTTCGTCAATCCTCCTGCAGGTACAAATCAACCCATATACACTGTAACTAAACCTGAAACTTCTGAGCTTTCCTTTGTTCACAAGTACTTATGTGTTACAGGTCCTAATTTGGGAGACATCAACGAGTCTCTGAAGTCCGTGGAAACTAAGCTGACTGATCTCACCACCACACTCTCCAACAACTCTACAGCTGTAACAAACTCTGAAGAGAATCTGACGAAGCTGACTACGGTGGTGGAGAAGAAGGCTTCCATAAATGACATTAAGGGCCTTGATAAGACGCTCAGCGATTTTGCCAAGGTGCTCTCTGACATCTACACTGACTACACCAGCCTCAAAAACTCAGTTTCGACCGTGTCCAGCGAAGTAACAACGCTGAAGACATCGGTTGGAAAACTCGAGGGTGATATGTCAGCGGTCAAGACCGACTTGGGCTCTGTAAAGACCGACGTTGGTTCTATGAAGACGATGATCGAGACGCTGGTCAACAAGGCAAATAATCCAGCTCCTGCTCCTGCCCCTGCCCCTATTTTGGAATCTTTCACAGCGGCGGATCGCACAGAGCTGAAGAAAATCACGCATGCTATTTCTGGCCTAGAAGACAGAATAGCAAAGCTTGAAGGTTGTGTGAAAATCTCTGGCCCAGAAGACAGAGATAACACCAACGTTGAGTCTACTCATTCCTCCCCCAATCATGAGAAAGAGGGGGAGAAGAGCGCTGAACATTCCGGTGAGAAGAGCGCTGAAGATCTAAACAAAAGCGCTGAAGATCTGAACAAGAGCGCTGAAGACCTTTCCCATGATGAATCTATCAGGGGAGAGAAGAACGAAGACCCCACCTTCGCTGAAGAGGGTGAGAAGACTATTGAAGCGGAAGCAGCCGCTGGACCTCAGGGAGATGAAAACCCTGAGGGAACCGAGAAGCTCGCCTCTGTATCTGAGGGGGAGCAACTCGAAGAAGATGCTGAAGAATCCAAAGCAGATGATGATGAAGCCGTCGACATCCCTGATGATGAACCATCTTCTTCTCCAAAGAATGATGATGATGATGACGAAGATGACGATGATTTCTTTATCGTCAAACCTGCCCCAAGGATCAAAGCTCTTAAGGGAATCTCGATAAATGAACCTTCAGGGGAGCGGACAAAGACAAAGCCCTCAGCCTCTGGAGCTGAGAAAGGCAAAGGCAAAAGCGTCGCTGAAGATGACAATCTGACGATCTTGCTTGAAAAGCCGGTTTGTCAGGTACACTAATCATCTCTTACTCCATCCCTCCTCTATCATACACTATCAGTTCCTCTACCCAAGCCTATACACTTAAACCAATTCTCTCTATCTGTTTCTACCCAAGTTCTTACTTGTAAGATCGCTGTGTTTCAGCTAGTCCTCTCCCCTGTTTGAGGATATCGCTGAAGGCTCCACAACTGCGACTTCACCAATAATTCCAGCTGCCGCTGAAGAAATAATCCCAGTCTTGGATTTGATCTCTGAGACTGATGAACCAGAAGAACAACCTCTCTCGCACAGAAACAGACCTTCCTCAGCTCCTCAAAAGCTGAGTGAAGAGGATCAAAAGAGAAGAGAAGAAATGATAAAGCGATTCGAGGATCAACGAATCATTCTAAGGCGTGATCAACTGCCTTCAGTTCCTCCAAAGTTCAGAATTTCAAAAGCTGAATACAAGGAACACCTCAGAGATGAACGCCTCATCGCTGAAAGAAAGGAAGTTGAAGAAAAAGACAGAGAATACGCCATCAAGCTTACTCAAGAATCTGTCAAAGACCCCAAGCTGAAACGTGTTCCCATTCAAGTCCAACGAAAGCTTTGGGAAGAAGCCCAGAAGATCGTGGAAAAGAAAACTGAAGTTTCTCAGACCACCCTGATCTGGTGTAAAGAGAAAATTCACTTCAGATATCGTCCAGCGAAGATCAACAAGGTATTCATCTCTGGAAGAACCTCTATCGGAGTACCTATTGTTGACATCAAACTTTTCAGAGAAGATGGCCAAACTGAAACCTTTCGCGCTGACACTGTAAAAAGGTATGGTGTCTCTGAATGGCTGGAGATGAGGTTAGCTATCCAATCGTCACAATCTAAGTACAAGGATCATTTCGAAAAGCTGATAAACAGACAGATCGATTTGATATCTTCTTGTGTGGACATTCCTCCTCTTCCTGATCTAAAGATGAAAAGAAAAAGGGGCTCTCCAAAGAAGAAACGTCAAGATTCAAACTCAGGTCCTGTCATACGAAATGAAACTGGAATTGGTTTCTCTCGCGCTGAAGTGCTTGGTCCTGATCCTGATCTATCTGCCCTTGACATTTCTTTGCCACCATGTGAACTTTTCGTCCCTGGTAAAGTCATCAGTAATCCTTATGGAATATTCTTTCTTGACTACGACGGACGTAAATGCTTTCAACGGATCGCTGAGCTTCCAATCACTCCAATCGAACAGCTCAGAGATCTTATCTACTGGTGTGACTTCAGAAAAGACATTCAGGCACGACACCTAAAACCCTTGATTTTTGAAGAAGCGCTGAACAAAAGAAAACAAGGTGTAACGGTTCCTGACTGGATGATCCCCACTGAAAAGACCCTTGATGAACTTCTCATTAAGGAAGAACCCTTTGAAAGCTGATATAATCTCCTTTTTCTCTATTGTATCAGTTATCCTTCTGTACTTGTAAATTATTTCGCTTGTACTTGTAATCTTTCTGTGCTTCATTGTAACCCGATTCAAAGTTTTAAAGAAAGATTTCAGCGAACGTACTTTACTCCATCAGTACTGAAAAGATCCCAGAAAACAGTAAAAGGGACAAATATTTTATGAGTTCTTTTTATCCTTATGTTTTCATTAAATAGCAATTTTCTCTGTTGCTATGTCATAATCAAATAGGGGGAGATTGTTGATCCAAACTCTCAGTGATTTGATAATGACCCTCTCTTAAATACTTAGTGAAAATTGTAAGTAAACAATATGTATCAGAGTTTCACTATCGCTGATAAGTACTAAGATCTTCCAGTACCGCTGATAGGAACTCTCGCTCTTTAAGTTAAACATTCAGCGAAACTGTTCACCATAAATGCTCTGAGTCTGTTCAGTCATTATGATGATCGCTGATAAGTTAGTTGTTTACTTATGATCCCTGAAGACAAGTTTCACATCAACAAAGGTTCTACGCTGAAGTCAAAGATCAAGCTCAAGAACCAGCGACAAGTCTCCTAATGAACTGATGCGGATCAGCGAAGACTAGATTTGTCCACTCAACGTGAAGTATCAAGTACAAGACTTCAGCTATCGCTGAACTTTATCATCTGCTGAATAGTAAATGATAATCGCTGAATCAACGAAAGCTGATCATGAAGTCCTCCGTACAAAGTACTTTTGTCTTAACCACCCTTGCACGACTCCGTACGAAATGTCAGAAAAGAACCTCCGACTGTCTGAAATCGTACAACCACTCTGATACTACAATGTTCATCCATGCGGCTACTAAGGTTGTCAACAAAGGTCAATGACATGCAACCAACCAGCTGATGACACGTGTAAAGTATATACTGACTTGCATTAAATGCATGCAGTATATAAAGAGATGAACTCACTTCATTTTGAAGTAACTTGCTAACTCTGGACAAGTTCATATCTCTTATCTCAAGATAGGTTATTATTAGTAATTTCCTTATCTTTCTTAGTGCAAGAAACCTTAGTGTTCCAACTTGTTTAGATTTAGGTTTATCCTTAATCTTGTCTCCGCAACAAGCTGTAAATTGTTAATGATTTATCAATAAACAATTTAGAAAAGTAAAATCTGTGTGTTTGTATTCAACCCCCCCCCCCCTTCTACAAACTTGTATAGGCCTTCGGGACCAACAATAACTTCCTTATACACGACAACATGTGCGACAGCCTAGGTTCGAGTGAAATGAGAGTATCCCGTGAGGTAGGGTCGAGGCGAAATGTTTTCCCTAGTATGTTTGGACCTAGTACGACCTTAATGTAATCGGAGCAGTCACGAGTTCAACTCACAATGGAAGGCCATAGATCAAACAGAATAAGGATGAGGCGAGGGTGAGATAATCATTCACGGGTATGGGAAATCACCAGTGCATTATGTGGTACTGATTGAGAGTTGTGCAGTTATTATTTCACTGATATATGCTTTCATTCTATTTTATCGCTAATTTGCTTGAGGACAAGCAACGCTCGGTTTGGGGTTGTTGATAACGCCACTTTTGGAGTTATTTTCAATTCACAAACCAATGAGATTGGCTTGTGTTGAAGCAAAAAGGCGGAATTTTATGGTTTATCGAGTGAAATGTGCAGTTAATCTAAAAGACGGCAATCAGCGAGAAAAGAAGTGGAAAAGAGTCCAAAAAGAGCCTAAAATGAAGCCCAACGGAAGCCTAAGATCCAAGCCCGAGACCCGTGCCCAAACCATGACCCAGAACCTGACCCGGACACTTCAGAAAAGCGCGCAGTTTGTTGCGCGGTTTGTAAGCCACGGGACAAGTGGCGTAAGTCTCTGTTTGTTTGCTATAATTTGTGTTTTCCGGAATTAGGTCATCACTTCTCGACGTGCGACGGTAGGCTGCTTGGGGGCGATTTTCAGAGACATTTTGCGTACTTTGGAGCCACGATAGAGGATCGATTGAGGAGGAGTTCACGACGAGAATCGGATTAGAGCCGAGAGAAGGGAGTTCACCATTACACTCATCACGTTCACGATCACTATGTTTGCACATACTATTTCTCTTCCTTTTCTTGTGTTTTGTCCACCCCCAACATGAACTAATCTTTAGATGTTGGGGGTTGGTTTGAATTTGGTTTAAGCTTATGAATAGATGATTTGAGACTTTTATCAGTTTTTCCTTTTTAATGAAGCATGTGATTTGAGTTTTAATGCTTTTGTGAGTTTGGCCAACTTTCAATTGTTTTGTTTGTTTTCAGTTAAGTTCGAGAGAATTAGTTGTTAACTAGAATTAGAATTTGCATGCCTAAGGTGAGAAATTGGATAGAGATATACCAAGTAAGCCTTAGTCCCGTTGAAATCTTGAGTTTAATGTGTTTTGAATTCCATAGGTTGAGATCGAGAGATAAAACTTGTGCTTTCAAAATAAAACCCGTTGTTGCTTGAGAAAGAACAACGGTGATTTTAGAGATTGGGTATTCATTAAAAGGATTAGCTGATAATTGTTTTGAGTCAAGTGTTTGTATGTGAAAACCTTAGGATTTCCAACCCTTAACTGTTTTCTCTATCCAAAGTTTCCTCAAGTTGTCTACTATCTCGTGTTTGATTTAATTACTCGCAATTAATTAGTTTGATACCAACAACTCAAAATTGCGACCGTTCAGTTAATAGATCTTATAGTCATTGTGATACTTAGTTCCTAGTTCCCTGTGTTCGATACTCGTACTTTCAGTACTATTACTTGATTTCGACATCGTACACTTGCGGTAAGATTTAGGGGGGGTGTAAACCCGCCTATCAGGCATCTTCATCAATTAGATGTTAACAACACTTTTCTCAATGGTGATCTTTTTGAAGATGTATATATGCAATTGCCTCCGGGTTTCAGACGAAAGGGGGAGACTCGAGTGTGTAAGTTGCATAAATCATGGTACGACTTAAAACAAGCATCAAGGCAATGGTTTTTAAAGTTATCCACGGCTCTTAAGGCTGCTGGATTTAAGCAATCTTGGTCTGATTATTCCTTATTCGTCCGAAACACTCAAGGAATGTTTACTACCTTGCTAGTTTACGTTGACGTTGTTATATTGGCGGGAAATAGCTTAGATGACATTGAGGAAACTAAATGATTCTTATCAAGTGAGTTTAAGCTGAAAGACATGGGGAAGTTGCGATATTTTCTCGGAATAGAAGTGGCAAGATCAAAGCAAGGGATTACTTTATGTCAAAGAAAGTATGTGCTAGAAGTACTGGAAGATGCAGGCTTCCTTGGTGCTAAACTATCTCGGGTTTTGGTTGAACACAACTTGACATTGACTCAAGAAGACGGAGCCTTGTTACAAGACGCTTCTCAATATAGAAGATTGGTTGGCAGGCTTATATACCTGACAATCATGCGACCAGAACTAACCTATGTTGTACATAGTTTGAGCCAGTTTATGGATAAACCGAGACAACCTCATTTGGATGCAGCATACAAGGTCTTGAGATACGTAAAATATACACCTGGACAAGGAATCCTCTTACATGCTACAGGATCATTGGAACTAAAAGCATTATGTGATTCAGATTGGGCGCGATGTAAAGATACAAGGAGGTCAACAACCGGTTATTGCATTTTCCTTGGTAATGCTCCTATATCTTGGAAGACAAAGAAACAAGGAACTGTTTCACGATTAAGCACAAAAGCAGAGTATAGGTCCATGGCAACAACATGTTGTGAGATAACATGGTTACGAAGCATACTAAAGGATTTGAATGTTGAACACGCACGTGCAGTAAAGTTGTTTTGCGATAATCAAGTCGCAATACACATAGCGTCCAATACTGTGTTTCATGAACGCACAAAACACATAGAAATAGATTGCCATGTGGCGCGTGAGAAAATTGAAAGAGGACTAGTCAAGATCATGCATGTGCACACAAAGGAACAACCAGCAAACCTGTTCACAAAGCCTTTGAGTTCACAACAGTTCGCTGCACTATCGAGCAAGTTAGGTGTGATCAATATACACTTCAACTTGAGGGGGGAGTATTAAGGAATAAGATTATATGTGATTGATATTTTACAATATTAAGAAACTATTAGGATCAGCTAATTGAGCTGATTGATTTGTATTTCTATAGTTAACCCTCTAATTGAGGATTGTGCCACCATCCCTTTTTGTATATAAGTTGTACCCAACATATGAAATAAAAAGCAGAAAAGAATTATGTTTTCTTGATTCTCTATTTTCTTTAGTTACAAAGAACTCCCTTAGGATCTCAAGTCATGTTGTAGAAAAAAATGGAGCAAATTGATTCCAAGGAAAGTTTGTATATTCATTTAGCGTCTAAGGCAAAGTATAATTTTGGTTCGAATGGTGATCGAAGATCTTGGTATCGATATCCGCTCTTCCTAATCCGACCCCGATTAAACTTTTATTTTGTGATTATTCATTGTATTTTTATTTTAGAAATACAATGTTTTTATTGTATTTTTAATATACGGGTTCCAATGGGTACACCAAACCCGTTAGAGATTGATTAGAAAATGCATTAATACCTACCCGTTTCTATCTCTAAATTTCTAGACTACTATAGAAAACATGAAACAAGATTGTTGTTTAATATTTTAAGCTCCATTGACAAGTTCGTTTCCCCCATTGCACACAAATACATTACTAATCAATTTAAACAAAATGATAACAGAAAAAACAATCATTTCAGTCCGTTATTGATGATGTATGTTATGCGATTGCCATTTAATAAATATTCTTTTTCCGTTCAAATTTAACAATCATTAAGTGTCTGTTTAAACGTATATAACATTTGCAACCGGACTCTCTTGAGCATGTTTATGGATATTTTAATGTTTTTAATATGTTTTTACAATTTTCGTTTGGGCTTTTAAGTTTGGGACTCTTAATTATTTATATGTTTCTTGTGTCATTTGGATGGTCACACTTGAAATCCAATGAACTCAAATTTGAAACCTAAGGTTTGGTATTCGTTGATTCAACAAACTTTTAATTTGTAAGAGATTATCTTTAGGTATTCATAGAATCAACGGGTTTAATCTTCAATCAATTTCATTATTATACGCTGCAAAATTTTAATTAATTCCCTTCCAAACCACCCATGATAACTTATGGATTAATCAACAATGGCCGATTACAACAGCTTAACCATATCGTCAGAAGAAATGTTATTTGAAAAATATAATCGTAGAAATTAAACAATGTTACAATTCAATTAAAAGTATAGATATAACACTGTAGTCAATCAAAATGTACAATTAATTGATGTCATAATCGTTACACCCTAATTAAGCTAGGGCATAATTAATGGTCACAAAAAGTATGTACTAGTATAATTCCTCTTTGGTTTTTCTGCACTCAAAATACGAACAAGTTAATTATGGAGTCACAAAAAATAAGTTAAATAATTTTATCAAAAGCCCTTAAATATTCAACCAGTCCCGGCTCATAATACAAATCATGCCTAACAATCGGAGTTTCGCCACCAACGGCCATGATTCGATCACGTGACGGTCTTGGTGGCGATGAATAAAGGATGGAGGCTTCCATAACCTCCCGACGAACATTTTCTTGATCTTGTAATAGCCATTGGGCCCGTAAAGCCGTTATAGACAAACCGGAAGCAAGAAAAACGGTCGTAATTCCTAACACCCCTGCGGAAGAGAACAAACCCTCTCGACCAATGAAACACGTAGCCCTCGGTATTGACCACCCTTTCAAGTGCCCTGATTCGACACTTAGCCCAATCAACAACAGAACTTCAGCAACGGAAAAACATATCCTAACATAAAATTTACAAAAAAACATTTTAAAGTTGGCTTATATAAAACAGATCAAATCATTACAAAACAAAGGACTATCACCAACGGGACAATCTGTCGGTAATCATGGCACTACAAAACAAATGACTTTAACCCATAAAGTTTACCCAGAGAAATATTCGTCGGTGATTACCCAGAGATCACCCAGAAAATACCAATGGTTTGTTAGAAATCCGATGTTTTTCGAGAAAATAGTCATGGATCACCCAGAGAATCCTTGGGTAATCTGTCACTGATTTGCATTACCCACTAACTTTTGTGACGGTTTTGTGACAAATCACCCTTTAGCGACATATTTCTCGGGAAAAGTTTGTAGATAAAAGTTTTTCGTTTAATAGTGTGGGCAATGGTATTACCGACGTATCCGTCATGTAATGCGTTAGTTATATTCGGATCTGTCTGTAATCTGTCGAAAATTACTGACGGATTTCGACCGTCGGTAATATTCGTAGGTGATAGTCATTTGTTTTATAGTGAATACATTTAAGTTTTTGGTGAGGGTTTTATATATATATACGTACCAAGTTGTAATGAAGAAAAATGCAGCTTGCCAAGTGATAGTGTTGAGATGATCATTAGAGAGAGGATCCCATGTCATAAGTAAACTAGGATCGGGGTCTGATTTACTCACGGTTAATAACAAGTGTGTGTGTTGTACAACCATGGCAATTGCAAGGGCCACAAATGCACCCGCAGCATAAATTAGCGGCGTTTTCCCATTGCCGCTATATCTACATTGGTTCCTCTCCGTCTCCGTATCCCCTCCACCACCATCACTCACCTCCCGTACTATCTACAAACAACATAATTAAGCAAACAACTTAATTAGCGATTGATCCTTGTATGATTAATTATAAGAAATAATTGAGATGAAAAACCTGAGAGCGTGTTGCCTCAGCCATGAGGCAAAGAACGAAGCAAATCAATCCAAGAAGTATCGAGAAGATCATCAACACGACACCTGTTTTGCTCCCGATATCAGTTCCTTTACGACTTGGTGCAAGATCGGCATGAGTCACCGCCATTGAATGATCGATCGGGGTTAGTGTGTGTTTTTGGAAAGTTCAAAGGGTGTCATGGATAATATAAGATGAGGAGGCCGGTAAAGAAGCTAGCATATATGAGTTTGAAGTTTTGGCATTTTAGAATTGCTTGGGTGAAAGGTTGCTTAAAGGTTAGAGATTCTTAATCTTGGTGTGTCACCAAAGGGGCTTTACATGCAAGCTTTAATTTACAAACTAGATTCTTGATTTTTAGGCATTTTAAAGGTGTTTTTAAACAAATAATATATGGATTACGAGTTGAAAAAGAAGATGTCAAATAATTTAATATCACGTATTGTTTTCTCAAATATTAAAAACTAAAAAGTAGTTTTAGATATAAGGGTCAAGTCCCGTGAAAATTAAAGTTGTGGTGAGAAGGGTAAGAATGTATCTCTCTATCATTTGATACACATTAGGATGAGATGCACGGGATAAGATGTATCGATATGCACTGGATGATCAATTCCCGTATCAAATTCGATTCATGAGTGAGTCTGAGATTAAAAGTGATTAAGGGTCCAAATCCCTTCTTATATTCTCACCTTAATTAACTCTTCTTCTCCCATGATCCTCCATCTTAAATATAAATCCTAAAAAGGGTGTTTGGTTAGAGGTATTAACTATTAAGAGTGATCAATAATAGGGCTGGCAATGGGTAAGGGTAAACCCGTTACCCGTTATGTTTCGACCCGTTGGATAAGGGTATGGATAAAGAAAATTTTATCCATTTATCCACTTATCCGTTACCCGTTTACCCGAAATTTTAGCGGGTAGGGTATGGATAAGCGGTTTTTTTCGTTATCCATTACCCGTTACCCGTTACGATATAATATATATATATATATATATAGCCTTAGGTTCAATAGAGAAGTGCAAATATTTAGAGAAATAGAGAAGTGATCTTGGCCATTTATTCGGTCAAGATCGGTTAAAATTGGTCAAAAGTTGCGGCTTTGACTGGTCAAAAGTTGCGGCTGTTCCAAAAATAGAAGGACAATTTCGTAACTTTTACAAAAAACACGGGCTGGGTTCATATATGAATCTGTGTGATTCACATATGAATCTGTGTGATTCACATATGAATCTGTGTGATTCACATATGAACTATACGTTCATATATGAACATTTGTAATTCACACATAAACTCTTTATAACTAATTCATTTATGAATCTTGTGATTCATATATGAACCTTTATGTTTCATATATGAAACTAATTAACTGTAGATTCATATATGAATCAGTTGAACCAATTAACTGATTCATATATGAATCCTTGTGTTCATATATGAATTTTTTTAACTAATTCATATAAGAACATTTGTGTTCATATATGAATCTTTGTTATTCATATATGAAATTTTTTTAACTACTTCTCATATGAATAAATTAAACTGATTCATATATGAATTACAAAGGTTCATATATGAATTAGTTAAAAAAAATTATATGTGAATTACAAAGATTCATATATGAACACAGTTCATATATGAATCACACAGATTCATACATGAACTCGTCCCGTGTATTTTTTACGAAACTACCCTTCTATCTTGTGCAGCCCACGTGCAGACCACGCGAGAAATTATCCGCTGCTTCTCGGTCAAAGCCGTCGATCTTGACCGAATAAATGGCCAATATCACTTCTTTATTTCTCTAAATATCTGCACTTCTCTTTTGAACTCTTCCCTATATATATACATATATATAATTAAATATTAATGTGTATATATACATAATTATATATCATTAATATTTTTATAATATTGTCGTATATTAATATGTACTTTAACTTATTTTTTTATATTTATCGAGTAAAAGATTTCATGATGATTAAACAAGCAACAAGACGGGTTCAAGTAAATAAATACAATAAAAAGTGTTCTTATAATTTATATATATTTTTAATATTATACTATGATAATTATTTGAAAATAATAAAATGTTTAGTATACATATTAGATATAAAATAGTAACTATATTTATGAGCTTATGTTTTACTTATATACTTGAGAATTAACGATATCAATTATAGTTTAAAATAAAATTTTGTTTTACCATTTGTCCATTACCCGTTTCGTTACCCGATATTTTTAATGGGTAGGGTAGGATATGGATAAGGGTTTTATGAGACGGATAATTACCCGTTTCGTTACCCGCTATTTAAAATGGATTGGATAACGGATTAACCCTTACCCTACCCATACCCTACCCGTTGCCAACCCTAATCAATAATAATGATAATAAAGAAATTATTTAGTTTATATAACATAATGTGTTAAATTCATTACACATTTTTGTTTTTATTCCCATTTCTATTACCCAATCTAAACCACAACCCCTAAATCAATATATATATATATATATATATATATATATATATATATATATATATATATATATATATATATATATAAAGGAAAATGTAGGGTGAGGGTTAAACATAGGTCTCCATAGCCATTTATCTATTTTTCTAGATTTTTGATTTATTTTAAATAAATATCACGTATTAAATGTCCTCATTAATTACTAAAACTTTTTATTTTTTATTTTATAATTACTTATTTTAATAGTTTATAGTTTTTTTATCTTGTAGTAGGCTAACAATCAATATATATTTATATATATATATATATATATAAAGGAGAATGTAGGGGTGAGGGTTAAGCATAGGTCTCCATGATCATTTATCTATTTTTCTAGATTTTTGATTTATTTTAAATAAATATCACGTATTAAATGTCCTCATTAATTACTAAAAATTTTCATTTTTTATTTTATAATTACTTATTTTAATAGATTATAGTTTTTTTATCTTTTAGTAGGCTAAGACCATGAGTACCGCCTACCCACGAACCCACTGAACCCGAATGTCACCTCAGCGCCACATCAGCTTTTCTCTTTCCTACCCTCATTACCCTAAAGTGGAGTACCGCTTACCCACCGAACCCACTCCTTAAAATTCCCGATGTGAACCCGCTACCCACTCCTTAAAACCCCCTACCCGAGAGAGATATGTCCGGGTTCGTGAACCCTACCCTACCCGATACCCCCTACCCGATACCCCCCGTACCGCCCACCCCGCCCTACCCGATCTACCCGATGAACGAACCCGCCGTGGTACCCGAGAACGGTACGCACGGCCTAACAATCATCAATATATATATATATATATATATATATATATATATATATATATATATATATATATATATAGAGAGAGAGAGAGAGAGAGAGAGAGAGAATGGTTCAAACGAGGAGCGTAACAATTTAAGAAAACGTGAGGAGCACCTCCCATGTACAAAATCACATGTGATTCACAACACAAGGACTAAAATCATATGTGATTACACACGCGGTTTGTTACGCGGCTTGCGAAAGCGCGCGGCTTGTCCCGCGGTTTGTGTTGTGAATCACATATGATTTTGTACATGGACGGTGCTCCTCACGTTTTCTTAAATAGGTACGCTCCTCGTATGAACCCGTCTCTCTCTCTCTCTATATATATATATATATATAAAGGAGAATGTAGGGGGTAAGGGTTAAACATATGTCTTCATGGCCATTTATCTATTTTTCTAGATTTTTGATTTATTTTAAATAAATATCACATATTAAATGTCCTCATTAATTACTAAAAATTTTCATTTTTTATTTTATAATTACTTATTGTAATAGATTATATTTTTTTTATCTTTTAGTAGGCTAACAATCATCAATATATATATAAAGGAGAATGTAGGGGGTGAGGGTTAAGCATATGTCTCCATGGTCATTTATCTATTTTTCTAGATTTTTGATTTATTTTAAATAAATATCACATATTAAATGTCCTCATTAATTACTAAAACTTTTCATTTTTATTTTATAATTACTTATTTTAATAGATTATATTTTTTTATCTTTTAGTAGGCTAACAATCAATATATATATATATATAAAAGAGAATGTAGGGGGTGAGGGTTAAGCATATGTCTTCATTGACATTTATCTATTTTTCTAGATTTTTGATTTATTTTAAATAAATATCACATATTAAATGTCCTCATTAATTACTAAAACTTTTCATTTTTTAGTTTATAATTACTTATTTTAATAGATTATATTTTTTTATCTTTTAGTAGGCTAACAATGCTTATAAATAAAAAATATTTTTAATAATGTATGTTTTTATTTATTTACATTTTTATGGATAAGCTAACATCAATATATATATATATATATATAAAGGAGAATGTAGGGGTGAGGGTTAAGCATAGACCTCCATGGCTATTTATATGTTTTTCTAGATTTTTTATTTATTTTAAATAAATATCACGTATTAAATGTTCTCATTAATTACTAAAACTTTTCATTTTATTTTATAATTACATATTTTAATAGATTATAGTTTTTTTTATCTTTTAGTAGGCTAACAATCATATATATATATATATATATATATATATATATATATATATATATATATATATATATATATATATATATATATATATAAAGGAGAATGTAGGGGTGAGGGTTAAGCATAGGTCTCCATGGCCATTTATCTATTTTTTAGATTTTAGATTTATTTTAAATAAATATCACGTATTAAATGTCCTCATTAATTACTAAAACTTTTCATTTTTTATTTTATAATTACATATTTTAATAGATTATAGTTTTTTTTTATCTTTTAGTAGGCTAACAATGCTTATAAATCAAAAATATTTTTAATATTGCATGTTTTTATTTATTTACATTTTTATGGATAACTTAACAGTATTTATAAATCAAAACTTATTTAATAAAATATAATTTTTATTTATTTAATTTTTGTTTTTCTTAATAAGTTAACAATGATTATAAATCAAAACTTTTAAATTTTCTTTATTTTTTTAGTAAGATCTATACCAATGTTTATATTCTTTCTTTTTGTAAGCTAACAATATTTATAAATCAATACTTATTTTAATAAATTATATTTTTTGTATATATTCTTTTATTTTTTAGTAAGACAACAACTGATTATAAATCAATAAGTTTTCTAATAAATTATAATTATTATTTTATAACAATGGTTATTTTATTATAATTATTGCGTTCATTGATTTATTTTTCCTTCGTAAGCTTACTTGATCTAAATATTATATGAATTTTTTTTATTAAGATAGATAACAATGATTATAAATTAAATACTTATTTTAATAGAGTATATTTTTTATTTATTTTTTTCTTTTAGTAAGCTAAAAATGTTTATAAATCAATTTTTTTAATATGTATATTTTTATTTATTTACATTTTTTTGGATAAGTTAACAATACCTATAAATCAATACTTATTTAATAAATTATATTTTATTTTTTTATTTTTTTGTTTTTCTTAGTAAACTAACAATGATTATAAATCAAAACTTTTAAATTATTTTATTTTCTTAGTAAGATACCAATGTTTGTATTCTTTCTTTTAGTAAGTTAACAATACTTATTTTAATAAATTATGTTTTTTTATTTTTTTGTCTTTTAGTAAGATAACAATTGCTTATAAATCAATTTTTTAGTAAAGTATATTAATCTTTATAATAATATTTGTATTCACCGCGCAAGACACGGTGCTATTACCTAGTTTTGGAATAAAACTATTTGAGTTCATGGTCTGATAGCATGAGTCAAGAGCCTACCTATATAGTGGAATAGTGCAACATAGCCATTACTTCATGGTTCCTTTTCAAAAAAAAAAGCCATTACTTCATGGTTCCATTGTAATGGAAAAAATTACGATTTGAAAAGGTATTATATATACCTATTTAAAATTTCAAAGAGATGATCTGAATTGGTCCACTCTATTGGATATGGTTTTATAGACCACTGCTTTGTTTCTTTGTCATAGTATAAAAATTTATAGGCTCGTGAAAAGAAGCTACCATATCATTTTGTTGTGTGTCACGGTATATATTTTTAAACTACAACAATGATACAAGTTTTCCATTAATATATTATACGCATATTTACACATGATAGCTAACATTATTAATTATATAATTCTGTCAAATAAAAACTATATATATATATATATATATATATATATATATTCGTTTGCATGGATGGATAAAGATTTATGATGAAGGAAAGTCTGAAAGTTGTGTAGTTGGATTGCAAACTTGGGGAAGGGATCCTTGGAGACGAATCCCGTTAAGATATATCTTCACTTTCTACAACAAGATCATATATATATATATATATATATATAATTGCAAAATCTTTGAATCACTCGTATCTCCAGCTTCATTCAAAATTGCAAAACACCAAGCAACAGGGTCGGTCCTACGGTTTTAGATGTTTAGGACACAGTGGTGTCATGGCCGTTCATTGGAGTGTTCTATAGGTGTCGTCGCACAGGGCCTCCGATCGTCCGGGGCTTCCGATTTTCAATTATTTTATATGCTTAAATTACAATATAGAAATGATAATCCTATAAAAGAAACAAGTTACTCTATGGGTCAGTTGGTTAGCATGCTGGTCTACCTAGCAACCACCCTGGTTCGAATCTTGTATAGGACCCATTAAATGTCTATTTGTTTTAAAAAGGGATTGTGCTAATTAATAATTTCTTTATTCTTAAAAGTAAATTATAAATTTATAAAAAAAAGACAATTTAGTTATATAATAATTTTCGTATTTCTATCTAATTTTTGAAGATTACTTAATTTTCAATCGTTTATTTATAGATTTAAACCAAAATATCAACTTGGCTAATTTATTTTCATTTTGTTTGTATAAGCTTCTTAAACCATATCTTTCTTATCTCTTTCTTTATATTCATTTGTTTTTGTACATATTGTTTATTATTTGTTTACTTTATCATTGATAAAACCTTTCTTATTAAAACCTTATAATTCGATTAAACCCACGTATCCATTTTTATTTTCATTCCCTTAAATATTTTTTAACGGCTAAAGTTCTCAATTTATTTATTCGGTATTATTTTGTTGTTGACACCATAAATTTGTAAATATCTATAGTTAGGTTCTTTCACTTTCAAAGTATGAATCAATATATATATATATAAAGGAGAATGTGATAGAGTGAGTTAAGGCGAAGCTACCATTGAAACTTTAAAATTTTGTGAGATTTTTGAAATTTTTTTAAATAGAAAATGTAGCATTGAATGTCTTCACCTTTTCATTTTCTATATTTTATTATTGATTTTAAATTAAAGTATTTATTTATTTAATTAACCCATAATTTAATAAATTCAACGTTCACATATTTTTTTAAATTATAATCACTATTTGATAACGATGATTATTTTATTATTATTAATGAGTTTATTTATTTATTTATTTTACTTTGTAAGGTTAAATGAGTGAAATATTATATGAATTTATTTTACTAAGATAGATAACAATCAATATATATATATATAAAGGAGAATGTGAGAGAGTGAGTTAAGGAGAGGCCACCATTGAGGCTTTAAAATTTTGTGAGATTTTTGAATTTTTTTAAATAGAAAATGTAGCTTTGAATGTCTTCATCTTTTCATTATCTTTATTTTATTATTGATTTTAAATTAAACTATTTATTTATTTAATCGACACATAATTTAATAAAGGGCCGTGCTAATGGCACCCCAAAAGTGGGGTGTTGAATGCATGATTTTCCGATCCAATCATTTTTGTATATATATATATATATAGATTATATATATTATTGCAATCATTATACTATTATATATATATATGTATATATATATTATTTGACATATATATATATATATATATATATATATATATATATTTATTTATTTATTTGTTTTTATATATATATATATATATATTCTTTTTGTTTCTTTTATATATATAACAATATATATATATATAGTTATTCTTTTTTGTTTTATATATATATATATATTTCTTTTCTTTTTATAAATTATACCATTGTATTCGTCTCGTCAATACCTTCGAAATGAGCCCAATATGATTAAATCCAAAAATATTCAATATTGGGCTCATTTCGAAGGTATTGACGAAACGAATACAATGATATATAATTTTTTGTTTATATATATATTATCTTTTTATATTTATATATATATATATATATATGTTTTGATTTTATAAATTTTATAAATTTGTTTATAAATTTATAAAACTTGTAACTTTTGATTTTATTTTATTTTATAAATTTGTAACTTTTGATTTTATTATAACTTTATAAAATATATTTTTCTTTATGTTAGTCAAATGTCCCTTCCATGGTTGATCTTAAAATAATTTTCATTTGATTGAGTAAATTATCTTTTGTTTTTTTGGCTTCATTCCCTTCTCCCATCCATTAAATACCCTTTGTTTCCCCTCCTCTCTCTTTTACCTTTCTGTCTAAAGATAGATGTTTAGATCTCTTTGATGACTTTTATGCTAATTTGAGTTCAATGAGTTGGAAATTGAATATCTAATATACATGGATTTAAGCAATTACAAGTATTATACATATGCATGTATGTGTATATAGGTCAAAGATTGAGAAGAGAGAGAGTCTGGATGGGCTACCCCATATTCAGAGCGATTACAGAAGTACATGCAGCTTTTACGTGTTAATTGTACTACGGATAATGTTATTTTAGAATAATCGAATGTAATAAAGATTACTTTATGTTCTATTTATATGTTAAATCGCAATGTTTATGTTTTATTTTTATAATTATATAATTATAAAAAATTAGTAATATTTATATTTATAAATATTTATTTATTTTTAAATAAAATCAAAAAGTAAAAGAAAAAAACATTTTTAAACTATATAATACAAATAAATAAATAAAATAGAAAAACAAAAGACAAAAAACAAAAAGACAAAAAACAAAAAAACAAAAAAAACAAAATCATGATTTTAATCATTGGGGTGCAATTAGCCTCCCATTTAATAAATTCAACGTTCACATATTTTTTTTAAATTATAATCACTATTTGATAACGATGATTATTTTATTATTATTAATGAGTTTATTTATTTATTTATTTTACTTTGTAAGGTTAAATGAGTGAAATATTATATGAATTTATTTTACTAAGATAGATAACAATAATTATAAATCAATACTTATTTTTTTATTAATCCAACAATTCTTATAAATCAAAAATATAGTTTTGCTTATTTACATTTTTTTGTGTAAGCTAACAATACTTATAAACCAAAACTTATTTAATATTGTATTTTTGTATTTTTTTTATTTTTCTTAGTAAGTTAACAATGATGATAAATCAAAACTTTTAAATTGTTTTATTTTCAATGCTTATATTCTTTAAAATTATAATCACTATTTGATAAAGATGATCATTTTATTATTATTATTGAGTTTATTTATTTATTTTTTTAATTTGTAAGGTTAAATGAATGAAATATTATATGAACTTATTTTATTAAAATAAATAACAATCATTGTAAATCAACACTTATTTTTTTTATTAAGCCAACAATGCTTATAAATCAAAAATATATTTTTATTTTTTTGTGTAAGCTAACGATACTTATAAATTAGAACTTATCTAATAGTGTATATTTTTTATTTATTTAGTTTTTGTTTTTCTTAGTAAGTTAACAATGATGATAAATCAAAACTTTTAAATTATTTTATTTCCAATGTTTATATTTTTTTAGTAACCTAACAATGATTATAAATCAATACTTATTTAATAAAATATTTTTTATTCTTTGTTTTTAAGTAATATAACAAGTGCTTATAAATCAATAATTTTATTAATAAAGTATATTAATGTTTATAATAATATTTGTTTTCACCGCGCAAGGCGCGGTGCTATTACCTAGTTTAATAAATAATATAATAGGAAAAAAATATAAGTTCATATTTAGGTTTTTGCACAGGGCCTCCAAAATGTCAGGAACGGCCCTAAATGGTGTCAAATAAATGCCACTAATCCAAGAAGTAGAGAGAACACAGGGGTTTGAAATCTAGTCGATCCTAGATCACACATCTCACCAAGTATTATTAAAAAAGGTTACAGCAAGAAACATAAACCAAGACCCCAAACAACTAAGCGCTTGAAAATATACTATCTGAAACACTTAGGCCATGAGTAGCGCTCCGTAGAAGCCCTCAAGCCCTCAAGCGCCACATCAGCTTTTCTCCTAACCCTCAAGCTCTCAAAAAGTGGAGTACCACTACCCTCAAGCCCTAGCTTGCCACCTTAGCGCCACATCAGCTTTTCTCGTTACCCTCAAACTTTCCATTTTTTTTAATTCTTTTATTTATAAATTTAATTATTTAACAAAATAAAAATATTTATATATTTTTTAATAAATAAAAATAAGATAAATAATAAATAAAAATAAGAAAAAAAATGTCGTAACTTAAGGATAAAAATGTAAAATTTGATATACAATAAACAAGGACCAAATATGTAATTTTCTCAATTATTTTTTGGAAGAATTGACTCTAATTTTAACAAAGTTGGATGGAGGGATGAAAATGGAAGGAAAATAGAAACCATAAGGATAAAAAAGCAGTTTTAAAAGATCAAAGACGAAAACCGTTATTAACAGTAAACCACAGGGACCAAAATCATAGTTTACTCAAAAAATAATTTTACGTAGTTTATATGATATATATTAAAATATATATAAATCCAAAAAAATTCAATGTTGGGCTCATTTCGAACGTATCGAAGAGACGATTATAATGGTGTAACGTGTTAAAATTAAAACGTATTTTTTTAACGTGTTTTAGTTAATAAACGATTATATGTGTTAAATGTAAAATTAAAATAATGAAACTGAAAGGTATAAAGTAAATTTAGTAAATAAGTATAGGGGTTGAAAGTGTAAATTTTAATTAAAAATCATTAAAATTCAGCAAATAGACATACGGGTTCCACGGGCTTACAAACCCGCTCAGCCCGAGCCCGCACCTAGCCCGCTCCCCCCGTACCCTTACCCGCGTACCCGCTTGCCATCTGGGGAAACCCGAGCCCGAGCTCATCAAAATCATTAGAGTTAGGATTACTAACAAGATCTTCATCAACAAGCTAGATTTTCACATTGTCGTTAGAATTATGATTACTAACAAGTTCTTGATTAACAAAATTTTCCACATTGTCATTAAAATTCGAATTATCAACATGTTCTTCATCAACATATTCCTCGCCATGATCATTCAAATTAGGATTATTAACAAACTCTTCAACAAGAATTTCAATGAGTTTTTTCTTGTCTAACAAAAAATTTATTAAACGATCTATGTAAAGATTGAGCAATTTCTAATTATTTTTTTATTCATATTTTGATTATCGAACAGTTGTTAATTCTAGTTAACATTTTTAATTATTAAACGACAAATTAACAATTAAGCTAATCAGTTAACTGGTTGAAATCGGTATAAGGAAACCACTCAAATCATCAAGAAAATTACAAATAAATATATATGAAATCCCTCAAAGCACGAAGACAACAAATAAATATAAAATCATCAATAATCAAGAAATGAAAAAACCAAATCAGATAAGTGATAAGAAAGAAACACTTAGGCCTTGTCTTAATAAACTTTTATTAGTCTTTTTGTTTGATTCGGTAAGAGATGGGGCCGTTCAGCCCGTTTGTTTTTTCCAATTTTTTAGAGGGACTTGTGTCTTATCGTGCTATTCTCTGGTAAAACGTAAACCAACCCTTTATTTTCCGCTTATTATTCTCAAGGGATTAACCTTAATAACTCATTTCTCTTAATCGATTCACTTGGATTATAATAAAACTCCATATAATTTAAATTTATATAATTTAAAAATATTCTAATATCTCAATCAATTAATCTTATTCATTTAGAAGAATGCTAATTTATAATTTAGATGTAAATTTTCGTAATGATAAATAATAAGTATGTGAAATTCTAAATTTATATATTAATTCAACACTAGAATATTATAATGCGTAAAATAAACAAATTCAAACATTTATCAATTTACAAAAACAAGCAGTCTTATTGATTCGACTTCAACACCATGCATCTCTTATCAATCACAAGTGAAATAAGACTTTAGACTTGACCAGCTCTTAAAAGAACAAATGCCACCATAGGAAAACTAAGTGTGAGACAGAAGTGAGAACTGAGAAGAAGCGAGTAAAAGGACGGCATTGGAGCCGGACGCCGGAGTGACTGGCGATGATAATAGAAAATTAGTGTTAGGCTGAAGCATGAGGGTAGAGGCGTGAGGTGTTAAGTGGAGAGGGTTATGAACAATAATAGTATCATCAAGAGTCAGGCGAGTGTTGATTCAGGGCTGTGATGTGATTCTATGGTGATGGTGATGGTGATGGTGGTGGTGGAATCAAGAGGGAGGGGGAAGTTGTTGATGGCTGGCGATGGTGAAAAACAAAAGGGGTGAAAATTAGGGTTAACCTCTTTTTCTTTTATCTTTTACATGCCTAAAATACGTTTAAAAGACTCTATTTTAATTTTATTTTTTAAAATTTTGGAAAGTAAGAAAACCAATAATAAATAATTTATTTGAAAAACAATTTAATAATTAAACAAATTAAAAGGAGGAAAAACAAAAAACAAGAAAAGAAAGGGACTCTTCACAAGGATGTTATCCTTCATGCCCAAGAAAGCAAAGAGAAAAAAAAAGTAAGGGCTAAGAGCTGAAACTTTCACGCTCATGAATGAATCTTCACGTCTATGAAGCCGAGTCTTCAAGCCCATGAAGACGGGCAGAAAGTTTTTCACAAAAAAAATGAAAGAAAAGAGGCGGAAAGAAATACAAAGTGTCGGGGGACATGTTAGGGTCAATTTTCGATCGTTTAGGCTCGGAAGAAAAAAAAGTTGTAGAAAATAGAGGGAACAAGAAGACTCATTTAAAGTCACGAGTTTGACTACGAATTAAATAATTAGAAAGAAGATGGTGTAAAAAATAGTGAAGGTCAAAGGATTGACTTAAATGGTCACCAATTTGTATGGGTTGCACAAATACAAAATTGCTAAATCAATGATCGACGTGTACTGATTGTTTGATATGTTACGCTACCCCTAGTCGTGAATTGCCAAGAGGTAGAAAAACAAGGGTCGAAAATGTCTAGCTTGACATTAAAATACCGAACCAAGAGGATAATAAAAATAGCATGCAAGATACATGTAACAAAATCGAGGTAGCGTCACACATCATTTCTAATGGTGATAACTATCTTGACAACGTTAAAGCACATGTTTCAATGGCTCGTCACACAACACTTTCAAGCATGAATAAACATTAAAATAAAAAACCCAGTATACTAACGAAGCAAAAAACATATTCAAACGCACTATCAAGTGAGGGGACGAAAAGGAAATGGAAAAATAGAAAGAGGATAAAGACGTTGACTAGTAAGTCCGAAGAAAATCCATGTTAGTCTGATTGCCTCCCTGGCAAGGGAGACAAAAACTTGATGTGTTTTAAATTTATAAATCGTAAGCATATGGGAAGTGTAACATATGAGTCAATATCAGGGAGGCGATGGACTAACACAAAGTCGTTCTAGACTATGGTCTGGATACGAGAAATAATTGATGATAATTTTATTAAAATTGAATAAGAAGAATAAGAAAACGTAAAAAAAAAGCAAACGAAGATCGGATAGTGCTAGTCTTGAATTATAGTTATGGTGAGCATGTGTTGCGTAAAATACTTTAATCTTCTATCGAAGTGGAAAAGTCTTTCTAAAAGAAACCCACACATACAAATATTGAAAAAGAAGCATTTTAATAAAACGGATGTTTTCACAACCTACTTCCCTAACTATTTTCATGTTAGGACTGTACTCATCACTAATTCGGTCTAAGTCAAGAATCGAACTTCCGTTCATATATCCAACTAAACAAACTAACTAAACATTAGATTAAAACCAATTAACCAGAAAACGACTTTCTTTGGTTGAAGTCAATCAATTAGAGTCCAATATTCATTATAAAATCAATTGCATAAGACCTTAACTCGAGACAACAAAACCCAATCAAATGGAATCTAGACTACAAAATAGAACATAAATATAATTAAAACAATAAAATTAATCTAAGAAAGCTGCAAAGATCGACCTACGGAGTGTCACTCTCCAATAGTCATTTTAAACCTAAGAAATCAATAAAATAATTTGAGAACAAAACATAAAATAAAACATAATTATGCAGAAACACAAGGAATGCAAAAGTAAAAAGACAAATAAATTCATGAATAAAAAAGATAAGGCATAGAGATACAATACAATGGTCGTAGGATGTGGAATTATAAAACTTCATCATCAATCCATGAAACGATGATTTCTCCTTAATAATAACGAATGAAAAAATTACATCAACATAAATCTAAATCTAAATCTAAATCTAAATCTGAGGCCTAATTCTAAAAACTAAACGAAAGAATGCTTGAAAAAGAGCGGAGTTGAAATCTCCCAACGTATTATTTAGTAGCCGTATATATTTTATGTATATCCTTTGGTAATTTAGGTAGTTATCTCATCCCATATTTTGAGGATACTATTGTTGTATATTCTCCCTATTTAAAGGGTTCTGCCATTGAATGATAATCAAGGAGATTACAAACACTTTTATGGTATCAGAGCTAATCTCTGATCAAACCCTAATCCCATCGTCACCTCCCTCTCCTGCTACGGCAGGAAGATTCTGAAAGCCCCTTCATGGCTCCAACTACCGAGTCCAGCCAGAAGACGGCAACTGCAATCCATCCCGTCTACACCGTCACTAACATACAAAACAAGGTCCGCATTCTTGATGGTACGAAAGTCACGTATTCATCCTGGGTCAAGCTTTTCCGCCTTCATGCTCGAGGATACAAAGTTCTCGACCACATTGACGGGACTCCTCCACCGAACCAAGCCGATACATCATATGAATCATGGTGCAAAATCGATGCCATAGTCCTTCAATGGATCTACGACACTGTAACATCCTGAAATTTCAGTAATAGTGTTTTAATGAGAATTGGAATGTATTTGTATTTTGGTGTAGCCTGGAAGTATATAGAAGTTTTATAATTCATTAGAGTTAAAAATGCAAGAGGTTAAAGTTTGGTGTTACTTTTGGAATTAATGAAACCTGAGGGAGTGTTTTGTTAATAAGCAAATGTGTATATGATAATATCTGATTTATTGAGATTCTATCTCATTTTTATAAGTGTGAGTCGGCAAAAGAGAGAGGGAGATATAGAGAGAAGCAGGAAAAGAGGAAAAAGGGAAGAAAGCAAGATTTTCATCAAATTGTTAAGGGATTTGTTGATGTTTTCAGTTGTGATTATTGTATGTGTTAGATTATTAACGAAATTATGTTTTGGATTTGATTTACATACCAGTAACATCAGATTTGAAGCATCAGATTGAGGATTAAAGTGGGTTTTGCAAACCTAAGGTGAGTTCATTTGTACTTTGCTTAAATCAGTGTTCTTATGTTAAATTGAACCTTGAAATAGCTGTATAAAGTGATTATGAACTGTGTGGTTGTACTGGGAATGAGCTGAATCGAACAGACAAGAAGTTAGATTGAATTTTAGGCTGTAGGAGCGAGTTGTCCGGATGAATCGCCGTATCCGGACACCCTGATGATGAATGTTTCCGGATGCGATAGATATCGGGTAAGTTTTATCTTTTATTGAAAGAATCCGGATGAAGTAAGTACCGGATGGTATCCGGATGACAAAAGAGTCCGGATGTTGTCCGGATATGAATATTATCCGGAAAATTAGGAATTTACCGGAAAGAATGTGTTGTCCGGTGTTGGGATTGTCCAGGGAAATTATGGTATCCGAAAAATGGAAACGTCCGGATAAGATGGGTTATCCGGAAACTTTGGGTTGTCCGGACACTTTGTGCAGACTGAGCAATTTTCAGTTCTGTTAATTGTGAATTGTGGTAATTTAGTGATTAAGACATAATTAGTTTAGCTTGAACATACGTACGATCGAAGGGTAGTATGATAGACTTGATGACTGTGCTAGCTTGATACTAGGCAGGTGTTTGGTAAGTGTAATGGATCCATAGGCACTAGTGTTTGGTAATCACGTGGAATAGATGAAGTTAGTCATTATTCTGATGTGTGTAGTACTAATGGTTATGTTCACGTGGAATAGATGAAGTTAGTCATTATTCTGATGTGGGTAGTAATAATGGTTATGTGCACGTGGAATAGATGAAGTTAGTCATTATTCTGATGTGTGTAGTACTAATGGTTATGTGCACGTGGAATAGATGAAGTTAGTCATTATTCTGATGTGTGTAGTACTAATGGTTATGTGCACGTGGAATAGATGAAGTTATTCATTATTCTGATGTGTGTGAGAAACCCTGGAATAGGCGTGTGGTAATAATCGTTATTCCAGTGTGTGTGAGGAAATTGTGGAATAGGCATGTGGTAATAATCGTTATTCCCAATTTTTAAGGAAGAAAATGGGATTGACATAAGTGCTTGTAATCTCTACTTTCTTTCCGATAAATGGGCATGTGTAATTGCGATTTATTGGATAAAAGCATTAATCTAGAATCTGAGAAAGATTCGTAGTGTGGCTCTGGAATAGGATATGAATTGAAATGGGCATGTGTATATTGCGATTTCTGGAATAAGAGTATTAATCTAGAATCAGTGAAGATTCGTAGTGTGGCTCTAAGACATGATATGATGATGGAATGTGTGTCAGTCATATTCATGGGATTGGATGAAAATCGTGTTAACGGAATAGAGTTACACGTATGGTAAGAAAAAGGGTAATCAGGTTTGATATAACTTGTTTACATTGATTTTGCAAATATTATTATGGAAACGAATGTTCTCACTAGGCGTTGGCCTAATCGTTTCAAATGATGTTTTCTTACTAGGTACCGGCTCGGGAAAATAAGGGTTGTGGGACGAGCGTTTTGGAATATCAAGGAAGTCAATTAACAGAAGGAGATTTTGAGGGATTGCTTAGATAACTTAGTTAATCTGATTATAGTGACATAATTAGATTAATAAGTTATTTGTAGGATCCTGTATTTGTAAATGTACTCTTGATGATTAATTCACTTGCTATTTATGTAAGTTTGAAGTTTATATTATCATAGCTTGTGGAAATTTGAGGTTCAAATTAGCCCAGAATTTTGGGGTGTTACAATATGGTATCAGAGCAATAGTTTAAGCGAACTAAGTATGCTGAGGAGATACTTAGACTTAAGCTGTGATGAATTAAGTTATGATTCGTGAGAAATGGGTAGAAACAATAAGACGGGATAGTCTTAAGAGTTGACGGAAATACGTGAAATTATTACTGTAACGATAGTAACGAGGACTCTCCTGTATGATATATTCACAATTTCAATTAGCTACTGTTATTTATGAATATATTGTTACATAAGCATGCTTGTTTCTAAATTGTTACAGTGACTAATGATCGGTAAAGTACGTTTTGCATGTCTATACTCGTATAACCATTTCTTATGGTTATCTATTTGTGTTATAGTAGAACGATGGTGGGTACGCCACCAGGGTCCTTCAATTCTTTGGAAATTAGATCGGTAAATGATTAGGGGTTGGAAAGACAACCTGGAACTGGCGGGACTCATGAAAATCCGTCGAGGCAAACTTTAATAGTATGAAATGGTTGAGTAAGTGGGCCATGGAATGCATGTATAGTAAGTGTTACAAAGCCGAGAGGGCGACCACTGATCGGAAGTAGAGTGTTATTGATAAGTCGCATGAGTAAAACGATTGACCTTGTCTGAGTGAGTAGCCTTCATTTGCGAATATAGTTTCATGTATGGTGTCCTAGTGTGTATTACATGAGTTTTTATGATTTCAAAACAAATGCATAGACAACAATTTTAGTCGAGGTTGAGTCAGCATGTGCAAGTGTGTATTTAAAGAAAAAGGCAATTCCATTTACGGCGCACAATGAAATTTTGAGTTAGCAATTTGCAAAATACTTCGTATTTTACATGAAAAGTTGAATGGTAGCAAAAAGGTCAAGAAAGCGTTGGCCAGCAAAATTTTATAACCAACAAGAGTATTAACTTGATGATATCATATAAACGAATGTGAGAACCGACTAGCTTACTTCGTGTCGGTAATTTTCTTTCAAACTTTGGTCACATGAAAAGACTTTCATTTTATTACTGTCGTAACAATATCGTGTACGGTGGACTAGGGATGTTACAGAATGGTATGTATTTTGTGAAACACCCACTTTTGGGAATTTGAGTGATTGACAAATTAAATCGCGAATGAAAGAAATTTTGATTAATTTATCTCATAAGAGAAAACTATGTGGTCAAATTACGCTTTTAGAGTTATTGTGGTTGTACAATAATTATGATGTGATATGTGCTTAATTGCATTTTATTTAAATGAGTGTCATTTTAAGTATTGGTCTTATGTGAGAGGACCGTTTGATGATCTTGTATTCTTAGTACCTTTGGGACTAATGAACCTTGGTAAGTGATATACATTGTTGAGTATAAAAGAGTTGCATATACGTGTACATATAGATACATGTATGGATTGACTTCATTGGGAAGGTAGCAATGAAGGGGTTGTGAGATTATCACGCCTCGGAGCGTGTGTTGCATGATGTGAGTTGGATGTATTTAATTGCATGAGTAGAGGTTGATAAATAATCATTAGATCCTTTGAGCAGACGGCTCGGTTTTGGACTCGGTTGAGTATTGGGAGCATTCGCATGGTTTGAATGAGCTCGACGTAGGTTTGGGGTTGGAATTATATGAATTGTATTATAATTGAAGTTTACATGATATGAATACATTGGTTATTTCTGAGATCAGGTATGAATATTAATCCTGGAATCAGAAGATTAAAAGTTAAAGGACCACCGTGTAGGGGTGTTAGGATAGTGAAGGGTTGTTGTTTTAGATAAGCATTTTCTTGCGGTGTGGATGGTTTATTAAGGGTGAAGTATTAGGTACGAACGAAGCGAGTGTATAGACTATGCCGATCCGTGAGGGATTGTGTTCTGTCTATGATTTGGTTTGGAATCACGAAGAGCTAGCAGGAAACAAGTAAGTTGAAATTAATTAGAAACTGCGAGTTGTGGTTCAACTAAAGTTGGAGAGGATTATAATAGTGAAATAGACTCAATTAATCATGCGGGAGAACATGAATGTACGTTTGAATTGTGTACAAATGACCATGAGAGACCTGGTCTGCTGTGAGATGTTATGGGTGGAGAATGTAAGAACGAGTAGTGGCATCAAGTGCCAAGATAAGTGTGTCAACTAGTATGTAATGTGAAGTTAGAAAGAAGAAGCATCCGATGGAAGTCTTTTCGGGGATTTCAGATAAAGAGTACGATTTTGTCAATAAAATTGTTGGAGTATGTGGTTTGTAAGATGGTGTAGTGATATGGCTAATATCGGAATAGAATGGCGGAAAAGTAGTGGGTGTTTATTCAAAGCGATGTTGGTTGTGTGAGTCGCTAGGTAAGTTTATGTTCTTGAATCATTGGAAATTAACGAAGATGATGGATAGGTTAGTCAAAATGTCATGTAAAAGATGCAAAATCCTTAAGGAAGATGAGTTGCTTCTTATGTATGAAAGAATTGTCCGAGGAAGTATTAGTTGCAGATTAAAGAATGTGTAGTAACTTGGGACGGTATGTTGTTTCAAGATAACTAGGTTGATTGCCTTAAGTTAGAATTTTGGTACAACTGTTTGGTTAGGTATAGTAATAAGAAAACGTTATCAGTATGTGGAAAAGTTGGGAGAAAGAGACAAGTAATGTTTGGAGGGTAGTACTCCATGCTAACGTGGGAAGAAATGATAAAAAGATCGGACCTAAGAATGTAGTTATACTGCAGGTTCAATGGAATTATCACCCTTGTTATACAACACTTTAGTATTTGGTTGCAATGGTCGCATAGTGCGATGGTGGTGAGTATGCTCAATTTAAGGTGAGTATAGATTTTCAAGCAGTAGATGGTAATGTTATTTTGAGACCCGGAGATCGAGTTACGGTTAATGTCGGTATGGTAGACCAAGAAATAGTCGGATAAAGATTTGATGATGAACAGTTACACTAAGGAGGTTTGCAAATCTAAGTTGGGGAGCGAATACTAATGAAAGAGGTAAGGTTCAGAAAATACGAAAAGATGAATTCTTGTTCTTTCTGGACTTTTAGATTGTGATTAAGTATGTAAGACTTAAAGGGAAGAGATGTACAAAATATTTCATGTTGGTATGATGCGATTTCTTTTACTAAAGTAAGAGTGGATGAGAAGAATTGTTGTGTGGAAGAACTAGAGGCAATTTTGGAAAGATCGGTTAGAAAGCTACGTATTGGCAAGGAAGTAGCTATGTTGAAAGTAAAGTGGAAACACCATCAAGGTGCTAATGTGACTTTAGAGTCGGAAGAGAATATGAAAGATAGATATCCCCATTTGTTTACCTGATCTTGATTTCGGGGACGAAATCATTTTCTAGTTGGGGAGAATTGTAACATCCTGAAATTTCAGTAATAGTGTTTTAATGAGCATTGGGATGTATTTGTATTTTGGTGTAGCCTGGAAGTATATAGAAGTTTTATAATTCATTAGAGTTAAAAATGCAAGAGGTTAAAGTTTGGTGTTACTTTTGGAATTAATGAAACATGAGGGAGTGTTTTGTTAATAAGCAAATGTGTATATGATAATATCTGATTTATTGAGATTCTATCTCATTTTTATAAGTGTGAGTCGGCAAAAGAGAGAGGGAGATATAGAGAGAAGCAGGAAAAGAGGAAAAAGGGAAGAAAGCAAGATTTTCATCAAATTGGTAAGGGATTTGTTGATGTTTTCAGTTGTGATTATTGTATGTGTTAGATTATGAACGAAATTATGTTTTGGATTTGATTTACATACTAGTAACATCAGATTTGAAGCATCAGATCGAGGATTAAAGTGGGTTTTGCAAACCTAAGGTGAGTTCATTTGTACTTTGCTTAAATCAGTGTTCTTATATTAAATTGAACCTTGAAATAGTTGTATAAAGTGATTATGAACTGTGTGGTTGTACTGGGAATGAGCTGAATCGAACAGACAAGAAGTTAGATTGAATTTTAGGCTGTAGGAGCGAGTTGTCCGGATGAATCGCCGTATCCGGACACCCTGATGATGAATGTTTCCGGAAGCGATAGATACCGGGTAAGTTTTATCTTTTATTGAAAGAATCCGGATGAAGTAAGTACCGGATGGTATCCGGATGACTAAAGAGTCCGGATGTTGTCCGGATATGAATATTATCCGGAAAAGTAGGAATTTACCGGAAAGGATGTGTTGTCCGGGTGTTGGGATTGTCCGGGGAAATTATGGTATCCGGAAAATGGAAACGTCCGGATAAGATGGGTTATCCGGAAACTTTGGGTTGTCCGGACACTTTGTGCAGACTGAACAATTTTCAGTTCTGTTAATTGTGAATTGTGGCAATTTAGTGATTAAGACATAATTAGTTTAGCTTGAACATACGTACGATCGAAGGGTAGTATGATAGGCTTGATGACTGTGCTAGCTTGATACTAGGCAGGTGTTTGGTATGTGTAATGGATCCATAGGCACTAGTGTTTGGTAATCACGTGGAATAGATGAAGTTAGTCATTATTCTGATGTGTGTAGTACTAATGGTTATGTGCACGTGGAATAGATGAAGTTAGTCATTATTCTGATGTGTGTAGTACTAATGGTTATGTGCACGTGGAATAGATGAAGTTAGTCATTATTCTGATGTGTGTAGTACTAATGGTTATGTGCACGTGGAATAGATGAAGTTAATCGTTATTCTGATGTGTGTGAGAAACCCTGGAATAGGCGTGTGGTAATAATCGTTATTCCAGTGTGTGTGAGGAAATTGTGGAATAGGCGTGTGGTAATAATCGTTATTCCCAATTTTTAAGGAAGAAAATGGGATTGACATAAGTGCTTGTAATCTCTACTTCCTTTCCGATAAATGGGCATGTGTAATTGCGATTTATTGGATAAGAGCATTAATCTAGAATCTGAGAAAGATTCGTAGTGTGGCTCTGGAATAGGATATGAATGGAAATGGGCATGTGTATATTGCGATTTCTGGAATAAGAGTATTAATCTAGAATCAGTGAAGATTCGTAGTGTGGCTCTAAGACATGATATGATGATGGAATGTGTGTCAGTCATATTCATGGGATTGGATGAAAATCGTGTTAACGGAATAGAGTTACACGTATGGTAAGAAAAAGGGTAATCAGGTTTGATATAACTTGTTTACATTGATTTTGCAAATATTATTATGGAAACGAATGTTCTTACTAGGCGTTGGCCTAATCGTTTCAAATGATGTTTTCTTACCAGGTACCGGCTCGGGAAAATAAGGGTTGTGGGACGAGCGTTTTGGAATATCAAGGAAGTCAATTAACAGAGAGATTGAGGGATTGCTTAGATAACTTAGTTAATCTGATTATAGTGACATAATTAGATTAATAAGTTATTTGTAGGATCCTGTATTTGTAAATGTACTCTTGATGATTAATTCACTTGCTATTTATGTAAGTTTGAAGTTTATATTATCATAGCTTGTGGAAATTTGAGGTTCAAATTAGCCCAGAATTTTGGGGTGTTACAGGCACCCTATCCGACGAACTTCTAGTTCGTGTTCTTGATATCGACTCCACTGCCCGTGACGCCTGGACTCGCATACGAGACATCTTCCTCAATAACAAAGGGTCACGCGCTGCTGCCCTCGAACATGAATTCACAAACCTCACCTTGTCTGCGTGTACATCCATGGATGAATACTGTCAAAAATTAAAAGACATCGCCGATCAACTCACTGACGTAGACAACCCGTTTAGTGAACAACGTCTCGTCCTCCAACTCGTTCGTAGACTACCACCTGAATATGATATGGTTGCCTCCTTTATCAATCAAAGCTCACCCACCTGGGATACCGCACGGAGTATGTTACAATTAGAACAACATCGGCAATCGGCTCGTCTGCATCAAAACCAAGCCGCCATGGTCACCCCGCAGACAAATGACCGCTCATCCCAACCACTTCGTAGTAGTGGAAATCGCAACACCGGTCGGGCTCGTGGTCGTAACACCCAACCGAGTCGCGACCGTGGGGGACGGTACCCTAACCTTGGACGTGGACGTTCTGCTCCATACGGTCACCCACCAGCTTACCCGCCATGGACCTGGTGGGCCCCGCCACCGTGCCCTTATCCGGCCCAGACTCCTGAGTGGCCCAGCTCCTGGCCCAATACACAAGGCCCACCTGCAGCAGCCCAACAACCTGCAACCCATGTAGCTTACCAACAACCGCAGCCATCGGTTGACCAACCCTCAGATCCGGCCCAATAAAATGCGAGTGGAACCGACCACGATGCTCTAAACCCGACCGATCTCCATCAGGCATTCCAGGTTGTGCAACTCAACTATCCGGATTCTTCCTGGTATATGGACACCGGAGCCTCATCACATCTGACGGCCGACTCAGGTAAGATTCAAACTCCCTTGTCGTCACCGTCTATACACACTATTTTTGTTGGTAATGGTAATCGCATACCAATAAAAGGATCCGGTAATGCCACACATACCCTTCCCAATAAAACATTCTTATTGCGCAATATTCTCTATTCACCCACCATTATTAAAAATCTTCTGTCCGTTCGCCAGTTTACTCGAGATAACCATGTTTCCCTCGATTTTGACTCGTATGGTTTTTCTGTGAAGGATCTCAAGACTGGGAAGATTCTTTCACGCCACAATAGTTCAGGAGATCTCTACCCGCTCACACCACCCGATCTTCCTTCGGTCTCCATTGCTCTACCACCACCCGATCTATGGCACAACCGACTAGGCCATCCCGGCTCCCCAGTTTTAGATTATTTAAATAGTCGTTCTTTTATTTCTAGTAATAAACATCATCATTCTTCTATTTGTCATGCTTGTCAACTTTCCAAAAACAAGAGATTGCCCTTTTATGATTCTCAGTCATTTACTTTTGCTCCCTTTGACATTATTCATTGTGATTTGTGGACCTCACATGTGTTGAGTAAATCTGGATACAAATACTATATGGTTCTCATAGATAATTTTACACAATTTGTATGGACTTACCCTCTTAAATTCAAGTCCGAAACTTTTACCAATTTCGCCAAATTTCACCAACTTATTCTCACACAATTCAATCGAAAGATTAAATCTTTTCAATGTGACTTGGGAGGGGAGTTTGATAACAATGAATTTAAAACATTTGCATCCACCCACGGGTTAACCTTACGCTTCTCTTGCCCTCAAACTTCCCCTCAAAACGGAAAGGCTGAGCGCATGATCCGCCGCTTAAATGATATTATCCGTGCCTTGTTGGCTCATGCCCAACTTCCGCCCTCGTTTTGGGTTGAGGCCTTCCACACGGCGGCCTACCTTCACAATATTCTCCCCACTAAACTTTTGAACCACCACACCCCTACCTATGCCCTTTACCTACGCCATCCGACATATGACCATCTTCGAGTATTCGGATGTGCATGTTACCCAACACCTCCGCCACCCAACCACACAAACTTCATCCACGTTCAACCCGGTGTGTTTTTCTTGGCTACCCCACCAACTTTAGGGGACACCGGTGCCTCGACCCTTCTACCGGTAAAGTCATCCTTTCTCGTCACGTTATATTTGACGAAAGCTCCTTCCCGTTCGTTGATCCTCAACCACCGACCTCCTATTCTTTTCTTGACGATGATCCTTTACCCACCTCCTTCTTCGATACCGCTAAACCAAGCCCATCGATACCCACATCACCACCTCCCCCACCTCCCAACCCTTCTCCGCCGCCAACGCCTCCACCACCTCCACCCCCACCCCCGCCCCCACCTCACTCCTCCAATCGCAATCCTATGGCAACCGGGTCCAAACATGGAATTCTTAAACCTCAACAAAAACTCAACCTTCACACTACCAACACCCTACCCATCTCCCCAATACCATCCTCTTACACCAAAGCTTTATCGGATCCCAATTGGTCTGCTGCCATGAAACAGGAATTTGGTGCGTTACAGGCGAATGACACTTGGGAGCTTGTATCCCGTCCTACGGATCGACAGGTTATTCGGTGTATATGGCTTTTTCGCCATAAATTTCATGCGGACGACACTCTTCACCGGTACAAAGCTCGCCTAGTGGTTAATGGAAAATCACAAACGGTTGGTGTCGACTGTGATGATACCTTTAGTACGGTTGTCAAACCAACAACCATCCGGACTGTACTTACTCTTGCGGCTTCTAAGTCTTGGCCGATTCACCAACTTGACGTTAAAAATGCCTTTCTGCATGGTGATCTCCATGAGATTGTTTACATGCACCAACCACCGGGGTTCGTTGACCCCAACGCACCTAACCACGTATGTCGCCTTCGCAAATCCTTATATGGACTAAAACAGGCCCCGCAGGCGTGGTATACTTGTTTTGCTACATTCATTACCGCTAATGGATTTCGAAGTAGTGTTTGTGACAATTCCCTATTCATTTATCGACACGGTGCACATACGGCATATTTATTGCTCTACGTCGATGACATTATCCTTACCGCATCGGACTCGGGATTCTTGAAAACAACGATTGATACCCTCTCCAAGGAATTTGCTATGACAGATCTGGGGTCCTTGCATCATTTTTTGGGAATTTCAGTCACTCGCACTAAGGCTGGGTTATTTTTATCATAATCTCAATATGCCCACGACATTCTTCAACGTGCCAACATGAGTAACTGTAAGCCATGTTCTACACCGGTCGACACATCATCCAAACTCAGCGCCTCTGCTGGTGATCTTATTCCCGATGCCACGCTCTACCGCAGCCTAGTCGGAGCTCTCCAGTACTTAACTTTCACACGGCCTGATATCTCTTATGCGGTGCAACAGGTATGCCTTTTCATGCACGCCCCCGTGAGCCACACTTCCAGTTTCTCAGGCGAATCCTCCGGTATATTCAGGGTACGATTCACTTTGGCCTGCGCATCAAGGCATCTCCGGGTCTTCATCTTACTACATATTCCGATGTTGACTGGGGAGGATGCCCCAATTCGAGACGTTCTACATTAGGCTACTGCGTGTATCTTGGGGATAATTTAGTCTCTTGGTCTTCCAAACGTCAACATACCATTTCTCGCTCCAGCGTCGAGGCTGAATACAGAGGCGTTGCCAACGCTGTTGCCGAAGCAAGTTGGTTACGCAATTTACTACTTGAGCTACATATTCCGGTTCGTAAAGCCACGATAGTCTATTGTGACAATGTATCAGCCGTATATCTTTCGGAGAACCCCGTGCAGCACCAACGAACAAAACACGTGGAAATTGACATCCATTTTGTCTGGGAAAAAGTTCGTATTGGCCATATTCGTGTGCTTCATGTTCCGGCAGCTTATCAGTACGCCGACATATTTACCAAGGGTCTACCTCGACATCTCTTTCAGGCTTTTCGTTCCAGTTTGAGCGTCTGCTCTGCCCCCGCTCCAACTGCGGGGGACTATTAGCCGTATATATTTTATGTATATTAGCCATATATATTTTATGTATATCCTTTGGTAATTTAGGTAGTTATCTCATCCCATATTTTGAGGATACTATTGTTGTATATTCTCCCTATTTAAAGGGTTCTGCCATTGAATGATAATCAAGGAGATTACAAACACTTTTATTATTGTGATTTTGATTTCTACGCAGTCACGCAGAATCGCATTCCATTTCTACTTGGCCATGCAGATTTTTTCTAGCCTTTGAAGTATAACCGTGTAGAATTATTGAATTCTTCTTTCGGCTTTTAGGCTCCATGGAACAAGCTTTGGCCAAGATCTTGATCGCCAAACATTTCACTTTGATTTCTTTGCATTTTATTCACTTCATTGCTTGGCTTAGCCTAATTCTTGCACTACTTGTCTTCTAATTTCTCGATCTTCAAAGCTCGATTCCAACATCATCAATTCAATGAACAAATCCTATCAAAAGTATGCATAAACCAATAAAAATATCCAAAAGACTGCCCCAATGAAGATTGTAAGAAAATTAACTAAAGATCTAATAAAACTAAATGCAAATAATTAACTAGATGCAAACTGCAACCATAAACTACCAAAGTTAGGTTCATAAAATACACTTAACACGAAGCAGAAGCGGGAGACAAGAAGCGATTCTTTTTTTATTTCGTAAAAAGTAAAAAAATATTATCCTACTAAAACCTATTTAAGAGTTAAGTTGAGATGTCCTTTTGGCTGCCCTGCCTCTTTGCCAAGCACTTGGGTCGACCGTGTTAACACATCCCCCACTTGTTCGTTAATCATTTGCTACAGTCTCTTGAATAAAATCAACCCCAATCTCTCTCTCTCTCTCTCTCTCTCTCTATATATATATATATATATATATATATATATATATATATATATAGAGAGAGAGAGAGAGAGAGAGAGAGAGAAGGAGAGTGAGAGAAGGGGAGGGAAGATGAAACGAGAACATGCTGAAAATAAGAGAGAAAGAACAACGACCAAATCACATGTGATTTTACACGCGATTATGAAACATGGTCAACACAAGGGTGAGCGCACAACGTGACCCACGAGCTCAACGGGCAAAGTCGCATGAATCACATGTGATGTAAGTGTAAAATCACATGTGATTTTACGATGTTCGTGCTCCTTTATTTATTTATTTTTCTCGTATGAACCTGACTCTCTCTCTCTCTCTCTTTCTCTCTCTTTCTCTCTCTCTATATATATATAGAGAGAGAGAGAGAGAGAGAAATGTTCAAACGAGGAGCGCAACAATTTACGAGAAACGCGAGGAGCACCACCCATGTACTGAATCACATGTGATTCACTACTGCCGAATCACATGTGATTCACAACTGATCGGGGGGCTTCCGCCCATGTAGTGGATCACATGTGATTCACAACTAAAATCATATGTGATTAAAATTCGGACACACGCGGTTTGTCCCGCAGTTTGTCCCGTGGTTTGTGTAGTGAATCAAATGTGATTCAGTACATGGGCGGTGCTCCTCGCGTTTTCTTAAATTGGTACGCTCCTCGTTTTAAACCGCCTCTTTCTCTCTATATATAGTGGGAGGTTCAAATAAGAAGGCTAAATATTGTGAGAAAGGAAGAAAGGAAGATTAAAGGAAAGTTTATGTGTGAATCATTGAAAAATCAGGAAAAATATATTTGAAGATGCATATGTGATGTTACGTTACAGATTATTAATTTATATGGGTTCACATATGCATCTTCAAATGAATTTTTTCAATAATTCACAATGAACCTTTCCTTTTTACCTGTCACAATACTTGGACTTCTTATTTGAACCGAACTATATATATGCAGTTTAAAATAAAAACATGTCATTGTTACAAACCGATCTCAACCATTGTTAATTCAACACTAGATTTCAAAATTTTAAAGTCAAATCCTAAATTTACTCTAAAACTCATCTTTAACTGATTTAATAACTACCTTTAGAATTCAAAATAATGAAAATCAAGGGCCTATATTTGGTTTGTAACAATTATACGGTTTGTATTTCAAACCTATATGTATAGGGTCAGGTTCATGGAAAACCGCAAAAAAAATGAAAAACTGAGGAACAGCTTGGTAGGCGTTGATCTGGATAATATGCACATGTGCATACAAGTAATTTCATGCACACGTGCATAAAAACCATAAGGTTAATTTACTTGTATGCATATGTGCATACCGTCTAGATAAATGGTTGTTAGGGTGTTCCTTAGTTTTTCATTTTTTGGGGTTTTCCCCTGAACCTCCCTCTCACTCACTCACTCTCTGTCTCTCTCTCTCTCTCTCTCTATATATATATATATATATATATATATATATAGAGAGAGAGAGAGGTGGGTTCAAACGAGAACGCTAACTATTTAAGAAAACAAGAGAATGACCGCAAATGTACATCATACATGATTCACGTACAAATCATATATGATTCACGCGACTTGTTCCGCGACTTTAAGTCGTGGCCCCATAGTCGCCCGCGTCCAATTTTTTGCAGTTAGTGTAAAATCAATGTGATTTTGCACATGAGCGGCCAATTTCGTGTTTTCTTAAATAGTTAGCGTTCTCGTTTGAACATTCGTCTCCTCTCTCTCTCTCTCTCTATATATATATATATATTCATTTGATGTCAAATTTGTTCTATGATCATCTATGATCATCTATGATTCATATGAATCAAGTTCATTTCACAATTTCAAGAAAGATTGGAGAATTTGATCTATTTTTGAAAATATTATGAATTTGAAAAACTCTATTGTTCTTGAAATTTCTTGATTGATTTCATAAAAATCTTGTGTTTTGATTTAAAATTTTTTGACATATTCCCATCGTTTAGTCAAGTGACATCAATCCAAACCAGATCTTTAGTCAAGTGACATCAATCCAAACCGGATCTTTAGTCACTGAAGCATCAATCCAAACCGAATCTTTAGCCTCCAACATCCAAGTAGGTAAAGTTCAATACCACCATATTAAGTAAGATGACTCCCCATAACTTAGACTCAACCACAAAATACCATTTACATTTCAAGTCTCCAAATTCGTCAAATATCATTTTAAAACATCATTTTCACAAAGGAGATCATTAACCCTCATTCCCTTCCCAAAATACCCAAACATGTCAAAACCATAGATTTTGACCTAACTTGTTCAAGATTATAAGAATGGAAGAAATGTGAACCACACTCAAGAATACACTAATACAACATCAAATATCATACTTTCATCATTTATCATCATCTTCATCAAGATCAAACCCTAAACTTTCCATAAATGGAAATTTAGGTCTTTAATCACAAATCCAAAGGATACCAAGTATACAAAGATAAACACATAAGAAAATCTTAAGTATATAACATATAAAAGTAGAGTGGGTTACTTGAACTCACCTTGGTAGTTTTCAAAGAAAACTAAAACCCTAAAGTGAGGAAGATGGTTGAGAGAGTTGGAGCTTGAACTCTAGAGAAGCTTCTCACCAAATACTAGCCATAGATTTGCAATAAATGACCACTAAGGATCTCATAGATGTATTAAATGAAGATAGATGATTGAGGGTGAAACCTTACCTAAGGGAGCTATGAAAATCGCATTCAAGAAGGTCTCAGGTCAAAAAAGTGGTGAAATGGTCGTTTTTAGTCGAATTTAAGGACGTAGGCCCGACGGCTAAAGTGACCGACGAAAGTGACGAAGTGTCACTTTAGCGTGGCACTTTAGCTAGAAATGTACCGAGAGTTCGAGGGGCTTCCAACGAAAGTGACCAAGTGTCACTTTAGCATGACACTTTAGCTAGAAATGTACCGAAAGTTCAGGGGGGCTTCCAGCGAAAGTGACCAAGTGTCACTTTAGCATGGCACTTTAGCTAGAAAAGTACTGAAAGTCAAATTTTGCCATCATCTTTCCCTAGCTGCTATGGTCTGATCTGGATGAAAAGTAGCTATTTCCTTACTATATCCAATGGTTTTTATTGATGTAAGGCTCTAAATAGGATAAAACACGACTGTAATAAAATAACAAACCAAGCTTGATTGATGATGAATTAAATGGAAAATACAAAAATAATAAACCAGTTGAGCATTTGAACTCGATGTTCGCTTCCTAAATGTGCGTTTTGTATACTAAACAGGGCATGCCATAATATACATAACATAACATAACATAACAAGAGTTATTTTACTTTTGAACCGAGCTTATTGAAAGCAAAAACCAAAACAAACAAACTCATATGAAATAGGGTTGAATTGGAAGATAATATTCTTACAACTGAATATTATAATTTTATTTATATTTTAAAAGAATACAAGTAAAAATATAAAAATAAGTGTTAATTCAATGACTCGTGACGGATAATGGAACAAATTAAATCATAAAAAAAACCATCTCTTTTATTTAAGTTTAAAATTTCATTAGAATAAGAAAGTGGGAGGCTTTGAAAGGAAAAAAAAATGAGGGAATGTTTCAAAGTAAACAACATTTCAACCTTAATTAAGAAATTCGGCCCAATCCCATTTGGTAATCATTTTTATCAAAACCAGGACATTTTATATTTTAAAATCATCCATAATAAGAGCATTAATTTGAGTTCCCTATATAAACCCGTTTGTCTCAACTTCACAAATCACCAACCAAATACAAATTCCATTTCTTCATATTCTTTCAATCGATTGCTTCTTTCACTAGTCTTGATTGCTTCAATGTTGGGTATGGGAATGAGCAATAGGGATTTCCAAAAGGGTGCTCAAAATTGGAACTTTAGTTTTAATTATACGAACTGGCCGGCCACCCAGACATGCATCCATTTCCCACTCAAAGTTCTAGGAGGATAATTGGCGTTTTGGATTTAACTACACTGAATGGGCTAAGAAGAATGCCCCATTCTTCTTTAATGACACTCTTGGTACGTATATATCCTTATAATGCATGTCAAATTTGCTTCCTTTGTTTTTCAATTTAATGTATAGTAGCTAGGTTTTGCATGAGTCCTGACCTTATTTACCAATAACGGACAAAAACCATGCAAAATAACGTGGAAGTTTACGACTCCTGTCTATTTTATGTATGTTGTTCGTCTATACAATTATACACAATTTTAGCCATGGTATGAGCATGATTTAGCATTTAATGAAATGGTATTGCAGTGTTCAAGTTTGATCCTCCAAGCGTTCAAGTTTGATCCTCCAAGCGATAACAATACGCATCCACACAGTGTATACTTGCTACCAAACCTGTGGAGCTTTATAAGGTGCGATCTAAGATGGGCGAAACAAGTGGCAAAAACGACGCAAGGTGGAGGCAAGGGGTTTGAGTTTGTGCTTAACAAGTGGAAGCCGTACTACTTTGCTTGTGGTGAAAGCAACGGTTTCCATTGTCGATCTGGGAGGAAATTTTTCGCAATGCCGATGTTCCGTTGGTACTAAAGATCTCATTTACAAAAAAAATTGATGCTATAATTACTCCTTTGTTTTGCATCTGTTTTGTTTCAAGTCCAATGTTTCTATGTAGGCAAAATAATCGAGTCTTGATATTACGACATACAAATAAGTTGACTTGGTTATTGAAATTGTATTTTTCTATGTACTTGTACCACATGATCAATAATATTACAGCTTCTAATTTGAAATATATGTCTTAGTTGAAATGGATGTATTTATTTAATTTAAATTAAAATAAAAATATCATTTTAATTTGACATGTGATTTTAATACAAATGCTTGATTTTTTGATAACATAACCAAAACTTATAAATGTCTAAAATATCATTGCATACATACATACACACACACACACACACACACATATATATATATATATATATTGGATCAAACGAGAATAATAACTATTTAAAAGAAACCGAGAACGAACAAAATCATTAGTGATTTTACAAAAAAGCCATGCGGCGGCCAAAGTCTTTTTTTCGTGCGTTAATGTAAAATCACTAATGATTTTGTTCCTTCTCTCGTGTTCTTTTAAATATGTATTGTTCTCGTTTGAACTCGTCTCTCTCTCTCTCTCTCTATATATATATATATATATATATATTTCCATGTTGGTACTTGAATAATGAGCATTTGTGGATTACATATTTTTATTTTCATAATCAAATTAATCATGTTATTCTCAAATAATTCTAATTGAATTAATTAATACAATGTCACAAATATGTAAATGTTTTAGTACACTACTTTAAATGACTTAAGTTTATAGTAGTATCAAACATTTGGTGTTATACAACATTTGAGTATCTTAAATAGTTTTTAGAACATTTTTAAAATAAAATATTCTATTAGGCATTAGCTTTAATAGAGCACTTTTGAGCAATGCACTGTAAAAACATATTTTTATAGGGCAATTGTTTTTATATAACACTTATTTTATATATTGTCTTATAAAAGTGAAACATCAAAAAATAAAGACAAATTTAATCTTAAAATTCCACAAAGTTAACTATAATTTCATCCAACTTTTATACATAAATGGAGAATTGGTAATGAGGGTTCACATACACAAATTGAACTTATCAAAACAACCTACTAATCTAATCCTAAACATTAAGATCAGATTATACTAGTTGTTTAGACCATTCACCAAAACATCCTCGTATATGCTAACTTCTCCATTCGTCATCAAAAGTTGAGTATCAAAAATCACTCGTCCATCATCCCGCTATTACTTCCCCGAGCTCGTACCTGGTAAGAAAATTTAATTTGAAACGATTAGGCTTACGCCTAGTGAGAACATCCATTTTCAAATTAAAACTTTATAAGCTTTGGAAACCAAAGTAAACAAAGCGTATAAACAAACCTGGTTTGCCAGCATTCTTACCGTACACATACACATCTGGCGATGACGGGAACATACCCGATTCCATGAATATGACTAACACTCAGTAAGTCATATCATCATGTTCGAGAGCCTACTACGAATCATCACAGATTCGAGATCATTGCTCATGTCCAAGAAATTACAATTTACTTTATGCCTATTTCTTGGAGTGGAAGTAGAGATTACAATTTACTTTATGCCTATCTCTTACCTTCCCATAGAAATCAGGAATTACGATTAACTCACGCCTATTCCTAGATTTCTCATCATAATACGAAATGAGAATTACAATTTACTTAATGCCCATTCCACGTTTCACATCACCATACGATATGGGAATTACAATTTACTTTATGCCTATTCCTCATTTCAGGTCAACGGAAATTACAATTTACTTTATGCCTATACCACGTTTTTAATTAATGCCAGTGCCTATGGATCCATTACACTTACTAGCATATGTGCATATTTACTCGAATGCACAAAACATTTCATATCATATTCTCAAAGCTAAGAATCCCAAATAATCTATCATACCCTTATTCTCAATTGTCCCTCTTCGGCGACTTAGCACGAGGGTTCCGCTAACCAGATAACACATCCGAAAAATCTCTTATCCGGAACTCAATTCTAGAACTATCAGGAAAACTCATAAATATCCGGAATATCAGAAGTATCCGGACATCAGAAGTATCCGGAACATCCCAGAGTATCCGGATACAATACTATCCGGTCATTTGTCCGGAACTCATACCCGAAAACTAGCGGAACCCGGGAACACATACAATCCGGATGGCGTCCGGAAACCAAAGTAATCCGGTAACTATTTATCCGTAAACTATGTGCTTACCGGATGATTTCACCCTTAATACTTTTACCGGACACTACTGAAATAAAACTTTCGGATACTCAATACTTACCCGGATAATGTCGACCTGCATATCAATTTTTCAACCCAGTTCAATATCTATTGCAACCAACTTATTATGCTATTTGCCATTCATTTCCAAGACCCTTAACAACACCAGTATTCTGTTTAATCTAATAAAGACATCAGTTTAAACAAAAGAAAGGATGAACTCACCTGTATTGAATTTCAAAGTCGATAACCCAAATCCAAGATCCAAATTTTACTTCTTGTCAAGAACCCAAATCAAAAACCTAATTACAGATAGAATATAACTATCAAATGACAAAGGATTATCAACCAACTCTGAAATCCTTACCAATTAGATCAATTCTTCTTTCTTCCTTTTTCTGCTCTCAACCGACTTCAACCCAGAAGCATTTCAGATATTTTTCTTCAATTAGCCGACTCCTCCTTTATATACCAACACAACTATCACTAATGACCAATTCAACCCTGTAGTATTTATAATTCCACAAATAGTTTCCACTTTGGTCAGTTACACTTTGACCCTTCAACCATAAATCGTACACTTTGTTTAAAATAACATCCCCTAATACTTAAACGTTTTCCCCCAAAAAGGTACAATCATTATGGAAATTTCGAGGTGTTACAAAAAGAACTTAATAGAACTTTTTATTTTAAAAATATCTTGAAAAACTTATTAAAACGCCTAAATGTGTCCTATAAGTTTTACGCAAGACTTTTAAATATGACACATATATGTTTGGTTCTACAAAACTTATGTCCAATAAAGCAGTGAATTAAAACACTTGGAGGGTTTTGGTGTACAACCCCTAAAAATAAATTTAAACTGCAAAACCATGGTATATAATATCAAAATACGAGCTTTACTCTCAAAATCCCCTAATTACAGTTTTGTAAGTAATTCTTAAATGATAGCATCCTAATCTGACTCATACAACAATTAGATTACCGTTAAGTGTTATTGATCGGATGGTAATTCTAGTATTATTTTCTCGCCAATCATCCCTCTTTAATGCATTAAAATAGTAAAACCGATCAACATTGATGCATTTTTATATTTTATAGGTTTGGAACACTTTGGAGTAAAAAAAACAAAAAAATGATAATTGACAGATTTAAGAGGTTGTGGTATTTCGAGCATATCTCGATTGTCTTAGCCTCGATTTAAGCTATTCAAGATTTTTTGAAAGATCAATAGGCGGAGCTACAACTTTGAAGTTGTGAGTTTTCCAAATTCGGTGTGAATCTGGGTCGAAATGGAGTCGGACAAAGTATGCTAGACAACATAGAATCAAAAGAAAAAGCAGGTACCACTTGTGTAACGGAAGGTACAAGTGAACACAACAGCTCTCTACTTGTTATTCGCTACTACTAAATATACAATCATAAGTTGGGCTTTGTTATTTGTGTTGGCAATTAAAACAAAATAAGGCTTTCATATTGTCTTACATGGGCCGTGTGATTTTTAAAAAAAGGAAAGGAAAGCCATGGGTTTAGTTTTTCTTTTTGGGAGATAATTATAGTGGAGATATGTTGTGAATGGGAACAAAGGAAAAATGATGATTGGATCAAAATAGAGGGGATCTTGAGGATATAAGGAAGGGCACTGTTAGAGGTTCTGATAGCTGTTTGAAAAAGAAAAAGTTACGTAGTTGGACCATCTGTTCTATCCGTGCGAGTTTTGCTTACGAAGAAAAAATGAGAGGTCTTTTTTGGATGGATTTCTGTTAGTAAATTCTCAAAAATCAATCATTCGATGATTGTAATTTGTAATTATGTTTTGGTTTCATGAAATTATTAAATAGATAAATGACATTGTTCATTTTATTATGTTTATATTATATTATTACGTGTTTTAATTATTCATAATATATAACCTTAGAATAATGTATTTTAAATGTCTTCAGCTAAATATTACTTCGGGTTTTAAGTTGAAGTAATATGATAAAGACTAGCATATGTAGGGATACATCTAGATATATTGAATCTCCATATTGGCACAAGATGGAGATTTTGTGTATCGTACGCTAGGGGTGAGCATCGGTCGGGTCGGGCCGAAAAACCCCCAACCCGATCAGGGTTCGGGTGGACAAAACAGGCCCCGAAACCCGTCCTAAGTAAAGTTCGGGTTTCGGGTCTAATCGGGTTTCGGGTTCATCGGGTCGGGTTCATCGGGTTGAGCCTGATCCAAGCCCATTTTCAGATATAGAGGAGAAGTCAAGATAACCTGTGTGATATTTGATCAATGCTCAAGCTGCAATTTTTTATCTATTTTTTATCAGGGCTGAAATATGTAAATCCAGATTTGATGGTTTTCAATTCAAACGATTGTTTTACCAGTACATGCAGTTACCATGATATGCTAATTAATGTTCAAAACAAAACAACCATGCACGGGAATAAAATGACATGTTTCTAAGAGTGAAATGTTATCCATAAACTTACAAAAAAGAACTTTGCTGCAGGCCTGCAGCTGCATGATACTTGATAAGCATTAGGGATATGTAAAAACATGTCCTCATACAATTCAAGGGAATTGAGAAGGCATGGCCTCCTACATGCCTGTATATGATAATAAGAAGTTGATTATTAATCATTTAAAACAATTTTGATACACCACATTGGATTGTCAAAATTGTTTCGTCACTCCAAAGTCGAAACCATAACCACCTGGTTCAATAATTACGTAAAACCCAAGACCATTTTGAAGAAAAAATTCACATTCATTAAACAAGCAAGATAAAAAATTCACATTCATTAAACAAGCAAGATAAAACAAGATAAAATAAAAAATTATATTTTTTTAAAAAAGTTCGGGTTTCGGACGGGTTCGGGTTTGGAAAACCCAAACCCAAACCGAACCGTAAGTGAAGTTCGGGTTGATCGGGTTCGGGTAATTCGGGTTTCGGGTTGTCGGGTTTAGTGTTTTTTGGTTAGTTCGGGTTTCGGGTCGGTCGGGTTTTGCTCACCCCTATCGTACGCGACTCGCTATGAGAACACTGCATTATAAGTCACGTTAGTGTCATAAGTGTTTCTCATGTGCTCAATGTACATGTAATTCTTTGACTTCAAAACATGGAGTTTGTTGTGTGTGTGAATGATGTATTTTGACATATATTCTAATCATTTTGTATATGGGGGACAGAATGATAGTTGGGTATTTTATAAATCACATAATAGAACTAACACGTTTCGAGATAGGATTTGTCCCTCTTTTATGACGGAAGTGATGTCTTTGGGCCCCTTGATAGTATATATACTAAGGAAATGCGTACATGCTCAAATAATTGATATGAGATATCATGATTTTTTTTATCAGTATATTAGAGAGTCAAGAAACTAGAGATTGGACATAACAAAATTTACACATTAAATATCTCGTATTCAATCTAGACATCAAAAACAAAAGAATTAAACGTGTAAACTAAAATTGACTACAACCCGATAATTTGTTGTATCACCAATTCTTGTCATTTGGATAACGGTGAAGTATTTCTAGATACTACTCATCGGTTAAAACTCTAAATAAGATATTTATATTTATTACCAACATGTCGAGAACCCATTGGGTCACACGCTTTTGAACATATCCGAATAAGGAGTTTCGATAATTAAAATGTTAAATTATTATATTTGATTTGTATTGATTTAATCTAATTAAACAAAAATCAAATATTATTTATGTTGGACATAAAATAAGTTGACTAGGGATGATCTTTGTATGGGAGTGACGGTGTATGGAAAGTCAGACAGTCAAGAAAGGTGTAGGGATGGGGGTGGTTATGCCCTACCTCTCATATCCATATAAAATGTATGACATTTTATACAAGAAATAAGTCTTGTAATTCTCTTTCAAATTTACCTAACACAGTATGCTCCCTTTTCTTTCTAAGTTATAAAACCGTGACAAGCATCACGAGAAGGCAAAGGATTCAGATTGTTCGCGTAGATAACTGGAGGTATCAAACAAATTTTTGCTGTTGTGATTCAATGTCTCTCAAACTGTGAGGTATAATTTCAAAATACCCACTTTGTTCCGGTTCGTATGGGTCCTTGGAGGGTTACATTTTATTTCCCGGTGTGCTTGGTGTCAGAGCTACTTACAAACCTCTAGATCGGTTTTTGTGACATTCACGTTGTTGTCTCAGATTACTCGTTGGTTAATGATCATTTAGAAAGATAGCAGTGGAAGCAATAGTAAATTGATCAAGATAGAGTGAAACGGTAAACTAGATGAGATAAAAAGAAACAAACAATTGTAGCCATCATCATTGTAGTTATATAGAACTTGAATTTGAGAAGTACATGATGAAGACACCAATAACACGTACTTTTGTGTGTGTAAAACTCTCAGATCATTCTCTATCTCTATAACATTGTGTGAGATCAAGGGTGTAATTGTGTGATTGTATATTGCAAGCGTACAATCCTATCAAACACAATCTGCTATTTATAGCAGAATATTTGGAAAGTCAATTCCCTAACCAATGAGATGATTACACCTAGAAAGGTGAAATAACCGCTTTTGCTGACGTGGTTAGCTATGAATGGAAGTCCACACTATGAGAGAAAGGACTGGTTGAAACACGGAGTATTGATACAAAGGTGGCCAAAGGCTTCTGGATATCCAAGGATCATCTTCTGGTTAGGCACTCTCTATATGCAGTAACTGTTAAGAGTAGGCTCTGGATATGGTTCCTTCATGCAAAGTCCTCTTCGTCGAAGGACTTTGTTAGCTCCAATAGATTAGTCTTAGAAGTATTGAAAAGTAGGCTAAGTACAAGAATCGCAGAAGACCTCTGCCAGACAACACCAAGTTTCTCAACACGGATCAAAGCCTTCGACCGTTCCTCAAGAAGTCGAGCTTAACCTGAAGATGACCATCAGACCACAGAGCCTATGTGAAACTCCACAGAGCCTCTGTGTGGCCAAACTTCTTGAAGACAAAGACTTGTGCATATTGAAGACCAAAGATGTTGTGCCTCTCACGTGCCTCTACCCGTACGAAGATTCTGAAGATCAATAGTACAACCACGATTGATAACTTTCCAGGTGTCATCTTTTCATGGGTGACAACCTTTTCCTTGTACTATTTGCGGCCAACCATCACTATATGTAGAGAGCCCTACCCTGCCATTTCAGGCACACAACACACAATTCACACACGCTGAATTTCTAGAGTGAGAGTAATCTTGTGAGAAAAACCACACACAAGTGTGTGTTCTTGGTGTAAACTCCATTGTTCTTAATGACAATGAAGATGACTTGTTGAGCAAATCTTATTCTGTTTAGTCTTCTTTCTTTATCATTGTAGTGTGTGAATCTACCAAACTGTTCAAACCATTCATGCTTTAAAACGCTTCCGCATATAATTTCTATACTCTGTTTTGCATATTTAAGTTTGAACATATCATTGTTGAGTCAATCTGGGATCAACAATTGGTATCAGAGCCAACTTTGATTCTCAATATCAAAGGATCGTCGCTGCAATGATTTTGACTCATTTGGTAGATTTTCTGGTTTGATTTTCGACCTGTTCTTCATTTCAAAGAACAACCCTTGTTTGTGTCATTTTTAACCTGTTTGAATTTGACTCATTAATAGGATTTGTTTCTTCTTTAAAATCATTCCAGTTTGTGACGTTGATCATATAAAACTCTTTTCTTCCTAGATTTAGCTTGTGTTTTAAATCTGTCCTATATTTAAATCGTCTTCTCTTTTATCTTTAGTACCCAAACCCTATTTTTCTTCAAAACTCTATTTCTTCAAAAATGGCAATCCCAGCCAACTTTTTCACTGCTAATCCAAAAAAAACCTCCAACTCTATTGAGAGATGAATATTCTCAATGGAAGATTCGTATGACCCATTTCTTGGAGGGAGTTGATAAAGAACTCATTACTTATATAAAAATCTGTTGATCCAAACCCTCAGTGATTTGATAATGACCCTCTCTTATACTTAGTGAAAATTGTAAGTAAACAATATGTATCAGAGTTTCACTATCGCTGATAAGTACTAAGATCTTACAGTACCGCTGATAGGAACTCTCGCTCTTTAAAATAAACATTCAGCGAACACTGTTCACCATTAATGCTCTGAGTCTGTTCAGTCATTATGATGATCGCTGATAAGTTAGTTGTTTACTTATGATCCCTGAAGACAAGTTTCACGTCAACAAAGGTTCTACGCTGAAGTCGAAGATCAAGCTCAAGAACCAGCGACAAGTCTCCTAATGAACTGATGCGGATCAGCGAAGACTCAGATTTGTCCACTCAACGTGAAGTATCAAGTACAAGACTTCAGCTATCGCTGAACTTTATCATTCGCTGAATAGAAAATGATAATGCTCTGAATCAACGAAAGTTGATCATGAAGTCCTCCGTACAAAGTACTTTTGTCTTAACCCCCCTTGCACGACTCCGTACGAAATGTCAGAAAAGAACCTCCGACTGTCTGAAATCGTACAACCACTCTGATACTACACTGTTCATCCATGCGGCTACTAAGGTTGTCAACCAAGGTCAATGACATGCAACCAACCAGCTGATGACACGTGTAAAGTGTATACTGACTTGCATTAAATGCATGCAGTATATAAAGAGATGAACCCACTTCATTTGAAGTAACTTGCTAACTCTGGACAAGTTCAATCTCTTATCTCAAGATAGGTTATTATTAGTAATTTCCTTATCTCTCTTAGTGCAAGAAACCTTAGTGTTCCAACTTGTTTAGATTTAGGTTTATCCTTAATCTTGTTTCCGCAACAAGCTGTAAATTGTTAATGATTTATCAATAAACAATTTAGAAAAGTAAAATCTGTGTGTTTGTATTCAACCCCCCTTCTACAAACTTGTATAGGCCTTCGGGACCAACAAGTGGTATCAGAGCGGATTTGTTTAATCTCATAAACAAGATCTAATCTAAGATATTTCTCTTCCTTGCTATTATCTGAAAATGGCCACCAACACAAACACAAATTATATAGACAATGGTTCCTTTGCTAAACCCCCTAGATTTTCCAAAGATAACTTCAACTTATGGAAAAATAGGATGACACTCTTCTTAGAAGGTGTAGACCCTACTATGCCTTACTATCTCGAGAATGGTCCATTCATCCCTGTAAGAATTGATGCTGCTGTTCCAGCCGCTGAGAATAGACCTGCTATTCCAGAAAGGCTGGTACCTAAGGAAATCTTTCAATGGACTGGCGAAGATAAGAAGAAAGTGGCTATAGATACAAAAGCCAGATCCATACTATCCATGGCTCTTCCTGACGAAGTCTACCATTCCGTCATGAATCTGAAAACATCAAAAGCCATGTGGGACACAATATGTGTTCAGTATGAAGGGACGTCTGAAGTCCAGGACTCAAGAAAGATCAACCTGGTAAGACAATACGAAAGCTTCATTTCTGGTAAGAATGAATCTCTCTCTGAAGTTCACCAACGTTTTAATTGTTTAGTTATAGATCTGAAAACTGTTGGTAAGGAATATTCTAACTTTGAAGTACTGACAAAGTTTCTAGAATGTTTACCTGAAAGCTGGGACAATTATGCTATGTGTCTCAAGTTGTCAAAGGATCTAAAATCAATGACCCTTTCAACCTTATATGGCACGTTGCTGAATCATGAGCAATCGAGCCATCTTAAGAAGAATCTTGTAAAAGATTCCAAAAGCACCCCTGTTGCTTTAATCTCAGAGGAACCTTCTACTCAGCGACCCTCGTTCACTATCACTGAGTTAGAGAGTAACTCTGAAAGGTCATCAGATTCTGATTATTCAGATAATGATGAATCTTTGGCTCTCCTAACTAAGAAGTTCAGGAGATTTGCCAAAAAGAAAATGTTTAGAAAGAACAAACCTCTTTCCATAACTGACAAGCCTTGATCATCAACTTTTGTTGATAAGGCTACTGCTACTTGTTTTAACTGCGAAAAGACAGGACATTTCGCTAACGAGTGCAGGTCTAAGAAAGTTTCTAGACCCTAAGCTTTTACAAAGAAACCCTTTGTTCCAAGGAATAAAGATGACAAATATTCAAAGCTGAAAGAAAAATATGCTAAGCTGAAAAGCTTTAAGAAGAAGAATAAAGGCCTGGTGGGTGACTATGATTGGGCTGCTTCTGATGAAGAAGCATCATCATCTGACTCTGAAGATGATGAAGCAAATCTATGTCTTATGGCCAAGATTGAAGAAGAGGAAGAAAGTTCAGACATTCCCTCCACTTCAACCTCTGCTATTCAGGTATCACCTTCCTTCTTTACCAATATTGAAAATATTGATGAAGCTGATAGTCTCCGTAAGATCGATCTCTTGACTAGAAGTTTATACGAAGCCATGAACGACAAAACTGTGGTTGAAAACCAAAACCTTGATCTCGCTGAAAAGCTTAAAAACTGCCACCTTCAAATAGAAAAGCTTTCTAAAATTGAAGAAGATTTTAAAGATCAAGTATATTTAAATCAGATAGTCAAAATCGAACGAGCAGAAGCTATCGCTGCATTAAAAGCTGAAAAAGCTATTGTTGAAGGATGGTGTAATTCTTCAACAAAGATCATTGAGATAATAAAGTCTCAGATTCCCTTGAGTGATAAACGTGGTTTGGGTTACAAATATGATACTCCAAAACCAACCACTGAGCGTTCAATGCTTAAATTTGGAACGTTCGTATCCTCAGTCGCTGATACTTCATCTTCTCAGTGCTCCTCGTCCGTTACACCAATCCCTGAGGAAACTCCTACCTCCTCAAAAGGCAAGGAGAAAATGGTTTATTCAAAACCTACCTCTGTCTCTAAAGACAAAGATAAAGGAATTGTTATTTACCAGAATCCTCAGAAGGGTACCTTAGTACCAAAGCTGAATGCTTCTAAAGCTTCAGTGGCTCATTCCTCTGGATCAAGGAAGCAGATCTCCGGATCTATTCAGCGATCTACTCCTAGACTTAGAGTGGATGTCCTTGGTAAGAAATCTAAAGAACTGAATGTTCGTCCCATTTCTAAAGCCAATAGTTTACTTGGTGCTGGCACTTCTAATTCTAAATTAAAAGCTCAGCATTCAAATGGTCCTAGAACTACTTTTAGTTATAGGAAATGTTATCACTGTGGACTTACCGATCATATTGCTAGTAAGTGTCCCACAGCCACCAAAGCTGAAAAGATAGCTAAGGTGAAGATTGCTCCCAAGGCAAAGAAGACCAACCCTGGTGCAAATCAGGTCAAGGTGAATCCTACCACTGAAGTTAAGAAATTAACCAAAGTGAAGAAAGACAAAGCTGAATCTTCAAATGCTGCGAAGACTGCTGAATCTTCCATTCCAACTACTTCCACTGACAAATGTGTATACATGGTCAAGTGGGTACCCAAGAAAAACTAATCTTCCTTTGTATTGCAGGTTAAGAAGGGTATCTGGTATCTTGATAGCGGATGCTCTAGACACATGACTGGAAAGAAAAGCCTGCTCGCTGAATACAAGGAAGAGAAGGGTCCCTCTGTAACTTTCGGTGGAAATGGAAAAGGACATACCCGAGGGTATGGTGTACTTTCAAATGGTACAACCTCCTTCAGAAGAGTCGCATATGTTGAAGGGCTGAAGCATAATCTTCTAAGCATCAGTCAGCTTTGCGACATGGATAACAAAGTAATCTTTATTAAGGAATCCTGCTTAGTCGCTGACAAAAAGGAGAAGATAGCTCTCAGCGGTTATCGTTTGGAAAATGTTTATGTAATAAACATGGACTCAACAACCACTGAGAACTCCTGTTTCTTCTCAAAGGCCTCATCTGATGTCAACTGGCTATGGCATAAGAGGCTATCTCATCTAAATTTCAAGACACTGAACACTCTTTCTTCAAAAGAGTTAGTCACTGGTCTACCTCAGCATTCATACGCCAAAGAGTCTTTATGTTCAGCGTGTGAAAAAGGGAAGCAGACGAAAGCAAGCTTTAAATCAAAGCAAGTTTCTTCAGTGTCATCTCCTCTACAACTACTCCATATGGATTTGTTTGGCCCTGTTAACAAACAATCCATCGCTGGAAAGAAATATACGCTGGTCATAGTTGATGAATTCTCTCGCTTCACTTGGGTAATGTTTCTCCGTTCTAAGAGTGACACCCCTGAAGAACTCATCACCTTTGTTCGGAAGATGGAAACCCTGAACAATCTGACCGTTCACTCAATAAGGAGTGATCATGGGACTGAATTCAAAAATAACTCTCTTGATTCCTTCCTTGAGAGTAAGGGTATTTCTCACAACTTCTCTTCAGTGAGAACACCGCAACAAAATGGAGTCGCTGAAAGAAGAAATAGAACAATTCTTGAAGCTGCACGTTCAATGCTCAGCGATTCTCACCTGCCTACTCAGTTTTGGGCAGAAGCTGTCAACACTGCTTGTTTTACGCAAAACAGGTCGCTGATAGTTAAAAGATTCAAAAAGACAGCCTATGAACTCTTTCATGGGAGAAAGCCTTCAATCAGCTTTCTTCACATCTTTGGATGTCAGTGTTTCATACTGAACAACACAGATGCTCTTGGAAAGTTTGATCCTAAGGCTGATGATGGAATCTTTCTTGGATACTCCTCAGTTTCCAAAGCCTTCAGAGTCTTCAATCGTAGAAGACAAACTGTAGAAGAAACTATTCACGTCACGTTTGACGAATCCCGTTCAGCGAACTCTAAACCGTCCGCTGATACTGAAGAACTGAACCAATGGATGTTTTCTCATCTTGGTGATTCAGAAGAAATTCCCACTCCTCATGTTCATCCAGTAGAAGATGATAGTCCTATCATTCCAAACATGCAGAATAGTGAAGCTGAAACATCATGGGTCTCAGCTGTTCCTATAAACACTATACCTACCGCTGAACCAAATGCCTCAGACATTCCATCTATCTCTCAGCAATCAGTAAATGAAATCACAAATGCAAGTATTCCTCTCTTAACTGAAACTCCAGAAGTAGCTGAAGCCTCATCTTCAGCTCCTCCAGTTCAAGATGAGTCAGCGACTTATGCTCCGGCTCAGCGATGGACCGTAAATCACCCAATTGATCAAATTCTTGGTGATCCAAACGCTGGTGTTCAGACTCGACGAAGTGCAGGTAATATTTGTTTATTTGTTAACTTTATTTCTTTAACTGAACCAAAGAAAATAGATGATGCCCTCAAAGATCCAAACTGGGTCAGCGCAATGCAAGAAGAGCTGACTAAATTCGAAAGAAACAAAGTTTGGAAACTTGTTCGGAGACCAACTGATAAAACAGTAATAGGCACTAAATGGGTCTATCGAAACAAGTTGGACGAACATGGTACTGTAACCCGCAACAAAGCTCGTCTTGTTGCTCAGGGATACAGACAAGAGGAAGGTATAGATTATGACGAAACATTTGCTCCAGTAGCAAGACTTGAATCTATTCGTCTATTCTTAGCATATGTTGTACACAAAAACGTCAAAGTACATCAGATGGATGTTAAAGTCAGCGTTTCTGAATGGAAAGCTGAATGAAGAAGTGTATGTGGAACAACCTCCAGGATTCTCAGATTCTAAGCGTCTAAGTTATGTTTATAAACTGGATAAGGCACTTTATGGCTTGAAGCAAGCTCCTCGTGCATGGTATGACACTCTTTCTACTTATCTCCATATTGAAATATTTGAGCGAGGTAAGATTGACAAAACTCTATTTTTTAGAAAAGTGAAAGGTCATATCATTCTAGTTCAAATATATGTTGATGACATTATATTTGGTTCTACTAACCCTGAGCATTGTACTCGTTTTGCTGATAGAATGAAAGATGAGTATAAAATGAGCATGATGGGTGAACTAACATATTTCTTTGGTCTTTAGATTAAGCAAACTGAAAAAGGAACTTTTATCAATCAGGGAAAGTATGTTAAAGATATGCTGAAGAAATTTGATTTAACTCATAGTTCAGCTATGAAAACCCCTATGGCACCACCGCTGACACTTGACAAGGATTCAAAGGGAATACCTGTTAATGTCACGCTGTACCGTGGGATGATCGGCTCTCTCTTGTATCTTACAGCTAGCTGACCCGATATTATGTATGCAACATGTTTGTGTGCACGATATCAAGCTGAACCTATGCTATCTCATATGAAAGCTGTAAAGCGAATCTTTCGACACCTTAAGGGTACAACGAACCTAGGTCTTTGGTATCCCAAAGATTCAGGATTCGATCTAACCGCCTATTCAGATAGTGATTTTGCAGGTTGCAAATTGGATAGGAAAAGCACCACAGGAGGATGTCAGCTCCTGGGTGGAAAGCTGGTAAGTTGGACAAGTAAAAAGCAAAATTCAGTGTCCACTTCCACAACTGAAGCTGAATATGTAGCTGCTGGAAGCTGTTGTTCTCAAGTCTTATGGATGAGAAATAAGCTACTAGACTATGATCTTCAGCTCTCCAAAATTCCAATCTATTGCGACAGCACTAGTGCCATCGCTATAGCAAACAATCCAGTACTACATTCAAAGACCAAACACATAGAAATCAGATATCATTTTATCAGAGATCATGTGATGAATGGTGATATAGAACTTCATTTTATCCCAACTGATTATCAGTTAGCTGATTTATTTACCAAACCTATTGATGAGACAAGATTCAACTTTCTCATCAGCGAGCTTGGAATGCTGAACTTTGAAGGGTAAAATCCTCAACGGTTCACATTGATCAGCGATAGGATAAAATCAACTCATAACCTATTCAATCATCTTCTCTCTGAATAAAACTTGGTTAAAGCTGATATCAAGGTATGTTTTCTCTCTCTGACAATCGCATGAAAATGCAAGATTTCAAAACAAAATGCATCGCTGAATATCTCTTCCTTAACATCGATATTTTGAAAATTCTTAAAACCATCACCGATATTTTCATTCAGTGCTTCATGTTTATAAAAGAGTCCCTGAGTTTTTCAAAACCTCAGAGACATCCTAAAAGAATATGAAAGGACAGTTGTGACGTCATTGCAACGGATAAACCCCGGCACGTTTTCTCTTCCTGACACACGTTTGCACGTCTCGTTCAAACTTCCAATCAAATGCAAACACGTGTCCGTGTCATGATGAAAATCTTTTCCCGCTCAAGATTTTCTCTCTCTAATCTCTCTCTATATAAACAAACTCGTGGTTTATATTTTTCTTTTACGCGATCAATCTTCCTCCGCAAGAAAGAATTCACTGTTGCATTTGTGCTTTCAAAAACTTCAAGAACTGTTCATCATCTTCTTCATCAAACATCAAGGTTAATATGTTCTTATTTATTACCAAATGCGTATAACTTGTTTCTGATCTTTTCCTTATTTTAACAAGATCAAACAAAAGAACTTCTTAAAATGAAATCATTTTCTTTCATGGTTTTATGAACACAACCATTTCATGGTTGTTCTTCAAGTTTAAATGCGGAAATCTTAAACTTGTTCTTCATTCGTTTCCAGAATCTAATTCTTCATAGAAAACTGGATAACAAGAATAAATGGGTTTTACATTTTGTTTCTTAAAATCAAGAAAAACCCTAATCTTCATTAAGACATTTGTGTCTGAATGAAATGAATAAAATTTGAACCATCTTAATGGAAAATCTTTCCACATTAAGATAATTCTTATTTGTTAACATCTTTGGTTGAACTGATAATACAGAGAAATGGCTTCGTCTGACATTCCTGCTACCGCTGAGAACATCTCCGCTGATTCTGAGGAAGTGGACATCCTCAAGGCTCCTCAAGTCAAGTTTGCCCTTGACAAACTGGATTGGACTAAGGTGAACAACCTCTATGCGCTTCTCGAGTTTCCTCCTCGAAAGCAAGTCACACATCTAGATGATGCTGTGAAATTCCTAAAGAATTGCTGCATCTCCACAGCCCTGACCATAACACCTCCTGCACATCAGCTTTTGCTCTCATAATTCTGGTACTCAGCCAGACACTCTCAACTACCTTCAGCCAAAGACCCCTCCAAAACAATCGATTGCATCCTCTGCGATATCGAATATGGCACCATGAAGATCACCCCTGCCATTATTCGCAAAGCTCTCAGCCTTCCCATCGCTACCAAGGAAAAACCATTCGTTCCCCTCCCTGACCCCAAGAAAAACTCAGACAGGGAAGCCATCATTGCATTTTTCGATGCAATGGGCTATGTATGGGAAATCGGCAGAGACATGAAGGCCGAGAAGAAGCTGACGATTATCAAGAAATCGAAAATGCCCAGCGAGATGAATTTCATCTTCGCTAATCTAATCAGCTGCATGACTGTAAAGAGCGGCTCCTCTGACCAAGCCGCTAAACCTCAGCAAGCAATGGGGTATGCACTGCTGAAAGGTCTCAACATAGACTGGGCATCGATTATCTATGATGAACTAGTTCTAAGGGTGGACACCGTCGCTGACAGACCTCCATGGGTTCCTTACCCCCGATTCATCAGCGCCATCTTCCAATATGGCCTGAAGGAGAGCTACCCAACTGAAGGTGACCTGAAACTCTCTCAGGTCGGCCCAAAGATACTCGACTTCAAACCAATGGTGAATGAGGTACGTCTTTATACACTCTTGACTCTTCTCAACCCTTCTTCTTCTCATTCTGTGGCTCCTTCAGCGACAATACCCATCGCTGATACCCTGGCCACAAAATCCTCTCCTTCTAAGAAAAGGAAACATTCATCTACCCCACTTGGTTCTAAAAGGATCAAGAAAACAAAGGAGCAACCCCAGCAATCTCATGCTGAAGACTCCTCAGCCTTCCTGCAGAGCTGAAGGAACGTTCAGTGGTACGCTCTGCCACACCTGAACAACCCATCCATTCCATCCCAACTTCAGCGTCTCTAAACGCTGAGGTTACAAACTTGGAACCTACCCAACCTCCTTCAGTCTCTCAAAAGACTGATGAAGTGATTGTCAGCGAATCCAACGCTGAACTCAGAACCCAACCCCCATTCTTATCCTTCGCTCCTCCCTCTACTCATTTGGTCTCTACTCCAGATCTCGCTGGAGCTGCCATCATTTCTACGGAACCTAAAGCTGATTCTCCAGGAATGATGAAGACAGGACCTGCAGGACAATCCATGGGCACTTTTGAAGATGACATGGAACACTTTTCAGGAACCCGTAATTTTGACGAGTTCATCAATCCTCCCGCAGGTACACACCAACCCATAAACACTGTCACTAAACCCCAAACTTCTGAGCTTTCCTATGTTCACAAGTTTTTATATGTTACAGGTCCTAATTTAGGAGACATCAACGCCTCTCTGAAAGCTGTGGAGACAACGCTGACAGATCTCACCACCACTCTTTCTAATAACTCTACAGCTGTAACAAACGCTGGAGAGAATCTGAACAAGCTGACAACGGTGGTGGAGAAGAAGGCTTCCACATATGACTTGAAGCAAGTTGATAACACTCTCAGCGACTTCGCCAAGGTGCTCGCTGACATCTACACAGACTACACCTCTCTCAAAAATTCAGTTTCATCCATGTCTAGCGAGGTCACAACGCTGAAGACATCGGTTGCACAACTAGAGGGAGATATGTCTACAGTAAAGACTGATTTAGGATCTGTAAAGACCGATGTTAGTTCGATGAAATAGATGATCGAGCAGCTCCTACAGAAAGCGAATACTCCTGCTCCTGCCCCTGTCCCTGCCTCTGACAATTTCACAGCGGCGGATCGCACTGAGCTGGAAAAGATTAATCCTGCTATCTCTGGCCTTCAAGACAGAATAGCAAAGATTGAAGACTTGATAGGTATCTCTGGCCAAGAAGACAGAGAACCTACCAACGCTGCTGAATCAACCCATTCCTCCCCCAGTCATCATGATAAAGAGGGGGAGAAGAGCGCTGAAGACCTTTCCCATGATGAATCTATCAGGGGAGAGAAGGATGCTGAAGAAACCACCGCTGGACCTCAGGGAGATGAAAACCCTGAGGAAACCGAGAAGCTCGCCTCTGTATCTGAGGGGGAGCAACTCGAAGAAGAAGCTGATAAAACCGAATCCGAAGCAGAAGATGATGAAGCCGTCGACATCCCTGATGATGAACCATCCTCTTCTCCAAAGAATGATGATGATGATGACGAAGATGACGATGACTTCTTTATCGTCAAACCTGCTCCGAAGATCAAAATTCTTAAGGGAATCTCAATAAATGAACCTTCAGGGGAGCGGACAAAGACAAAGCCCTCAGCCTCTGGAGCTGAGAAAGGCAAAGGCAAAAGCATCGCTGAAGATGACAATCTGACGATCTTGCTTGAAAAGCCGGTTTGTCAGGTACACTAAACATCTCTCACTCCATCCATCCTCTATCATACACTATCAGTTCTACTACCCAAGCCTATACATTTGAACCAATTCTCTCTATCTGATTCTACCCAAGTTCTTACTCGTAAAATCGTTGTGTTTCAGCTAGTCCTCTCCCCTGTTTGAGGATATCGCTGAGGGCTCCACAACTGCGACTTCACCAATAATACCAGCTGCTGCTGAAGAAATAATCCCAGTCTTAAATTTAATATCTGAGACTGATGAACCAGAAGAACAACTACTCTCGCACAGAGGCAGACCTTCCTTAGCTCCTCAAAAGCTAAGTGAAGAGGATCAGAAAAGAAGAGAGGAGAAAATAAAGCGATTCGAGGATCAGCGAATCATTCTCAGGCGTGATCAACTTCCTTCAGTCCCTCCAAAGTTCAGGATTTCCAAAAAGGAATACAAGGAACACCTCAGAGCTGAACGCCTAATCGCTGAAAGAAAGGAAGCTGAAGAAAAAGACAGAGAATACGCCATCCAGCTTTCTAAACGATCAATAAAAGACCCCAAGCTGAAAAGAGTTCCCATTGATGTTCAACGTCAGCTATGGGATGATGCTCAAGAGATCGTTAGAGAAAAGACTAAGGTCTCTGATACGACTTTGGAATGGGCTAAACAAATGCTGACCAATCGATCTATAGCATCCAAAATCATCAAGGCAAACATCAGAGGAAGAATGTACGCTGAAGTTCCTGTTGTTGAAGTGGATGTCTACAGAAATGACAAAACCAAGCAAACCTTCTATGCTGCTACCTTAGAAAAGTTTGGTCTCTCTGAATGGTTAGAAACAAAATTAGCCATTCAAGGATCGCGCTCAAAGTTCAAAAGCCATGTCGAGAAGATCTTAAACAAACAGATCGACCTGCTTTCATCTGCTGTGGATATTCCTCCTACTCTTCCTCAACCAAGAAAAGTCTCTGATAAGAAAAAGAAAGCCTCTGGTTCAGGTCCTCATATTCGGAACGAAACGGGCATTGGTTTCTCTCGTGCTGAAATTGTTGGCCCTGATGCCGATCTCTCAATGCTTGACACCTCCCTACCACCTGGAGAAACATTCATTCCTGGCACAGTTGTAAATGATCCCTATGGTATATTCTTTTTAGACTACTATGGAAATCATCACTTTCAACGTATCTCTGAGCTCCACATCGCTCCCATCGAACAACTCAGAGATCTCGTATACTGGTGTGAAGTCAGACGCGACATCAAAGCTAGACACCTGAAGCCCTTGATTTTTGAAGCAGATCTGATCAAAAGAAAACAAGGTATAACCGTCCCTGACTGGATGATTCCCACATCAAAGACCCTTGATGAACTTCTCATCAAGGAAGAACCCTTTACAAGCTGATATGATCGTCCTTTTCTCTATTGTATCAGTTATTCTTCTGTACTTGTAATTTATTTCGCTTGTACTTGTAATCTTTCCAATTCTCTTTGTAACCTGATTCAAAGTTTTAAAGAAAGATTTCAGCGAATGTACTTTACTCCATCAGTACTGAAAAGATCCCAGAAAACAGTAAAAGGGACAAATATTTTATGAGTTCTTTTTATCCTTATGTTTTCATTAAATATTAATTTTCTTTGTTGCTATGTCATAATCAAATAGGGGGAGATTGTTGATCCAAACCCTCAGTGATTTGATAATGACCCTTTCTTATACTTAGTGAAAATTGTAAGTAAACAATATGTATCAGAGTTTCACTATCGCTGATAAGTACTAAGATCTTACAGTACCGCTGATAGGAACTCTCGCTCTTTAAAATAAACATTCACCGAACACTGTTCACCATTAATGCTCTGAGTCTGTTCAGTCATTATGATGATCGCTGATAAGTTAGTTGTTTACTTATGATCCCTGAAGACAAGTTTCACGTCAACAAAGGTTCTACGCTGAAGTCGAAGATCAAGCTCAAGAACCAGCGACAAGTCTCCTAATGAACTGATGCGGATCAGCGAAGACTCAGATTTGTCCACTCAACGTGAAGTATCAAGTACAAGACTTCAGCTATCGCTGAACTTTATCATTCGCTGAATAGAAAATGATAATGCTTTGAATCAACGAAAGCTGATCATGAAGTCCTCCGTACAAAGTACTTTTGTCTTAACCCCCCTTGTACGACTCCGTACGAAATGTCAGAAAAGAACCTCCGACTGTCTGAAATCGTACAACCACTCTGATACTACACTGTTCATCCATGCGGCTACTAAGGTTGTCAACCAAGGTCAATGACATGCAACCAACCAGCTGATGACACGTGTAAAGTGTATACTGACTTGCATTAAATGCATGCAGTATATAAAGAGATGAACCCACTTCATTTGAAGTAACTTGCTAACTCTGGACAAGTTCAATCTCTTATCTCAAGATAGGTTATTATTAGTAATTTCCTTATCTCTCTTAGTGCAAGAAACCTTAGTGTTCCAACTTGTTTAGATTTAGGTTTATCCTTAATCTTGTTTCCGCAACAAGTTGTAAATTGTTAATGATTTATCAATAAACAATTTAGAAAAGTAAAATATGTGTGTTTGTATTCACCCCCCCCCCCCCCCCCCCCCTTCTACAAACTTGTATAGGCCTTCGGGACCAACAAAATCCCACCATATGTCCCTATGGTCACTATCCCAAGGGTACCTGCAACTGCTACCACACTTGAGGTACCTGAATATGACAAATCCAAAGACATTGACAAGTGGTCTCCTCAAGACTGGGAGAAATATGAGATGTGAAAGAAAACCAAACGTTTACTCATTATTGCAATCCCAAATGATCTATTTTAATCTCTTGTTGCTTGTGAATCAGCTTATGATATGTGGATAAAACTTGAGAAACAACTTGAGGGAGGAATGAAGACTCAAAAGAATAGAAGAGCCCAATGCATAAATGAATACTATGCGTTCAAAGCTCTGATGAAACTGTTGGTCCCGGAGGGTTATACAAGTTTGTAGAAGGGGGGGGGGGGGGGGGTTGAATACAAACACACGATTTTTACTTTCTAAATTGTTTATTGATATAATCAAACAATTTACAACTTGTTGCAGAACAAGATTAAGGACTAAGCCTAATCTAAACAAGTTATGAGAACACTAAGTTTCTTGCACTAGAATTAAGCTAGAAAGGAGATAAGGAAATTACGAATAATATCCTAACACAAAGATAGTAGAGAGAAGAAGATGGCCGAGCACTTCAATTCTGAAGTAGGGTTCTTCTTATATACTGCATGCATTTAATGCATACCAGTACAACTTTACACGTGGCAGCAGCTGATTGGTTGCATGTTTTGACCTTGGTAGACAACCTAGTAGCCGCATGATGAACATTGTAGAATCAGAGTTGTTTGTACGATTCTGGACAAAAGGAATGTCCGTTCTGACAGTTCGTACGGAGACGTGCAAGGGGATAAGACAAAAGTAGCTTGTAGAGGAAACTTCATGATCAGCGATTACTGAACAATACTTTATCAGCGAGTGACAAAGCTCAACGATCGCTGAAGTCTTCTACTTGATACTTCACGTTGAGTGGACAAATCTTGGCTTCGCTGATATCCGCATCAGTTCATTAGTAGACTTGTCGCTGTGTGAATATCCCCTGTTTGAGGATACAGCTGAAGTTCCTCCTACTGCATCAACAATAATCCCAGCCTCTAGTTCTGAAGAAATAATCCCAGTCTTAGACCTCGCTGAGACTGCTGAACCTGAAGAACAACTGCTCTCTCACAAAAACAGACCTTCCTTGGCTCCTCAAATGCTAAGTGAAGAAGATCAGAAAAAGAGAGATGCAATGATCAAACAGCTTGAAGATCAGCGAATCATCCTTCCTCGTTCCAAAGTCGATGTTCCTAAGTTCAGACTATCAAAGAAGGAATACGTTGAACATCTCAAGGCTGTAAAACAACTCGTCGATCGAAGGAAAGCTGAAGAACAAGATAAAGCCTACGCCATCCAGCTTGTCCAACAATCAGTGAAGGATCCTGATCTGAAGAAGACTCCCATTGATGTCCAACGTCAGTTATGGGAAGACGCCCAAAAGATCATCGAAGAAAAGGCCAAGGTATCTGATTCTACCTTGGAATGGTGCAAAGAAAGACTGAACTATCGATCTCGGGCATCCAGGATCAACAAAGTGAACATCAGGGGAAGAACGACCATAAACGTTCCTGTTGTTGAAGTTGACATATTCAGAGAAAATGGTACCAAGGAGACCATCTATGCTGCTACGATCAAGAAGTACAGTTTCTCTAAATGGTTGGAGATGCGAATAGCCATTCATCGATCTCGCTCACAGTATAAAAGCCATGTTGAGAAAATTATAAATTCTCAGATCGACTTGGTTTCATCTGCTGTGGATATTCCTCCTCCTCCTCCTCCTCCTCCTCCTAATCCAGCTCAACAAAGAAGGGCCTCTGCAAAGAAAAAGATAATACCTTCAGACTCAGGCACTCTTATCAGAAATGAAACAGGTATCGGTTTTTCGCGTGCTGAAGTACTTGGTCCTGAACCTGACCTTTCAGCTCTCGACACCTCCCTGCCCCATGGTGAACGCTTCATCCCTGGAAAAGTCTTAAGCGAACCGTATGGTATCTTCTTTCACGACTATGATGGACGAGAACGCTTTCAACGCATCTATGAGCTACCCATCACTCCCATCGAACAACTCAAGGTTCTTTATCTACTGGTGTGAATTCAGAAAAGATCTTCTCGGACACTTCATGAAGCCCCTGATTTTTACTGAAGCACAGAATAGACGAAATCTCGAAGAAAAAGTCCCTGACTGGATGATTCCCTCTACAAGAACCCTTGATGAACTTCTCGTTAAGGAATAACCTGAATAGCTGATAAGATTCCTTATAATCCTTATATCTTTTGTACTTATATCAATAAACAATTTACAACTTGTTGCGGAACAAGATTAAGGACTAAGCCTAATCTAAACAAGTTATGAGAACAGTAAGTTTCTTGCACTAGAATTAAGCTAGAAAGGAGATAAGGAAATTACGAATAATATCCTAACATAAAGATAGTAGAGAAAAGAAGATGGCCGAGCACTTCAATTCTGAAGTAGGGTTCTTCTTATATACTGCATGCATTTAATGCATAGCAGTGCAACTTTACACGTGGCAGCAGCTGATTGGTTGCATGTTTTGACCTTGGTAGACAACCTAGTAGCCGCATGATGAACAGTGTAGAATCAGAGTTTTTTGTACGATTCTGGACAAAAGGGATGTCCTTTCTGACAGTTCATACGGAGACGTGCAAGGGGATAAGGCAAAAGTAGCTTGTAGAGGAAACTTCATGATCAGCGATTACTGAACAGTACTTTATCAGCGAGTGACAAAGCTCAGCGATCGCTAAAGTCTTCTACTTGATACTTCACGTTGAGTGGACAAATCTTGGCTTCGCTGATATCCGCATCAGTTCATTAGTAGACTTGTCGCTGGTTCTTTGGCTTGATCTTCGACTTCAGCGTAGAACCTTTGTTGACGTGAAACTTGTCTTCAGGGATCATAAGTAAACAACTGTGTGTCCCAATATGATCAATCAACCAAGAATTCACACAAGATCTAGAGAGAGTGTAGAGAGAGAAAGTAGATCTCGTATTCTATTAAGCACACTATTACAAGATATGAGTTATGCTCTCTTAGTTATGGAATGGTTACATGATTAGTCTAAACAAAGCTATTTATACCTAAGATCTATACAAGACATTAAGCTAAGTTTGACTTTCACTAACACATAATACATTGACTTTGACTTTGACTTTATCATTAAATCTTGAAGACATATTTTAGACTTAACAATCTCCCCCTTGGATTCAAGATTTAATCATTTTGAGAACAACAGTCTTTGTCTTGTCAAAGTCAACTTGTCACAAAATCTTCAGACGGGGATCTGGCGGAGATTTTCTTTCTTCGATTTGGAGAATTTGTTTCTTCACATAAGGCACTTTGGTACTGATAAACACAAATTTAAGAAAAAGAGATCACAAGATGATCAATCGATTTTTCTTAAACTCTTGAAGAATTCTCCCCTTTTTTCTTTCTTTGATTTGAGAAATTCTTTCTTCAGTAATGATATTCACAATATAGCACAAGTTTAAGAAAAAGAGATCACAGGATGATCAATCGATTTTTCTTAAACTCTTGAAGAAGAATTCTCCCCCTCTTTCTATCTTGAGACGAAATCTTCTTTATTCATTTCTCCCCCTGTCATGAAATTGAATCTTTGCCTTGAAAGCTCTTTGACATGAAATTGAATTAAACATTTCTCCCCCTTTTTCGATGAAAGTGAGCATCATGATCATCGAAAACCTTCTTCAATTTCAGTCGCGTCTCTGAGAATCACTAACAATCTCCTCCTTAACGAACAATCTTGCTCCCCCTCAAACTAAGAATTCTGGAGCAATTTGTTTTCTCCCCCTGAAAATATGCATATATTTCATTTAGGCACAGTAGTTGAAAAATTTATTCAAAGAAAATAAAATTCATTGAACTACATTTTATAACTACTACCATTTGATCATTTGAAAACTTTACAAAAGAAATCCAACTTAATGAAATTTAACAGATTTTTCAATCAAATGAAATCAAATGCATGTGTTTGGATTCAAATACAAGACATCATTGCATATCAAGTTAAATATGTTCAGTTTCAACCCCTTTATTAAATCTATTTGGTGTGCTAGCATGCGAAATATGATTTGCAACAATCAAATGTACTTCTGAAACCTATAAGAATACTTTGCTCTTACTCACACTATATGACTGAAATCAGAATTTCCACAAATTTATAAGTTTATCGCGACATTGTTATTTCCCCAAGATATAAGGGATGTGTGCTCATTGGCATCTTTTATTTTGTGCACATTGGCATCTTTTATTTTGTGCACATTGGCATCTTTTTATCAACAGGTTTATTAAGACTAAGATACACCGTAAACGTAACTTTCTATCTGGTTCTATAGTAGGATTTGGGTCAGCCAATCCCAGACAAGTTGGCCTTAGGGGCTAGGTGTCGAGCACCCCTTGGAACTTACTCTCCCAAACCAGAAAGGCTACATCGATATATCCTAATCCCATCTGTACTAGTAGGACATGGCTTTCTATCTGGTTCTATAGCAGAATTTGGGTCAGCCAATCCCAGACCAGTTGATCTTAGGGGCTAGGTATCGAGTACCCCTTGGGACTTAATCTCCCAAACCAGATAGGCCACAGGCACAAACTTTCAAACCTAATGATTTTTTTATTTTATTTATTTTATTTTTTATTGCATCTCAATCACTTGGTTATAAAACTTTGTGCTTCCCTCATATTTTCATTTCCATTTTTCATTCTCACAATTAGGCTTTGTGAGCATCGTATTCTATATAAGTCTAGATTTACACAATTTTGCGCATATATCAAAATTTCATTCATGTTTTGCTGACCTTTCGGTTTATTTCAGAGGTGAAAGTTGAAACAAATATAACGCAGATAATACAACAATACTTGTAAATTCATCTTTTAGCACACATTTAATTCATTGAATGAAAATTGAAAAATTTCATCTCATTGAATTAAATTTGTTGAGATTCAAATTTTCAAAGCAGTAGAAATGAAACATAATGCAATGTTACCTTTCACCACTTGTTCTTTGAATTGAAAGATGTGACAGTTAAGGATATCACCTGATAAGTATGAGTTCTAAACTGATTTGTTTAGAAGTCTTAGTCTTTGAAGTACGGGTCCTGAACTGAATTGTTCAGAAGCCATAGTCGTTGAAGCACGGGTCCTGAACTGATTTGTCCAGAAACCATTAACTGTGAAATCCGGGTTCTAAATTGATGTGTTTAGAAACCAACTCTCTTTACTCCCCCTTAATGGCACAAGTAATCTTCTTCCGAGAGTTCAACGCTTTGTTTCTAAATCTGCAAAAACAGATTAAGTAGATTTTTGTACCCAACGTGTCTTGGGTCCTGGCTTGTTAAGCGGAGCTCTATAAGAAGGAAAATGATAAGTACCGTACCAATATTGAGCATCATTATTTTTAATAAAATCATTAGTTCCACAATAAGAACAGCAAAAATTCTTTTGTGCTAACCTGATTAAATGATTTGCGGAATATAATGAACCAGGTTTAGCAAAAGATTTACCTTTCAGGTTAGTGTTCTTGTTGGGAACAGATGATTTTGGTACATCTTTTTCAGGAAACGTACCTTTAACTCTCCATTGCATGTTGACTTTCTTATATGTAGGAAGATCAGCAGATTGAAATTTGGAAGAATTATCCACTGAATGATCATAAAATAGATTAGAAGGACGAATCGGACATTCTGAATAGTTTTTGGATTTGTTAAGTGACTTGACTTTGTAAGATAAGTCATTCCGTTCCTTGGTCACCAAATCAAGCTTTTTCTGAATGTCAGACTTAACCCTCTTCTCTATCATAATATCAGTTGATAACACTGCCAAATTATTTGTTAGCTTTCGTTTTTCTTGCTGAAATATCTTCCTTTCAACAGAAAATTCATCTTTGACGCTCCTAGCCTGAAAGTCAGCTTTCTTCCTCTTTTCTAGTTCATGTCTTTCTATATCCAATTCCTTTTGAAGCTCAGATATCTTCTTTGATAATTTCACATTCTTCGCTTCAAAGTCTTTGCTCTTATTTTCATTCTCAACCCTATCCTTCTCCAAATTTTCTTTTTCAAGAAATAAAACTTTCTCAAAATCTGAATTTTGTTTGGAAAGTTTTCTGCATTTGAGTTCAAGAGCTTTCTTTTCTTCATTTTCTTTCTTCTCCGTCTTTGAAGCTTTTTCAAGTTCAGAAACTTTCTGAGAAAGAGCAACTCTTTCTTTTCTGTGGTCTTCTCTTTCCTCTTTTAGTAACTTTTCTGTGTCAGACAATTTCTTTGTAATCTCTATAACCTTTTCCTTGAGTTCTTCATTTTCAGCATTTGATAATTTCTGTTCCGTATCCTCTTTCTCAACTTTCTTTTCTTCTTCCTTTCTCTTTTTAAATGCAACTTCAGGTCCATGCATTATCTTTTCAAGTTGCGTCCACATCATCATCGGATTATTCTTGAAACATTCAACACGTTTGTAGATGTGATTCGGAAGAGCGAATATCAAGTAGGATGAAGCTTCCTTGTCGGCTTTCATTCTTTTAATCTCTTCTTCTGTAAAATCATTCTCCATTTTATTTTTGCTCATTGGACCTTTGGAGAATGATTTTATCAAATTCTCTCCATTTTCTCTACTTGCAATAAAGTCGATGAACGCAACAGTCCATTGTTCAAAAGCGGAGTCTTTAACCAACACCGGAGGTAGATTCATGTTTGAAAATTTAATCTGAAAAATTCAAACAATTAACAATTAGTAAAACTCGAAAAATTTTCTAAGTCAGAAACGCGCTAAAGAGGGTAGCGCAAATCTTGAAATGCGCCAAAGAAGGTGGCGCAAATTGGAATTATATATCTGAAGTTGGTGGCGCAAAATGAGAAGTCCTTGAACTGATGATGATGGCGCAAATCAGAGAAAGAAGGTGGCGCAAATCATGTTTGTTGATGGCGCAAAATAGATGTAGTTGGTGGAGCAAAGCTCACTCAGTTGGTGGAGTAAAGCTGAGATTTACTCCAGCAGTAGGTGGCGCAATATTCAGATGAACTAGCGCAAAGTTCAGATCTGATGCAACAAGATGATCAAAACAAAAAATCTCTTCAAAACTCCATCAAATCTTCGAATTAACCAACCAAAATTTGCAGAGATGTTAGAAAATCAGTTTCTAACACGATGATGTGAACCAATTTCGCTGAAAACCACTGAATCAAAATCTGAATGACCAACCAGACGATACGATCGAACCGAACAGAAAACTCAAATTTCTTCAAATTGAACTCCAAATCTTTGAAATTAGCCTTCGAATCTTGAATAAGGATTGTTCCAAAACAGATTCCTAACACGATGAATTCAAATTCCAGACGAATCAAATTCAACAATTGCAAGATTTTTAGAAAAAGAGATTTTCTTGAAAAAAATCAAGAAATCAATCGATTTTCCTCAAAAACCTAACAATTTTGATCTCAAATCGTGCAAATTCTTCAGAAGATCTTCAATAACGTGCTCTGATACCAATTGTGTGTCCCAATATGATCAATCAACCAAGAATTCACACAAGATCTAGAGAGAGAGTGTAGAGAGAGAAAGTAGATCTCGTATTCTATTAAACACACTGTTACAAGATATGAGTTATGCTCTCTTAGTTATGGAATGGTTACATGATTAGTCTAAACAAAGCTATTTATACCTAAGATCTATACAAGACATTAAGCTAAGTTTGACTTTCACTAACACATAATACATTGACTTTGACTTTGACTTTATCATTAAATCTTGAAGACATATTTTAGACTTAACAACAACTATAACTATCAGCGATCATCAACAAGACTGAACAGGCTCAGCGCTATATTGATGAACAGTTTCGCTGAATGTCTAATTTAAAAAGCATGAGTTTCCTATCAGCGGTACTGTAGAGACATAGTACTTATCAGCGATAGTGAAACTCTAATACATATTGTCTACTTACAATTTTCACTAAGTGTTTCTTAAAGAGTCATTATCAAATCACTGAGGGTTTGGATCAACAGAAACAAAAGTCAAACTACTTAAACTTGCAAAGGAATTTAATGACTTTGAAAAGAAATGTTCTGAAATTGAAAAGAAACTTGCCTTTTATGAGAGAAGCAAGACTTCTCACTCAAGAAAAGGCAAAAATTGCTCTTGATAAAGAAAACCTTGAAATAGAATACTTTTGAGAAGTTAAACTCTTAAAAGAAAAAGTTGCTAATCTTGATCTAGCCTTGAAAAACAAGTCCAAAGAGCTCATGGATAATGAGAGTGACAGAATGAATATTATTGCTCTTAAAATCTTTTTTCAAAAGGAAAGAGATGTTCTCCATCAAGACTTGCTTGACAGAGACCTCATGATAAGAGAATACCAAGATGCTCAAAAAGTTCATGAAAAAGTGAACACCCAAATAGGCAGAAGAGGTATTGGATTCTGTGATTTGGATCCTTACACTGGAAACAAAAGAAATCAATCTCTATCTTCACTATTCTGCATTGGGAATGTTCGAAAACCTGGATTTCTTAACTTAATTTTTGTACACAAAAGACGCAGAACCTCTGGAGAACCTTACAAAAGGAATCCTCTGAAGATGATAAATGTGTGGTATCAAAACACTGATTTGTCTTCCTCAGATTTTGTCAAAAGGGCTTCAAAACCAAAGAAATATCAAAAGACCCAAGCACAAATTGGCCTATTCAAATTTGGCCATCCAGAAACACAAGCCCATGTTTCCTTTGTGCGCGTAATAACCCCTGAAAAGGAGTTGTGCACAGAGGCACCTGAGTTTGTTCACTCATCTACAGAGGTTAAGATGCAAAAATTCTTTGAAAATGATTTAAAGTAACCTTTGAAAATCACCTCTTTGAAAAGAATGAAACAACCTCTATCGTACATAGCCTATTTGAAAAGGATTTAATGGAGATCTTTAAAAATCCTGGAGTTGTCTCTTGCATTTCAAAATATTTAAATCTCTCAAAGGACAAAGATGGAAGTGAATGTTGCATATGTCCATGCAATCAAGCCTCTGTCAGTAGAGATTTCCTTGACTTAGACTCAGAATATGAGGATGATTCAACCTCTGTCAACTCAGAGACTGGTTCTGACGAATAAGAGATAGTTCCTCGCAAACTAGAAAGAATTAAGCTTCCCTCTGGCATTCTTAACAGAACAATTCCTCCCAAGGAGAACATTGCAAGAATCCATATTTGCCTTGATTTCATAGACATGTGCATACAAGCTAAAACGTCTCTCGAGGTTGAAAAGATTAAGAAACAAAAGGAATTGTCCTCTCAAAATCCTAAGGCTTCAAACTCTTTAAGGCTAAATCATGAAAAGTTCACATGGCAACAAAAAAAAGTGGATTCACAATAACAAATCTTTTTTTTCTGTGGCAGTGAAACCGACAGAGGGTACCACAGAAGATGGGTACAAAAGAAGGCTCTTCCGGAGAGGAGTTTTTGCAAAAACAAATCTAGCCTAGATAGGTATTTCTATAAAAGTAATTCTGATGCTAGGAGAGATTATTCAAATAAAGCCTCTGTACCCATTTTTAACGAATTCAATGAAAAGTTTAAGCAAGTTGCATCAAATGTTCACTATTGTCATTGTTTTGAGCTTATGTTACAATTGAAACAACATTTCTCTAGTCCACACTGCTTCCTCTCTCGACCCAAAGCTAAGAATGCCAAATTGAAACAACATTTCTCTACTCAGTGATAGCCAACTTTGTGACACATGATTTGATGTGAAATTCAAAAGAACATATTGTTCTCTGCTAGGGGAAGATACAAACATAGAACTACTAAGAGCCGAAAGAAGAGGTGATCTGTACCTCATGAACTTCAAGGCAAAGAGCAGAAATGACAAGCTCTGTCTAGTGTCAAACAAAAATGAAGAAGCTTGGCTCTGGCATAACAGGTTTTCATATCTGAATTTTCATACCCTTGACAAGCTAGTGAAACTTAATCTGGTGAGTGGTTTACCAAATGTTAAATTAGACAGAGATCATCTCTGTTCTGCTTGTGAGATGGGCAAACTCAAAAGAGCTTCCTATAAAGGCAAGTCAGGTGTGTCCTGCACTAAGCCTCTGTACATGCTTCATGTTGACCTCTGCTGTCCTATCTTTGTACATAGCTTAGGAGGTAAGAAGTATATACTTGTTCTAATTGATGAATACTCAAGATATACTTGGGTTGAGTTTGTTCGAAAGAAGTCAGATGTTCCTCAAATCTTAATCAGTCTAATGAGAAAAATCCAAGTTCTGTTTGAGTGTAAGGTACAGAAGTTAAGGAGTGACAATGGCACAGAGTTCAGAAACTCTACCATTGAAACATACCTCACAGAAGAAGGAATCTCTCAGAACTTCTCTGCCGCACGAACTCCGAAACAAAATGGCATTGTTGAACGAAGAAATCGAACGCTAGTGGAGGCCGCAAGAATATGCTCACTGCATCGGGGTTACCTACTTCTTTCTGGGCAGAAACAATCTCAACCGCCCGTTTCACTCAAAATCGATCCTTGATAGTGAAAAGACACACGAAGACACCTTACCATTTAATCAACCAGAGGGAACCAAACATAAAGTTCTTTCACGTGTTTGGGTGCAGATGTTTTGTCTTGAACGACATAGAGCACCTTGGGAAATTTGACAAAACAATGTCGATGAAGGAAAGTTTATTGGATACTCTGCCACATCCAAAGCCTACAAAGTCTATGTTATGAGGACAAGAACGATAGTGGAAAGCATAAATGTCTCTTTTGATGACTCATTTCAACATACTTCTGAGCAAATTAGCTCAGAACTCGGGCTAAACAATCAAGCCTCTAGCGTCTCACTCTCTCGAGAAGCAGAACTAAATATGTTGTTCGAAGATATGTTTAATGACAACGATGATCCCTCTGTGAATGGTCACAGAGCCTCTGGAGTCCAAATCTCTACGGAGCAAGCACCTCAAGGTTTATCTCTAACTGGTCCTACTAATACTTCAACCTCTTCTACTACATGGGTAGGTACAACAATCGATGGGGAGCAAGCAGAGGATACGATCAACAAGGATTCCACGACAAACCAACAAGAAAATCCTAGTCCTGTGACCATAGAGGATTCAACACCAGAGCAAAATGAGAACTCAACACCAACAACGACAGAGGACTCAACCCCAACTCACATAGACATCACAAGTCTAGCTGAAACTTCAACTCCAGCCACAAGTGCAAACGAAGTACCTTATATGACAAAGGTAGTGCATGAACCATCCAACATGCCCACAGATGTTCAACTTGATGCAACTAATGACCATCTTCCTAGAATTACAAAGTGGACGAAGAGTCTCCCACGGAGCCAAATCATTGGCAATCCTTCTGACAAAGTGAAAACTCGATCAACCACTGCTAATTTTTGTTTCTTTACAAACTTTATCAGTGTGATCGAACCAAAGAAGGTTCCTGAAGCCCTAGATGATCCAAATTGGGTAGATGCTATGCAAGAAGAGCTTCTCCAATTTGAGCGTAATAAAGTATGGTCCCTTGTACCTCTGCCAAAAGGGAAAACGACAATAGGGACCAAATGGGTGTTCATAAACAACAAGGACGAAGATGGAGTGGTCATTAGGAATAAGGCAAGATTGGTGGCTAAGGGATATTGCCAAGAGGAAGGAATTGACTACGAGGAAACCGTTGCCCCTGTCGCACGATTGGAATTTTGGCCTTCGCAGCCCACAAAGGATTTAAAGTGTATCAAATGGATGTAAAGTTTGCTTTTCTCAATGGCCAAATCCAAGAATATGTTTATGTCCAACAACCACCAGGATTTGAGAGTTCAAAATACCCAAATCACGTCTATTATCTGGATAAGGCCCTCTATTGACTCAAACAGCCCCCAGAGCTTGGTATGAACGACTCTCAAATTTCCTTCTTGTCAATCATTTCAACAGAGGTACTACAGACACTACATTGTTTTACAAGAGGAAAAGATGTGAGATTATGCTTGTACAAATATATGTGGATGACATCATATTTGGTTCTACAAATGAAGAATATTTCAAAAAGTTTGAAAAACTCGTGAAGACTGAATTTGAAATGAGCATGATGGGAGAATTAAATTTCTTCCTCGGGCTACAAGTCAAACAATCAGCAGAGAGTATTTTCATCAATCAGTCAAAATATGTTTCTGATATTTTGACAAAATTTAAGCTCGCTGACTCTTTTGCAATGAAAACCCTTATGGCCACTAGATCTAAGTTACACTCAGATCCAGAGGGCAAATCTGTCGAGTGCAAGCTCTACAGAGGCATGATAGGGTCATACTTAACTACAAGTAGACTAGATATCATGTATGCCACTTGTCTCTGTGCAAGATATCAGGAAAATCCTAAGGAATCACACCTTTATGCTGTAAAGAAGATCTTTAGATACCTCAAAGGAACCAAAAATATTGGTCTCGGGTATCCAAAGAACTCTGGCTTTGATCTAACGGCTTACACAGATTCAGACTATGGAGGATGCAAATTAGACAGAAAAAGTACCTCTGGAAGCTGTCAATTTCTAGGTGGTAAATTAGTGAGATGGACATCAAAGAAACAAAATTATGTGTCTACATCTACGGCAGAAGATGAATACGTTGTTGCTGCTAGCTGTTGCTCACAAGTTCTGTGGATGAGAGCTTAGCTTAGAGACTATGGTCTAGATATCGAGATGATACCCATCCTCTGTGACTCCAAAAGTGTCATATCCATCTCTGCCAATCCCGTACAACACTAAAAAACAAAGCATATGGATATAAGGTACCACTTTCTGAAGCATCATGTCGAACAACGTACGATTGAAATGTACTTTGTGCCCACAGAATATCAACTTGCTGACCTCTTCACCAAAGCTCTAGATGAGAAAAGATTCTTATTTTTGGTTGGCAAGTTGGGTATGTTGAATATGGGTTGACCCACATAACCTCTGTAAGTGTGTATAGAATTTCTCTTGTAAATATGTAAATATTTTTATCTTTCAGTATGTACAATCTTCTCTCAAGTCTTAATGTTCCACAGAGCTTCTATGACATTGCACATAGCCTTTGGCCTATGTCACAGAATCTCTCATGAATGGTTGATCTATGTCTTGTGCATTACTTATCTTATCTGACCCAAGCATAGATCAAGGGGGAGCAGAAGAATGCCTCAATATGGATCACATAAGTTAATCATTCAAGGGGGAGCAACGGAAGCTATTTGTTCGAGCCAATTCTGAAGAAGGTGATCATGCAGAAAGAAGTGAGCTATTTTTTTGTAAGCACACCGCACAAATAAATTTCCACAACACTTTTCTCGGACACAACTTTCCATATATGTCCCAAAATACCTACTTAAACAAATCAAAAGTTTGATTGGTCAAAATCCTTTGAGCTCTTTCCGTTATTAGAATGTTTTTGTCAAAGAGCCCCTGTGACGTTTCACAGAGCCTCTGTGCCACATAAGTCTCTGTGGCTACGAGTTTCTTAAGGGAAATTCTCTCGACCATTTCACTGATTCTCAAACTATTTAGGTGAAGAAAAGGTGCAATCTTGTGCGAGTTCTGGCTCATCCCAGACCACAGAAGCTCATTCCACCACAGAGCTTCTATCATTTACAACACTTATGTGTTTTGAATAACTTATGGGGTGCGGGTTCTTTTAAGAATGATAGGCATTTGGTTTTAGCAAACGCCACGCGCGTGGAGTTAGTGGGAGGCACACGTCCCTTCACCCTACAACGCCCAAGCCTACGTGGCATCTTCTGAGTGGATGTGTACTATACCTTCGTTTCTGAAACATTTTTCTAAACGAATTGTACTTGAGTGCGGATTCCAAATTTCATGTAAATCAACTTTTAACGCCCAAATCTTATCCTTTCATCCACCATAAAAACCAAAATTAACCTTCAAATTAACCTTTTCACCTCATCTCTTTCTCAAATGTTAGGACCAAAATGTCCTAAATATTGTGAAAGTTTTGTAAAGGCTTTGTAATTGTTATGGGCTTGGGCTTAGTGCTTAATGGGCCTTAGTCTTTACTATATAATGTGTAATTAGGCTCATTTGTAGGTGTGCACTAGATTAGAGAGCTAAAATGTAGAAATAGAAAGTCATCCTCCATGTATTCAAAGTGTTAAATCTAATATGAGGATGACATCATTGACTCAATCTCTCTCTAAACACTTGAATTGTTGATTGATTATGGGATCACACATCTCATAAGTGAATTTCGTCTTTTGCTTTTGCAAATACCGCATAGACTTTTCTGGAATCGCGAGATGATTTAGACGTCTTGGTATTTCTCTGTTAGATCTCATCATACTATGGACAATGAGCTGAAGAAATCTCATATAAGGCAGAAATGTCTTTAGTTGATTGTTCTGCTTGGCTTCCACACGTTCTTGCAATTCAGACCAGAAAATCCCAGAATAATCAATGTGCAGATCGTAAGCAACTGCATGAAATAGCTTTAGGATTCCAATACTTGCATTATCCATGCCCGAGTGCTTGGATTTTAGGCATCTGTTGATGACGGAGAAAATTGCATAATACGCTGGTGGTAAATCGCCTTTGTAAAAGTCACTGATCTGATTAAGGTCACCAACATATCCCAGAGCTTTAATTCCAGCAAGAACTTCTTCTTCAGTTGGATACAGGTCAAAAGATGTCTTTCCAGGGCGGGAGTTAAGCTCGGGTAGCTTCAGAACTAGACGTAAACGATGATAATCCAGCTTGGTGATGTATTCGTCTATTTGGATTTAAAAAATTGGCCTCTTGTTCTCATAGGTAAATGAAATGGTTTTCCATGCCTGTTGCAGATAGAGCACATGTACATTAGACTCGATATGTGAACAAATGAAGGTGGTGGCCGGGGCAATTGCCATCCTGTTTCAATACCAGCTGACACCGAGTGTGTCGTCTATAGATTTTGTGCTATTCCCCTGTAAGAAGATGAAACATCAACTTGTAAAGAAGTTGATGAGTGGCTGAGTGGGGTTGTGCAATGCATAGCTGGGTCCACTATGTCTGTTTTAATGTCTTGTGGCGACGGACGTGCACTGACAGTAGATGTGACTACCCGGGTTGACACGGTTTGGGTAGGATCACTAGTTAAAACTTTTGGTGATCCTGTGTAACGACCCGGATTTCCAATCAAACATCAAGTAACATACATTTCATAACATCGTTACATAACAAGATACATCATATAACAAATACGGTCCCTTTAGTCTTTACAATCCAAAATAGGGTATTTCATTACAAACTTTTCGCTAACTAAATACATGATATCTGATAATAAGGTTATAACTACAAAACGCATTTTAATCTTCATGACATAAGTCTTGACAAAAGCTATCCCCCGACTATCCTTGTCATTTGCTCTTACCTGATCCACGCCCTGGAATACATATTTTTAAAACAAAATGAGGGTTAGACCTAGAGGTCTAAGTGAGAAAATCCATGTTAGTTTTAAAACCATTTGAACAACCATCATATACATAACACAAATACAAATACCAGTTATGACTCATGCATCATATACTTTCCTGTCTCATTCACTTGGCCATATTAATTGGTTGCAAGCCAACTAATAAATTAACTCCGCTGTACGACAGCTACAACCAACACCGTCGTACGAATATTACAACCAACACCACCGGTCCTAAGCCCGGCCAACGTATTCTCGTATAGTGTAATGCTCATGTAAATACAATATCTCAATATATTATATTTCAAACATAAACACATAATCACACCATCTGTCACATTCCCAATCCACACATATATGTATTCCAGTTTAAAAACGTTTTAAAGTAAAACTCACCTGTTAGCTTATCAAAAACTCTTTCCAGTCTTTTCCACAAGATTCAGCTTCCACTATAAATTCATAGTATCTGAAACAATTAGATACAAGTATCTTTTTACCAAATAGAACACATAAGACATACTAAAGTTAAACGCTCTAGATAACTCTAGCCTCAAATGTTACCCCTAAACCCGAACTTAAGTCGAGTCCACAGTATATTCAATCCTCATTCTTTCCCTATCCAAGAGTAAACAAAACACAGGCTATTGGATACTCAAAAGTATCTGAATTCTCAAAATGACCCAAACAGCTAAAGTATCCGGATAATGCAGAACTATCCGGACAATATGTCGTTTCCGGACAACACAACATAAACAATTCGGATAACACCCGGACACCAAAGCAATCCGGACACTATCCGGTAACTAATTCCATCCGGAAATTATCGAAATGAGAAACTTACCCGGATAAAGGACTCGTCCGGACACCTTAAGAACAACTTCTGGATACCATCAACACAACTACCCGGATACATTCATACTATCTGGAAACCTCTGTCTGTTTATCCATTTTAACCCAGAAATCGACTGAATCACTACCAGACATGAAATTCACTATTCTAATCCAGTAGAAACTATCTACTAGCAATTACAAATACAAAATATAAAGGAACATACCTCTGAATTACTTCCAAGTGTACCAAATTTGAATCCCTAGCCACAAAACTTTCTTTCTTCTTCTTCTCTTCTCCAAACACACACACATACAACACTAATCTGGATATTTTGATGAATGAAATATCTAGATAGTCTAATGGATATTATCAAACCATTATTTACCATTTTGGTCCTTGAGCTAATCACTAATGACCAACACACCCTAAACTTATAAATTAACCCAAATTTACCCTAAACATTATTTATAAAGTTAATTAAATTTAATGGAACTAGATTTTAACTAACGAACTTACCCGGGGTATTACATCATCTCCCCCTTAAAAGAATTCCGTCCCGGAATTCGGTTAGGCAAAAAGGTGCGGGTACTTAGTTTTCATTTCGGATTCTGATTCTCAAGTAGCATCTTAACCCCTATGGTGTCTCCACTGTACTTTTACCTGTCTGATTTCTTTATTCCGCAAACTTTGACTTTACGGTCAACAATAGCTTCAGGTTCTTCCACATAATTCAGCTTTTCATCAACATGTATATCCGGTAGAGAAACGGCCTGATCTGGTGTAACCAAACACTTTCGAAAATTCGATACATGAAAGGAGTTGTGTATACGGCTTAATTCTGGCGGGAGATCTAACCGGTAAGCTACTTCCCCGATTCTTTCTGTGATTGCAAACGGTCCAATGTATCTCGGACTGAGTTTACCCTGCTTCCCAAACCGAATGACTCCTTTCCAAGGTGAGACTTTTAACATTACAAAATCTCCAACTTGAAACACTAACGGTTTCCGGTGTCGGTCCGCGTAGCTTTTCTTCCTGTCTTGAGCCACTTTCAAACATTCCCGAATCTGAGTAATCTTATCCACGGTTAACTGAACTATATCTGGCCCCGCTAACTGTTTTTCTCCCACTTCATTCCAACATAGAGGCGTTCGGCATTTTTTTACCATACAGAACTTCAAACGGTGTCGCTTGTATGCTGGAATGATAACTGTTGTTGTAGGAAAATTCGATCAACGGCAAGTGCTTATCCCACGATCCTCTAAAGTCAACAATACAGGCCCGCAACATATCTTCTAAAGTCTGAATTGTTCGTTCACTTTGACCATCGGTTTGAGGATGATACGTTGTACTTAACTTTATCTGTGTCCCATTTCTTTTTGAAAACTCCTCCAGAACCTTGAAGTAAAACGACTATCACGATCAGAGATAATCGAAATTGGAACCCCATGTCGAGTTACTATTTCGTTGATGTACAACTTGGCTAGGTTTTCCATCGGGTAGGTTTTTTTTATCGGTAGGAAGTGAGCAGACTTTGTCAATCTGTCAACAATCACCCAAATGGCATCAAATCCCTTCGGAGTCCTTGGTAGCTTCGTGATGAAATATGTAGTAATCTGATCCCATTTCCACATAGGTATTTCTAAACGTTGTAACGGACCAAAAGGCTTTTGATGTTCAATCTTCACTTTCTTACACGTGGTACAACCTTCCACATATTGAGCAATGCTCCTTTTTATTCTCGTCCACCAATAAAATTGTTTCAGATCTTTATACATCTTATTCGTACCTGGATGAATAGAGAAACGAGATTGATGAGCTTCTTGTAGTACATGATCACGTAAACCACCCAAACGAGGCACCCAGATTCTGTTTCCCAGACACAATAACCCACGATCATCTTTTACGAGCAATGCTGATATACCCACTAACCGTTCCGGTTTCAAATGTTCTTCTTGAAAAGCTTCCACTTGACACTTCTTCAATTCATCGAAGATGTTAGGTAGAAGTTCAGCTCTTAGTGCAATGGCTTTTATTGTTCCACTCCTTTCTTGACGACTTAGTGCATCAGCTACCACATTCGCCTTTCCCGGATGATAAAGAATTTCACAGTCGTAATCATTCACCAATTCTAGCCATCTTCTTTGCCTCATATTTAATTACCGCTGATCAAAAAGATGTTGAAGACTCTTATGATCAGTAAAAATTTGACATTTAGAACCGTAGAGATAGTGTCTCCAAATCTGTAGCGCGAATACAACTGCTGCAAGTTCCATGTCGTGTGTAGGATACTGCCGTTCATGATCCTTTAGTTAACGAGAAGCATAAGCGATGACCTTCCCACACTGCATTAGTACACATCCCAATCCCAGTTTGGAAGCATCACTGTAAACAACAAAATCATCAGAACCTTCAGGTAATGCTAGTATCGGCGCGCTACAGAGTTTCTCTTTCAATATTCTGAATGCTTCATCCTGTTCTGCTTTCCATTCAAACTTTAGATTCTTCCGGGTTAGCTTAGTGAGAGGCGTAGCAATACGAGAAAAATCTTTTATAAACTTTCGGTAATACCCGGCTAAACCCAGAAAACTACGTACTTCGGTTGGCGTTCTCGACGGTTCCCACTTTTCAATCGCTTCCACTTTCATAGGATCAACTTGAATGCCTTTCTCAGAAACTTCATGCCCCACAATCTAAACCTCTCGTAGCTAGAATTCACATTTAGAGAACTTAGCGTATAATTTTTCCTTCTTTAACAATTCCAGAATTAAACGAAGATGTTGTGCGTGCTCTTCTTTGGATCGGGAATAGATAAGGATATCATCGATAAATACAATAACAAATTTATCGAGATATGGCTTACATACCCGATTCATTAGATCCATAAAAGCAGCTGGAGCGTTCGTCAGTCCAAATGGCATCACCAGGAATTCATAGTGACCGTACCTTGTGCGAAAAGCAGTTTTCAGAATGTCTTCTTCTTTAACCTTCAGCTGATGATAACCAGATATTAGATCAATCTTGGAGAAATATCAAGCTCCAACTAATTGATCGAAGAGGTCATCAATTCTGGGAAGCGGATACTTGTTCTTGATCGTGCGCTTATTCAGTTCCCGGTAATCGATACACATTCTCATCGAACCATCCTTCTTTTTTACAAACAAGACTGGTGCACCCCAAGGCGAAGAACTGGGTCTGATGAAGCCCTTATCGGATAGGTCTTGTAGTTATGCCATCATTTCTTTCATCTCTGGAGGTGACAGACGATACGGTGCACGGGCTATCGGAGCGGCTCCAGGAATCAGATCTATACCAAACTCTACTTGTCTAACGGGAGGAAGACTATTCAAGTCTTCGGGGAAAACATCTGGAAATTCACGAACAACAGGAATATCTTCCAACTTATTCTTTTATGGCTTAATATCTATCACATAAGCTAAGTAACTCGGGCAACCTTTGCTGACACACTCACGAGCTTTTAACATAGATATAAGGCAAGATTGATGATTTCTACGGTCACCATAAATCACTACCGGTCCCCTCTCAGGCAAGACAACATTTATCAACTTCTTATCACAAACTATGTTAGCATGATTCTCGGCTAACTAATCCATTCCCACTACCACAACAAACTCGATCAAAGCTATAGGAAATAGTTGAATAGGTACTCCACACCCCTCTATATTTATCACACAACTATCAAATACCTCTTTAACCGATACTTGATTATCATTTGCAGTATCTACCATTAAAGCATGATCTAACACTTTAGGCTTTAAATGCATATAAGCAGCAAAAGAAGGCGACACAAATGATCAGTTTGCACCGGAGTTAAATAACACTTTAGCACGTGTAGAGTTTATCAAAAATGTACCTGTCACCACATTAGGAGTTTCATCCGCTTCTTGCGCTGTCATCTAAAATGCACGGCCCCTTGCTCTTGGTTGCTCTGGCCTTTGTACTACTGGTCTAACACCCGCTGGTTTCCCCGACGCACCCCCTTGATGTACTCTTCCCCTTGGACAATCAAACTGAATGTGAATCGGAGAATTACATGAGAAATAAAACCGCGTTACTCGACAGTCTTTAGCAACATGTCCGGTCTTCCCACACCTATAACAAACCCGAGGATCAACTTGACAATTTCCTTGGTGGATACGGTTGCATTTTGGACAAGGTCTTTCCGCTGGTCGGAAAGGCGCACGGTTATCAAACCTCTGAAATCTGGATTTCTTTGGATCATACTGTGGTCCTTCCCACTTTCTTTTTCCCATACCTTTATCACTAGAGTTTCTCCCTTTATCCTGTTCCACGGTTTCTGCGATGTCTACTGCGGCTGAGAAGGTTTCTGGTCCTTTAGCAATCACCAGACTTCTGAATTCAACCCAAAGATAAACCTTTCAATCTTCATTGCCTCCGTGGCAATGTAGTATTCCGCGAAACGAGACTTTTCCAGAAAACGAGCGGTATAGTCCCGAACTGATAAATTCCCTTGCTGCAAGTTCATAAACTCCCCTTCCAATTGTTTAACTGCTGCTTGGGGACAAAACTGTTTCCTGAAAGCTATAACGAATTCTTCCCAAGAGAAAGTAGAATATATGTCAGATCCTCCAGAAGAAATAAGAGCTTCCCACCAGTATAGATCATTTGCCTTCAACATTGCTGTTCCGTATAGCACTCTATCTTCATCAGTACACTTACTGGTCTTGAAGATAGCTTCTATCTCCTTCAGCCACCTCATAGCTTTCACTGGGTCTCTATCTCCTAAGTAAGTCGGAGGTTTGCAACTTAGGAACATTTTATAATCACACTTTCTTGGTACCGGCATCACAGTCCGTGTAATGGGCATTTCATCTTCCAGACCAGGATCTGGTATTTCTGTTTCAGTATCACGAGTTCGGTTGAACATAGCTTGGATATTCGCTTGTAATCTTCCCATTTCAGCCGCCAAGTCGTCTCTCGTAACAAATTCTGCACCTCGCTGTTGAACTCTGCCGCCTGTTCTGCCTCTACCTCTTTCTCCCCCTCTTCCCCTTGTCCCAACTGTTGGATTCGTCCTATTAGGTTTTCCTCCTCCCTCCCGATTCGTTTGTCTAGTACCACTTGCCATTCTGTAGATTCAAACAAGATTAATATACACAGAAGCACATACCCCATATAACAAGGTATTCCAGTTCAAACATGTACCTGTAAGATCACAATTACACTGGCCAGGTGTAATCTGAAATTATCTTACATGATGTTCCTTCTACCTTTTATACTTAATCATCCCAAGGTTCTACAATAATAGGGACATCCTACTTCACATGCAGTTTAGTCTAGGTACATATACGAATACCTAAATCCCTTAAACTAGGGCTCTGATACCATCTGAAACCACCCGGATTTCCAATCAAGCATCAAGTAACATACATTGCATAACATCGTTACATAACAAGATACATCATATAACAAATACGGTCCCTTTAGTCTTTACAATCCAAAATAGGGTATTTCATTACAAACTTTTCGCTAACTAAATACATGATATCTGATAATAAGGTTATAACTACAAAACACATTTTAATCTTCATGACATAAGTCATCACAAAAGCTATCCCCTGACTATCCTTGTCATTTGCTCTTACCTGATCCACGGCCTGGAATACATATTTTTAAAACAAAATGAGGGTTAGACCTAGAGGTCTAAGTGAGAAAATCCATGTTAGTTTTAAAACCATTTGCACAACCATCATATACATAACACAAATACAAATACCAGTTATGACTCATGCATCATATACTTTCCTGTCTCATTCACTTGGCCATATTAATTGGTTGCAAGCCAACTAATAAATTAACTCCGCTGTACCACAGTTACAGCCAACACCGTCGTACGAATATTACAGCCAACACTACCGGTCCTAAGCCCGGCCAACGTATTCTCGTATAGTGTAATGCTCATGTAAATACAATATCCCAATATATTATATTTCAAACATAAACAAATAATCACACCATCTATCACATTTCCAATCCACACATATATGTATTCCAGTTTAAAAACATTTTAAAGTAAAACTCACCTGTTTGCTTATCAAAAACTCTTTCTAGTCTTTTCCACAAGATTCAGCTTTCACTCCAAATTCACAGTATCTGAAACAATTAGATACAAATATCTTTTTACCAAATAGAACACATAAGACTTACTAAAGCTAAAGGCTCTAGATAACTCTATCCTCAAATGTTACCCCCAAACCCAAACTTAAGTCGAGTCCACAGTATATTCAATCCTCATTCTTTCCCTATCCAAGAGTCAACAAAACACAGGCTACTGGATACTCAAAAGTATCTGAATTCTCAAAATGACCCAAACAGCTAAAGTATCCGGATAATGCAGAACTATCCAGACAATATGTCATTTCCGGACAACACAACATAAGCAATCCGGATAACACCCGGACACCAAAGTAATCCGGACACTATCCGGTAACTAATTCCATCCGGAAACTATTGAAAAGAGAAACTTACCCAGATAAAGGACTCGGCCAGACACCTTAAGAACAACTTCCGGATACCATCAACACAACTACCCGGATACATTCATACTATCCGGAAACCTCTATCTGTTTTTCCATTTTTAACCCAGAAATCGACTGAATCACTACCAGACATGAAATTCACTATTCTAATCCAGTAGAAACTATCTACTAGCAATTACAAACACAAAATGTAAAGGAACATACCTCTGAATTACTTCCAAGTGTACCAAATTTGAATCCCTAGCCACAAAACTTTCTTTCTTCTTCTTCTCTTCTCCAAACACACACACACATACAACACTAATCTAGATATTTTGATGAATGAAATATTTGGATAGTCTAATGGATATTATCAAACCATTATTTACCATTTTGGTCCTTGAGCTAATCACTAATGACCAACACACCCTAAACTTATAAATTAACCCAAATTTACCCTAAACATTATTTATAAAGTTAATTAAATTTAACGGAACTAGAATTTAACTAACGAACTTACCCGGGGTATTACATCCTGTCACACTCTCACCATCTTTTTTTCTTCCCATCTCACTTGACCTCACATTTAATTCTGTTTCAACTAAAGCTCCCTCGTTACTCCTTATTTTCCCTCGAGCATCAGAATGTAGCTCGGAATTAGTAGCAGCACTGACAACTTTCTCTATAGTAAAATCAAGTTGATCATTGTTTTGATCATCATCGTTGTCATCATCAGAATCATCACCATCATTTCCATCATCATCTCTCTCATCATCAGCTTCATCATCAGAAGGTGTGGGCAAATTAGCCGGATCATCAATATCAGCATAGATGTCATCTGATTCTAGATCAACATCATGAACACGAGACGACTGACCAGGAGCACCACCAGTGGCAGTTCCCCTTTCATCATTTTTACCTCTCAACTCAACCTGTTCAGGTACCCAAGTATCCTGAACTCTCTCCCTATGGGTAGGCCCCTCCGGTTCTGGCCGGGCCATAAGTGCATGTTCTTCTCTATACTCACTCAAAAATGGTGCTCCTGGTCAGCGTATGCGAGTACAACTTCGGGTAAAATCATGATATTAGGAAAATGTAAATCTTTAGGAATTCTGATGTACCTCATTCATTGTGTTGGACCAAGTGCAGCTCCATCACGTCTAGGTATTTGTCTATTAGCCTCCATGATGTAATGAATAATAATTTGAAGAAATCTCTGAAATGGCACAAATGTTCTAGCTTTTGACGGTTTTGACTTGTCAGTGACGACCTCTATCAGCTCATTCCAGATTAGGATTGCAAAGTATATATTTCGATCGAACACGACGGCATGGAAAATCCATAGAACAGAGATGCTTGCAGTATTAGTTCCCGTATGCTTCGATGTCATACACCTGTTGAGGATGCTGAACAGTGTATAGTACAAAGGTGGTAGATAGATTCTTTTGAATCTTGAAGCACGTGTAAGAACTCCTTCCTTTGGATTATTGTATCCGATAAGCATAATATCCCGGCACAAGTCTTCTTCAGAAATCATGTCTTCAAAGTTTACAGAATAACGCAGATCTAGAACAATCCTCAGTCGCTTTAGAGTTATCTTGGCATCAAAATGGTCGACTTTCAGTGTAAAGAACTGATTGGATTCGGATCTGGGTACAAATTGAATGGTATGCCAAGCTTGTTCCAAATAAATCTCCAGTACTAATTTTGTCTTCTCAAGAGCGGTGTGAAGCGGATGACCTTTGAGTATTTCCACCACAATATGATAATCTATACGAACATTGGTGTCAAAGGTGTAGTTATTGGGCTTAATATCTAGTTTATCCTTCGGAAGAATAAGATAATCATCCATGTTCCGCGCATTCACCGATGGGTGTGATGAACGGTGTGATGGAATTACATTGTTCTCATCAGAAGAATTCCCATCACCATGCTCTTGAACATGTGCCATGATCTGTTTTGGAACTGATTAGATCACTGGGATAAGAATTGCAAGTCACCAAGTTTTGAGAAATTTTTTCTCAAAAATGCCTAAGTCTGGGAGGTAGTCGGACAACGCATCAAGTCTAGTCGTATGACAAGTGTTGTCGGACAAAACTTATCCGACCAAAGAGTTGTCGATCAAGTGTTGTACGACAGTTATGAATCTAAGCTTTGTACGACAACTATGATGATTTGAAGAACAAGTATTGTATGACTATGATGAACACTTCGAATTATCTTGAAGTGTCAAACCCAGTTCTAACATTTGAATAAAAAACGTGATAAAAACAAGTACCCTATCATCGATTCACTCTAAAGAAACCTATCTTGTCATCTTTTTAACAAAAATCTATCAATAAGCACGATATCTAAATAAGAATATGGATGGTTTCTAAAACCCTCAACTGAACAGAATTTAAAATCACACATACGATCAATGTAATGGATAAAGTAGAGTAAAAAGACCAGAATCACTAACCTAAAGTGATTTCGAAGCAATAGCAACAAACACAGCAACAGATGATGTGCAATCCACGATTTTCAACAGAGAGAGAATTGTGGGTTTCGAAAAGTCGGAAAAAGAAAACTACTTTGAAAAACATTCTATATAAAGAACTTAGGGTCATTTGACACGTGGCATACACCGAGTGGTCCAAAAGGTTGACCAGCCACAAGTCAACTTTTCGTACAAATGATATACGACAAGTTCATCTTAGTCGGATGAAGCATATCCGACAAGGTATTCAAAACCGTCGGATAACAATGCTTGATGAACAGTGTTAGTCGGACAAAGCGTGTACGACAAGCTAAGGTAGTCGGACAAAGCTTGTACGACCAACCTAAGTAGTCGGACAACACTTGTACGACTACGATTAGTTGTCGGACAAAGCTTGTACGACAATGATGAGTTGTCGGTCAAAGCTTGTACGACAATATCCTATACTTGGACATTTTTTCAAAAACTTTGACTTTTTCATCTTTTTCAAAAATCAACTATTCCAGATTAAAAGATGTCCAACTTTTAAATGGTTCTCTCCATTTTGTTTTTCAAAACAATTTTGCTCCCCCTACAATGATGCACAAGATTTTGAAAAATAATTTTCCATCAAGTAGGGTTTGCACAAGAAGTATTAAGGTTAGAAGACTTACCTTATCTTCATGGATTGACACACACCTTGAACAAACACATGTGCATATTTGGGTATATTCTCCCTCTCAACAAATGATCAATTTCTTTTCTTGTCTCCCCCTAGACACATGCAAACACACATCAAACTGCACAAAGCATATGAAATCATAGAAATGAAAATTATACGGTAAAGAAAGAATAAAGTTGAAATTAACTTTGTAAAATACTGAAAAACATAAAAATTTGAAAGAATCATAATGAAAATTCAATAAGATGAAAATTATTATTCTTCAATCAAGTTGTAAAACTTGAATGACTAATAAGAATTTTCAAACTATTGAATGAAAATTATGAACAATCAAACTTTCATATTCAACATGCCTAACTTTGAAATCAGAAACTTTAATCGTTTCTCATCCAAAGCCTTTGTAAAAAGATCGGCAAGTTGAAATTCAGTAGGTACAAAATACAGTTCAACTGTACCTTTTTAAACATGGTCCTTAATAAAATGATATCGTATTTCGATGTGCTTTGTCTTTGTGTGTTGGACCGGATTCACATTGTGGACTTGCTATCACAATAAATTGGGATCTTCTCGTACTTACATCTGAAGTCCATTAGCTGAGTCTTCATCCAAATTACTTGCGAACAACAACTTGCGGCCGCGACGTATTCAGCCTCCGCCATAGAAGTCGAAACGCAGGTTTGTTTCTTCAAAGCCCAACTCACTAGTTTGTCTCCCAAAAATTGAACGTGTCCCGTTGTGCTCTTCCGATCCAATAAACTCCCACCATGATCCGCGTTGGAGTAAGTCGTTAACTCGTATCTCGTGCCCTTCGAATACTAAAGACCAAGGTATGTAGTGCCTTTTAAGTAACGGAAAATGCGCTTGACAACTCCAAGATGTGATTCCTTCGGATTTGCCTGAAATCTTGCGCACAAACACGTAGCAAGCATAGTATCTGGACGACTAGAATTTAAGTACATAAGAGATCCTATCATACCTCGATAAGTCCTAACATCTGTTTTCTTACCATTCTCATCTGGACCAATCTTGGAACCGGGTGCCATTGATGTTCCGATAGACGTATAATTTTCCATTTTGAATTTCTTCAAAATGTCAAATAAGTATTTGGACTGATTTATGAAGATTCCCGTTGAGAACTGCTTCACTTGCAATCCGAGAAAGAAATTGATCTCTCCCATCATGCTCATCTGGAACCTAGTCACCGTGATGTCAGAAAACCATGTACATAAACCGGGGTTAGTCGAACCAAATATAATGTCATCTACGTAAATTTGTACAACAATAATTTCACCTGCTTCGCGCTTTATGAATAACGTCATATCTATTTTACCTTTTGCGAAGCCTTTCTCAAGTAGGAAAGTTGAAAGAACCTCATACCAAGCGCTAAGGGCTTGTTTTAAACCATACAAGGCTTTATCCTAAATGTATATATGGGTTGGACTTTCCTTGTCGACGAACCCTTCAGGTTGTGATACATATACCTCCTCTTTAAGAATGCCATTCAGAAAGGCTGTTTTCACATCCATCTGATAGACGGTAAAGTTTTTGTACGTCGCGAACGCTAGAAAAATTTTGATTGCTTCAATTCGCGCTACCGGAGCATTTGTTTCGTCATAGTCTATTCCCTCTTGCTGACGATATCCTTTCGCTACTAGTCTGGCTTTGTTACACACGATAATTCTGTCTTCATCCTTTTTATTCTTGAATACCTATTTGGTACCGATAACACTTTTATCCGCCGGATGGGTAACAAGTCTCCCGACTTTCAACGCCTCAAACTGGTTGAGTTCTTCTTGCATTGCGATCACCCAGTCTGGATCATTTAGAGCCTCCGAAACCGATAGTGGTTCGACATTGCTCAAAAAGATCGCAAACAAGCATTCATTAGTCGTAGCCATTAGAGCTAACGACCGCGTTTGAACCGGTGAATTAGGGTTACCTATTATTTGATTAATAGGATGAGCCTTCGTCCACTTAGTTGAGTGCGGGTGTGGAACGTATGATTTTTGAACATTTTCGAGAGAACCATTCGTCTCTTGATCAGCTAATGGTACAACTACTTCAGCACTTGGAATTTCTGGAGGAATAACAGTAGATGTAAATGGTACTCCAGAAGATTCAGGTGGATGCTGAGGAGTAGTTGTAGCATTCACTGAAGAACTTGTGATATGTGTCGAAGTTCCTACATTTGTAGGAACAGGTAGTGATGTAGAATCCACATTTGGTACAACATTTTCTTGAACAGGAGATGAAACGTCAATCGTTGTTGATTGATTTGCATCTGTATCAGTAGTAGGAACATCAGCGGAAATTGTTGTAGATGCGGGTTTATTCCTGTTAAGAATATCAGAAGATTTGTAAGTACCAAAGTATTCATCCTAAAAGTCTTCAAACAAATAATCAAGATTAGTTGAATGAGATTTAGTAGATGAAGGTTGATCCTGATTCGGTTTTGGAACAGGTTCTGAACTGTATTGTTCAGAAGCTAAAATTCTAGTTAAAACGGGTTCTGAAGTGTTGTGATCAGAAGCCATTTCGTTATGCTCATCAAATTTGACATTAACACTCTCAATTACTATTCTGGATTGCTTCAGGTATATTCGATATGAAGCTGCGGAGAAAGAATATCCAACGAAGATTCCATCAATCGCCTTCGGACTGAACTTGTTACGATTCTCTTTGTCGTTCAATACAAAGTATTTGCAACCAAAGACTCGAAGATGCTTTAAGGTTGGCTTCCAGTTGTTCATTATCTCATAAGGAGTCTTACTAAACCGGCGATGAATGATTGAACGATTCTGAGTGTAACATGCAGTTGTGACAGCCTCAACCCAAAGATATAAGGGTAGATTCGAGTAAGCCATCATAGTTCTTGCGGATTCGACTAACGTGTGGTTACGTCTTTCCACAACACCATTCTGTTCAGGAGTTCTGGCCGCAGAAAATTGTTGAAGAACCCCGTTTGATTCATAGAAATCTCCCAAGACTCTGTTTTTGAATTCTGTGCCATTATCCGAACGAACGATTTTAACTGATATTTGCAGTTTGTTCTAAGCTGACTTGATGACATTGATCAGATTTTCTAGAGTTTCATCCTTTGAAAGAAGAAACTTCACCCACGTGTAGCGTGAATAGTCATCAACAATCACCAGTACGAATTTTCTACCACTAATGCTCTTCGTCCTCATTAGTCCGCACAAATATACATGAATTAGCTCAAGTATGCTCTTTGTTGTTGGTTTAGGCTTTGGCTTATGAGGAACCCTCTTCATCTTACCTTTCTCGCAAGCATCACACAGGTTCTCAACATTAAACTTCATAACTGGAAGACCCCGAACTAGATCGCCTAACACGAGTTTCTGAATATAATGAAAATTCAGATGTGACAAGCTTCGGTGCCATAACCAGCTTTGTTGTTGTTAGGACAAATATGTCTTCAAGATTTAATCTTGATTTATAGAGTCAAAGTCAATGTATTTAGTCATGTGTAGAAAGTCAAAGCTAGCTTATTTCCTTAATATGTCTTATGGTATATAAGGCTTTGTTTAGACTTTCTTTGTAAGCTTTTGGTCATAACTCACATCTTGTAATATTGAGAGCAAACTCTAATAGATCTGTTAGCTTTAATTAGCTCCTAATTAAATGAATGTTTTATAAAGATATTTTAATGTTTTAGATATTTTCTTATAGATATTTACTTAGATATTTTATATAGATATTTTAGATATTGTCTAGATTTTAGATATCTTAAATATATAAATGTGTAAATGGCCTTATATAAGAGGTGTCCATAGTCTTATTTCAAGTAGTGAGAAATATTGAAAGCACACAAAAACACACATAGACTAGTTTCTTATGAGAGTCGTTTCATGTTTAGTGTGGTGTTCTTCAACATTTCTCCTCTCCATATTTAATCGTCAATGAATATGAGATAAGTTTCTTTATGATTGTTCTTCATGTATATCTTATCTCTATATTTAAATATGGACCTTATATTTCTTCTATTGTTGCTCAAAAATGGGATCAACAATTGGTATCAGAGCCGATTGAAGAAACTTTTCTTCAAAATCGATCATCTATGCAACAATGGAAGTTTTAGATGGTTTAGTTTATGATATACTTCATGTGTGTGTTTTGATTCTTTCTCATTCATTGGTTTTATTTGATAAGCACTAAGTAGATGGTTGATCTATGATCTCATCCTTGTGTGTGCTTAAGTCCATATCAATTCTTTTTGCATCTTGGTAGTAAGGTTGTTGATCTTTGTTTGATCTGACCTTTATTTTCAAGATTGGACTATCTTTGATCCAGATTTTGTTTGTCTTCCGCTGCTCATAAACATTTATATATGAATAACAAAATCATTTGGGTCTTGAGAAAGTTGTTTGAGAAAGATTTGATGTTTTGTTAAATGTTCAAAGTCTGATCTAAAACGTTTTTTTTAAACTTTGAGTTCTTCTAATTAGTTTTCTGACTTGATCAATTAGAGATCAAATTATTTGCACTCACGGTTTTAAAAATTATATGAAGATCGTCTTATCTTTTACATCAAATCAGATTTAATGTCAGATTTGCGCTGCTGTATTAAACTGATCATATCTCACTCATAAAAACACCGATTGATGCGATTCAAAAGGCCCTGGATTCCTAAGACACAGATGAACAGATTGCGTGTTTTGAGAATTCAGAGATTCGAAATTTATAAGGGTCATATGCATCGTTGAAGTAGACAACAGTGTGCTGATGGAAAGCTGAGAGCTGATGGCTGTCGCTGAAAGCTGAAGAAAGCCATCGCTGAAAGCTGAAGAAAGCCATCGCTGAAAGCTGAAGAAAGCTGTCGCTGAAAGCTGAAGGCTGAAACCTAAGTGCTGTCGCTGAAAGCTGGAGCTGAGAGCTGAAAACCATCGCTGAAAAGAGCCATCGCTGAGCCATCGTTGAGCCATCGCTGAAACATCGATGAACCATCGCTGAGCTGTCGCTGAAGGCCATCGCTGAAGTAAGCCATCGCTGAGGTCAACCATCGCTGAAGGTCAACCGTTGAAAGCTATCAGCTGTCGCTGGAAAGTGCTGTCAGCTTTGCACTGTTTCAGAAACACGCGCATAACTTCCTACTCGGTGCTCCAATTCGCATGAATCCAGTTGCGTTGAATTTCTAAGACACAGGTGAAACTTTTTCATGTTTTGATTTTGGTCTGAATTAGTGTGCTTAATGGTCAGAATCTGAGTCAAAGTCAATGGACTCTTGCTGCACCGAAAGCATCGCATTTCACTCATGCTCTTTCCTCTTTCAAGAACGGTGTTCTCTCAACGGTTCTTCATGGTGTCAAGCTACATTTGTCACATTTTAAATGTCACTCCATCCTCTGTTATTCACGTTTAAAGCTCGGTGGATGAGCCTACATTTGAGGGGGAGCACATGATGCTTTGAAGACTTGAAGAACGGAACATCAAAGGTTCTAAAGAAAGCAAAGGGGAGACTATAAGATGATGCTTTCTTTATAAAACATTAGGGGGAGATTGTTAGCTTTAATTAGCTTCTAATTAAATGAATGTTTTATAAAGATATTTTAATGTTTTAGATATTTTCTTACAGATATTTACTTAGATATTTTATATAGATATTTTATATAGATATTTTAGATATTGTCTAGATTTTAGATATCTAAATGTGTAAATGGCCTTATATAAGAGGTGTCCATAGTCTTATTTCAAGTAGTGAGAAATATGGAAAGCACGTTTCTTATGAGAGTCGTTTCATGTTTAGTGTGGTGTTCTTCAACATTTCTCCTCTCCATATTTAACCATCAATGAATATGAGATAAGTTTCTTTATGATTGTTCTTCATGTATATCTTATCTCTATATTTAAATATGGACTTTTCATTTCTTCTATTGTTGCTCAAAAATGGGATCAACAAGATCTACTTTCTCTCTCTACTCTCTCTCTAGAATTTCTATCTAATCTTGATAGATCTTGGTTTATCAATTGGTATCAGAGCTGGAACAAGATTGAGAGATGGAATTCTACTGATCAAACATACGAATTTGGTGATTTCACAAGCAAATTTGATTGATTTTCTTGATTTTTCAATAAAATCTCGTTTTCTTGAGATTTTATCAAATTTTGGTGATTTTTGATCGAATTTGTTCAAATATTAGCTCGTTGAATTCGTTTTTGATAGAGGAACAAATCTTATTCAAGGATCGAATGCTAATTTCAAAGATTTGGAGGTCAATTTGAAGGATTTCAAGATTTCTGTTCAGTTCGTCAATTTCGATTAATTCTTCAAACATGAAGCGGCTTCCAGTGCTGTTCAAAGAATCTGATTTTGAACTATGGAGAGTTTCGTTCATCGATTTTATTGAAAGTAGAGAAAATGGTGAAAACATGATAAAATCTTTCACTGAAGGCCCAATGATCAGAACTGGCAAAGATTATACAGAAGAAGAGATTTACAGAATGAAAGCCGACAAGGAAGCTTCATCCAACTTGATCTTCGCACTTTACAAACTCCCGCAACACATCTTCAAACGCGTTGAATGTTTCAAAAACAATCCAATGCTTATGTGGAACGAGTTAACAAAGCAAATGCTTGGATCTGAAGTTGCTTTTAAGAGAAAGGAAGAAGAAAAGAAAGTTGAAAAAGAGGATACAGAACAGAAATCATCAGATGCTGAAAATGAGGAACTCAAGCAAAAGGTTATTGAACTTACAAAGAAGTTGTCTGAAACGGAAAAGTTGCTAAAAGAGGAAAGAGAAAATTTCAGAAAAGAAAGAGTTGCTTGTTCAGATGACAAAAAGTAAATTCTTTCTTTTTCTTAGAAAGTTTCTGAACTTGAAAAGACTTCAATTTCTGAGAAGAAAGAAAATGAAGAAAAGAAAGCTCTTGAACTCAGATGCATAAAACTTTCTAAACAAAATGCAGATTTTGAGAACGTTTCATTTCTTGAAAAAGAGAAATTGGAGAAGGAAAGGATTGAGAATGAAAATACAAGGAAAGTCTTTGAAGCTAAGAATGCGACATTGTCAAAGAAAATTTCTGAGCTTCAAAAGGACTTAGATAAAGGAAGTGAAGAGCTAGAAAAGAGGAAGAAAGCTGATTTTCAAGCTAAAAGCATTAAAGACGAATTCTCTGTTGAAAGGAAGATTTTCAGCAAGAAATACGAAAGCTCACAAAGAATTTGGCCGTGTTATCTACTGATATCATGAAAGAGAAGAGAGTTAATTGTGACATTCAGAAGAAGCTAGATTTCGTGACCAAGGAACGAAATGACTTATCAAACAAAGTGAAGTCACTCAACAAATCCAAAAGCTATTCAGAAAGTCCGATTCGACCGTCTAATCTTTTCTATGATCATTCAGTGGATAATTCTTCCAAGTATCAATTTGCTGATCTTCCTTCATACAAGAAAGTCAACATGCAATGGAGAGTAAAAGGTACGACTCCTGAAAAAGATGTACCAAAATCGTCTGTTCCCAAAAAGAATACTAAACTGAAAGGTAAATCTTTTGTTAAACCTGATTCAATATATTCCGCAAATAATTTAATCAGGTTTGCACAAAAGAAAATTTGTTGTTCTTATTGTGGAACTAACGATTTTGTCACAAATAATAATGTTCAATATTGGTATGGCACTTATCATTTTTCTTCTTATAGAGCTCCTCTTAACAAGCCAGGACCCAAGACACGTTGGGTACCAAAATCTACTTAATCTGTTTTTGCAGATTTAGAAGCAAAGCGTTGAACTCTCGGAAGAAGATTACTTGTGCCATTAAGGGGGAGTAAAGAGTTAATGGTTTCTAAACACATCGGTTTAGAACCCGGATTTCAAAGTTTATGGCTTCTGAACAATTCAGTTCAGCACCCGTATTTCAAAGACTAAGACTTCTAAACAAATCTGTTTAGAACTCGTACTTATCAGTTAAATCTTTTACCACATGATCATACTACTCAGGTGATATTCTTAACTGTCACATCTTTCTATTTCAAAGAACAAGTGGTAAAAGGTAACATTGCATTATGTTTTATTTCTACTGCTTTGAATGTTTGAATCTTTACAAATTTAATTTAATGAACTGAAATTTTTTCAACTTTCATTCAATGAATGAAATGTGTGTCAAGGGTGATTTTACAAGCGTTTTTGTATTATCTGAGTTACATCTGCTTCATCTTTCACTTCTGAAATAAATCGAAAGGTCAGCAAAACATGAATGAAATTATGCTGAATGCTCAAAATTATGTGATTCTAGATTTATATAGAATATAATGCTCAAAAAGCCTTTTTGTTAGAATGATGGATGGAAACGAAAATATGAGGAAAGCACTATGTTTTAGAACCAAGTGATTGAGATGCTCTAAGTTTTAAATCTAATCATTTAGTTTGAAAGTTTGTGCATGTGGCCTTTCTGGTTTGGGAGATTAAGTCCTAAGGGGTGCTCGACACCTAGTCCCTAAGACCAACTGGTCTGGGATCGGCTGACCCAAATCCTGCTATAGAACCAGATAGAAATCCATGTTCTACTGGTACAAATGGGTTTAAGATATATCGATGTGGCTTTTCTGGTTTGGGAAAGTAAGTTCTAAGGGGTGCTCGTCACCTAGCACCTAAGGCCAACTGGTCTGGGATCCGCTGACCCAAATCCTGCTATAGAACCAGATAGAAAGTCATGTTTAACGATGTATCTTATTCTTAATAAACTTTTTGATTAAAAGATGCCAATGAGCACAATATCAAAAGATGCCAATGTGCACAAAATCAAAAGATGCCAATGAGCACAATATGAAAAGATGCCAATGAGCACACGTCTCTTATATCTTGGAGAAATAACAATGTCGCGATAAACTTGTAAATTTGTGAAAATTCTGATTTTGGACAAATAGTGTGAGTAGAGCAGAGTATTCTGATATGTTTTAGAATTGCATATGCTTGTTGCTGATCATATTTCGCATGCTAGCACACCAAATAGATTTAATAAAGGGGTTGAAACTGAACATTTTTAACTTGATATGCAATGATGTCTGGTATTTGAATCCAAACACATGCATTTGATTTCATTTGATTGATAAATCTGTTAAATTTCATTAAGTTGAATTTCTTTTGTAAAGTTTTCAAATGATCAAATGTTAGTAGTTATAAAATGTAGTTCAATGAATTTTATTTTCCTTGTATAAAATTTCAACTATTGTGCCTAAATGAAATATATGCATACTTTCAGGGGGAGAAAACAAATTGCTCCATAATTCTTATTTTGAGGGGGAGCAATGTTATTCATTAAGGAGGATATTGTTAGTGAGAATCAGAGACGCGACTGAAATTGAAGAAGGTTTTCGATGATCATGATGCACACTTTCATCGAAAAAAGGGGAGAAATGTTTAGTTCAATTTCATGTCAAAGCTTTCAAGTCAAAGATTCGATTTCATGATAGGGGGAGAAATGTTTAAAGAAGACTTCGTCTCAAGAAAGGAAAGGGGGAGATTTCTTCTTCAAGAGTTTAAGAGAAATCGATTGATCATCTTGTGATCTCTTTTTCTTAAAACTTGTGGTATATGGTGAATATCCTTACTGAAGATTGAAGTTCTCAAGTCAAAGAAAGAAAAAGGGGGAGAATTCTTCAAGAGTTTAGGAAAAATCGATTGATCATCTTGGTTTCTCAAGAAGATCTCTTTTTCTTAGATTTGCGCTACATTGTATCAAAATTCCTTATGTGAAGAAACAAATTCTCCATATCAAAGAAAGAAAATCTCCGTCAGTTCCCCGTCTGAAGATTTTGTGACAATTTGACTTTGACAAGCCTTGATAAAGACCGAAGATTTTGAAGATTCAAGAAGCCGAAGACTGCTGTTCTCAAATGTTTAAATCATGAATCCAAGGGGGAGATTGTTAGGACAAATATGTCTTCAAGATTTAATCTTGATTTATAGAGTCAAAGTCAATGTATTTAGTCATGTGTAGAAAGTCAAAGCTAGCTTATTTCCTTAATATGTCTTAGGGTATATAAGGCTTTGTTTAGACTTTCTTTGTAAGCTTTTGGTCATAACTCACATCTTGTAATATTGAGAGCAAACTCTAATAGATCTACTTTCTCTCTCTACTCTCTCTCTAGAATTTCTATCTAATCTTGATAGATCTTGGTTTATCAGTTGTTTTGAAGCCTTTGACAGAAGACACGCTTTATTTTCTGGCTTAAGTGAAGACAGGTTGATTGTGTAAAGATTGGACTTTCGTGTGCCGACAAGAAGTTCTTTCCCTTCATCAGTCTTGACACAACATCTTGTTGCTTTGAAACTTACCTCCAAATCTTTGTCACAAAAATGTCCTATGCTGAATAAGTTGTGTCCCAGTCCTTCAACATAACTAACCTGCTTAATTGTAAGGTTATCTTGGACTATATCTCCATATCCTTTAATTGGTGCAAACTGATTATTTCAGAATCTTACGCGGCCAAGATCTTTTTCAAGAAAGTTTGATAACATATCTCGTTGGCCCGTCATATGTTTCGAACATCCAGAATCTAAGTACCATAACTTACTTTTCTGCAATCAATCAAATTAAACGTTTTTAGGTAACCATTTAAAGATGGGTCCTTTTTGGTTAGTTGCTTGAGATCCCGTTTTGGAAACTGGTGTTCTCTTTTTCGTTGTGAAAACAGATTTTTGTTTATATGCATATGGAACAGAATATGAATTGTACCAACAACAAGAACCAGGTATAGCAAACATAATATTTCAACCACAAACAGAACAAAAACAGTCGTTATTTGCAAAATTCAACAATTGGTCTTTATAGTATCGCTTGTAAGGTGTTACAAGAACTCGTTTATCACTAGTGCCAACTTGTTTATTCTTAGAAAAACTATTGTTTTTAACATTCTGTTTGGTCGTTGAGGTCTGTGTTTGCTTTACCCGCCATTCTTTCCTTTCGTTCTTCACATTCACAGAACTATCTGAAAAACCAGAAAATTTAGAGTTAGAATCTTTAGAACTGTGAGAAGTGTTTTTCTTTGACTTTTTGTTCTTCTTCTTTTTAACAAGGGGTTTTTCAGAAATATTTTCTTTCTTTGAGTTTGAAGACACTCCCTTGCAAAAAGTACTTGATGGTTTTTCATCTAAAATAATAAAGTCAATATGGTCTGGAAGCTTCTTTGAAAAATCAAACACACAAGCCTTTCCTTTATCTATAACCGTAGACTTTGAGTTTTCTTTAGAGACCGGATCAGAATGAAAATGGTCACAATCAGAATCTGAGTCAACATTGTGAATTTCAAAATCCATTTTGGATGAAGAAGAACTTTCAGGAGTGAGCCACGTTTGAAAAGCAAATTCTTTTCTTTCTTTTGCTAGAGCAACTTCTAATTCAGTTACTTCTTGAGATAACTCAGTTATTTTCTCTTCTAAAAACTGTTTTTCATTTTCAAAAATGACTTTCTCAATTTCAAACTGTGCTCGTTCAAAATTTACAACACTCTCAAAATCACACATCGTGTTTTTCGTTTCAAAATTATGTATTTCCTCCTCTAAAGGTTTTTCCAATGTCTTCATTTTCTGAGAAAGTTCACTTATCTTTTCTTCAAAAGTTTGGGTTTCTTCATGATTAAACCAATTTTTCAAAGCAAACTCTTTCCTTTCGTTTTCCAAAACAATTTCCAAATCAATTATTGTTTTGGAAAGCTCAGTTATCTTGTCTTCAAAGGATTTGCTTTCTTTTACAAAAATAGCTTTGTCCTTCTCAAATTGTTGATGCTCATAGATTAAAGTTTTCTCAAGATCCGACACTTGTTTCGAAAGTTGGAAACACTTTTGACTTCTTCAAATGCAATCTTGGAAGAGTCCGAAAACTTTTTAATCAAAGATTTTTCATAAACAGTTTTCTCCTTTTCCAATTCCGTCTTGAAGCTTGAAGATAGTTCCTTAAAGGTAGTGGAGTAAGTAGTTGAAAGAAAATCTTTTTCAAGTTCAAACTTTATCCTTTGTTCTAGAATAGATTTCTCTAGTTCACAGATTGTTCCTTCTAGAACCAAAGGTGGAACATATCTTTTTTGCTTCAATAGGTTTTTCGCAATTTGGTTTTGTAGCATATATATCAAAATAGTCATTCGAAAGTTTTCCATGAGGATTATTTTGATATTTTTCACTATCAACAAAATGGAAGTTGCATTTTTGTTGTAATCATTCTTTTCGTGGCTTCCTCTTCTTTGATTTCTTCTTCATTTGTCCATGGAATTTCAAATTCAGGCCAATATCTAGCATATCTTAAACATGTAAAATCATACAATGTTGGCAAAGATTTGGTTGCTTTAGCCAAGTTCTTTGGATTTTCATAACCATGTCCCCAAAATTTATTAACAAAACTCACAAGTCTTGGTTTATTCAAGTGAATTGTTTGTTCAGTTTGACCGCTCAAATACAGCTTCTTTTCCAAATCTTCAACTTTATTAAAAAACTTTTTATTTTGAGTGGTGACATTTTTAATGAAAGTTCACACTCGCTATATTTTTCTTTTAAGTCATTGATCTCGTTTGAAAACTCTGTATTTTCTTTTGAACAATCATTCAAAGAAATCTCACTTTCCTTATTCGTTTCTTTTAACTCTTTGATTTGAATAATTAATTCAGAAATTTGAGAATCAAATAATATCTTTTCTTTTTCAAACTGTTCGAGTTGATCCTTAAGAGTTTTAATCTCCACGTTTCTCTTTTCCTTTTCAAGATTATCAACAAGAATAGTGTGATTCAAAGCTTCATTGTTTCTTTTCCTTTTCAAGATTGGCTCTTAAGCTTTGAACTCCTGGTATCATGACTTCTAATTCACGTAATAAACTAGCATTTTCATTTTCTGAATCTGCTAATTTATTTCGTGTATCAGTTAATTCATCAAGTAAAGTATTTATGTCATGATCATCCGAAGAAGGTAAGGGAAAGGAATTTACCTGATCTGAAGTATCCTCATCATCATCTGAATTAAATTCAGCTTGGCACATGTTCGTCTGTTCCTCGTTTTCCGCCTCGTCATCAGTTTGGTCTAGCCAGTATTCTTCTTCAACAAGCAATGCTATTCCTTCTTCCTTTTGTTTGGCTAGCAACATTTTGTTCTTATAATAATCGGAATTTCGCACCACTTTCTTCCTACAATCATTGGCGTAGTGACCAGGTGTGCCGCAATTATAACACTTCGGAGTCTCAACAAGTTTCTTACAACAAATGCCTTTTTACCATCTATCTTCTCAACCCTCTTCTCAACATTTTCAAACCGTTTCTCCTCAAATCGTTTCCTCTCAAATTTGTTGTTTTCAAACTTTCTTGAACTAGAAGTATACCTCAGATTGTTGTTTGATGACGATGGTTTGTAAAATCTCTTCTAAAAGTCCCTTGTGAGTAGAATCATCGCTTGCTCTAACTCAGCTCCATCATCATCAACATTCCCTTTATAACCCGTTTCAAACACGTTTGAAATATCAGTCAGATAACTACCGGTGTGCACATCTGCTTTGAGAGCCACTGGTTCAGGAATAACTTCTTTCACCTTCTTCTTATTTCTTTTCTCTTTCTTCTCTATCACTTCCTCTTCATCTTGATGAATAGTTTCGAACAGTTCATGCAACGGCATCGAAGAAAGTCTAGGATTTTGTTTCATGCGTCTTGAAACATTTTTCCATTCTGGTTGTAACACACTTAAGAACTTCACGTTAACCTCTATCAATGGTTTGTTGATTTTGTTCTTACTGAGCTCATTCAGTAACGTGATGAATCTGTCATAAGTTTGGCTCAAACTCTCATCCTCTTTAGCTCTAAACTCTTCATACCGATTAATACACAAGGTTGTTTTCATTTGGTTTCCAATCCGTGAGCCTTGCAACATCTTTTCCATTTGCACCCACATATTGTGTGCGGTGTCTTTGAAACTATCAATCTTGTTGAACACCTCATTCGGAATCCCCATTATCACAAACGACCTTGCTTTCTTATCAGCATCATACCTTGCTTTCTCTTCAACAGTTTACTCAGATAAAGGCTTTACCTTTTCAGTTATTTCTTTTGTATTCGGAATAGGAACAGTATGAGTTAGAGGTTTCATTGGAAAATTCTTTAACGACTCTAGTAGATTAGCTCCGTTTTGTTGTCTTTCGAAGAAATCCTCAAACCTCTCTTTCCATTGCTCATATTCACTCTCGATCAGAATCGGAGGGTGTGACTCGGTTCCCAAACACATCATAATATCATTTTTCAACATTTTGTCAAGTTTAGTTGTATTGATCTTTAAACAGATAAGAAAATTTGAATACTATCAAGTTGTCGGGCAAACTATGTAATCGGACAAATCAGGTGAGTTGTCGGACAAGGGTTGTACGACAAGCTCCAGTGAACAGTAGTAGTCGGATTATTCTTGTACGTCAAGGTTGAATGAACAGTAGTTGTCGGATGGCTCTTGTACGACTAGTACCAGTGAACAGTAACAATCGGACAAGCTGTGTACGACTAGGGCAAATGAACAGTAACTGTCGGAAAATACTTATACGACAAGTATCGATGAACATTAACTGTCAGACAATACTTGTACGACTATATTCAGTGAATATTCGTAGTCGGACAAGGCTTATACGACAAAACCTGATGAACAGTAGTATTCGTACAAGTCTTATACGACTAGAATCAGGAACAAATTTCGTACGACAACTTTGAATATCAGTTGTGTACGACAGTTATGAACATATGCAAATGTGTATTGTACGACAGTTATGAATATATGCAGATGTGTATCGTACGACAGTTATGAATGTCGAACCCAAAAATTTTCTAAGTCCCCAAATTCACTCAAACCTTAACCAATTGATCTGAAACTTTGCAGATACCTTCGCGAACACACTCTGAACACTTTTTGTTCAAAATGTAACACCAAGAACACAATAAATCTGTTGTTTTCGATCCAAACAGTAGCCTTCTAAAAATCCCTAAAACTCACTAAAAATCCATCAAATCATGATTTTTAGATCTGTTTTCTTGCACGAATTTTTCTAGAATAACAAATCGAACACAACTGTACTAAAATCCTCAATCAAAACATCCTAAAATCCCCAAATCGATCTATAGTCCGAAATACCTAAAAAATGCCCAATTTCTCAAAAAAAAAATCTTCAAATTTGCTGAATCTGCTTGCTCTGATACCACTTGTGATCCCAGAAACAAGTAAACAACAATGAATTCAAGCAGCAATCACGTCATCTCTCATTAATCTTCAAGATAGTGTTTACACAATGTAGAGAGAAATATGATAGCCTTGATATGTAAAAGTGCAAAGTTATAAAACTATGAACGAATCTAAGCTATTTATACTTAGACTAGATATTTACATTTTGAGTCCCTTTACTTGAATACAACATGTGTTTTCAGCACTAACAGTTATTACTCCTCTCTTGCTCATATTTGTGGATTTTGAAAAGAATAGAGAACCCAAGTTAAAAGTTAGGGTTTAGTCATTTCAAGTATAAATACGGAATAACTTCTAAGAAAGGTTTTACATTTATACATATGAGTGATGTGAGTTCCAAATCAGTGCAACGAACAGTAGAAATCAATATGTATAATACGATCAGTATGATTTCAATACGTCATCCATATAACTTTCATTAATCAGAGAGAATTACAATGCAATTGAAAGTGTAATATGATAACTAGCCTTAATTCTAAGGCATGCAAAACATTATATACCATGGGCCCATGACATACAAGCCCATGGCCCGTTACATATTAAAGGCTCAAAATGATAAATAACAAATTAACCCTAACAATCTCCCCCTTTGACTTGATATTTGAGTTCGCGCCAGTTCTCGACGTATCTCTTTCGGAGCGCAAAGTGGATCTTGAACATTCAGATGGCTCGACAGTAGTCGATGCGGTCTTCAATCACTTCTAAGGCATTTCGTGCGGTTGTCTCATTTGAATTGGGGACAAACGACGATTTTTGATTTTCGCATTCGTAAGTGATGATGTTTCGAAGAGCATCTCTAACTTTGAGAAGTGTGCCATCGCAGAATCGGTCGACCTGACTGAAGCGGAGAAACCTCTTTTCTTTCTGATCATTGAGGTATACAATCCTAAATTCTGGTTCTCGAAGCAGTGCGTTCTCAGGATACATCTTCAGTTAGGGTGCTTTCAGATTCGGTTTCAGTAGGTTTACCTTCTTTGCTCTAGTTCTCGATTCCCATTTGAAAGTCTGTGAGGTAGGACATCATAATTGTGCGAATCAGGAATCGACGGACAGCCTCGAGCGCTTTAGTTACATGAAGTGGTCGGATGGTTCTGGTTTGGAGGTCTTTCAGTATAGCGAGGAAGTCGAATGGCCTGAGGTTCTTAAAGTCAGCTTCGGAAATTATCCATTCATTTTCGTCTTCGCGTCGGACGGTGAATACTGGAAACATGACTCTAAGGATTCGGCCAGTTTGGATGTTGAGCACTTCAAAGATCGTGTGCTTCGTTCGGACTTGGCTAACTGGAAGACACCGCTTCATAGCATTTATGTACTGGCTTTGGTATTCCTTGTCGAAATGGGAAATCCTAAGGCAGAATGTTGGCTCGATGGGGCGTAACCTGTGAACATAAATCTTCTTCAGTGATTCCTCCAGGTGAGGAATAAGGATCATGATCTTCTCCCATCGGATTTGTTGCTGTGGAGGATGAGGATGATCAGAAGCTGTTGGTTGTTGAGGAGATGTCAGTGGAATAGTAGAAGTCTCGGGAGCCTGTGTAGTATGGGCAAGTGTACCATACAGATTTTGTAGCAGAAACTGGTCATAATCAACGTTGTCGTCTTCATCAATAGGAAAGATCAAATTTACCTGGAGATTTATTGCACTGGCGGCTTTTTCATACCATGCATTTTCAGTCTCGGGGTCAATCTTCGAATCTGGATCAATCAGATCAAGTGCAGGCCTTTCTGATGCAGAATAGATGACCAATTCCTGTGATTCTCCCTCGGGCTTTTCAACTGGGTCTTCGTCGTCTGAGATATCCATGTCTATAACCATCTCAGCTAAGCTCAACTGGGCTTCAGGTTCGTTTTCAGTTGCAGTTGCCACAGTTGATAGTTCCGGTTGAACCATGGTTGTTTCAGTGATGATTGGGGCGGACTCAGACTATCGTTGTCTCTTGTTCTCCACCTCACGGTGATCAGGATCATCCTGGTCATCGTGTCGTCTCTTGAGTCCGCCAGGTTGACCTTTGCAGGTTTCTTCGAGTGAGGCGACTCTCTCAGACAGAAGGTTTAGAGCTTTCTGAAAGTCCTTGAGAGTCGAGTCAAGCTGGTCCAATCTATTCGTAATGGAGGACGAAGGAACAGATACCTGTGATCGTAGAACTGAGATCATGTCTGCTTCGGTAGAGGCATCGGTGTCGGTATGTTGGAGCAGTTGAGCCAGAAGCATAGTCTTGAGTGTATCCACCGAATAAGATGGCTGAGCGAGAGCCGATGGAGGTATTGGTGCGGTTTCAGGTTTGACTGCCTTCTCTTTACCTTTGATCAAGCTTTTGAGTTTGTCGAGCTCGGTGGTGAACTGCTGCTCCATAGCCTCGCGGACAGCCTTTAGGGCGTCGTCCAAATAATCCCTTGACAGAAGGTCGGTTGACTTAACTCCGGGATCACTTAGATTACCCGTTGAGGCATCTACCTTAGAGGTAGAGCCACCTACGTTCACGGATGGCAAAGGGGTGGCCGTGGTAGGATTTCCCTCCAATTCTTGCATTTCGCTCAAAGGCAGAGACACTATGGAAGTTCCGATCGGGTCACGAAGAGCATCGATTTGTAGAATCTCGTCCTGTGTCCTAGCCGAAGAATGTATTATATCAATTGGCTCTAGACTCGATCGTGCAACGAAAGAAGGCAAGACCGGGGGATGCTGGTCTCTAGTTTCAACACCAATACTCTCCGATTGAGAGATCGGTAGACGTTGTGCTAAGTCCCCGTGCAAAAGTGAAACACCCGTCTTTTGAGAGATGGGTGAGTGGCTAGGGAGGTCGTGCAATTGCGCCGCTAGGTCCACGGCGGCTTTTTTAATACCGTGTCCCAACGGATGAGACACGGTATTAGATGTGGCTACCTGGATGACGCTGGTTAGGGGTCGCTTACGAGCTTCTCTAGTCCTAATGCTCGTCCTTTCTTGGTTCTGTTTTGATCTCCATTCTCTCCGACTCGCATGTTCAAGATTTTCAACTAATTCTCCCTCCTCTCTCCTTGTGTCTCCCATAATAGGCTGAGTAGTATGGATGAGGTGGGGGTGTAGATGAGTCAGAAGGGGATCCTTCAATCAGCGGAGGTCGATGACCGATACGGGGTGGAATCAAGGATGCACGGATGGCTAAGTCCGTATCGGTGTCAGTGTCGGATTCGACAGTTTCGACTTGGGCGAAAGGTGACATCGGCTCAGTGGTGTCCGTACCGGGATCCTCTTCGAGTGATGTGGTGGCAGAAATGACCGGGACCTCGTGTAATCGAGTCGACGGTCCGGCCTCGTTAGTGGTACGGGTGGTGTGAGGGCGAGGTTGTTGGCTAGTTCTGGCTTGGCTGGAATGGGTACTACTGGCATGCGTATCCAATGCACCGCCCGCGCCAGTTCCCCTCCCATGTACTCTCAACACACCCCGTCCGAGAGCACCAGCTACCCGAACTCTACCTCCTCTCGTCCTTGGACCATCACGTCTCTAGGGTCTATGTCCCTAGGGAGGTCCCTCCGGCTCTGGCTGGACCATGGGAGCTTCTAACTCTCTTCTATATTCTAACACACCCGGTGCATTGGGGTCTGCATGTGCTAGTAGGGCTTCAGGTAAGGGCATGGCTCTGGCGTTGGACGGGTTTCGAATAAACAGATATTGTAAATGGAAAGGGGGACATACCGGATGGTTAATGCGTCGCGGTATCCCTGGATTCGAGTCCATGTGTTGTCTGACAGCCAGAGAGAGGAATCGTGGATACGGAAGAAATTTCTTCTGCTTTGATCCGCCAATTTGTCGGATTGTCTGAACCAGTTCGCGCCATATGATCATCGCGAAGTCAACGTGTCTGTTATAGCATACGGCATGGAATAGACGCAAAAAGTCGGCTGTGCATTGGTCTATTCCCATCTATCTGGATGATAGACACTTGTTTAGAATCGTGAACAGTGTGTACCAGATGAGCGCTAGGTACTTCCGGTTGAACGCTGAAGGGCGGTCGAGGGCATGGTTGTAGCCGAGTGCGCATACTGGAGCACACAGAGTCTTGTCATTGACCGCGGGGTCGTAGCCTTGATGTCCGCCGGCGATGGCTTCTGGTAGTGATAGCAGACGGCGGAACGACTCAGGTGTGAGCGTGAAAGGGTGATTGTCAATCTGCGCCATGATCGTTTGAGAATTGGCAGTCGTGACTACTTGGGAGGAGAGCCAAACCTAATAGACGTATAAGACTGGGACATCGGCCGTTGCAATGAGGGCCTCACGTAGAGGGTGACCAAGAAGGATGTCCACGACCATACGGTGTTGTGGTCGGAACTCGGCTACGTACAGATGGTGGTTGTTGGCTTCGATCTAAATGCCATGGTCTGGTTGGACCAAAGCGTTGTCGGCTGCTTCGTCAATGAATTCCTCTTGAGGAGGAATTTGCACTTGGGGTTGTTTTTGATCCTGATCCGCCATTTATAATACCTGAACAGGATCAATGTTAGCAAACAGGCGGATGAACAATTGTCGGCGCGTACCTTTGTGATAAGTGGCTCAATCTGAAACAGATCGAGGACTGGCAGTGAAAACAGGTACTGGACTGTTGAATGTGTTCGAATAAAACATATGGAAAACAGAAGGTTTCTGGACAACATAGTATCCGGACAACCAGGGTGTCCGGACAAACAATCTTAAAAAAAAAGGTTACCGGATAAAATAAACAATCCGGACAAAGGAGGTTTCCGGATATCATAATCAATTCGGACGAATGAGGTTTCCGGATAACATGTGGTATCCGGGAAAAATGAGGTTACCGGATGATTTAAGGTATTGGACACCGCGACAATCCGGATAGTTGAACTTACCGGAAACCCTGAGGTTTTCGGACAACTAGGGTTACTGGATGTTGTTGGTGTCCGGATAAAATATCTTTTGCATGATAGTTTCCGGACGTTTTGAATGTATCCGGATAGTTTGAGACTATCCGGACGACATCCGGATGGGTCGATCTCGCCCAAATGCACCCTCAAACATGTACCCAAGCATCATCTGAGTGTCTATGTGAGTGTGTGTGCATACAAGAGTGGTTAATACGACCTAAACCACTCTGAAGTTGGTCGAACAATAGTCGACGTGAAACGAGGGTTCGGAAACCCTGATTCGACCAAATCTGTGGTCGATTTGTGAGTTTAAGTGCGTGAAACAAGTATAGTTGAGATCGAGATGGGGTTTCGAGGAGCATACCTGAGTTTGGAACTGAAATCGAGCGTGAGAGGCCGATTTTTTAGAGTGTCCGAGTGAGAGAGAAGCTTAGGGTTTTTTTGTGGGTTTCAAAGTATCCAGATAATGAAACAGGAGTGTCTCCGGATTACTTATATAGAGGACCAACTTTCCGGGTGGGTCATCCGGATACCCATCCGGTCCGGATAGGTGTCCGGTCCGGAAACCTATCCGGATTAGGTGTATCCGGAAACTTGTTCGGAGAGTTTGGTGTTTCTGACAAAATACCCCTGGTCTTCCAATTTTCTTAAAAATGTTAGCATTTTGGTTTTGAAAGAACCTTACATCGCTCCCCCTCGAACTGAGCATCGGGATTTCTCTGCTCCCCCTCGGAATGTGCATGTGCGTGCAATGGAGAGACGAACACAAAAAAAAGTTTGACACCTTGAAAAAGAAAAAATGGTGTGTCGCTCCCCCTCAAATGATGAACATATAGTGAGATGCTCCCCCTCGGAATATGCGCGTAGAGTGAAATGGAACACACTTGGAATGTCCACACACAAAAGCTTTTGACAGGTTAAACAACAGTTGTGTGACACTCCCCCTCAAAAATAGAAAGGACTTACCTGATACTTGTGAAAGCACATATATCATTATTGGAAGTAGACGACAGTAATTAACAGAAAAGTTAACACTGTTGGGAACTTATGTTCAAAACATGGGTTTCAAAAACTCATAAGAGATAAAAATATTAGGCAACGGAAGCAAAATAAAATATTTGAAAAAAAAACGTAAAACTATTTTATTCCCACCAAGGATCTTGTTACATGCAAGAAAAGATAAATGAATAAACATAAGAGAGTTTAAAGCTACAACCTTTGTAGTCCTTTGATTCCTCTCGGGAGGATGGATGTTGATGATGAATGTAGAACCCAAAATAGAGCTCCTCTAACGGTATCCACCACAAGCACCGACACCTTCTAGAATGCTACTTCCTTTTCCTTCAAGATGCAAATTTGGAGCCTTCAATCCAAATCTAAAAGAGTTTGGATAGCAAAAGAACACAAAACCACCACCTCTTGGTGGTTTCGGCCGAAAGGAAGAGGGAGGGAGAGAAGAGATAGATTTTTATGTCTTCCACTTTTTTGTGTATTTTTCACTATGTCAAACAAGACCATAACTCTCTTCTTACAACAACCATCACATGGTCACCTCCAAAATGGCCAATAGGAATGGACCAAAAAATGGTTCAATGAAAAAGAAGTCTGCCATGCAAAATTTTCCTTTTACTCCTTCTAGTTTGAATTAGTTAAAATCACTATTTTAACAGTTTAAACTTTATTATAAAGGTTCCTCCTTTTTATTTCTAGTTACATATGAACCGATCATATATTTAATAAACTAGAATCTTTTATTTGCATCTAATATTATGAATCAAATTCAATAATATTTTCAAGAAACAATCAATATTTATCAAGAATCGAACTCTAATAAATATCAATTCGGTGTCTACTTGTTGTTTGGTGTGACCCTATAGGATCATATATTACCGGTAATATTATTTTATAATCATTCTTGAGCATATAGAACCAACAATCTCCCACTTGCTCAAGATTGTATTATAGAATTATATAAACAATGGTGGACGTCTAGCAACATCTCACTGCCCCAGCAACATATGACTGTAATTGCCATTCAACAACATCCTATTCTCACAAGCTCATAGCTTCAATTGATGTATAAGGTGTGGTATTAGTTATCCCTTTGTTTGGACATCATGTTGAATATGAGACATGGATCACTATCATTCTCATCTATTGTTCAACTTTTGGTAATGCGCCTTAGATGTCTCACTTTTAACACATTTAGAGAAACAAATCTCATCTTGACTACATACGCCTCTTATGCAGTTCATGCTATTCCCAATGATGGCCTTTATAACTGCCTATTTTCAAGAACAGCGGTTAACCATATCAAAGCATAACACTCCCTACACTTGTGTCCCAAATATGCATCTCAGGTCTAAGGATATAAAGATAAATACCTTTATTCAAGTGTCACTTATGACGACGATCCATGAAGTGATATTGAAGTGGGTCATGTCCAGTACTTGTTAGCTAACAAGTACCTATGAACTTGGTTGCAACACTTTGCCACTTTTACTCTTAAAAGTCAACCAATCAAATTCATATTAGTCTTACTTCATAGTTGCTCCCACAACTATGATCGACTATGGACATTTAGAATAACTAGTTTATTCAAGGATTAAACATGCTAATATATAACACAACGAGTATGAAAAGATCATATCCTATATATCTAAATAAATACAATACTTGTTGCTTGACCTGTTCCAATATCCAAATACTAAATTCAAATCAATATACATTACTAGAATAACGAAGTCCTATAGCTCAAGCATGACACTTCAAGCTTGGCTTATGAAAAGAGCTTCGTGAATGGGTCCACCTAAAAAAAACTTGATTTGTGTGAACTTTGTGAATACTAACATCTCCATTTTTAACTTTATTCTGAATATAGTTAAATGTTTGGAGTAGATGTTTGGTACTCTGATGTGACATAGGGTCCTTTAGCTTGTGTAATGGCACCCACATTGTCATAAAATATTTCTAGGTGATCCTGAATGGGAGGCATCTACCTAGCTTTTCAATGAACTCTTTCGTCCAAGCATCTTCCCTTTTGCAACCTTAAAGCAGCAGTGTATTCTTATTTTGTAGTGTATTGTGCAATTTATCTTCGCTTGGAACCTTTTCAAACGAACTACTTCTTCATTTATAATGAAGACATTCCCCTTTTTGTGGTCGAGAACCTTCTCGATCTTTGTAGAAGCTATCATCAGTGTAACACTTTAGTATGATCTTCTTCCAACCCTCAATTAAGGAACACTTCCTTGGTTCTTCGTAAGTACCTTAAAATGTTCTTTATAGTCATCTAATGACCTTCCCTCGTATTTCGTTGGTATCTTCTTCTAATGCTCTAAAGCGTTATGACATTCTCGGTCTAGTGCATATCATGGCATATATGATGGATCCAAATGCCGAAGCATATGGAATACCAATCATTTTATCTAGCTCAATCTTTGTGCTAGAACATTGAGACATGCTCAAAATGATGTCATATCATACTTGCAAGAAACTACCTTTAGAGCCTTGCATCTTGAACCTTTCAAGATCATGTCAACATAAGCACTTTGACTTAAACCTATAAGTCGTCTTGATCTAACTCTAAAGATCTTTATTTCAAGAACAAAGTTAGCCTTTTCTAAGTCTTTTATTAAGGAAATACTGTCCGAGCCAAAACATAATGTTTTGCTAAGTCGGAAAGTTAATTTCCCAATACTAGTATGTCTTGCACATATAACATTAGGAATTTTACTGCGCTCCCACTAGCCTTTTAGTAAATGCATGAGTCGTCTTTTATTTTGGTGAAAATTAAAACTTTTAATTTTCCTGTCAAAATGAAGATTCCAGCTTTGAGATACTTGTACTGATCCATGAATGGATTGCATCTTAGTGTTCATGACTCTAAGCCACTCATCAGATTCAGAATCTGACATAGCACTTTAGTAGTTGATGGGCTTACTAGAAACCTATCATACATCATTCTTCATTAGTCATGAGAAATCGATATTTCTCGGATTTCTGAATGATTCCACTAGATTTGCGAACACTTGGTGTTTTTACTAAGTTTCTGATCAATCAAATTGCTCAGTTTCAACAACCTTTGTTTGGTAACTAGTGCCAACCAATAAGTGCATTAGGTTATGAGGTTCTTGATTTCCTTCAAGTTCCATAAATCTCCCATTTGCATTGCCTATAAAAAACATGCTTTCTAAGAACTTGGCTTTGTAACAATAAACAATTTTCTTGTTTGTGGGATTGTAGAATCGGTATCTTAAACAATTTATAGTATATTCTACAATATATGCATTTAGTATATTTTGGGTCGAGTTTACTTGAAGCTTATTGTCTTACATGAGCTTCATAAACCCACACCTTCAACTAAGACTAAGTATGAAAAATTTTCATATGAAATCTTATAAGGTGTCTTGTCTACTTTTTGGTTGGTGTCATAAAATACGGTTTACAGTAACTAGGGCACAAATTCCGAATTGATATAGGAATAGTACTTCTACTCATCATAGAGCGAACCATATTTAATAAGGTTCGGTTCATCCTTTCGGATATACATAATGAAGTGGTGTTCCGGATGGACTAAGTTGTGAGACTAACCCACAATTTCTAAGATGATCCAAGAGTTCTTGGTTTAGTTACTATCCTCCTATATCATAAAAGACTTTAATGGTCCTGCTGAGTTGTTTTCTTAATCTTCACTATGAAACAACTTGAATCATATCAAATGCTTTATGCTTATGTTTCATAAACATAACTTCAACGTTTGAAATCGTCAGTGAAGATATTGTATTACCTATCACCATATCTAGACTTGGTTTTGAAAAACCACATACATCAACATGTATCAATTCAAACAAAACCTTTTTCTCCTTTTCTATAACTAGAGAAATGAGCTATATTCAACTTATCAAAGATCGCATATATCAAATGAAACATTCTTATTTGCCTTCAAAATGCCCCACTTTTGAAGTTGAGATATGCGTTCAATATTTACTTGATTAAGTTGACTATTTCATGTGTAGATTTGATTCAAATCACATTTGAGTCTTATGGTGTTTAAATAGAACTATGTTTTAGAAAGCCTTTTGAGATTCACTTTATTATTCAATTAAGAGAACTAGTTCTCGAAATGGAATAATTCATTTTTGAATATGAATATAATCGTTTCCAAAACGGTTAAGTGAATTTCATTCAATCAATAAACATGTGACTGAAAAATAATAATTTAGTCAAACTAAATTTAAACATTGTTCAAAACAAACTTGTTTAACAATACAAGCCATATGGTTTCATAATAAAATCTCCTATAAGCTTAGTATGCAATCTTGTTTTTTTGCTTATATGGATCACCATTTTGCTTGTCATTCAGTCACTTACCTTTCTTGATCATCTGTAACATATTACAAAAGTGAGTTCTACACTTAGTATCAAATACACAAGTGCGAAATAGAAAGGTAAAAGTTCTATCTAACATTTAGATATCTGAAGGACTTTCCTTCGTTAGAAAACTTTCATATCACAGAGGACAATCTCTTCCTCCATGACCGATGTTGCCACATCTACCACATGTAACTGTTACCATGGGAAGCTTTCTCTCAACAGTCACTAGCATCGTATGCAATTCTGGGACTGAAAATTTCTGGCGGCCCAAGTTATTGATAAAAACATCAAATTTTTGGTCAAGCATCTGAGGACCACATCTACGGCCAGCATATCGGGATAAGGATAACCAAGTTCATCCAAATAGTCAAGGTGTGTCCTTATCCTCTGAATATGGGTGCTTACATCTTGGCCTTCCTCCATCTTAGTTCCAAAAAGTGCCTGAAGAGTTCACAAGCGTTCAGAAAACACATAGCTTTCATGAAGCTCCTGTAATTTGTTCTACATCTCATATGCCGTATATGAGAATATCTCCACTCTTTCCCGTAAGAGTGGATCCATAGCTTCAAGCATGAGGCGCGATATGTTGATTGAATCATCATTATGTTTCAACCAAGCATTGTGAGCTTCTATGGAGGTAAGAGGAGATTCTTGAGGAAGAGGTACGAAAAAGTGCGTATGATTTGTTTTTACGTCTGAGAACGTATCTCAATTTTTGAAACCAAAACGATAAGTTATGAGTGGTTAACTTTTCTTCCAAACGAAAAGCTCTCAGAGATGTGTTAATCGTAGTGTTTGCATTTTGGCCCATCTACAAAATTTAACAAAGTTAATATAGTATTTTCAATATTAATTTTTTAGCATATTAATTACCCTTTTGTTTAAAAAAAAACATTAACTTGTACAAAATCTAGGATCCAACGTTGCAAAACAAATGAAACGGTTAGGTGACCTTTATCCGGCCATTTAATCCAACAAGGTAGATAACGTTTATCGATTACATCGAATGTAATTCCTAGCGTTATGGGATCCGTTAACAACTTATTTGTTAAAAGGGCATGTTTGATCCCATCTATGCTTGGGTTTCTAATGCTTAGGTGACCTTTATCACAAAAGATTCTCAATCAAGTCATCCTACTTGAAACAACGTGTGAAACTCACATCCATGCGATTAGGTGACCTTTATCCCACAAGGACATAAGAATCACCTCATCCATCTCAAGACAATCCAAGTGGTTAGGTGACCTTTATCCAACAAGGGTGTCATAGTGACGTATTGAGTGTTTCTCAAAAGGACGGCATAGACTTGCATTTAGAAAGGGATTTATATGTTTTACAATTCTAGTTTTGAAAACATTTTAGTTTCATGTGTTATTGCATGCATCCAATAATACATGGTACTTCATTAATTTAAAATCTTATTTCTCATCAAATGGTTCCTTTTAGTTAAATAAAATATCCTATAATATCAACTAATTATTTGTGGTCAATTATTAATATCATATATTAACGTTTGAGTTTGACCACGACAAGAACCATTTATAGTCTCTTAATAAACACTTTTATTATTTAGACTACGAGCTTGGATGAGTTTTTAAAATCTCCATTTTAACTAATTTGGTTCAATTAAAATCCAATTTTAATGTTAGGTCGTTTTTCAATAAACATTTTATATAAAACATATTTGAACCAATTTGCATGTCATCGATTTAAAATCTCCATTTTTAAATATTGGTTGATTTAAAATCTCTATTTTAAAATTTTGCTCATTTCATTTTTAAAACTAATTTTAAAAGTTTGTCGCTTCAATTTTTAAACAATTTTAAAACACGTTTGAACCAATTTTTATGTTCTTTACTAGTTTGTAAAATATCCTATATTTTAAAGCAAATAAAGTAAGAACATAAACAACCACAACATGCAAAAGAATGTGCATAAACAAAGCCATCTCTAGTGACATTTCTTATGAGCCAAAACAAGAAATGCCAAGTCCATTCCTAAGGGACAATAAAAAAAAACTTTAAAAAAAAACTTCAAGCTCCCACTTGCTCTAACATCTCCATGCAAAGCAAGACATCAAATGCTTCCATCTTCAAGCTCCATGTTGGTTTTCTTCTTGTTACATTTTACAAATAAAAAAACTAGTTCTAACAACTAATCTAATACTTACAAAATGAACAAAAGAACGTGAAATAATAAAACCTATTTACTATTACAAACCAACATGAATAATAACAAATTACAACCATATCGAATCTTCAACACACACATTCAATACATTGGTTCATGGCTTGTTTATGCACATATTTCTCATAAATAACATAAATAAAACAACACTTTGTTTTTCTAAGGCAACCTTTATGTAACAAAAATGCATGTTAAAATTTTTGTTACATAAAATATAAAAACTAGCACAAGCAAGTTGCCAAAGAAGTCATGCATGAACTTTTCATACAAGATGAAATTTTTACCCATGGCTTCCAAAAAACAAGTTTTATCAAAATAAAACTTATTATCTAATCATGCAATGTAACTTAGGCTCTGATACCACTTGTTGGGAATTTATGTTCAAAACATGGGTTTCAAAAACTCATAAGAGATAAAAATATTAGGCAACGGAAGCAAAATAAAATATTTGAACAAAAACGTAAAACTATTTTATTCCCACCAAGGATCTTGTTACATGCAAGAAAAGATAAATGAATAAACATAAGAGAGTTTAAAGCTACAACCTTTGTAGTCCTTTGATTCCTCTCGGGAGGATGGATGTTGATGATGAATGTAGAACCCAAAATAGAGCTCCTCTAACCACTACAAGAGAAACGACCTTCAGGGAAGGTTATTTCCGTCAAAAAGCTTCTCTATGCAACTGTAGATAAAGGTTTTAGATACACTTTTAAAGCTTCTCTAAAGATGTTGCCTTTAGAGACACTTTTCTAGGGCTTTAGATACACTTTCAAAGCTTCGCTAAAGGTTAGTCAAATTTTCTCAAAAAGCTTCTCTAAAAGTCATTATTTAGAGAAACTTTTTGAGAAAGCTTCTCTAAAAGTCATTATTTAGAGAAGCTTTTTGAGAAAATTTGACTAACTTTTAGCGAAACTTTGAAAGTGTATCTAAAGCCCTAGAAAAGCGTCTCTAAAGGCAACATCTTTAGAGAAGCTTTAAAAGTGTATCTAAAACATTTATCTACAGTTGCATAGAGAAGCTTTTTGACGGAAATAACCTTCCCTGAAGGTCATTTCTCTTGTAGTGAACGGTATCCACCACAAGCACCGACACCTTCTAGAATGCTACTTCCTTTTCCTTCAAGATGCAAATATGGATCCTTCAATCCAAATCTACAAGAGATTGGATAGCAAAAGAACACAAAACCACCACCTCTTGGTGGTTTCGGCCGAAAGGAAGAGCGAGGGAGAGAAGAGAGAGATTCTTATGTCTTCCACATTTTTTGTGTATTTTTCACTACCTCAAACAAGACCATATCTCTCTTCTTAAAACAACCATCACATGGTCACCTCCAAAATGGCCAATATGAATGGACCAAAAAATGGTCCAATGAAAAAGAAGTCTGCCATGCAAAATTTTCCTTTTACACCTTCTAGTTTGAATTAGTTAAAATCACTATTTTAACAATTTAAACTTTATTATAAAGGTTCCTCCTTTTTATTTCTAGTTACATATGAACCGATCATATATTTAATAAACTAGAATCTTTTATTTGCATCTAATATTATGAATCATATTCAATAATATTTTCAAGAAACGATTAATATTTATCAAGAATCGAATTCTTATAAATATCAAATCGGTGTCTACTTGTTGTTTGGTGTGACTCTATAGGATCATATATTACCGATAATATTATTATATAATCATTCTTGAGCATATAGAACCAACAAACACACGTGAAAAGAAAGCAAACAAACGAAATCTACCTAATTAATACAGAGATTTACTCGAAAAGTGTAGACGCGACAAGTAGAATACAGATGCGAGAAAGTGTATACTCAATCATCCAGAGTGTGAACAGAAGATGATGATTAGACAGTTTTTCATAGATGTATGGAACTTGTCGCGTGCACATAATCAGATCAAGTCTTCAGATTTAGCATACCTAACCTGGACACTAGATAATTAAAGTGTTTTTTGTCCAGGGGTTTTGTAAACAGGTCTGCTAACTGATGTTCTGTATTTACAAAGTAGAGTTTGAATGTACCTCTTTCGACGTGATCCTTGATAAAATGGTACCGAACGTCTATGTGCTTTGTCTTGGTATCCTGGACCGGATTGCTGGATATTGCATAGCGCTCTTCGAGTCGCAGTAGATGGGCACCTTGGTGTATGTGAAACCATAGTCCTTGAGTTGCGTGCGCATCCATATCACCTAAGAACAGCAGCTTGCAGCGGCCACGTATTCCGCCTCGGCAGTCGACGTAGAGACACACTGTTGCTTCTTGGATGCCCAACTCACCAGACTATCGCCCAAGAACTGCACATGACCCGATGTGCTCTTCCGATCCATCATGCTGCCTGCGTGGTCCGCATCAGAATATGCTGAAAGTTCAAAACCTGCCTCTTTCGGGTACCACAAGCCAATATCAGTAGTACCTCTCAAATAACGAAATATTCGTTTAACAGTAATTAAGTGAGACTCCTTTGGTTTTGACTGAGACCGGGCGCATAGAAACGTTGAAAACATGATGTCCGGTCTACTAGCAGTTAGGTACATTAAAGAACCAAATCATTCCTCGGTACGTTTTAGTGTCTACATCCTTTCTGTTAGGATCGACGTGTAACTTTGTACCGGGTGCCATGGGAGTTTTCATCGGTGAGGACTGTTCCATCTGGAATTTCTTAAGAATATCCCGGATGTACTTGGCCTGATTTATGAATATCCCGGTCGACAATTGTTTAACTTGAAGACCGAGGAAAAATTTCATCTCACACAACATACTCATTTTTAAAAAAATCCCATTAAGGTGGCAAAGTTCTTACAATATAGTGGATTAGCGGCATATGCAAGGAACATACGTATTGCTTCGATTCTCGCCATCGGAGCGTATGTCTCGTCATAGTCTATCCCTTATTGTTGACGGTATCCCTTAGACACGAGACGCGCCTTGTTTCGTACGATGATGCCATCCTCGTCCTTCTTGTTCTTGAAGATCCATTTAGTGCCGATCACCGTCTTGTGCTTTGGACATGGGACAAGTCGCCATACTTCGAGGGCCTCAAATTGATTGAGTTCCTCTTGCATGGCCATGACCCAGTCCGGATCTTCTAAGGCTTCGAAAACGGTTGTAGGCTCGATCTTACTCAAGAAACCAAAGAAAAGGCAGAAGTTGGCCGATGCGCCTCGTGTTTGAACTGATGTAGAGGGATCACTGATAATCTGGTGCAGGGGATGAGCTTTGGTCCATTTGGTGGTGTGTGGAAGCGGCTGTTGAGTTGAGTGTGATGTGTTCGGATCCACGTATCCACCAGTTGGAAGGTCTTGTACGGCTTCAAGTGTAGCAGGCTGGTTTCTCGGAGGAGATTTTGGTGGATTCGTCGAAGGTTGAGCAACTTCTGGTTCCGAGGAAGGAAGAGGTTGATCTATGAGTGATGTTGAGGACGAATCTTCAGGAGCGATATCCGGGTTTTGAACTGGTTCCTCCCAGATCAGTGCAACGAACAGTAGAAATCAATATGTATAATACGATCAGTATGATTTTGATGATGAGGGCTGAGGTGTCGCCACAGTGATTGTTGGAGTGCTAGTCGAGGGCGGCGGACCGAAGAGATTCTCCGAATCCTCGATTTAAGCAGCTTTAAGTCTTGGTTGCGCTGAGACACGAGGGGTAGAAATGTTAAACATATCATCATAAAAGTATTGAAACAGTAAATCTAAATCAGAAAGTTGAGCATTCGACGTAGATGCGTGATTCGGATTTACTGTCGTTTGTGCAGATCCCGAATGTGATAGTCCGGAAGCTAGCACACCAATTAAACCGGGTTCTAAACTGATTTATTCAGAAGCCAAATCTGCGGCTTCGTCGAATGTCACGTTTACACTCTCAGTAACGGTTTTGGTCCGTTTGTTGTAAACGCGATATGCCTTAGCCTGCATGGAGTATCCTATGAAAACTCCTTCGTCTGCCTTCGGACTGAATTTGCCGAGATCATATTTGTCATTGAGGACGTAGCACGTGCATCCGAACACGTGGAAGTACTTGATGTTCGAAACGCAGTTGTTCATGATCTCGTACGGTGTCTTGTTGAACCGCTTATTGATGATGTAGCGGTTTTGCGTGTTGCATGAAGTTGACACCGCCTCGGCCCAGAGAAATAAAGGCAGCTTTGACTGTGACAGCATCGTGCGAGCGGCTTCGACGAGGGTACGGTTGCGTCTTTCCACCACTCCGTTTTGTTGAGGAGTGCGTGCGGCCGAGAAGGTTTGCGAGATACCGACTGAAGTCAGGTATTCGTTCACCGTTTGATTTTTGAACTCCGTCCCGTTGTCAGTCCTAATGGTCTGAACTTGCTGTCGAAGGTTCAGTTGCATAGTCTTCAAGTGGTTGATGATCAACTCTGAGGTTTCGTCTTTCGAGCGTAGGAACTTCACCCAAGTGTAGCGTGAGAAATCATCCACCATCACCAGGGCGTACTTGCGTTTGTTGATGCTCTGAACACGCATCGGTCCACACAAATCCATATGGATAAGTTTGAGGGACCATGATGTGCTCGGAGCGGCCTTCGGCTTGTGCGTCGCTCGCTTCATCTTTCCCATTTCGCATGCCCCGCAGAGTCGGTCCTTCACTAATTGAAGGTCGGGCATTCCTTTTACATATACGCCAAGCACCAGTTTGTTGATACTCTTGAAGTTCAGGTGCGAGAGACGTCGATGCCAAATTCACGCTTGCTGGGAATTAGCCTTTACATCAGGCAGACAGATTTATCGGTCTTCAAGGCTGCAAGGTCGATGGTGTAGAGGTTGGTCTTTCGCGTTCCAACCAGTAGCTCCGTTCCGGCGTCAGTGAGTATGCTACACCTTTTAGCTTTGAATCTGACTTCGAGATCTTTATCGCAGAATTGGCCGATGCTGAACAAGTTGTGTCCCAATCCCACGACGTATGAAACTTTCTTTATGGTGATCTTGTCTTGGACAATGTCATCGTAGCCCAAAATCGGCGCCTTGTCATCATTTCCGAATATCACATCTCCGCAATATTGTTCCTTGTAGTTCGTGAGCAGCTCCCTCCTTCCGGTCATGTGCTTGGAGCATCCAGAATCTAAGTACCACATATAACCGTCCTGTAAAAATGGGTCCTAGAGGGTTAGGTTTTACACCTTTCGGAGGAACCTGTTTTGAAGTAGGTTGCCTCTTGGGTGTAGGTTTACCCTCAGTAGGAGGAACCCGTTTTGAAGTGGGTTTCCTTTCTTGCTTGGGTTTAACCTCTGATTGGGAACCCCGTTTTGTATTATGTTTCTTTTTGCTTTTACGGGATTTGCGTTTGGGTGCAGAACTATATATATATGATATGACCCAAACCAATCAGTATTATTAATTTCGTCAAAGTCATTCCAACCACAACTAGAACAACACAAACAATCATGCGATAATTGAATCAATTGCTAAATGGAATAAAGTTTAATCGGAAATTTAATGTCTTGTTCAACAAAATCATTCCTATCATTCCAAGCACAATCATTTTTGTTCATTCTAGGATAAAAGACAGTATTAAATGACTTTGATGCAGCATTCTTGATAGATTCCTTAGCTAGCCACTTTTGTTTGTCCTATTTAGCTCGATCGGTTTTATCTGAAACAACATTGACAGCATGGCAGTGGATTTTGAGGAAAACAGGATTTTTATCAGTCGATCGAACGGTCTTTTGCCTCGGCTGTGATTGTTTTTTAGAATGTGACTCAGTTTTAGAAACCTTAATCACAGCCGTGGTCTTTGGTTTGGAACATTCGCCCATTTGAAAATTGACCTGTCGATTAACTACTGGCGAAAGAAAGTCAGTATGACTTGGAAGAGGTTTGTCGAAGGGGACCGATTCAAACTCTTCATCAGAATTACCCTCGGAATTCATAAATTATGAAAAATCTATATCCGGAATCACTGGACTTAGACTGGTCGAGGGAGGTGAGGAACACTTTGTGCCTGTGTGTTTCGGGGAATTTGGTGCGGAAGCTAGGAAAAAGTCAGAGTTTAAATTCCTTAAAACACATTTATCTTGAGACTCTTTACCGTCTTGTAAAGAGATGTTTCCAATGAAAGCTTTACATGAGGATGTATCAGATGAGTTGGAGGAATGTTCGGGTGAAATCTACTTTTCATTTTGGAGTAGGTCAATCTGCTCTTGGAGTTGACCATTTCTCGTATGCTCCTTCATCGCTTCTGTTGCCAAGGCAGACAGTTTTGAAGTGAGCTTATTGATTTCACACCGAAGGATTTCCTGTCCTTCATCCTACACAGCTTCGGTTTTTACGAATTTAAGATTCTCAAGTTCTGTGATTAGCGCTTGCTTTTCCTTTTGAAAACTTGACCGTTCCTTCTCGAGTGACTCCTCTACCTCGACTTTTTTTGCTTCCAAAACGAGAGGGGGAACATAGAGTTTAAACTCATCCGTCTCAGTTTTGGGTGCGGTTGCTTGGACCTCATCCTTGTTAGAGGAATCCTTGGGCGTCACAACCTTATAGCCGTCAAAGTAGTCATTCGAGAGGTATTTCTTTGGATATTTCTCATAATAATAGTTTGTAGGCTCGTAGAAAAAAGGAAGTTGCATTTTGGTCGTGTGTTTGCGCTTATATTCCTCAGTTTCCTCTTCCTTTTCAGGTTCAAGAGGACCAGTCCATCTTATCCTAAACTCTGGATACTTTTTTGTCTATACCCAGACACCCAAAATCACTGAGAGTAGGTGTGAGGTGTATACCCTTTTTCAAGTAATGTGGGTTATCGTATCTGATTCCCCATTCCTTGTTAAAGTATGTGAATTCCTTGGGTTTATTCATATGAATAGTCTGGTCTGTTTGGCCTCTTTTGTGGAGTTTGGTTTCGAGATCAATTATTTTATTGACAAGCTCCTTGTGCTGAATTTGAAGAGCAGAGCATTGATAAACAAAATTTGCTTTCTCATTAACACACTGATCTAGCTGTGAATGTAGTTCAGATATCTTGGCCCTTAAGTCCGTGGGTGCTATTGAAAGATTTTTGCATTTTTCTTTTAAATTGGCATTTTCGGATTTGTACTTTTCAGTTATCCGCTTTTGAACATCTAGCTTTTCAGTTAAGGACTTAATTTGAAGCAGTTGTTCATCAGCGGTGGCCTTATAGGAATCTATCCGATCAATCAGAGGTTGCATTTGTTTAAGGAAGTCTTGATAGATAGGTTCACATTCCTGATACAGCTTTGCCTTTTCTTCTTCAGCAGGAGAGTGGTAGCCCATAAAAGCATCAGCACCTTCAGAGTCACTTTCACTATCAGATCGACCCAGCCAGTGGTCATCTTCGACAAACAGTGCTTCTCCTTCTTCCTTTTGTTCTGCCAATGCGAGTTTTGCCTTGTAATAGTGTGCATTCTTCACGACAGGATTTCTACAATCTTTGGCAAAATGCCCCAATTTCCCGCAGTTGTAGCAGGTGACAGGTTTGTCCTTTTTCTTGGGCTCGGGTTTGCGTTCTTCCTTGTGATCAGTTGATTTGTCCTCATCTTCCTTCCTCTTTCCTTCATATATGTCTTGATAATCATGACGCTTGTTGGAGGAGGTGGAGTAGCGCTGATTATTAGACGTCGGCTTCTTAAAGAACTTCTTTTGCTGGAAGGATTTGGAGAGCAGAGCCATTTCTTTCTTCACAGCTGTTAATTCAGGATCAGAATCAATGTCCTCTTCTACCTCAGATTCTGGCTCAAATTCACTTGGCTCTTGGACACGTTTGGAACGACGGCTAGAAGATTTGCCTCGTTTTGAAGACATAAGAGCTAGTGGATCAGCAGGTGGCTTGGACGTAGAGTTCTTTTCGCTCGGGATCTCCATCACTTCATCTTCGTCCTGAAGAAGCATCTCATAGAGCTCGTGGATACCTACATATTGCATCAAGTGGTTATGCTTGATGTGGGAGGCAAATACTTTCCACTAAGGCAAGAGGTTGTTGAGAAACTTGAGCGCGTTCTCTGTGTTAGATCGAGTAATGTGGTTTTTGTGTATCTCGTTGAGGAGGAGACAAAAACGTTCATAGGTCTGGGAAAGAGATTTGCCGGTGCGCTACTTGAACCCATCAAACTTGGTGATACAGTTGTTAATCTTCAGTTGGTTTCCGATTCTGCTCCCGTGCATCATTTTCTCCACTTGATCCCACAAACCCTTTGCTGATTCCTTGTGGCTATCTATGGCTGTGTAGATCGAGTTGGGTAGAGCCCAAATGAGATATCTCTTGGCATGTTTTTCACCCTCAATCATGCCTCTTTCGTCCGCAGTCATTTCTGCGAGTGTCTTGTCCTCAGTGTGAGCTTGACCGCCTGCTGCAGTAGCTTGAATGGTCTTCACAGGTTTGGGTATTGGCCCATTACATAGAGCTCGCCAGATGAACTCAAAATTGTCCTTAGACTCGAGGAAAATCAAGAATCTATCTCGCCACTTGCTGTATTCACCTTGATAGAGGCAAGGCGGCTTGGAGTCAATGCCGATAGCGAGAGCGTCGTGTGAAGTCAACTTAAAGTTGCACTAAAGTGATCGTCAGACAATGGGTTCGATTCAAAGTGAGATCCTAACGCAAGGCACTAAGAGTGGTGTCCTAACGCAGGTTCTAAGAGTGATTTATACTAAAACAGGTAAGAAATTGACTGATTCAAACTTACCGAATAGGAATCCAGATGAACAATGTCTGATCTGGAAGTGTCCGGATCAGATTGTGTGTGAAGGTGTTCAATCAGCAGAAGTATCCGGGTAATCCAAAGTATCCGCATAAACAGAGGTTTCCGGATAACTAGGGGTTACCGGATGATCTCAGTTTACCGGATAGAGTATAGTTACCGGATGTATGGGGTTTCCGAATGAAAATATGAAAAAAAAACTTACCGGATGAAATAGGTTTCCAAATGAGGTACTTTCCGGAAGAAGGTCTTTCCGGATATCAGTGTCCGGAAAGAGACAAATAATCGGAAACTTTGAGTTGTCCGGATAAACGAGTTTATCGGAAACTTTGGGTTTTCGGATCAATTGTGTCCGGAAAGATGAGAAAAGTGGAACTTACCCGGAAAGTGAAGTGATGTTCCGGAAAGCTGGGCTGGTATCCGGAAAGTGTGGCTGTGGTGTCCGGATACTACGGCTGTGGTTTCCAAAATCGATGGAATTCGACTAGGGTTTCTTAAAATCAATCCGGAAAGGTTAGAAACCTAACAAAACACAATACTAACAATACCCAAATCGAATTTGAACCCAAGTAACAAGTTTTTGACAAAAAAAAAATATGATTTTTGCGATGAACAGGAACCAAAAACCAAGAACTTGAATCTGCTTAAACACTAATCAGATGACCGAATTAGGCTATGAAAATATTCAGAATCGTTTATAATGATGATGCTAACGGAATGCAATAAATGAGAATAAGCAATTTTCACAGAATAAAAATATGAGTTTGAATGCCAATAACACAGTCGAAAACTTGAATAGAATTCTTACCAGAAACCTTTGATCACTTTGAATCGAATCGTCCGTATGCTCTGATACCAATTGTGAGTTCCAGATCAGTGCAACGAACAGTAGAAATCAATATGTATAATACGATCAGTATGATTTCAATACGTCGTCCATATAACTTTCATTAATCAGAGAGAATTGCAATGCAATTGAAAGTGTAATATGATAACTAGCCTTAATTCTAAGGCATGCAAAACATTATATACCATGGGCCCATGACATACAAGCCCATGGCCCGTTACACATTAAAGGCTCAAAATGATAAATAACAAATTAACCCTTGAACTTCTATTCAACCTGATTTTGACCCTAACAAGTGACTTTCATGTTTTAAATTGAGTTTGGAGAACCACCGTGTCAAGTTTGGACCTATAATGGTAAAACCATGGTATTTTCCACTTGAAGAAGTATTTGTACAAGTCTCTTGTATTTAAGTCTGTTGCGGCATTTTGATATGATATTGTGTTGTCTAAAATGTAATGGATCCACAGGCATAAGAGTCTCGTTATGTGGAATTGTGGGGATGTTAAATTCCCATAATTTACCAAGAAATAGACATGGGTCTAAATGGGTAATAGTTGTGGACTTTAAAGTCGGCCAACGGCCAATGACCATTGATTGTAATCTCTTCGAAGGGTGAAATCTAGAATCAATGGAAATGAATATTGATTCGTAGTCGGGCTCTTGAAACATGAATGTGTGACCTACTTTTGTGTTCCGTCACCAACATGGAAACCGGGTCTCCCCCGTCATCGCAGGATGTGTGTGTGTGTTGCAATTGATTGAAAATAAAGAAGTGTCCATATTTGAAATGCACCAACGTTTAAATTGTAAAAAGGTTATATTTATTATTTTGAATATAAACCGATTGATCTCACTAGGCGTTAGCCTAGCACTTCTTCTTGAAAACGGCATGTATATTCTAGTTCTAAGGTCGGCGGGATGTCGAGCGTGGAGTAGAGTTCTGTTTGCCGGTATAGGCAACTTTTGGGCACGTTATCTTGGGAGAATCATACTTGGAGATACTAGAGAGTAGAGGATTTTTGGTGACCATATGACACCCGTTTATAATCTAAACTTTGATGTAATTGGTTTAGATTAGTTTGTTGTTGTTTAATGGTCCATTTTATTAATGTAAACTCCATATTACTTTTCCCCGTTACGGGTGATCCTTTATGTTAAAATGTTATATTATGGTAATTTGACAAGTTTAAATTTACCCCTATTTGTAGGGTGTTACACGACGTATCTCTGGTCTCACTATCTCTGGTTGGTCTACTAGAGCTGTATTTTTCTTTTGACTCTGAAACAAAGGCCAGAGGTCCATCAACAACAGATTTTTCTTGTATACGTCCCTTTCTTATGCAGCCAATGTACTATAAATAACATGTACAGTCCTGGCATCGAGATCTTGATTGGCCTGCAAGGACATAAACAATTGTAACCATTCACTACAAAAAAAATGAGAATTTCCGACGGCCAAATCCGTCGGTAATCGTCGTCGGAAATAACCTGGTCGGTAGTTGATTTACCGACGGAATTTACCGACGGATTACCGACGGCCCTCTTTACCGACGGATCACCGACGCCGCCATATACCGACGGATTACTGACGGTTATACTTTACCGACGGATTACCGACGGTCCGCTTTACCGACGGATTACCGACGGCACTCTTTACCGATGGATTACCGACGATCCTCTTTACTGACGGATTACCGACGGATTTGCCGTCGGTAAATTTATTTAAATTAAATTAAATCTAAATCAATTTAAATATTAAATTATATTATGTAAAAATTACCGACGGCAAATCCGTCGGTAATGTTTATTTTAATTAAAAAAAATGAAAATACAGAAAACCCTGTACAAAAACCCTGTACAGAAAAGGTCCGTAATTCCTGGGCAAAAACCATTACAAAATATTGTATTTAATTCAATGTCATATCCCCACATATTTTTCACTGCCACAAATCCCTTCATCAAAAAGAAAAAGAAAAGAGAAGGAAAAACACCCATTTGAGATCACCTAGAAATGTCATAATTAGTGTACCCAAATTGTAGTTTGGGTATTAATCAATTAATTACCTCCAGTTTACGAACCAAAACCTTGGCAGTTGGTGCCAACACGATGATGTGTCGTGCACTTGGGCTGATGAACCCTTCTTGAACAGCTTTGTCAATGAACGACAATAACGAGTTGTAGTATCCATCCACATTCAGCAAACCAACCAGGGTCGGTCCTGAAATTTCAGATGCCCATGGCAAAAGGTCAAAAAAATACCCCTTATATACGCAAATGAAAAACAAAAAAACAAACAATTTTGAGGGGTTTGAAACCTAGTAAAGGGGTATTAATAGCTAGTTCCTATGAATTTTACTCTAATGAATATCACAAATCACAATCCTCTAAGCATCTTATGATCAAAGAATGAATATCAATGAATCAATACCAATATATCATCTAAGCACCTTATATCTAACTAAAATAAATCACAAACTCATTAGAGTTCAATGTGGCAAGCAAGTTTTGAAAGATGACAAATAGCTTTTGTGGAGAAATTCATGAACCATATAAACTCAACTTGCATAAAACTCAAAGCAGAGCTCTTAAACTACCCTTTCCAGATTACCAAATTAACCAAAATCCTAAACTTAAACTAGAAGAACTCACCCTAACTATAAAATGTAAAACTAATATCTGAGTAATAAGTACCAAAGCAATGAAATAGAAATAATCTTTCTATTGATGGAAGCACAAAAGATTTTTCTGTTTAGCTTTCTGATTCGCATAAACAACAACAACAACAATAATTCAACAAAGAAGGTGTATCATACACACAATAATAATTCAACAATAATCGTGATTCGTGAGTTTTATTAGAACTTAGAAGCAGACTGCATCTACTCTAATCAAAATATCAAATAAACCCAATTACCCAAGTAAACTGTCTGTTTGGAAATTCTGTTTTCAGAATATAAAATAAACCTAAGAAACTAATAAATAATAATCAAATAAACCTTAACAAGTTAACATTTGAAATAAGAAATTATGAAATTAAAATCTTACCTACAAAGTCAAAGACTTAAAGTCTTGAAGAGTGTCTGAATTGTGATTTTGAAACAGTGAGAGAGCTCAGTGAGGCAGACGTTGAGAGACGAGAGGCTGACTGCCTGAGACACAACGGCAGCCCTAGACCGGAGCCACCAGTCACGCCATTCCATCGGTTACTGCCCTACACCAGACTGGAGACACGGAGTCACAGAGTTATTGTGCTATACATATATACATATATACATACCCACATTACATACATACATATATACATACAAAAACATCTTATAATTAAAGACATCTAAGAATATCCTAAAAACTAAAAACTAAAGAAAACATAAAGTTCACTAATATGGAGAAAATAACATATGCATATCCTAAAAACTAAAGAAAACATAAAGTTCCAGTATCAATCGAGCAAGAACAGCTTAATTTTATGAAAACATTATGAACAGAAGCGAAATTAGATGATGAAACGCAAAACCCAATTACTTTCTAGAAACCCTAATAAGTTGATGATTCCTAAGAAGAAAGAAATGTGTTCATATTCTCAATTCTTGAATTTAACAGCAAGGAAGCAACCTGAAAATCAGAGGAAAATGGACTTACAAAGCAAATGTAGACAAAAGCAAACAATGAGAGGAGAGGACCAGTGACTGTGGTTTTCTCGTGGAGAGGCCTGTGAGAAAAAGCAAACAATGAGAGGAGACAAACACTTACAAATCAAATGTAGACAAAAGCAAACACCTACAAAAGCAAACACTTACTAATCCAATTAATAAGTTAATTAAAAAGAGTTTTATAAAGTAAGGCCGTAAAATCTATTAACATTATATTTGTTTCAGTTTTGAAGTGGAGGTTCACTTTTCAGCAACATGGAACCAAAAAACGGATCAAATTTAAATTTCAGTTGGTTCAAAGCCAATCTAAAACTGAGAAATGAAAACTATTAGGTTTTACGAAGTACCATTCGACTGTATGAAATGGATTTAAGCCAAAAGCATGGAACTAGGGGTGGTCACAGTTTGGATTGATCAGGTTGAAAGCATTTTGAAAATTCAATCCATTGTTGGTGGTTTGCAAATTTTCAACCCAACACAACCCAAGCAAAAGTACAACAAACCATTCGGGTTGGCTTTTACCAGGATGCATGGTTTGGGACAATGCAGCTTCTATGCATCTGAGTTTATTACAGCTTGGTACAATCACAACAGGATTTCAGTTTAATTTAGAACAATTTGGGTTTATTTGACAAAAATTAAAAATTTCATGTTCAATACAAAGTAACAACATAAATAAAATCAAAGTAACATTACAGAACTCAATAATCAAACATAACCAATCACAAAATCGATGCAACTTACAGAAGCATTGAACAATCGAAGTGAAAAATCAGAAAAAGTGTCGACTATTGTGTACAACTATTGAACAAAATCAAGAAGCAAAGAAGAAATCGATGTAACTTACAGGTTTATAATGGAAGCAAATCAGAAACCAAAGAACCTGTGGGTGAAGCAAAGATGAAATCTAAAACCTGTGAACAAGAAGCAATCGAAACCTATGAAGCAACCGAAAAGAAGAAATCAGAGTAGGTCAGAAAGAAAAGAAGAGAACGATATTGTCTTAACTGCTTCTAAAAGATGCGTTTCAATTCGATATAGGTCAAATAAAGAAATCGATAGCTCTTGTGTTAGGTTTAAATATGTCTTCAAGATTTAATATTCTTGATAAAGTCAAAGTCAATGTATTTAGTCAAGTGTAGAAAGTCAAAGCTAGCTTATTTCCTTATTAAGTCTTAGGGTATGTAAGGCTTTGTTTAAACTTTCTTTGTAAGGCTTTTGGACATAACTCTCATATTGTAATACAGAGCCGACATGAATACGATCTAAGCTTTCTCTCTTTACTCTCTCTCTCTAGAATTCATATGGAAATTCATGTTGCTTGATCATTTTGGGACTATCAATTGGTATCAGAGCACGTTAATGAAGATCTGCTGAAGAATCTACACGAATCGAGATCAAAGTTGTTAGGTTTTTGAGAGAAATCGATTGATTTTCTTGATTTTTTCAAGAAAATCTTTTTTTCTCAAATTCTTACATTTTTTGAGTTTGATTCGTCTGGATATCGAGTTTTTGGTGTTAGAAATCACATTTGGAGCATTTCTTATTCAAGATTCGAGGGCTAATTTCAGAGATTTGAGGGTCAATTTGAAGATTTTGGAGTTTTTGTTCATATCGATCGTTTCAGTCTGTTCGATCATTCAGACATCGATTAAGTGATTTTCAGCAAAATTGGTTCACCTAATCTTGTTAGAAACTGATTTTCTAACATTTTTGCAAAATTTGGAAGCTTAATTCGAAGATTTGATAGAGATTTCAAGAGATTTTTGGTTCTGATCATCACTTTGCGCCAGATCTACAGTTTGCGCCAGTTCATCAGATTCTGCCAAGTCTACTTTGCGCCACCAACGGGTAGCGCAAACTCTACTTTGCGCCATCAACGTGTAGCGCAAACCTCACTTTGCGCCATCAACGTGTAGCGCAAACCCCACTTTGCGCCAGCCACTACTTTGCGCCACTCAAGTCTAGCGCAAACCTCACTTTGCGCCACCCTCGTCTCGCGCAAACCTCACTTTGCGCCACTTGTGAGGAGTTAAAAAAAAACCTTACTTTGCGCCACTTGAGAAAATTTTTTATACTGAAATTTTTTCTATAGAGTATTTCACACACTTTAAGAGTTTTTCAAGAAAAAGTTTTATATAATTTTTTTTCTAATTGGTCATTTTCCGCATATTCAGTAGATTTTTCATTATAAAGATCCGTTATCTTTAAGCAATCATGAACCAACCACCTGTGCTAATCAAAGATTCTGATTTTGGACGATGGAGAATTACGTTCATCGACTTTATTGCAGGTAGAGAAAATGGAGAGAATATGATAAAATCATTCTCCGAAGGTCCAATGAGCAGAAATAAAATGGAGAATGATTTTACAGAAGAAGCGAAGAAAAGATTGAAAGCTGATAAGGAAGCTTCATCCAACTTGATCCTTGCACTTCCAAAACATATTAACAAAAGCATTGATTGTTTCAAACACAATCCAATGCTTATGTGGAACGAATTATCTAAGCGAATGCATGGATCTGAAGTTGCATTTACAAAGAGAAAGGAAGAAGAAAAGAAAGTTGAGAAAGAGGATACTGAATAGAACATGTCAGAAGCTGAAAATGATGATCTTAAGAAAAAGGTTTTTGAGCTTACAAAGAAGCTGTCTGACATGGAAACGTTGCTAAAAGTAGAAAAAGAGGATTTCAGAAAAGAAAGAGCTAATCGTTTAAAAGACAAAAATTGCTATGCAAAGCAAATTCTTTCTCTTTCTCAGAAAATTCCTGAACTTGAAAAGACTTCGATTTCTGATAAGAAAGAAAATGAAGAGAAGAAAGCTCTTGAACTCAGATGCATAAAACTTTCTAAACAAAATTCAGACTTTGAGAAAGTTTTATTTCTTGAAAAGGAAAAATTAGAGAAGGAAAGAGTTGAGTTTGAAAATGAAAGGAAAATCTTTGAAGCAAAGAATGTGAAACTGTTAAAGAATATATCTGAGCTTCAAAAGGAATTGGATATAGAAAGTCAAGAGCTAGAAAAGATGAAGAAAGCTGACTTTCAAGCTAGGAGCGTTAAAGACGAATTCTCTGTTGAAAGGAAGATATTTCAACAGGAAATACGTAAACTGACAAAGAATTTGGCTGTGTTATCGACTGATATCATGAAGGAGCAGATTGTTAAGTCTGATATTCAGAAGAAGCTTGCTTTTGTGACCAAGGAACGAAATGACTTAGCTTTCAAAGTGAAGTCATTTAACAAATCCAAAAGGTATTCAGAATGTCCGATTCGTCCTTCTAATCTATTTTATGATCACTCAGTGGATAATTCTGTTGGAATAATCATGATTTGTATTTGATAGATAATAAGATGACAAGAAAACATACCCGATGATCCTGAGGATCCAGTGAAAGCATTGAACATATTTGCCATTGATTGTCGGGTTCCCAGAACGAGGTGATCGTATTATGATGGGATGATGATCGATCTTGAGAGAGTCGATCTTGGGGAGGCACACGGCTGGATGTCATTAGCCGATATCTCATTAGGGTTAAAAGAAGGATTAGGGTACTCTATTTATAATAAGAGTATCTTACACTTTTAACCCTCTGGTGTTTATTATGTGCAGTATAATTCCCCATAGTTCCAATCACCTAATGGGAAACCCTATAGTATGTCAATAATAGTAAATACGCCCATCATATATTTACCAGACATAGGGATTTCAGTTATTGTCAATTATCATATCAGGAATGATAAACGATCAGTGACGGTCACTTTTAAGGTGGTTCCAACATTCTCCCACTTGACCAAGCGATCTTTTATCTATGAGTACCAATAAGTCCGGCCGGGATAATACTCATTTTGTTTTAAACTGAAATCATAGCTAATAAGTACAGCCGTAGAGAAGAATATCAACTCAGGACCCCCACTAGTCAAACTATGACTCAAATTTAAAACTGAATAAGCAATGATCAATTGACTGAGACAGATTTCGTTATAATAATGTCCATACACCATTATGAGCTCCAAGCGTAACTAATAGACAAACAAAATCTGAATATAGAGGAAAATTTTATTAAGATAATAGTAATGACCAATAAGTACAATATGCTATTAAATTAAGTCTTTTGTAAGCCCCATCTTCGACACGTGTCCTACGAAGACATTAGGAGGAAGACCTTTGGTCATCGGATCCGCTAGCATATTCTTTGTACTTATGTACTCGATACAAAGGACATTTTCCTCAACCCGTTCGCGCACGAACAGATACTTTGTATCAAGATACAGCCCAGCGCCAGTTGAACTGTTACTGTTCGAGAAAGTTACGGCAGCTGAGTTATCACAGTAAAGCTTCAATGGTCTAGAAATGGAGTTGACGATTTTGAGTCCACTGACCATGTTCCTTAACAACATCCCATGACAAGAGGCATTATAAACGGCAACGTATTCAGCCATCATGGTGGACGTTGTAGTCAGCTTCTGTTTATGACTCCGCTAGGAGATAGGTCCACCAGCTAACATAAATATGTACCCAGAAGTAGATTTCTTATCTTCCTTGCATTTAGCAAAATCGGAATCAGAATATCCTACTACTTCTAAGTTGTCACTTCTTCTATAAGTTAATTTGTAGTCTTTGGTCCCTTGCAGATATCGTAGAACCTTTTTAGCCGCTTTCCAGTGTGCTATTCCGGGATTAGATAAGTAACGTCCCAGCATACCAGCGATATAAGCGATATCCGGACGAGTACAGACCTGATCATACATAATGCTCCCTAATACAGACGAATAAGGTATCATCCTCATTTCTTCCTTTTCAATCTCAATGCTCGGAGCTTGGAAAGAACCAAACACGTCCCCTTTAACTACTGGAGCTACAGTGGGTGTACAGTGCTACATGTTATAGCGTTTTAAGATACGCTCAATATATGCGTTTTGAGAAAGTCCCAAAACACCATTATGCCTATCTCGATGTATTTCGATACCAATGACATAAGAGGCATCACCGAGATCTTTCATGTCGAAATTTTGCGAAAGCATCCGCTTCGACTCATGCAGCATATCCAAGTTGTTACTTGCTAGTAGGATGTCATCTACGTACAAGACAAGGATTATAAAGTTACTCCCACTGATCTTGAGATAGGTGCATTGATCCACTTGATTCTTTAGAAAACCTTGCCCTTTTACGATTTTATGGAACTTGAGGTACCATTGTCGTGATGCCTGCTTCAACCCATAAATGGATTTCTTCAACTTGCAGACCATATGCTCTTTACCTTCTGGAATGAATCCTTCAGGTTGTCGCATGTATACGTCTTCTTGCAAGTCTCCATTTAAGAATGCGGTCTTGACATCCATCTGATGTAACTCTAAATCATAATGAGCTACAAGTGCCATAACAATCCTTAAAGAATCTTTACGAGAGACAGGAGAGAAGGTCTCTTGATAATCAATTCCTTCCTTTTGAGTAAAGCCTTTTGCAACCAGTCTGGCCTTATAGCGTTCGATGTTTCCTTTCGGGTCTAATTTGGTTTTGAAGACCCATTTACAACCGATAGTTTTGGATCCTTCAGGAAGTTCAACCAAGTCCCAAACATCATTGTGTTGCATGGAATTAAGCTCTTCAATCATGGCTTCATTCCACTGAGTGGCCTGATCACTATTAATGGCTTCTCGATAAGAGGTAGGATCAGTAAGCTTTCCAATGTCCTCAACTTCAGATAAAAAGGTTACGAAATCATCAAAACTTGTGGCCCTGCGTGCCGTAGATGATCTCCTGAGTTGATTTTCCGGTTCAGTAACAGAAGGAGTGGAATCAGTGATATTAGGTTCAGCGTTCGGAAGCGATGATGATGTTCCCTCGGTATTTTGGTTAGGAGGAGCAGGATCAGTGATATTAGGAGCATCGGTGGGTACAAGAGGAATTATCGGAGGAATAAGTATACCGGAAGAATGGTTTCCCCCCGCTTCTTGTACTTCTTGCTAATCTGAGTCATGATTTGTCGTGCTCCCACTGATCTTTGAGTTCTCAAGAAATGTGGCATGCTGCGTGTCAATGATGCTCGTAGTGTGGGAAGGACAAATAAACCGATAACATTTTGAGTTATCAGGATAACCGATAAAAAAACATGTAAGGGTTTTAGGATCCAGTTTCTTTAAGTTAGGGTTATAGACTTTTGCTTCGGCAGGACAGCCCCATACTTTCATATATTTTAGACTCGGTTTCCTACCTGTCCAGATTTCATAAGGGGTTTTAGGGACAGATTTTGATGGAACCCTATTGAGTATATGAACGGCTGTTTTTAATGCCTCGGTCCATAGGAAAGTAGGTAAGTTAGTGTTAGCAAGCATACTTCTCACCATGTCCATTAAGGTTCTGTTTCTCCTTTCAGCAACACCATTTTGTTGAGGAGAACCAGGCATGGTGTATTGGTTAATTATGCCTTGTTCCTTGCAAAAGTTATAGAAAGGACCAGGAGCTTGACCAATATCAGTATGTCTACCATAATACTCACCTCCTCTATCTGATCTCACAACTTTTATTTTATGATCAAATTGGTTTTCAACCAAAGTTTTAAAATCAATAAAAGTTTGTAAGGATTCAGATTTTTCCTTAATCAGATATAGGTGCATATAACGCGAATAATCGTCAAGGAATGTAATAAATGATGTATGTCCTGTGATTGATGCGGGATAAGGACCGCTAATATCAGTGTGAATTATTTCCAACAAGTTGGAACTTCTAGTAGCTCCTTTCTTATTCCCTTTCGCCATTTTGCCTTTGAGGCACTTAATACATGTTTCAAAATCACTAAAATCAAGAGAATGTAAGATTCCATCCTTTATGAGTCGAGTCATTCGATCTCGTGAGATGTGGCCAAGACGTTTATGCCACAACATGGAGGAATTCTCTAATTGTTTAGGTGATTTTGTTGTTTTAGTTACGTCATCAATATTAAGAGACAACAAAGACTGTGAGAAATTATGATCTAGTTCTAATTTATACAGCAATCCATCCAAGAAACCTCGACCAAGTAATTCATTATTATGAGTAATAGCAATCTTGCCGCAACCATGAATTATTACATAACCTTCAAGGTCTAGTCTAGATATGGATACAAGGTTCCGAGTAATTCTCGGTACATATAAGGTATCCACTAGTCTAATACACTTTCCGGTACTCATATGTAAATTTAAAGTTCCCATGGCTTCGACATCTAAGAGATCACCACTTCCAACTCTAAGTTTTCTTTGGCCCTTTGGTAGCTTCTGGATTGTAAGGAATCCCTGCATTGAGTTTGTCACATGGACCATAGAACCAAAGTCACCCCACCATGTATTAATAGGGACATCAGTAGTAAAGGAATCAAATATTACATAAAGAATGTTACCTTTCTTAGCTAGCCATTCCTTGAACCTAGGGCAATCTTTCTGTCCGTGCCCTTTGGCACGACATAATTTGCAGCTAGGTTTGTTAGACAAGGATTTAGATCCAGAGGCAACGGCACCATGATTATTATCCTTTTGGACTTTATTTCCAGTCTGATTACTGTGGTTACCCTTCCTTTTCTTAGAATTACCAGTGATTGTCAGGTGAACAGCTTCAGGTTGTACCAGCTTTAGGCGATCCTCCTCTTGCACACACATTGCAATCAGTTCACTTATCGACCATTTATCCTTCATAGCGTTGTAGTTAACTTTGAAGGTGTCGAACCGAGCAGGCAAAGAGGTCATTATGAAATGCACAAGAAAATTATCAGAGACTTCCATCTCAAGACTCTTAAGCTTATGAGCCATATCAATCATTTTCATAATGTGTTCACGGACACTGCTATTTCCTTCATATTTCAGAGTGAGCATCTGTAGCATTAAACTACTTGCATGAGCCTTAGACGATCCCTTGAAGTGATCCTCAACAGATTTGAGGTAAGTTTTGACTTTATCAGAGTCAGGGATAGCTCCTCGGATACTGAGGTTAATGGAGTTCTTGACCATCATTAGTGACAAGCGATTTGCCCTTTCCCACTTTTCAAAATCCGCTTTCTGAGCTGCAGTGGACGCAGCAGTAATAGCAGTGGGTTCATCATGGCGAATAGCATGGTCAAGGTCTAGCATCCCCAGAGTAAGAAGTAATTGATCCTTCCATGACGCAAAGTTCGCACCAGTAAGTGGCTCAATGCCAAAGTTAGGTACTGATTAGGAAATGAGGAGGATATATGTTATAGAAGACTATTATAGTGACGTAGTTAGCTATAAAAGGCGGACAAAGTAATGTTTCTTAAAGTAATGGAATCAAAGTAATGTTAAAGTAAGCAGGCCTAACAGTAATATTCCTTAGAGTAATGAAACTATGACCATTTTAGTGATGAAGCTAGTGATGAGTATACCTATTGTAAACACCAAAACAATAAGTCAAAGTAAGGCTCTACTTAGATGTTACATCACCTTTGGGCAGAAATAACTAATATCTAAGTAAACATGAGCGTTAGCGTTATGCAACGCAATGCTTATCTTTTGACCTTTGGGCACAAAATAGAGCATCATGTGAATTATGCATGTAGAAAGTCCTTTTGACACACAGGTATATTAAATCACCTTTGGGCAGAATTAGTATACTCAGTGTTCATTATGCAAAAGGGAAAAAAAATGCATTATGAGAATCATATTTGACCTTTGGGCACAAATGATGAGACCATAAATGTTAGTGCAAGGTTTTCGCTATGTATAGAAGCGAAAAGTAAGGTTTTCGCTATGTACAGTAGCGAAAAGTAAGGTTTTCGCTATGTACAGAAGCGAAAAGTAAGGTTTTCGCTATGCACAGTAGCGAAAAGTAAGGTTTTCGCTATGTACAGTGGCGAAAAGTAAGGTTTTCGCTATGTACAGTAGCGAAAAGTAAGGTTTTCGCAATGTACAGTAGCGAAAAGTAAGGTTTTCGCAATGTACAGTAGCGAAAAGTAAGGTTTTCGCAATGTACAGTAGCGAAAAGTAAGGTTTTCGCAATGTACAGAAGCGAAAAGTAAGGTTTTCGCAATGTACAGTAGCGAAAAGTAAGGTTCAGCAGAAAAAAAATTCCATGCATTGATCAATTCGGGATAAATAACATTGATCAATTAACATGGCATAATTAGGGTTTAATACGATGGAAAAAATAGCATTATAATCGCAGATGATAAAATTGCAATTCAATGCAGTTTTGATGTTTGCGGCGGCATACATAAACACGAAAGAAACGAGTGAATTAAAGCCATCAAAACTAATACAAATCATGAATCAATTTTGAACCTGGGGCTCTGATACCACATGTTGGAATAATCATAATTTGTATTTGATAGATAATAAGATGACAAGAAAACATACCTGATGATCCTGAGGATCCAGTGAAAGCATTGAACATATTTGCCATTGATTGTCGGGTTCCCAGAACGAGGTGATCGTATTATGATGGGATGATGATCGATCTTGAGAGAGTCGATCTTGGGGAGGCACACGGCTGGATGTCATTAGCCGATATCTCATTAGGGTTAAAAGAAGGATTAGGGTACTCTATTTATAATAAGAGTATCTTACACTTTTAACCCTCTGGTGTTTATTATGTGCAGTATAATTCCCCATAGTTCCAATCACCTAATGGGAAACCCTATAGTATGTCAATAATAGTAAATACGCCCATCATATATTTACCAGACATAGGGATTTCAGTTATTGTCAATTATCATATCAGGAATGATAAACGATCAGTGACGGTCACTTTTAAGGTGGTTCCAACAAATTCTTCCAAGTCTCAATCTGCTGATCTTCCTGTATATAAGAAAGTCAACATGCAATGGAGAGTAAAAGGTACGTCTTCTGAAAAAGGTGTGCCAAAAGCATCTGTTCCCAACAAGAACACTAACCTGAAAGGTAAATCTTTTGCTAAACCTGGTTCATTATATTCCGCAAACAATTTAATCAGGTTAGCACAAAAGAATATTTGTTGTTCTTATTGTGGTACTAATGATTTTGTTACAAATAATAATGTTCGATTTTGGTATGGCACTTATCATTTTCCTTCCTATAGAGCTCCGCTTAACAAGCCAGGACCCAAGACACGTTGGGTACCAAAATCTACTTAATCTGTTTTTGCAGATTTAGAAGCAAAGCGTTGAACTCTCGGAAGAAGATGTATATGTGCATTTAACGTAATTGGTTTCTGAATACATCAGTTCAGGACCCATGCTTCAACGACAATGGCTTCTGGACAAATCAGTTCAGGACCCGTACTTCAATGGCTAAGACTTCTAAACAAATCAGTTTAGAACTCATACTTATCAGGTGATATCCTTAATTGTCACATCTTTCAATTCAAGGAACAAGTGGTGAAATGTAACATTGCATTATGTTTCATTTCTACTGCTTTGAAAATTTGAATTTCAACAAATTTAATTCAATGAGATGAAATTTTTCAATTTTCATTCAATGAATTAAATGTGTGCTGAAAGATGATTTTACAAGTATTGTTGTATTATCTGAGTTTTATTTGCTTCAACTTTCGCTTCTGAAATAAATCGAAAGGTCAGCAAAACATGAATGAAATTTTGATATATGCGCAAAATTGTGTAAATCTAGACTTATATAGAATACGATGCTCACAAAGCCTAATTGTCAGAATGAAGAATGGAAATGAAAATATGAGGGAAGCACAAAGTTTTATAACCAAGTGATTGAGATGCAATAAAAAAAAATCATTAGGTTTGAAAGTTTGTGCCTGTGGCCTATCTGGTTTAGGAGATTAAGTCCCAAGGGGTACTCGTTACCTAGCCCCTAAGATCAACTGGTCTGGGATTGGCTGACCCAAATCCTGCTATAGAACCAGATAGAAAGCCATGTTCTACTGGTACAGATGGGATTAGGATATATCGATGTAGCCTTTCTGGTTTGGGAGATTAAGTTCTAAGGGGTGCTCGTCACCTAGCTCCTAAGGCCAACTAGTCTGGGATTGGCTGACCCAAATCCCGCTATAGAACCAGATAGAAAGTTACGTTTACGGTGTATCTTAGTCTTAATAAACCTGTTGATAAAAAGATGCCAATGTGCACAAAATAAAAGATGCCAATGGGCACACATCTCTTATATCTTGGGAAATTACGATGTCGCAATAAACTTATAAATTTGTGGAAATTCTGATTTCAGTCATATAGTGTAAGTAAGAGCAAAGTATTCTTATTGGTTTCAGAAGTACATTTGATTGTTGCAAATCATATTTCGCATTCTAGCACACCAAATAGATTTAATAAAGGAGTTGAAACTGAACATTTTTAACTTGATATGCAATGATGTCTTGTATTTGAATCCAAACACATGCATTTGATTTCACTTGATTGAAAAATCTGTTAAATCTCATTAAGTTGAATTTCTTTTGTAAAGTTTTCAAATGATCAAATGTTAGTAGTTATAAAATTTAGTTCAATGAATTTTATTTTCCTTGAATAAAATTTTCAACTATTGTGCTATTAATGAAGTATATGCATATTTTCAGGGGGAGAAATCAAATTGCTCCAGAATTCTTAGATTGAGGGGGAGCAAGATTGTTCATTAAGGAGGAGATTGTTAATGATTCTCAAAGACGCGACTGAAATTGAAGAAGGTTTTCGTTGATCATGATGCTCACTTTCATCGAAAAAGGGGGAGAAATGGTTAATTCAATTTCATGTCAAAGAGCTTTCAAGGCAAAGATTCAATTTCATGACAGGGGGAGAATTGTTTAAAGAAGATTCCGTCTCAAGATAGATAAAGGAGGAGAATTCTTCTTCAAGAGTTTTAGAAAAATCAATTGATCATCTTTTTCAAGAAGATCTATTTTTCTTAAACTTGTGCTATATGGTGAATATCCTTACTGAAGATTGAAGTTCTCAAGTCAAAGAAAGAAAAGGGGGAGAATTCTTCAAGAGTTTAGGAAAAATCGATTGATCATCTTGGTTTCTCAAGAAGATCTCTTTTTCTTAGATTTGCGCTACATTGTATCAAAATGCCTTGTGTGAAGAAACAAATTTTCCATTTCTAAGAAAGAAAGTCTCCGTCTGAAGATTTTGTGACGATTTGACTTTGACAAGCCTTGATAAAGACCGAAGTTTTGAAGATTCAAGAAGCCAAAGACTGCTGTTCTCAAATGTTTAAATCTTGAATCCATGGGGGAGATTGTTAGGTTTAAATATGTCTTCAAGATTTAATATTCTTGATAAAGTCAAAGTCAATGTATTTAGTCAAGTGTAGAAAGTCAAAGCTAGCTTATTTCCTTATTAAGTCTTAGGGTATATAAGGCTTTGTTTGACTTTCTTTGTAAGGCTTTTGGACATAACTCTCATATTGTAATACAGAGATGACATGAATACGATCTAAGCTTTCTCTCTCTACTCTCTCTCTAGAATTCATATGGAAATTCATGTTGCTTGATCATTTTGGGACTATCATCTTGAATTCAATCGATGTTGAAGACCTGAACGTTGAAGCCGTGCGTCGTTCGATTGAAGTAGAAGACCTGAACGTCAGGTGGTGGATGTTGGTGGCGATGACGACGGCGGCTGGTGGTGGCTCCCGATCGCTCGGCAGATGGATGGCTCGACGACGACCGCTTCTTCTCGATGGTATCCGCTGTGAGCTTGGGAAGAGATGGAATTTTGACCTACGTTAAAATAGACGGTGGGAAAAAATTATGAAGGGTGGGAAACGAATTGGGGGTGGGGCGGGTAACGAAAATTAAATATTAAAGCCCTTAAAAATAATTTTAAATATTTAAATAATAGTATATTTTATCATAATTTCATCGATTTTATTATTAATAATAATAATATTTATTATTATTATTATTAAAACCCTTTAAAAACCAATAAAACTGATTAAAGTTCAATAAATCTATTAATGCCTATAGAAATATTAAAGCCTATAGAACCGATTAAACCTCAATAAAATCGATTACACTGAACAAGACAGGACATAATAGAACAGAGATCATTGTCCCATGTTTGGCAGAACTTTTATGTGGAACAAACAGGAACAAAGTGGAACAAGTTGGAACAGTCTTGTTCCACCCCTACCGCATGGAACAAGCTGGAAAAGGTGGAACAGACTAATGAGACGAGTCTTGCATTAGTAAAGGAAAACATCTTCTCTTAGTTACTTGATTTGAACTCAACAATGATATTTAAACCAAATGTTATAAAACATAGTATAATAGTCTTAATCTGCGGAAGCGTTGGATAAACTATTTGGTTTAACTATTTCTGTATGACTCAGATTGACAAGTGCTGAAAAGTTACTACTGCCAGTGCATAGTTACTACTGCCAGTGCATAGTTACTACTGCCAGTGCATAGTTACTACTGCCAGTGCATAGTTACTACTGCCAGTACATAGTTAATACTGCTTCGTACTTAATACTGCATGTGTCGTTAATACTGCTTTAAAAGAAAAATTAGGGCTAATACTGCTATAAATACCTCTTTCAGCCCGCCAAGGTTCATAACGTCTCTTTGAATTTTATTCATCTCTCTCTCTTTGTAACTACTCTCTCCCAAGAATCTCTGTTTTCTGTCAAGAATCCTCAGGTACAATGGAGTTTATCGACGAACACAACGAGATTGCCATGCTCCAGAAGCCAAAACAGTCCGCAGGTTTTCACGACATTGTGGATTTCCTCAAATACACGCATATATCCTATGCCCTAACGGTGACCCCGACAATCTACACCGAGCATCAGAAGCAGTTCTGGGAAAATGTCACCGTGGTGTCTGAAGATGGGCAGAAAATCATCAAAACAAGGGTGTGTGACAAACCCTTGAATGTTACAGAGGAGCTTATTCGCATCACTCTTCGATTGGATGATGCCTCAGGTATGACGTCTATTCCTAATGACGATCTATACTCAACTTTAACGAGAATGGGGTATGAAGGTCCCATTGGAATCTTTAAGTTTTTCAAGTCTAAATTTTCTACACAATGGCGATTCTTTGTTCATACCTTAATGCATTGCATTTCAAAGAAAACTACTGGATGGAGTGAGTTTAGCAGTACCATTGCTTATGCCCTGGTCTGCTTGGCCACTGCCAGGAAGTTTAATTTTTCACAAATGATTTTCAATGATCTTGTGTCAAACCTGGAATCGAAAAAGAGTTTTTATATGTACCCAAGGTTTGTCCAAGCAGTGATTACTCAGGAATTGACGGATTTGCCTCAATTTACTGAGGTATATGTACCTAAACCCCCTAAAGGAAAGGTCTTCTCAAATATGAGAAGAACTTCCAGGGACTCGGAAGGAGTTGACACTCCATTGTTCTCTACAATGATGGGTGTGTCCCACACACAAGAAGGTATGGCATCAGGGTCAAGGCCCTCATTAGACCAACCCACTGATAGCCAAACCCCACCTTCAATCACCAAAGAAATTTCTCAGTCCATTCTTCAAAGACCCACTCCTCTCATAACCAAAACGTTTACAAGAAGAATGGTACACAAGGCTCCTTCCCTTGATGTACCTCCTACAAGCCCAAAGCCTTTAAGCCCTCTATTGGAGCATTCTCCAATAGAGAATATCGAAAGGGAAACCACAGGGGTGTCTCCCAACCCCAAGAAGGTGCTCACTAAGGAGAAGGTTGAGCATGTGAGTAGCAAGGCTGCCACTACTTCTGCTAGCACAGAGAAGGACAGTGGTAACATACCTAAGACCTTCCTCACGGCAACTCAGAATGAGAAATCATTCAGAGGTCCCAGGTGCCAAGAAACCACGGGGGTAGGCAGTGCTTTTGCTAGGCAAAAGACACCTACTAAAATTTCCAGTGATCCTTTAAAGGAAGTAAAAACTCCTAAACAAAGTGAGGATAGATATACATATGAGGAATTGATGGAAACCATTGCCAATATCAACACAGATGTTGTAAGTCCGCAAAAGGAGATAGATGGACTCAAGAAAGTGGTCCTATATCAACAAACACAGCTTGAGAAGCATAAGAAGCTGATTACAAAGTTGATGCACAGGAAGAAGAAAGCTCAGTATGTTCTTAAAAGAAGAAGCCCCAACAATGATGCTCCCAAAAAGGGGGAGTCAGAAGCTGAATTCAACATGGAGAGTGCACAGGAAAATGGGGAGAATGAGTGTGTTGAAGAAATTGCAAAAGAAGCAGAAACTGATCATGCAGCAGAAAAGGTTAATGCTGCTGAAATTCAGAAAGAAGCAGAAACTGATCATGCAGCAGAAAAGGTTAATGCTGCTGAAATTCAGAAAGAAGCAAAAACTGAACCAACAGCAGAAACGGTTAATGCTGATGAAAGTCAAAAAGCAGAAGCGGCAGAAACCATTCCAGAGGCAGCAGAAACAAAAGAAGCAGCAGAAACCATGCAAGAAGCAGTATCTACAAAGGAAGAAGCAGCAGAAACAAAGGAAGCAACAGAAACTAAAATGCCTACTTTGGAAGAAGTTGAAGTTGCAGAGGCTTTGATTAAAGTCAAACATGACACTCCTAAAAAGCAAGAAGAAACCCTGGGTGAAAAGCTGGTGTCACTGAAAAGAGCAAGAACCAAGTCTATAGCTACCAAGAGGAAAGTTGTCAAGAAACCTAGGGTAGAACCAGTGGTAGAAGAAGAAAAAGAAGAGGATGTTCCAGAAAAGAAAGATGATACAAAGGCTGCTGAAGAAGAAGTAGCAACTCCATCAGGTCAACCAAGTAATGCTCAATGTGATATGTATATCACTATGGTTGATACTGATCCAATCAAAGTTGACCCATTATCTTCCATGCCTCCTGAGATCATCTTCTGGGATACCTTGGTAGATCAGAGAAAGGAGTACATTAGAGTCAAAAGAGCAGATGGGAAGTATGAGGTCTGTTCTACATGGGGAAGACTTATCAGAATGTGCTCTAGATCTGACGTAGAGGAGATGTACAAGGTTGGAATGAAGCTGTATGGAAATATGCTGAATGAGAAAGGGATGTCTATCACCAAATTGGTTCTTGAATACCTGTGCCTAATGTTCAAACCAGAAGCAGTTCAGTATATGATAGAAAGAAATTTTCAAGCCATTACCAACTGGATGCTCATTGAAAAATGTGGAGTGTATGTCATCACACTTGACTATACATATCATGAGTATTATTTGGTGGATGTTGCATACAAGCACAGCAAGAAAAGGTTGAATGGAATGCTACATGCTAAGTTGGCTTGCAACAAGGATTCTGAAATGGGAAGATACTTGGTGAGAAGGATTATCAATCAAAGCCTGGGTTTGAATCCTGATTTATGTGTTCATGATTAGGTTTTGGAAGCATCATCTGAAGAACTTGACTTCTCAACCTAAAAAGTCAAGTTAGGGGGAGATTGTTGGGAACTGAAGATTTGCCAAGTATGGTTAGTACTGCCAGAACAACAATACTACTGCCAGAGCAAAGTTAGTACTACAAGTAAAAGTTAATGCTGTTGGAACAATGTTAGTACTGCTTGTGCATAACGATGTTAATACTGCTTGTGATCATAATTATGGAATGCGAGAATGTTGGAGATAAAGATGGAATGATTGAAGATAAGCATGAAAGAATATTCTGAAGATCAATTTTGTTTTGATAGTTATCTTGTAATTATTTAGTATAAGTAGATTTTGATAGATAGCTATTCGGTGAGATTTTATAAGAATTCGTTTTTGTTTTAGAGAGAATTAACCTCAAGGTTTAGAACCCTATTTCTAGAGAAGTAGAAGTCGTCTTGTTGAGCCTGTTCAACAAGATTGAGGTTTGGTTGTAAACTTGTGAGTTGAAGTATTGAATACAAACAGATTGTGTTTTCTGATTAGTTGTTCATTGAGTGTGTTTGAATTAAAGTTCTATTCCGCAAGATTCTTTAATTCTGATTTCTAAGTATAATTATTCTTGTTTCGAATCGATCCTGACACATGTACACATGACATACAAATATACATGTACTGTATATACATACGTGTATATACTATGATCCACATAAATACATACACACATATACTATCATCCATATATACATACACACATAAAATAGATGAGACCGCTACTTTGAGAATGAGATGAGTATTGCATTAGTAAAGGAAAACACCTTTCTTAGTTACTTGATTTGAACTCAACAATGATATTTAAACCAAATGTTATAAAACATAGTATAATAGTCTTAATGTGCAGAAGCGTTGGATAAACTATTTGGTTTAACTATTTTGGTAGAAACACACAGAGTATAATAGTCCTTGACGAATCACATTTGACTAAATGGTCATTGATGAATCTTATTTGGGTCTTTGTGGGCTTGAGTGACTCTTAATGATTGATCGGGTCTTGATTAATTCCAATTACTTTTAGTGAACTATAATAGTCCTTGACGAATCATATTTAACTTAGTGGTTGATAATGGACTGTATGGGCCTTTATGGGCTTGAGTGACTCTTAATGAACTTGATCGGGCCTTAATGGATTCCAAGTACTCTTTATGAACTATAATGGTCCTTGACGAATCATATTTGACGTAGTGGTTGTTAATGCACTGTATAGACCTTTATGGACTTCAGTGACACTTAATGAACTTGATCGGGCCTTGATGGACTCCAAGTACTCTTAATGACATATATACAAACTTACATACACATATAGCTAGACATGTATGACATATACAAACATATGTATGTATAGTATGTACTGTATACATATAAGCACTTACATATGTATATACACATACATACATGTATATACATACAAACATTCATACATATATACACATAAACATATAGACATGTACACATGACATACAAATATACATGTACTGTATATACATACGTGTATATACTATGATCCACATAAATACATACACACATATACTATCATCCACATATACATACACACATATAAAATACATGTGCATCTTTTAACATATGTTTGTGTTTAAGTCGTGGAAAAATATATATTGTACATATACTATCATACACATATACATACACACATATACTATCATCAACATAGACATACACACATACATGTATATACATACAAACATTCATACATATATACACCGACGGTTTATTTAATATATATTTTTTTAAAATAATGTAATTATTTACCGACGGATTAGTTAATAAAAATAAATAAAAATTAAAAATTAACTAATCCGTCGGTAATCCGTCGGTAATTACCGACGGATTATTTATTATTTATTTTTTATTTTTTATTTTTTAAATTAACTAATCCGTCGGTAATTACCGACGGATTATTAATTTTTTATTTTTTATTTTTTTAATTAGGTAATCCGTCGGTAATTACCGATGGATTTAAAACCGTCGGTAATTACCGACGGATTACCGACGGATAATTATTTATTTATTTTTTTAATTTTTTTAAATGAAATCCATCGGTAATTACCGACGGTTTGTATCCGTCGGTAATTTTCGTCGGAAATTTGAGTTTTTCTAGTAGTGATTCCTCATTGCGACTTTTCAAGAACAACAAATTATTTTCCTCTTGAGTGCGATGAACTTCACCGTTCTTGCATTTGTTGATCACTGTGTTGAATCTGTCATAGGTTTGCTGCAAAATTTTACCAGGGAGAGCAGCAAAACTGTTGTAATCATTTATACATCGAGCCCTACGATTTTTCTTTGTCTTGATACCTCCTTTCAATTGATCTTTTTTGTTGTGTTACAAGCATCAAGAGATTGGAACAAATCAGTTGGGATGCCCATAATCAATAACTTTTTAGACTTCTGGTCAGGTTCCATTTTAGCTTAATCATATTCATTCCAGGCCTTGGGTTCTTTTGGAACATGGTAAGTTGCAACCTTAGCAGTGGTTGTAGTTGCAGGAACTCAAGGAACAGTTACCACGGGGAGATAAGGACCATTTTCAACAGATCGAAGAAGATCTTTATTCATGCCATCAAAGAAATTGACCATATGGATCTTCCATTGAGGATATTCCTCACGGATTAGAGTGGGTGGTTTAGTGAGAGAACTGTCACTATACATAGCATTCCAGTTGGGAGTTGACAATTGATACCAATTGTAGGAGCCTAGATTTTCCTTTGGTGTGAAAAATTGCTTAAATGATATGGGCATAAGCAACAAGCAATTAACCACATAGACTAAAAACAATAGACAAAGATAGAAGTGATGTAACCAGATTTAGAAGACATCATTGTCATATGTATTGATATGAATTCTAGATATTACAGCATGAACACCAAGAACACATATAGCAGTGTATGTAAATATCTCTCTAGAATTCTCTCTCTAGGTTGTTGAAAGAGATTACCTTAAAAAGGTAAAGTTTACAATGTGCGCGAGAGGGTACAAAAAGCAACAAGTGGATCTTCTATCTAAGCCTAAATTAGGAAATTCAACACACCATCCAATGGTAAAGCTGGACGTGAAAATGTGTAATAACCGCTTCGTGATGACGTGTCAGACTTTGATAGGGAGACAACACTTGAGATATTTGAGCTTTATGTTTAACACATAGGGAGGATCAGAGAGGGGGGGGGGGTAACTTTGGTCGCTAGATCATATTCTGCTTGAGCTTCCTCTGATTTGTCTATCTTCTATAGCAGGCTCTGGTTCAATGTAGGATTTCAATCTGAGTTACCTCTGGTTGTTTAGACTTAGAAACTATTCAATACTTTTACATAATGAATATTAGTACTAACAAAGATATGAACTACGTCACAGAATCTGGAATGTGAATGAAAAATAGATTCAAAGACGAAAGTGGTGTCAACCCTTTTTTCTAAATAATAACTTCTCTAAGTTTTGAGATTTTTACAATCTCTATCATAATTTTTCTCTCTTCTAACATACAAAATAGTAAACTAAAAAATTGTTAAAATTTCCAATTTTCTCGATTTTAAGATAGTTGTTGAAGATAGTTAATAGCATACAAAAACTTGCTAAGATACTTTTTCTCTGTTGGGAAAACGTGTCAAAATATAACAAAGTTTGTTTTAGTTCCTATTTAGTGTAACAAACTTCCTTTTTTCTCAATTAATGTAACAAACTTTGAACTTTTCCTATTTGGTGCATATTTTACCTTGTTAAACATGTTATAAACCTACGTGGAATCAATGATCAACTTTTTTGACATGGATTTTTTTATAATTCCAGGTGAACACTTTTCTTTATTTCTTTTCTACGCCACCGCCTCTTTTCAACACCACAGTGCCCTCTTTCTATTTGGTTAAATGAAACAATTCTTTCAAAAAAAAATTTGTTTCCTAAAATCTCCATTGTGGTTTTGGTGGAAGTAATAACCCATGATCATATGCTTTCGTAAAATCTTATTTTGCAATGGTGAAGTTTAGGAACCAAAATCTTGTTTGGCAGAATTAGTTATTTTGTGCTCCTAATGGTTGTCAAATGGTAGAAAGTAAAAAAAAATCTAAAATCGATTCTATGAACTAGATGATTAAGGAGAGAAATCTGTAAACTTACATGTGATTGCAATCACTGATGGCGAATGAAGACAAATTGGAGATGAACATGAGACGAACGAGGAACAAAAATGAAAGAGAGAAGAACAGAGGATGAACGGGAGACTAACGAATTGGTAACAATTGATGGGCGCTAAAAGATTGATGGGCCTATGATTAATAGACTTACAACTCTTGATTTTTTAGAAAAAAAAAATATATTAAAGAAATAGACAAGTTGCAAATGCATGTAATAAGTTTTTAATTATAATCAATGATGTGGCATCTAAGTCATAAAATATGACCGGATGAATAGGTTGCAAGTCAAAAAATATGTACAAAATAGGAAAAAACAAAAGTTTATTACACTACATAGAAACTAAACCAAACTTGGTTACATTTTAAGGCATTTTATCCTTCTCTATTTTACATCCCTACCTAGTAATTTCTTCTTCGTCACATGGATCAACATCAAATCCTACCTTCTAAGTATCTAATACATGATTTAACATTATGATGTTAAAAGCGGTACGTACCAATAACATTGGAATCCTAAAGTCAACAAGTTTACAAATTGTCGGATAGTCGTGAAAGGAATTAAGTTGGTGACAATAAAATAATTTAACTAGTTTCTGCTTGTAATGATAACGATATGCTAAAATTAGAAATTTATTTCAAGAAAATCAAAGTAAAACCGTCCAATTATTTAATATATCTATTTCCATTTACAAAACTGAAGCAGAAAACTCTAGCATCAGTGATGTGCCTCAGGATCGTCATCTTCCCACAGCCATAGCAGCATGTCATCACCATCCAACTCAAACTCCATGGAATCTCCATTAATATTAGAGCAAAACCCCATAGCTTGTGATGTATTCAAGCTCATGATTTCATCTTCTGTCTCTGCAAAAACATTTTCTGGTTGTTCCCACTTCCACAGCAGCGTGTCATCACCTTCAAACCTAAACTCCACGGGAATAGCTTCTGATGAATTCAAGCTCAAGATTTCATCTGCTAAAAGCTTTTCCGGCTGTTCCTGATCATCATGAAGGCTCAAAAACCCATTAAAATCCAATGTCCCACTTCCTAAGAACTTGCTGATATCCATTAATTCATCATCTTGGAACCCATATTCGTCTGGTCCCAAATCTTGATTTTCTCTCTCTTCTTCAAGATTCAACGTCTTAATGCCACAAGCTTGACTTCCTGTGACATTTTCCTTCACAGGAATTGAATTACTACCTGTTGTCTCTTCATTAACTGTTTGCACAGCTGATTCATTGCTAGCAGACGGTGGTGGTGGTGGTGGTGGTGATTTCTTGTTATTATTCAACACCCTATTCTTGTTATATTTTTTAGCGAAGCAACGGCTTACGCGACCAGTTCTTCGGCTTGTTTGAACTAGGCTGGATACGTCAAGTGAGCCAAGGGTCGAGTCATTTTTCCCTCTAAAATATCTGTATATCTTGCGCCTGAGATGAGAATTCCAGTAATTTTTTATCTCGTTATCTGTTCGTCCTGGTAGACGGCTAGCTATTGCAGACCACCTGATTAAACGAGAATAATATAAATATATCCCTCATATGCGTATATCGTCATGGAATTGTTAACCATTTGTAACCAAATTTTTAAAATTAGGTGTTAATATCACGAAGGATATAATTCGGCTAGTCACGTGTGAGGGAAGCGTTGTAAATACGTATGAACAAACAATACATAATAAAAAGCTTTCTATTATCTTTCATGTCTCATTTTGTTAGTCGATGTGCATGTAAGTTGGTCCGAAAGCACATGGCTCGAAGATAATATATATCATAGTACATTCTAGAAGAAAATATAATATATATAATAATACATTCTACTATATATTACAACAAAAATAAGTTTACAAGAAGTCAAAAATATCTAGGTGACCTAATATCCTGTTTTATAAGACTAAACAATTGTGTGTCATTTAAAAATGTTGGAATAATTTTATAGAATGATTTTGACGTTTTAACAAAGTGCAATATATCACTTTAAAAATACGCATTAACTTTTTTACACACCACTACTATGAACTATGAAGTGCTATGTAAACACAATTTTATAGGACAATGCTTTTAAGATGCGAAATGACATATTATAAACTTATTGCAATACTTTTATAAATAACACGCATTTGATCTACCAAAAAAACAGACACTTATACTTTTTTAGCATTATATAAATCCAAGGTATACATAAGAACATCTTCGACAACTATGTTATGATAGAGATTTTAAAGGTTTAGGGAACAACTCCAACAAATATGCTATACCATATGTCAAAGTAGAGAAAAAGATGAGAGAGAAGGTAGAAATCTCTAAAACCCCATATTTAAGAGAGAAGTAATTTTTAATTATTTCTAACTAGTAGAATACACTAAAATTGCGGGTTTAGAAAAAATAAATAATTAATATTTTATTAAATATATTTTATTAATAAAAAAGTTAACAATATAAAATTACAAAAATAGAGTAGTCAGTTAAAGTTAGATTTTTAGATATATATTTTAACCTTTAATATATATATATATATATATATAGTCTAGTTTTAAAAAAATTAACATAGTTATTGAAAATGGTTTAATAAATTATTTATAGCAACCAATTCATACTAGTTGTTGCAAACGACGACTAGTCATTGGTATCGCAAAGGTCCAGCTTAATTCATTGAAATTGCATCTAGAACTAAAAGAAGTTATGGTCCATGTACTTGACCCGTGAAAACCCACCCACTTGACCAGGATGGTTTAGTACATACAGTACCTACTACTCCTGACCACCATGCATGTGACTTTTAGCCACTCAAACGCCCAAAATTATGGACAATATTTATTGCGACGGTTCATTTATTAATCAAAACAATTCAGTTCTAAATTTTAATTTCCCATCAACATCTTCAACATTCATATATAAATTAATTTCATTATTCAGGAAACACTTGTTTCCCAAAAATCAAACATCCCTTTTATAGGTTTCAATATATATTACCCTCTTTGTTGTTAAGTATTAGGGTTTATTTACCCTATTGAAATTGCATCAAAATATAATGGATCCTCATAGTTTCTTAATGTATGAACCATAATAAAGTTTGTTCAATTTTAATAAGTTTTAGCTTTAAAAACGTAACACTTACAAAACAAATGACTTCCACTCACGAAATTCCCTCAGGGAAATTTCCGTTGGTGATTACCGAGAAATCACTCAGAAAATATCAATGGTTCGGTAGAATTTGTTGTTATTTCGAGAAAATACTCATAGATCACCCATAATTCTTGTGTCATTGATTTGCATCACCCACTAAAATTTCACCAACCAAGCTCTTGTGACGGTTTTGTAACGAATCACACTTTAACAACAACTTTTCCAAGGAAAAATTCGTAGGTAAAAAATTGTGTTTACTAGTGTAAAGATTCATCTTGAATTTCAATTGTATGCATTGATGCATGGCACATATATATATATATATATATATATATACATGATTACTAAGAAATTGCTCAATATACCAACAAGAAGGAGGTCTTTAAATGTGTGTTTGAACTGGTTATTTTAATTTGAAGTCATAATATATAATTGATCTTGAGTGATTAATTGGGTAGAGTCGTTAAGATTCATAATTTTCTAACCATTTTGGCTCAAAATAAATAGATATTTGACTATTAGATAATAAGGAGTTGTTGCAAAAGAAGTCATTATATATAATTGTGATGATCAGTTTTGCAATGCATATTGTCCGATTGTCTTGTGGCAAAAATGAAAAAACCAATGATTATTATATATTATTTTCGTAAGAATTGAAAGAAGTAGCGAACAAACCTGTTTCCCAAGGATCCATGTAACTTGACAATGATTTCTTCTTCTTCACTTGTTATATTCCCTCTCTTCAAGTCCCCTCTCAAATAATTGATCCATCTAAGTCTGCAACTCTTTCCACACCTTAACAATCCTTCCAAAATGCGGGTAATTAATTAGCCTCAAAATTAAAATCTTCAAATAAAACTTTAGTAATTAATGAGAAATACCTTTTTACCCAAAAAAACATTTAGAAATCTTTTTGTAAAAATCACCCACAAAATATTAATGGTTTCGGAGATCACCAATAAATCACCTACAAAATCCTTCGATGATCTGTTATCACTGATTTGAATTACCCAACACCTTTAGCGACGAACTTTTTCAAATGAAAAATATGAAAATTATGTAGCTAAAAGTGTTACATTTAGTGGTGGTTTCTAAGATATATATATATATATATATATGTATATGTATATATATTTACTAAACCAGACGAAAGATTGTGTGAGAGTAGCAATTAAGGTGAGAAATGTAAGAAATATCTTCCCTTGGTCTATTTTAATTAGTGTTGATTTAATAGTTCATATTAAGTCTCAAAAATAACCCATTAATATATAATGGGTTTGGGTAAGACGAACGTATAAATATATAATATACACGGAGAACCACTTAAGAATGACACTACACCATTAGATTTGGGTTTGGGTAAGACGAAGGTATAAATATATAATATATATGAGTGGTATGTGGATGATGGTGGGTTGAAATTTGTGATGGATGGTACCTGCATTTTTGGGTAAAGACCTCCAAGAACCTTCGCCATTGGCTTGAATGTATTTGATCAATGCTTCATCTTCTTCAGCAGTCCACCTCCCTCTTTTTAACCCTTCTTTCTCACAGCAAGGGGCTCTTCCCATTTCACAAAGCTGTTAATTAATTTGTTTCTGGTTGTACTTAAAATAAAATAAATTAACAAGGTAGAAGAGGGATGGAAGGAAGATGATATACAAGAAGAAGTTGTTAGTTGTTACACACCCACATGCTTAATTTATAGACTTGTATTTGGTTGGTGAATATATATATATATATATATATATGGAGAGGTTCAAATAAATAGTGCTAAATATTTGAGAAATAAAGAAGTGATCTTAGCCATTCATTCGGTCAAGATCGACGGCTTTGACCGAGAAGCAGCGGATAATCCTCGCGTGGTCTGCACAAGATAGAGGGGTAGTTTTGTAAAAAGTACGCGGGACGAGTTTATATATGAATCTATGTGATTCATATATGAACCTTTGTGTACATATATGAACCTTTGTAATTCACATATAAACTCTTTTTAACTAATTCATATATGAATTTTTGTGATTCATATATGAATCAGTTAATTTGTTCATATGAGAATTAGTTAAAAAAATTAATATATGAATCACAAAGGTTCATATATGAATCAGTTAATTAGTTTCATATATGAATCACAAAGATTCATATATGAATCAGTTAATTGGTTCAACTGATTCATATATGAACCTACAATTAATTAGTTTCATATATGAAACACAAAGGTTCACATATGAATCACAAGATTCATATATGAATTAGTTATAAAGAGTTCATATGTGAATTACAAAGGTTCATATATGAACGTATAGTTCATATGTGAATCACACAGATTCATATATGAACTCGTCTCGTGTTTTTTGTAAAAGTTACGAAATTGTCCTTTTATTTTTGAAACAGCCGCAACTTTTGACTAGTCAAAGCCGCAACATTTGATCAATTATAACCGATATTGACTGAATAAATAGCCAAGATTACTTCTCTATTTCTCAAATATTTAGCATTTCTCATTTGAAGCTAAGGCTATATATATATATATATTTTTTTTATATTATATATAACCTTGAGGAGTAGAATTAATTTCTGCAGCACACCGTCGATGATCATTTATAGTGCAATAAATTACGAATAGAAAATTCCAATTCTAGACTACGTATACACTAACATAAGCCTTGTATATTAATTACTTGTTTGCAATGGGATGGAAAATTCCAATATAAATCAGAGAATAAAACATTAATTAAACTTGCTATTGAAAATTAATGTGTAAAATATGAAATTTATTTTTGATCCTAAATGGCTATGTATGTCAATTAAATTAATTTAATCTTTTTTTTTGGCAAACATCTCCTACGAAAAGAAAATCAAGCAATTGAAAAATTGTTACCATCACATTGAGTAAAACTATGTTAAGAGTTTCTTTTATTTTTATTTTTATTTTTATTTTGTTAAGAGAAAACATTTGGCAAATTTAACAAATTTTTCAAAAAAATAAATTAAATAGAGATTAATGTCCAAAATATTTAAGAAAATTTAAGTCTAGTAGATTCTCTATTTCAAAGATTATATCATTACTTATATTATTTAACATATTACATATATCTAATAAAATATTATTTTTTCTCCTAAATATTTTATTTCAAGATTTTTTATTAGTGAAATATGGTTTTAAAAAATCATTTATCTCGTGGTAATCATTTATTGGAGATTTCCCTACTTTCTCTATTTTAGAGAAACTTTTGGAGCAAAGTAATATCCAAAATTTCTATTTTCTTCATTATAGAGAAGTTTTTGAAAATATTTTAAAATTCTTTTTATTTTAAATTTTTTAATTATATTATTAAACTATTTTATATATTTAACCATAGTAATAAACGTTAAAAAAATATTTTAATTATATTATTAAACGGTTTTATTTTATTTCTCTTTCTTAATTATTCAATATATATATATATATATATATATATATATATATATATAGAGGGAGGATAATTTGAAACCCTATATATATGTTGATCCAAACCCTCAGTGATTTGATAATGATCCTTTCTTAAAATACGTAGTGAAAATTGTAAGTAAACAATATGTATTAGAGTTTCTCTATCGCTGATAAGTACTAAGACTTTACAGTACCGCTGATAGGAACTCTCGCTCTTTAAGTTTAAAGTTCATCGAACACTATTCATCCAGTAGCTCTGAGCCTGTTCAGTCTATGTGATAATCGCTGATAAGTTAGTTGTTTACTTATGATCCCTGAAAACAAAGTTTCACGTCAACAAATGTTCTACGCTGAAGTCGAAGATCAAGCTCAAGAACAGCGACAAGTCTACTAATGAACTAATGCGGATATCAGCGAAGCCAAGATTTGTTCACTCAACGTGAAGTTACAAGTAGAAGACTTCAGCAATCGCTGAGCTTTATCATTCGCTGATAAAGTACTGATTCAACGAAAGCTGATCATGAAGTCTTCCTCTACAAGTTACTTTTGTCTTTCCCCCCTTGCACGTCTCCGTACGAAATGTCAGAACGAACATCCCTTCTGTCTAGAATCGTACAACAAACTCTGATTCTACACTGTGCACCATGCGGCTACTAAGGTTGTCTACAAGGGTCAATGACATGCAACCACTCAGCTGCTGCCACGCGTAAAGCAATAATGTCATGCATTAAATGAATGCAGTATATAAGAAGAACCCTACTTCAGAAATGAAGTGTGCTCGGGCCATCTTCTTCTTCCTTACTACTGTGTGTTAGGTTATTATTCGTAATTTCCTTATCTCCTTTCTGTCTTTATTCTAGTGCAAGAAACTTAGTGTTCTTAACTTGTTTAGATTAGGTTAATCCTTAATCTTGTCCGCAACAAGTTGTAAATTATTTTGATTTATCAATAAACAATTTAGAAAGTAAAAATCGTGTGTTTGTATTCAACCCCCCCCCCCCCCCCCCCCCTTCTACAAACTTGTATGACCCTTCGGGACCAACAAGTGGTATCAGAGCGGATTTGTTTAATCTCATAAACAAGATCTTATCTATACTAATCTTTTCTCTTCCTTGCTATTTCTTAAAATGGCTACCAACACAAACACTAACTATATTGACAATGGTTCTCTTGCAAAACCCCCTAGATTTTCCAGAGAACACTTTAATCTATGGAAAAATAGGATGATTCTCTTATTAGAAGGTGTAGATCCTACTATGCCTTACTATCTTGAAAACGGCCCATATATTTCTGTAAGAATTGATCCTGAAGTTCCAGCCGCTGAGAATAGAGCTGCTATTCCAGAAAGGTTGGTTCCCAAGGAAATTCATATGTGGACTGATGAAGATAAGAAGAAAGTGGCTATCGACACCAGAGCCATATCCATACTTTCCATGGCTCTTCCTGACGAAGTCTACCATTCCATCATGAACCTGAAAACCTCAAAAGCCATGTGGGACACAATATGTGTTCAGTATGAAGGTAATTCTGAAGTCCAGGACTCACGTAAGATCAACCTGGTAAGACAGTACGAAAGCTTCATTTATGGTAAAAATGAATCTTTCTCTGAAGTATACCAACGTTTTAACTGCTTAATAATAGATCTAAAAACCGTTGGTAAGGAATATTCTAACTTTTAAGTACTGACAAAGTTCTTAGAATGTTTACCTGAAAGGTGGGACAGTTATTCAATGTGTCTCAAGCTATCGAAGGATCTAAAATCCATGACTCTTTCTACCTTATATGGCACGATGCTTAATCATGAGTAATCGAGTCAGCTTAAGAAGAATCTTGTAAAAGATTCCAAAAGCACCCCTGTTGCTTTACTCTCGGAGTTACCTTCCACTCAACGATCTACTATCACTGTCACTGAGTTGGAAACTAACTCTGAACGTTCATCAGATTCTGACGCTTCAGATGATGATGAAACTCTGGCATTCCTGGCTAATAAGTTCAGGAGATTTGCTAGAAAGAGTAATTTCAGAAAGAACAAACCTCTTGCTATTACTGACAAGCCAAGATCATCAACCCCTGTTGATAAGGCTACTGCTACTTGCTATAACTGTGAAAAGATAGGACATTTTGCTAGCGAGTGCAGGTCAAAGAAAGTCTCTAGATCCTCAGCTTTTCCCAAGAAAAACTTTACTCCCAGGACTAGAGATGAAAAATACAAAAAGCTGAAAGAAAGGTATTCAAAGCTGAAAACCTTTAAGAAGAAAGGCAAAGGCCTGATGGCTGACTATGATTGGGCTGCCTCTGACAAAGAAGAATCATCTGACTCTGAAGATGATGATGAAGCCAATCTATGTCTCATGGCCAAACTTGAAGATGAGGAAGAAAATTCTGACATTCCCTCTACTTCAAGCTCTGCTACTAAGGTATCACCTTCCTTCTTTACCAATATTTTAAATATTGATGAAGCTGATAGTCTTCAAAAGATCGATCTCTTGACTAGAAGTTTATATGAAGCCATGAATGGCAAAACTGTTATTGAAAATCAAAACCTTGATCTCGCTGAACAACTTAAAAGCTGTCATCTTCAAATAGAAAAGCTTTCTAAAATTGAAGAAGATTTTAAAGATCAAGTTCATTTAAATCAGCTAGTCAAAATCGAACGCGAAGAAGCTATTGCTGCATTAAAAGCTGAAAAAACTACTATTGATGGATGGTATAACTCCTCAACAAAGATCACTGAGATAATTAAGTCTCAGATTCCCCTGAGTGATAAACGTGGTCTTGGTTACAAAGCTGATACTATAGAACAAACCACTGTCGGTTCCATGCTTAAGTTTGGAATGTTGGTATCCTCTATCCCTGACACTTTCTCATCTCAGTGTTCCTCTTCAAAATCTCCTATCCCTGAGGAAATCTATACCTTAACCTCTAAAGGTAAAGAGAAAATTGTTTATCTAAAACCTACCTCGGTCTTTAAAAATAAAGGTAAAGGAATTGCTTTTAACCAAAATCCTCAGAAGGGTACCTTTGTACCTAAGCTGAATGCTTCTAGAGCTTCAGTGACTTATCCCTCTGGTTCAAAGAATAAGATTCCCGGATTTATTCAGCGTGGATCTATTCAACGATCTACTCCTAGAATCAAAGTGGATACCATTGGTAAGAAATCCGAAGAACTGAATGTTCCTTCTATTTCAAATACCAAAAGTTTACTTGGTGTTGGTCCTTCTAATTCAAAATCAAAAGCTCAGCATGCAAATGGTCCTATAACTACTTTTAGTTATAGGAAATGTTATCACAAAGAAGAGAAGGGTCCCTCTGTAACTTTCGGTGGAAATGGAAAAGGACATACCCGAGGGTTTGGTTTACTCTTTAATGGTACAACAACCTTCAGAAGAGTCGCATATGTTGAAGGGCTGAAGCATAATCTTCTAAGCATCAGTCAGCTTTGCGACATGGATAACAAAGTAATTTTTACTAAGGAATCCTGCTTTGTCGCTGACAAAAAGGAGAAGATAGCTCTCAGCGATTATCGTTTGGAAAATGTTTATGTAATAAACATGGACTCAACAACCACTGAGAACTCCTGTTTCTTCTCCAAAGCCTCATCTGATGTCAACTTGCTATGGCATAAGAGGCTCTCTCATCTAAACTTCAAGACACTGAACACTCTTTCTTCTAAAGAGTTAGTCACTGGTCTACCTCAACACTCATACGCTAAAGAATCCTTATGTTCAACGTGTAAGAAAGGGAAGCAGACCAAAGCAAGCTTTAAGTCTAAACAAGTTTCCTCAGTGTCATCTCCTCTACAACTTCTCAATATGGATTTGTTTGGCCCTGTTAACAAACAATCCATCGCTGGAAAGAAATATACGCTGGTCATAGTTGATGAATTCTCTCGTTATACATGGGTAATGTTTCTCCGTTCAAAGAGTGACACACCTGAAGAACTCATCACCTTTGTCGGGAAAATGGAAGTCCTGAACAACTTGACTGTTCGCTCACTAAGGAGTGATCATGGGACTGAATTCAAAAACAGTTCTCTTGATTCCTTCTTTGAGAGTAAGGGTATTTCTCACAACTTTTCTTCAGTGAGAACACCACAACAAAATGGAGTCGCTGAAAGAAGAAATCGAACTATTATTGAAGCTGCACGTTCAATGCTCAGCGATTCTCACCTGCCTACTCAGTTTTGGGCAGAAGCTGTCAACACTGCTTGTTTTACGCAAAACATGTCGCTGATAGTCAAAAGATTCAATAAAACAGCCTATGAACTTTTTCATGGGAGAAAGCCTTCAATTAGCTTTCTTCACATCTTTGGATGTCAGTGTTTCATACTAAACAACAGAGATGCCCTTGGAAAGTTTGATCCTAAGGCTGATGATGGAATCTTTCTTGGATATTCTTCTATCTCCAAAGCTTTCAGAGTCTTCAATCGTAGAAGACAGACTGAAGAAGAAACGATTCACGTCACCTTTGACGAATCCCGTTCAGCGAATTCTAGACCTTCTGCTGATACTGAAGAACTAAATCAATGGATGTTTTCACATCTTGGTGATTCAGAAGATATTCCCACTCCTCGTACTCATACCGTTGAAGATGATGGTCCTACTATCATCCAAAATATGCAGAATAGTGAAGCTGAAACTTCATGGGTCTCAGCTATTTCTTTAAACACTATGCCTGCTTCTAAACCTTCTATCTCAGACATTCCATCTACTTCTCAGCAATCAGTGAATGTGATGACATCTGCACCTACTCCTCTCTTGGCTGATATACCAGAAGTTGCTGAAGCCTCATCTTCAGCCCCTCCAGTTCAGGTTGAGTCAGCAATTCATGCTCCGGCTCAGCGATGGACTATCAATCACCCTATTGATCAAATTCTTGGTGATCCAAACGCTGGTGTTCAGACTCGACGAAGTGCAGGTAATATTTGTTTATTTGTTAACTTTATTTCTCTGATTGAACCAAAGAAAATAGATGATGCCCTCAAAGATCTAAACTGGGTCAGCGCTATGCAAGAAGAGCTGACAGAATTTAAAAGAAACAAAGTTTGGAATCTTGTTCGAAGACCAACTGACAAGACAGTGATAGGCACTAAATGGGTCTATCGAAACAAGTTGGACGAACATGGAACTGTAACCCGCAACAAGGCTCGTCTTGTTGCTCAGGGATACAGACAAGAGGAAGGTATAGACTACGACGAAACATTTGCTCTAGTAGCAAGACTATAATCTATTCGTCTATTCTTAGCCTACGCTGTATACAAAGACTTCAAAGTGTATCAAATGGATGTTAAGTCAGCATTTCTCAATGGAAAGCTGAATGAAGAAGTCTACGTGGAACAACCTTCAGGATTCTCAGATCCTAAGCATCCAGGTTATGTTTATAAACTGGATAAGGCACTTTATGGCTTAAAGCAAGCTCCTCGTGCATGGTATGACACTCTCTCTACTTATCTCCATATTGAACAATTTGAGCGTGGTAAAATCGATAAGACTCTATTCTTCAGGAAAGTAAAAGGTCATATTATTCTTGTTCAGATATAGGTTGATGACATTATATTTGGTTCTACTGACCCTGACCTTTGTACTCGTTTCGCTGATAGAATGAAAGAAGAGTATAAAATGAGTATGATGGGTGAGCTAACATATTTCCTTGGTCTTCAGATAAAGCAAAATGAAAAAGGAACTTTCATAAATCAGGGAAAGTATGTTAAAGATATGCTGAAGAAATTTGATCTAACTCAGAGTTCATCTATGAAAACCCCTATGGCACCACCGCTGACACTAAACAAGGATTCTTCTAGAATACCTGTTAATGTCACGACATACCATGGGATGATCAGCTCTCTTTTGTATCTTACAGCTAGCCAACCTGATTTTATGTATGCAACTTGTTTGTGTGCACGATATCAAGCTGAACCTAAGGAATCTCATATGATCGCTGTAAAGCGAATCTTTCGTTACCTTAAGGGTACTCCCAACCTAGGTCTTCGGTATCCCAAAGACTCAGGGTTTGACCTAATCGCCTATTCAGATAGTGATTTTACAGGTTGCAAATTGGATAGGAAAAGCACCACATGAGGCTATCAGCTCCTAGGTGGAAAGCTGGTGAGTTTGACAAGTAAAAACAAAACTCAGTGTCCACCTCAAGTGCTGAAGCTGAGTATGTATCCGCTGGAAGCTGTTGTTCTCAGGTCTTATGGATGAGAAATCAACTACTAGACTATGACCTTCAGCTCTCGAAAATTCCAATCTATTGCGACAGCACAAGTGCCATCGCTATAGCCAACAACCCAGTACTACACTCAAAGACCAAACATATCGAAATCAGGTATCATTTTATCAGAGATCATGTGATAAATGGTGATATAGAACTTCATTTTATCCCAACTGATTTTCAGTTAGCTGATCTATTTACCAAACCTCTTGATGACACAAGATTCAACTTTCTCATCAGCGAGCTTGGAATGCTGAACTTTGAAGAGTAAAATCTTCAGTGGTTCACATTTGATCAGTGACCGGATAAAACCAACTTATATAACCCATTCTGTCATCTTCTCTCTAAACAAAATTGATTCGCTGATATCAAGGTATGTTCTCTCTTTACTCGCTGACATTCGCATGTAAATGCAAGATTTCAAAACAAATCACATCGCTGAATATCTCTTCCTTAACAGCGATACTTTAAAATTTCAAAAACTAACACTGATATTTCTATTCAGTGCTTCATGTTTTCAAAATGTCCCCGAGCTTTCAAAACCTCAGAGACATCCTAAAATTTGAAAGGACGTTTGTGACATCATCACAGCGGATAAACCCTGGCACGTTCTTTTTCTGACACACGTTTGCACGTTTCGTTTACCTTCCAATCAAATGCAAACACGTGTCCGTGTCATCATGAAAATCTTTTCCCGCTCAAGATTTTCTCTTTCTACTCTCTCTATATAAACTATTTCGAGTTTATATTTTTCCTTTACGCGAACTTCTTCTCCAAGCAAGAAAAACTACTGTTGCATTTTGAACTTATGTTTTCCAGAACACTGGTCATCTTCTTCAACGTTTGTAAGGTTAATATTCTTATTATTTACCTACTTTACCTTGTTTATGATCTTATTATTGCTTTTAACGGATCAAACAAATGAGCTTTTAAAAATGAAATCATTTCTTTTATGGTTTTATAAACACAACCTTTTCATGGTTGTTCTTCAAGTTTAAAACAAAATCTTAAACTTGTTCTTCATATGTTTTTCCAGAATCCTTCTCTCTAAAGGAAACTGGGACACACGGCATTTACCGTTTTGTATTTATTATTCAAAACAAAGAAAACCCTAATCTTCATTAAGACATCTTCGTCTGAATGAAATGGACAAAATTCGACAACATCTTATTGGAAATTCTTTCCACATTAAGACATTGTTCTTCATCTCTTCTTCATGTTTATATATGTTAAACAGAAATGACATCTTCAGCTGCTGCTCCTACCGCTGAGAAATCTCCTGCAACGGAGAAACTGACTCTACCAAAGGCTCCTCAGGTAAAGTTTACGCTTGAGAAAGTAGACTTTTCGAAATCAAACAACCTCTATGCGCTTTTCGATTTTCCTCCTCGAAAGCAAGTCACGCATCTGAATGATGCTGTGAATTTTCTCCAAACCTGATGCTTATTCAAAGCCTTAACCTTCGTACCCCCTGCCCATAAATTCTTTCTATCTCAGTTCTGGTATACTGCCAGACACACTCAGGTTCCTTGATCCAAAGACCCTAAGAAACTCCTTGATGTCATTCTCTGTGACACCAAATTTGGAACAACCAAAATCAACCCTGCCATTATCAGGCGAGCACTCAGCCTACCCACTGCCACCAAAGAAAAACCCTTTGTCTCTCTCCCAAACCACAAAAACCATGATGATAGGGAAGCCATAACTGCATTCTTTGATGCAATGGGTTACGCATGGGACACAGGGAGGGACAAGGAGATTGAGAAGAAACTGACCCTGATCAAGAAGTCCAAAATGCCAAGCGAGATGAACTTCATCTTCGCACACCTAATAAGCTGCATGACAGCGAAGAGTGGCTCCTCTGATCAAGCTGCACAACCTCAGCAAGCCATGGGCTATGCATTGCTGAAGGGTCTCCATGTTGATTGGGCCTCGATCATCTATGACGACCTTGCATTCATAGCAGATATGGCTGATAGACCTTCATGGGTTCCATATCCCAGATTCATCAGCGCCGTCTTTCAACAGGGACTTGGGGACAAGTACCCAAAAGAGGGTGATCTGAGACTCTCTCAGGTTGGCCCTAAGGTACTCGACTTCAAGCCGCTGGCAAACGAGGTACGTCTTACTACCCTTTTATCTCTTCTTAATCCTCATTCTTCTACTTCTAAGGCTCATTCAGTGGAAATCCCCACCGCTGATACCCAAGCTGCACCCTCCACTCCTTCTCGAAAAAGGAAACAATCTACTTCCTAACTTGGTTCCAAAAGGATCAAGAAAACCAAGGAGCAACCCCCCCAGCATTCACATGCTGAAGACTCCACAGCTCATCTTGAAGAGCTGATGGATAGTTCAATGGTACGCTCTGCCACAGCTGATCAAGCCACCCCTTCCATCCCAGCTTCATCGTCTCTAAACGCTGAAGTTATAAACTTGGAACATAACCCACATCCTTCAGTCCCTCTAGTGACTGAAGTGATTGACAGCGGATCCAACGCTGAACCCCGCACCCAACCCACTTTCTCAACCATCATTCCCCCCACCTCTCCTTTGGTCACTCAATCTCTTCCCCTATTCTCTTCAACAAACATCCTCCTCAGCGACACTGCTGCTGAACATCTTCAGAGGATGATAGGACAATCCACAGGACCTGCAGGTACTTCAAGTCATCATGGAACTATTGAAGACGACTATGAAAATTTTACAGGTTTTCGAGGTTTTGACAACTTCGCCAACCCTCCTGCAGGTATACACAATATCCCAAACACTAATCTTTCTCAACCCCAAACTTCTGAGCTTTCCTCTGTTCATAAGTTCATAACTTTTTCAGGTCCTAATTTGGGAGATATCAAGAACTCCCTGAAAGACATGGAAACAAAGGTGGAATCACTCACCTCCACTCTCTCGGCAAACTCTTCAGCAGCTACAAACGCTGGAGAAAATCTGAAGATGCTGACCACTGAGGTCGAAAAGAAAGCCTCCAGTGCTGATCTGGAGAAGGTGGATGGCAGCATTGCAACTTTTGCTGCTACTCTTGCTGAAAACTAGGCTGCCATCACCAATCTCAACCTCTCCCATACAAATCTGTCCAGCGAAGTCACATCGCTGAAGACAGAAGTATCCTTCTTAAGGACAGATGTCAGCGCTGCCACCAATCTACTGCAGCAAATTCTCGATCGTCTGAATGCTCCAACGTGCACTCTATCGCATTTTACGCAGACGGATCGAGAAGATCTTCAAAGCCTTCATCCTTCTATATTTGGCCTAGATGACAGATTAGCAGTGGTTGAGATATGCATGGAAATCACTGGCCTAGAAGACAGTGATTCTCATACTGATGATGATGCTGATGCTGCTGATATTCCTCTTGCCTCCCCTCCTCATCATGTGGAAGAGGGGGAGAAGAGAGCTGAAGACCTTCCCCATAATGATGAGGGGGAGAAGAAAAATGAAACTGCTGCTTCTACTTCACAACCTCAGGGAGTTGAAAACCCAGAGGGAATCGAGAAACCTCCCTCTGTATCTCAGGGGGAGCAACTCGAAGAGCAACACAAAGAACCCGTTGCTGATATGACCGAACCTTACGCTGATGAGGTCGAGTCTGAAGAAGAAGAAGTGTTGGTCCCGAAGGGCTATACAAGTTTGTAGAAGGGGGGCTTGAATACAAACACACGTTTTTACTTTTCTATATTGTTTATTGATAAATCAAGACAATTTACAACTTGTTGCGGAACAAGATTAAGGTTAAACCTAATCTAAACAAGTCTTGAGAAACACTAAGTTTCTTGCACTAGAAAGAGTTAAAGAAATTACGAATAATAACTTAACAATAAGAAAGAAATAAGAAGATGGTCCGAGCACACTTCAAAACTGAAGTAAGGTTCTTCTTAAATACTACATGCATTTAATGCATGGCAGTATGGCTTTACACGTGGCAGCAGCTGGGTGGTTGCATGTCATTGACCTTTGTAGACAACCTTAGTAGCCGCATGGTGCACAGTGTACAATCAGAGTTGTTGTACGATTACAGACAAAGGGGATGTCCATTCTGACAGTTCGTACGGAGACGTGCAAGGGAGGTAAGACAATAGTAACATGCAGGTAGACTTCATGATCAGCTTTTGTTAAGTCAGATCTTTATCGGCGAATGATAAAGTTCAGCGATTGCTGAAGTCTTCTACTTGATACTTCACGTTGAATGGACAGGTCTTGATTCGCTGATATCCGCATCAGTTCATGAGTAGACTTGTCGCTGGTTCTTGAGCTTGATCTTCGACTTCAGCGTAGAACATATGTTGACGTGAAACTTGTCTTCAGGGATCATAAGTAAACAACAAACATATAAGCGATCATCTCATAGACTGAACAGGCTCAGAGCTATATGATGATGAACAGTGTTCGCTGAATATCTAATCTAAAGAGTGAGAGTTCCTATCAGCGGTACTGTAAAGTCTTAGTACTTATCAGCGATAGTGAAACTCTAATACATATTGTTTATTTACAATTTTCACTAAGTGTTTAAGAGAGGGTCATTATCAAATCACTGAGTGTTTGGATCAACAATCTCCCCCTATTTGATTATGACATAGCAACAGAGAAAATTGCTATTTAATGAAAACATAAGGATAAAAAGAACTCATAAAATATTTGTCCCTTTTACTGTTTTCTGGGATCTTTTCAGCACTGATGGAGTAAAGTACATTCGCTGAAATCTTTCTTTAAACTTCGTAAAGATTACAGAGGGAAGTGGAAAAATTACAAGTACAACAAATAAAATTACAAGGCGATCCTATCCGTCAAAAGGTTCTTCCTTAATGAGAAGTTGATCAAGGGTCTTTGATGTGGGAATCATCCAGTCAGGGACAGTTACACCGTGTTCCTTTTTGTTCTTTGCTTCTTCAAAGATCAGGGGCTTGAGGTGACGTGCTTGAATGTCGCGTCTGACTTCACACCAGTATATGAGGTCTCTGAGCTGTTCGATGGGTGTGATTGGAAGCTCAGAGATGCGTTGAAAGTGTTGATTTCCATGGAAGTCTAGAAAGAATATACCATTGGGATCACTTACGACTTTGCCAGGGATGAAAGTTTCACCAGTTGGTAGGGAGGTGTCAAGCGCTGAGAGGTCAGCATCAGGACCAAGAAATTCAGCACGAGAGAAACCAATACCACCTTTCATTCCGTATAGGAGGACCTGAGTCTGAGGTTTTCTTTTCCTTTGCAGAGGCTCTTCTTTGTTGAGGAGGAAGAAGAGTGGAAGGAGGAATATCCGCAACAGAAGAAACCAAGTCGATCTGAGAATTTAAAATTTTCTCGACATGGCTCTTGAACTTTGAGCGCGATCGCTGAATGGCTAATTTCACTTCCAACCATTCAGAGAAACCAAATTTCTCTAAAGTAGCAGCATAGAAGGGTTGTTTGGTTTTGTCTTCTCTGAATACGTCAACTTCAACAACAGGAACGTCTACGAACAATCTTCCTCTGATATTTACCTTGATGATTTTGGATGGTCGAGATCGATAGTTCAACATTTCTTTACACCATTCCAAAGTCGAATCAGATACTTTAGTCTTTTCTTCAACGATCCTTTGGGCATCATCCCATAGCTGACGTTGGACATCAATGGGAGTTCTTTTCAGCGCGGGGTCTTTCACCGATTGTTGGACAAGCTGGATGGCGAGAGCCTTATCTTTTTCTTCAGCTTCCTTCTTTTCGGCGAGAAATCTTTCAGCTCTTAGATGATCCTTGTATTCTTTCCTTGATACCCTGAACTTTGTGGGAGCAGGGATTTTGTCACGAGGAAGAATGATTATCTGATCTTCAAGCTGTTTGATCATTGCATCTCTCTTTTCTTGATCCTCTTCACTTAGCTTTTGAGGAGCCTAGGAAGGTCTATTTTTGTGAGAGAGCAACTGTTCTTCAGGTTCATCAGTCTCAGTGGTTAAATCCATGACTGGGATTATTTCTTCAGCTCTTGTGGCTGGGATTATTTCTGGTGTAGTCGTAGGAGCTTCAGCGGGATCATCAAACAGGGGAGAGGACTAGCTGAAACACAGCGATTGTTTAAGTAAGAAAAGTTGGGAAGAAAGAGATAGAGAAAAGAATGTGGTTAAGTGTATAGAGGTTTTAAGGATAGAAGGATTGAGATTGAGAAGGGATAGAGGAGGGATGCAGTGTAAGGGAATAGAAGGTAGTGTACCTGACAAACTGGCTTTTGAAGCAAGATCGTCAGATTGTCTTCTTCAGCGAGGCCTTTGTTTTTGCCTTTGTCAGCTTCAGACGCTGCAGGCTTTGTCTTGGTCCGCTCCCCTGAAGGTTCTTTTATCTCGATCCCTTTTTGAGCTGGGGCTTTTGCAACAGGCTGGACGTAGAAGAAATCGTCATCATCATCATCTTTGGGGGATGATGATGGTTCTTCATCAGAGATGTCGACAGGTTCATCATCTTCAGCTTCTTCTTCAGACTCGACCTCTTCAGCATAAGGTTCGGTCACGTCAACAGCAGCTTCCTTAAGTTGCTCATCGAGTTGCTCCCCCTCAGATACAGAGGAAGGTTTATCGGTTTCCTCTGGGTTTTCAACTCCCTGAGGTTGTGAAGTAGAAGTAGCAGCAGCAGTTTCAATACCCTCCCCCTCAGCATTATGGGGAAGGTCTTCTTTAGTCTTCTCCCCCTCTTCCACATTATGGTTGGGGGAAGTAACAGATTGTTCAGCAGCAGCAGTGTGTATTTGGTCCCTGTCTTCTAGGCCAGAGATCCCAACACAGTTCTCAATCTTTGCTAATCTGACTTCCAGGCCAGTTATAGCAGCATTGATCTTTTGAAGAGCTTCTCGATCGACCTGAGTAAAATGAGAAGTTGGGGCGTTCAGGTGATCGAGTACTTTCTGAACAATTTCTTTGATGGCGGAGACGTCATCCTTGATCATGGAGACTTCACCCTTTAGAGAACCAACCTCTGTCTTCAATGATGTGACTTCATTGGACAGAGTGGGGAAGTTTGTTGAAAGAGAGGTGGTTGCGGTTGAATTGTCAGCGAGGGTGGTAGCAAATTGAGCAATGCTACCATCCACCTTCTCCAGATCAGTTTTGGAGGCTTTTGTATCAACGATCTTGATCAACTTTTTGAGTTTCTCTCCAGCGGCTGTAACCGCTGAAGAGTTCGTGGAGAGAATGGTGTTTTAATTTTCCACCTTTGTTTCCAGGGTCTTCAGGGAGGCGTTGATATCCCCCAAATTAGGACCTGAAACAGTTATTAACTTATGAACATAGGAAAGCTCAGAAGTTTGGGGTAGAGAGAGAGAGAGGAGTGTTTTGGATTGTGTTTATACCTGCAGGCGGGTTGGCGAAGTTGTCGAACCCTTTGTGTCCTGAATGATATTCCATGTCGCCTTCAAGAGTACCTTGGCACATGGAGGTGCCTGCAGATCCTAAGTTTGCATCCATCATTGTATTTAGAGTGTTTGCAGCTGAGTCATGTACGATGAAGGGTGTCCTTGAGAAAGTTGGGAAAATTTGTGGAGAGACCAAAGATTGAGTAGGAGGAATGAGGGATGAGAATGATGGTTGGGTGCGGGGTTCAACGTTGGATCCGCTGTCAATCACTTCAGTCTGTAGAGACGCTGAAGGAGGTGGGTTCATTTCCAAGTATATAACTTCAGTGTTTAGAGACGCTGAAGCCGGGATGGAAGGGGTGGGTTGATCAGTTGTGGCAGAGCGTACCACAGAACTTTCCATTAGCTCTTCAAGATGAGCTGTGGAGTCTTCAGCGTGTAAATGCTGGGGGGGTTGCTCCTTGGTTTTCTTGATTCTTTTGGAACCAAGTTGGGAAGTTGGGTATTTCCTTTTTCGAGAAGGAGTGGAGGATGCAACGTGGGTATCAGCGGTGGGGATTTCCACTGAATGAGTTGCAGAAGTAGAAGAAGGAGGATTGAGAAGAGATAAGAGAGTAGAAATACGTACCTCATTTTCCAGCGGCTTGAAGTCGAGTACCTTAGGGCCAACCTGAGAGAGTCTCAGATCACCCTCTGTTGGGTACCTCTCGCCAAGTCCTTGTTGAAAGACGGCGCTGATGAATCTGGGATAAGGAACCCATGAAGGTCTTTCAGCCATATCCACTCTGAACGCAAGGTCGTCGTAGATGATTGAGGCCCAGTCAACATCTAGACCTTTCAGCAATGCATAGCCCATTGCTTGCTGAGGTTGAACAGCTTGATCAGAGGAGCCACTCTTCACTGTCATGCATCTTATCAGGTGTGCGAAGATGAAGTTCATCTCGCTGGGCATTTTGGACTTCTTGATCAAGGTCAGTTTCTTCTCAGGCTTCTTGTCCCTTCCAGTGTCCCATGCATAACCCATTGCATCGATGAATGCAGTGATGGCTTCCCTATCAGCATGGTTTTTGTGGTTTGGGAGAGGGACAAAGCGGTTTTCTTTGGTAGAGGTAGGAAGACTCAGTGCTTTCCTAATAATAGCAGGGTTGATTTTGGTGGTGCCAAATTTTGTGTCACACAGAATAGAGTCAACGATCTTCGTTGGGTCTTTGGCATGGGGTACATGAGCTATTCTGGCAGTATACCAAAACTGAGATAGTAGGAATTGATGAGCAGGGGGTGTAATAGTCAGTGCTGTAGATAGGCAACATGTTTTGAGGTAGTTCACTGCATCATCCAGATGTGTGACTTGCTTTCGAGGAGGAAACTCGAAAAGCGCATGAAGGTTGTTCGATTTTGAAAAATCGATTTCCTTAAGCTTGAACTTGACCTGAGGATCTTTGACGAGAGTCAATTTCTTTGCAGCATTGGATTTCTCAGCGGTAGGAGCAGGAGTAAAAGATGCCATTTCTGTTTAACATATCAACCATGAATCATAAAAAAAAATACAGTCTTATTGTGACATATTTTCCAATAAGATGTTTTTCCGATTTTTGTCCATTTCATTCAAACAGAAGTCTTAATGAAGATTAGGGTTTTCTTGTTTTGAAAAAAAACAAACCCAGTAAAAGTCTTGTTTTCCATTTCCCTTTAGATAAGGATTCTGGAAAAACGAATGAAGAACAAGTTTACGATTTTGAGTTTTAAACTTGAAGAACAACCATGAAAAGGTTGTGTTCATAAAATCATGATAGAAATGATTTCATTTTAGAAAAGGTTTCTTTTGTTTGATCTGGTAAAAGCAATAAGAAGATCAGAAACAAGTTATGCAGGTGAATAATAAGAATATTAACCTGGTAATCGAAGAAGGAGATGAACAGATTTCTGGAAATAAGCAACAGTAAATCTTTTCTTGCTTGGAGAAAAAGTCCGCGTAAAGAAAAAATATAAACTCGAAATAGTTTATATAGTGAGATTTGAGAGAGAGAGAAACTCGAGCGGGAAAGTTTTTCATCATGACACGGACATGTGTTTGCATTTGATTGGAAGGTAAATGAAACGTGCAAACGTGTGTCAGAAAAAGAACGTGCCAGGGTTTATCAGTTTGACTTACGTCTCAAACGTACTTTCATATTTTAGGATGTCTCTGAGGTTTTGAAATCTCAGGGACACTTTTTGAAAAACATGAAACACTGAATAGAAATATCAGTGTTAGTTTAAGAAATTTTAAAGTATCGCTGTTAAGGAAGAGATATTCAGCGATGCAATTGGTTTTGAAATCTTACATTCACATGCGAACGTCAGCGAGCAAGAGAGAAAACATACCTTGATGTCAGCGAATCAATTATGTTCAGAGAGAATGATAGAATGGGTTATATAATTGTTTTATCCTATCGCTGATCAAATGTGAACCACTGAAGATTTTACTCTTCAAAGTTCAGCATTCCAAGCTCGCTGATGAGAAAGTTGAATCTTGTCTCATCAAGAGGTTTGGTGAACAGATCAGCTAACTGATAGTCAGTTGGGATAAAATGAAGTTCTATATCACCATTCATCACATGATCTCTGATAAAATTATACCTGATTTAGATATGTTTGGTCTTTGAGTGTAGCACTGGATTGTTGGGTATAGCGATGGCACTTGTGCTGTTGCAATAGATTGGAATTTTCGAGAGCTGAAGGTCATAGTCTAGTAGTTGATTTCTCATCCACAAGACCTGAGCACAACAGCTTCCAGCGGCTACATACTCAGCTTCAGCAGTTGAGGTGGACACTGAGTTTTGCTTTTTACTTGTCCAACTCACCAGCTTTCCACCCAGGAGCTGACAGCCTCATGTGGTGCTTTTCCTATCCAATTTGCAACCTGCAAAATCACTATCTGAATAGGCGATTAGATCAAACCCTGAGTCTTTGGGATACCAAAGACCTAGGTTCATAGTACCCTTAAGGTAACGAAAGATTCGCTTTACAGCGATCATATGAGATTCCTTAGGTTCAGCTTGATATCGTGCACACAAACAGGTTGCGTACATAATATCGGGTCGGCTAGCTGTAAGATACAAGAGAGAGCCGATCATCCCACGGTACAGCGTAACATTAACAGGTATTCCATTTGAATCCTTATTTAGTGGCAGCGGAGGTGCCATAGGGGTTTTCATAGCTGAACTCTGAGTTAAATCGAATTTCTTCAGCATATCTTTAACATATTTTCCCTGATTAATGAAAGTTCCTTTTTCATTCTGTTTTATCTGAAGACCAAGGAAATATGTTAGCTCACCCATCATGCTCATTTTTTACTCTTCTTTCATCCTTTCAGAGAAACGAGTACAAAGATCAGGGTTAGTAGAACCAAATATAATGTCATCAACATATATCTGAACAAGAATGATATGACCTTTTACTATTCTGAAAAATAGAGTTTTGTCGATTTTACCTCGCTCAAAATTTTCAATTAGGAGATAAGAGGATAGAGTGTCATACCATGCACGTGGAGCTTGCTTTAAGCCATAAAGTGCCTTATCCAGTTTATAAACATAACCTGGACGCTTAGGATCTGAGAATCCTGGAGGTTGTTCCACATAGACTTCTTCATTCAGCTTTCCATTGAGAAATGCTGACTTAACATCCATTTGATATACTTTGAAGTCTTTGTGTACAGCGTATGCTAAGAATAGACGAATAGATTCTAGTCTTGCTACTGGATTAAATGTTTCGTCATAGTCTATGCCTTCCTCTTGTCTGTATCCATGTTCGTCCAACTTGTTTCGATATACCCATTTAGTGCCTATCACTGTCTTGTCAGTTGGTCTTCGAACAAGATTCCAAACTTTGTTTCTTTCGAATTTAGTCAGCTCTTTTTGCATGGCGCTGACCCAGTTTGGATCTTTGAGGGCATCATCTATTTTCTTTGGTTCAATCAGAGAAATAAAGTTAACAAATAAACAAATATTACATTCACTTCCTCGAGTCTGAACACCAGTATTTGGATCACCAAGGATTTGATCAATTGGGTGATTTACAGTCCATCGCTGAGCCGGAGCATAAGTCGCTGACTCAAATTGGACTGGAGGAGCTGAAGATGAAGCTTCAGCCACTTCTGGAATATCAGCCAAGAGAGGAGTAGGTGCAGATGTTATCTCATTTACTGATTGCTGAGAAGTAGATGGAATGTCTGAGACATTTGGTTCAGAAGCAGGTATAGTGTTTAAAGGAACAGCTGAGACCCATGATGTTTCAGCTTCACTATTTTGCATGTTTGGGATGATAGTAGGACCATCATCTTCAACGGTATGAGTATGAGGAGTGGGAATATCTTCTGAATCACCAAGATGAGAGAACATCCATTGATTCAGTTCTTCAGTATCAGCAGAAGGTCGAGAATTCGCTGAACGGGATTCGTCAAAAGTGACGTGAATAGTTTCTTCAACAGTTTGTCTTCTTCGATTGAAGACTCTGAAGGCTTTGGAGACTGAGGAGTATCCAAGAAAGATTCCATCATCAGCCTTAGGATCAAACTTTCCAAGGGCATCTTTGTTGTTCAGTATGAAACACTGACATCCAAAGATGTGAAGAAAGCTAATTGAAGGCTTTCTCCCATGAAAAAGTTCATAGGCTGTTTTATTAAATCTTTTGACTATCAGCGACCTGTTTTGCGTAAAACAAGCAGTGTTGACAGCTTCTGCCCAAAACTGAGTAGGCTAATGAGAATTGCTGAGCATTGAACGTGCAACTTCAATAATAGTTCTATTTCTTCTTTCAGCGACTCCGTTTTGTTGCGGTGTTCTCACTGAAGAAAAGTTGTGAGAAATACCCTTACTCTCAAAGAAGGAATCAAGAGAACTGTTTTTGAATTCAGTCCCATGATCACTGATAACCTCAGAGCTGTAAGATTACTCGCTGAAAAAAAGGAAGCTGAAGAAAAACATAAGGCTCTTGCCATCCAGCTTGCCCAACAATCGGTGAAAGACCCAGCGCTGAAAAGAACTCCCATCGAAGTCCAACGTCAGATATGGGAAGACGTCTAGAGGATCGTTGAAGAAAAGACCAAGGTATATGATTCTACTTTGGAATGGTGTAACGAAAGACTGAACTATCGATCTCGACCATCCAGAATCAACAAGGTAAATATCATAGGAAAAACGTTTGTAGACGTTCCTGTTGTTGAAGTTGACGTATTCAGAGAAGACAAGACCAAGCAAACCTTTTACGCTACTTCATTAAAGTAGTTTGGTTTCTCTGAATGGTTGGAGATACGAATAGCCATTCAGCGATCTCGCTCAACATTCAAGAGCCATGTCGAGAAGATTGTAAATTCTCAGATCGACTTGGTTTCTTCTGCTGTGGATATTCCTCCTCCATCTCCTCTTCCAACTCACCAAAGAAGGGCCTCTGCAAAGAAAAATCTGAAACCTTCCGGCTCAGGTCCTCCTATACGGAACAAAACAGGTATTGGTTTCTCTCGTTCTGAAGTACTTGGTCCTGACCCTGATCTCTCAGCGCTTGACACCTCTCTGCCTCCTGGTGAAACTTTCATCCCTGGAAAAGTCTTAAGCGAACCCTATGGTATCTTCTTTTTAGACTATGATGGAAGACAACACTTTCAACGCATCTCTGAGCTTCCCATCACTCCCATCGAACAGCTCAGAGACCTCATCTACTGGTGTGAATTCAGACGCGACCTTCAGGCTCGATACCTTAAGCCCTTGATTTTTGAAGAAGCAAAGAACAAAAAGGATCAAGGAGTAACGGTCCCTGACTGGATGCTTCCCACATCAAAGACCCTTGATGAACTTCTCATTAAGGAAGAACCCATTGACGGATAGGATCTCTCTTATAATTCTTCTATCATTATCTGTCTATATCTTCTGTACTTGTAATTTTATTTGATGTACTTGTAAATTTTGCACTTCCCTATGTAATCTTTACGAAGTTTAAAGAAAAATTTCAGCGAATGTACTTTACTCCATCAATACTGAAAAGATCCCAGAAAACAGTAATAAGGACAAATATTTTATGAGTTCTTTTTATCCTTATGTTTTCATACTTAGCAATTTTCTTTGTTGCTATGTCATAATCAAATAGGGGGAGATTGTTGATCCAAACCCTCAATGATTTGATAATGACCCTCTCTTAAAATACTTAGTGAAAATTGTAAGTAAACAATATGTATTAGAGTTTCTCTATCGTTGATAAGTACTAAGACTTTACAGTACCGCTGATAGGAACTCTCGCTCTTTAAGTTTAAAGTTCAGCGAACACTATTCATCCAGTAGCTCTGAGCCTGTTCAGTCTAGGTGATAATCGCTGATAAGTTAGTTGTTTACTTATGATCCCTGAAGACAAAGTTTCACGTCAACATATGTTCTACGCTGAAGTCGAAGATCAAGCTCAAGAACAACGACAAGTCTACTAATGAACTGATGCGGATATCAGCGAAGCCAAGATTTGTCCACTCAACGTGAAGTTACAAGTATAAGACTTCAACAATCGCTGAGCTTTATCATTCGCTGATAAAGTACTGATTCAACGAAAGCTGATCATGAAGTCTTCCTCTACAAGTTACTTTTGTCTTTCCTCCCTTGCACGTCTCCGTACAAAATGTCAGAACGAACATCCCTTCTGTCTAGAATCGTACAACAAACTCTGATTCTACACTGTGCACCATGCGGCTACTAAGACTGTCTACAAAGGTCAATAACATTCAACCACTTAGCTGCTGCCACGTGTAAAGCAATACTGCCATGCATTAAATGCATGCAATATATAAGAAGAACCCTACTTCAGAAATGAAGTGTGCTCGGGCCATCTTCTTCTTCCTTACTACTGTGTGTTTGCTTATTATTCGTAATTTCCTTATCTCATTTCTGTCTTTATTCTAGTGCAAGAAACTTAGTGTTCTTAACTTGTTTAGATTAGGTTAATCATTAATCTTGTTCCGCAACAAGTTGTAAATTGTTTTGATTTATCAATAAACAATTTAGAAAGTAAAAATCGTGTGTTTGTATTCAACCCCCCCCCCTTTTACAAACTTGTATAACCCTTCGGGACCAACAATATATATATATATATATATATATATATATATATATATATATATATATATGATAACTCTATTTTTAGAGTTATTATTTCTTTTTATTTTCTATTTTATTTCGTCAATTTTAGCCATTTCACTTCTCAAAACCCCATTCTTGGTACATTTCACGAAAATGAGCAAAAAGAGAGAACCATAGTTCTTAATAAATTATTTGGTAGTTTTTGGTTGCTTTTTCACGAAATTTCAGCAGTGACTTGCGGATCCCACTCTGCTCCCCACTATCGAGCCGAAGAAGAAGACAAAAGAAAAGAAACTCTTAGTTGGGATGTAAATATGCTGGAGAATGGAAGGTTTAGCTGACAGAGGTTTGTTATAAAGAAGTACAAAACATCTTTCTTGAAGATGGCATCAAAAGTACACCCATGGTACTTTAAAGTTGACTAGGAGAAGGGTCCATTGGGTAAAAGAAATGTCCAAATGTGCTGAATTCTGTCATGATCCTTCAGTCCTTACACATTAGATAACCCATTTTTGTGTAATACCCAACCCTTTTCTCCTCGTATATAAAGGAGGTGTTGGGTGCCATTTAATATATCCTTAATTTTAGAAAAATCTCTACTACTACATTAGTGATAGCTTCAGTTCTCTCATTTACTGCAGTAGTTATCTTTAACTTTCAGTATTACAATTTCCTTAGTGTAATCGCTAGTTTCTCGTAATCAGTGGCAGTGATGTACCTTCGTTCCCCACTGCAGTTTTTAATACAAGTCACTTTTAGTTTATTTATGTTCATCTCTTCATCTTTTATTTTCTTTACTTCGGAAATGTTAGGCTAAACATCCCTTGGGATGTAGGAAATAGAAGTACCTGGATTTTATTAAAAATGCTTGAGTAATCTTTATACTTGGAATATTTATTGTTTTGGTCATTCACTCTCGCTTATTACCCAAGGATGCGAACAAGCCGATCACTTGCAAGGATCTAAAGTCTAGTTCTTGACTTAGAAATAAGTAGAACGCAGTGACACGAGCTTGAATGATTCTAGGGGATTCGAAAGAATTCTTATGACACTTGCGAAAATGAGGTCGGCACAGTGAGCTAATCTCAACCCACTGGAGTAGTAGGCAAGCTAGTTGGTGTATTTAAAACACTTAGAGTATTTGTCTCTACACATTCCATCGAGGCCTAAAAAGGACCATTTTGAGATTACCATTGACGAAACAACAAGTACTAAGAGTATGGGATTTTTACCTAACGGTGTGAGTATGTTGTAACCGAGCTTTCCTAGCGAAAATGCCCACCTCAAGTACAAGGATCACTTTTAGGATCAGGTATTTGGTATAAAATCTAGGGAAAATCTAACCTACATTCCTCCTTTTAAATCTTTACTAAAATCGTTAAAGTAGCTATTTCACTGAACAAACCCAAATATTGCTTCTTCTGTTATTGAAACCTGTAAAAGGAGCTCATGAGAACCGTATTGTCTTGATTGCTCAGTCTCTGTGGATTCGATTCTGGTATTTTACCAACTATTACTTGCTGTGACGATCATAGTGGACAGTGTACACTTGCACTTCCCATTGTGGACAGTTTGCAACCCACTGCGATTAAAACACATATTTCGCACGTACCAAGTTTTTGGCGCCGTTGCCAGGGACTGGCGTGATTTTAATCTCAAGACATTAGTTTTTGTTCGAGCCCGAGTAACTCGTTTTTCTAAGCTGTTCGTGTTGCATGCCACGGCAACAACACGGACCTTTGGTACCAATCGATCTTGAAATAGAGAAAACTTTTCGAAGAAGACGTAAAAACAAGAACACAAATCGACAACCCCCTGTGGAACCCACTACAAACATGGAAGGTGTAGGAGGTGAAAGACCCGTTAATCCACCACCATTAGTGGAGACCACAGTGACGATTGCCGATAGCAAAGATCGAAAAATACGGGACTATGCTACTTCCGGAGTTGGTGATTTGAGCTCCGGGATTTTAAGACCCAACATTGTTGCAACTCATTTTGAACTCAAACCGGTGATGCTTCAAATGATCCAAGCCATGGGTCAGTTTGGAGGATCACCATCTGAGGATCCGCACTCGCATTTAAAATCTTTTTTGGAAATGACTGATTCTTTTCAATTGCAAGGTGTGAGTGATGAAGCGTTAAGACTAAGGCTTTTCCCTTTTTCACTAAGGGATAAGGCAAAGACTTGGCAAGAACTTGCTGACAAATTTTTACAAAAATACTTTCCTCCAACGAGGAATGTAAGGTTTCAAAATGATATTATTTTGTTTAGGCAAGAAGAAGATGAGGCTGTTTCGGATGCATGGGAACGATTTAAAGATTTACTTCGAAAGTGCCCACATCACGGCATCCCACATTGCATCCAATTGGAGACCTTTTACAATGGTCTTTCCAATGCGGCAAAAATCATCTTAGATGCAACAGCCGGTGGAACATTCACCAGTAAAGCCTACAATGAAGGATACCAAATTTTAGAAAAAGTGTCCAACAACAATACCGAGTGGTCCAATCTAAGAGCGCCCATGCCCAAGACCAACATCATTGACTCTGAGGCACTTAAAACCATGAATGCGCAGCTCGTGGCCTTAACCAAATTAGTTTTGAACCAAAACAGAGGCCAAGTGAATTCCGCAACGCATCTCCCTGAAAATTGTTCCCTCTGTGGAGAAGAACATGTTTTTGATTATTGTCCAGCAAATCCCGAGTCCGTTAATGTTTGAAAGTCCAGGTTACACTCTTACAATCAAATATGAACAATTAAGATCATATTAATAGCAACTGGTCATATGATCTATTAAAGATATTACAATGAATTTCTCTCTCAATAGATCTAACAATTTATGCGTAAAGAGTTATCCAAAAGGTTAGCCAAAGATTCTATCAAAGATTTTCCAAAGATTCTCAAAAAGATCCTGTTAGCTACAGTTGCTAACTCCTATATATACTGTATATAATAGCTAAAGCTACAGTACATATGAGAAACAGACTAATAGAACAATTACACGTGTCCTAATTAGTAACTGAATATAACAGATAATATCCTAAGATATAAGTTCTGAACATGTTGTTCAGAACTTCTGAACATACTTCTGAATAGGCGCTTCAGAACATTTGTCTTCATAGTCAGAAGTTCTGAGTCTCCTACTCAGAACTCTGAACCTTCTAGTCAGAATCTAACACTTAGAATCTTTTTGAGTCTTCTACTCAGAACTTCTGAGTCTTCTACTCAGAACTTCTGAGTCTTCTGAGTCTTCTGAGTCTTCTTTAGTCTTCTTACTCAGAACTCAACACTTGTGTTTTTGACAAAACTCTAGACCTAACAATGTTATAAGGACCAACCCGAGGAACAATCCATATTCGCAGACTTATAATCCATGGTGGAGGAATCACCCAAATTTCTCTTGGGCTGGTAATCAAGGACTCCAACCCCACGGGGCGAGTCATGTCCAGCAAAGACCACACAACCCCCTGGATTTCAGCAATATCACAGTGGGCAGTCCCCACATCACAGTGGGCAGAACTCACAGAACTTTCACCAAGGAAAATCCTCACAACAGTTCCAACCACGATCGACTCAACCCGCTGAGGTTCAACCATCACTTGAATCAATTCTCAAAGGTTTCATGAATCAAACTCAAGCAGCCATTAGGAACATAGAGACCCAAGTAGGACAACTAGCCGTCGAAGTCAAGAATAGACCACCAGGGACATTACCTAGTGATCCCGAACATGCTAGGGTGATAGGAAAAGAGCACGTCAAATCCATAACACTTAGGAGTGGAAAGGATCTGAAAAATATCGTTTTTGAATCTGATGATCCGCCTCAAATGCCCACTAACCCCATAGTGGCCACTCCTCAAGTCACAGTCATTCCCACAGTGAGGACCGATGTCCCTGAGCTTCCTACTTTTGGATCTATACCAAAACCTACTGTTCTAAAGCCAACACCACAACAAACTCAAATTGACCCACGAAATGTACCTTTTCCTGAAAGAATGAAGACTAAAAATGTCGATGTTCAATTTAAATTTTTTTTAGACATTTTTAAACAACTTCACATTAACATACCCTTGGTAGAGGCTCTCGAGCGAATGCCAAGCTATGTTAAATTTTTAAAGGATATTTTGAACAAAAAGAGAAAGTTGGGTGAGTTTGAAACTGTGGCGTTGACCAAGGAATGTAGTGCCCTCCTTACTAGCAAGATTCCACCTAAGTTGAAAGACCCGGGTTGTTTCACCATTCCATGCACAATAGGAGGACAAGAAGTAGGTCAAGCACTTTGTGATTTGGGAGCTAGTATCAACTTGATGCCATTGTCCATTTTTAACAAGTTAGGTATTGGAGAGGCTAGACCCACAACCGTGACATTACAACTAGTCGATCGTTCCATTGCCTACCCAAAAGGAAAAATAGAAGACGTTTTGGTCCAAGTGGATAAATTTATCTTCCCCGCCGATTTTCTAGTTCTAGATTATGAGGCCGATAAAGATATCCCAATCATCTTAGGGCGTCCGTTTCTTGCAACCTGACGTACTTTGATCGATGTGCACAAAGGGGAACTCACTATGAGAGTCAATGACCAAGAGGTAACTTTCAATGTCTTCAAGTCCCTTAAGTACATAGAAACCAAAGATTGTTTTTCTTTGAGTTCGATTTGTGGAACCCACAGTTTTGAAACAGTGCACACAGTGGAGAGTGAGAGTTAGCACTCCAATTCTGAGAGTGATGACACTTTTGAGGATGGGTGTAACACAATAGTAGCAGTCTTTAAAACTCTGGACTTTAAGGACAGAGATGTTCAACCCCCTTCAATAAAACACCCCCCGAGTTAGAACATAAACCATTGCTCGCTAAGGATAATAAATTTCCCGTTATTATCTCTTCCAAACTTAGTAAGAAACAAGAACAACTTATGATTGATTTGTTGATGAAGCATAAGAAGGCAATTGGTTGGACCATAGCGGACATTCGAGGTATTAGCCCCGCGTTATGTCAACATAAGATTAACTTGGAGAGTGACCACCCTGGAAAAGTCCAACCTCAAAGAAGGTTGAACCCCATCATGAAGGAGGTAGTTAAGAAAGAAGTTTTGAAGTGGTTAGACGCCGGTATTATCTATCCCATTGCTAGTAGTAGTTGGGTGAGCCCCGTCCAATGTGTCCCTAAAAAGGGAGGGACGACCGTAGTGAAGAACGAAAAGAATGAGCTCATTCCTACTAGGACTGTCACGGGGTGGAGAATATGCATGGACTATAGACAACTCAACCTAGCCACTAAGAAAGACCATTTTCCCCTACCTTTCATCGACCAAATGCTTGATAGGTTAGCGGGAAAAGAATTCTATTGTTTTCTAGATGGATACTCCGGATACAACCAAATCCATATCGCACCCGAGGACCAAGAAAAGACCACCTGTACTTGTCCCTACGGTACTTTTGCATTCTGGAGGATGCCATTTGGATTGTGTAATGCCCCACCCGCTTTTCAACGTTGTATGATGGCCATTTTCACCGACATGATAGAAGACACCATAGAAGTTTTTATGGATGACTTTTCTGTGATAGGGACGTCATTTGACAACTGCCTGGGAAATTTTGAGAAAAGCCTAGTGACATGTGAGACCCACGACCTTATTTTGAATTGGGAAAAATGCCATTTTATGGTAGAATAGGGTATTGTCCTAGGTCACCTTGTCTCAAAAAGAGGGTTGGAAGTTGACAAAGCCAAACTTGAGGTAGTGGCACAACTTCCCGAACCCACAACGATGAAAGGTATTCGAAGTTTTTTGGGTCACGCAGGTTTTTATAGGAGGTTCATCAAAGATTTTTCGAAAATAACAAAACCCGTGTGTAACCTGTTGCAACATGAAAAAGACTTTATTTTTACCCAAGAATGCCGACATGCTTTTGAAACAATCAAGGAAGCCTTAGTCACAGCACCCATAGTGACCACTTCTGACTCGTCACTCGCATTCGAAGTGATGTGTGACGCAAGCGAGTGGGCGGTGGGGGCTGTTCTCGGACAGAGAAAGAACAAGGTTTTTCACCCCATTTATTATGCAAGTAAAACATTGATTGAAACTCAGATTAATTATACTGTAACTGAAAAAGAATTACTTACGGTGGTGTTTGCTTTTGATCGTTTCAGGTCGTACTTGATAGGGACGAAGGTCATCATACACACTGATCACGCAGCGATAAAATATTTAATCAACAAGGCTGATTCCAAGCCACATCTGATTAGATGGGTTTTATTGTTGCAAGAATTCGACCTTGAGATCGTTGATAGAAAAGGAACAAGCAATCAGGCGGCCGACCATTTGTCCGGGCTCGAGAAAATAGTGACCACTGTAGATCCCACTCCGGTCAAAGAGAATTTTCCCGATGAACAATTGTTATCAGCCTAACATCATGAGAATAATATTCCTTGGTATGCTGACATTGCAAAGTTTTTAGAAAGTGGACTAAAGCCCCACGGGATGAGTGGACAACCATTTAAAAAGTTTTTACATGATACACGACAATATGTTTGGGACGACCCTTTCTTATATAAGATAGAGACGAACCAAATATTGAGGGGTTGTGTCCACGGGAGTGAGCAACATCAAATACTCCATGGTTGTCACATATCCCACTACGGTGGCCACTTTGGTGGAAACTGTACTGCTGCAAAAATCTTGCAAAGTGGGTTCTTTTGGCCCACTATGTTTAAAGACTCATATGAATTCGTGAAATTATGAGCAATGTCAACGCACCGGGAGCATTTCACAAAGGAACGAGATGCCTCTTAATAACATTCTAGAGGTAGAACTTTTTGATATTTGGGGGATTGATTTCATGGGACCCTTTCCAAATTCAAATAATAATTTTTATATCTTGGTTGCGGTAGACTATGTTTCGAAATGGGTGGAAGCCATTGCATGTCACTCCAATGATGCCAATACCGTGGTGAAATTTTTGCATAAAATTATTTTCACTCGATTTGGAATACCGCGGGCATTGATTTGTGACGAAGGCACCCATTTCGTAAACAAAGTCATGAGCTCGGTCCTTGCTAAATATGATATACATCATAGAGTGGCCACCGCATACCACCCGCAAACCAACGGTTTAGCCGAACTTTCAAACCGTGAGATCAAAAGTATTTTGGAAAAAGTCGTTAAACCACATCGCAAGGATTGGTCAACCAAACTTGATGATGCTCTTTGGGCCTATCGAACGGCCTACAAAACTCCTTTGGAAATGTCTCCTTTTAAATTAGTTTTTGGCAAAGCTTGCCATTTACCGATTGAATTGGAACACAAGGCATTTTGGGCCCTTAAAGAGCTTAACATGAGTGAGGATGCTGCGGGAATTAAGAGGTGTTTGCAGATGCATGAACTAGAGGAGTTGCGATACCACTCCTATGAAAATGCAAAGTTATACAAAGAAAAAACCAAGATGTGGCACGATCGAAGAATCAACCATAGGGAGTTCATGGAAGGACAACAGGTACTATTGTTCAAATCCCGTCTTAAACTCTTTCCAGGTAAACTAAAATCGCGATGGACGGGACCATACACCATTGTCAAGGTGAGTCCCTTTGGAACAGTGGAGTTAAAGTCCCCACAGTCTGGTCAAACATTCAAAGTCAATGGGCAGAGAGTGAAGCATTTTCTGAGTGAGAGTGCTCACATTGTACACCACTCTCCACCCCACTATGGTTAAGAAATATCGGGACCACTTGTAAATATTTTATTTCAGTTATTTGCTGTCTTTTTGTTATTTTAGGTATTTTTAATTCTGCATGGTAGTTTATTTTGCATGTGTGTAGGAAAGATTCCCAGTTTTTGATGAAAAGTCAAGAAAATGCTTCGTAGTGACTTAGTGCAAGTCACTGCGCTTCCCACTGCCGAACTGACGAATGAATGGGACGGTTTTGGGGGCCCAATGGCTGACACACATCAACTTTTGCTGCCACACAAGTCTACTTTTGCTGCCACTTGTCCTATCCGCCATTTTCCAAGAAAAACCATCATTAACCCTCTCTCTCTCCCTCCTATGTAACCGTTCCCTCCAATTTTGCTATCTAAAAGAAAAATAAACCTCTTCCATTTCCAGATTTCAAAAACCACTCTCTCTCCAAATATTCAAAAATACTTACACCTTCCTCCCCATTCTCTCTCAAGAAATCAAAGAGAAACCCTTCCAAAGAAAACCCTAACAATGGCAAGAAGCAAAAGATTAGCCCACCACCCGGAGGAACCCAACCGTGCGGCGGTCCGCCGCAGAATCGCCGAAGGTAACCCGCCGGAAACTGTCACCGACGACCTAAATGAACCGCGGCCGTCCTCCGGCGAACATCCAACAGCGCCCGAAGTTCCAGACGTCGGGTCATCCAAACAAGAGGGTTCTAGGGCTACTTCTTCATCGAAGGTTTCAGACACCAGTCAAAGCCATCTCGATGAGGAGGCTGTTGGTCCCGAAGGGCTATACAATTTTGTAGACAGGGGGTGTTTAATACAAACACACAGATTTTACCTTTCTAAAATGTTTATTGATAAATCATTAACAATTTACAGCTTGTTGCGGAACAAGATTAAGGATAAACCTAAATCTAAACAAGTTGGAACACTAAGTTTATTGCACTAAGAAAGAGAAGGAAATTACTAATAATAACCTATCTCAAGATAAGAAAGATGACTTGTCCAGAGTTAGCAAGTGCTTCAAAAATGAAGCTGGAGTCCTTCTTATATACTGCATGCATTTAATGCATTGCAGTTTACACTTTACACGTGGCAGCAGCTGATTGGTTGCATGTCATTAACCTTTGTAGACAACCTTAGTAGCCGCATGCTTGAACAGTGTAGTATCAGAGTGGTTGTACGATTTCAGACAATAAGGAGGTTCTTTTCTGACATATCGTACGGAGTCGTGCAAGGGTGGTTAAGACAGAAGTACTTTGTACGGAGGACTTCATGATCAGCTTTCGTTGATTCAGCGCTTTACCATTGTTTATCAGCGAATGATAAAGTTCAGCGATAGCTGAAGTCTTGTACTTGATACTTCACGTTGAGTGGACAAATCTGAGTCTTCGCTGATCCGCATCAGTTCATTAGGAGACTTGTCGCTGGTTCTTGAGCTTGATCTTTGACTCCAGCGTAGAACCTATGTTGACGTGAAACTTGTGTTCAGGGATCATAAGTAAACAACTAACTTATCAACGATCACCATAAGGACTGAACAGACTCAGAGCATTATGGTGAATAGTGTTTGCTGAATGTTTAATCTAAAGAGCGAGAGTTCCTATCAGCGGTACTGTAAGATCTTAGTACTTATCAGCGATAGTGAAACTCTGATACATATTGTTTACTTACAGTTTTCACTACGTATTAAGAGAGGGTCATTATCAAATCACCGAGGGTTTGGATCAACAATCCCCCCTATTTGATTATGACATAGCAATAGAGAAAATTGCTATTTAATGAAAACATAAGGATAAAAAGAACTCATAAAATATTTGTCCCTTTTACTGTTTTCTGGGATATTTTATGTACTGATGGAGTAAAGTACTTTCGCTGAAATCTTTTTTTAAACTTCGAATCAGATTACAAAAGGAAGTGGAAAGATTACAAGTACAAGCGAAATAAATTACAAGTACAAAAGAATAACTGATACAATAGAAGAATGGGGCGATCCTATCAGCTTATAGAGGTTCTTCCTTAATGAGAAGTTCATCAAGGGTCTTTGATGTGGGAATCATCTAGTCAGGGACTTTTACTCCTTGATTCCTTTTGTTCAGAGCTTCTTCAAAAATCAAGGGTTTAAGATGTCGTGCCTGAATGTCGTTTTTGAAATCACACCAGTAGATGAGATCTTTCAGCTGTTCGATAGGAGTGATGGGAAGCTCAGAGATACGTTGAAAATGTTTTCGTCCATCATAGTCAATAAAGAATATCCCATAGGGTTAGCTTATGACTTTCCCATGGATGAAAGTCTCACAAGGAGGAAGAGATGTGTCAAGTGCAGAAAGGTCAGGTTCTGGACCAAGGACTTCATCAAGAGAAAAACCAATACCTGTTTCGTTCCGTATACGAGGACCTGAGTCTGAAGATTTATACTTTTTCTTTGCAGATGCCCTTCTTTTCTGATTTACGAGAGGAGGAGGAGGAGGAATATCCACACAAGAAGAGACTAAGTCGATCTGTTGATTTATCAGCTTTTCGAAATGATCCTTGTACTTAGATTGAGACTTCTGGATGGCTAATCTGATCTCCAACCATTCAGAGAGACCGTACTTCGTGATGGCTTCAGCATAGAATTTTTCGTACTGTCCGTTCTCTCTGAATATCTCGATTTCAGCGATTGAAACTTTGAGGGTTGATCTTCCAGTGATGAGTACCTTGTTGATTGTGGAAGGTCGATATCTGAAGTGTACCTTTTCTTTGCACCAGATTAAAGTTGTTGGTTCCTGTTTTGCTTATACAAGTTTGTCAGATCTATTAGTTCGAGTTTATGTTTGATGCGGAAGCGTATTTGAAGAACTAACAGATATGTTTGATAGATTTAGAACACAATATAAATAAACAGTGAACTGGAAATAATATCTCAAAGTTTACTGAATATATATATATCAAGAACATATTTAAGAACAATGAGTAAGCAAAGCTTTAAAACAGATATGACTCTCAAAGTATATAAGCTATGTGTTCTTGATATTTTTATCTCTTGATTCTCGATATTGAAGAACTCAACACGAGTCTTCCTTATATACTACTCTAAGGGGACCATAAAGCATAAGGTACTATTAAGAATGGACGGTATGAATAGTTGGACGGATGGCATGAACAGTTGGACGTGCTGTATTGCATTTAATGCAGCAGACGTCTATTATGTACTAAGCCCTATTGAATCCAATCAGAGTTTGACACGTTGAAGATGGACAGGGCATGCTACCATGCAAGTTGATGAACAGGTCCAGTAACAGTAGCAAGATATTATAAATATCTTCATGTCATTAGAGAGGACCACAGAGGCTCTGTAAAGTGTTACAGAGGTTCTGCGGTCTGATCCTTTGTAGAGCAGTCTTCACCGAATTCCGAGTCTTTGGTCTTCTTTGCGCGTATGACAGAGCTTCTGTAGGACGCCTCTTTAGCTTCTGTAGCTTCTCGACCTTGATCTCTCGGTAAGTTCAGCAGAGCCTCTGTAAGTGGCTTTCTTCACTTAGCCTATTTTTCACTACTTCTAAATACTTCTATGATTAGGAAGATTGAAGCTAACAATCTCCCCCTAAGTAGTGAAAAATAAAAATTTGAACTTTAGTTAAGTTAGGCTAAGTTAGATAAAACAGAGGATAAACAATACCTCGAAAGTTCTTTTCATTTAGAAGTATGCCAGAGGCATTTTACATTTGAGTACAATGAAAGATAAACTTTAACATGATTTGCAGAGATTGGTTGTTTGAGAATCAGATTTTGGCGTCTTTTAAATCGTTGAAGCTTCTGTTGTCTCTTCTGACTTCTCTGATCTCTTTGTAGAAACTGATGCAGAGTTCTCTTAAGATATTGTGGCATCAATCTCTCTGATGAGGGTATCTGCACCGTCTCTATCCATTTGCTCGGTATCTCTGTATTTTACAAGGTTTGCTCTGAACTTGTTCAGAGTACTAGTTGCGTACTTCTGACAATCCATGCTTACAAAAAGTTTGACTTCGCCTTGTGGGTTTTGAAATACTAACCCGAATCTTGGTTCTGTAATGATTGAGTTGGGCACGGCGTCAGGTGGGCAACGATCTTCTGGTGGTCGTAGATTCAGATGTTTAAGACCAAGATCCTTTCCCAGCTGAAAGTCTGTCAGACTGTAGATTAGAAGCCTTTCCCTCATAGCTTTTCTCAACACTTGATAGGCTCTGGTGTTTGGCTCTGTGTTGTAGTTGTCTTTTGTCCATTGCAGAAGTTCAGGTAGATCATAGGGATTCAGATTCCTTATGTCAGCATCAGCGAAGGTGGTTTCTGAATTGTTTACCCTTTTGACTCTGTAAAGATTGTACCTGACTCTTGGATAGGTTCTTGTGAAGGAGAATCTGCAGAAGATTACCTTTTTGATTTTATGAATTGAGAAGACTTCTGCTTTGGTTCTTGGCTTTGTTCTGCTGAAGATGTTCTCAAATTCTTCTCTGATGTTCGGATTTGTGATTTGGTCTGTTGGATGGAGGTTCTGAAAGGGTTGTTTGTAGAGATATTTGTACACCACTTCTTCCATTTCTTCGTATGTTGGACCATGTGGTGGAACTTGTCTTATGAGACTCTCCATCTGTTGAACAACTTCTGCAGCTCTGCCAGTAAGTGGAATGTCTGACAGGGGCTTTAATCCATATGCCCAGTCCTCTTCTTCAGGCTTTGGTGTTTGAAAGGCATCAAAGGAGCTTTTCATCAGTTTTTCTGTAGGATTGGGTACTGATTTCTTTTTCTTGGGCTCTTCTGTCATTTTTTCCTATCCCTTGTCTTTGGCTTTTGGAGGTGCAGAACCTGTTGCTTCTGTGGGTTTGGTTGTTTGTGCTTCTGTTGGAATGATGGGAGTTGCCTCTGTAAGTTTTGACACTTGTGTTTGAGAGGACTTATGTGGCATTGGTTCTGTTGGCTTGTTTTTCTCTGTAACCTCTGTGGGAGGTTCTTTTGTGACTTCTTCTGTGAGCTTGGTTTCTGTGGATTGAGGTATGTCGAATCTTCTTGCCATTCGGAAAGCTAAAGTGAACCTGTGCCTTTCTTCTTCTCTCTGCGACATTCGATCAGACATTGTTTTGTGCATTTTTCTTAGAACAGAAGAATCAGAGGTCGTTGCTCTTTTTGGTTTGTGGGCAATAGACTTTCTTCTTGGTATGGTTTGGGGTTTTCTGTTGATTTTGTAGTTGGAGAGTGAAGATTTTCTTATGAAGAGGATGACAGATGTTGAGCATCTTCTTCAAACATTGTAGGAATTTCCACAGAGGTGGGTGTTTTCTCTGTAATCTTTTGATCTTTTTCTCCAGGTTGTTGGTTTGTTGGTCTTTCTTGCACGATGATTACCTCAGGGATGGTTGTTGTCTCTGTGGTTTTTTGATATGTTTCTGATACATGGATTTCTTCAGGAGTTGATTCCACAGAGATGGGTGTTGTCTCTGTGGTCTTTTGATCTTGGGTTTGTTCTGGAGGGGCTTGACTGATTGGTTCTGCTGCGATTGGTGGAGCTTGTAGTCCTCTGGTCGTAGCTTTTTCCCTTATATTCTCCCCCTCGGGGTGATCTGAAGGACCAGGATGGTCATCATCAGAGTTATCCTGACTCTTATCAGAAGTACCCTCTGCTCTGCAGGAAGCTTTGGGTTTCTTTGGTAGTTCTGCTCCTACGACCATCAACTTTGCACATACATCATCACAGAGGCCGATTAGAGTTGCAAGCTCTACTTCTGTGTTGAAGCGCATTCTGCTGACACTTTTTCTGAACTCTTTGACGTAGTTGGCATTTGCAGTATTGAAGGAGACAATGACTTCTGTGACCTGGTTTATGACATTCTGCCCGAGATCTGTCAGTTGTGCTCTGGTCATGTAATCTTTTGGCTGCATCATTGTAGTGTTGCGCATTGCCTCTTCTTGAACGTTTTGCAGAGCCTTCTGTAGTTCTGCAGGTGTGATGCTCTGTGATTTGTTAGATTGCTTGTTCATTTGTTCAAGGAAATGTTTGACTGATTCCTTGAATGCAGATGTTGCAGCTATTCCAAAATTTTTAGCAGCAGAAGTGGCTGTAGTTGTGGCAGTTGTTTGAGTAGAAGATTTCATATCTGAGATGGCTGTTTTCACCTCTGTGGACAGATTGTCCATTTTGGTGTTCAGATTCAGCAAGGCCGTTGATGTTTTCTCTGCAAAAGATGTGAAAGAGCTTTGCAACTCTTTCATGGTTTGGTTCACAGAGGTGACAAGGGTTTGGAACTCATCCCTTGATACTTGTGTCCCTGGTGTAACCTCTGGAGGAACACATTCGTCTCCAGAGTGAGTCCCTGCTCCTGGGACACCTTCGTTCACCCTTGTTTGTACGATGGGGGTGGAAGGATTTCCATCTGATCTTCGAGCAGAAGCATCTAGTGCTTCAGACTCTACAGAAGTTCTGTAAATGACATTGTCTAGATCCACTTCAGAGGTGGGTACTAAATTATCCTTCTGTTGACTCGGAGACTTGTCTAGAGTCTCTTCGTCGTTGTGCTCACTACTTCTCTCTGAAAGAAGTGTTGGCCCTATATTGTGCGTGGCAGAGGAAACGAATTCCTTTGTTGGGTGTTCTAGTGTGATCTGGAGCGATTGATCACGAACTATAGGCGAGTCTCTTTGAGGAGACTCCCTAGGAATGGATTCCCCGGTTTCTGTGGGCGCAGAAGTCGAAAGAGTGACCTCTGGCTGGATGGGTTGGGTTTGGATCGAGTTGTGCTGCTCTTTTTCAATAACTCCTTCTGCAGCTAGACCCGCGGAGTTAGATGTGTGGGTTGCACTGGGAGGGGTTTGATGATGTGTGCCTACTACTTCTACGACATCTTTTTCTGTCCCTTTTACCTTTTCTTCCATTCTATCTAAGGCCTTTTTAACCTCATCTCTGTTCCACAGAACTTCTGCATGTAGCCTAAGCCTTTCCCTAGTTTCAACATCTGACAAGTCGATTTCTTCTATTCGTTCTTATGAAGCTTGGCTTGGACTCCTTCTGTGGACGTCTAGTCCCTGTTGGATGAAGGGATTCTGTAGAATGTAAGGGGTTTCAGATGGTTGATCTCTGGGGGTTTGATCATTTTCTTGCAGATTTGTGTCAATGCTAGAGATAGAGAAGTCTTGTTCTTCTGTGGTGTGGTGGTTAAGTGGTGGTGCGTTCCACCCAGCTGTATTTAGGGTGTTAGCAAAGTCAGCTGTATGGGAATGATAAGGTGAGTGATATCCCTCTTCTGCAACTTCTTCTTCTGCAGTTTCTTCGACCCTGGTTTCTGCGACCTCTTCTTCTGCAGTTCCTTCTTCTGCAGTTTCCTCTTCTGCGATGGTAACCAATTTATCAAGCTTCTTTTTGGTCTTCCTCCTCTTTGGTTTTGGTGCCCCTTCCTCTGTGGTTTTCGATTTTCTTTTCTTCTTTTGTTTTGGAGACGAGGGAGGAGCAGAGGAGCCAACTTCAGTGGCGTGAGGAGGTGAAGATTGATCTTCTGCGATGTTTGTAGAGGTGCCTTCTGCAGTTTTCCTCTTCTTTGTTTTTGGGGTAGACGCAGAGGCTTTAGAAGAAGATCTCTTTCCCATGAGTTCGTAACGTTTGGCCATAAAACTTCGTTGGATTTCCAAATGTTTTGCCAGTTTCTTCTTCTTTGATTTTGTAGAGAGGGGTTCTATAACTATTGTTCCTAAGGGGACACCTAAACGCGGGGGTGTCACAGGGCTCGGTTCTGGAGTCCTGTGATAGCGTATATACTCTTGCTTAAGGGTTTTGTTCGTTGCATATTTTAGAAGACTTTTTGAAAGAGGTCTGCAGTGGTTGTAGCCTTCTGCATGATCGGTGGGGATGTTCTTGTTCATCGGGAACTGTTTAGGAATTGGTCCTTCCATTGGCCATTTCTGGGGAGGTTCGAACTAAACTCCTAAGATTCTTTGGAATTGCAGAGGCGGTAGATATGTGAGATCAGTCTCTTTAGCCTTCACGGTGTTGTTCTTTCTGTCGATTGTATTGATGATCTCCTGCAGCATGATGGTCGAGTAATCGAGTGGGAGATCATAGTAGACCCCATACATGATGGTTAAGATCTGATGCGAGCTTTGATCAATGCTGCCTATCTTCCCTGTCAGGCATCTGTTAAGGATTGAAAACAAGGTGTTCCACAGAGGTGGTAGTCTGCCTCTGCAGAAGTCATTTCTTTTTCTCAGGTGTGTGTTGTACCCAAGCATTTCTACAAAATGACAGAGCTCGTCGTCTGTAGGCTGTTCTGCATATGTTTTCAATCCCAGAAGACCTCTAGTTGGTAAATTGAACTCCAGAGAGAACATTGTTCTATTAAATTTGAGTTCTAGATGCTATGAGTTGTCTGGCTTTGAGATGTATCCTTTGATCAGAGAATCATCTTTATCATATCTGCAGCTATGCCAAAATTGGTTCAAATACCTAGCAGGTATTTTCTTTGGGGTTCTTGAAAGTAGAGGGAAGAGGATATGCTTTTCCATGATATTTAAAAGAAGGGCATGGACTTCGCCGAAAGCAGTGGGTGAGGGGACCAAATAACAATTGTTGGATTTGATTGGTAGTACCTTTTCGAAATGATCCTTTGCTATAAAGTTTTGAAGATGTGTGGTCGGAGCAAAGTCTGCTGAGTCGCCGGAATCATCTTGTTCGAATTTTTTGGCGAGGTGGGGGTTTTCTGAATGTTCAAAATGAGCAGGTGAATGTTCCGCTAAGTTTGCCGGAGAGTGTGCAGGGGAGATAGCTTGAGAAGATGAAGCCATTTGGTAAGAAGAATAGGATTCTTGCAAGTGTTTGCAGGGTTTCGCCGGAGAAGAATGAGAGTTTGTAAAGGTTTTATGAGAAGGTAAGCTTGGGTTTTATATGAGTGTAAAATGGTAGAATTCGAAAGAGTAAAAATATATGGCAATGGATAAATATTTGGAATCCGAACTCAAGTTAGAACGGCGGGTTCAACTTTCCATAGAAAAAGTTCCATGTACGCCCAATGAAAAAGAGACACGTAGGCCATGTCAGAGGATGACAGGACGTCATGCGCGGCCCATTAATGCTAGGCGCGTGGGGTTGATCTTAGCCACATGAAATTCACTCTCAGTAAAAGTAACCGTTATTTTTACAGAAATGCCCAAGTAACAAATTGACAGAATCTTTGTGGTTTACAGAAGCTCTGTGATTTTGAAAATCTTGATGTTCATGCCTCATATATCTCATTGTTATCATGACTCTGTAGGTTCTTCTTTAACCAAAACATTTGTAAGGACATTGGAGAGGATTAATAGGATTTTAGTGAAGAAATTTCGTTCAGAGGTTTTGAGGCTGTGTAGGATCTTGCAGAAGCTCTGTCAGGGCCAGCAGAAGCTCTATGAAAGAAAATTTCTTATTACAATAAATCTATCAACGATTTTGATCATCCAAGTTTTGATTTGAACTAAGAAACGTTTTTCGGACATATTTGAAAGTTGGTGTCCGAGAAAACTGTTATGGAAAAAGTTTTGTTCGAGAAGGTCATGGTGTGTGTGTTTGGTTTCCGAGATAACATTCCAAAAGATCGATAGAGGTTAAATTTGTGATCACAGAGCATATTTCTGGCAGAGCCTCTGTTGAGCTCAGCAGAGGCTCTATGACCTCAAATTTCTCATAACTCAAATTTTATGAAACTTTTTGATCTTTTGATTTTTGAAATGTTATCCACAGTATATTTAGGACATATTTGACAATTTGTGTCCCAGAAAACTGTTTTCAACAACCTTTTGTACGAGAGACATACTGATAACTCTATTTTTAGAGTTATTATTTCCATTTATTTTCCACTTTATTTTGTCAATTTTAGCCATTTCACTTCTAAAAACCCCCATTCTTGGTATGATTTACGAAAACGAGCAAAAGGAGTGAACCATGGTCTTTAATAAATTATTTGGGGAAGTTTTGGGTGTTTTCTCGCTTTTTCATCCGCAGTGACGTATACAGTGCCCACTCCGGTTCCCCACTCTTCGAGCTGATCAAAAAGAAATCAAAAAGAAACTTTTAGTTGGGATCTAATTTTCTGGAGGAGGAAGGTTCATATGGCAGAGAAATGGCTGGAGAAGTACAAGGTAGTTCTCATTGAAGATAGCATCAAGTACACCTCTTTGTACTTGGAGATTGACTTGGAGAAGGGACCATTGGATAAAAGAATTGCACAAGGAGCTGAATTCTGCCACAACTCAGCAGTCTTTACCCATTGGAAGACCCACCTCTTTTGTGTAATACCCAACTCCTTCTCCTAGTATATAAAGGAGCACTTGGGTGCCATTAAATGCATGCTTGGTTTTCATCCTTGAATATTTTTAGTCTCAAATTCTCTCAACTACCACATTAGCTTTAGTCTTTTATTTACTGCAGTAACTAGCTTTAATTTTCAGTAATTTACTTTCTTAGTTTAAATTGTAGTTCGTATTACACTTCTCGTTCCCCACTGTGAGCAGTTAATTCAAATCACTTTCAGTTTTATTATGTGCAAATCTTCATCTTTTGTTTTCTTTACTTCGGAAATGTTAGGCTAAACATCCTTTGGGATGTAGGAAGGAGAAGTACCTGGATTTTATCAAAAATGCTTGAGTAATCTTTATACTTAGAATATTTGTTGTTTTGGTCTTTCATTCTCAATATTTACCCAAGGATGCGAACAAGCTGATCACTTGCAAGGATCTAAAGTCTAGTTCTTAACTTAGAAATAAGTAGAGCGCAGTGACACGAGCTTGAATGATGCTAGGGGATTCGAAAGAATTCTTTTGACACTTACGAAAGTGAGGTCGGCACAGTGAGTTAATCTCTGCCCACTGGAGTAGTAGGCAAGCTAATTTGTGTATTAAAAACACTTAGAGTATTTGTCTCTACACATTCCATCGAGGCCTGAAAAGGTCCATTTAGAGATTACCATTGACAAAACAACAAGTACTAAGAGTATGGGATTTTTATCTAACGGTGTGAGTATTTTGTAACCGGGCTTTTCTAGCGAAAATGTCCACCACGAATACGAGGATCACTCTAAGGACCGAGTATTTGAGATAAAATTTAGGGAAAATCCAACCTACATTCCTCCTTTTTAGCATTTAGTAAATCGTTTCAAGTAGCTATTTTACCAAACCAAACCAAAGTATTATTTTCCTCTCTAGTTGAAACTTGTAAAAGGAGCTCATGAGAACCGTATTGTCTTGATTGTCCAGTCTCTGTGGATTCGATTCTGGTATTTTACCAACTATTACTTGCTGTGACGATCATAGTGGACAGTGTACACTTGCACTTCCCACTGTGGACAGTTTGCAACCCACTGCGATTAAAACACACATTTCGCACGTAACAAGTTTTTGGCGCCGTTGCCGGGGACTGGCGTGATTTTAAATCTCAAGACATTAGTTTTTGTTCGAGCCCGAGTAACTAGTTTTTCTAAGCTGTTCGTATTGTATGCCACGGCGACAACTCGAACATTTGGTTCCAATAGATCTCGAAATAGAAAAAACATTGCGAAAAACACGAAGAAGCAAGAAAACAAATCGACAACCTCCTGTGATCCCCACTGTGAACATGGCTGCAGTACCGCCACCTATAGTGGAGACCACAATCACGATTGCCGATAACAAAGATCGAAAAATACGGGACTATGCTACTTCCGGAGTTGGTGATTTAAGCTCCGGAATTTTGAGACCCAATATTGTTGCAACGCATTTTGAACTCAAACCGGTGATGTTTCAAATGATCCAAGCCATGGGTCAATTTGGAGGATCGCCATCTGAGGATCCGCACTCGCACTTAAAATCTTTTTTAGAAATGACCGATTCCTTTCAATTACAAGGTGTTAGTGATGAGGCATTAAGACTAAGGCTTTTCCCTTTTTCATTAAGGGACAAAGCAAAATCTTGGCTGAACGCACATGCACCTCACTCGATAACCACTTGGCAAGAACTTGCCGATAGATTTTTGCAAAAATACTTTCCTCCAACAAGGAATGTTAGATTTCGAAATGATATAATTTTATTTAGGCAAGAGGAAGATGAGGCTGTTTCGGATGCATGGGAACGATTTAAAGATTTACTTCGAAAGTGCCCACATCATGGCATCCCACATTGCATCCAATTGGAGACCTTTTACAATGGTCTTTCCAATGCAGCCAAAATCATCTTAGATGCAACAGCCGGTGGAACATTTACAAGTATGACTTACAACGAAGGATATCAAATCTTAGAAAAAGTGTCCAACAACAATACCGAATGGTCAAATCCGAGAGCACCCATGTCTAAGACCAACACCATAGATTCCGAAGCACTCAAAACCATGAATGCACAATTAGTGGCCTTGACAAAAATCGTTTTAAATCAAAATCGAGGCCAAGTCAATTCCGCAACCCATCTCGCTGATAACTGCTCCCTTTGTGGAGAGGAGCATGTTTTCAACTATTGTCCAGCAAACCCCGAATCTGTTAATGTCATAGGGACCAACCAAAGGAACAACCCTTATTCGCAGACTTATAATCCAGGTTGGAGAAATCATCCGAATTTCTCTTGGTCCGGTAATCAAGGACTCCAACCCCAAGGACCGAGTCACATCCAGCAAAGACCATACAATCCCCCGGGATTTCAGCAACATCACAGTGGGCAATCCCCACATCACAGTGGGCAGTCCCCACAACCATACCAACCACGATCCAACCAACCAGCTGAGGCTCAACAATCGATCGAGTCGATTCTCAAAGGTTTTATGAATCAAACCCAAGCAGCCATTAGGAATATAGAGACCCAAGTAGGACAGCTAGCCGTTGAAGTTAAGAATAGACCACCAGGAACGTTACCGAGTGATACCGAGCAAGCTAGAGTGATAGGAAAAGGACCAGAACATGTCAAGTCCATAACTTTAAGGAGTGGAAAGGATCTGAAAAATATCATTTTTGAATCTGATGATTCGCCTCAAAAACCCACTGTGAGCACCTCAGTGGGCACTCCTCAAGTCACTGTGATCCCCACAGTGGGGCCCGACATCCCTGACCTTCCCACTTTTGGACCTGTCCCAAAGACTACTATTCCAAAGCCAATACCACAGCAAACTCAGATTGACCCACGAAACATTCCATTTCCTCAAAGAATGAAGCCTAAAAATGTCGATGTTCAGTTTAAAAAATTCTTAGACATTTTTAAGCAACTTCACATTAACATACCCTTGGTAGAAGCTCTCGAGCAGATGCCAAGCTATGTTAAATTCTTAAAAGATATTTTGAACAAAAAGAGGAAGTTGGGTGAATTTGAAACTGTGGCTTTGACCGAAGAATGTAGTGCCCTCCTAACAAGCAAGATTCCACCTAAGTTGAAAGACCCGGGTAGTTTCACCATTCCATGCATTATAGGAGGACAAGAAGTAGGCCAAGCACTCTGTGATTTAGGAGCTAGTGTCAACTTGATGCCTTTGTCCATTTTTAACAAGTTAGGGATTGGAGAGGCTAGACCCACAACCGTGACATTACAACTAGCCGACCGATCCATTGCCTACCCCAAGGGAAAAATAGAAGACGTTTTGGTCCAAGTGGATAAATTTATCTTCCCCGCCGATTTTCTTGTTTTAGATTATGAGGCCGATAAAGAAATCCCAATCATCTTAGGACGTCCGTTTCTTGCAACCGGACGTACTTTGATCGATGTGCACAAAGGAGAACTCACGATGCGAGTTAATGACCAAGAGGTAACTTTTAATGTTTTCAAATCTCTCAAATATATAGACACCGAAGATTGTTTTGCCTTAAGTTCGATTTATGAAACCCACAATTTTGGCAATTTGCCCACAGTGGGGAGTACAGTTCCCACAGTGGGGATTGACAGTGAGCACTCTGAATCAGAGAGTAATGACACTTTTAAGGATGAGTGTAATAAAATGGTTGCAGCTTTTGAACCTCTGGACTTCAAGGATAGAGATGTTCAATCCCCTTCAATAGAACAACCTCCCGAGCTAGAGCTTAAACCATTGCCTTCCCATTTAAAGTATGCTTATCTCGCTAAGGATAATAAACTTCCCGTCATTATCTCTTCCAAACTTAGTGAGAAACAAGAACAACTTCTGATTGATTTGTTGATAAAGCATAAGGGAGCAATTGGTTGGACCATAGCGGACATTCGAGGGATTAGCCCCTCTTTATGTCAACATAAGATTAACTTGGAGAATGACCACCCGGGGAAAGTCCAACCCCAAAGAAGGTTGAACCCCATCATGAAGGAGGTAGTTAAGAAAGAAGTCTTGAAATGGTTAGATGCCGGTATTATCTATCCCATTGCCAGTAGTAGTTGGGTGAGCCCCGTTCAATGTGTCCCTAAAAAGGGAGGAACAACAGTGGTCAGAAATGAAAAGAACGAACTCATTCCAACTAGGACTGTTACGGGATGGAGAATATGCATGGATTATAGGCAACTGAATCTAGCAACAAAGAAAGACCATTTCCCGTTACCTTTTATTGATCAAATGCTTGATAGATTAGCGGGAAAGGAATTTTATTGTTTTCTAGATGGATACTCCGGATATAACCAAATCCACATCGCACCCGAAGACCAAGAAAAGACCACCTTTACTTGTCCATATGGTACTTTTGCATTCCGGAGAATGCCTTTTGGTTTATGTAATGCTCCCGCTACTTTTCAACGCTGTATGATGGCCATTTTTACTGATATGATAGAAGATACCATAGAAGTTTTTATGGACGATTTTTCTGTGATCGGCACATCATTTGATAACTGTTTGAGGAATCTAGAAAAAAGTTTGGTGAGATGTGAAACCCACGACCTTATTCTAAATTGGGAAAAATGTCATTTCATGGTCGAAGAGGGCATCGTTTTGGGTCATCTTGTGTCGAAAAAGGGTTTGGAAGTTGATGAAGCAAAACTAGAAGTAATCTCCCAACTTCCCGAGCCCACAACGGTAAAAGGCATTCGCAGTTTTTTAGGTCACGCAGGTTTCTATAGGAGGTTCATAAAAGATTTTTCCAAAATAACTAAACCCCTATGTAACCTGCTGCAACATGAAAGAGAGTTTGTTTTTACCAAAGAATGTAGAAACGCATTTGAAATAATCAAAAATGCCTTAGTTACTGCACCCATAGTGACCACTCCTGACTGGTCACTCCCATTTGAAGTCATGTGTGACGCCAGCGATTGGGCTATAGGTGCAGTACTAGGCCAACGAAAAGATAAGATTTTTCATCCAATATACTATGCAAGCAAGACTTTGATCGAGGCTCAAATCAACTACACTGTAACCGAAAAAGAACTACTTGCAGTAGTTTTTGCTTTTGATCGTTTCAGGTCTTACTTAATTGGAGCAAAGGTCATAGTACACACCGATCACGCAGCCATCAAATATTTGATCAACAAGGCTGACTCTAAACCGAGGTTGATCAGATGGGTGCTGTTGCTGCAGGAATTTGACCTCCAGATCGTCGACAGAAAAGGAACAAGCAATCAGGTTGCTGATCATCTGTCCAGGCTCGAGAAGACAGTGGGCACTGTTGACCCCACTCCTGACCCCACTCCGGTAAAAGAAACTTTTCCCGATGAACAATTATTATCTGCGCAACATCATAATGAAACTCCTTGGTATGCTGATATTGCAAACTTTTTAGCAAGTGGATTTAAGCCCCACGGGATGAGTGGACAACCATTCAAGAAATTTTTACACGACACACGACAATACGTTTGGGACGATCCCTTCTTGTACAAGATAGGGGCGGACCAAATATTAAGGCGTTGTGTCCATGGGAGTGAACAACATCAAATACTCCATGGTTGTCACACATCCCACTACGGTGGCCACTTCGGTGGAAACCGTACCGCAGCAAAAATTTTGCAAAGTGGATTCTTTTGGCCCACTGTTTTTAAAGACTCATTTGAATTCGTGAAAAATTGTGAGCAATGTCAACGTACGGGGAATATATCGCAAAGAAATGAAATGCCTCTTAACAACATTCTAGAGGTCGAACTTTTTGATGTATGGGGGATAGATTTTATGGGACCTTTTCCAAATTCCAACAATAACTTTTACATCTTGGTTGCGGTAGATTATGTTTCAAAATGGGTAGAAGCCATTGCTTGTCACTCCAATGATGCTAACACTGTGGTGAAGTTCTTACACAAAAATATATTCACTCGCTTCGGAACACCACGAGCATTAATTAGTGACGAAGGCACCCATTTTGTAAACAAAGTCATGGCCTCGGTTCTTGCTAAATATGATATTCATCATAGAGTGGCCACCGCATACCACCCACAAACCAATGGGTTGGCCGAGCTTTCAAATCGTGAGATCAAGGGAATTTTGGAAAAAGTTGTTAAGCCACACCGTAAAGATTGGTCAATCAAACTCGATGATGCTCTTTGGGCCTATCGAACAGCCTATAAAACTCCTCTGGGAATGTCTCCATTCAAATTAGTTTTTGGCAAAGCTTGCCATTTACCGATTGAATTAGAGCACAAGGCGTTCTGGGCCCTTAAAGAGCTTAACATGAGTGAGGATGCCGCGGGAATCAAAAGGAGTCTGCAAATACATGAGCTAGAGGAGTTGCGATATCACTCCTATGAGAATGCAAAGTTGTACAAGGAAAAGACCAAGATGTGGCACGATCGTCGAATCAACCATAGGGAGTTCATGGAAGGACAACAGGTACTATTGTTCAATTCTCGTCTCAAACTCTTTCCAGGTAAACTTAAATCAAGATGGACGGGACCATACACCATTGTCAAGGTGAGTCCTTTCGGAACAGTGGAGTTGAAATCCCCACAATCGGGTCAAACCTTTAAAGTCAATGGGCAAAGGGTAAAGCATTTTTTGCATGAAAGTGCCCACATCCCTGCCCACTCTCCGCCTCGCTATGGTTAAGCAATGTCACAACCGTTTGTAAATATTTTATTTCAGTTATTTGCTGTCTTTTTATTATTTTTGGTCTTTTTAATTCTGCATGGTAGTTTGTTTTAATGTGTGTAGGAGAAATTGCCGCTTTTTGGAGGAAAAATCAAGAAAAAGCTTCGCAGTGGGGAGATGCATGTCCCTGCGTTCCTCACTCTCGGTCTGGCATAGGAAAAGACGGTTTGGGAGGGACCCACGGCTGACGCACATCATGCTTTTTCTTACAAACATCAACTTTTCCTGCCACTTGTCAAAAGCCCACCTATTCCCAAGATAAACCATCATTATCTTTTTCTCTCTCTACTAACCGTCCCCAATCAACTCAAAAACCCTCACCCTCAAATCAGATTTTTACTTTAACTTCCCTAAACACACCAAGTTTTCTTCATCTTCTCCATTTCTCTCTCAAAGAAAACCCACAAACCTAAAACCCTTCCTAAAACCCTTGAAAAAAAAAAAAAAAAATGGCGAGAAGCAAAAGATTGAACATCCGGCACGATGCACCCACACGAGCAGCCGTACGCCGTCGTCTCGCAGAAGAAAACCCGCCGGAAACTGTCACCGGCGATCTAAATGAATCACCACCTATTTCCAGTGACAACCCCATATTTTCCGACGATAACCCCATAACATCCGGCGTACCTGATGCGGATTCTTCTCAAATCTCCGACACTAGTGTCACCCAATTCGAAACCGAGGCATTGCTGGCCGAAGAAGAAGAGAAGCGATTGGCAGAGGAGTTTGAGAGGCGAATGTCGGTCATTCGAAAGCGAAAGGAAGAGGTTGAGAGGAGACGACGAGAAGAAGAAGAAAAGCGCAGAAAAGAAGAAGCAAGATTGAAGGCTGAACAAGCAAAGATCTTAGAGGAAGAAAGGAAAAAGGCGGAGGGAGAGATTTTTACTGAGGAACAAGAACTGCTGAGGAAAGTAAATTCTGATTATGAAGAGGAATACAGAAAGCTTGGGGATAGTATTGAGCAGAGCAGAGTGGGGAAGACTGCCCACAGTGGGGAGAGTCCTGTTCTACGAGCATTAAAGAAGAGGAGAGTGGTCACCAGGTCTACGGTGACCACGACACCGAGGAAATCAGCAAAAAGATCATCAAAAAAAGGTACTACATTCGAACCTGCTTTAAGTGCTTCTTCTGTTGAAGATGACATTGGGGATGACCAAGTTCAAACCCTACACCCACATCACTCAACAGTGGGCACTGCTCATGCACCCAGTGGTGTGCCTAGGCAGTTCACCTCTTCAGAGGTGGCTGCCCACTACGAGTGCATCGCAACCCAGAAGCTAAGGTTGGAAAGGGGTTTTGACCCCGAGTTTGTTGAAGCAAACTCATTTGTAAAAGATAGGATCATCGCGCAAGACTGGTCGATTTTGGCCGAGGCCAATCGACGCGCTAATGCCTCGTTGGTCCGAGAATTTTATGCCGAAGCCTCTCAATCAAAGGACCCCATTGTGGTAGTTAGAGGAAGGAAAGTATGTTATAATCCAGGAGAAATCAACCGAGTGTTAGGAAGGCGTGGCCCAAATGAGTGTGAGTTTACAAAGTTTTTGAAGAAAATGACCCCCGAGGATGAGGACCGTATTTTGAAAGAAATAGCTGTCGAAGGAAAGCCATGGAACAAGGATGGTCGAAGACGTTGTCTAAACGCTAGCTCCCTCGTCACCGAGGCCGCTGTTTGGTTTCAATTTCTTCGGGCCTCTTTATCTCCGACATCACACGATACCACCTTGTCCTTGCACAAATGTACCCTCTTGTACTGTCTGCTCACAGGAATGAAGATAAATGTTGGGATAGTCATGCACGCTGCCATCGATCAAGCTAAGACCCGAAAGAAGGTTGTGTTGCCCCTCCCTTGCCTTATCACGTTACTAATGATAGACGCAGGTGTACCCTCCGCTGTGGAGGATCAGTGGTTCGACTCAACAAGCAACATTAGTGTGCAGACCATTCGCAAGATGGGAAGGCATATCAACACTCCTCCACATGAACATGAAGAAGAGATTCCCACAGTGGGGACTGTCCGGCCCACTGTGATCATCGCTGAGGAGCATGATGTGCGGACTGCGGATACATCGAGGCGTCAGACTGAGGCAGGTTCGTCCAGCAACCAAATAGGAGAGATTTTGGCAGCTTTGAAGAAGCTCACATACAGGATCGAGTTGCTAGAAAGTGAGCAGCGATATCAGAACCGGGCCACGCAGAAATTTTGGATGTATACAAGAGAACGAGATGAGGTGACGGGCCTGATGATGAAAGAGGCCAACCCAATGCTAGCTGCTCAGCTACCAGAATTCCCGAAAGATATCTGCCCGGTTAATGACAGTGAGGATGAGTTCGATGATGATGATGCGGATCTGTCACCGCAAGCCACCCAAACCCCGTGAATGGTTTGTTTTTAAAACAATGGTTTCGCTCTTTTGCTCACCAAAAACAATTTTATTTTGTTTGGTTGATCTTTTTGTGCCTATGGCTAGGCATTGACACTATTTGCTGTTTTAACTTTTTAAATATCGATGCATGAAAATCCTACCGGTAGGTAGGTACTTTTGGGTACTAACATATTGATTGTTTGAATGCTTGTTTGACCTCGTTTCCATTTCAAGGTACAACTTTCGGCTTCCGACTTAAAAGGTCACTTTTGTAAGTACAAATCTCAACTTGTCCCGTGAAATGATATAGGCCATTTTTCGCATCCAAACACGATCCTTTTTTGTACCCCCAAACCACCACCTTTGTTCATTAATTCAATGTCACAGTGGGGACACTGTGAGATTTTAAGTTTGAGGTGGGAACTTCCAGAGTGACCTCCAGTTTGCTCACAGTGAGGACACTGTGAAGTCCAAGTTTGAGGTGGGTAAGCCGTACCCCCCCCCCCCAAAAAAAAAAAAAAAAAAGAGAAAACACAAAAATACAAAAACAGAAGAAAATAGGAGTAGCACTAACAAAATTGATGGTGTGCCTTTTCTGGACCATCAAAGTGCTCACTCCCAGAAAACGATGGTGTGCCTATTCTGGACCATCAGAATACCCACCCTCACAAAAAAATAGCCATACTCATTATACCCAAATAAAGCCTGAAAGTGTACGTTCTTATCATAGCAAAATACTAAACACCCACTTCTTGAAATAAAAATCTCAAAGCGAGATCTTCGGTCCATGTTTGAAATTTTTTGCCAAAACCCTTGGGAAAAGATTCAAAGCCATAAACCCTTCAAACCCAAGAAAGCCCTATTGATCAAAAGGTAAACAAGGGAAAGGTTTCGTCAAACACAAAAGTGAAATTTTCAAAGTTTGGAACCGAAAGAAGTATCGAAGGAAGGAGATCAACGCCCATTCAAGTCAAGAAATATGTAAGTCCATCAAAGACCTTTTATGCATTGTGTTTCATTTTATTTCTTTCTTTTTATTACTTGGGGACAAGTAATGATTTAAGTTTGAGGTTGTGATAACTCTATTTTTAGAGTTATTATTTCCATTTATTTTCCACTTTATTTTGTCAATTTTAGCCATTTCACTTCTAAAAACCCCCATTCTTGGTATGATTTACGAAAACGAGCAAAAGGAGTGAACCATGGTCTTTAATAAATTATTTGGGGAAGTTTTGGGTGTTTTCTCGCTTTTTCATCCGCAGTGACGTATACAGTGCCCACTCCGGTTCCCCACTCTTCGAGCTGATCAAAAAGAAATCAAAAAGAAACTTTTAGTTGGGATCTAATTTTCTGGAGGAGGAAGGTTCATATGGCAGAGAAATGGCTGGAGAAGTACAAGGTAGTTCTCATTGAAGATAGCATCAAGTACACCTCTTTGTACTTGGAGATTGACTTGGAGAAGGGACCATTGGATAAAAGAATTGCACAAGGAGCTGAATTCTGCCACAACTCAGCAGTCTTTACCCATTGGAAGACCCACCTCTTTTGTGTAATACCCAACTCCTTCTCCTAGTATATAAAGGAGCACTTGGGTGCCATTAAATGCATGCTTGGTTTTCATCCTTGAATATTTTTAGTCTCAAATTCTCTCAACTACCACATTAGCTTTAGTCTTTTATTTACTGCAGTAACTAGCTTTAATTTTCAGTAATTTACTTTCTTAGTTTAAATTGTAGTTCGTATTACACTTCTCGTTCCCCACTGTGAGCAGTTAATTCAAATCACTTTCAGTTTTATTATGTGCAAATCTTCATCTTTTGTTTTCTTTACTTCGGAAATGTTAGGCTAAACATCCTTTGGGATGTAGGAAGGAGAAGTACCTGGATTTTATCAAAAATGCTTGAGTAATCTTTATACTTAGAATATTTGTTGTTTTGGTCTTTCATTCTCAATATTTACCCAAGGATGCGAACAAGCTGATCACTTGCAAGGATCTAAAGTCTAGTTCTTAACTTAGAAATAAGTAGAGCGCAGTGACACGAGCTTGAATGATGCTAGGGGATTCGAAAGAATTCTTTTGACACTTACGAAAGTGAGGTCGGCACAGTGAGTTAATCTCTGCCCACTGGAGTAGTAGGCAAGCTAATTTGTGTATTAAAAACACTTAGAGTATTTGTCTCTACACATTCCATCGAGGCCTGAAAAGGTCCATTTAGAGATTACCATTGACAAAACAACAAGTACTAAGAGTATGGGATTTTTATCTAACGGTGTGAGTATTTTGTAACCGGGCTTTTCTAGCGAAAATGTCCACCACGAATACGAGGATCACTCTAAGGACCGAGTATTTGAGATAAAATTTAGGGAAAATCCAACCTACATTCCTCCTTTTTAGCATTTAGTAAATCGTTTCAAGTAGCTATTTTACCAAACCAAACCAAAGTATTATTTTCCTCTCTAGTTGAAACTTGTAAAAGGAGCTCATGAGAACCGTATTGTCTTGATTGTCCAGTCTCTGTGGATTCGATTCTGGTATTTTACCAACTATTACTTGCTGTGACGATCATAGTGGACAGTGTACACTTGCACTTCCCACTGTGGACAGTTTGCAACCCACTGCGATTAAAACACACATTTCGCACGTAACACATACCTTTTTGGTTCTTCTTTTCTCGGCAGTGATGTCTGACTTCTGTCGATATAGATTCATCGACGCTCTTCTTTGGCTTCTCATTGAAAGTTTTACCTCTGTAGATAATTTCAGGGTCCCTTTTTGCTCCCCCTTGATCTAATCACCTCTGTAGATCAAGTATTTTCCTTTTGCTCCCCCTTGACCTATGCTTGGATCAAAAACTGATAAGTTTTGCATAGAACATAGGTCTTGTTTTTCCAGAGGTTCTGTGGAGGTCGTCAGAGGTTCTGAGCAGACTTACAGAAGCTCTGTGATATCAAGAATTTATTTAAGATTGAGAATTTACATACAGAAATAAATCAATCAAAGCAATAAGTTAAGTAAAATAGAAATATATACTTATTAACAGAAGATAAAGCAATACTTACAGAGGATTTTCACATCATATTAATCATTCCTAACTTACCCACCAATAAATTAAATCTTTTCTCGTCTAAGGCTTTGGTGAATAAGTCTGCAAGTTGGTATTCTGTGGGCACGAAATGCATCTCGATTGTACCGTTTTCAACATGATGTTTCAAGAAGTGGTACCTTATATCGATATGCTTAGTTTTGGAATGTTGCACAGGATTGGCAGAGATGGCAATGGCACTTTTGGAATCATAGAAGATGGGTATTTTGAATAGAATGTGGCCGTAGTCTTTTAGCTGAGTCTTCATCCATAGAACCTGATAACAACAGCTAGCAGCAGCAACGTATTCAGCTTCTGCCGTAGATGTTGATACACAGTTCTGCTTTTTTGAGGTCCAACTGACTAGCTTACCACCTAAATTGACAACTCCCAGAGGTACTCTTTCTGTCGAGCATGCATCCTCCATAGTCTGAATCTGTATAAGCTTTAAGACAAAAGCCAGAGTTCTGTGGATACCAGAGACCAAGATTTTTGGTCCCCTTTAGGTATCTAAAGATTCTTTTAACAGCATCATAATGTGATTTGTTAGGATTAGCTTGATAACGTGCACAAAGACATGTGGAATGCATAATGTCAGGTCTGCTTGCTGTTAAGTATAACAGAGATCCAATCATGCCTCTGTAGAGAGTGCATTCTACAGAGATGCCATCTGGATCTAAGGATAACTTATTTCCAGTGGCCATTGGAGTTTTCATTGCAGAGGTATCAGAAAGGCTATATTTGCAAAGCATGTCAGAGACGTATTTTGCCTGATTTATAAAAATTCCTTCTGATGATTGTTTGACTTGGAGTCCGAGGAAAAATGTTAATTCTCCCATCATACTCATTTCAAATTCACTCTGCATGAGTTTTTCAAAACTTTTGCACTCCTCTGTATTAGTAGACCCAAAAATTATGTCGTCCACATAGATTTGTACAAGCATTATTTCACTGTTTTTGCATTTATAGAATAAGGTAGTATCTGTTGTACCTCTGTTGTAGCCATTGACTAGAAGAAAAGTAGAAAGTCGTTCGTACCATGCTCTTGGAGCCTGTTTCAGTCCGTACAGAGCCTTTTCAAGGTAGCATACATGCCTTGGGAACTTTGAGCTTTCAAACCCTGGTGGCTGATTTACGTAAACCTCTTCTTGGATTTCACCGTTGAGAAAAGCTGATTTTACGTCCATCTGATAAACTTTAAATCCTCTGTGGGCTGCGAAGGCTAAGAATATTCTTATTGCTTCGAGCCGTGCGACAGGGGAAAAAGTCTCATCGTAGTCTATGCCTTCTTCTTGTCTATATCCCTTGGCCACTAATCTTGCTTTGTTTCTGACGACTACTCCATCTTCATCCTTCTTACTTCTGTAGACCCACTTAGTCCCAATGGCTTGTTTCCCTCGTGGCAGAGGTACTAAAGTCCATACTCTGTTATGCTCAAACTGCAGAAGCTCTTCTTGCATGGCGTCTACCCAGTTTGGGTCATCTAAGGCTTCAGAAATCTTCTTTGGTTCTATCACACTAATAAAATTTGTAAAGAAACAAAAATTAGCAGTGGCAGACCTGGTTTTTACCGTGTCAGAAGGTTCGCCGATTATTTGGCTTGGAGAATGGCTTTCTGTCCACTTAGTTGTGCGTGGAAGGTGGTCATCAATGTCATCGAATCTTTCTTCAGAGGCTTCTTGTTCTTCTTCTTATTGTATAGCCTCTGTAGTAGTGTGTGCCTTTGTAGTTGATCCTACAGCTTGTGAAATGATTGGTATGAGAGGTGGTGGAGTTTGTTCATCTGAGGACGTATAGACTTGGTCCTCTATATCCTCTGTAATTGGTTCCTCTGTGGATTGTGAAGTTTGATTTTCAGCAGCTTCTGTGGTCGTTTTCCTTGTTGTTTCATCTTCTGTGATTTCTACCTCGGCATTTGCATATGTGGTATTTACAGAAGAAGATGAAGCATTATTTGGTCTAGTTAGAGTCATACCTGTTGGATTTTGACCGATGGAAGATGGTTTTTCAGAAGCTCTGATGGTTCCACCAGAGGGATCAATGTCATCGTGGAACATCTAAAAAAATAGACGATTTAAGTCTTCTTTTGCTTGTGAGATGCCAGAGGATTCCCCTTTAAGTCCGAGTTCTGAACTGATTTGTTCAGTAGTCTCTTGGAATGAATCATCAAAAGAAACATTGATGCTTTCAACAATTTTGCGAGACCTCGTAAGGAATGCTCTGTAGGCTTTGGAAGTGGCAGAGTATCCAATGAATTTGCCTTCGTCAGCTTTTACCTCAAACTTTCCTCTGGAATCTCTGTCGTTTAAAACAAAACATTTACATCCAAACACATGGAAAAATTTGATGTTTGGCCGCCTTTTGTTGATTAATTCGTAAGGAGTCTTGCGGTGTCTTTTCACATTGGTTGAACGATTCTGTGTATAACAAGCAGTAGAAATCGCTTCTGCCCAAAAGTTCATTGGCAATCCGCATGCTGATAGCATAGCTCTTGCGGCCTCCACAAGCGTTCAATTTTTTCTTTCGACTACGCCGTTCTGCTGTGGAGTGCGTGCGGCAGAGAAGTTCTGTGATATTCCTTTTGTAGAAAGATAGGCTTCAATGACAAAGTTTTTAAATTCTGTGCCATTGTCACTTCTTAACTTCTGTATTCTGCATTCATAAAGAACTTGGATTCTTTTCATTAGATTTATCAAGATGATTGGAACATCTGATTTCTTTCGAACAAATTCAACCCATGAGAAACGCGAATACTCGTCAATTAAGACAAGTATGTATTTCTTGCCACCTAGGCTCTGTATGGCAATGGGACCGCAGAGGTCAACATGAAGCATGTACAGAGGTCTAGTGCAAGACACATCTGTTTTGCCTCTGTGGGAAGCTCTTCTGAGTTTTCCCATTTCACAGGCAGAACATAAGTGATCCTTATTAAATTTAACATTAGGCAAACCTTTAACTAGATCAAGTTTGACCAATTTATCCAAGGTGTGAAAATTCAAGTGATAGAACCTGTTATGCCATAACTAGGCTTCCTCACTTTTGCAGGCTACAAGGCAAACTTTGTCCTTGTTCTTGGAACTGAAATTCATTAGATATAGATCACCTCTTCTTTCAGCTCGCAGAAGTTCCATTCCTGTGTCTTCACTTTGCAGAGAGCAGAAAGTTCTTTTGAATAAGGCATCAAATCCTGTATCACAGAGTTGACTTACACTGAGTAGGTTGTGTTTAAGGCCATTCACATATGTAACTTTGTATACAGAGACGTTTTCCTTCTTTATGACTCCATAGCCTTTGATGTGTCCCTTCTTGTTGTCTCCAAAAGTTACAGATCCACCATTGTGTGTTTCTTTGTATGTGGATAGTAGACTTCTGTCGCCAGTCATGTGCCTTGAGCATCTGGAGTCAAGATACCAAATTGGCACAAACTGTTTCTGTAAAAATAATCACAGAGACTTACGTACCCATATCCACATGGGTCCAATATTGTTAGAATTTTTCAAGTTTGCCTTAGCATTCTTGAAATATATTTTATCTTTTGTAGAAGAGTCAGATTGTTTCTTTCTAGGTTCTGACTTTGGAATTTTAATTTTAGTGAAGAGAAAGCAATCTGGACTTGAGAAGTGATTATTTAATTTGAACATAAGATCAAAGCAATGACAGTATTGAATATGAGACGTGATTTTCTTGAACTTTTCATTGAATTTATTGAACTGAGCCACAGAGGCATTACATTCTTTCTTAACATAAGATTTCCTATTACAAGAAGATCTATGAGTACTAGAATGTTGATTGCAAAAGCTTTGTTTAGTTCTTGCCTTCTGTGAGTCTCTTCTGTGGTGAACATCTTTCTTCACTGTCACAATGGAAAAAGATTTGTTAACTTTAGGCCATGTTCCCTTTTGTTGCCAAGTGGAATTTTCGTTAATTCGCCTTAAAGGTTTTGAAAATTTTGAACTTTTAGGATCTACAGAGGTCTTCTCTAACATATCAAGCTCAGCAGAGGTTTTGACTTTTAAATACATGTTCACAAAATCTGGGCAGACATGTATCTTTGTGATTTTCTCTTTTGGAGAAATAGTTCTGTTAAGAACTTCAGAGGAGAATTTAACATCCTCTGTGTCATAGTGAACTATCTTTGATGAAACATCAGTCTCTGAGTCGTCAGAAGATGAATCGTCCTCATATACAGAGGTTGATTCATTTCTTTCGATAGAGGATGGAGTTTCCGAGCATGTATCATACGAGCTTTCTTCCTCTGTAAAATAATTTTCATAGACGGCAGAGGTTTCTGATAAGATCTCTTCAGCGAGAAGTTTATCTACAGAAGAAGTACATAAGTTTTCTAAAATGCTTGTTTTCCATACTTCCACAATTTCCTTTTCAACTGTTTCTATAAGTTTTTCTTCTGAAAAAAGTGGGTGTAAACTCAGGAGCTTCTGCTGATAATTTTTTTTCAACATTTATCATACAGACAAAAGCAACCTGCGTTTGAGTCTCTGGTTTACCAAACTTAAAGATACCAATCTGATCTTGTGTTTTCAGATATTTCTTTGGTTTGATTCCTCTATTGACAGAGGTTGAAGATGATGAATCTGTGTTTTCAAACCACACATTGATCATCTTCGTCTGTTTCCTCAAGTGAGGTTCCACAGAGATTTTAGCCCTTTTACTTACAGAGAGTAAGTTTGGAAAATCTGGTTTGTTTGTTTTTCCCAACACAAACAGAGAAGACAGAGGTTTAATTCTTTGGTTCTATCACACTAATAAAATTTGTAAAGAAACAAAAATTAGCAGTGGCAGACCTGGTTTTTACCGTGTCAGAAGGTTCGCCGATTATTTGGCTTGGAGGATGGCTTTCTGTCCACTTAGTTGTGCGTGGAAGGTGGTCATCAATGTCATCGAATCTTTCTTCAGAGGCTTCTTGTTCTTCTTCTTATTGTATAGCCTCTGTAGTAGTGCGTGCCTTTGTAGTTGATCCTACAGCTTGTGGAATGATTGGTATGAGAGGTGGTGGAGTTTGTTCATCTGAGGACGTATAGACTTGGTCCTCAATATCCTCTGTAATTGGTTCCTCTGTGGATTGTGAAGTTTGATTTTCAGCAGCTTCTGTGGTCGTTTTCCTTGTTGTTTCATCTTCCGTGATTTCTACCTCGGCATTTGCATATGTGGTATTTACAGAAGAAGATGAAGCATTATTTGGTCTAGTTAGAGTCATACCTGTTGGATTTTGACCGATGGAAGATGGTTTTTCAGAAGCTCTGATGGTTCCACCAGAGGGATCAATGTCATCGTGGAACATCTCAAAAAATAGACGATTTAAGTCTTCTTTTGCTTGTGAGATGCCAGAGGATTCCCCTTTAAGTCCGAGTTCTGAACTGATTTGTTCAGAAGTCTCTTGGAATGAATCATCAAAAGAAACATTGATGCTTTCAACAATTTTGCGAGACCTCGTAAGGAATGCTCTGTAGGCTTTGGAAGTGGCAGAGTATCCAATGAATTTGCCTTCGTCAGCTTTTACCTCAAACTTTCCTCTGGAATCTCTGTCGTTTAAAACAAAGCATTTACATCCAAACACATGGAAAAATTTGATGTTTGGCCGCCTTTTGTTGATTAATTCGTAAGGAGTCTTGAGGTGTCTTTTCACAATGGTTGAACGATTCTGTGTATAACAAGCAGTAGAAATCGCTTCTGCCCAAAAGTTCATTGGCAATCCGCATGCTGATAGCATAACTCTTGCGGCCTCCACAAGCGTTCAATTTTTTCTTTCGACTACGCCGTTCTGCTGTGGAGTGCGTGCGGCAGAGAAGTTCTGTGATATTCCTTCTGTAGAAAGATAGGCTTCAATGACAGAGTTTTTAAATTTTGTGCCATTGTCACTTCTTAACTTCTGTATTCTGCATTCATAAAGAACTTGGATTCTTTTCATTAGATTTATCAAGATGATTGGAACATCTGATTTCTTTCGAACAAATTCAACCCATGAGAAACGCGAATACTCGTCAATTAAGACAAGTATGTATTTCTTGCCACCTAGGCTCTGTATGGCAATGGGACCGTAGAGGTCAACATGAAGCATGTACAGAGGTCTAGTGCAAGACACATCTGTTTTGCCTCTGTGGGAAGCTCTTCTGAGTTTTCCCATTTCACAGGCAGAACATAAGTGATCCTTATTAAATTTAACATTAGGCAAACCTTTAACTAGATCAAGTTTGACCAGTTTATCCAAGGTGTGAAAATTCAAGTGACATAACCTGTTATGCCATAACCAGGCTTCCTCACTTTTGCAGGCTACAAGGCAAACTTTGTCCTTGTTCTTGGAACTGAAATTCATTAGATATAGATCACCTCTTCTTTCAGCTCGCAGAAGTTCCATTCCTGTGTCTTCACTTTGCAGAGAGCAGAAAGTTCTTTTGAATAAGGCATCAAATCCTGTATCACAGAGTTGACTTACACTGAGTAGGTTGTGTTTAAGGCCATTCACATATGCAACTTTATATACAGAGACGTTTTCCTTCTTTATGACTCCATAGCCTTTGATGTGTCCCTTCTTGTTGTCTCCAAAAGTTACAGATCCACCATCGTGTGTTTCTTTGTATGTGGATAGTAGACTTCTGTCGCCAGTCATGTGCCTTGAGCATCTGGAGTCAAGATACCAAATTGGCACAAACTATTTCTGTAAAAATAATCACAGAGACTTACGTACCCATATCCACATGGGTCCAATATTGTTAGAATTTTTCAAGTTTGCCTTAGCATTCTTGAAATATATTTTATCTTTTGTAGAAGAATCAGATTGTTTCTTTCTAGGTTCTGACTTTGGAATTATAATTTTAGTGAAGAGAAAGCAATCTGGACTTGAGAAGTGATTATTTAATTTGAACATAAGATCAAAGCAATGACAGTATTGAATATGAGACGTGATTTGCTTGAACTTTTCATTGAATTTATTGAACTGAGCCACAGAGGCATTACATTCTTTCTTAACATAAGATTTCCTATTACAAGAAGATCTATGAGTACTAGAATGTTGATTGCAAAAGCTTTGTTTAGTTCTTGCCTTCTGTGAGTCTCTTCTGTGGTGAACATCTTTCTTCACTGTCACAGAGGAAAAAGATTTGTTAACTTTAGGCCATGTTCCCTTTTGTTGCCAAGTGGAATTTTCGTTAATTCGCCTTAAAGGTTTTGAAAATTTTGAACTTTTAGGATCTACAGAGGTCTTCTCTAACATATCAAGCTCAGCAGAGGTTTTGACTTTTAAATACATGTTCACAAAATCTGGACAGACAGGTATCTTTGTGATTTTCTCTTTTGGAGAAATAGTTCTGTTAAGAACTTCAAAGGAGAATTTAACATCCTCTGTGTCATAGTGAACTATCTTTGATGAAACATCAGTCTCTGAGTCGTCAGAAGATGAATCGTCCTCATATACAGAGGTTGATTCATTTCTTTCGATAGAGGATGGAGTTTCCGAGCATGTATCATACGAGCTTTCTTCCTCTGTAAAATAATTTTCATAGACGGCAGAGGTTTCTGATAAGATCTCTTCAGCGAGAAGTTTATCTACAGAAGAAGTACATAAGTTTTCTAAAATGCTTGTTTTCCATACTTCCACAATTTCCTTTTCAACTGTTTCTATAAGTTTTTCTTCTGAAAAAAGTGGGTGTAAACTCAGGAGCTTCTGCTGATAATTTTTTTTCAACATTTATCATACAGACAAAAGCAACCTGCGTTTGAGTCTCTGGTTTACCAAACTTAAAGATACCAATCTGATCTTGTGTTTTCAGATATTTCTTTGGTTTGATTCCTCTATTGACAGAGGTTGAAGATGATGAATCTGTGTTTTCAAACCACACATTGATCATCTTCGTCTGTTTCCTCAAGTGAGGTTCCACAGAGATTTTAGCCCTTTTACTTACAGAGAGTAAGTTTGGAAAATCTGGTTTGTTTGTTTTTCCCAACACAAACAGAGAAGACAGAGGTTTAATTCTTTTGCCTTCAACACCTAGGGTAATATCATCGTACCCTATACCTCGTCTTCCTATTTGTGAGTTTACTTTTTCATAAACCTTCTGTGCATCTTTATAGTTTTTGAGTAAAACTTCTCTTCTGAGTAGATCTTGCCAAAATACCTCTCTCTCTCTTTGAAAGTATTACTTGAGAGCTCTTATGTCAGTAGTTTCACTCCTGGAAACTGAAAGTTCTTTTGTTTTGATTTTTAACTCAGAGGTTAATTCAGAAATTTGTTTTTTTAAAGGATCTAGATTTTTGTTCCAATTCTTTTCTATTCTCTCCTTTTCTTCAAAAATTTTGGCTTTTTCTTGAGTGAGAAGCCGTACTTCTCTCTCATTAAAGGTGAGTCTTTTCTGAATTCCTTCATTTAATTCTTTTAGTTCAATTAGTTCAATAAGTTTAAGTGAATCATCATCTACAGAATTAGTACAAGAGGTAGAGTTTGAAGTGGATACCTCAGTGTCAGTGCCGGAGTCGATTTCTGCCATGCCACAAAATAGGGCATTGGTTGTGTATTCTTCATCAGAGGTAAAGTCTGACTCGAAGTCCTCTTTGTTCACCTCAGAATGCCCTTTGTTTGCCATTAGGGATTTTTGTGCATAGTACTCAGCCTTCTTTTTGTAAAAAGTTGAGTCCTTCTGTGGGCGATTTGATCTGCTTCTGCACTCATTAGCGAAATGGCCTGGCTTCCCGCAGTTTCAACAGCCTTGGGAAGTGTTTCCAGTATGATCGTCGGACTTTTTTCGGTCTCCACTTTTCTCCGATCGGCATTCGTTTGCGTAATGACCAGGCTTGCCACATTTGTAGCATTCTTGTTGTATGTGGCTCATCTTGTCATCTGTCCTCTGTCGGTCACTACTTCTGTAGTTTCTGTCGCTTGACCTCTGTCGGTCACTCCTATCATCTGACCTCTGTCGGTCACTTGATTCTTCTCTTCTTCCGTTATCTCTTCTGTCACGTTGATTGTCTCTGCCATATCGATCATTTCTTGAACCTCTTTGGTTTCCTCTGAACTCTCTTGTCAATAGAGCTAAGGATTTAGCTAATGACACAAGAGTTATTTCTTCTTCTATCAGCTCGTCTTCTTCGCTATCAATCATCACTATCTTCTTCTTTTCCTTTTTCTTTTCCTCTGTTGCTTTCTCAATTCTTGGTCTCTCTGTAGCCTCTGTAGATTTACTAACCAATGCATATGGTGCAATAGTTAGTGTTTTAGCCTGTGCTATTTGAGGTTCTTGTGCGGCTAGTGTTCCATAGAGATCAGAGAGAGTCCAGGAGTCTAGATCTTGGTTTGTTTGCAAGGACATAGACAGCTGGAGCCATTCATCATTCAGGCTTTTTAGAAACATGACATTATTTTCTTCTGAGGTTCTGAGAATGCCAGACTTTTTACATTTGTTTATGAGAGAGTTGAACCTGTCGTACGTCATTTGCAGAGATTCTGTTGCAGAGGCTCTGAATGCATGATATTCATTTATGTACTGTGCCCTTCGGTTCTTCGGTGTTTTAGCACCCCCTTTCAACTGTCTTTCTAATTCTTTCCAAAGATCGTGCGCAGTTTCGCATGCAACTAAGGATTGAAAAAGTTCGTTGGGGATAGCCATTATCAAGATTCTTTTTGTTTTCTGTGCAACTTCATCTTTTGCCTTATCTTCATTTGACCATTCTTCTTTTGGCTTCGGTTTTTGATGTTCAGGGATTTCAGGAGATTCAGCAGTAGCTGGTACTCGTGGTACTACTATCATGGGAACAGGAGGAAGGTTGTAAAGATATTGTACTAGATTTTTTTCAGTACCCTCAAAGAAATGGACCATTCTTATTTTCCATTGAGGATACTCATCTCGAAGGAGAGTTGGAGGCTTGGTGAGTGAACCAGCAGTGAAGAAGCTATTTGTATTTGTCATTGTAAAGGTTCTGAAAAGATAGTATGACTAAAGAGTTAGAGTCTGATGATCTGGAAAGTTTTTCTGGGTTTGAACAGTTCCCAGAGTACACTTTAATGGAGGTTTAACCTGGAAATGAGGAATAGGTTAAAAAGGAATGATGTCTATCACCAATCTTGTAACAAAGAGGATCACTTGATATTGAAAATCAAGGTAGGCTCTGATACCAATTGTTGGTTCCTGTTTTGCTTACATGTAAAGCCCGTGTCTCGGTATTGATTTTATTTAATCATTTCTATTTGGTTATTTTATAAATTCCTCTAATCGAAATTTAACGGGTTAGGCGGCAAGGATCTTATTTGTTAAAAGTTTGGTTTTGGGGGCTTTATGTGAAACTAATTTAACTGCATGGGCCAAAGCTGTAATTTGTAAAAGTCTTGCATGGGGTTCGGCCCATATTGAGCCGACCCCTTCCCCTCTTTCTCTTTTGGTTCTCATCGCAATCAAACACCCCAAAAACCCTACCATTCTTTTTTTGGCTCACGGCTGCAAAACCCCCTCCCCTCTAGTTTTTCTTCATCACCGCAGAAACCCATCCCCGCCCCTTGCTGCTGCCGCCGGAAAGTGCAGCCAGCGCTGCTGTTCGCCGGCGAGAGAGAGAGAGTAGCGAGAGAGAGACACTGCCGAGAGAGAGAGAGAAGCTGCCGAGAGAGAGAAACTGCAGAGAGAGTTCGCCGGAGAAGAGAGAGTGACGCCGGGGAGAGGGAGAGATGCCGTCGCTGCAGCCGGAAACCACCAGCGCCGTCGCCATTCTTTTGCCGGCGATCGAGAGAGAGAGGTTCAGCGAGAGAAAAGGGAAGAACCGTTGTCGGAGAGAGGGAGAGACGCCGTCGCTGCAGCCGGAAACCACCAGCGCCATCGCCATTCCTTTTCGTCACCGTTAAACCGCTGCGAAAAACCCATAACCACCGCCGCCGTCGTCGGCCTTGGATGCCGGCGGTGTGGCCGCCGCGTGGACAGCAGCGGATATGCACGTGCGGCTGTGTGTGTGTGGGTGTGTGTGTGTGTGGGACGGGATAGAGTAGTCGGGTTAATTTCCGTCTCTTGTTATCGTCGAAGTTGTAAACCATCGTCGCCGCCGCCGGCGACCACCACTGCCGGAGGTGGCAGTGGGTGGTGCGCGTTTGAGTCCAGCCCTTGTAACCTAAAACCCTGATCGGGTGAACCCTAGTTGCAAACTCGAATCGTTTAAACCGTTTTTATAAAATCGTCATTTTATGTGGAAGTATGAATCTGTCACTGTTTTGCGACGGCCATAACATTTCCGTCGTAGCTCGGATTGAGGCGAATCCGGTGCCCACGGTTCACATTCTGTGCCGGGCACACTTTTCGTGTTTTAGCAGATGTCTGGTTCGGCCTCTAACTAGGCGTAAAATGGCTGTTTTCACAGCAGGTCTGCACATGACAGCTTCGTGTCCTGATTTTGTAAAATCCATATTAAATTGTAGAAAAATCGTTAGAGCGCGTGCGATATGTCCCTGGAACCCTAAGACATGGGACTTTGTGATTATGGAATAATATATCTGGATTTAATAGTTTATAAGGGGTTAAACAGGTCTCGAACAGACCTGTGTTTTAGAGTAAAAGCTGGATTATGTAATTTATAATTTAGTAGTCGTGGTTTTGGGTTGGGGTTTCACTTTGACTTTTGTTAACACGTAATTAGGTGGGAAAAGGTGAGTGAAGTTGGCCGGCTTGTGTTGCGGTTGCGGATACTTGCGTTGCTTTAAGGTGAGTTCTCTCACTGCGTAGACTAGGAGTTACATATGTGTTGTGTTTGCTCTAGCGTGTTATTGTATGCTTACGTGAACTAGTTGTGGTGTGATAGCTAGTTGTAAATTATTTATTATGTGAATGGTGTGTTTTGTGGACACCTCGGTGGGACTGAGGGGCTCGGTGGGACTGAGCTAGTAAGAATATCATATAATGTGGGCTCGGTGGGACCGAGGGCTCGGTGGGACTGAGCTAGTATGGATATCGTTTAATGTGTACTCGGTGGGACCGAGGGCTCGGTGGGACTGAGCTAGTATGGACATCATATAATGTGTACTCGGTGGGACCGAGGGCTCGGTGGGACCGAGGTGTGTGATTACATGTTTAAATCTTGATATGTTATTATACTTGTAATTGTGGTGTTGTTTGCCTACTTGCGAGTAGGGGCGATATATGTGTGATTGCTACCTGCGTAGGTGGTAGAATTCACTAAGCTTCGTGCTTACCCCTTCCCAATATCTTATGTTTTCAGGTGCGAGTAGCAGTCGAGTGACGGTACACACTAGCGCAAGGCGAAGGCTGGTCGAGTTTCATTTTTAAATGTCGAGATTTAATTTAATAATTTTTCCGCTGCATAAATATTATTTGACGGTTCAAATTAACGACGTTATCTTTATTTGTAATGTGATTTGCTAATTTATGGTTTGTTTATAATGGAAGGCATTATTTTTAAAATTTTAAAATTCCTTGTAATTTTTGGGACGTTACAACTTGGTATCAGAGCACAGCTTGAGTGAATCAAACACATCTCGGTGTGTTTGGTCTCAAGTTGCGGCTATGAAATTTTAAATTCTTTTACTAAAATCTTTTAGAATAAAGGAAAAAGGAAAACCCGTTTGGGAAACGGTGATCGAGGGCGCAGTATGTACAGTCAGCCGACGCTAAGTGGGAAGGTACAGTACTTAGTGTATTTATCGTTTTCTAGATCATAGGGTATGCATGCTAGACTGCTTATGTGGTTTATACTGTACTGTATGATGATTGCTTGCTAGTAGGAATCAATGCTAGTTATAGTAGGTTGTTAAGTGAAGGCCCTATAGGTTGTATGCCGTAAGAATCATATAGCCTTAGAATATTTGATTTAGTTCTATTGCGCAGCTCTTGTTTGAGTCCAACCGTTCTAGGATAGAATCTTGTATTCGAATGTCTATTTGATTCACACTGCATGCGACTGGGTATTCGCGAGGCAACTCGTTATGGCTAATAGGGATTCCGTTGTAGCAAGGGTAGTGGGATGAGATGAAATTCCTAGTGAGCTGGGAAGAGTGTTTACATATGAGTATGTATGCTAGATTGCTTTCTAGAACATAGGAGTATGTATGCTAGATTTCTTGGTGCTTATTACACTGTACTGCATGATTGTTGCTTGCTAATAGGAGTTTATGCCAACCTTGATAGGGTGTTAAGTGAATGCACTATAGGTTGTATGTGGTAGGAACCGAATAGCCTTAGAATGTTGGATTTAGTTCTATTGCGCAGCTCTTGTTTGAGTCCAACCGTTGTAGGATAGAATCTTATATTCGAATGTCTATCTGGTTTCCACTGTATACGACTGTGCGTTTACGAGGCGACTCGTCAGGGTTTGTGGGGGTTCCGCCCTAGCAAGGATAGTAGGGTATTATGATTATTCCTAGGAGCTAGGAAGAGTGTGTACATGCGTCAGTATAGGCATACGTGTATGGTTTTTGTTTGGGCGAGCAACTACTTGGGTACTCGGGATGGGACTCGGAGCGAACAGTGATAGGTGTAGATGGTAGTAGTAGAGCTCCTACTACCGGAAGCACAGGATCAATGTTCGAGTCGGGGAAAGTCACGAGGAATCCGAGGAGTTGAGTGTGAGCGTTGTTAGTATGAGTTATTATGTGCTAATAGCTCGTGGTATTAATTACCTAGGATGACCATCACAAGGAGGAACAACGATGTTGAACCGAATGCGAGTATTGTACTCACTAGTGAGCAGATGCGGGAGTTGATCGCGGCTGAAGTAAAGCATGCTATTAGGGAGGCAATCCCTGGGATTATTACCGCCGTTCGTGATGAGGTAGTAATGATGCTGGAGGCTGCTCGAGGACAGGGACTCGAGTTAGAGGAACATGCCAAGAAGAGGAAAACAGCGTAGGCCGTTGCATCAGAATCCGCAGTCCCAAAGAAAACGAGGTTTTCAGACTCACTTTTGAATCGAAGGAGTGGTGGGTTTAAAACCAAGGATAGTAGCGGAAGGAGAAACGACAAATGTTTCAAGCGTGGTCAGGTAGGACACTACGGTCGGGATTGCAGGGCACCACTGGTGGTCTGTTTTTAACTGCAAACAGACGGGCCACGTGAAGATCAACTGCCAGAATCCGAGGATTTCTGTTGGGAGTGGGGCACAAGTAGCCCCTGTGGTTGCTCCCTTGCGTATTACCGATGGTCGTGTGGGTCAGGCTGGACCCGAGGCGACCGAGGTGGAGTTCATCAACTGACGGTGGAGGAGGCACAGGCTACGCCTAAAGTGGTGACAAGTATATTTCATCACTTGTTTTCTTTTATTGGAGATGGTATGTAGTTGCTTTTTGCTTAAGCTGTGTGATTAAGTACGTTCTTAGTTAACTCGGTGTCTGCTGTACTGATGTTTGATAGCGGGGCTACCCATTATTTCGTGCCTCGCACTTGTAGTGAGCGTTTGGGTCGTAGTATAGGACGGCTAGGCTGTCCACTCGTGGTTGAGGTTGCTGACGTGATATTTGTTTTAAGTAGACCGTTTCGGATCAAGTTTGATGATTGAGCTAGAATTATAGGCTTTTGAGCCGACTTTGTTTTGAGGAAAAGCCGTAAGATGATTTGACGTGAATTTCAACTTGCCCTAAGAGGTTTAAATGTCTGGATGACGATAGTGGACCGGAGAGATTTGGAGTAGTACGAGTCGAGACGTAGAATGCCGACTAAGTCTTGCACAAAGTTTGATTTTGAAAATAAAATTGCATTATCTAATTCTTGCGTTTCCAATCCTTATATGGATTGTGTTGTAGAATTTTGGGAGAATATTTTTGGTAGCATTTTATCATGAGTTGTTTGGTGCGCTTTTTAGTCAGCTAAATGTTTTATTGTCAATAAATCGTTTCCTTGTTTTGTATAAATAACTGACACGCACAAATTTTGATTGGTAAACTTCGTTCCATATCATTTGGATTTTGTAAGTAAACTGAATGGCAATGGAATGATTTTCAACATGATTTTACTATGTGAGACGAGCGTGTCCATTTTTGCGTAACTACCGACCGGTAATAGTAGTTTTATTGCATACGGTCTTTCTGAAGTGAAAAATCTTGACGTTGAAAATATTTTGTAAATGATTTTGTAAACCATCTGGGAAAGGCGCTTTTAAGTGTTATGTGTCATTTTGAGTATTTACATGTTTGGGAGAGTGAGTCATTCCGGAATAGGCATGTTGTTGGTAGACTGTTTGCATTGGATCCTTGGTCATATCAGTCAGTCGTTGGTAATGGTCGGTTGGGTATCTCGGGGTGAGACCCCGGTATTCATGTGTTATGACCTTGACTTTCCAGTAGGCACTAAGAGGATGTAGTCTTGGGCACTTACCTGAGAGGTAGTTCCGATATGCCGGGCCTTGAGACGTACCTGGGAGGTAGGCGTTAAGGTGTATCTTGATACGGTGTAACTAGGTTTCCTAGAGTGAGCGTGGAGGATAAGTAGACGGTGGAAGATTGGGTATTCCACACGTGTTGTTAGTGTAGACCGAATAGTGTCGGTTAAGGGAATGATGCCCTTTGTAATTAAGAGAATAAATGCGCAGTAACCTTTTTGATGTAAGTAGTATATTTAGGTGTCGACTTTTGGGCTTGAGGCCAAACACCTTTAGTGTAATCGGAGATTTGTAGCCGATTTTAAAATAATTATGGTGATGGTAGTAGTAACCCTGAGATGCTTAATAGTGATGAATGGTTATGGTGGAATGACCTTCGTGGGTGATTATAAGTTTACTGGTTTGATGATCCGTGTGAAACTGGCAGGAATGATAGGAATGATCGGATTCGAGTATCCTGTAGGGTATATTGGTGAGCACCTTTAGAATGGTTAGAGCTTTAAAGTTGAATCAGGATGTATGGAACATCTAAGGTTGGGAGGCAACCGAAGTCGTTTGACTAGGAATGAATCCAGTGGTTGGAGTGTTATTTTCAGTGTCCTTGAAGGAGTTTTGTTAGTAAGAAAAGTATTCGAGGAATTTTTAGACGGTGTGAGAAATTTTAGATTCCAGTTAGTGAAGGTCCAGTGGAAACACCGAAAGGGTTCCGAGTGAACTTGGGAACCTGAGGTTGAGATGTGGGAGAACTATCTATAGCTATTCACGGGCATAGACTTCGAGGACGAAGTCTGATTCAAGTGGGGGAGAGTTGTAAAGCCCGTGTCTCGGTATGGATTTTATTTAATCATTTCTATTTGGTTATTTTATAAATTCCTCTAATCGAAATTTAACGGGTTAGGCGACAAGGATCTTATTTGTTAAAAAGTTTGGGTTTTGGGGGCTTTATGTAAAACTACTTTAACTGCAGGGGCCAAAGCTGTAATTTGTAAAAGTCTTGCATGGGGTTCGGCCCATATTGAGCCGACCCCTTCCCCTCTTTCTCTTTTGGTTCTCGTCGCAATCAAACACCCCCAAAACCCTACCATTCTTTTTTTGGCTCACGGCTGCAAAACCCCTTCCCTCTCGTTTTTCTTCATCACCGCAGAAACCCATCCCCGCCCCTTGCTGCTGCCGCCGGAAAGTGCAGCCGGCGCTGCTGTTCGCCGGCGAGAGAGAGAGAGTAGCGAGAGAGAGACACTGCCGAGAGAGAGAGAAGCCGCCGAGAGAGAGAAACTGCAGAGAGAGTTCGCCGGAGAAGAGAGAGTGACGCCGGAGAGAGGGAGAGACGCCGTCGCTGCTGCCGGAAACCACCAGTGCCGGGGCCATTCTTTTGCCGACGATCGAGAGAGAGAGGTTCAGCGAGAGGGAGATAGCGCGAGAAAAGGGAAGAACCGTTGTCGGAGAGAGGTAAGTTTCTTAGCCTCCGTTTTTCCTTTTCGTCACCGTTAAACCGCTGCGAAAAACCCATAACCACCGCCGCCGTCGTCGGCCTTGGCTGCCGGCGGTGCGGCCGCCGCCGTGCGCCGCCGCGTGGACAGCAGCGGATATGCACCTGCGGCTGTGTGTGTGTGGGTGTGTGTGTGTGGGACGGGATAGAGTAGTCGGGTTAATTTCCGTCTCTTGTTATCGTCGAAGTTGTAAACCATCGTCGCCGCCGCCGGCGACCACCACTGCCGGAGGTGGCAGTGGGTGGTGCGCGTTTGAGTCCAGCCCTTGTAACCTAAAACCCTGATCGGGTGAACCCTAGTTGCAAACTCGAATCGTTTAAACCGTTTTTATAAAATCGTCATTTTATGTGGAAGTATGAATCTGTCACTGTTTTGCGACGGCCATAACTTTTCCGTCGTAGCTCGGATTGAGGCGAATCCGGTGCCCACGGTTCACATTCTGTGCCGGGCACACTTTTCGTGTTTTAGCGGACGTCTGGTTCGGCCTCTAACTAGGCGTAAAATGGCTGTTTTCACAGCAGGTCTGCACATGACAGATTCGTGTCCTGATTTTGTAAAATCCATATTAAATTGTAGAAAAATCGTTAGAGCGCGTGCGATATGTCCCTGGAACCCTAAGACATGGGACTTTGTGATTATGGAATAATATTTCTGGATTTATTAGTTTATAAGGGGTTAAACAGGTCTCGAACAGACCTGTGTTTTTAGAGTAAAAGCTGGATTATGTAATTTATAATTTAGTAGTCGTGGTTTTGGGTTGGGGTTTCACTTTGACTTTTGTTAACACGTAATTAGGTGGGAAAAGGTGAGTGAAGTTGGCCGGCTTGTGTTGCGGTTGCAGATACTTGCGTTGCTTTAAGGTGGGTTCTCTCACTGCGTAGACTAGGAGTTACATATGTGTTGTGTTTGCTCTAGCGTGTTATTGTATGCTTACGTGAACTAGTTGTGGTGTGATAGCTAGTTGTAAATTATTTATTATGTGAATGGTGTGTTTTGTGTACACCTCGGTGGGACTGAGGGGCTTGGTGGGACTGAGCTAGTAAGAATATCATATAATGTGGGCTCGGTGGGACTGAGCTAGTATGGATATCGTTTAATGTGTACTCGGTGGGACCGAGGGCTCGGTGGGACTGAGCTAGTATGGACATCATATAATGTGTACTCGGTGGGACCGAGGGCTCGGTGGGACCGAGGTGTGTGATTACATGTTTAAATCTTGATATGTTATTATACTTGTAATTGTGGTGTTGTTTGCCTACTTGCGAGTAGGGGCGATATATGTGTGATTGCTACCTGCGTAGGTGGTAGAATTCACTAAGCTTCGTGCTTACCCCTTCCCAATATCTTATGTTTTCAGGTGCGAGTAGCAGTCGAGTGACGGTACACACTAGCGCAAGGCGAAGGCTGATCGAGTTTCATTTTTAAATGTCGAGATTTAATTTAATAATTTTTCCGCTGCATAAATATTATTTGACGGTTCAAATTAACGACGTTATCTTTATTTGTAATGGGATTTGCTAATTTATGGTTTGTTTATAATGGAAGGCATTATTTTTAAAATTTTAAAATTCCTTGTAATTTTTGGGACGTTACATTATACAAGATTGTCAGATCTATTAGTTCGAGTTTATGTTTGATGCGGAAGGGTATTTGCAGAACTAACAGATATGTTTGATAGATTTAGAACACAATATAAATAAACAGTGAACTGGAAATAATATCTCTGTTGATCCAAACCCTCAGTGATTTGATAATGACCCTATCTTTTATACTTAGTGAAAATTGTAAGTAAACAATATGTATCAGAATTTCACTATCGCTGATAAGTACTAAGATCTTACAGTACTGCTGATAGGAACTCTCGCACTTTTAGATTAAACATTCAGCGAACACTGTTCACCATATCGCTGAGTCTATTCAGTCCTTATGGTGATCGCTGATAAGTTAGTTGTTTACTTATGATCCCTGAAGACAAGATTCACGTCAACAAAGGTTCTACGCTGAAGTCGAAGATCAAGCTCAAGAACCAGCGACAAGTCTCCTAATGAACTGATGCGGATCAGCGAAGACTCAGATTTGTCCACTCAACGTGAAGTATCAAGTACAAGACTTTAGCTATCGCTGAAATTTATCATTCGCTGAATAGTAAATGATAATCGCTGAATCAACGAAAGCTGATCATGAAGTCCTCCGTACAAAGTACTTTTGTCTTAACCTCCCTTGCACGCCACCGTACGAAATGTCAGAAAAGAACCTCCGAAAATCTGAAATCGTACAACCACTCTGATACTACACTGTTCATTCATGCGGCTACTAAGGTTGTCAACAAAGGTCAATGACATGCAACCAATCCGCTGATGACACGTGTAAAGTGTATACTGAATTGCATTAAATGCATGCAGTATATAAAGAGATGAACTCACTTCATTTGAAGTAACTTGCTAACTCTGGACAAGTTCAAATCTCTCTTAAGATAAGATTTTATTAGTAATCTCCTTATCTTTCTTAGTGCAAGAAACCTTAGTGTTCCAACTTGTTTAGATTTAGGTTTATCCTTAATCTTGTTTCCGCAACAAGCTGTAAATTGTTAATGATTTATCAATAAACAATTTAGAAAAGTAAAATAGTGTGTTTGTATTCAACCCCCCCCCCCCCCCCTTCTACAAACTTGTTTAGGCCTTTCGGGACCAACAAGTGGTATCAGAGCAGATTTGTTTAATCTCATAAACAAGATCTAATCTAAGATATTTCTCTTCCTAGCTATTATCTGAAAATGGCCAACACAAACACAAACACTCACTATATAGACAATGGTTCTCTTGCAAAACCCCCTAGATTTTCCAGAGATAACTTCAACTTATGGAAAAATAGGATGACACTCTTCTTAGAAGGTGTAGACCCTACTATACCTTACTATCTTGAAAACGGCCCACACATCCCTGTAACAATTGATCCTGCAGTTCCAGCCACTGCAACTAGAGCTGCTATTCCAGAAAGGCTGATTCCAAAGGAAATCCATCATTGGACCGATGAAGACAAGAAGAAAGTGGCTATAGATACAAAAGCCAGATCCATACTATCCATGGCCCTTCCTGACGAAGTCTACCATTCCGTCATGAACCTGAAATCCTCAAAAGCCATGTGGGACACAATATGTGTTCAGTATGAAGGAACGTCTGAAGTCCAGGATTCAAGAAAGATCAACCTGGTAAGACAATATGAAAGCTTCATCTCTGGTAAGAATGAAACTCTCTCTGAAGTACATCAACGTTTTAATTGCTTAATTATAGATCTAAAAACGGTTGGTAAGGAATATTCTAACTTTGAAGTGCTGACAAAGTTTTTAGAATGTTTACCTGAAAGCTGGGACAATTATTCCATGTGTCTCAAGCTGTCGAAAGATCTAAGATCAATGACACTTGCTACCTTATATGGCACATTGCTGAATCATGAGCAATCTAGCCATCTTAAGAAGAATCTTGTAAAAGATTCCAAAAGCACCCCTGTTGCTTTAATCTCAGAGGAACCTTCTACTCAGCGACCCGTGGTCACTATCACTGAGTTAGAAAGTAACTCTGAAAGATCATCAGATTCTGATTCTTCAGATGATGATGAATCCTTGGCTCTCCTAACTAAAAAGTTCAGGAGATTTGCCAAGAAGAAAATGTTTAGAAAGAACAAAACTCTTTCTATAGCTGACAAGCCTAAGTCATCAGCTTTTGTTGATAAGGCTACTGCTACTTGTTTCAACTGCGAAAAGACAGGTCATTTCGCTAACGAGTGCATGTCAAAGAAAATTATGAGACCTTCAGCTTTTACAAAGAAATCCTTTGTTCCAAGAAATAAAGACGACAAATACTTAAAGCTGAAGGAGAAGTATGCAAAGCTGAAAAGCTTTAAGAAGAAAGGAAAATGCCTGATGGCTGACTATGATTGGGCTGCTTCTGATGAAGAAGCCTCATCATCTGATTCTGAAGATGATGAAGCAAATCAATGTCTCATGGCCAAGATTGAAGAAGAGGAAGAAAGTTCAGACATTCCCTCCACTTCAACATCAGCCATTCAGGTATCACCTTCCTTCTTTACCAATATTGTAAATATTGATGAAGCTGATAGTCTCCGTAAAATCGAACTACTGACTAGAAGTTTATACGAAGCCATGAACGGCAAAGCTGTGGTTGAAAACCAAAATCTTGATCTTGCTGAAAAGCTTAAAAATTGCCACCTTCAAATAGAAAAGCTTTCTAAATTTGAAGAAGATTTTAAAGATCAAGTCCATTTAAATCAGCTAGTCAAAATCGAACGAGCGGAAGCTATCGCTGCATTAAAAGCTGAACAAGCTACTGTTGAAGGATGGTGTAATTTTTCAACAAAGATCACTGAGATAATTAAGGCTCAGATTCCTCTGAGTGATAAACGTGGTCTGGGTTATAAATATGATACTCCAATACCAACCACTGAACGTTCAATGCTTAAATTTGGAACGTTCGTATCCTCAATAGCTGACACTTCTTCATCTCAGTACTCCTCGTCGGTTACACCAATCCCTGAGGAAACTCCTACCTCAAAAGGTAAGGAGAAAATGGTTTATTCAAAACCTACCTCTGTCTCTAAAGACAAAGGTAAAGGAATTGTTATTTATCAAAATCCTCAGAAGGGTACTTTAGTACCTAAGCTGAATGCTTCTAAAGCCTTGGTGATTCATTCATCTGGTTCTAGAAATCAGACCTCTGGATCAGTTCAGCGACCTACTCCTAGACTCAGAGTAGATGTCCTTGGTAAGAAATCTGAAGAACTGAATGTTCGTCCTATTTCAAAAACCAATAGTGTACTTGGTGCTGGCACTTCTAATTCCAAATTAAAAGCTCAGCACTCAAGTGGTCCTAGAACTAATTTTAGTTATAGGAAATGTTATCACTGTGGACTTACCGATCATATTGCAAGTAAGTGTCCCACAGCCACCAAAGCTGATAAGATAGCTAAGGTGAAGATAGCACCCAAGAAGACCAAACCAGTTGCAAGTCAGGTCAAGGTGACTCCTACCTCTGAGGTCAAGAAATTGACCAAAGTGAAGAAAGACAAAGCTGAATCTTCAAATGCTGCGAAGACTGCTGAACCCATTCCAACCTCTTCCACTGACAAACACGTATACATGGCGAAGTGGGTACCCAAGCAAAACTAATCTTCCTTTGTATTGCAGGTTAAGAAGGGTATCTGGTATCTCGATAGCGGATGCTCTAGACACATGACTGGAAAGAAAAGCCTGCTCGCTGAATACAAGGAAGAGAAGGGTCCCTCTGTGACTTTCGGTGGAAATGGAAAAGGACACACCCGAGGGTATGGTGTACTTTCAAATGGTACAACATCCTTCAGAAGAGTCGCATATGTTGAAGGGCTGAAGCATAATCTTCTGAGCATCAGTCAGCTTTGCGACATGGATAACAAAGTGATTTTCACTAAGGAATCCTGCTTTGTCTCTGACAAAAAGGAGAAGATAGCTCTCAGCGGTTATCGTTTGGAAAATGTTTACGTTATAAACATGGACTCAACAACCACTGAGAACTCCTGTTTCTTCTCAAAGGCATCTTCTGATGTCAACTGGCTATGGCACAAGAGGCTCTCACATCTCAACTTCAAGACACTGAATACTCTTTCATCCAAAGAGTTAGTCACTGGTCTACCTCAACATTCATACGCCAAAGAATCCTTATGTTCAGCGTGTGAAAAAGGGAATCAGACCAAGGCAAACTTTAAGTCCAAGCAAGTTTCCTCAGTGTCATCTCCTCTTCAACTACTCCATATGGATTTGTTTGGCCCCGTTAACAAACAATCCATCGCTGGAAAGAAATATACGCTGGTCATAGTTGATGAATTCTCTCGTTACACATGGGTAATGTTTCTCCGTTCTAAGAGTGACACCCCTGAAGAACTCATCACCTTTGTTCGGAAGATGGAAACTCTGAACAATATGACTGTTCGCTCAATAAGGAGTGATCATGGAACTGAATTCAAAAACAGTTCTCTTGATTCCTTCCTTGAGAGCAAGGGTATTTCTCACAACTTTTCGTCAGTGAGAACACCACAACAAAACGGAGTCGCTGAAAGAAGAAATAGAACAATTATTGAAGCTGCACGTTCAATGCTCAGCGATTCTCACCTGCCTACTCAGTTTTGGGCAAAAGCTGTGAAAGAACAGGATCTAATCTCATAATCAATATAGAAAGCAGTAATTGAGAAGTTGTATGATCAAGCCCAATTGTATTCAATGATGAACAGAATTACAGATCTAAGAGAGAGAGAATCTCAAAGATTACAGAGAATGAATACAAAGTTATACGGGAAAAATCAATCAGTTAGCAACATAGAGCTAACTACTATTTATACTGCAACGGACATCTTAAAGCTACAGTACAAATAAGAAAGACTAATAAGAACATAACACGTGTCCTAATTAGTTTATAAAATACTAAGTAAAGTATCTCGTCATAAGTTCTGAACAGAAAGTTCAGAACTTCTGAACATTCTTCTGATAAAGCTTCTCAGATCTTCTGACTCCTTAACTCAGACATCTGACTTCTCTTTCCACTGATCAATACTTCTGAGCTTTCACAGTCAGACCTCTGACTTCTCTACTCAGAACATCTGAGTCTTCTTATCAGATCTTCAACACTTGGTTTATTGACAAAACTTCAGATCTAACAATCTCCCCCTTTTTGTCAAATAAACTTAAACTTTGTATCATCCAGTTCTTTCAGAGCAGGAACAATCTTCTGAAGTAGCACATTTCTCAGATTAAGCCTTTTATCAATTTTGTCAATGATTTCTTGAATAATCTCAACTTGCTGATTGATTGCTTCTTGAGTCATGTTTGCTTCCTTCACTTTCAGCATCTTTTTCTCCAAATTGTGCTTTATGATTCTTAAAGTTCCAGAACAGTATTTTGCGGTTTCCTTTGCTCTGAAGAAAATCTTTCCACTTTTGTTTTTCAAAAACACTCCCAACTCTGGATATTTGTGAACACTTCCAGTCTTTAACTTCTTTTTCTGTTCATGATCTGTGTTGGGATTTGCCAGATAAACACATGACTTTTGTAGGTACAAAGATATTTGAAAATCTGTGTAACAGTGCCACCTTAAGATGTAGAACATGGCCTCAATTACCACACTTCTGGCCTTCCTTTCATTTCTGTCTTTGCTCGACTCTTTGAAGCATAGAAAGCTGTGTAATCTGTAGAAGTCAACTACTGATAGTTTCTCAAAATCTGCATCAGTAAAGTAATAAACCTTGCCATCTTCTCTCAGAACTTCAAAAGATAAGTACTCCATCTTTCTGAATTTCTTAACCCTCAACTCTCTGATTCCAGTGATTAAAAAATCTGAGTAAACAGCTTGCTTTGTTTTGCCAAGACATCTTAATTTTTCAGCCAACCAGATCTGAGTCTCCTTAGGTCTATCATAATACACATCCAAGAATTGTACCTCTTTTGGTTTGAAGAACTCAGGTAAATCAAATTCAAGAAAGTATCCATTTAGATCAATGGATATTTCATCTTCTTTTGGTTCAGACTGTTCAGCTTGATCAATACTAGTTATCTGCACATTCTGAGATATTGTGTTCTGCATTTCTTCAACTTCATCTGACAAAATTCCATTCACTTCATACTCAGCAGGGAACACAAAATCATTATGTAGAATCTTTTTGGGATTCACCTCAGATAGCAACCATTCACTACTGTTTCTGATTTTTCTTCTAAGATCCAACCTCCTCTTCACACAGTTTATGCATCTCTTCTTTAAACTCTCTTTTTCAGCATCCATACTTACTTCCATTTTAATCAACAACCAATTCAGAGTTGCATCACTGTACTTCACCAACTCTTTTAATCTGAACAATTCAAGCCTTTCGTGAACTATATATGTGAACCCTTCTGTCTCCATTCCTTCATTCACAAATCCCTTCATATGCAAATCAACTTCTGTTTTCTTTGTGGGAGAACTCAGATTACACTTTTCTTTTCTTTCTTCAATAGCCAATTGGAAGTCATACAAGTATATATTTCTGACATAAATACCCAGAAGTCTTCTGCATTCAATTTCTATCAAGGCTTCTTCAGTGCTAGCAAAGAACTTGACTAGAAAGATCTGATCATCAAGAGTCAATCTGTGAAAATCAAATGTAGACATGGAAACCTTTGTATTTCTTTCTTTCAATACTTCCATTCTAACAAACATTAAACCATTGAATTCATCTTGTTGAAACATCATAACTTTCTCAATTCTTTTCTGAATATGCAGTTTTGAGTCAGGAACTCTGAACCTGTTAGAAGCTTCTGAGTAGACCATCTGAGCTCTGTCATCCATAAAACCATCAATGTTACTTTCCAAAGCCTCATACTCTCCTTCTGTGTAGTAGAGATTATCATATATTTCCTCAGGAAAAATATCATCATGAAATTGTCTGGCTAATGGCACATCACTTAACTCTAGAATGAAGTCACACACAGGTTCTTCTAGTCTTTGCAATTTAATCTTTGGAATCTCAATTGGTTTTCTGAATACATATTCAGAAGGCATAAAGAAGTCTTTCACTTTCACATACTCTTCTTCTGTATTTAACTCATCACAAAAGTTATATCTAAAATCATCTTCAAAATCCTGAGTATAATTCACAGTTCTGTCTTCTTCTCCCATTAGATCAATAGGTCTTGTTATTTTTATTCCTTGCTGAACTTTTTGAACATTCAAAGCTCTGATTAAACTATTATGCATCCTTCTGATCAACTCTTCACTTAACCTCCTTTCTTTTAATTTAGAATCCGTCATATTTTCTTTGTTATACACCACAATATCTGTACACATGTTGACCACTTCACTTTCCACTGTCTTTTCTGATCTCAATGCAGATTCCTCAATAGCTTCAGTTTCATCTGAGTTTCTTTCCATTTCTATGTCTAAATTCAATTCCTCTGTTTTATCTGACTCACCACCATCTGTACTTTCCAACTCCATTTCCTCTGTATCTGAGCTATCAATCTGAACTATCTGAGTTATTGCCTTTAAATTTTCCTGTATCTGATCTTCTGAACTTTTTGTACTAGCTAATTGCATATCTGCCATCTCAAAATCTTCTATGCCAATATCATCATCAGAACTTAACCTTTGTCTTTTCTCCCCCTTTTGATGATCATGAGGATCATCATCATCAAACTTTCTTTTCAAGTTCTGATTAAAAGCAATTTCAGGTTCAGCTTCTGCAATAGGAACAGGATCAAGAGGCTTTGAAGTAGAAGCCAAAGATACACTCAGTGCTTTCAATATAGATTCCTGCATACCTTGCATCTGTTTTAACATATCTTTTTGAAAACCAGATATTATATCCACGATCTCCTTTTTGTGAGAATCCAAGGATTTCTTTACATCATCTACTTTGGTCTCAACAGAAATCAACTTTTTCTCCAACACAACTTTCAACTCTGACATCTCATCATTCAAATCCTCCACCCTCTTCTCCAAATTTTCTACTTTTTCCCCCGTCTCCTTGTTTTGTTTCTGAATCTTTTCAAATTCAGAAGTTTCTAACAGTGAACCTGAACCAACAGATGGTCCAGTTTTTATGTGCCCAGAGGGCTCATGGCCTGTAGATAACACACAGTCATCTTGTACAACAGATGCATGTTTGAATGAGGCTTTTGTAATGTTCACCTCACCAGGACTTCCATCCAATCCTCGACACCCAACATTAGGTATGTCTATGAATGTTGTTTCAGGAATACGAAATTCCTGATTTGTGCAAGTGTCGAAAGGAATTTCAAGCTCAATATGAATAGGACTGTGATATTCAGACTCAATGTGTTGAAAAATAAATTGGGATTTATCACCTCCCTCCAAATGAGTTTGGGATGGTTCCCCGGATTTGTGTGAAACAGTAGCATGTTGAAATGCTTCTGAGTGGGTATGGATGGGTTGTTCAAGATCCACCACTAGGTCCATGGTGTTTGTTTCAATATTGGACACCAAGAGATGTGAACCAATAGCATTTGTGGTTACCTGGTCAAGATTAGCTGGTTCAGAGGCATCTCTTTCTGTTTGAACCTCTGTTGACAATCTCTCATCCTCATCACTCTCATTCTGTTTTTCCTCACCAAATCTAACCAAGCTCTCAGAATTTTCCCCCTCAAGTCTCTCAGAATGTTCACCCATCTGAACATCCTCCCCCTCTCTAATTCGACTAGACCCCTCACCTCTCTTCTCAGGTTGGTCCTCTTGGGTAGGGATTTGAGGTAATTCAATTCCCATAGAGGTGCAATAAGCTTTTAAAATCTCACTCTCCCTTGGAATATAGCTCCTAAGTGATTTTGGCAATAGTTTATGATTAGGATAGTTTTCAAGTCTTGTTACTGAGGTCATCTTACCCAAATAAAATGTAGGACCATGCTCTTCATTTGTTCTTCTTGAGATTGTTCTGTTTTCCTGCATGGCATACCAAATAACAATTTGCCAGTACCTTATGTAAGGAATGTATGTCAGTGGAGCATCCTTTGTTTTCTTCTGAATTGCTTTCTGATTCTTCTCAAATGTATTCTTCATATCTTCCCAAAGTATTAAAGTATAGTCATAATGCCTATTCTTCACTAAACCCTGAAATATCTGTAGAATTTGTTTAGAACCTTGATCAGCAGAACTATTCTTCCCTGACAAACATTTATTTACCACATGAAAGAAGCAAGCCCAAATAGGTGGTAATTTGTTTCTTCTGAACAAACTGAGAGTCCTCAATCCTTCATTGTATCCCAACTTCATAAACTCTGCTATTAATTCCTCTCTTAAGGGTGAATCCTCAAAATCTGTTCTTCTTTGTACATCATCTTCCTCTGGTAGATTCAGCATTTCTCTTAGTGCAGAGATAGATAAGACAAATGTCACTCCTCCAATTTCAGACACAAACTTATTATCTTCTAACCTAAGATGTTTCCACCATTGTTGTATGTACTGAACAGGCACATTTTTACTTCTTGTAAACCATTTTCTGTACGGATGATGTTTGAATAACTCCATGATAATTCTGTGTTCAGGCTTAAAACGACTTTCCTCAAACAATATAACACAGTTATTTTCAGATAATTTCAACCATTCACTCTCAGGAACAATTCTTTCCACTAAAATAGATCTATCTGACATAATAGAACCTGCAGCACTCTGTTCATGTTCAATATTAACGTTTGCCTCATCCGCATTTCCTTCAGATTCATCCATTTGTTCATCTTCTTCATCATTTCTTATTGCCCCTTCCTCTGCAACTCTATTTTGTACTTCATCATTTTCCGAATCGGATGAATCCATTATCGATTTTGTAGAATGTAGAGAAATTGGACCACTTCTTCGTATTTCAGACATGATTTAAGAAGAAAACAGATTCAAAGAACTCTGGATTTGATTCGTATCTCACGTTTCGCTCTGGAATTTGAAAGAAATTTGAAATAGGGATTTTAAGACCTATTTAAAATCCGCGAAGTTGAAAGGTTTAACGGAAAAGCGAAATCAATGTTATAACGGAGTCAACACATGTGAAATACCACAAAGGATTTAAATGAAATGCGTGGCATTGTCAAACAAATATGAAGCTGACACGTGTTAGTGGATAGAATTTTGACTCAAGTCAAAGATACGAATAACACGCACAGATGTTCTGATTCCATGACTCAGAAGAATTTTGCCTTGTAACCAAATGTCATTTAAAATCAACTTCTGGCCAATATAAAACGTTTTGATTATTCAGAAGAGGTTTGAACAAATAGAAGCACTTTTTATCATCAAAACTCTGTTCATATTATGATGATTTAAAAAAGGATCATTTAAAATCTTATATCTGAATATGAAAAGTTTTTAATTCAGATATAGTTTTTAAAAAATTTATCATTAAAAGCTTGTTCTTAGAATGATCAGCGATAAGAAATGAAAAAAATCTTTTAAGCATCACAAAATGATTTCCAAAAGAATTTTGATGCTCCCCCTTGACTTGAGCATGCATTTGACTATTAATGATACATAAAGATGAGATAAAAAGATAATAGAAGAAGCCTAATCCATACAGTTGAAGTTATTTGTATTTCTCAAAAATAAATTTTTGAAAGTTAGATTGCTGAAGTATTGACTCAGAATCTCTGACCTTAAGATTCAGAGGTTCTGATCTCAAGACTCAGAAGTTCTGAACTCAAGACTCAGAAGTTCTGAACTCAAGACTCAGAAGTTCTGAACTCAAGACTCAGAAGTTCTGAACTCAAGACTCAGAAGTTCTGAACTCAAGACTCAGAAGTTCTGAACTCAGGACTCAGAAGTTCTGAACTCAAGACTCAGAAGTTCTGATCTTAGTATTCCGAAATTCTGATTCTTAAGACTCAGAGTTCTGAGTACACTACTCAGACAAGTTTACTTAGAAAAATTTAGCATTTTTAAGAAAAAAATATTTTCAATTAGGCAGATTAAGCATTCCTATTTTACATATGAGAAAAGAAAACCTTTTGTGATCAAGAGGCTTTGTGAACAAGTCAGCCAATTGATACTTTGTATGCACAAAGTGCATCTCTATAGTTCCTTTTTCCACATAGTCCTTTATAAAATGATACCTCACATCTATATGCTTAGTCTTCGAATGTTGAACAGGGTTCTGAGTAATAGCAATTGCACTTTCTGAGTCACAATAGATGGGAATCTTGTTAAGCTGATATCCATAGTCCATGAGTTGTGTTCTCATCCACAATGTTTGAGAGCATGAAGCAGCAGCAGCAACATACTCTGCTTCAGCAGTTGAAGTGGATACACAGTTCTGCTTCTTTGATGCCCAACTCACTATTTTATCTCCCAAAAAGTGACAAGCACCAGATGTACTCTTTCTGTCCAACCTACTTCCTGCATGATCAGCATCAGTGAAAGCAGTCAATTTGAAGTCAGTTTCTTTTGGATACCATAAACCTAGATCAGGTGTTCCTTTGAGATATCTTAAAATCCTTTTGACAGCCAACATATGTGATTCTTTCGGGTTAGATTGAAATCTAGCACAGAAACAGGTAGAAAACATGATATCTGGTCTACTTGCAGTCAAATAAAGTAATGATCCAATCATGCCTCTATAAAGTTTGATATCTGCTGAAACACCTTTGAGATCAGCATCTAACTTTATGTTAGTTGCCATAGGTGTTCTCATAGAAGTACAATCAGACATTTTGAACTTTTTCAGAATATCTCTGACATATTTTCCTTGATTTATAAAAATACCTTTTGGTAATTGTTTGACTTGAAGACCAAGGAAAAAATTCAGTTCACCCATCATGCTCATTTCAAATTCAGATGACATGATTTTTGAAAAATTATCACATAATTCTGGACTGGTAGAACCAAATATTATGTCATCAACATAAATCTGAATCAGAATCAAATCATCACCCTGTTTCTTTAAAAACAAAGTTGTGTCAATCTTACCTTTCTTGAATCCTGAACCTAACAGGTGTTTAGTAAGAGTGTCATACCAGGCTCGTGGTGCTTGTTTTAGACCATATAAAGCTTTGTCTAAAATATAAACATGATCAGGGAATTCTGGATCAACAAAACCTTCAGGTTGATGGACATACACCTCTTCATTAAGTTTGCCATTTAGAAAGGCTGATTTGACATCCATTTGATACACCTTGAAGTTTTTATGTGCAGCATAGGCTAAAAATATTCGGATTGCCTCTATTCTTGCCACTGGTGCAAATGTCTCATCATAATCAATTCCCTCTTGTTGACAGTATCCCTTAGCAACCAATCTTGCCTTGTTTCTGATGACAACGCCTGATTCATCCTTTTTGTTTCTGAACACCCATTTAGTTCCAATAATAGATTTACCTTCAGGCTTTGGGATGAGTCTCCAGACTTTATTTCTTTCAAATTGAAGTAATTCCTCTTGCATTGGTGAAATCCAGTCTGGATCCTCTAAGGCTTCATTAGCTCTCTTTGGTTCAATCACACTCAAGAAACCAGCAAACATTGCTTCATTTGCTGTAGCTGATCTGGTTTTTACTCCTGCTGAAGGATCACCTATTACTTGATGAATAGGATGATTTTTAGTCCATTTATTTGCACTAGGAAGTACATCAATCTCTGAATAATTGTTGTTTGCATCATTCTCATCAATGATTGCTTGTAATTCTGAACTGTCCCCTTGTTCTGATGTATGAATAGAAGTCATATCCAAGTTTGGGTTCTGATTAATGAAGTCATAATTCTGAGTGACTTGTTCAGAGTTCTGAGTACAAGAATCAGAATTCTGATTACAAGGTTCAGAATTTTCACCACTTGTTTGTATTAGATTTGGACATTCTTCTGATAGACCTTTGTCAGAAATTACAGTTGATTGAACTATTTCTGGAGTCTTATTTTTCATCTCTTTGATCATCTTTGGGTTTTCATATTCTGCATAAGAATCAGAAATTAGTTCACTAAAAGCATCCTTAAACAGTAAATTGAGTTCTGAACAAATAGGATTAGAATCTGTATCAGAAGTCATTTTTGTCTTGTTCAGCATGAGTTCTGAACTGTCTTGTTCAGAAGTCCGCATTCTGGCTTCATCAAAAGTTACATTTATGCTCTCCATCATCCTCTTGGTTCTTCTATTGTAGATTCTGAATGCTTTGGAAGTTAAAGAATAACCCACAAAGTATCCTTCATCTGCCTTTTTATCGAATTTGGCAAGATTTTCTCTGTCTCTAAGAACATAGCACCTGCAACCAAAAACATGAAAGAATTTGATTAATGGTTTTCTTTTATTTATCAGTTCATAAGCAGTCTTATTTAATCTCTTGTTGATTAAAGTTCTATTTTGTGTAAAACAAGCAGTTGCAATTGCTTCAGACCATAGGAAAGTAGGAAGATTTGCATAAGCCAGCATTGTTCTCGCAGCTTCAACTAGAGTTCTATTCTTCCTTTCAACAACACCATTTTGTTGAGGAGTTCTGACAGCAGAAAAATTGTGAGAAATCCCAGAACTTTCTAAAAAATTCTGAAGAGTCTTATTTCTGAACTCTGTTCCATTATCACTTCTGATTTTCTGAACTGGAAGTTGTAAGAGAACTTGAATCCTTTTGATAAAATTTATCAATGTAGTAGCAGCTTCTGACTTAGCTCTTAGGAACTCAACCCATGTGTATCTGGAGAATTCATCAACAATCACAAGCATATATTTCTTTCCTCCCATAGATTGAACTGAAATTGGACCACAAAGATCAGTATGAATCATTTCTAATGGTGCTTTGCAAGATGAGTCCATTTTTAATTTGTGAGAACTCTTTTTCATCTTGCCCATTTCACAAGCTGAGCATAATGATTCTTTTTCAAATTTAAGCTTTGGTAAGCCTTTAACCAGATGTTTTGCAACAAGATTATTAAGATCTTTGAAATTCAGATGAGAACATCTTCTGTGCCAAAGCCAGCATTCATTTGCAGTTGATTTTGATAAAAGACAAACTGTATTTAATGTTTTCAATTTTGAAAAATTAACTACAAATAAGTCCATATGTCTTTTGGCCCAGAAGACTTTAACATCATTTTCAGTTAAAATCATGCAACCTGTTATTTGAAACTTAATTTGACAAAGACTGTCTAAAAACTGACCTATGCTGATAAGATTATGCTGTAATCCTTCAACATAGAAAACCTTTTGGATAGTCAGATCCCCTTTAGTTAAATCCCCATAACCTTTGACTTGTCCTTTGCTGTTATTTCCAAAGTTTACTGCTCCTCCAGCCTTTTCTGTGAAGTTTGATAGAAAAGACTTCTGACCTGTCATGTGTCTTGAAGCTCCTGAATCTAAAAACCACACATGACAGCCCTGCAAAAGGATCAGTTAGGTTTAGGTACCCATTTTGGAATGGGTCCATCTTTGTTAGCTTTGTCATTGGATTTAACATTAGTACCTTTTACTCTCCACTCAAAATCTTTCTTCAAACACCACTTTCCTTGAACTTTTATGAAGTCAGAACATTTTCTGCTTACAAGCTTGTTCAAATTCTTTTTGAGAGTTGTAACTTTTGGTTTTGCTATATTTTCAACTTTCTTTTCTTTTATCTTTTCTTTCTTCTGAGTCTGAGGAACAGAAATTTTCTTCTTTTCTGTATTTTGAGGAACAAAAACTTTCTGAATATCTTTTCTTATGTATGAAACAGAAGTTATTTTGACTTGACATTTATGAGAATATTGGAATGAATCATTTTTACATCTAACACAAACAAGATTTTTCTTTGCAAGTGACAATAAATCTGAAACATAGGTCATTTCATTTTTATTGATACTGTTCAGAGTACAATTGCCCTTATTACAAGAATTTCTAGCTTTGAGTTCAGAAGTAGATTTCATTCTAAGCTTCTCAAGATCCCTTTTCAGATCATTCAACTTTGCAAGATCATCGTTCCTTTTGCTTTCTTCTTTTTCTGAAAAATTCAAGTTCTTTTTGTTAGAAGAATTAGATGATTCACCTTTTTCATATGTACTTGATTCATTAAAGAATTTATCATTTTCTCTTGAAGCATTAATTTTAAAAAGATCATACTCAGTCTTCAGTTTTTCCAGCTCTGTTATTTTCTGAATAAAAATATTCTTTTCTTTCAAAGCTTCTTCAAGTTTAATATCCACCTCACAGAAATCATTTTCAAGTTCATCATAAGCTTTCCTTAAGTCCTCAAGTTCTTGACTCACAAGATTAAATCTCTTTTCAAGTTGCAAAAATTCATCTGATTTTGTTTCAGAAAATCCAGTTGAATTAGACTTCTGACTACCTGAGTCAGAGTTCTGATTTACAGACTCAGATGTCTGATCTTTAGACTCAGAGTTCTGACTACAAAGTTCAGAATCCTGACTAGAAGTTTCAGACTTCTGATTGACTGTTTCAGAATTTTTACTTGTGTCAAATATGCTCTCAATGTCATGATATGAAAAACTTGGTTGTTTATTTTTGTAGCTGACATTTAAAGAATCATACTTGAATTTAGTATCATTGTATCTTGGCTTTTCATCTGTTGGTTTAGAAACTTCTTTCTTAACCTTTTCTTCTGAACCAACTGACTTTTCTGTTTTAGACTCAGAAATTTTCTCATCTGACTTTTTAGAGTTTGGTCTTTGCAAATTGTCAGAACTTGTTATAGAACTAGCAGGTCTTATGAAAACTTCAACAATTTCTAGGATTTTTGGCTTAGAAACTTGAAGTTTTTCATACAAGTTAATTGGAGCTCTTTTTAAAGTGACATTTTCTTCCAATCCCAATCCCTTCTTTGGGTTGTAAAATCTTGTATCTTTAACGTTGCTTAATAAAAGATTTAGTGTTTGCTGAGTCTGACCCCTTTTCAAATTCAGATCTTCTAATTCTTTAATTTTGGTGTATAACATCTTTCTTTCTTCAAATAACATATCAAATTTTATTTGTAAATCACCTTTTTCATCCTTTATTTTTGAAAACTCAACTTTTAGTTCAGAAAGCCTTTTCATCAATTCAGAATTTTCATCTTTAACTTTCTGTTTCTCATCCTCAGATTCTTCATATTGTTCTTTTATTACTTCTTTTTCAATTCTGAATTTGTTAACCAAATTTCTTTCTCCTTTTATCTGTTTTCTTAGATTAGCAAATTCAGTTTTCATTTCACCAATTTGTGTCATTAACTCTAATTCAAGTGAAGAATGTACCTCAGCAGATGACTCAGAATCAGCATCTTCAAAATCAGAATCATCCTCATTCCTCATTTTTGCCATATAGCTCTGCATCTGTGGAAAGTTGATATGATCATCTTCATCAGAAGTATAGTACAACCAATTCTCCTGTTCAGCCAACAAAGCAATTTTATCATCTCTCTTCTTTGCAAGCTGAGCCTTCTTGGTGTAGTACTCATAGTCTTTCACAATTTTAACTCTGCAATCCTTAGCATAGTGGCCAGATTTTCCACATTTGAAACACAGATTCTTTTCTTTTCTTTCATCCTTCTCTTCATTGTTTTCTTCACTTCTCTCTACTCTCTTTTCAAACTTATTTTCTTCTCTGTCTTCTTTCTTCTTATAGTCTGAACTCCCAACTCTCTTATAATTTCCTTGAAATCTACCCTTCCCATACCTTTTATTGAAAGTATTTGTCAACAAAGCTAGTTTCTCAGCCATTATCTTGATATCTTCATCATCTTCTGATCCTTCTTCCTTGTCAGATTCTTCCAGGTTAGGTATCTCTGATAGATATGCAGTCTTTTTGGGTGCTTTGATTGCTTTGGACTTTGATAAGAACGCAAACTGATCAGCAACATTTTTCTTCTCTTCCACAACTAACTTGACAGAGTCTTCATGTTGATTAAGAACACAGAATAGATCATTTAAGTCTTCTTCACACATATCCTTGTTCATTTGCAGACTTATGGCAAATGATGACCATTCTGAATTTAGACTGTTCAGAAATTTGTAATTTATTTCTGACTTTGTTTTCTTCAGTCCATTTCTTCTCAAGTCATTTAGAATAGTGCAAAATTTACTGTATGTCTGTGTCAAACTTTCTGACTCTTTTGCTTTGAACCTTTCATAAGCATTTATGCTTTGATTTAACTTTGCCTGAATAGATCTCACAGTTCCTAACATTTGCCTTTCCAGTTCGTCCCACATTTCTTTAGCTGATGATCCACTGTCAATCCTGTTAAGAACCTCATTTGGGACAGCCAAAGTCATCAAAGTAATTGCTCTTTTGTCAATAGCATGCCTATTCTTCTGTTCAGCTGTGTATTGGGAATAACACTTTTTCACCCTGGTCGCTGGAATTTCTGGAGTTGTCTCTGTAGCAGGGGTTGCAGCAACATCGATGTACACTTCAATTGGGCCTTCTCGAATAGAAATCATAAGGTTTTCATCAATGTTGTCTAGGAATTGGATCATTCGGATTTTCCATTGCTGATACTCTTCTGGTATAAGAACAGGCGGTTTGGTTTCAGATCCCATGGCTAGATATTCTTTAGAAGACATGATTGTAAGAAAATTCAACAGAAAGACAAATTCGAGTTTCTTGATCGAAATGTAACAGGTAATTCAAGAATTGCCAAGAATTCAAGAACTAGCCCTAGCAGCGGAATCGAATTTTGAATGAATCAAGAAATCTTCAAGAAATTTATCAATTGATCTTCGCGATAACAATCTTGAACGAATTTGTTTGTTGATTGGCTCTGATACCAATTGAAAGAACAGGATCTAATCTCATAATCAATATAGAAAGCAGTAATTGAGAAGTTGTATGATCAAGCCCAATTGTATTCAATGATGAACAGAATTACAGATCTAAGAGAGAGAGAATCTCAAAGATTACAGAGAATGAATACAAAGTTATACGGGAAAAATCAATCAGTTAGCAACATAGAGCTAACTACTATTTATACTGCAACGGACATCTTAAAGCTACAGTACAAATAAGAAAGACTAATAAGAACATAACACGTGTCCTAATTAGTTTATAAAATACTAAGTAAAGTATCTCGTCATAAGTTCTGAACAGAAAGTTCAGAACTTCTGAACATTCTTCTGATAAAGCTTCTCAGATCTTCTGACTCCTTAACTCAGACATCTGACTTCTCTTTCCACTGATCAATACTTCTGAGCTTTCACAGTCAGACCTCTGACTTCTCTAGTCAGAACATCTGAGTCTTCTTATCAGATCTTCAACACTTGGTTTATTGACAAAACTTCAGATCTAACAAGCTGTCAACACGGCTTGTTTTACGCAAAACAGGTCGCTGATAGTCAAAAGATTCAAAAGGACAGCCTATGAACTTTTTCATCGGAGAAAGCCTTCAATCAGCTTTCTTCACATCTTTGGTTGTCAGTGTTTCATACTGAACAACAGAGATGCCCTTGGAAAGTTTGATCCTAAGGCTGATGATGGAATCTTTCTTGGATACTCCTCAGTTTCCAAAGCCTTCAGAGTCTTCAACCGAAGAAGACAAACTGTAGAAGAAACTATTCACGTCACGTTTGACGAATCCCGTTCAGCGAACTCTAAACCGAACGCTGATACAGAATAACTGAATCAATGGATGTTTTCTCATCTTGGTGATTCAGAAGATGTTCCCACTACTCATGCTCATACAACTGAAAATGATGGTCCTACTATCATTCCCAATATGCAGAATAGTGAAGCTGAAACATCTTGGGTCTCAGCTGTTCCTATAAACACTATACCCGCAATTTATCCAAATGTCTCAGAAATTCCATCTATTTCTCAGCAATCAGTGAATGAAGTGACAAATGCAAGCATTCCTCTCTTAGCTGATAATCCAGAAGTAGCTGAAGCCTCATCTTCAGTTTCTCTAGTTCAGACTGAGTCAGCGACGCATGCTCCGGCTCAGCGATGGACTGTAAATCACCCAATCGATCAAATTCTTGGTGATCCCAACGCTGGTATTCAGACTCGTAGAAGTGCAGGTAATATTTGTTTATTTGTTAACTTTATTTCTCTAACTGAACCAAAGAAAATAGATGATGCCCTCAGAGATCCAAACTGGGTCAGCGCTATGCAAGAAGAGCTGACTGAATTCGAAAGAAACAAAGTTTGGAAACTTGTTCGGAGACCAACTGACAAAACAGTGATAGGCACTAAGTGGGTCTATCGAAACAAGTTGGACGAACATGGTACTGTAACTCGCAACAAAGCTCGTCTTGTTGCTCAGGGATACAGACAAGAGGAAGGCATAGATTATGACGAAACCTTTGCTCCAGTAGCAAGACTTGAATCTATTCGTCTTTTCTTAGCATATGTTGTACACAAAAACTTCACTGTACATCAAATGGATGTTAAGTCAGCGTTTCTAAATGGAAAGCTGAATGAAGAAGTTTATGTGGAACAACCTCCAGGATTCTCAGATCCTAAGCGTCCAGGTTATGTTTATAAGCTGGATAAGGCACTTTATGGCTTGAAGCAAGCTCCTCGTGCATGGTATGACACTCTTTCTACTTATCACCATCTTGAAAAATTTGAGAGAGGTAAGATTGACAAAACTTTGTTTTTTAGAAAAATAAAAGGTCATATCATTTTAGTTCAAATATATGTTGATGACATTATATTTGGTTCTACTAACCCTGAGCTTTGTACTCGTTTCGCTGATAGAATGAAAGATGAGTATAAAATGAGTATGATGGGTGAACTAACATATTTCCTTGGTCTTCAGATTAAGCAAACTGAAAAAGGAACTTTTATAAATCAGGGAAAGTATGTTAAAGATATGCTGAAGAAATTCGACTTAACTGAAAGTTCAGCTATGAAAACCCCTATGGCACCACCGCTGATACTTGATAAGGACACAAAGGGTGTTCCTGTCAATGTCACGCTGTACCGTGGGATGATCGGCTCACTACTGTATCTTACCGCTAGCCGACCCGATATTATGTTTGCAACATGTCTGTGCGCACGATATCAAGCTGAACCTAAGATATCCCATATGAAAGCTGTAAAGCGAATCTTTCGATATCTTAAGGGTACAGCGAATCTAGGTCTTTGGTATCCCAAAGATTCAGGATTCGATCTAACCGCCTATTCAGACAGTGATTTTGCAGGTTGCAAAATGGATAGGAAAAGCACCACAGGAGGATGTCAGCTCCTGGGTGGAAAGCTGGTAAGTTGGACAAGTAAGAAGCAAAACTCAGTGTCCACTTCCACAGCTGAAGCTGAGTATGTAGCCGCTGGAAGCTGTTGTTCTCAAGTCTTGTGGATGAGAAATCAACTACTAGACTATGATCTTCAGCTCTCCAAAATTCCAATCTATTACGACAGCACAAGTGCCATCGCTATAGCAAACAATCCAGTGCTACACTCAAAGACAAAACACATAGAAATCAGATATCATTTTATCAGAGATCATGTGATGAATGGTGATATAGAACTTCATTTTATCCCAACTGATTATCAGTTAGCTGATTTGTTTACCAAACCTCTTGATGAGACACGATTCAACTTTCTCATCAGCGAGCTTGGAATGCTGAACTTTGAAGGATAAATTTTCAGCGGTTCACATTAAATCAGCGATACGTTTATACATTCTTGTATAGGCTCTCGGATAAAATAAACTTGTACAATCCATTTCATCATCTTCTCTCTGAATAAATTTGGTTAAACTGATATCAAGGTATGTTTTCTCTCTCTGACAAAACGCATGAAAATGCAAGATTTCAAATTCTTTCATCGCTGAATATCTCTTCCTTAACAGCGATATTTTGAAATTTCTTAAAACCCTCACTGATATTTCTATTCAGTGCTTCATATTTTCCAAAGAGTCCCTGAGTTTTTCTTTCAAAACCTCAGAGACAACGAAAGAATGTGAAAGGACAGTTGTGACGTCATTGCAACGGATAACACCAGGCACGCTCTTTTTCTGACACACGTTTGCACGTTTCGTTGTCTATCCAATCAAATGCAAACACGTGTCCGTGTCATGATGAAAAACTTTCCCGCTCAAGTTTTTCTCTCTCTACTCTCTTCCTATATAAACACTCTCAAAGTTTATATTTGTCTTTTACGCGAATCAATCTTTCTCCGCAAGAAAAGAACACTGTTGCATTTTGTGCTCTCAATCTTCAAGAACTGTTCATCATCTTCTTCATTAAACTCAAGGTTAATATGTTCTTATCTATTATCAAATGCGAATAACTTGTTTTCGATCTTATCATTGTTTTACACAAGATCAAACAAAAGAACTCTAAAATAAAATCATTTTCTTTCATGGTTTTATAAACACAACCATTTCATGGTTGTTCTTCAAGTTTTAAATCTAAAATCTTAAACTTGTTCTTCTTTCGTATCCATTTTTTTAAGAAACTGGAATACAAGGCTTATGGGTGTTATATTCGTTTTTTTTTTAAAACAAGAAAAACCCTAATCTTCATTAAGACTTTTTTTGTCTGAATGAAATGGACAAAATTCGAAAAATCTTAATGGAAATTTTCTTTCCACATTAAGATATTTCTTATTTGTTAACATCTTTGGTTGAACTGATAATACAGTGAAATGGCAACTTCAAAGCTGAATGTTACCGCTGAGTCCATCTCCGCTGATTCTGAGGAACTGGAAATCACCAAAGCTCCTCAGGTTAAGTTTGAGTTGGATCAACTAGACTGGACAAAGGCAAACAACCTCTCAGCGCTTCTCGAGTTTCCTCCTCGGAAGCAGGTATCTCATCTAGACGACGCTGTAAATCTTTTGAAGAATAGCCCCATCTACACAGCACTGACAATCACACCTCCTGCCAGTCAGCGTCTATTATCCCAATTCTGGTACTCTGCCAGACACACCGACCTACCCTCCGCCAAAGATCCATCTAAAACCATCGACTGCATACTCAGCGATACTGAGTATGGCACCATCAAGATAACCCCCGCAATAATCCGCAAAGCTCTGAAATTCCCTAACGCTACCTCAGAAAATCCTTTCATTCCATTACCTGACCACAAGAAGCACGCTGACAGTGAAGAAATCATTGCTTTCCTTGATGCGATGGGTTACATCTGGGAGACTGGAAGAGACAAGCTACCTGAGAAGAAGCTGACGCTGATAAAGAAATCCAAGATGCCCAGCGAGATGAACTTTATCTTCCCTCACCTGATCAGCTGCATGACAGCGAAATCCGGATCTTCTGATCAAGCCGCTCAACCTCAGCAGGCCATGGGTTACGCACTGCTGAAAGGTCTCAACATTGACTGGGCCTCCATCATCTATGAAGACCTCATTCAACGTGTTGATTCTGCCGCTGACCGACCAGCATGGGTCCCTTACCCACGATTCATCAGCGCCATCTTTCAATATGGCCTGAAGGACAGCTATCCTGAAGAGGGTGATCTGAAACTCTCTCAGATTGGCCCTAAAGTTCTCGACTTCAAGCCTGTCGCCAACGAGGTACGTCTCTCTACCCTTCTCACTCTACTTAATTCTCCGCTTTCTGTGGCTCCTTCAGCGACAATACCCCTCGCTGATTCCCAGGCCACAAAATCCATTCCTTCTAAGAAAAGGAAACAATCTCTTACCCATCTTGATTCCAAAAGGATTAAGAAAACCAAGGAGCAACCCCAGCAACTCCATGCTGAAGACTCCTCAGCTCATTCTGAAGAGCTGAAGGAAAGTTCCGTGGTACGCTCTGCCACACCAATTCAAGCCATCCCTTCTAAACCTACTTCAGCGTCCTTACACGCTGAGGTTAGAACTTTGGAATCTACCCTACCTTCTTCAGTCTCTCAAAAGACTGATGAAGTACTTCTCAGCGAATCCAAAGCTGAACTTGCAACCCAACCCCAATTCTTATCCTTCGATCCTCCCTCTATTTCTTTGGACACTCCTCCAGTTAAAGCTGGAGATGCCATCATTCAAGAAGCCGTTGAAGCTTCTCAGCGAATGACGAAGAAAGGACCTGCAGAGATCTCCATCCCTCACGGAACTTTTGAGGGAGATATGGAACACTATGGAGGGACTCGAAACTTTGATGAGTTCGTCAACGCTCCTGCAGGTACAGATCCCACCTTAAACACTGTAACTAAACCTGAAACTTCTGAGCTTTCCTTTGTTCACAAGTACTTATATGTTACAGGTCCTTATTTGGGAGACATCAACCAGTCTCTGAAGTCCATGGAGATGAAACTTACAGATCTCACCACCGGTTTATCAAATAACTCTACAGCTGTAACAAACGCTTGAGAGAATCTGACGAAGCTGACTGCTGTGGTGGAAAAGAAGGCCTCCTCTGATGACATCAAAGACCTTGATAAAACTCTCGCCGACTTTGCCAAAGTGCTCTCCGATATCTACACTGACTACACCAACCTCAAATCGTCAGTTTCCACCGTTTCCAGCGAGGTTACAACGCTGAAGAAATCGGTTGGTACACTCGAAGGTGATATGTCAGTGGTCAAGAACGACTTGGGCTCAGTGAAGACCGACCTTAGTTCTGTCATAACAATGATCGAGACGCTGGTGAACAAGGCAAACAATCCAGCTCCTGCTCCGGCCCCTGCACCTATTTTGGACTCATTTACCGCAGCGGATCGCCAAGAGCTGAAGAAAATCACCCCTGCTATTTCTGGCCTAGAAGACAGAATAGCTAAGCTTGAAGGTTGTGTGAAAGTCTCTGGCCCAGAAGACAGAGACAACACCAATGCTGAGTCTACCCATTCCTCCCCCGCCCATCATGAGAAAGAGGGGGAGAAGAGCGCTGAACAGGAGAAGAGCGCTGAAGATCAAAATAAGAGCGCTGAAGACCTTTCCCATGATGAATCTATCAGGGGAGAGGGTAATGAAGATCTGATTACTGGACCTCAGGGAGATGAAAACCCTGAGGGAACCGAGAACCTCGCCTCTGTATCTGAGGGGGAGCAACTCGAAGAAGATGCTGAGGAATCCGAAGCAGAAGAAGACGAAGACATCGACATCCCTGAAGCTGAACCATCCTCCTCTCCAAGGAACGATGATGATGATGATGATGAAGATGACAAATTCTTTGTCGTCAAACATGCTCCTCGAAAAGCTCTTAAAGGGATCGTGATAACCGAATCCACAGGGGAGAAGACAAAAACAAAGACAAAGCACTCAGCCTCTGGCGCTGAGAAAAGAAAAGACAAAGGCATCGCTGAAGATGATAATCTGGCGATCCTACTTGCAAAGCCGATTTGTCAGGTACACTAACCTTATTTTTCCTTCCTTGATCATCTCTGAACAATCAGTTATCCATTCCACAAACACCATACACATCCACATTTTTTTTCTATCTTTTCTACCCAAGTTCTTCTACCCAGTTCTTATTTGTAAGATCGCTGCGTTTCAGCTAGTCCTCTCCCCTGTTTGAGGATATCGCTGAAGGATCTACTATTGCGACTTCACCAATAATTCCAGCTACCGCTGAAGACATAATCCCAGTCTTAGATTTAATCTCTGAGACTGATGAATCAGAAGAACAACCTCTCTCGCACAGAAACAGACCTTCCTCAGTTCCTCAAAAGCTGAGTGAAGAAGATCAAAAGAGGAGAGAAGAAATGATAAAGCGATTCGAGGATCAGCGAAGCATCCTAAGGCGCGATCAACTACCTTCAGTTCCTCCTAAGTTCAGAATTTCAAAAGCTGAATACCAGGATCATCTCAGAGATGAACGCCTCATCGCTGAAAGGAAGGAAGCTGAAGATAAAGACAGAGAATACGCCATCAAGATCACTCAAGAATCTGTCAAAGACCCCAAGCTGAAGCGTATTCCCATTCAAATCCAACGAAAGCTTTGGGAACAAGCCCAGAAGATCGTGGAAAAGAAAGCTGAAGTTTCTCAGACCACCCTGATCTGGTGTAAAGAGAAAATCCACTTCAGATATCGTCCAGCGAAGATCAACAAGGTATTCATCTCTGGAAGAACCTCCATCGGAGTACCTATTGTTGACATCAAACTGTTCAGAGAAGATGACTCATCTGAAACCTTTCGTGCTGACACTGTAAAAAGGTATGGTCTCTCTGAATGGCTGGAGATGAGGTTAGCTATCCAACCATCACAATCTAAGTACAAGGATAATTTCGAAAAGTTGATAAACAGACATATCGATTTGATATCTTCTTGTGTGGATATTCCTCCTGTTCCTGATCTAAAGCCGAAAAGAAAAAGGGGCTCACCAAAGAAGAAACGTCAAGATTCAAACTCAGGTCCTGTCATACGAAATGAAACTGGAATTGGTTTCTCTCGCGCTGAAGTACTTGGTCCTGATCCTGATCTATCTGCCCTTGACATCTCTTTGCCACCATGTGAACTTTTCGTCCCTGGTAAAGTCATCAGTAATCCTTATGGAATATTCTTTCTTGACTACGACGGACGTAAATGCTTTCAACGGATCGCTGAGCTTCCAATCACTCCAATCGAACAGCTCAGAGATCTCATCTACTGGTGCGACTTCAGAAAAGACATTCAGGCACGACACCTAAAACCCTTGATTTTTGAAGCTGCTCTGAAGCTATAGAATAAAGGAGAAAAGGTTCCTGACTGGATGATTCCAACTGAAAAGACAACCCTTGATGAACTTCTCATTAAGGAAGAACCCTTTGAAGGCTGACAACAATCACCACTTTCTCTATTGTATCAGTCATCCTTCAGTACTTGTAATTTATTTCGCTTGTACTTGTAATCTTTCTTATTCATATTGTAACCTGATTCAAAGATTTAAAGAAAGATTTCAGCGAATGTACTTTACTCCATCAGTACTGAAAAGATCCCAGAAAACAGTAAAAGGGACAAATATTTTATGAGTTATTTTTATCCTTATGTTTTCATTAAATAGCAATTTTCTTTGTTGCTATGTCATAATCAAATAGGGGGAGATTGTTGATCCAAACCCTCAGTGATTTGATAATGACCCTATCTTTTATACTTAGTGAAAATTGTAAGTAAACAATATGTATCAGAGTTTCACTATCGCTGATAAGTACTAAGATCTTACAGTACCGCTGATAGGAACTCTCGCACTTTTAGATTAAACATTCAGCGAACACTGTTCACCATATCGATGAGTCTGTTCAGTCCTTATGGTGATCGCTGATAAGTTAGTTGTTTACTTATGATCCCTGAAGACAAGATTCACGTCAACAAAGGTTCTACGCTGAAGTCGAAGATCAAGCTCAAGAACCAGCGACAAGTCTCCTAATGAACTGATGCGGATCAGCGAAGACTCAGATTTGTCCACTCAACGTGAAGTATCAAGTACAAGACTTTATCTATCGCTGAACTTTATCATTTGCTGAATAGTAAATGATAATCGCTGAATCAACGAAAGCTGATCATGAAGTCCTCCGTACAAAGTACTTTTGTCTTAACCTCCCTTGCACGCCACCGTACGAAATGTCAGAAAAGAACCTCCGAAAATCTGAAATCGTACAACCACTCTGATACTACACTGTTCATTCATGCGGCTACTAAGGTTGTCAACAAAGGTCAATGACATGCAACCAATCCGCTGATGACACGTGTAAAGTGTATACTGAATTGCATTAAATGCATGCAGTATATAAAGAGATGAACTCACTTCATTTGAAGTAACTTGCTAACTCTGGACAAGTTCAAATCTCTCTTAAGATAAGATTTTATTAGTAATCTCCTTATCTTTCTTAGTGCAAGAAACCTTAGTGTTCCAACTTGTTTAGATTTAGGTTTATCCTTAATCTTGTTTCCGCAACAAGCTGTAAATTGTTAATGATTTATCAATAAACAATTTAGAAAAGTAAAATAGTGTGTTTGTATTCAACCCCCCCCCCCCCTTCTACAAACTTGTTTAGGCCTTTCGGGACCAACAATCTCAAAGTTTACTGAATATATATATATCAAGAACAGATTTAAGAACAGTGAGTAAGCAAAGCTTTAAAACAGATATGACTCTCAAAGTATATAAGCTATGTGTTCTTGATGTTTTTATCTCTTGATTCTCGATATCGAAGAACTCAACATGAGTCTTCCTTATATACTACTCTAAGGGGACCATAAAGCATAAGGTACTATTCAGAATGGACGGTATGAATAGTTGGACGGATGGCATGAACAGTTGGACGTGCTGTATTGCATTTAATGTAGCAGACGTCTATTATGTACTAAGCCCTATTAAATCCAATCAGAGTTTGACACGTTGAAGATGGACAGGGCATGCTACCATGCAAGTTGATGAACAGGTCCAGTAATAGTAGCAAGATATTATAAATATCTTCATGTCATTAGAGAGGACCACAGAGGCTCTGTAAAGTGTTACAGAGGTTCTGCGGTCTGATCCTTTGTAGAGCAGTCTTCACCGAATTCCGAGTCTTTTGTCTTCTTGGCGCGTATGACAGAGCTTCTGTAGGACGCCTCTTTAGCTTCTGTAGCTTCTCGACCTTGATCTCTCGGTAAGTTCGGCAGAGCCTCTGTAAGAGGCTCTCTTCACTTAGCCTATTTTTCACTACTTCTAAATACTTCTATGATTAGGAAGATTGAAGCTAACAAAAGTAGATTGAGACACAGTTCTCTTTTCTTCAACGATCTTCTTGGCGTCTTCCCATAGCTGACGTTGACTTTTCAGCTTGGGGTCTTTCACCGATTGTTGAGTAAGCTGGATGGCGAGTTCTCTGTCTTTTTCTTCAGCTTCCCTTCTTTCAGCGATTAACCTTTCAGCTCTGAGGTGATCCTTGTATTCCTTTTGTGAAAGTCTAAACTTTGGAGGAATAGAAGGAAGTTGATCACGCTTCAGGATGATTCGCTGATCTTCGAATCTCTTGATCATTGCATCTCTCTTTTTCTGATCCTCTTCACTCAACTTTTGAGGAGCCAAGGAAGGTCTGTTTTTGTGAGAGAGCAGCTGTTCTTCAGGTTCATCAGTCTCAGAGATCAAATCCAAGACCGGAATTATTTCTTCAGCGTTGGGAGCTGGGATTATTATTGGTGAAGTCGCAGCTGTAGAAACTTCAGTGATATCCTCAAACAGGGGAGAGGACTAGCTGAAACACAACGATCTTATGAATAAGAACTTGGGTAGAACAGAGATAGAAAAAGAATGGGATTAAGTGTATAGAGGTTTTAGTGGAGAGTAGAGCTGATAATGTGTATAGATAGAGGAGGGATACAGTGTAAGTAGAGGTTAGTGTACCTAACAAACCGGCTTTTTATGCAATATCGTCAGATTGTCATCTTCAGCGAGGCCTTTGTTTTTGCCTTTGTCAGCTTCAGACGCTGCGGGCTTTGTCTTTGGCCGCTCCCCTGAAGGTTCATTTATCAAAATCCCTTTAAGAGCTGTAGTCTTCTGAGCAGGCTTGACGATAAATGAGTCATCATCATCATCATCGTCATCATCATCAATCTTTGGAGAAGAGGATGGTTCATCATCAGATAAGTCGATGGGTTCTTCATCTTCAGCTTCAGATTCAGATTCTTCAGCATCTTCTTCGAGTTGCTCCCCCTCAGATATAGAGGTAAGCTTCTCGATTCCCTTAGGGTTTTCATCTCCCTGAGGTCCAGCGGTTGTTTCTTCATTTGTCTTCTCACCCTCTTCAGTAAGGGTAAGGTCTTCAGTCTTCTCCCCCTTGATAGATTCATCAGGGGGAAGGTCTTCAGTCTTTTCCCCCCTTCCTCATGATGAGTGGGGGAGGAATGCGATGACTCAGCAGTTGGTTTTGGTTCCCTGTCTTCTTGGCCAGGGATCCCCATGTAATTTTCAATCTCTGATACTCTTTCTTCTAGGCCAATAATAGCTGGAGTGATCTTCAAAAGTTCAGCACGATCCGCCGTAGTAAAATGCGAAGGTGCAGGAGCAGGGGCGGTCATGTTATTCAGGATCTGCTGCATTATTGTCTTCATTGAACCTACGTCAGTCTTTACAGAACTCACGTCAGTCTTTAATGAATTCATGTCGGTCTTTATTGAACTCACGTCAGTCTTTACAGCAGTCATCTCTCCCTGAAGATTTCCAACCGATGTCTTCAGCGTTGTGAATTCGCTGGACATGGATTGAACTGATGTTTTGAGAGAGGTGTAGTCTGTGTATATGTTAGCAAGAACTTTGGCGAAGTTACTGAGAGTATGATCAACCTTCTCCAAGTCAGCTTTGGAGGCGTTCTGTTCAACCACTGTTGTCAGCTTGGTGAGATTCTCTCTAGCGTTTGTTACAGCTGAAGAGTTGTGTGAGAGAGTAGTGGTGAGACCTGTCAGCTTCGTATCCAGGTTCTTCAGAGAGGCGTTGATGTCTCCCAAATTAGGACCTGTAACATATAAGTACTTATGAACAGAGGAAAGCTCAGAAGTTTGGGGTTCAGTTACAGTGTATATGGGTTGGTGTATACCTGCAGGAGGATTGGTGAATTCCTCAAAACCTCGGTGTCCTAAAAAGAGTTCCATGTCGTCAGCTAGAGTGCGTGTACGCATGGTCTTTTCTGCAGGTCCTACATCCATCATTCCTTGAAGAGTATCAGCTTTAGCTTCTGGAGGAATGACAGGTGCTCCAGTGATCGTGGTGAAAACTGGATTTGAGTCCAATGGAGTGGAGAGAGAAGCGAAGGTTGAGAAAGTTGGTTGGGTGCGGGGTTCAGCGTTGGATCCGCTGAGAATAACTTCTTCAGTCTGTAGAGAGACTGAAGGAGGTTGGGTAGATTCCAAGTTTATAACTTCAACGTTTAGAGACGCTGAAGCTGGGATGGAATGGGTGGCTTGTTTAGCTGTGGCAGAGCTTACCACTGAACTTTCCATCAGCTCTTCAAGATGAGCTGAGGAGTCTTCAGCATGAAATTGCTGGGGTTACTCCTTGGTTTTTTCTTAGTTCTTTTGGAACCAAGTTGGGTAGAGGAGTGTTTCCTTTTTCTTGAAGGAGTGGAGGTTGCAGCTGGGGTATCAGCGGTGGGTTTTCCACTGAAGGAGTTGTGGAAGTCGAAGAAGGAGGATTGAGAAGAGTTAAGAGTGTAGAGAGACGTACCTCGTTTTCCACTGGTTTGAAGTCGAGTTCCTTAGGGCCATCCTGAGAGAGTTTCAGGTCACCCTCTTTTGGGTAGTTGTCCTTTAGGCCTGTTTGGAAGACGGCGCTGATGAATCTAGGATATGGAACCCATGGTGATCAGTCAGCGGCAGAGTCTACTCTGAGTATAAGATCATCGTAGATTATCGATGCCCAGTCTATATGAAGACCTTTCAGCAATGCATATCCCATTGCTTTCTGAGGTTGAGCAGCTTGGTAAGAGGAGCCGGTCTTTGCAGTCATGCAGCTTATCAAGTGTGCGAAGATGAAGTTCATCTCGCTGGGCATTTTTGACTTATTGATGAGGGTCGGCTTCTTCTCAGGCTTCTTGTCCCTTCCAGTTTCCCATACATAGCCCATTGCATCAAAGAATGCCGTGATGGCTTCCCTATCAGAATGTTTCTTGTGATCAGGGAGAGGAACAAAAGGTTTTTCTTTTGTGGCGATGGGAAGGCTCAGTGCTTTGCGGATAATGGCAGGGGTAATTTTTATAGTGCCAAAATCAGTGTCACAGAGGATGCAATCGATTTTCTTCGAGGAGTCTTTGGTCGATGAGAGCTGAGAGTGTCTGGCAGAATACCAGAACTGAGATAGCAGTAGCTGATGTGCAGGAGGTCTTATGGTCAGGGCTGTAGATAGGCAACAGTTTTTCCGAAAATTCACATCATCATTTAGATGTGTGACTTGCTTTTGAGGAGGAAACTCGAAAAGCGCATAGAGGTTGTTTGTTTTGGTCCAATCAAGTTCTTCAAGAGTGAGCTTGACTTGAGGAGCCTTGATTATTTCCACTTCCTCAGCAGCAACAGTTTTCTCAGCAGTATGAATGTCAGCAGATGCCATTTCTGTATTTTCAGTTCAACCAAAGATATAACAAATAAGAATAATCTTAATGTGGAAAGATTTTCCAATAAGATGGTTCGAATTTTGTCCATTTCATTCAGACAAAAATGTCTTCATGAAGATTAGGGTTTTTCTTGTTTTTGAAAAAGAAAAGCAAACCCAATAAAAATCTTGTTTTCCAGTTTCCTTTGAGAATTAGGATTCTGGAAAAACGTATGAAGAACAAGTTTAAGATTTTGCGTTTAAACTTGAAGAACAACCATGAAAGGTTGTGTTCATAAAACCATGAAAGAAATGATTTCATTTTTGAAAAAGTTCTTTTGTTTAATCTTGTAAAAACAATGAGAAGATCATTAACAAGTTTTAAGAAACAGGTAAATAAAAGAAATATTAACCTGATTCGTTGAAGAAGAAGTTCTTGAAGATTTTGAGAGCACAAATGCAACAGTAAATTTTATTTTTCTTGCTTGGAGGAGAAGTTTTTCGCGTAAACGAAAAATATAAACCCAAAAAGTGTTTATATAGTGAGATTAGAGAGAGAGAAAAACTCGAGCGGGAAAGTTTTTCATCATGACACGGACACGTGTTTGCATTTGATTGGAAGGTAAATGAAACGTGCAAACGTGTGTCAGAAAAAGAACGTGTCGGGGCTTATCCGTTACGATGACGTCACAACTGTCCTTTCATATTCTAGAATGTCTCTGAGGTTTTGAAAACTCAGGGACACTTTTGAAAACATGAAGCACTGAATAGAAATATCAGTGTTGGTTTTAGAAATTTCAAAGTATCGCTGACTAAGGAAGAGATATTCAGTGATGCAGTTTGTCTTGAAATCTTGCATTTTCATGCGATTGTCAGCGAAAGAAAAACATACCTTGATATCAGCTAATCTAGTTTATTCAGAGAGAAAATGATTGAATGGGTTATACAAGTTGATTTTATCCTATCGCTGGTCAAATGTGAACCGCTGAAGATTTTACTCTTCAAAGTTCAGCATTCCAAGCTCGCTGATGAGAAAGTTGAATCTTGTCTCATCAAGAGGTTTGGTGAACAGATCAGCTAACTGATAATCAGTTGGGATAAAGTGAAGTTCTATATCACCATTCATCACATGATCTATGAGAAAATGATACCTTATTTTGATGTGTTTTGTCTTTGAGTGTAGCACTGGATTATTGGCTATAGCTATGGCACTTGTGCTGTCGCAATAGATTGGAATTTTTGAGAGCTGAAGGTCATAGTACAGTAGTTGATTTCTCATCCACAAGACCTGAGAACAACAGCTTCCAGCGGCTACATACTCAGCTTCAGCTGTGGAGGTGGACACTGAGTTTTGCTATTTACTTGTCCAACTCACCAGCTTTCCACCCAGGAGCTGACAGCCTCCTGTGGTGCTTTTCCTATCCAATTTGCAACCTGCAGAATCACTATCTGAATAGGCGATTAGATCAAACCCTGAGTCATTGGGATACCAAAGACCTAGGTTCACAGTACCCTTAAGGTATCGAAAAATTCGCTTTACAGCGGTCATATGAGATTCCTTAGGTTCACCTTGATATCATGCACAAAAACAGGTTGCGTACAATATATCCGGTCGGCTAGCTGTAAGATACAAGAGAGAGCCGATCATCCCATGGTACAGCGTGACATTAACATGTATTCCATTTGAATCCTTGTTTAGTGTCAGTGGTGGTGCCATAGGGGTTTTTATAGCTGAACTATGAGTTAAATCGAATTACTTCAGCATATCTTTAACATATTTTCCCTGATTAATGAAAGTTCCCTTTTCATTTTGGTTTATCTGAAGACCAAGGAAATATGTTAGCTCACCATCATGCTCATTTTATACTATTCTTTCATTCTATCAGCAAAACGAGTACAAAGGTCAGGGTTAGTAGAACCGAATATAATGTCATCAACATATATCTGAACAAGAATATTATGACCTTTTACTTTCCTGAAGAATAGAGTTTTATCGATTTTACCACGCTCAAATTGTTCAATATGGAGATAAGTAGAGAGAGTGTCATACCATGCACGTGGAGCTTGCTTTAAGCCATAAAGTGCCTTATCCAGTTTATAAACATAACCTGGACGCTTAGGATATGAGAATCCTGGAGGTTGTTCCACATAGACTTCTTCATTCAACTTTCCATTTAGAAACGCTGACTTAACATCCATCTGATATACTTTGAAGTCTTTGTGCATAGCATATGCTAAGAATAGACGAATAGATTCTAGTCTTGCTACTGGAGTAAATGTTTCGTCGTAATCTATGCCTTCCTCTTGTCTGTATCCCTGAGTAACAAGACGAGCCTTGTTGCGGGTTACAGTTCCATGTTCGTCCAACTTGTTTCGATAGACCCATTTAGTGCCTATCACTGTTTTGTCAGTTGGTCTTCGAACAAGTTTCCAAACTTTGTTTCTTTCGAATTTAGTCAGCTCTTCTTGCATGGCGCTGACCCAGTTTGGATCCATGAGGGCATCATCTATTTTCTTTGGTTCAATCAGAGAAATAAAGTTAACAAATAAACAAATATTACCTGCACTTCGTCGAGTCTGAACACCAGCGTTTGGATCACCAAGAATTTGATCAATTGGGTGATTTACAGTCCATCGCTGAGCCGGAGCGTGAGACGCTGACTCAACCTGAACTGGAGGAGCTGAAGATGAAGCTTCAGCGACTTCTGGAACATCAGCCAAGAGAGGAGTAGGTACATATGTCATTTCATTCACTGATTGCTGAGAAGTAGATGGAATGTCTGAGACATTTGGTTCAGAAGCATGTATAGTGTTTAAAGGAACAGCTGAGACCCATGATGTTTCAGCTTTACTATTCTGCATATTTGGAATGATAGTAGGACTATCATCTTCAACTGTATGAGTATGAGGAGTGGGAATATCTTCTGAATCACCAACGTTTAGAGTTCGCTGAACGGGATTCGCCAAACGTGACGTGAATAGTTTCTTCTACAGTTTGTCTTCTACGATTGAAGACTCTGAAGGTTTTGGAGATTGAAGAATATCCAAGAAAGATTCCATCATCAGCCTTAGGATCAAACTTTCCAAGGGCATCTCTGTTGTTCAGTATGAAACACTGACATCCAAAGATGTGAAGAAAGATGATTGAAGGCTTTCTCCCATGAAAAAGTTCATAGGCTGTCTTATTGAATCTTTTGACTATCAGCGACCTGTTTTGCGTAAAACAAGCAGTATTGACAGCTTCTGCCCAAAACTGAGTAGGCAGGTGAGAATAGCTGAGCATTGAACGTGCAACTTCAATAATTGTTCTATTTCTTCTTTCAGCGACTCCATTTTGTTGCGGTGTTCTCACTGATGAAAAGTTGTGAGAAATACCCTTACTCTCAAAAAAGGAATCAAGAGAACTGTTTTTAAATTCAGTCCCATGATCACTCCTTATTGAGCGAACGGTCAAATTGTTCAGAGTTTCCATCTTCCGAACAAAGGTGATGAGTTCTTCAGGGGTGTCACTCTTAGAACGGAGAAATATTACCCATGTATAGCGAGAGAATTCATCAACTATGACCAGTGTATATTTCTTTCCAGCGATGGATTGTTTGTTAACAGGGCCAAACAAATCCATATGAGGAAGTTGTAGAGGAGATGACACTGAGGAGACTTGCTTTGACTTAAAGCTTGCTTTGGTCTGCTTCCCTTTCTCACACGCTGAACATAAAGACTATTTGGCGTATGAGTGTTGAGGTAGACCAGTGACTAACCCTTTTGAAGAAGGAGTGTCCAGTGTCTTGAAATTTAGATGAGAGAGCCTCTTATGCCATAGCCAGTTGACATCAGATGAAGCTTTTGAGAAGAAACATGAGTTTTCAATGGTTGTTGAGTCCATGTTTATTACATAAACATTTTCCAAACGATAACCGCTGAGAGCTATCTTCTCCTATTTGTCAGCGATAAAGCAGGATTCCTTGGTAAAGATTACTTAGTTATCCTTGTCGCAAAGCTGACTGATGCTTAGAAGATTATGCTCCAGCCCTTCAACATATGCGACTCTTCTGAAGGTTGTTGTACCATTAGAGAGTACACCAAACCCTCGGGTATGTCCTTTTCCATTTCCACCAAAAGTCAAAGAGGGACCCTTCTCTTCCTTATATTCAGCGAGCAGGCTTTTCTTTCCAGTCATGTGTCTAGAGCATCCGCTATCGAGATACCAGATACCCTTCTTAACCTGCATTACAAAGGAAGATTAGTTTTTCTTGGGTACCCACTTAACCATGTGTACACGTTTGTCAGTGGAAGTAGTTGTAATGGAAGGTTCAGCAATCTTCGCAGCATTTGAAGATTCAGCTTTTTCAGTCTTCACTTTGGTTAATTTCTTAACCTCAGTGGTCTTCTTTGCCTTGGGGGCAATGATCTTCACCTTAGCTATCTTTTCATCTTGGGTGGCTGTGGGGCACTTACTAGCAATATGATTTGTAAGTCCACAGTGATAACATTTCCTATAACTAAAAGTAGTTCTAGGACCATTTGAATGCTGAGCTTTAGATTTTGAAATAGAAGTACCAGCACCAAGTAAGCTATTGGCTTTTGAAATGGGAGGAACATTCAGTTCTTCGGATTTCTTACCAGAGACATCCACTCTGATTCTAGGAGTAAATCGCTGAATAGATCCACGCTGAGTAGATCCAGAGATCTGATTCCTTGATCCAGAGGGATGAATCACTAAAGCTTTAGAAGCATTCATCTTAGGTACTAAGGTACCCTTCTGAGGATTTTGGTCAAAAGCAATTCTTTTACCTTTATCTTTAAAGACAGTGGTAGGTTTTGGATAAACCATTTTCTCTTTACCTTTTGAAGAGGTAGAAATTTCCTCAGGGATAGGCAGTCTAGAAGAGGAACACTGAGAGGATGAAGTATCAGCGACTGAGGATACGAAAGTTCCAAATAAGAGCATGGAACGATCAGTGGTTGGTTCTTGAGTATCAGCTTTGTAACCAAGACCACGTTTATCACTCAGGGGAATCTGAGACTTAATTATCTCAGAGATCTTTGTTGAGGAATTATACCATCCATCAACAGTAGCTTTTTCAGCTCTTAATGCAGCGATAACTTCTTCGCGCTCGATTTTGACCAGCTGATTTAAGTGCACTTGATCTTTAAAATCTTCTTCAATTTTAGAAAGATTTTCTATTTAAAGGTGACAGTTTTTAAGATGTTCAGCGAGATCAAGGTTTTGATTTTCAACTATTGTTTTGCCATTCATGGCTTCATATAAACTTCTAGTTAAGAGATCGATCTTTCGAACACTACCAGCTTCTTCAATATTTGCAATATTGGTAAAGAAAGAAGGTGATACCTGAGTTGCAGAGGTTGAAGTAGAGGGAATGTCTGAACTTTCTTCCTCATCTTTAATCTTGGCCATAAGACAGAGATTGGCTTCATCATCTTCAGAGTCAGCTGATGATTCCTCTTCATCAGAGGCAACCCAATCATAGTTAGCCATCTGGCCTTTGCCTTTCTTCTTAAAGCTTTTCAGCTTCGCATACCTTTCTTTCAGCTTGGCGTATTTGTCATCTCTATTACTGGGAATAAAGGATTTCTTGGGAAACACTGAGTTTCTCGAAACTTTCTTTGACCTGCACTCGTTAGCGAAATGTCCTATCTTTTCGCAGTTAAAACAAGTAGCAGTAGCCTTATCAACAGGAGCTGATGATCTTGGCTTGTCAGTAATGGAAAGAGGTTTATTCTTTCTGAACATTTTCTTTTTGGCTTATCTCCTGAACTTTTTAGTGAGGAGAGCCAAAGATTCATCATCATCTGAAGAGTCAGAATCTGATGACCTTTCAGAGTTACTCTCCAACTCAGTGATAGTGACCGAGGGTCGCTGAGTGGAAGGTTCCTCTAAGATTAAAGCAACAGGGGTGCTTTTGGAATCTTTTACAAGATTCTTCTTAAGATGACTCAATTGCTCATGATTCAGCATCGTGCCATATAAGGTAGAAAGGGTCATTGATTTTAGATCCTTTGACAGCTTGAGACACATACAATAAATGTCCCAGCTTTCAGGTTAACATTCTAAAAACTTTGTCAGCACTTCAAAGTTTGAATATTCCTTACCAACAGTTTTCAGATCTATTATTAAACAGTTGAAACGTTGGTGTACTTCAGAGAGAGTTTCATTCTTACCACAAATGAGACTTTCGTACTGTCTTACCAGGTTGATCTTTCGAGAGTCCTGGACTTCAGAAGTACCTTCATACTGAACACAAATTGTGTCCCACGTAGCTTTTGAGGTTTTCAGGTTCATGACGGAATGGTAGACTTCGTCAGGAAGAGCCATGTAGAGTATGGATCTGGCTTTTGTGTCGATAGCCACTTTCTTCTTATCTTCATCAGTCCACATATGAACTTCCTTAGGAATCAGCCTTTCTAGAATAGCAGGTCTATTTTCAGCGGCTGGAACTGCAACATCAATTCTTACAGGAATATATGGGCCGTTTTCAAGATAATAAGGCATAGTAGGGTCTACACCTTCTAAGAAGAGAATCATCCTATTTTTCCATAGATTAAAATTATATCTGGAGAATCTAGGGGTTTTGCAAGAGAACCATTGTCAATATAGTTTATGTTTGTGTTGGTAGCCATTTTCAGAAATAGCAAGGAAGAGAAATCTTAGTATAGATTTGATCTTGTTTACGAGATTAAACAAATCTGCTCTGATACCACTTGTTGGTCCGAAGGGCTATACAAGTTTGTAGAAGGGGGGGGGGGGGGGTGAATACAAACACACAGATTTTACTTTTCTAAATTGTTTATTGATAAATCATTAACAATTTATAGCTTGTTGCGGAACAAGATTAAGGATAAAACTAAATCTAAACAAGTTGGAACACTAAGTTTCTTGCACTAAGAAAGAGAAGGAAATTACTAATAATAACCTATCTCAAGATAAGAAAGATGACTTGTCCAGAGTTAGCAAGTGCTTCAAAAATGAAGCTGGAGTCCTTCTTATATACTACATGCATTTAATGCATTGCAGTTTACACTTTACACGTGGCAGCAGCTGATTGGTTGCATGTCATTACCCTTTGTAGACAACCTTAGTAGCCGCATGTTTGAACAGTGTAGTATCAGAGTGGTTGTACGATTTCAGACAAGAAGGAGGTTCTTTTCTGACATATCGTACGGAGTCGTGCAAGGGTGGTTAAGACAGAAGTACTTTGTACGGAGGACTTCATGATCAACTTTCGTTGATTCAGCGCTTTTCCATTGTTTATCAGCGAATGATAAAGTTCAGCGATAGCTGAAGTCTTGTACTTGATACTTCACGTTGAGTGGACAAATCTGAGTCTTCGCTGATCCGCATCAGTTCATTTAGAGACTTGTCGCTGGTTCTTGAGCTTGATCTTTGACTTCAGCGTAGAACCTATGTTGACGTGAAACTTGTCTTCAGGGATCATAAGTAAACAACTAACTTATCAGCGATCACCATAAGGACTGAACAGACTCAGAGCATTATGGTGAACAATGTTTGTTGAATGTTTAATCTAAAGAGCGAGAGTTCCTATCAGCGGTACTGTAAGATCTTAGTACTTATCAACGATAGTGAAACTCTGATACATATTGTTTACATACAATTTTCACTAAGTATTAAGAGAGGGTCATTATCAAATCACTGAGGGTTTGGATCAACAGAGGCATTACAGGCTGAGGAGGAAGAAAGGAGGTTGGAAGAAGAGTATAACCAAAGAATGTCGGCCATTCGAAAAAGGAAGGAAGAGGTTGAACAAAGACGCAAAGAGGAAGAAAGAAAAAAACGAGAAGAGGAGGTAAGGTTAAGGAAAGAAGAGGAGGAGAGGAAACAACGAGAAGAAGCCGAACGATTGGCAAGAGAAGAAGAGGAAAGGCAAAGGATTGAACAGGAAAAACTTCTAGAGGAAGAAAGGAAACGGGCAGAGGAAGACAAGAAAAAGGCTGAAGAAGAAAAGTTGAGGATTGAAGAACAAGAACGAAAAATACAAGAGGAGGAAAATCGAAGAAAGGAGGTAGAGGATGCGGCACTCGTGAACAAGGAGCAGATTCAGGCAGATGAAAACCCCCAAGTCACAAACACTATTGATTTGGAGGCACTTAAGAAGGCTGCCCACAGTGAGTAAGACCCTATGAGAAGAGCACTACGGAAGAAAGGAATGGTCACCAGATCTGGGGTGACCATTTCGCAGAAAACACCGACCAAGAAACCATGGAAGCAACCATCGGGGAAAGGTAAGGGTTTGAACCCTCTTTAAGGTCATCATCTGTTGATTATGATGCTGGGGATGAACAAACCCAATCTGCAAATCCACATCAGTCCACAGTGGGGACTGAGCATGCCCCAGTGGGGTGCCCAGGCAGTTTACGACCCCAGAGGCCGCTGCCCACTACGACTGCATTTCCAAGCATAAGTTGAACTTAGAGAGGGGTTTCGACCCCGAATTTGTAGAGGACAACCCATTCGTTAAAAACAGGGTTATACATCATGATTGGACGACATTGGCGTCTTCCAATCGACGGGCCAATGGCTCATTGTTTAGGGAGTTCTACGCCGAAGCTTCTCAAACGAAGGACCCATTTGTGACTGCCCGGGGTCAAAAAGTGTATTATCATGCCACTGCTATCAATGAGGTCCTTGGTATAAAGACCCCGCAGGTGTGTGAATTTGCTAATTTTTTGAAGAAAATGACCTCGGTGGATGAAGATGTTATTTTAAGGGTATTAGCAATCGAGGGAAAGCCCTGGGATAAAGATGGCAGTAGACGGTGCCTACACGCTAGCTCCCTCACGACCGAGGCCGCTGTGTGGTTCCAGTTTCTACGTGCCTCTTTGTCCCCAACTACGCACGACACAACCCTCTAGATGCACAAGTGCGCGCTGCTGTACTGCATCCTTGCGGGTAAACCGATCAATCTGTTAATTGTAATGCACGGCGCAATCTACCAAGCTCGCACCCGAAAGAAGGTAATCCTCCCTCTTCCGTGTCTTATTACTGCGTTACTAATCAAAGTTGGAGTGCCATCTGCCACATGTGACAAGTGGCTTGAGTCCATGAATAACATTAGTGTTCTCACAGTCAAGAAGATGGGGAGGGCAATCACTACGCCCCCCCCCCCCCCCCAATGAACCTGTTGATGATGATCCCGCTGTGAGATCTACTAGTACCCCACTCCGACAGCCCACTGCAGGAAACTCAAGTAACCCCATGACCGCCGTTCTGCAAGCAATAACAGCTCTCACTTATAAAGTCAATCTGATGGAAGCCCAACAGAAGCATATGAACCGAGCCACCGAGTCGTTCTGGATGTATACAAGTGATAGGGATGCCGTTGTCAACCAAATGTTACACGGTGCTAATCCCGAGTTGCACGCACAACTACCTGAATTTCCCGAAGGTATTTGCCCCTCAAATGAAAGTGAGGATGGTTTCGAGGAAGACTCCGCCGCAAGCTCACCACAAGGAACTCCGAACCGCTGAATGGTTTGTTGGGATTATGGTTCCCACTCTGAATGCTCTCAAAAACAATTTCTATTTTATGTCTGTTTGATATTTTGCCTATGGCTAGGCTCTTGACAATTTGCTATCTTACTTTTAGTTTATGATGCATGGATCCCTACCACTTTTAGTAGGTGCTTTTGGGTACTAACTTACTTCTCGTTTGAATGATGTTTGATCTGTTTCCATTTCAAGGTGCAACTTTCGGCTTCCGACTTAAAAGGTCCCTTTTGTAAGTACGAATCTCAACTTGTCACATTGAAATGATATAGGCCATTTTTGCATCCAAACACGACCCTTTTTGTACCCCCAACCACCTCTTTCGCATAAATTTCCAAGTCACAGTGGGGACACTGTGCACTCTTAAGTTTGAGGTGGGGACTTCCAGAGTGACTTCCAGTATTTCCACAGTGGGGACACTGTGAAGTCATAAGTTTGAGGTGGGTAAGCCATACCCCCCGTCCCAAAAAAAAATACAAAAAAATAAAAAAACATAAGAAAAACGGAGTGTCACTACGAAAGATTGATGGTGTGCCTTTTCTGGACCATCAAAATGCTCACTCCCAGAAAACGATGGTGTGCCTATTCTGGACCATCAGAATACCCACTCTCACAAAAAATAGCCATACCCAAATAAAAATCCCGAAGTGTACAAGCTCACCCATGCAAAACACAAATCACTCACTTCTTGAAATAAAAATCTCAAAGCAAGATTTTCGGTCCGTATTTGGAATTGTTTGCCGAAACCCTTGGGAAAATATTCAAATCCTTCGAACCCAAGAAAGTCCTATTGATCAAACGTGAACAAGGGAAAGATTTCGTCAAGTACAAAAGTGAAGCTTTAATTTTGGAACCGAAAGAAGTATCTGTGGAGGGAGATCAACATTTGTTCAGAGTGAAAAGTCGGTAAGTCCCTGAAAACTCAAGTGCATTATTTTAATTTTTATTTCTTTCTTTTTATTACTTGGGACAAGTAATGGTTTAAGTTTGAGGTTGTGATAACTCTATTTTTAGAGTTATTATTTCCTTTTATTTTCTATTTTATTTCGTCAATATTAGCCATTTCATTTCTCAAAACCCTCATTCTTTGGTACATTTCAGGAAAATGAGCAAAAAGAGTGAACCATAGTTCTTAATAAATTATTTGGTAGTTTTTGGTTACTTTTTCACGAAATTTCAGCAGTGACTTGCGGATCCCACTCTGCTCCCCACTATCGAGCCGAAGAAGAAGACAAAAGAAAAGAAACTCTTAGTTGGGATGTAAATATGCTGGAGAATGGAAGGTTTCAGCTGGCAAAGGTTTGTTATAAAGAAGTACAAAGCATCTTTCTTGAAGATGGCATCAAAAGTACACCCATTGTACTTTAAAGTTGACTAGGAGAAGGGTCCATTGGGTAAAAGAAATGTCCAAAGGTGCTGAATTCTGTCATGATCCTTCAGTCCTTACACATTAGATAACCCATTTTTGTGTAATACCCAACCCTTTTCTCCTAGTATATAAAGGAGGTGGTGGGTGCCATTTAATATATGCTTAATTTTAGAAAAATCTCTACTACTACATTAGTGATAGCTTCAGTTCTCTCATTTACTGCAGTAGTTATCTTTAACTTTCAGTATTTTAATTTCCTTAGTGTAATCGCTAGTTTCTCGTAATTAGTGGCAGTGACGTACCTTCGTTCCCCACTGCAGTTTTTAATACAAGTCACTTTTAGTTTATTTATGTTCATCTCTTCATCTTTTATTTTCTTTACTTCGGAAATGTTAGGCTAAACATCCCTTGGGATGTAGGAAAGAGAAGTACCTGGATTTTATTAAAAATGCTTGAGTAATCTTTATACTTGGAATATTTATTATTTTGGTCATTCACTCTCGTTTATTACCCAAGGATGCGAACAAGCCGATCACTTGCAAGGATCTAAAGTCTAGTTCTTGACATAGAAATAAGTAGAACGCAGTGACACGAGCTTGAATGATTCTAGGGGATTCGAAAGAATTCTTATGACACTTGCGAAAGTGAGGTCGGCAGAGTGAGCTAATCTCAACCCACTGGAGTAGTAGGCAAGCTAGTTGGTGTATTTTAAACACTTAGAGTATTTGTCTCTACACATTCCATCGAGGCCTGAAAATGTCCATTTTGAGATTACCATTGACGAAACAACAAGTACTGAGAGTATGGGATTTTTACCTAACGGTGTGAGTATATTGTAACCGGGCTTTTCTAGCGAAAATGCCCACCTCAAGTACAAGGATCACTTTTAGGATCAGGTATTTAGTATAAAATCTAGGGAAAATCTAACCTACATTCCTCCTTTTAAATCTTTAGTAAAATCGTTAAAGTAGCTATTTCACCGAACAAACCAAAATATTGCTTCTTCTGTTATTGAAACCTGTAAAAGGAGCTCATAAGAACCATATTGTCTTGATTGCCCAGTCTCTGTGGATTCGATTCTGGTATTTTACCAACTATTACTTGTTGTGACGATCATAGTGGACAGTGTACACTTTCCACTGTGGACAGTTTGCAACCCACTGCGATTAAAACACATATTTCGCACGTACCAATATATATATATATATATATATATATATATATATATATAGGGTCAGGTTCAGGGGAAAACCTTAAAAAACGAAAAACTGAAAAACACTCAGGTAGCCCTCCATCTGACGGTATGCACTGGTGCATACAAGTAATTTGTAACATGCACACGTGCATATGCACAAACGCATAATGCATTGTGCATAAAACCAAAAAACAACTTAATTTTACATGTATGCACAAGTGCATACCGTACAAAAGAAGAACTACCAAGGTGTTCCTTAGTTTTCCATTTTTTTAGGTTTTCCCCTGAATCTGACCCTCTCTATATATATATATATATATATATATATATGGAGAGGTTCATTTGAGAAGTGTTAAATATATGAGAAGTAAAGAAGTGATCTTAGCCATTCATTCGGTCAAGATCGGCGACTTTGACCGAGAAGCAGCGGATAATTCCTCGCATGGTCTGCAAAAGATAGATGTGTAGTTTCCTAAAAATACACGATACAAATTCATATATGAATCTGTGTGATTCACATATGAACTATACGTTCATATATGAACCTTTGTAATTCACATATGAACTTCTTTTAACTAATTCATATATGCACCTTTATGATTCATATATGAACCTTTGTGATTCATATATGAAACCCAAAGATTCATATATGAATCACAAAGGTTCATATATGAATCAGTTAATTAACTAAGGCTATATATATATATATATCGGAGAGGGGGGAATGTGTTAAAAGGTGTGTTTTCTCTTCCAATCTTGTCATCTTGGTATTTATTGGGTGTATTTGATATGTTTCAGTAAGAGTAGGGGCTGTTTGGTATATTGGAGAAAGTTGAGGATGACTCGTCACTTGCTAGTGAACTTCAAGGGTAGCGGAGCTAATTGTGGAATTCTGAAGGGATGAAGTGAAAGTTTTAGATATTATATAAAGAGGCTGATGTTGTTCATTTTACGCGATAGTTTTCATTTTTTCTCTACTTTTACATTTACTGAATCTCTTTTACTCTCTCTCTAGATTAGGGTTTTGAACAACTTGTTCTAGATTTAGGGTTTGTTTGTATTTTGTGTTTAATACTTGTTTCTGAGATTCTAGTTTGTATTTGTTGTTGATATATAAAACTTCAATATGGTATCAGAGCGTATGGTTCTGATCTCAACTTCTTCTTGTTGGTAAGCTTCTGGTTCGTATCTTGTTGTTAAGCTTTTGGTTCGTATCTTGTTGGTATTCTATATTGTGTTCATCTTCTTGTTATCTCTGGTTCTTATCTCTGTAGAGATCTAAACTGAGATTTCTTTTCGTCACTTTCAAAATTGTTTGTTATCTCTGGTCCTTATCTCTATATAGATCTGAACTGAGATTTTGTTTCGTGGCTTACTGTAAAGCCCGTGTCTCGGTATGGTTTTTAAAATTCTTAATGTATTTATTTTATTATCGTTTAAAGTGTGATTAATTAACGGAGGTTGTCAAGGGAGGGACCTCGAATGTTACACGTGGCAACCTTGCTTATTTTTTTTTATTATGACGAAAAACCAGGGACCGGAAATGCCAAGGGCGGGAACACGGAGGGGTTAATGGGAAATGTGGGGTGTTGGTGGTTTTGAACGACCAAGGAAAGGGGGACCGACCCCCCCCCCTCTTCCTCTTCTCCTCGGTTTCCACACGGCACCAACAAACAGCCGATTGTTTGTGTTTGTTTCATTTTCCTCATTGTTTCATTTGGCCAAGAATTAGGGAGAAACCGTGAGAAAGAGAAGTCGCCGGAGAAACGCCGCCACGACCGCCGGAAAACCACCGGTGTCCACGTCCGTCGTCGGAGAGGTCGAGAAGAAGGGATTCCAGGCACGGTTGTGAGTCGTCGTTGTAAGGTATGGTTCTCGTTACGTTCGGTTTTCGTTTTTTTTGGTTTCCGGCGAAGGGGCAGCGGCAGCGCCGCCGCCGCGCGCCGCCACTGTGGTGGCTGGGTGTCGGGTGGTGGTGGTGGTGGTGGTGTGAGTCATATATGTGCATGCGGTAAGGTGATCGAGAGAGTAGGGATTTCACGGTGGTTTGCGGCTCGTTTTAATTGTTTTGTCGAAGGACCGCCGCCGGCCGCCGCCGACCTTCACCGGCGACCACCACTGCCGGAGGTGGCAGTGGGTGGTGCGTGGCTGTGACCTGTTAATGACCTTAGAGCCCTCTAAGTCGTGACTTAATCGATTAAGCCAATTCGATAAAGTCGTCGTTCTCTTTATAATCATCATTTCATGTGAATAATTGTTCAGTCACTGTTTTTGCGACGGCCATAACTTTTCCGTCATAACTCCGATTGAGCCGAAACTGGCACCCACGGTTCAAGTTCGGGGTCGGTCACGTTTTCCGTGTTCTGGCTGAAAACTAGTTCAGCCTCTAGCTAGGTGAAAAAATGGTCGCAAGTTTGGTGATTTGTCATTTTATGTGAATGACGATTTTCTGCCACTGTTTACTCGTAGCTCGGATTGAAATGAAATCGGTGGCCGAAGTTCACTAATCGAGTCAGGAAAGTTTTTCGTGTTTTGCCGAAAATCTGTTTAAGTCTGTAGCTGGGCCGTATGGGGCTGTTTATACATCATGGTCCGAAAAACGTCCAGCTTTCTGTCCCTGTTTTGTTTTATGCATAACTTTTGCTTGGAATGTCGGTTTGGGATGGGACTGGTGCCAAAAGTTTCGTTTCGGAGTCTATTAAGTTTCCTCAGTTTTGCGGAAGGACCAGTTCGGACCATAGCTAGGGCGGAGTTGCCATGTTGTACTGAAAGGTCCGGGTGTTCGCTGTTCTGCGAATCATTCTTGTAAAACCCATGGTAAATTATAGAAAAATCGTTAGGACGCGTGCGATACGTCCCTGAAATTGTAAGACTTAGAACTTCGTAATTATGGATTTTGATTTCGGTATTTATCAGTTTTAAGGGGGTAAAACAGGTCCCGAACAGACCTGTATTTTTTTAATAAAAAGCTGGAATATTTAGTCTTTTGAAAACTAGTAAACGTGTTATGGGTCGGGACTTTCCTTTGACTTTTTATACGTATTTAGGTGGGAAAAAGTGAAGAAGATTGCCGTGTTGGTGTTGCGATTCGTGAGCACATTGCTTAGCCTTGAGGTGAGTTCTCTCACCGCGTAGTTAGGAATTCCATGTATGTCGTTCTTTTGTGTTACGTGTTATTACGTGCATTTATGTGCTTACATGAACTAGTTGGGATGTGATAACTGGTTGTGATTTGTTGAATTCGTATGTGGAATATTTGATGCATGTGTACACCTCAGTGGGACTGAGGGGCTCGGTGGGACTGAGGGGCTCGGTGGGACCGAGGGCTTGGTGGGACTAAGCTAGTACAACAATCTTTACTCGGTGGGACTGAGCTTGTATTAATGTATTTTGTGTACTCGGTGGGACCGAGGTTCGTACTTATATAATAATCATTATGTGGTTTGATATTCGTGTTGATGGTGATGTTGCCTACTTGCGAGTAGGGGTGATATGCGTGGGGTTGCTACCTACGTGTGCGGTTGGATTCACTAAGCGTTTAGCTTACCCTTTCCCAATATGTTGTTATTTCAGGTGCGGGCGGCAGTCGGGCGTGACCGTACACACATCAAGCGCAGAGAATCAAAGATTGTTAAATTTTCACTTTCGAACCCTTGAATTTAATTATATAATTTTCCGCTGCATAAACTTTGTTGACGGTTTGAGTCAACGACGTTAATTTCAATTAAGACATGAGTTACTAGATTATGGTTGCTTTATAATGAAATGTATGTTTTAAAAAATTTTAAATTTCCTTAAAATTTTTGGGACGTTACAACTTGGTATCAGAGCACGGCTTGAGTGAATCAAGCACATCTCGGTGTGCTTGGTCTCAAGTTGCGGCTAAGAGATCTTTAAATTCTTTTATCAAAATTTTTGTTTTTAAATGAAAAGAGAAAACCCGTGTGGAAACGATGATCGTGGGCGCAGTGTGTACAGTCAGCCGATGCCAACTGGGAAGGTAAGGAACTTAGTGTATCTATCGCTTTTCAGGTATAGTGTATGCATGCTAGATTGCTTATGTGAACTGTATGGTACCGTATGCTGGTTTTATCGCTTATAGGAACTCATGCTAGCTTTGATAGGTTGTTGAGCGAATGCACTCTAGGTTGTATGCAGTAGGAACTGAATAGCCTTAGAATATTAGATTTAGTTCTATTGCGCAGCTCTTGTTTGAGTCCAACCGTTCTAGGATAGAATCTCTTATTCGAACGTCTATCTGGTTTTACACTGTATACGACCGTGCATTCACGAGACGACTCGTCAGGGTTAGTGGGGTTTCCGTGTTAGCAAGGGATAGTGGGTGATATGACCTTTCTAGTGGTAATCAACTACTTGAATGTCCCGGGACAGGACTCGAAACGGGTAAGGATAGGTGTGAAGGGTAGTAGTAGAGCTCCTACTATCTGAAGCACATGATCAATGCTTGAGTCGGGGAGAGTCACGAGGGAGCCAAGGAGTGGAGTATGAGCGTGGTAGGGTGAGTTATATGTGCTTATAGATCTCTGAAATTTCTCTTTCTAGGATGGTCAATACTAGAAGGAACAACGCGGCGGCGTCGCGAGCCGAGATGGGGATTACTGAGGAGCGTATTAGGGAACTGATTGCTACTGAGGTTTCCCACGCGATCGGGGAGGCGATCCCCGAGATCATCACCGCTATTCGAGAGGAGGTGGTGATCCTACTGGAGGAGCGTATTGCAGCTATTCCACTGCCTGCGGAGGGTCATCTACGTAACCGAGAGTTCCAGTACCGGGATCTCTCCGCCTGTTCCCCGCCAGAGTTTAAGGGAGACCCGGATCCGATTACCAGCATGCGATGGGTATCTGACATGGAGTTCGCATTTTTGACCAGTGGCTGCCCGGACAACCTAAAGGTCCGTTTTGCAGTAAATCTACTACGTGACGGCGCGAAGGATTGGTGCGCCACGGCATTGACACCTGCCGAGCGCACTACTTTGACTTGAGACGAGTTTGTCACTCATTTCCGTGCGGAGTATGTACCGCCAGTAGAGATGGAACGAATCGCTAAAGAATTCCTAGAGCTCACACAGACAACAGAGACGGTAAAAGAGATGAACAGGAAATTTACCGAGATGGCATTATTCTGTCCTCAGTATGCCGCCTCGGAAGAGATGAAGATGTCAAGGTATAAAGATATGCTACGCACGGAGATCCGAGAATTTGTTAGCACGGCACAGTACACTTCATTATCCGCCATGATGGACGCCGCTCGAAGGAGGGAGCTTGAGCTGGAGACCCAAGCTAAGAAGCGGAAGGCGGCACAGCCAGTGACGCCCATCTCGGCAGTGCCGAAGCGTTCGAGGTTTACAGGTACGCGCACGGGTTCTAGGAGTGGCGGGTTTAAGCCCCGTGATACTGGAGCAAGGAGAGTGGAGGGGTGTTTTAAGTGTGGTCAACCCGGTCACCTTAGCCGGGATTGTAAGACGCCGTTAATGGTCTGTTTCAACTGTAATCAGACGGGCCACGTAAGGGCCAACTGTCCTAGAGCAGGGGTAGCTACTGGGGGTGGAGCTCAGAGGGTGCCTGGGAATGCCCCGTTGGGTATCACAGATGGTCGAGCTGGTCAGCCAGGGGCGGGAGCGTCCCGAGGTAGAGTTCACCAGTTGACGGTGGATGAGGCACAAGCGACCCCTAAAGTGGTGACAGGTATATCCCTTACTTCTTTCCTTTTGTCTTTCCTTTCCATGTCATGTATTTAGTTGTGGTTGAATTATATGTTAGGTACATTCCTAGTTAACTCGGTGCCTGCAGTTGTGATGTTTGATAGCGGGGCTACTCACTCTTTTGTGTCTCGCACTTTTAGCGAGGGTTTAGGCCGAGTTGTAGGACGCTTGAGTTATCCTCTGGTTGTTGAGGTGGCCGATGATAGGACCTTGACGGTCACAGACGTATTTCGCAGATGCACCTTAGAGATCTCAGGGGTGAGGTTTCCCATTGACCTGATCCCGATTGCTATGTGGGAGCTTTGTGTGATTGTGGGCATGGATTGGATGGATAAGTTCGACGCGGAGATCGTTTGCCGTCACAAGCAAGTGTGAGTTCGAACCCCAAGCAGGGGAGAACTATTAGTGCAGGGAGATTCGTCTAGACGGTCTACGGCCATATGTTCGGCTGCGAGAGCTCGGAGGTACCTTCAGCATAGTGGGCAAGGATTTTTAGCATACGTGTTAGACACGAGGGTTGGGGAAGCGAAGATGTATGCGGAAGACGTACCTGTGGTACGGTAGTTCACCGACGTGTTTCCCGAGGAATTGCCGGGGATACCTCCCGAACGACAGGTAGAGTTTCGGATCGATCTGATCCCGGGTGCGGCTCCGGTGGCCAAGGCACCCTACCGCATGGCTCCACCGGAAATGAAAGAGTTGTACGCTCAGCTGCAAGAACTACTCGAAAAGGAGTTCATTAGACCGAGCTGTTCGCCGTGGGGAGCACCTATCTTATTCGTGAAGAAGAAGGATGGATCACAACGGATGTGCATAGACTACCGAGAGATGAATAAGCTTACGGTAAAGAATCGTTATCCTTTGCCAAGGATTGACGATTTGTTCGACCAGCTTCAGGGGGCCTCATGGTTCTCCAAGATTGATCTACGGTCGGGGTACCACCAGATGCGGGTCAGGAGTGAGGACACGGAAAAGACGGCTTTCCGTACGCGATACGGTCATTACGAGTTTGTGGTGATGCCTTTTGGACTCACCAATGCACCTGCAGCGTTCATGGACCTCATGAACCGAATGTGTAGTCCGATGTTGGACCGTTCGGTGATTGTGTTCATCGATGACATTCTGGTGTATTCAAAGACCAAGGAGGAGCACGAGATGCATCTTCGAGAAGTGTTGGAAGTATTGAGGCGAGGGAAGTTATACGCTAAGTTTTCCAAGTGCGAATTCTGGTTACGAGAGGTCCAGTTCCTAGGACATGTCGTGAATCAGGATGGTATTATGGTTGACCCAACTAAGATTGCAGCTGTGATGCGGTGGGAGGTGCCGAAGACTCCTACTGAGGTGCGAAGCTTTCTGGGATTAGCGGGGTATTATCGAAGGTTTATTCAGGATTTCTCTAAAATCGCGTTGCCCATGACGCGATTGACAAAGAAATCTGCGGCCTTCAGTTGGGGGGAGGAACAACAGAAGGCGTTCGAGGAGCTACGCAGGCGGTTGTGTGAGGCTCCTGTGTTAACCTTACCCGAGGGCATGGAGGATTTGGTGGTATATTGTGACGCCTCACATCAGGGTTTGGGTGCCGTGCTTATGCAGCGCGGCAAGGTCATAGCCTATGCTTCTAGACAGCTGAAGCCTCACGAAGCAAATTACCCGACTCATGACCTGGAGTTGGGAGCGGTAGTGTTTGCCCTTAAAATTTGCAGGCACTATCTCTATGGTGTCAAGTGTACGATCTACACTGACCATAAGAGCCTCAAGTACTTGATGAATCAGCAGAACCTTAATATGCGTCAGCGAAGGTGGCTCGATGTGGTTAAGGATTATGACTGCGAGATACTTTACCACCCGAGTAAGGCAAACGTGGTCCCGGACGCACTCAGCCGACATCCGGTCGGTGAGCCACTGAGGGGTTATTGTCAGCGATTGAGAGTGGTTACATCTATCCTGGAGTCGATAGGAAGCGCTCAAGAGGTGGCTGTCTTGGAGGAAAATGCAAAACGGGAAGGAGTGTCGGGGGAAATCTCAAATCTTGTTCGTGATAGTCGGGGGTTGTTAACTCGACATGGTAGGGTTTGGGTTCCATTCTTCGGTGGGAACCATCAGGTATTAATGGATGAGGCGCATAAGTCCAAGTTCTCGATTCACCCAGGGGCTACAAAGATGTATAGGGACTTGCGCGAAGGTTACTGGTGGCCCGGCATGAAGCGGGATGTTGCTAGATGTGTTGAGGTATGTATGACCTGTCGGAAGGTCAAAGCGGAATATCAACGACCTCATGGTAAATTGCAACCGTTGGAGGTCCCGGTTTGGAAATGGGAAGAGATTACCATGGACTTCATAACGAAACTCCCAAGGACTCCCCGTGGGAACGATGCCATTTGGGTGATCGTTGACCGTCTGACCAAGAGTGCACACTTCTTGGCCATCAGGGAGAGCTCCTCGGCGGAGAAGCTTGCGGAGGTGTTTGTGCGTGAGATCGTGGCCAGGCACGGGGTGCCAGTTTCGATTGTCTCCGACAGGGATACTCGTTTTACCTCTCGATTTTGGGAGAAGTTCCAGTCGGAGATGGGTACACGATTACACTTTAGCACGGCCTTTCATCCACAGACGGACGGACAGAGCAAACGAACCATTCAGACCCTCGAGGATATGCTTCGTGCATGTGTCATCGATTTTGGAGGTAGTTGGGATCAGTACCTACCTTTGGCGGAATTTTCCTACAACAACAGCTACCACTCTAGTATTGGCATGCCGCCATACGAGTTGTTGTACGGTAGGAAATGCAGGACGCCCGTTTGTTGGGGCGAGGTTGGGCATCGGGTGTTAGGGAGTACTGACATCGTGTTGAAGACGACCGAGACAATTCAGATGGTGCGGGACCGTTTGGTTACTGCACAGAGTCGGCAGAAGAGCTACGCCGACAAAAGGCGATCCGACTTGGAGTTTCAGGTAGGTGATTATGTATTGTTGAAGGTTTCACCCTGGAAAGGGGTGATCCGGTTTCGTAAGCGGGAGAAGCTAGGGCCTCGTTATATTGGGCCTTACCGGATCATCGCCCGCGTGGGGAAAGTGGCTTACCGGTTGGAGCTACCGGAGGAACTGAACTTGATTCACAACACCTTCCACGTTTCGCAATTGTGGAAGTGTGTGATGGATGAGTCTGCAGTAGTACCGCTCGAAGATATTCAGATCGACGAGCGGCTTAATTACGTGGAAAAGCCAGTTGCTATTCTTGACAGGAGGACGAGAACCTCGCGGAACAAGGTTGTTGGTTTGGTGAAGGTTCAATGGAGACACCGAAAGGGTTCCGAGTGGACTTGGGAACCTGAAGCGGAGATGCGAGAGAATTATCCGGAGCTGTTTGCGGGTGTAGACTTCGGGGACGAAGTCTAATTCAAGCGGGGGAGAGTTGTAAAGCCCGTGTCTCAGTATGGTTTTTAAAATTCTTAATGTGTGATTAATTAACGGAGGTTGTCAAGGGAGGGACCTCGAATGTTACACGTGGCAACCTTGCTTATTTTTTTTTATTATGACGAAAAACCAGGGACCGGAAATGCCAAGGGCGGGAACACGGAGGGGTTAATGGGAAATGTGGGGTGTTGGTGGTTTTGAACGACCAAGGAAAGGGGGACCGACCCCCCCCCCTCTTCCTCTTCTCATCGGTTTCCACACGGCACCAACAAACAGCCGATTGTTTGTGTTTGTTTCATTTTCCTCATTGTTTCATTTGGCCAAGAATTAGGGAGAAACCGTGAGAAATAGAAGTCGCCGGAGAAACGCCGCCACGACCGCCAGAAAACCACCGGTGTCCACGTCCGTCGTCGGAGAGGTCGAGAAGAAGGGATTCCAGGCACGGTTGCGAGTCGTCGTTGTAAGGTATGGTTCTCGTTACGTTCGGTTTTCGTTTTTTTTGGTTTCCGGCGAAGGGGCAGCGGCAGCGCCACCGCCGCGCGCCGCCACTGTGGTGGCTGGGTGTCGGGTGGTGGTGGTGGTGGTGGTGTGAGTCATATATGTGCATGCGGTAAGGTGATCGAGAGAGTAGGGATTTCACGGTGGTTTGCGGCTCGTTTTAATTGTTTTGTCGAAGGACCGCCGCCGGCCGCCGCCGACCGCCACCGGCGACCACCATTGCCGGAGGTGGCAGTGGGTGGTGCGTGGCTGTGACCTGTTAATGACCTTAGAGCCCTCTAAGTCGTGACTTAATCGATTAAGCCAATTCGATAAAGCCGTCGTTCTCTTTATAATCATCATTTCATGTGAATAATTGTTCAGTCACTGTTTTTGCGACGACCATAACTTTTCCGTCATAACTCCGATTGAGCCGAAACTGGCACCCACGGTTCAAGTTCGGGGCCGGTCACGTTTTCCGTGTTCTGGCGGAAAACTAGTTCAGCCTCTAGCTAGGTGAAAAAATGGTCGCAAGTTTGGTGATTTGTCATTTTATGTGAATGACGATTTTCTGCCACTGTTTTGTAGTGGCCGTACCTCTTTACTCGTAGCTCGGATTGAAATGAAATCGGTGGCCGAAGTTCACTAATCGAGTCAGGAAAGTTTTTCGTGTTTTGCCGAAAATCTGTTTAAGTCTGTAGCTGGGCCGTATGGGGCTGTTTATACATCCTGGTCCGAAAAACTTCCAGCTTTCTGTCCCTGTTTTGTTTTATGCATTACTTTTGCTTGGAAAGTCGGTTTGGGATGGGACTGGTGCCAAAAGTTTCATTTCGGAGTCTATTAAGTTTCCTCTGTTTTGTGGAAGGACCAGTTCGGATCATAGCTAGGGCAAAGTTGCCATGTTGTACTGAAAGATCCGGGTGTTCGCTGTTCTGCGAATCATTCTTGTAAAACCCATGGTAAATTATAGAAAAATCGTTAGGACGCGTGCGATACGTCCCTGAAATCGTAAGACCTAGAACTTCGTAATTATGGATTTTGATTTCGGTATTTATCAGTTTTAAGGGGGTAAAACAGGTCCCGAACAGACCTGTATTTTTTTAATAAAAAGCTGGAATATTTAGTCTTTTGAAAACTAGTAAACGTGTTATGGGTCGGGACTTTCCTTTGACTTTTTATACGTATTTAGGTGGGAAAAAGTGAAGAAGATTGCCGTGTTGGTGTTACGATCCGTGAGCACATTGCTTAGCCTTGAGGTGAGTTCTCTCACCGCGTAGTTAGGAATTCCATGTATGTCGTTCTTTTGTGTTACGTGTTATTACGTGCATTTATGTGCTTACATGAACTAGTTGGGATGTGATAACTGGTTGTGATTTGTTGAATTCGTATGTGGAATATTTGATGCATGTGTACACCTCGGTGGGACTGAGGGGCTCGGTGGGACCGAGGGCTTGGTGGGACTAAGCTAGTACAACAATCTTTACTCGGTGGGACCGAGGGCTCGGTGGGACTGAGCTTGTATTAATGTATTTTGTGTACTCGGTGGGACCGAGGTTCGTACTTATATAATAATCATTATGTGGTTTGATATTCGTGGTGATGGTGATGATGCCTACTTGGGAGTAGGGGTGATATGCGTGGGGTTGCTACCTACGTGTGTGGTTGGATTCACTAAGCGTTTAGCTTACCCTTTCCCAATATGTTGTTATTTCAGGTGCGGGCGGCAGTCGGGCGTGACCGTACACACATCAAGCGCAGAGAATCAAAGATTGTTAAATTTTCACTTTCGAACCCTTGAATTTAATTATATAATTTTCCGCTGCATAAACTTTGTTGACGGTTTGAGTCAACGACGTTAATTTCAATTAAGACATGAGTTACTAGATTATGGTTGCTTTATAATGAAATGTATGTTTTAAAAAAAATTAAATTTCCTTGAAATTTTTGGGACGTTACACTTACTTGTTACACTTGTTTCTTTCTGGATTCGTAGTTCTGAGCAAGTTTTTTTCTTCTTCAAATCTTTTTTTCAAAACGATTATATGATATCTTTTCTTGTCTCATCTTCTTTGTAGATTTCGACGGGTTTTATTGTTTTTCGATCGCTCATTACTTGCTTATCTCAGATCTAAGAGATCTCCTTTGCTTATATCTCTTATCTTCTATAGATCTGAACTTCAAGTTTATTTGAGATCGAGATCTGTGTGTTTTCTTGTTGTTATCACTGTATATTCCAGATCCATGAGCTCTCTGTCATGTTGTGTTCTCATCTAGTGAAGATCTGAACAACTGCATGTTTTTTTGATGGACATCTGGTAGTTTAAATGTGTTTGTAGTTTTCTGACTTGTACCTCAGATGTTATTTTAATATAGATCTGTGATATTTCTCAGTGATTCAGGTTCTGATCTGTGTAGATCTGGACTGAACACTATTAGAAATCGAGATCTTGTTTTTTCTTCTTTTGTTTTCTTTTTGTCTAAACAGATTGTTGGTTGATCAATGCGATCTTTTGGTTTTCAGACTTCCTAGTTGATGTTCTGATTTAAAATCCTTAAGATCAAGATCCTTTGCCTTTTATCTGTTTGACCGTACATATTGTTGTATTCAGATCAATGAGATCTTTTGGTTTTTCAGACTTCCATAGTTGATGTCCTGAATTTAAAATCCCTAAGATCAAGATCCTTTGCATTTTCTCTATTAGATCGTACATATTGTTGGTTTCATATCTGTGTTATTTGTGTTAGATTGTGTGCCTTGGTTTTTCATAATCAGGCTGGATCAAGGACCTAAGTCTGTGGTGGTTGTTTGGAGTTTATCCTTCACACTTGTTTTTGACCTTGATCTCTCCTGGTTCCGTTATTTGTTCAGGTTATAGTTCTAGTCTCTATTTCAGAGACGAATGGTCGTGCTTCCGCTATTCTCATTCAATGTTGTTCTGTAAGTCTCTATTATCCTCGCTGGTTATTGCAGGCCCGCTGTAAGTTTTCCTTTCTCGACCTGTCTCTGCGTGCCTCTTCTCTTCTTTCTTTCTTCTGTCTTTCGGTGACTAAGAGATTGGCTTGACCTATCACCACTAAGTGGCAAGGAATCCTGCTGTGTGTCTCTTAGGTTTCACTGTGTGTGCTTTGTCTTCAGTCTGTTATCATGACTAGTGAAGATCCTACCAAAGAGCCAGGAGAGCAATCTCTGATCGCTAAACTGGATTTTGGAAATCCATTGTATCTGCATCCTAGTGATACATCTGGAGTGCCTATTATGAGTATGAAGTTAAGTGGCACTGAGAATTTCAAGGTTTGGTCATATGCAATGATACTTACTTTAGAAACCAAAAATAAGCTTGGTTTTGTGAATAGATGTAACGACCCGGTATCTCAAACATGTACCAAATAACATATATTGCATAACATCGTTACATAACAAAAGATACATCATAGATCACATAAGGTCCCTTCAGTCTCAAAACTATAAAATACATATTTGAGTATCCACTATCCGCTAATACCTTACAATACATTTCGTAATACTATTCAAACAAAACGATACATAAGAACTTCCTATTCATCATCAGTCATCCAAAAGCATCCTACACTTTATCCTTGCCTTTATACCTTCCTTGACCTGGAATTCATATTTTTGAAAACAAAATGAGGGTTAGACCAAACGGTCTAGTGAGATAATCCATGTCGATTTAGTAATCCTTTTGTAAAACACAATTAAACAACAAGTATTTAATACCAAGCAAGGCTCGTGCATTGTGTACATCTCCTCATTCCCATGGCCATATCAGATAGTTGTGAGCCAACTAATAAATTATCTTCGCTGCACTTACATACAACCAACTCCGCTGTCCCTCCGTACAGCCAAAACTCCACCGGTCCTAAGCCCGGCCAACGTGCTCTCGTATAGTGTAATACTCGTATAAATATAATATACACTCCAATTTATTATATTTCAATCATAAGCACATAATCACACTCTATATCATATTCTCAATCCACATATAAGTATTTCAATTTGAAAACGTTTTGAAGTAAAACTCACATGTTTGCTTATCAAAATGCTTCCAAGCTTTTCCCAAAAGATTCAGTCTTTCACCCAAAATTCACAGAATCTTAAATCACTTCCAAGCACATCAATTGAAGCCTTAACCTAACTTCTTCTTCTTTTCTCCTTCTTGTCTCAAAACACACACACACTGATAATATCTGATTGTTTTCTGCTGAATGAAATAGCTGGAGTCCTAAAGGGTGTATATTAAACCACTTTTACCCTTTTAGGCCTTAAACTATTCACTAATGACCCAAACACCCCTAAACTTATAAATTTGTTGATCCAAACCCTCAGTGATTTGATAATGACACTCTCTTATATACTTAGTGAAAATTGTAAGTAAACAATATGTATCAGAGTTTCACTATCACTGATAAGTACCAAGACCTTACAGTATCGCTGATAGGAACTCTCGCTCTTTAGATTAAACATTCAGCGAAACTGTTCACCATAATACTCTGAGTCTGTTCAGTACTTATGGTGATCGCTGATAAGTTAGTTGTTTATTTATGATCTCTGAAGACAAGTTTCACGTCAACATAGGTTCTACGCTGAAGTCGAAGATCAAGCTCAAGAACCAGCGACAAGTCTCCTAATGAACTGATGCGGATCAGCGAAGACTCAGATTTGTCCAATCAACGTGAAGTATCAAGTACAAGACTTCAGCTATCGCTGAACTCTATCATTCGCTGATGAAGAATGATAGATCGCTGAATCAACGAAAAGCTGATCACGAAGTCCTCCGTACAAAGTACTTTTGTCTTAACCACCCTTGCACGACTCCGTACGATATGTCAGAAAAGAACCTCCTTATTGTCTGTTATCGTACAACCACTCTGATACTACACTGTTCAACATGCGGCTACTAAGGTTGTCAACAAAGGTCAATGACATGCAACCAATCAGCTGCTGCCACGTGTAAAGTGTAAGCTGCAATGCATTAAATGCATACAGTATATAAGAAGAAGAACTCACTTCATTTTTGAAGTAACTTGCTAACTCTGGACAAGTTCATCCTTCTTATCTTGAGATAGGTTATTATTAGTAATTTCCTTCTCCTTCTTAGTGCAAGAAACTTAGTGTTCCAACTTGTTTAGATTTAGGATTTATCCTTAATCTTGTTTCCGCAACAAGCTGTAAATTGTTAATGATTTATCAATAAACAATTTAGAAAAGTAAAATCTGTGTGTTTGTATTCACCCCCCCCCCCCCCCCTTCTTCAAACTTGTATAGCCCTTCGGGACCAACAAGTGGTATCAGAGCGGATTTGTTTAATCTCATAAACAAGATCTAATCTATACTAAGATTTCTCTTCCTTGATATTTCTGAAAAATGACTACTAACACAAACACTAATTATATTGACAATGGTTCTCTTGGAAAACCCCCTAGATTCTCCAGAGATAATTTTAATCTATGGAAAAATAGGATGACTCTCTTCTTAGAAGGTGTAGACCCTACTATGCCTTATTATCTTGAAAACGGCCCATTTATTCCTGTAAGAATTGATGCCGCAGTACCTGCCGCTGAGAATAGACCTGCTATTCCAGAAAGGCTGGTACCCAAAGAAGTTCATACGTGGACTGACGAAGATAAGAAGAAAGTGGCTATCGACACAAAAGCCAGATCCATACTATCCATGGCTCTTCCTGACGAAGTCTACCATTCCGTCATGAACCTGAAATCCTCAAAAGCCATGTGGGACACAATATGTGTTCAGTATGAAGGTACTGCTGAAGTCCAGGACTCTCGAAAGATCAACCTGGTAAGACAGTATGAAAGTTTCATTTGTGGTAAGAATGAGACTCTCTCTGAAGTTCACCAACGTTTTAATTGCTTAATAATAGATCTGAAAACTGTTGGTAAGGAATATTCTAACTTTGAAGTGCTGACAAAGTTTCTAGAATGTTTACCTGAAAGCTGGGACAGTTATTCTATGTGTCTCAAGCTGTCAAAAGATCTAAGATCAATGACCCTTGCTACCTTATATGGCACGATGCTGAATCATGAGCAATCAAGCCATCTTAAGAAGAATCTTATAAAAGATTCCAAAAGCACCCCTGTTGCTTTAATCTCAGAGGAACCTTCTACTCAGCGACCCTCGGTCACTATCACTGAGTTAGAGAGTAACTCTGAAAGGTCATCAGATTCTGACTCTTCAGATGATGATGAATCTTTGGCTCTCCTAACTAAAATGTTCAGGAGATTCGCCAAAAAGAAAATGTTCAGAAAGAACAAACCTCTTTCAATAACTGATAAGCCAAGATCATCAGCTACTGTTGATAAGGCTACTGCTACTTGTTTTAACTGCGAAAAGATTGGACATTTCGCTAACGAGTGCAGGTCTAAGAAAGTATCGAGAAACTCAGCGTTTCCCAAGAAATCCTTTATTCCCAGGAATAAAGATGACAAATATTCTAAGCTGAAAGAAAAATATGCAAAGCTAAAAAGCTTCAAGAAGAAAGGCAAAGGCCTGATGGTTTACGATTGGGCTGCTTCTGAAGAAGAATCATCATCATCTGATTCTGAGGATGATGAAGCAAATATTTGCCTTATGGCAAAGATTGAAGATGAGGAAGAAAGTTAAGACATTCCATCTACTTCAACATCTGCAATTCCGGTATCACCTTCCTTGTTTACAAATATTGAAAATATTGATGAAGATGATAGTCTACGCAAAATCGATCTCTTGACTAGAAGTTTATATGAAGCCATGAATGGCAAAACAATAGTTGAAAACCAAAACCTTGATCTCGCCGAACAGATTAAAAACTGTCACCTTCAAATAGAAAAGCTTTCTAAAATTGAAGAAGATTTTTTTGAGGCTTCTAAAAATCAGAACTGGGTGACTGCTATGAATGATGAAATGGAAGCCTTGTATAGGAATAGAACTTGGGTTTTAACTGAGTTACCCCCTGGTCGAAAGCCAATTGGGTGTAGGTGGATTTACAAAGTAAAATATAAGTCCACAGGCGAAATTGAAAGATATAAGGCAAGACTAGTTGCTAAAGGGTACTCTCAAAGAGAGGGATTAGATTATGAAGAAACCTTTTCACCTGTAGTTAAAATGGTTACAGTTCGCTGTTATATTGCTTTAGTTGTTGAATATGATTGGCCTCTATGTCAGTTAGATATAAATAACGTTTTTCTCTATAGTGACTTATCTGAAGAAGTTTACATGTCTTTACCTCCTGGATACTTTTCTTCTAATGAAAAAAGAGTTTGCAAATTAGTTAAGTCTTTATATGGTTTAAAGCAAGCTCCTAGACAATGGTATGAGAAGTTGTCTTCTTGTTTGGTTGAAAATGGGTTCTGTCAAAGCTCTAGTGACTATTCGTTGTTCACAAAAAATGTTGGTTCTGTTTTTATTATTCTTTTAGTATATGTGGATGATATTATTTTAACAGAAAATTGTAAAGCTGAAATAAACAAGGTAAAGCAACATTTACAATCAAATTTTAAAATTAAAGATCTGGGTGAGTTAAAATTCTTTTTAGGTATAGAAATCTTAAGATCTGAAAATGGGATTTGCATGTCGCAATGTAAGTATTGTCTTGAACTTTTGAACGAATTTGGTTATTTAGGAGTTAAGCCTATTGGTACTCCTATGGATATGAACTTGATTGTCACAGATGTGTTTAAATCTGATTCCAAAGATCCGCTCTTAAAAGATTTTACTGGTTTTTAGAAATTAATTGGTAAATTGATTTATCTATTAGCTACTAGACCAGATATAGCCTTTGTTGTTCATTGTTTATGTCAGTTCATGCATTCCCCAAGACAATCACATTTGAAGTTTGCTCTTAGAGTCTTACGATATCTAAAAGCTTCTCCTAGTAAGGGTATAAATTTTTTTGTATCATCTGATTTTAAGTTAAATGTTTTTGTTGACGCTGATTGGGTCAAGTGTTTCTCCACAAGAAGGTCTGTTACAGGCTATTGCCTTTTCTTAGGTAATTGCATGATTTCATGGAAGAGCAAGAAATAGACCACTGTTTCTCGTTCTTTTGCGGAATCCGAGTATAGAGCAATGGCTTCTGCTCTGTGTGAGATTATATGGGTTCTTAGTGTTTTGAAGGAATTAAAAATAAAAGACTTACTTCCTGTAAATCTAAATTGTGATAACAAATCAGCAATTCAGATTGCAAACAATCCTGTATTCCATGAACGCACGAAACATATTGAAATTGACGTTCATCAAGTAAGGGAAAAGGTTGCATCTGGTTTGCTGAAAATTGTTAAGGTTCCTTCCACTGAAAATCCTGCAGATATTTTCACAAAATCTCTTGGAATAAATCAACGTAACTATCTCTGTGAGAAGTTACATATGTTGGATTTATTCAGATGTCAAGATTGAGGGAGGGTGTTAAAAGGTGTGTTTTCTCTTCCAATCTTGTCATCTTGGTATTTATTGGGTGTATTTGATATGTTTCAGTAAGAGTAGGGGCTGTTTGATATATTGGAGAAAGTTGAGGATGACTCGTCACTTTCTAGTGAACTTCAAGGGTAGCGGAGCTAATTGTGGAATTCTGAAGGACTGAAGTGAAAGTTTTAGATATTATTTAAAGAGGATGATGTTGTTCATTTTACACGATAGTTTTCATTTTTCCTATACTTTTACAATTACTGAATCTCTTTTACTCTCTCTCTAGATTAGGGTTTTGAACAACTTGTTCTAGATTTAGGGTTTGTTTGTATTTTGTGTTTAATACTTGTTTCTGAGATTCTAGTTTGTATTTGTTGTTGATATATAAAACTTCAATAGAATGGGTAGACAATAGATGGGTGTGGAAGTGGAATTGGAGAAGGGCTCCGAGAGGTCGAGAGGGTGGTGAATTGGAGGAGCTACAAATTTTAGTGCAAGGGTGGGAACCTACGAGAGGGAAACGTGACAAATGGGATTGGATATTTGACAAAGATAACGGTTTCAATGTTAAAAAGCATCAGGGGGTAATAGAGGAGGGTAGGAGCGGGGATGAGAAGAGTTCGGGAGCTACTTTGTGGTACCTATTGGATATTGGACGAATCCCATGTCGTGTGATACTTAATGATATAGGATTGGATCTAGATACGATTTTGTTCCCAAGGTGTCGGAATGCGCCGGAGAGTAAGGATCACGCCCTTGTGGGCTGCGATGAGGTGAAAAGGCTATGGGAACGAGTTGGGAGATAGTGGAATAAACCTTTAGACAGAATCAGTTCAACTCAAGATTTGTTGCACGAGGATGCGGTGGATGACGAAGAAATAGCGGTAATCTGTAGTGGTTGGGAACGAAATGGATCTTCTTATACTTAATCTGGACCACAGAAATAAGATCGTGTTTAAAGGGGAGAAGAGCCAGATAGCGGACTGTTTTTTCGAATGGCAAAGGATCTCGTACGAATGGTCAAGCAGAAGATCGAAGAAACATTTTATGGACTGGGTTACGTGGTTTTCAGGAGCATTATATTTCGGCAACGGTATGAACACAGCACGACGAAGTGCAAGTTAGCAGGATGTTTTTGATCGGTTAGCAGTTCTGTTTCGGGCTGTTTGGGTCCAGCAGAATGCCTGGGCTGTTTGGTTACAGTGGCTTTCCGCATTAAGATTCAGCAGCAGTTGTTTTGATAAAGTTGTGCAGTTGGTTTCGTTTGCTTCTCGCAAACAGATTCAACGTTTTTTTATTCATCTTAGGTTCGTGGTCTTGTTTTGATAAAGTTGTATGTTTGTTTCCTTCGGATTGGTTGTGTTTTTGGTCTGATGTGTTTGCTTGGTTGTAAGAATTGTGACTAAAGTGCCCCAGGGGGCCTTGGTCTTTTGTGGTTTTGTGTCTGCTTATTAAGGTTAGTTTATAGAATAATTGAAATTTTTATTTTTTTAACTGAACCTCTTGGCTATCCACTCAATGACTTAAACATACCGCCCAACTTCAGGTCCACCAAGGTAGCAAAGACTTTTGATGCCCACCCAATGTACACCTCACCATCTCATAGCCAACCCCCAAAGGTTTTGACCATGTTTCTTCATTGATTCAAGTTTGACCTTATGCGATGGTAATAAAACACTACTGACCTGTTTCATTTCAATTTTCTAAGTTACCTCAAAACTTGTGTGATCGTGCTTTTTAATCACTAGGATTCTGCTAATTTAGGATGGTGTATCAAACGTTTGCCAAGTACACATGTATCGATGTCATTTATCTTATCGGATGAGAATAGCAAGGACCAAGAATCTTACCCGGTAAGAAAAATAGCAAGAACCGAGAATCTTATTTGGTAAGTGATGGAAAAGCACTACAAGACAAAACTTAGTTAGTGGCCAAAACTTTAGTGACTACTTATATTTTGGTCACTAACTGTGACGTTACTGACGATGATAGAGGTCGTCATTAATATTCTGTCACTGATATGAATTTTAGTGCCAAAAAATAAATTTGGTCACTAAGTAGTCACTATTTTACATGTAAAAAAAATGATTTTTCATATCGGTCTATTTTAATGACTAAATTTGTGACGACTGTGTTCCCTCACTTCATTTTAAAACCCCAAATCAATTTCCTCTCTCTCTAAACCGATTTTCTCTCAAGAAAACCCTAAACCCTTCCTCCTCTTCTTCATCTTCTCCACTCAAATCAAACCCATTTCCACCATTGTTGAAGATATGGAAGCTTGAAGCTTTTGTGGGACATTAGGAGCCTTTCTTTGAGGATTCGTGTGATAAATATAATCTCTCTCTCTCTCTACCAAAAGCTAGATTGTTGTTGTTTTCACCTTCTCTTCCATTTTGGGGTATTATTGGGTGATTTTGGTTATGCTTGGTTAAGGTAACCTTCTCCTTCTTCATCTATGAAATTAGGGTTTTAGTATAAGTTGGGATTTTGATGTAAAATGCTTGGGGGTTGATTCTACATGTTTGGATCTGAGTATTTATGGTTGGAAACGTGTGGATCTAGGTTTTTGGGAAAATTGGGCTTGAAGATTCACGTTCTTCAAAGGAGCTTACGTTTGGGGAAAATCTAGATTTAGCCTAAATCTAGCAAAGTGAGTTCAAGTTGATTTGTGAAAACGTTTTACATGCCAAACATGTTATTTTCCAAATATTTGTGTGTTTTTCTTGAAATTATCAACGGTTGGGTTATTTGATGAGTTTAACCCTTTTGAAGTGTTTAACATTATAAATGTTGTAAAACACCAATATTTGGGATTTTGGGGATATTTTGATGTGTAGAAATCATAGATATGTCCTTAAATGAATTGTTGCTCAAATGGAGTTTATTCAATGGTTTAATCATGTTGGTGTAATTGATTTTCATAAACCATTTGGGAAAAATGCACGTTTTCGTGTTATGAGTCGTTTTGAGAATTATAAGAGTATGAGTCCATTTTGGGAATCCATTTGTAATAATCCGTGACGAGTTTTGGGTTAATGATGATTTTGTGGTATACGTTTACCTAAACGATGTTTAAATGCATTTTATATTTTGAGGACCGTAATTTATGGGTCTAATGGGTTTTGATCATTTTACTCGGTTTTGACTGTAAGGAAGTCTTGGGGACATTTTGTCCGGATTTGATGGCTATATGTGGAGTCTTAATTATGGTTTGCATTTATTGCAACATATTGCATATTATTGCACATTGCTGATATTTATATGCTCTGGTGCTTTAGTCATTCCGAGATGGGCATGTTATTGTAGACTGTGTTCCATTGGATCCATAGGCACGTAAGTCAGTCTTTATTTGATGGTCTACTGGGTGTTGTGGGATTGTACCGGGCCCCATGTTGTATGACCTTTACTTTTCAAGGGTATACTAGGAGGGCTGAGTCCGGTTGAGGTGTCAGGTATGATTGACGGGCGTTTATGACCTTCGCCATGTCGGGAAATACCATGGTTGTATTCATGTTAATATTCCGCTAAGGTCAGCTGTCTCTTTGGGTGTGTCTTGAAAGGAGTCGTAGGGGCACTTGGGATTTTATGTCGTGAAATGTCATACGATTAACATTGTATGAGTGGCATACTTTTGTGTTCCTCCACTCTCAATGGATACGGGTCTCCCCCGTCGTCGGCCAACATTAATTAGGATATTATAATGCCTTTGTTTTATTATCGTTGGTCTTGTGCGATTGACTGCAATTTATGACTTTAATATTGGATTTCCCTCCATGTATATTAAAGTTTGAATGAAGCATGTCATTTCCATATTTATGGCATTTGGACTTCATTACATTTTACGTTCGTGTGAGTATTACTTCGTATCATGTTTTTGGTGAAGTATTGTATTTATATGGATTGTTCTTCCATGATTTATGGGTTGAGTATTATGTCATCAACCGTATTTGAAGGTTTCACATAATATAGATTTATTCACGTTTTGAGTTAGTTGGGATTGGAATTCATATTGGAAAACGCTTGTACATTTTGGGAACTTTTCTCATAGGTTTTGGGTGCATTGGAAAATGAGTCGTTTACATCCTTCTCATAATCTCTTTTGGAAATCATAATCTACGTCGCAAACTTTCATTCAAATAATTATTTAAATCATGCTATAAACTTTTGAACTCACTAGGCGTTAGCCTAACCTTTTTATTTGTCGGCATATGCAACAGGTTCAGGTTGGGAGTAGTTCTAGTGACACTGCGAAAGGTCGAGCGTTAGTAGTGTGCTCGAGAAGTGAATTGGTTAAGTGAAGTCTTCCGCATTCATCTTTGGGATTAGCAATTGTACTTGGGTTAAGTAACACCCGATGTGAATTTAGTCTTTGTAATGAGACTTGAGTTATATATTGTTTGAGGTTAATCATAGATTTTATTTTGAGGTATTTCACATATTGGATTATAGGAACAAATCCTATTATTTTGGATGTATTATCGAAAATTTTATTTAGTTGCTCTTTCCCAATTCGAGGGTGTTACAAGTTGGTATCAGAGCATAAGTTTGAGAGAATTAGGTGTTGATTTTGGATACCTAGACTCAAACTAGCGTTCTTTTAAGTAAATGAGAGTGAAATTTCACCATTAAGCACATTAAGATTGGATGTTTTGAGGTCGATGTAGTCGTTAGAAACGAGAATCGCGTCAAGAGTAGCAAGGATAATCATGTACGGTACGTTCATAATTACATCTGGCCAGTGTTATGATGAACCTACTAGTTACGTGTGCATACTCGAACTTCTTTAATGTGATGACCGTTGGGGTAGTGAAAAGTGTAATATCCCGAGTAAGTTCGTTAATTAAATTCTCTTTCCATTAATTTTAGTTAACTTTAAAATTTGGTGGTTAGGGTAAATTTGGGTAAATTTATAAGTTTAGGTTTAAAATGGTAAATATGGGTTGATATTATCCTTAGGCAAACAGATATTTTCATTCAGCATAAAATATCCAGAAATTAGTGTGTGTGTTTTGGGGAGAAAAGAAGCAAAAGAAGAAAGGAAGGATTAGGGATTCAATTGGGTTCTTTGGAAGTGAAATTAAGGTATGTTCCTTTACGTTTTATGTTTGTATTTGATAATAGAAGGTTTCTATCGGAGTAGAATAATTGATTTCATGTCTGGTAATGAATTCTGTCGATTCTGGGTAGAAAATGAGCAAACCGACAGAGGTTTCCGGATACAATATGAATGTGTCCGGTAGTCGTTTTGATAGTGTCCGGTAGTTTCTTTGGTAGTATCCGGTAGTCTTCATGCTGGTGTCCGGACGAATCAAGTAACCGGTAAGTCCCTCTTTTCAGTATGTTTCCGGATGAATTAGATATCGGATGGCATCCGGATTACTTTGGTGTCCGGATGTTGTCCGGATTGTTTATGTCGTTCGGAAAGTGGTGTTGTCCGGTTTATTTAGATTGTCCGGAAAGTCATGTTGTCCGGATTGTTTAAGTTGTCCGGATAGTCTTGTGGTGTCCGCGAACCTTAGCTGTTTGGTCACTTTTGAGAATTTTGATACTTTTGAGTATCCAGGGGCTCGTGTTTTGTCGACTCTTGGATAATTTATAAATGAGGACTGAATATACAGTAGACTTGACTTCATTTTGGGTTTGGGGGAAACAATTGAGGATTAGAGTTATCTAGAGTTTTTAGCTTTAGTATGTCTTATGTGTTCTATTTGGTAAAGAGATACTTGTATCTAATTGTTTCAGATTCTGTGGATTTGGGGTGAAAGTTGTATCATTTTGAGAAAAGATTGGAAGCATTTTGATAAGCAAACATGTGAGTTTTACTTTAAAACGTTTTTAAACTGGAATACATATATATGTGGAATGAGAATGTGATAAATAGTGTAATAGTGTGCATATTATGTTTATATGAGTATTACACTACATGAGTACAAGTTGGCCGGGCTTAGGACCGGTGGAGTTGGATGTACGAAGGGACAGCGGTGTTGGCTGTATTAAGTACAACGGAGTAAATTAATTAGTTGGCTCGCAACCATCTAATTTGGCCATGGGAATGAGACAGGAAAGTACACAATACATGAGTCCTAAGTGGTATTTATATTTGTGATATGTATATGGTGTTTGTGCAAATGAATTCCAACTAACAGGGATTTTCTCACTTAGACCACTAGCTCTAACCCTCATTTTGTTTTAAAAATATGTATTCCAGGTCGTGGATCGGGTAAGAGCAAGTGAATAGAGTAATCGGTGGCTAGCTTTTGGGAAGACTTATAATGTGAAGACTATGACGTGTTTTGTAGTTATAACCTCGTTATCAGATATCATGTATATAGTTAGCGAAAAGTTTGTAATGAAATACCTTATTTTTGGATTGTAGAGACTAAGGGACCGTACTTGTTATATGATGTATCTTGTTATGTAACGATGTTATGCAATGTATGTTATTTGATGCTTGTCTGGGAATCCGGGTCGTTACAGATGGTATCAGAGCCCTAGTTTAAGAGATTTAGGTATTCATATCTGTACCTAGACTTAAACTGCATGTGAAGTAGGATGTCCCTATTATATTAGAACCTTGGGATGCTAAATCTAAAAAGGTAGAAGAACATCATGTGAGGTAATTTCAAATTACATTTGGCCAGTGTAATCATGAACTTACAGGTACATGTTTGAACTAGAAAACCTTATTATATAGGGTATGTGCTTATGTGTATATTAACCTTGTTGAAATCTACAAAATGGCAAGTGGTACTCGACGTACAAATAGGGAGGAAAAGGAAACCCTAGTAGAACTAATCCAACAGTCGGGACAAGGGGAAGAGGGGGAGAAAGAGGCAGGGGCAGAACTGGAGGTAGAGTTCAGCCGCAGGGTAATGCATTTGTTACAAGAGACGACTTGACGGCTGAAATGGGAAGACTGCAAGCAAGTATACAGGGTATGTTCGACCGAACTCGTAATACTGAAACTGAAATACCAGATCCTAATCTGGATGACGAGATGCCCATTACACCTACTGTCATACCAGTGCCCAGGAAGTGTGACTATAAGATGTTTCTAAGTTGCAAACCTCCAACCTACGCAGGAGAAAGAGATCCAGTGAAGGCCATGAGGTGGCTAAAAGAGATAGAAGCTGTCTTCAAGACAAGCAATTGAGCTGAAGAAGATAGAGTGCTATACGGAACCGTGATGTTGAAAGAAGATGCTTTATATTGGTGGGAAGCTCTTATTACCTCTAGAGGATCTGATGTGTATTCTACTTTCTCTTCAGACGAATTCACTACAGCTTTTAAGAGACAGTTTTGTCCACAAGCAACAGTTAGACAACTGGAGGAAGAATTCATGAACCTACAACAAGTGGTGTTTATCGGTTAGGGGTTATACAACTCGTTTCCTGGAGAAGTCTCATTTCGCAGAGTACTATGTTGCCACAGAGGCACTGAAGATGGAAAGATTTATTTTTGAGTTAAAGTCAGAAATCCGAAGTCTAGTGATTGCAAAGGGACTGGAAACCTTCTCAGCCGCAGTAGATGCTGCGGAAAATGTGGAACGGGATAGAGGAAGAGATGCTGGTGATAAGAGTACTGGAAAAAGAAAATGGGAAGGACCACAGTATGATCCAGAGAAGTCCAGATTTCATAGATTTGATAGTCGTACACCTTTCAGACCAGCTGAAAGACCTTGCCCAAAATGCAACCGTTTTCATCAAGGAAATTGTCAAGTTGATCCTCGAGTGTGTTACAAGTATGGAAAGACCGGCCATATTGCTAAAGACTGTAAAGTAACTCGATTCTGTTTCTTATGCAAGTCTCCTGATCACATTCAGTCTGATTGTCCACGAGGGAGAATACAACAGGGTGGTACTTCAGTGAGACCAGCGGGAGTAAGACCGGTAGTACCAAGGCCAGAGTTACCAAGAGCTAGGGGTCGTGCCTTTCAGATGACAGCACAAGAAGCGGAGGAAACTCCTGATGTGGTTACAGGTACATTCTTAATAAACTCTACACGTGCTAAAGTGTTATTTGACTCCGATGCAAACCGATTGTTAGTGTCTCCTTCATTTGTTGCTAATATGCATTTAAAACCTAAAGTGTTAGATCGTGCTTTAATGGTAGATACTACAAATGATAATCAAGTATCAGTTAAAGAGGTATTTGATAGTTGTGTGATAAATATAGATGGGTGTGGAGTACCTATCCAGTTGTTTCCTATAGCTTTGATCGAGTTTGATGTGGTAGTGGGAATGGATTGGTAGCCCAAAATCAGGCTAGTATAGTTTGCGATAAGAAGTTAATTAATGTTGAGGCTGTCCGAGTTACTTAGCTTGTGTGATAGATACTAAGCTAGAAAAGAATAAGTTGGAAGATATTCTCGTTGTTAGTGAATTTCCGGAAGTTTTCCCAGAAGATTTGAATAGTCTTCCGCCCGTTAGACAAGTAGAGTTTGGCATAGATCTGATTCCTGGAGCCGCTCCTGTTGCTCGTGCACCGTATCGTTTGGCACCTCCAGAGATGAAAGAGATGATGACACAACTGCAGGATCTTTCAGATATGGGATTCATCAGACCCGGTACCTCACCGTGGGGAGCACCTGTTTGTGAAAAAGAAAGATGGGTCGATGAGAATGTGTATTGATTATCTCGAACTGAATAAGCGTACGATCAAGAACAAGTATCCGCTTCCCAGAATTAATGACCTTTTTGATCAACTAGTTGGAGTTTGCTATTTCTCCAAGATTGATCTAAGATCTGGTTATCACCAACTGTAGGTCAAAGAAGAAGATGTCCTGAAAACTGCCTTTCGCACAAGGTATGGTCATTACGAATTCCTAGTGATGCCCTTCGGCCTGACGAACGCCCCAGCCGATTTTATGGATTTAATGAATCGAGTATGTAAGTTATATCTCGATAAATTCGTTATCGTGTTTATCGATGATATCCTTATCTACTCCCGATCCAAAGAAGAACACGCACAACATCTTCGTTTGATTCTGGAGTTATTAAAGAAGGAACAGTTGTATGCAAAATTTTCTAAATGTGAATTCTAGCTTCGGGAAGTTCAATTTCTTGGGCATGTAGTTTCCGAGAAAGGCATTCAAGTTGATCCGACGAAAGTAGAAGCAATCGAAAAGTGGGAACCGCCAAAAACGCCAACGGAAGTACGAAGTTTTCTGGGCTTAGCCGGCTACTATTGAAAGTTTATACAAGATTTCGCCCGTATCGCTACGCCTTTGACCAAGCTAACTCGAAAGAATATAAAATTTGAATGGAAAGCAGAGCAGGATGGAGCATTCCGAATGTTGAAAGAGAAACTCTGTAGCGCGTCGATACTGTCACTACCTGAAGGTTTCGATGATTTTGTTGTTTATAGTGATGCTTCCAAACTGGGATTGGGATGTGTACTAATGCAGCGTGGGAAAGTGATTGCTTATGCTTCTCGACAACTAAAGGATCATGAACGACGGTATCCTACGCACGACATGGAACTTGCAGCAGTTGTTTTCGCGTTGAATATTTGGAGACATTATCTTTACGGCTCTAAATGTCAAATTTATACTGATCATAAGAGCCTCCAACATCTCTTCGATCAACGAGAATTGAATATGAGGCAAAGAAGGTGGTTAGAATTGTTGAATGATTACGACTGCAAAATTCATTATCATCCGGGGACAGCGAATGTGGTAGCTGATGCACTGAGTCACCAAGAAAGAAGCGGAATAGTAAAGGCAATTGCACTACGAGCTGAACTTCTACCTAACATCTTTGACGAACTGAAGAAGTGTCAAATAGAAGCATTCCAAGAGGAACAATTGAAACCAGAACGACTAGTGGGGATATCAGCATTGCTTGTAAAGGATGATCGTGGGTTACTGTGTTTGGATAGCAGGATTTGAGTGCCTCGTTTGGGTGGTTTACGTGACCGGGTACTACAAGAAGCTCATTAATCTCGTTTCTCTATTCATCCAGGTACGAATAAGATGTATAAAGATCTAAGACAATTTTACCGGTGGCCGGGAATGAAAAGTAGTCTTGCTCAGTATGTGGAGGGTTGTTCTACTAGTAAGAAAATGAAGATTGAACATTAAAAGCCTTTTGGGCAGTTACAGCGTTTAGAGATACCTATGTGGAAATGGGATCAGATTACTACATATTTCATCATGAAGCTACCAAGGACTCCGAAAGGGTTTGATGCCATTTGGGTGATCGTTGATAGGTTGACAAAGTCTGCTCACTTTTTGCCGATAAAAGAAACCTATCCGTTATAAAGACTAGCCAAATTGTAAATCGATGAAGTAGTAACTCGACATGGAGTTCCAATATCAATTATTTCTGATCGTGATAGTCGTTTTACTTCAAGGTTCTGGAGAAGTTTTCAAAGAGAAATGGGGACGCAAATAAAGTTAAGTACAACGTATCATCCTCAAACTGACGGTCAAAGTGAAAGAACGATTCAGACTTTGGAAGACATGCTACGGGCCTGCATTGTTGATTTTGGGGGATCATGGGATAAGCATTTGCTGTTGATTGATTTTGCCTACAATAACAGTTATCATTCCAGCATACAAGCAACACCGTTTGAAGTTCTGTATGGTAGAAAATGCCGAACGCCTCTGTGTTGGAATGAAGTGGGAGAAAAGCAATTAGCAGGGCCAGATATAGTTTAGTTTACCGCGGATAAGATTACTCAGATTCGGGAACGATTGAAAGTGGCTCAAGACAGACAGAAAAGCTACGCTGACCGACGCCGAAAACCGTTAGAATTCCAAGTTAGAGATTTCGTGATGTTAAAAGTCTCGCCTTGGAAAGGAGTCATTCGTTTTGGCAAGCAAGGTAAACTCAGTCCAAGGTACATCAGACCGTTTGCAATAACAGAAAGAATCGGTGAAGTAGCTTACCGGTTAGAACTTCTGCCGGAGTTAAGCGGAGTTCATAATGCTTTTCATGTTTCGAATCTACGAAAGTGTTTGGTTACACCAGATCAGGTAGTTTCTCTACCAGATATTCAGGTTGATGAAAGGCTGAACTTTGTGGAGGAACCCGAAGCCATAGTTGACCGTAAAGTTAAAATGCTGCGGAATGGAAAGGAGATCAAGCAAGTAAGAGTACAGTGGAGACACCATAGAGTTCAGGATGCTACTTGGGAATCAGAATCAGAAATGAGAACTAAGTACCCGTACCTTTTTGCCTAACCGAATTCCAGGACGGAATTCTTTTAAGGGGGAGATGATGTAATATCCCGAGTAAGTTCGTTAATTAAATTCTCTTTCCATTAATTTTAGTTAACTTTAAAATTTGGTGTTTAGGGTAAATTTGGGTAAATTTATAAGTTTAGGGGTGTTTGGGTCATTAGTGAATAATACAAGGTTTAAAATGGTAAATATGGGTTGATATTATCCTTAGGCAAACAGATATTTTCATTCAGCAGAAAATATCTAGAAATTAGTGTGTGTGTTTTGGGGAGAAAAGAAGCAAAAGAAGAAAGGAAGGGTTAGGGATTCAATTGGGTTCTTTGGAAGTGAAATTAAGGTATGTTCCTTTACGTTTTATGTTTGTAATTGATAATAGAATGTTTCTATCGGAGTAGAATAATTGATTTCATGTCTGGTAATGAATTCTGTCGATTCTGGGTAGAAAATGAGCAAACCGACAGAGGTTTCCGGACACAATATGAATGTGTCCGGTAGTCGTTTTGATAGTGTCCGGTAGTTTCTTTGGTAGTATCCGGTAGTCTTCATGCTGGTGTCCTGACGAATCAAGTAACCTGTAAGTCCCTCTTTTCAGTATGTTTCCGGATGAATTAGATACCGGATGGCATCCGGATTACTTTGGTGTCCGAATGATGTCTAGATTGGTTATGTCGTCCAGAAAGTGGTGTTGTCCGGTTTATTTAGATTGTCCGGAAAGTCATGCTGTCCGGATTGTTGGAGTTGTCCGGATAGTCTTGTGGTTTCCGGGAACCTTAGCTGTTTGGTTACTTTTGAGAATTTTGATACTTTTGAGTATCCAGGGGCTCGTGTTTTGTCGACTCTTGGATAACTTATAAATGAGGACTGAATATACAGTAGACTTGACTTCAGTTTGGGTTTGGGGGAAACAATTGAGGATTAGAGTTATCTAGAGTTTTTAGCTTTAGTAAGTCTTATGTGTTCTATTTGGTAAAGAGATACTTATATCTAATTGTTTTAGATTTTGTGGATTTGGGGTGAAAGCTGTATCATTTTGAGAAAAGATTGGAAGCATTTTGATAAGCAAACAGGTGAGTTTTAATTTAAAACGTTTTTAAACTAGAATACATATATATGTGGAACGAGAATGTGATAAATAGTGTAATAGTGTGCATATTATGTTTATATGAGTATTACACTACATGAGTACAAGTTGGCCGGGCTTAGGACCGGTGGAGCTGGTTGTACGAAGGGACATCGGTGTTGGCTGTATTAAGTACAACAGAGTAAATTAATTAGTTGGCTCGCAACCATCTAATTTGGCCATGGGAATGAGACAGTAAAGTACACAATGCTTGAGTCCTAAGTGGTATTTATATTTGTGTTATGTATATGGTGTTTGTGCAAATGAATTCCAACTAACAGGGATTTTCTCACTTAGACCACTAGGTCTAACCCTCATTTTGTTTTAAAAATATGTATTCCAGGTCGTGGATCGGGTAAGAGCAAGTGAATAGAGTAATCGGTGGCTAGCTTTTGGGAAGACTTCTAATGTGAAGACTATGACGTGTTTTGTAGTTATAACCTCGGTATCAGATATCATGTATTTAGTTAGCGAAAAGTTTGTAATGAAATACCTTATTTTTGGATTGTAAAGACTAAGGGACCATACTTGTTATATGATGTATCTTGTTATGTAACGATGTTATGCATTGTATGTTATTTGATGCTTGTTTGGGAATCCGGGTCGTTACAAAAAGATTCTAAACGAGTAGTCGTTGGAAGAGATTGACGACTTTAGCATTAGTCACTTGGAGTGACAATAAGCATGATAATTGCATTAAGTGGACCATTTCGGGTCGAAGTTGATGGTTGGATTAGAACCATAGGCTTGTTGAATCGAACTTAATTCGAGGAGAAATCGTAAGGTTAATCGATGTAACTTCCAATTTTGCCTTAAGACGTTTGAGCATCCGGATGACGGTAGTGTGACCGTAGGTATTTGGAGGAGTATGGTTTGAGACGTTGAGTGCCGACTAAATACATGCACAAAATTTATTTTTAAAATAAATTGCATCAGTTATTTCTTATGTTTCAAATCCTCCTATGGATTGTGTTACCAAACCTCGGAAAACGTTTAGCACACACAAGATTTTAAATCATGGTTTTGAACATGCATGAAATTATTTTATTGCAGGAGTTGCAAACTCCGTCGGCACTTGTTTTTTTTTCGTTTTTATCCAACGTCACTTTCAGATACAATGATATTCATATTTTAATGATGTTTAAGATGTTGGGAAAGTAACTACGGCTTAATGCTTTAACATTGGATCTCCTCCACATATGTTAAGGTTTGGACGGAAAGTTATCTTCCATTATGTCTATGTCAAGCTTTATTGGAAAGTTTATTTAATGCGGGTGTAACACCCCCCTTACCACGACACAATATTGTCCGCCTTGCCCCACTGGCTCACGACTTTGTTCTTGGCGACCTGGCAAGGACTTCGCAAGGACTTCTCAGGAGGTCACCCATCCTGGTACTACTCCCACACAAGCACGCTTAACCACAGAGTTCCCAAGGAACCCGCATGCTTGTGGCCCCAAAACGCGTTGTGTCTGGTAAGGCCAAGGTTTACTAATATACCCAGCATCTCTCCTGTCCACGACCGATGTGGGATATGCCTAAGGTGTTACACACACCCCCCCTCAGGGACTCATCGTCCTCGATGAGGTTTGCCCCACATCTCGAACGGCACAGGAGTGGCTCTGATACCATTTGTAACACCCCCCTTACCACGACACAATATTGTCCGCTTTGCCCCACTGGCTCACGGCTTTGTTCTTGGCGACCTGGCAAGGACTTCGCAAGGACTTCCCAGGAGGTCACCCATCCTGGTACTACTCCCACCCAAGCACGCTTAACCACAGAGTTCCCAAGGAACCCGCATGCTTGTGGCCCCAAAACTCGTTGTGTCTGGTAAGGCCAAGGTTTACTAATATACCCAGCATCTCTCCTGTCCACGACCGATGTGGGATATGCCTAAGGTGTTACAGCGGGTTTTGTTGAACAATGTTGTTTATATGGTATTATAACAAAAAGGGAATTTTTGGAATTCTGACATTTGAAGCCATGATTTTGATTTATACAGTTTGATTTACGGAGGCGAAAGGTTTGGCACCATTTGGTTGATTTGAGGCCATTGAGCCACATTGAGTTTCATGAAGTTTTGGTTTACGACGTTTTGTGTCGCGTGAGTGAAATTTGGTGATGTGCCTACTTTATTTATTATGTGAGCTAATTTATGAGTTATATGGGGCATTTTGTCTAATTCGGGTTTTATTGAGAAATATTATTTTATACCGTAAGGCAACCAAAAGGAATGTTTTTGGAACTTTGGCATCACATAATTTCTCTTTGAAAGATTTGTGTTACTACATTTCGTTGCAACTTGTTCAATGTACGGATTGATTTATACGTGGCGTGAGTAATGCATTAAAGAACATCTTGACAGTATTTCTTAACGAATTGCTTATTGCGCTTTCGGTTAATTGATTATTTTATTATTATTTCATGCAAATGCATTATATTGACCTAGGGGTATGCATAACCTGGTAGCCACTAACCCTCGACACTTTAATAAATAAATAGTGTGTTTTTATGAGTTATTTCATAAATGGAGATCATTTGGTCAAAGTATATATGTTTTAGTGTTGTGGGGATCATGCATGGTTTACGATACGGTACGTTTTGAAAACACGGATGTGTGAGTCGTTGAACTTTGGTCAGTTTTTGGTTTGACGAACATTTTGGAAAAAAAATTGTAAACCTTTTTGGTTTTGGAGAAGATGTATATTTTGAGTATTCTAATGAGTAAATTTTAAGCATTGACATTTTAACGTTTTATATTACGAGTGTAAAACTTTTGGTGTAAATGCACCATGATGGGGATTTGGGAAAATTAATTGTCTTAACCTAGAGTGCGTGAAATTATTTATGTTTTTGGAACATTAATGCCACTGTTTGTATGACTCGAAATTTGAAGTCGATTTAAACCCTTTTTGGTGTCAACCATTTACAAGCACCTATTATCCTCCTAAGTGTTGAGATAACACATTAATGTGTATGAGTCTTTCCAAAAACGTATGGATTTTTGTCTTTGAACTTGGAACTGACACATATTCTATGTTTTAACCAAAATATATTTACAGATCGTTTCACCGTTTTTGTGAAATAAACTGGTGTGGGCGAACTTTCTTGGCAAATTTTGTTCCATGTCATTTTATGACTAATAAGGAATTTTGGGAGTCGGATGACGTTTAAACTCCTTTTGAAGTACGTACAAATCTTTTGTTTCACATTATTTAAATTAGGGAATTTCCTTACGTGCATGACATAAATCAATCCATGCTAGAACCGTAGCGGTTCATTTCAAAGAGTTGTTTAGTATGCTTTTGCGTTTTGTTAATAACCTAAATTACGATGAAATGGTTTTCAATACGATTTTCATATGTGGGACGAGCGTGTCCATTTTTGCGCAACTACTGAGTAGATAGTAGTGGCTTTTATGCGTACGATTAATTTGATATGAAAACCTTTGTATTGAAAATTTCTATAAAAGTTTTCGATTGGCATATTTGTTAAGTACTTCACTTGAAAAACCTTGAACTCATTAGAACCTTGGGAAGGTTAAGTAACCCCGATTAAGAGTAAAATACGTATAGAGCTTCTGCAGTGGAAGGTTGGGTATTCTGACGCGTGATGGTACGGTAGGCCGAATGGTACCGATTGTAGAGTCAATGTACTTGTTATAACTGAAGGGTTAGATTCGCGGTATCTTATATTGAGGTTGGTGGTAACCGTTCTTGTCGGCAACCTTGTTTTGGGTCTTGATCAATTTTTGTATGAGGGACCCTTTAGACACCATATTGATAACCCTAGTTTTGTGAGAATGCTCGACGAATGGACTCGTGGGTGGAGTTCTGTTGGGGTTCGAAGCTTGGTGGTATGACTAGGTGTCAACTTTTTAGCTTCGAGGTCAAGGATTGTTAGTGTAGTTGGAAGGTGTAGCCAAGTTTTAATAAATTGTGGTATCGATTGTGACAAATAGATCTAGCTGGATGACCTTCCTTGTGGGTAAAAGAATCTGCCGATTGATGGGTCAGTGACAACCGCAGGTTTTAGAGTCTATTAGGGCTCGTTAGAATTTAACGACAGTCAGCAGTAGGAACAATTGGAATTGGAGATTCTGTTGGTTTCAGTGGCGATCAAACCTTGGATTGATTTAGAGTCGGGACCCGCAGTCGGGGAAGTACGGAACACCTAAGGTTGGGAGACAACCGAAGTCGTCTGATTGGTAGTTACTCCAGTGGATGGAGCGTTCACCCGGACATAAGTATAATATAACCTGAGAGAACATTGTTGGTAAGGATTCGCTTGAAGTTTATCGTAGAGGTCTGCGTGGAAGAGTTGGATTTTTGTTGGAAGCTAATGGAACATGGAAACTGTTGAGTTGGATAGCCTTTGGTTGTAGGGGATGTAGATTTCGAGGACGAAATCATTCTAAGGTTGGGAGGATTGTAACACCCCATAATTTTAAGAAAATTACGATTTTTGGGCTTGCGGACGTCCGCATGGGGGCGAGGCCGGACGTCCGTGTCCAGCCGGACGCCCGCGGGTAGTCCGCGGAAGCAGTAGAGAAGTGTTGGGTTCGGATCAGACCAAGGCCCGGACGTCCGCATGAGGCACCAGTCGGACGTCCGCTTTGTGTCTAATGAGATATTTTGTTGATATTAAGACCTTTTCTCTCTCTTTTCCCTCACTTCATTTTAAAACCCCAAATCAGTTTCCTCTCTCTCTCTAAACATATTTTCTCTCAAGAAAACCCTAAACCCTTCCTCCTCTTCTTCATCTTCTCCACTCAAATCAAACCCATTACCACCATTGTTGAAGATATGGAAGCTTGAAGCTTTTGTGGGGGATTAGGAGCCTTGCTTTGAGGATTCAAGTGATAAAGATAATCTCTCTCTCTACCAAAAGCTAGATTGTTGTTGTTTTCACCTTCTCTTCCATTTTGGGGTATTATTGGGTGATTATGGTTATGCTTGGTTAAGGTAACCTTCTCCTTCTTCATCTATGAAATTAGGGTTTTAGTATATGTTGGGATTTTGATGTAAAATGCTTGGGGGATGATTCTACATGTTTGGATCTGAGTATTTATGGTTGGAAACGTGTGGATCTAGGTTTTTGGGAAGATTTGGGCTTGAAGATTCGTGTTCTTCAAAGGAGCTTACGTTTGAGGAAAATCTAGATTTAGCCTAAATCTAGCAAAGTGAGTTCAAGTTGATTTGTGAAAACCTTGTACATGCCAAAAATGTTATTTTCCAAGTATTTGTGTGTTTTACTTGAAATTATCAATTGTTGAGTTATTTGATGAGTTTAACCCTTTTGAAATGTTTAACATTATAAATGTTGTAAAACACCAATATTTGGGATCTTGTGGATATTTTGATGTGTAGAAATAATAGATATGTCCTTAAATGAATTGTTGCTCAAATGGAGTTTATTCAATGGTTTAATCATGTTGGTGTAATTGATTTTCATCAACCATTTGGGAAAAATGCACGTTTTAGTGTTATGAGTAGTTTTGAGAATTATAAGAGTATGAGTCCATTTTGGGAATCCATTTGTATTAATCCGTGACGAGTTTTGGGTTAATGATGATTTTGTGGTATACGTTTACCTAAACGATGTTTAAATGCATTTTATATTTTGAGGACCGTAATTTATGGGTCTAATGGGTTTTGATCGGTTTTGACTGTAAGGAAGTATTGGGGACATTTTGTCCGGTTTTGATGGCTCTATGTGGAGTCTTAATGTGATGTAGAGTGGGTTCATGCAGAGGATCCACTTTTCCTTCTCTATACTAGCGGAAGCACAGGAAATCCTAAGGTATTCATGTCCCTTTTTTTTGACTATTTTTGAAGTATTTTTTGTTGATCTATCTTTCTGATTTGCGGTTGCGTTTCCTAATGAATCATGTTGGTTCATTTGATAGGGTGTTCTGCATACTACATGAGGATACATGATATAGACCGCAACAACATTCAAATATGCATTGACCACTAACCCATCTGATATATACTACTGGTAAATCTTGATTTCAGAACATCAAGTTAATAAATCTAATGTCACGTAATAACATTCAGCTTAGTAACAATTACCTGAAGTAACAATTGTCTTGAAGACATTAGTATTTTTTTATCATGTTGACAATCATGCAAATATATCGAAACTTGAGCAGGGTTAGCAATCAAAGATTTCTGGCAAGTGGATGATAGAACTATCGGTTTTGTTGTCGATCCTACCTTTGGTAAGGATTTCATTTCATCCACCATATCCTCCACCCATTTCTTCTTTTAAATGAGTAATGCATTATTTGCGGAGTAAGCAGGGAACATTTTGGAGTACGTGGATTTAGATATACCACGTAGCTTTTGGAGTTGGTTGGCATGGAAATATGGAAATATGTTTTACCGAAAAGAGAAGGTAAAATATTATACTACATGGAATTGGAACAGGGAGAGGATGCATCTGTTGAAGCTGCAGTTATGGCAATATCTAGTTGCTTAAGAGAACAAGTGGGAGCAAACACTTGTGCAGAGGTCAATGGCAGGTCATTACAAGAATGGATTGCAGGGATGACTTACGGAGGAGACAAGAGTGTTTGATGTACCGTAAATTGAAACTTTGTAGTATGAAGTAGTATGGGTTTTAATGAATTTGGATGAATGTATGGATTGATGGAACATTAGGTTTTGTTCTGGAAAGTTTGTATTTTACATATATATATATATATATATATATATGAAATTTTATGTTTTTACGATTTTTATGTTGTTTTTATAGATCACTTTTATTTCTTATTATTATATTATTATATATACCAATATAGAGTTTTAATATAGACAAAAAAAAATATAACATACCCTTTAGAGAAGGATTTGATTTTATTAAAAGTGTAACTAAAAGATGGTTTTAGAGAGGGTTTTGGTTATGTGTAACTAAAGATAACCTTTAGAGAAGCTTGTAAAAGTGTAACTAAAGGATAGTTTTAGGGAAGGTTTTGTAAGAGTGTCACTAAAGCTTACATCTTTAGAGAAGCTTTTTAATACTTTCTTTAAGGGGTTGTTTGTTTTTCTATTTTCAGCACTTAATCATCACTTATTACTTTTTCGGCCAGACCTTTTACAAATAAGAGTGTTTGTTTTTTTTCATAAATTCAGAGTCACTTATCACTTAAATTTGTCTGTAACAAAAACTGATAACCTCGTGACTTTTTATCCACTTATTTTGTTTTCAATCCATGCCTTCTTCATCAGACTCCAAAATCGCATCACTCCAAAATCGATTTCCAACCCAAATCACACGACTCCAAAGTCGATCGATCTTCAACCCAAATTGATCTTCAGACCCAGATTGAACTTCAGTCAGATAAACTTCATATCGATCCCGAATATCGATTCTCCAAAATCGATCCAGGTCGTCATCTCCAAAATCGATTTTCAGACTTCGATTCAACTTGTTTGTGCTTGGATCTTCACTAGTAAATCGATTCGATCGAGTCCACCTAAATCGAGTCCAAATGGAGTGACCTAAATCAAATCCTCTGCAAATCGAGTCAATCTGCAAAACGAGTTCGACCTAAATTGAGTGCTTGACCTAATTTGTCAAAGAGGATCCAAATTGTTGTTTTATGCTTACCTACCACACAGAATATTCTTGATTCCAGATCCATGTGGTTTTTTATTTCAGTCGCCTCTGTGATTTTGATTTGTCTGGTGGTTCGTCTCCTTCATCGGTTCGTCCTGGTGGTTTTTTATTTCTGTGGTTTTTGATTTCTGCCAATTCTCAAGGATTTATAAACATGGTTTTTGATAATCTTGTCCAATCCAACCACATTTTTTTTATTGGGATTTTGAGGAGTGTTTGAAAGTTGATTTCGAAGGTAGGGTTCTTAAGTTATGAAGAAGATTTTAGTATAATATTTTTTTTATTTTGACTCGTGTACCAGGGGCACTGCCATATTTAGGCCACCTCCATCTTCTTCCCGGCCAAGCCCCAATGAATTGGTCTGCTAACGAGTTCGCTTTGTTGCTGTTGATCTTAAAGAATGGGGACCTAATTAGATACGTGGTCCTAATGTGTAAGTGGTTCAAGAGTGTAACGTTCAATATAATTACATGAATGTTGGCTGGAAAAAGGATTTCGAATGGGTGTAGCCATAAAGGTTGCAACGAAGACTTGCGGGTAAGAAAAGTCACAAAAAGAGATGTATCTTACGGGCGTTTTTGTTGTATCGGATGTGATTCTGAATCTGGAATGGATCAGAGAACATGTGAAATATATGAAGTAAGTTGCAAAAAAGCTCGATAAATAAATAGATGGAATCAGATGTGAAATCTGATTCAGACATTTACCAGTTTACAAAAACAAACTTTCTTATTATTTAGATTTCAGACTTCAGCACCACCACTTAAAAATCAGAAGTGAAATCAGACTTCAGACTTCAGCACCTCTGAAAAAACAAACGCCACCTAAAAGTGTCTTTTAGTGACGCTTATAAACCGTCTCAAATGCTGGAAAAGCGTCTCTAAAAAATACTTTTAGAGAAGCTTTGAAAGCGTATCTAAAGCCCTAGAAAAAACGTCACTAAAAGTTACCCTTATATAGAGAAGCTTGTTGACGGAATTGAAAAGCTTCTCTAAAGCCTTTAGAGAAGCTTTTTACACTTTTAAGTACAAAATAAAACCTTCTCTGAAGATCATTTTTCTTGTAGTGGTTGGGGATGTTCCGGGTGGGTGTTGATGGGGATGGAGTAGCAACGATGGAATAACAATGGGTAAACGAAGGTCCTGTGTATTTTTTTTATGTATGGATATATATATATATATATATATATATATATATATATATATATATATATATATATATATATATATATATATATATATATATATATATAAGCCTTAGGTTCATTTGATAAGTGCTAAATATATGAGAAGTATAGAAGTAATCATGGCCATTTATTCGGTCTGGATCGGCTTTGACGGATCAAAAGTTGCGGCTTTGATGGATAAAAAGTTGTGGCTGATCCAAAAAAAGAAGGGCAGTTTCGTAACTTTTACAAAAACACGGGACGAGTTCATATATGAACCTGTGTGATTCACATATGAACTATCTGTTCATAGGTGAACCCATATAATTCAGATATGAACTTTTTTTAACTAATTCATATATGCACCTTTGTGATTCATATATGAACTAATTAACTGTAGGTTCATATATGAATCAGTTGAACCAATTAACTGATTCATATATGAACATTTGTGATTCATATATGAACTATTTTTTAACTAATTCTCATATGAACTAATTAACTGATTCATATATGAATCCCAAAGGTTCATATATGAATCCCAAAGGTTCATATATGAATTAGTTAAAAAGAGTTCATATGTGACTTACAAAGGTTCATATATGAACGTAAAGTTCATATGTGAATCGCACAGATTCATATATGAACCCGTCCCGCGTATTTTACGAAACTACCCCTCTATCTTGTGCACACCACGCGCAGACCACACGAGGAATTATCCGCTGCTTCTCGGTCAAAGCCGCAAAGTTGAGCGAAGGAATGGCTAAGATTACTTATCTACTTCTCATATATTTAGCACTTCTCAAATGAACATCTCCATATATATATATATACATATATATATATATATATATATATATATGGTAAGATTCAGGGAAAAACCTCAAATAAACGGAAAACTAAGGAACATAAGGTAACCCTTCATCTGGATGGTATGCACTTGTGTATACAGGTAATTTGTAACATGCACACGTGCATTTGCACAAGTGCATAAAAAAACTTAATTTACCTGTATGCACAAATGCATATCGTCCAGATGAGAGGCTACCACGGTGTTCCTTAGTTTTCCATTTTTTATGAAGTTTTCCCTTGAACCTCTCTCTCTATCTATCTATATATATATATATATATATATATAGAGAGAGAGAGAGAGAGAGAGAGAGAGATACATGTTCCTATGTGTTGTGTGTATATTATATAAAATAGATTTAATTATTGGTTGGTTCCTACAATTTAATGTTTCTTACAAAAATAAAAAAATAAAGTCTAAAAAGGAAGACAAAACATAGTTGGATGGAAATCAATACCCCTGGCTCTAACGACATTTTTCAAAGCAAATTTCAGACTTAGAGGATCAAATCTTGAATTAAAACTTAGGTCCTATTTTTATAGAAATCTGAAAACCTAAAGGACCAAAAGTGAAAAGTACTCTAAACAATATAATAACTTCATAGTTTAAAAACTGTGTTGTATTTATCGATTATTGAAATCTGTTTTAAAATGAATAAAGCATAAAATAGTTAATATTGTCTGCTTGAAAAAAGACATTATGTATAAATATAAGCTTGTGTCATTTCTAGCTTTAATTACATTATTTAAAAAGATGACGTATTGTAAAAGGGTTAATCACTAAAATAGCTATCTAGAAAGAGACCCCTATAATAGTCAAGTGATGAAACTTGTGTTAACCATTTAGCATGTTTTATGTAACAACCCAACAAGCCAATTCACGCAAAACATGACATAAGGTGTTTGAATTCAAGCAAAACATGACATAAGGTGTTTGGGATTGCTTATTTAAAACAACTTATGCTTATTTTTAAAAGTGTTTATTAACTTATGTCATGATAAAAATGAGTTAGGGATAAAAATGTAATTTGGACAAATAAGTTATAAGCATTTTCAAATAATCTAAAATGGATTAACCTATAAAAAACAACTTATTTGTGGTGGGGAAAAGTTATAAGCACTTTTCTTTTTCTTCATCCAAACATTAAAAATAACTTATTTGCGGTGAGGAAAAACAATAAGCAAATAAGTCAAATATATAAGCAATCCCAAACACCCCAATACTTCGCCAAAACTGTCCAGAATATCTAGTCATAACATACGATTATACTTAAGGTTTGCGGAAACAACCAAAATCACAACTGAGAATTTAAATTAGAAACTAAGACCAGAAGGCTAAACACCAAACTACGGACTTCTGCTAGCCAAAAGGAATCAAGCTCAAATCTTCTCCTTGCCCTTACTTGAGCCCTCGACTAGCCGTTTACCTGAAAATGGTTTTAGTTTTGAAAAGTGAGGGTTAGACCATGAGGTCTAGTGAGTTCTCTCCAATAACAAATATCACGCCACCAATAATATTTAAAACGAGTTTAAAACATTAATAAACAAATCACACTTTTAGATGATATGCACACATACGACACATGATGATGGCACACGCTTTGAGACAACGTGTTTGACTCGCCCATGCCTTTGAATGAACCGCATGAAACGAATTCATGGATTCTAATAGGACACCCCCCCGGTATGAGTAGTTATCGGGCTACACCCCCCGCTTTATAGCCATCACATGTCCACCCCAAATGCACACTTTGAATACTATACCATTGATGCATACTTTAAACGATGTAAAAACATGCAATTCAACAATATTCACGTATGTTTAAAGTTCGTACCTCATGCAAGTAAGTTTAGAAAGACTCACATGTTGTCTACGCTTAGCTCTGTCTCACTCGAGCTACGAATCCTCAAACCGAACACCTAATTACCGCACACACACAAGGTGATAAGTATATCAATACCCTTAAGAAAATCCCCAATCGACACCTCAAACCTAGCTCCAGAAAATTGACGAACAACATGCAGGAAACACCCGACAGAACCGGGCGCGGTATCCTGCACGTCCCAATGCGCGGTACCCCAAACAGTGTCTGGCGCCTAACCGCGCAACCGAGACCGCACCAAAACCCGCGCGGAACACTAGTCGACCTGCACTTGGTTTCCAGCCGAAAACTCTTCCAAACTCGATTCTAACCCAACTCAAATCGATTTTTAAGCTACACCATCAAAGGGGTCGATTTTTAGACAATAACGAATCATCAAAAAGCCCTTCAGTCCTTTTAATTCTGTCCATTAAAACCCCCAAACCAAAAATAGATGGAGAAATCAAGAAGACAGACTATTAATGGTGGTTTTGATCCAAAACATCAAGAATCCAGATTAGAACTCCAATAAAACATTACCAAATGATTTCCAATCCAAAAACACTTCATTGAAGAACTCCCACACTCCCAAACATCAAAACCCACTAAGACAGAGTGAGAGGATCATGTAGAATGTGATTATCTGATGAAGATAAGTAGAAACTTCCAAAATCTGATCCTTCTCTTGATTTCCTCCAAGAACACACCAAGCTATCTCTCTTGCTCTACTATTCCAACCTCCAAGGTGCACAAATGAGGGAAGGAGGGTTTAGGAGAGGGTTTGTGATTCAAGTAACAAAGTATGAATTGAATGATCTTTGTATTGAGATTGAGAAAGCTACCAGATTAGATTGAGATCTACTTTCTCTCTCTAGTCTCTCTCTCTCTAGAACCTCTCTCTACAAGTTACAAATGACACGTCTACTACAAGTCTTACACACACTCTCATAGACCTAAGATATTTATACCCTTACACTTTACAAGACTATTACAATGACTTTGACTCTTTTACACAATTAGAAGACTTTGACTATGACTTTGACTTTCTAAAATACAACTAAATTTTGAATACATTTTTTTGCACTAACAATCTCCCCCTTTGGATTCAAGATGTAAAAAATTTATGACAACAATCTTCAGCTCTATAATCTTCAGATCTTTAGGACTTCAGCTCTTCACTCTTCAGCACTTTGAACAATCTCCCACTTTACATTGAAGAATGATCAACCTTTGAAAAATAGCTATGAAGAATCTTCAAACAAACGTTGTCTTCAAAAATCTACTTTGACTGCTTTAATCTTTGTTTGGATCTTCAAAATCAAATAGTCACAAAGTCTTGTGGATCCTAGAATGTAGTGCAATAATCAAAACAACAATCAATTGAACAAAGAATCTTCAACGCAACTGGTCATATGATTGATTAGAGAGAAAACTGTAATGTGTGTACAAAAGGTTTATGCAATTATGATCATTAACCCTAATCTAGGGATTAATAAAATTATTTATACCACTAAGGGTATTTACACTATTAGCCACAACTTCTATGCAATCAACAATTAACCCTAACAATTTCCCCCTTTGAATTGAAGTTCAATGTGATGCCAGTTTGCAACATATCTTTTACGAATCGCAAAGAGAACCTCGAATGTTCTGATGGAGTTTCAGAAGTCGAGTCTTTCTTCAATTGAGTTCAGCAATTCTTTGGCGAGAAACTCCTTCAAATTTAAGATCTTCTGCTTCGGTTCCTTTTCTTCTTTGGCGATTGTATCAATTAAAACTTGGTGGATCTTTTTTTGGGTTCCATCACAATATCGATCAAGTTGACTGATTCTCAGAAAGCACTTTTCATCTTTGTCATTCAGATAGACAATTCTTGTCTCAAGTTTGGATAGCAGTGAATGAACTAGTAAGTCTACTATTTAAGTCAAAGTCTGATCCGACTTGAGTAGATTCACTTTCCTCTCATAGCTCTTGATGCCCATTTGAAGATCAGATACGTAAGAGAGCGTGATCGTGCATTTCATGAATGTTTTGGAGGTTTCAAGTGCCATTGTGACTGGAAGAGGTCTAATCGTTCTCTTCTTCAGATCTCTTAGAATGTCGGGACAATCGTTCAACTCCATATTATTGAAATCTGCCTCAGAGAACGTCTAATATTTTCCATCTTGTCTAGTGACCGTGAATACAGAAACCAAATTTTCACGATTTTGTTGGATGTGATCTCCTTTATCTTCGTTATTTTGTGTTTGGTCTTTGTAACACCCTCAAATTTGGAAATAACAACTAAATAAAAACTTCGATAAAATTCCTTCTACAAAGCCATCAATTTAAATACCTCAACTTTAAAAACATAAAAAAATTACTACAACATTCAATAATTTAAATCACACCAAAACTAAGTAAGGTCGGGTATTACTTAACCAAATTACAAATTGCTATTCCCAAATATAAATGCGGAAGTGTTGATCCCACAATAAGACCCAACAATGATATTAACCTCAATAGTTCAATAAAAGATATGTGCGGAAGAGCTTGTAAAACAACTAAAGAGATTAATCTGGTAGATGACACACACATAATCAGATAAATGAAACAGTAATAAGAAAAGAGTTTATCTCAATGGTTCATCATCAATTGATTCTTCAAGTTACACCAAGAACACCGTAAGTGTGTGAAAAGATAATAAGCTCTAATCTGGTGTGTATGTGTGTGTGTAGTGCGAAAGTTACCAGAAAAGGTCTGGTAGAGGCCCTCTATTTATACTAATTTACAGGGGGCAAATAGCAGACAAGAAGTACTAAGGTACAAAAGACAACATCGTGGGACAGTTCCTGGTACACGTTGATGTAGTGCGCCGCCTATCTGCAAAAGTTGTGGCCCTTAAGAGGACGACACGTGGAAAGTGGCAGGGCACACCTTGTACTATTGATCTTCTGGATCTTCGTACAACAGAGGCACGTGAGTGGCACACTTGTCTTTGTCTTTGTTCTTCAATCTCTGAATCTTCTAAGTCTCCATACCACAGAGGCTCTGTCAAGTGTGACAGAGGATCTATCAAGTGTGACAGAGGCTCTGTGGCCTTGTCCTCTGAAAGTATTCTAGTGAACGATCCAAGTGAAGGTTACTCGTATCACGTGCTCTTGGTGTCCAGCAGAGGCTCTGTCGATGATCTTCACTTAGCCTATTTTTCAATACTTCTTAGAACAGAAGTTGGAGTTAACAATCTCCCCCTAAGTATTGAAAAATAAAATTTTTTAAAGTTGCATGGTTTCTAGGCTAAGAACAACAAGAGGTGAAATATTTGACCTCTGTAAAAAGTAACTTTTCATTCACTACTATGCCAGAGGCATTTACATAAGAAAAATAAAGTGTAGAGTTTGAAAAAGTTGACAGAAGTAAAATAGTTGCAGAGGTCAGACTCTTGCATTTGGGAAGTCATTGATTGACTTGGTGAGTCCTCCATCTTTGAATAGCAGTCTACCTCCATGAATAGCTTCAATTTTCCTTCAGGATCACGAAATACATACCCGACCTTTGGACTCCAGATGATGGTGTTTGGTTTAATGACAGCAGAGGAGGGGCATTGGTCTTCTGGAGGTGGGAGACTTATTTTCTTTCCTCCAAGATCAATTGCCACTTGGAAGTCTATCATGCTGTAGATCAGAAGTTTTTCTCGCATGACCCTCTTGATTTCATCGTATGCCCTCTGGATCTCAAGCCTGTGACCGTAGTTTTTCCTTGCCTAGCTTAGAAGATCAGGTAGATCATAAAGGCTGAGGTTTATTAGATCTGTATCTTAGAATTTGTTCTCAGATCTGTCCGCCCTTTTAACATGATAGAGGTTGTAGTGGAATTGTCCGCCTTTGGTATGTGAGAGCTTGCAGTAGATGACTTGTGTGATCTTTGAGTTTGAGAAGACTTGATGGACAGGTTTGGCTCTATCTCTGTAGAAGTCTTCCCTTATCTGCTGAAGCATGTCACGTTTCAGAATAGGAGGTGGCAGAGGATCATTGACGTCTCTGCTGTAGAGGTACTTGTATACAACCTCTTCCATTTGGCGTTGGGGCACAAAGGGTGGAGGCATGGGTTTGCGCAGAGCTTCCAAGTCATTGATCATTTTGGCTACTCTGTCTTTTGTTGGTTTTGCCTTGGGATCTAGAATAGGTTTTGCTGACAGAGGAATACGTAAGCCCAGTCTTCCTCTTCTGGTTTTGGAGTTACAAATGCAACGAAAGAGCTTTTTAGCAATTTCTCTGCGACTTGTGGTTTCTGCTTCTTGGGCTTAGGTTCCTCTGTGAGTATGGACTTTCCTTTGTCTTTGGCCTTCGGTTGTATTTCTTCTGTTTGTTTTGATTGGGTTGCCTCTGTGGGTTTTGTTAGTTGAGCTTCTGAGGTTTTTGTTGAGAGTTCCTCTGTTTGTTTGATAGGGGATTTGGTTAGAGGTTCTTCTGATGGGTTTAGTTAGTGAGGGGGTTGTGGGTGCTTCTGTGGGTTTGCTCAGATATTTTCGTTGTTTTTGAGCTAGGGTTTTCGTTCGGGGTTTTTATTTGGGTTGTGATTGCTGACCTTCTGTAGGAGTGGGTGCGGATAATTTCGTTTGTTCTGCTACTGGTGTTGGGGATGGTAGTTGGGCTTCTTTGGTTCTTGGTTATGGTGTTGGGGAGGGTAAATCATCTTCAGAATTTGAAAAGGAGAGGATCTGGATTTGCTCTGTTGTTTTCTTTGTTTTAGGTTATGGTAGATTTTCAGCTGGTGGATATGTTTCCACAGAGGTGGGTATTTCCTCTGTGGTCTTCTTCTGGTTTTGATCTTCTGTGGATGGTTGGTTGGGTGATATTTGGGTTATGGGTGTAGCCACAAGTGGTGGTGCTGGCAGACCTATGATGTTTGTTTCAGTTTTCTTCTCCCCCTCAGGATGATCTGGCGAATCATCTGAATCATCGCCAGAATCATCCTGTCCCCTGTCCGAAGTACCTTCTGCCCGACATATGGAGGATGGTTTCTTTGGTTGGCTTGCCCCTACAGCGATAATTTTTGCGTAGAGGTCATCACAGATGCCCAGCAGATAGGCAACTTCTTCCTCGAACTTAAACCTTAACTTGCCCACACTGTTCTAGAAGTCCTTCACATAGTTGGCGTTTGCGGTGGTGAAGGCCTTTATGAACTCTGTCATCTCGTTCAGAACTCCCTGGCCCAGTTCTGTCAATCGAGCTCTAGTAATGTAGTCGGTTGGCTTCAGTGCCTTGTTCTGCTCGCTCGTGTGGTCTTGAACTTGTGCCAGAGCCTTCTTGAGATCTTCTGCTATTAAGCCAGGCGTGGCAGGGGTCTGAGTGGTACGAGTTTTGGCCACTTTACGTGCCTTCTTGATCTGTTGTGTGAGATGATTGGCAGAGGTTTCCAGAGTAGAGGTTGTAGTTGCTTCTGGTGCAGAGGGTTTCATTGAAGCGCTGGCACTTTTCACCTCTATTGACAGGTTCTCAACTTTGGTGGTCAGTTCGTCTATTGCCTTCTTTGTGGATTCTGCAAGGATCTTGACATAGCTTTGCAACTCTGTCAATGAGTTGGTCACAGTGGTGACAAAGGTTTGGAACTCATCCTTTGTAACTTGTGAACCAGGTGTAACCTCTGGGGGAACACATTCTTCCCCAGAGTGAGTCCGTGTTCCTTGGACGCCTTCTTTCGTTCCGGTTTGTATGTTGAGAACGAAAGGAATTCCTTCTGATCCTCGAGCAGAGGTTTTTAAGGCCTCAAACTCTACAGAAGTTCTGTCAAGGACCTTTTTCTGATCCACTCTAGAGGTGGGGACAGAAGTATCCTTAAGTTGACTAGGGGACTTGTCTAGAGTCCCTTTGTCACTGTGCTTTCTAAGCTCCTCTGAAGAGCCTTGGGGTCCTAGTTGTGTGCGTGTGACAGAGGAAACAAATTCCTCTGCTGGGATTTCTGGTGTGATCAGGGGCGAAGGATCACGAATAAGATGAGAGTCCTTTTGAGAGGACTCCTTCTATATAGTTTCCCATGCTGTGATTGGCACAGAGGTGGAAAGAGGTTCCTCTGTCCGGTTTGTTGGGGATTGGATCGAGCTATGCGACTCTTGTTCAATGACTCTTTGTGCCACTAGACTGGCAGAGTCAGCAATGTGGGTTGCACTAGGAGCATGGGGGTTTCTCCATCAGAGTGACTGTTACTTTCATAAATAACTCGCACCTACAGAACCCTTTTCAATACCCAAGTATCTGAATCGACAGAAGCTCTGTGGTGGAATGAGCTCTGGGATCTGAAACCTTCTTCCATTATCTCTGTGCTTGCACCTTTACCAGAAACATTTGAAAAGACAATTGAAGTGATCGATAGAGTTTCCGTACAAAATTTGCAGTTACAGAGGCTCCGTTGAGCTTAGCAGAGGCTCTATGACAGAAAATTTCTAATTACGGAAAGCTCATAAAGCTTTTTGATCATTCAAAGTTTTGACTATTTTAAACTGTGTTTCTAGGACATATTTGGAAATTGGTGTCCTAGAAAACTGTTTTGGAAAACGGTTTTGTGCGAGGAACTCACTCATAGATTCTCCTTAGTTTGGCAAAGTCCCTGACTTCTGTGGATATGTTCGACCAATACTCATCTTTGGCTCCCCCTTGAATGATTAACCTCTGTAGATCAATTTAAGGTCTCCTTCTGCTCCCCCTTGACCTATGCTTGGATCAGATATGATAAGTAGAGTATAGAACATAGGTCAAACTCACCAGAGGTTCTGTGGGAATAGACAGAGGCTCTGGGCTATTCTCATACTGAAAGATTGAAATATATACATACGTAACTTACCCACCAAGAAAAGGAATCTTTTCTCATCAAGTGCCTTGGTGAATAAGTCCGCAAGTTGATATTCTGTTGACACAAAGTACATCTCTATTGTGCCCTGATCAACATGATGCTTCAAGAAGTGGTATCAGATATCTATGTGCTTTGTCTTAGAGTGCTGCACAGGATTGGCAGAGATCGCAATGGCACTTTTTGAGTCACAGAGGATGGGGATCTTCTGGATGTCTAGACCATAGTCCTTTAGCCGAGTTCTCATCCACAGAACCTGGGAGCAACAGATTGCAGCAGCAACGTATTCGGCTTCTGCTGTGGATGTTGACACATAATTCTGCTTCTTTGAAGTCCAACTGACTAACTTACCACCCAGGAATTGACAACTCCCATAGGTACTCTTTCGGTCAAGCTTGTATCCTCCGTAGTCTGAATCTGTATAGGTCATGAGATCAAAGCCAGAGTTCTTTGGATACCAAAGGCCAAGGTTCTTGGTTCCCTTTAGGTATCTAAAGATCCTCTTGACAACAAATAGGTGGGATTCTTTAGGGTTAGCTTGATATCTTGCACAGAGACATGTGGCATACATTATATCTGGCCTACTGGCAGTTAAGTATAACACAGACCCGATCATGCCTCTTTAGAGCTTGCACTCTACAGACTTTCCCTCTAGATCTGAGTGTAACTTAGATCCAGTGGCCATGGGGGCTTCATGACAGAGCTTCTGTAGGACGCCTCTTTAGCTTCTGTAGCTTCTCGACCTTGATCTCTCGGTAAGTTCGGCAGAGCCTCTGGAAGTGGCTTTCTTCACTTAGCCTATTTTTTCCTACTTCTAAATACTTATATGATTAGGAAGATTGAATCTAACAATCTCCCCCTAAGTAGTGAAAAATAAAAATTTGAACTTTAGTTAAGTTAGGCTAAGTTAGATAAAACAGAGGTTAAACAATACCTCGAAAGTTCTTTTCATTTAGAAGTATGCCAGAGGCATTTTACATTTGAGTACAATGAAAGATAAACTTTAACATGATTTGCAGAGATTGGTTGTTTGAGAATCAGATTTTGGCGTCTTTGAAATCGTTGAAGCTTCTGTTGTCTCTTCCGACTTCTCTGATCTCTTTGTAGAAACTGATGCAGAGTCTCTTAAGCGTATTGTGGCATCAATCTCTCTGATGAGGGTATCTGCACCGTCTCTATCCATTTGCTCGGTATCTCTGTATTTTACAAGGTTTGCTCTGAACATGTTCAGAGTACTAGTTGTGTACTTCTGACAATCCATGCTTACAAAAAGTTTGACTTCGCCTTGTGGGTTTTGAAATACTAACCCGAATCTTGGTTCTATAATGATTGAGTTGGGCACGGCTTCAGGTGGGCAACGATCTTCTGGTGGTCGTAGATTCAGATGTTTAAGACCAAGATCCTTTCCCAGCTGAAAGTCTGTCAGACTGTAGATTAGAAGCCTTTCCCTCATAGCTTTTCTCAACACTTTATAGGCTCTGGTGTTTGGCTCTATGTTGTAGTTGTCTTTTGTCCATTGCAGAAGTTCAGGTAGATCATAGGGATTCAGATTCCTTATGTCAGCATCAACGAAGGTGGTTTCTGAATTGTTTACCCTTTTGACTCTGTAAAGATTGTACCTGACTCTTGGATAGGTTCTTGTGAAGGAGAATCTGCAGAAGATTACCTTTTTGATTTTATGAATTGAGAAGACTTGTGCTTTGGTTCTTGGCTTTGTTCTGCTGAAGATGTTCTCTAATTATTCTCTGATGTTCGGATTTGTGATTTGGTCTGTTGGATGGAGGTTCTGAAAGGGTTGTTTGTAGAGATATTTGTACACCACTTCTTCCATTTCTTCGTATGTTGGACCATGTGGTGGAACTTGTCTTCTGAGACTCTCCATCTATTGAACAACTTCTGCAGCTCTGCCAGTAAGTGGAATGTCTGACAGGGGCTTTAATCCATATGCCCAGTCATCTTCTTCAGGCTTTGGAGTTTGAAAGGCATCAAAGGAGCTTTTCATCAGTTTTTCTGTAGGATTGGGTACTGATTTCTTTTTCTTGGGCTCTTCTGTCATTTTTTCTTATCCCTTGTCTTTGGCTTTTGGAGGTGCAGAACCTGTTGCTTCTGTGGGTTTGGTTGTTTGTGCTTCTGTTAGAATGATGGGAGTTGCCTCTGTAAGTTTTGACACTTGTGTTTGAGAGGACTTATGTGGCGTTGGTTCTGTTGGCTTGTTTTTCTCTGTAACCTCTGTGGGAGGTTCTTTTGTGACTTCTTCTGTGAGCTTGGTTTCTGTGGATTGAGGTATGTCGAATCTTCTTGCCATTCGGAAAGCGAAAGTGAACCTGTGCCTTTCTTCTTCTCTCTGCGACATTCGATCAGACATTGTTTTGTGCATTTTTCTTAGAACAGAAGAAGCAGAGGTCGTTGCTCTTTTTGGTTTGTGGGCAATAGACTTTCTTCTTGGTATGGTTTGGGGTTTTTCTGTTGATTTTGTAGTTGGAGAGTGAAGATTTTCTTCTGAAGAGGATGACAGATGTTGAGCATCTTCTTCAAACATTGTAGGAATTTCCACAGAGGTGGGTGTTTTCTCTGTGGTCTTTTGATCTTTTTCTCCAGGTTGTTGGTTTGTTGGTCTTTCTTCCACGATGATTACCTCAGGGATGGTTGTTGTCTCTGTGGTTTTTTGATCTGTTTCTGATACATGGATTTCGTCAGGAGTTGATTCCACAGAGATGGGTGTTGTCTCTGTGGTCTTTTGATCTTGGGTTTGTTCTGGAGGGGCTTGGCTGATTGGTTCTGCTGCGATTGGTGGAGCTTGTAGTCCTCTGGTCGTAGTTCTGCAGGTGTGATGCTCTGTGATTTGTTAGATTGCTTGTTCATTTGTTCAAGGAAATGTTTGACTGATTCCTTGAATGCAGATGTTGCAGCTATTCCAAAAATTTTAGTAGCAGAAGTGGCTGTAGTTGTGGCAGTTGTTTGAGCAGAAGATTTCATCTCTGAGATGGCCGTTTTCACCTCTGTGGACAGATTGTCCATTTTGGTGTTCAGATTCAGCAAGGCCGTTGATGTTTTCTCTGCAAAAGATGTGAAAGAGCTTTGCAACTCTTTCATGGTTTGGTTCACAGAGGTGACAAGGGTTTGGAACTCATCCCTTGATACTTGTGTCCCTGGTGTAACCTCTGGAGGAACACATTCGTCTCCAGAGTGAGTCCCTGCTCCTGGGACACCTTCGTTCACCCTAGTTTGTATGATGGGGGTGGAAGGATTTCCATCTGATCTTCGAGCAGAAGCATCTAGTGCTTCAGACTCTACAGAAGTTCTGTGATTGACATTGTCTAGATCCACTTCAGAGGTGGGTACTAGATTATCCTTCTGTTGACTCGGAGACTTGTCTAGAGTCTCTTCGTCGTTGTGCTCACTACTTCTCTCTGAAAGAAGTGTTGGCCCTATATTGTGCGTGGCAGAGGAAACGAATTCCTCTGTTGGGTGTTCTAGTGTGATCTGGGGCGATTGATCACGAACTATAGGTGCGTCTCTTTGAGGAGACTCCCTGGGAATGGATTCCCCGGTTTCTGTGGGCGCAGAAGTCGAAAGAGTGACCTCTGGCTGGATGGGTTGGGTTTGGATCGAGTTGTGCTGCTCTTTTTCAATAACTCCTTCTGCAGCTAGACCTGCGGAGTTAGATGTGTGGGTTGCACTGGGAGGGGTTTGATGATGTGTGCCTACTACTTCTACGGCATCTTTTTCTTTCCCTTTTACCTTTTCTTCCATTCTATCTAAGGCCTTTTTAACCTCATCTCTGTTCCACAGAACTTCTGCATGTAGCCTAAGCCTTTCCCTAGTTTCAACATCTAACAAGTCGATTTCTTCTATTCCTTATTCTGAAGCTTGGCTTGGACTCCTTCTGTGGACGTCTAGTCCCTGTTGGATGAAGGGATTCTGTAGAATGTAAGGGGTTTCAGATGGTTGATCTCTGGGGGTTTGATCATTTTCTTGCAGATTTGTGTCAATGCCAGAGATAGAGAAGTCTTGTTCTTCTGTGGTGTGGTGGTTAAGTGGTGGTGCGTTCCACCCAGCTGTATTTAGGGTGTTAGCAAAGTCAGGGTGTTGAAGAAAATCGTTTAAGTTTCCTTGATGAGAAAATTGATCTGGGAATGATAAGGTGAGTGATATCCCTCTTCTGCAACTTCTTCTTCTGCAGTTTCTTCGACCCTGGTTTCTGCGACCTCTTCTTCTGCAGTTCCTTCTTCTGCAGTTTCCTCTTCTGCAATGGTAACCAATTTATCAAGCTTCTTTTTGGTCTTCCTCCTCTTTGGTTTTGGTGCCCCTTCCTCTGTGGTTTTCGATTTTCTTTTCTTCTTTTGTTTTGGAGACGAGGGAGGAGCAGAGGAGCCAACTTCTGTGGCGTGAGGAGGTGAAGATTGATCTTCTGCGATGTTTGTAGAGGTGCCTTCTGCAGTTTTCCTCTTTTTTGTTTTTGGGGTAGAGGCAGAGGCTTTAGAAGAAGATCTCTTTCCCATGAGTTCGTAACGTTTGGCCATAAAACTTCGTTGGATTTCCAAATGTTTTGCCAGTTTCTTTTTCTTTGATTTTGTAGAGAGGGGTTCTACAACTATTGTTCCTAAGGGGACACCTAAACGCGGGGGTGTCACAGGGCTCGGTTCTGGAGTCCTGTGATCGCGTATATACTCTTGCTTAAGGGTTTTGTTCGTTGCATATTTCAGAAGACTTTTTGAAAGAGGTCTGCAGTGGTTGTAGCCTTCTGCATGATCGGTGGGGTTGTTCTTGTTCATCGGGAACTGTTTAGGAATTGGTCCTTCCATTGGCCATTTCTGCATCATTAGCAGAGGTTCAAACAGAACTCCTAAGATTCTTTGGAATTGCAGAGGCGGTAGATATGTGAGATCAGTCTCTTTAGCCTTCAGGGTGTTGTACTTTCTGTCGATTGTATTGATGATCTCCTGCAGCATGATGGTCGAGTAATCGAGTGGGAGATCGTAGTAGACCCCATACATGATGGTTAAGATCTGATGCGAGCTTTGATCAATCCTGCCTATCTTCCCTGTCAGGCATCCGTTAAGGATTGAAAACAAGATGTTCCACAGAGGTGGTAGTCTGCCTCTGCGGAAGTCATTTCTTTTTCTCAGGTGTGTGTTGTACCCAAGCATTTCTACAAAACGACAGAGCTCGTCGTCTGTAGGCTGTTCTGCATATGTCTTCAATCCCAACAACCTCTAGTTGGTAAATTGAACTCCAGAGAGAACATTGTTCTATTAAATTTGAGTTCTAGATGCTCTGCGTTGTCTGGCTTTGAGATGTATCCTTTGATCAGAGAATCATCTTTATCATATATGCAGCTATGCCAAAATTGGTTCAAATACCTAGCAGGTATTTTCTTTGGGGTTCTTGAAAGTAGAGGGAAGAGGATATGATTTTCCATGATATTTAGAAGAAGGGCATGGACTTCGCCGAAAGCAGTGGGTGAGGGGGCCAAATAACAATTGTTGGATTTGATTGGTAGTACCTTTTTGAAATGATCCTTTGCTATAAAGTTTTGAAGATGTGTAGTTGGAGCAAAGTCTGCTGAGTCGCCGGAATCATCTTGTTCGGAATTTTTGGCGAGGTGGGGGTTTTCTGAATGTTCAGAATGAGCAGATGAATGTTCCGCTGAGTTCGCCGGAGAGTGTGCAGGGGAGATAGCTTGAGAAGATGAAGCCATTTGGTAAGAAGAATAGGATTCTTGCAAGTGTTTGCAGGGTTTCGCCGGAGAAGAATGAGAGTTTGTAAAGGTTTTATGAGAAGGTAAGCTTGGGTTTTATATGAGTGTAAAATGGTAGAATTCGAAAGAGTAAAAATATATGGCAATGGATAAATATTTGGAATCCGAACTCAAGTTAGAACGGCGGGTTCAACTTTCCATAGAAAACGTTCCATGTACGCCCAATGAAAAAGAGACACGTAGGCCATGTCAGAGGATGACAGGACGTCATGCGCGGCCCATTAATGCTAGGCGCGTGGGGTTGATCTTAGCCACATGAAATTCACTCTCAGTAAAAGTAACCGTTATTTTTACAGAAATGCCCAAGTAACAAATTGACAGAATCTTTGTGGTTTACAGAAGCTCTGTGATTTTGAAAATCTTGATGTTCATGCCTCATATATCTCATTGTTATCATGACTCTGTAGGTTCTTCTTTAACCAAAACATTTGTAAGGACGTTGGAAAGGATTAATAGGATTTTAGTGAAGAAATTTCGTTCAGAGGTTTTGAGGCTCTGTAGGGTCTTGCAGAAGCTCTGTCAGGGCCAGCAGAAGCTCTATGAAAGAAAATTTCTTATTACTAAAAATCTATCAACGATTTTGATCATCCAAGTTTTGATTTGTACTAAGAAACGTTTTTCGGACATATTTGAAAGTTGGTGTCCGAGAAAACTGTTATGGAAAAAGTTTTGTTCGAGAAGGTCATGGTGTGTGTGTTTGGTTTCCGAGATAACATTCCAAAAGATCGATAGAGGTTAAATTTGTGATCACAGAGCATATTTCTGGCAGAGCCTCTGTTGAGCTCAGCAGAGGCTCTATGACCTCAAATTTCTCATAACTCAAATTTTATGAAACTTTTTGATCTTTTGATTTTTGAAATGTTATCCACAGTATATTTAGGACATATTTGACAATTTGTGTCCCAGAAAACTATTTTCAACAACCTTTTGTACGAGAGACATACCTTTTTGGTTCTTCTTTTCTCGAAAGTGATGTCTGACTTCTGTCGATATAGATTCATCGACGCTCTTCTTTGGCTTCTCCTTGAAAGTTTTACCTCTGTAGATAATTTCAGGGTCCCTTTTTGCCCCCCTTGATCTAATCACCTCTGTAGATCAAGTATTTTCCTTTTGCTCCCCCTTGACCTATGCTTGGATCAAAAACTGATAAGTTTTGCATAGAACATAGGTCTTGTTTTTCCAGAGGTTCTGTGGAGGTCGTCAGAGGTTCTGAGCAGACTTACAGAGGCTCTGTGATATCAAGAATTTATTTAAGATTGAGAATTTACATACAGAAATAAATCAATCAAAGCAATAAGTTAAGTAAAATAGAAATATATACTTATTAACAGAAGATAAAGCTATACTTACAGAGGATTTTCACATCATATTAATCATTCCTAACTTACCCACCAAGAAATTAAATCTTTTCTCGTCTAAGGCTTTGGTGAATAAGTCTGCAAGTTGGTATTCTGTGGGCACGAAATGCATCTCGATTGTACCGTTTTCAACATGATATTTCAAGAAGTGGTACCTTATATCGATATGCTTAGTTTTGGAATGTTGCACAGGATTGGCAGAGATGGCAATGGCACTTTTGGAATCACAGAAGATGGGTATTTTGAATAGAATGTGGCCGTAGTCTTTTAGCTGAGTCTTCATCCATAGAACCTGAGAACAACAGTTAGCAGCAGCAACGTATTCAGCTTCTGCCGTAGATGTTGATACACAGTTCTGCTTTTTTGAGGTCCAACTGACTAGCTTACCACCTAAATTGACAACTCCCAGAGGTACTCTTTCTGTCGAGCATGCATCCTCCATAGTCTGAATCTGTATAAGCTTTAAGACAAAAGCCAGAGTTCTGTGGATACCAGAGACCAAGATTTTTGGTCCCCTTTAGGTATCTAAAGATTCTTTTAACAACATCATAATGTGATTTCTTAGGATTAGCTTGATAAGGTGCACAAAGACATGTGGAATGCATAATGTCAGGTCTGCTTGCTGTTAAGTATAACAGAGATCCAATCATGCCTCTGTAGAGAGTGCATTCTACAGAGATGCCATAACTTATTTCCAGTGGCCATTGGAGTTTTCATTGCAGAGGTATCAGAAAGGCTATATTTGCAAAGCATGTCAGAGAGGTATTTTGCCTGATTTATAAAAATTCCTTCTGATGATTGTTTGACTTGGAGTCCGAGGAAAAATGTTAATTCTCCCATCATACTCATTTCAAATTCACTCTGCATGAGTTTTTCAAAACTTTTGCACTCCTCTGTATTAGTAGACCCAAAAATTATGTCGTCCACATAGATTTGTACAAGCATTATTTCACTGTTTTTGCATTTATAGAATAAGGTAGTATCTGTTGTACCTCTGTTGTAGCCATTGAGTAGAAGAAAAGTAGAAAGTCGTTCGTACCATGCTCTTGGAGCCTGTTTCAGTCCGTACAGAGCCTTTTCAAGGTAGTATACATGCCTTGGGAACTTTGAGCTTTCAAACCCTAGTGGCTGATTTACGTAAACCTCTTCTTGGATTTCACCGTTGAGAAAAGCTGATTTTACGTCCATCTGATAAACTTTAAATCCTCTGTGGGCTGCGAAGGCTAAAAATATTCTTATTGCTTCGAGCCGTGCGACAGGGGAAAAAGTCTCATCGTAGTCTATGCCTTCTTCTTGTCTATATCCCTTGGCCACTAATCTTGCTTTGTTTCTGACGACTACTCCATCTTCATCCTTCTTACTTCTGTAGACCCACTTAGTCCCAATGGCCTGTTTCCCTCGTGGCAGAGGTACTAAAGTCCATACTCTGTTATGCTCAAACTGCAGAAGCTCTTCTTGCACGGCGTCTACCCAATTTGGGTCATCTAAGGCTTCAGAAATCTTCTTTGGTTCTATCACACTAATAAAATTTGTAAAGAAACAAAAATTAGCAGTGGCAGACCTGGTTTTTACCGTGTCAGAAGGTTCGCCGATTATTTGGCTTGGAGGATGGCTTTTTGTCCACTTAGTTGTGAGTCGAAGGTGGTCATCAATGTCATCGAACATTTCTTCAGAGGCTTCTTGTTCTTCTTCTTCTTGTATAGCCTCTGTAGTAGTGCGTGCCTTTGTAGTTGATCCTACAGCTTGTAGAATGATTGGTATGAGAGGTGGTGGAGTTTGTTCCTCTGAGGACGTATAGACTTGGTCCTCTATATCCTCTGTAATTGGTTCCTCTGTGGATTGTGAAGTTTGATTTTCAGCAGCTTCTGTGGTCGTTTTCCTTGTTGTTTCATCTTCTGTGATTTCTACCTCGGCATTTGCATATGTAGTATTTACAGAAGAAGATGAAGCATTATTTGGTCCAGTTAGAGTCATACCTGTTGGATTTTGACCGATGGAAGATGGTTTTTCAGAAGCTTTGATGGTTCCACCAGAGGGATCAATGTCATCGTGGAACATCTCAAAAAATAGACGATTTAAGTCTTCTTTTGCTTGTGAGATGCCAGAGGATTCCCCTTTAAGTCCGAGTTCTGAACTGATTTGTTCAGAAGTCTTTTGGAATGAATCATCAAAAGAAACATTGATGCTTTCAACAATTTTGCGAGACCTCGTAAAGAATGCTTTGTAGGCTTTGGAAGTGGCAGAGTATCCAATGAATTTGCCTTCGTCAGCTTTTACCTCAAACTTTCCTCTGGAATCTCTGTCGTTTAAAACAAAGCATTTACATCCAAACACATGGAAAAATTTGATGTTTGGCCGCCTTTTGTTGATTAATTCGTAAGGAGTCTTGAGGTGTCTTTTCACAATGGTTGAACGATTCTGTGTATAACAAGCAGTAGAAATCGCGTCTGCCCAAAAGTTCATTGGCAATCCGCATGCTGATAGCATAGATCTTGCGGCCTCCACAAGCGTTCGATTTTTTCTTTCGACTACGCCGTTCTGCTGTGGAGTGCGTGCGGCAGAGAAGTTCTATGATATTCCTTCTGTAGAAAGATAGGCTTCAATGCAGAGTTTTTAAACTCTGTGCCATTGTCACTTCTTAACTTCTGTATTCTGCATTCATAAAGAACTTGGATTCTTTTCATTAGATTTATCAAGATGATTGGAACATCTGATTTCTTTCGAACAAATTCAACCCATGAGAAATGCGAATACTCATCAATTAAGACAAGTATGTATTTCTTGCCACCTAGGCTCTGTATGGCAATGGGACCGCAGAGGTCAACATGAAGCATGTACAGAGGTCTAGTGCAAGACACATCTGTTTTGCCTCTGTGGGAAGCTCTTCTGAGTTTTCCCTTTTCACAGGCAGAACATAAGTGATCCTTATTAAATTTAACATAGGCAAACCTTTAACTAGATCAAGTTTGACCAGTTTATCCAAGGTGTGAAAATTCAAGTGACAGAACCTGTTATGCCATAACCAGGCTTCCTCACTTTTGCAGGCTACAAGGCAAACTTTGTCCTTGTTCTTGGAACTGAAATTCATTTGATATAGATCACCTCTTCTTTCAGCTCGCAGAAGTTCCATTCCTGTGTCTTCACTTTGCAGAGAGCAGAAAGTTCTTTTGAATAAGACATCAAATCCCGTATCACAGAGTTGACTTACACTGAGTAGGTTGTGTTTAAGGCCATTCACATGTGCAACTTTGTATACAGAGACGTTTTCCTTCTTTATGACTCCATAGCCTTTGATGTGTCCCTTCTTGTTGTCTCCAAAAGTTATAGATCCACCATCGTGTGTTTCTTTGTATGTGGATAGTAGACTTCTGTCGCCAGTCATGTGCCTTGAGCATCCGGAGTCAAGATACCAAATTGGCACAAACTGTTTCTGTAAAAATAATCACAGAGACTTAGGTACCCATATCCACATGGGTCCAATATTGTTAGAATTTTTCAAGTTTGCCTTAGCATTCTTGAAATATATTTTATATTTTGTAGAAGAATCAGATTGTTTCTTTCTAGGTTCTGACTTTGGAATTTTAATTTTAGTGAATGGAAAGCAATCTGGACTTGAGAAGTGATTATTTAATTTGAACATAAGATCAAAGCAATGACAGTATTGAATATGAGACGTGATTTGCTTGAACTTTTCATTGAATTTATTGAACTGAGCCACAGAGGCATTACATTCTTTCTTAACATAAGATTTCCTATTACAAGAAGATCTATGAGTACTAGAATGTTGATTGCAAAAGCTTTGTTTAGTTCTTGCCTTTTGTGAGTCTCTTCTGTGGTGAACATCTTTCTTCACTGTCACAGAGGAAAAAGATTTGTTAACTTTAGGCCATGTTCCCTTTTGTTGCCAAGTGGAATTTTCGTTAATTCGCCTTAAAGGTTTTGAAAATTTTGAACTTTTAGGATCTACAGAGGTCTTCTCTAACATATCAAGCTCAGCAGAGGTTTTGACTTTTAAATAAATGTTCAGAAAATCTGGGCAGATAGGTATCTTTGTGATTTTCTCTTTTGGAGAAATAGTTCTGTTAAGAACTTCAGAGGAGAATTTAACATCCTCTGTGTCATAGTGAACTATCTTTGATGAAACATCAGTCTCTGAGTCGTCAGAAGATGAATCGTCCTCATATACAAAGGTTGATTCATTTCTTTCGATAGAGGATGGAGTTTCCGAGCATGTATCATACGAGCTTTCTTCCTCTGTAAAATAATTTTCATAGACGACAGAGGTTTCTGATAAGATCTCTTCAGCGAGAAGTTTATCTACAGAAGAAGTACATAAGTTTTCTAAAATGCTTGTTTTCCATACTTCCACAATTTCCTTTTCAACTGTTTCTATAAGTTTTTCTTCTGAAAAAAATGGGTGTAAACTCAGGAGCTTCTGCTGATAACTTTTTTTCAACATTTATCATACAGACAAAAGCAACCTGCGTTTGAGTCTCTGGTTTACCAAACTTAAAGATACCAATCTGATCTTGTGTTTTCAGATATTTTCTTTGGTTTGATTCCTCTATTGACATAGGTTGAAGATGATGAATCTGTGTTTTCAAACCACACATTGATCATCTTCGTCTGTTTCCTCAAGTGAGGTTCCACAGAGATTTTAGCCCTTTTACTTACAGAGAGTAAGTTTGGAAAATCTGGTTTGTTTGTTTTTCCCAACACAAACAGAGAAGACAGAGGTTTAATTCTTTTGCCTTCAACACCTAGGGTAATATCATCGTACCCTATACCTCGTCTTCCTATTTGTAAGTTTACTTTTTCATAAACCTTCTGTGCATCTTTATAGTTTTTGAGTAAAACTTCTCTTCTGAGTAGATCTTGCTAAAGTACCTCTCTCTCTCTTTGAAAGTATTCCTTGAGAGCTCTTATGTCAGTAGTTTCACTCCTGGAAACTGAAAGTTCTTTTGTTTTGATTTTTAACACAGAGGTTAATTCAGAAATTTGTTTTTTAAAGGATCTAGATTTTTGTTCCAATTCTTTTCTATTCTCTCATTTTCTTCAAAAATTTTGGCTTTTTCTTGAGTGAGAAGCCGTACTTCTCTCTCATTAAAGGTGAGTCTTTTCTGAATGCCTTCATTTAATTCTTTTAGTTCAATTAGTTCAATAAGTTTAAGTGAATCATCATCTACAGAATTAGTACAAAAGGTAGAGTTTGAAGTGGATACCTCAGTGTCAGTGCCGGAGTCGATTTCTGCAATGCCACAGAATAGGGCATTGGTTGTGTATTCTTCATCAGAGGTAGAGTCTGACTCGAAGTCCTCTTTGTTCACCTCAGAATGCCCTTTGTTCGCAATTAGGGATTTTTGTGCATAGTACTCAGCCTTCTTTTTGTAAAAAGCTGAGTCCTTCTGTGGGCGATTTGATCTGCTTCTGCACTCATTAGCGAAATGGCCTGGCTTCCCGCAGTTGAAACAGCCTTGGGAAGTGTTTCTAGTATGATCGTCGGACTTTTGTCAGTCTCCACTTTTCTCCGATCGGCATTCGTTTGCGTAATGACCAGGCTTGCCACATTTGTAGAATTCTTGTTGTATGTGGCTCATCTTGTCATCTGTCCTCTGTCGGTCACTACTTCTGTAGTTTCTGTCGCTTGACCTCTGTCGGTCACTTCTATCATCTGACCTCTGTCGGTCACTTGATTCTTCTCTTCTTCCGTTATCTCTTCTGTCACTTTGATTGTCCCTGCCATATCGATCATTTCTTGAACCTCTTTGGTTTCCTCTGAACTCTCTTGTCAATAGAGCTAAGGATTTAGCTAATGACACAAGAGTTATTTCTTCTTCTATCAGCTCGTCTTATTCGCTATCTTCTTCTTTTCCTTTTTCTTTTCCTTTTTCTTTTCCTCTGTTGCTTTCTCATTTCTTGGTCTCTCTGTAGCCTCTATAGATTTACTAACCAATGCATATGGTGCAATAGTTAGTGTTTTAGCCTGTGCTATTTGATGTTCTTGTGCGGCTAGTGTTCCAAAGAGATCAGAGAGAGTCCAGGAGTCTAGATCTTGGTTTGTTTGCAAGGACATAGACAGATGGAGCCATTCATCATTCATGCTTTTTAGAAACATGACATTATTTTCTTCTGAGGTTCTGAGAATGCCAGACTTTTTACATTTGTTTATGAGAGAGTTGAACCTGTCGTACGTCATTTGCAGAGATTTTGTTGCAGAGGCTCTGAATGCATGATATTCATTTATGTACTGTGCCCTTCGGTTCTTCTGTGTTTTAGCACCCCCTTCCAACTGTCTTTCTAATTCTTTCCAAAGATCGTGCGCAGTTTCGCATGCATCTAAGGATTGAAAAAGTTCGTTGGGGATAGCCATTATCAAGATTCTTTTTGTTTTCTGTGAAACTTCATCTTTTGCCTTATCTTTATTTGACCATTCTTCTTTTGGCTTCGGTTTTTGATATTCAGGGATTTCAGGAGATTCAGCAGTAGCTGGTACTCGTGTTACTACTATCATGGGAACAGGAGGAAGGTTGTAAAGATATTGTACTAGATTTTTTTCAGTACCCTCAAAGAAATGGACCATTCTTATTTTCCATTGAGGATACTCATCTCGAAGGAGAGTTGGAGGCTTGGTGAGTGAACCAACAGTGAAGAAGCTATTTGTATTTGTCATTGTAAAGGTTCTGAAAATATAGTATGACTAAAGAGTATGAGTCTGATGATCTGGAACTTAGGTAGAACAGAGATAGAAAAAGAATGGGATTAAGTGTATAGAGGTTTCAGTGGAGAGTAGAGCCGATAATGTGTATAGATAGAGGAGGGATGCAGTGTAAGTAGAGGTTAGTGTACCTGACAAACCGGCTTTTTAAGCAAGATCGTCCGATTGTCATCTTCAGCGAGGCCTTTGTTTTTGCCTTTGTCAGCTTCAGACGCTGCGGGCTTTGTCTTTGGCCGCTCCCCTGAAGGTTCATTTATCAAAATCACTTTAAGAGTTGTAGTCTTCTGAGCAGGCTTGACGATAAAGGAGTCATCATAATCATCATCGTCATCATCATCATTCTTTGGAGAAGAGGATGGTTCATCATCAGATAAGTCGATGGGTTCTTCATCTTCAGCTTCAGATTCAGATTCTTCAGCATCTTCTTCGAGTTGCTCCCCCTCAGATATAGAGGTAAGCTTCTCGGTTCCCTTAGGGTTTTCATCTCCCTGAGGTCCAGCGGTTGTTTCTTCATTTGCCTTCTCACCCTCTTCAGTAAGGGTAAGGTCTTCAGTCTTCTCCCCCTTGATAGATTCATCAGGGGGAAGGTCTTCGGTCTTCTCCCCCTCCCTCATGATGAGTGGGGGGGAATGCGATGACTCAGCAGTTGGTTTTGGTTCCCTGTCTTCTTGGCCAGGGATCCCCATGTAATTTTCAATCTCTGCTACTCTTTCTTCTAGGCCAGTAATAGCAGGAGTGATCTTCAAAAGTTCAGTACGATCCGCCGTAGTAAAATGCGAAGGTGCAGGAGCAGGGGCGGTCATGTTATTCAGGATCTGCTGCATTATTGTCTTCATTGAACCTACGTCAGTCTTTACAGAACTCACGTCAGTCTTTAATGAATTCATGTCGGTCTTTATTGAACTCACGTCAGTCTTTACAGCAGTCATCTCTCCCTGAAGATTTCCAACCGATGTCTTCAGCGTTGTGAATTCGCTGGACATGGATTGAACTGATGTTTTGAGAGAGGTGTTGTCTGTGTATATGTTAGCAAGAACTTTGGCGAAGTTACTGAGAGTATGATCAACCTTCTCCAAGTCAGCTTTGGAGGCGTTCTGTTCAACCACTGTTGTCAGCTTGGTGAGATTCTCTCCAGCGTTTGTTACAGCTGAAGAGTTGTCTGAGAGAGTAGTGGTGAGACCTGTCAGCTTCGTATCCAGGTTCTTCAGAGAGGCGTTGATGTCTCCCAAATTAGGACCTGTAACATATAAGTACTTATGAACAGAGGAAAGCTCAAAAGTTTGGGTTTCAGTTACAGTGTATATGGGTTGGTGTATATCTGCAGGAGGATTGGTGAATTCCTCAAAACCTCGGTGTCCTAAAAAGAGTTCCATGTCGTCAGCTAGAGTGCGTGTACGCATGGTCTTTTCTGCAGGTCCTACATCCATCATTCCTTGAAGAGTATCAGCTTTAGCTTCTGGAGGAATGACAGGTGCTCCAGTGATCGTGGTGAAAACTGGATTTGAGTCCAATGGAGTGGAGAGAGAAGCGAAGGTTGAGAAAGTTGGTTGGGTGCGGGGTTCAGCGTTGGATCCGCTGAGAATAACTTCTTCAGTCTGTAGAGAGACTGAAGGAGGTTGGGTAGATTCCAAGTTTATAACTTCAGCGTTTAGAGACGCTGAAGCTGGGATGGAATGGGTGGCTTGTTCAGCTATGTCAGAGCTTACCACTGAACTTTCCATCAGCTCTTCAAGATGAGCTGAGGAGTCTTCAGCATGAAATTGCTGGGGTTGCTCCTTGGTTTTTTCTTAGTTCTTTTGGAACCATGTTGGGTAGAGGAGTGTTTCCTTTTTCTTGAAGGAGTGGAGGTTGCAGCTGGGGTATCAGCGGTGGGTTTTTCCACTGAAGGAGCTGCAGAAGTCGAAGAAGGAGGATTGAGAAGAGTTAGGAGTGTAGAGAGACGTACCTCATTTTCCACTGGTTTGAAGTCGAGTTCCTTAGGGCCAACCTGAGAGAGTTTCAGGTCACCCTCTTTTGGGTAGTTGTCCTTCAGGCCTGTTTGGAAGACGACGCTGATGAATCTAGGATATGGAACCCATGGTGATCAGTCAGCGGCAGAGTCTACTCTGAGTATAAGATCATCGTAGATTATCGATGCCCAGTCTATATGAAGACCTTTCAGCAATGCATATCCCATTGCTTTCTGAGGTTGAGCGGCTTGGTCAGAGGAGCCGGTCTTTGCAGTCATGCAGCTTATCAAGTGTGCGAAGATGAAGTTCATCTCGCTGGGCATTTTTGACTTCTTGATGAGGGTCGGCTTCTTCTCAGGCTTCTTGTCCCTTCCAGTTTCCCATACATAGCCCATTGCATCAAAGAATGTCGTGATGGCTTCCCTATCAGAATGTTTCTTGTGATCAGGGAGAGGAACAAAAGGTTTTTCTTTTGTGGCGATGGGAAGGCTCAGTGCTTTGCGGATTATGGCAGGGGTGATTTTTATAGTACCAAAATCAGTGTCACAGAGGATGCAATCGATTTTCTTCGAGGAGTCTTTGGTCGATGAGAGCTGAGAGTGTCTGGCAGAATACCAGAACTGAGATAGCAGTAGCTGATGTGCAGGAGGTGTTATGGTCAGGGCTGTAGATAGGCAATAGTTTTTCAGGAAATTCACAGAATCATTTAGATGTGTGACTTGCATTTGAGGAGGAAACTCGAAAAGCGCATAAAGGTTGTTTGTTTTTGTCCAATCAAGTTCTTCAAGAGTGAGCTTGACTTGAGGAGCCTTGATTATTTCCACTTCCTCAGCAGCAGCAGTTTTCTCAGCAGTATGAATGTCAGCAGATGCCATTTCTGTATTTTCAGTTCAACCAAAGATATAACAAATAAGAATAATCTTAATGTGGAAAGATTTTCCAATAAGATGGTTCGAATTTTTTCCATTTCATTCAGACAAAAATGTCTTCATGAAGATTAGGGTTTTTCTTGTTTTTGAAAAAGAAAAGCAAACCCAATAAAAATCTTGTTTTCCAGTTTCTTTTGAGAATTAGGATTCTGGAAAAACGTATGAAGAACAAGTTTAAGATTTTGCGTTTAAACTTGAAGAACAACCATGAAAGGTTGTGTTCATAAAACCATGAAAGAAATGATTTCATTTTTGAAAAAGTTCTTTTGTTTGATCTTGTAAAAACAATGAGAAGATCATTAACAAGTTTTAAGAAACAGGTAAATAAAAGAAATATTAACCTGATTCGTTGAAGAAGAAGAAGTTCTTGAAGATTTTGAGAGCACAAATGCAACAGTAAATTTTCTTTTTCTTGCTTGGAGGAGAAGTTTTTCGCGTAAACGAAAAATATAAACCCAAAAAGTGTTTATATAGTGAGATTAGAGAGAGAGAAAAACTCGAGCGGGAAAGTTTTTCATCATGACACGGACACGTGTTTGCATTTGATTGGAAGGTAAATGAAACGTGCAAACGTGTGTCAGAAAAAGAACGTGTCGGGGCTTATCCGTTACGATGACGTCACAACTGTCCTTTCATATTCTAGAATGTCTCTGATGTTTTGAAAAATCAGGGACACTTTTGAAAACATGAAGCACTGAATAGAAATATCAGTGTTGGTTTTAGAAATTTCAAAGTATCGCTGACTAAGGAAGAGATATTCAGTGATGCAGTTTATCTTGAAATCTTGCATTTTCATGCGATTGTCAGCGAAAGAAAAACATACCTTGATATCAGCTAATCTAGTTTATTCAGAGAGAAAATGATAGAATGGGTTATACAAGTTGATTTTATCCTATCGCTGGTCAAATGTGAACCGCTGAAGATTTTACTCTTCAAAGTTCAGCATTCCAAGCTCGCTGATGAGAAAGTTGAATCTTGTCTCATCAAGAGGTTTGGTGAACAGATCAGCTAACTGATAATCAGTTGGGATAAAGTGAAGTTCTATATCACCATTCATCACATGATCTATGAGAAAATGATACCTTATTTTGATGTGTTTTGTCTTTGAGTGTAGCACTGGATTATTGGCTATAGCTATGGCACTTGTGCTGTCGCAATAGATTGGAATTTTTTAGAGCTGAAGGTCATAGTCCAGTAGTTGATTTCTCATCCACAAGACCTGAGAACAACAACTTCCAGCGGCTACATACTCAGCTTCAGCTGTGGAGGTGGACACTGAGTTTTGCTATTTACTTGTCCAACTCACCAACTTTCCACCCAGGAGCTGACAGCCTCCTGTGGTGCTTTTCCTATCCAATTTGCAACCTGCAAAATCACTATCTGAATAGGCGATTAGATCAAACCCTGAGTCTTTGGGATACCAAAGACCTAGGTTCACAGTACCCTTAAGGTATCGAAAAATTCGCTTTACAGCGGTCATATGAGATTCCTTAGGTTCACCTTGATATCATGCACACAAACAGGTTGCGTACATAATATCCGGTCTGCTAGCTGTAAGATACAAGAGAGAGCCGATCATCCCATGGTACAGCGTGACATTAACAGGTATTCCATTTGAATCCTTGTTTAGTGTCAGCGGTGGTGCCATAGGGGTTTTTATAGCTGAACTCTGAGTTAAATCGAATTACTTCAGCATATCTTTAACATATTTTCCCTGATTAATGAAAGTTCCCTTTTCATTTTGCTTTATCTGAAGACCAAGGAAATATGTTAGCTCACCCATCATGCTCATTTTATACTATTCTTTCATTCTATCAGCGAAACGAGTACAAAGGTCAGGGTTAGTAGAACCAAATATAATGTCATCAACATATATCTGAACAAGAATATTATGACCTTTTACTTTCCTGAAGAATAGAGTTTTATCAATTTTACCACGCTTAAATTGTTCAATATGGAGATAAGTAGAGAGAGTGTCATACCATGCACGTGGAGCTTGCTTTAAGCCATAAAGTGCCTTATCCAGTTTATAAACATAACCTGGACGCTTAGGATATGAAAATCCTGGAGGTTGTTCCACATAGACTTCTTCATTCAACTTTCCATTTAGAAACGCTGACTTAACATCCATCTGATATACTTTGAAGTCTTTGTGCATAGCGTATGCTAAGAATAGACGAATAGATTCTAGTCTTGCTACTGGAGCAAATGTTTAGTCGTAATCTATGCCTTCCTCTTGTCAGTATCCCTGAGCAACAAGACGAGCCTTGTTGCGGGTTACAGTTCCATGTTCGTCCAACTTGTTTCGATAGACCCATTTAGTGCCTATCACTGTTTTGTCAGTTGGTCTTCGAACAAGTTTCCAAACTTTGTTTCTTTCGAATTCAGTCAGCTCTTCTTGCATGGCGCTGACCCAGTTTGGATCCATGAGGGCATCATCTATTTTCTTTGGTTCAATCAGAGAAATAAAGTTAACAAATAAACAAATATTACCTGCACTTCGTCAAGTCTGAACACCAGCGTTTGGATCACCAAGAATTTGATCAATTGGGTGATTTACAGTCCATCGCTGAGCCGGAACGTGAGACGCTGACTCAACCTGAACTGGAGGAGCTGAAGATGAAGCTTCAGCGACTTCTGGAACATCAACCAAGAGAGGAGTAGGTACATATGTCATTTCATTCACTGATTGCTGAGAAGTAGATGGAATGTCTGAGACATTTGGTTCAGAAGCATGTATAGTGTTTAAAGGAACAGCTGAGACCCATGATGTTTCAGCTTCACTATTCTGCATATTTGGAATGATAGTAGGACTATCATCTTCAACTGTATGAGTATGAGGAGTGGGAATATCTTCTGAATCACCAACGTTTAGAGTTCGCTGAACGGGATTCGTCAAACGTGATGTGAATAGTTTCTTCTACAGTTTGTCTTCTACGATTGAAGACTCTGAAGGTTTTGGAGATTGAAGAATATCCAAGAAAGATTCCATCATCAGCCTTAGGATCAAACTTTCCAAGGGCATCTCTGTTGTTCAGTATGAAACACTGACATCCAAAGATGTTAAGAAAGCTGATTGAAGGCTTTCTCCCATGAAAAAGTTCATAGGCTGTCTTATTGAATCTTTTGACTATCAGCGACCTATTTTGCGTAAAACAAGCAGTATTGACAGCTTCTACCCAAAACTGAGTAGGCAGGTGAGAATAGCTGAGCATTGAACGTGCAGCTTCAATAATTGTTCTATTTCTTCTTTCAGCGACTCCATTTTGTTGCGGTGTTCTCACTGATGAAAAGTTGTGAGAAATACCCTTATTCTCAAAGAAGGAATCAAGAGAACTGTTTTTGAATTCAGTCCCATGATCACTCCTTATTGAGCGAACGTTCAAATTGTTCAGGGTTTCCATCTTCCGAACAAAGGTGATGACTTCTTCAGGGGTGTCACTCTTAGAACGGAGAAACATTACCCATGTACAGCGAGAGAGTTCATCAACTATGACCAGTGTATATTTCTTTCCAGCGATGGATTGTTTGTTAATAGGGCCAAACAAATCCATATGAGGAAGTTGTAGAGGAGATGACACTGAGGAGACTTGCTTTGACTTAAAGCTTGCTTTGGTCTGCTTCCCTTTCTCACACGCTGAACATAAAGACTATTTGGCGTATGAGTGTTGAGGTAGACCAGTGACTAACCCTTTTGAAGAAGGAGTGTCCAGTGTCTTGAAATTTAGATGAGAGAGCCTCTTATGCCATAGCCAGTTGACATCAGATGAAGCTTTTGAGAAGAAACAGGAGTTTTCAGTGGTTGTTGAGTCCATGTTTATTACATAAACATTTTCCAAACGATAACCGCTGAGAGCTATCTTCTCCTATTTGTCAGCGATAAAGCAGGATTCCTTGGTAAAGATTACTTAGTTATCCTTGTCGCAAAACTGACTGATGCTTAGAAGATTATGCTCCAGCCCTTCAACATATGCGACTCTTCTGAAGGTTGTTGTACCATTAGAGAGTACACCAAACCCTCGGGTATGTCCTTTTCCATTTCCACCAAAAGTCAAAGAGGGACCCTTCTCTTCCTTGTATTCAGCGAGCAGGCTTTTCTTTCCAGTCATGTGTCTAGAGCATCCGCTATCGAGATACCAGATACCCTTCTTAACCTGCATTACAAAGGAAGATTAGTTTTTCTTGGGTACCCACTTAACCATGTGTACACGTTTGTCAGTGGAAGTAGTTGTAATGGAAGGTTCAGCAATCTTCGCAGCATTTGAAGATTCAGCTTTGTCAGTCTTCACTTTGGTTAATTTCTTAACCGCAGTGGTCTTCTTTGCCTTGGGGGCAATGATCTTCACCTTAGCTATCTTTTCATCTTGGGTGGTTGTGGGGCACTTACTTGCAATATGATTTGTAAGTCCACCGTGATAACATTTCCTATAACTAAAAGTAGTTCTAGGACCATTTGAATGTTGAGCTTTAGATTTTGAAATAGAAGTACCAGCACCAAGTAAGCTATTGGCTTTTGAAATGGGAGGAACATTCAGTTCTTCGGATTTCTTACCAGAGACATCCACTTTGATTCTAGGAGTAGATCGCTGAATAGATCCACGCTGAGTAGATCCAGAGATCTGATTCCTTGATCCAGAGGGATGAATCACTAAAGCTTTAGAAGCATTCAGCTTAGGTACTAAGGTACCCTTCTGAGGATTTTGGTCAAAAGCAATTCTTTTACCTTTATCTTTAAAGACAGTGGTAGGTTTTGGATAAACCATTTTCTCTTTACCTTTTGAAGAGGTAGAAATTTCCTCTGGGATAGGCGGTCTAGAAGAGGAACACTGAGAGGATGAAGTATCAGCGACTGAGGATACGAAAGTTCCAAATAAGAGCATGGAACGATCAGTGGTTGATTCTTGAGTATCAGCTTTGTAACCAAGACCACGTTTATCACTCAGGGGAATCTGAGACTTAATTATCTCAGAGATCTTTGTTGAGGAATTATACCATCCATCAACAGTAGCTTTTTCAGCTCTTAATGCAGCGATAGCTTCTTCGCGCTCGATTTTGACTAGCTGATTTAAGTGCACTTGATCTTTAAAATCTTCTTCAATTTTAGAAAGATTTTCTATTTAAAGGTGACAGTTTTTAAACTGTTCAGCGAGATCAAGGTTTTGATTTTCAACTATTGTTTTGCCATTCATACATTCATATAAATTTCTAGTCAAGAGATCGATCTTTCGAAGACTATCAGCTTCTTCAATATTTGCAATATTGGTAAAGAAAGAAGGTGATACCTGAGTTGCAGAGGTTGAAGTAGAGGGAATGCCTGAACTTTCTTCCTCATCTTTAATCTTGGCTATAAGACAGAGATTGGCTTCATCATCTTCAGAGTCAGCTGATGATTCCTCTTCATCAGAGGCAGCCCAATCATAGTTAGCCATCAGGCCTTTGCCTTTCTTCTTAAAGCTTTTCAGCTTCGCATACCTTTCTTTCAGCTTGGCGTATTTGTCATCTCTATTACTGGGAATAAAGGATTTCTTGGGAAACACTGAGTTTCTCGAAACTTTCTTTGACCTGCACTCGTTAGCGAAATGTCCTATCTTTTCGCAGTTAAAACAAGTAGCAGTAGCCTTATCAACAGGAGCTGATGATATTGGCTTGTCAGTAATGGAAAGAGGTTTATTCTTTCTGAACATTTTCTTTTTGGCTTATCTCTTGAACTTTTTAGTGAGGAGAGCCAAAGATTCATCATCATCTGAAGAGTTAGAATTTGATGACCTTTCAGAGTTACTCTCCAACTCAGTGATTGTGACCGAGGGTCGCTGAGTGGAAGGTTCCTCTGAGATTAAAGCAACAGGGGTGCTTTTGGAATCTTTTACAAGATTCTTCTTAAGATGACTCGATTGTTCATGATTCAGCATCGTGGCATATAAGGTAGAAAGGGTCATTGATTTTAGATCCTTTGACAGCTTGAGACACATAGAATAAATGTCCCAGCTTTCAGGTTAACATTCTAAAAACATTGTCAGCACTTCAAAGTTAGAATATTCCTTACCAACAGTTTTCAGATCTATTATTAAACAATTGAAACGTTGGTGTACTTAAGAGAGAGTTTCATTCTTACCACAAATGAGACTTTCGTACTGTCTTACCAGATTGATCTTTCGAGAGTCCTGGACTTCAGAAGTACCTTCATACTGAACACAAATTGCGTCCCACATAGCTTTTGAGGTTTTCAGGTTCATGACGGAATGGTAGACTTCGTCAGGAAGAGCCATGTAGAGTATGGATATGGCTTTTGTGTCGATAGCCACTTTCTTCTTATCTTCATCAGTCCACATATGAACTTCCTTAGGAATCAGCCTTTCTGGAATAGCAGGTCTATTTTCAGCGGCTGGAACTGCAGCATCAATTCTTACAGGAATATATGGGCCGTTTTCAATATAATAAGGCATAGTAGGGTCTACACCTTCTAAGAAGAGAATCATCCTAATTTTCCATAGATTAAAATTATATCTGGAGAATCTAGGGGGTTTTGCAAGAGAACCATTGTCAATATAGTTTGTGTTTGTGTTGGTAGCCATTTTCAGAAATAGCAAGGAAGAGAAATCTTAGTATAGATTTGATCTTGTTTACGAGATTAAACAAATCTGCTCTGATACCACTTGTTGGTCCCGAAGGGCTATACAAGTTTGTAGAAAGGGGGGGTTGAATACAAACACACATATTTTACTTTTCTAAATTGTTTATTGATAAATCATTAACAATTTATAGCTTGTTGCGGAACAAGATTAAGGATAAACCTAAATCTAAACAAGTTGGAACACTAAGTTTCTTGCACTAAGAAAGAGAAGGAAATTACTAATAATAACCTATCTCAAGATAAGAAAGATGACTTGTCCAGAGTTAGCAAGTGCTTCAAAAATGAAGCTGGAGTCCTTCTTATATACTGCATGCATTTAATGCATTGCAGTTTACACTTTACACGTGGCAGCAGTTGATTGGTTGCATGTCATTAACCTTTGTAGACAACCTTAGTAGCCGCATGTTTGAACAGTGTAGTATCAGAGTGGTTGTACGATTTCAGACAAGAAGGAGGTTCTTTTCTGACATATCGTACGGAGTCGTGCAAGGGTGGTTAAGACAGAAGTACTTTGTACGGAGGACTTCATGATCAGCTTTCGTTGATTCATCGCTTTACCATTGTTTATCAGCGAATGATAAAGTTCAGCGATAGCTGAAGTCTTGTACTTGATACTTCACGTTGAGTGGACAAATCTGAGTCTTCGCTGATCCGCATCAGTTCATTTAGAGACTTGTCGCTGGTTCTTGAGCTTGATCTTTGACTTCAGCGTAAAACCTATGTTGACGTGAAACTTGTCTTCAGGGATCATAAGTAAACAACTAACTTATCAGCGATCACCATAAGGACTGAACAGACTCAGAGCATTATGGTGAACAATGTTTGCTGAATGTTTAATCTAAAGAGCGAGAGTTCCTATCAGCGGTACTGTAATATCTTAGTACTTATCAACGATAGTGAAACTCTGATACATATTGTTTACTTACAATTTTCACTAAGTATTAAGAGAGGGTCATTATCAAATCACTGAGGGTTTGGATCAACAGAGGCATTACAGGCTGAGGAGGAAGAAAGGAGGTTGGAAGAAGAGTATAACCAAAGAATGTCGGCCATTCGAAAAAGGAAGGAAGAGGTTGAACAAAGACGCAAAGAGGAAGAAAGAAAAAAACGAGAAGAGGAGGAAAGGTTAAGGAAAGAAGAGGAGGAGAGGAAACAACGAGAAGAAGCCGAACGATTGGCAAGAGAAGAAGAGGAAAGGCAAAGGATTGAACAGGAAAAACCTCTAGAGGAAGAATGGAAACGGACAGAGGAAGACAAGAAAAAGGCTGAAGAAGAAAAGTTGAGGATTGAAGAACAAGAACGAAAAATACAAGAGGAGGAAAATCAAAGAAATGAGGTAGAGGATGCGGCACTCGTGAACAAGGAGCAGATTCAGACAGATGAAAACCCCCAAGTCACAAACACTATTGATTTGGAGGCACTTAAGAATGCTGCCCACGGTGAGGAAGACCCTATGAGAAGAGCACTACGGAAGAAAGGAATGGTCACCAGATCTGGGGTGACCATTTCGCAGAAAACACCGGCCAAGAAACCATGGAAGCAACCATCGGGGAAAGGTAAGGGTCTTGAACCCTCTTTAAGGTCATCATCTGTTGATTATGATGCTGGGGATGAACAAACCCAATCTGCAAATCCACATCAGTCCATAGTGGGGACTGAGCATGCCCCAGTGGGGTGCCCAGGCAGTTTACGACCCCAGAGGCCGTTGCCCACTACGACTGTATTTCCAAGCATAAGTTGAACTTAGAGAGGGGTTTCGACCCCGACTTTGTAGAGGCCAACCCATTCGTTAAAAACAGGGTTATACATCATGATTGGACGACATTGGCGTCTTCCAATCGTCGGGCCAATGGCTCATTGTTTAGGGAGTTCTACGCCGAAGCTTCTCAAACGAAGGACCCATTTGTGACTGCCCGGGGTCAAAAAGTGTATTATCATGCCACTGCTATCAATGAGGTCCTTGGTATAAGGACCCCGCAGGTGTGTGAATTTGCTAATTTTTTGAAGAAAATGACCCCGGTGGATGAAGATGTTATTTTAAGGGTATTAGCAATCGAGGGAAAGCCCTGGGATAAAGATGGCAGTAGACGGTGCCTACACGCTAGCTCCCTCACTACCGAGGCCGCTGTGTGGTTCCAGTTTCTACGTGCCTCTTTGTCCCCAACTACGCACGACACAACCCTCTAGATGCACAAGTGCGCGCTGCTGTACTGCATCCTTGTGGGTAAACCGATCAATCTGGTAATTGTAATGCACGGCGCAATCTACCAAGCTCGCACCCGAAAGAAGGTAATCCTCCCTCTTCCGTGTCTTATTACTGCGTTACTAATCAAAGCTGGAGTGCCATCTGCCACAGATGACAAGTGGCTTGAGTCCATGAATAACATTAGTGTTCTCACAGTCAAGAAGATGGGGAGGGCAATCACTACGCCCCCCCCCCCCCCCAATGAACCTGTTGATGATGATCCCGCTTTGAGATATACTAGTACCCCACTCCGACAGCCCACTGCACGAAGCTCAAGTAACCCCATGACCGCCGTTCTGCAAGCAATAACAGCTCTCACTTATAAAGTCAATCTGATGGAAGCCCAACAGAAGCATATGAACCGATCCACCGAGTCGTTCTGGATGTATACAAGGGATAGGGATGCCGTTGTCAACCAAATGTTACACGGTGCTGATCCCGAGTTGCACGCACAACTACCTGAATTTCCCGAAGGTATTTGCCCCTCAAATGAAAGTGAGGATGGTTTCGAGGAAGACTCCGCCGCAAGCTCACCACGAGGAACTCCGAACCGCTGAATAGTTTGTTGGGATTATGGTTCCCACTCTGAATGCTCTCAAAAACAATTTCTATTTTATGTCTGTTTGATATTTTTCCTATGGCTAGGCTCTTGACAATTTGCTATCTTACTTTTAGTTTATGATGCATGGATCCCTACCACTTTTACTAGGTGCTTTTGGGTACTAACTTACTTCTCGTTTGAATGATGTTTGATCTGTTTCCATTTCAAGGTGCAACTTTCGGCTTCCGACTTAAAAGGTCCCTTTTGTAAGTACGAATCTCAACTTGTCACATTGAAATGATATAGGCCATTTTTGCATCCAAACACGACCCTTTTTGTACCCCCAACCACCTCTTTCGCATAAATTTCCAAGTCACAGTGGGGACACTGTGCACTCTTAAGTTTGAGGTGGGGACTTCCAGAGTGACTTCCAGTATTTCCACAGTAGGGTCACTGTGAAGTCATAAGTTTGAGGTGGGTAAGCCATACCCCCCCCCTCCCAAAAAAAATACAAAAAAATACAAAAACAGAAGAAAAACGGAGTGTCACTACGAAAGATTGATGGTGTGCCTTTTCTGGACCATCAAAATGCTCACTCCCAGAAAACGATGGTGTGCCTATTCTGGACCATCAGAATACCCACTCTCACAAAAAATAGCCATACCCAAATAAAAATCCTGAAGTGTACAAGCTCACCCATGCAAAACACAAATCACTCACTTCTTGAAATAAAAATCTCAAAGCAAGATTTTCGGTCCGTATTTGGAATGGTTTGCCGAAACCCTTGGGAAAATATTCAAATCCTTCGAACCCAAGAAAGTCCTATTGATCAAACGTAAACAAGGGAAAGATTTCGTCAAGTACAAAAGTGAAGCTTTAATTTTGAAACCGAAAGAAGTATCTGTGGAGGGAGATCAACATTTGTTCAGAGTGAAAAGTCGGTAATTCCCTGAAAACTCAAGTGCATTATTTTAATTTTTATTTCTTTCTTTTTATTACTTGGGACAAGTAATGGTTTAAGTTTGAGGTTGTGATAACTCTATTTTTAGAGTTATTATTTCCTTTTATTTTCTATTTTATTTCGTCAATTTTAGCCATTTCATTTATCAAAACCCTCATTCTTGGTACATTTCACGAAAATGAGCAAAAAGAGTGAACCATAGTTCTTAATAAATTATTTGGTAGTTTTTGGTTACTTTTTCACGAAATTTCAGCAGTGACTTGCGGATCCCACTCTGCTCCCCACTATCGAGCCGAAGAAGAAGACAAAAGAAAAGAAACTCTTAGTTGGGATGTAAATATGCTGGAGAATGGAAGGTTTCGGCTGGCAAAGGTTTGTTATAAAGAAGTACAAAGCATCTTTCTTGAAGATGGCATCAAAAGTACACCCATGGCACTTTAAAGTTGACTAGGAGAAGGGTCCATTGGGTAAAAGAAATGTCCAAAGGTGCTGAATTATGTCATGATCCTTCAGTCCTTACACATTAAATAACCCATTTTTGTGTAATACCCAACCCTTTTCTCCTAGTATATAAAGGAGGTGGTGGGTGCCATTTAATATATGCTTAATTTTAGAAAAATCTCTACTACTACATTAGTGATAGCTTCAGTTCTCTCATTTACTGCAGTAGTTATCTTTAACTTTCAGTATTTTAATTTCCTTAGTGTAATCGCTAGTTTCTCGTAATCAGTGGCAGTGACGTACCTTCGTTCCCCACTGCAGTTTTTAATACAAGTGACTTTTAGTTTATTTATGTTCATGTCTTCATCTTTTATTTTCTTTACTTCGGAAATGTTAGGCTAAACATCCCTTGGGATGTAGGAAAGAGAAGTACCTGGATTTTATTAAAAATGCTTGAGTAATCTTTATACTTGGAATATTTATTATTTTGGTCATTCACTCTCGCTTATTACCCAAGGATGCGAACAAGATGATCACTTGCAAGGATCTAAAGTTAGTTCTTGACATAGAAATAAGTAGAACGCAGTGACACGAGCTTGAATGATTCTAGGGGATTCGAAAGAATTCTTATGACACTTGCGAAAGTGAGGTCGGCAGAGTGAGCTAATCTCAACCTACTGGAGTAGTAGGCAAGCTAGTTGGTGTATTTTAAACACTTAGAGTATTTGTCTCTACACATTCCATCGAGGCCTGAAAATGTCCATTTTGAGATTACCATTGACGAAACAACAAGTACTGAGAGTATGGGATTTTTACCTAACGGTGTGAGTATATTGTAACCGTACAAAAGAAGAACTACCAAGGTGTTCCTTAGTTTTCCATTTTTTTAGGTTTTCCCCTGAGTCTGACCCTCTATATATATATATATATATGGAGAGGTTCATTTGAGAAGTGTTAAATATATGAGAAGTAAAGAAGTGATCTTAGCCATTCATTTGGTCAAGATCGGCGGCTTTGACCGAGAAGCAGCGGATAATTCCTCGCATGGTCTGCAAAAGATAGATGTGTAGTTTCCTAAAAATACGCGATACAAATTCATATATGAATCTGTGTGATTCACATATGAACTATACGTTCATATATGAACCTTTGTAATTCACATATGAACTTCTTTTAACTAATTCATATATGCATCTTTATGATTCATATATGAACCTTTGTGATTCATATATGAATCAATTAATTAGTTCATATAAGAATTAGTTAAAAAAAAGTTCATATATGAATCACAAAAGTTCATATATGAATCAGTTAATTAGTTCAACTGATTCATATATGAACCTACAGTTAATTAGTTTCATATATGAAACCCAAAGATTCATATATGAATCACAAAGGTTCATATATGAATCAGTTAATTAACTAAGGCTATATATATATATATATAGCGGAGATGGGGGGAATGTGTTAAAAGGTGTGTTTTCTCTTCCAATCTTGTCATCTTGGTATTTATTGGGTGTATTTGATATGTTTCAGTAAGAGTAGGGCTGTTTGGTATATTGGAGAAAGTTGAGGATGACTCGTCACTTGCTAGTGAACTTCAAGGGTAGCGGAGCTAATTGTGGAATTCTGAAGGGCTGAAGTGAAAGTTTTAGATATTATATAAAGAGACTGATGTTGTTCATTTTACGCGATAGTTTTTATTTTTTCTCTACTTTTACATTTACTGAATCCCTTTTACTCTCTCTCTAGATTAGGGTTTTGAACAACTTGTTCTAGATTTAGGGTTTGTTTGTATTTTGTGTTTAATACTTGTTTCTGAGATTCTAGTTTGTATTTGTTGTTGATATATAAAACTTCAATATGGTATCAGAGCGTATGGTTCTGATCTCAACTTCTTCTTGTTGGTAAGCTTCTGGTTCGTATCTTGTTGGTAAGCTTTTGGTTCGTATCTTGTTGGTATTCTATATTGTGTTCATCTTCTTGTTATCTCTGGTTCTTATCTCTGTAGAGATCTAAACTGATATTTCTTTTCGTCACTTTCAAAATTGTTTGTTATCTCTGGTCCTTATCTCTATATAGATCCGAACTGAGATTTTGTTTCGTGGCTTACTTGTTACACTTGTTTCTTTCTGGATTCGTAGATCTGAACAAGTTTTTTTCTTCTTCAAATCTTTTTTTCAAAACGATTATATGATTTCTTTTCTTGTCTCATCTTCTTTGTAGATTTCGACGAGTTTTATTGTTTTTCGATCGCTCATTACTTGCTTATCTCAGATCTAAGAGATCTCCTTTGCTTATAGCTCTTATCTTCTATAGATCTGAACTTCAAGTTTATTTGAGATCGAGATCTGTGTGTTTTCTTGTTGTTATCACTGTCTATTCCAGATCCATGAGCTCTCTGTCATGTTGTGTTCTCATCTAGTGAAGATCTGAACAACTGTATGTTTTTTTGATGGACATCTGGTAGTTTAAATGTGTTTATAGTTTTCTGACTTGTACCTCAGAGGTTATTTTAATATAGATCTGTGATATTTCTCAGTGATTCAGGTTCTGATCTGTGTAGATCTGGACTGAACACTATTAGAAATCGAGATCTTGTTTTTTCTTCTTTTGTTTTCTTTTTGTCTAAACAGATTGTTGGTTGATCAATGCGATCTTTTGGTTTTCAGACTTCCTAGTTGATGTTCTGATTTAAAATCCTTAAGATCAAGATCCTTTGCCTTTTATCTGTTTGACCGTACATATTGTTGTATTCAGATCAATGAGATCTTTTGGTTTTTCAGACTTCCATAGTTGATGTCCTAAATTTAAAATCCCTAAGATCAAGATCCTTTGCCTTTTCTCTATTAGATCGTACATATTGTTGGTTTCATATATGTGTTATTTGTGTTAGATTGTGTGCCTTGGTTTTTCATAATCAGACTGGATCAAGGACCTAAGTCTGTGGTGGTTGTTTGGAGTTTATCCTTCACACTTGTTTTGGACCTTGATCTCTCCTGGTTCCGTTATTTGTTCAGGTTATAGTTCTAGTCTCTATTTCAGAGACGAATGGTCGTGCTTCCGCTATTCTCATTCAATGTTGTTCTGTAAGTCTCTATTATCCTCGCTGGTTATTGTAGGCCCGCTGTAAGTTTTCCTTTCTTGACCTGTCTCTGCGTGCCTCTTCTCTTCTTTCTTTCTTCTGTCTTTCGGTGACTAAGAGATTGGCTTGACCTATCACCACTAAGTGGCAAGGAATCCTGCTGTGTGTCTCTTAGGTTTCACTGTGTGTGCTTTGTCTTCAGTCTGTTATCATGACTAGTGCAGATCCTACCAAAGAGCCAGGAGAGCAATCTCTGATCGCTAAACTGGACTTTGGAAATCCACTGTATCTGCATCCTAGTGATACATCTGGAGTGCATATTATGAGTATGAAGTTAAGTGGCACTGAGAATTTCAAGGTTTGATCATATGCAATGATACTTACTTTAGAAACCAAAAATAAGCTTGGTTTTGTGAATGGATGTAACGACCCGGTATCTCAAACATGTACCAAATAACATATATTGCATAACATCGTTACATAACAAAAGATACATCATAGATCACATAAGGTCCCTTCAGTCTCAAAACTATAAAATACATATTTGAGTATCCACTATCCGCTAATACCTTACAATACATTTCGTAATACTATTAAAACAAAACGATACATAAGAACTTCCTATTCATCATCAGTCATCCAAAAGCATCCTACACTTTATCCTTGCCTTTATACCTTCCTTGACCTGGAATACATATTTTTGAAAACAAAATGAGGGTTAGACCAAACGGTCTACTGAGATAATCCCTGTCAGTTTAGTAATCCTTTTGTAAAACACAATTAAACAACAAGTATTTAATACCAAGCAAGACTCGTGCATTGTGTACATCTCCTAATTCCCATGGCCATATCAGATGGTTGTGAGCCAACTAATAAATTATCTCCGCTGCACTTACATACAACCAACTCCGCTGTCCCTCCGTACAGCAAAAACTCCACCGGTCCTAAGCCCGGCCAACGTGCTCTCGTATAGTGTAATACTCGTATAAATATAATATACACTCCAATATATTATATTTCAATCATAAGCACATAATCACACTCTAAATCATATTCTCAATCCACATATAAGTATTTCAATTTGAAAACGTTTTGAAGTAAAACTCACATGTTTGCTTATCAAAATGCTTCCATGATTTTCCCAAAAGATTCAGTCTTTCACCCAAAATTCACAGAATCTTAAATCACTTCCAAGCACATCAATTGAAGCCTTAACCTAACTTCTTCTTCTTTTCTCCTTCTTGTCTCAAAACACACACACACTGATAATATCTGATTGTTTTCTGCTGAATGAAATAGCTGGAGTCCTAAAGGGTGTATATTAAACCACTTTTACCCTTTTAGGCCTTAAACTATTCACTAATGACCCAAACACCCCTAAACTTATAAATTTGTTGATCCAAACCTTCAGTGATTTGATAATGACCCTCTCTTATATACTTAGTGAAAATTGTAAGTAAACAATATGTATCAGAGTTTCACTATCACTGATAAGTACCAAGACCTTACAGTACCGCTGATAGGAACTCTCGTTCTATAGATTAAACATTCAGCGAAACTGTTCACCATAATACTCTGAGTCTGTTCAGTACTTATGGTGATCGTTGATAAGTTAGTTGTTTATTTATGATCTCTGAAGACAAGTTTCACGTCAACATAGGTTCTACGCTGAAGTCGAAGATCAAGCTCAAGAACTAGCGACAAGTCTCCTAATGAACTGATGCGGATCAGCGAAGACTCAGATTTGTCCAATCAACGTGAAGTATCAAGTACAAGACTTCAGTTATCGTTGAACTCTATCATTCGCTGATGAAGAATGATAGATCGCTGAATCAATGAAAAGCTGATCATGAAGTCCTCCGTACAAAGTACTTTTGTCTTAACCACCCTTGCACGACTCCGTACGATATGTCAGAAAAGAACCTCCTTATTGTCTGTTATCGTACAACCACTCTGATATTACACTGTTCAACATGCGGCTACTAAGGTTGTCAACAAAGGTCAATGACATGCAACCAATCAGCTGCTGCCACGTGTAAAGTGTAAACTGCAATGCATTAAATGCATGCAGTATATAAGAAGAAGAACTCACTTCATTTTTGAAGTAACTTGCTAACTCTGGACAAGTTCATCCTTCTTATCTTGAGATAGGTTATTATTAGTAATTTCATTCTCCTTCTTAGTGCAAGAGACTTAGTGTTCCAACTTGTTTAGATTTAGGATTTATCCTTAATCTTGTTTCCGCAACAAGCTGTAAATTGTTAATGATTTATCAATAAACAATTTAGAAAAGTAAAATCTGTGTGTTTGTATTCACCCCCCCCCCCCCCCCCCCCCCTTCTACAAACTTGTATAGCCCTTCGGGACCAACAAGTGGTATCAGAGCGGATTTGTTTAATCTCATAAACAAGATCTAATCTATACTAAGATTTCTCTTCCTTTCTATTTCTGAAAAATGACTACTAACACAAACACTAATTATATTGACAATGGTTCACTTGGAAAACCCCCTAGATTCTCCAGAGATAATTTTAATCTATGGAAAAATAGGATGACTCTCTTCTTAGAAGGTGTAGACCCTACTATGCCTTATTATCTTGAAAACGGCCCATTTATTCCTGTAAGAATTGATGCCGCAGTACCTGCCGCTGAGAATAGACCTGCTATTCCAGAAAGGCTGGTACCCAAAGAAGTTCATACGTGGACTGACGAAGATAAGAAGAAAGTGGCTATCGACACAAAAGCCAGATCCATACTATCCATGGCTCTTCCTGACGAAGTCTACCATTCCGTCATGAACCTGAAATCCTCAAAATCCATGTGGGACACAATATGTGTTCAGTATGAAGGTACTGCTGAAGTCCAGGACTCTCGAAAGATCAACCTGGTAAGACAGTATGAAAGTTTCATTTCTGGTAAGAATGAGACTCTCTCTGAAGTTCACCAACGTTTTAATTGCTTAATAATAGATCTGAAAACTGTTGGTAAGGAATATTCTAACTTTGAAGTGCTGACAAAGTTTCTAGAATGTTTACCTGAAAGCTGGGACAGTTATTCTATGTGTCTCAAGCTGTCAAAAGATCTAAGAACAATGACCCTTCCTACCTTATATGGCACGATGCTGAATCATGAGCAATCAAGCCATCTTAAGAAGAATCTTATAAAAGGTTCCAAAAGCACCCCTGTTGCTTTAATCTCAGAGGAACCTTCTACTCAGCGACCCTCGGTCACTATCACTGAGTTAGAGAGTAACTCTGAAAGGTATTCAGATTCTGACTCTTCAGATGATGATGAATATTTGGCTCTCCTAACTAAAATATTCAGGAGATTCGCCAAAAAGAAAATGTTCAGAAAGAACAAACCTCTTTCAATAACTGATAAGCCAAGATCATCAGCTACTGTTGATAAGGCTACTGCTACTTGTTTTAACTGCGAAAAGATTGGACATTTCGCTAACGAGTGCAGGTCTAAGAAAGTATCGAGAAACTCAGCGTTTCCCAAGAAATCCTTTATTCCCAGGAATAAAGATGACAAATATTCTAAGCTGAAAGAAAAATATGCAAAGCTGAAAAGCTTCAAGAAGAAAGGCAAAGGCCTGATGGTTTACGATTGGGCTGCTTCTGAAGAAGAATCATCATCATCTGATTCTGAGGATGATGAAGTGAATATTTGCCTTATGGCAAAGATTGAAGATGAGGAAGAAAGTTCAGACATTCCCTCTACTTCAACATCTGCAATTCAGGTATCACCTTCCTTCTTTACAAATATTGCAAATATTGATGAAGATGATAGTCTCCGCAAAATCGATCTCTTGACTAGAAGTTTATATGAAGCCATGAATGGCAAAATAATAGTTGAAAACCAAAACCTTGATCTCTCCGAATAGCTTAAAAACTGTCACCTTCAAATAGAAAAGCTTTCTAAAATTGAAGAAGATTTTAAAGATCAAGTGCATTTAAATCAGCTAGTTAAAATCGAACGAGCAGAAGCTATCGCTGCTTTGAAAGCTGAAAAAGCTACTGTTGAAGGATGGTGTAACTCTTCAACAAAGATCACTGAGATAATTAAGTCTCAGATACCCCTGAGTGATAAACGTGGTCTTGGTTACAAATATGAAACTAAAGAACCAACCACTGATCGTTACATGCTCTTATTTGGAACTTTCGTATCCTCAGTCGCTGATACTTCATCCTCTCAGTGTTCCTCGTCCAGACCGCCTATCCCTGAGGAAATCTCTACCTCTTCAAAAGGTAAAGAGAAAATGGTTTTTCCAAAACCTACCTCTGTCTTTAAAAATAAAGGTAAATGAATTCCGTTGAACCAAAATCCTCAGAAGGGTACTTTAGTACCAAAGCTGAATGCTTCTAAAGCTTTAGTGATTTATTCCTCTGGATCAAGGAATCAGATCTCTAGATCTACTCAGCGTGGGTCTATTCAGCGATCTACTCCTAGACTCAGAGTGGATGTCCTTGGTAAGAAATCTGAAGAACTAAATGTTCCTCCCATTTCTAAAGCCAAAAGCTTATTTGGTGTTGGTCCTTCTATTTCAAAATCAAAAGCTCAGCACTCAAATGGTCCTAGAACTACTTTTAGTTATAGTAAATGTTATCACTGTGGACTCACTGATCATATTGCTAGTAAGTGCCCCACAGCCACCAAAGCTGATAAGATAGCTAAGGTGAAGATTTCCCCCAAGGCAAAGAAGACCACTGAGGTTAAGAAATTAACTAAAGTGAAGACTGACAAAGCTGAATCTTCAAATGCTGCGAAGACTGCTGAACCTTCCATTCCAACTGCTTCCACTGACAAACGTATACACATGGTTAAGTGGATACCCAAGAAAAACTAATCTTCCTTTGTGATGCAGGTTCAGAAGGGTATCTGGTATCTCGATAGCGGATGCTCTAGACACATGACTGGAAAGAAAAGCCTGCTCTCTAAATACAAGGAAGAGAAGGGTCCCTCTGTGACTTTCGGTGGAAAAGGAAAAGGGCATACCCAAGGGTTTGGTGTACTCTCAAATGGTACAACCACCTTCAGAAGAGTCGCATATGTTGAAGGGTTGAAGCATAATCTTCTAAGCATCAGTCAGCGACAAGGATAACAAAGTAATCTTTACTAAGGAATCCTGCTTTGTCACTAACAAAAAGGAGAAGATAGCTCTCAGCGGTTATCGTTTGGAAAATGTTTATGTAATAAACATGGACTTAACAACCACTGAGAACTCCTGTTTCTTCTCAAAAGCCTCATCTGATGTCAATTGGCTATGGCATAAGAGGCTCTCTCATCTGAATTTCAAGACACTGAACACTCTTTCTTCAAAAGAGTTGGTTACTGGTCTACCTCAACACTCATACGCCAAAGAGTCTTTATGTTCAGCGTGTGAAAAAGGGAAGCAGACCAAAGCAAGCTTTAAATCAAAGCAAGTTTCCTCAGTGTCATCTCCTCTACAACTACTCCATATGGATTTGTTTGGCCCTGTTAACAAACAATCCATCGCTGGAAAGAAATATACACTAGTCATAGTTGATGAATTTTCTCGTTATACATGGGTTATGTTTCTCCGTTCCAAGAGTGACACCCCTGAAGAACTCATCACCTTTGTTCGGAAGATGGAAACCCTGAACAATTTGACCATTCGCTCAATAAGGAGTGATCATGGGACTGAATTCAAAAACAGTTCTCTTGATTCCTTATTTGAGAGTAAGGGTATTTCTCACAACTTTTCTTCAGTGAGAACACCGCAACAAAATGGAGTCGCTGAAAGAAGAAATAGAACAATTATTGAAGCTGCACATTCAATGCTCAGCGATTCTCACCTGCCTACTCAGTTTTGGGCAGAAGCTGTCAACACCGCTTGTTTTACGCAAAACAGATCGCTGATAGTCAAAAGATTCAATAAAACAGCCTATGAACTTTTTCATGGGAGAAAGCCTTCAATCAGCTTTCTTCACATCTTTGGATGTCAGTGTTTCATACTGAACAACAGAGATGTCCTTGGAAAGTTTGATCCTAAGGCTGACGATGGAATCTTTCTTGGATACTCCTCAGTTTCCAAAGCCTTCAGAGTCTTCAATCGAAGAAGACAAACTGTTGAAGAAACAATTCACGTCTCGTTTGACGAATCCCGCTCAGCGAACTCTAAACCGTTCGCTGATACTGAAGAGCTGAATCAATGGATGTTTTCTCATCTTGGTGATTCAGAAAATATTCCCACTCCTCGTGCTCACACAGTTGAAGATGATGGTCCTACTATCACTCCATATATGCAGAATAATGAAGATGAAACAACATGGGTCTCAGCTGTTCCTATAAACACTATACCTGCTTCTGAAACGAATGTCTCAGACATTCCATCTACTTATCAGCAATCAGTGAATATAATGTCAACTGCATCCATTCCTCTCTTGACTGATACTCCAGACGTCGCTGAAGCCTCATCTTCAGCTCCTCCAGTTCAGGTTGAGTCAGCGTCTCACGCTCCGGCTCAGCGATGGACTATAAATCACCCAATTGATCAAATTATTGGTGATCCAAACGCTGGTATCAGACTCGACGAAGTACAGGTAATATTTGTTTATTTTTTAAATTTATTTCACTAACTGAACCAAAGAAAGTAGATGATGCCCTCAAAGATCCAAACTGGTTCAGCGCCATGCAAGAAGAACTGACTGAATTCGAAAGAAACAAAGTTTGGAAAATTGTTCGACTACCAACTGATAAAACAGTGATAGGCACTAAATGGGTCTATCGAAACAAGTTGGACGAACATGGAACTGTAACCCGCAACAAGGCTCGTCTTGTTGCTTAGGGATACAGACAAGAGGAAGGCATAGATTATGACGAAACATTTGCTCCAGTAGCAAGACTAGAATCTATTCGTCTATTCTTAGCATACACTGTACACAAAGACTTCAAAGTACATCAGATGGATGTTAAGTCAGCGTTTCTAAATGGAAAGCTGAATGAAGAAGTCTATGTGGAACAACCTCAAGGATTCTCAGATCCTAAGCATCCAGGTTATGTTTATAAACTGGATAAGGCACTTTATGGCTTAAAGCAAGTTCCACGTGCATGGTATGACACTCTTTCTACTTATATCCATATTGAAAATTTTGAGCGAGGTAAAATCGACAAAACTCTATTTTTCAGGAATGTAAAAGGTCATGTCATTCTTGTTCAAATATATGTTGATGATATTATATTTGGCTCTACTAACCCTGATCTTTGTACTCGTTTCGCTGATAGAATGAAAGATGAGTATAAGATGAGCATGATGGGTGAACTAACATATTTCCTTGGTCTTCAGATAAAACAAAATGAAAAAGGAACTTTCATTAATCAGGAAAAGTATGTTAAAGATATGCTGAAGAAATTCAACTTAACTGAAAGTTCAGCTATGAAAACCCCTATGGCACCACCGCTAACACTTGATAAGGATACTAAGGGTATTCCTGTTAATGTCACTTTGTACCGTGGGATGATCGGCTCACTTTTGTATCTTACAGCTAGCCGACCCGATATTATGTTTGCAACATGCTTGTGTGCACGATATCAAGTTGAACCTACGATATCTCATATGAAAGTTGTAAAGCGAATTTTTCGATATCTTAAGGGTACAGCGAATCTAGGTCTTTGGTATCCCAAAGACTCAGGATTCGATCTAATCGCCTATTCAGATAGTGATTTTGCAGGTTGTAGAATGGATAGGAAAAGCACCACAGGAGGATGTCAGCTCCTAGGTGGAAAGCTGGTAAGTTGGACAAGTAAAAAGCAAAACTCAGTGTCCACCTCTACAGCTGAAACTGAGTATGTAGCCGCTGGAAGCTGCTGTTCTCTGGTCTTGTGGATGAGAAATCAACTACTGTACTATGACCTTCAGCTCTCAAATATTCCAATCTATTGCGATAGCACAAGTGCCATCGCTATAGCCAATAATCCAGTGCTACACTCAAAGACAAAACACATCGAAATCAGGTATCATTTTATCAGAGATCATGTGATGAATGGTGATATAGAACTTCACTTTATCCCAACTGTTTATCAGTTAGCTGATCTGTTCACCAAACCTCTTGATGAGACAATATTCAACTTTCTCATCAGCGAGCTTGGAATGCTAAACTTTGAAGAGTAAAATCTTCAGCGGTTCACATTTTGATCAGCGATACGATTATACAAACTTGTATAGCCTTCGGGATAAAATCAACTTGTATAACCTATTCTATCATCTTCTCTCTGAATAAACTTGATTCGCTGATATCAAGGTATGTTTTTCTCTCTCTGACAATCGCATGTAAATGCAAGATTTCAAAATAAATTACATCGCTGAATATCTCTTCCTTATCAGCGATACTTTGAAATTTCTAAAAACCTTCACTGATATTTCTAAATTCAGTGCTTCATATTTTCAAAAGTATCCCTGAGTTTTTCAAAACCTCAGAGACAACCATGAATACGAAAGGACAGTTGTGACGTCATTACAACGGATAAGCCCTGGCACGTTCTTCTTTCTGACACACATTTGCACGTTTCGTTTACTCGCCAATCAAATGCAAACACGTGTCCGTGTCATGATGAAAATCTTTTCCCGCTCAAGATTTTCTCTTTCTAAAATCTCTCTATATAAACAAATTCTTCGTTTATATTTTCTTTTTACGTGAACTTCTCCTCCATGCAAAGCAAGAATTCACTGTTGCATTTTGCTCTCGATTTTTCAAGAACAACTGTTCATCTTCTTCAAACATCAAAGGTTAATATGTTCTTATTATTTACCAAATGCAAATAACTTGTTTCTGATCTTCTCATTGTTTTAACAAGATCAAACAAAAGAACTTCTCAAAAATGAAATCATTCTCTTTCATGGTTTTATGAACACAACCATTTCATAGTTGTTCTTCAAGTTTAAATGCAAAAATCTTAAACTTGTTCTTCATTCGTTTTTCCAGGATCCCAATCTTCAAAGGAAACTGGAAAACAAGATTTTTATTGGGTTTGTATTTAGTTTTTTTTTTCAAAAACAAGAAAAACCCTAATCTTCATTAAGACATTTTGTCTGAATGAAATGGAAAAAATTTGAACCGTCTTATTGGAAAATCTTTCCACATTAAGATTATTCTTATTTGTTAATATTTGGTTGAATTGATAATACAGAAAATGGCATCTTATGACATTCCCAAGAACACCATCGCTGAAAACACTGTTGCTGATGATACTGCTGAGGAAGTGGATATCCTCAAGGCTCCTCAGGTCAAGTTCTCTCTTGACAAGCTGGATTGGACTAAGGTAAACAACCTTTATGCGCTTCTCAAGTGTCCTCCTAGAAAGCAAGTCACACATCTAGATGATGCTGTGAAATTCCTCAAGAATTGCTGCATCTCCACAGCCCTGACCATAACCCCTCCCGCACATCAGCTTTTGCTATCACAATTCTGGTACTCGGCCAGACACTCTCAGTTACCATCAGCCAAAGACCCCTCCAAAACAATTGACTGCATCCTTTGCGATATCGAATATGGCACCATGAAGATCACCCCTGCCATCATTCGCAAAGCCCTCAGCCTTCCCATAGAAACCCAAGAAAAACTCAGACAGGGAAGCCATCATTGCATTCTTTGATGCAATGGGCTATGTATGGGAAACTGGAAGGGATATGAAGCCCGAGAAGAAGCTGACCATTATAAAGAAATCGAAAATGCCCATGTGATCAGCTGCATGACTGCCAAGAGCGGCTCCTCTGACCAAGCCGCTAAACCTCAGCAAGCAATGGGACATGCATTGCTGAAAGGTCTACATATAGACTGGGCATCGATCATCTATGATGACCTGGTACTTAGAGTGGACACCGTCGCTGACAGACCTCCATGGGTTCCGTATCCTCGATTCATCAGCGCCATTTTCCAAAAAGGCCTAAAGGACAGCTATCCTCAAGAGGGTGACCTGAAACTCTCTCAGGTTGGTCCTAAGACACTCGATTTCAAACCAGTGGCGAATGAGGTACGTCTTTCTACACTCTTAACTCTTCTAAGTCCTTCTACTTCTTCTACTTCTGCAGCTCCTTCAGCGGACAAACCCAACGCTGATACCCCAGCTGCAACCTCCATTCCTCTTAAAAAGAAACATTCTGACACCCAACTTGGTTCCAAAAGAACTAAGAAACCCAAGGAGCAACCCAAGCAATCTCCTGCTAAAGTATCCTCAGCTCCTCCTATTGAGCTGAAGGAAAGTTCAGTGGTACGCTCTGCCACACCTGAACAAGCCATCCACTATATCCCGACTTCAGCGTCTCCAAACGCTGAGGTTACAAACTAGGAAACTACCAAACGTCCCTCAGTCTCTCAAAAGACTGATGAAGTGATTCTCAGCGATTCCAACGCTGAACTCAGCAACCAACCTCCATTCTTAGCCTTAGCTTCTCCCTCCACTCATTTGGACATAACTCCAGTTATCACTAATGCACCTGTCATTCCTCCAGAAGCTAAAGGAACGACGGAAGTAGGACCTGCAAAGATGATCATACGTTCAGGTTCTCTCGCTGACGATATGGAACTTTACTCAGGAACCCGAGATTTTGATGAATTCATCAATCCTCCTGCAGGTATACAACAACCCCTAAACACTGTTACTAAACCCCAAACTTCTGAACTTTCCTCTGTTCACAAGTTTTTATATGTTACAGGTCCTAATTTAGGAGACATCAACGCGTCTCTGAAGACAGTAGAGACAAAGCTGACAGGTCTCACGTCTACTCTTTCCAGCAACTCTTCAGCTGTCACAACCGCTGGAGAGAATCTTTTAAAGCTTACAACCGAAGTCGGAAAGAATGCCTCCAAAGCTGATGTGGAGAAGGTTGATAAATCACTCGGTGATTTTGCCAAAATTCTCGCTGACATCTACACAGACTACCTCGACATCAAGAAATCAGTTGACACCATGTCCAGCGAAGTCACAACGCTGAAAACATCGGTTGGCACACTCGAAGGTGACATGTTTGCTGTAAAGGCTGATGTTAGTTCAGTAAAAACTGATATGAGTTCTATGAAGACTGATGTCAACACGATGAAGAATGACATCTTTTCAATTCAGAACTTGTTGACGCAGATCCTGACCAACACAACCGCCCCTGCACCTGCCCCTGCTCCTGCACCTGAGCATTTTACTCCGGCAGATCGTGTTGAACTCGTCAAAATCAATCCTGGTGTTTCTGCTCTTCAAACCAGATTATCAACGATTGAGACTTATGTCGGGGTCCCTGGCCAAGAAGACAGGGAGAAAACCACAGCTGCTGAATCATCACATTCCTCCCCAACTCATCATGATAAAGAGGGGGAGAAGAGCGCTGAAGACCCCTCCAAGAGCGCTGAAGACCCCTCCAAGAGCACTGAAGACCTTTCCCATGATGAATCTATCAGGGGAGAGAAGACCGAAGGCCTCACCTTCACTGAAGAGGGTGAGAAGACAATTGAAGCTAAAGCAGCCGCTGGACCTCAGGGAGATGAAAACCCTGAGGGAACCGAGAAGCTCGCCTCTGTATCTGAGGGGGAGCAACTCGAAGAAGAAGCTGAAGAAACTGAGTCTGAAGCTGAAGATGAAGAAGCCATCGACTTGTCTGATGCTGAACCATCCTCTTCTCCAAAGAATGATGATGACGAAGATGACGGTGATGATGATTCTTTTATCGTCAAGCCTGCTCAGAGAACTAAAGCTCTTAAAGGGATTCTGATAAATGAACCTTTAGGGGAGCGGACAAAGACAAAGCCATCAGCATCTGAAGCTAACAAAGGCAAAGGAAAAGGTGTCGTTGAAGATGAAAATCTGACGATCTTGCTTAAAAAGCCGGTTTGTCAGGTACACTAACTCCTTACTCCACATCCCTCCTCTATACACTTTATTAGTTCTCTACCTCCGCAAACCTACATACACTATCCCATTCTTTCTCTCTCTGTTCTACCCATGTTCTTATTTGTAAGATCGTTGCATTTCAGCTAGTCCTCTCCCCTGCTTGAGGATATCGCTGAAGTTCCTACAGCTGCGACTTTAACAATAATCCCAGCTCTCAACGCTGAAGACATAATCCCAGTCTTGGATTTGATCTCTGAGACTGATGAACCTGAAGACCAGACTCTCTCTCACAAAAACAGACCTTCCTTGGCTCCTCAAAAGCTAAGTGAAGAGGATCAAGAAAAGAGAGATGCAATGATCAAGAGACTCGAAGATCAGCGAATCATTCTAAAGCGTGATCAACTTCCTACCGTTCCTCCAAAGTTCAGAATTTCCCAAAAGGAATACAAGGAACACCTCAGAGCTGAACGCCTAATCGCTGAAAGAAAGGAAGCTGAAGAAAAAGACAGAGAATACGCCATCAAGCTTACTCAACGATCAATAAAAGACCCCAAGCTGAAAAGAGTTCCCATTGATGTTCAACGTCATCTATGGGATGATGCTCAAGAGATCGTTAGAGAAAATACTAAGGTCTCTGATACGACTTTGGAATGGGCTAAACAAATGCTGACCTATCGATCTAGACCATCCAAAATCATCAAAGTAAACATCAGAGGAAGACTGTACGCCGATGTTCCTGTTGTTGAAGTGGATGTCTACAAAGAAGACAAAACCAACCAAACTTTCTATGTTGCTACCTTAGAAAAGTTTGGTCTCTCTGAATGGTTAGAAACAAAATTAGCCATTCAGGGATCGCGCTCAAAGTTTAAAAGCCATGTCGAGAAGATCTTAAACATACAGATCGACCTACTTTCTTCTGCTGTGGGTATTCCTCCTCTTCCTCCTCAACAAAGAAAAGTCCCTGCTAAGAAAAAGAAAGTCTCTGATTCAGGTCCTCCTATACGGAATGAAACAGGTATTGGCCCTGATGCTGATCTCTCAGCGCTTGACACCTCCCTACCACCTGGAGAAACTTTCATTCCTGGCACAGTTGTAAGTGATCCATATGGTATATTCTTTCTAGACTACGATGGAAACCATCACTTTCAACGTATCTCTGAGCTCCACATCGCTCCCATCGAACAACTCAGAGATCTCTTATACTGGTGTGAAGTCAGACGCGACATCAAAGCTAGACACCTGAAGCCCTTGATTTTTGAAGAAGCTCTGAAGAAAAATAATCAAGGAGCAGATGTCCCTGATTGGATGATTGCCACATCAATGACCCTTGATGAACAACTCATTGACGAAGAACCTTTTGACGGATAGGATCGCCTAGTAATTCTTTCTATCCTTTATCTGTCTACATCTTTTGTACTTGTAATTTTATTCGTTGTACTTGTAATTTTTCCACTTCTCTCTGTAATCTTTACACAGTTTAAAGAAAAATTTCAGCGCATGTACTTTACTCCATCAGTACAGAAAAGATCCCAGAAAACAGTAAAAGGGACAAATATTTTATGAGTTCTTTTTATCCTTATGTTTTCATTATATAGCAATTTTCTCTGTTGCTATGTCATAATCAAATAGGGGGAGATTGTTGATCCAAACCCTCAGTGATTTGTTAATGACCCTCTCTTATATACTTAGTGAAAATTGTAAGTAAACAATATGTATCAGAGTTTCACTATCACTGATAAGTACTAAGACCTTACAGTACCGCTGATAGGAACTCTCGCTCTTTAGATTAAACATTCAGCGAAACTGTTCACCATAATACTCTAAGTCTATTCAGTACTAATGGTAATCGCTGATAAGTTAGTTGTTTATTTATGATCTCTGAAGACAAGTTTCACGTCAACATAGGTTCTACGCTGAAGTCGAAGATCAAGCTCAAGAACCAGCGACAAGTCTCCTAATGAACTGATGCGGATCAGCGAAGACTCAGATTTGTCCAATCAACGTGAAGTATCAAGTACAAGACTTCAGCTATCGCTGAACTCTGTCATTCGTTGATGAAGAATGATAGATCGCTGAATCAACGAAAAGCTGATCATGAAGTCCTCCATACAAAGTACTTTTGTCTTAACCACCCTTGCACGACTCCGTACGATATGTCAGAAAAGAACCTCCTTATTGTCTGAAATCGTACAACCACTCTGATACTACACTGTTCAACATGCGGCTACTAAGGTTGTCAACATTGGTTAATGACATGCAACCAATCAGCTGCTGCCACGCGTAACGTGTAAACTGCAATGCATTAAATGCATGCAGTATATAAGAAGAAGAACTCACTTCATTTTTGAAGTAACTTGCTAACTCTGGACAAGTTCATCCTTCTTATCTTGAGATAGGTTATTATTAGTAATTTCATTCTCCTTCTTAGTGCAAGAAACTTAGTGTTCCAACTTGTTTAGATTTAGGATTTATCCTTAATCTTGTTTCCGCAACAGGCTGTAAATTGTTAATGATTTATCAATAAACAATTTAGAAAAGTAAAATCTGTGTGATTGTATTCAACCCCCCCCCCCCCCCTTCTACAAACTTGTATAGCCCTTCGGGACCAACAAAATTCACCTTAACTTACCCTAAACATTCAATTTTAAAATTAACTAAAATTAACGGAAATAGAATTTACCTAACGAACTTACCCGGGGTATTACATCATCTCCCCCTTAAAAGAATTCTGTCCCGGAATTCGGTCAAGCCAAAAGATATGGATACTTTGTTTTCACTACTACTTCGAACTCAATCAAATCCATACGAACTAACTGAATAGACACCCCACACCCATCTATATCTTTAACACAATTATCAACTACTTTTCTAAAGTAGATAAGCAACAAAAGAACGGAAATACTAATGATCGGTTTGCACCGAAGTCAGATAACACTTTAGCATGTATAGAGTTTGTTAGAAATGTACCTGTAACCTCATCCGGAATTTCCTCTGCTTCTTGTGCTGTCATTTGGAAGACACGACCTTTTGCCTTCGGTACCTCAGGCCCTTGTACCCCACCCGACCTAACACCCGTTAGTCTCACCGTCATACTACCCTGCTGTGCTTTCCATTGGGGACAATCTAACTGAATATGATTAGCGGAATTGCAATGAAAACATAATCGAGTTACCCGACAGTCTTTAGCAATGTGACCAGTCTTCCCACACTTGTAACAAATTTGGGAATCCATATAACAGCTTCCTTAATGAACACGGTTTCATTTTGGACATGGTCTTTCAGCTGGTCTGAAAGGTGAACGACTATCAAACCTCGGGGATTCGTACTCCTTCAAATCGTACATCATTTCCTCCAATTTTCTTTTCCCAAAACTTCTATCACCAACATCCCTCCCTTTATCACTTTCTACATTTTCCGCGGCATCTACTGCGGCTGAGAAGGTTTCCGGTCCCTTTGCAATCACTAGACTTCTGATTTCTGACTTTAACCCGAAGATAAACCTTTCCATCTTAAGTGCCTCTGTGGAAACATAGTATTTTGTGAAACGAGACTTCTCCAGGAAACGAGCAGTATAATCCCTAACTGATAAACTCCCCTGTTGCAGGTTCATGAATTCTTCTTCCAGTTGTCTAACTGCTGCTTGTGGACAAAACTGTCTTTTGAAAGTTGTAGTGAATTCGTCCCAAGAAAAAGTAGAATACACATCAGATCCTCTAGAGGTAATGAGAGCTTCCCACCAATATAACTTATCCGCCTTTAACATTGCAGTTCCATATAGCACTCTATCTTCGTCGCCACATTTACTGGTTTTGAAGATAGCTTCTATCTCTTTTAGCCAACTCATAGCCTTCACTGGATCTCTTTCTCCTAAGTAGGTTGGAGGTTTGCAACTTAGAAACATCTTATAATCACACTTCCTTGGCACCGGTATGACAGTACGTGTAATGGGCATCTCGTCTTCCAGACTACGATATGGTATTTCAGTCTCAGTATGACGAGTTCGGTCGAACATGGCTTGTATATTTGCTTGTAGTCTTCCTATTTCAGCCCCCAAATCGTCCCTTGTAACAAATTTCGTACCTCGCATTAGAACTCTGCCTCCTGTTCTGCCCCTACCTCATTCTCCCCCTCTTCCCCTTGTCCCGACTGTTGGATTCGTTCGATTAGGATTTCCTTCTCCCTCTCTATTTGTACGTCGAGTACCACTTTCCATTCTGTAGGTTTCAGCAAGGTTAATATACACGTAAGCACATACCCCATATAATAAGGTTTTCCAGTTCAAACATGTACCTGTAAGTTCATGATTACACTGGCCAAATATAATTTGAAATTACCTTACATGATGTTTCTTCTACCTTTTATATTTAGCATCCCAAGGTTCTAAAATAATAGGGACATCCTACTTCACATGCAGTTTAAGTCTAGGTATGGATCCGAATACCTAAATCCCTTAAATTAGGGCTCTGATACCACTTATAATGACCCGGTATCTCAAACATGTACCAAATAACATATATTGCATAACATCGTTACATAACAAAAGATACATCATAGATCACATAAGGTCCCATCAGTCTCAAAACTATAAAATACATATTCGAGTATCCACTATCCGCTAATAACTTACAATACATTTCGTAATACTATTCAAACAAAATGATACATAAGAACTTCCTATTCATCATCAGTCATCCAAAAGCATCCTACACTTTATCCTTGCCTTTATACCTTCCTTCACCTGGAATACATATTTTTGAAAACAAAATGAGGGTTAGACCAAACGGTGTAGTGAGATAATCCCTGTCAGTTTAGTAATCCTTTTGTAAAACACAATTAAACAACAAGTATTTAATACCAAGCAAGACTCGTGCATTGTGTACATCTCCTCATTCCCATGGCCATATTAGATGGTTGCGAGCCAACTAATAAATTATTTCCGCTGCACTTACATACAGCCAACTCCGCTGTCCCTCCGTACAGCCAAAACTCCACCGGTCCTAAGCCCGGCCAACGTGCTCTCGTGTAGTGTAATACTCGTATAAATATAATATACACTCCAATATATTATATTTCAAACATAAGCACATAATCACACTCTATATCATATTCTCAATCCACATATAAGTATTCCAATTTGAAAACGTTTTGAAGTAAAACTCACATGTTTGCTTATCAAAATGCTTCCAAGCTTTTCCCAAAAGATTCAGTCTTTCACCCAAAATTCACAGAATCTTAAATCACTTCCAAGCACATCAATTGAAGCCTTAACCTAACTTCTTATTCTTTTCTTCTTCTTGTCTCAAAACACACACACACACACACTGATAATATTTGATTGTTTTCTGCTGAATGAAATAGCTGGAGTCCTAAAGGGTGTATATTAACGGAAATAGAATTTACCTAACGAACTTACCCGGGGTATTACAATGGATTTGTTGTTCGTCCTGTTGATAATGATATTATGTGTATACAATGGGATAAATGTAACTCTGTTGTTCTATCCTGGATCATGGGTTCTATTTCTGAGGATTTTTTTGTTAGCCAAGTGTTTTCAAAAGTTGCGTCTGAAGTGTGGGATGAACTTAAGGAAACTTGTGATAAAATTGATGGGTCCGTTATTTTTAACCTGCATCAAAAAATCAATTCCATAAGTCAGAATGGTTCTCCAGTGTATGAATACTATCATAAATTGAATGCTCTTTGGAAACAATTTGATGCCTTAATAAAACTTCCTTCGTGCTCCTGCAATGCTGCACAAGAGTTTTCTAAACATAATCAATTGTTAAAGCTAATGCGGTTTTTGATGAGTCTTGATGATATGTATATGCATATAAGAAGCAATTTATTGATTACAGACCCTCTTCCTTATCTTAAAACTGCTTTTTCACCGGTGTCCAGAGAGGAGTCACACCGAGGTGTGACTCGTTCCTCTACAGATACAAAAGCTCAGAATTCTGCCTTCTTTGGAAAGGCCTCCAATGCTAAGAAACAATCTGGGAAACCTCCTCTTTTATGTAAACATTGTGGGCTTACAGGTCACACTATTGAACGATGTTTTAAACTGATTGGGTTTCCTAAGGATTTTCAGTTCACCAAAAATAAACCTAATCAATTTTCTAAGTCTGCTTCTAGTAATGCCTGTATTACAGAGAATTCTGGCCGCGGTCAGTCTTCTCTATCATGGCTCACTGAAGATCAAATCGCAAAATTATTGTCCTTAGTTGGTCAGAAACAGTCTGAGGGAATTTCTAGCAATATAGCTGGTATGTTTTCAACTAATATGTCTTATATCAATGGTTTTCCATCAAAATTAACTAAATCTGGTTGGATTATAGATTCAGGTGCTAACCAGCATATGACATCTACTGTGTCTTATTTAGATGATGTGGTTGATATTTCTGATTTAAGATTAAAAGTAACACAACCTAATGGTGATGAAGCTATAATCAATAAAATTGGAAATTTAAAGCTTAACAACAAAGTTACTCTTTTTGATGTTCTTGTTATTCCTGATTTTCATGTTAATCTGCTATCAGTGCATAAAATTGCTAGATACAGTAAAAATTTAGTGGGCTTTAATGAATTTAAATGTTTCCTCATTTAGGACTTTCCTGCAATGAAAGTTGTGGGGACTGGTAGTGAACCAGGGGGTCTTTACTTTTTTTATCAGGTTACAAAGAATAATTCTTTTGGTTCAAAAAGTTCAAACGTGTCTCGTCAACTTTGGCATAGCCGATTAGGACACCCTTCTGATCAAGTTCTATCTGTGTTAAAAAAGAAGTTGAATCTAGGAAATGATTCTGATTCTGGTCCTTGTGAAATTTGTCATAAAGCTAAACAAGCTAAGGATAAATTTAGACTCAGTGAACACACAACTAAAAATCTCGGTGATTTGATACATCTTCATCTGTGGGGTCCATATCGGGTTGCTAGTAAGGAAGGATATAAGTATTTTCTAACTATAGTTGATGACTTCACACGTTCTGTTTGGGTCTACTTGTTGAAACATAAGGACGAAGTGGTTGACAATATTATTGCTTTTCACAACTTACTCTTCACTCAATTTGGCAAATCTGTAAATGTGTTCCGAAGTGACAATGGGTCTGAATTTGTTAATAATAGATTAGGTGAGTTTTTTAAAACCAATGGTATTGTTCATCAAACCTATTGCGTATATACTCCCCAACAAAATGAAGTAGTAGAGCGCAACCATAGACACTTGTTAAATGTTGCTAGAGCTTTAATGTTCCAAGGAGAAGTTTCATTAAACATGTGGAGTGAGTGTATTCTCACTGGCACATATCATATAAACAGAACTCCTTCATGTGCTTTGAATGGAAAATCTCTTTACGAACTTATATTTGGTTTTGCTCATGTTCTTTCTCATTTAAGGAATTTTGGATGTCTTTGTTTTGCAATAAAACCAAATAATTCTGACAAATTTTCAGCTCGTGCCGAGAAATGTGTTTTACTTGGTTATTCAAATTCTAAAAAGGGTATAGACTTTACAGTCTAGATTCTAAACAAATCATAATTTCTCATGATGTGAAATTTTATAAAACAATATTTCCCTTCAAAATGAGTGAAACCAAACATGTCTTAGACTCTAGTAGTGTGAAAACTTTAAATTTTTTTGATTCTATTGTTGATCTGACTAATGAGTTTACTTCTGGAATGCCCGATGATGAGATTAGGGTGAACCCTCAAAATGAATCAAATTCAAATAATTCTGAGAATTACATTAACCATGATCATCTTGGTAGCCCAGATAGAGCTACCAGTGAAACATCTGGCAGCACTAACAATTTTAATACTTCCAACAGAGCTGCCGAACCACAAGGTTCTGGTAGTACTGATTCAGTTGCCGATGATCATTGTGATACTGTTTTTAGTCCCTTATATATTCGTCATAATGAAGATCATTTGAGTTCCCCTTTTGACGGGTACTGTTAGAAAATCAAATCGTCCTTCAAATTTACCTAAACATTTTTCTGATTATGTGATTGAAGGAAAAGTCAAATATGGGTTAGAAAAAGTGGTCAACTATTCCTCTCTTAATAAAGATAATTTCTGTTTTGTGTCCACATTAAATAAAGCAGTCGAACCTGATAATTTTTTTGAGGCTTCCAAAAATCAGAACTGGGTGACTGCTATGAATGATGAAATGGAAGCCTTGTATAGGAATAGAACTTGGGTTTTAACTGAGTTACCCCCTGGTCGAAAGCCAATTGGGTGTAGGTGGATTTACAAAGTAAAATATAAGTCCACAGGCGAAATTGAAAGATATAAGGCAAGACTAGTTGCTAAAGGGTACTCTCAAAGAGAGGGATTAGATTATGAAGAAACTTTTTCACCTGTAGTTAAAATGGTTACAGTTCGCTGTTATATTGCTTTAGTTGTTGAATATGATTGGCCTCTATGTCAGTTAGATGTAAATAACGTTTTTCTCTATAGTGACTTATCTGAAGAAGTTTACATGTCTTTACCTTCTGGATACTTTTCTCCTAATGAAAAAAGAGTTTGCAAATTAGTTAAGTCTTTATATGGTTTAAAGCAAGCTCCTAGACAATGGTATGAGAAGTTGTCTTCTTGTTTGGTTGAAAATGGGTTCTGTCAAAGCTCTAGTGACTATTCGTTGTTCACAAAAAATGTTGGTTCTGTTTTTATTATTCTTTTAGTATATGTGGATGATATTATTTTAACAGAAAATTGTAAAGCTGAAATAAACAAGGTAAAGCAACATTTACAATCAAATTTTAAAATTAAAGATCTGGGTGAGTTAAAATTCTTTTTAGGTATAGAAATCTTAAGATCTGAAAATGGGATTTGCATGTCGCAATGTAAGTATTGTCTTGAACTTTTGAACGAATTTGGTTATTTAGGAGTTAAGCCTATTGGTACTCTTATGGATATGAACTTGATTGTCACATATGTGTTTAAATCTGATTCCAAAGATCCGCTCTTAAAAGATTTTACTGGTTTTCAGAAATTAATTGGTAAATTGATTTATCTATTAGCTACTAGACCAGATATAGCCTTTGTTGTTCATTGTTTATGTCAGTTCATGCATTCCCCAAGACAATCACATTTGAAGTTTGCTCTTAGAGTCTTACGATATCTAAAAGCTTCTCCTAGTAAGGGTATAAATTTTTCTGTATCATCTGATTTTAAGTTAAATGTTTTTATTGACGCTGATTGGGTCAAGTGTTTCTCCACAAGAAGGTCTGTTACAGGCTATTGCCTTTTCTTAGGTAATTGCATGATTTCATGGAAGAGCAAGAAATAGACCACTGTTTCTCGTTCTTTTGCGGAATCCGAGTATAGAGCAATGGCTTCTGCTCTGTGTGAGATTATATGGGTTCTTAGTGTTTTGAAGGAATTAAAAATAAAAGACTTACTTCCTGTAAATCTAAATTGTGATAACAAATCAGCAATTCAGATTGCAAACAATCCTGTATTCCATGAACGCACGAAACATATTGAAATTGACGTTCATCAAGTAAGGGAAAAGGTTGCATCTGGTTTGCTGAAAACTGTTAAGGTTCCTTCCACTGAAAATCCTGCAGATATTTTCACAAACTATCTTGGAATAAATCAACGTAACTATCTCTGTGAGAAGTTACATATGTTGGATTTATTCAGATGTCAAGATTGAGGGAGGGTGTTAAAAGGTGTGTTTTCTCTTCCAATCTTGTCATCTTGGTATTTATTGGGTGTATTTGATATGTTTCAGTAAGAGTAGGGGCTGTTTGGTATATTGGAGAAAGTTGAGGATGACTCGTCACTTGCTAGTGAACTTCAAGGGTAGCGGAGCTAATTGTGGAATTCTGAAGGACTGAAGTGAAAGTTTTAGATATTATTTAAAGAGGATGATGTTGTTCATTTTACACGATAGTTTTCATTTTTCCTATACTTTTACAATTACTGAATCTCTTTTACTCTCTCTCTAGATTGGGGTTTTGAACAACTTGTTCTAGATTTAGGGTTTGTTTGTATTTTGTGTTTAATACTTGTTTCTGAGATTCTAGTTTGTATTTGTTGTTGATATATAAAACTTCAATAGAATGGGTAGACAATAGATGGGTGTGGAGGTGGAATTGGAGAAGGGCTCCGAGAGGTCGAGAGAGTGGTGAATTGGAGGAGCTACAAATTTTAGTGCAAGGGTGGGAACCTACGAGAGGGAAACGTGACAAATGGGATTGGATATTTGACAAAGATAACGGTTTCAATGTTAAAAAGCATCAGGGGGTAATAGAGGAGGGTAGGAGCGGGGATGAGAAGAGTTCGGGAGCTACTTTGTGGTACCCATTGGATATTGGATGAATCCCATGTCGTGTGATACTTAATGATATAGGATTGGATCTAGATACGATTTTGTGCCCAAGGTGTCGGAATGCGCCGGAGAGTAAGGATCACACCCTTGTGGGCTGCGATGAGGTGAAAAGGCTATGGGAACGAGTTGGGAGATGGTGGAATAAACCTTTAGACAGAATCAGTTCAACTCAAGATTTGTTGCACGAGGATGCGGTGGAAGACGGAAGCAATAGCGGTAATCTGTAGTGGTTGGGAACGAAATGGATCTTCTTATACTTAATCTGGAACCACAGAAATAAGATCGTGTTTAAAGGGGAGAAGAGCCGGATAGCGGACTGTTTTTTTGAATGGCAAAGGATCTCGTACGAATGGTCAAGCAGAAGATCGAAGAAACATTTTATGGACTGGGTTACGTGGTTTTCAGGAGCATTATATTTCGGCAACGGTATGAACACAGGACGACGAAGTGCAAATTAGCAGGATGTTTTTGATCGGTTAGCAATTCTGTTTCGGGCTGTTTGGGTCCAGCAGAATGCCTGGGCTGTTTGGTTACAACGGCTTTCCGCATTAAGATTCAGCAGCAGTTGTTTTGATAAAGTTGTGCAGTTGGTTTCGTTTGCTTCTCGCAAACAGATTCAATGTTTTTGATTCATCTTAGGTTCGTGGTCTTGTTTTGATAAAGCTGTACGTTTGTTTCCTTCGGATTGGTTGTGTTTTTGGTCTGATGTGTTTGCTTGGTTGTAAGAATTGTGACTAAAGTGCCCCAGGGGGCTTTGGTCCTTTGTGGTTTTGTGTCAGCTTATTAAGGTTAGTTTATAGAATAATAGAAATTTTTTAGTTTTTTAACTGAACCTCTTGGCTATCCACTCAATGACTTAAACATACCGCCCAACTTCAGGTCCACCAAGGCAGCAAAGACTTTTGATGCCCACCCAATGTACACCTCACCATCTCATAGCCAACCCCCAAAGGTTTTGACCATGTTTCTTCATTGATTCAAGTTTGACCTTATGCGATGGTAATAAAACACTACTGACCTGTTTCATTTCAATTTTCTAAGTTACCTCAAAACTTGTGTGATCGTGCTTTTTAATCACTAGGATTCTGCTAATTTAGGATGGTGTATCAAACGTTTGCCAAGTACACATGTATCGATGTCATTTATCTTATCGGATGAGAATAGCAAGGACCAAGAATCTTACCCGGTAAGAAAAATAGCAAGAACCGAGAATCTTATTTGGTAAGTGATGGAAAAACACTACAAGAAAAAACTTAGTTAGTGGCCAAAACTTTAGTGACTGCTTATATTTTGGTCACTAACTGTGACGTTACTGACGATGATAGAGGTCGTCATTAATATTCTGTCACTGATATGAATTTTAGTGCCAAAAAATAAATTTGGTCACTAAGTAGTCACTATTTTACATGTAAAAAATGATTTTTCATATCGGTCTATTTTAATGACTAAATTTGTGACGACTGTGTTTTTTTGTCATTAATGATTATAAATTCGTGGGTTCAGTAACCAAAATAATAGCCATGAACTTGAAAATTATAGTGACCACAAAATGATAGTCATTAAATTGAAAGTTTAAGTGACCAAAAATAAGTAGTCACTAATTGAAATGATAAGTGACACAAAATAGTCGTCATGTATATTTTGGTCAGCGATGTCACGTTCACTACAAGGAAAAGGAGTTTTAGAGAAGTATTTAAAAGTGTATCTAAAAATGATATTTAGGGAAGGAATTACATGACAAAAATAAAATGTGTAACAAAAGGTAATATGACTTTCAGAAAAAGATTTCAAATAAAATAATAGCTTATAAAAATCTCTCCTGAAACTTTTAGAGACGGTTTCCAAATAAAACGTCTCTAAAAACATTTTTATTTTATCTTAAAATTAAATAAAAAGCTTTAGCTACACTTTATAATCCTCAAAACCGTATCTAAAGGTTTTCAATTTTTTAATAAAAAAAAAAACTTAAGTAATATTAGAGCATCTCTAATGCAAGGTTCTTATAAGCAAAAAGTGATGTTGCTTTCTTATAAGAACCTCATCCCCTTTGGGTTCTTATTTAAGAACTTTGGTTCTTACCATGAAGTTTGTGTAAAACGTCAATGTCATCATTCCTATTGGCACTTAAATTTAATATTTAATATTTGATATTTAGTTATAAATATAAAATAATTATTGATGTGGAAAAATACATGAGACCCACAAAAATGAGGTTTTTATAAGAACTACCATTGTAGACTTTTATGTGAATTTTTAAATTAATGAGGTGTAAATGATATGACACCAAAAAGCACAAAAAGAAGGTTCTTCTAAGAACCTCCATTGGAGATGCTCTTATAAATCAAACAGACAGATGCATACGAGATTCCCTAAGGTCTATTCGAGAGTCCTTGAGTTCTACGATTTCTCTTAGATTCTCAACAATCGGAACAATCAAATGTTTGATTTCTACTGGTTACTCTTTTTTTCGATCTTTGATTTCGTTTTTCGATTGACTTTGAGTTCAATTTGTCTTCTTCTATTCGAATTAGGGTTTGAGGATTCATAGAGTTACGCTTCTTCGATGACGACTTCGCTTTGTCTTCATCTCTTCGATTTAAGGTTTGAGGATTCATAGAGTTACGCTTTTTTTACGGCAACTTTGATTTTATCATATAGTTAGTTGAGAATAAACATTATGATACTAGTATTTTTGAACTGTTAATGCTTATTATGCGAGATTTATGTTCTTCCAGGTTTGTTTTGTAATTCGGTTACAGGATTGATTGATTTGTGAATTGGTGGCTCTGTTTGCATTACAATCTTTGTATAATCATCGAGGAATTCACTTAATTTGGTAAAAAAATTCTCTTAGAATGAATTAGGATCTTTGATAATGTTCATTTATTAATTTCCTTCCCCCTGTAGTTGAAAAAACAGACTCAACATGTACTTATGTTAGAATATAAATTTTTCTTAAAGACCACTATCATTTTCCAGAATTTTGTTGTGGCTTATGATCTGAGTTTATAATATACAAAAGGTTTTTTCATGTCTACCATTTTAGTTTTTGTTTTGAAATTTTAATTGGGTGGATTATTTGTATATTGTTCTTCCCGTTGAACTAAAGCTTGTTTGTGACTAGAAAAACAGATAGTTCTTCCAACTTGTTAGAGTGGAAGGCATATTAAGAAAACTATATGGATATCATGCAAACCTGCTAGATTCAAGAATGGCTTAGAATTGGTTTGTTCAACAACAATACTAGTGCCCTTGTATGATTTTGACAGATTACTTTCAAGGTATACAACAATCATAGTTTTTAATACATCGACTATAGTATTTATATTACATTTAACCATCTCTTTTCACTTTTCTTCAAAGTTATATACTTTTTCAGCCTTCATTCATATATATATATATATATATATATATATTGTAACACCCCAGAATTTTAAGAAAATTATGATTTTTGGGCTTGTGGACGTCCGCATGGGGGCGGGGCCGGACGTCCGTGTCCAGCCGAACGCCCGCAGGTCGTCCGCGGAAGCAGCAGAGAAGTGTTGGGTTCGGATCAGACCAAGGTCCGGACGTCCGCATGAGGCACCAGCCGGACGTCCGCTTGGTGTCTGATGATATATTTTGTTGATACTAAGAGCTTTTCTCTCTCTTTTCCCTCACTTCATTTTAAAACCCCAAATCAATTTCCTCTCTCTCTAAACCGATTTTCTCTCAAGAAAACCCTAAACCCTTCATCCTCTTCTTCATCTTCTCCACTCAAATCAAACCCATTTCCACCATTGTTGAAGATATGGAAGCTTGAAGCTTTTGTGGGACATTAGGAGCCTTTCTTTGAGGATTCATGTGATAAATATAATCTCTCTCTCTCTACCAAAAGCTAGATTGTTGTTGTTTTCACCTTCTCTTCCATTTTGGGGTATTATTGGGTGATTTTGGTTATGCTTGCTTAAGGTAACCTTCTCCTTCTTCATCTATGAAATTAGGGTTTTAGTATAAGTTGGGATTTTGATGTAAAATGCTTGGGGGTTGATTCTACATGTTTGGATCTGAGTATTTATGGTTGGAAACGTGTGGATCTAGGTTTTTGGGAAAATTGGGCTTAAAGATTCGCGTTCTTCAAAGGAGCTTACGTTTGGGGAAAATCTAGATTTAGCCTAAATCTTGTAAAGTGAGTTCAAGTTGATTTGTGAAAACATTGTACATGCCAAACATGTTATTTTCCAAATATTTGTGTGTTTTTCTTGAAATTATCAACGGTTGAGTTATTTGATGAGTTTAACCCTTTTGAAGTGTTTAACATTATAAATGTTGTAAAACACCAATATTTGGGATTTTGGGGATATTTTGATGTGTAGAAATCATAGATATGTCCTTAAATGAATTGTTGCTCAAATGGAGTTTATTCAATGGTTTAATCATGTTGGTGTAATTGATTTTCATAAACCATTTGGGAAAAATGCACGTTTTCGTGTTATGAGTCGTTTTGAGAATTATAAGAGTATGAGTCCATTTTGGGAATCCATTTGTATTAATCCGTGATGAGTTTTGGGTTAATGATGATTTTGTGGTATACGTTTACCTAAACGATGTTTAAATGCATTTTATATTTTGAGGACCGTAATTTATGGGTCTAATGGGTTTTGATCATTTTACTCGGTTTTGACTGTAAAATGATGGCTCTATGTGGAGTCTTAATTATGGTTTGAATTTATTGTAACATATTGCATATTATTGCACATTACTGATATTTATATGCTCGGGTGCTTTAGTCATTCCGAGATGGGCATGTTATTGTAGATTGTGTTCCATTGGATCCATAGGCACGTAAGTCAGTCTTTATTTGATGGTCTACTGGGTCTTGTGGGATTGTACCGGGCCCCATGTTTTATGACCATTACTTTTCAAGGGTATACTAGGAGGGCTGAGTCCGGTTGAGGTGTCAGGTATGATTGACGGGCGTTTATGACCTTCGCCATGTCGGGAAATGCCATGGTTGTATTCATGTTAATATTCCGCTAAGGTCAGCTGTCTCTTTGGGTGTGTCTTGAAAGGAGTCATAGGGGCACTTGGGATTTTATATCGTGAAATGTCATACGATTAACATTGTATGAGTGGCATACTTTTGTGTTCCTCCACTCTCAATTGATACGGGTCTCCCCCGTCGTCGGCCAACATTAATTAGGATATTATAATGCCTTTGTTTTATTATCGTTGGTCTTGTGCGATTGACTGCAATTTATGACTTTAATATTGGATTTCCCTCCATGTATATTAAAGTTTGAATGAAGCATGTCATTTCCATATTTATGGCATTTGGACTTCATTACATTTTACGTTCGTGTGAGTATTACTTTGTATCATGTTTTTGGTGAAGTGTTGTATTTATATGGATTGTTCTTCCATGATTTATGGGTTGAGTATTATGTCATCAACCGTATTTGAAGGTTTCACATAATATAGATTTATTCACGTTTTGAGTTAGTTGGGATTGGAATTCATTTTGGAAAACGCTTGTACATTTTGGGAACTTTTCTCATAGGTTTTGGGTGCATTGGAAAATGAGTCGTTTACATCCTTCTCATAATCTCTTTTGGAAATCATAATCTATGTCGCAAACTTTCATTCAAATAATTATTTAAATCATGCTATAAACTTTTGAACTCACTAGGCGTTAGCCTAACCTTTTTATTTGTCGGCATATGCAACAGGTTCAGGTTGGGAGTAGTTCTAGTGACACTGCGAAAGGTCGAGCGTTAGTAGTGTGCTCGAGAAGTGAATTGGTTAAGTGAAGTCTTCCGCATTCATCTTTGGGATTAGCAATTGTACTTGTGTTAAGTAACACCCGATGTGAATTTAGTCTTTGTAATGAGACTTGAGTTATATATTGTTTGAGGTTAAACATAGATTTTATTTTGAGGTATTTCACATATTGGATTATAGGAAGAAATCCTATTATTTTGGATGTATTATCGAAAACTTTATTTAGTTGCTCTTTCCCAATTCGAGGGTGTTACAAGTTGGTATCATAGCATAAGTTTGAGAGAATTAGGTGTTGATTTTGGATACCTAGACTCAAACTAGCGTTCTTTTAAGTAAATGAGAGTGAAATTTCACCATTAAGCACATTAAGATAGGATGTTTTGAGGTCGATGGAGTCGTTAGAAACGAGAATCGCGTCAAGAGTAGCAAGGATAATCATGTACGGTACGTTCATAATTACACCTGGCCAGTGTTATGATGAACCTACTAGTTACGTGTGCATACTTGAACTTCTTTAATGTGATGACCGTTGGGGTAGTGAAAAGTGTAATATCCCGAGTAAGTTCGTTAATTAAATTCTCTTTACATTAATTTTAGTTAACTTTAAAATTTGGTGTTTAGGGTAAATTTGGGTAAATTTATAAGTTTAGGTTTAAAATGGTAAATATTGGTTGATATTATCCTTAGGCAAACAGATATTTTCATTCAGCAGAAAATATCCAGAAATTAGTGTGTGTGTTTTGGGGAGAAAAGAAGCAAAAGAAGAAAGGAAGGATTAGGGATTCAATTGGGTTCTTTGGAAGTGAAATTAAGGTATGTTCCTTTACGTTTTATGTTTGTATTTGATAATAGAAGGTTTCTATCGGAGTAGAATAATTGATTTCATGTCTGGTAATGAATTCTGTCGATTCTGGGTAGAAAATGAGCAAACCGACAGAGGTTTCCGGATACAATATGAATGTGTCTGGTAGTCGTTTTGATAGTGTCCGGTAGTTTCTTTGGTAGTATCCGGTAGTCTTCATGCTGGTGTCCGGAAGAATCAAGTAACCGGTAAGTCCCTCTTTTCAGTATGTTTCCGGATGAATTAGATATCGGATGGCATCCGGATTACTTTGGTGTCCGAATGATGTCCGGATTGTTTATGTCGTTCGGAAAGTGGTGTTGTCCGGTTTATTTAGATTGTCCGGAAAGTCATGTTGTCCGGATTGTTTAAGTTGTCCGGATAGTCTTGTGGTGTCCGGGAACCTTAGCTGTTTGGTCACTTTTGAGAATTTTGATACTTTTGAGTATCCAGGGGCTCGTGTTTTGTCGACTCTTGGATAATTTATAAATGAGGACTGAATATACAGTAGACTTGACTTCATTTTGGGTTTGGGGGAAACAATTGAGGATTAGAGTTATCTAGAGTTTTTAGCTTTAGTAAGTCTTATGTGTTCTATTTGGTAAAGAGATACTTGTATCTAATTGTTTCAGATTCTGTGGATTTGGGGTGAAGGCTGTATCATTTTGAAAAAAGATTGGAAGCATTTTGATAAGCAAACATGTGAGTTTTACTTTAAAACGTTTTTAAACTGGAATACATATATACGTGGAATGAGAATGTGATAAATAGTGAAATAGTGTGCATATTATGTTTATATGAGTATTACACTACATGAGTACAAGTTGGTCGGGCTTAGGACCGGTGGAGTTGGCTATACGAAGGGACAACGGTGTTGGCTGTATTAAGTACAACGGAGTAAATTAATTAGTTGGCTCGCAACCATCTAATTTGGCCATGGGAATGAGACAGGAAAGTACACAATGCATGAGTCCTAAGTGGTATTTATATTTGTGTTATGTATATGGTGTTTGTGCAAATGAATTCCAACTAACAGGGATTTTCTCACTTAGACCACTAGGTCTAACCCTCATTTTGTTTTAAAAATATGTATTCCAGGTCGTGGATCGGGTAAGAGCAAGTGAATAGAGTAATCGGTGGCTAGATTTTGGGAAGACTTATAATGTGAAGACTATGACGTGTTTTGTAGTTATAACCTCGTTATCAGATATCATGTATAGAGTTAGCGAAAAGTTTGTAATGAAATACCTTATTTTTGGATTGTAAAGACTAAGGGACCGTACTTGTTATATGATGTATCTTGTTATGTAACGATGTTATGCAATGTATGTTATTTGATGGTTGTCTGGGAATCCGGGTCGTTACAGATGGTATCAGAGCCCTAGTTTAAGAGATTTAGGTATTCATATCTGTACCTAGACTTAAACTGCATGTGAAGTAGGATGTCCCTATTATATTAGAACCTTGGGATGCTAAATCTAAAAAGGTAGAAGGAACATCATGTGAGGTAATTTCAAATTACATTTGGCCAGTGTAATCATGAAGTTACAGGTACATGTTTGAACTAGAAAACCTTATTATATGGGGTATGTGCTTATGTGTATATTAACCTTGTTGAAATCTACAGAATGGCAAGTGGTACTCGACGTACAAATAGGGAGGAAGAAGGAAACCCTAGTAGAACTAATCCAACAGTCGGGACAAGGGGAAGAGGGGGAGAAAGAGGCAGGGGCAGAACTGGAGGTAGAGTTCAGCCGCAGGGTAATGCATTTGTTACAAGAGACGAATTGACGACTGAAATGGGAAGACTGCAAGCAAGTATACAGGGTATGTTCGACCGAACTCGTAATTCTGAAACTGAAATACCAGATCCTAATCTGGAAGACGAGATGCCCATTGCACCTACTGTCATACCAGTGCCCAGGAAGTGTGACTATAAGATGTTTCTAAGTTGCAAACCTCCAACCTACGCAGGAGAAAGAGACCCAGTGAAGGCCATGAGGTGGCTAAAAGATATAGAAGCTATCTTCAAGACAAGCAATTGAGCTGAAGAAGATAGAGTGCTATACGGAACCGTGATGTTGAAAGAAGATGCTTTATATTGGTGGGAAGCTCTTATTACCTCTAGAGGATCTGATGTGTATTATACTTTCTCTTCAGACGAATTCACTACAGCTTTTAAGAGACAGTTTTGTCCACAAGCAGCAGTTAGACAACTGGAGGAAGAATTCATGAACCTACAACAAGGGAGTTTATGGGTTAGGGTTATACAACTCGTTTCCTGGAGAAGTCTCGTTTCGCAGAGTACTATGTTGCCACAGAGGCACTGAAGATGGAAAGATTTATTTTTGGGTTAAAGTCAGAAATCCGAAGTCTTGTGATTGCAAAGGGACCGGAAACCTTCTCAGCCGCAGTAGATGTCGCGGAAAATGTGGAACGGGATAGAGGAAGAGATGTTGGTGATAAGAGTACTGGAAAAAGAAAATGGGAAGGACCACAGTATGATCCAAAGAAGTCCAGATTTCAGAGATTTGATAGTCGTACACCTTTCAGACCAGCTGAAAGACCTTGCCCAAAATGCAACCGTAAGGAAATTGTCAAGTTGATCCTCGAGTGTGTTACAAGTGTGGAAAGACCGGCCATATTGCTAAAGACTGTAAAGTAACTCTATTCTGTTTCTTATGCAAGTCTCCTGATCACATTCAGTCTGATTGTCCACGAGGGAGAATACAACAGGGTGGTACTTCAGTGAGACCAGCGGGAGTAAGACCGGTAGTACCAAGGCCAGAGTTACCAAGAGCTAGGGGTCGTGCCTTTCAGATGACAGCACAAGAAGCGGAGAAAACTCCTGATGTGGTTACAGGTACATTCTTAATAAACTCTACACGTGCTAAAGTGTTATTTGACTCCGATGCAAACCGGTCGTTCGTGTCTCCTTCATTTGCTGCTAATATGAATTTAAAACCTAAAGTGTTAGATCGTGCTTTAATGGTAGATACTACAAATGATAATCAAGTATCAGTTAAAGAGGTATTTGATAGTTGTGTGATAAATATAGATGGGTGTGGAGTACCTATCCAGTTGTTTCCTATAGCTTTGATCGAGTTTGATGTGGTAGTGGGAATGGATTGGTAGCCCAAAATCAGGCTAGTGTAGTTTGCGATAAGAAGTTAATTAATGTTGTCTTACCTGAGAAGGGACCAGTAGTGATTTATGGTGACCGTAGAAATCATCAGTCTTGCCTTATCTCTATGATGAAAGCTCGTAAGTGTGTTAATAAAGGCTGTCTGAGTTACTTAGCTTGTGTGATAGATACTAAGCTAGAAAAGAATAAGTTGGAAGATATTCTCGTTGTTAGTGAATTTCCGGAAGTTTTCCCAGAAGATTTGAATAGTCTTCCGCCCGTTAGACAAGTAGAGTTTGGCATAGATCTGATTCCTGGAGCCGCTCCTGTTGCTCGTGCACCGTATCGTTTGGCACCTCCAGAGATGAAAGAGATGATGACACAACTGCAGGATCTTTCAGATAAGGGATTCATCAGACCCGGTACCTCACCGTGGGGAGCACCTGTTTGTGAAAAAGAAAGATGGGTCGATGAGAATGTGTATTGATTATCGCGAACTGAATAAGCGTACGATCAAGAACAAGTATCCGCTTCCCACAATTAATGACCTTTTTGATCAACTAGTTGGAGTTTGCTATTTCTCCAAGATTGATCTAAGATCTGGTTATCACCAACTGTAGGTCAAAGAAGAAGATGTCCTGAAAACTGCCTTTCGCACAAGGTATGGTCATTACGAATTCCTAGTGATGCCCTTCGGCCTGACGAACGCCCAGCCGATTTTATGGATTTAATGAATCGAGTATGTAAGTTATATCTCGATAAATTCGTTATTGTGTTTATCGATGATATCCTTATCTACTCCCGATCCAAAGAAGAACACGCACAACATCTTCGTTTGATTCTGGAGTTATTAAAGAAGGAACAGTTGTATGCAAAATTTTCTAAATGTGAATTCTAGCTTCGGGAAGTTCAATTTCTTGGGCATGTAGTTTCCGAGAAAGGCATTCAAGTTGATCCGACGAAAGTAGAAGCAATCGAAAAGTGGGAACCGCCAAAAACGCCAACGGAAGTACGAAGTTTTCTGGGCTTAGTCGGCTACTATCGAAAGTTTATACAAGATTTCTCCCGTATCGCTACGCCTTTGACCAAGCTCTCTCGAAAGAATATAAAATTTGAATGGAAAGCAGAGCAGGATGGAGCATTCCGAATGTTGAAAGAGAAACTCTGTAGCGCGCCGATACTGTCACTACCTGGACGTTTCGATGATTTTGTTGTTTATAGTGATGCTTCCAAACTGGGATTGGGATGTGTACTAATGCAGCAAGGGAAAGTGATTGCTTATGCTTCTCGACAACTAAAGGATCATGAACGACAGTATCCTACGCACGACATGGAACTTGCAGCAGTTGTTTTCGCGTTGAAGATTTGGAGACATTATCTTTACGGCTCTAAATGTCAAATTTATACTGATCATAAGAGTCTCCAACATCTCTTCGATCAACAAGAATTGAATATGAGGCAAAGAAGGTGGTTAGAATTGTTGAATGATTACGACTGCAAAATTCTTTATCATCCGGGGAAAGCGAATGTGGTAGCTGATGCACTGAGTCACCAAGAAAGAAGCGGAATAGTAAAGGCAATTGCACTACGAGCTGAACTTCTACCTAACATCTTTGACGAACTGAAGAAGTGTCAAATAGAAGCATTCCAAGAGGAACAATAGTGGGGATATCAGTATTGCTTGTAAAGGATGATCGTGGGTTACTGTGTTTGGATAGTAGGATTTGGGTGCCTCGTTTGGGTGGTTTACGTGATCGGGTACTACAAGAAGCTCATCAATCTCGTTTCTCTATTCATCCAGGTACGAATAAGATGTATAAAGATCTAAGACAATTTTACCGGTGGCCGGGAATGAAAAGAAGTCTTGCTCAGTATGTGGAGGGTTGTTCTACTAGTAAGAAAATGAAGATTGAACATTAAAAGCCTTTTGGGCAGTTATAGCGTTTAGAGATACCTATGTGGAAATGGGATCAGATTACTACAGATTTCATCATGAAGCTACCAAGGACTCCGAAAGGGTTTGATGCCATTTGGGTGATCGTTGATAGGTTGACAAAGTCTGCTCACTTTTTGCCGATAAAAGAAACCTATCCGTTATAAAGACTAGCCAAATTGTACATCGATGAAGTAGTAACTCGACATGGAGTTCCAATATCAATTATTTCTAATCGTGATAGTCGTTTTACTTCAAGGTTCTGGAGAAGTTTTCAAAGAGAAATGGGGACGCAAATAAAGTTAAGTACAACGTATCATCCTCAAACTGACGGTCAAAGTGAAAGAACGATTCAGACTTTGGAAGACATGCTACGGGCCTGCATTGTTGATTTTGGGGGATCATGGGATAAGCATTTGCTGTTGATTGAATTTGCCTACAATAACAGTTATCATTCCAGCATACAAGCAACACCGTTTGAAGTTCTGTATGGTAGAAAATGCCGAACGCCTCTGTGTTGGAATGAAGTGGGAGAAAAGCAATTAGCAGGGCCAGATATAGTTTAGTTTACCGCGGATAAGATTACTCAGATTCGGGAACGATTGAAAGTGGCTCAAGACAGACAGAAAAGCTACGCTAACCGACGCCGAAAACCGTTAGAATTCCAAGTTAGAGATTTCGTGATGTTAAAAGTCTCTCCTTGGAAAGGAGTCATTCGTTTTGGCAAGCAAGGTAAACTCAGTCCAAGGTACATCAGACCGTTTGCAATAACAGAAAGAATCGGTGAAGTAGCTTACCGATTAGAACTTCTGCCGGAGTTAAGCGGAGTTCATAATGCTTTTCATGTTTCGAATCTACGAAAGTGTTTGGTTACACCAGATCAGGTAGTTTCTCTACCAGATATTCAGGTTGATGAAAGGCTGAACTTTGTGGAGGAACCCAAAGCCATAGTTGACCGTAAAGTTAAAATGCTGCGGAATGGAAAGGAGATCAAGCAAGTAAGAGTACAGTGGAGACACCATAGAGTTCATGATGCTACTTGGGAATCAGAATCAGAAATGAGAACTAAGTACCCGTACCTTTTTGCCTAACCGAATTCCGCGACGGAATTCTTTTAAGGGGGAGATGATGTAATATCCCGAGTAAGTTCGTTAATTAAATTCTCTTTCCATTAATTTTAGTTAACTTTAAAATTTGGTGTTTAGGGTAAATTTGGGTAAATTTATAAGTTTAGGGGTGTTTGGGTCATTAGTGAATAATACAAGGTTTAAAATGGTAAATATGGGTTGATATTATCCTTAGGCAAACAGATATTTTCATTCAGCAGAAAATATCTAGAAATTAGTGTGTGTGTTTTGGGGAGAAAAGAAGCAAAAGAAGAAAGGAAGGGTTAGGGATTCAATTGGGTTCTTTGGAAGTGAAATTAAGGTATGTTCCTTTACGTTTTATGTTTGTAATTGATAATAGAAGGTTTCTATCGGAGTAGAATAATTGATTTCATGTCTGGTAATGAATTCTGTCGATTCTGGGTAGAAAGTGAGCAAACCGACAGAGGTTTCCGGACACAATATGAATGTGTCCGGTAATCGTTTTGATAGTGTCCGATAGTTTCTTTGGTAGTATCCGGTAGTCTTCATGCTGGTGTCCTGACGAATCAAGTAACCTGTAAGTCCCTCTTTTCAGTAAGTTTCCGGATGAATTAGATACCGGATGGCATCCGGATTACTTTGGTGTCCGGATGATGTCTAGATTGTTTATGTCGTCCGGAAAGTGGTGTTGTCCGGTTTATTTAGATTGTCCGGAAAGTCATGCTGTCCGGATTGTTGGAGTTGTCCGGATAGTCTTGTGGTTTCCGGGAACCTTAGTTGTTTGGTTACTTTTGAGAATTTTGATACTTTTGAGTATCCAGGGGCTCGTGTTTTGTCGACTCTTGGATAATTTATAAATGAGGACTGAATATACAATAAACTTGACTTCAGTTTGGGTTTGGGGGAAACAATTGAGGATTAGAGTTATCTAGAGTTTTTAGCTTTAGTAAGTCTTATGTGTTCTATTTGGTAAAGAGATACTTATATCTAATTGTTTTAGATTTTGTGGATTTGGGGTGAAAGCTGTATCATTTTGAGAAAAGATTGGAAGCATTTTGATAAGCAAACAGGTGAGTTTTACTTTAAAACGTTTTTAAACTAGAATACATATATATGTGGAACGAGAATATGATAAATAGTGTAATAGTGTGCATATTATGTTTATATTAGTATTACACTACATGAGTACAAGTTGGCCGGGCTTAGGACCGGTGGAGCTGGTTGTACGAAGGGACAGCGGTGTTGGCTGTATTAAGTACAACGGAGTAAATTAATTAGTTGGCTCGCAACCATCTAATTTGGCCATGGGAATGAGACAGGAAAGTACACAATGCTTGAGTCCTAAGTGGTATTTATATTTGTGTTATGTATATGGTGTTTGTGCAAATGAATTCCAACTAACAGGGATTTTCTCACTTAGACCACTAGGTCTAACCCTCATTTTGTTTTAAAAATATGTATTCCAGGTCGTGGATCGGGTAAGAGCAAGTGAATAGAGTAATCGGTGGCTAGCTTTTGGGAAGACTTATAATGTGAAGACTATGACGTGTTTTGTAGTTATAACCTCGGTATCAGATATCATGTATTTAGTTAGCGAAAAGTTTGTAATGAAATACCTTATTTTTGGATTGTAAAGACTAAGGGACCGTACTTGTTATATGATGTATCTTGTTATGTAACGATGTTATGCAATGTATGTTATTTGATGCTTGTTTGGGAATCCGGGTCGTTACAAAAAGATTCTAAACGAGTAGTCGTTGGAAGAGATTGACGACTTTAGCATTAGTCACTTGGAGTGACAATAAGCATGATAATTGCATTAAGTGGACCATTTCGGGTCGAAGTTGATGGTTGGATTAGAACCATAGGCTTGTTGAATAGAACTTAATTCGAGGAGAAATCGTAAGGTTAATCGATGTAACTTCCAATTTTGCCTTAAGACGTTTGAGCATCCGGATGACGGTAGTGTGACCGGAGGTATTTGGAGGAGTATGGTTTGAGACGTTGAGTGCCGACTAAATACATGCACAAAATTTATTTTTAAAATAAATTGCATCAGTTATTTCTTATGTTTCAAATCCTCCTATGGATTGTGTTACCAAACCTCGGAAAACATTTAGCACACACAAGATTTTAAATCATGGTTTTGAACATGCATGAAATTATTTTATTGCAGGAGTTGCAAACTCCGTCGGCACTTGTTTTTTTTCGTTTTTGTCCAACATCACTTTCAGATACAGTGATATTCATATTTTAATGATGTTTAAGATGTTGGGAAAGTAACTACGGCTTAATGCTTTAACATTGGATCTCCTCCACATATGTTAAGGTTTGGACGGAAAGTTATCTTCCATTATGTCTATGTCAAGCTTTATTGGAAAGTTTATTTAATGCGAGTTTTGTTGAACAATGTTGTTTATATGGTATTATAACAAAAAGGGAATTTTTGGAATTCTGACATTTGAAGTCATGATTTTGATTTATACAGTTTGATTTACGGAGGCGAAAGGTTTGGCACCATTTGGTTGATTTGAGGCCATTGAGCCCCATTGAGTTTCATGAAGTTTTGGTTTACGACGTTTTGTGTCGCGTGAGTGCAATTTGGTGATGTGCCTACTTTATTTATTATGTGAGCTAATTTATGAGTTATATGGGGAATTTTGTCTAATTCGGGTTTTATTGAGAAATATTATTTTATACCGTAAGGCGACCAAAAGGAATGTTTTTGGAACTTTGGCGTCGCATAATTTCTCTTTGAAAGATTTGTGTTACCACATTTCGTTGCAACTTGTTCAATGTACGAATTGATTTATACGTGGCGTGGGTAATGCATTAAAGAACATCTTGATAGTATTTCTTAACGAATTGCTTATTGCACTTTCGGTTAATTGATTATTTTATTATTATTTCATGCAAATGCATTATATTGACCTAGGGGTATGCATAACCTGGTAGCCACTAACCCTCGACACTTTAATAAATAAATAGTGTGTTTTTATGAGTTATTTCATAAATGGAGATCATTTGGTCAAAGTATATATGTTTTAGTGTTGTGGGGATCATGCATGGTTTACGATACGGTACGTTTTGAAAACACGGATGTGTGAGTCGTTGAACTTTGGTCAGTTTTTGGTTTGACGAACATTTTGGAAAAAAAATTGTAAACCTTTTTGGTTTTGGAGAAGATGTATATTTTGAGTATTCTAATGAGTAAATTTTAAGCATTGACATTTTAACGTTTTATATTACGAGTGTAAAACTTTTGGTGTAAATGCACCATGATGGGGATTTGGGAAAATTAATTGTCTTAACCTAGAGTGCGTGAAATTATATAAGTTTTTAGAACATTAATGCCACTGTTTGTATGACTCGAAATTTGAAGTCGATTTAAACCCTTTTTGGTGTCAACCATTTACAAGCACCTATTATCCTCCTAAGTTTTGAGATAACACATTAATGTGTATGAGTCTTTCCAAAAACGTATGGATTTTTGTCTTTGAACTTGGAACTGACACATATTCTATGTTTTAACCAAAATATATTTACAGATCGTTTCACCGTTTTTTGTGAAATAAACTGGTGTGGGCGAACTTTCTTGGCGAATTTTGTTCCATGTCATTTTATGACTAATAAGGAATTTTGGGAGTCGGATGACGTTTAAACTCCTTTTGAAGTACGTACAAATCTTTTGTTTCACATTATTTAAAGTAGGGAATTTCCTTACGTGCATGACATAAATCAATCCATGCTAGAACCGTAGCGGTTCATTTCAAAGAGTTGTTTAGTATGCTTTTGCGTTTTGTTAATAACCTAAATTACGATGAAATGGTTTTCAATACGATTTTCATATGTGGGACGAGCGTGTCCATTTTTGCGCAACTACTGAGTAGATAGTAGTGGCTTTTATGCGTACGATTAATTTGATATGAAAACCTTTGTATTGAAAATTTCTATAAAAGTTTTCGATTGGCATATTTGTTAAGTACTTCACTTGAAAAACCTTGAACTCATTAGAACCTTGGGAAGGTTAAGTAACCCCGATTAAGAGTAAAATACGTATAGAGCTTCTGCAGTGGAAGGTTGGGTATTCCGACGCGTGATGGTACGGTAGGCCGAATGGTACCAATTGTAGAGTCAATGTACTTGTTATAACTGAAGGGTTAGATTCGCGGTATCTTATATTGAGGTTGGTGGTAACCGTTCTTGTCGGCAACCTTGTTTTGGGTCTTGATCAATTTTTGTATGAGGGACCCTTTAGACACCATATTGATAACCCTAGTTTTGTGAGAATGCTCGACGAATGGACTCGTGGGTGGAGTTCTGTTGGGGTTCGAAGCTTGGTGGTATGACTAGGGGTCAACTTTTTAGCTTCGAGGTCAAGGATTGTTAGTGTAGTTGGAAGGTGTAGCCAAGTTTTAATAAATTGTGGTATCGATTGTGACAAATAGATCTAGCTGGATGACCTTCCTTGTGGGTAAACGAATCTGCCGATTGATGGGTCAGTGACAACCGCAGGTTTTAGAGTCTATTAGGGCTCGTTAGAATTTAACGACAGTCAGTAGTAGGAACAATTGGAATTGGAGATTCTGTTGGTTTCAGTAGCGATCAAACCTTGGATTGATTTAGAGTCGGGACCCGTAGTCGGGGAAGTACGGAACACCTAAGGTTGGGAGACAACCGAAGTCGTCTGATTGGGAGTTACTCCAGTGGATGGAGCGTTCACCCGGACATAAGTATAATATAACCTGAGAGAACATTGTTGGTAAGGATTCGCTTGAAGTTTATCGTAGAGGTCTGCGTGGAAGAGTTGGATTTTAGTTGGAAGCTAATGGAACATGGAAACTGTTGAGTTGGATAGCCTTTGGTTGTAGGGGATCTAGATTTCGAGGACGAAATCATTCAAAGGTTGGGAGGATTGTAACACCCCATAATTTTAAGAAAATTACGATTTTTGGGCTTGCGGACGTCCGCATGGGGGCGAGGACGGACGTCCGTGTCCAGCCGGACGCCCGCGGGTAGTCCGCGGAAGCAGTAGACAAGTGTTGGGTTCGGATCAGACCAAGGCCCGGACGTCCGCATGAGGCACCAGTCGGACGTCCGATTTGTGTCTAATGAGATATTTTGTTGATATTAAGACCTTTTCTCTCTCTTTTCCCTCACTTCATTTTAAAACCCCAAATCAGTTTCCTCTCTCTGTCTAAACCGATTTTCTCTCAAGAAAACCCTAAACCCTTCCTCCTCTTCTTCATCTTCTCCACTCAAATCAAACCCATTACCACCATTGTTGAAGATATGGAAGCTTGAAGCTTTTGTGGGGGATTAGGAGCCTTGCTTTGAGGATTCAAGTGATAAAGATAATCTCTCTCTCTACCAAAAGCTAGATTGTTGTTGTTTTCACCTTCTCTTCCATTTTGGGGTATTATTGGGTGATTTTGGTTATGCTTGGTTAAGGTAACCTTCTCCTTCTTCATCTATGAAATTAGGGTTTTAGTATAAGTTGGGATTTTGATGTAAAATGCTTGGGGGATGATTCTACATGTTTGGATCTGAGTATTTATGGTTGGAAACGTGTGGATCTAGGTTTTTGGGAAGATTTGGGCTTGAAGATTCGTGTTCTTCAAAGGAGCTTACGTTTGAGGAAAATCTAGATTTAGCCTAAATCTAGCAAAGTGAGTTCAAGTTGATTTGTGAAAACCTTGTACATGCCAAAAATGTTATTTTCCAAGTATTTGTGTGTTTTACTTGAAATTATTGGTTGTTGAGTTATTTGATGAGTTTAACCCTTTTGAAATGTTTAACACTATAAATGTTGTAAAACACCAATATTTGGGATCTTGGGGATATTTTGATGTGTAGAAATCTTAGATATGTCCTTAAATGAATTGTTGCTCAAATGGAGTTTATTCAATGGTTTAATCATGTTGGTGTAATTGATTTTCATCAACCATTTGGGAAAAATGCACGTTTTAGTGTTATGAGTAGTTTTGAGAATTATAAGAGTATGAGTCCATTTTGGGAATCCATTTGTATTAATCCGTGACGAGTTTTGGGTTAATGATGATTTTGTGGTATACGTTTACCTAAACGATGTTTAAATGCATTTTATATTTTTAGGACCGTAATTTATGGGTCTAATAGGTTTTGATCGGTTTTGACTGCAAGGAAGTATTGGGGACATTTTGTCAGGTTTTGATGGCTCTATGTGGAGTCTTAATGTGATGTAGAGTGGGTTCATGCAGAGGATCCACTTTTCCTTCTCTATACTAGCGGAAGCACAGGAAATCCTAAGGTATTCATGTCCCTTTTTTTGACTATTTTTGAAGTATTTTTTGTTGATCTGTTTTTCTGATTTGCGGTTGCGTTTCCTAATGAATCATGTTGGTTCATTTGATAGGGTGTTCTGCATACTACATGAGGATACATGATATAGACCGCAACAACATTCAAATATGCATTGACCACTAACCCATCTGATATATACTACTGGTAAATCTTGATTTCAGAACATCAAGTTAATAAATCTAATGTCACGTAATAACATTCATCTTAGTAACAATTACCTGAAGTAACAATTGTCTTGAAGACATTAGTATTTTTTTATCATGTTGACAATCATGCAAATATATCGAAACTTGAGCAGGGTTAGCAATCAAAGATTTCTGGCAAGTGGATGATAGAACTATCGGTTTTGTTGTCGATCCTACCTTTGGTAAGGATTTCATTTCATCCACCATATCCTCCACCCATTTCTTCTTTTAAATGAGTAATGCATTATTTGCGGAGTAAGCAGGGAACATTTTGGAGTACGTGGATTTAGATATACCACGTAGCTTTTGGAGTTGGTTGGCAGGGAAATATGGAAATATGTTTTACCGAAAAGAGAAGGTAAATTATTATACTACATGGAATTGGAACAGGGAGAGGATGCATCTGTTGAAGCTGCAGTTATGGCAATATCTAGTTGCTTAAGAGAACAAGTGGGAGCAAACACTTGTGCATAGGTCAATGGCAGGTCATTACAAGAAGGGATTGCGGGGATGACTTACGGAGGAGACAAGAGTGTTTGATGTACCGTAAATTGAAACTTTGTAGTATGAAGTAGTATGGGTTTTAATGAATTTGGATGAATGTATGGATTGATGGAACATTAGGTTTTGTTCTGGAAAGTTTGTATTTTACATATATATATATATATATGAAATTTTATGTTTTTACGATTTTTATGTTGTTTTTATAGATCACTTTTATTTCTTATTATTATATTATTATATATACCAATATAGAGTTTTAATATAGCCAAAAAAAATATAACATACCCTTTAGAGAAGGATTTGATTTTATTAAAAGTGTAACTAAAAGATGGTTTTAGAGAGGGTTTTGGTTATGTGTAACTAAAGATAACCTTTAGAGAAGCTTGTAAAAGTGTAACTAAAGGATAGTTTTAGGGAAGGTTTTGTAAGAGTGTCACTAAAGCTTACATCTTTAGAGAAGCTTTTTAATACTTTCTTTAAGGGGTTGTTTGTTTTTCTATTTTCAGCACTTAATCATCACTTATTACTTTTTCGGTCAGACCTTTTACAAATAAGAGTGTTTGTTTTTTTTTTCATAAATTCAGAGTCACTTATCACTTAAATTTGTCTGTAACAAAAACTGATAACCTCGTGACTTTTTATCCACTTATTTTGTTTTCAATCCATGCCTTCTTCATCAGACTCCAAAATCGCATCACTCCAAAATCGATTTCCAACCCAAATCACACGACTCCAAAGTCGATCGATCTTCAACCCAAATTGATCTTCAGACCCAGATTGAACTTCAGTCAGATAAACTTCATATCGATCCCGTAAATCGATTCTCCAAAATCGATCCCGAAAATCGATTCTCCAAAATCGATCCAGGTCGTCATCTCCAAAATCGATTTCCAGACTTCGATTCAACTTGTTTGTGCTTGGATCTTCACTAGTAAATCGATTCGATCGAGTCGACCTAAATCGAGTCCAAATGGAGTGACCTAAATCAAATCCTCTGCAAATCGAGTCAATCTGCAAAACGAGTTCGACCTAAATTGAGTGCTTGACCTAATTTGTCAAAGAGGATCCAAATTGTTGTTTTATGCTTACCTACCACACAGAATATTTTTGATTCCAGATCCCTGTGGTTTTTTATTTCAGTCGCCTCTGTGATTTTGATTTGTCTGGTGGTTCGTCTCCTTCGTCGGTTCGTCCCGGTGGTTTTTTATTTCTGTGGTTTTTGATTTCTGTCAATTCTCAAGGATTTATAAACATGGCTTTTGATAATCTTGTCCAATCCAACCACATTTTTTATTGGGATTTTGAGGAGTGTCTGAAAGTTGATTTCAAAGGTAGGGTTCAAAAGTTATGAAGAAGATTTTAGTATAATATTTTTTTTTATTTTGACTCGTGTACCAGGGGCACTGCCATATTTAGGCCACCTCCATCTTCTTCCCGGCCAAGCCCCAATGAATTGGTTTGCTAACGAGTTCGCTTTGTTGCTGTTGATCTTAAAGAATGGGGACCCAATTAGATATGTGGTCCCAATGTGTAAGTGGTTCAAGAGTGTAACGTTCAATATAATTACATGAATGTTGGCTGGAAAAAGGATTTCGAATGGGTGTAGCCATAAAGGTTGCAAGGAAGACTTGCGGGTAAGAAAAGTCACAAAAAGAGATGTATCTTACGGGCGTTTTTGTTGTATCGGATGTGATTCTGAATCTGGAATGGATCAGAGAACATGTGAAATATATGAAGTAAGTTGCAAAAAAGCGCGATAAATAAATAGATGGAATCAGAGGTGAAATCAGATTCAGACATTTACCAGTTTACAAAAACAAACTTTCTTATTATTCAGATTTCAGACTTCAGCACCACCACTTAAAAATCAGAAGTGAAATCAGACTTCAGACTTCAGCACCTCTGAAAAAACAAACGCCACCTAAAAGTGTCTTTTAGTGACGCTTATAAACCGTCTCAAATGCTGGAAAAGCGTCTCTAAAAAATACTTTTAGAGAAGCTTTGAAAGCGTATCTAAAGCCCTAGAAAAAACGTCACTAAAAGTTACCCTTATATAGAGAAGCTTGTTGACAGAATTGAAAAGCTTCTCTAAAGCCTTTAGAGAAGCTTTTTACACTTTGAAGTACAAAATAAAACCTTCTCTGAAGATCATTTTTCTTGTAGTGGTTGGGGATGTTCCGGGTGGGTGTTGATGGGGATGGAGTAGCAACGATGGAAGAACAATGGGTAAACGAAGGTCCTGTGTATTTTTTTTATGTATGGATATATATATATATATATAAGCCTTAGGTTCATTTGATAAGTGCTAAATATATGAGAAGTAGAGAAGTAATCATGGCCATTTATTCGGTCTGGATCGGCTTTGACGGATCAAAAGTTGCGGCTTTGATGGATAAAAAGTTGTGGCTGATCCAAAAAAAGAAGGGCAGTTTCGTAACTTTTACAAAAACACGGGACGAGTTCATATATGAACCTGTGTGATTCACATATGAACTATTTGTTCATATGTGAACCCATATAATTCAGATATGAACTTTTTTTTAACTAATTCATATATGAACCTTTGTGATTCATATATGAACTAATTAATTGTAGGTTCATATATGAATCAGTTGAACCAATTAACTGATTCATATATGAACATTTGTGATTCATATATGAACTATTTTTTAACTAATTCTCATATGAACTAATTAACTGATTCATATATGAATCACAAAGGTTCATATATGAATCCCAAAGGTTCATATATGAATTAGTTAAAAAGAGTTCATATGTGACTTACAAAGGTTCATATATGAACGTAAAGTTCATATGTGAATCGCACAGATTCATATATGAACCCGTCCCGCGTATTTTACGAAACTACCCCTCTATCTTGTGCACACCACGCGCAGACCACACGAGGAATTATCCGCTGCTTCTCGGTCAAAGCTGCAAAGTTGAGCGAATGAATGGCTAAGATTACTTCTCTACTTCTCATATATTTAGCACTTCTCAAATGAACATCTCCATATATATATATATATATATATATATATATATATATATATATATATATATATATATATGGTAAGGTTCAGGGAAAAACCTCAAATAAACGGAAAACTAAGGAACATAAGGTAGCCCTTCATCTGGATGGTATGCACTTGTGTATACAGGTAATTTGTAACATGCACACGTGCATATGTACAAGTGCATAAAAAATCTTAATTTACCTGTATGCACAAATGCATATCGTCCAGATGAGAGGCTACCACGGTGTTCCTTAGTTTTCCATTTTTTGTGAAGTTTTCCCTTGAACCCCTCTCTCTATCTATATATATATATATAGAGAGAGAGAGAGAGAGAGAGAGAGAGAGATACATGTTCCTATGTGTTGTGTGTATATTATATAAAATAGATTTAATTATTGGTTGGTTCCTACAATTTAATGTTTCTTACAAAAATAAAAAAAAGTCTAAAAAGGAAGACAAAACATAGTTGGATGGAAATCAATACCCCTGGCTCTAACGACATTTTTCAAAGCAAATTTCAGACTTAGAGGATCAAATCTTGAATTAAAACTTAGGTCCTATTTTTATAGAAATCTGAAAACCTAAAGGACCAAAAGTGAAAAGTACTCTAAACAATATAATAACTTCATAGTTTAAAAACTGTGTTGTATTTATCGATTATTGAAATCTGTTTTAAAATGAATAAAGCATAAAATAGTTAATATTGTCTGCTTGAAAAAAGACATTATGTATAAATATAAGCTTGTGTCATTTCTAGCTTTAATTACATTATTTAAAAAGATGACGTATTGTAAAAGGGTTAATCACTAAAATAGCTATCTAGAAAGAGACCCCTATAATAGTCAAGTGATGAAACTTGTGTTAACCATTTAGCATGTTTTATGTAACAACCCAACAAGCCAATTCACGCAAAACATGACATAAGGTGTTTGAATTCAAGCAAAACATGACATAAGGTGTTTGGGATTGCTTATTTAAAACAACTTATGCTTATTTTTAAAAGTGTTTATTAACTTATGTCATGATAAAAATGAGTTAGGGGTAAAAATGTAATTTGGACAAATAAGTTATAAGCATTTTCAAATAATCTAAAATGGATTAACCTATAAAAAACAACTTATTTGTGGTGGGGAAAAGTTATAAGCACTTTTCTTTTTCTTCATCCAAACATTAAAAATAACTTATTTGCGGTGAGGAAAAACAATAAGCAAATAAGTCAAATATATAAGCAATCCCAAACACCCCAATACTTCGCCAAAACTGTCCAGAATATCTAGTCATAACATACGATTATACTTAAGGTTTGCGGAAACAACCAAAATCACAACTGAGAATTTAAATTAGAAACTAAGACCAGAAGGCTAAACAACAAACTACGGACTTCTGCTTGCCAAAAGGAATCAAGCTCAAATCTTCTCCTTGCCCTTACTTGAGCCCTCGACTAGCCGTTTACCCTGAAAATGGTTTTAGTTTTGAAAAGTGAGGGTTAGACCATGAGGTCTAGTGAGTTCCCTCCAATAACAAATATCACGCCACCAATAATATTTAAAACGAGTTTAAAACATTAATAAACAAATCACACTTTTAGATGATATGCACACATACGACACATGATGATGGCACACGCTTTGAGACAACGTGTTTGACTCGCCCATGCCTTTGAATGAACCGCATGAAACGAATTCATGGATTCTAATAGGACACCCCCCCGGTATGAGTAGTTATCGGGCTACACCCCCCGCTTTATAGCCATCACATGTCCACCCCAAATGCACACTTTGAATACTATACCATTGATGCATACTTTAAACGATGTAAAAACATGCAATTCAACAATATTCATGTATGTTTAAAGTTCGTACGTCAAGCAAGTAAGTTTAGAAAGACTCACATGTTGTCCACGCTTAGCTCTGTCTCACTCGAGCTACGAATCCTCAAACCGAACACCTAATTACCGCACACACACAAGGTGATAAGTATATCAATACCCTTAAGAAAATCCCCAATCGACACCTCAAACCTAGCTCCAGAAAATTGACGAACAACATGCAGGAAACATCCGACAGAACCGGGCGCGGTATCCTGCACGTCCCAATGCGCGGTACCCCAAACAGTGTCTGGCGCCTAACCGCGCAACCGAGACCGCACCAAAACCCGCGCGGAACACTAGTCGACCTGCACTCGGTTTCCAGCCGAAAACTCTTCCAAACTCGATTCTAACCCAATTCAAATCGATTTTTAAGCTACACCATCAAAGGGGTCGATGTCCTAATATTTTAGACAATAACGAATCATCAAAAAGCCCTTCAGTCCTTTTAATTCTGTCCATTAAAACCCCAAACCAAAAATAGATGGAGAAATCATGAAGACAGACTATTAATGGTGGTTTTGATCCAAAACATCAAGAATCCAGATTAGAGCTCCAATAAAACATTACCAAATGATTTCCAATCCAAAAACACTTCATTGAAGAACTCCCACACTCCCAAACATCAAAACCCACTAAGACAAAGTGAGAGGATCATGTAGAATGTGATTATCTGATGAAGATAAGTAGAACCTTCCAAAATCTGCTCCTTCTCTTGATTTCCTCCAATAACACACCAAGCTATCTCTCTTGCTCTACTATTCCAACCTCCAAGGTGCACAAATGAGGGAAGGAGGGTTTAGGAGAGGGTTTGTGATTCAAGTAACAATGTATGAATTAAATGATCTTTGTATTGAGATTGAGAAAGCTACCGGATTAGATTGAGATCTACTTTCTCTCTCTAGTCTCTCTCTCTCTCTCTAGAACCTCTCTCTACAAGTTACAAATGACACGTCTACTACAAGTCTTACACACACTCTCATAGACCTAAGATATTTATACCCTTACACTTTACAAGACTATTACAATGACTTTGACTCTTTTACACAATTAGAAGACTTTGACTATGACTTTGACTTTCTAAAATACAACTAAATTTTGAATACATTTTTTTGCACTAACAATCTCCCCCTTTGGATTCAAGATGTAAAAAATTTATGACAACAATCTTCAGCTCTGTAATCTTCAGATCTTTAGGACTTCAGCTCTTCACTCTTCAGCACTTTGAACATTCTCCCACTTTACTTTGAAGAATGATCAACCTTTGAAAAATAGCTCTGAAGAATCTTCAAACAAACGTTGTCTTCAAAAATCTACTTTGACTGCTTTAATCTTTGTTTGGATCTTCAAAATCAAATAGTCACAAAGTCTTGTGGATCCTAGAATGTAGTGCAATAATCAAAACAACAATCAATTGAACAAAGAATCTTCAATGCAACTGGTCATATGATTGATTAGAGAGAAAACTGTAATGTGTGTACAAAAGGTTTATGCAATTATGATCATTAACCCTAATCTAGGGATTAATAAAACTATTTATACGACCAAGGGTATTTACACTATTAGCCACAACTTCTATGCAATCAACAATTAACCCTAACAATTTCCCCTTTTGAATTGAAGTTCAATGTCATGCCAGTTTGCAACATATCTTTTACGAATCGCAAAGAGAACCTCGAATGTTCTGATGGAGTTTCAGAAGTCGAGTCTTTCTTCAATTGAGTTCAGCAATTCTTTGGCGAGAAACTCCTTCAAATTTAAGATCTTCTGCTTCGGTTCCTTTTCTTCTTTGGCGATTGTATCAATTAAAACTTGGTGGATCTTTTTCTGGGTTCCATCACAATATCGATCAAGTTGACTGATTCTCAGAAAGCACTTTTCATCTTTGTCATTCAGATAGACAATTCTTGTCTCAAGTTTGGATAGCAGTGAATGAACTAGTAAGTCTTCTATTTAAGTCAAAGTCTGATCCGACTTGAGTAGATTCACTTTCCTCTCATAGCTCTTGATGCCCATTTGAAGATCAGATACGTAAGAGAGCGTGATCGTGCATTTCATGAATGTTTTGGAGGTTTCAAGTGCCATTGTGACTGGAAGAGGTCTAATCGTTCTCTTCTTCAGATCTCTTAGAATGTCGGGACAATCGTTCAACTCCATATTCTTGAAATCTGCCTCAGGGAACGTCTAATATTTTCCATCTTGTCTAGTGACCGTGAATACAGAAACCAAATTTTCACGATTTTGTTGGATGTGATCTCCTTTATCTTCGTTATTTTGTGTTTGGTCTTTGTAACACCCTCAAATTTGGAAATAACAACTAAATAAAAACTTCGATAAAATTCCTTCTACAAAGCCATCAATTTAAATACCTCAACTTTAAAAACATAAAAAAATTACTACAACATTCAATAATTTAAATCACACCAAAACTAAGTAAGGTCGGGTATTACTTAACCAAATTACAAATTGCTATTCCCAAATATAAATGCGGAAGTGTTGATCCCACAATAAGACCCAACAATGATATTAACCTCAATAGTTCAATAAAAGATATGTGCGGAAGAGTTTGTAAAACAACTAAAGAGATTAATCTGGTAGATGACACACACATAATCAGATAAATGAAACAGTAATAAGAAAAGAGTTTAGCTCAATGGTTCATCATCAATTGATTCTTCAAGTTACACCAAGAACATCGTAAGTGTGTGAAAAGATAATAAGCGCTAATCTGGTGTATATGTGTGTGTGTAGTGCGAAAGTTACCAGAAAAGGTCTGGTAGAGGCCCTCTATTTATACTAATTTACAGGGGGCAAATAGCAGACAAGAAGTACTAAGGTACAAAAGACAACATCGTGGGACAGTTCCTGGTACACGTTGATGTAGTGCGCCGCCTATCTGCAAAAGTTGTGATCCTTAAGAGGACGACACGTGGAAAGTGGCAGGGCACACCTTGTACTATTGATCTTCTGGATCTTCGTACAACAGAGGCATGTGAGTGGCACACTTGTCTTTGTCTATGTTCTTCAATCTCTGAATCTTCTAAGTCTTCATACCACAGAGGCTCTGTCAAGTGTGACAAAGGATCTATCAAGTGTGACAGAGGCTCTGTGGCCTTGTCCTCTGAAAGTCTTCTAGTGAACGATCCAAGTGAAGGTTACTCGTATCACGTGCTCTTGGTGTCCAGCAGAGGCTCTGTCGATGATCTTCACTTAGCCTATTTTTCAATACTTCTTAGAACAGAAGTTGGAGTTAACAATCTCCCCCTGAGTATTGAAAAATAAAAAAATTTAAAGTTGCATGGTTTCTAGGCTATGAACAACAAGAGGTGAAATATTTGACCTCTGTAAAAAGTAACTTTTCATTCACTATTATGCCAGAGGCATTTACATAAGAAAAATAAAGTACAGAGTTTGAAAAAGTTGACATAAGTAAAATAGTTGCAGAGGTCAGACACTTGCGTTTGGGAAGTCATTGATTGACTTGGTGAGTCCTCCATCTTTGAATAGCAGTCTACCTCCATGAATAGCTTCAATTTTCCTTCAGGATCACGAAAGACATACCCGACCTTTGGACTCCAGATGATGGTGTTTGGTTTAATGTCAGCAGAGGAGGGGCATTGGCCTTCTGGAGGTGGGAGACTTATTTTCTTTACTCCAAGATCGATTGCCACTTGGAAGTCTGTCATGCTGTAGATCAGAAGTTTTTCTCGCATGACCCTCTTGATTTCATCGTATGCCCTCTGGATCTCAAGCCTGTGACCGTAGTTTTTCCTTGCCTAGCTTAGAAGATCAGGTAGATCATAAAGGCTGAGGTTTATTAGATCTGCATCTTAGAATTTGTTCTCAGATCTGTCCGCCCTTTTAACATGATAGATGTTGTAGTGGAATTGTCCGCCTTTGGTATGTGAGAGCTTGTAGTAGATGACTTGTGTGATCTTTGAGTTTGAGAAGACTTGATGGACATGTTTGGCTCTATCTCTATAGAAGTCTTCCCTTATCTGCTGAAGCATGTCACGTTTCAGAATAGGAGGTGGCAGAGGATCATTGACGTCTCTGCTGTAGAGGTACTTGTATACAACCTCTTCCATTTGGCGTTGAGGCACAAAGGGTGGAGGCATGGGTTTGCGCAGAGCTTCCAAGTCATTGATCATTTTGGCTACTCTGTCTTTTGTTGGTTTTGCCTTGGGATCTAGAATAGGTTTTGCTGACAGAGGAATCCATAAGCCCAGTCTTCCTCTTCTGGTTTTGGAGTTACAAATGGAACGAAAGAGCTTTTTAGCAATTTCTCTGCGACTTGTGGTTTCTGCTTCTTGGGCTTAGGTTCCTCTGTGAGTATGGACTTTTCTTTGTCTTTGGCCTTCGGCTGTATTTCTTCTGTTTGTTTTGATTGGGTTGCCTCTGTGGGTTTTGTTAGTTGACCTTCTGAGGTTTTTGTTGAGAGTGCCTCTGTTTGTTTGATAGGGGATTTGGTTAGAGGTTCTTCTGATGGGTTTAGTTGGTGAGGGGGTTGTGGGTGCTTCTGTGGGTTTGCTCAGATAATTTCATTGTTTTTGAGCTAGGGTTTTCGTTCGGTGTTTTGATTTGGGTTGTGATTGCTGACCTTCTGTAGGAGTGGGTGCGGGTAATTTCGTTTATTCTGCTATTGGTGTTGGGGATGGTAGTTGGGCTTCTTCTGTTCTTGGTTATGGTGTTGGGGAGGGTAGATCATCTTCAGGATTTGAAAAGGAGAGGATCTGGATTTGCTCTGTTGTTTTCTTTGTTTTAGGTTATGGTAGATTTTCAGCTGGTGGATATGTTTCCACATAGGTGGGTATTTCCTCTGTGGTCTTCTTCTGGTTTTGATCTTCTGTGGATGGTTGGTTGGGTGATATTTGGGTTATGGGTGTAGCCACAAGTGGTGGTGCTGGCAGACCTATGATGTTTGTTTCAGTTTTCTTCTCCCCCTCAGGATGATCTGGCGAATCATCTGAATCATCGCCAGAATCATCCTGTCCCCTGTCCGAAGTACCTTCTGCCCGACATGTGGAGGATGGTTTCTTTGGTTGGCTTGCCCCTGCAGCGATAATTTTTGCGTAGAGGTCATCACAGATGCCCAGCAGATAGGCGACTTCTTCCTCGAACTTAAACCTTAACTTGCCCACACTGTTCTAGAAGTCCTTCACATAGTTGGCGTTTGCGGTGTTGAAGGCCTTTTCGAACTCTATCATCTCGTTCAGAACTACTTGGCCCAGTTCTGTCAATTGAGCTCTAGTAATGTAGTCGGTTGGCTTCAGTGCCTTGTTCTGCTCGCTCGTGTGGTCTTGAACTTGTGCCAGAGCCTTCTTGAGATCTTCTGCTATTAAGCCAGGCGTGGCAGGGGTCTGAGTGGTAAGAATTTTGGCCACTTTACGTGCCTTCTTGATCTGTTATGTGAGATGATTGGCAGAGGTTTCCAGAGTAGAGGTTGTAGTTGCTTCTGGTGCAGAGGGTTTCATTGAAGCGCTGGCACTTTTCACCTCTGTTGACAGGTTCTCAACTTTGGTGGTCAGTTCGTCTATTGCCTTCTTTGTGGATTCTGCAAGGATCTTGACATAGCTTTGCAACTCTGTCAATGAGTTGGTCACAGTGGTGACAAAGGTTTGGAACTCATCCTTTGTAACTTGTGAACCAGGTGTAACCTCTGGGGGAACACATTCTTTCCCAGAGTGAGTCCGTGTTCCTTGGACGCCTTCTTTCGTTCCGGTTTGTATGTTGAAAACGAAAGGAATTCCTTCTGATCCTCGAGCAGAGGTTTTTAAGGCCTCAAACTCTACAGAAGTTCTGTCAAGGACCTTGTTCGGATCCACTCCAGAGGTGGGGACAGAAGTATCCTTAAGTTGACTAGGGGACTTGTCTAGAGTCCCTTCGTAACTGTGCTTTCTAAGCTCCTCTGAAAAGCCTTGGGGTCCTAGTTGTGTGCGTGTGACAGAGGAAACAAATTCCTCTGCTGGGATTTCTGGTGTGATCAGGGGCGAAGGATCACGAATAAGATGAGAGTCCTTCTGAGAGGACTCCTTCTATATAGTTTCCCAGGCTGTGATTGGCACAGAGGTGGAAAGAGGTTCCTCTGTCCGGTTTGTTGGGGATTGGATCGAGCTATGCGACTCTTGTTCAATGACTCTTTATGCCACTAGACTGGCAGAGTCAGCTATGTGGGTTGCACTAGGAGCGTGGGGGTTTCTCCATCGGAGTGACTGTCACTTTCATAAATAACTCGCACCTACAGAACCCTTTTCAATACCCAAGTATCTGAATCGACAGAAGCTCTGTGGTGGAATGAGCTCTGTGATCTGAAACCTTCTTCCATTATCTCTGTGCTTGCACCTTTACCAGAAACATTTGAAAAGACAATTGAAGTGATCGATAGAGTTTCCGTACAAAATTTGCAGTTACAGAGGCTCCGTTGAGCTCAGCAGAGGCTCTATGACGGAAAATTTCTAATTACGGAAAGCTCATAAAGCTTTTTGATCATTCAAAGTTTTGACTATTTTAAACTGTGTTTCTAGGACATATTTGGAAATTGGTGTCCTAGAAAACTGTTTTGGATAATGGTTTTGTGTGAGGAACTCACTCATAGATTCTCCTTAGTTCGGCAAAGTCCCTGACTTCTGTGGATATGTTCGACCAATACTCATCTTTGGATCCCCCTTGAATGATTAACCTCTGTAGATCAATTCAAGGTCTCCTTCTGCTCCCCCTTGACCTATGCTTGGATCAGATATGATAAGTAGAGCATAGAACATAGGTCAAACTCACCAGAGGTTCTGTGGGAATAGACAGAGGCTCTGAGCTATTCTCATACTGAAAGATTGAAATATATACATACGTAACTTACCCACCAAGAAAATGAATCTTTTCTCATCAAGTGCCTTGGTGAATAAGTCCGCAAGTTGATATTCTGTTGACACAAAGTAAATCTCTATTGTGCCCTGATCAACATGATGCTTCAAGAAGTGGTATCAGATATCTATGTGCTTTGTCTTAGAGTGCTGCACAGGATTGGCAGAGATCGCAATGGCACTTTTTGAGTCACAGAGGATGGGGATCTTCTGGATGTCTAGACCATAGTCCTTTAGCCGAGTTCTCATCCACAGAACGTGGGAGCAACAGATTGCAGCAGCAACGTATTCGGCTTCTGCTGTGGATGTTGACACACAATTCTGCTTCTTTGAAGTCCAACTGACTAACTTACCACCCAGGAATTGACAACTCCCATAGGTACTCTTTCGGTCAAGCTTGTATCCTCCGTAGTCTGAATCTGTATAGGTCATGAGATCAAAGCCAGAGTTCTTTGGATACCAAAGGCCAAGGTTCTTGGTTCCCTTTAGGTATCTAAAGATCCTCTTGACAACAAATAGGTGGGATTCTTTAGTGTTAGCTTGATATCTTGCACAGAGACATGTGGCATACATTATATCTGGCCTACTGGCAGTTAAGTATAACACAAACCCGATCATGCCTCTGTAGAGCTTGAACTCTACAGACTTTCCCTCTAGATCTGAGTGTAACTTAGATCCAGTGGCCATGGGGGTCTTCATGACAAAGGCATCAGAGAGTTTGAATTTAGAAAGAATGTCAGAGACATATTTTGATTGGTTTATGAAAATTCTCTCTGATGATTGTTTGACATGGAGTCCTAGGAAGAAGTTTAATTCTCCCATCATATTCATTTCAAATTCGCTCTGCATGAGTTTTTTGAAATCAGTGCAAAATTGTGCATTGGTAGAGCCAAATATAATATCGTCCACATATATCTGCTCAAGCAGAATCTCTTCACCTTTTCTCTTATAGAACAAAGTTGTGTTGGTAGTACCTCTTTCGAAATCATTAACAAAGAGAAAGGTTGAAAGTCGCTCGTACCATGCTCTTGGGGCCTGTTTTAGTCCATACAGAGCCTTATCAAGGTAGTAGACATGGTTTGGGTACTTTGCACTTTCGAACCCCGGTGGTTGTTGGACGTATACTTTCTCATTAATCTGTCCATTCAGAAAGGCGGATTTGACATCCATTTGATAACCCTTAAAACCGTTGTGGGTTGCGAAGGCTAAAAATATTCTTATCGCTTCGAGCCGTGCAATAGGGGCAAAGGTCTCATCATAGTCTATCCCTTCTACCTGATAGTATCCCTTGGCCACCAATCTTTCCTTGTTTCTGATGACCACCCCATCCTCGTCCTTCTTATTTCTGATGACCACCACATCCTCGTCCTTCTTATTTCTGATGACTACCCAATTTGGATCATCTAGGGCTTAAGAAACTCTTTTGGGTTCGATCACACTTATAAAGTTTGTAAAGAAACAAAAATTAGCAGTGGCTGATCTAGTCTTGAATTTTTCAGAAGGGTCGTCAATTATTTGGCTCTGAGGATGGCTCTTTGTCCACCTGGTCATCCTTGGAATTTGGTCATTTGCATCATTGAGTTGAACTTCTGTGGTAGCAAACGATGGTTCTAGTGCAACCTCTGTTGTAAATAGTACTTTTGTGCTAGAACATGGTATTTCAGCTTGAGGTGGTATCTCAATGAGGGTTGGAACTGAATCCTCTGAGGATGTTGAGACTGAATCCTCATTCTCCTCTGGTATTGCTTCCTCTGTTGTTACTGGAGTTGGTATTTCCAGTGCCTCTGTAGTGGTAGTCTTGTTTACATTTTCCTCTGCTTGCTCCCCCTCGACACTTGCATCTGTACGATTAATGGAAGAGGGTGAAGTATTTGAGGGACCAGTTAGAGATATACCTGAATCAGTCTGTTCAGCAGAAGATGTCTCTCTAGAGGCTCTAGGGGCTCCAGCAGAGGGATCAATATCATCATGGAACATTTCTTCAAATAGCAGATTAAGTTCTACTTCTCTTGCCTTGGAAATGCCAGAGGATTCTTTCTTCAGCCCGAGTTCTGAACTGATTTGTTCAGAAGTCTTCTGAAAAGAGTCGTCAAAAGAAACATTGATACTCTCCACGATTGATCGGATCCGCAGAACATAAACTCTGTACGCCTTAGAAGTGGCAGAGTACCCGATGAACTTGCCTTCATCTGCTTTCACATCAAACTTCCATCGAGCTTCTCTGTCGTTGAGGACAAAACATTTACATCCGAAAACATGAAAGAACTTGATATTTGGTCTCCTCGGGTTGATCAAATGATATGGTGTTTTGATGTGTCTCTTCACTATTGTTGATCGATTCTGGGTGAAACAAGCAGTTGAAACAGCTTCTGCCCAAAAAAATGTGGGCAATCCAGATACTGTAAGCATTGTTCTTGCAGCCTCCACAAGCGTGCGATTTTTGCGTTCGACCACGCCGTTCTGCTGTGGGGTGCGTGCAACAGAGAAGTTCTGCGAGGTGCCTTCTTCTGTAAGGTAAGCTTCAATGACAGAGTTTTTGAATTCTCTGCCATTGTCGCTTCTTAGCTTTTGTATCCTGCACTCATAAAGAACCCGAATTCTTTTCATTAGATTAATCAGAATGTTTGGGACATTTGATTTATTTCGGACAAATTCCACCCATGTATATCTTGAAAATTCATCGATCAACACCAGCATATATTTCTTGCCACCTAGGCTCTGTGTAGCAATGGGACTGCAGAGTTCAACATGCAGCATGTACAGAGGCCTAGGGCAAGACACATCAGTCTTACCTTTATGGGAAGCTCTCTTGAGTTTTCCCATTTCGCAGGCAGAACACAAATGATCTTTGTTAAATTTAACATTGGGCAAACCTTTAACCAGATCAATTTTAACAAGTTTATCTAGAGTATGGAAGTTTAGATGGCAGAACCTGTTATGCCATAACCAAACTTCTTCGTTCTTGAAAGCGACAAGACAGAGCTTGTCATTTTTGTTCTTGACACTGAAGTTCATAAGGTACAGATCACCTTTTCTTTCGGAACGCAGAAGTTCAACGCTTGTGTCTTCCCCTTGCAGAGAGCAAAAGGTTCTTTTGAACATAACATCAAAATCCATATCGCAAAGTTGGCTTACACTTAGAAGATTGTGCTTAAGGCCATCAACATATGCAACTTTGCATACGGTTATATTTTCTTTCTTTATGACTCCATAGCCTTTTGTGTACCCCTTCTTGTTATCTCCAAAGGTAACTGATCCTCCTCCAAGTTTGTCTTTATATGAGGATAGTAGGCCTCTGTCGCTAGTCATGTGCCTTGAGCACCCGGAGTCTAGGTACCATATCGACACATACTGCTTCTGCAACATAATCAGATATTTTTAGGTACCCATTTTCAAATGGGTCCAGTTTTGTTAGGGGTCTTTAAGGTTGCCTTAGCATCCTTAGGTTTGGATTTAACTTCTTTCGAAGAACCATCTTGTTTCTTCTAACCCTTGAATTTTGCATTCTTTTTGGGTTTAGAGAGGAAACAATGAGGACTGGAGAAGTGTTGGTTCAGTTGATACATAAGATCGAAGCAAGGATGATGATTGATATGTGAAGAAACTTGCTTAAACTTTTCATTAAAAACGCTGAATATGGGCACAGAGTCTTTATTATTACAATCTTCCTAGCATTGGACTTTCTATTACCAAAAGACCTATCCAGGCTAGATTGATTTTTTGAAAATTCTCTCTTTGGAGTAGCCTTCTGTTGTGCCCATCCTCTATGGTGAACTTCTGTCGATTTCACTGTCACAGAAGAAAAAGACTTGTTATTTTCAACCCATTTACCTTTTTGTTGCCAGGTTAATTTTTCTTGAAATGGCCTAAAAGGTTTTGGAGCTTTTGAACAATGAGAGGACTTTTACTTTTGTTGTTTCATTTTCTCAAGCTCAAGAGAGGTTTTTGCTTGTATACACATATCCAAAAAGTCGGGGCAAATAGGAACACTTGTGATTTTCTCCTTTGGAGGAATGGTTCTGTTAAGAATTCCAGAGGGAAGTTTAAATCCCTCTGAATCACAAGGAACTATCTCTGACTCGTTAGAGTCAGTCTCAGATTCGTAAGAGGATGAGTCATCCTCGTATACAGAGGTTGAGTCATAGAGATCTCTGTCGATAGAGGCAGGACTTTCTGAGCATGTGCCATACTCGCTTTCTTCTTTTGGGAATATCTTCTAAAGCAACATAAGTGTTCATCAAGGTTTCCTCATAGAGATTTTGTTTGGCAGAGGGTGTATCAAGGTTTTCATAGAAATTGTTTTTACCAATTTCCATCAACTCGTTTTCAGAAATATTTAGCATTTTTTCTTCTGAAGAAGCAGGCATAAACTCAGGTGCCTCTGCCAATAGTTTCTTTTCAGATTCTATAGTACAAACAAAGGGAACCTGGGTCTGAGTCTCAGGGTCAGCAAACTTAAAGATTCCTATCTGATCCCGAGTTTTCAAATATTTCTTTGGTTTGGAGTCTCTTTTGACAGAGGCTGAGGGTGACAAATCTGTGTTTTGATACCACACATTTTTCATCTTCAGAGGTTTCCTCTTGTGAGGTTCCTAGAGATTTTCTGCCTTTTGCTTACAGAGAGTAGATTTGGAAAACCTGGTTTTATAGTGTCTCCTACACAAAATAGAGAAGACAGGGACTTGTCTCTTTTGGTACCTGTATAAGGATCTATATCACAGAAGCCAATTCCCCTTCTTCATATTTGTGTGTTTATCTTTTCGTACACCTTCTGTGCATCTTGATACTTTTTGATTAAAAGGTCTCTACTGAGTAGGTCTTGGTGAAGAACTTCTCTTTCTCTTTGAAAGAAGTTTTTAAGAGCAAGTATATTAAGTCTATCACTCTCATTATCCATAAGTTCTTTTGTTTTGGCTTTTAAGGTAGAGTTGAGATCTGAAATATTTTCTTTTAAAGGATTTAGAGTTTTATGGCAATTAGTTTCAAGCTCTTCCTTTTCTAAAGATATTTTTGTCTTTTCTTGTGTGAGAAGTCTGGATTCTCTCTCAAAGAAGGTAATCTTTTTCTGAATATCAGCCCATGTCCTTTTAAGTTCAGTGTAGTCTTCTGTCAGTTTAAGCAGATTAGCTTCAGTTTCATTAGAGAGACAGTTAGAAGTGGATACCTCACTATTAGAGTCTGAAGAGCTGACTTCTGCCATCCTCACAGAACAGGGCCTGCTTTTTCTCTCCTTCGTCAGAAGATTCATCGGACAACCAATTTTCTTGCTCAACCATGAGAGAGTTTTGAGCGTAGTACTCTGCCTTCTTTTTATAAAAGACAGAGTCTCTTTGTCGCCGATTTGGTTTGCTCCTGCAGTCTGCTGCATAGTGTCCTGGCTTGCCACAGTTAAAACATCCCTGGTTCTGTGGTGCATTTCCAGCTCTATCACCCTGTCTCTGCTGGTGATCACCACTTCTGTCATTTGACCTCTGTTGGTCATTTGAACCTTCTCTTCCCTTGTTCCTCTGTTCATACTTCTCACCCCGGTCATCTCGTCCATCTCTCTCATACCCATTCTTCTTCCTGTAGCCACTGCTCCCAAACTCTCTCGTCAATAAAGCCAAAGATTTGGCTATCGAGGCCATAGTTGCCTCTTCTTCATCCACCAGCTCTTCTCCCTCACTGTCCACCACCCGAACCTTCTTTTTTTTCTCCTTCTTCTCTTCCTGCGCCTTCTCTTTCTTGGGTTTTTCCTTTGCCTCTGTAGCCTAGCCAACCAGTGCCAGAGGTCCACCCGTTTGGGTTTTCGTCTGAGCAATATGAGTTTCTTGTGCGGCCAAGGTTCTGTAGAGGTCCGACAGAGTTTAGGTGTCCAAATCCTGATTTGTTTGTAGGGACATGGACAGTTGGAGCCAATCGTCGTTTAGGCTCTTAAGGAACATAACGTTGTTCTCATCAGAGGTTCTGTGGCTCCTGAACTTCTTGCACTTGTTGATCAGCGAGTTGAATCTATCGTAGGTCGTCTACAGAGATTTTGACGACAGAGCTTTAAAGGCATAGTACTCATTGATACATTGGGCGCTTCTGTTCTTCTGAGTCTTAGCTCCGCCTTCTAACTATTTTTCGAGTTCCTTCCACAGATCGTAGGCAGATTCACATGCGTCCAAAGATTGGAAAAGGTCATTTGGAATGGCCATTATCAGAAGTCGCTTGGCCTTCTGTGCAAGTTCGTATTTCTCCCAGTCTGGTGCAGACCATTTGTCCATCGCCTTTGGTTTGTCAAACTCAGGAACCTCTGGAGTGTCGTCTGTGGCGGGTACTCTTGGTACTGTGACCATGGGAACATAATGAGGATTGTGGATGTATGTGGTGAGTTCTCCGTCAGTGCGCTCAAAGAAGTGGATCATGCGGATTTTCCACTGAGGATACTCATCTCTGAGCAGAGTTGGGGGCTTGGTTAATGAACCCGCAGTGAAAAAATTGGTTGCGTTCACCATTTTTGAACAGTTTTTGAATGATACAGAAAAGAGAGTGTTACGAGAAAATCTTCAGATGATGGGACTGACTTGTGAAATGAGTTTAGATCTTCAAAAGTATGAACAATGTACTTAATGGAAATATTTAACCGAAGAAACAGTGCCTATTGATTTGCTAGAGTCGAACAGGTCGAAAATAGCAGAAAACAGGGGTTGTTTTGTAACAGGTGAAAAACAGGTCAAAATCAGTCCATATATCTACCAAAATGAGTCGAGATCATTGTTAGAGTGGATCCTTTGATATTGAAAATAGCAATTGTTGATCCCACAATAAGACTCAACAATGATATTAACCTCAATAGTTCAATAAAAGATATGTGCAGAAGCGTTTGTAAAACAACTAAGGAGATTAATCTGGTAGATGACACACACAGAATCAGATAAATGAAATAGTAATAAGACAAGAGTTTAGCTCAATGGGTCATCATCAATTGATTCTTCAAGTTACACCAAGAACACCGTAAGTGTGTGAAAAGATAATAAGCTCTAATCTGGTGTGTGTAGTGCAAAAGTTACCAGAAAAGGTCTGGTAGAGGCCCTCTATTTATACTACTTTACAAGGGACACATAGCAGACAAGAAGTACTAAGGATAAAAACACAACATCGTGGGACAGTTCCTGGTACACGTTGATGTAGTGCGCCGCCTATCTGCAAAAGCTGTGGCCCTTAAGAGGATGACACGTGGAAAGTGGCAGGGCACGCCTTGTACTATTGATCTTCAGGATCTTCATACAGCAGAGGCATGTGAGTGGCACACTTGTCTTTGTTCTTCAATCTCTGAGCCTTCATACCACAGAGGCTCTGTGAAGTGTGACAGAGGCTCTGTGGCCTTGTCCTCTGAAAGTCTTCTGGTGAACGATCCAAGTGAAGGTTGCTCGTATCACGTGCTCTTGGTGTCCGACAGAGGCTCTGTCGGTGATCTTCACTTAGCCTATTTTTCAATACTTCTTAGAACAGAAGTTGGAGCTAACAGGAAGACTTCACCAAACTAAATGTTCCTCGAGCACACAACTAGCACTCAAACTCTTCACAGTGTCGCTAGCACTATTCCCTAACCGGAACCTGATGCACATGGGGACAAATAAAAAGGTTAGGCTAATGCCTAGTAATTTCAAGAGTTTATATCATGAGCAAAATAATCCGTTAATCGAAAAGAGCACAATTTAAATCATGATTTTCCGAAAAAGTTTATATAAATATGCAAACAACTCATTTTTCCAACGCACACAATTTGAGTAACGAAAGCTCTCTAATATATAACGGTTTCCAAAATGAAATCAATTCCATAACTTACTCAAAAAGACGGATAAATATTTAATTTCCAAATAATATAAACATGAATAAAACTCTATTATTCAAAACATCCAAACACGGATGATGCATAATACGCCGCTCACAAATCATGGAAAGTAATCATGTTAGCTCCAACCTATAGCATAGAAAAGTATTGAAAAATAGGCTAAGGAAGAATTATGGCAGAAGCCTCTATCAGCCACCAAGAACACAAAGCCTCCATCTGATCTATCATCTGAAGACAAGAGTTCAAGGCCACAGAGCCTCTGCCATTTATGACAGAGCCTCTGTGGAATCAAAGGCAGAAGATGAAGAGCAAGATTTCTAAAGACAAAGGACAAGTGTGCCACTCACGTTCCTCTGCTGTACCAAGATCCTGAAGATCAAATAGTACAAGGCATGATCTTTTCCTTTCACATGTCATCATCAGAGAGGTAACAACTTTTGCAGAGAACGGCGCACTACATTAACGTGTACAAGGATTCGTCCCACGACCTTGTCCCCTGTACCTCTGTACTATTTGTCCCCGGTCTTTAGTATAAATAAGAGGTTCTACCAGACCTTTTCAAAAAACGAAGCACAACACACACACTTACTTAGAGAGATATATTTGTGTATCACACACTGTGAGGTGTTCTTGGTGTAATTCCAAAGAATCAATATAGATGAATATTGAGCATTAATCTTGTTATTTACTGATTTCATCTATCTTTTCGTGTGTTATCTACCATCAAACTTAACCAAAACTGTTCTCTAAACGCTTTCGCTCTTATACATTTATTTACTCTGTTTTGAGAGTTTGTGGTTAAACATCATTGTTTAGTCTATAGTGGGAACAACAATTGGTATCAGAGTGAACTTTGATTCTCAATATCAAAGGATACACTCTGCAATGATCTTGACTTGTTTTTTGTAGATTTATGCATTGATTTTAAAGTTTATTCTTCAGCTTCAAAACAACCCCTGTTTTTCTGTTATTTTCGACCAATTATACTTTAACAGCTTAATAGGCACTGATAACTTGTTGAAATCCTTCCATTAAGTTCTTTGTTCAGTTCCTTGAAAGTTAGAACTCATACTTCAAGTCAATCCCATCTACTGAAGGTCTTTGCTTCACACTTTGTTTTCTGTTCCATTTGAAATTGTTTAAAAATGGCAAACACAGCAAACTTCTTTACTGCTGGTTCTTTGACCAAGCCTCCAACTCTTCTAAGAGATGAGTATCCACAATGGAAAATCCGTATGATTCACTTCTTTGAAGGTGTAGACAAAGGGCTAATCACTTACCTCTACAATCCACCATATGTTCCCATGGTAACAATACCTAGAGTACCTGCAACTGAAACCACGCCAGAGGTTGCAGAGTACGATAAACCAAAAGACATCGATAAGTGGTCCCTATAGGACTAGGAAAAATATGAATGGGCAAAGAAGGCAAAACGTCTACTGATAATGTCCATACCTAATAACCTTTTTCAATCCATAGATGCTTGTGAAACTGCCTATTATATGTAGAGAGGGCTAGAAAAGCAGTTAGAAGGTGGAGCCAAAACCCAGAAGAATAGAAGGGATCAGTGTATAAACGAGTACTACGCTTTCAAAGCCCTGCCGTCAAAAACTCTGCAGAACACCTACGACAGATTCAACTCCTTGATAAACAAGTGCAACAAGTTTGGCATTCACATAACCTCTGAGGAAAACAATGTCATGTTCCTCAAGAGCCTGAATGATGAGTGGCTTCAACTATCCATGTCTTTACAAACAAATCAAGACTTGGATACTTGGACCCTCTCAGACCTCTATGGCACCTTGGTTGCTCAAGAAAGCCAAATAGCCCAGACGAAAGCCCGGCTGGGTGGACCTCTGGCACTTGTAGGTAAAGCTACAGAGGTACAAGAAAAGCCAAAAAAGGAAAAGGCTCTGGAGGAAAAGGAGAAGAAGAAAAAGAAGACGCTGGTGGTTGATAGTGATGAAGAGGATATGGTAGATGAGGAAGAGACAACGATGGCCTCGATAGCTAAATCTCTAGGTTTGCTGACCAAAGAGTTCAGGAACAGAGGTTTAATAAAGAAGTCTGGATATGACATAGATGGGAGAGACGACAGAGGTGGCAAGTATCGGAACAACGGGCCACCACAAGGGTATGAGCAGAGGAACCAAGGGATAGAGGATTCCCATGATCAACAGAGGACGCACGACAGAGGTTATGAGCAGAAGGGAGGTGGAGATCACCAACAGAGGCAGAATGATAGAGCTGGCAATGCACCACAGAACTCAGGGTGCTTCAACTGTGGCAAGCCTTGCCATTATGCAGCTGACTGCAGAAGCAAGCCCAACAGACCCCAGAGAGACTCTGCCTTTTACAAAAAGTAGGCAGAGTACTATGCTTAAAAATCATTCATGGTTGAACGGGAGAACTGGGTATCTGATGAATCCTCAGATGAGGAAGAAAAGAAAAATGCCCTGTTCTGTGGGATGGTAGAGGTCAGCAGCTCCGACTCTGAAAGTGAGGTATCCACTTCTAACTCATCCTCAAATGACATAGAAGTAAAAATGCTTAAACTAACATAAGATTACAATGAACTCGAAAAGACTTGTGCAAATGTTAAGAAAAAAACTTGTCTTCTATGAGAGAGAAGCCAGAATTCTAACTCAGGAAAAGGAAAAAATTACTTTAGAAAAGGAAGATCTTGAATCAAATTGGCATAAAGAACTAAAACCTTTGAAAGAGAAGATTTCTGATCTTGACTTAGCCTTAAAAGTCAAAACCAAAGAACTTTCGGATAATGAGAGTGACAGGCTTTACACACTTGCTCTTAAAAACATTTTTCAAAAAGAAAGAGAAGTTCATCACCAAGATCTACTCGACAGAGATCTCTTAATTAAACGGAATCAAGACGCACAGAAGGTTTATGAGAAGGTAAACACCCAAATAGGAAGAAGGGGAATTGGCTTCTGTGACTTGGATCCTTATACAGGAACCAAAAGAGACAAGTCCCTGTCTTCTCTATTCTGCGTTAGAGATACTCGAAAACCAGGCTTTCCAAACTTACTCTCTATAAACAAAAGCCAAAAAACCTCTGGGGAACCTCACAATAGGAAACCTCTGAAGTTGATCAATGTGTGGTATCACAACACAGATTTACCATCTTCCAACTCTGTCAAAAGAGCATCCAAACCAAAAAAAATATCTGAAAACTCAGGATCAGAAAGGAATCTTCATGTTTGGTGACCCAGAGACTCAGACCTAGGTTGCTTTTGTATGCACTATAGATTCTGAAAAGGAGCTATCTGCAGAGGCAACTGAATTTGTGCGTTCTTCTACAAGAGAAAATTTGCAACATATTTCTGAAAATGAGTTGATGGAAATTGGTAAAAACAATTTTTTTGTAAGACATGATACATTCTCTGTCAAACAAGATCTTTGTGATGAAATCTCCGTGAACACTTCCAAAGTTTTAGAAGATATTCCTAAAAACAAGGAAGAAAGTGAGTATGACATATGCAGAGAAAGTATAGCCTCTGACGACAGAGACTCATGTGGTCCAACCTCTGTATACGAGGATGACTCAACCTCTGTCGAATTTGAGACTGACTCTGAAGACTCAGAGATAGTTCCTTGTGAATCAGAGGGATTTAAGCTTCTATGTGGCATTCTTAACAGAACTACTCCTCCAAAGGAGAAATTCACAAGTGTTCCTATCTGCCCAGACTTTCTAGATATGTGTATACAAGCCAAAACTTCTCTTGAACTTGAGAAAATCAAAGAAGAAAAGAAAAGATCCTCTCAAAATCCAAAGGCTTCAAAACCTTTAAGGCCTACTCAATAAAAACTCACTTGGCAACAAAAGGGAAAATGGGTTGAAAATGACAATTCTTTTCCTTCTGTGACAGTGAAATCGGCAGAGGTTCACCACAGAAGATGGGTACAACAGAAGGCTACTCTGAAGAGAGATTTTCCAAAAATTAAATCTAGCCTAGATAGGTCTCTCTGTAATAGAAAGCGTGATGGTAGGAGAGGTGGCAAACATAAAGCCTCTGTACCCATGTTCAATGTTTTTAATGAAAAGTTTAAGCAAGTTTCTTCACATGTTAATTACTGTCATTGCTTTGAACTCATGTATCAATTAAATCAACACTTCTCCGTTCCTCACTGTTTCCTCTCTAAACCCAAAGCAAAGAATGCAACATTCGAGGGTAAGAAGAAACATAATGGTTCTTCAAAATAAGATAGAACCAAAACAAAGGATGCTAAGGCAACCTTAAAGCCCCCTAACAAAACTGGACCCATTTGGAAATGAGTACCTAAATCTCTCTAATCATGTTGCAGAAGCAGTATGTGACTATTTGGTACCTAGACACCAGGTGCTCGACGCACATGACTAGCGACAGAGGTTTACTATCCTCGTATAAAGACAAACTTGGAGGAGGATCTGTAACCTTTGGAGACAACAAAAAGGGGTACATCAGAGGCTACGGAGTCATCAAGAAGGAAGATATAATTGTGTGCAAAGTTGCGTATGTGGATGGCCTCAAGCACAACCTTTTGAGTGTAAGCTAACTCTGCGACACAGGTTTCGATGTAAAGTTCAAAAGAACTTATTGCTCTCTACTCGGGGAAGACACATAGGTAGAACTTCTGCGAGCTGAAAGAAGAGGCGACATGTATCTCATGAATTTTAAGGCCAAGAACAAAGATGACACACTATGCCTTGTCTCATGCAAGAATGAAGAAGCATGGTTATGTCACAACAGGTTCTGCCATCTAAACTTCCATACCCTCGATAAACTTATAAAGCTTGATCTGGTGAAAGGTTTTCCAAATGTTAAATTTAACAAAGATCATCTGTGCTCTACCTGTGAAATGGGAAAACTGAAAAGACCTTCCCATAAAGGAAAATCTGATGTGTCTTGCACTAGGCCTTTGTACATGCATCATGTCGACCTCTGCGGCCCCATTACTACACAGAGCCTAGGTGGCAAGAAATATATGCTTGTATTGGTCGATGAATACTCTAGATACACTTGGGTAGAGTTTGTCCGAAAGAAGTCAGATGTTCCAAACATCTTGATTAATCTAATGAAAAGAATCCAGGTTCTCTATAAGTGCAGGGTGCGGAAGCTGAGAAGCGACAACAGGACAGAGTTCAAAAACTCCACCATTGAAGCTTATCTAACAGATGAAGGAATCTCACAAAACTTCTCTGCTGCACGTACTCCACAACAAAATGGCATAGTTGAACGCGAAAATCGCACGCTTGTGGAGGCGGCAAGAACAATGATCACAACATCTAGACTACCTATTTCTTTCTGAGCAGAAGCTATCTTCACTGCATGCTTCACTCAGAATCGATCAACAGTGGTAAAAAGACACATCAAGACACCTTATCATTTGATAAATCAGAGAAAATCCAATATCAAGTTCTTTCGGGTTTTTGGGTGTAAGTGCTTTGTCCTCAACGACAGAGAGGCACATGTGAAGTTCGATGTTAAGGCAGATGAAGACAAATTCATCGGGTACACTGTGATAGGCGGGTTTACACCCCCTCTAAATCTAACCACAAGTGTACGGATCGAAATCAAGTAATAGTACAAAAAGTACGAGTATCGAACACAATGAACTAGGAACTAAGTATCACAATGACTATAAGATCTATTAACTGAACTATCACAATTGGAGTGGTTGGTATGACTTAATTAGTTGCAAACAAACAAATCACAGACGGGACAGTAAATAACTTCGGAAACTTTGATAGAGAAAACAGTTGAGGGTTGAAGATCCTAAGGTTTTCACGAACGAACATTTAACTTAAAACAATTACCAAGTTATTCCCTTTATTGAATACCCAATCTCGAAAATCACCGTTGTTCTCTCTCAAGCAACAACGGGTTTTATTTTGTAGACACAAGCTTTATCCCTCGATCTTAACTTATGACACTCAAAACACATTAAAAACAAGATTTAACCGGGACTAAAGCTTACACTGGTATATCTCTATCCAATTTCTCACCTTAGGCATTCAATTTGTGGTTCTAGTTAACAATTAATTCTCTCGAACTTAACTGAAAACAACAAAACAATTGGAAGCTAGCTAAACTCACAAAAGCATTAAAAACCAAATTGCATGCTTCATTAAAATCGAAAAACCGATAAAAGAATCACATCATCTGTTCATAGGTTTAAACCAAAATCACTCCAACCCCCAACATCTACAGATTAGTTCATGTTGGTGGTGGATACAAACATAAGAGATGGAATGGAAACAATGAATGCAATCATAGTAAACGTGAACGTGTTGAATGTAATGGTGAACTCCCTTCTCTCGGCTCTAATCCGCTTCGCGTCGTGACTTCCTCCTTGAGCGATCCTCTATCGTGGCTCCAAAAGCTCCGAAAAACCTCTGAAAATCGCCCTCCAGTCGCTGCCCGTCGTCGTATGTGAAGTCTGACCTAAAATCCGGAAAACGCCAAGTTTATGAAGTGAAACAGGGACATGTGCGGTTTGTGCCGCGACTTGCAAACCGCGCACAAAACCGCGCGGTTTTCGGATGCTCTCCGGGTCAGGCGAGTTTCGTTGTTCGGGTACGAGTCTTGGGCTTCCGTTGGGCTTCGTTTGTACTCGTTTTGGGTTCTTTTCCGCTCCTTTTCCTCGATGTTTTCCTTCCTTCGGATTACCTGCATATTTCACTCGATGAACCGTAAAATTCCGCCTCTTTGCTAGAACACAAGCCAATCTCATTGGTTTGAAGACCGAAAATGACGCCAAAAGTGGCGTTATCAACAACCCCAAACCGAGTGTTGCTTGTCCCCAAGCAAATTAGCGATAAAATAGAATAAAAGCACACATCAGTGAAATAATAACTGCACAACTCCCAATTGGTACCACGTAATGCACTGGGGATTTCCCATACTAGTGAATGTCTATCTCACTCTCGCCTCGTCCTTATTCTGATTGATCTATGGCCTTCCATTGTGAGTTGAACTCGTGACTGCTCCGATTCCATTAAGGTCGTACTAGGTCCAAACATACTAGGAAAATATTTCGCCTCGACCCTACCTCACGGGATACTCTCATTTCACTAGAACCTAGGTTGTCGCACATGTTGTCATGTATAAGGAATTTATGTACAAGAATACTCAAAAATTACATGACAACTCTAATGAAAGACGCACAAATGTCCAAAAAGTTGATCTCAGAAGGGAATCAAGTAGCAAGACAAGGGATATTTGTAAAGATAGTCGTGTACTCTAATCACGTTTTCCAAAAGATCATCCAGGTCCTTTACAAGGGTTGTAACGGGGTTAGGGTTATGGCTAATAAACGAAGGGTAAGCGGATCCAAGATCCTCGGTGTGTCAATCTTTAGCAAGTCTGAACTTTCTTGCTTCGCATTCTATCACTTGGCCCTTTTTATCACTACTGGAGTCGTTTTGACCCTCTTATTTAGCTGTTGTAGAGCTATCTAAATAACTGTATATATTTTTTATAAATGGGACTTCATTGGTCCTCTTTAGTTGATTGGGGCTGCATTGGCCCTCTTTTCTATCAATTTTCATAACTGGCCTGTACTGCTTCTGATTGACACACTTTTGGATAAGGGTTGGCTAAGGTTTAATGGCTAATGGTTAAATTTTGGGTCTGAAAAGAACAGTGGTGAGTGTTTGGCTTACAAATGGGTTTTGGATACACACATAATGGGTCGAAAGGTATGTTAGGCAAAAACAGGTTAAAGTGCACACAATGCCTGGAATCATCTCTTAAGGTCCACACGATATGGTCTACTATACCCTTACCCAACATCCCGATGGTCGTCTTTGCTACTCAATGCAATAATATAGCGAGATCACTCTATATCCACGACAAGGAGTTCGAAAAAGTGTATATGAATTAAGTGTTTAAATCCCTCGAAATGAAAAACGTATCTTAGGCTCAAAACTCGCTATTGGGTGGTCTCCACTAATGTCCCTAGTCATGTCTTTTCCCGGTCCTTCCTTAATGGTCAGGTTACTATCACAAGATTCTTCCCACAATGGTTGGTCTCGATCATCCAAAACAAAAAATTTAGCTAATGTGATCTAGACACTCAGAAGTGCAGGAAATCTACGTGCATAAACGTGGGCCCGATTGGGCAACCCCAAACCTTACCCACATATTGTCCCCAATGTGTAAGCATCGGTGTAGGCGATGCGATAGAATGCATTGTGTAGTTATTACCGTCATCAAGAAGGAAAGGCAAAGCATTAACACAACAAATCTAAAAGTGAACCCAGAGTTATTCATATATGGCAACCCCAAACCTAGGTCGTGGCCTAGGTTTGCCAACTAAAGCCAACCCCAAACCTCGGTAAAACTGAGGTTTGCACAAGATTGAAAGTGAGTGTGTAGATGTTTGAAAGGTGAGGCACCACAAACCTAAGTGAAACATAGGTTTGTTGTATCTCGTTTAACTACTAATGAAACAACATATCATACACCACTCGTTAACATACAAGGTTAGAACATACCTGTTTGATCAGACGGAGGGGATTCTCTTGAAAGATTTGAGCAACCAGTCAGAGAAGACGGGGGGAAAAGGCGAAAACAAAAAAAATCAAAGCAAAAGGTGAAAAACGCAAAGGAACTGAAAACCCAAAGCAAGAAAGGAACAAAGATTGTACGAAAAACAACCAGAAGCATCAGGGGGACCCCGCGATTTTGACCGCGGTTTGGAAGTCGCGGTATAAACCGCGCAACCCCCTGTTTCGAAAACCATCCAGGGACACCCGCGACTTAGCGCACGGCTTGAAGTCGCGGGACATCCCGCGTATGTCTCAGTTCAATTTTTTTTATTTTTGTAAAAAAATCACTCACAAACATAAATTAAACGAAATCAAACCTCGGTGGGTTGCCTCCCACCCAACGCCTTGGTTTCGGTCGTGGCTCGACCTTCCTTCTGATCACTCCTTCGACTTTTCATGATTACCCGGCTCCTCTTCAACTTTACCTCTACTCTCGAACATCTTGAACACCGCTTTCTCACCACCAACCCTTAGGGTCATTTCGCCTTCTTCCATGTCGATCAGCGCTCTGCTCGAGGCTAGAAAGGATCTTCCCAATATCAGCGGGACCTCTATGTCTTCATCAATATCCAGCACCACGAAGTCCATCGGAAAGTAGAACTTGCCAACCTTGATGAGCACATCCTCTATCACTCCATATGGGTACACTATAGATCTATCATTAGCTTGAGGGTCATGTATGTTGGCTTCACCTCTCCCAAGCCAAGTTTCCTGAAAACAGATAAAGGCATTAAGTTAATATTTGCTCCTAAATCACATAACACTTTATCAAAATTAAGCTTCCCAATTTGAATAGGGATTGAAAAACTCCCTGGATCCTTAAGCTTCGGGGGAAGCTTGTTCTGGATGATCGCACTGCACTCTTCAGTAAGTGCAACTGTCGCGTGGTGTTCGAATGCCCTCTTCTTGGATAAGATCTCTTTCATGAATTTGAGATATGTTGGCATTTGGGCAAGTGCTTCTGCGAAGGGGATGTTGATGTGTAGCTTCTTGAAGATGTCAAGGATTTTCTTGAACTGTTTGTTAGGGTCAATTTATATTGAATTAAAGTTCAGGGTTTAATTTGTAATTCTTGTATTTGAACCTTATTAGTGAACGGGCCGTGGGCTTGTTAACCACGGGCCCGCCGTATATAAAGCAGCTTAGCCTTAGAAAATTAGGCTAGTTGTCTCATTTGTTTTCTTTCACTCTTATTGTAAAAACTCTCCTATTGAAAGCTAATTAGAGATGACCAGTTGAAATCGTATACTTTACTGTTTAATCGTTTGATTTCATTATCGTTGCACGGATCTGGAACTAACAATTGGTATCAGAGCAGACGGACAGATTCGATTCAAAGTTCTTCTCTTTGATTTCTGGTAAGTTTGATTTTTTCACGTTTGTGTTCATCTTGAAAAATCAAAATCTTGATTCTGGTAAAATTGTTCAAATTCGTTTATTGGGTTGTGTTAGCATTATTGTCATTTGCGTTTCTGCAAATTTTCACATCCTGATTCGTTCGTTTGAGTGGTTAATTAAGCAAATCAAAGTCAATAGTTTTGAGTGTGTTCTTCATCAAAAATCAAATTTTTACCATCAAAACTTGTTGTTTTTGCTTTAAAATCCATTGGGTTTGTGTTATTTTTGTGTTTGGAAGTGTCTGTAATCTTTCAGGAACTTTCTTGAGCAACCCTAATCGAGATTCGATCGAATTGAAAAAGTCAGCCATGGTTTCCGGATAGATCAGCCATGGTTTCCGGACAAGTTCTCACTTTCCGGACATTTGTGTTATTCCATCCGGATTCATCCAATCTTTCCGGGTAAGCAAACCATTCCGGGTAAGTTTCTTAAACTCAAATCTCTTCGGGTAAGATTGTTCCGGATAACTCAAAGTATCCGGTAATCAATTTCATCCGAAATCCTATTTTACCCGGTAAGCACATTCACCCGATAAGTTCGTGTTTCTTATATTCTGGACACTTAATCTATTCGGACACTTATACTTTCCGGTAACCTTTGTTATCCGGAAAGCTGATGTTGTCCGGACTCTACTAGTTATCCGGACTCTTCTGTATTTTTTGAACTGTTTTCACTAATTCTGATCCGGACACTTCCAGATCAGACTCTTATTTGGATTCCTATCCAGTAAAATCATTATTAGTTCACATCAGTCGTAGAACATGCGTTAGGAGTACACTCTTAGTGCCTTGCGTTAGGTTTACACTTTGAATCAATTAACTCGTCTGACGATCACTCCGTTGCAACCAAGAATGTCTACTTCGCGTGAAGCTCTTGCAATCGGCACCGACTCCAAACCACCGTGTCTCTTTCCAAATGAGTACAGCCAATGGCGCGACATGTTCATGCTCTTCATAGAGTCCAAGGACAACTATGAGTACATCAAGAGAGCTCTTGAAGATGGTCCAATCCCTTGGCTGATGAATAACATAGAAGCAACTGCAACTGCTGAAGCTCGTAGTACGAAAAAGACTATCACCGAAATGACCGAAGATGAAAGAGGCATGATCGAAGGTGAAAAGCATGCAAAGAGATATCTTGTCCAAGCCCTTCCCAACCCGACCTATACAGCTATCGACAGCTACAAAGAAACGGCAAAGGGCATGTGGGATCAAGTGGCCATAATGATGCGTGGGAGCAATGTCGGAAATCAACTAAAGATCAACAGCGCGATAATCAAGTTTGATGGTTTCAAGCAGACCTATGAACGGTTCTGCTCACTTCTTGATGAATTGAACAAGAATAGGATCACTCGCTCCAACACAGAAAACGCGCTCAAATTTCTCAATAATCTGCTGCCGGAATGGAAGGTGTTTGCTTCTCATGTCAAGCACAACAACTTGATAGAGAACATCGGTATCAATGAACTCTATGAGACACTTCTTCAAGACGAAGATGAAGTGAATGAGCTTCTGAGCGAGAAGAAGACTGAATCAAAGCCAGCTGCTGATCCTATAGCACTCATGTCCTCCAAGAAAGGGAAATCTTCGAGCAGTCACTCTAAACATGCTCAAAAGCAAAACTCTTCTGAATCTAAAAAAGAAGGCAGTGACTCTAATGTTGAAGTATCTGACTTCAAGAAAGTGATAGCGCTGCTTACGAAATCTTTCCAACAACAAAAGTACTATAAGAAGCCTTTGTCCAACAATCAGCGCTACTCCACCTCCTCCAACAAGCGCCATGACCATCAGGACAAGTATGAGGGAAAGAAGAAAGCTGAAGAACAAGGGAAGTCAAAGAAGAAGGAGAAGACTGAGAAATCAGAAAGTAAGAAGAAGGATGAGCCAGTGACATGTTACAACTGCGGAAAGCTTGGTCACTTTGCTAAAGATTGTACGAGGCCTGTGGTATAGAATTCTCACTACTACAAGGCAAAACTCGCATTGGCTGAGCAAAAGGAAGCTGGAGAAGCTATGTTTGTAGAAAACGACTACTAGTTGGGTCGTTCTGATGATGAAAGCGATACTGATGGTGCAAATGCTTTCATGGGCTATCACTCTCCAGCTGATGAAGAGAAGACAAGTCAGGTATGTGATTCTTCCGAACAAGATTTCTTGAATAAAATGCAATCTTTTACCGACCAGGCAGATTCCTTTAAGGCCACCACTAAAGAACAAAAGCTTAAGATTAGTTCACTAACCGAAAAGCTAAATGTTCAAACAAGAATAACTGAAAAACATAAGTCTGAAAATGCTATGTTAAAGGAAAGATGCAAAATTCTTTCACTAGCACCCAAAGACTTAAGGGCCAAATTATCTGATCTTCAGTCTCAGTTTGATCAGTGCATGAATGAGAAAGAAGAACTTGTTTATCAATGTTCCTCTCTTCAAATTCAGCAAAAGGAGTTTGTTACTAAAATTCTTGATCTTGAAACTAAACTCCACAAAAGGGGTCAAACTGATCAAACCATCTTTCTGAATAAACCCAAGGAGTTCATTTATTTTAACAAAGAGTGGGGAATCGGATATGATAACCCACACTATTTGAAAAAGGGACGATATCAAACTCCTACTCTGTATGATTTTGCATGTTTTGGGTTAGATAAAACGTATCTGGAATATGCCATTCAATGGACTGGCCCTCTTGAACCTGAAAAGGAAGAGGAAACCGAGGAATATAAACGCCCACACAAACGAGGAATACAACTTCCATTTTGTTATGAACCTTTGAATTATTCCTATCAAAAGAACAAAAAGTATCTCTCAAATGACTACTTCGACCCTTACAAGGTTGCTAAGCCCAAGGATTCCTCCAAAACAGATGAGGACCAAACACCTGCATCCAAGACTGAGACGGACGAGTTTAAACTCTATGTTCCCCCTCTCATCTTGGAAGCAAAGATTGTAGAGTTGGAGGAGTCATTTGAGAAAGAAAGGTTTGTTTTTCAAAACGAAAAGAAAGCGCTAATATCCGAGATTGAGAAACTCAATTCTGAGAAACTTGAGAATCCACAACCGGTCAAAACCGAAGCTGTGTCGGATGAGGGACAGGAGATCCTTCGGTTTGAAATCAATCGACTCACGTTACAACTGTCTGCTTTGGCAACAGAAGTGATGCAAGAGAAAGTGAGTAAAGGTCAACTCCAAGAGCAGTTTGACCAACTCCAATCTGAAAAGAAGATTTCACCCGAACTTTCCTCTAGCTCATCGGATACGTCTTCGTGCAAAGCTTTCTTAGGAAAAACGTTTTCAACACAAGACGATCAAGATTCTCAAGATGAGTGTGTTAAAAGGAATTTAAACTCTGATTTTTTCCTAGCTTCCGCACCAAATTCCCCAAAGCACACTTACACTATGTGTTCCTCGCCTTCCTCACCTACTCCAAGTCCTGCAATTCCGGAGATAAATTTTTCTGAATACATGAACTCTGATGGAGAGTTTGAGTCGTTACCTTTCGACAAACCTCTTCCGAGTCATACTGATTTTCTATCACCAAGTGTGAATCGACCGATCAACTTTGAAAAGGGTGCTTGTTCTAACACGAAGACCCCAGCTGTGATTAAGATTTCTAAAACGAAGCCAGATTTTCAAAAACAATCACAGCCGAGGCAAAAGACCGGTCAACCACCTGCTGAGATTCCTGTATCCTCAAAAGTCACTGACCGTACCGTCCCTGTTGTTACGGATAAAACCGGTCGCGCTAAACAAGCAAAACCAAAGTGGCCAGCCAAGGAATTTGACAAGGAAACATCATTAAAGTCATTAAATACTGGTTTTTACCCTAGAATGAACAAAAACGATTGTGCTTGGAATCATAGGAATAATTTTGTTAAAAGAGCTGTGAATTTTCCGTTGAAAATTTATTCCACTCAACAATTGATTCAATTGTCGCATGATTGTTTGTGTTGTTCTAGTTGTGGTTGGAATGACTTTGATGACATTAATAATAATGATTGGTTTGGGTCATATCATAAGTATAATCATACACCCAAACGGAGACCCCGTAAGAAAAAAAAGAAGTCTAAATCCAAACGGGGTCCCCAATCAGTGGTTAAACCAAAGCAGGAGAGGAAACCTAATTCAAAACAAGTTCCTCCTACTGAGGTAAAACCCACACCCAAGAGGCAACCTGCTTCAAAACAGGTTCCTTCGAAAGGTGTGAAACCTAACCCTCCGGGACCCAGGAAAATCAAGGTACCCAAGGTCCGCTAAACTTGTTTTGCAGGACGGTCAGGTGTGATTCTTAGACACTGGATGCTCCACACACATGACCGGAAGGAGGGAGCTGCTCACGATCTACAAGGAAAAATATTACGAAGACGTGAGGTTTGTAAATACCTATACTTTCACGAGCTGCTCATGTGTTTAGGGGGAGCATGATCAGCTATCAGGTATGTTACTCTACTGTTAAGGGGAAGTGTCACACACAATTTTTTAACTGATGAAAAGTTTTTTTGTGTGTGTGGATACTCCCGTGTGCAATTCACACTATACGCACATTCTGAGGGGGAGCATATACCCTTATGTACATCATTTGAGGGGGAGCGACACAAATTTTTCTTTAAATGTCTAAAGGTTTTGTGTGTCAGACTCTCCATTGCACATCCCTATACACTATCCGAGGGGGGGCAAGTTTTTCCCCATTCTCAGTTTGAGGGGGAGCTAGAGATCCATATTTTCAAAATTCTACAGGTTTCATCTATTTGAAAAATGGAATTATTCTTTAACGTGTAAAAGTGTCCGGACACCCATCAGTCCGGATGACTTTCCGGACCGGATGGGTATCCGGGTAGGACTATCCGGAATCCCTACTCTATTCGGAAACACCCTTTGTCCGGATACTTTGTTTTGACCGGAAAGGTTTGCCATTCCATCCTCCTTCATCCGGATACCATGTTTGTCCGGAAACTCTATTTGTCCGGGAAGTATGGTCTGTCCGGGATGTTCTACATATCTTCATTATGTCCGGACTCCTCTGTATTTGTTAATTCAGCACCTGCCATCACACTGCCAGTCCTCAACCTGTCTCAGATTGAGCCATTTAATGCAAAGGTATGCGTTGGAACTTGTTTATCCGTCCGCTTTACAAACTTTTGGTCTTTTACAGATATTCCATGGCGGATCAACAACCTCCACAAAATCCAAGGGGAAGCTTCACCCTGTTTTTTTTTAAAGTCTAAATTTTTTAATCACTCTCACTCCGAGGGGGAGCAAGTCAATCCCCATGTATGTCTTGAGGGGGAGCAGGATAATATCCGTGCTATGCATATGCCTAAAGCCCTACCTATGATAGCATATAGACGAGAGTTAGGGAATCCCATGGTCCAAGCAGCGCCGGAGGGACCTTCCCCGGGACATAGAACATGTGAGAAACAGGGAGTTAAGGTCGAAAGCGAACCAAGAAAGATTGAGCCGTAAAGATAACGAGGCTCCCGAGTGAACCCAACCGAGTGATATCCGGGTTGCCACATCTGCTATCCCGTCTCATACGTTGGGACGGGGTATTGAAGAAGCCTCCGTGGGCCCAGCGGAGCAATTCCACAACCTGCAAAGCCACTCATTCGTCTCTCAAAAGACGGAAGTTTCAGTCAAACACGGGGATAAAGCACAACTTCAACCGGTCTCTCATTCAGAGAGTACTGGTGTTGAAATAAGAGACCAGCAGCCCCCGGTCTCGACGTCTTTCAGTGCAGAGTTGAGTCTAGAGCCAATTGCTACGATACATTCTTCGGCTAGGACACAACAAGAGGAACAACACCAAATCGAGATTCTTCGTGACTCGATCGGAACGTCTGTAGTGTCTCCATCTGGCGGAACACGAGGATCGGACAGAAATCCTACCACAGCTACCACTATGCCAATTGTGAACGTAGGTGGCTCTGCCTCTGCGGCAGATGCCTCAACGGGTAACCTAAGTGGTCCCGGAGTTATTCACCCAGACTTTGTGTCACGAGGGTCCTTGGACAGCACCCTTAAGGCTGTCCGAGAGGCAATGGAGCAGCATGTCTCCGCCGAGCTCGCCAAAATGAAGAGCCTAATCAAAGGCAAAGAAAAGGTTGTCGAAGCTGAAACCGCACCCACACCTCCACCGGCTCATGCTCAGCCTAACTATTCCGTGGAAACCCTCAAGACGATGCTTTTGGTTCAGCTACTCCAACAATTTGAAACAAACGCCTCTACCGAAGCAGACCTGATATCCGTTCTGAAATCCCAGGTCACTGCTCCTTCATCATCCATTACCACTCGTTTAGACACCATTGACTCGACTCTCAAGGACTACAACCAAGCGCTCACAACGCTGTCCGAGAGAGTCCACTCACTCGAAGATACCTGCAAGAGTCAAGTAGGCGGTCTGAAACGCAAGCACGATGACCAGGTAGATCCTGATCACCGTGAGGGGGAGAAACGACAACGTCTAACCGAGACCGCCGCCCCGATCCAGTCTGAAACTCCAATTGTGGATCAACAGGAACCCCCAACTGCGGCAGCTACAACAGAAGCACCTGAAGCCGAGTTGCCATTAGCAGACATGGTAATAGATATGGAGATATCAGATGATGAAGACCCAACGGTTGAAAAGCCTGAGGATTCAACACAGGAACTGGTCGACTTTGATTCATCAGATAGGCCACTATTGGATATGATAGATCCAGACTGTGAAGCCAACCCGGAGACCGAAGAAGCATGGTATGAAAAAGCCGCCAGTGCCGTAAGTCTCCAGGTAAATTTGGTTTTTCCTACTGATGAAGACGACAACATCGACTATGATCAGTTCATGCTCCAGAATTTTTATGGTACTTCTCCCGTTCACTATGCTCAACCCACTGGAACTTCAACAAGACCTGAAACTACTACTGCCAATATTCCGACAACTCCTCTGCAAACGACAGCTTCTGATCTTCCTCCCCCCCTCAGGAACAAATCCATTGGGAGAAGATCATGGTACTTATCCCTCATCTGGAGGAATCTTTGAAGAAGTTGTTCGTCCACAAGCTTCGCCCGATCGAGCCGACCTTTTGCCTTGGTATTTACAACCTCAACCCCGAATACCAACGGCGTTATATCAGCGCAATGCAGCGGTGTCTTCCAGTCAGCCAAGTCAGAACCAAGCATCAGATCACAGAGGTACTTAACATCCATTCAAGACGCATCATGAAAATCGTCTACCCAGTATTCACTGTCCAACGTGAAGATGGGAATGAATGGAAATTCTCTAAAGCCGACTTCCAGCACCTCCGACCGTTCGACTTCCTGGCTATTCTGAAAGACCTTCGTACAAGAACCATCCGACCGCTTGAAGTTACAAAGGCGCTCGAAGATGTTCGTCGATACCTGGTCCGTACCATTTTGATGTCATATCTAACGGATTTTCAAATGGCTATCGAGAACAGGGCAAATAAGGTAAATCTGATAAGGCCGAATCTGAGTGCTACTGAGTTGAAGATGTATCCCGAGAACTCTCTGCTTCTAGAACCTGAATTTGGGATAGTCTACAACAACGAACAGAACAAAAAGAAGTTTTTGCGTTTCAGTCAGGTAGAAAGATTCTGCGACGGCACACTCCTCAAAGTTCGAGATGCTCTTCGAAAGATCATTCAGCACGAGTCTGAAAATCCAAGGGTTTCATATGTTCCTAATCCGAATGAAATAATTGCTCGGAATGCCTTGGAGATAGTTTAAGAACGCATCGACTACCGCCGTGCTATCAGATGGTTCGAGGTTCACTTCGCGCTCCGAAAAAGATATGTCGCGAACTAGCGCCAAATCGAACTTCAAATCAAAGGGGGAGATTGTTAGAGTCAATTTATGTTGAATTAAAGTTCAGGGTTTAATTTGTAATTCTTGTATTTGAGCCTTATTAGTGAACGGGCCGTGGGCTTGTTAACCACGGGCCCGCCGTATATAAAGCAGCTTAGCTGTAGAAAATTAGGCTAGTTGTCTCATTTGCTTTCTTTCACTCTTATTGTAAAAACTCTCCTATTGAAAGCTAATCAGAGATGACCAGTTGAAATCGTATACTTTACTGTTTAATCATTTGATTTCATTATCGTTGCACGGATCTGGAACTAACACTGTTCCTCATCTTTATGTGCCTTTACTCGACTCGGAAATGGTAGCGGTGGCACATACAGGTTGACTGGTGGTTGCTTCTTCTTCTTTTCTCCATCCTCCGGTTTTTCCTTCGTCATACCTTCTTCACCGGCTCCTATCCCATCCACTTCTATGATCTCGACATCTTGCATTTTGAGCTCAGTTTCCTTTGATGTCGTTTCTCGTGTAGGCTCATTAATCAGCTCCTTGCCACTTCTCAGATAAATAGCATTACATTCTTCTCTTGGTTTCCTTTCGGTCTGACTCAGAAACGTTCATGGGGCTCGGTTTTGTAAGACTTCAGAAATTTGCCCCACTTGTCTTTCAAGGATCTTGATGGATGCGGTGTTCTGATCCGTTGCTGCTTTCACTGTACTCACCGTGCTTGCTAATTCTCCAGCCGTGCTGTCCATCTTTGTCATAAGCTTCACCATCATATCTTCCAGCCCCGGTTTCTTCTTTAAGGATGGTCCTTCATCGAATTTCCTTTGGTTGAAACCTGGAGGACGGTAAACATTGTTAGACTGAGAAGAATTAGAAAAGTTAGAAGAATTACCGTATTGTTGTTGCCCTTGAGGTTGACTCCATGAAAAATTAGGGTGTTTCTTCCACCCCTCATTATACGTGTTCGAGAAATGGTCGTTCCTCGGCTGGTTGTTCTGGTTTTGCAAAAACTGAACTTGTTCGGGTTCATCCGGACTACCTCCTTTCAAATGGTTCGTGATCGCAGCTAGTTGAGCTTTTATTTCCTTCAGCTCATCCGATTCTTGAACACTCGCAACTCTTTTAATGGCTGATCTTGGAGTAGAAAACTAGGTTCGGCTAGATTGTCGATCAGCTCCCATGCTTCCTCATAAGACTTATCCATTAGGGCCCCACCCGATGCAGCTGTGATGTCGTTTTTTAACTGCAGGTGCAGTCCACTGAAGAATGTTTGGATAATAACCCAACCTTGCAACCCATGAGGAGGGCACTTCTTGATCATATCTTTGTACCTCTCCCAAGCTTCATATAACATCTCTTGATCCCATTGAGCAAAATGGGTGATTTCCGCCATAAGTTGCGCAGTTCTGCTTGGTGGGAAAATTTTCTGAAGGAAAGTCGCTTTCAGTTGTGCCCAGGTGGTGATCGAGTCCGGTTGGATACTCTTGGTCCATGTTTCGGCTCGGCCTTTGAGAGAAAAACTGAATAACCATAGCTTTATGGCATCCTCGTTCATCCCATTGATCTTAAACCGTCAAATAAACCTCGTTTTGAGCAATTAACCTTTTAAAGACAAAATATGATTTCTAACCATCCAAATATTCAAAAGCCCCCAAATATGGGTGTTTTACACATTTAAGAAGATAAACACTTCAAAAGAGTTAAATTATCCAAATAACTCAACCACGTATCTTTTCAAGTAAAACATACACATATTTGTAAAATACTCATTTTAGCATGTACAACGTTTTCGCAAAGTAACTTGAACTCACCTTGCTAGATTTAAGCTAAATCTAGAGTCCTCCAAACGTAAGCTCCTTTGAAGAAGTTTGCATCCTCAAGCCAAAACCTCCAAAAACCTAAATTCATAATTTCCAACCATGAATATTCATATTCAACCACTTTAAAACTATTCCCCAAACATCTTATATTAAAATCTTCATTTTGACCAAAACCCCAATATTAACCTAACTTCTCCAAAATCATCCAAACCAAAATTGGATAGACAAAACACTAGGAGATCATCAATGGAACATTTATAACTCATATGAAAGTATAGAAACTAGGAGGATGAACTCACCACTTAGGTTTTGATGAAAACCTAGAAAACCCCAAAAATCTCTAAGATGTTGTGGATGAAACTTGCTCTTGCATCTATAGATGAAATCAATAGCATAAAATGAGTAAGGAACGCATCAATCTCCAAGAGAAACCCCCAAAATCGGTTAGGGTTTTGTGAGGGAGAAAAGGGAAAACGATTTGGGAGAGAAAGTAAGGAGATTCGAGACTTACCACCACCAAACACCCTTGACTCTTCCAAAGATCTTCCAAATTCTTTCTAGATCCTTGAAGAGCTCTAAAAAACGGAACCATAGCAACTTGAATCACCAAAATCGGAGTTGAAATGAGAGAGATATGAAGAAATGAAGTTTGGGGGTGAAATTCGCGTTTTAAGCGGATCAGGTGCTCGCGGGCGCGAGAAAATGGGAGCGCGGGTGCGAGGAGAGCTTCTGCCAAGTTTTGGGTAAATGCTCGCGGGCGCGCGTAAATGGGAGCGCGGGCGCGAGTAGTTCATTCGGTTTCTTCTTAAACACTGATTTGGCCATAACTTCTTCGTTATAGCTCCGTTTTCGCTCCGGAAAGAACCGTTGGACTCGTATTCGAATTCCTCATCCAACAAGACCAAAAAATCTAAGATTTAAACCAAAATTCTATTTTTCATAATTTTCTTAAAAGGTCGGTTCCACACCGATTCGAAATTGTACTTATCCGAAAATTACGGGTGTTACATGCCACATTCGGGTCGGCAAACGACCGCATAGGACGTCTCTCAGGAGGAGGCGGAGGCCGGTCATTGCGAGGAGGTCTCTCGTTGACAGGTATCTCGTCTCCCATCTTCAGTTGCCTTTTAATTTTGATTCTTTGAGTAATCGACGGGAGGTTCTTTCGATTTCCGGATCGAGTGGTTCGATTCCTTCCCCTCGGGTTTTCCTTGGCATAAACCAATTAATACCTGAAACAGAAAGTAATCAAAATTAGCAATCCAAAAACTGAAAGTGATGAAATCAAATAACAAAAAAAAATGTTCAATGTAATAGTGCTTATAGCTGGTAGTGCTATCAGTTGCAACTAGTTCCCCGGCAACGGCGCCAAAAACTTGATAGGCGGGTTTACAGCACCTAAATCTAACCGCAAGTGTACGGATCGAAGTCAAGTAATAATACAAAAAGTACGAGTATCGAACACAGGGAACTAGGAACTAAGTATCACAATGACTATAAGATCTATTAACTGAAATGTCGCAATTGGAGTGGTTGGTATGACTTAATTAGTTGCAAACAAACAAATCACAGACGGGACAGTAAACAACTTCGGAAACTTTGATAGAGGAAATAGTTGAGGGTTAAAGATCCTAAGGTTTTTACAAACGAACATTTAACTTAAAACAATTACCAAGTTATTCCCTTTAATGAATACCCAATCTCGAAAATCACCGTTGTTCTCTCTCAAGCAACAACGGGTTTTATTTTGAAGACACAAGCTTTATCTCTCGATCTTAACTTATGACACTCAAAACACATTAAAAACAAGATTTAACCGGGACTAAAGCTTACACTGGTATATCTCTATCCAATTTCTCACCTTAGGCATGCAATTTCTAGTTCTAGTTAACAATTAATTCTCTCGAACTTAACTGAAAACAACAAAACAATTGGAAGCTAGCAAAACTCACAAAAGCATTAAAAACCAAATTTCATGCTTCATTAAAATCGGAAAACTGATAAAAGTAACACGTCATCTGTTCATAGGTTTAAACCAAAATCACTCCCACCCCAACATCTACAGATTAGTTCATGTTGGTGGTGAATACAAACATAAGAGACGGAATGGAAACAACGACTACAAACATAGTAAACGTGAACGTGTTGAATGTAATGGTGAACTCCCTTCTCTCGGCTCTAATCCGCTTCGCATCATGACTTCCTCCTTGATCGATCCTCTATCGTGGCTCCAAAAGCTCCGAAAAACCTCTGAAAATCGCCCCCCAATCGTTGCCCGTCCTCGTATGTGAAGTCTGACCTAAAATCTGGAAAACGCCAAGTTTATGAAGTAAAACAGGGACATGCGCGGTTTGTGCCACGACCTGCAAACCGCGCACAAAACCGCGCGGTTTTCTGATGCTCTCCGGGTCAGGTTCGTTTTGTTGTTCGGGCACGGGTCTTGGGCTTCCGTTGGGCTTCGTTTGTACTCGTTTTGGGTTCTTTTCCGCACCTTTTCCTCGATGTTTGCCTTCCTTCGGATTACCTGCATATTTCACTCGATGAACCGTAAAATTCTGCCTCTCTCCTGGAACACAAGCCAATCTCATTGGTTTAAAGACCGAAAATGACGCCAAAAAGTGGCGTTATCACTCGCCACTTCCAAGGTCTACCAAATCTATGTTCTGCGAACTCGATCAATAGTGGAAAGTATTAATGTCTCTTTTGACAATTCTTTCCAAAAGACTTATGAACAAATCAGTTCAGAACTCGGACTGAACAAAGATACCTCAGGCGTTTCTAAATCAAGAGAAGCAGAGCTTAATCTGCTATTTGAAGAAATGTTCAATGATGATGTTGATCCCTCTGCTAAAATTCCCAGAGCCTCTAGAGAGACATCCTCTGCTGACCAGACAAATCAAGGTATATCACTTACTGGTCCCTCAAATTCTACACCCTCTTCCATAAATTGTGTACGTACAAATGTTGAGGAGGAGCAAGCAGAGGATACTGTGAACAACGGCTCCACGACAGAGGCACTGAAAATCTCAAGTCCTGTGACAACAGAGGAATTGACACCAGAGGAGAATGAGGATTTTGTTTCAACATCATCAGAGGATTCAGTAACTACTCTTATTGAAATACCTCAAGCTGAGACTCCAAGTCCAAGCGTAGAAGTACCATCAACCACAGAAGTTGCATCCGAACCATCATGTGCAACGACAAAAGTTCAACTCGATGCTACAAATGACCATATTCCAAGAATGTCCAAGTGGACAAAGGATCATCCTTAGATCCAAATCATTGGCAGTCCTTCTGACAACGTCAAGACACGATCAACAACTGCTAGTTTTTGTTTCTTCACAAATTTTATCAGTGTGATCGAGCCTAAGAAAATTTCTGAAGCTCTGGAAGATCCAAATTGGGTGGAGGCACTGCAAGAGGAGCTTCTCCAATTTGAGAGAAACAAAGTATGGACGCTAGTTCCTCTGCCAAAAGGAAAAACTACGATAGGGACTAAATGGGTGTTCAGAAATAAGAAGGACGAGGATGGAGTGGTCATCAGAAACAAAGCAAGACTGGTGGCTAAGGGATACTGTCAGGCAGAAGGGATTGACTACGAGGAGAACTTTGCCCTTGTGGCACGACCCGAAGCAATAAGAATCTTCTTAGCCTTCGCAGCCCACAAAGGTTTTAAGGTATTTCAAATGGACGTCAAATCTACCTTTCTAAATGGACAGATTCAAGAAGAAGTATATGTCCAACAACCACAAGGGTTCGAAAGTGCTAAATACCCCAACCATGTCTACTATCTAGATAAGGCTCTGTATGGACTCAAACAGGCCCCAAGAGCTTAGTGTTAACGCCTTTCAGCCTTTCTCCTTGTCAATGAGTTCTAAAGAGGTACTACCGATACAACTTTGTTCTATAGGAGAAAAGGTGATGAGATTCTAGTTGTCCAAATATATGTGGACGATATTATTTTTGGTTCTACTGATGCAAAATATTGCACAGATTTTGAAAAACTCATGCAAAATGAGTTTGAAATGAGTATGATGGGAGAATTAAACTTCTTCCTAGGACTCCAAGTCAAACATTCATAAGAGGGAATGTTTATAAATCAATCAAAATATGTCTCTGACATACTTTCAAAATTCAAACTCTCTGATGCCTCTGTCATGAAAACCCCCATGGCCACTGGATCCAACTTACACTCAGATTCAGAAGGAAAATATGTCGAGTGCAAGCTCTACAGAGGCATGATCGGGTCCCTTCTATACTTAACTACGAGTAGGCCAAATATTATGTATGCCACGTGTCTTTGTGCAAGGTATCAAGCTAACCCCAAAGAATCCTACCTCTTTGCTGTCAAGAGAATCTTTAAATACCTTAAAGGAACCAAGAATCTTGGTCTCTGGTATCCAAAGAACTCTGGCTTTGATCTTATGGCTTATACAGATTCAGATTACGGAGGATGCAAGCTAGACAAGAAAAGTACCCCTGGGAGTTGCCAATTCCTATGTGGTAAACTAGTAAGCTGGACTTCTAAGAAGCAGAACTGTGTGCCAACATCCACAGCAGAAGCAGAATACTTTGCTGCTGCCAGCTCATGTTCACAAGTTCTGTGGATGAGAACTCAGCTCAAAGACTACGGTCTAGATATCCAAAAGATACCAATCCTATGTAACTCCAAAAGCGCCATTGCGATCTCTGCCAACCCTGTGCAGCACTCTAAGACAAAACAAATAGATATCAGGTACCACTTTTTAAAGCATCATGTTGAACAGGGCACCATAGAGATGTACTTTGTGTCTATATAATATCAGCTTGCGGACTTATTCACCAAAGCACTTGATGAGAAAAGATTCCTATTCTTGGTGGGTAAGTTAGGTATGCTGAACATGAGCTAAATCCCTCTGTAATTGAGATTAAATCCTCTTGTACATTTGTAAATATTTCAATCTTTCAGTATGTACATTCTTTACCTTTCAAAGTTCAGTACCTAATAGAGCTTCTGTCAAATGGCACAGAGCCTCTGTCCATTCTCACAGAACCTCTGAGAGAACTTGCTCTATGTTTTGTGCTCTACTTATCAATATTTGATCCAAGTAACTGAATATAACAGAATATCCAAGTCATAAGTTCTGAACATACTTCTGAATAGGCGCTTCAGAACATTTGTCCTCATAGTCAGAAGTTCTGAGTCTCCTACTCAGAACTCTGAACCTTCTAGTCAGAATCCAACACTTAGAATCTTTTCGAGACTTCTCACTCTGAATTTCTGAGTCTCCTACTCAGAACTTCTGAGTCTTCTGACCAAATCCCAACACTTGTGTTTTTGACAAAACTCTAGATCTAACAATCTCCCCCTTTTTGTCAAACACACTTGTACTTTTCATCATCAATTTTTTTAGAGCAGGGACAATCTTCATAAGGATCTCTTCTGAATGCTTTGAGAACTTCTGCTCAGAATTCTGAAGAATCCGAGTTAACAACTTCTGGTCAGTCTTTAATCAGCAGCAGCAACGATTTCCAAACTGATTTCTGTTACATATTTGCTTTTTCTTTGCTCCCCCTTGAAATGACAATTCCCATCTTAATGTGATCAAATCAAAATTCTCCCTTTTTATGACTTTCTTCTCCCTTTTGAATCAATCAATCAGCTTTCATAAGATTTCTTTATAAGAAACAACAGATCAGTTTCCTTTTCCTCTTCTCCACCTTAAAATAACATTTTTCTCTTTTGTTGTTTCTGTACAAATCATTTTCTATTTTCTTCTCCCCCTAAAGTTTTGTAAAGTAAAATCATATAAATCTTCAAAATCTTTAGCTTTTCTCCCCCTTGATTTTCTTGGAAAAACTTTAGCGATGTTTTTTCTCCTCCTCCTTAATGAATAACCTTGCTCCCCCTTAAAATAAGAATTCTGGAGTAATTTGTTTTCTCCCCCTAAAAGTATGCATATATTTCATTAAAATTATTCATTGTGCTTCAATAAAACATTTATACAAGGAAAATAAGATTCATTGAACTACACTTGATAACTACTAACATTTGATCATTTGAAAATTTTATAAAAGAAATTCAACTTAATGAATTTTAACAGATTTTTCAATCAAATGAAATCAAATGCATGTGTTTGGATTCAAATACAAGTCATCATTGCATATCAAGTTAAAAATGTTCAGTTTCAATCCCTTTATTAAATCTATTTGGTGTGCTTAGCATGCGAAATATGATTAGCTTCAAGCATATGCAATTCTAAAAACATATACGAATACTTTGCTCTACTCACACTATTTGGCCAAAATCAGGATTTTCACAAATTTACAGGTTTATTGCGACTTTGTATTTTTCCAAAGTTTCAAGAGATGTGTGCTCATTGGCATCTTTTAATTTTGTGCTCATTGGCATCTTTTAATTTTTGTGCACATTGGCATCTTTTAATCAAAAAGTTTAGTAAGAATAAGATACATCGTTAAAGATGGCTTTCTATCTGGTTCTATAGCAGGATTTGGGTCAGCCGATCCCAGACCAGTTGGTCTTAGGTGCTAGGTGTTGAATACCCCTTAGAACTTACTTTCCCAAACCAGAAATGTCACATCGATATATCTTAAACCCATTTGCACCAGTAGAACATGGCTTTCTATCTGGTTCTATAGCAAGACTTGGGTCAGCCGATCCCAGACCAGTTGATCTTAGGGACTAGGTGACTAGCACCCCTTAGGACTTACTCTCCCAAACCAGAAAGGCCATAGGTACAAACTTTCAAACTAAATGATTATATATATATATCGCATCTCAATCACTTGGTTCTAAATCATAGTGCTTCCCACATGTTTTCGTTTCCATCCATCATTCTGACATTTAGGCTTTTTGAGCATTATATTCTATATAAGTCTACATTTTATAACATTGAGCATTCAACATAATTTCATCCATGTTTTGCTTATCTTTCGATTTATTTCAGAAGTGAAAGTTGAAACAAATATAGCTCAGATAATACAAAAATACTTGTAAAATCACTCTTGACACACATTTTATTCATTGAATGAAAATTAAAAAAAAATTCATATCATTGAATTAAATTTGTTAGGATTCAAACATTCAAAGCAATAGAAATAAAACATAATGCAATGTTACCTTTCACCACTTGTTCCTTGAAACAGAAAGATATGACAGTTAAGGATATCACCTGAGAAGTATGAGTTCTAAATTGATTTGTTTAGAAGTCTTAGTCTCTGAAGTACGGGTCCTGAGCTGAATTGTTCAGAAGCCATAGTCATTTAAGTACGGGTTTTGAACTGATATGTTCAAAAACATAAAATGTTGAGACAATACTCCCTCTTCAAATCAAGATAATCCTGCAAAATCAAGAGATTTTGGTAATCATCTACGATGATTCCTCATTAGATATCAAAAATCCTAATTCTGAGTAGTAGAGTCAGAATTCTGATTAGAAGAGTCAGAATTCTGAGTAACTTGTTCAAAATTCTAAGTATCAGAGTCAGAATTCTGAATAGTTGAGTCAGAACTTCTAAGTAACAGAGTCAGAATTCTGATAAAACTATCCAGAGAAAATACCTTAGAAAAAGTTTGGATTTTGTGATTTTTGAACATTCTGAACTTCAAATCACCATAACTTGCTCAAAAATCAGAATTTTTCAACCAAAATTTGTAGGGTTGCTCAGAATGTGATTCTGAACACATTCTCTGGTAATGTTTTCTACCAAAAACACCCACAACTATAAGTTCGATAACCCCACAGTAAACAGAACTTTTTAGTAAAAAAAAATTCTTCAAAAAACAACAAATTGATCTGTATGAATCAGAAATTCATAATCATATTTAGACCGAGTTTTGGACTGAAGTATCCAAAAGTCAAAATTCTCAATGAAGCATGAGTCCTAAACTGATGTGTTTAAAAGTCATTTTTCAATGAAGAATGAGTTCTGTACTGATGTGTACAAAAGTCAATTTTTCAATGAAGAATGAGTTCTGTACTGATGTGTAAAAAAGTCATTATTCTTAAGATTACACTTAGCACAAGTTTATTTTTGCAAGAACTGCACATCTTCTGTTTTTGTCAATTAAGCATAGCATCTGTTTTCAGTCATGTGTCAGTATGGATCATTCATTCAGCTCTACACATGAATAATCTGCAAAACATATTAAGTTGACTTTGGTACCCATTTGAACTTCGGTCCAGGTCTATTAGGTGCAGTGGCATATGCAGATATTCTATAAGAACCAAACCAGTGCTGAATAAAATTCTTGTTCACAAAATCATCAGTCCCACAATATGAACAACAAAGTTTCTTTTGTGCTAACCCGACTAATTGATTTATAGAATAAATCACATCAGGTTTTACAAAAGATTTAGTATGAGAAGCTTGGTTGTTTATTTTGACATGTTGAACAAACTTAGATAATTTTGGAATTGGAGCAGAACCTTTCACTCTCCAAATCAGTTTTACCTTTTTTAAAAGAACAATTATCAGATTTATCAAAAAGAGGATCATAAAACAGATTAGAAGAACGAATCTGATCTTTTGAACTATGATTTGATTTATCAACAACTTTTGAATTTTTAAAAACTTTTAGAGGAACATTTTTAAAGATTGAACTTGAAGCATTCTTTTTAGATGATCCAACATCAGTAAAATTGACTTTAAGTTCTTTAAACTTTTCTTCCAAAACAATGTTCTCTTTAACAAACAAATCAAACCTTGACTGCAAATCAAATTTGGACTTCTTCTCTATCATGATTTCAGTTGATAAATCAGATATTTTCTTAATAAGCTTCTTTATCTCAAAATGAAAAACCTTATTTTCCTTCTTAAACTCATATTTTAAGCATTTTTCTTTAAAACCATATACCTTCTACTTTTCAATCTCTTTCCTTCCATCTTCTAACTCTTTCTCCAACTCATTGATTTTCACAGAAAACTCATTTAACATTCCTGTTTTCTTTTTCTCAAAACCATTCTTTTCTTTTTGAAAAACATTTTTCATGCATTCAAACTCTTTTATTTCTTTTGCAAGAATTTTCTCCAAATCGGAAATTTTCAAAGAGAATTCAACAGACTTTGTATCAAAACCTTTCCTCTCAGTTTGAAAATCTCTTCTCTCTTTCTCAAATTTCTCTCTTTCAAGTATAAGAACTTGTTTAAAATCAGATATCTGTTTCAAGAGTTGACAAATTTTCATTTCACATGATTTGATTCTATTTTCAGAATCTGTCAACATCTTTCTTTCAAAATTGATTTTCTCTTTCAAATCAACATTCTCTTTTTATAACAACTTTGTGTTCTCTCGAACCTTTTCAAAATCCTTTAGAAGATCAGATTTATCTTTTTGCAAATTTACAACAACTTTTGCACTTTCATCAAATTTGGCTTCAAGATTTGCAATCTTGCTTTCAAAATGAACAATCTCAGGCATATACAGAATAGCCGTTTCTCTTCTTGAATAAGTCTCATTTCCATTTTTATCATAAGTAGGCATGATGAAATGAAAAATTCAGATATCAACTATGAATTATGATCAAAAATGAAGATCGAGACAGATCTAGAACATGCAAGAATAGATCAAATCTGTCACAGGCATTTCATCAAACAGTTAGAGTACATGAATTGATAAAATCTTCTTTTAAAAAAAAATTAGAACACTCATCAGAGAAATTACAAAGAATCTTCAAGAATGAATGAATGAGTGAATTAATCAAGAATTGTATCAACAATAAAACCAAATGATCTTGAAAACTTGATAATCTTGAAAATTAGTGATATGCGATCTTTACAACAATAAAACTCAATAATCTCGATCAAATTGAATTTGAAATCAACATGCAGCAGAAAGAATCACTTTGATCAAGAAACCAATCAAGAAATTCGAAAACATACCTGTGATCTCTGTCTAATTTCGAAAATTAATCAGCAGATCAGAATGTTCTTGATTCTGTCGAGTTCTTCGAATAACTAGGGTTTTTGTTGTTTGGCTCTGATACCAATTGTAGGTTCCATAATCATCACTGATAATCAACATTCAATATAGAATGAACATTCAAGATCGTATTCACAGCAACTAGTCATATGATTTATTAACAATCTGTGAATTACAAGATATTACAATGAGTTTCTCTCTAAATGGATTTGTCTATCAAAATATCTCTAAAGATCTCACAAAGTTATGCGTGAAAGTTATGCGAAAGATTAGTTAGCTTACAGTTGCTAACTCCTATATATATTGTAAAGAAAAGCTAAAGCTACAGTACATATGAGAAACAGACTAATAGAACAATTACACGTGTCCTAATTAGTAACTGAATATAACAGAATATCCAAGTCATAAGTTCTGAACATACTTCTGAATAGGCGCTTCAGAACATTTGTCTTCATAGTCAGAAGTTCTGAGTCTCCTACTCAGAACTCTGAACCTTCTAGTCATAATCCAACACTTAGAATCTTTTGACAAAACTTCAGATCTAACACATCATTTAAACTTTTCAAAAACAGAACATTGTTATCTTCCTTCGACCTAACAACCCCACATTTTTTGCATTTGTTTATCAACACATTAAATCTGTTGTAGGTTTGTTGTAAGGTTTCCTCAGGAAGTGCCATGAAATCATTGTATTCATTTATACATTGGGTCCTTCTGTTTTTTTGGGTCTTAATTCCACCCTCAAGTTGATTAAGAAGCTGATCCCAGATTTCCTTAGCAGTAACACATGAATCTAATTCTTGAAAATATTTCGTTAGGAATGGCCATAATCAAAAGTCTAACTGCCTTAAGGTCATTTTTCATTTGAAGTTTCTCTTCATCAGTAAACCCGGTGGTTTTAGGTGTAAGATAAGCAGGAATCTCAGCAGTAGTTTCTGTTACGGGTACACGTGGAACCAAAACCATGGGTTTGCAAGGTCTATCTGTGACAGAACGCATTAAATCTCTGTCCATTCCATCAAGGAAGTTAACCATCCTAATCTTCCATTGAGGCTACTCATTTCTCAGAAGAGTAGGAGGTTTGGTCAGAGAACCAACAGTATAAATGGCGTTGATGTTGTTAGCCAATTTTCAGAAAAATAGAGTATAATGGTTTCAAACGATTTTGAAAGAGAATAAGCTGAAAGTAAGTGAACAGTAACCAATGGAACAGTAATGAACAGTAGATAAGATCTTTAAACTAGACTGGAAAGCTTAAATGAAAGATATAATAACTTTTAACTAGTAAACTGTAAAACAGAGTATACTAGGAATCTTTGAAACACACACACAATCAACAACAGTGAATCAACCTTGGTAGATTGGAGGCACAACAGGTTCTGCCACCTAAACTTTCATACTCTAGATAAGCTTGTTAAACTTGATCTAGTCAAAGGTCTGCATGTTAGCTCCAAATATTCATAATATTAGAAGTATTGAAAAATAGGCCAAGTATGAAAGACTTCCACAGAAGCTCTGCGGAATGCCACGGAAGCTCTGCTGAAATAAGTAAGATCATTCAAGAAACACCAAGATCCAAGAAAGACAGAATACTACACACAAAGGACCGAAGAAGGATCTACAGAAGAAAGCTCACAAAGGACCGAGCCGCAGAACCTCTGTCACCCTTGACAGAGCCTCTGCGGTTCAGACTGAAGACTTGGAAGATATTTATAATATCTTGCCACTGTTACAGGAATATCTTACCACTGTTACAGAAATATCCTGCTACTGTTCCAGGGTACGTTCGTCAACTTGTACAAGGCATGGTCTGACTCCTACACGTGTCATACTCCGATAGGACCACCTTCCAAGTTGATATTAGTGCATTTAATGCATGCAGTTTTCCAACTGTTCATGCCATCCTTTATTTCCTGTAGCAATAGTCCTTTTGTCTAGAATAAATCTTTTGTAGTAGTATAAAAGGAAGACTCATGTTGAGTTCTTCCTTAACAAAAATAAGATATAATCTTCCATGCAAAAACACTTGCACACAATTAACGTCAAATATGTTCTTAGTGTTCTAAATCAAATACAGTAATCTTTGAGATATTCATCAGTTCTTCATATACTGTTTATTTGGTATTTTGTGTTGTTTCTATATAAACATATCTGTTAGTTCTTCAAATACGCTTCCGCAACACATCTTATTTGAACTAATAGATTAGATAATCTTTGTTAATCAAATTCGGGAACCAACAATTGGTATCAGAGCAAAGCTTGGTTTTCAATATCAAGCGATCCTCGTTTAACAAGATTATTGGTAGAAACGTGGTCTGATTTTAACCTGTTATTCATTCCTTCAAACAGATTCTATTGTTCAGCCATTTTCGATTTATTCGATATTTGGTAAAACTAGAGAAAATGTTTCTTTTGTTAAAACTCCATAAGAGTGAACTGTTAAGAGCTTCCAAACCTAGAAAATCTTTCCAGGTTATTCTTTTGTACTTTTTCGTGTCATATCTTTATTTTGAAACTTTCTACTCTTAAAATGACAAACGCACAAAATTTCTTCACAGCTGGTTCATTAACCAAACCACCCTCTCTTCTACGAAATGAGTATCCTCAGTGGAAAATAACAATGATCCATTTCTTTGAGGGTACTGATAAAGAGCTCTTACAATACCTTTATAATCCTCCTCATGTCCCTATGTTAACAGTACCTCGTGTACTAGCTACAGCTGACACTCCTGAAATCCCTGAGCATCAAAAACCTAAAACCAAGGATGGTTGGTCAGATCAAGATAAGGAAAAAGATGAACTCGCGCAGAAAACAAAAAGAATTCTGATCATGGCGATCCCTAACGACCTCTTCCAGTCCTTAGATGCATGCGAATTTGCGTATGATCTTTGGAAAGAACTGGACAAACAACTTGAAGGGGGAGCTAAAACTCAGAAAAATCGAAGGGCTCAATACATAAAAGAATATTACGCTTTTAAAGCCCTGACAACTGAATCTCTGCAGACAACGTATGACATGTTCAACTGTCTGATCAATAATTGCAAGAAGTTCGGCATCCACAGAACTTCTGAAGAGAATAACGTCATGTTTCTCAAAAGTCTGAACGAAGAATGGCTCCAGTTATCTATGTCTTTACAAACCAATCAAGATTTAGATTCCTGGACTCTTTCAGACCTCTACGGAACATTAGCTGGTCAAGAGCCTCAAATAGCACAAGCAAAGACACTAACCATTGCACCTCTTGCTTTGGTTGGAAAATCTACAGAAGACATAGAGAGGCCGAGGAAAAAAAGTGCGACAAAGGAAAAGAAGAAGGAGAAAAAGAAAAAGGTGGTGGTAGTTGTCAACGAAGACGAAGAGATTATGGAAGAGGGCGAGATCACTCTAGCATCAATAGCAACATCCTTAGCTCTATTGACAAGAGAATTCAGAGGAAACCAAAAGAGTTCTGGTAATGATAGATATGGCAGAGATAATAGAGAAAGAAGAGAAGATCGGAGTAGAAGGGATCAAGGAAGAAGAGAAGAATCAGCTGACCGATAGAGGTCAGACGACAGAAGTAACGACCAACAGAGGTCGAGTGAAAGGTACAACAGAGGAAATGACCGACAGAGGTCAGATGACAAGGCAAGCTACACACCACAAGAATGCTACAAGTGTGGTAAGCCTGGTCATTATGCAAATGAATGCATATCGGAAAAAGGTGGTGACCGACAGAAGTCCGACGATCGTGCTGGTAATACTTCCCAGAACCAAGGTTGCTACAACTGTGGGAAGCCAGGCCACTTTGCCAATGAATGCAGAAGCAGGCCAAATCGCCCACAGAAGGACTCAGCTTTTTACAAAAAGAAAGCTGAGTATTATGCTCAAAAGTCACTCATGGCGAACAAAGTGGTGAACAAGGAAGATTGGGAGTCATATACAACCTCTGATGATGAATACACCAACAATGCCTTGTTTTGTGGCATGGCAGAAATCAGCTCCGACTCTGACACTGAGGTATCCATTTCAAACTCCACCTCTAGTACTACAGAAGTTGATTTACTTATAATTAAAACTGAAAATATTGAACTGAAAAAGACTTGTGATGATATTCAGAAAAAGCTCACTTTTTATGAAAGAGAAGCTAGACTTCTCACTAAAGAAAAAGCAAAAAAATTCAAAGAAAAGGAAGAATTAGAAGCACACTAGAACAAGAATCTATTTCCTTTAAAAGAGAGAATTTCTGAATTAAATACATCTTTAAAATCCAAAACAAAAGAACTTTCAAATTCTGAGAGCGATAGACAAAACATTTTAGCTCTTAAGGAATATTTTCAAAAGGAAAGAGAAGTCCTTTGGCAATATCTACTTAGAAGATTTGTTTTAATTAAAAATTATCATGATGCACAAAAGGTGTATGAGAAAATAAATACTCAAATAGGTAGGAGAGATATTGGGTACAGTGATATTAATCAAGGTACAGAAAACAAAAAGAATAAACCTTTGTCATCTCTATTTGCTGTAGAAAAATCAACAAACCTAATTTTCCAAACTTAATCTCTGTAAGTAAGAGAGTAAAAGTCTCTGGGGAACCTCACTTAAGGAAACCCATGAAGATGATAAATGTGTGGTTTGAAAACACAGATTTATCACCTTCAACCTCTGTCAAAAGAAGATCCAAACCAAAAAGATATCTGAAAACTCAAGATCAGATAGGAATCTTCAAGTTTGGTAAACCAGAGACTCAAACTCAAGTTGCTTTTGTCTGCACAATAGATTCTGAAAAGAAATTATCTGCAGAAGCACTTGAGTTCAAACCAATCTTTTCCGAAGAAAAACTAAGAAATATAATTGAAAAAGAAACAATGAAAATTGGGAAAATAAATATTTTGAAAAATCTATGTACACCTTCTATAGATCAAAAACTCTCTGAAGAGATCTTATCAGACACCTCTGTTGACTTAGAAAGAAATTTTTCAGATGAAGAAAGCAAGTATAACACATGCTCGAAAAGTCCAGCCTCCGTCGAAAGAAATATTGATGACCCAACCTCTGTATATGAGGACGATTCATCATCTGACGAATCAGAGGCTGGCAGAATAGAAAAGGTTCCTTGTGACTCGGAGGTTATTAAACAAACCTCGGAAGTTCTTAACAGAACTATTCCTCCAAAGGAGAAAATCACTGGAATTCCAATCTGTCCAGACTTGGATATGTGCATACAAGCCAAAACCTCTATTGAGCTTGAAAATATCAAAAAACAGAAGTTATTGTCCACTCAAAATCCAAAAGATTCAAAGTTTTTAAAACCCTTACAAATTAAAGAGAAACCAACATGGCAACAAAAGGGTAAATGGCCAAAACCTAACAAATCTTTTTCTTTTGTGGCAGTGAAATCAACAGAAGTTCACCACAGAAGGGACTCACAGAAGGCTGCTACAAACAAAAATTTTTGCCAACAATCTAATCTACATAAATCTTCTTGTAATAACAAGCCATATGCTAGAATAGAATGTAATGCCTCTGTGGCCCAGTTTAAAGCTTTCAATGAAAATTTCAAGCAAATCACTTCTGATGTTCTATACTGCCATTGCTTTGATCTTATGTTTAAATTGAATAATCATTCCTGTAGCTCAAATTGTTTTCTCTCTGCACCTAAATCAAATGTTAAAGAGAAACAAACTGATTCTTCGACAAAAGATAAAATGTATTTCAAGAATGCTAAGGCAAACTTAAAAAATTCTGACGAAACTGGACCCATATGGATATGGGTACCTAAAACTCTATGATTGTCTTGCAGAAGCAGTATGTGCCAATATGGTATCTAGACTCTGGATGCTCAAGGCACATGACTGGCAACAGAAGTATTCTATCCACGTACCAAGAAAAACAAGATGGTGGATCAGTAACTTTTTGAGACAACAAAAAGGGGCATATTAAAGGCTATGGAGTCATAAAGAAAGAAAATATCACCGTACACAAAGTTGTATATGTGGATGGCCTAAAACACAACCTACTCAGTGTCAGCCAACTTTGTGACACATGATTCGATGTACTGTTCAAGAGAACATTTTGCTCTCTACTAAGTGAAGACACTGGAATAGAACTTCTGCGAGCCAAAAGAAAAGGTGACATGTATCTAATGAACTTCAATGCCAAAAACAAGGACAACATTTGTCTTGTTGCAAGCAAAAGTGAAGAAGCATGGCTATGGCATAACAGGTTCTGTCATTTAAACTTTCATACTCTAGATAAACTGGTAAAACTTGATCTAGTCAAAGGTTTACCTTTTGTTAAATTTAATAAGGATCATTTATGTTCTGCCTATGAATTGGGAAATCTCAAAAGAGCTTCCCACAGAGGTAAAACTGATGTGTCTTGTCCTAGGCCTCTGTACATGCTTCACGTTGACCTCTGCGGTCCAATCGCTATACAGAGCCTAGGTGGCAAGAAATATATACTTGTCTTAATTGATGAGTATTCACGTTTACAAGGGTTGAATTTTTCAGAAAGAAATCAGATGTTCCATGCATCCTGATTAATCTAATGAAAAGAATCCAAGTTCTTTATGAGTGCAGAATTCTGAAGTTATGAAGTGACAATGGCACAGAATTCAAAAACTCTGTCATTGAAGCCTATCTCACAGAAGAAGGAATATCCCAGAACTTCTCTGTCGCTCGCACCCCACAACAGAATGGCGTGGTCGAACGAAAGAACCGCACGCTCGTGGAGGCTGCAAGAACCATGCTTTCTGCATGCGGATTACCAATGACCTTTTGGGCAGAAGCAATTTCAACTGCTTGCAATACCGAAAATCGTTCAACAATCGTGAAAAGACACATCAAAACTCCTTAGGAACTGATCAACAAACGGCGACCAAACATCAAGTTTCTCCATGTGTTTGGATGCAAATGCTTTGTCTTAAACGACAGAGACTCAAGAGGAAAGTTTGAAGAAAAGGCTGACCAAGGCAAGTTCATCGGGTACTCTGCCGCTTCCAAAGCCTACAGAGTTTACCTTCTGAAGTCGCGCACGATAGTAGAAAGCATCAATGTGTCCTTTGATGACTCATTCCAAAAGACTTCTGAACAACTCAGTTCAGAACTCGGGCTAAACAAGGAACCCTCTGGCATCTCAAAAACAAATAAAGATTTAAATCTTCTATTTCAAGAGATATTCAATGACGATGTCGATTCCTCTGCTAGAACCAACAGAACCTCTGTAGAATCACCTTCTGTAAACGAAGTAAGTATCTCTCTGTCTGATCCATTTAATACCTCATCCTCGACTACTACAGATACTAAAAATCGAACAGAAGATACAACAAAAGATTCATCAACAGAGGTAATACAAATACTAACAAATCCAACAGAGGAAGCAACACCAGAGGAAACACCAGAGGGAAGTGAAGATGAAACAACAATGCCTACAGAGAAGGAAATTCCAACTCTAATACCCATTCCTACAGAAGCTGAACTAAACACATGGGCAGAACCATCAACCACTTCAACCACAGAAGTTCAACTTGATGACTCAAATGATCATCTTCCACGAACAACTCAACGGACAAAAAGCCATCCTCTAAGCCAAATCATCGGTAATCCCACTGATAAGGTAAAAACAAGATCAGCTTCTGCAAATTTTTGTTTCTTTACCAATTTTATTAGTGTGATCGAACCGAAAAAGATTTCTAAGGCCCTAGACGACCCAAACTGGGTGGATGCTATGCAAGAAGTGCTTCTTCAGTTTGAGCGAAACAAAGTCTGGACTCTAGTACCTCTGCCACGAGGGAAACAGGCCATAGGGACTAAATGGGTCTTCAGAAACAAAAAGGATGAAGATGGAGTGATCATTCGAAATAAAGCAAGACTGGTGGCCAAGGGATATCGCCAAGAAGAGGGCATCGATTACGATGAAACTTTTGCCCCTGTTGCACGGCTCGAAGCAATAAGAATTTTCTTAGCCTTCGCAACCCACATAGGTTTTAAAGTATATCAAATGGATGTAAAATCGGCCTTTCTCAATGGTGAAATTCAAGAATAAGTATACGTTCAGCAACCACCAGGATTTGAAAGTTCAAAATACCCAAGTTATGTCTATTACCTCGACAAAGCTCTATATGGACTGAAACAGCCTCCAAGAGCATGGTACGAGAGACTTTCCACTTTTCTTCTCAATAACGAATACAACAGAGGTACCACTGATACAACGCTGTTCTTTAAAGGAGAAGGAAATGAGCTTATTCTTGTACAAATATATGTAGATGATATTATTTTTGGATCTACAAATGCACAAAAATGTAAAGATTTTGAAAAACTCATGCAGAGTGAGTTTGAAATGAGTATGATGGGAGAATTAACCTTTTTCCTCGGACTTCAAGTCAAACAAACATCAGAAGGAATTTTCATAAACCAATCAAAATATGTCTCTGACATACTTGAAAAATATAGCCTCTCTGATGCCTCTGTCATGCAAACCCCAATGGCCACTGGAAATAAATTTTTTCAGATCCAAATGGAATCTCTGTCGAGTGCACGCTTTACAGAGGAATGATTGGGTCTTTATTATACTTAACGGCCAGTAGACCTGACATAATGCATGCCACATGTCTTTGTGCAAGATATCAAGCTAATCCTAAAAAGTCACATTATATTACTGTAAAAAGAATCTTTAGATACCTCAGAGGGACCAAAAATCTTGGTCTCTGGTATCCACAGAACTCTGGTTTTGGACTAAAGGCATACACAGATTCAGATTATGGAGGATGTAAACTCGACAGAAAGAGTACCTCTGGGAGTTGTCAATTCCTAGGTGGGAAATTAGTAAGCTGGACTTCAAAGAAACAGAATTGTGTCTCAACATCTACGGCAGAAGCTGAATACGTTGCTGCTGCTAGCTGTTGCTCTCAAGTTCTGTGGATGAAAACTCGGCTGAAAGACTTTGGTCACATCATCTGCAAAATCCCCATCTTTTGTGATTCCAAAAGTGCAATTGCCATCTCTGCAAATCCAGTACAGCATTCAAAGACAAAGCACATAGACATCAGGTATCAGTTTCTGAAGTTTCATGTTGAAAATCAAACCATCGAAATGCATTTTGTACCAACAGAATTTCAGCTTGCTGATTTATTCACCAAGGCACTTGATGAGAAAAGATTCCTTTATTTGGTGGGTAAATTAGGAATGATAAATATGACTTAATCTCTGTAAATATCTTATCTTCAATTTTAAATTATTGTACAAATTACTTTGTAAATTATTATTTTTTTGTAAATAAATTTTCTTTTCTATGTAAATACTAAAATCTCAATTCTGAAAGCAACAAGAGATTCTGTAAGTCTCATCAGAACCTCTGACGATTCCTACAGAACCTCTGATACACGACCTATGATATACATTTATTTCTGATTATTTGAACCAAGCATAGGTCAAGGGGGAGCAGAGGAGAACAAACTTGATCTACAGAGGTTGATTAGATCAAGGGGGAGCAAAAGAAGACCTTGCTTAATCGATAGAGATTTATAAGTCAAGGGGAGCAGAGGAAGAGATAACAATAGAAGAAAAGAACATTGACCGGACAAAGAAGAACAAAAAGGTTAGTATCTCGAACAAATTCTTTTTGAAAATAATTTTCTAGGACACAAATTTCTAAATATGTTCTAGAAACATTATTTAACACATTCCAAATAAAATTTGATCAAAAAGAAAGTTGAGTTTTCCATTATTAGAAATTTAAGGTCACAGAGCCTCTGCTGAGTCCAACAGAGGTTCTGCAGGCAAAAGCTCTGATCTTAAATTATAAATTCTTGGAAACTCTGTCAATCTTTTTAGATATCAAAATCAAAAAGAATCATCACGAACAAACACTGCAACAGAAGTATCCGGTTACAGAGTTCTCTCCACAAGAAAGAACTTCTGTAGACCAACTCATGTTTTAAAAGACTTTTTGCTGCACAAAACCTTTTTCAAAAACAATTTTCTAGGACACCAGCTATCAAACAGGTCCTAAAAACATTGTTAAAAACAATCACAAACTTGGATGATCAAAAATGTTTATAAATTATTAAATATGAGAAATTTCTTGTCTCAGAGCCTCTGCTGGCTCCAACAGAGGTCCAAAAACCTCTATAAAGGAAATTCTATGCTAATAATTTATCGATCCTATCCATGGACTTTTCAACCATTTTTTTTGTGAAAGTACAACCTACAGAGGCAAGAAAAACAAAGTTTTCAAATCACAGAGCCTCTGTCAGTTTTTACTTTAGGCATTTCTGTAACAGTAACGGTAACTTTTATGCGAGTGAGAATCATGTGGAGGTAAAGAGGCCCACCCGCCTAGCATTTAATAAGGCCGCCCACGACGTCTCGTCATAACTGACATAGAGGACGTGTCATCTTTTCATTGGACCTACATGCAACACGTTCCTATAGAAAGTTGAACCCGCCGTAACCACTCAAGTGCGGACCCCAAAATATTATTTACCTCAACATATTAACCCTTTCAGATTCTACAGCCACAAATTCAGTATAAAACCAAAGTTACCATACCTCACAAAAACTTTACTCACCCTCTTATCCGGCGAACCAGAAACTATATTCAATTCTTCATTTTACTTTGCAAAAATGGATTCCAGTTCCCACACTGCTCAAAACACTCCGGCGAAGTCTCCTCAACATTCCCCAGTGCATTCAGAGCACTCCCATAACCCTAACATCGCCGTAAATGCTGAAACAGAAAACTCCGGCGACTCTGCAAACTTTGCACCAACCACCAACCTTCAACACTTTCTGAACAAATAACATTTTGAGGATGTTCTTCCTTTAAAATCCAACAACTGCTACCTGCTACCCTCACCAACAGCCTTCGGCGAAGCCCATGCTCTTCTCCTCAATATCATGGAAAACCATATACTATTTTCCAAAACCCCAACCAAAATCCCTGCACGATATCTGAATCAATTTTGGCAAAGTTGCCGATTTGATTCAGATGATTCTCTGATAAAGGGCTATATTTCAATGCCAGACAAGTCTGAGTACCTCGAACTCATGTTCAACAGAACCATGTTCTCACTGGAGTTCAACCTACCAACCAGAGGTCTACTTGGAATCAAGAAATATGCTGAGGTTCCGACGGATGAGGAACTCTGCCGATTCGTAGAAATGTTAGGGTATAACACAACCCTAAGGAAACACAATGATTTACGCAGAGGCAGACTACCACCTCTGTGGAATACACTGTTCTCCATCTTAAATCGTTGCCTCACAGGGAAAACCGGTAGCCCTGACCAAAGCTCATTCCAGATCCTGACCATCATGTATGGAATCTATTACGATATTCCACTTGATTATGCCACCATCATGATGCAGGAGATAGTGAATACGATCGACAGAAAGTTGGCAACTCAAAAGGCTAAAAAGAATACACCAGGGTCTTTGCCTCCTCTACAATATCAGAGAATTCTAGGAGTAATCTTCGAGCCTCTACTTCAAATGCAGAAGTGGCCAATGGAAGGGCCATCTGTAAAGCTTTACCCAATGAATAAAAATACTCCTACAGAGCATGAAGACAATTACCCCCACTGCAGACCTCTGTCGAAGAACCTTCTGTCATATGCAACCGATGAGGATAGGAAATTCGAATATATACGCGTCCACAGGACTCCAGAACCAAGTCCTGTGACACCCCCGCGTCTAGGAACCCCCTTAGGTGTAGATGTAGTAGAGAGGATGACAGAAGAAGAATGGGCTAGAGCTTGAGAGAAACATTATTCAGTACAAGACCGTTTAAAAGCCCAAAGAGAGAGCATTTACCCCTCTTCTCCCAAAAGAAAAACCGCTGCAGCAACACCCAAGAAGAAGAGCAAGAAAAGAAAAACCACAGAGGAAACTACAACCTCTGCAGCTGAAACCTCTTCTCCACCACATGCTACAGAGACAAGATCTTCTGCACCTCCCTCCCCTCCAAAACAAAAGAAACGAAAATCCGAATCAACAGAAGAGGGAGCCCCAAAGCCAAAGAAGTGGAAGACAAAGAAGAAGAAACCAACTTCACCTCTGCAGGTCATTACAGAGGAAGTCGAACAAGAAGAGGAAGATCAGACTATGCCTCTGCAACCTCCTCCACAATAATCTATACAGATCAACAGGGAGATTTTAATGCCTTCCTCAACAATCCCGACATTGCTCACACCTTAGATCCATCAGGATGGGTCGCAGAACCATTGGATCAGTCTACAGAGGTTCTGCGCACAACAGAAGTCATTTCTGCAGCTCAAGGTACACAAACCATGCACCCTCACGTACGTAAACTCATAGGATCTCATTTCATGTATGATTACTTAAGAGCAGAAGCAGAAACAGTAGCGCCTACAGAGGAAACCTCAGTAGAAGAGGTAAACCTAGACTATACAATCGAGGAAGAGGTTAGGATAGAAACAACAGAGGGTTCTGCAGAAAAAGATGCCAAAGAAGTAGAAGGCACACATCCCCAACCCCCTCCTAGTTCAACCCACATTTCTGATACCGCCGGTCTAGCGGCAGAGGGTATCATTGAAAAAGAGCAGCACAGCTCGATCCCAACCCCTCCCAGCCAGCCAGAGGTTACTCTTTCAACCTCTGTGCCTATTATAACCGGGGAAACCATTCCTGGGGAGTCCTCTCGAAAGGACTCACCCATAGTTCGTGATTTCTTGCCCCAAATCACACATGACATCCTAGCAGAGGAGTTCGTTTCCTCTGCCACGCACACAACATTAGGGCCAAACCTGCCTTCAGAGGGGAGTAGAGAGCACAATGATGAAGAGACTCTAGACAAGTCTCCAAGTCAACAGAAGGACATTCCAATACCCACCTCTGGAGTGGATTTGGACTCTGACCTTCACAGAACTTCTGTAGGGGTTGAAACTCATGTTTCTCCTCGAGGATCAGAAGGAAATACTTCCACCCTCAACGTACAAACAGGGGTGAAAGAAGGTGTCTAAGGAACAAGGACAAACTCTGGAGACGAATGTGTTCCTCCAGAGGTTACAACGAGTTCACACGTATCAAGGGGTGAGTTCCAAACCCTTGTCACCTCTGTGAACCAAACATTGAAAGAGTTGAAAAGCTCTTTCAAATCTTTTGCAGAAATTACATCCAAAGCCATCTCAGAACTAAACACCAAAATGGACAACTTGTCTACAGAGGTGCAATCTACTCTAGCCCAGATGAAGTCTGCTGCCACAACTTCTGCCACCACACCTGCCTCTGCTGCTGCTGATTTTGAAAAAGCTGCAACTTCTGCCTTCAACAACTCGATCAAAATATATCTGGAAAAGATGAAAGAACAAGTGTCATCATCAAAAGTTATTACTCCAGAAGAACTGCAGAAAGCTCTACGATAAGTTCAGTAACAAACAACAGAAGCCACTCTAGCCATGAACCCTACCGACTACATGACCAGAGCACAGTTGACAGAACTTGGGCAAAGCATCTTGAATCAAATGACAGAATTTATCAGAGCCTTCACAATAGCCAACGCATCTTACGTAAAAGACTTCAAAGCTAGTGTGGGAAAGATGCGGTTCAACACAGAGGCCGAAGTTCAAATTCTTCTTGGTCTCTGTGATGATCTCTGTGCCAAAATGATGGCAGCCGGGGCGAAGAAACCTGACACTACTTGCAGAGCAGAGGGTAAAGAAGATAAGGGTCAGGATGACTCTGATGATGATGATTCATCAGATCATCCTGAGGGGGAGACACAAGGGGAAAAACAAACCGAAACAGCTGCAACCAGTCCTCCGATATCAGCAGTACCAATTTTATCTGCACCCCCAACCCAAACCCAAACCAAGGAAACTCAACAGAGACCCACAGAGGAAACAACAGCCTCTGTGGAAACCACCTCTGTCCTTGAAAAAGATGTCCCTGAAGTTCAAATCCTGACTTCTTCATCCTTAGAAGAACTTCCCCATTCTCCACCAAAATCACAACCCAAAACACACCCAAGAAGAAAATCCATTGCCCACAAACCAAAAACATCTAAACATTCTGCTACTTATGTCCTAAAGAGAATGGAGTTCGTATCCGCTTTCAGAGCTGCAAAACGTTTCGATATCCCTCCACAAACCACAACCGAGCTCACAAAAGAAACATCTACAGAACCCAAATCCTAAATCAAACCAACAGAACCATCCCCACCAAAGTCCTCAGAAACTGAAGTGTCAAAAACTACAGAGGCAATCCCCATCATACCAACAGAGACCTCAACACCCAAATCAACAGAAGCAATCCCACAGAGTCCAAAGCAGAAAACAGGTTCTGGGCCTTCCCAAGCCAAAGATAAAGGAAAGAGTATCATGACAGAAGAACCAAAGAAGAAAAAGCAAATGCCTCAGATGACAGAGAAGTTGATGAAGAGCTCATTCGATGCCTTTGTCACTCCTAAGCCTGAAGAAGACTGGGCATTCATTTCAGATCCTCTGTCAGAAATTCCGGTCCTTGATCCAAAAGCAAAGGTAACAGAGGGTAGGGTTGCAGAGATAAAACGAAAAATGGATGCTCTGCGAAGACCAATACCACCACCAACTACACGACATGCAGAAATGGAAGAGGTGGTGTATAGGTACCTTTACAAACAGCAATATCAGAACAATCCTATACCACACATCGAAGATCCTCAACTCAGCGCTGACCTTGACAACACCTTCAGCAGAACAAAGCCTAAATCAAGGGCAGAAGTATTCTCAGAGTCCAAAATTGAATAGGTAATATACTGCAAATTCTCTCAAATGAGAACCTTTCCAAAGATCAGGTACAACATTTACAAAGTCAAAAGGGAGAACAAGTCCGAAAATCAATTTTCAGATGCCGATATAAGGAACTTGAACCCCTACGATCTGCCAGATCTTCTACTTTGGACGCAAGAAAACTTCGACAACGATGCTAACAGAAGGGCCTATCAAGTATTCAGGAAAGCGATGAGAGAAAAGCTTCTACTGTATAGCATGATAGACTTTCAACTGGGAAGAGATCTTGGAGTCAGAAACCTGAGTCTGAGACCACCAGAGGATCAATGCCCACCTTCTGCAATACCCAACTCAATCATAACAACACCAAGGTACGGGTTAGTATATAAGGATCATGCTGGTCAAGTAAGACTTTTTGTGGAAATGGACTGTCAGAAGTATGCAACCAGTACTCTGAACAACTTCAGATCAATCTTAGAAGAGAACAGAGGTACTGAGCTTATGGATCAAGAATCAGCAGAAAGAATGATCAGAGAAATAGATGCTACAATCGGCTTGAGAGAACTCTGCATCAAATTCTATCACGAGCTCAGAGAAGTAGGATTCGACAACAGAAGTTTCAATGACTTCAAAGATGCAAATGTCTAAATCTCTTTTACATATCTCTGTAATAGTTAAAAGGAAATGAAATGAATCTTTTGAGGTATTGTTTAACCTCTGTCTACTTTACATAGCCTAAAATATGCATAAAGTCAAATTTTCATTTTTCAATACTTAGGGGGAGATTGTTAGCTCCAATTATTCATAATATTAGAAGTATTGAAAATTAGGCCAAGTATGAAAGAGTTCCACAGAAGCTCTGCGGTGTTCCACAGAAGCTCTGCCGAAGCAAACAAGATCATTCAAGGAACACCAAGTCCCAACAAGAATCTACAGAAGACTACTCACAAAGGACCAAAGAAGGATCTACAGAAGAATGCTCACCAAGGACCGAGCCGCAGAACCTCTGTCACCCTTGACAGAGCCTATGCGGTTAAGACAGAAGACTTGGAAGATATTTATAATATCTTGCCACTGTTGTAGAAATATCTTACCACTGTTACAGAAATATCTTGCTACTGTTCCAGGGTCCGTTCATCAACTTGTACAAGGCATGGTCCGACAACAAACACGTGTCAAACTCTGATAGGAATCCTTGCAAGTTGATATTAGCGCATTTAATGCATGCAGATTTCCAACTGTTCAAGTTCTTCCTTACATGTACTTAACCAAGTTTAATACCAGAAAAACACACATACACAATTAACGTCAAATCTATTTGTTAGTGTTCTTCATCAAATACAGTAAACTTTGAGATATTCATCTGTTCTTCATATACTGTTTATTTGATATCTTTGTGTTGTTTCTATACAAACATATCTGTTAGTTCTTCAAATACGCTTCCGCAACACATCTTATTTGAACTAATAGATAAGATAATCTTTGTTAATTAAATACGGGAACTAACAAGTATGATGGGAGAGCTTACATTCTTTTTGGGCCTTCAGGTCAAACAGTCTTCAGAAGGGATTTTTATAAATCAAAGTAAATATATTCGTGACCTTCTGAAGAAATTCAACTTTTTAGATAGCTCTCCTATGAAAACTCACATGGCACCACCTTTGAAACTTCATGCTGATTTGAATGGTGAATCTGTGGATGTTACCGATTATCGAGGGATGATTGGTTCTCTTCTATATTTAACAGCTAGCAGACTGCATATTATGTTTGCTACTTGTCTTTGTGCCCGTTATCAGGCCAATCCAAAAGAATATCATTTGGCTGCTGTAAAACGGATTTTCCGGTATCTAAAAGGTACCTTGCACCTGGGTCTTTGGTATCCCAAAGACTCAGTATTTGAACTAATTGGGTATTCAGATTCAGATTATGCAGGTTCCAAAATTGACAAGAAAAGTACCACAGGTAGCTGCCAACTTCTTGGTGGAAAATTAGTCAGCTGGTCCAGCAAGAAACAAAACTCAGTTTCAACTTCAACTGTTGAAGCTGAATATGTACCTGCTGGAAGCTGCTGTGCTCAAATACTGTGGATGAAAAATCAACTGCGGGACTATGCTCAAGTCTACTCCAAGGTCCCAATTCTGTGTGATAATTCAAGTGCAATAGCCATTGCAAATAATCCAGTTCTACATTCCAGATCAAAGCACATAGACATCAGATATCATTTCATCAGGGACCACATCTCCAAAGGTGACTTTGAGCTGCATTTTATTTCAACTGATCTTTAGCTTGCCGATCTGTTCACCAAGCCCTTGGATGAAGCCAGGTTCAATTTTATAATAAGTGAACTTGGAATGTTGTACTTAGATAATTAAAAAAAATAAAATAAAAAAATAATTTTTTTTGTTGTATATAGTCTTGCTCACCGATCTCTCAAAGTATCAGTGGCCGATGGTGCAAATGTCTTCTCCACCGAAGTCACCGAAACTCTCTTCGGTCTTATCCACCGAAGTCACTCTACACCGACGATCGATCCTAATCGGTGTTTCCTTACAACACCGATCCCTTGTATATATGCCCCTATTTTGTTAAATAAACCCACCGACGATAGATCCTTTATCGGTGTCCCCCTTCTCCACCGACACTCTTCCTTCGTCGGTGTCCCCCATCTCTACCGACGATCTATTTCCCTTCGACCGATACTCTTACACACATGCTCACCGACCCTAAACCATCGTTTCTACTCTATCGGTGATTCATCCCATTCTTGCTAATCGGTAAGATTTCCCCACCGAAATCTCCCACCGATTTTAGGGTTTATTTGGCTTCTCCTATACACTTCCCCATGATCACATCACTCCTACAACCCTAGATGTCAGCCGACTTGACCTTTCCCCTTCCGTGAAACCCCACTTTGGACCACATATTCCAATAACCCTCATCATTACTAGTTTTAAACTATATTATTTTATTTAAGCCTCCCCTCTCACTTCCTCATAACCGTTCCCTCTCATTTTTTGAATTCATCACTCTCTTTACGTCTCCTATAAATACAACTCCTCACCATCCTCACTCATCTTCTTCATACGAAACCTGCAACCATCCAAAGCTTTCTCTCTTCGCTCTCAAGACCCTCTCTTTCAACATGGCACCCACCAAAGTAGCAAAGAACATTCCTACTTGCTTTGAAGACCTCAAATTCAATCCATGCAACCATGTTGCAAGATTCGAAGCGGATCCCAATCACCCGGAGTTCAACATCGTATACAAGTTCCTGTCTCGATCTCCCCTTCTTCATGCATTCTCTTGAAACCCGAAAATGAGCAAAGTCCTCATTGGCCAGTTCTGGCTAACATGTGTTTATGACATATTAAACGAAGCCATCCATGCCTCGATTCTTACCACTGAAGAAGGTGATCATGATCTAACCTTTGGCGTTGACGATGTTCGCCATGCTCTAAAAATCACCGCTTTTTCTTCTTATGATCTTATGCATCCAGACAATGCCTTAAACGAAGTAGTCTAGGCCATTGGCTACACTCAACAATCTACCTCATCTTCCAAATCTTCCAAGGGTCCTGGAACTCTGATTCGTAGCAAAATGGGAGGTATTTGGAATTTTTTCTTTGCTCATATCATCTACTGTCTATCTCGCAAAATGAGTGGGCACGATCAATCTGCTTCATACATCACCGATCTCGCCCATGCACTCCTGTTCCTACTCAAGATAGATTTTGCTCAGTATTTCTTTACTGGGTTGGCTGAAGTAGTCAGACACCCGAAACGCTGTCAGGTAGCCTACCCGCGCTTCATTTCTATGATCCTTCAACACAAACTTGGTTCGGCCCTGGACACTGATCGCAAATATGCTACACCAAGGTTTGTCTACGACTGGTCCTCTCCTGTGGTTGGAAACAAAACAGTCGATATTCCACCACGTGCCACCGATCTACCACTGTGCCCAGGTATGATTTCTTTTGCTATATCTTCCGTTCTTCACTGGGTGGCGCTAAAAAGAAATAACGAAAGGCCACCGACACCTCCGCACCCGCTTCTCGAACCACGCCACCTAGAGATCCCTCGGAGGCTTCCCCGGTTCAAATCCCATCTCATAAGCGGAGGCACTCAACATCCCCTTCGAGATCTCCTTTAAAGAGGTCTCGGAAACCTTCAACCCCACCATCTAAGCCAACTATCGATTCTCAAAAATCGCCAGTTGTTGAAATTCACCCCTCCGGGCCAAGGGAATTCGATATCACCTATATCGACTCCTCTGTTGCCTCTCCACAGACTTCAGTTGTACATATGGAGGAACCACAACTTACCTCCCCACTCGCTTCTTTGGGTGGTGGAGATGACCTCGGGGTCTCTCCCCTCGAGGGTTCAGATTTTTCACTGCACAGCCTTACACCCGATCTTTATGAGATCGATGATGCACAACCCGCTGAGGGTTCCCCCACTCAAAAATCCCCCCCAAGGGACTTCTTTGAATTTCTATTAGAAGACACCGGTTCTCCTCGAACCACGATTCCTACCGACGAGACCATTATCACCGATCCACCATCTCCACCGAAAGTAACCACCCAATCGCATCACCTCACCGATCCCCCCACCAAAAATTCCAACACCAATTACCTTACCTCACCGATCCCCAACTCCCCCGCCAATGCCACCATCTCCCCGACAAAGGTTTCTGTACCCCGAACCTTCTTGGGCTCAGCCAACCTCATCTAATTTTATTGAGGACATAATACTACCTCATTCCCGATTATCACCGACACATCCCCGATTCCAATTACACGAGGATCGTGCTCCTCCCATTACATGCATTCGGTTACCAAGTGAATTAATAGTGGAGGTTAAAGAAAGTGCTCGTCAGTGTAGATTGGTTGGCACTCAATTTGAATCGCTCAAACAAGCCACGATCTCCTTTATAGCTCAAAACAATGATCGGGTATCTGTGCTCGAGTCTAGGCAACCACAGCTCTTGGCAGATGCTCTTCGAGAAGCTCTTCGGCCAGTCTCTGAAAACTTGGCCTTATTATCCAATAGGGTGGAATCCTTGACCACTTCTCATTTTGACCTTGCAGTTTCTTTCGGTGCTTTCAAGGCATCCACGACAGTTAAAGATGCGGAGCTCTTCCATCTTAATAGTGAGGCCCGTCAGCATCAGAATCTTCGGACCCGTCTCTCTGAGTCCCTTGAATCACTTTATCAAAAGGTTGATCTCCTTGAGCGGAGCCTGGATTGGGATTTGGATCTGGGTGACTTTACCTTGACTAGTGTTGATCCTGCCAGTATCAACCTTCTTCACTCCAAACTTGATCAAGTCTTCACTCTATTGGGTTTGACAGTTCTGCCTGTTGCTGAGGGGGAGAAATCTGATCAGTCACCGAAAATGCCTTCAGTCAAACGAACAAACAGCAATCAGCCTTCACTTTCCACCGATCAACCACACATCTGCATCTTAAAGAAAGCCACCGATCTTCCAGGTACTACACTGAAATCTTTTGGTACTGCTTCCTCTTCACCATCGAAAACATCACCACCACCGATTCCTTCTCCATCGGTGGAGAAAACCCCAATATCTGAGGGGGAGCAAGTGTCCAAAACCCCTAAAGATAAAGGAAAGAAAATACTATCTGCCGAACAAGAAGCCGAAAAAGAAAAGAAAAAGAAAGAGTTAGCCATGTATGGGGCCGACCTGAGGGTGCCCAAACTCTGAAACTAAAACCACCAACTCTTCCATCATCTCAAGATGCCAACCCCGACCTCGGTCTGACTCCTCAAGAACTTGAGGAAGCCAGACTTGCTCAAAAAGCTTTGGATGAATCTAAAGCTCTGTCTTTGAAAACGGCCAAGGAGGAAGCAACAAAAGTAAAGTCTACCGATGCCATCAAAACTCAGAAATCGGCACTGGGTGCTCTTCAGGAAGAAAAGGATAATGAAATATCCTAGTACAAAAAAGGCAATGCGCTACCGAACTAACAAGTCTCCAATCACGGGTATCAAAATTGCAACTTCCAAAGCCAACCCTGCCGACATTAGATTGATCATTGAAAGAGAAGATGGAATTTCTATAAGTATTATAGATTACCACTTGAAACAATTCGGCCTCTCCGAATGGTTTGAACTCTCTAAACTTCTAGTGAAGAGCATAAATCCAAAGAAAGATGTATTCGTCGAGTACATTGAAGGCTTGATGGATAAAATGAAAGAAGTGAAAAAGAAACATAACATCGTCCTTTCCACCGATGAAAGAGCCAAACTTCAATCCCTCAAAGAAGACATCCGCCTACCGAAGACTAAGAACCAAAAGGTCACCGATCACATCTTCAAAGACTTGGCCGCGAAAGGAAGGATTCCATATGTGGACAATCTTAATTTGTCTCTTCCCACTTCAACCACTTATCCCTCAACCACGATAAGTCTCTCACCGATTCCCGGACTCTACTTCAATGATGGTTTCGGCCACCGTCGTTTCTTCAGGTCCTCTCAAATCCCCTTGGCTGACATAATTCTTCTTGAAGGCATGTCCAATATGATGTCGTATATCCCCGAAGCTCAATCATTCTATCAGAACATCCTTGCCGAGATCCAGCGCCGACAGAAAATGAGAAAATGATCTATGTGTTTTCATTTTCATTTTTCAAGTACTTGTAAAATTTTCTTCATCTCCCAGTGTATGAAAATTTCGGTAATGCAAGTACTCTTCTATTTGAATTTCCTTGTTGCACATATTTTTTTTACTTGTAAATATTGTCTATAGTATACATACTCATACAAAAGAAAAATAGATCAAAAAGAACAAAAAGAATGGCCTATGTGAAAAGAACCCAAAAAGAGTAAAAAGGGTCAAAATGCATTCTACTTTTCAATACTCTTTAATATTATAAGGAAGGAGCTCAAATTCAAATAGGGGGAGATTGTTGGGTCACCAAGATTTGAAAATTGACTCACCGATGCTTTTCTCTATATCTTACTTAGAATATTTTAGCATGGTTCTTTTGTAATGACTTGTACAATATATCAACTGTTCGGTGAAGTCGAAGATCAACCGAAACCAAGCTTGAAGACATTCTCATTGTGGAAATAAGAAGTCTCTTCTCAACATACATATAAGTCATTGTCCACCGATTGTGTGTCCACACATCGGTGGACAACCTCCTTACCGAACATCCTCTAGTCGGTGGAGGCACCCCAACGATCCTAAGGCTCAAATCGGTGGGATCTTTGTTTCAATGGTTTTCTTTGCAGATGGGTTCAATGTCCAATGCCAGTTATATCGGTGGAACTCCATCGGTGTGATTGTTCTTGGAATACACATCAAGAAGATCATTTATTATGGGAGAATATCCTTTGCCAGATAAAAGTGACTGTTTGTCGTTTTATCCATTATCAGCTAAAGTCCCTTTCAGCATGGGTTCTATTCCTAGTACCTATTAAAAGGTGATAAAGACATATCAACTTTTCAGAAGTCGATATCCTCCAGCAAATATCCTGATGACAGGTGTCCCAAGCATTTAATGCTTAGTACACTTATTCACACTATAAAAGGATGAAGGTGTTCCCATGCAAACTACGCTTTCTGGAAATCTCTCAGTGCAAGAAATCTCCATATTGCTTAAGAACTCTATAACTTTGTTCTAAGTGTTCTAAGTTGTTTTGTTTAGTTTACTTTGTGAAAGATTGTTAGAATAGTTTATCTGTTCCTTTTCGCAACAGTCTTTAGTTTCTATGTGTAATTCTTGTTGAAAAGTTTTCAATAATAGAATTAAAATTGTGAAAATTTGAGTATTGTATTCAAAACCCCCCCCCCCCTTCTACAATACTTGTTATAGCCATCTGGGACTAACAATATATATATATCACGATAATCAAATGAGAACCAAATATAGGTCGAGAACCGTGAAAACCAATCTAAGCCATTAACTAATTTTAATCTATAGACATTATTATAGGCAAAAATAGGTTGAGAACCGTCAGAACCTATGAATGAATCTTTATGTTTTTAAAACCATAGGATCAAAACCAAATGACGACTTAGATCGGTTCTCACGTTCTCAACCTATTTTTGGTTCTCGCGTGATTTAACCCATATATATATATATATATATATATAATCAAGTTCTACATCATCAAATTGTGTAATTAGCTTAACATGATTAAAGAAATGTGTGAGACTATTGATTATAATGAGAATTGTTTTGTCGTAACTCGTAATATATCGAATTATCGATTTATCCCATACATATATCCCCATCAAATATTTAGATTCACCATGGAAACAGGGTGTTGTTACCTAGTTTTGTATAATTGCGAGACATTTTGATAATTTGCTTACATTTGTCGTAATGTACTCTTTTGCAAATTTGGCCAAAAACCTTCCTCGAAATCCTCCCTTCGCAAACCTACGGTTGCATGGAGGGTAACAGTAGTTGTTGCAAGTATTGTGACCACTTTGGTTGTAATAACCTGTTCCAGTTGTGAAATAAAAGACAAATTTGATGGTAAAAGTGAGAAAAAGAAAAGTTGGGGGAAATAGTGAGAGAGTATAAAAGGGGTCAAAAACTCTAATTTGGATAAATCTCTTGGGAAATGGATAGCGGCCGCAAGTGTGTGTGTGTGTGTGTGTGTGTACGATTTGAGAAGAACGCAACATCGATTGTGGGAGTGGAGGATTGAAATTCAGGAAATCAAGAGAGTGCATCCAAACATCTTAGCAAGGTAATATTCTCTTCTTAATCTCTTCTCTAATGTAGATTTCTAGGGTTTGATTTAGAAATTTGATAACCTAAGTGATGAGAGCAATTTGCGTGAAGTGATAACCTAAATCGGGCAAGAAATGGGTTAGAGATGTCAAGTCATTCTTTGATGACTTAAATCCAACTTCTATCTTGGTTTAATTCCATGGTTAGAATGATTATGTTAAATATGGTAAAACTGTGGTTGCCCTAAGAGTTGAGTCCGGATAGTGGTATTTGGACAAGTTGTCCGGAAGAGTTAGGAGTCCGGAAGACAAGTTGTCCGGAAAAGGAGATAGTCCGGATTATACCAGAAATTGAATGAGTGCCCGGAAGTTCCCGGAGTCCGGAGAAATCGTATCCTGATTGGATGCAGAATCCGGACATCTCTGGAAAAGCGGCAGTATCGGAAACCAGGATTATCCGGTAAGTGATGTCCGGACTCTTGGGTCCGGAAAGCTGGTTGGTGTTTGGTGAGTGTTTCCTTAGTGTGGGATGTTGGGCATTGCAATATGAGATATAAGATTTCAGTTGAGAGAACTGTAGGAACGACCCTAACTATCTTTTTGGAATTTAAATTATTAGGTGTGCAATTCTAAGTGTGGTGGTTTCCGTTTAAGGAGTTTATCGTGAACGCCATGTGCGTCTCCCTAACTCAACAAATTTACCATGTATGCAATTACTATTTAAAAACACATATTTTACTTAATACTGATGGACATGCATGATAGTGTGATTTAAAGGTGTGATTACTTGTGTGTGGGCATGTGATGGCTTAGATGTGTATATGGGGGTGTGTCCCATAAAGAATGTTTCATATAATGTATCAAGGGCGGTGTGTGCCCTAACACGTTGTCACGGGTGTGTGTGACCATAGCGTGGGCCATCAGCATGTATAACTGTGTGCATATCATATTAAAGGTGTGTTGATTTACACAGCTGTGTGCATATCATATTAAAGGTGTGTTGATTAACTGTGTGCACCTGTCGGGGGAATGACTCCTGAGTCTTGAGTTGTCATGCCGACTGTTGTGTGAAAGCCATTTCCGTACGACGAACCATTGGATTCTCCATTAAAGGGGAAGTTCATTGGGATCGTTATTTTAGGTTGCGATATTATTGGGATATGATATGATATGATATAGCGGTGGCGGCCTCAAATGCTGCGGAGGAAATTGTCCAAAGGGAGGATTGTTGGCGAATGGCCCTGGACCTGCCTAGAATGGTGACCTTATAAAAGGTGCACCTGTAGGTTGGGGACCGTTTTGAGGTCCGAAAGAATTTCCTATCGCCGGATTCCTCAAGGAAGCAATTTCAGCAGCTGCCTTTTGGTTCTGCTCGTTCAGAGCTTGAATCTGACTCCGGGCTGCGTTTAATTCTGCGTGAAGTTGAGCCGTAGGATCTTGATGATTTGCCATTTTCCTAGAAATAACAAAAACTTCACAAGATCGTTAGAGCGATGTATGCTTGGCTTGAGATTTTTTCTAGATGGGGTCCCATGGATGGCGCCAAACTGTTAATGCCAAAAATTACCCAAAGGATAACTTAAGGTTGATGTGGAACTTTTAACAACTAAAGAAAGGGATCTCAAGATAAACAACACAATTGCGAATAACACAGATAAATAGCTCAATGATTCACTGTATTTGATATAATAAGAACACCAAGAACACCGAAAGGTTTGATAAGAATCTGCTCTAAAGGTGTGTGTGTCGTGCAAAGCTTAATAGAAGAACTCAACATGAGTCTTCTATTTATACTACTTCTAAAGGGGACAAGATCTGGACAACAAGGACTGAAGGTATTAAAAACACTATTCAGGTACTGTTGATAGTACAACGTTAATTTAATGCGCCGACTTCTACTAAGGCTATGACCCATCAGAGTTTGACACGTGGAGTTGTCAGGTTATGCGTTGTACGAATGATCTTGAGTATCTTCGTACAGTAGAAATCGTGAGAAGCACGATTGTCTTGGTATAGATCTTTGGTCTTTTATACCACAGAGGCTCTGTCAAGTATGACAGAGGCTCTGTGGCCTGGTCCGCATTGAAGAGTCTTTAGGCGATTATTCACTTTGGTCTTCTCGGTTGCTCGGCAGAGCCTCTGTCGAAGACTTCTATGCTTCTGTCTTCTCGGTGACTCGGCAGAGCCTCTGTCGAAGACTTCTATACTTAGCCTATTTTTCAATACTTCTATAATCATAAAGATTGGAGCTAACAATCTCCCCCTAAGTATCGAAAAATAAAAAATTAAAAAGTGCAAGGTTTTCTAGGCTAAGTACATGACAAGAGGTATTTTTCCTCTGTAAAAACTTCTTTCATTTAAAGTTATGCCAGAGGCACTTACATTTGTTTACATGATGAAAGTAAAGGTAACAGAGGTTGGTAGAGGTTATCAGACGTTGGCGTTTTTGAAGTCGTTGAAACTTCTGTTGTCGAATCCTAACTCTCTAAGCTCGTGATAGAAGCTGATGCAGAGGTTTCGGAAGTTGATTGTTGAATCGATGACTTCTATCAGTCTATCTGCATTACCCCGATCCATTTGCTCTGTTCCTCTGTGCTCCACGAGGCTTGCTTTGAACTATGTCAAAGTACTTATTGCATACTTCTGACAGTCCATCTCTATTTATAGTCTTGACTTCCTAGCAGGATCTTGATAGACTAACCCAACTCTTGGAAATGTAATGATCGAGTTTGGTTTGGCAGAGGATGGGCAGTCATCTTCTGGTGGTCGGAGAGCGAGGTTTCTTACTCTAAGATCTCGTGCTAATTGGAAGTCGATAAGGCTATACAACAGAAGCTTCTCACGCATTGCTTTTCTGATCACCCTGTATGCCCTTCGATGTGCATCTGTTGTGAAGTTCTCTTTTGTCCAGAGGAGAAGGTCGGGTAGGTCGTACGGATTTAGATTTCTCAGATCAGCATCTGAGAATTTATTCACGGTTCTATTCTCCCTTTTGACCTTATATATGTTATAGGAAACCTTAGGTGTAGTTCTGGTTTGAGAAAACTTACAGTATATGACCTTATCAATTTTTTCGATTGAGAAGACTTCGTGTTTTGGCTTTGGTTTTGTTCTTGTGAAGATGTTTTCGAGGTCAGCACGAAGTTCGGGATCTTGGACCATTGGTGGCATTGGTTCTCTGGCAGTTCTATTGTAGAGATACCTGTACACCACTTCTTCCATTTGAGGTGGAGGTGCACCAGGTGGAGGCATGGGTCTGCGCAGAGCATCCATTTTCTTCTTAATTTCTGCCACTCGATCCTCTGTGAGTTTTTTCTCTAGATCCAGAACGTGTATGTTTGACAGAGGGGTGGCACCTAAAGCCCAGTCTTCTTCTTCTGGCTTTGGTGTCACATAGGCGTCGAAAGAGCTTTTCGTCAATTTCTCTGATGGTTGATGCTTTGGCTTCTTCTTTTTGGGTTCCTCTGTCATTATCCCCTTGCCTTTGTCTTTTGCCTTCGGCTGAAGATCTTCTTGTAGAGATGGGGTTGCCTCTGTGGGATTTGTCTTTTGGATTTCTGAGGGTGCCTCTGTAGTTTTGTGGGTTGCCTCTGTAGGTTTTGGCACTTGTGTTTCTGAGGACTTAGTTGGTGATGTGGGTTTTGTTGGTGAGGATTCTGTGGTTTTGCTCAGATGTTTCCATTTGTGAGCAATGGTCTTGGTTCTGGTTTTGGGTGTGGGAGATAGAGGTTTTGTTGTTGCAGCTTCTGGTGTAGGGGATGGTAGTTTTGGTTCTTCTGGTGTTTTTGGTGTTTGAGAGGGGAGTTCTTTTGGTGATTTTGGTTTTGGTGATTGGGATGGTTGATCTTCTTCGGAGGATGTTAGGGTTTGGAATTCTTCACGGATTGGGACATCTGCTCCGAATACAGAAGTTGATTCCACAGAGGTGGGTGTTGCCTCTGTGGTCTGTTGCTGTTGTTGGTTTTCCGTGGTTTCAGGTACTTGGGTTTCTTCATGGGTTGTTTCCACAGACGTGGTTGTTGCCTCTTTGGACTGTTGTCGTCTTCCTTGGGTTTGAGTTGGGGGTACTTGTTTTAGGGGTTCTGCTGATACCGGTGGAGCTGGTAGACCTCTGTTTGCAACTTATTTCCTTTGTTTCTCCCCCTCAGGATGATTTGATGAATCGTCAGAATCATCATCAGAGTCATCCTGACACTTATCTTTAGTACCCTCTGCTCTGCATGAAGCTTCTGGATTCTTTGGTGGAGTTTCCCCTGCGGCTATTAGTTTTGCGCAGACGTCATCACAGAGACCAAGAAGAGTGTGGAGCTCTGCTTCTGTGTTACAGCGTATTCTGCCGACGCTTTCCCTGAAGTCTTTGACATAATTTGCGTTGGCAGCTGTGAAGGCTTTGATGAACTCTGTGACTTGGTCGATTACCTCTTGTCCAAGTTCTCTGAGCTGAGCTCTGGTCATGTAGTCGGAAGGTTTCATGTCCAGAGTTGCATTTGTGGTTTGTTATTGGACATGCTCAAGGGCTTTCTTCAGATCTTCTGGGGTGATGCCCGTAGAGGTTGGGGTAGATGCTTTCTTCAGCTTATCTAGCAGGTCTTTCACAGAGCTTTGGAAGGCTGAGGTTGTGGCCTTCTCGAAATTAGCAGCAACAGAGGTGGCAGAGGTTATAGCAGTTGCCTGCATCTGGGCTAAGGCATTTTTCACCTCTGTGGACAGGTTGTCCATTTTGGTGTTCAGGTTTGTGAGTGCCCTGGATGTAGTATCTGCAAAAGAATTAAAAGAGCTTTTCAACTCTTTCAATGTATTGTCCACAGAGGTGACAAGGGTTTGGAACTCATCCCTTGATACATGTGGACTTGGTGTAACCTCTGGGGGAACACATTCGTCCACAGAGTGAGTCCCTGTTCCTTGGACACCTTCTTTCGTCCCTGTATTGATGTTGAGGATAGAAGGATTTCCCTCTATCCTTGAGCAGAGGCTTTATCAGCTTCAGACCCTATAGAGGTTCTGTTAAGGACATTGTCCTGATCCACTCCAGAGGTGGGTACAGGAGTATCCTTAAGTTGACTCGGGGATTTGTCTAGAATCCCTTCCTCTTCGTGCACTCTAGGCCCCTCTGAAGGGCCTGTTGGACTTACGTGTGTGTGCGTGTCAGAGGAAACAAATTCCTCTGTTGGGATTTCTGTTGTGATCTGGGGCAATTGATCACTTACTAAGTGCAAGTCCTTTTGAGAGGACTCCCCTGGAATGGTTTCCCCGGATAAGATTGGCACAGACATAGAAAGAGTTACCTCTGCCCGGTCATTTTGGGTTGGGGTCGGGCCGTGCTGCTCTTGTTCAATATTACCTTCTGCCACTAGACTGGCGGTAATAGACATGCGGGGTACACTGGGAGTTGGTTGTGGGAGTGTACCTCTTCTATTCCAGGCATCAGTTCTAGCTTCTGCTTATGTGGAGCATCCAACCACTTCTTCTCCATCTAAAGTCTCAACCTCTGTCGCTACCATATGGCTCGGTGCTTCTATCCTAACTTCTGTTGATGCTCTTGCACCAGTGCGTAAAGAGTCGAACATTGGATGTGAGCCAACTAATTGTCGTACGTGGGGATGCAAAGGTCCTTCTTCTTCCTGGTCATCTTCTTCATCAGAGTCCACCTCTGAGACTATGATTGGTGGGGTTTTGGTGGTGGTTTTAGCCAAATCCTCTGGACTTGCTCGTAGTACATCAAAACCAGGTTGGGTGAAGGGGTTCTGAAGTACCTCTGGTGTTGCAGACCGTATATTTTGTGGGGTTTGGTCATCCTCTTCCAAGTCAGAATAGATTCTGAAGTTTGGAGCTTCTGTTGATTGATGGGAGAGGGCTTCTGCGTTCCAGCCAGAAGTATCTAGGGTGTTGGCGATTTCAGGATGCTCAAGGAAGGAGTTGAAGTCTCCTTGATGGTCTGCAAAGTTGATAGGTGAGGGAGATTGCAGAGGTTGTTCATTGGTTTCTTCGACCATTTCTGCATCCTCTGCGATGGTCCGCAGAGGGGTGTGAGGTTTCTTGGTCTTCTTCTTGCTCCTTTTCTTTTTTGGCTTTGGGGCACCCTCATCTGAAGACTTATGTTTTCTTTTCTTCTTTTCTTTTAGAGGAGGGGGTTGTGTAGAGGATCATGCTTCTGTTGCATGAGGAGGGGACTATTGGGGTTGAGCAGCGCTGGTAGAGGTACCCTCTGTAGTTTTCTTGTGGGTTTTCTTCTTCTTCTTCTTAGGAGTGGTGGCAGAGGATTTTCTCTTTTTAGCAGGGGAGAGCATTGCTTCCCTCTGAGCATGAATGTTCGCTTGTGTTTGTTCATGCTTAGCCAAGGCCACTGCCCATTCTTCATCTGTCATTCTTTCTACAACTTTGGATCCTAAGGGGGCTCCTAGACGCGGGGGTGTCACAGGACTCGGTTCTGGAGTCCTATGATCGCATATGTATTCTAACTTAAGGGTCTTGTCTGTAGCGTATCCCAGAAGTTTCTTTGGCAGAGGTCTGCAGAATGGGTATTCATCTTCGTGCTCTGTTGGGGTGTTTTTGTTCAGGGGATACATTCTGGCCGTTGGTCCCTCCATTGGCCATTTTTGTAGACGGAGCAGAGGCTCTAGTAGTACACCCAGAATACATTGATATTGCAGAGGAGGTAGAGCATCTTTCGATCGTCCCTTGCCCTTCAGGGAGGAGATTCTGCGATCAATGGTGTTAACCATTTCCTGCATCATGAGGGTGGAATAGTCCAGAGGTAGATCATAATATACCCCGTACATTATGGTCATGATTTGGTGAGAAGTTTGGTCTGGACTACCCACTTTTCCTGTTAGGCGCCGATTTAGGATGGAGAAGAGCGTGTTCCACAGAGGAGGTAATCGATTTCTTCTGAAGTCATTTCTTTTCCTCAGGGTTGTGTTGTACCCCAACATTTCAACAAAACGGCAGAGCTCTTCGTCTGTAGGTTCCTCTGCGTACTTCTTTATACCTAGTAGTCCTCTGGTTGGTAGGCTGAACTCCAGTGAGAACATGGTTCTGTTAAATTTGAGTTCGAGGTGCTCGGATTTGTCTGGTTTGGAGATGTAGCCCTTGATTTGTCTATCTGCGAGGTCAAATCTGCTGCTCATCCAGAATTGATTTAGGTATCTGGTAGGGATTTTATTGACAGTTTTGGATAACATGGGGTAAAGGTAATGGTTTTCCAAAATGGGAAGAAGGATGGCATGTGCTTCCCCAAAAGTGGTTTTTGAGGGAACCAGGTAGTAGTTATTAGGTTTTAAGGGAAGAACACTTTCAAAGTGTTCATGTGCGATGAAGTTTAGAAGATGGGTTGTCGGAGCAAAGTCTGCTGTGTCGCCTGAGTTATCCTGTTGTAGGTTTCCGACTATTTCTTGGTTTTGGGAGTTCTCAGAATGAGATGGGGAGTTCACCGGAGCATTGGAGGTTGAAGCCATTGGATTAATCTTGAAGAAAGAGAGTAGAAGATGGAAGTTGCAGGTTATTGCAAGGTTCGCCGGAGAAGATGAAGAGAGTAAGTTCGTAAACGTTTAGAGGTAGTGGTAAGTTGGGTTTTATACTGAAGAGAATGGTAGAATCTGAAGAGATAAATAGGTGAAAGTGAATAATATTTGGGGTCCGCAATTGAGTACATACGGCTGGGTTCAACTTTCCAGGAGAACGTGTGCCATGTACGTCCAATCAAAAGATGCCACGTCATTGATGTCAGAGCACGATTATATGGCGTGTGCGACCCATTAATGCTTGGCGCGTGAGCTTTTCTACTTTCAGAAGACTGACACTCACAGTAGATAACCCGTTCTTTTACAGAATTTCCATAAAAGGCCAAGTATTAGAAACAACAGAATCTCTGTAGTGGAATGAGCTCTGTAGTCTGAAATCTGCCTTTTATATCTTCTGATGCTTGTATCTTTTCCAAAAACGTTTGAAAATCATTGGAGAGGATCGATAGACCTTTAGTACAAAATTTTCATGCACAGAGGCTTTGAGGCTCTGTTGGAGCCAGCAGAGGCTCTATGAGTGAAAATTTCTCATAACTATAGATTCATGATAGATTTTGAGCATCCAAAGTTTTAATTGTTTTAAACATTGTTTTTAGGACATATTTAGAAATTTGTGTTCTGGAAAACTGTTTTGGAAATAGATTTTGTGCGAGTCATTTACTTTTAGATTGTCTATGTTGGGCGACAGAGACTCTTTGGTGGAGTGAGCTCTTTGCCCATAAGACTTTCTTACAATATCCTAGTGTGTGCATTTGTACGTACAAATCCTTAAAGAAGACATTTAAGGTTGATCGACAGAGATTCCGTATGAAATTTGCAGTTCTAGAGGATCCGGCTTACAGAGGCTCTGTTGAGCTCAGCAGAAGCTCTATGACCTTAAATTTCCCATAACGGATGGCTCAAAAATCTTTTTGATAATTTATTGTTTGGAATGTCTTAAACAGTGTTTATAGGACGTATTTTGAAATTTGTGCCCTAGAAAATTGTTTTCAAAAAGAATTTGTACGAGTTACTCACCTTTGGTTCTCCTTTGTTTGGCAAAAATACCTGACTTCTGAAGATATGGTTGATCATATCTATTATTTGGCTCCCCCTTGAATGATCAACCTCTGTAGATCAGTTCAAGGTCTCCTTCTGCTCCCCCTTGACCTATGCTTGGATCAAATGAGATAAGTTGTGCACAGAACATAGGTCAAGGTTATCAGAGGTTCTGTGGAGATTGTGAAACTCTGAGCAATCCCACAGAAGCTCTGTTGGTTACAGAACATTTGATGATTAAGAATTTACATACAGAAGAGTTTAAATATATACATATTTACAAGAAGATCAAATCTTACTTACAGGGGGTTCAACTCATGTTAATCATTCCCAACTTACCCACCAAGAAAAGGAATCTTTTCTCATCTAGTGCCTTGGTGAATAAGTCTGCAAGCTGGTATTAAGTGGACACAAGGTGCATTTTGATTGTGCCATGTTCAACATGATGCTTCAGAAAGTGATAACGAATATCAATATGCTTTGTTTTTTAGTGCTGTACTGGATTGGTAGAGATTGCTATGGCACTTTTGGAATCACAGAGGATGGGAATCTTGTATATGTTGTACCCATAGTCCTTGAGCTGAGTTTTCATCCACAGAACTTGAGAGCAACAGCTAGCAGCAGCAACATATTCTGCTTCTGCTGTAGATGTAGACACACAATTTTGCTTCTTTGAAGTCCAGCTGACTAGTTTACCACCCAGGAATTGACAACTCCCAGAGGTGTTCTTTCGATCAAGCTTGCATCCTCCATAATCTGAATCTGTTATGCCTTAAGAACAAAACCAGAGTTCTTCGGATACCAGAGTCCAAGATTTTTGGTCCCTTTTAGGTATCTGAAGATTCTCTTTACAGCAATATAGTGGGATTCCTTTGGGTTAACTTGATATCTTGCACAGAGGCATGTGGCATACATTATATCAGGCCTACTTGCGGTTAATTATAACAGAGACCCAATCATACCTCTGTAGAGCTTGCACTCTACAGATGTGCCATTTGGATATGCGTATAACTTATTTCCAGTTGCCATTGGGGTCTTCATTACAGAGGCATCAGAGAGACTATATTTTGAAAGTATGTCAGAGACAAATTTAGCTTGATTTATAAAAATTCCCTCTGATGATTGTTTTACCTGGAGTCCGAGGAAGAAAGTTAATTCTCCCATCATACTCATTTCAAACTCACTCTACATGAGTTTTTCGAAATCTTTGCACTGTTGTGCATTTGTAGACCCGAAAATGATGTCATCCACATAAATCTGTACAAGCAGAATCTCATCACCTTTTCTTTTGTAAAACAATGTAGTATCTGTCGTACCTCTGTCGTAATCATTATTGAGAAGAAAGGTTGAAAGTCTTTCGTACCAGGCTCTTGGAGCCTGTTTCAGTCCATACAGAGCTTTGTCGAGGTAGTACACGTATTTTGGATATTTGGAGCTTTTAAACCCTGGTGGCTGTTGGACATATACTTCTTCTTGGATTTCACCATTCAGAAAAGCAGATGTTACATCCATTTGAAAGACTTTGAAACCTCTGTGAGTTGCGAAGGCTAAGAAGATTATTATTGCTTCAAGCCGTGCGACAGGGGAAAAAGTTTCATCGTAATCAATGCCTTCTTCTTGGCGATATCCCTTGGCCACCAATCTTGCTTTGTTTCTAATGACCACCCCATCCTCGTCCTTCTTGTTTCTGAAGACCCATTTTGTCCTTATGGCTTGTTTCCCTCGTGGCAGAGGTACTAGGGTCCATACCTTGTTTCTCTCAAACTGTAGAAGCTCTTCTTTCATAGCATCTACCCAGTTTGGATCATCTATGGCTTCAGAGATTCTTTTTGGCTCAATCATACTGATAAAATTTGTAAAGAAACAAAAATTAGCATTGGCTGATCTTGTTTTGACCTTTTCAGAAGGGTCACCGATTATAAGGCTTGGAGGATGGCTTTTCATCCACTGTGTTGTTCTTGGAAGATGGTCATTTGAGTCATCAAGATTAACCTCTGTGGTTGCACACTGCGGTTCTGGTGCAACCTCTGTTGTTGATGGTACTTCTGTGCTTATTCTTGGTTCTTCAGCTTGTGGGAGGATTGGAATGAGAGTTGGAATTTTTTCCTCTGAGGAAGTAGAGACTGAGTCTTCGTTTTCCTCTGGAATTGATTCCTCTGTAGTCGCTGGAGTAGGTATTTCAAGAGCCTCTATGGTTGAGTCATTGGTTGTATTATCTTCAGCTTCTGTTCGCTCCCCCTCAGCATGTGCATCTATATGATTCACAGAAGAGGATGAAGTATTTAATGGACCAGTTAGAGATATACCTGACTCAGTCTGGTTGGCAGAAGATGTTTCTCCAGAGGCTCCAGCAGAGGGATCAATATCATCATGTAACATCTCTTCAAATAGAAGATTTAAGTCTTCTTCTCTTGTCTTTGAGATGCCAGAGGATTCCTTCTTTAGACCGAGTTCTGAACTGATTTGTTCAGAAGTATTTTGAAAGGAATCGTCAAAAGATACATTGAAGCTTTCTATGATGGATCGAGACTTCAGAAGGTACACTCTGTAAGCTTTTGAAGTGGCAGAGTATCCTATGAACTTTCCTTCATCTGCTTTCACCTCAAACTTTCCTCTTGCTTCTCTATCATTTAAGACGAAGCACTTGCATCCAAATACATGAAAGAATTTGATGTTTGGTCGCTTTTTGTTGATCAAATGATACGGTGTCTTGATGTGCCTCTTTACAATGGTTGATCGATTTTGGGTGTAGCATGCGGTTGATACTGCTTCTGCCCAAAAAGACATTGGAAATCCAGATGCTGTCAGCATAGTTCTTGCAGCCTCCACAAGCGTGCGGTTCTTTCGTTCAACCACGCCATTTTGTTGTGGGGTGCGTGCAGCAGAGAAGTTCTGTGATATGCCTTCTTCTGTAAGATAGGTTTCAATGACGGAGTTTTTGAACTCTGTGCCATTGTCGCTTCTTAGTTTCTGAATCCGGCACTCATACAGAACTTGGATTCTTTTCATTAAATTTATCAGAATGTTTGGAACATCTAATTTCTCTCTGACAAATTCAACCCATGTAAATATTGAGTATTCGTCGATCAAAACAAGTATATATTTCTTTCCACCTAGGCTCTGTGTAGAGGTAAACATGAAGCATGTACAGAGGCCTAGGGCAAGACACATCAGTCTTGCCTTTATGGGAAGCTCTTTTGAGTTTTCCCATTTCACAAGCAGAGCACAAATGATCTTTATTAAATTTAACATTTGGCAGTGTTGGTTCCCGAATTTGATTAACAAAGATTATCTAATCTATTAGTTCAAATAAGATGTGTTGCGGAAGCGTTTTTGAAGAACTAACAGATATGTTTATATAGAAACAACAAAAAATACCAAATAAACAGTATATGAAGAACAGATGAATATCTCAAAGATTACTGATTTTGATTTAGAACACTAAGAACAGATTTGACGTTAATTGTGTGCAAGTGTTTTTGCATGGAAGATTATATCTTATTTTTGTTAAGGAAGAACTCAACATGAGTCTTCCTTTTATACTACTACAAAAGATCTATTCTAGACAAAAGGACTATTGCTACAGGAAAGAAAGGATGGCATGAACAGTTGGAAAACTGCATGCATTAAATGCGCTAATATCAACTTGGAAGGTGGTCCTATCGGAGTATAACACGTGTAGGAGTCAGACCATGCCTTGTACAAGTTGACGAACATACCCTGGAACAGTAGCAGGATATTTCTGTAACAGTGGTAAGATATTCCTGTAACAGTGGCAATATATTATAAATATCTTCCAAGTCTTCAGTCTGAACCGCAGAGGCTCTGTCAAGGGTGACAGAGGTTCTGTGGCTCGGTCCTTTGTGAGCTTTCTTCTGTAGATCCTTCTTCGGTCCTTTGTGTGCAGTATTCTGTCTTTCTTGGGTCTTGGTGTTTCTTGAATGATCTTGCTTATTTCAGTAGAGCTTCTGTGGCACTCCGCAGAGCTTCTGTGGAAGTCTTTCATACTTGGCCTATTTTTCAATACTTCTAATATTATGAATATTTGGAGCTAACAATCTCCCCCTAAGTATTGAAAAATGAAAATTTGACTTTATGCATGATTAGGCTAAGTAAAATTGACAGAGGTTAAACAATACCTCAAAGATTCATTTCATTTCTTTTTAAAGTTTACAGAGATATGTAAAAGAGACTCAGACATTTGCATCTTTGAAGTCGTTGAAACTTCTGTTGTCGAATCCCACTTCTCTGAACTCGTGATAGAATTTGATGCAGAGTTCTCTTAAGCCAATTGTAGCTTCTATTTCTCTGATCATTCTTTCTTCTAATTCTCGATCCATAAGCTCAGTACCTCTGTTCTCTTCTAGGATTGATCTGAATTTGTTCAGAGTACTGGTTGCATACTTCTGACAGTTCATTTCTACAAAGAGTCTTACTTGACCAGCAGAATCCTTATATACTAACCCGTACCTTGGTGTTGTCATGATTGGGTTGGGTACGGCAGGAGGTGGACAGTGATCCTCTGGTGGTCTCGGACTTAGATTTCTGACTCCAAGATCTCTTCCCAGTTGAAAGTCTATCATGCTATGTAGCAGAAGCTTTTCTCTCATCGCTTTCCTGAATACTTGATAGGCCCTTCTGTTAGCATCGTTGTCGAAGTTTTCTTTCGTCCAAAGTAGAAGATCTGGCAGATCGTAGGGGTTCAAGTTCCTTATATCGGCATCTGAAAATTGATTTTCGGACCTGTTCTCCCTTTTGACTTTGTAGATGTTGTACCTGATCTTTGGAAAGCTTCTTGTTTGAGAGAATTTGCAGTAAATTACCTTTTCAATTTTGGACTCTGAGAAGACTTCTGCCCTTGCTTTTGGCTTTGTTCTGGTGAAGGTGTTGTCAAGGTCAGCTCTGAGTTGAGGATCTTCAATGTGTGGCGGAGGATTGTTCTGATATTGTTGTCTGTAAAGATACCTATACACCACCTCTTCCATTTCTGCATGACGTGTAGTCGGTGGTGGTATTGGTCTTCGCAGAGCATCTATTTCTTGAATTATCTCTGCAACCCTACCCTTTGTTACCTTTGCTTTTGGATCAAGGACCGGAATTTCTGACAGAGGATCTAAATTGAATGCCCAATTTTCTTCAGGTTTAGGAGTGACAAAGGCATCAAATGAGCTCTTCATCAATTTCTCTATCGTCTGAGGTATTGGCTTTTTCTTCTTTGGTTCTTCTGTCATGATACCCTTTCCTTTATCTTTGGCTTGAGGCTCAGAACATGTAGCCTGTTTTGGATTTTCTGGGATTGCTTCTGTAGGTTTGGGTGTAGAGGTTTCTTTGGGTATGATGGGGATTGCCTCTGTAGTTTTTGACTTTTCAGTTTCTGAGGACTTTGGTGGGGATGGTTCTGTTGGTTTGGGTGTAGTAGAGGGAAGTTCTTCTGAGGATGAAGATGTGAGGATTTGAACTTGAGGGACATCTTTTTCAAAGACAGAGGTGGTTTCCACAGAGGCCGGTGTTTCCTCTGTGGGTCTCTGTTGAGTTCCCTGAGTTTGGGTTTGGGTTGGGGGTGCAGAGGAAATTGGTACTGCTGATATTGGAAGACTACTTGCAGCTGTTTTCCTTTGTTTCTCCCTTTGTTTCTCCCCCTCAGGATGATCTGATGGACCATGATGGTCATCATCAGAGTCATCCTGATTTATATCTGATGTACCCTCTGCCCTGCATGATGTATCTGACTTCTTTGGTGGAACAGCCCCTGCAGCCAACATCTTTGCGCATAAGTCGTCACAGAGGCCAAGTAGTTTTTCAACCTCTGCTTCTGTTGGCCAGGCGCATTTTGCCGACGCTTGCTTGAAAGTCTCTGACGTAGTTTGCGTTGCCAATTGTGAAGGCTCTGATGAACTCTGTCATTTGATCTAGGATTCCTTGCCTAAGTTCTGTGAGCTGAACTATGGTCATGTAGTCAGAAGGCTTCATGGCCTGAGTGTTTTGCAGTGTTTGCTCTTGAACTTCTTCTAAGGCCTTCTTTAAGTCTTCAGGTGCAAGGCCCTTTGAAGTGGAGGATTGATCTTTGAGTTTTTGCAGGAAGTTTTTGACAGAGTCGTTGAATGCAGAGGTTGAACTTCTTTCGAATTCTTCTGCATGTAGTCTGGCAGAGGTTGTGACAGAAGTTTCTGTAGCAGACTTCATCTTTGACAGAGCTTGTTGTACCTCTGTGGACAAGGTGTCCATTTTGGTATTCAGACTTGAAATGGCTCTTGAAGTAGTTTCTGCAAAAGATTTGAAAGAGCTTTCCAAGTCTTTCATTGTTTGGTTCACAGACGTGACAAGGGTTTAGAACTCATCCCTTGATACGTGTGAACTCGTTGTAACCTCTAGGGGAACACATTCGTCCCCAGAGTGAGTCCTTGTTCCTGGGACACCTTCGTTCACCCTTGTTTTTACGTTGAGGGTGGAAGGATTTCCTTCTGATCCTCGAGGAGTAACTTGAGTTTCATCATCTACAGAAGTTCTGTGAAGTTCAGTGTCCAAATCCACTCCAGAGGTGGGTATTGGAATGTCCTTCTGTTGACTTGGAGACTTGTCTAGAGTCTTTTTGTCTCTGTGCTCTCTACTCCTCTCTGAAAGGAGGTTTGGCCCTATTGTTGTGTGTGTGGCAGAGGAAACGAATTCCTCTGCGGGGATGTTAGATGTGACTCTGGGCGATGAATCACGAACAATGGGTGAGTCCTTTCGAGAGGATTCCCCAGGAATGGTTTTCCCGGTTATAATGGGCACAGAGGTTGAAAGAGTAACCTCTGGCTGGTTGGGTGGGGTTAGGATCGAGCTGTGCTGCTCTTTTTCAATGATACCCTCTGTCGCTAGACCGGCGGTATCAGATATGTGGGTTGCACTTGGAGGGGGTTGGGGATGTGTGCCTTCTACTTCTGCGGCATCTTTTTCTATAGAACCCTCTGTGGTTTCTACCCTAACCTCTTCCTCTATGGAAATCTCTATGTCTACCTCTTCTTCTGCAGTTTCCACAATAGTCGCTTCTGCTTCTGATCTTAAGGAATCATATATAAAATGAGATCCGATGAGTTGTCGAACGTGAGGATGCATAGGTAGTGTACCTTGAGCCTCAGTTATGACTTCTATTGAATGTTGAGGGGTTCGACGTTGAGTGTCAAAACTTGAATAAGGTGGGGAAATTTCTTCTGTTGTGCGCAGAACCTCTATATTCTGACTTTGAATGTTCTGATCCAACGGTTATGCGATCCATCCTGATGGATCTAAGGTTTTAGCTATGTCGGGATGGTTGAGGAAGACATTAAAGTCTCCCTGTTGATCTGTATAGGTTATTGGTGAGGGAGGTTGCGGAGGTATAGTCTGATCTTCCTCTTCCTGGTTGACTTCCTCTGTAATGACTTGCACAGGTGATGTGGGTTTCTTCTTCTTTGACTTCCTCTTCTTTGGCTTAGGAGCTCCCTCTTCTGTGGATTTGGTTTTCCTTTTCTTTTGTTTTGGAGGGGAGGGAGGTGCAGAGGATCTTGTTTCTGTAGCATGTGGTGGAGAAGAGGGTTGAGCTGCAGAGGTTGTAGTTTCCTCTGTGGTTTTCCTTTTCTTGCTCTTCTTTTGGGGTGTAGTTGCAAAGGTTTTTCTTTTGACTGAAGAGGGGTATATGCTCTCTCTCTTTGGGCTTTGAAACGGTCTTGTACTGAATGATGTTTTTCTAAAGCTCTGGCCCATTCTTCTTCTGTCATCCTCTCTACTATATCTAAATCTAAGGGGGCTCCTAGACGCGGGGGTGTCACAGGACTTGGTTCTGGAGTCCTGTGGACGCGTATATAGTCTAACTTCATATTTTCATCGCTTGCATACGACAGAAGGTTCTTCGACAGAGGTCTGCAGTGGGGGTAGTTGTCTTCATGCTCTGTAGGAGTATTTTTGTTCATGGGATATAGTTTTACAGTTGGCCCTTCCATTGGCCATTTCTCCATTTGAAGTAGAGGCTCAAAAATGACTCCTAGAATTCTTTGATATTGCAGAGGTGGCAGATACCCTGGTGTGTTCTTTTTGTCCTTTTGGGTTGCAAGCTTTCTGTCGATCGTATTCACTATCTCCTGCATCATGATGGTGGCATAATCAAGTGGAAGATCGTAATAGATCGCATACATGATGGTCAGGATCTGGTGTGAGCTTTGGTCAGGGCTGCCCGTTTTCCCTGTTAGACAACGATTCAGGATGGAGAAGAGTGTATTCCACAGAGGTGGTAGTCTGCCTCTGCGGAAATCATTGTGTTTCCTTAGGGTTGTGTTATACCCTAACATCTCTACAAAACGACAGAGCTCCTCGTCCGTCGGAACCTCGGCATATTTTTTTATTCCAAGTAGAACTCTGGTTGGTAAGTTGAACTCGAGTGAGAACATTGTTCTGTTGAACATGAGTTCGAGGTGTTCAGATTTGTCAGGTTTTGAAATATAGCCCTTTATCAGAGAATCATCTGAATCAAATCGGCAAGTTTGCCAAAATTGATTCAGATATCGAGCAGGGATTTTGGTTGGGGTTTTGGAAAGGAGGGGGTATAGGATATAGTTTTCCATGATGTTTAGGAGAAGGGCATGGGCTTCGCCGAAGGCTGTTGGTGAGGGCACCAGGTAGCAGTTGTTGGACTTTAATGGAAGAACATCCTCAAAATGTTCTTTGTTCAGAAAACGTTGAAGGTTTGTGGTTGGTGCAAAATTTGCAGAGTCGCAGGAGTTTTCTGTTTCTGCATTTACGGTGATGTTTGGGTTGTGGGAGTGCTCTGAATGTACTGGGGATTGTTGAGGAGAGTTCGCCGGAGAGTTCTGAGCAGCGTGGGAACTGGAAGCCATTTTTGTAAAGAATAATGAAGATTTGAGAATAGTTGCAGGTTCGCCGGAGAAGAAAGTAAGTAAAGTTTTTGTGAGGAAAGGTAACTTGGGTTTTATACTGAGTATGTAACCGTAGAATCTGAAAGGGTTAATATTTTGAGGTAAATAATATTTGGGGTCCGCACTTGAGTGGTTACGGCGGGTTCAACTTTCCAGAGGAACGTGCTCCATGTAGGTCCAATGAAAAGATGACACGTCATCTGTGTCAGTTATGAAGAGACGTCGTGGGCGGCCTCATTAAATGCTAGGCGCGTAGGCTTCTTTACCTCCACATGATTCTTACTCGCAGAAAAGTTACCGTTATCGTTACTGTTACAGAAATGCCCAAAGTAAAAACTGACAGAGGCTCTGTGATTTGAAAACCTTATTTTTCTTGCCTCTGTAGGTTGTACTTTCACAAAAATGGTTGAAAATGTTCATGGAGAGGATCGATAAATTTTTAGTATAGAAACTCCTTTACAGAGGTTTTTGGACCTCTGTCAGAGCCAGCAGAGGCTCTGAGACAAGAAATTTCTCATATCTAACAATTTATAAATATTTTTGATCATCCAAGTTTTTGATTGTTTTTAACAATGTTTTTAGGACCTGTTTGAAAGCTGGTGTCCTAGAAAGTTGTTTTTTAAAAAGGTTTTGTGCAGCAAAAAGTCTTTTTAAACCAAGTGTTGGTTTACAGAAGTTCTTTCTTGTGGAAAGAAATCTGTAACCAGTGACTTCTGTTGCAGTGTACGCCATAATTCTTTTTGAAATTGATACCAAAGATGCTCGACAGAGTTTCCAAGATTAATGATTTATGATCAGAGCTTTTGCCTGCAGAACCTCTGTTGGACTCAGCAGAGGCTCTGTGACCTTATATTTCTAATAATGGAAAACTCAACATTCTTTTTTATCAAATTTTATTTGGAATGTTTTTAATAATGTTTCTAGAACATATTTAGAAATTTGTGTCCTAGAAAATTATTTTCAAAAAGAATTTGTACGAGATACCAACCTTTTTGTTCTTCTTTGTCCGGCAAAGTTCTTTTCTTTTGTTGATGTCATCTCTTCCTTTGCTCCCCCTTGACTTATAAATCTCTGTAGATTAAGCAAGGTCTCCTTCTGCTCTCCCTTGATCTAATCAACTTTTGTAGATCAAGTAGTTCACCTTCTGCTCCCCCTTGACCTATGCTTGGTTCAATGATCAGAAGTAATGTATATAACCTAGGTCAAGTGTATCAGGGGTTCTGTAAGGATCGTCAGAGGTTCTGAGGAGTCCTACAGAATCTCTGTTGTTTTCAGATTTGAGATTTTAGAATTTACATACAAAAGCAAGTTATTTACTAAAAAAAACTTATTATTTTAATAATTTACAAAAACAAAAAATTATACATACTTTTAAAATGAAGATAAGATACTTACAGAGGTTAATCCATATTTATCATTCCTAATTTACCCACCAAGTAAAGGAATCTTTTCTCATCAAGTGCCTTGGTGAATAAATCAGCAAGCTGAAATTCTGTTGGTACAAAATGCATCTCGATGGTTTGGTTTTCAACATGATACTTCAGAAAGTGATACCTGATATCTATGTGCTTTGTCTTTGAATGTTGTATTGGATTTGCAGAGATGGCAATTGCACTTTTGGAATCACAGAAGATGGGAATTTTGCAGATGATGTGACCAAAGTCTTTCAGCTGTGTTTTCATCCACAGAACTTGAGAGCAACAGCTAGCAGCAGCAACGTATTCAGCTTCTGCCGTAGATGTTGAGACACAATTATGTTTCTTTGAAGTCCAGCTTACTAATTTCCCACCTAGGAATTGACAACTCCCAGAGGTACTCTTTCTGTCGAGTTTACATCCTCCATAATCTGAATCTGTGTATGCCTTTAGTCCAAAACCAGAGTTCTGTGGATACCAGAGGCCAAGATTTTTGGTCCCTCTGAGGTATCTAAAGATTCTCTTTACAGCAATATAATGTGACTTCTTAGGATTAGCTTGATATATTGCACAGAGGCATGTGGCATGCATTATGTCAGGTCTACTGGCTGTTAAGTATAATAAAGACCCAATCATTCCTCTGTAAGTGTGCACTCGACAGAGATGCCATTTGGATCTGAAAAAAGTTTATTTCCAGTGGCCATTGGGGTTTTCATGACAGAGGCATCAGAAAGGCTATATTTTTCATGTATGTCAGAGATATATTTTGATTGGTTTATGAAAATTCCTTCTGATGTTTGTTTGACTTGAAGTCCGAGCAAAAAGGTTAATTCTCCCATCATACTCATTTCAAACTCACTCTGCATGATCTTTTCAAAATCTTTACATTTTTGTGCATTAGTAGACCCAAAAATAATGTCATCTACATATATTTGTACAGGAATAAGCTCATTTCCTTCTCCTTTAAAGAACAGTGTTGTATCAGTGGTACCTCTTTTGTAGTCGTTATCGAGAAGAAAGGTAGAAAGTCTTTCGTACCATGCTCTTGGAGCCTGTTTCAGTCCATATAGAGCTTTGTCGAGGTAATAGACATACCCTGGTGGTTGTTGGACGTATACTTCTTCTTGAATTTCACCATGGAGAAAAGCAAATTTTACATCCATTTGATATACTTTAAAACCTCAGTGGGCTGCGAAGGCTAAGAAAATTCTTATTGCTTCGAGCCATACAACAGAGGCAAAAGTTTCATCGTAATCTATGCCCTCTTCTTGGCGATATACCTTGGCCACCAGTCTTGCTTTGTTTCTAATGATCACTCCCTCCTCATCCTTTTTGTTTCTGAAGACCCACTTGGGCCCTATGGCATGTTTCCCTCGTGGCAGAGGTACTAGAGTCCAGACCTTGTTTCGCTCAAACTGCAAAAGCTCTTCTTGCATAGCATCCACCCAATTTGGGTCTTCTAGGGCCTCAGAAATCTTTTTCGGTTCGATCACACTAATAAAATTGGTGAAGAAACAAAAATTTGCAGATGTTGATCTTGTTTTTACCTTATCAGTGGGATTACCGATGATTTGTGTTTGAGGATGGCTTTTTGTCCATTTAGTTGTTCGTGGAAGATGATCATTTGAGTCATCAAGTTGAACTTCTGTAGTTGAAGTGGTTGATGGTTCAGCTTCTGTAGGAATGGGTATTAAAGTTGGGATTTCCTTCTCTATAGGTATTGTGGTTTCATCTTCACTTCCCTCTGGTGTTTCTTCTTGTGTTGCTTCCTCTGTTGGATTTGTTAGTATTTAGATAACCTCTGTTGCAGAATCTTTTGTTGTCGTATCTTCTGTTAGATTTTCAGTACCTGTAGTAGTTGTAGAAGAGGATGAGGGATTAAATGGATCAGACAGAGAGATACTTACTTCGTTTACAGAAGGGGATTCTGCAGAGGTGCTGTTTGTTCCAATAGAGGGATCAACATCGTTGTTGAACATCTCTTGAAATAGAAGACCTAAATCTTCATTTGTTTTTGAGATGCCAGAGGTTTCCTTGTTTAGCCCGAGTTCTGAACTGAGTTGTTCAGAAGTCTTTTGGAATGAGTCATCAAAGGATACATTGATGCTTTCAACTATCGTATGTGACTTTAGAAAGTAAACTTTGTAGGCTTTGGAAGCGGCAGAGTATCCTATGAATTTGCCTTGGTCAGCCTTTTCTTCAAACTTTCCTCTTGAGTCTCTGTCGTTCTGATACCAATTGTTGGTCCCGTATTTGATTAACAAAGATTATCTTATCTATTAGTTCAAATAAGATGTGTTGCGGAAGCGTATTTGAAGAACTAACAGATATGTTTGTATAGAAACAACACAGAGATATCAAATAAACAGTATATGAAGAACAGATGAATATCTCAAAGTTTACTGTATTTGATGAAGAACACTAACAAATAGATTTGACGTTAATTGTGTATGTGTGTTTTTCTGGTATTAAACTTGGTTAAGTACTTGTAAGGAAGAACTCAACATGAGTCTTCCTTTTATACTACTACAAAAGAACTATTCTAGACAAAAGGACTATTGCTACAGGAAAGAAGGGATGGCATGAACAGTTGGAAATTTGCATGCATTAAATGCGCTAATATCAATTTGCAAGGATTTCTATCAAAGTTTGACACGTGTTTGTTGTCGGACCATGCCTTGTACAAGTTGATGAACGGACCCTGGAACAGTTGCAAGATATTTCTGTAACAGTGGTAAGATATTTCTACAACAGTGGCAAGATATTATAAATATCTTCCAAGTCTTCAGTCTGAACCGCAGAGGCTCTGTCAAGGGTGATAGAGGTTCAGCGGCTCGTTCCTTGGTGAGCATTCTTCTGTAGATCCTTCTTTGGTCCTTTGTGAGTAGTTTTCTGTAGATTCTTGTTGGGACTTGGTGTTCCTTGAATGATCTTGTTTGCTACGGCAGAGCTTCTGTGGAACACCGCAGAGCTTCTGTGGAACTCTTTCATACTTGGCCTAATTTTCAATACTTCTAATATTATGAATAATTGGAGCTAACAATACTCGTCTCATATTCACTCATCATGAGAGAAGCAAACTCATCACATAGTGATTCATCAGTGGCACCAAAGATGATGTCATCAACATAGATTTGGACAAGAATGAGATTACCTGAGGTCTTCTTGATAAAGAGAGTGTTGTCAATTTTACCTCTAGAGTATCTATTCTTTAGAAGAAAGTCAGTAAGAGTGTCATACCAAGCACGTGGAGCTTGCTTGAGGCCATAGAGAGCCTTGTCTAATCTGTACACATAGTCTGGATGAGCTGGGTCTTCGAAGCCAGGTGGTTGTTTCACATAGACTTCCTCTGCAAGTTCCCCATTGAGAAAGGCACTTTTGACATCCATCTGGAAGACCCTAAAATTTCGGTAGGCAGCATGAGCCAGAAAGATTCTTATTGCTTCAAGTCTTGCAACATGGGCAAAAGTTTCATCATAATCAATGCCCTCTTCCTGTCTGTATCCTTGAGCTACCAGTCTGGCCTTGTTTCTGACAACTGTGCCTTCTTCATCCATTTTGTTTCTGAAGATCCATTTGGTTCCAATGATTGTCTTCTTTCGAGGTCTGGGAACCAATCTCCAAACTTTGTTTCTCTCAAATTGGGAAAGCTCTTCTTGCATGGCAGTGATCCAACAGGGATCTGCTAGAGCTTCATCAATCTTCTTGGGTTCAATAAGAGAGAGAAAGTTCACATAGAGACAAATATTTCCAACTCCTCTGCGAGTTTGGACACCAGCTTACTGATCACCAATGATTTGATCGATGGGGTGATCTTTGGTCCATTTTGTGGCAGGAGGTAAAGGTGGTGGAATGTTTTGTATGGATAAAGTTGAAGTAGTGGGATCAGAGCTTCGATGAGAAACTGTATTATCGGTGGTAGGTATAGGATTGGTGGAAGGTTGTGTATCGGTGGAGGGATGAATTTCGGTGGGAGAAGGTACATCGGTGGGAGGGTCCATGTCGGTGGGAAGATGGTCAATTTCAGTAGAAGAAAGGTCAGGAACTATAGAAGGTGACCCGACTTGGTTATATGAAGTAAATGAATTTGATTGGATGGGGGATGCATTGGTAGGATTGACAATAGGAGCATCACCTATGCATGAAGAGATCCATCTGTGTAATTCATCATCATCATTTGAAAAAGATGATGATCTTAGATCATCGAAATTGACATGAATAGACTCATCAATGCATTTTCTCCTGAGATTGTACACACGATAAGCTTTGGAGGATAAAGTGTATCCAACAAAGATTCCTTCATCAACTTTGGGATCAAACTTCCCAAGATTATCACGATCATTTAGAATAAAGCACACACAGCCAAAAACATGAAGAAAGCCAATATTTGGTTTTCTGCCATGGAAAACTTCATATGGGGTCTTATCATGTCTTTTGGATATCACCGACCTATTTTGCGTAAAACAGGCAGTATTAACAGCTTCAGCTCAGAAATAGGTAGGTAGGTTTGATTCACTTAGCATGGATCTAGCGGCCTCACACAGAGTTCTGTTCTTCCTTTCCACCACTCCATTTTGCTGAGGAGTTCTGACAGCAGAGAAGTTTTGAGAAATTCCTTTCTCATTGAAGAAGTCTTCAAGAGCACTGTTTCTGAATTCAGTGCCATTGTTACTCCTCACCGAACGTACAAGTTGTCCATTAAGAACTTCATTTTTCTTGACAAAGTTGATGATTTCTTCAGTTGCATCACTTTTATACCTGAGAAAAGACACCCAAGTATATCTAGTAAATTCATCAACAATTACAAGAATGTACCTTTTGCCTCCTAGACTGGGAGTGCTGACTGGTCCACATAGATCCATGTGCAGCATCTGGAGAGGAAGAGTGATGGAAGAGCATTGCTTGGTCTTGAAAGAAGTTTTGGCGAGCTTCCCTTTTTCACATGCATCACACAGCTTCTCTTTGACAAAGTTTAACTTTAGCATGCCAGTCACCAGCACTTTGTTGGAGATTTTATGGAGAGTTTTGAAATTTAGATGAGAAAGACGTTTATGCCACAGCCAGTTCCTTTTGTCCGTGTCATCTGACACAAAGCAAACGTTGGATGAATTATTGTCTTGTCCCATATCAATGATATAGACATTTTCCATCCTTTTTCTGGATAACACCACTTTCATGTTCTTGTCCACAACAGTACAAATACAAAGTTCGAAAATAACTTTATATCCTAGATCACACAGTTGGCTAATGCTGAGAAGATTATACATGAGGCCTTCAACAAATGCCACTTTCTTGAAAGTGACAGATCCATTAGTGAGAGTTCCATATCCTTTGGTATAAGCTTTAGAGTTGTCACCAAAAGTTACAGATGGACCTTTTCCAGACACATAGTTGATAAGAAGAGATTTATTTCCTGTCATGTGGCGTGAGCACCCACTATCCAGATACCATATTTGATGGTGCTCAAAAACCTGCATGCAAACACAGATTAGTTCTTAGGTACCCATTTGGTGGTGGGTCCTTTGGGGTTAGAAGAAGAGGAGTCCTTAGGTTTGATTCTTTCAATTCTTTCCTTTGGACAATCCTTTGCAACATGAAAAGTGTCACCACAGTTATAACACTTTCTGTAAACAAAAATCTTTTTGAGTTTTTGCAATTCTTCTTTTCCTTTTCCCATGACATTAACTTGAAAGGTATTAGGACCAAAGGATGAGGTGTGTGGAGGAAAACTTAACGTCCCATCATCAGAGGTGGAAGCAAATTTGGAAAGATTTCTTGAAGAGTTTTTGAACAGTTCTTTCCCAAGGCCTGAGGATTTTCCTTTTAAAGAGAGATCGGTAGAGTTAGATTTAGCTCTTTTGAAGGACTTTGATTTTGAAGACTCGGAAGGAGGAACATATTCATCAATGACTAAATCTTTTAACAGATCATGGATAGGTTTTGAAAAATAATTAAAGTTCTCTTCTTCCATGGTTTGAACAGACGAAGATTCTTTAGCTTTTACAAATATTCCAAACTTTAAAGCTTCATCTAGATCTAAAGAGTTTAAAGAAATAGAGTCACAAGAACTTGATTCTGAGTCATCATCCCATACACAGGAGGTAGGATCAAGAGTTTGAGAAGAGACGTCAGAAATGGTTTTTCCATAGCTTAAACCAAATTTGTTGTTAACAGAAATTTGATCTTTAAAGATTTGCTCAAGATTCTTTGATGAACTCGTCCATTTCTTAACAGTCTCTTGTTCTCTTTTTAATTTCTTAAAAAGTTTGTTTTTCTCTTTTGAAATCACGTGATTTATGGTTTTCAGATCCTCAAGCTCAACTTTGATTTCCTCAAACTTTTCAAGTTTAGACATACATATTTCAAGTTGAGAGGTGAGATTTTTAACTTGATCAGATTTTCTTTTCTTACCATCCTTGATAGAATAAAAATCTTTAGTTAAGGATTCATAAGCATCAATCTTCTCACTGTCAGTCATATCATTAAAAGGATGTACCTGAGAGTATGATGTCGAGCACCCAGTTGACACCAAAGCCATTGGAGAGGTAGCCTTTTCAGAATCTTCCATATCTTCTGAGATGGCCATAAAGCACATGTTGGGAGAGTTGTTGTCACTGTTAGAGGTTTCTTCTTCCCAATCATGTATTTCGTCCATGAGGCCCTTTCCTTTTCTAAGGAGACCCTCATTTCTTTCCTTTTCTTTCTTTTATTTGGCTTTATACTTCTCAACTCGTTCTTGATGGTCTTGGGAGAGGATTGATTATCTTTCTTGGCAAGGTTTGATTTGAAAGAGTTATTTTTGGGTTTTTCAAACTTGGAGGAAAACTTGTCAGAAGATGAATTCCTATATTTCATCACACGCTTACTCCTACACTCAGATGCGAAGTGTCCTTTCTTTCCACAATTAAAACATTCCTCATTTGACTTATCAGTTGAAGAAGTTTTTGTAGAAGAAGAGGGTTTTCTGAAAGATTTGGATTTGTTAGAAAAGCGAGATTTGTTTTTGAAACCGGCCATCATAGCTAGTTCATCAGATGTCATCTTAACCGAGATTTCTTCACCTTCATCATCGGCATCACTTAGATATGCCTCTGATTGGTGAGAATAGTTGTTTTGGCTTTCATTATCAGAATCTGATGAGGGATAGGTGATGCGTGGAACACTTTGAGATTTCTTGGAATTTTCACTGACAAGGGCTATAGAAGAGCCTTTTATCTCTTTAATGAAAGATTTCCTTTGTAACTTGGTTTGTTCAAAGTTGAAGAGAGTTCCATATAAGACAGTTAAAGGCATGTACTCAAGATCCTTGGAAGTTTTGATACAAGTGCACATGTTCTCCCAAAATTCAAGGAGACAATCCATGAACTTGTTTAGAACCTCCTCATTATCATAGACTCTGCATAGTAACTTCAGATCATTCAGAAGAGAGTTAAAACAATTATAGTAGCTAGGAAGAGATTCGTCTTTTTCATGAATGAAGAGCTCATACTTTCTGATGAGAGAGATCTTTTTGCATTTCTTCACTTCCTCTGTACCTTCGTACAGAACACATAGTGTGGTCCACATATCTTTAGCAGTTTCAAAATTAACCAGAGAATGATAGACTTCATCAGGAAGTGAGAGAGCAATGATTGCTCTAAGCATTGAATCAAGAGTAACCAGACGTTTTTCTTCATCAGTATATTTCATAGGATTTTTAAGGATATAACGACTAGTAGCCTTAGATTTCTCTTTGTCAGAATGCTCATCAGAATCATCAGAGTCACTAGAGTCCTCCTTATAACTGGTTTCTTTACCAGGCCTCTGCGTTTCATAGCGAGCCCAGACTCTAGGGATAATAGGTCCCTCTTTGAGAATGGTTGGATATCTAGTATCCACTCCTTCCATGAATAGCATCATACGGCTTTTCCAAAGAGAAAAGTTGTTAGGGTTAAACTTAGGAGGTTTGGTAATGGAACCATTTTCAGAAAAGTTGTTTTGATAAGCATTTTCAACAGCTGAAGATGAAGAGGCAGCCATCGCATATCAAGTTTATGAGTTAAATTTTCTGCTCTGATACCACTAGTTAGTCCCAGATGGCTATAACAAGTATTGTAGAAGGGGGGTTGAATACAATACTCAAAATTTCACAATTTTAATTATATTATTGAAAACTTTTCAACAAGAATTACACATAGAAACTAAAGACTGTTGCGAAAAAGAACATATAAACTATTATAACAATCTTTCACAAAGTAAACTAAACAAAACAACTTAGAACACTTAGAACAAAGTTATAGAGTTCTTAAGCAATATGGAGATTTCTTGCACTGAGAGAGATTTCCAGAAAGCGTAGTTTGCATGGGAACACCTTCATCCTTTTATAGTGTGAATAAGTGTACTAAGCATTAAATGCTTGGGACACCTGTCATCAGGATATTTGCTGGAGGATATTGACTTCTGAAAAGTTGATATGTCTTTATCACCTTTTTCTAGGTACTAGGAATAGAACCCATGCTGAAAGGGACTTTAACTGATAATGGATAAAACGACAAACAGTCACTTTTATCTGGCAAAAGATATTGTCCTATAATAAATGATCTTCTTGATGTGTATTCCAAGAACAATCACTCCGATGGAGTTCCACCGATAACTGGCATTGGACATTGAACCCATCTGCAAAGAAAACCATTGAAACAAAGATCCCACCGATTTGAGCCTTAGGATCGGTGGGATGCTTCCACCGACTAGAGGGTGTTCGGTGGGGAGGTTGTCCACCGATGTATGGACACACAATCGGTGGACAATGACTTGTATGTATGTTGAGAAGAGACTTCTTATTTCTACAATGAGAATGTCTTTAAGCTTGGTTTCAGTTGATCTTCGACTTCACCGAACAGTTGATATATTGTACAAGTCATTACAAAAGAACCATGCTAAAATATTCTAAGTAAGATATAGAGAAAAGCATCGGTGAGTCAATTTCAAATCTTGGTGACCCAATATATATATATATAGCGGTGAGTTCAAATGAAAACTCATTTTTCACTATGCACGTGAGGACCAATTTTAGCCATTGAGCAAATTTTAGAAAACTAATCAAGGTTAAAACATATTAAGAATAATGGAGAAGTGATTAGGGGCAAAACTGGAAATTTGGATCAGTGCCTACCTTATTTGACTTTTTATTTTCTTTTTTAATTAAAAATTTTACTTTCTTAAAGTTTAAAATAAATTATCTAAAAAATTACTAATATTTTAATCAAACAAACTACACCAAAAAAACAAAAATTTCGTGCTCTTCGATATGACATCCATCTCGATATAGTTTTTTTTCCATTTTAAACATTTTTTTACGTGAAATGTTATATATGTATTATATTCACTATGAATATGTATGGACGTCCCAAGGTGTCCACATTCAGTATGAATAATAAAGGTGAACGTTCATTCACTATTCATGATGAACAGTACAATATTCAGGATGAATAATACACGAATTCATGATTCAAGCATTATTCATCATGAATCGTGTATTATTCACCCTGAATGTTGTATTATTCATCCTGAATTATACATTATTCGTGATGAATAATATATGAATGACTCGTGAAGGTGTGGAGACATGGTGCACTCTCTTTTGTTCCCCGGTTCGCAACCGAAACTCGATAGGTTCTCGATTCGTCTCGATGGGTGTTGGGTTATAGTGATGAAGAACGCGATGCCTTACGACGTTAGAGTCGGTCAGGGGAAAACATAAAAAACGGAAAACTGAAGAACACTCTGGTAGCCATTCATCTGTACGGCACGCACTTATGAATACAAGTAATTTGTAACATACACATGTGCGTATGCACAAATGCATAATGCACTTGTGCATAAACACCAAAAAAAAACAACTTAATTTACTTATATGCACAAGTGCATACTGTCTAGATGAAGGGCTACCAGGGTGTTCTTCAGCTTTCCCTTTTTTTGAGGTTTTTCCCTTAACCTCTCTCTCTCTCTCTATATATATATATATATATATATATATATATATATATATATATATATATATATATATATATATATAGGGGTGGGTTCAAATGTGAACTCAAATTCAATTGTGAACATGAGGACAAATCCCAACCATTGATCAAGATTTGGAAAACTAATCAATGGTTAAAACTTAATGAAACCAATTGAGAAGTGATTAGGGACAAATATGGAAATTTAAGTCGGTGCCTACCATCTTTGACTTTTTATTTTTGTTTTTTAATTAAAAAACTTTTACCCCCTTAAAGTTTAAAATAAATTATCTTAAAAATTACTAATATTTTAATCAAACAAATTACATCAAAAAACCGAGAATTTCGTGCTATTCGATATGACATCCATCTCGATATAGTTTTTTCTTCATTTTAATCGTTTTTACGTGAAATGCTATGTATGTGTTATATTCAGTATGAATATGTATGCACGTTTCCTGCTGTCCATGTTCAGTATGAATAACAAAGGGGAACGTTTATTCACTATTCATGACGAATAACACAATATTCAAAATGAATAATACAACATTCAGGATGAATAATACACGAATTTCTGATTCATGTATTATTAAACATGAATCATGTATTATTCACCTTGAATGTTGTATTATTCATCCTGAATGATACGTTATTCATAATGAATAATATACGAATGACCCGTGATTGTGTGAACACATGACGCACTCTCTTTTGTTTTTCGATTCACAGCCGAGACTTGGTTTTATTCTTTATGAATATGTATGCACATCTCCAGGTGTCCACATTCAGTATGAATAACAAAGGTGAACGTTCATTCACTATTCATGATGAATAATACAATATTCAGGATGAATAATACAGTATTCAGTATGAATAATACATCATTCAGGATGAATAATACACGAATTCATTAATCGTGTATTATTCACCCTGAATGATACATTATTCATGAAGAATATTACATGAGTGACCCGTGAAAGTGTGGAGACGTGACGCACTCTCTTTCATTCCTCGGTTCACCATCGAAACTCGATAGGTTCCCGATTCATCTCGATGGGTGTTGGGTTACGGTAATGAAGAACACGATGCCTTAGGATGTTGAAGAAAGTGTTGTAGAAGGTGATGTCGAGTTACGGACTTACGGTGTCGAGATGTTGTAAACACTTGAACGTACATAAATATTCATAATGAATATAACACTTATATGACATTTCACGTAAAAACAGTTAAAACAACAACAAAAAACTATATCGAGATGGATGTCATATCGAAGAGCACGAAATTCTCATTTTTTTATGTAATTTGTTTGATTAAAATATTAGTAATTTTTAAGATAACTTATTTTAAACTTTAAGGGGGGTAAAAGTTTTTTTTAATTAAAAAAGAAAATAAAAAGTCAAATATGGTAGGCATGAGTTTAAATTATCTTCCCTTTTTACCCCTAATCACCTTAATTAATAATTTCAATTAAAAACTCTATTTAATATGAGTCATTGGATCAATAGAGATGGAATAACCAATATTCGTCCTCACGTTCACAATTGAATTTGAATTCACATTTGAACTTTCCTCCATATATATATATATATATATATATATATATATAGGAAAGTTTAAATGAAAACTCAAATTCAATTGTAAACATGAGGACAAATCTCGTCCATTGATCGTAGCCATATTTAAGCCATTCCTAAATTCAGCTTTAGGGGTATTTTCGTCAAGATTAGAATCAGCGCCTCCTCTGTTGACTTTTTATTTTCTTTTTTAATTAAAAAACTTTTACCCCCTTAAATTTTAAAATAAATTATCTCAAAAATTACTAACATTTTAATCAAACAAATTACATCAAAAAACGAGAATTTCATGCTCTTCGATATGACATCCATCATGATATAGTTTTTTTTTCGTTTTAACCGTTTTTACGTGAAATCGTGTATATGTGTTATATTCAGAGTGAATAATACAACATTCGGGATGAATAATATCTACATTTATTAGGACTGAGTATATAGAATTATTCAGACTGAATATATGAAATTATTCAGACTGAATAAAGGTAGATATTAAAAAAAGAATAAAACTTATTCATTTCTTGATAAAGTTTTTTTTCGTTTTAACCGTTTTTTACGTGAAATCGTGTAAATGTGTTTTATTCAGAATGAATAATATAACATTCTGGATGAATAATATCTAAATTTATTCAGACTGAATATATAGAATTATTCAGACTGAATAAAGATAGATATGAAAAAGAACAAAATTTAAGCATTTATTCGTTTTGAATATCTACCTTTATTCAGTCTGAATATATAGAATTATTCAGACAGAATAAAGGTAGATATGAAAAAGAACAAAACTTAAACATTTATTCATTTTGAATATCTATCTTTATTCAGTCTGAATATATAGAATTATTCAAACTGAATAAAGGTAGATATTCAAACGAATATAATTATTCAGACTGAATAAATGAAAATTATTCAGACTGAATAATTCCATATATTCAGTCTGAATAATTCTATATACTCAGTCCGAATAAATGTAGATATTATTCATTCTGAATGTTGTATTATCCACTCTGAATATAACACATATACACGATTTTACGTAAAAACGGTTAAAACGAAAAAAAAACTATATCATGATGGATGTCATATCGAAGAGCACGAAATTCTCGTTTTTTGATGTAATTTGTTTGATTAAAATGTTAGTAATTTTTGAGATAATTTATTTTAAAATTTAAGGGGGTAAAAGTTTTTTAATTAAAAAAGAAAATAAAAAGTCAACAAAGGAGGCGCTGATTCTAATCTGACGAAAATAATTACCTTTATTCAGTCTGAATAATTACCTTTTATTCAGACTGAATAATTTTTTTTCCAATTTTACCCCTGCGCGCTAAATATTCATTAAGCCATGGACAGAGTTTTCAACTTATTTACAAAATTGCCACCGCGTTTTTTTGCCACTGATCTCTTCACCGGATTATTAATCAACGGCTGTGGTTTGTCCTCACGTTTACAATTGAATTTGAGTTTTTATTTGAACCCACCCCTATATATATATATATATATATATATATATATATATATCAAAAGAAACATTTGAGAAATATGATAAAATAATTTCATATCAAGTGTAATATCTATTTATATTAGTTTAATATCTAACATGTGATTATCAAACCATTTAGATTCATGATTTTTCTAAAAATATTATGGCCTCGTATGTATATTAAAAAAATTAAAAAACATTAATATCTAGTATAACGAGAAAGGACTCGATACCTTTTCTAGTAGTAACCCTGCATCCTTTTATGGTTTCCTCTGCCTTTAACATGGTTTCCTCTGCTTTTTACATGGATTCCAAGTACAACATATAATTCGACCTCTCATGCATGTTATCACTATATATACGTTTGTCCTCCTTACATTCTGATATATAATTTAATTTGATTCTGACATAAAGAAAATACATATGGCATTAACCAATAAATTATCAAATAAGACTTGTTATAACATTTAAGTGATTTGGTTTTCAATTAAAATTCAATTGCAAAGAGTAATAAGTAATGCTATAGTATATGTACAACATTTTATGCCGGATTTAGGTCGATTCATGCATTAAGAATGTAAAAAATAATTTTTAATGTTAAAACATAGGTTCTTAGACTAAGAGGCTATTTACAAAACGCGAACCCGGATAAGTGCTTACCAAGTCACATTAGCTTACATGATTAATATGGCCAGGAACAAGAATCTTACCCGGTAAGAGCGGAAGCAAGGACCGAGAGTCGACAGAAAGGATGAGAGTCTTACCCGGTAAGTGAGTGCGACGACTCTTACCACGGTTATCGCTTACCGGCTAAATTGTTGCATACGATGCCATTTTGGTGGACTAAAATCTTACCCGAGAAGTAGGTGATAGTGTTGAATTTTACCGATAAGCACTTACCCGGGTAAATGATTAGGTAAACGACCCCTGACTTTAATAGCAAACCAATCCAATCTACTTTTTCTAAAAAAGAAAATAAGGAAATAAAAAGAAAACAAAAAAGAATCGTACAAATGTTTTGCCTTCAATCTCGATCACAATCCAAACCGGAATTATAAACTTTTTTTAATTAAACTAATTGAGACATGTTATTTCATTGGTTAGTTTTAGAATTTTTTAGGATAATCTTATCACATTAAAAAAGATACCAAAATTCATATTTTCCAAAAAAAAATTAAAGAATTAAAGAATTAAAAGTATACCAAAATTCATATTTTCCAAATCTCAATATTGACATATTTTATCACACCAATCTTTTTCTCTATTTCAATACTCTCTTCATCTTGAAAATCTGAAACTCTAGTTTATTGCGTTTTTCTGCTATGGATCCAAACTACCCAAATTATTGCTTAGGTTCTGAATATCCTGATAACTTTCAAAATTACCCAAACACACAATATGAAAACTTTGAGTTCCCGTCTTATGATAATCACATTATTATCCCAAAAAATGTCCAAACTTCAAAAAGGGCTTAAGAGTCGATACATGGGATACGAGAGAAGATATGGTTCTGATGTCAGCATGGATCTTCGTCAGTGGAGATGCTACTCGTGGCAAAAACCAAAAGAAAGTAAAGTTATTGTCACGAGGGAAAGAACACTATGATGCAACTCGAGTATAAAAACTAGAAGGACTGCGCATCCGAAGCGAAAATCAAGTGAAAGGTCGTTGGTCCCGGCTTAACGAAAATGCAAGCAAGTGGGTTGGTGCTTACATAGAAAAACACCGTAAAAATATAGTGGAATGAGTAACACGGATTTTAAGAATGTAGCTCACAAAATTTATGAGGCGGTGGGAAAAAGATTAATAATTAGAAGGTATTTAACGAAGCTATGTGTAAACATCCCATGTGGGACTTGCAGTTACATCGTGAGATAACACATTCTCACTCGGAATATGAAGTTGGTGATAAAGAAATTGGTGGAAGCATGAAATGATCAAGAACTGCGGAAGAAGAAGATTTCGTCGATGTCAACCAAGAATCGCTAGTTGTTAGTGGTTCAACAATTCGACATCCTGCGGGTATAGATGCAACAAAGAAAAAAGGAAAAGGTAAGACATCACAATCTTCTTTGATTTCAAATGATTTTTCTGAAAATCTTCGTGCATTGACGATTACAAGAAACAATGAAGTGGAAATCTACAAGCTCGTTTTGCATATATTCGACACTCATTTCTTGTTTGGGATATATATAATATGGGACGAATTATGATTATTTGTATCGTCCTGCATAATATGATAGTTAAAGACGAACGAGACGCGTACCTCCATTATTATGATCCCACTGAATTTCTCAACGATATGCCCACTAATCGACAACCCAAAAGCTATACAGAAGATGATGGTCAACCATTTGCATTCTCTACTGAACGGACTGGAAACCTAGCCACTTATATGGCTAATAGGGAATAACTTCGTGATAGGGAAAGATTGGAAAAGTTGTACATTGACAAGACAGTGACCCATCATGGCGTACCGTCATCTAGAGTTTCGGATCGTGATAGTCGTTTCACATCGACATTTTGAAGGAGCTTCCAGAGGGAGATGGGGTCCCAAATTAAGTTAAGCACCGCCTATCACCCTCAGACCAACGGTCAAGATGAGCGGACCATTCAAACTTTAGAGGACATGTTGAGGGCGTGTGTCAAGATGAGCGGACCATTCTATGTTGGAATGAGGTTGGGGAAAAGCAGTTAGCGGGACCCGAGATTGTACAGATGACCGCGAACAAGATTTTTCAAGTACGAGAAAGATTGAAAGTGGCGCGTGATCGACAAAAAATCTATACGGACAAAAGACGTAAGGATATCGAATTTCAAGTCAGATACAAGGTGATGCTAACGATATCCCCTTGGAAGGGTGTGGTGCGTTTCGGAAAGAAGGGAAAGTACAGTCCATGATATATTGGACCATATGAGATTAATGAACGAGTTTAGGAAGTGGCGTATAAGTTGGAACTACCCGAAGAGTTACGCGAAATCTACAACATCTTCTATGTCTCAACTTTGAGAAACTGTTTAGCGAAGGTTGATATGGCTATACCATTGCATGAAGTGCGAGTGGACGAGAAATTGAACTTTGTCAAGGAACCCGAGTCGATCATTAATCGCAAGGTTAAGAAATTGAGGAACAAAGAGATCAACCTTGTGAAAGTGAAATAGCGGTTTCACAAAGGGCAAGAGGCGACATGGGAAACCGAATCAGAATGAGGTCTAAATACCCGCACCTTTTCAACGATGGAATTTCGGAGGTGTTGTAACATTGGGAGTTGGAGTGTGAAATGTGAAAACTTCAGGGACTTGTGATCATTTCAGATGAATAAAACCCTCCAAGAACCATTGCTCTTGGTATGAAACGTGTTGTGGAGGCTTGAGAGAATTAGAGAGAAAGAAACCTAATTCTTCACTTGGGGCTTGGTGCAAGAAGGATTCAAGACTATAACTTCTTCTTCAAGATAAATCTCCACCTTCTTCATCTCATTGCTTGGTTTGGTTGGGTTTGTGTTTGGGACTCCTTTAAGTAACCCATTTTGATGATTTAGTTGATATTTGTTTTTTGGAAATAGAATGTTAGATGATGTTCTTGTTGGTTTATTGCTTTCTATTGAGAAACCTTCACCATTTCAATGGTGGTTTTTGGTTATGTCAAGGATTTGGAGTTTTGGATGATGAAGAATGAATCATTTGATGGATTTGGTGGGATTAAATGTAGTTTCAATGTTAGTTTCTGGTTCTTAATGCTTAAGGTATCCAAACTATCAATTTGGAAGTATTGGAACTGAATTGGAAAGGTTTGGGTGTGTGAAACCCTTGAGGATTTGGAGAAAAGTCGTGCAGGGGTCGGACCAGTATCCCACATGACTTATGGCGCGGGTAAGGGCGCGCCAAAAGCCGTGCCAAGCACTGGCACCCTGAAACCCAATTTTGCTTCGATTCTCGTTTGAGGCTAGGATTGAGGCGTCGTTTGGGGGATTGTCTTAAGGTTTTATAAGGATGGTTTTGGGGCTTAATTAGAGGGTTTAACACCATTCTTATGGCACCCAATTCAGGTGTTCGGTTTGATCGAAAGTGGGATTCAGTGAGTGTGTCGGATTACCAAAGTTCAGGTGAGTTCTCTTAACTCGTTTGATAAATGAAATGTTTTACTTAAGTTTCATTAACTGAATTTTGTTTTGAACGTCATCACATGATTAACACATATGAGAATGTTGATCATGCATGATATGAATTTTTTTATAAACGCACATGCATTATTACGTGATAGTATTCATTACTTGGCATGTTGTTTTGGAGTCGTGTTGCACATTGGGATTTGTGTACCTTGGGATTCCATATATCCCTTGGGAGTTGATTTATATACCTCGTATGCATGGAATTTGTTTCTTGTATATATGGGAATGAGGAGTCTGCTTAGGCCCCGTAGGCGAAATGGTTGTCTGCTTGGGCCCCGATCGTGGATACTACCGTGAGGTAGGGATTGCCTATGAACACTGTGAAAATATCCTTGTGTGATGTTGTTGGGGTGAAAAATGTAATTGTCTTAAAGTTATGGGCTAATTTTGTAAATACCTCAAAAGGGTATAAATAGTTTATTATGCTTTATTGTTTAGGTTAATCATCCATTTAGCTTATCACAACCGTGTTCTTAATTGTAAACTCTCTGATTATCAATTATATGGATGACGACTGATTATTCATTGTTCTTGATCATTATTGTTTGATTATTGATTTATATTGCACAATCTGGGATCTACAGATGTTGAACTGTTCGATGGGCCTTATGGCGGACTTTGTTGTTGCCTTATTTATATCATGTTTAAACTGTTTTGGGAGGGAATTCACTAGGCCTCATGGTCTAACCCTCCCTTTTCAAAACTAAACCCATGTTCAAGTAAGGGAGTTGGTGGTGGTTCTTCCAAAGGGAATGAGAAAGTTTGAGGCTTAGAGTCGGCGATTTATAGATAGGTCGCTTTAGTATTACTTTAGTATAGACATCTCGGCTGTGGATGTGTATATTCGTTGCATTATTTTGAGAATGCTTACGTTATTTTGAGATTGTTGGAACCCCTTTTGGGCTTGTTTTTGTGATTTATGAATTTCAGTTTTTGGGACGTTATAGTAACTATTTAAAAGAACACGAGAACGAACAAAATCATTAGTGATTTTACATTAATGCGCAAAAAAGCCACGCGGACCTGAAGCAGCGGTCAAAGTTATTTTTCGTGCGTTAATGTAAAATCATTGATGAGTGTTCGTTCTCGTGTTCTTTTTAAATAGATAATATTCTCGTTTGAACCTGACTATATATATATATATATATATATATATATATAGAGAGAGAGAGAGAGAGAGAGAGAGAGCGAGAAAAGTTCAAATGAAAACTCAATTTTCATTGTGAACGTGAGGACTGATCTCGGCCCTTCCATCTTTATTGATCCAACAACTCATATTAAATAGAGTTTTTAATTAAAATTATTAATTAAGATGATTAGGGGTAAAAGGAGATGTTAATTTCAATCTCACGCCTACCATCTTTGATTTTTTAATTTTTTTAATTAAAAACTTTTACCCCCCTTACTAATAATTTAATCAAACAAATTACATCAAAAAGATGATAATTTCGTGCTCTTCGATATGACATCCATCTCGAAATAAATTTTTTTGTTTTAAACGTTTTTTTTCTTCATGAAATGCTATATATGTGTTATATTCATTATGAATATTTATGTACGTTCAAGTGCGTACAACATTCGACACCGTAAGTCTGTAACTCGACATCACTTTTTCAACACTTTCTTCAACGTCGTAAGACATCACGTTCTTCATTACCGTAACCCAACACCCATCGAGATGAATCGAGAACCTATCGAAACCGATCAAGAACCTATCGAGAAAGGTCGAGAATCACATTCATGAATCATGAAATAATACATGAATCATAAAATAATACATGAATCATAAATGCGTGTATTATTTATCCTGAATGTTGTATTATTCATCCTGAATAATGTATTATTCATCATGAATAGTGCATGAACGTACACATTTGTTATTCATACTGAATGTGGACACCCGAAGACACGTGTCGCGTTCTCCTTTGTCCCCCGGTTCACAATCGAAAATCTTGTTCGCAATTGAACTTTTCCTTTTTACGCTAATATAAATACTAGAGAGTTGTTGTATATACGTGATCATACATAAATATTCACGATGAATAGTATATATACATATATATATATATATATAAATATATTTCATGATAAATGTATAGTGAAAATGTATATCATGACGAATATCATACTGATGTATGAATGTTGAAATGTTGTTGTATACATGTGAACATATATAAATATTCATGATGAATAATATGTATATGAATGATGAATATATATATTCATGATGAATAATATATATTCATGATGAATAATATGTATATTCATGATGAATGTTATAGTAAAATTGTATATTAATGATGAATGTCATAGTGATGTATGAATACTGAATATTTGTTGAATACGTGTGAAGATACATAACTATTCATGATGAATGTTATACTAAGTTGTATATTCATGATGAATATCATACTAATTGGTGAATATTAAAGAGTTATTATAAACATATGAACGTGCATAAATATTCATAATAAATGCAACACATATATAGCATTTAACGTAAAAACGGTTAAAACGAAGAAGAAAAAACTATATCGAGATAAATGTCATATCGAAGAGCATGAAATTCTCATTTTTTTATGTGATTTGCTTGATTAAAATATTAGTAATTTTTTAGAAAGTTTATTTTAAACATTAAGGAGGTAAAGGTTTTTTAATTAAAAAAGAAAATAAAAAGTCAAATAAATGAACTTCCATTTATGCCCCTAATCAACTCTCAATTAGGCTATGTTTGGCAAACTAGCTGATAAGCTAGTTGATGAATAATTCGCGTTTGACAAAAACTAGCTTATAAGCATATAAAATGACTAAAAATGACATCTTCAAAAATTTATCAATTACAATATTTAATTATATAATTAAAATAAAATTATAGCGATATAATATGTTAATTAATACAACCAATGTAGTAAAGAAAAATTAAATAATATAACTTGTTAATTAAAAGAAATTAAAATTTTATTATTACATATATACTATAAATTTTAAATTTGTTAAAACACGTTTTAGAAAAATATATATTAACTTATGATTTTAAATAACCATTACATATAATATGAAAATAATAATCAAAGAATAATTAAAAAGATAATAGTAATTGTTAGCTCCAATCTTTATGATTATAGAAGTATTGAAAAATAGGCTAAGTATAGAAGTTTTCGACAGAGGCTCTGCCGAGCAACCGAGAAGACCGAAGTGAATAATCGCCTAAAGACTCTTCAATGCGGACAAGGCCACAGAGCCTCTGTCATACTTGACAGAGCCTATGTGGTATAAAAGACCAAAGATCTATACAAAGACAATCGTGCTTCTCACGATTTCTGCTGTACGAAGATACTCAAGATCATTCATACAAGGAATGACCTGACAACTCCACGTGTCAAACTCTGATGGATCATAGCATTAGTAGAAGCCGGCACATTAAATTAACGTTGAACTATCAACAGTACATGAATAGTGTTTTTAGTACCTTCAGTCCTTGTTGTCCAGAACTTGTCCCCTTTAGAAGTAGTATAAATAGAAGACTCGTGTTGAGTTCTTCTATTAAGCTTTGCACGACACACACACACCTTTAGAGCAGATTCTTATCAAACCTTTCGGTGTTGTTGGTGTTCTTATTATATCAAATATAGTGAATCATTGAGCTATTTATCTGTGTTATTTGCACTTCATATATTTGATATTGTGTGTTATTCTACCTCATTATATATGTTAGTTCGTTAAAACGCTTCCGCATTATATATTGTTTGAACTAATTAGATAGAATCATCATTGTTAAGCAAAACAGGAACCAACAATTGGTATCAGAGCGGTTCTTGATTTTCTATATCAAGAGATCCTCACTTACAATGATTTTTGATAGAAACTTGGACTTTTAACCTATTTTTCATATCTTTCAAAACAACATCTGTTTTTTTGCTATTCTCGATCTGTTTCGACTTTGGTAAACTTACAGAATCTGTTTCTTCGGTTAAATCTCCATTTTAGTGCATTGTTCAAAGGTTTTAAAGCTTATAAAAATCATTAGAAACATCCACTTCATTCTCTGAAGGTTTACTGTTCATACCCTATTTTTCTTGATTTCTCAAACCCTTTCAAAATGACAAACACAAACAACTTCTTCACCGCTGTTTCTTTAACCAAGCCACCCACACTACTCAGAGATGAGTACCCTCAATGGAAGATACGAATGATTCACTTCTTCGAGGGTACTGACAAAGAACTCATGTACTATATCAACAATCCTCCTTTCGTACCAATGATCACAGTACCCCGTGTACCTGCCACAGACGACACTCCTGAAATCCCTAAGCACACAAAACCAAAGACCAAGGACAAGTGGTCAGATCCTGATTGGGCAAAATATGAAGTTGCTCAGAAGACTAAGAGACTTCTGATAATGGCCATACCCAATGACCTTTTCCAATCCTTAGATGCGTGTGAATCTGCATACGATCTGTGGAAGGAACTGGAAAAACAACTGGAGGGTGGGGCCAAAACTCAGAAGAACCGCAGAGCCCAATGCATCAACGAATACTACGCATTCAAAGCTCTGCCGACAGAACCTCTGCAGACAACATATGATCGGTTCAACTCTCTAATCAACAAATGCAAGAAGTTCTGAATCCACAGAACTTCTGAGGAAAACAATGTCATGTTCCTAAAGAGTCTCAATGATGAATGGCTCCAGTTGTCTATGTCTCTGCAAACAAATCAAGACTCAGACTCCTGGACTCTGTCAGATCTCTATGGAACGTTGGCAGCTCAAGAGCCTCAGATTGCATAAGCAAAAATTCAAATCAGTGCACCTCTTGCGCTGGTTGGTAAGGCTATAGAAGATAAAGAGAAACCGAAAAAGGAGAAAGCTGTGGAAGAAAAGAAGAAGAAGAAGATCTTGATCGTTGATAGTGAAGAGGAGGAGGTGGTGGAAGAAGAAGAGGCAACTATGGCCTCGATAGCTAAATCGTTAGCTCTTTTGACTAGGGAATTCAGCAGAGGACACCAGAAGAAGTCTGGTAATGAACGCTACGGAAGATATGATCGTGGAAGAGAAGGGTCAAATGACAAGAATGACAGAGGTGTCGACCAACAGAGGTCGAATGACAGAAATGACAGAGGTTGTGACCGAGAGAGGTCGGACGACAGAGTTGGCAACGGTTCCCAGAACCAAGGATGTTTTAACTGTGGCAAGCCAGGCCATTATGCCGCTGACTGCATGAGCAAACCAAACCGCCCACAGAGGGACTCTGCTTACTACAAAAAGAAAGCGGAGTTCTATGCTCAGAAGTCGCTAATGGTTAATCAGGAGAACTGGCTATCAGACGAATCATCTGATGAAGGCGACAAAAATGCCTTGTTCTGTGAAATGGCAGAGGTCAGCTCATCCGACTCCAATAGTGAGGTATCCACTTCTGACTCTAACTCTAGTCAAGCAGAAGCTGAGTTGCTTAAACTAAACATTGAATACACAGAACTTAAAAAGACCTGCGAAAGTATTCAAAAGAAGCTTACCTTCTTTGAGAGAGAAGCTAGACTTCTCACTCAAGTAAAGGCTAAAATCTTTCAAGAAAAGGAAGAAATTGAAACAAACTGGAACAAACACCTAAATCCTTTGAAAGAAAAGATTTCTGAACTTAACTCTGCATTAAAAACAAAATCTAAAGAACTTATGGACGTTGAGACCGACAGAATGAACATTCTAGCTCTTAAACATTATTTTCAAAAGGAAAGAGAAGTCCTCTGTCAAGATTTACTCCGAAGAGATTTGTTAATAAAGAAATATCAAGATGCACAGAAGGTGTACGAGAAAATTAATACACAAATAGGGAGACGGGGAATTGGCTTCTGTGATATAGATCCATACACTGGAAACAAAAGAAACAAGTCTCTGTCCTCTTTATTTCATATTGGAAGTACAAGAAAGCCCAATTTTCCAAATTTACTCTCTGTAAGCAAAAGGCGAAAAGTCTCTGGTGAACCTCACAGAAGGAAACCTCTGAAGATGGTGAATGTGTGGTTTGAAAACACAGATCTACCATCATCAGCCTCTGTCAAAAGAGCGTCCAAACCTAAGAAATATCTGAAAACACAAGATCATATAGGAATCTTTAAGTTTGGTAAACCCGAGACTCAATCCCAGGTTGCCTTTATCTCCACTATAGATTCTGAGAAGAAACTATCGGCAGAGGCACCTGAGTTCTTGCCTGCTTCAAAAGAAGAAAAACTGACTCATATTTCTGAAAAGGAATTATTGGAAATCGGTAAAAACAACTTTTATAAATGCCCCAGTACTTTCAATAATGGCCAAAATCTCTCTGAGGAAACCTCGATGAAAACTTTTGTTGACTTACAAGATATCCCTGAAAGAAAGGAAGAAAGCGAGTATGGCACATGCTCTGAAAATCTAGCCTCTGTCGAAAGAGAACTAAGTGACTCAACCTCTGTATATGAGGACGATTTATCCTCTAACGAATCTGAGACCGACTCTAAGTCAGAGATAGTACCTTGTGACTCAGAGGATTTTAAACTACCCTCTGGAGTTCTTAACAGAACTATTCCCCCCAAGGAGAAAATCACAAGAGTTCCTATCTGTCCAGATTTTTTGGACATGTGTATACAAGCCAAAACCTCTCTTGAGCTATAATCAAACAACAAAAGAAAACGTCCTCTCAAAATTCAACAAGTTCAAAGACTTCAAAACCCTTAAGGCCTATTAAAGAAAAACTAACATGGCAACAGAAGGGTAAATGGGCTGAAAATAACAAATCTTTTTTTTTCTGTGACAGTGAAACCTGCAGAAGTTCACCACAGAAGGGGTCCACAGAAGGCTGCTCTCAACAAAGGATTTTGCAAACAACAATCTAGCCTACATAGGTCTTCTTGTAATAGGAAGTCAAATGTTAGGATAAAATGTAATGCCTCTGTGCCCCCGTTTAATGTTTTCAATGAAAAGTTCAAGCACATCTCTAAGCACATTCATTATTGTCATTGTTTTGATCTCATGTATCGATTAAATCAACACTTCTCAAGATCACACTGTTTCCTCTCTGTACCAAAAAAGAATGCAAAATTCAAGGGTAGGAAGAAACAAAATGGCTCTTCAACAGAAGCTAAAACCAAACCCAAGAATGCTAAGGCAAACTTGAAGACCCCTAACAAAGCTGGACCCATTTGGATATGGGTACCTAAAACTCTCTGATTGTCTTGCAGAAGCAATATGTGCCAATCTGGTATCTTGACTCCGGGTGCTCGCGGCACATGACTGGCGACAGAGGTCTACTATCCTCCTACAAAGATAAATTCGATGGAGGATCTGTGACCTTTGGTGACAACAAGAAGGGGTATATAAAAGGCTACGGAGTCATTAAGAAGGAAAAAATAACCGTATGCAAAGTTGCATATGTGGATGGCCTTAAGCACAATCTTCTCAGTGTTAGCCAACTCTGCGATACGGGTTTCGACGTAATGTTCAAAAGAACCTTCTGTTCTCTACAAGGTGAGGACACAGGAGTCGAACTTCTGCGAGCCGAATGAAGAGGCGATCTCTACCTCATGAACTTTTATGCCAAGAACAAGGAAGACAAGCTCTGCCTTGTAGTCTATAAAAGCGAAGAAGCCTGGTTATGGCATAACAGGTTCTGCCACCTAAACTTTCATACTCTAGATAAACTTGTTAAACTTGATCTAGTCAAAGGTCTGCCAAATGTTAAGTTTAATAAAGATCATTTGTGCTCTGCTTGCGAAATGGGAAAACTCAAAAGAGCTTCCCATAAAGGCAAGACTGATGTGTCTTGCCCTAGGCCTCTGTACATGCTTCATGTTGACCTCTGCGGTCCAATCGCTACACAGAGCCTAGGTGGCAAGAAATATATACTTGTTTTGATCGACGGATACTCAAGATTTACATGGGTTGAATTTGTCAGAAAAGAAATCAGATGTTCCAAACATTCTGATAAATTTAATGAAAAGAATCCAAGTTCTGTATGAGTTCAAGATTCATAAACTAAGAAGCAACAATGGCACAGAGTTCAAAAACTCCGTCATTGAAACCTATCTTACAGAAGAAGGCATATCACATAACTTCTCTGCTGCACGCACCCCACAACAAAATGGCGTGGTTGAACGAAAGAACCGCACGCTTGTGAGGGCTGCAAGAACTATGCTGACAGCATCTGGATTACCAATGTCTTTTTGGGCAGAAGCAGTATCAACCACATGCTACACCGAAAATCGATCAACCATTGTAAAGAGGCACATCAAGACACCGTATCAATTGATCAACAAAAGGCGACCAAACATCAAATTCTTTCATGTATTAGGATGCAAGTGCTTCGTCTTAAATGATAGAGAAGCAAGAGGAAAGTTTGAGGTGAAAGTAGATGAAGGAAAGTTCATAGGATACTCTGCCACTTCAAAAGCTTACAGAGTGTACCTTCTGAAGTCTCGATCCATCATAGAAAGCATCAATGTATCTTTTGACGATTCTTTTCAAAATACTTCTGAACAAATCAGTTCAGAACTCGGTCTAAAGAAGGAATCCTCTGGCATCTCAAAGACAAGAGAAGAAGACTTAAATCTTCTATTTGAAGAGATGTTCCATGATGATATTGATCCCTCTGCTGGAGCCGTCAGAGCCTCTGGAGAAACATCTTCTGCAAACCAGACTGAGTCAGGTATATCTCTAACTGGTCCATTAAATACTTCACCCTCTTCTGTGAATCATACAGATGCACATGTTGAGGGGGAGCGAACAGAAGCTGAAGATAATACAACCAAGGACTCAACCACAGAGGCTCCTGAAATACCTACTCCAGCGACTACAGAGGAATCAATTCCAGAGGAAAACGAAGACCCAGTCTCTAATTCCTCAGAGGAACAAGTTCCAACTCTCATTCCAATCCTCCCACAAGTTGAAGAACCAAGTGTTATCCCATATTCAATCAGGTAACAATCAAGAACTCAAGAAATCTTCATTAGAAATAAGAAGGAATACAAGATTGGAATGAGATCCCCTTTCTCTCTCTAAAGTCTCTCTCTAGGAAGTCATTCCTCTCTTACAATTATGAATCACACGTATGAATCTCTTCCACAATTACATCTATTACAAACTTCCTATTTATACACTTTGACTAACTCACTTAATACCTTGAGTTTGACCCTTTAACACCCTTACTTTGACTTTTAACTATTGCATTTGACTCTTACAAATAATACAATTACATATTAAATCTTGAATACATTTTATGCACTAACAATCTCCCCCTATGGATTCAAGATTTAAAAAATTGATGACGATAGTCTTCAACTCTTTGTATCTTCAGATCTTCAACACTGTAGCTCTTTGAACAATCTTCCTCTTTGCTTTGAAGGAAGATCAGTCTTTGAAAAATAACTCTGAAGAATCTTCGACTAAGCGTTTCAAAACTAAATAATCATCAAAGTCTCGAATCACAAACTTCACATCTTTGCGGCGTTGGTCAAAGTCTTCAAACAAAAACTTCATCTTCTTGAATCTTCACATCACTGATCATTGAATCGTTGTAGCACAGATCTTAGCATCTTTGAGCTTTGAAATATATCTTCGGTCTTTGAACATGAAATGGCTTTTGAGCTTTAACGGGGTTTTGAGCTTTTCGAATATCTTTAACTGCGTATCTTCATCTCTTGAACAATGAACAATCTTTGAACTTTGAACCTTTGTCGAATCATCTCGAAATATCTTGAAACATCTTGAACTTTTTAACTTTGAACTTCTTGACTTTAACAAAGTTCTCCTTATTTTGAAATTGAAACTTTCCTAGTTTCTCCCCCTTTTTGATGATTGTGAGCATCATGATCATCAAAACCCTTTTCAATTTCAACAGTCTTTGAATATACCATTAACAATCTCCTCCTTTTGATCTGAATATCCGTCAATTCCAAAAATATTTATCCGAATCTTTTCAAATTCAGACAAAATAAAGTGGTAACCCAGAAACAACGAATGAATCAGTTATAATGCCTGTAAGTTGCACGGAGCCACTTAGTACAACGAATGCACTTTGGAAATGAGCTTTTTGATGTTCACTCCTCCAGGGCTTCCATTCAATCATCGAAAAACACAAAGGAAATTCTATGAACGTTATGACAATAAAACATATTCCTTGTGTGTACGTGCTTGTGTAGAAATGATTGAAGCAACTTATGCTTGAAAATTAGGCTCAAAGTGTGTAAACTGTTGAGACAACAACAAGTTTTCCACGGACTCAATGTGCATGAATGAAGAGCGAAGGTGGGGCAAACTTCCTTCTTTTTCAATATCTAGACCTTCTGAGTGAAGATCAGATAGATAATATGTTGTTTCCCTAAGAAAAATGAAACATTCCTTTGTTAAGAAAGAAATGAGTAGCTGGTGGGGTTAATGCAAGAGTTGGCATGGGCTAGTTGCCTGTTTCAATGATGGTCACGAAAGAATGTGAACTAATCAGTAATGTGGCTGCCCGGCTCAGAAAGTGGCTGGGGCAGAGTTCTCTTATTCTTTTAACTCTGTTCTCACACTCTCTTTCTGTTTTTAATCCGCTCACTTCTAACCAAACTCTCATTTTCATTTTACCTCAGCACAATGAGATACTCAACCATATGAGTAATCTCCCCCACTCTTTGATTTTGACCCCTCACCCCTCAATCACTCAAGGATAACTTCTTAGGTAGGAAACACTGGTTAACGTGGATCCATAGAAGTTCTTTTAAATTCTGACACTGATTCCCATGAAAATTTTTGTCCTAAAAGATGTTGTGTTGTTCAACAATTTATTTTGAACAATTATAAACATCGGCATTTGATTAACATTGCCATCAGAATGTATGTTCCTCAATAATATCATGAAGATTTGAGCATTTGATCTTTGAAGATTTCTCAAAACAAGAATATTGAAAGAATGAAATGAATTCGAAAGACTTGTTTGAGAATCTGACAATGTATCAATTAGATCAAATAACATGAATGATAATCATGTAAGGTTTAGGGTATCAAAGAATTGGATATTTTGTTTACATGAACAAATATAAACAATCTTTGAATGAAATGTTTAAGCTCTTACGCTGAAATGAATATGATGCTCAACAAACTGTGAAATCAAACGGGAGTATTACCATCGAAAAAATGTTTCATTTTGAGATATGGTAATAACAAAGTCAATATGAAGTTGAACCGGTGTGTATGAATACTTGAAAGTATATAGAAAAGATAATACACAAGTATTAATCTTTGGAAACACATGGTCAGAAATAAAGACGTAACGAGCATTCGAGATATTCATAAAATTATTTAAAATCACACATCTAAAATTATAAAATCTGTTTGAATTAGAGAAGTGGTTTGAACATTTAAGAAAACATTTTTCATGCTTGAAAGTCGTTCTTCTTTCAAACAATCTCAGATTAAATTCAGAATATACGTATCGTTAAACATTTAAGCTCCCCCTCAAATCATGATAGACTGATTTAAAAATCAGATAAGCTCCCCCTCAAAATCTGCAAAAGATATTAATGAAACAAGATTAGTATGTGTGACAATAAAAGTCTAAAAACAATTAAGTGTGAGTCCTAAACTGATGTGTTTAGAAGTCAACGTTTCTTTGAAGTCCGGGTTCTAAACTGATGTGTTTAGAAACCACTAGTTTCTTTGAAGTCCGGGTTCTAAACTGATATGTTTAGAAACCAATATTTCTCATATGCTCCCCCTTAATGGTACATACACTCTTCAAAAAATTGCACCGCTTCTCTTCTGTTTTCAGTCATGTGTGTGATATATATGTAACATTCGGCACAACACATGATGAACCTGCAAAACAGATTAAGCAGATTTTGGTACCCAATGGCACTTGGGTCCTAGTGTGTTAGGTGCAGATTTCTTTGAAGGAATACTGTAAGTACCGTACCAATAAGAAGTATAATCTTTATGCACAAAATCATTTGATCCACAGTAAGAACAACAAATTTTATTACGTGCCAACCTAATCATATGATTTGCAGAATGAATATGATTAGGTTTAGTAGAAGATTTAACTTTCGGCGCATTGTTCTGTAAGATCCCACATTGGTTGGGGAGGGGAACAAAGATTGCGTTATAAGGGACTTGATACCTCCTCTATCAGACGCGTTTTAAAACCGTGAGTCCAGGTGTGTGGACAAAGCGGACAATATCTGGTACGGTTGGCCTGGGATGTTACAGATGGTATCAGAGCCGGGAACCGGACTGGTGGGCCAGCGAGGACGCTGGGCTCCCAAGGGGGGGGGGGGTGGATTGTAAGATCCCACATTGGTTGGGGAGGGGAACAAAGATTGCCTTATAAGGGACTTAATACCTCCTCTATCAGACGCGTTTTAAAACTGTGAGTCCAGGTGTGTGGACAAAGCGGACAATATCTGGTACGGTTGGCCTGGGATGTTACATGTTCTTTTTGGCATTTGATGTGGTGTAACACCCTAAAATCAGGGCTAATTTAAACCTCAAATTTCCACAAGTTATGATAAAATAAACTTCATCTTTCATATATATATATAGCAACTGAATTAACCACTAGGAGTATATTTACATGTACAGAATTCTCCAAATAACCTATTAATCTAATTATGTCACTATAATCAGATTAACTAAGTTATCTAAGCAATCCTTCAAAAACTCCTTCTGTTAATTGACTTTTCCGCTATTCCAAAACGCTCGTCCCACAACCCTTTATTTTCCCGAGCTGGTACCTGGTAAGAAACATCATATGAAACGATTAGGCCAATGCCTAGTGAGAGCATTCGTTTCAATAATAATATTTGCAAAATCAATGTAAACAAGTTACAACAAACCTGATTACTCCTTTTCTTACCGTACGTGTAACTCTATTCCATTACACTATTCCATCCAATACCATGAATATGACTGACAATAATTCTATCAACATATCATGCCTCAGAGCCACACTATGAATCTTCAATGATTCTAGATTAATGCTCTTATCCAATAAATCGCAATTACACATGCCCATTTATCGGAAAGGAAGTAGAGATTACAACCACTTATGTCAATCCCATTTTCTTCCTTAGAAATTGGGAATAACGATTATTACCACATGCCCATTCCACAATTTCCACATACACTGGAATAACGATTATTACCACACACCTATTCCACAATTTCCACACACACTGGAATAACGATTATTACCACACGCCTATTCCATGTGATTCCAAAACACTAGTGTCTATGGATCCATTACACTTTATTAACGTATATGCATAACAACATATTACAGCTCATATCATATTCTCAATTCTAAGAATACTAGATAACCTATCGTATCTTCATCCTCAAATGCCCCCCTTCGGCAACTTAGCATGGGGGTTCCGCTAACATTCTCAATTTTAGAAACTTATCCAGACAAAACATCTAGAATCTGCTTCCAAACATCAGAACCTAACATTCTCAATTTCACAAAAGTGTCCGGACAACAAGGGTTTCCGGACAACTTTGACTGTCCGGACAACTAAACTTTTCGGACAACACACAACTTTCCGGATACTGATCTAATCCGGACAACACCCGGGTACTAAAACAATCCGGATACCATCCGGTAACTATATTCATCCGGAAACTACTACGAAATTAAAACTTACCGGATAACTTTGTCGCATCCGGAAACATTCATCACCGCGGTTTCCGGATACATGGTTTTATCCAGAAACCTTCGACCTGCAGCTTAAATTTCGATCTAGACACGTATCTGTTCGATTCAACTCATTCCAGACCATCCTATACATTTCATAACCAATTTATACAGCTATTTCAAGGTTTAATTTAACATATAAACACTGATTTAAGCAAACAACAAATGAACTCACCTTAAGTTTGCAAAACCCACTTCCTGCACAAATCTAAAACTTCAATCTGTTATTTATGATTCTGCAAATCAATCCAATACACAGATTCGTTCATCACCATTCATTCACAACAAATTTCATTGGAAATTAGAGTCAATTGCTTACCACTTTGAAGACAAATCCTTGTTTTTCCTTTCTTTCTCTTTTCTCCTTTTTCTCTCTTTCTCTCTGCCTCTTGACCGACCCAACCACAAAGAATGAAATAAATATCTGATTTTCAGCTATTTTATCCATACATACTTTCCAAAATTACCAATTACACCCCCAAGTTTCAACTTTCCAACAATTGACACCAAACCTTAATCCCTTGTATTTTAACCTCATTGAATTATAAAATACAACATAATTCAAGGTTTTAAACCAAAATACAATTAGATCCCAATTCTCATTAAATACTATTATTGAAAATTCAGGATGTTACAATATATTCTGTAACATCCCCAGTCCACCGTACACGATATTGTCCGCTTTGCGGATACCCTCTGCATACCAGCATGCCGGCACCGCTCACGGTTTTGTTCCTGCCCGCACAGGCATACGCGGAACGCACCCAGTGACAGGCAAAAGGCCTCATGCAAGGAAGGTATCCATCCACCCTTATAAGGAGGACTTCGTTCCCCCTCCTAGCCAATGTGGGATCTCACAATCCACCCACCTAAATGGGATCAGCGTCCTCGCTGACACATCGACCCGGTGACCGGCTCTGATACCATTCTGTAACATCCCCAGTCCATCGTACACGATATTGTCCGCTTTGCGGATAATCTCTGCATAACAGCATGCCGGCACCGCTCACGGTTTTGTTCCTGCCCGTACAGGCATACGCAGGACGTACCCAGTGACAGGCAAAAGGCCTAATGCAAGGAAGGTATCCATCCACCCTTATAAGGAGGACTTCGTTCCCCCTCCTAGACGATATGGGATCTCACATGTAGAGGTAGATGATTTTGGTACATCATTCTTTGAAGGTGTTGTACATTTAACTCTCCATTCCATCTTCACAGGCTTGTAGATGGGTGTATTTGAACCAACAAAAGATTTAGAATTAGAACCTTGAGAACTTTGAACAGGAGTTGTCTTTGACTTGTTACCCTTCTTTCTTTTCTCTAAAGGTGGTGTCTTCGTGTTTGAACACTCACCTTTACAAAAAGTACTTGAAGGTTTTTCATTTGTAAAGATAAGATCAGTATGGTCCGGAAGCTTCTTTGAGAAATCAAATGCACAAGCTTTTCCTTTTTCATTTTCTATTGGTTTTGACTTGGTTTCGAACCCTTGGTCATTAGGATCAAAGTCACAATCCGAATCAGAATCGGCGTTGTGAACTTCAAAATCCTTGGAGGACTCAGGTGTATTCCAACTTTTGAAAGCGTTTTCTTTTCTTTCTTTTGTTAATTCCTTTTCTAACTCATCCACCTCTTGAGAAAGCTCAATTATTCTCATTTCATAAGATTTATTCTCATTTTCAAAACTTACATTCTCAAACTCAAACTGTGCTCTTTCAAGATTGAAAGCATCATCAAAATCAGACATTATATTAGGTTTTCCTTCATTCAAAGATTTTTCTAATGTCATCACTTTTTGAGAAAGCTCACAGTTCTGCTCTTTAAGAAAGTTGCTTTCTTCAAGATTGAACCAATTTTTCAAAGAAAATTCTTTTCTTTCGTTTTCTAACACAATCTCTAATTCGGCTTTTGTCTTTAACAAATCAGTCAACTTCGTTTCAAATGAACTAATTTGGTTTACAAAGTTGACTTTCTCATTTTTCCAAATTAGTATGCTCGGAGAGAAGAATATTCTCAAGATCCACCACTTTCTTTGATAGTTTGAGACATTTTTGATCTAACTTTTGTTTTCCATCAAAAATGATCTTTGTTGATTCAGAAAACTTTTTGATCAAGGAATGTTCAATTTTACCAGTTTCCTTTTTCACCTCGTCATTGAAACAAGAAGACATTTCCTTAAAAGTAGTTGAAAAATAGTTGAAAGGAGATCATTTTCATAATCATATTTGATCCTTTGTTCAGCAAGAGAGATTTCCAATTCAACAATTTTTCCTTCAAGAACCAATGTAGGAACATATTTCTTTGTTTCAACGACTTGATTGTTGATAATTGGCTTTGTAGCACATATATCAAAATAGGTATCTGGAAGTGGTTTATTCAGATTTTCGAAAATCTTCTCCGTCTCACGAGTATAGCAAAGGTTTTTCGACGAGAGAGTGTTTCAGGTGAAGAAAACTTAGTTTTGTACGACTAAGAGATCTTGTCCGACTACCAGATGTGTACGACTAACAGACCTGTACGAGAGTTGTCCGACTAGAATAGTGTACGACTAAGAGTTGTGTACGACTAGGTCGATCGTCCGACAAGAAAAATTCAACGGTATCCGACTAGAATAATGTAAGTATCGTACGAGATTTGTACGACTACAAGATCTGTGCGACTAGCAGAGTTGTACGACAGTTATGGAGATCAAGTCGGACAATATGTGTGCGACAGTTATGAACGTCCGAGAGTTATGAATTCCGGCGAGATTTCCAGAAACCGGCGATGTACAACTTTTCTCCGGCGAACATTTTTCACACTTCAAACTTACTCAAAATTAATCATTTTTTAAATCTGTAAATTGTATGTTGCTCGATTTTCAAAATCTAACAGATCTGGACTAGTTTCAGGAAGCAAATCTCAACAAAAATGTAGATCGATCACCATTTCGAAGAACACTTCACGAAGAACAGTAGTACATGTCGATTTGCTGTTTTCTTGATGAAATTTAATCCTGAAATTTGCAAAATGATCAGAAATTCAAAACAAACAAGTCTTTGATATTGATTTAAGAAAAACAACTCTTCAATTTAGTAATCGATCATCACAGGTAAACAAAATTCTCGATGAACATATGATATGAACTTCACTGTTCATAAAAAAATTCCAAAGAAATTTACTTTGTTGTTTAAAATCAACACATATGATTTAAAAACGTTTCAAACAGCAAAACAAATCAATTTGAGAAATTGAATCAATCAAACACACAAACAAACTCCAAATTCTTGAAGATTTTTAAGAAAAATCTCAAAAAATCAAGAACATCAATTTTCTTCAAAAATTGACAAAAAATTCTTCAATTTCGACTGATTTGTGCATAAATCGATCTGATTAAGCTCTGATACCACTTGTTATCCCAGATTCAATCAGGTAACAATCAAGAACTCAAGAAATCTTCATTAGAAATTAGAAGGAATACAAGATTGGAATGAGATCCCCTTTCTCTCTCTAAACTCTCTCTCTAGGAAGTCATCCCTCTCTTACAATTATGAATCACACGTATGAATCTCTTCCACAATTACATATATTACAAACTTCCTATTTATACACGTTGACTAACTCACTTAATACCTTGACTTTGACCCTTTAACACCCTTACTTTGACTTTTGACTATTGCATTTGACTCTTACAAATAATACAATTACATATTAAATCTTGAATACATTTTATGCACTAACACCAAGCATAAGCACAGAAGTACCATCAACAACAGAGGTTGCACCAGAACCGCAGTGTGCAACCACAGAGGTTAATCTTGATGACTCAAATGACCATCTTCCAAGAACAACACAGTGGACGAAAAGCCATCCTCCAAGCCTTATAATCGGTGACCCTTCTGAAAAGGTCAAAACAAGATCAGCCACTACTAAATTTTGTTTTTTACAAATTTTATCAGTGTGATCGAGCCAAAAAGAATCTCTGAATCCCTAGATGATCCAAATTGGGTAGATGCTATGCAAGAAGAGCTTCTACAATTTGAGAAAAATAAGGTATGGACCCTAGTACCTCTGCCACGAGGGAAACAATCCATAGGGACAAAATGGGTCTTCAGAAATAAGAAGGACGAGGATGGGGTGGTCATTAGAAACAAAGCAAGATTGGTGGCCAAGGGATATCGCCAAGAAGAAGGCATTGATTACGATGAAACTTTTGCCCCTGTCGTACGGCTTGAAGCAATAATAATCTTCTTAGCCTTCGCAGCTCATAGAGGTTTCAAAGACTTTCAAATGGATGTAAAATCTGCTTTTCTAAATGGTGAAATCCAAGAAGAAGTATATGTCCAGCAGCCACCAGGGTTTGAAAGCTCCAAATATCCAAAATACGTGTACTACCTAGACAAAGCTCTGTATGGACTGAAACAGGCTCCAAGAGCATGGTACGAAAGACTTTCAACCTTTCTTCTCAATAATGATTACGACCGAGGTACGACATACACTACTTTGTTTTACAAAAGAAAAGGTGATAAGATTCTGCTTGTACAGATTTATGTGGATGACATCATTTTCGGGTCTACAAATGCACAACAGTGCAAAGATTTCGAAAAACTCATGCAGAGTGAGTTTGAAATGAGTATGATGGGAGAATTAACTTTCTTCCTCGGACTCCAAGTAAAACAATCATCAGAGGGGATTTTTATAAATCAAGCTAAATATGTCTCTGACATACTTTCAAAATACAGTCTCTCTGATGCCTCTATAATGAAGACCCCAATGGCAAATGGAAATAAGTTATACGCAGATCCAAATGGCACATCTGTAGAGTGCTAGCTCTACAGAGGTATGATTGGGTCTTTGTTATACTTAACCGCAAGTAGGCCTGATATAATGTATGCCACATGCCTCTGTGCATGATATCTGACTATATTGCTGTAAAGAGAATCTTCAGATACCTAAAAGGGACCAAAAATCTTGGACTCTGGTATCCGAAGAACTCTGGTTTTGGTCTTAAGGCATACACAAATTCAGATTATGGAGGATGCAAGCTTGATCGAAAGAGCACCTCTGGGAGTTGTCAATTCCTGGGTGGTAAACTAGTCAGCTGGACTTCGAAGAAGCAAAATTGTGTGTCTACATCTACAGCAGAAGCGGAATATGTTGCTGCTGCTAGCTGTTGCTCTCAAGAACTGTGGATGAAAACTCAGCTCAAGGACTATGGGTACAACATATACAAGATTCTCATCCTCTGTGATTCCAAAAGTGCCATAGCAATCTCTGCCAATCTAGTACAGCACTCAAAAACAAAGCATATCGATATTCGTTATCACTTTCTGAAGCATCATGTTGAACATGGAACAATCGAAATGCACTTTGTGTCCACTGAATACCAGCTTGCAGACTTATTCACCAAGGCACTTGATGAGAAAAGATTCCTTTTCTTGGTGGGTAAGTTGGGAATGATTAACATGAGTTGAACCCTCTGTAAGTAAGATTTGATCTTCTTGTAAATATGTATATATTTAAACTCTTCTGTATGTAAATTCTTAATCATCAAATGTTCTGTAACCAACAGAGCTTCTGTGGGATTGCTCAGAGTATGACAATCTCCACAGAACCTCTGATAACCTTGACCTATGTTCTGTGCACAACTTATCTCATTTGATCCAAGCATAGGTCAAGGGGGAGCAGAAGGAGACCTTGAACTGATCTACAGAGGTTGATCATTCAAGGGGGAGCCAAAGAAGAGACATGATCAACCATATCTACAGAAGTCAGGTATTTTTGCCAAACAAAGGAGAACCAAAGGTGAGTAACTCGTACAAATTCTTTTTGAAAACAATTTTCTAGGACACAAATTTCAAAATACGTCATATAAACACTTTTTAAGACATTCCAAACAATAAATTATCAAAAAGATTTTTGAGCCTTCCGTTATGGGAAATTTAAGGTAATAGAGCTTCTTATGAGCTCAATAGAGCCTCTGTAAGCCGGATCCTCTAGAACTGCAAATTTCATACGGAATCTCTGTCGATCAACCTTAAATGTCTTCTTTAAGGATTTGTACGTACAAATGCACACACAAGGATACTGGAAGAAAGTCTTATGGGCAAAGAGCTCACTCCACCAAAGAGTCTCTGTCGCCCAACATAGACAATCTAAAAGTAAATGACTCGCACAAAATCTATTTCCAAAACAGTTTTCCAGGACACAAATTTCTAAATATGTCCTAAAAACAATGTTTAAAACAATTAAAACTTTGGATGCTCAAAATCTTTCATGAATCTATAGTTATGAGAAATTTTCACTCATAGAGCCTCTGCTGGCTCCAACAGAGCCTCAAAGCCTCTGTGCATGAAAATTTTGTACTAAAGGTCTATCGATCCTCTCCAATGATTTTTCAAACGTTTTTGGAAAAGATACAAGCATCAGAAGATATAAAAGGCAGATTTCAGACTACAGAGCTCATTCCACTACAGAGCTTCTGTCATTTCTAATACTTGACCTTTTATGGAAATTCTGTAAAAGAACGGGTTATCTACTGCGAGTGACAGTCTTCTGAAAGTAGAAAAGCTCACGCGCCAAGCATTAATGGGTCGCACACGCCATCTAATCGTACTCTGACATCAATGATGTGGCATCTTTTGATTGGACGTACATGGCACACGTTCTCCTGGAAAGTTGAACCCAGTCGTATGTACTTAATTGCGGACCCCAAATATTATTCACTTTCACCTAATTACCTCTTCAGATTCTACCATTCTCTTCCGTATAAAACCCAACTTACCACTACCTCTAAACGTTTACGAACTTACTCTCTTCATCTTCTCCGGCGAACCTTGCAATAACCTGCAACTTCCATTTTCTACTCTCTTTCTTCAAGATTAATCCAATGGCTTCAACCTCCAATGCTCCGGTGAACTCCCCATCTCATTCTGAGAACTCCCAAAACCAAGAAATAGCCGGAAACCTACAACAGGATAACTCCGGCGACACAACAGACTTTGCTCCGACAACCCATATTCTAAACTTCATCGCACATCAACACTTTGAAAGTGTTCTTCCCTTAAAACCCAATAACTACTACCTGCTTCCCTCAAAAACCGCTTTTGGGGAAGCACATGCCATCCTTCTTCACATTTTGGAAAACCATTACCTTTACCCCCTATTATCCAAAACTGTCAATAAAATCCATGCCAGATACCTAAATCAATTCTGGATGAGCAGCAGATTTGACCCCGCAGATAGACAAATCAAGGGCTACATCTCCAAACCAGACAAATCCGAGCACCTCGAACTCAAATTTAACAGAACCATGTTCTCACTGGAGTTCAGCCTACCAACCAGAGGACTACTAGGTATAAAGAAGTACGCAGAGGAACCTACAGACGAAGAGCTCTGCCGTTTTGTTGAAATGTTGGGGGTACAACACAACCCTGAGGAAAATAAATGACTTCAGAAGAAATCGATTACCTCCTTTGTGGAACACGCTCTTCTCCATCCTAAATCGGTTCCTAACAGGAAAAGTGGGTAGTCCAGACCAAACTTCTCACCAAATCATGACCATAATGTACGGGGTATATTATGATCTACCTCTGGACTATTCCACCCTCATGATGCAGGAAATGGTTAACACCATTGATCGCAGAATCTCCTCCCAGAAGGCCAAGGGACGATCGAAAGATGCTCTACCTCCTCTGCAATATCAACGTATTCTGGGTGTACTACTAGAGCCTCAGCTCCGTCTACAAAAATGGCCAATGGAGGGACCAACGGCCAGAATGTATCCCCTAAACTAAAACACCCCAACAGAGAACGAAGATGAATACCCATTATGCAGACCTCTGCCAAAGAAACTTATGGGATACGCTACAGACAAAGACCCTTAAGTTAGAATACATACGCGATCATGGGACTCCAGAACCGAGTCCTGTGACACCCCCGCGTCTAGGAGCCCCCTTAGGATCCAGGGTTGTAGATAGAATTACAGATGAAGAATGGGCAGTGGCCTAGGCTAAGCATGAACAAACACAAGCGAACTTTCTCGCTCAGAGGGAAGCAATTCTCTCCCTTGCTAAAAAGAGAAAATCCTCTGCACCACTCCCAAGAAGAAGAAGAAGAAAACCCACAAGAAAACTATAGAGGGTACCTCTACCAGCGCTGCTCAACCCCAACAGTCCCCTCCTCATGCCACAGAAGCAGGATCCTCTACACAACCCCCTCCTCCAAAAGAAAAGAAGAAAATAAAACATAAGTCTTCAGAGGAGGGTGCCCCAAAGCCAAAAAGGAAAAGGAGCAAGAAGAAGACCAAGAATCCTTACACCCTTCTGCAGACCATCGCAGAGGATGCAGAAATGGTCGAAGAAACCAATGAACAACCTCTGCAATCTCCCTCACCTATCAACTTTACAGACCATCAGGGAGACTTCAACTCCTTCCTTGAGCATCCTGAAATCGCCGACACCCTAGATACTTCTGGCTGGAACGCAGAAGCCCTCTCCCATCAATCAACAGAAGCTCCAAACTTCAGAATCTCTTCTGACTTGGAAGAGGATGACCAAACCCCACAAAATATACGGTCTGCAACACCAGAGGTACTTCAGAACCCCTTCACCCAACCTGGTTTTGATGTGCTACGAGCAAGTCCAGAGGATTTGGCTAAAACCACCACCAAAACCCCACCTGTCATAGTCTCAGAGGTGGACTCTGATGAAGAAGATGATCAGGCAGAAGAAGGACCTCTGCATCCCCACGTACGACAATTAATTGACTCACATCCAATGTACGACTCTTTACGCACTGGTGCAGGAGCATCAACAGAAGTTAGGATAGAAGCACCTAGCCATAGGGTAGCGACAGAGGTTGAGACTATAGATGGAGAAGAAGTGGTTGGATGCTCCACATAAGCAGAAGCTAGAACTGATGCCTGGAATAGAAGAGGCACACTCCCACAACCAACTCCCAGTGCACTCCACATGTATATTACCGCCAGTCTAGTGGCAGAAGGTAATATTGAACAAGAGCAGCACGGCTCGACCCCAACCCAAACTGACCGGGCAGAGGTAACTCTTTCTACCTCTGTGCCAATCTTAGCCGGGGAAACCATTCTAGGGGAGTCCTCTCAAAAGGACTTGCCCTTAGTAAGTGATCAATTGCCCCAGATCACAACAGAAATACCAACAGAGGAATTTGTTTCCTCTGACATGCACACACACGTAAGTCCAACAGGCCCTTCAGAGGGGCCTAGAGTGCACAAAGACGAAGGGATTCTAGACAAATCTCGGAGTCAACTTAAGGATACTCCTGTACCCACCTCTGGAGTGGATCAGGACAATGTCCTTAATAGAACCTCTATAGAGTCTGAAGCTGATAAAGCCTCTGCTCAAGGATTAGAGGGAAATCCTTCCATCCTCAACATCAATACAGGGACGAAAGAAGGTGTCCAAGGAACAGGGACTCACTCTAGGGACGAATGTATTCCCCCAGAGGTTACACCAAGTCCACATGTATCAAGAGATGAGTTCCAAACCCTTGTCACCTCTGTTGACAATACATTGAAAGAGTTGAAAAGCTCTTTTAATTCTTTTGCAGATACTACATCCAGGGCACTCACAAACCTGAACACCAAAATGGACAACTTGTCCACAGAGGTGAAAATGCCTTAGCCCAGATGCAGGCAACTGCTACAACCTCTGCCACCTCTGCTGCTGCTAATTTCGAGAAGGCCACAACCTCAGCCTTCCAAAGCTCTGTGAAAGGCCTGCTAGATACGCTGAATAAAGCATCTACCCCAACCTCTACGGGCATCACCCCAGAAGATCGGAAGAAAGTTCTTGAGCATGTCCAAGAACAAACCACAAATGCAACTCTGGCCATGAAACCTTCCGACTACATGACCAGAGCTCAGCTCACAGAACTTGGACAAGGGGTAATCGACCAAGTCACAGAGCTCATCAAAGCCTCCACAGCTGCCAACGCAAATTATGTCAAAGACATCAGGGAAAGCGTCGGAAGAATGCGCTATAACACAGAAGCAGGGCTCCACACTCTTCTTGGTCTCTGTGATGACGTTTGCGCAAAACTAATAGCCGCAGGGGCAACTCCACCAAAGAAGCCAGAAGCTTCATGCAGAGCAGAGGGTAATGAAGATAAGGGTCAGAATGACTCTGATGATGATTCTGTCGATTCATCAGATCATCCTGAGGGGGAGAAACAAAGGAAAGAAGCTGCAAACAGAGGTCTACCAGCTCCATCGGTATCAGTAGAACCCCTAAAACAAGTACCCCCAACTCAAACCCAAGGAAGACAGCAACAACAGTCCACAGAGGCAACAACCATCTCTGTGGAAACAACCCATGAAGAAACCCAAGTACCTGAAACTACGGAAAACCAACAACAGCAACAGACCACAGAGGCAACACCCACCTCTGTGGAATCAACTTCTGTATTCGGAGCAGATGTCCCAACCCGTGAAGAATTCCAAATCCTAACATCCTCCGAAGAAGATCAACCATCCCAATCACCAAAACCAAAATCACCAAAAGAACTCCCCTCTCCAACACCAAAAACACCAGAAGAACCAAAACTACCATCCCCTACACCAGAAGCTGCAACAACAAAACCTCTATCTCCCACACCCAAAACCAGAACCAAGGCCATTGTTCGCAAAAAGGAAACATCTGAGCAAAACCACATAATCCTCACCAACAAAACCCACATCACCAACCAAGTCCTCAGAAACACAAGTGCCAAAACCTACAGAGGCAACCCCTAAAACTATAGAGGCACCCTCAGAAATCCAAAAGACAAATCCCACAGAGGCAACCCCATCTCTACAAGAAGATCTACAGCCGAAGGCAAAAGACAAAGGCAAGGGGATAATGACAGAGGAACCCAAAAAGAAGAAGCCAAAGCATCAACCAGCAGAGAAATTGATGAAAAGCTCTTTCGACGGCTATGTGACACCAAAGCCAGAAGAAGAAGACTGGGCCTTAGGTGCCACCCCTCTGTCAAACATACCTGTTCTGGATCCAAAGAAAAAACTCACAGAGGATCGAGTGGCAGAAACTAAGAAGAAAATGGATGCTCTGCGCAGACCCATGCCTCCACCTGGTGCACCTCCACCTCAAATGGAAGAAGTGGTGTACAGGTATCTCTACAACAGAACTGCCAGAGATCCAATGCCACCAATGGTCCAAGATACCGAACTTCGTGCTGACCTCGAAAACATCTTCACAAGAACAAAACCCAAGACAAAACACGAAGTCTTCTCAATCGAAAAAATCAACAAGGTCATATACTGTAAGTTTTCTCAAACCAGAACTACACCTAAGGTTTCCTTTAACATATATAAGGTGAAAAGGGAGAACATAACCGTGAATCAATTCTCAGATGCTGATCTGAGAAATCTAAATCCCTACGACCTACCCGACCTTCTCCTCTGGACAAAAGAGAACTTCACAACAGAAGCACATCGAAGGGCATACAGGGTGATCATGAAAGCAATGCGTGAGAAGCTTCTGTTGTATAGCCTTGTCGACTTCCAATTAGCACGAGATCTCGGAGTAAGAAACCTCGCTCTCCGACCACCAGAAGACGACTGCCCATCCTCTGCCATACCAAACTCGATCATTACATTTCCAAGAGTTGGGTTAGTCTATCAAGATCCTGCTGGGAAGTCAAGACTATTCATAGAGATGGATTGTCAGAAGTATGCAACAAGTACTTTGACAGAGTTCAAAGCAAGCCTCATGGAGCACAGAGGAACAGAGCAAATGGATCGGGGTAATGCAGATAGACTGATAGAAGTCATCGATTCAACAATCAACTTCCGAAACCTCTGCATCAGCTTCTATCACGAGCTTAGAGAGTTAGGATTCGACAACAGAAGTTTCAACGACTTTAAAGACGCCAACGTCTGATAACCTCTACCAACCTCTGTTACCTTTACTTTCATCATGTAAACGAATGTAAGTGCCTCTGGCATAACTTTAAATGAAAGAAGTTTTTACTAAGGAAAAATACCTCTTGTCATGTACTTAGCCTAGAAAACATTGCACTTTTCAATTTTTTATTTTTCGATACTTAGGGGGAGATTGTTAGCTCCAATCTTTATGATTATAGAAGTATTGAAAAATAGGCTAAGTATAGAAGTCTTCGACAGAGGCTCTGCCGAGTCACCGAGAAGACAGAAGCATAGAAGTCTTCGACAGAGGCTCTGCCGAGCAACCGAGAAGACCGAAGTGAAGAATCGCCTAAAGACTCTTCAATGCGGACATGGCCACAGAGCCTCTGTCATACTTGACAGAGCCTCTAAGGTATAAAAGACCAAAGATCTATACAAAGACAATCGTGCTTCTCACGATTTCTGTTATACGAAGATACTCAAGATCATTCATACAAGGCATGACCTGACAACTCCACGTGTCAAACTCTGATGGGTTATAGCCTTAGTAGAAGTCGGCGCATTAAATTAATGTTGTACTATCAACAGTACCTGAATAGTGTTTTTAGTACCTTCAGTCCTTGTTGTCAAGATCTTGTCCCCTTTAGAAGTAGTATAAATAGAAGACTCATGTTGAGTTCTTCTATTAAGCTTTGCATGCCACACACACCTTTAGAGCAGATTCTTATCAAACCTTTCGGTGTTCTTGGTGTTCCTATTATATCAAATACAGTGAATCATTGAGCTATTTATCTGGGTTATTTACACTTCATATATTTGATATTGTGTGTTATTCTACCTCATTATATATGTTAGTTCGTTAAAACGCTTTCGCATTATATATTGTTTGAACTAATTAGATAGAATCATCATTGTTAAGCAAAACAGGAACCAACAGTAATTGATATTAAAAAATATTGATTAATATCAAAAAATAATTTTTATGATTAACAATAACTTTAAATATCAAAAAATTAATATCAATTAAAATATAATTTAACAATTTCCAGTTAATATTAATTAATATTTATTACTTAATAATAATAATGAAATTAAAAAATTAATATTTATTTATAATGATAGTCAATAAATAATAATTAATATTAATGAGAGCAATATTGAAATATTCATAAAAATTTACTCAAAATCTACTCTAATAGCGTTTCAAAAAGCTAGTTTATGCTAATCCAAACAAGTACTCTAAAAATAAGCTAGCCTTTTTTTTTGCCAAACAATGATCTTAGGGAAATTCCCTGAAATAGGCAATGTGAGACCTCCATTTCACCTTTACCCACTTGAAACACCCATTTCCATGTGTACACAAATCTTACGCATAAAAACTTATGCAAAAAGTTTTTCTGCATAAGTTTTTATTTCCTCCTAAAAAAATAAAGAAAAATATTTTTTTAATAAGGTTACGCACACAAAACCATATGCGTAACTTTTCCCCTCCCATGTGTCGTGTAAAGTCCACGTGTGTGCCATGTGTATTCCACCTTGTTTTTTAATGGGAAAAAAATTTACTCAGAAAAAAAAACTTGCGCAAAGATAGCTTCTACATAAGTTTCGAAAAATTTATTTAAAAATAATTTATAATAATTTTTTAATAACATACATTTGATTTTTGAGAATGAACTTTTTATGAATAAACTCTTAAAAATGACACTAATATTTTTCATAAATTTAATTTGGGTATAAATTTATTAGAATAATTCTTATTTTTACTTGATTTAAAAAAAACAGTAATTTAATTTTAGAGTATATTTGTTTAAAATAAAATTAATTTTATTCTTAGAAAAAATACCTAATATTTGTCAACACATTAATTTTCCTAATATTTATCTCGTTTAAATTTATAAAAAATATTAGTGTCATTTTTTATTGTCTATTCATGATTCATCAAAAGATTATTCTCAAACATCATGTAATCGACCCGAGAGGGTGATTTTAATATGTAACGTTTTTCTAAAAAAATGTATGTTATTAAAAAAATATTAAAATAATTTTAAATAAAAAAATTAAATTTTTTGAAACATAAGCATAAACTGTCTTTACGTAAGTTTTTTTTCCTTTATGCGTAAGTTATTTTTTCATTAAAAAGGTGGAATACAAATTTCATACACATGAACTTTACGCGAACACATAAGTACATAAAAACTTACACAAATGGTTTTGTGTGCGTAAACTTATTAAAAAGTATTATTCTTTATTTTTTTGGGAGAAAATAAAAACTTAGGAAGAAAAACTCTCTGCGTAAGTTTTTATGCGTAAAAATTGGGTATACGTGGAATGAGTGTTTCACGTGGGTAAAAGGTGAAATGGAGGTCTGACATGGAATTTCCCATTAATTTTATTATGTTTTAACAATTGATTAGTTTTAACAAATAATGTTCACAATGAAAATGTGGTTTTCATTTGAATCCACCCCACATATATATATACATATATATATACATATATATATATACATATATATATATATATATATATATATATATGTGTGTGTGTGTGTGTGTGTGAAGGTTATTCTATAAACTAGTGAAATCTACAAACCGTACAAACTGTCGTTTTCATTGTGTAACTGAATGAAAGTGTTTCATATGATGAAATTGTTTCATATAATTATTTTCTTTTATGAAATTGTTTCATATATTTTTGTTTCTATGTAGAAATGAAATTGTTTCATTTATTTCTCATTTTGATGAAATTTGTTTCATATATTTCTTATTAATCAACCCCCATATATTCGTGATGAAATTGTTTCATTCTTTTTGACTAATCAACCCTCATAATTAAGAAAAACTGGAAAAAAGAAAAAATATATATGAGTGATTGAATGAGGATTCTACGTTTTGTTAGATTTCACTGGTTGGTAAAATAACCGGACCCTATATATATATATATATAAATCAACTGAGAACCACAAATATGTTATAAACCTGTGAGAACCGATATAAAAATATTTTTTACATGATATTTTTTCATCAAATGCTAGGATTAAGATATTTTGATTCACGTATATGTGTTTCATAATATGATAGTTTCACCATGTGAATATTTTTTACGTGTATTTTTCATTTTACTAGGTGAATCAATTTTTTTCCACGTGTAATTTTTTCACAAGGTGAACATGAACATGTGTGAAACAATATTTTAAATCATAGGTTTTAATGAAAAAATCCTGTAAAAAATATTGTTATATTGGTTCTCACGTGTTGTAACATATTTGTGGGTCTTATTTAATTATCGTCATATATATATATACATATATATATATATATAGGGGTGGTATCGGGTACAAACTAACTAGTTTGTACAAACTCGTACAAACCATACCTAGCTTCATGATTTTGTAAATTTGGCTTCATGAATGTATATATATATATTTTGGCTTCATGAATATATAATTTGGCTTCATGAATATATCATTTGGCATTTTTAACTAATTTTTTTTACAAAAATAAGGGTATTTTAGGGTATTTTTGTAAAAAAATTAGTTAAAAATGCCAAATGATATATTAATGAAGCCAAATTATATATTCATGAAGCCAAAATATATATATATATATACATTCATGAAGCCAAATTTACAAAATCATGAAGCTATGTATGGTTTGTACGAGTTTGTACAAACTAGTTGGTTTGTATTTGATACCCAACCTATATATAGGGGTGGTATCGGGTACAAACTAACTAGTTTGTACAAACTCGTACAAACCATACCTAGCTTCATGATTTTGTAAATTTGGCTTCATGAATGTATATATATATATATATTGGCTTCATGAATATATAATTTGGCTTCATGAATATATCATTTGGCATTTTTAACTAATTTTTTTACAAAAATAAGGGTATTTTAGGGTATTTTTGTAAAAAAATTAGTTAAAAATGCCAAATTATATATTCATGAAGCCAAAATATATATATATATACATTCATGAAGCCAAATTTACAAAATCATGAAGCTATGTATGGTTTGTACGAGTTTGTACAAACTAGTTGGTTTGTATTTGATACCCAGCCTATATATAGGGGTTAAATCATGTGAGGACCAAAAAAGGATTGAGAACCGTATGAACCGATCTAAACCGTAATTTGGTTTTGATCTAATGGTTTTAATTAATAGTTGTTTCACCACATGAAAAGGGCATAATCGTCATTTTGGTAACAAGATTCACCACATGAAACACGTAAATCTATTCATTAGATGAAACCCAGAGATTCACCATATGAAATACAAGGATTTTCATCAAATGAAACACCAGATTCACCATATGAAACACATAGTATCCTTATTTCACCACATGAAATGAATCACAATTTTTATAAATACGTTATTTCATCTGATGAAATCCAAACATAAGCTCATGTATATCTTAATTCACCATATGAAATCAAACAAAAATTTCATCTATAATGTATTTTCACCTAATGAAATCAAATAAATTTTATGTCTATAATCATCGATTCACCATATGAAACACTCGAATTTCTCATCTTTCTTGCACTTTCTTGCCTGTTGTTGGAATCTTTTGGCGGTGGTAGTGGCGGTGAACTTCAGTTCCATGATCTGATTCGTCAATTTCTCTGCTTGCCCCATTGTTCTAGGTTCTAGGGTTTCGTATCAATAAATCGGAGAAACTTTGAACGAAATGCTTTTGTTCCGCCACAATCTCCTTGTCTTCCCTTGCTTTTGCTTCTTCCATGTCTGGTTTCTCATCTTCAACCAATCCACGTCGCCGACGAGGATCAGTGTTTGTGGTTACCAGTCTTCGTTAACTTTCGTCTGTTTTTCAATCGAGGTCGGGAGTGAGAAATCACCATCACAATGCAGATCTTCGTCACGATGGCGAAGAACGAAATATCATAAAAGAATATTAGGAAAGAGGTTCAAAACAGAGGGTTGGTCCAAGGATCAAACTTGACCACCCAGAAGAACCATAACCTGGAGTTTGGTGAGAAAGGTTGAAGGCAAAGGATGAGTAGGGAGTATGGCATTGCTTCAGATCGACGCAAATTAATTGATGGTCAAAGTAGTCAAAGAAAGTAGGCTATAACTAAAAACCCTAATATGCCCTTTCATTATTTAATGTAGATGTAAGATTAGACATAGGTTTCATTAATATTACGATAATGCCATCATGTTTAATAACCACTGATTAGAACTTTTTAATGATTGAGATTAGTCCCCACGATCCATAACCTTTTTACGGTTCTCATTTGATTACCGTCCTATGTATGTATATATATATAGGCTAACGTTGTTTTACAAGCCAATGAAATATAACAAACCGTACAAACCGTCATTTTCATTGTTTAACTGAATGAAATTGCTTCATGAAAGTGTTTCATATAATTCTTTTCTTGATGAATTGTTTCATATATTTTTGTTTCTATGTAAAAATGATTTTGTTGCATGTATTTATCATTTTGATGAAAAACATTTCACATATTATTGATTAATCAACCCTCATATATTCTTGATGAAAGTGTTTCATGTATTATTGACTAATCAATTCTCATAATTAAGAAAAAGTGAAAAAATAAAAAAAAATATGATTGGTTGAATGTAGTTTGTACGGTTTGTTAGATTTCACTGGTTTGTAAAATAACCAGACCCTATATATATATATAGGGTTAGGTTCCGGTGAGAAGTTGAGGTTAACGTGAGACGCGTGGGAATTGGTTATCAACCGTTGGATGAGAAATGGTTGCACGTTAGGATGAGATGCACTGGATCAAGCAATTCATGGGAGGGCACGACACCTCTGGCCTATAGCTCAGTTGGCAAAGGGGTGGGATGACTTTGCCCAAATACATAACATTTCATGGGTTCGATCCCAGACCCCTCCACTAGCCTCAGCCGCTGAGTGAGCCAAAAAATGCCCCCTCACATTGGTGTCCTTGGAGGCAGGTTCGTGTGGGGCCAATTATGGTTGTCGGTAATCAACTTTTGCCCAAATTCATGGGAGGGCACGAGATTAAAAGTGATAAACGGTTCAGATCCAGTTCTCACGTTTCTCACGTTAACCTCAACTTTCCACACGATCCTTTGTCTATATATATATATATATGAGGCTCCATAAAATGCAAACCTTGCATTTGTTGCACACCTTACAAACCACAGTGTGCATATGTGCATAACTAGTGTGCATATATGAACAATGTGCATATGCATACGTGCAAGAATATACATATAATGGGCATACACTCATATGGGATAATGCATATATGCATCTCAGATTATGCATATATGCAAATTGGTTTGTAAGGGGTGCAACAAATACATTGTTTGTATTTGATTTGTACCCATATATATATATATATGGTTGTAATACCTTGGGTAAGTTTGTTAGTTAAATCCTCTTGTCGTTAAATTATTTATCTCTATATTTGATGTTTAGGGTAAAATGAGAGGAATTTATAAGTTTAGGGGTATTTAGTTTAACAATGAAAAGTGTAGGGGCTGAAGTAGTAAAATTGGTTATTAATATCTGAATTAGGTGTTTAGATATTTCATAAAATATCAAAACTCAGATTTAGGTGTGTGTGTGTGTTGGGAGCAAAAAGAAGAAGAAAGAAAGGAGAAAGAAGGGTAAAGGCTCAAATTGGAGTTATTGGAACTGATTAAGGTATGTTTCTAGTACTATTTATGTTTATAATGGTTAGTAGGAAGTATCTATCGGATTAGAATCATCACATCTGGTCTAGGGTTTATTTCAGTCGGATTTCTGGGTGATTTTTGGGTAAACCAACAGTGGTGTCCGGATACGTTGAAGGTGTCCGGATAGCACTGTTGGTAGTGTCCGGGTAGTTTTGTTGATGGTGTCCGGGTACTGTTTGAAGGTGTCCGGACGAGTCTTTTATCCGGAAAAATCTCTCTTTTCTATTGTTGTCCGGAAAAGTCAAGTTGTCCGGAAAAGTCAAGTTGTCCGGAAAAGTCATGTTGTCCGGGTAACTTGTGGTATCCGGATACTTTTGCTGTTTGGCCATTTTGAGAGTTTTAGATGCTGTCGAGTATCCAGTAACCTGTATTTTGTTAACCACTAGATAGGGAGTGAATGAGGACTGACTATCCTGTAGTCTTGACTTGAGTACGAGTTTGGGGGCAACATTTGAGGGTTTGAGTTCTTTAGAGTTTTTAGCCTTAGTAAGACTTATGTGTTTTATGTGGTAAAGAGATGTCCGTATCTATGTATTACAGATCTTGTGAATTCTGGGTAAAAGGCTGGACCGGTTAAGAAGACTTGGAAACGTGTTGATAAGCAATAAGGTGAGTTTTACTTTAAAAACGTTTTTAATTGGAATACGTATATGTGTGGATTGGGAATGAAATAGTTGATGACTATGTGTTTATATGTGAATTATAATATAGTGAAGTATTATATTTACATGTGTATTATAAATGTGTTATAATACGTTGACCGGGTTTAAGACCGGTGTGATTGGCTATAGAACCTGTATAGCGTTGTTTGGCTGTAGATGTTGTACAGCGTTGTATTTTATTAGTTGGCTTGCTACCACTAATATGGCCAGGAAGAAATGAGAAGGAAAGGTATATGATGTGTGAGTTTAAATTGGATATATGTAACTATGTGGCGTGATTTATATGATTGAAGTTTGTATTAATGGTTTTTAAACTAACAGGGGTTTCTCACTTAGACCTACAGGTCTAACCCTCATTTTGTTTTAAAAATATGTATTCCAGGTGGCGGATCAAGTAAGGGCAAGTAAGTAGAGTATGAGAGGGATGGCTAGTAAGGAAGACTATAAGACGAAGCTTTTGACTTATTTTAGTAGTTGTAATGGAATGTTAAATGTTATGGATGCAAATAGCTCAAGGATTGTATTTCAAGTGTTGTTCTTTCTAATTGTAAAAGACTACTGGATCGTACATGTAAAGTGAAGTTTGTTTGTTATATCTATTTGTGTTATTTGGGTGATATGTCGTGTATATGGGTTAAGGGTTGTTACAATGGTTCAGGGGAAAACCTCAAATAATTAGAAAACTAAAGAACACCCTTATAAACATTGATTCAACATAATCCAAAGGATATTAAAAATCAGTAATTTAACTAATTATAATTAATGAAAAGGGTATTAAGGTAATTTGAGCACTATATCAGATATGGAAAATACAACAAAGGCACAAATCGTTTCCCTTTAATTATGGAGATCACAGCTTTTTGGCGAAAACTTGCAGATTCCGGCGAAAACTTGTAGATATGCACAAATGCATGTATATGCACTTGTGCATATTACCGCCGAGGTCTCCACGGCCGCCGGTGATTCAACCACCGCAACCACCGGTTTAGCCGTACGAGCGTCTACACTTCAACCACCGCAACCACTAGTTTAGTCGGAAAAAACTTGTAGATATGCGCAAATGCATATATATGCACTTGTGCATATTAATGTTCTGATCGACGATCTGATCACGCCGTCACACAAAAACCACCGCGCCGGAAGCCGATTCGTGACGCTCCAGATCCGTCGTCCGTCTGGTACACCGCAAGGGATTTTGAACGTAGGTTATACGTTAGGGAACGCGAACGACGTCGTCCAATGCTTGAAACCACCATAAAACACGTCGTCCAATGATTGAAACCATTCGCCGGTTGACCTGATGAAATCTTCTGCGTCGGCGCCGGTGCAACAAGTGGGGCAGTAATCAACGACGGTAACGATGGAGGAGATTCATTAACCATCGACGGTGACGAGATTGAAACAGCGGCGATTTCACCAGTGACGGTGACGGAGACGCAAACGGAGGCGGCGGGTAGGGGAACAGAAGTGGCTGAATCGGGGCGGCGGAGCCACCGCCGGGAAGCGACGACGGAGGGTAAGTGTAATCGGCGGTGAGTGGCACACGGATGTCGACTTTTTGACCGGCTTCACAGTGGCTAGGAAGTGTGCAAATGAAGTAATAGTGGTCGGGATAATCGATTGGAAAAGAGTCGTTGTCGGAGGTGAAGGTGGCGGGAAAAGAGAGGTGAGAAGAGAAAGAGATGGTGGCGGCCGAAGTTGGTGGCGGCGGCCGAAGTTGGTGGCGGCGGCTGAGAAGAGAGGTGAGAAGAGAAATAGATTGAAACCCTAGAATGTGAAAGGGAAAGGGAAAGGGGGGTGGTCAAGAAAGAGGAAAGATGACGTTTGGTTTTTTATAACGTATTCCAATTTTACCCTCTAATGCATTGTATACCCTTATGAAAAATACAATGAGCTTCTTTTTATTTACAAAATTGCCACTGAGATAATAACCATTAGATTATCTTATCCTACGTGTGTAAGGGTGTTCTTTAGTTTTTCAGTTATTTGAGGTTTTTCACTTGAACCTCTCTCTCTCTCTCTATATATATATATATATATATATATAGGGGTGGGTTCAAATGAAAACTCATTTTTCATTGTGCACGTGAGAACCAATTTTAGCCATTGATCAAAATTTTGAAAACTAATCAATGGTTAAAACATAATAAGATTATCTGAGAAGTTATTAGGGGCACATTTGGAAATTTGAATAACGCTTACCTTTTTTGATTTTTGATTTTCTTTTTTGATTAAAAAACTTTTATCTCCTTAAAGTTTAAAATAAATTATCTTAAAAATTACTAATATTTTAATCAAACAAATTACATCAAAAAAACGAGAATTTCGTGTTTTTCGATATGACATCCACCTTCATATAGTTTTTTTGTTGTTTTAATCGTTTTTACGTGAAATGTTATATATGTGTTATATTCATTATGAATATGTATGTACGTCCTCGGGGGTCCACATTCAGTATTAATAACAAATGTGAACGTTCATTCATTATTCATGTTAAATAATACAATATTCAGGACTAATAATACAACATTCCGTATGAATAATACATGAATTCACGATTCATGTATTATTCATCAGAAATCGTGTATTGTTCACCCTGAATGTTGTATTATTCATCCTGAACGATACATTATTCATGGTAAATAATATATGAATGACTCGTGAAGGTGTGGACACATGATGCACTCTCTTTTGTTCCCTGATTCACAACTGAAACTTCATTTTATTCATTATGAATATGCATGCACATCCTCATGTGTCCACATTCGGTATGAATAACAAAGGTAAACGTTCATTCACTATTCATAATGAATAATATAGTATTCAGGATGAAGTATACAACATTCAGGATGAATAATACACAAATTCATGAATCGTGTATTATTCACCTTGAATGTTGTATTATTTATCCTGAATGATACATTATTCATAATGAATAATACATGAATGACCCGTGAAGGTGTGGAGACGTGACACACTCTTTTTTGTTCCCCGGTTCACACCTGAAACTCGATTGGTTCTTGATTCGTCTCGATTGGTGTAGGGTTACGGTGATGAAGAACGCGATGCCTTACGACGTTGAAGAAAAGTGTTGAAGAAAGTGATATCGAGTCGGACCTACGGTGTCGATGTGTTGTACACACTTGAACGTACATAAATATTCACAATGAATATAACACACATATAGCATTTCACGTAGAAACAATTAAAACAACCAAAATACTATATCGAGATGGATGTCATATCGAAGAGCACAAAATTCTCGTTTTTTACGTAATTTGTTTGATTAAAATATTATTAATTTTTAAGATAATTTATTTTAAATTTTAAAGGGGTAAAAATTTTTAATTAAAAAAGAAAATAAGAAAATCAAATATGGTAGGCGTGAGTTTATCTTATCTTCCATTTTTACCCCTAATCACCTTAATTAATAATTATAATTAAAACTCTATTTAATATGAGTTGTTGGATCAAAAAGAGACGGAGTGGCCGAGATTCGTCCTAACGTGCACAATGAAAATTCAGTTTTCATTTGAACTTTCCCATATATATATATATATATATATATAGGGAGAGGTTCATTTGAGAAGTGCTAAATATATGAGAAGTAGAGAAGTGATCTTATCCATTCATTCGGTCAAGATCGACGGCTTTGACCGAGAAGCAATGGATAATTCCTCGCGTGGTCTGCACAAGATAGAGGGGTAGTTTCGTAAAATACGCGGGACGAGTTCATATATGAATCTGTGTGATTCGCATAAGAACTATACGTTCTTATATGAACCTTTGTAATTCACATATAAACTCTTTTTAACTAATTCATATATAAACCTTTGTGATCCATATATGAATCAGTTAATTAGTTCATATGAGAATTAGTTGAAAAAAGTTCATATATGTTAGGACTAAAAGTCCTATAAAATAGAAAGTGATATAAAAAATAGTTTTTATTAATTGTTTGTAAAAGCCTTTATTAAAGTAAATGGGCTTATTGTGTGTTAATGTGCTTGGGCTTTAGGCTTCCAGCCCTTGGTATTTAAAGTTAGTTTTCTAATCATTAGGTTAGAGAAGCTTAGAGATTAGTCGTGCGCCTAATAGAGATTAGAGAGAGAGCTTTTCTTTCCAGTATTGTAACATCTCTATAATCATTCAATAAACGATAATTGTTCGATTCATTGTTACTTGATTGTCAAACTGGGATCCACAATTGGTATCAGAGCAGAGGGACAAAGCTATCGATCTAAAAGGTATCAATTTTTATCTGTGTTCATCTTATTTTTTTGGGTTTTTGATTTGTGCAATTGTATTGAAAACGGTTTGTTCTAATCCATTCTAAATTATCTTAAACTGATTTCTGCACACTTTTGGGGTCGAATTATATGTTTTTGATCGTCAATTTTGAAAATTCAAAATTCTGGGTTTTGTAGTCTCTGTTTTACAATTTTTCTTGATTTATTGGTCAAAGGTGGTTTAAAAATCGATTTGGTCAGTTGTTTGTGTCTTCCCTATTTGTTGGGTTTGGTACTAAAGTGTTTGTAGAAGCTATCCAGTCGAAAAAGGGGAGATTTTGATCTCCAGGTACGTTTTTCTATCGACCAAACTTTGAATACGGGGCTCAATTTGCTTGAGTTCCGGTTCCAGTACTCGTACCGGATCCATACACATACCGGATTTAACTCCGGTTCTGGCAATACCGGATCGTGCATACACCGGATCCAAGTCCGGTTCTGGTTAATACCGGGCCCCACTACTGGATAATAATACCGATTCCAGAATTGCTACCGGATTTAACCCGGTTTCGGCATACGGTTCCAGAATATTTACCAGTTCCGGAAGCTTACCGGGATTTAAACCCGACCCTGGTCCCTCTAATCCGAACCATACCGGTTCCGGTTCTAAACCTGGATCCAGTCCCGTACCGACTTTAACAACGGATTCTGTCAAATCCGATCCGGATCTACTTGTTTCCGGGTCCAAATTCCCATACCGGATTTTGATTCCCGGTTTCCCAACCCAGATCTCCATTCCGGATCCTACTTTTCCCGGATCTCAAATCCTGGATTGTCTATCCGGGAAACCACACTCGGATCACAAATCTGGGAGTGTTCAGACCCTTCAGTTTTAAATTTTTTTCCTGGGGGCGCTTCCCCCAGACCCCACAAGGGCGTTGCCCCTTGACCCCACCCGCAAACCGGGTAGCGGGACCCCCGTGCTAAGTCGCCGAAGGGGGACATTTGTGTATTCTTTGATACACCGTTTGATTATTTTTGGATCGATATCTTGAATTGTCTCACGATCATTTCTTTCAAGTAACAATGTCTTACCCAACTTACTCTGAGCTCAAAGAGAAAGTTTCCCATTTAGAAGCCCAAATCGCTAAGCTAGAAGCTGATGCAAAAATCAAATACGACACTATAGGCAAGCTAGCAATTGAAAAGGATGAACATAAGTGTGTTATAGAAAACTATCAATCTGAATGCTCATCCATTTCAAAAAGAGCTGAAACCCTAGAGACCCAATTATCTGAAATCACCGAAAAGCTCAGTAAGTCTCAGGAAGAGAATAATAAGATTGTCCATCTTCGCTTAACCGTTCAAAATGAAAATGATAAGTTGACTAACAAGCTTAAGGATCTTAAATCAAAACTTTACAAGCGAGGTCAAACAGACCAAACGATTCATTTGAACAAACCGAAGGAATTCAAGTATTATAACTCTCTTTGGGGACTCGGATATGATAATCCGTGTTACCTTAAGTGTTGGTTCCCGTTTTGCTTATACAAGATTATCAGATCTATTAGTTCGAATTTATGTTTGATGCGGAAGCGTATTTGAATAACTAACAGATATGATTGATAGATTTAGAACATAATATAAATAAACAGTGAACAGGAAATAATATCTCAAAGTTTACTGAATATATATATTAAGAACAGATTCAAGAACAGTGAGTAAGCAAAGCTTTTAAAACAGATATGACTCTCAAAGTGTTTAAAGTTATGTGTTCTTGTGATGTTTTTCTCTCTTGAATTCTTGTTTCGATTGTTCGATTGATCGATCGATGGATAGGAAGAACTCAACATGAGTCTTCCTTATATACTACTCTAAGGGGACCATAAAGCATATGCTACTATTCACAAAGGACGGTATGAATAGTTGGACGGATGGCATGAACAGTTGGACGTGCTGTATTGCATTTAATGCAGCAGACGTCTATTATGTACTAAGCCCTATTGAATCCAGCCAGAGTTTGACACGTTGCAGTTGGACAGGGAATGCTACCATGCAAGTTGATGAACAGGTCCTGTAACAGTAGCAAGATATTATAAATATCTTTTAAGTCTTTGTTGAAGACTGCAGAGGCTCTGTGAAGTGCCACAGAGGTTCTGCGGTTTGGTCCTTAGAAGAGCAGTCTTCACCGGATTCCGAGTCTTTGGTCTTCTTTGCGCGTATGACAGAGCTTCTGTAGGGCGCCTCTTTAGCTTCTGTAGCTTCTTGACCTTGATCTCTCGGTAAGTTCGGCAGAGCCTCTGTAAGAGGCTTTCTTCACTTAGCCTATTTTTCACTACTTCTAAATACTTCTATGATTAGGAAGATTGAAGCTAACAATCTCCCCCTAAGTAGTGAAAAATAAAAAATTTAACTTGAGTTTAGTTAGGCTAAGTTAGATAAGACAGAGGTTAAACAATACCTCGAAAGTTCTTTCATTCAGAAATATGCCAGAGGCATTTTACATTTGAGTACAATGAAAGATAAACTTTTGACTTGGTTTGCAGAGATTTGAGGTTTGAGAATCAGATTTTGGCATCTTTGAAATCGTTGTAGCTTCTGTTGTCTCTTCCGATTCTTCTGATCTCTTTGTAGAAACTGATGCAGAGTTCTCTTAGGCGAATTGTGGCATCAATCTCTCTGATGAAAGTATCTGCAACATCTCTATCCATTTTCTCTGTACCTCTGTATTTTACAAGGCTTGCTCTAAACTTGTTCAGAGTACTAGTTGCGTACTTCTGACAATCCATGCACACAAATAGTTTGATTTCGCCTTGTGGGTTTTGAAATACTAACCCGAATCTTGGTTCTGTAATGATAGAGTTGGGCACGGCGTCGGGTGGGCAGCGATCTTCCGGTGGTCGTAAATTTAGATGTTTGAGACCAAGATCCTTTCCCAGTTGAAAATCTATCATACTGAAGATCAGAAGCTTTTCCCTCATTGCTTTTCTTAATACTTGATAGGCTCTGGTGTTTGCCTCTGTGTTGTAGTTGTCCTTTGTCCATTGCAGAAGGTCAGGTAGATCATAAGGATTGATATTTCTTAGGTCAGCATCAGCGAAGGTGGTTTCTGAATTGTCTTCTCTTCTTACTTTGTAAAGATTGTACCTGACCCTTGGATAGGTTCTTGTAAAGGAGAACTTGCAGAAGATTACCTTTTTGATCTTGTGGATTGAGAAGACATCTGCTTTGGTTCTTGGCTTTGTCCTTGTGAAGATGTTCTCAAATTCTTCTCTGATCCTTGAATCTGTCACATGATCTGTTGGATGATTGGTCTGAAAGGTTTGTTTATAGAGGTATTTGTATACCACTTCTTCCATCTCTTCATGTGTTGGACCAGGTTGTGGTACTTGTCTTCTGAGACTCTCCATCTTTTGAACAATTTCTGCAGCTCTGCCAGTTAGAGGAATGTCTGTCAGAGGCTTTAATCCATATGCCCAGTCCTCTTCTTCAGGCTTTGGAGTTTGAAAGGCATCAAAGGCGCTCTTCATCAATTTCTCTGTAGGCTTGGGCAATGATTTCTTTTTCTTGGGCTCTTCTGTCAGTATTGCTTTGCCCTTGTCTTTGGCTTTTGAAGGTGCAGAACCTGTTTCTTCTGTAGGTTTGGAGGTTGGTGCTTTTGTTGGCTTGATGGTTGCCTCTGTAGGTTTTGACACTTGTGTTTTAGAGGACTTTTGTGGCGATGGTTCTGTTGGCTTGAGTTGCTCTGTAACCTCTGTTGGAGGTTCTTTGGTGACTTCTTCTGTGAGCTCTATTTCTGTTGGTGAAGATTGGACATTGAATCTTCTTGCCATTTTGAAAGCTAATGTGAACCTGTGCCTTTCTTCTTCTCTCTGCGACATTCGATCAGACATTGTATTGTGCATCTTTCTCAGAATAGAAAAAGCAGAGGTCGCAGAGGTCGTTGCTCTTTTTGGTTTGGTGGCAATCGACTTTCTTCTTGGTATGGTTTGGGGTTTTTCTGTTGATTTTGTTGAAGGACTCTTTTCCAAGTTGATTACCACAGGGGTGGTTGTTGCCACAATCTCCTTGTCTTCCTTTGCTTTTGCTTCTTCCATGTCTGGTTTCTCATCTTCAACCAATCCACGTCGCCGACGAGGATCAGTGTTTGTGGTTACCAGTCTTCGTTAACTTTCGTCTGTTTTTCAATCGAGGTCGGGAGTGAGAAATCACCATCACAATGCAGATCTTCGTCACGATGGCGAAGAACGAAATATCATAAAAGAATATTAGGAAAGAGGTTCAAAACAGAGGGTTGGTCCAAGGATCAAACTTGACCACCCAGAAGAACCATAACCTGGAGTTTGGTGAGAAAGGTTGAAGGCAAAGGATGAGTAGGGAGTATGGCATTGCTTCAGATCGACACAAATTAATTGATGGTCAAAGTAGTCAAAGAAAGTAGGCTATAACTAAAAACCCTAATATGCCCTTTCATTATTTAATGTAGATGTAAGATTAGACATAGGCTTCATTAATATTACGATAATGCCATCATGTTTAATAACCACTGATTAGAACTTTTTAATGATTGAGATTAGTCCCCACGATCCATAACCTTTTTACGGTTCTCATTTGATTAACGTCCTATGTATGTATATATATATAGGCTAACGTTGTTTTACAAACCAATGAAATATAACAAACCGTACAAACCGTCATTTTCATTGTTTAACTGAATGAAATTGCTTCATGAAAGTGTTTCATATAATTCTTTTCTTGATGAATTGTTTCATATATTTTTGTTTCTATGTAAAAATGATTTTGTTGCATGTATTTATCATTTTGATGAAAAACATTTCACATATTATTGATTAATCAACCCTCATATATTCTTGATGAAAGTGTTTCATGTATTATTGACTAATCAATTCTCATAATTAAGAAAAAGTAAAAAAATAAAAAAAAATATGATTGGCTGAATGTAGTTTGTACGGTTTGTTAGATTTCACTGGTTTGTAAAATAACCAGACCCTATATATATATATAGGGTTAGGTTCCGGTGAGAAGTTGAGGTTAACGTGAGACGCGTGGGAATTGGTTATCAACCGTTGGATGAGAAATGGTTGCACGTTAGGATGAGATGCACCGGATCAAGCAATTCATGGGAGGGCACGACACCTCTGGCCTATAGCTCAGTTGGCAAAGGGGTGGGATGACTTTGCCCAAATACATAACATTTCATGGGTTCGATCCCAGACCCCTCCACTAGCCTCAGTCGCTGAGTGAGCCAAAAAATGCCCCCTCACATTGGTGTCCTTGGAGGCAGGTTCGTGTGGGGCCAGTTATGGTTGTCGGAAATCAACTTTTGCCCAAATTCATGGGAGGGCACGAGATTAAAAGTGATAAACGGTTCAGATCCAGTTCTCACGTTTCTCACGTTAACCTCAACTTTCCACACGATCCTTTGTCTATATATATATATATATATATATGAGGCTCCATAAAATGCAAACCTTCCATTTGTTGCACACCTTACAAACCACAGTGTGCATATGTGCATAACTAGTGTGCATATATGAACAATGTGCATATGCATACGTGCAAGAATATACATATAATGGGCATACACTCATATGGGATAATGCATATATGCATCTCAGATTATGCATATATGCAAATTGGTTTGTAAGGGGTGCAACAAATACATGGTTTGTATTTGATTTGTACCCATATATATATATATATATATATATATATATATATATATATATATGGTTCAGGGGAAAACCTCAAATAATTAGAAAACTAAAGAACACCCTTATAAACATTGATTCAACATAATCCAAAGGATAATAAAATCAGTAATTAAACTAATTATAATTAATGAAAAGGGTATTAAGGTAATTTGAGCAATATATCAGATATGGAAAATACAACAAAGGCACAAATCGTTTCCCTTTAATTATGGAGATCACAGTTTTTTGGCGAAAACTAGCAGATTCCGGCGAAAACTTGTAGATATGCACAAATGCATGTATATGCACTTGTGCATATTACCGCCGAGGTCTCCACGGCCGCCGGCGATTCAACCACCGCAACCACCGGTTTAGCCGTACGAGCGTCTACACTTCAACCACCGCAACCACTAGTTTAGTCGGAAAAAACTTGTAGATATGCACAAATGCATATATATGCACTTGTGCATATTAATGTTCTGATCGACGATCTGATCACGCCGTCACACAAAATCCACCGCGCCGGAAGCCAATTCGTGACGCTCCAGAGCCGTCGTCCGTCTGGTACACCGCAAGGGATTTTGAACGTAGGTTATACGTTAGGGAACGCGAACGACGTCGTCCAATGCTTGAAACCGCCATAAAACACGTCGTCCAATGCTTGAAACCATTCGCCGGTTGACCTGATGAAATCTTCTGCGCCGGCGCCGGTGCAACAAGTGGGGCAGTAATCGCCGGCGGTAACGATGGAGGAGATTCAATAACCATCGACGGTGACGAAATTGAAACAGCGGCGATTTCACCAGTGACGGTGATGGAGACGCAAACGGAGGCGGCGGGTAGGGGAACATAAGTGGCTGAATCGGGGCGGCGGAGCCACCGTCGGGATGCGACGACGGAGGGTAAGTGTAATCGGCGGTGAGTGGCACACGAATGTCGACTTTTTGACCGGCTTCACAGTGGCTAGGAAGTGTGCAGATGAAGTAATAGTGGTCGGGATAATCGATCGAAAAAGAGTCGTTGTCGGAGGTGAAGGTGGCGGGAAAAGAGAGGTGAGAACAGAAAGAGATGGTGGCGGCCGGAGTTGGTGGCGGCGGCTGAGAAGAGAGGTGAGAAGAGAAATAGATTGAAACCCTAGAATGTGAAAGGGAAAGGGAAAGGGGGATGGTCAAGAAAGAGGAAAGAGGACGTTTGGTTTTTTTATAACGTATTCCAATTTTACCCTCTAATGCATTGTATACCCTTATGAAAAATACAATGAGCTTCTTTTTATTTACAAAATTGCCACTGAGATAATAACCATTAGATTATCTTATCCTACGTGTGTAAGGGTGTTCTTTAGTTTTTCAGTTATTTGAGGTTTTTCACTTGAACCTCTCTCTCTCTCTCTCTCTCTATATATATATATATATATATATATATATATATATATAGGGGTGGGTTCAAATGAAAACTCATTTTTCATTGTGCACGTGAGAACCAATTTTAACCATTGATCAAAATTTAGAAAACTAATCAATGGTTAAAACATAATAAGATTATCTGAGAAGTTATTAGGGGCACATTTGGAAATTTGAATAACGCTTACCTTTTTTGATTTTTGATTTTCTTTTTTGATTAAAATTTTTTTATCTCCTTAAAGTTTAAAATAAATTATCTTAAAAATTACTAATATTTTAATCAAACAAATTACATCAAAAAAACGAGAATTTCGTGTTTTTCGATATGACATCCACCTTCATATAGTTTTTTTGTTGTTTTAATCGTTTTTACGTGAAATGTTATATATGGGTTATATTCATTATGAATATGTATGTACGTCCTCGGGGGTCCACATTCAGTGTGAATAACAAATGTGAACGTTCATTCACTATTCATGTTAAATAATACAATATTCAAGACAAATAATACAACATTCCGTATGAATAATACATGAATTCACGATTCATGTATTATTCATCTGAAATCGTGTATTGTTCACCCTGAATGTTGTATTATTCATCCTGAACGATATATTATTCATGGTAAATAATATATGAATGACTCGTGAAGGTGTGGACACATGACGCACTCTCTTTTGTTCCCTGATTCACAACTGAAACTTCATTTTATTCATTATGAATATGCATGCACATCCTCGTATGTCCACATTCGATATGAATAACAAAGCTAAACGTTCATTCACTATTCATAATGAATAATATAGTATTCAGGATGAAGTATACAACATTCAGGATGAATAATACACAAATTCATGAATCGTGTATTATTCACCTTGAATGTTGTATTATTTATCCTGAATGATACATTATTCATAATGAATAATACATGAATGACCCGTGAAGGTGTGGAGACGTGACACGCTCTTTTTTGTTCCCCGGTTCACACCTGAAACTCGATTGGTTCTTGATTCATCTCGATTGGTGTAGGGTTACGGTGATGAAGAACGCGATGCCTTACGACGTTGAAGAAAAGTGTTGAAGAAAGTGATATCGAGTCGGACCTACGGTGTCGATGTGTTGTACACACTTGAACGTACATAAATATTCACAATGAATATAACACACATATAGCATTTCACGTAGAAACAATTAAAACAACCAAAATACTATATCGAGATGGATGTCATATCGAAGAGCACGAAATTCTCGTTTTTTACGTAATTTGTTTGATTAAAATATTATTAATTTTTAAGATAATTTATTTTAAATTTTAAAGGGGTAAAAATTTTTAATTAAAAAAGAAAATAAGAGAATCAAATATGGTAGGCGTGAGTTTATCTTATCTTCCATTTTTACCCCTAATCACCTTATTTAATAATTATAATTAAAACTCTATTTAATATGAGTTGTTGGATCAAAAAGAGACGGAGTGGCCGAGATTCGTCCTAACGTGCACAATGAAAATTCAGTTTTCATTTGAACTTTCCCATATATATATATATAGGGAGAGGTTCATTTGAGAAGTGCTAAATATATGAGAAGTAGAGAAGTGATCTTATCCATTCATTCGGTCAAGATCGACGGCTTTGACCGAGAAGCAATGGATAATTCCTCGCGTGGTCTGCACAAGATAGAGGGGTAGTTTCGTAAAATACGCGGGACGAGTTCATATATGAATCTGTGTGATTCGCATAAGAACTATACGTTCTTATATGAACCTTTGTAATTCACATATAAACTCTTTTTAACTAATTCATATATAAACCTTTGTGATTCATATATGAATCAGTTAATTAGTTCATATGAGAATTAGTTGAAAAAAGTTCATATATGTTAGGACTAAAAGTCCTATAAAATAGAAAGTGATATAAAAAAATAGTTTTTTATTAATTGTTTGTAAAAGCCTTTATTAAAGTAAATGGGCTTATTGTGTGTTAATGGGCTTGGGCTTTAGGCTTCCAGCCCTTGGTATTTAAAGTTAGTTTTCTAATCATTAGGTTAGAGAAGCTTAGAGATTAGTCGTGCGCCTAATAGAGATTAGAGAGAGAGCTTTTCTTTCCAGTATTGTAACATCTCTATAATCATTCAATAAACGATAATTGTTCGATTCATTGTTACTTGATTGTCAAACTGGGATCCACAATTGGTATCAGAGCAGAGGGACAAAGCTATCGATCTAAAAGGTATCAATTTTTATCTGTGTTCATCTTATTTTTTTGGGTTTTTGATTTGTGCAATCGTATTGAAAACGGTTTGTTCTAATCCATTCTATATTATCTTAAACTGATTTCTGCACACTTTTGGGGTCGAATTATATTTTTTTGATCGTCAATTTTGAAAATTCAAAATTCTGGGTTTTATAGTCTCTGTTTTACAATTTTTCTTGATTTATTGGTCAAAGGTGGTTTAAAAATCGAATTGGTCAGTTGTTTGTGTCTTCCCTATTTGTTGGGTTTGGTACTAAAGTGTTTGTAGAAGCTATCCAGTCGAAAAAGGGGAGATTTTGATCTCCATGTACGTTTTTCTATCGACCAAACTTTGAATACGGGGCTCAATTTGCTTGAGTTCCGGTTCCAGTACTCGTACCGGATCCATACACATACCGGATTTAACTCCGGTTCTGGCAATACCGGATCGTGCATACACCAGATCCAAGTCCGGTTCCGGTTAATACCGGGTCCCACTACTGGATAATAATACCGATTCCAGAATTGCTACCGGATTTAACCCGGTTTCGGCATACGGTTCCAGAATATTTACCAGTTCCGGAAGCTTACCGGGATTCGAACCCGACCCTGGTCCCTCTAATCCGAACCATACCGGTTCCGGTTCTAAACCCGGATCCAGTCCTGTACCGACTTTAACAACGGATTCTGTCAAATCCGATCCGGATCTACTTGATTCCGGGTCCAAATTCCCATACCGGATTTTGATTCCCGGTTTCCCAACCCAGATCTCCATTCCGGATCCTACTTTTCCCGGATCTCAAATCCTGGATTGTCTATCCGGGAAACCACACTCGGATCACAAATCTGGGAGTGTTCAGACCCTTCAGTTTTAAATTTTTTTCCTGGGGGCGCTTCCCCCAGACCCCACAAGGGCGTTGCCCCTTGACCCCACCCACAAACCGGGTAGCGGGACCCCCGTGCTAAGTCGCCGAAGGGGGACATTTGTGTATTCTTTGATACACCGTTTGATTATTTTTGGATCGATATCTTGAATTGTCTCACGATCATTTCTTTCAAGTAACAATGTCTTACCCAACTTACTCTGAGCTCAAAGAGAAAGTTTCCCATTTAGAAGCCCAAATCGCTAAGCTAGAAGCTGATGCAAAAATCAAATACGACACTATAGGCAAGCTAGCAATTGAAAAGGATGAACATAAGTGTGTTATAGAAAACTATCAATCTGAATGCTCATCCATTTCAAAAAGAGCTGAAACCCTAGAGACCCAATTATCTGAAATCACCGAAAAGCTCAGTAAGTCTCAGGAAGAGAATAATAAGATTGTCCATCTTCGCTTAACCGTTCAAAATGAAAATGATAAGTTGACTAACAAGCTTAAGGATCTTAAATCAAAACTTTACAAGCGAGGTCAAACAGACCAAACGATTCATTTGAACAAACCGAAGGAATTCAAGTATTATAACTCTCTTAGGGGACTCGGATATGATAATCCGTGTTACCTTAAGTGTTGGTTCCCGTTTTGCTTATACAAGATTGTCAGATCTATTAGTTCGAATTTATGTTTGATGCGGAAGCGTATTTGAATAACTAACAGATATGATTGATAGATTTAGAACATAATATAAATAAACAGTGAACAGGAAATAATATCTCAAAGTTTACTGAATATATATATTAAGAACAGATTCAAGAACAGTGAGTAAGCAAAGCTTTTAAAACAGATATGACTCTCAAAGTGTTTAAAGCTATGTGTTCTTGTGATGTTTTTCTCTCTTGAATTCTTGTTTCGATTGTTCGATTGATCGATCGATGGATAGGAAGAACTCAACATGAGTCTTCCTTATATACTACTCTAAGGGGACCATAAAGCATATGCTACTATTCACAAAGGACGGTATGAATAGTTGGACGGATGGCATGAACAGTTGGACGTGCTGTATTGCATTTAATGCAGCAGACGTCTATTATGTACTAAGCCCTATTGAATCCAGCCAGAGTTTGACACGTTGCAGTTGGACAGGGCATGCTACCATGTAAGTTGATGAACAGGTCCTGTAACAGTAGCAAGATATTATAAATATCTTTTAAGTCTTTATTGAAGACCGCAGAGGCTCTGTGAAGTGCCACGGAGGTTCTGCGGTTTGGTCCTTAGAAGAGCAGTCTTCACCGGATTCCGAGTCTTTGGTCTTCTTTGCGCGTATGACAGAGCTTCTGTAGGGCGCCTCTTTAGCTTCTGTAGCTTCTTGACCTTGATCTCTCGGTAAGTTCGGCAGAGCCTCTGTAAGAGGGTTTCTTCACTTAGCCTATTTTTCACTACTTCTAAATACTTCTATGATTAGGAAGATTGAAGCTAACAATCTCCCCCTAAGTAGTGAAAAATAAAAAATTTAACTTGAGTTTAGTTAGGCTAAGTTAGATAAGACAGAGGTTAAACAATACCTCGAAAGTTCTTTCATTCAGAAATATGCCAGAGGCATTTTACATTTGAGTACAATGAAAGATAAACTTTTGACTTGGTTTGCAGAGATTTGAGGTTTGAGAATCAGATTTTGGCATCTTTGAAATCGTTGTAGCTTCTGTTGCGTCTTCCAATTCTTCTGATCTCTTTGTAGAAACTGATGCAGAGTTCTCTTAGGCGAATTGTGCCATCAATCTCTCTGATGAAAGTATCTGCAGCATCTCTATCCATTTTCTCTGTACCTCTGTATTTTACAAGGCTTGCTCTGAACTTGTTCAGAGTACTAGTTGCGTACTTCTGACAATCCATGCACACAAATAGTTTGATTTCGCCTTGTGGGTTTTGAAATACTAACCCGAATCTTGGTTCTGTAATGATAGAGTTGGGCACGGCGTCGGGTGGGCAGCGATCTTCTGGTGGTCGTAAATTTAGATGTTTGAGACCAAGATCCTTTCCCAGTTGAAAATCTATCATACTGAAGATCAGAAGCTTTTCCCTCATTGCTTTTCTTAATACTTGATAGGCTCTAGTGTTTGCCTCTGTGTTGTAGTTGTCCTTTGTCCATTGCAGAAGGTCAGGTAGATCATAAGGATTGATATTTCTTAGGTCAGCATCAGCGAAGGTGGTTTCTGAATTGTCTTCTCTTCTGACTTTGTAAAGATTGTACCTGACCCTTGGATAGGTTCTTGTAAAGGAGAACTTGCAGAAGATTACCTTTTTGATCTTGTGGATTGAGAAGACATCTGCTTTGGTTCTTGGCTTTGTCCTTGTGAAGATGTTCTCAAATTCTTCTCTGATCCTTGAATCTGTCACATGATCTGTTGGATGATTGGTCTGAAAGGTTTGTTTATAGAGGTATTTGTATACCACTTCTTCCATCTCTTCATGTGTTGGACCAGGTTGTGGTACTTGTCTTCTGAGACTCTCCATCTTTTGAACAATTTCTGCAGCTCTGCCAGTTAGAGGAATGTCTGTCAGAGGCTTTAATACATATGCCCAGTCCTCTTCTTCAGGCTTTGGAGTTTGAAAGGCATCAAAGGCGCTCTTCATCAATTTCTCTGTAGGCTTGGGCAATGATTTCTTTTTCTTGGGCTCTTCTGTCAGTATTGCTTTGCCCTTGTCTTTGGCTTTTGGAGGTGCAGAACCTGTTTCTTCTGTAGGTTTGGAGGTTGATGCTTCTGTTGGCTTGATGGTTGCCTTTGTAGGTTTTGACACTTGTGTTTTAGAGGACTTTTGTGGCGATGGTTCTATTGGCTTGAGTTGCTCTGTAACCTCTGTTGGAGGTTCTTTGGTGACTTCTTCTGTGAGCTCTATTTCTGTTGGTGAAGATTGGACATCGAATCTTCTTGCCATTTTGAAAGCTAATGTGAACCTGTGCCTTTCTTCTTCTTCTCTGTGACATTCGATCAGACATTGTATTGTGCATCTTTCTTAGAATAGAAAAAGCAGAGGTCGCAGAGGTCGTTGCTCTTTTTGGTTTGGTGGCAATCGACTTTCTTCTTGGTATGGTTTGGGGTTTTTCTGTTGATTTTGTTGAAGGACTCTTTTCCAAGTTGATTACCACAGGGGTGGTTGTTGCCTCTGTGGTATGCTGATCAGCTTCTGGAATATTGGTTTCTTCAGGAGTTGATTCCACAGAGATGGGTGTTGTCTCTGTGGTCTGTTGATTTTGTTGTTGATCTTGGGTTTGTTCTGGAGGGGATTGACTGATTGGTTCTGCTGCGATTGGTGGAACTTGTATTCCTCTGGTCGTAGCTTTCTCCCTAATATTCTCCCCCTCAGGATTATCTGATGGACCAGGATGGTCATCATCAGAATCATCCTGACTTTTATCAGAAGTACCCTCTGCTCTGTAGGAAGCTTTGGGTTTCTTTGGTAGTTCTGCTCCTGCGGCCATCAACTTCGTACATACATCATCACAGAGGCCGAAAAGAGTTGCAAGCTCTGCTTCTGTGTTGAAGCGCATTCTGCCGACACTTTTTCTGAACTCTTTGACGTAGTTGGCATTTGAAGTAGTGAATGAGACAATGACTTCAGTGACCTGGTTTATGACATTTTGGCCGAGCTCTGTTAGCTGTGCTCTGGTCATGTAGTCTTTAGGCTGCATCAGTATTGTGTTGCGCATTGCTTCTTCTTGAACATTTTGCAGAGCCTTCTGTAGTTCTGCAGGTGTGATGCTCTGTGATTTGTTGGATTGCTTGTTCATTTGTTCAAGGAAATGTTTTACTGATTCCTTGAATGCAGAAGTTGCAGCTATTCCAAAATCTTTAGCAGCAGAAGTGGCTGTAGTTGTTGCAGTTGTTTGCGGAGAAGATTTCATCTATGTGATGGCTGTTTTCACCTCTGTGGACAGATTGTCCATTTTGGTGTTCAGATTCAGCATGGCCATTGATGTTTTCTTTGCAAAAGATGTGAAAGAGGTTTGCAACTCTTTCATGGTTTGGTTCACAGAGGTGACAAGGGTTTGGAACTCATCCCTTGATACTTGTGTCCCTGTTGTAACCTCTGGAGGAACACATTCGTCTCCAGAGTGAGTCCCTGCTCCTAGGACACCTTCGTTCACCCTTGTTTGTACGTTGGGGGTGGAAGGATTTCCATCTGATCTTCGAGCAGAAGCATCTAGTGCTTCAAACTCTACAGAAGTTCTGTGAACGACATTGTCTAGATCCACTTCAGAGGTGGGTACTAGATTAACCTTCTGTTGACTCGGAGACTTGTCTAGAGTCTCTTCGTCGTTGTGCTCACTACTTCTCTCTGAAAGAAGGGTTGGCCCTATTTCGTGCGTGGCAGAGGAAATGAATTCCTCTGTAGGGTGTTCTAGTGTGATCTGGGGCGATTGATCACGAACTATAGGTGAGTCTCTTTAAGGAGACTCCCTAGGAATGGATTCCCCGGTTTTTGTGGGCGCAGAAGTCGAAAGAGTGACTTCTGGCTGGTTGGGTTGGGTTTGGATTGAGCTGTGCTGCTCTATTTCAATAACTCCTTCTGCAGCTAGACCTGCGGAGTTAGATGTGTGGGTTGTACTGGGAGGGGGTGAGGGATGTGTGCCTTCTTCATCTTCAGCATCTTTTTCTTTTACATTTTCTTTTCCTCCAGATGTTTCTACCATATCCTCTATTGAAGTTCTTTGCTCTGTGCCTAAGAAGTCATACATTTGATGAGAGCCGTATAACTTCATGACATGTGGATGATAGAGACCTTTTCGTATCCAGACAGCTTCTTCTTCGTCTGAATCTACCTCTGAGACCTCCATTCTTGTCTCTGTTACTTCATCTCTATTCCACTGAGCTTCTGTTTGTCCTATTTCTTCAGAAGCTGGGCTTGGACTCCTTCTGTGAACGTCCAATCCTTGCTGAATGAAGGGGTTCTGTAGAATAATAGGTGTCTCAGCTGATTGATCTCTGGGTGTTTGATCATCTTCTTGCAGATGTGTGTCAATGCCGGAAATAGAGAAGTATTGTTCTTCTGGGGAATGGTGGTCGAGAGGTTGTGCCGTCCACCCTGCTGTATTTAAAGTGTTGGCAATGTCAGGGTTCTGTAGGAAATCGTTAATGTTTCCTTGGTGAGCAAATCGATCTGGGGATTGATGGGGTGATTGATATCCCTCTTCTGTCATTTCTTCTTCTGCATCTTCTTCTTCTGCAGTTCTTTCTTCTTCGATTGCTTCCTCTTCTATGGTAACCAATTTCTCAAGTGATTTACCATGCTTCTTTTTGGTTTTCCTCCTCTTAGGTTTTGGTGCCCCTTCCTCTGTGGTTTTTGATTTTCTTTTTTTCTTCTGTTTTGGAGAAGAGGGAGGAGCAGAGGAGCCAATTTCTGTGGCATGAGGAGGTGAAGGTTGATCTTCTGCAGCGCTTGTAGTGGTGCCTTCTGCAGTTTTCCTCCTTTTTGATTTTGGAGTAGAAGCAGAAGATTTTGAAGAGGACTTCTTTCCCATGAGCTCTGCACGTTTGGCTATGAAGCTAAGTTGAATAGCCATGTGTTTTGCTAATTTGTTATCTTTTTCTTCTTGAGTGGAAAGAGGTTCTGCAGTCATTGTTCCTAGGGGGACACCTAAATGCGGGGATGTCATAGGACTCGTTTTAGGAGTTCTATGATCGCGTATATACTCTTTCTTAAGGGTTTTATTCGAGGCATACTTCAGAAGTTTCTTTGACAAAGGTCTGCAGTGTGTGTAGCCATCTACATGATCAGTGGGAATATTTTTGCTCATTGGGAACTGTTTGGGAATTGGCCCTTCCATTGGCCATTTATGTATTAGCAACAGAGGTTCGAACAAGACTCCCAGTATTCTTTGGAATTGCAGAGGTTGTAGAAACTTAGGATCGTTCTCTTTGACCCTTCTCGTGTTGTTCTTTCTGTCGATGGTGTTAATGATCTCTTGCATCATTATGGTCGCGTAATCCAGTGGGAGATCATAGTAAACCCCATACATGATGGTTAATATCTGATGTGAGCTCTGGTCAATACTGCCTATCTTCCCTGTCAGGCATCTGTTAAGAATTGAGAACAAGGTGTTCCACAGAGGTGGTAATCTGCCTCTGCGGAAGTCATTTCTCTTCCTCAGTGGTGTGTTGTACCCAAGCATTTCTAGGAAACGACAGATCTCGTCGTCTGTTGGTTGCTCTGCGTACTTCTTTAATCCAAGAAGACCCCTTGTTGGTAGGTTGAATTCAAGTGAGAACATTGTTCTATTGAACTTGATTTCCAGATGCTCAGATTTGTCGGGTCTTGAAATGTATCCTTTGATAAGAGAATCATCTTTATCAAATCGGCAACTTTGCCAAAACTGGTACAGATATCTTACTGGAATTTTCTTTGGGGTTCTTGAGAGTAAAGGGAAGAGGATTTGATTTTCCATTATGCTTAGAAGAATGGCATGGGCTTCGCCGAAAGCAGTGGGTGAGGGGACCAAATAGCAATTGTTGGATTTGATTGGTAGTACTTTTTCGAAATGATCCTTTGCTATGAAGTTTTGAAGATGTGTGGTTGGAGAAAAGTCTGTTGAATCGTCGGAATCTTCTAGTTCAATGTTTTGGGCAGGGTTGGGGTTTTCTGAATGTTCAGAATGAGCAGGTGAATGTTCTGGTGAGGTCGCCGGAGAGTGTGCAGGGGAGATAGCTTGAGAAGATGAAGCCATTTGGTACTGAGAATAAGAAATTTGCAGGTTTCGCCGGAGAAGAATGAGAGTTTGTAAAAAGTTTATGAGAGGGTAAGCTTGGTTTTTATAGGAGGGTAAAACGGTAGAATTCGAAAGAGTAAAATATATGGTAATGGATTAAAATTTGGAATCCGAACTCAAGTTAGAACGGCGGGTTCAACTTTCCCCAGAAAACGTTCCATGTACGCCCAATGAAAATGGGACACGTAGGCCATGTCAGAGGATGACAGGACGTCGTGCGTGGCCCATTAATGCTAGGCGCGTGGGGTTATTCTTAGCCACATTTAATTCACTCTCAGTAAAAGTAACCGTTATTACTACAGAAATGCCCAAGTAACAGATTGACAGAACTTCTGTAGTTTACAGAAGTTCTGTGATTTTGAAAATCTTTGATGTGTATCCCTTTCTCATATATCTCATTGTTATCATGACTTCTGTGGGGTTCCTTTTTAACCAAAACGTTTTGTAAAGGCATTGGAGAGGATCAAATAGGATTTTTAGTTAAGAGTTTTTACTCGCAGAGGTTTTGTGGCTCTGTTGGAACTTGCAGAAGCTCTGGGAGGGCCAGCAGAAGCTCTGTGAGGGAAAAAATCTCATAACGAAAATTCTATTAACTTTTCTGATCATCAAATTTTTGATCTGTTTTAAGAGATATTTTTCGGACATATTTGAAGTTGGTGTCCGAAAAAATTGTTATGGAAAAAGTTTTGTTCGAGAAGGTCATGGTGAGTCTGTTTGGTTTCCGAGATAACATTCCAAAAGATCGATAGAGGTTAAAGTTGCGATCTCAGAGCATATTTCTGGCAGAGCTTCTGTTGAGCTCAGCAGAAGCTCTATGACCTTAAATTTCTCATAACTCAAATTTTATGAGACTTTTTGATCTTTTGATTTTTGAAATGTTATCCACAGTATATTTAGGACATATTTGACAATTTGTGTCCTAGAAAACTGTTTTCAAAAACCTTTTGTGCGAGAGACATACCTTTTGGTTCTTCTTTTCTCGGCAGTGATGTCTGACTTTTGTCGATATAGATTCATTGACATTCTTCTTTGGCTTTCCCTTGAAAGTTTTACCTCTGTAGATCATTTCAGGATCCCTTTTTGCTCCCCCTTGATCTAATCACCGTATATCAGGAATTTTCCTTTTGCTCCCCCTTGACCTATGCTTGGATCAAAGAATGATAAGTTTTGCATAGAACATAGGTCATATTTTCCAGATGTTCTGTAGGGGTTGTCAGAGGTTCTGAGTAGACTTACAGAAGCTCTGTGATTTTAAGAACTATTTAAGATTGAGAACTTACATACAGAAATAAATTAATTAAAGCAAAAATAATTAGAAATATATACATATTTACAGAAGATAAGGCTATACTTACAGAGGATTTTTACGTCATATTGATCATTCCTAACTTACCCACCAAGAAATTGAATCTTTTCTCGTCTAAAGCTTTGGTGAATAAGTCCGCGAGTTGGTATTCTGTGGGCACGAAATGCATCTCGATTGTACCGTATTCAACATGATGTTTCAAGAAATGGTACCTTATATCGATATGCTTAGTTTTTGAGTGTTGCACAGGATTGGCAGAGATAGCAATGGCACTCTTGGAATCACAGAAGATAGGTATTTTGAATAGGATGTGGCCGTAGTCTTTTAGCTGAGTCTTCATCCATAGAACCTGAGAACAACAGCTAGCAGCAGCAACGTATTCAGCTTCTGCAGTGGATGTTGAGACACAATTTTGCTTTTTGGAGGTCCAACTGACTAGTTTACCACCTAGGAATTGACAACTCCCAAAGGTACTCTTTCTGTCGAGCATGCATCCTCTATAGTCTGAATCTGTATAAGCTTTAAGACTAAAACCAGAGTTCTGTGGATACCAGAGACCGAGATTTTTGGTCCCCTTTAGATATCTAAAGATTCTTTTCACAGCATCATAGTGGGATTTCTTTGGATTAGCTTGATAACGTGCACAAAGACATGTGGCATGCATAATGTCAGGTCTGCTTGCAGTTAAGTATAACAGAGATCCAATCATGCCTCTGTAGAGAGTGCATTCTACAGAGATGCCATCTGGATCTAAGGATAACTTATTTCCAGTGGCCATTGGAGTTTTCATTGCAGAGGTATCAGAGAGGCTATACTTGAAAAGAATGTCAGAGACATATTTGGCCTGATTTATAAAAATTCCCTCTGATGTTTGTTTGACTTGGAGTCCGAGGAAGAATGTTAGTTCTCCCATCATACTCATTTCAAACTCACTTTGCATGAGTTTTTCAAAACTTTTGCACTCTTCTGTGTTAGAAGACCCAAAAATTATGTCGTCCACATAGATTTGTACAAGCATTATTTCATTGTTTTTACGTTTATAGAATAAGGTAGTATCTGTTGTACCTCTGTCGTAGCCATTTACTAGAAGAAAGGTAGAAAGTCGTTCGTACCATGCTCTTGGAGCCTGTTTCAGTCCGTACAGAGCCTTTTCAAGGTAGTATACATGCCTTGGGAACTTTGAGCTTTCAAACCCTGGTGGCTGATTTACGTAAACCTCTTCTTGGATTTCACCATTGAGAAAAGCTGATTTTACGTCCATCTGATAGACTTTAAAACCTCTGTGGGCTGCGAAGGCTAAGAATATTCTTATTGCTTCGAGCCGTGCGACAGGAGAAAAAGTCTCATCGTAATCTATGCCTTCTTCTTGTCTATAACCCATGGCCACCAATCGTGCTTTGTTTCTGATGACCACTCCATCTTCATCCTTCTTATTTCTGTAGACCCACTTAGTCCCAATGGCCCGTTTCCCTCGTGGCAGAGGTACTAAAGTCCATACTCTGTTATGCTCAAACTGTAGAAGTTCTTCTTGCATGGCGTCTACCCAGTTTGGGTCATCTAGTGCTTCAGAAATCTTCTTTGGTTCTATCACACTAATAAAATTTGTAAAGAAACAAAAATTAGCAGTGGCAGACCTGGTTTTTACTGAGTCAGAAGGTTCTCCGATTATTTGGCTTGGAGGATGGCTTTTTGTCCACTGAGTGGTGCGAGGAAGATGGTCATCAATGTCATCGAACCTTTCTTCAGAAGCTTCTTGTGGATCTTCTTCTTGTATAGCCTCTGTCGTTCTTCTTACCTTGGTAGAAGATTCTACCATTTGTGGAATGATTGGTATGAGTGGTGGTGGAGTTTGTTCCTCTGAGGACGTATAGTCTTGGTCCTCAATTACCTCTGTAATTGGTTCTTCTGTGGATTGTGGAGTTTGTTTTTCAGCAGCTTCTGTGGTCGTTTTTCTTGATGTTTCATCTTCTGCATTTTCTTCTTCGGCATTTACATCTGTAGTATTTATAGAAGAAGATGAAGCATTATTTGGACCAGTTAGAGTCATACCTGTAGGATTTTGTCCAACAGAGGATGGTTCTTCAGAAACTCTGATGGTTCCAACAGAAGGATCAATGTCATCGTGGAACATCTCTAAAAATAGAAGATTCAAGTCTTCTTTCGTTTGCGAGATACCAGAGGTTTCTCTTTTAAGTTCGAGTTCTGAACGGATTTGCTCAGAAGTCATTTGGAAATAATCATCAAAAGAAACATTGATACTTTCTACGATTTTGCGAGATCTTGTAAGGTATACTCTGTAGGCCTTGGAGGTGGCAGAGTATCCAATGAATTTTCCTTCGTCAGCTTTTACTTCAAACTTTCCTCTTGAATCTCTGTCGTTTAAAACAAAGCATTTACATCCAAACACATGGAAAAACTTGATGTTTGGCCGCCTTTTGTTGATCAGTTCGTAAGGAGTCTTGATGTGTCTTTTCACAATGGTTGACCGATTCTGTGTGTAACAAGCGGTAGAAATTGCTTCTGCCCAAAAGTTCATCGGTAATCCGTATGCTGATAGCATAGTTCTTGCGGCCTCCACGAGCGTTCGATTCTTCCTTTCGACTACGCCATTCTGCTGTGGAGTGCGTGCGGCAGAGAAGTTCTGTGATATTCCTTCTGTAGAAAGATAGGCTTCAATGACAGAGTTTTTAAATTCTGTGCCATTGTCACTTCTTAACTTCTGTATTCTGCATTCATAAAGAACTTGGATTCTTTTCATTAGATTAATCAAGATGATTGGAACATCCGATTTCTTTCGAACAAATTCAACCCATATGAAGCGCGAATACTCATCAATTAAGACAAGTATATATTTCTTGCCACCTAGGCTCTGTATGGCAATAGGACCGCAGAGGTCGACATGAAGCATGTACAGAGGCCTAGTGCACGACACATCTGTTTTGCCTCTGTGGGAAGCTCTTCTGAGTTTTCCCATCTCACAGGCAGAACACAAGTGATCCTTATTAAATTTAACATTAGGCAAACCTTTAACTAGATCAAGTTTGACCAATTTATCCAAGGTGTGAAAGTTCAAGTGACATAACCTGTTATGCCATAACCAGGCTTCTTTACTTTCGCAAGCTACAAGGCAAACTTTGTCCTTGGTTGTTGAACAAAAGTTCATTAGATATAGATCACCTTTTCTTTTGGCTGGCATAAGTTCCATTCCCGTGTCTTCACTTTGCAGAGAGCAGAAAGTCCTTTTGAACAAGACATCAAATCCTGTATCACAGAGTTGACTTACACTGAGTAGGTTGTGTTTAAGGCCATTCACATACGCAACTTTGTATACAGAGACGTTTTCCTTCTGTATGACTCCATAGCCTTTGATGTGTCCCTTCTTGTTGTCTCCAAAAGTTACAGATCCACCATCGTGTGTTTCTTTGTACGTGGATAGTAAACTTCTGTCGCCAGTCATGTGCCTTGAGCATCCGGAGTCAAGATACCAAATTGGCACATACCGCTTCTGTAAGACAATCACAGAGACTTAGGTACCCATATCCATATGGGTCCAATATTGTTAGAATTTTTCAAGTTTGCCTTAGCATTCTTGAAATACATTTTATCTTTTGTAGAAAGATCAGATTGTATCTCTCTAGGTTTTGATTTTGGAGTTTGAATTTTAGTGGAGAGTAAGCAATCTGGACTTGAGAAGTGATTTTTCAATCTGAACATAAGATCAAAACAATGACAGTATTTAATATGAGACGTGATTTGTTTGAACTTTTCATTGAATTCATTGAACTGAGTCACAGAGGCATTACATTCGTTCTTAACATTAGATTTCCTATTACAAGAAGATCTATGAATACTAGAATGTTTTTTGCAAAAATCTTGTTTAGGTCCTGCCTTCTGTGAGTCTCTTCTGTGGTGAACGTCTGTCTTCACTGTCACAGAGGAAAGATATTTGTTAGCTTCAGTCCTTAAAGGTTTTGAAAGTTTTGAGCTTTTAGGATTTTCAGAGGCCTTTTTCAAATTATCAAGCTCTGTAGAGGTTTTGACTTGTATACACATTTTTAGAAAATATGGACAGATAGGTATCTCTGTGATTTTCTCTTTTGGAGAAATTGTTCTGTTAAGAACCTCAGAGGAGAATTTAACATCCTCTGTGTCACAGTGAATTATCCCTGATTTAGAATCAGTCTATGAGTCGTCAGAGGATGAATCGCCCTCATATACAGAGGTTGAGTCATTTCTTTCGACAGAGGCTGGATTTTCTGAGCATGTATCGTACGAGTTTTCTTCCTCTGTAGAAAAACTTTCATAGATGGCAGAGGTTTCAGATGAGATCTCTTCAGCGAGAATTTGATCTATAGAAGATGTATAGAGATTTTCTAAAACATTTGATTTCAAAACTTCCAAAATTTCTTTTTCAATTGATCTTTTAAGATTTTCTTCTGAAAAGATGGGTTTAAACTCAGGAGCTTTTGCAGATAATTTCTTTTTGACATCTATCATACAGACAAAAGCGACCTGTGTTTGAGTCTCTGGTTTACCAAACTTAAAGATACCAATCTGATCTTGTGTTTTCAGATATTTCTTTGGTTTGATTCCTCTATTGACAGAGGTTGAAGATGATGAATCTGTGTTTTCAAACCACACATTGATCATCTTCGTATGTTTCCTCAAGTGAGGCTCTTCAGAGATTTTAACCCTTTTACTTACAGAGAGTAAGTTTGGAAAAATTGGTTTATTTGTTTTTCCTACCACAAACAGAGAAGACAGAGGTTTAAGTCTTTTGCCTTCAACACCTAGAGTAATATCATCGTACCCTATACCTCGTCTTCCTATTTGTGAGTTTACTTTCTCATACACCTTATGTGCATCTTTATAGTTTTTAAGTAAAACCTCTCTTCTGAGTAGATCTTGCCAAAGTACCTCTCTCTCTCTTTTTGAAAGTATTCTTTGAGAGCTCTTATGTCAGTTGTTTCACTCCTAGAAACTGAAAGCTCTTTAGTTTTGACTTTTAAAGCAGAGGTTAATTCAGAAATTTGCCTTTTTAAAGGATCTACATTTTTGCTCCAATATTTTTCTACTCTTTCCTTTTCTTCAAAAATTTTGGCCTTTTCTTGAGTGAGAAGCCTTACTTCTCTCTCATTAAAGGTGAGTCTTTTCTGAATACTTGCATTTATCTCTTTGAGTTCAATCAGTTCAATGTTAAGTCTAACTGAATCATTTTCTACATATTTAATACAAGAGGTAGAGTTTGAAATGGATACCTCATTGTCAGTGCCCGAGTCGACTTCTGCCATGCCACATAACAGGGCATTGGTGGTGAATTCATCATCAGAGGTAGAGTCTGACTCGAAGTCCTCCTTATTTGCTTCAGAATGCCCTTTGTTCGCCATTAGGGATTTTTGTGCATAATATTCAGCCTTCTTTTTGTAAAAAGCTGAGTCCTTCTGTGGGCGATTTTGTCTACTTCTGCAATCTTTTGTGAAATGGCCTGGCTTGCCGCAGTTGAAGCAACCTTGGGAGGTGTTTCCAGTTCGATCGTCGGACTTCTGTTGGTCTTCACCTTTCTATGTTCGGCATTCGTTTGCATAATGACCAGGCTTACCACATTTGTAGCATTCTTGTGTGTGGCCTACCTTGTCATCTGACCTCTGTCGGTCATTTCCTCTGTAGTTTATGTCGCTCGACCTCTGTCGATCACTTCTGTAGTCTGACCTCTGTCGGTCACTTGATTGTTTGAGTTTAATCTATGGGAGATAACTGGGATCTGAAAAGTAAAGCAACATTCAAGGGGGAGTAGGCAAAGATCAAAGGGGAGTTAAAAATGAACTAAAGCAACTGACATTGTGGAAGATCAGGAAAAGAGGACTCACAAGACTTGAAGATTGACACACCAACGCATCTAAAGAAAGCAAGGGGGAGACTACAAGATGATGCTTTCTTTATAAAACATTAGGGGAAGATTGTTAGCTTTATTAGCCCCTAATTTATATGAATGTTTTATAAAGAAATAGTGTCAATGGTTTATTTGTAGTTGTTTAGTGTCAAGGGCTAAAATTGTAAATAACCAATTGTTGTATTGGTTATAAAGTCATGTTTTAGAGTTATTTTAGGGTAAGCCTCCAAAAAGCCTCCTAGCCTCCTTCTTGAAAGAGTCAGACGTTGAGAGATAGAAAAGAGAGCTTCAAAGAGTGAGTTGTTCTTCATTTCCTATATTGTAAACTCTTCTCTTTATCAATCAATACAAAGATTAGTGCTATTATTATTGTTACTTGTTATATCTGGGTTCCTACATTAAGAAAATCTTATCTAAGGTTCCCACCCTTTATAAGTTCAACTTTTTGGGACTAGATAAGACATACCCTGAGTATAAGATCATGTGGACTAAACCGTCACAGGAGGATGAGGAAAAGGAAGACCTTAAAAGAAAACAGGAATTCCTCTACCAAAAGTAGGGGAAAAGCTTGAAAATATCGAACCTAAATCGGAAGATGAGCCACCTAGAAAGAGTATAAATGTACAAGTTCCTTTCGTGTACGAAACCCTTAATGCATCTTATTTGAAAACCAAAACACCCTACCTCTCAAATGATTACTTCGACATCTGTTCTCTTGCCAAAACTGTGGAAACTCCAGTTCCAATTAAGGCAACACCAGATGTAGGATCTCATGATCAATCAGAGTTTAAACGTTATATTCCACCTCTGATTTTGGAAAACATCATTTTCAAACTCGAAGAATCAATTGTGAGGGACAAGGTCATTTTTGAAACCGAAAGAACTGTACTTTTATCCACTATAAACGAGATCAAATAGAACAAAACCGAGTCATTATCCGAATAAAAAAGAACGAGTTATAAAAGCGAGATTGCTAAATTGACTTCTAAACTGTCCGCCCTGGCGACAGAAGCTTTAACAGGAAGGATGGCTAAGGAAAGTCCCGTGGATACTACAATGAAGCCTACCTCTCCTGACACCATCTCGGTTGACCCGTCAAGTACTTGTTCGGATAGTTCCTCGTGCAAAGCTTTTTTAGGTGTGTCTCATGACACCGATGACAAGAGTTTGAGACATCAAAATAAAGGTAAGGCGGTTCAAACCGATTCGATACAAAGGAATCTTTTCCCTAACTTTAATATTCCCTTTGCGGATGATTCCTTTAGTTGTTCCTCATCCGACTCTAACGGTGAAAACCCATTTGGTTCTGCACGACGGTTTTCTGAGTTTACAAATTTTTCTGTTTGTCATGATGAAGATATTTCGAAAATTGATTTTGCTCCAAAGCTTGTAAGTCATATTCAACTTTTGGAGAAAATGCCCACACCGGTAAATTTTGAAAAGGGAGAATGTTCTAACTCCAAAAATGTTTCTAAGACCACTTCTTCGAAATCTAAATCCAAAAGACGGTCAAAGAAATGCTCAAACACCGGTAATTCTCACAAAAGACAATCTTATTACTCTAGTTCTCCTGACAGTGAGCTTAATGATTCATCAGATAATCATGTTTTTAGAAGAGTAAAAATGGTTTGGAGAAAGAAATCAACTATAGAAGATAGTGTTGGAAACAAGTCTCATAACTCTCCTGTAGTTGATACAAAGTCACGTGTGTCCAAGACTGGTTCACCTGCTCATGTTTACCCTATAGCTAAGGTCATCAGTCTATACCGAGCAAAGCTCTGCTGCACTTATTGTGGAAAGAGTGACTTTGTGCATCCAAGGTATGTCAATAACTGGTATGGTACTTATAGTATCCCCAATCCCTATTTTACAGTTAAGGCATCTAACCACCAAGGATCCATCAAGGCATGGATAACAAAAATATTTTTGATAGGTTTTTGCAGGAATGTCATGTGGGATACAATCCAGAATAACCTTTTCACATGACTGCATTCGAAGGTTATGCCAGATTTGAGGGGGAGCATCAGGTATTTGACACATACATGAACTTTTCAGTGAATTCAAAGAATCGTGGTAATGCATTCTGAATAACTTACTTGTGTTTGTTATTCTCTGATTTAACTTCCATGATTGCCACGTGTTATATTTCCTTGACTTAGTTATTTCAATGTCTCATATATGTGTTGACTTTTCGATGGAAATACACTCGCTTGAATTCCATTTGTTCTCAGATTTCGTCATTTCATGATTCAATTCTTTTCTGACATACTAATTGTGACTTGTTCTTCACAATTAAACTTTCTGATCATCGTTTCATTTATTGCAAACAATGTGCGTAATGAGCCATTCCAGTTCGCGTTTGAATTTGTTCTTTGATATCCCTTATCATTTTATAATGACTTCTTATTACCTCAGATCAGAACTCGAACTTAATTTTTAATGACTTCTAAACATTTCAGTTTAGAACTCGTTTTTAAATGTGTTCTTCAATGTTTACCAAACTATTTTATTTGGTGAAAAAAAAGTGTGAAAGGAGTGATAGGATTTATATTGTTTCTATGGTCTATCCAGAACCGGAAGGACCTAGGCTTGGCAACGGGGCGGGTATGGGGCGGGGTTCCCCATCCCCAGCCCCGGCCCCGGCCCCGGCCCCGGTATTTGATAACGACCCCCGGCCCCGGGCGGGTATGGGGATTCCAATCCCGTCCCCGGTCAACTTTTGGTCAAGACCCATCACCACCACCATCTGCTTGCTTTCTTTCTTTCTTTCTTTCTGCAACTTTTTACCATGGATATGGATTCATATAATCCAGTGAGATTTTGCCACAAGAACTTGCATTTAAAAAACATTAACTTTGACTTTAAAGTTGAAGTATCATTAATGTGGTTCAAGAAATCTTGATTGGATATATATATATATATATATATATATATATATATATATATGCGAGCGTTATTATGAAAACCTACCTATGTTTGAAAACCTTGAAAACTCCCTTCAACCAATCAGAATTTTTCTTAATTAATTTTTCTTAATTATTTATTAGAGGGCAATTTAGTCAATATGCAATCCGGTAGTTAATTATAGAAATTATGATAATTATTATTTTTTGTAAATTATGATAATTTTATGGAAATGATCCCAACATCTCTCTTCTCTCACCTTTGCCCTACATTTTATTCTATTCTCCCTCTTTTCACCACAAACAGCCGCCACATACCACCATCTACCCTCTTCCCGTCGGCCATAACAACTGAAATCGCTGGCGACTTCACCTCCGTAAACGATCTGCGATGACATCCGTCGCCATCCCGTCACCGTCGTATACAGCCGTCGCCATCTTCTTTAACCTTTTCCTTCTCTCTTCTCTCACGTTTGCCCCACCATCGAGAACCACCAGGCGCCGCCATCCTCTTCAGCCATCACCAATAACCGCCGCTCTCTTACCCACTACCACCAGCCGTTTTGTTCCTGTTCACTACCATCCGCCGCCAACCATCGACTCTTCAACCAGACGCCGACGTTGTCTTCTCCTTCAACCGCCGTACACAGCAACAGTGACAACCAGGCGCCGCCATCTCCGTCTTCTTCTCTAATGAATGCTCCTCCAATCACACTCCTCTCTTGACCTCCGTCTGCCATCGAGAACCACCTCGTTCTCATCTCGACAGAAACCTGCAATCCACGATGAAACCGACGATGACCGAGATGAAACCGATGATGACCGAGATGAAACCGACGATGACCGAGATGAAACTGAGATGAAACGTCCTCTCTTGACCTCCGTCTGCCATCGAGAACCACCTCGTTCTCATCTCGACAGAAACCTGCAACCCACGATGAAACCGAGATGACCGAGATGAAACCGATGATGATCGAGATGAAACCGAGGATGACCGAGATGAAACTGAGATGAAACGGATGTGAACCGGGGATGGACCGGAACGATTTGTGGGTTTCTGGAAGAAATGGCGATGAAACAATGAACGACGATGATCGGTATCCGGAATGATTTCTGGGTTTGTGGAAGAAATGGCGATGAAACAATGAACGACGATGATCGGTAGCCGGAACGATTTCTGGGTTTGTCGAAGAAATGGAGATGAAACAACAAACGACGATGATAGTTCATGAAATGGCATTGGACGACGATAAATGGCGATGAAAAACAATGCACGATGATGATTAGTAGCCGGAACCGGAACGATTTCTGGGTTTGTGGAAGAAATGGCTATGAAGAAGGTGAAGATAATCTTTAATTTCTTGTAAACTAATTGATAGTTAATGGTTAGACGTGGCTGTAAAATAGGGATTTGATCCCCTTTCCTTTTTTCAAATACAGTTTCCTTATTGATAATTGAGATGAAATTACCTTCCTACCCTCTGTTATTAATTTCGTTGAATTAAAAATAATAATAAAAAATTATTATTACCAAAAATAACTCATTTTCATCTCAACCGTAGATGATATTGATCTATGGCTGTAAGATGGGTTTCACGGTTTTCAAAATAGCATAGGTTTCTACATGAAACTGCCTCTCTCTCTCTCTCTCTCTCTCTCTCTCTATATATATATATATATATATATATATATTGCCTAGACCTTCAGTTCACGTTCACGAACTAAACTCCAAATCAATTTGGGAAAAAAATTAATATTTCTAAAATATATTATATATTAATTAAATATATAAAATAATAAGTTTTTATTATATAATATATACCGGGTCCGGGGCGGGTCGTGGGATGGTCACCCCGGCCCCGTCCCCGGTTTTTTGAAAGCGGGTTTCCCCGTCCCCGGCCCCGGTACCCGGTTTGGCGGGGAATCCCCGGCCCCGGTCGGGTCGGGTGGACCGGGTTCCCCACCGGATCGGGCCAAAATGTCATCCCTAGAAAGACCTACCGAAGAAACACATCAATTTATAGACATCAGTGAGGGGTCTAGATGTATAGACGAGTTTGGAGTGAAAAGAATATGGTGAGGATGTGACAAGACTTAAAAGAAATATTGCTCCTTACCAAACCGAGTCAGTTATCCTGGTAACCACACAATCTATTCATTCTCATTCTTTGGAGATGAATATTGAAACAGACATGGACCCAGTGTCGATAACTCGTGTCACCCCACCTAGCCACTCAAGTATCTCTCAAAAGATGCTTGTTTCATATATTCACAGAGGTTTAGCACACAATCTATCTGTTCCTCACTCGAAGGTCTTAGATATTGAAAAAGAAAGACATCAGCTCCGATCTCCGAACTTCATATTCTACTCACTGTGTCAATTGATTTTTAACTTGCGTCCCAGGTTAAATCAATTTTGAGCCAAATCGATATGAATTATCTCTTTCACACATGCACGAGTCTTTGTGATTCCACTCGCATATCTTTGTGATACTGCCGGAACAGTTTGAGAAGTAATTTTTAAAATTTTACTTCAGTGATAACTGGAAGTCCTATCAGAGATACCCCAATGCCAACTCTGAACATAGGCCACACAATTATTTTAATTGGTGTGATAACAGTTACTATGTGTTTCTGTGTTAGTGATTACCCCATTTTGGTTACTTATCGTTTTATCTGGTATTTTGCTACTCACCAGTGTTGTCTTTGAAGTTACATGATGCTCAGGATGCTCCTAATCATCATGAGGGGGAGATATGATACAGATTCAAAGACACATATCATCATCATGAGGGGGAGAAACGTTATAAAAGTTCAAAGACCCAGATTATCAAGTTGAGGGGGAGCAAGCAAAAGTTGAGGGGGAGTAACTGCTATGATCTGGGCAGAAAAGATTACAAGTGCATGGTTCTTCTCATCCCTTACCAAGAAGTGTTCGCAACAAGTTGATTCCTCCTTCAAGCATAGTGTTTCGACAAATTCTGAAGTTTTTCAAAGCTAATTCAACTCGCAGTTTAAAGACAGATTCGTGATTTTTTAACTGAAGTTGCATTGTGGAATGTCACTGAATCTGGTGATAAAGTTGATACTATGAAGACTAAGAGCATAGTTCAAGGGGGAGCTTGGAAAGACGTGAAGTCAAGCAACGCCAACATCTGTCAAAGATTCAAGAGGGAGAGAATATGAAGACCTGAAGATTCCAAGATCATAATTTTTCTTTATATAACTTTAGGGGGAGATTGTTAGGACTAAAAGTCCTATAAAATAAAAAGTGATATAAAGAAAATAATAGTTTTATTTAATTGTTTGTAAAAGCTTTTATTAAAGTAAATGGGCTTATTGTGTGTTAATGGGCTTGGGCTTGGGCTTTAGGCTTCAAGCCATTGTGTAACACCCTAAAATTTAAACATTTAATATAGGGAAAATTCCGGAAAATGGGTAAATTTTAACATCAAAAAGTAAGCCAACTCAAAACCCTTAATGAAATGGGGTAGTTTGGACAATGTACAATTAAAGGAGTTTTGAGACATAATATACAACAACCTATTAATCTAGACTATTGGTACGTGCGAAATATGTGATTTAATCGCAGTGGGATGCAAACTGTCCGCAGTGGGAAGCGCAAGTGTACACTGGCCACTATGATCGTCACAGCAAGTAATAGTTGGTAAAATACCAGAATCGTATCCACAGGGACTGGGCAATCAAGACAATACGGTTTTCATGAGCTTCCTTTTACAAGTTTCAGTTACAAAAAAAAGCAATAAGTTGGATTGTTTGGTGAAATGCTATTTTGACGAGTTACTTAAGATTTAAAAGAAGGAATGTAGGTTAGATTTTCCCTAGATTTTATATTAAATACTTGATCCAAAAGAGTGATCCTCATACTGGTGCGAAGTGGGCACTCCCATTAGAGAAGCCTGGTTACACAAATACTCACATCTTCAAGTAAAAATCCCATACTCTTGGTACTTGCTGTTTTGTCAATGGTAATCTCAAAATGGACCTTTTCAGGCCTCGATGGAATGTGTAGAGACAAATACTCTAAGTGTTTTTAAATACACCAATTAGCTTGCCTACTACTCCAGTGGGTTGAGATTAGCTCACTGTGCCGACCTCACTTTCGCAAGTGTCATAAGAATTCTTTCAAATTCCCTAGCATCATCCAAGCTCGTGTCACAGCGTTCTACTCATTTCTGAGTTGAGAACTAGACTTTAGATCCTTACAAGTGATCGGTTTGTTCGCATCATTGGGCAATAATCGAGAGTGAATGACCAAAACAATAAATATTCGAAGCATGAAGATTACTCAAGAATTTTTTATAAAATCCAGGTACTTTCCTTCCTACATCCCAAGGGATGTTTAGCTCATAATTACCGAAGTAAAGAAAACAAAATATGAGAAGTTGCTCATAAGTAAACTGAAAGTGACTTCGATTAAAACCGCAGTGGACACCGTGAGTACAACACTGCCACAAATTACTTCAAACTAACGATTACACTAAGAATTAAAATACAGAAATTTAAGAGCTACTGCAGTAATTTCTAGAGCTAAAACTACAACTAACTTGCACTAAATGTGGTAGATGGAATGATGAATTAAATGAAACCCAACACCTCTTTATATACGTAGAGGAAAAGTTGGACCAACAAAAGATGGGTAATTGTCTAGAGGCTAAAAATTTGAAGTGGAAGACACAAAATTCAGCTCCCATGAGTAAAGCTTCTTTCCACAAGTTTGTAGCTCTTTACCCCAAGGTCTCTTCACCTTTTCCAAAAAGTCAACTCTAAGTACCATTGGTTTCAATAAACAATTCAATTTACCATCTTCAAGGGAACATGCTTGTTGCTTTTCATCCCATGCCTCTGCCATAGATCCTTCTATTCTCCAGGATTTACTTCCATGCTAAGATTTGATTTTTTTTGTTTTCTTCTTGGCTCACCAATGGGATCCGGAGTGGGAACTCCGCAAGTCACTGCAGATTTATTCGTGAAAGAGCAACAAAACTCTACCAAATGATTTATAAAAACTGTGGTTCACTCTTTTTGCTCATTTTTAGGAATATTACCAAGAATGGGTGTTTTGAGAAGTGAAATGGCTAAAATTTGACAAAATAAAATAAAAATAAAAGGAAATAATAACTCTAAAATTAGAGTTATCAACTATAATTAACTAGATTAATCCGGGTGTCACTATATCTCTAAAAATGTCTCTCTTCTCGATTCCCAAAAGCCCGACCTTCCCAAGCTCCTACGCATGGTCGGCAACTCGACGAACTATACGCCGCTAACTGGAACCTGTAATCCACAACATACACTCAAGTGTTAGACCAAAAGTCTAATAAAATTCAAGTTAATGGAGCATTATCAAAGAATTATAATAATGTCAAGAATAAAGATACCGGCTCCACTCAATTTCCACATTACCAATTTCCACAAGTTATAGTGATCCACACCTATCATAAAATAGAAGAGACATTTCTCCAAAACGGGGGAGACCCGTTACCATCTAGGTGACGAGAACACGTGAGTGGGGTCACCTTGATGTTGATGGATTACAACTCAAGTCCCGGTCTTAGTTCCCATGCCATATAGACATCACAACCTCAAACAATAAATAAATTGCCTTTATACCCCGTCGAGTTACACCTCAAGGACTTACGGGGACCATATTTCATATCCATCCTAGACGAGTTACACCTCAAGGACAATTGCCCCTTATTGCATACCCGCTAGTAGCCACCAAAGGCTTAACCATTACATACACATATTCCATAAATGTCCAAATCCTCGTGCACAAGGAGATGGACTACAACCAATTTCCCATCAAGATTATGTCATGCATATACCATGTCAACAATTAAATAGTACACATAAGTAACTTACATGTTAATATAAATGGTCTTCACGTATGGTACACATAGTTCGCATATGAATATTTATATAAGCTTAGGATCTCATTTTACACAAGTACTTGAATATTGTAGCGGTATGAATAAATGCATATTTACACACATGAGCATGTATATATATGTATATATATATGTATATATATATATATACATATGTACATATATATATTTATATACATAGAGGTGGTTTCATTCACAAACCACTATTATTATGCAAACTATGAAACCCATGTTGTCACCATAGATTAAGTTGATCAATGGTTCAGATTAGTTTAGTATAAATATGGTAATAATGAAATTTAAAAAGTGAATTTTATTAAACAAAATAATAAAAAAGGGTATCTAGGTAATTTATCCAACCATTTTAATAAAGGAAATTGATTATTCATATACAAAAGATACGGCGATATCATAAAATCAGAATCATTCTGATGAAACCACAGCAACAATACCGGCATATTTTTCTGAGAGAAGATCACGATAAACAAAATTGAATGAATCATTGACGCCATTAACGACCATCGTTTTCGTGTGTTTTTGTGTTTCATCCATTTCTCCAGTTTCATCCATTTCTCCAGTTTCACAAACACAACATGATGAAACCCATGAAACCCAGCTGATGATGATGACCATTGTGATGATGAAACCCAGCTGATGATGAAGATGATGATGAAACCCGTGAAACCCAGCTGATGCGTTCATCACCATGAAACCCAGCTGATGATGATGACCATTGTGATGAACCCAGCTGATGATGATGACCATTGTGATGAACCCAGATGATGAAACCCATGAAACCCAGCTGATGATGAAACCCATGAAACCCAGCTGATGATGATGATGATGATGATGATGATGATGAAGAGTGCAATGGAGATGGAGATATGAAGATGATGATGATGATGATGATGATGATGAAGAGTGCAATGGAGATGAAACCCAGCTGATGATGATGATGATGATGATGGTGATGATGATGAAGAGTGCAATGGTTATGAAACCCATGAAACCCAGCTGTCACCTGCTATGAAATCTATTTTAGTGAAGCAGGTGAAGAGTGCAATGGAGATGGAGATATGGAGATATGAAGCTGTTATACCCACTAAATGATGATATGTATAAACAACCGATTTTTTCACCATAAAAGTAGGGATTTAATTTGATTAACAATCTAATATAATTAATTAATTATAATTAATTCAGTTTCTACAATTAAACGGGTTAAATAAAAAAATACTGAATTACCCTTTATCATTAAATTAAAATTAAAAGTCTAGAAAAAATCTGAGTGGTTAGTTGAGGTTTGTAAAGTTTTCAAATTAGTAATGGTTTTCTCATGATCCCTCCCCTATATACATATGTACATATATATATATTTATATACATACACATTTATGTCCATGGGATATCAACCCACCTATTTACGAGTCCACATTCGATTAGCTATTTACGACTTACAAGGACTCGAGTCTTTTAGTTAACATTTCCACACATAAGTATTTCATTACATTTGTTTAGTGTTATAAAGTTAGTTAAGCACATAAATAAGGAATACTCACCAACTAGGGTTTGTAAGGTGAAAACCCCAAATCTTGAAGAGCCCTAGTTTTTAAACAAGGATCTAGGGTTAGTGCTTGCCATAAATGTAAACCCCAACTTACAATATGAAATAGGTGTTAAGATGACTCACCTAAAGGTTTTTAGGAAAACCCTATAAATAGAAAACCCTAGCTTTAATAAATAGATGATCTTCTCTTGGAGGCTTGAGATGAAGGTTTAGAGCTCTACAATATATAGGCAAACTAGCAACTAGCAACCACCATTAATACCCATGGAACTCAAGGCTTTAAATGAGGAGATAAGGGTGGAGGGGGATGAGAAATCACCAAAGGAGAGGAAAGAAACGAGCAGCAACCAAAATGAGAGAAAATAACTCCAAACCCTAGCTTTAAAATCGACTTAGCTGCACACCTCGACCCCCAGGTGCGACTTTGCCAAATCGCGACTTTGCCCCGGTCATTCTCGCGGGCATAGTCGCTGCTCGAGTGCAGCCTACTGTTTGTTTTTCCTTCGTCGTCACCCACTGCGACTATGACCATCGCGACAGTGACCATGGTCAAGGTCACGTGTCACAGTCGCGATCCAAGGCCATGGCGCTGTCCAACACCGAATTCCGACGAAAACGACACTATTTGGCTCGCATCTGATCTTGGTAAGGAGTTGCATGGCTGGAGGATGATTTGCATGGAACAAGGGTCATACACCTATATATATATAGGCTGGGTATCAAATACAAACCAACTAGTTTGTACAAACTCGTACAAACCATACCTAGCTTCATGATTTTGTAAATTTGGCTTCATGAATGTATATATATATATATATATTGGCTTCATGAATATATATATATATATATATACATTCATGAAGCCAAATTTACAAAATCATGAAGCTATGTATGGTTTGTACGAGTTTGTACAAACTAGTTGGTTTGTACCCGATACCACCCCTATATATATATATATATATATATATATATATATATATATATATATATATATATATATATATATATATATATATATAGATACACACTCGTATATACACCTACCTTCAATTCGGCCAAAGGTGAAAGAAAATGATACAGTTCGTTTTATTTCTAAAGATCGGGGAAGCTTAACTTACTTGGGCAGATCTCGGGGTGTTACAATCCTCCCCTCCTTGAAGAAAATTTCGTCCTCGAAATTTGGCGCTAATTGAAAAGGTGAGGGTACCGCCTCTTCATATCCTCTTCCGATTCCCACATGACATTTGATCCTCGATGGTGCTTCCATTGCATTTACACCCTCGCTACCTCTTTGTGACGAAGTTTCCTCGTTTCCGTTTCCAAGATAGATTCCGGCTCTTCTATACACCAATTATTGTCAACACGGATTTCCGATAAAGGAATAACGTCCTTTTCTTCCGATAAACATTTCCGTAAATAGCAAACATGGAATCTTACACCTTGGTATTTAAATTTAGTTTTCTAATCATTAGGTTAGAGAATCTTAGAGATTAGTCGTGCGCCTAATAGAGATTAGAGAGAGAGCTTTTCATTCCAATATTGTAACCTCTCTATAATCATTCAATAAACGATAATTGTTCGATTCATTGTTACTTGATTGTCAAACTGGGATCCACAATTTATGAATCACAAAGGTTCATATATGAATCAGTTAATTGGTTCAACTGATTCATATATGAACTTACAGTTAATAAGTTTCATATATGAAACACAAAGATTCATATATGAATCACAAAGGTTCGTATATGAATTAGTTAAAAAGAGTTTATATGTGAATTACATGGGTTCATATATAAACAGATAGTTCATATGTGAATCACACAGGTTCAAATATGAACTCGTCCCGTGTATTTGTAATAGTTACGAAACTGCCCTTCTATTTTTGGAACAGCCGCAACTTTTGACCAATTAAAATCGATCTTGACCGAATAAATGACCAAGATTACTTCTCTACTTCTCATATATTTAGCACTTCTCAAATGAACCTAAGGCTATATATATAAACATTTGGTTGTGATGTCGGGGAGGCCTCCGTTGATTGTGTACGAACAAAATACGAGTCCAAAGGCAAGGTAAGAATAAGAAAGGGTTTAGCTAATGGAGATATTAACTCTTCCGGGAACCAGTAACGCGTAAACCATGTCAAACCAAGACCGATCAATATCCGAACGGAACGGATTCGAACTTCTCCTAGAATAGTTTCCGGTGCGAAATGAAATTCATAGGATATATGAGTAATTCAAAGGATAAATAGAAAGATTTTATAGAACTAGTAGTAGGACGTATAAATGAAGTTGACAAATAATAATTAAATACATGACATGAATGTATTTCGAACAAATGGTTTATGGCTAACTTTTATCATAACAAAGGGTCGACCTATTATTACCTGTATAAAGGGAAGAGGTAGGGCGCATATCCTTCCGCACCATTATCTCGACGCAATGAAAATTGTTAAAGAATCCAACTAAAATAGCAAATGGTACCCAGTATGACCGCTTCTAACTGTCGGGCCAAATAATAAAGTGGAGGAGCCCGATTTATTAAAAGAAACTTGGTACCATTAATAAATTAAAAACAGCATGGATCCAGTATTGGGACCATGTCACTTGATTAAATTGGGTACATATGACTATATGATATTCGTAGTTATGGTAGTTCCAAGATTTTCGTAGGCTATTTTACACATATACCTAAAACAATAAAAAATATATATAAATTTCATATGATATATTATTATACTAAATGTATGTTTCACAAAAAAAACAACAAAAATGTGTTAAAATAAGGGAAATTAATTAAAATGCCAAAAGTTTGACCAACAGTTACCAAAATGCCACAAAAATTTTCCAGTTTACCAAAATGCCCTAAATACCCACGATGGAGCCCGCGATCGCGGGATAGGGCTGACGTGGCATGAACTTTGGCCACAAATGCCCTGCGGAGCCCCTCAACTTTGGCCGCGGTGCACATTTAGCCCATGCCCGCGATCGCAGCCCGCGATGGACCAAAAATTTTCAGTTTTGGTCCCTGAAAATTTACACTTTTGGTCCCTGTACTTAGACGAATCTTGCATGCTTTTACCGTTTTTTTCCACAATTATTGTACTTTGAAGACCGATTTGTGGTTGAATTTCATTTGCATGTTTTCATCAATGTTAAATCATTGTTTTTGGAATACCAGTTTGTGGATGAAATGAGAGATTGGTTGTCATCAATGTTGGTTGCTTCATTGATAAATAGATGTAAAATGCAATCCATAATCCACACACCGATTTCATACTTCTTTCTTGATTTCTTTCTGCAATATTTTGTGTTTGAGATACTACTGGAAAAATGAGTTCATCTGTTGCAAAAGCTAAGCTATATTTCTGATTTGATGGTGAATGGGAGCAAGATAACAATGAGTGGAATTTTGCTTATAAATCTAAGCATGGTGTAAAAGTGCCAGTAAACTATACTTATCAGAAATTTCTTGCATACGTCATGCAAAAATGTGGAATCAACCCTTCTGCTGTTTGCAAGTTAGTGTTTAAAAATGGCGATAGGTCATTTGTGGATTTATCCAACGATGGGGATATCTCTACTTTTCTGCACTTTGCAGTCGATTCAGAAAGGCCCCATTCCTTTTTGTGTATCCCGACGAAAACGACGACGACGGTGACGACAACGGTGACGACGAAGACCTCCAAATAGAGCAGCCTGATTCTCAATTTCAGGCGTCCGACGCCTTAACGGTTCATTTAGATCATTCATATGGTCTTAACGACTGTATTCCGGAGACGCAACAACAACAACCACCACAACCACACGAAGGGCGTACTGCTGGAGTTGCTGATGACGAAACCCACGTTTTCAGAACGGGTAATTCTGAAATAGACAGATCAGACACCGATAGTGATGATCACGAAGAATATACCCCTAGTAGAAAATCATGTAGTCAGATAAATGACTTTTTTGATATGCCCCCTATTCTTCCAGACTCCCATACCCAGACACAAACCTACGAACCTACACCTTATATTCGCAGTGAAAGGTTAAAAGCAGGTCAGATATTCGATTCGAAGGATCTCTTGGCAAGTCAGATCGGACTCAAGTTCTTGGAAGAGGGTTTCCAAAGTCACGCGCGGAAATCTGACAAAAGCAGATGCGTAGTTGAATCTGCCAGAGAAAAGTGTGATTGGAGGTTGTACGCGATTCACACGGGTCCTAAAGGAGGGGCGATAATGATTAGAAAGTTGCACGACGTACACACTTGTACGAGGACGCAACTTAATCCTCACCACAAACAAGCCGGCAAAAAGACTTTGGGTGCGATGCTGAAAAACAAATTTCTTGATGTTAGGAGGTCATTGCGTCCAAAGGACATCGTCCACGATGTTCACCAGCAGTTCGGCATCACGATTGATTACCACCAAGCTTGGCGTGCGCGATGCCATGCACTGTTTATGGTGAGAGGCACGTTCGAGGAGTCGTATGAACGACTCCCGACATATTTATATAATTTGCAGCTGCAGAACCCTGGTACTGTCACGCAGCTACGGACCGATTCACGTCGACGGTTTGAGATGTGCTTCGTGGCCCTTGGACCCGCGGTACGTATTTTAACACGTCATATGTTTACACATTATACACTATAACATTTACAAAGGAAAACCACCTATGTTTTTGCAGATCCGCACATTTCTGGCAAATCTACGTCGTGTCCTGATAATAGACGCAGCCCATTTAAAGGGCCGTTACTTGGGTATGATGTTCCTGGCGGTTGCCATGGACGGGGATAACTCCATCGTTCCAGTAGCTTTCGGCGTAGGCAAGTCTGAAACCGGGGACGAGTGGACTTGGTTTATGTCCATGTTGAGACAAGCTATCGGAGACCCGCAAGGGTTGGTGTTTATGTCTGACAGGGCTCCTTCCATAAGCGCCGCAATCTCTGCCATGTACCCAAACGCCCCTCACGCCATATGCTGTCGACATTTGGAGATGAACGCCAAATCCAAGGACAAACGTATTACCACCTACAAGGATGTCTATTGGGCGGCATGCAGAGCATATACGGATCGGGAGTTTAACAAGTACATGAATATGCTACGATATAGTGCCGACGAAGCAGCCAAAGTCTTTGACGATGCTGGACCGGAGAGGTGGTCCACGGCCCATTTTCCTGGACAACGGTATGACATTCTGACCTCGAATAGTGCAGAGTATGTGAATGCACTCTCCCGTTTTGCGCGTAGATGTCCGATTGTTAATCTTATGGACTACTTTCGGGCCTTTCAACAAGAGTGGTACCAAATTCGACGCCTAAAAGGAGCTGAGATGCAAAATGCACTCACACCAACGGCGGAGAATATCGTTCAGTACAGGGCGCGTCGTGCGGCGACATGGCCGGTAAGAGCAATCGGGTATGGGAAGTACGAGGTGCATGATGACTATATTCACGCGATTGTGAATATGGAAGACCACTTTTGTTCGTGTCGCGAATGGGATAAATCTGGGTTACCGTGCGGCCATGCCATCGCTGCAGCAAGATATATGGGTCGTACAGATTGCAGCGACTTGGCTGTACCTTTCTTCACGTCCGAATATTACCGAAAAACATACGTGGAGGTAATAAACCCAGCTGGACCCCCTGCAGCATGGATGTATCCACCCGACCCGCTTTCGCCATGCTATCCACCTTTAATGGATAAGAACAGAGCCGGGAGACCGAGAAAGAACGACCGACGTCCATCACGTGGTGAAAGTTCGATACAACGAAGATGTACTCCGTGCCAATGCGTAGGACACACTCGTGGAGAGTGTCCCAATCCCGCCCCTTCAACCGTGCCAAGGAGACATTCAGTCAGTCACACCCCGGGCCCGTCACAGCTTGAACCATATGGAACAAACACATATGATACTGTTGATCTGAACGCTGATTTGTAATATATATATATATATATATATATATATATATATATAGAGAGAGAGAGAGAGAGGAAGGTTCACGTGAGGAGCGCATCAAAACGTGAGAAACGTGAGGAGCACCGCCCATGTACAAAATCACATGTGATTCACAACACAAGGACTAAAAATCATATGTGATTAACATTTGGGACACGCGCGGTTTGTCCCGCGGTTTGCGGACACGCGCGGTTTGTCCCGCGGTTTGTGTTGTGAATCACATGTGATGTTGTACATGGGCGGTGCTCCTCACGTTCTCACGTTTTGATGCGCTCCTCATTTGAACCCAGCCCTATATATATATATATATATATATATATATATATATATTCATATTATATATATACACACATATATGTGCTTCTAAATGAACATTGATAACACAGCTAGTTTGTAAATGATATATATATATATATTCATATTATATATACACACATACATATGCTTTTAAATGAACATTGATAACACATCTAGTTTGTAAATGATATATATATTCATATTATATATATACACACACATACATATGCTTCTAAATGAACATTGATAACACAGCTAGTTTGTAAATGATATATATATATATTCATATTATATATACTGTAATAACCCAAAAAAAAGAGAAGGATTTTATATGTTTAGGGACCTAGTATGTCAAGTGCAAGAAGTTAGGGAGTTATGGTTACAATTATTAAAAACTTGGCATGCATATGAAAGGTCATAAACTGCCATTGAATTAACTCAACATTGGCTCTTCATATGATCAAAACCGACGAAACCACCATGTATATAAAGGGGTTGAGCATGCAAGTATAGAGGAAAACAACAAATAAGAGAAGAAACTAGTATAAGAGAAGAGGAGAACGGCGACGGGTGAAACGTCAAGAGTCCGGCAAAAATTTCGGTAAGCAGTTTTAACTCGATCACTTCGGTTTCATGTACATAAATTTTTAGTCATTCGGTTCGTTCGGATAGTTCCAATAGGGTAACGATGGCCAACGGTTATCGTTAGCACCCTACCGTATGTAGTCTCCACGACACCGGTTCTCGGTCCCTATATGTAAAAGAGGGTCTGGACCGTCGCCATTTCGGTGGACTAAGGGGTCGAGAACTATTGTAATTAAAGGATTCGTTGGCAACGATAAAGTTAGATATTTCGTTTCGGTGATCACTATTGTTGAAAGAAAGGAAAAAAAGGTTTTTTAAAGTGTAAACAGTAATGTAGGAACTCATATTAGAAATTGAGATTGTTCCCATGGCATATATATATATATATATATATATATATATATATATATATATATTTGTTAGATGTAAATGGAGATAGATTGATGGATGTGATAAGAAATTTATGCATGCAAGATAGAATGCAGAACTTGATATATGCGTATTTATATACAGGCATATGCATAGCATGGTAGTTGTTTAAAATTCCGGTTGACATATAAGCTTCAAAGTACAGGAGATGCATTCTAGTTTTAATACACATATATACATATATGTGACAGTTTATCCATGCATATATGACAGATTATCTATACATATATGACAGTTTACTTAGAGACTATTTATATATGTATATATATACATACATATGAAATGAGTTAAGCTATTCTCGTGGGTTACATATACCAATTTGGGGTTTTATCAAATATGTGTATATGTATATAAATATACACTTATGGCAACTCTAAGATTTATGAATGGAATTTCGAAGCGATTAGGTAATAGTAATCCATAATCGAAATCGGTTAATTTGAAGTTTAGTCCGGGTGTTGTGCCTTGGAGTTAAATGTGATCGTAAATTGTAGGGAAGGCGTAAGGAACTTCAAGAACGGTTCGGGCTCCGACGAGTACTGTGAGTTAACGTGATTTAAACGGTTGCATACTTTTATAAAATTGCTTAATATTCTCGAGAATTTTATTATGTCGTTTATGCAATAAATCATGACATGTTTTATGATATATATGTGAAAATTTGTCTGGCAATGGAGGTGTACTATGGTAAGACGAGCATGCTGTGTGAGCTTGTCCAAAGCCGTAAGCGCGGACATGCTGTGTGAGTCCGCCAGGCAAAGTTGTGTGGGTTAGGCACCTTCCATTATGCCGATAGCTTTGTGAATTATATTGTTTTACCGTATGCATGTTAAACTATGATGCTTTGTGAAAATTGTTATTGATATTATTATCATGCATAAAACCGTGAATTCACTGGGCCTTAGGCTCACCCAACTCCTTTTCAAAATAACAATGCAACCAGGTCGTCACTCACTCGGGAGTAGTAGCAAGGGGAAAGAGAAGATCTAGAACCGATTTGGCGTTGGAATAAAGGCGTGATGAAGGATGATTCAAGACTTAGACAAGTTTTATTTTGTTATCTATTAACTGAAAACCTCTCGTTGCGTTGAACAATTAGACTTGCGGATTATTTATATGGATGTTTTATATATTAATATGTTCTAAGAAAAAAAAAATTGGGACGTTACAATTGGTATCAGAGCCATAGTTTAAGGGATTTAGGTGACCGGACGGGCCTAAACTTAAACTTGGAAGTAGAAATCACAACTGAGAATCAAGACATGCGTTAAGAGGGCACTATTGTAGATACAGGAAATGCGTTAAGAGGATACTATTATACAGATAGGACTAATAGGGTACTAAGGACTGTCATGTAAGGTAAGTTTGAGATTTCACCTGGCCAGTGTAATTGCGAACTTACAGGTACATGTATGTGCTTTACCTGCCTTATTACTCCGAAGTGGTAGTCAGAAGCTAGTGTTTATGTCGTGTTCCCGTACTATAGAATGTCAGCAAGATCCCTGAGGGGTAGACTAAGACCCCTTGTTGGGGAAGTTTCATGAGGAGTCATGGTGATGTGATGTACGTATACATTGTAGAAAATAAATGTTGTATAGAGTATTACGAGTCGTCTAGAAGTAGCTCTTTGTGGATTCGGAGAGGAAGAATGCTTGAGTTTGAGTAAAACTCCTGTTTCAGGAGAGTCCCAGTTCTAGAAATCATGGGATAGATCAGTTAGGATGGTAAGGAAAGACAATGTCAAACCTTGAAGGTATCAATGGAGCCCTGGGTTCTTGGTCGAGCTTTCCATTAGCAGGATAAATGAAATAAGATACCTATAGTGAAATGAAACCATGTAGAAGTGGAAAGTGAGATAGTTGATCAAAACGAAATAGTATGAAATGGTTGAGTAAGTGGACCGTTGAATGTATATATATCAAGTCGTTTCAAGACCGAGAGGGCGACCACTCGTCGAAAGTAGAGTGTCCATGATAAGTTGCGTGAGTAAAGCGATTGACCTTGTTTGAGTGAGTAGCCTTCAATTGCAAGTAGAGTGTCATGCATTGAGTTCGTATATGTGTACATGAGATTTTTTTCATAAGAAAAGTAAACGTGTAAATATCAAATTTGATCGGGTATGAGTCGGCGTGTGCAAGCGTATGTTTAAAGAAAGATACAAATCCATTTACATCGTACAATGAAGTCTTGAGGTTTACAATTTGCAAAATATTTCACTCTTTTCATGATAAACCAAGAAAACGTTTGAATGCACAACTTTTATAACCAAAATGAGTATTGACATGTTGAAGTTATATAAATGAGTGTGAGGACCGACTGGTTTATTTCGTGTCGGTAATTGCTTTCAAAATTTTGTCGTATGGAAAGATTTTTCATCTAATATTTATTTCTGTCGTAACAACACATTTTTGGGTGGAGTAAGATTAAGTTTTATGGAAAGATTGCATGCAAACGACCCTCAAGATCATTGTGCAAGGCATTGGAGTTATGAGAATGTTGGGGTCGTGTGTACCCAAGTCGTTTTCAAGTGTTGTTTCTTTAAAATGATCAAAAGTGTGAAATGATTCATTTATCGCGTTGTCAGGCATGAAGGCTATGAACTCACTTGGTCGTAGAGTATTACATTTTAAGTTAAGGAAGAACTCCTAAGTGGAGATGTGTTGAACAAATCAGGGGAGAACGTTTGTAGCTTTGATATTTGTGTTCTAGAGGAAAGGTGAGTAGTAGAAGAGTCGGAAGTGGACTTTAGTTGTATGAGGGTATGTACCCTTGTGCGGTGACTGGAAATACAGTTATCGAGGGACGGTTGTGTTCAGTAGAAGGACTAGAAGTCATCAGGGTGTTGGTATTCGCAACTCGGTATGAGTAGGGTGGCGAAGTAGGAATGAAACATCCTCGACGTCGAGTAAGGGTTGTAAAGAGATCTTGTGATACTGACGATGCACGAGTGAGTTTGAAATGAGGACGGCGGGATGTGAATTTGATTATGATATGTTAGAAGGATTAGGTTCAGTAAAGGACCCTTGTTGAAGAATAAGTTAAGGAAGTATCAACAGGTCAGCTATAGGCGTTAAAGTCGGCAGTTGTGTAAGGTGTACGAGGCCGAAGTTTCAAATCAGAAGGTTGAAAGTTGAAGGACCATCTTGTAGGAGTGTTAAGATAGTGAAAGACTACTGTTTTAGATAAGCGTTTTACTTATGAGATGAATGGTTCGTAAAGAATGAAGTATTTAGCACAAACTAAGTGAGGGTATAGATTATGTCGATCTGTGAGGAACTGTGCCCTGCCAATGTAATGGTTTGGACTTACATATAGCTAGCAAGAAATGAGTATGTTGGAGTTATACAGTAACTCGTGTGTTGTGGTTCAGCCAGAGTTGGGGAGAGGCAAGCAGCGAGATGGACTCGGTTATTTATGCGGGAGAACACGAAGGTAAGTTTGAATTGTGTACGAATGACCATGAGGGAACTAGTCTGCAGTAAGATGTTATGAGTGAGGAATGTACAATTATGTAGTGGCAATAATTGCCAAGTTAAATGTGTCAGTCAGTGTTGTAGTAATGTGATGTTAGAAAGGGGAAGCCTTGTCAAAGATTTCGGTGGAGGTGTTCGATTTGTTAATCAAGTTGTTAGAGTACGTGGGTTGTAAGTGGACGTGTAGAATGTTGGAGCGATAGTGGGTGGTTACCCAAATGAGAAACCAAGTATTTTTTTTTAGTTGTGGGAGTCGCTAAGTAAGTATATTTTTAGGATCATTGGAAGTTTAAAGAAGATGATGGACGTATTAGCCAAATGTGGTGGAATAGATGTGAAATCCTTAAAGAATGTGAGTTGTTGCTTATGTGTGAACGAATTGTCTGAGAAAGTAAAAGTTGGAGTTTAAAGAATGTATAGTGACGTCGAGCTCTGGTGTCAGTTCGAGGTGTTTTTAGTCGAAAGCCTTAAGTTAAAATTTTAGTGCAACCGTTTGGTTATGTATAGTAATGAGACAACATTTGTAGCTTGAGAATTGTCGGAATAGAGGGGCGAGTAATGTTGGTGGGCAGTGCTCCACGCTAACGTGGGGAGGTGAAGGCAGTATGTCAGAATAAGTAAGTAAATCGAAAGTAGTAAACTTGACAGTAATGCCGATATGCGCAGTGTTGTGTAGATTGTCCTTGCTAAGTGTGCGAACTTTTGGAAAGAGTATTGAGGAAGGAAGTTGTGTATGATTTTGTGCAGGAAAGAAGTGGATAAGACAACTGAATGAGGGAAATTAGTGACCTTGTGAGAAACGTTCAAATAAATTGATCGTTTAGTGTAAGCTATTGAGAATAGTAGGGTGTGTTCGTGGTTACCCCTCCTAGTTGAGTGGGAGTAACCGAAGTTATGTTATATGACTGGACGCTTGTGGCAAGCAACGAGAAATTGATGAGCCTGCAGGATAAGTGCAATTCGGATAGGTGAGTACTCAAATAAGAAATTATAGAGGTTTTCTACTATTAGACATGTTAAGTGTGAAATAATGAAGTAGTGAGAACGTACGAATTAGTTGTTGAGTTGTAGTCGATGTGATTCGGGAAAGGAGTATGATCTGCATAGACGAATGTTGGTTGGAAGAAATAACCTAGAAATTTCAGGTATACCGAGGAGGGAACTCCTGGGTGCGAACTTGTCGGGATGTACAAAGTTGGCCTTGTGCCAAGTTGTCAGTGAGTGAGTTTTTTTTGGTCGAAGATTCTCGTTGTTGTGGCGGGAATTTCCGCCAAGTTCTTTCTCTTAAGGAAGTATAAATGTACGAGAGACCTTGTTTAGACGTGTTTAAAACCGTGAGTCCCGATGTATGGACGGAGGCGAGCAAATGGAGGCGCGGTTGACCTTGGTTTTATCAGGTAGTTTTAAGCGTGTATAGTGATCGAAGAGGGTACAAGTAAGTAGTGCAATAGGGCACGATACAACAAGTGGTGTCTCGTCGAGGGCGGTTTCAAAATATGAGGTGCGGTTATGTTTCCCATCTGAACGGTCTGAGGCAACCGAGTAGAAGTGAGTGGTTGGATTGAAAAACATAAGACTTTGAGCCTTGAAGTTTGAGAAGAAATTCATAGTGTGATGCACGTCTCTTTTGTGGAGAGCCGAGGTGGGAAGTGAGATGATGGCGACCTTCCAAGAGATGCAGACGATAAGAAGTTGACTTTTGTCATTAGTGAGCGAGTTAGAGCAACGGCATACAAGTAAGACTGGTCAGAGGAATTAAAGAATGTTTCTCTGACACTTCATGTCTCGGAAAAAAAAAGAGGGTGTTTGTCAGATGCCGAGGTGGCTGGTCCTTTGGGGGACATCAGTATAGATGAGAGGTCGACTTACATAGGAGAACCGATTGAAATCGGGAGCAGTAAGATCCGTAGAACAAGGTTATGCTCAAGATCTCACCATGGAAAGGTGTGGTTCATTTTGGAAAGAGAGGAAAGCTAAGTCCTCGTTATATTGGCCCTTACAAGATAACTAGAAGAGTAGGTGAGGTTGCCTATAAGTTGGAGCTTCCTGGAGAACTTCAAGGCATTCATAACACGTTCCACGTGTCAAATCTAAGGAAGTGTCTGGCTGATGAAAGTGCTGAGGTAACTCTTAAGGATGTGAAGGTGGACAAAACCTTGAGCTACATTGAGGAACCGGAAGCTATCGTTGATAGGAAAGTAAGGAAACTAAGAAATAAAGAGATTGCCCTCGTTAAAGTTTAATGGAGACATCATAAAGGGCCAGAAGCAACTTGGGAACTCGAGAAGGAGATGAGATTGAAGTACCCTCACTTATTTGCATAAGACAAATTTCGAGGACGAAATTTTGTTAAGGGGGGAAGTTTGTAATAACCCAAAAAAAAGAGAAGGATTTTATATGTTTAGGGACCTAGTATGTCAAGTGCAAGAAGTTAGGGAGTTATGGTTACAATTATTAAAAACTTGGCATGCATATGAAAGGTCATAAACTGCCATTGAATTAACTCAACATTGGCTCTTCATATGATCAAAACCGACGAAACCACCATGTATATAAAGGGGTTGAGCATGCAAGTATAGAGGAAAACAACAAATAAGAGAAGAAACTAGTATAAGAGAAGAGGAGAACGGCGACGGGTGAAACGTCAAGAGTCCGGCAAAAATTTCGGTAAGCAGTTTTAACTCGATCACTTCGGTTTCATGTACATAAATTTTTAGTCATTCGGTTCGTTCGGATAGGTTCCAATAGGGTAACGATGGCCAACGGTTATCGTTAGCACCCTACCGTATGTAGTCTCCACGACACCGGTTCTCGGTCCCTATATGTAAAAGAGGGTCTGGACCGTCGCCATTTCGGTGGACTAAGGGGTCGAGAACTATTGTAATTAAAGGATTCGTTGGCAACGATAAAGTTAGATATTTCGTTTCGGTGATCACTATTGTTGAAAGAAAGGAAAAAAAGGTTTTTTAAAGTGTAAACAGTAATGTAGGAACTCATATTAGAAATTGAGATTGTTCCCATGGCATATATATATATATATATATATATATATATATATATATATATATATATATATATATTTGTTAGATGTAAATGGAGATAGATTGATGGATGTGATAAGAAATTTATGCATGCAAGATAGAATGCAGAACTTGATATATGCGTATTTATATACAGGCATATGCATAGCATGGTAGTTGTTTAAAATTCCGGTTGACATATAAGCTTCAAAGTACAGGAGATGCATTCTAGTTTTAATACACATATATACATATATGTGACAGTTTATCCATGCATATATGACAGATTATCTATACATATATGACAGTTTACTTAGAGACTATTTATATATGTATATATATACATACATATGAAATGAGTTAAGCTATTCTCGTGGGTTACATATACCAATTTGGGGTTTTATCAAATATGTGTATATGTATATAAATATACACTTATGGCAACTCTAAGATTTATGAATGGAATTTCGAAGCGATTAGGTAATAGTAATCCATAATCGAAATCGGTTAATTTGAAGTTTAGTCCGGGTGTTGTGCCTTGGAGTTAAATGTGATCGTAAATTGTAGGGAAGGCGTAAGGAACTTCAAGAACGGTTCGGGCTCCGACGAGTACTGTGAGTTAACGTGATTTAAACGGTTGCATACTTTTATAAAATTGCTTAATATTCTCGAGAATTTTATTATGTCGTTTATGCAATAAATCATGACATGTTTTATGATATATATGTGAAAATTTGTCTGGCAATGGAGGTGTACTATGGTAAGACGAGCATGCTGTGTGAACTTGTCCAAAGCCGTAAGCGCGGACATGCTGTGTGAGTCCGCCAGGCAAAGTTGTGTGAGTTAGGCACCTTCCATGATGCCGATAGCTTTGTGAATTATATTGTTTTACCGTATGCATGTTAAACTATGATGCTTTGTGAAAATTGTTATTGATATTATTATCATGCATAAAACCGTGAATTCACTGGGCCTTAGGCTCACCCAACTCCTTTTCAAAATAACAATGCAACCAGGTCGTCACTCACTCGGGAGTAGTAGCAAGGGGAAAGAGAAGATCTAGAACCGATTTGGCGTTGGAATAAAGGCGTGATGAAGGATGATTCAAGACTTAGACAAGTTTTATTTTGTTATCTATTAACTGAAAACCTCTCGTTGCGTTGAACAATTAGACTTGCGGATTATTTATATGGATGTTTTATATATTAATATGTTCTAAGAAAAAAAAAATTGGGACGTTACATATACACACATACATATGCTTTTAAATGAACATTGATAACACATCTAGTTTGTAAATGATATATATATTCATATTATATATATACACACATACATATGCTTCTAAATGAACATTGATAACACAGCTAGTTTGTAAATGATATATATATTCATATTATATATACACACATACATATGCTTTTAAATGAACATTGATAACACAGCTAGTTTGTAAATGATATATATATTCATATTATATATATACACACATACATATGCTTCTAAATGAACATTGATAACACAGCTAGTTTGTAAATGATATATATATTCATATTATATATATACACATACATATGCTTTTAAATGAACATTGATAACACAGCTAGTTTGTATTCCATCCAACATGCTCTTCATCTTCAATCTTTCTGACCCTTCTTCAACGGCTTCTGCTTTTGCAACCACGTATGGCCATTGTGTACCACAACCCGGACACACTTTAGCAAATGAGTTGACGGTTGTCATATATTCTACAAGAGGAGTAGGCCCACGTGGATAGAGTACGGCTACCAAAATCTAGCATCATTAACAAACAAAACCCCATGTTTGTTTATCCAAATGAGGTAACCTCTGACTTGACCTTGCATGATGTATCCAACCTAACCGTGGTTCAGCGGCTTAAAAACTACTTTTCAGAGAAATTAACAACAACAAAAAATACAAAACAACAACACAGTAAAAAAAATACAAACAACAACACAGTAAAAAAAATACAAAACAACTAAAACAACCACCACCTACTTAAAAATTGATTTAGTTTCATCAATCCAAGCTTGCTTCTCGTTTACCTTCGCTTGAATAATTGCGAAGTCTTGCAGAATATGGTGAATTGCTTCTTGTTCTCGACGAACACGAGCCTCCCGAGCTTTTATATCCCCTTTCATCCTTTTGATCTCCCTGTCTTCCTCTTCGATCTTTCTCAAATGGACTGCCTTCCTGTCCATAATTTTTTTCCACTCTTCTGTTAGTTCATCTATCTCCTTTTCCTTTTTTGCTATGGCGACCTCGATTTGAGGTGGCATTTTTTCAGGAGTAGACTTAGGGTTTGATGACGATGCCATTTGTGGATGAAATGAGAGAAGAGAAATCAAGAGAGAAAGCAATTCAAAGAAAGAAAGCAAGAGAGAAATCAAGAAAGAATGTGAATTGCATATAACTAATATTTATGGATGAAATCTCAAACATGCAAATGAATTTCAACCACAAATCGGTCTTCAAAGTACAATAATTGTGGAAAAAACAGTAAAAGCATGCAAGATTCGTCTAAGTACAGGGACCAAAAGTGTAAATTTTCATGGGCCAAAACTGAAAAATTTCGTTCCATCGCGGGCTGCGATCGCGGGCAGGGGCCAAATGTGCACCGCGGCCAAAGTTGAGGGGCTCTATGGGGCATTTGTGGCCAAAGTTCGTGCCACGTCAGCCCTATCCCGCGATCGCGGGCTCCATCGCGGGTATTTAGGGCATTTTGGTAAACTGAGAAATTTTTGTGGCATTTTGGTAACTCAATGTTTGACTTTTGGCATTTTAATTAATTTCCCTTAAAATAACTAAGATATGAAACTCACTAAAATATAATCACTTTTCTAATTCATCGGTAGTCGGAATAAAAAGTTATCAAATAGGGAAAATGAGTAAATACCTAAAACATTATAATTGAGTTGAGCAAAATGAAGCTAAAACACATTATATTTTAGTCAAAACATGTATAATTGTGTAGGCATGGGATGAAGTGCCATTTTTTTATGAGCAGTACTTTTAAACTGTTGATCACTTTTAATCAAATATCCTCTTATGAATTGCGGCTTAAAAAAAATTGATCAGGTGCATTTCAGTGCATCTCATCCTAATGTTTGTTCATTTCTCATCCAATAGTTGATAACCACTTCTTACGTTTCTCACCAAATTTAGCACTTGAATAATATATATATATATATAGCATGAGATCATGTGAGAAGTAGTTTTAAACCATTGATCAGTTTTAATTAAATACCCTCCCATGAATTGCGGCTTAAAAGGGGATTGATCTGGTGCATCTCATTCTAATGTTCGTTCATTTCTCATCTGTAACACCCGTAATTTTTGTGGGTATGTACAATTTCAAGTTAGTGTAGAAATTGATCTTTAAGAAAATAGAGGGTGTTACATCATCCAACGGTTGATAACCAATTCTCATGCTTCTTACCATATTTGGCACTTCTCACCGGAACCTAGCCCTTTATATATATATATAGTCATAGGTTCAAATGAGAAATTTTTAGTGTGTGAGAAATAGAGAAGTAATCCTAGTCATTCATACGGTCAAGATCGGATTTGACTGGTCAAAAATTGTGGCTTTGACTGGTTAAGAATTGCGGCTTTGACTGGTCAAAAGTTGCGACTATTCCAAAAATAGAATGACAGTTTTGTAACTTTTACAAATACGCGGGACGAGTTCATAGTGAATTTGTGTGATTCACATATGAACTATATGTGCATATGTGAACCCATGTAATTCACATATGAACTCTTTTTAACTGATTCACATATGAACCTTTGTGATTCATATATGAACTAATTAACTGATTCACATATAAACTAATTAACTGTAGGTTCATATGTGAATCCGTTGAACTAATTAACAGATTCACATATGAACCTTTGTGATTCACATATGAACTAATTAATTGATTCTTATATGAACTAATTAACTGATTCACATATGAACGTATAGTTCATATGTGAATCACACATGTTCACATATGAACTCGTCCCACGTATTTTATGAAACTACCCCTCTATCTTCTGTAGACCACCCGAGTAATTATCCGGTGCTTCACAGTCAAAGCCACAAATGTTGACCACATGAAGGGCTAGGATCATTTATTTATTTCTCACACATTTAGCATTCCTCATTTGAACCTCTCCCTATATATATATATATATATATATATATATATATGGAGATGTTCAAATGAGAAGTGCTAAATATATGAGAAGTAAAGAAGTGATCTTAGCCATTCATTCGATCAAGATCGACGACTTTGATCGAGAAGCAACGAATAATTCCTTGCGTGGTCTGCACAAGATAGAGGGGTAGTTTCATAAAAATTACGCGGGAGGAGTTCATATATGAATCTGTGTGATTCACATATGAACTATATGTTCATATATGAACCTTTGTAATTCACATATGAATTCTTTTTAACTAATTCATATATGAACCTTTGTGATTCATATATGAATCAATTAATTAGTTCATATGCGAATTAGTTAAAAAAAGTTCATATATGAATCACAAAGGTTCATATATGAATCAATTAATTGGTTCAACTGATTCATATTATGAATATACAGTTAATTAGTTTCATATATGAAACACAAAGGTTCATATATGAATCACAAAAGTTCATATATGAATCACAAAGGTTCATATATGAATCAGTTAATTGGTTCACTGATTCATATATGAACCTACAGTTAATTAGTTTCATATATGAAACACAAAGGTTCATATATGAATCACAAGGTTTATATATGAATTAGTTAAAAAGAGTTCATATGTGAATTACATGGGTTCATATATGAACAGATAATTCATATGTGAATCACACAGGTTCATATATGAACTCGTCCCGTGTTTTTGTAAAAGTTACGAAATTGCCTTTCTATTTTTGGAACAACCGCAACTTTTGACCAATTAAAACCGATCTTGGTCGAATAAATGGCCAAGATTACTTCTCTACTTCTCATATATTTAGCACTTCTCATTTAAAACCTATCGGATAGGACGATTCATCAACCGACGATGATGAATCATGGCTTCATGATTACTAGATAAACGAAACGAAGGGCTTCATGATCACCGGAGAAACTAAACAAACGGCTTCATGATTACCAGAGAAACGAAACGAAGGACTTCATGATCACCGGAGAAACGAAACAAACGGCTTCATGATTACCGGAGAAACGAAACGAAGGGCTCCATGATTACCGGAGACACGAAACGAAGAATCCTCCATTTTTTTAATGACCCAGAAAAAAACATCAGCAGTAACCACATCGGCAACAGATTCATGTTCGTTAACTTGTATGGGTTAGGAAAAAACATCGCTGACGTAAATCTCATTAATCGATGATGTATCATCCATTTTTTTTGTTAACCCAGAAATATTGAGAGGATTTGCAGAAGCAAGAACACGAAAAATAAAATAAAAAAAATACATTAATTAATGATTACGATAATAATTAGTATAGGATATTAACAAATCACATAAAATTAGGAAACTGCCATGTTTACCTGATTCTGCAAAAAATAATTAAAAAACTGAAATTAGCGAGAGTGGGTTCGGAGAAAACATCGTTAACTTGCATGGGTTCGGAAAAAACATCGTTCACAAAAATCTCATTAATGGACGAATAATCATCCATTTTTTAAAACCAGAAAGAATTTAGTCAATTTGGAGAAGAAGGAAGAAAAAAATCGAGTAATAAACAAAAAAATAACAAAGGATTACGGTTATTAATGACAGATATTAACAAATCACTAAAAAAGGGAAACTTCCATGTTTAGCATGATTCTGTAAATAATATTAAAATAATTGTAATTAACGAATTACTTAACTACCCCTACGGATTTTCCTTAATTAATAATTAATTTTAATTGTAATATTTGAAATGATTGGTTAAGAAGTGGTTTGCATAGTTTATAAGAATGCAGTGGTTTGTAAAAGAAACCTTCCCTATATATATATAATTATATATATAATTTGAGAAAGATTAAAGACTAAAACATATAAAATTTGACCGATAAAAAATTGGAAGCCCTATTGCGTATCACATTCGAACAGCCGTAGGCATGACCATAATTGTGGTCCTTGTGGGTATTTTCAAGTGAGTAAAGTTTTCAATTCATTTTTTCAAGAGTAAACTACATTTGTGGTCCTTGTGGTTTATTCTCAATTAGACACATCGTTATTAAGACTTTAACAAGTACAACAATGATATTGTTGTTCACATTTTGCTATCAAAATTGTTCTTCTTTAGTTAAAGTATAAAGACATTTTATCTTTTACTTGTTTCATTATTTCTCTTTAAAAAATGATAAATATGTTATATTTTTATATATTGTATTATTATAACATATAAAAACCTAAAAATACATATTAATACTACAATAATCCCAATCCCAGTCTATTCAACTTCCAACCCAACTTGCTAACGGTCCAATTAAACTCAAACTTAACTGAGGAGGATAAGTTACAGACTCGAAACTCAAGTTTTTACTATATCTTTGTTACATTCAACCGTAAGATTAATTTTATCTTTTTCTATCTTAAACCAACCAAAAGCGACACAAAGAATATCAAATGAAACTACACTTTGAAATTTCAAAACTGGTTTGCATTTGTTATGTTGTAGACCTATGTTAATCATAAAGATAGGTTTTCTTTTTGTTGTTTTTCCATTTGAGTTTTGACTCTTCCATTCCATAGAGCCATCATGCAAGAAATAACTTTTAAAGTAATAATCCATCAAAAATTTATGTGCATGAATGTTAGTCCATGATCTTCAACAATCCAAGAATTAAGTAACAAGAAGAGGAAGAACAATTTATTCTTGAAAAGTAAACTAATCTAGAGAGAACATAAGAGTGTTTAGAATCTACATCTTGAATTATGAAACTATTTGTTACAAACTACATAACAAGTACTATTTATAGTCTTCCTCACTTGTTACACTGCCTAAGCACAAGCCCATTTACAAAGTCTTTGCTTTACAAAAGTTTCTAATATTAAGGACAACTTTAGTGTCCTAACATTCTCCCCCTAAAGTTTTGGAAAGCAAATCATCTTTAAATCTTTAGCTCCTCTCCCCCTTGATTTTCTTGAAAAAACTTTAGCGGTGCATTCTTCAAATGTAGGCTCGGCTCCCCCTTGAAAGTTGCTCTTACTCATCATATTTTCAACCTTGAAAAATCAGATTCAATGTACTCCATAACCCCGACTAATTGCACTAAAATCATCTTCAAAGTGTATGCATTTAGTGTAAAACAGAGAATCCGTCGTTGGACCATGAGTTGAGTAAGAATTCGGCTTAAGAGCTTGGTTCAAATTTGCTCGAAGGAGGAACGGTAAAAAGCACACGCTACTCGGTAGGGATGAGGCGACCCAAGCAAATAAGAGAATGAAGAGAATCCAGAACTTCAAACTTCAAGAAATAGCTGGATGATTATAAGCACTCAAAAGTCTGAATCACAACCAAAGCACCAGAACAATGATTGCAAACACTCACAATTCTGATTGATCAGGTCAGAAGAATGATTAAGAGCACTCAACGGTCTAGCATCGTCAACAAAACTTTAGAATAATGATTGCAAATACTCAAGCGTCTCTTCCAATCCAACCAAAGATTGAATTTCAACACTCACCTTCTGAAAATCTTGAAAGACTGAGCCCTTTTAAACTTTGACAATTGCTAAAAGTATGTGGCAAACTGAATATGAGAATGATGTCACACACGCTTTATGCTAAAATCCATGAACAATGTCCCCCTCCTGAGACTTTTTTTTAATTAGAAATATTTTTCATTAAATTTCTTGGATCCGAAACCATCAGAATTCGGATCGGGCTGATGCGAAACCATCTGAATTCTGAGCAAGAAGGATGCGAAACCATGAATTCGGAACATGAAGGATGCGAAACCATGCGGATTCGTATCAATAAGAATGCGAAATCAAGGAATCCGGATCAAGGCAAATGCGAAACCAACGGTGTAGAATCCAGATCCGTGCAACAATAATGAAATCGAAAATATCAAACAATGAAAGATAATGATTTCAACTGGTCATCCCTGTATTATGCTTTCAGAGAGAATATTACAATGAGTTTTGAAAGCTAAAAGGATGATTAACCTATTTTTCTAGGCTAATACAACATTATATACCTCGGGCCCGTGGTTAACAAGCCCACGACCCGTTCACTATGGACTAACTTTAAACAATTACAATTCAAACCCTTGAACTTAAAATCAACATAAATTCTACCCTAACAATCTCCCCCTTTGATTTGAAGTTCGAGTTCGCGCTCGATCTCTTGCCAGTTGAATACGTATCGTTTGCGCAACGCGAAGTGAAGCTCGAAGAATCTGATGGCGTGGCGGTAGTCGAGACGTTCTTCAACCATATCCAAAGCAGTCTGAGCAGTTCCTTCATTCAGATTGGGTACATAGGATACCTTTGGATTTTCGGATTCGTGCTTGATGATCTTCCGAAGAGCGTCTTGAACTTTGAGCAGTGTGCCGTCGCAAAATCGATCTACCTGACTGAACCTCATAAACTTCTTTTCTTTCTGAGCGTTGAGGAAGACGATCCCAAATTCCGGTTGAAGCAGCATTGCATTCTCGGGATACATTGACAGTTCAGGAGCTTTCAGATTCGGTTTGAGCAGATTTACCTTCTTCGCTCGGTTCTCGATTGCCATTTGAAAGTCCGTAAGATAAGAGATCATAATAGAACGGACGAGGAATCGACGAACCGCTTCGAGCGCCTTTGTTACAGCAAGCGGTCGGATGGTTCTGGTGCGAAGGTCTCTCAGAATAACCAGGAGGTCGGACCGATGGAGATGCTTAAAGTCAGCTTCAGAAAAAATCCATTCTTTTCCGTCTTCACGTCGAACAGTGAACACGGGAAAGACGATCTTCATAATTCGGTTTGACTGAATCTTTAGCACCTCTGAAATTTTATGTTTGGTTCGAACCTGGTCTCTCGGGAGACACCGCTTCATGGCTTCTACGTATCGGAGTTGGCGTGCTGGATCAGGACTGTAGATGCCAAGACAGAAGGTCGGCTCAATCGGGCGAATTCTGTGTACAAACAGCTTCTTCAGAGATTTCTCTAGATGAGGAATGAGGACCTTGATCTTCTCCCAATGGTTTTGTTGCTGAGGAGGGGGAGGAAGATCAGGAGCTGTCGTTTGCTGAGGAGATGTCGGGATTTCTGCATTTGAGCTTTCGGGTTGATCTGAAGTCGTAGTGGGTTGAGTCGAGTGAACGGGAGGCGTACCATAGAAATTCTGAAGCAGAAACTGGTCGTAATCAACGTTGTCGTCTTCATCAGTGGGAAACACCAAGTTTACCTCGAAGTTTACGGCTCTGGCAGCTTTTTCGTACCATGCGTCTTCGGTTTTCGGGTTGGTTTCACATGCAGGATCAATCATGGTGAGCGTCGGCATGTATGATGGTTCTTGTTCGACCAATTCCTGTGTTGTACCCTTGGGCTTTTCAACCGTTGGGGCATCATCATCTGAAATATCCATGTCGATGACCATCTGTGCTAATGGAAACTCGGCTTCGGGTGTTGCTGTTGGAGTTGCCGCAGTTGGGGGTTCCTGTTGAACTACTGTTGTAGTTTCGGCAGTCATGATCTGGACGATCTCGGTTTGGCGTAGACGCTTCTCCCCCTCACGGTGATCAGGATCATCCTGGTCATCGTGCTTGCGTTTGAGACCGCCGGCTTGACTCTTACAAGTGTCTTCTAGTGAGCGGACCCTCTCAGACAGCGTGGCAAGCGCTTTGTTGTAGTCGTTGAGGGTCGAGTCAATGGCGTCAAGGCGTGAGGTGATGGATGAAGATGGAGCAGTGACATGTGATCGGAGAACGGAGATCAGGTCTGCTTCGGTAGATGCGGTGGAGTCGGATTCCTAGAGCAGTTGGGCTAAGAGCATCGTCTTCAGGGTGTCCACCGAATAAGTAGGTTGCGGTTGAGTCGGTGGAGGCACAGAGGCGGTTTCAGTGTCGACGAGGTGGCCCTTTTCTTTGATAGCACGCATCACTTTGGCAAGTTCAGCGGCTACATGTTCCTGCATTTGTTGCTCCATAACCTGTCGGACAGCCTCAAGGGTGCTATCCAGAGACCCTTTTGACCCAAAGTCGGGTAAAATAACGCCGGGCTCACTTAGAGTACCCGTTGAGGCATCTACCGTAGAGGTAGAGCCACCTACGTTCACAGTTGGCGTGATGTTAGCTGTGGTAGGATTTCCCTCCGATCCTTGTGCTCCACCTGGAGGTGAAGTCACTACGGTGGTTCCGGTCGAGTCACGAAGATTTTCGACTTGGTGTTGTACCTCTTCAAGTGTCCTAGCCAAAGATTCATCTATTTCAAGTGGCTCTAGACTCGATTGTGCACGAAATGAAGTCGAGACCGGGGGCTGCTGGTCTCTTATTTCAACACCAACACTCTCCGAATGAGAGGCCGGTGGAAGTTGTGCTTGTTCCCCGTGTAATATTGAAACATCCGTCTGTCGTGAGACGGATGAGTGGATGAGGGGGTCGTGCAATTGCTCCACTGGGTCCACGGAGGCTTCTTCAATACCCCGTCCCAACAAATGAGACGGGATAGCAGATGTGGCTACCCGGATATGACGTGGCTGGTTTCGCTCAGGAGCCTCGTTATCTTTACGGCTCAATCTTTCTTGGTTCGCTTTCGACCTTAACTCCCTCCTTCTCACATGTTCTATGTCCCGGGGAAGGTCCCTCCGGCTTTGGCTGGACCATGGGATTCCCTAACTCTCGTCTATATGCATAGCACCGATATTATCTTGCTCCCCCTCAAAACATACATGGGGATTGACTTGCTCCCCCTCGGAGTGAGAGTGATATCAACACAAGAAAAAATATTTAGACTTTGTAAGAAAACAGTGTGATTCGTCCCCTCTGATTGAGGTTGTTGATCCGCCATGGAATATCTGTAAAAAGACCCAAAGTTAGAAACTGAGGCGGATAAACAAGTTCCGGTGCGTACCTTTGCATTAAGTGGCTCAATCTGATACAGATTGAGGACAGGTAGTGATGAAACAAGTACTGGACTGACAAACACAGAGGTGTCCGGACAACATATTGGAAAACAATAGTTTCCGGACAAACCATTGTATCCGGACAAAAGGTGTCCGGACAGCAACAGTTTCCGGATGGCAGGATAGATTCCGGATAATGTTGAGGATTCCGGACAAATAGGACTGTCCGGATACTCTGGGATGTTCACAAAAATTGCTCTGGTCTTGTAGAGTTTGCCAAAATAGGACTGTTTGGATAAAAATGACCCTTCTCTCGCTTCCCCTCAGACTGAGCATGGGGATGGCTTTGCTCCCCCTTAGAATGTGCGCGTAGAGTGAAGTGCACACGGGAGTATCCACACACAAAAAAAAACTATTTAACATATTTAAGAAAAAATGTGTGTGACGCTCCCCCTCAACAGTAGAGTAACATACCTGATAGCTGATCATGCTCCCCCTAAACACATGAGCAACTTGTTAGAGCACAGGTATAGACAAACCTCACGTCTTCTTAATATTGTTCCTTGTAGATCGTGAGCAGCTCCCTCCTTGCGGTCATGTGTGTGGAGCATCCAGTGTCTAAGGACCACACATGACCGTCCTGCAAAACAAATTTAGCGGACCTTCGGTACCCAGATTTGCCTGGGTCCGGGAGGGTTAGGTTTGGCACCTCTTTGAGGAACTTGCTTTGACACAACTTTCCCCTTAGGTGTAGGTTTTACACCGTTTGTGGGAACTGGTTTAGGCACATGTTGCCTCCTAGGTGTAGATTTTACACCTTTAGGAGGAACAGATTTTGTAGCAGCTTTCCACCTGGGTGCCGATTTAACCTCAGTAGGAGCAACCCATCTAGGAGCAGGTTTGGTCTCCCGTTGTGGTTTAACCGTTGATTGGTAACCCAGTTTTTGATAGTGTCTTTGCTGGTGATTACGGGGTTTGCGTTTGGGTGTATGATTAAACCTTTGATATGACCTAAACCAATCATTATTAGCAATGTCATCAAAATCATTCCAACCACAACTAGAACAACACAAACGATCGTCTGATAATTGAATCAATTGCTGAATGGAATAAATTTTCATCGGAAAATTAACATCTTTATTAACAAAATTATTCCTATGATTCCATGCACAATCGTTTTTGTTCATCCTAGGATGAAAGACAGTATTGAACGACTTTGATGCATCATCCTTGGCAGATTCCTTGGCTGACCACTTTAGTTTTGTTTGTTTAGCTCGACCGGTTTTATCCGAAACAACAGGGACATTGCGGTCAATGATCTTTGAGGAAATAGGAATCTTAGTGGTCGGTCGTTCGGTCTTGGATTGAGAACAGTCGCCCTTTTGAAAATTGACCGGACATTAACCACTGGAGACAAAAAGTCAGAGTGACTTGGAAGAGGTTTGTCGAAAGGGAACGACTCAAACTCTCTATCAGAATTACCTTCGGAGTTCATGTATTCTGAAAAATCTATCTCCGGAATTTCAGGACTTGGATCGGTCGAGGAAGGCGAGGAACACATAGTGTCAGTGTGCTTTGGGGAATTTGGTGCAGAAGCTAGGAAAAAATCAGAGTTTAAATTCCTTTTAACACACTCATCTTGAGAATCTTGATCGTCTTGCGAACTAGAAATCTTGCCTAAGAAGGCTTTGCACGAAGATGTGTCGGATGAATTTGAGGAATGTTCGGGTGAAATCTTCTTTTCCGATTGGAGTTGGTCAAACTGCTTTTGTAGTTGACTTTTACTCACTTTCTCTTGCATCACTTCTGTTGCCAAAGCGGACAGTTGTGATGTGAGTCGATTGATTTCAAACCGAAGGATCTCCTGTCCTTCATCAGACACAACTTCGGTTTTGACCGATTGTTGATTCTCAAGTTTTTCAATTAAAGCTTGCTTTTCCATTTGAAAATTTTGCCTTTCTTTCTCAAATGACTCCTCCAACTCGACTATCATTGCTTCCAAGATGAGAGGTGGAACATAGAGTTTAAACTCATTCGTCTCAGTCTTGGTTTCGGTTGCTTGGTCCTCATCCTTCTTGGAGGAATCCTTGGGCGTAGCAACCTTGTAAGGGTCGAAGTAGTCATTGGAGAGGTACTTTTTGTCCTTTTTATAAGAATAATTTAAAGGCTCGTAACAAAATGGAAGTTGAATTCCTCGTTTGTGTTTGCGCTTATATTCCTCGGTTTCCTCTTCCTTCTCAGGTTCAAGAGGGCCAGTCCATTGGATTGCATATTCCGGATACTTTTTATCTAACCCAAAGCAAGCAAAATCATACAAAGTTGGTGTAAACCATCTTCCCTTTTTCAAATAATATGGGTTACATATCCGATTCCCCATTCTTTGTTGAAATAGGTGAACTCTTTGGGTTTATTCAGAAAGATGGTTTGATCAGTTTGACCCCTTTTGTGGAGTTTGGTTTCAAGATCAAGAATTTTCGCAACAAACTCCTTGTGCTGAATCTGAAGAGAGGAACATTGATAAACAATATCCTCTTTCTCATTCATGCACTGATCAAACTGAGACTGAAGTTCAGATAACTTGGCCCTTAAGTCTTTAGGTGCTATTGAAAGATTTTTGCATTTTTCTTTTAACATAGCATTTTCAGACTTGTATTTTTCAGTTAATCTCTGTTGAACATCTAGCTTTTCGGTTAGAGACCTAATCTCAAGCAGTTGTTCTTTAGAGGTGGCCTTAAAGGAAACTACCCGTTCAGCAAGAGGTTTCACTCGGTCATAAAGTTCTAAAAAGATAGGTTCACATACCTGACACGGCTTTTTCATGTCTTCTTCAGCAGGAGACATCTTCAGTTGCACTGGAGTGATCGTCAGACGTGTAGATTGATTCAAAGTGTAAGACCTAACGCAAGGCACTAAGAGTGGAGTCCTAACGCAGGTTCTATGAGTGGTCAGACAATAACTTAGCTTACTGGAAAGAAATCCAAATAAGTGATCTGATCTGGAAGTGTCCGGACCAGAATTATGAAAAACAGTTCAAAATTGCAGAGTTGTCCGGATAGGTAAGAGAGTCCGGATAACTTGAGTTGTCCGGATAACCAAGGTTACCGGATGGACTAAAGATACCGGATAGAATCAACAGGATAAACAAAGTTTACCGGATGCAATAGATTCCGGAAAGTATGAGATTTCCGGGTACTTTGAAGTTTCCGGAAACTTTGAGGTGTCCGGATACTACGAAGATTCCGGGTAAACGAGGATTTTCGGATAAAATGAATTCCGGATACTTTGAATTATCCGTAACAAAATTACCCGGAAAGATTGAGATTAAAGGAGAACTTACCCGGATGACTGACTTACCCGGATGATGGACTTGTCCGGAAGAATTGAACTAGTCCGGATGGAACCACAAACGTCCGGACACCTTGATCTGTCCGGAAAACGCGGCTGTTTTATCCGGACACCGCGGCTGTTTTGCTAAAATCGATCGAAAACTCAACTGGGGTTACTCTAATGTGTTCCTGAAAGGTTAGAAACAATACCAAGCACAAAACAACACTAATCCAGTCGATTTTGGAGCAACAAGAACACGTTTTGATGATAAAAATTTGATTTTTGATTAAGAACACTATCAAAAACTTTTGAACTTATTTTGCTAAATTGACCAACCAAACGAACGAATTAGGGTGTGAAAATTTGCAGAATTACTTATAATTACGATGCTAACACAACCCAATAAGCAAAAACAACCAATTTACGCAGAATCACAGATTTGAAAAATCAAGAAAAGTCAGACGTGGAAAAGTCAAACTAACCAGAAATCAATGAATTAGACTTTGAATCGAATCCGTCTGTCTGCTTTGATACCAATTGTAGAATCCAGATCCGTGCAACAATAATGAAATCGAAAATATCTAACAATGAAAGAGAATGATTTCAACTGGTCATCACTGTATTATGCTTTCAGAGAGAATATTACAATGAGTTTTGAAAGCTAAAAGGATGATTAACCTATTTTTCTAGGCTAATACAACATTATATACCTCGGGCCCGTGGTTAACAAGCCCACGGCCCGTTCACTATGGACTAACTTTAAACAATTACAATTCAAACCCTTGAACTTAAAATCAACATAAATTCTACCCTAACAAACGGAATTCGGATCAAGCTGGATACGAAACCATGGAATTCGTATCATGTTGAATACGAAACCATAGGAATTCGGAACATGTTAGATGTGAAACCAGTAGAATTCGAATCATAAGGATACGAAACCAATAGAATTCGTATCAAGACACATACGAAACCATGCCAATTCGGAATAAATGGAATCCAAAACCATTTAGAGTTAGTATTAGAAAGATGCGAAACCATCCATATCTTTGAACTTCTAGGTGTAAGCACATTCCGAGAACCACTCAGAACTAAGATGCCCAAATTCAGCCACATTTCGGACTTCACATGATCCGAAACCATAAACTCTGAACAATTCGAATCCATATAAAAATCATTATATGAATGATTCGAAATCAACAGTAGCATCCGAAATCAATAATAGCATCCTAAACCAAAAGTAATCTATGAGTGATCCGAAACCATTTATGAATGATCCGAAATCATGATGAATGATCCGAAACCATGATGAATGATCCGAAACCATGCAACAGCATCCAAAAATCACTAAAATCATCATAACTTCTTCAAATCTTGACCAATTTCAGTGATTCTTGCACAGAATGATTCGCAGAATGAAGGTGCACAGATTTCTAGTTGATTACAACTTGTAATTCGATCGATTTGATCGACTTTTGATCCAAAAAGTGAGTTTGACATTTTTTCGAACAAACATCAACAAGGATCCGAAATCTGAGCAAAAATGGGCTAAAATCACTTGAATTGAAGAGATCCGATGATCGTATCGATGAAGAATTCGTCGATTTAGCTCTGATACCACATGTTAGTCCATGATCTTCAACAATCCAAGAATTAAGTAACAAGAAGAGGAAGAACAATTTATTCTTGAAAAGTAAACTAATCTAGAGAGAACATAAGAGTGTTTAGAATCTACATCTTGAATTATGAAACTATTTGTTACAAACTACATAACAAGTACTATTTATAGTCTTCCTCACTTGTTACACTGCCTAAGCACAAGCCCATTTACAAAGCCTTTGCTTTACAAAACTTTCTATGCCTACCCTCAGAATTGTATACCTTCTTTCGACCTGAAGTTACAGACTTATCTTATCTATAGAAATAGGTTGGATTGACAACTTTAGTGTCCTAACAATGTAGAAATCTTCTGCCATTGACCCTACATGCCCTAATAATTGTCCTTCCATTATAAGGATATAAAGTATAAACCGGTAACAAAAAGTTAAAGCAACTCTTCATAAAAGAATGATATTGTAGATCCCATTATAGACAAACAATAGAAGATAAAGCTCCATATAAAATGTAGAGATAAGATGAACATGAAGAACAATCATAAAGAAACTCATCTCATATTCATTGATTAAGAATATGGAGGGGAAAATGGAAGAACACCATACATTGAATTTAATTGACTCTCATGAGAGGCTCACTTAGTCTATGTGTGGAAAATGTGTTCTTTTCCAAAAACCTAATGAGATAGTAAACCATAGGCACCTATTTATAGGGAACAAAATACAAGGTAAAAAGGGCCAAACCCATACAACAAGCTAATAGCCCAAATACAATAATAAAGCCTATACAATAATTCTTTATAAAACATTCAATTAAATTAGGGGCTAATTTAAGCTAACAATTCCCCCCCTGATGTTTTATAAAGAAAGCATCTTCAAGTGATCTCCCCCTTGCTTTCTTTAGAAGCTTTAGTGTTGTACATCTTCACGTCTTGCAAATCCATCCAAGCTCCCCCTAAAAAATTGCTCTTTTTCTTCACAGTTTTTAACTTTAAAATTGGATCCAATGTGCAATAAGCTTGACTGAATGCACAAAAAATAATCAGTTTCATCTGAAGAAAGTCAACACATTTGTTAACCCCATAAGAATGTAATGAGCGAGCTACGTGACAAACCATAGTGCAAATGTCAGTTTGTAACAAAGAATTCGTCTTTGAAATCCAAGTTGAGTGACCATTAAGCTCAAGAGCTTAATCCATTAAGATCAGAGGAGGGTGTGTCTCAACAGACTTCAATAACTCAGCTTGGATCAACAAAACAGAAGATAAAACACTTTTCTGAAAATCAAGAGAAAGTGTGTGAAAAACATTGCTTTCTGTCCAACAAGAGTTCATTGACATTGACACAGATTCTGACCAATAAGCACACTGTTTCAGACCAAACTCAAAGCATGAAAAATGTTCATCTATGTCTTAGGAATTCAACACAATTAGACTCATGCAAATCAAAGCACCGAGTAAAACGTTGTGCACGTGTTTCTGAAACAGCACAAAGTTGTCAGAAAATCCAAAAATTTCAGGCAAAGTGCTTTTGCCTCTTCTCGACTTCTGGACAACCGCAGTGGCTCTGTGAACATCCACATAGGCTTTGGACATCCTCACAAAGCTTCTGTGGTTAAGCTCTGAAAGCTTGATTAAGCTCTGAAAGCTTGATTAAGCTCTGGTTGAATTCTTTTTCTGCACATGTGATATGATCTATTATTCTTTGAACAGAGCAACCTCTGTAGTCTTCTGTAGTTAACCTCTCTGTGCGTATGTAGCCTCTATGCTCGGCCTCAGAGGCTCTGTGCACCAGCCTCAGAGGCACTGTGATCTCCCTCTGTATAGCTTATGTGCATCCTTATAGAGGCTCTGCACAAACCTCTGCACGGTAACCTCTGTGCATAACAACCTCTACGCATAAGACCTTCTAACATAAACTTTACACCAACTTTCACACTTATTTAGACCATTATTGCTCTGAAGTTTGCAAAAACTCAAAACAAAAAACAATTTCATTGGTTTGTTATCTATTCAGAGCATCTAGAATCACCTCTTTTGGAGCTCGGACGAAAAATATATGCTTGATGTACCACAGTCGCGCAGATCAGTCCAACAACACATTGCTGTCCACTTCAATGATGCGTATGACCCGTCTAAATTTCGAATCTCTGAAATATCAAAACATGAAATTTGTTGATCAATGTGTTTTGAATCCAGGGCCTTTTAAATCACATCAATTGGTGCCTTGATGAGTGATACATGATCAATTTACTACATCATCACAAGTTTTTCAGCATGATGTCTAATTCCTCCAATTATCAAATGCTCATGAAAACCGATTTGGTGTAGAAAATAAGACGATTTCCATAACACTTTTAGAACGACGTGTACAAATACTCAGATCTCTAATTGATCAGGTCATAAAACTGATTAGAAGCACTCAAAGATCTAAAATCTTTTCAAATCTGACTTTGAACATTTAACACAACACCAAATCTATCTCAAGCAACATTTTCCAAGACCCAAATGAATTAGTTTTTCATTTAATCGATTATGAGTGGCGGAAAATAAACAAAACATGTGTTAAAGAGAGTTCAATCTTGGATTTAAATAAATGTCAGATCAAGGATTTACAACCTTACTACCAAGATGCAAAAATGCAAAGGACTAAAGCACACACAAATATGGGATCATAGATCAGCCATCTACTTTGTGCTTATCAAAGCAGACCAATAAAGTAGAAAGGATCAAAACACACACATGTAATAAATCAGATCAGATTTAATCCAAATAAAGTCAAATCTTCACTTAGACATTTCATCAAACATGTGGTGTGCAGAAACAGATTTTGTGAAGAAACAGTAAAGTTTATTATGAAAGATCATCCAAATCTCATCTAAATGAAGAAATGGGTTTCCATTAAGCACAAAACAGAAAATAAACCATAGAAATGATATTTGTGTTTAGGCTCATGTGATTGAATCAACCTAAACACCAAAACAACAAATAAATCATCTAATCTTCTATTGTTGCCATTGATGACCGATTTTGAAGAAAAGTTTCTTCAATTAGTTCTGATACCAATTGTATATCCCATTATAGAGAAACAATAGAAGGTAAAGCTCCATATAAAATGTAGATATAAGATGAACATGAAGAACAATCATAAAAGAACTCATCTCATATTCATTGATTAATAATATGGAGGGGAAAATGGAAGAACACCACACATTGAATTTAATTGACTCTCATGAGAGGCTCACTTAGTCTATGCGTGGAAAATGTGTTCTTTTCCAAATATCTAATGAGAAAGTAAACCCTAGGCACCTATTTATAGGGCCTAAAATACAAGGTAAAAAGGGCCAAACCCATACAACAAGCTAATAGCCCAAATACAATAATAAAGCCTATACAATAATTCTTTATAAAACATTCAATTAAATTAGGGGCTAATTTAAGCTAACAATCTCCCCCTAATATTTTATAAAGAAAACATCTTCAATTGATCTCCCCTTGCTTTCTTTAGAAGCTTTAGTGTTGCACACCTTCACGTTTTGCAAATCCATCCAAGGCCCCCCCAAAAAAATGTTCTTTTTCATCACAATTTTTAACTTGTTAGTGCATAAAATGTATTCAAGATTTAATATGTAATTGTATTATTTGTAAGAGTCAAATGTAATAGTCAAATGTCAATGCAAGGGTGTATAAGTCAAAGTCAATGCTAGTAAGTGGATAGTCAAAGGTATAAATAGCTACCTTGTGTAGAGAATTAGCTAGAAGTCTTAAGAGTTGTCATTGTGGAAGTCTCATACGTAATAGAGAGATGAGTTTCTAGAGATAGAAACTAGAGAGAGAAAGTAGATCTTAACTCCCAATCTTGTATTCTTTCTTAATCTATGAAGATTAAAGTGTTTCTTACATTGTTTCCTGATTGAATCTGGGATCACAAGTAGTATCAGAGCTAGATCAGAGCGAATTATGCACAAATTAGTCCAGATTTGAAGAATTTTTTGTCAATTTTTGAAGAAAATTGATGTTCTTGAGTTTTTGAGATTTTTCTTGAAAAATCTTCAAAAATTCGGAATTAGTTTGTGTTTTTGATTGATTCAAGTTCACAATCTGATATCATTTTGTTGTTTGAAACATTTTAAATCAAAAGTTTTGATTCTAAACAACAAAATCGTGATTTTGAATTTTTTAGGTTTTACTGTTCATCAAATGGTTTACTGTTCATCGAAGAGTGACAAAAAGATGATTGAATTCATGATTTTATGTGTGTTTGATCTATTCTGATTCATGATTACAGCAGTAAGGATCGAGAAACAACAACGAATTCGTGATTCTGTGGAAGTGAGAAAATTGACAGATCTGAAACAAAGAATTTCATGTTTTTTGGTTTCGTGATTCTGTGGAAGATGATGTGCTTGACAGTTGATTTGATGATTGTTGTGAGAGATTTGTTGTGATAGATCGATTAGATTTGAATTTTCGAGCACATTGCATTAATTTCCATTGAAAAACAGTAACTAAAAGTGTATTTTTGAGCTGTTACAAAGTGTTGCTGGAAAAACGAGCTGACCGGAAAGTTGCCGGAATCTGCAAATTGTCTGCCGGAAAACTCAAAACTGTCGGATAAGCTTTGTCCGACTTGTTCATCATAGTCGTACAACACTAATGCTCATAACTGTCGGACACCATTGCTTCATAACTCTCGTACAACCCACTTGTTCATAACTGTCGTACAACCGTTTGTTCGATCAGACCTCTTAGTCGCACAACATTCTAGTCGCACAAAAAGCTCGCCTGAAACTTCCTCTCGTCGGAAAAACGAACTCATGCCGGAGTTTGTTCAAGCTTCGTCATCGTCTGTTTTTTAGTGCATGATCGACAAAATGTTGTTGCAATCGATTGTGTTTCGTTTAAGGGTCACAATGAAATAAAAATCACTCATTTTGATCGAGATTTGAGCGAGACATCGTTACTGAAAATCAACAGATCGAAATGGTGATGGTGATGAACAGTGTTTTAACTGTTTCCGTTAAGTGACCGTTAGGTTTGTGACAATTTAGGTCCTTTTTCCGTTAAGTACCTGTTAGAGTCATTAGTTAGGTTTAGAATTTAGCAGATTTGCTCCCTGTAGTTAAGTTTTCAGTTTGTGTCATTTTTAACCCCTGTAGTTTAAGTTTAGTTTTTTTTGGCAATTTTAGTCCGTCTACTTAAGTTTTAGATTTTTACACTTTTAGTCCCTAGACTTTTATCTTTTAGAATTTTTCATTTTTAGTCCTTTGAGTCTTAAGTTTTAGACTTTTGTCATTTTTAGTCCTTATCTTTTATAAGTGTTAGTCTTTTACACTCTTAGTTCGTATTTTTTGTTTTAGTTTCGTATTTTGTCCTTTTTTAGTCCCTATTTTTAGTAATTTTTCATTTCTTGTTCGTTTTATCAATTTTTACCTGCTTTTGCTCATAACTGATATATTTTTCTTATTTTTTGCAGGTTTGTCGATTTAAAGTCAAGTATTACGCATTAATTTTTCGAAATTAATTTTTGAACGACAAATTTTATAATTTGTTATTTAAATTTTAATTTTGGATATTTTTCTGACTTTAATCGATTTTTCTCTGATTATCGTGTGTGCATAATTCTACTTCTCACGAAGTAACTGATAACGATCATTTTTAATCTTTTCAGGTAACAATGTCTTATTGGTTCGATCAGCCAGATATTCAAATAGAACTTGAGCAACTCAAAATAACTCACGAAGAGTTAACAAAACGGTTTAAAGTGCTTGAAACCAATTACAATCAAGCACAAGGATATTGTGTAAAGTACTACAAAGAAAATCAAGAACTGAAATTACAGATATCTGAAAGTTCTGCGAAACCTGATAAATATTTCATAAATCAACAAGAAAAGCTTGATGAGGATAAGACATTTTTTGATTCTCAAATATCTGAGCTTAAACAGAAAATCAGGGATTTGGAAGAAAAGAATAGTGAGAGCGAACTTTCTTTGACAAATATTTCCTCTCAAAACCCAGAATTTTTAGACAAAATCAAAGATTTGGAAAAGAAGCTTTATTTGAGAGGTCAAACTGAACAAACAATTTACATGAACAAGCAAAGGTTAGTGAGTTCTGTTAACAAATATTAGGGACTTGGTTACGAAAATCCCAAACATTTGGCCAAAGCTATCTTTACATTGCCTACATTGTATAATTTGAAATGTTTAAGATATGCACGATATTGGCCCGAATTTGAAATTCCTTGGACTGGTGAAACGGAAACCTTAGAAGAGGAAACAAGAAAAAGATCTTTAACAACTCATACACAACTTCGATTTTGTTATACTCGTGAGACGGAGAAGACTCTCAACAATCTAAATGGACCACTTTCAAACAACTATTTTGACATATGTGCTACAAAGCCAACCACCGAACAAGTCTTTGAAACTAAAAAATATGTTCCAACATTGGTTCTAGAAGGGAGAATTGTTGAACTTGAAATCTCCTTTGCAGAACAAAGGATCAAATTTGAATATGAAAATGATCTCCTTTCAACTGTTTATTCAAATAGTTTTAATGAAATATCTTCTAGTTTCAAAGATGAGATAGAAAAGGAGACTATTAAAATTGAACATGATTTGATCAACAAGTTTTCTGTTTCATCAAAAGCCATTTTTGATGCTAAACAAAAGATTGATAAAAAATGTCTCCAACTTTCAAAGAAAGTGGCGGATCTTGAAAGTATTATTCTCTCCGAGCATACACAATTTGAGAATGAAAAGTTCAATTTCATTAATGAAACAAATTGTTTCGAGGAAAAGATTCGTGAAGTCTCTCAAAAGATCATGATATTAGAAACTGAATTGGAAAAGGAAAGAAATTCTTCCAATAATAAAAGAAAAATATCTGATATTGAGAAAGTTTTAAATCTTGAACGTGAACAATTTTAAAGCAAGAAAGTCATTTTGGAAATTGAAAGACAAATAAGTGAGCTTTCTAAAGAAGTAACGGATTTGAAATATCTTTTAGAAAAGGAAAGAAAGGATTATGTTTGTGAGGATTTTCAACCTACCCCTGTTTGTAAAGAGAATTCAAAGCCTGGAGTTTGTGACAAAGGAACAACTTGTTCATTTGATTTCTCAAAGAAGCTTCCTGACCATAATGCTTTAAATGATGAAAATAGAGTTTATTTTGAGACGGAAAAGAAAGCTCTTGAACTTAAATGCATAAAACTTTCAAAACAAATCTATGATTTTGAGAAAGTTTTATTTCTTGAAAAGGAAAAGCTTGAGAAGGAAATAGCAGATTTTGATATAGAAATAAAAGCTCTTGAATCAAACAATGCCGAGCTTTCAAAGAAAATATCTGACTTGGAAAAAGTTTTGGAAAAGGAAAGAAAAGATTTCACGGAAAAGAAAAATCTCTTTGAAAAGGAAAATAAAATCCTTAAAAAGAAAAATATGGAAACTTTCAAAGAGATAACTGATAAAAGATAATTCTTGGAAAAAGATTTTGAATCGGAACGCAAATATTTTGAAGATGCGATTCTTAATCTTACCAAAAGATTATCTGGTTTATCAGCTGAAATTATGAAGGATCAAATGATCAAATCTGATCTCCAAAAGAAATTTGATCTAATTTTTAAAGAGAAAAATGTTTTGATAAACAAAGTTAAAGAACTTGAAGACATCATTTTTAAAATTGATGTTTCAAAGCAGGTCAGTCCTGAAACTATCATTCAGACTCCATTTGTTGATTCAAATGATTCTGAATGCTCTTTTAAAACTGCTTCAAGTTCGAGTTTTAAAAACATTTCTTCTAAACAATGTAATAGATCAAATGATTTTTTTAAAGGTCAGATTCGTTCTACAAATCTCTTCTATAATCATCTGTTTGATAAATCAGATAATAAACCAAAAGTGCCTAAAGTTAATACTTCCCATCTTAAAGAAGTTCCAGTCTTCAAGAAGGTAAAGATGGAATGGAGAGTTAAAGGCACAACACCTTCAAAGAATGATGTACCAAAATCATTTGCTTCCACATCAAACGCCAAAAGAACAACAATCTGAAAGGTAAATTTTCTGCAAAACCTAATCCTATTCATTCCATAAATCATCTGATTAGGTTGGCACATAAGAAAATTTGTTGTTCTTACTGTGGATCAAATGATTTTGTGCATAAAGATTTTACTTTTTATTGGTACGGTACTTACAGTATTCCTTCAAAGAAATCTACACCTAACACACTAGGACCCATGTCCCGTTGGGTACCAAAATCTACTTAATCTGTTTTGCAGGTTTATCATGTGTTGTGCTGAATGTTACATATATATCACACACATGACTGAAAACAAAAGAAAAACGGTGCAATTTTTTGAAGAGTATATGTACCATTAAGGGGGAGCAAAAGATTAAATGGTTTCTAAATACATCAGTTTAGAACCTGCATTTCAAAGAAACAATGGCTTCTAAACATCTCAGTTTAGGACCCGAACTTCAACGAGTTTGACTTCTAAACACATCAGTTTAGAACTCATACTTATTTGTTTTAGACTTTGAATGATACATATACTAATCTTGTTTGGTTAAGATCTTTTGCTGATTTTGAGGGGGAGCTTATCTGATTTTTAATCAGTCTATCATAATTTGAGGGGGAGCTTAAACATTTCACGGTATGTATCTTCTGAACTTAATCTAAGTTGTTTGAAAGAAGAACGACTTTCAAGCATGAAAAACGTGTTCTTAAATATTCAAACCACTTCTCTATTCTCAAACAGATTTTATGAATTTGGAAGTGTGATTTTAAATGTTTTTCCTATATATATATATATATATATATATATATATATATATATATATATATATATATATATATATATATATATATATATATCTCGGATTCTCGTTACATCATTTCTGACCGTGTGTTTCCAAAGATTAATACTTGCGTATTATCTTTTCTATATAATTTCGAGTATTCTTACACACCGATTCAACTTCTTATTGACTTTGTTATTACCATGTCTCAAAACGAAACATTTTTTGATGGTAATACTCCCGTTTGATTTCAAATTTTGTTGAGCATCATATTCTTTCAGCGTGTGAACTTCAACGTTTCAGTCAAAGATGATTATCCTTGACTTTGTTACCATTATATTTGTTCATATACTCCCGTTTGACTTTGTTATTACCATTATATTTGTTCATATAAACAATATTCAATTCTTTGATACCCTAAACCTTACATGATTATCCTTCATGATTATAATTCATATTAGATCTGATTGATACATTGTCAGATTCTCAAACAAGTCTTTCGAATTCATTTCATTCTTTCAATATTCTTGTTTTGAGAAATCTTCAAAGATCAAATGCTCAAATCTTCATGATATTATTGAGGAGCATACATTCTGACGGCAATGTTATCAAATGCCGATATTCTTAATTGTTCAAAATAAACTGTTGAACAACATATCATTTTAGGACAAAATTTCATGGGAATCAGTGTGAGATATTACAAAACTTTTATGGATCCACGTTAACCAGTGTTTCCTACCCAAGAAGTTATCCTTGAGTGATTGAGAGGCGAGGGGTCAAAATCAAAGAGTAGAGGACATTACTCATACGGTTGAGTATCTCATTGTGCTGAGGTAAAATGAAAATGAGAGTTTGGTTAGAAGTGAGCGGATTAAAAACAGAAAGAGGGTGTGAGAACAGAGTTAAAAGAATAAGAGAACTCTGCACTATCCATTTTCTGAGCCGGGCAGCCACATTACTGATTGGTTCACATTCTTTGGTGACCATCATTGAAACATGCAATTAGCCCATGCCAACTCTTGCATTAACCCCACCAGCTACTCATTTCTTTCTTAACAAAGGAATGTTTCATTTTCTTGGGGACGCAGCATATCATCTATCTGATCTTCACTCGGAAGGTCTAGATATTGAAAAAGAAGGAAGTTTGCCCCACCTTCGCTCTTCATTCATGCACATTGAGTCCGTGGAAATCTTGTTGCTATCTCAACAGTTTACACATTTTGAACCTATAATTTTCAAGCATAAGTTGCTTCAATCATTTCTACACTCGCACATACACATAAGGAATATGTTTTCTTGTCATAACGTTCATAGAAATTTCCTTTGTGGTTTTTTCGATGATTGAATGGAAGCCCTAGAGGAGTGAACATCAAAAATCTCCTTTCCATAGTGCATTCGTTGTACTAAGTGGCTCCATGCAACTTACAGGCATTTTAACTGATTCATCCGTTGTTTCAGGGTTACCACTTTCATATTGTCTGAATTTGTAAAGATTCGGATAAATATTTTTGGAATTGACGGATATTCAGATCAGAAGGAGGAGATTGTTATTGGTATTCAAAGACTGCTGAAATTGATTTTGAAGTTTTGATGATCATGATGCTCACAATCATCAAAAAGGGGGAGATCATATGAAAGCTAAGGGGATAACATATGAATGTTTCAATTTCAGAATAAGAAGTTTTTGTTAAAGTCAAGAAGCTCGAGATAAAAAGTCAAGATTGTTAGCTCCAATCTTTCTGTTGATGAAAGTAGTGAAAATATTCTAAGTACATAAGTAACCCACAGAGGCTCTGCAGAAGAACCCAAGAATACCGAAGGCAAGAATCAGCAGAAGACTGCTCACAGAGGACCGAGCCGCAGAACCTCTGTCACCCTTGACAGAGCCTCTGCGGTTTATACTGAAGACTTAGAAGATTTACAAATATCTTTCTACTGTTCCAGGATCCGTTCATCCACTTGTTCTAGGCGTCCCTGACATCAACTACACGTGTCAAACTCTGATAGGGCTCTGTCAAAATTGGAACATGCGCATTAAATGAACATCGTACCTGCTACTGTTCATACTATCTTGTCTATTGTAGATCAGTCCTTATTGTCTAAAGTATGTCCCCTTTATAGTAGTATAAATAGAAGACTCATGTTAAGTTCTTCTATTAACAAGAAAAAGAATTAGATAATTAAGCTACGCACAAACACACACACCAACAGAATTCTTGTTATGTTCTTGGTGTTCTTGATAAATATCAAACAGTAATGTTGGAGATACTCATCTGTTCTTTACATACTGTTTATTTGATATTGTGTGTTCTTCTACCTTTACATTATCTTTCAGTTCTTAAATACGTTTCCGCACCATATCTAAATATGAACTAACTGAAAGTTAAGATCATTGTTAAGAAAACAGGAACCAACAATTGGTATCAGAGCAAACCTTGATTTTTAATATCAAGGGATCCACTCTACAATGATCTTTGGTAGAAACTTGGATTTTTAACCTATTCTTCATATTAATCAAACAATTTCTGTTTTTCTGCCATTTTCGATTCATTCGAACTTTGGTAAACTTATAGAAACTGTTATTCTAGCTAAAAACACCATTTTAGTGCTCAGCTTAAAGTTTTTAAGATTAAAAACTTCATACGAAGCATCCACTTCATACTCTGAAAAGTTTGTTGTTCAAACCCTTTTCTGGATAATTTATCTTTCTCTAAAATGACGAATACAAACAACTTCCTCTCTGCTGGTTCCTTAACCAAACCTCCTACTCTTCGTAGAGAAGAATACCCTCAATGGAAGATTCGAATGATTCACTTCTTTGAGGGTACTGACAAAGAATTGGTTTATTATATCCGTAACCCTCCTTTCGTTCCCATGATAACTCTACCTCGTGTTCATGGCACAGACGACACACCAGAAATCCCAGAACACACGAAACCAAAGACCCAGGATAATTGGTCTGATCCTGATTGGGCTAAATACGAAGTTGCTCAGAAAACTAAGAGAATTATGAATAAGGCCATTCCAAATGACCTTTTCCAGTCCATGGATGCATGTGAATCTGCATATGATCTATGGAAAGAATTGGAAAAACAACTAGAAGGAGGAGCCAAAACCCAGAAGAACCGCAGAGCTCAATACATAAATGAATACTATGCCTTTAAAGCTCTGCCAACCGAATCTCTGCAGACTACGTATGATAGGTTCAACTCTCTAATAAACAAGTGCAAGAAGTTCGACATCCACAGAACCTCTGAAGAAAACAACGTTATGTTCCTGAAGTCTCTGAATGAAGAATGGCTTCAGTTATCTATGTCTCTGCAAAATGGCAACTCTACCAAAATTGGTAAAGGTATCGGGCATGGATCTTCTTCACATTCTTGGTTAATAGAGGGAACAAATAATGGTTTTCCAGAATGTGCAGAAGGATAGCATGTTCTTCCCCAAAAGCTGTTCTTGAGGGGACAAGGTAGTGATTGTTGGGTTTCAGGGGAAGATTTCTTTCGAAATGATCATGTTCCAAAAAGTTTTGAAGGTGAGTAGTCGGAGTGAAAGCAACTGACTCACCGGAGTTATCTTGTTCGATGTTTCCGGCTATCTCTGGATTTTGTGAGTGCTCAGACTGGGTTGGGGAGTTCGCCGGAACATTGGAAGTGGAAGCCATTTGAGATTTCTTGAAGAATGGAGTAGAATGGGGGAAGTTGTAGGTTTTTGCATGGTTCGCCGGAGAAGAATATGGGAGTAAATGCGTAAAAGGAATAGGAATAAAGGTAAACGAAGTTATATAGCAGGGTAGAAAACGGATAGAATTCTGTGGTAAAAGTGAATTCAATGAACATTTGGGGTCCGCACTCGAGTTTTACAGCTGGGGAAACGTTTCAGAGGGATCGTGTGGCATGCACGCCCAATGAAACGTTGCCACATCATATGTGTCAGAGCACGATTAGACATCGTACACGGCCCATTAATGCTTGGCGCGTGGGTATTTCTTCTGTCTGGGGTCTGTCACTCGTAGTAAATATCATGCTTTTATATAATTGCCACAAAGAGTCAAGTGTCAGAATCAACAGATGCTCTGTAGTGGAGTGAGCTCTGTGATCTGAAACGTGTCTTTTTGTCTCCTCTTAGTTTGCACCTTTACCAAAAACGTTTGAAAATTCATTGGAGAGGATCGATAGAATCTTTAGCACAAAATTTTCATCCACAGAGGCTTTGGGGCTCTGTCAAAGCCATCAGAGGCTCTATGAGTGAAAATTTCTAATAACTAAAGATTCATAAAACTTTTTGATCATCCAGGTTTTTCACTGTCTTAAACACTGTTTTTAGGACATATTTGGAGATTGGTGTCCTAGAAAACTGTTTTAGAAAATGGTTTTGTGCGAGACATTCTCCCTTTGATTCTCTTTTACTCTGCAAACTACCTGACTTCTGTGAGTTTGGTTGACCACTTCTCTTCTTTGGCTCCCCCTTGAATTAGCAACTTCTGTAGACTAGTTTAAGGTCTCCTTCTGCTCCCCCTTGACCTATGCTTGGATCAAATGAGATAAGTAATGCACTGAACATAGGTCAAACTCATCAGAGGTTATGTGGAGATCGACATAGGTTCGGATCAATCCCACAGAAGCTCTGTTGGTTACAGAACTTTTGGTGATAAAGAATTTACATGCAGAAGTTTTCAAATATATACATATATACAAGAGGATCAAGTCTTTCTTACAGAGGATTCAACTCATGTTTATCATACCCAACTTACTTACCAAGAAAAGGAATCTTTTCTCATCTAGTGCCTTGGTAAATTGGTCTGCAAGCTGGTATTCAGTGGACACGAAGTGCATTTCGATTGTGCCATGTTCAACATGATGCTTCATAAAGTGGTACCGGATATCGATATGCTTTGTTTTTGAGTGCTGTACTGGATTCGCAGAGATGGCTATGACACTTTTTGAATCACAGAGAATGGGTATCCTGTATATGGTGTAACCATAGTCCTTTAGCTGAGTTTTCATCCACAGAACTTGGGAGCAACAGCTAGCAGCAACAACATATTCAGCTTCTGCTGTAGATGTAGACACACAGTTCTGCTTCTTCGAGGTCCAGCTTACTAGTTTACCACCCAGGAATTGACAACTCCCAGAGGTACTTTTGCGATCAAGCTTGCATCCTCCATAATCTGAATCTGTGTATGCCTTAAGACCAAAGCCAGAGTTCTTCAGATACCAGAGCCCAAGATTTTTAGTCCCTTTGAGATATCTAAAGATCCTCTTTACAGCTATAAGGTGGGATTCCTTTGGGTTAGCTTGGTATCTTGCACAGAGGCATGTGGCATACATTATATCAGGTCTACGTATCGTTAAGTATAAAAGAGACCCAATCATACCTCTGTAGAGCTTGCACTCTACAGATTTGCCATTTGGATCTGAGTATAACTTGTTTCCAGTGGCCATTGGGGTCTTCATTACAGAGGCATCAGAGAGACTGAATTTTGAAAGTATGTCGGAGACATATTTAGTTTGATTTATAAAAATTCCCTCTGATGATTGTTTTACTTGGAGTCCGAGGAAGAAGTTTAGTTCTCCCATCATGCTCATTTCAAACTCACTCTGTATGAGTTTTTCAAAATTTTTGCACTGTTGTGCATCTGGAGACCCAAAAATAATGTCATCCACATAGATCTGTACAAGCAGAATCTCATCACCTTTTCTTTTATAAACAGAGTAGTATCGGTTGTACCTTTGTCGAAATCATTATTGAGAAGAAAGGTTGAAAGTATTTCGTACCATGCTCTTGGAGCTTGTTTCAGTCCATACAGAGATTTGTCGAGGTAATACACGTATTTTGGGTACTTGGAACTTTCAAACCCTGGTGGCTGCTGGACATATACCTCTTCTTGAATTTCACCATTCAGAAAGGCAGATTTTACATCCATTTGAAAAACTTTGAAACCTCTGTGGGCTGCGAAGGCTAAGAAGATTCTTATAGCTTCTAGCCGTGCGACAGGGGCAAAAGTTTCATCGTAATCAATGCCTTCTTCTTGCCGATATCCCTTGGCCACCAATCTCGCTTTATTTCTAATGACCACCCCATCCTCGTCCTTCTTGTTTCTGAAGACCCATTTTGTCCCTATTGCTTGTTTCCCTCGTGGCAGAGGTACTAGGGTCCATACCTTATTTCTCTCAAACTGTAGAAGGTCTTCTTGCATAGCATCTACCCAGTTTGGATCATCTAGGGCTTCCGAAATGCATTTTGGCTCGATTACATTGATAAAATTTGTAAAGAAACAAAAATTAGCAGTAGCTGATCTTGTCTTGACCTTTTCAGAAGGGTCGCCGATTTTAAGGCTTGGAGGATGGCTCTTCGTCCACTGTGTTGTTCTTGGAAGATGGTCATTAGTGTCATCAAGATGAACCTCTATAGTTGCACACTGCGGTTCTGGTGCAACCTCTGTTCTAGATGGTACTTCTGTGCTTGTGCTTGGTTATTCAGCTTGTGAGAGGATTGGAATGAGAGTTGGAATTTGTTCCTCTGAGGAAGTAGAGACTGAGTCTTCGTTTTCCTCTCGTATTGATTCCTCTGTAGTCGCTGGAGTTGGTATTTCAGGAGCCTCTGTAGTTGAATCCTTGGTTGTATCATCTTCTGTTCGCCCCTTCAGCACTTGCATCTGTAGGATTGACAGAAGAGGATGAAGTATTTAAGGGACCAGTTAGAGATATACCTGACTCAGTCTGACTGGCAGAAGATGTTTCTCCAGAGGCTCTGATGGCTCCAGCAGAGGGATCAATATCGTCATGGAACATCTCTTCAAATAGAAGATTTATGTCTTCTTCTCTCGTCTTTGAGATGCCAGAGGAATCCTTCTTTAGACCGAGTTCTGAACTGATTTGTTCAGAAGTCTTCTGAAAGGAATCGTCAAAAGAGACATTTATGCTTTCCACTATGGATCGAGACCGTAGAAGATATACTATGTAAGCCTTTGACGTGGCAGAGTATCCTATGAACTTTTTTTCATCTTCTTTCACATCGAACTTCCCTCTTGCTTCTCTACCATTTAGGACAAAACACTTGCATCCAAATACATGGAAGAACTTGATGTTTGGTCGCCTTTTGTTGATCAAATGATACGGTGTCTTGATGTGCCTTTTTACTATGGTTGATGGATTTTGGGTGTAGCAAGCGGTTGATACTGCTTCTGCCCAGAAAGAGATCGGTAATCCAGATGCTGTCAGCATAGTTCTGGCATCCTGCACAAGCGTGCGGTTCTTTCGTTCAACCACACCATTCTGTTGTGGGGTGCGTGCAACAGAGAAGTTCTGTGATATCCCTTCTTCTGTGAGGTAAGCATCAAGGACAGAGTTTTTGAATTCTGTGCCATTGTCGCTTCTCAACTTTTAGATTTTGCATTCGTACAGAACCTGGATCTTCTTCATTATGTTTATCAGAGTGTTAGGAACATCTGATTTCTTTCTAACAAACTCCACCCATGTATATCTTGAGTATTCATCGATCACCACTAGTATGTATTTCTTGCCTCCTAGGCTCTACGTAGCAATAGGACCACAGAGGTCGACATGAAGCATGTGCAGAGGCCTAGGGCAAGACACATCAGTCTTTCCTTTGTGGGAAGCCATCTTAAGCTTGACCATTTCACATGCTGAGCACAGATGATCTTTGTTGAACTTATCATTCGGCAAACCTTTGACAAGATCAAGTTTCACAAGCTTGTCTAGAGTGTGGAAGTTTAGATGACAGAACCTGTTGTGCCATAACCAAGCTTCTTCATTTTTGCAAGCAACAAAGCAGAGCTTGTCTTGTTTGTTCTTGACGCTAAAGTTCATGAGATATAGATCTCCCCTTCTTTCAGCCCGCAGAAGCTCTACTCCAGTGTCTTCTCCTTGTAAAGAGCAATAAGTTCTTTTAAACATAACATCAAAGCCAGTATCGCAGAGTTGGCTAACACTTAGAAGATTGTGCTTAAGGCCATCCACATAAGCAACTTTGCATACTTCAACCTTTTCCTTTTTGATGACTCTGTAGCTTTTAATATATCCTTTCTTGTTGTCCCCAAAGGTTACTGATCCTCCATTGAGTTTATCTTTGTAAGATGATAGTAAATCTCTGTCGCCTGTCATATGCCGCGAGCACCCGGAGTCAAGATACCAGATCGGCACATACTGTTTTTGCAAGACAATCAGAGATTTTAAGGTACCCATATCCAAATGGGTCCCCTTTTGTTCAGAGGTCTGCAAGGTTGCCTTAGCATCCTTTAGTTTGGTTTTAGCTTCTATTGAAGAACCATTTTGTTTCTTCTTTCCCTTGAATTTTGCATTCTTTTTGGGCAAAGAGAGGAAACAGTGAGGACTTGAGAAATGTCGGTTCAATTGAAACATGAGATCAAAACAATGACAATAATGAATTTGCGAAGAGATTTGCTTGAACTTTTCATTGAAATCATTAAAATAGGGTACAGAGGCTTTATTTTTACAATCTACCCTAGCACTAGACTTCTTATTACAAAAAGACCTATGTTGACTAGACTGTAGTTTTGAAAATTCTCTGGTTGGAGTAGCCTTCTGTTGACTCTTTCTTCTGTGGTGAATTTCTGCAGGTTTCACTGTCACAGAAGCAAAAGACTTGTTATTTTCAACCCACTTACCCTTCTGTTGCCAAGTTAATTTTTCTTTAAAAGGCCTAAAAGGTTTACCTTTTTTTGAATAGAGAGAAGATTTTTGTTTTTCTCAAGCTCGACAGAGGTTTTGGATTGTACACACTTGTCCACAAAATCCAGGCAAATAGGAGCACTTGTGATTATCTCCTTAGGAGTAATTGTTCTGTTAAGAATTTCAGATGGAATTTTAAGTCCCTCTGCTTCACAAGGATCTATTCCTGATTCAACTGAATCAGTCTCAGAATCGTCAGAGGATGAGTCGTCCTCATATACAGTGGTTGAGTCACTTAGGTCTCTGTCGACAGAGGCTGGATTTTCTGTGCAAGTGCTATACTCGCTTTCTTCCTCTCTTTCGGGGATATTTTCTAAGTCAACAGAAGTGTTCATCGAGACTTCCTCATAGAGATTGTGGCTATTATTGGAAGTACCGGGACATTCATAAACGTTGTTTTTACCGATTTCCGATAATTCCTTTTCAGAAATATGAGTTAGTTTTTCTTCTGTGGAAGCATGCAAGAACTCAAGTGCCTCTGCCGATAGTTTCCTCTCGGAATCTATAGTGCAGACAAAGGGAACCTGGGATTGAGTCTTGGGGTCACCAAACTTGAAGATTCCTATCTGATTTTGAGTTTTCAGATATTTCTTGGGTTTGGATTCTCTTTTGACAGAGACTAAAGAGGATTGATCTGTGTTTTCAAACCACACAATAATCATATTCAGAGGTTTCCTCTGGTGAGGTTCCCCATAGACTTTTCGCCTTTTGCTGACAGAGAGTAAGTTTGGAAAACTGGGGTTTCTTGTGCTTCCAATATGAAATAGTGAGGATAGAGATTTGTCTCTTTTGGTTCCAGTGTATGGATCAATATCACAGAAGCCAATTCCCCGTCTTCCTATTTGTGTGTTTATTTTTTCATAAACCATCTGAGCATCATGATATATTTTTATTAAAAGGTCTCTTTTGAGTAGGTCTTGATGAAGGACTTCTCTTTCCTTTTGAAAATAAGGTTTAAGAGCAAGGATGTTCATTTTGTCGCTCTCAACATCCATAAGTTCTTTAGACTTAGCTTTTAAGGCAGAGTTAAGTTCTGAAATTTTCCTTTTCAAAGGATTTAGATGCTTGTTCCAGTTTGTCTCAATTTCTTCCTTTTCTTGAATTTTTTTTGCCTTTTCTTGAGTTAGAAGTTTTGTTTCTCTCTCAAAAAATGCAAGTTTCTTTTGTATATTCTCACAAGTCTTTTTGAGTTCAGTGTGTTCAATAGTTAGTTTAAGCAAATCAGCTTCATTATCATAAGAGGAAGAGTTAGAAGTGGATACCTCACTATTAGAGTCGGATGAGCTGACCTCTGCCATTCCACAGAACAAGGCATTTTTGTCGCCTTCATCAGATGATTCGTCTGACAGCCAGTTCTCCTGATTCACCATTAGCGACTTCTGAGCATAATAATCCGCTTTCTTTTTGTAGTAAGAAGAATCCCTCTGAGGGCGGTTTGGTTTGCTCCTGCAGTCAGCGGCATAGTGGCCTGGCTTGCCACAATTGAAACATCCCTGGTTCTGGGAATCGTTGCCAGCTCTGTCGTCTGACTTCTGTCGGTCACCACCTCTATCACCTCTGTCACCTTTTTCACTTATGTCATTTGAACCGTCTCTTCCTTGGTTCCTTGGCTCATACTTCTCTCCTCTGTCATCCCTTCCATCACGTTCATACCCCTTCTTCCGATATCCTCCTCTTCCAAACTCCTTTGTCAGCAGAGCTAATGATTTAGCTATCGAGGCCATCGTTTCCTCCTCTTCTATCACCTCATCTTCAGAGCTATCGACAATCATCACTTTCTTCTTTTTCTCCTTCTTCTCCTTCTTTTCCTCCTCTTCCACAACTTTCTTAGGCTTCTCCTTTGCCTCTGTAGTCTTCCCCACAAGTGCCAGAGGCCCAGCAGTCTGAGTTTTTGCCTGGGCGATTTGGGGTTCTTGAGCTGCCAATGTTCCATAAAGATCTGATAGGCTCCAGGTGTCTAGGTCCTGATTTGTTTGTAGGGACATAGACAGTTGGAGCCATTCTTCGTTGAGACTCTTTAAGAACATGACATTGTTTTCTTCTGAAGTTCTGTGGATTCCAAACTTCTTGCACTTGTTTATTAAAGAGTTAAACCTGTCATACGTAGACTGTAGAGACTCAGTCGGCAGAGCGTTGAATGAGTAATACTCATTGATACATTGGGCTCTGCGATTTTTCTGAGTTTTAGCCCCTCTTTCCAATGGTTTTTCCAGTTCCTTCCATAGATCTTATGCAGATTCACACGCATCTAGGGATTGGAAGAGGTCATTGGGGATGGCCATTATCAGAATTTGTTTTGCCTTCTGTGCCAACTCGTATTTCGCCCAGTCAGGATCAGACCATTTATCTTTTGACTTAGGTTTTTCGTGCGGAGGAATCTCTGGAGTGTCGTCTGTTGCAGGTACACATGGTACATAGAGCATAGGAACGAAAGGAGGACTGTGGATGTAGTGAAGAGCTTCTTTGTCAGTACCCTCGAAGAAATGAATCATTCGTATTTTCCACTGAGGGTACTCATCTCTGAGTAGAGTGGGTGGTTTTGTTAAAGAGCCGACAGAAAAGTAGTTGTTGGTGTTCGCTGCCATTTTGAATGGTTTTGGAAAATACCAGAAAACAGAGTATAAACTGAGATTTTCAGATGATTGGTCAAGATTTTTAGAAAATAGATTACAAGCTTGAAAACATTAAGCGAGGCACTAAAATTGAGAGTTTTAACCGAGAAAACAGATTCTGCAGGTTTACCAAGGTCGAACAGGTCGAGAATGGCAGAAAAATAGAGTCTGTTTGAAATATGCAAAGAACAGGTCAAAATCTAACCAAGTTTCTACCAAAAATCATTGTAAGAGAGGATCTCTTGATATAGAAAATCAAGGAAGGCACTGATACCAATTGTTGGTTCCGGTTTTACTTACCAATGATGATTATATCTATTAGTTCAAAACAGAGTGATATGCGGAAGCGTTTTAGAGAACTAATAAGATATTTAAGGTAGAAGAACACACTATATCAAATATGTGAGATGTAAATAACACAAGTTTTAACTCAATAACCCACTGTATATTGATGTAAATAGAACACCAAGAACACCGAAGGTTAAACAAGAATTCTGCTCTTAAGGATGTGTGTGTTGTGCAAAGCTTAATCGAAGAGCTCAACATGAGTCTTCAATTTATACTATTCATCAGGGGACAAGCTCTAGGCATAAAGGACTAAAGGTACAAGACACGATCGTGAAACTGCCACTGGTACAATGTTAATGTAGTGCGCCATTTTCTGCAAAGGCTGAAACCCATCAGAGTTTGACACGTGGAATTGTCAGGGCACGCCCTGTACGAATGACCTTCAGGATCTTCATACAGCAGAGAACATGTGAGGCATGATTGTCTTCAGTGTTCATACCATAGAGGCTCAGTCATGTTTGGCAGAGGCTCTGTGGCCTTGTCTTCTGTGAACATCTTTACTTTAGTCTTCAATTGGTCTTCTATCGGTGTCTTGGCAGAACCTCTGTCAGTGTCAACACTTAGTCTAATTTTCAATACTTCTATAACCAGTAGAAGTTGGAGCTAACAGAACACTTTTCTGAAAATCGAGAGAAATTGAGTGAAAAACATTGCTTTTTGTCCAGCAAGAGTCCATTGACTTTGACACAGATTCTGTTCAATAAGCACACTGTTTTAGACAAAACTCAGAACATGAAAAATGTTCATATGTGTCTTAGGAATTTAACGCAACTGGACTCATTAGACTAAAAGCACAGAGTAAAAAGTTGTGCGTGTGTTTCTGAAATAGCGCAAAGCTGTCAGAAAATCCAAAAATTTCAAGCAAAGTGTGTTTGCCTCTTCTCGACTTCTGGACAGCCGCAAAGGCTCTGTGAACATCCACAGAGGCTCTGGACAACCTCACAGAGCTTCTGTGGTTAAGCTCTGAAAGCTTGATTAAGCTCTAAAAGCTTGATTAAGCTCTGAAAGCTTGATTAAGCTCTGGTTGAATTCTTTTTCTGCACATGTGATCTGATATATTATTCTTTGAACAGAGCAACCTCTGTAGTCTTCTGTAGTTAACCTCTTTGTGCGTGTGTAGCCTCTGTGCTCGGCCTCAGAGGCGCTGTGCACCAGCCTCAGAGACACTGTGATCTCCCCCTATATAGCTTATGTGCATCCTTATAGAGGCTCTGCACAAACCTCTGCACGGTAACCTCTGTGCATAACAACCTCTACGCATAACACCTTCTGACATAAATTTTACACCAACGTTCACACTTATTTAGACCATTATTGCTCTGAAGTTTGCAAAAACTCAAAACAAAAAACAATTTCATTGGTTTGTTATATATTCAGAGCATCTAGAATCACCTCTTTTGGAGCTCGGACGAAAAATATATGCTTGATGTACCACAGTCGTGCAGATCAGTCCAACAACACATTGCTGTCCACTTCAATGATGCGTATGACCCGTCTAAATTTCAAATCTCTGAAATATCAAAACATGAAATTTGTTCATCAATGTGTTTTGAATCTAGGGCCTTTTAAATCACATCAATTGGTGCCTTGATGAGTGATACATGATCAATTTACTACAGCATCACAAGTTTTTCAGCATGCTGTCTAATTCCTCCAATTATCAAATGCTCATCAAAACCGATTTGGTGTAGAAAATAAGACGATTTCCATAACACTTTTAGAACGAAGTGTACAAATACTCAGATCTCTAATTGATCAGGTCATAAAACTGATTAGAAGCACTCAAAGATCTAAAATCTTTTCAGATCTGACTTTGAACATTTAACACAACACCAAATCTATCTCAAGCAACATTTTCCAAGACCCAAATGAAATAGTTTTTCATTTAATCGATTATGAGTGGAGGAAAATAAACAAAACCTGTGTTAAAAAGAGTTCAATCTTGGATTTAAATAAAGGTCAGATCAAGGATTAACAACCTTACTAGCAAGATGCAAAAATGCAAAGGACTAAAGCACACACAAAGATGGGATCATAGATCAGCCATCTACTTTGTGCTTATCAAAGCAGACCAATAAAGTAGGAAGGATCAAAACACACATGTAATAAATCAGATCAGATTTAATCCAAATAAAGTCAAATCTTCACTTAGACATTTCATCAAACATGTGGTGTGCAGAAATAGATTTTGTGAAGAAACAATAAAGTTTTCTATGAAAGATCATCCAAATCATATCTAAATGAAGAAATGGGTTTCCAATAAGCACAAAACAGAAAATAAACCATATAAATGATATTTGTGTTTAGGCTTATGTGATTGAATCAATCTAAGCACCAAAACAACAAATAAATCATCTAATCTTCTATTGTTGCCTTAGATGACCGATTTTGAGGGAAAGTTTCTTCAGTTAGCTCTGATACCAATTGTAGATCCCATTATAGATAAACAATAGAAGGTAAAGCTCCAAATAAAATGTAGATATAAGATGAACATGAAGAACAATCATAAAAGAACTCATCTCATATTCATTGATTAATAATGTGGATGGGAAAATGGAAGAACACCACACATTGAATTTAATTGACTCTCATGAGAGGCTCACTTAGTCTATGCGTGGAAAGTGTGTTCTTTTCTAAATATCTAATGAGAAAGTAAACCCTAGGCACATATTTATAGGGCCCAAAATACAAGGTAAAAAGGGTCAAACCCATACAACAAGCTAATAGACAAAATACAATAATAAAGCCTATACAATAATTCTTTATAAAACATTCAATTAAATTAGGGGCTAATTTAAGCTAACAATCTCCCCCTAATGTTTTATAAAGAAAGCATCTTCAAATGATCTCCCCTTGCTTTCTTTAGAAGCTTTAGTGTTGCACACCTTCATGTCTTGCAAATCCATCCAAGGCCCCCCCCCCCCCCCCCAAAAAAAAGTTCTTTTTCATCACAATTTTTAACTTTAAAATCGGATCCAATGTGCAATAAGCTCGACTGAATGCATAAAAAATAATCATCTTCATCTGAAGAAACTCAACACATTCGTTAACCCCATAAGAATGTAATGAGCGAGCTACGTGACAAACCATAGTGCAAGTTTCAGTTTGTAACAAAAAATCCGTCTTTGAAATCCGAGTTGAGTGACCATTAAGCTAAAGAGATTAATCCATTAAGATCAGAGGAGGGAGTGTCTCAATAGACTTCAATAACTCAGCTTGGATCAACAAATCAGAAGATAGAACACTTTTCTGAAAATCGAGAGAAATTGAGTGAAAAACATTGCTTTTTGTCCAGCAAGAGTCCATTGACTTTGACACAGATTCTGACCAATAAGCACATTGTTTTAGACCAAACTCAGAACATGAAAAATGTTCATCTGTGTCTTAGGAATTCAACGCAACTGGACTCATGAGACTCAAAGCACCGAGTAAAAAGTTGTACACGTGTTTCTGAAACAGCGCAAAGCTGTCAGAAAATCCAAAAATTTCGAGCAAAGTGCGTGTGCCTCTTCTCGACTTCTGGACAGCCGCAAAGGCTCTGTAAACATCCACAGAGGCTCTGGACAACCTCACAGAGCTTCTGTGGTTAAGCTCTGAAAGCTTGATTAAGCTCGGAAAGCTTGATTAAGCTCTGAAAGCTTGATTAAGCTCTGAAAGCTTGATTAAGGTCTGGTTGAATTCTTTTTCTGCACATGTGATCTGATATATTATTCTTTGAACATAGCATCCTCTGTAGTCTTCTGTGGTTAAGCTCTCTGTGCGTGTGCAGCCTCTGTGCTCGGCCTCAGAGGCTCTGTGCACCAGCCTCAGAGACACTGTGATCTCCCTCTGTATAGCTTATGTGCATCCTTATAGAGGCTCTGCACAAACCTCTGCACGGTAACCTCTGTGCATAACAACCTTTGCGCATAACACCTTCTGACGGAAATTTTACACCAACTTTCACACTGATTTAGACCATTATTGCTCTGAAGTTTGCAAAAACTCAAAACGTAAAAAAATTTCATTGGATTGTTATCTATTCAGAGCATCTGAAATCACCTCTTTTAGAGCTCGGACGAAAAATATATGGTTGATGTACCACAGTCGCGCAGATCTGTCCAACAGCACACTGCTGTCCACTTCAACGATGTGTATAACCCGTCTAAATTTCGAATCTCTGAAATATCAAAACATGAAATTTGTTCATCAACGTGTTTTGAATCCAAGGCCTTTTGAATCACATCAATTGGTGCCTTGATGAGTGAGACATGATCAATTTACAACAGCATCACAAATTTTTCAGCATGCGGTGTTATTCCTCCAATTAGCAAATGGTCATCAAAACCGATTTGGTGTAGAAAATAAGACGATATCCATAATACTTTTAAAACGATGAGTACAAATACTCAGATCTCCAATTGATTAGGTCAGAAAACTGATTAGAAGCACTCAGAGATCTAAAATCTTTTCAGATCTGACGTTGAACATTTAACACAGCACCAAATCTTTCTCAAGCAACATTTTCCAAGACCGAAATGAATTTGTTTTTCATTTAATCGATTATGAGGGGTGGAAAATAAACAAAACCTGCGTTAAAGAGAGTTCAATCTTGGATTTAAATAATGGTCAGATCAAGGATCAACAACTTTACTACCAAGATGAAAAAATGCAAAAGACTAAAGCACACACAAAGATGGGATCATAGATCAGCCATCTACTTTGTGCTTATCAAATCAGACCAATAAAGTAGGAAGGATCAAAACACACACATGTAATAAATCAGATCAGATTTAATCCAAATAGAGTCGAATCTTCACTTAGACATTTCATCAAACATGTGGTGTGCAGAAACAGATTTTGTTAAGAAACAGTAAAGTTTTCTATGAAAGATCATCCAAATCTCATCCAAATGAAGAAATGGGTTTCCAATAAGCACAAAACAGAAAATAAACAATAGAAATGATATTTGTGTTTAGGCTCATGTAATTGAATCAACCTAAGTGTTAGGACACTGAAGTTGTCCTTTATAATAGAAAGTTTTGTAAAGCAATAGCTGTGTTAAAGGGCTTAGGCTTAATTGTTGTAGCAAGTGATGAAGACTATAAATAGGTCTTTACTTGTAGTTTGTAAGAAGTGAATTCATTAATACAAGATGTAGATCTCTAATCACTTTGTGTTCTCTCTAGGTTAGATTTCCTTTTCAATAATGTTCTTCATCATCTTGTTACACAATACTTGGATTGTATGAAGATCATGGACCTAACACTAAGCACCAAAACAACAAATAAATCATCTAATCTTCTATTGTTGCCATAGATGAACGATTTTGAAGAAAGGTTTCTTCAATTGGCTCTGATACCAATTGTAGATCCCATTATAGACAAACAATAAAAGATAAAGCTCCTTATAAAATGTAGAGATAAGATGAACATGAAGAACAATCATAAAGAAACTCATCTCATATTCATTGATTAAGAACATGGAGTGGAAAATGGAAGAACACCACACATGGAATTTAATTGACTCTCATGAGAGGCTCACTTAGTCTATGTGTGGAAAGTGTGTTTTTTTTCCAAAAACCGAATGAGCAAGTAAACCCTAGGCACCTATTTATAGGGCCCAAAATACAAGGTAAAAAGGGCCAAACCCATACAACATGCTAATAGCCCAAATACAATAATAAAGCCTATATAAAAATTATTTATAAAACATTCAATTAAATTAGGGGCTAATTTAACCTAACAGATATTTATGTTTGAACAAAAATAAATTTATAATAGGTGGTGAGATATTATAAGTTATCGGGCAAGGAATAATATGAAACTTTATGAAAAGAAAAAAGGTATAGTGGCCCAATACTTCAAATATAAACCCCATATGAATCGGTGTAGTACTCAGATTAACTTTTAAGGACTGGAAATATTACCTGATAAAAACAATGGCAATGATCGAAAGTCTTACCCAGTAAGTGAGAGTAACAATTTTTACCTGATGAGTGAAGGTAACGACGCTTACCCGATTAACGCTTACCAGGTAAACTGTTGCATACAATGACATTTTTATGAACTAAAATCTTAGCTGATAAGGTAGGTGATAGGTTTGAATCTTACCGCTAACCACTTATGCATATTAAACCCTCTAACTGTTGCCGCATAGTCATCAAGAAAAATTACATACAAAACATATGCACATAAACAAAACAAAAAATACAAATACATTAAAATAAATTATGTTATAAACTCTAAAATCTTCAAACAAATCAACATTTACATCTATCTCTGATGATAAAGACCACAACAGTTAGTAGGTACACCATTTATCCTAAAATTAGGTTGACATCCAGTTTTTTCCTTTTAGTCCACTTTTCCATTGATCGTGTTAAGCTAAGATCTGAAATGGCGAAGGTTGAGGCTTAATCTCCAAAGAGAATGGTGTGTTTTGCGTGGAACATTGCAAATCTTGCAGCTTTGATGTCATTTTCACACATCCCATGACAACAACAACTCCAACCTCGGTAGTTTCTTATATGAATCTTAGAAGTCTCATGTAACACCCAAAAAATAGGGGTAAATTTAAACCTGGGAAAATGCCGTAAACTTGGCATTTCTATAAATATAATCACCCAAAAAGGGGAAATGTAAATAGCGTTTACAATTCTCTAAATAGGAATGAACAATGACAATTGACTAATCTAAACTATCTATGTCTAGATTAATACAATTTTCAACCAATTCCCCAAAAGGATACTATCCGGATCTGTAGGACAAAAGTTTCCAAAAGATAAATCCCCAAACGTTTCCGCTAACGGCCAACACTCATCCCTCAATTCTTGCGAGCCCCACCGCTAAGAGAACCTGATATACATGTCATTTCGAGAAAACATGTTAGGCTAAGGCCTAGTGAGAACAAACAATTAAATATATTAAGACATAAATATAACACATAGTCTTCATAATTCTCAAATGACAATACATTGCTAACAACTCTTGGTGAGGCCTTTGGTAAGTTTAGACATCAACTCTATGTGAGTCTTTTGTCGTTTTGGACATCAACTCTTTTCGAGTCTTTAGTCATCTTGGACATCAACTCAATCCGAGTCTTTAGTCGTATTGGACATCAACTCAATCCGAGTCTTTACTCGTATTAGACATCAACTCTGTCCGAGTCTTTAGTCGTATTAGACATCAACTCTATCCGAGTCTTTTTTTTCATTTTTGGACATTAACTCTATCCGAGTTTTTAGTCCTACAACATTGAGTTCAACTCTATCCGAGTCCTTCACTCAATATTTCCATGTTCAACTCCATCCGAGTCTTTACCTTGAGCCATCACTATATATGAATAAAGTATAATTTAGAAAGCATATGATATGTAAATGCACCTTTTCCACCTATAATTTGGAAAGTGTAGGCCTAACACCAAATACCTTCCAAGTATGCATAACAAATATTCCACACCGATATGTAAGAACCATGAGAGCCCATACCTAAACAATTAAAATATACCAAGTACTTCAATTATAGTGAAACCTCAATTTCTTTCCAAACCATATAATATTTGAGATAAATGACCATTCACGTATAACAAGTCATCATCCAAGTTTAGTTTCATCAATAACCAAGAGTTTCCAAAACCCCACTTTGACCTAGGTTTCCAAAATCCATGAATACGTGTCCGGTCATTGACCAACATCTTTCTAAATCGAAACGTGACGCTGGCTGCTACGCTATGTGGAAATAAGTTGCGCCTTCTCCACCAACAATTTCTTTTGGCGTAGTGGTAAGCGCTTGGATCCTAACATGTGGTATCAGAGCATGTCACGGGTTCGAATCCCATGGAGTGCATTATAATGCCAAAGGCATGCTGTGCAGCCAGAAGTGCTGGCAGATGCTGGAGGGGATTGTTGGGTCATTGACCATCATCTTCCTAAATCGAAACGTGGCGCTGACTGCTACACTATATGGAAATAAGTTGCGCCTTCTCCACCAACAATTGCTTTTGGTTTAATGGTAAGCGCTTGGATCCTAACAATACGAGAAAAATTGAAACAATCATTTTAAGAAGTCATAAATGCACAAATAGACTCCTTATATTTCCATTTTGACCACTTTTACCAACAATGATCAACACTCTAAAAATCTCCCAAAATTATCAGTTTTAGGTTAAACTAATATAAAATGAGAAATAAAGACAAAGAGATAATCATGGGTAGAGAAAGATGATTTAAACATGTATAAGGTTTTGAAAGTGATAATCTTAGGTTTTGTTAGAAAAACCTAGCAAACCCTACCACAAACTTGATGGAGAAGATGAAACGAGAAGTTCCTAGATTTAGTTTCCAACCCTAAGCTTGATGTACTTAAATACCAAAGAAATCCAAGATGTTGATGCTTTAAATGCCCAAAATCCACAATAAATGCTAAGGGTTCGGTTGGGAAAGAAAGTAAGAGGAAGGGTTTTAGTAATAAATGAGAAATGGAAGAGAAAATTGTATTTAAGTTGATCAGCCCCCGACGATGACCTTGCCCTGCTAGAGTGACACTATGTCACAATATATATATATATATATATATATATATATATATCAAGAGGGTTAGAAAGATATACCCTTAAAAAAGGTGGAAGGTTGAAACTTGAGAATCCAAGTTAGGATTCCTCTTTATTTAGCACCTTTGAATCCAAGCTCCAATCTTGTGCTAGCTTGAAATCCCTTCTTGAATATGTATGTTCTTTCTCTTAACAGTAAACAAAGTAGCATACTTTGTTTAATCTTCTTGCTTAGGAAACAATGATCGATTTTTGAAGTGTTCTCTCCACAAAATCGTCCACAAGAATGAAGAGGAAAGTAGAATGAAAGATTAGGTTAAGGGTTTGAGGAAAAAGGTGGTATACATACCTCCTTCTTGCTTTGGGCCCAAGTTTCATCTTTTTAAAAGCCTTCTAGTTAATAATGATGGGCCAGATGAAATAATTAAATAAGCCCAACAATATTTAACTAGCCTAACCCATCTCAAACCCATAAATGCAATTAATTAATTTTATAAAAATAAAATTATGTATAGTTGCAAAACCCTTGTATTTATCGTAATTACAATTTAAACATACATACCAATTATTATTCTACTAGAATAATAATGTAAATATGTATGTGTATAATTATAAACATAAAATTATCCGTATATATATGTATACATATACTAAAATCATATAATATACATATCGGTATTCCCGATCATCGAATGATCGCGTTGAAGCATAACGATTCATTTTGTGTGACCCTAAAGGTTCACGTGATTTTGGTAGCATTATATTATGATGTGGGCATAAGAAACTTACATGTGGGACAAAGGTCAATCTGAGGTCGATCTTAACGATATGAATGAACCATAGAAAACTTTTTCATAAATGAAGTACCAGGATGCAAATCGTTGTAACAATTGGCAATATCGCTGATAGGTACGATAGAGGACCGAGGAAGGAGAAGATATATATAGAGATAGAGAGGTCAAATGGAGAATGCATTCAAGATAGAGAAGACGAGAGATGGAAGAGAAATTTGAAGGTCACCTGGAATGAGAAGATCGATAAGAGAGGTAACTTGGCGTCGATACAACCATTTAGCATTCATTAACTAGACGTCAATATATGAAGAGAATTGAATGGTCATCTTGGGAGTTCCATTGAGAATCAGAGAGTCTGATTTCAAACTCAAAAATAAACTCTGTTGGTGCAAGTGTACCACATCTCTATATATTTATATATATTTATTTTGATGATTACAAACACACCGTATTATTGTTTATCTAACAATTTAATCCAAGTGTGCAGTTGTTGAAGAACACGAAGATTTAAACTGAAGGGTTCAAGACGGAAGTGTTTACGTCGTCATCATTGTTTATAACTAATAATGATAAACACCCTAAAATAATATACCACTTGGATATTTCTAAAAAACCATAATTGATTTTAACTAAATAAGTTTTTGTTTTAAGAAGATCCAGCAAGATTTGGTTGCAGTCCTGGAAGGTGTCTTTTCTGACGCCGGTATACCGTGGAGAATACCCGGTATACCGCGGGTACACATTTGGCGGTATACCGCGGGTGTTCAGCCGGTATACCGCGGCAGGTTCCGTGTGCTTCTCTGATTGGTTGATAATACTTTTTCTGACGGCGGTATACCGCGAGTCCCAGCCGGTATACCGCGGGTACGTAATTCCAGAAGTCAACTTTGCATGTAGCCGTTGGTGTGTCAGTTACTTTTTCTGACGGCGGTATACCGCGTGCATTTGGCGGTATACCGCGGATGCACAATGCCGTTGGAGCTTCCTGATATATATACATGCATGCTGGAGAAGAGAACAAGAAGACCAGACCACATAACAGTAACAACAAGCAGCAACCACACTCTCAGCTCTCTCATTTTTAATATATATATTTTATAAAACATTTTTTATAAAATATCCAAGTGTGAGATATTATACAAGAGTGATTACCCATTGTGAGTTATACTCCTCTTGTAAGTGTTTGAATAACGGGTGTGTGATCCTGTATATCTCGATAAGCTAAAGCTTGAGAGCCGTTTACTTTGCTCTGTATTTGGTTTGTATTCTACCGTAAAGAATACATTTATTTGGATCGTGTCGAGAAGTGTCTCGGCTGCTGGTTTATCACAGTTGGTGGTAAATCAGTAAATCTCCGTGTCAAGTATCTCTATCCTTTATCTCTTTATTTATTCCGCTGTGCATTTTAATTATATCTGTTTATATAATTGTTGTATATTTATTATTTGTATACTCTGATTTATTTATACTGTTTCTGTACTGTATTTATTTATAAAAGATTTTTTGAAAGTAAAAGATTTAAATACAACCTTACCCCCCCTAGGTTGTCTAACATTTGGTATCAGAGCGGGGCTTTCAAAATTTTTCTGTTTAAATTTTTAAAGTTATATCTTTTATATAATGGCTCAACAAACTGTTTTGTTTTCAAAACCTCCTATTATAGATACTGAAAAGTTTGGCATTTGGGCCGAGCTATTTGAATGTCACGTTCGTGGCAAAAGTCAAAAAATTTGGGATATTATAGAAAATGGGAATTTTAGACCAACCAAAGTTGAAAATGATCTTATTGTTGATAAACCCATAAAAGATTGGACTCCCGCTGAAGAATCTCATTATTGTTTAAATTTTGAAGCTAAAAATATATTATATGCTGCTTTAACCTCTGATGAAATTGAAAGAGTTTATACTTATAAAACTGCTAATCAAATCTGGCAAAGCTTGAGCGACACTCATCGTGGAAATACTCAAGTTAAAAGCTCTAAAATAAATATTCTTGTTCATGATTATGAACTATTTGAAATGTCAAAAGATGAGTCAATCGACTCAATGTTTAAACGTTTTAACCTCATTATGACTACCTTGAAGGGATTAGGTCGTACTTACCCTAATGAGGATTATGTAAGGAAAATTCTTCGAGCACTTCCTTCGGAGTGGATGGCAAAAATCACATCCTTGGAAGACTCCCGAGATCTCGCAACTATGAAGCTCGATGATCTCATCGGCAATCTTAAAGTGCACGAAATTGCACTAAGAAGAAATCAAGTCCGGGAGCAAGTCAAAAAGAAATCCATAGCTTTAAAAGTCATTGCCTCAAAAGAAGTGGAAAAGGAAGAGGAGGAAGAAGCTAGCTCATCCGATGACGAACCCGAAAATCTTGACGATTTAGTCAAGTTGGTAAGAAAACTTTCTAAACTTTTATCTAACAAAAAGTTTACTAATAATGATAGGTTTCAAGAAAATGGAGACTACCATCGTGGTGGTAAAAATCAAAGTCGCAACGTCCATATCAAATATGACGAATCTAGTGACGATGAAAAAGCCAATAAAAAGAAAGGCTTTTGCTATGTGTGTGGTGATAAGGATCACTATGCAAGTGTGTGTCCGAAACGAGCAAAACAAATCAACACACCAAAAGCTCTCGTTGGAGGCGCGTTGAGCGCAAGCATAAATGAGGCCCAAAATTTTTGTTTCATGGCCGACCATGATAATGAGGTATCTTCATCATATTCTTCTAAAAATAATTATGATAATAATTATAGTGATAATTATTATAGTGACGATGAAAATAATCTTGACGAATTATATAAATCATTTCATGATATGGCTGCTCTCGCAAATAAATATAAAGATGAAATTTCTAATTTAAAAGAAACCGTATCTGTATATAAAAAGGAAATAGATGACGGTAAACAAAAATCTGCTCATGATTTAGATGTTATCACTAAATTAGAAAATAAATTAAGTGAAAAAGATGTTTGTAAATCTTGTGTTATTTTAAATGATAAAATTGCATGCTTAAGTGAAAATAAAAATGAAAGTGTTGCATGTACAAAATGCGAGTCTCTTGAAAATGAAATTGCATGTTTAAATGCTAAATGTAAATCGCATGAGAAAAATGACTTATTAGCAAATGCTTTTAATAGTAGCAATGATAAAGTGCTTAAAATGCTTAATATATCAAATCGTATAAATTGCCGAAAAGGCATTGGTTCAAATACGTGTATTGAAAAATGTGATTGTATGCCAATTAAAAAGGTTTTTGAAAAACCTAAATTTGTTGTTAAAAATAAAACGCAAAAACCTCCATATATGTCAAAAATAAAAAATGTGAATTATGGGAGGAAACCGCATGCTCGTATGTATAATGGTAATTTTTCTAGACCTAAAAATAATGTAAATTTGCATGCTTCATTTTACGTCTATGATAAATACGATCGTAAAATAAAAATGGTTAGAAAATGGATTCCGAAAGGAATGTTTAATGTTGATAATCCCGGTGGAATGCGTTTATGGTTTTAAACCATTTATATGGCTTTGTATGTTGTCATGTTTTATTTTATGTCGACAACATATTTTGATTTTTTATTTGCAGTTTATGTTTTATACTAACTGTTAAAAGGACCCATAAGAAAAGGGTACCACAAAAATTTTCTTTGCCTTTTGTAGGTGTTTCCTGGCGAGGATATAATACGTGTTTCCTGGCGAGGATACAATACGTGATTCCTGGCGAGGATATAATACGTGTTTCCTGGCGAGGATATAATACGTGTTTCCTGACGAGGATATAATACGTGTTTCCTGACGAGGATATAATACGTGGTTTCCTGGCGAGGATATAATACGTGGTTACCTGCCGAGGTTATAATACGTGGTTACCTGCCGAGGTTATAATACGTGGTTACCTGCCGAGGTTATAATACGTGGTTACCTGCCGAGGTTATAATACGTGGTTACCTGCCGAGGTTATAATACGTGGTTACCTGCCGAGGTTATAATACGTGGTTACCTGACGAGGTCATAATACGTGGTGATTTTTTTTTATCACATAAAATTAACCGAAAATTGAAGCCTTAAGATCCGTTTTGGTGCAAGTGTTTCGTATTGGTTTGTATATCTTTGTCTCTATTGCTTTTTATTTTATCCCTCAAATTTTATAAAATCAAATTGATATCGTTATTAATTTGAGGGGGAGCGTTTTAGCTCTTTACCCATGAGTTTATGCTACCTCAATTATATGCATATTTTGAGGGGGAGCATCTCTCGAGGGGGAGCATACCGTCTTTCTTAACCCTTTTTGCTTCGACAAACGGGGGAGAGAAACCGCATATGCTCTTGCTTAGCGGTTGTGTTTGTCATCATCAAAAAGGGGGAGATTGTTGGTGCAAGTGTACCACATCTCTATATATTTATATATATTTATTTTGATGATTACAAACACACCGTATTATTGTTTATCTAACAATTTAATCCAAGTGTGCAGTTGTTGAAGAACACGAAGATTTAAACTGAAGGGTTCAAGACGGAAGTGTTTACGTCGTCATCATTGTTTATAACTAATAATGATAAACACCCTAAAATAATATACCACTTGGATATTTCTAAAAAACCATAATTGATTTTAACTAAATAAGTTTTTGTTTTAAGAAGATCCAGCAAGATTTGGTTGCAGTCCTGGAAGGTGTCTTTTCTGACGCCGGTATACCGTGGAGAATACCCGGTATACCGCGGGTACACATTTGGCGGTATACCGCGGGTGTTCAGCCGGTATACCGCGGCAGGTTCCGTGTGCTTCTCTGATTGGTTGATAATACTTTTTCTGACGGCGGTATACCGCGAGTCCCAGCCGGTATACCGCGGGTACGTAATTCCAGAAGTCAACTTTGCATGTAGCCGTTGGTGTGTCAGTTACTTTTTCTGACGGCGGTATACCGCGTGCATTTGGCGGTATACCGCGGATGCACAATGCCGTTGGAGCTTCCTGATATATATACATGCATGCTGGAGAAGAGAACAAGAAGACCAGACCACATAACAGTAACAACAAGCAGCAACCACACTCTCAGCTCTCTCATTTTTAATATATATATTTTATAAAACATTTTTTATAAAATATCCAAGTGTGAGATATTATACAAGAGTGATTACCCATTGTGAGTTATACTCCTCTTGTAAGTGTTTGAATAACGGGTGTGTGATCCTGTATATCTCGATAAGCTAAAGCTTGAGAGCCGTTTACTTTGCTCTGTATTTGGTTTGTATTCTACCGTAAAGAATACATTTATTTGGATCGTGTCGAGAAGTGTCTCGGCTGCTGGTTTATCACAGTTGGTGGTAAATCAGTAAATCTCCGTGTCAAGTATCTCTATCCTTTATCTCTTTGTTTATTCCGCTGTGCATTTTAATTATATCTGTTTATATAATTGTTGTATATTTATTATTTGTATACTCTGATTTATTTATACTGTTTCTGTACTGTATTTATTTATAAAAGATTTTTTGAAAGTAAAAGATTTAAATACAACCTTACCCCCCCTAGGTTGTCTAACAAACTCTAAGTTACATTGGGAATTGAAAGGTCATATTTGATGAAGTAAAAACATCGATAAGTTGTACAATGCGTTTCTCATTTTGTAAAGTTGATATTTAAGTAAATATGCGTTAAAGGTTTGTACCTTGTGCATCAAAATATGTTTTTAAGAGTTTTACCTAAATACTTTATAATGTACATGGATAATATATATTATATTTTTATGTCGAATTACAAATTATAAAGGCGAGCGGATTGAAAATGTTTTTACTGTTACTGTTGATAATGCATTTGCTAATTACGTGGTTTTTGCATTTTGCAAAAAGAAAGCGGATATGTTCTTGGCGTTGAGTACATGCATTTAAGGTGTGATTCCCTTATAGTAAATCTAATTGTAAATGAGGGGATGAAAGAGATGCATAATTCAATTATCGCCATTCCTAATTATCTTAGATATATTCGTTCCTCTCATTCAAGGTTGCAAAAGTTTTAAGCTTTCGTTGAGAAGGAAAAAACTGAATACACGAGGTGGTTGGATTTAAATGTACCTACACAATAGAATTATACTTTTATGATGTTTGATGTTACTCTTAAATTTGAAAAGACATTTGAATGGTATGTCAATGAAGATAGAGGTGTGCAGAACTCGAAATACCCGATCCTACCCGACCCAAAACTAAGCGATTTCACCCGACCCTTTTTACCCAATACGATCTTCGAAATTACTACGGGTTTACCAGTTCGACTAGGGTATCGAAACCCTTCAACCGAACCTGTTAGGCCTCAATTAGATGTTGAATAGAAGTTCAGGGACCAATATTGACATATCTTGTAAATATCCCTTAGGGGTATAAATAGGATGACAAGTTAGATTTTAGGGTTTAATGACCTAATTAGCTTTTCTAATTACCTTGTACGGCTATTCAAGTATTCAAACAATTTCTGCTTTAATTCACGATTCAATCTTGTTTGTGTTGATATTATTGTGTTGATTCATTGATTTGCACTTTATATTGGGATCCACAATTGGTATCATAGCAGAAAGACGAACGATCCAAAGGTAATATTCTTGATTTTGAGTCATTCTCCGGGTTTCTTGTTTATCGACTGTGTTCTTAAAGCTTAAGAATTTCAATCTGTGATTTCTGGTTTGAAAACAAAATTGGCGTTTAAGATCTTATTGTATTATTCTCTTAGTGATTTTCATGAAGTTTTGGAACTGATTTTGAGGTTTTTGGTCATAAATTCGCTAAAATCGATTAACTGAGTTTGAATGTCTCCGTTTTTCAAATTTTTCTTGAAGTCTTGAATTCTTGATCAAAAGTGTGTTTAGGTTCAATTCGATCCCTATCTCGTGTTACTTTGGTAGTTTGCTTTGTGAAAGTTGCTTACAGGAAAGGTTTTCTCGAAGAAATCACTCCAGAATCGTGCAATTAGAAACGCAGGTACGTCTGTTCTATCTTTTCCCGACTTAACTCCAGGTTCCGGTCAATTCCAGATTCTTTCGTTCCCCAGTCCTATACCGGTTTGCTTTCCCAGATCCTTACGGCTTCCGGAACTCGACACCGGGTCCCGATTTCCTATCGGTTCTCAGAGTTCACCGGTTCCTGGACATATTCTGGATTCGGTTATCATCTCCCGGCTCCCGGATTCTTCAATATTGGGTTCCGGTCTTTCTCAGGTTCCGGTTCCTCCCGGTGCCGCTACCGGCTCCGGGGTCTGTGTGACTTTTATTTTTTTTACTGTCCTGATCGTTTTTTCTTTCTCTGCTATTTTTATTCTGGTTTCTTAAGTCTTTCGAATCCGTCTAGTTCAAACACAGTGTTGCGTTAGGTTAATCACTCCTCGTAGGTTTTTCGCGTTAGAACTCACTTTTACCTTTGGATCACTCTTTTCGTCTTACGATCACTCAAGTGCTTTAACCATGAACACCCAAGACGCACTAGCCATAGGATCAGACCTGAAACCTCCGATCCTGTATAGAGGAGAATACAATTCATGGAGAGATCGCTTCATGTGCTTCATTGAGTCTAAGAATCTCAATCATGAGATCCTTTGATCCTTGACTGACGGACCACAAGTACCACCCATGATGGACGTTCCAGAACAAGCTAGTGGACCTCCAGGCCAACGAGTACTCAAACCTTACGACGTACTGACCGCTGAAGAGAAGAGAAGAGTGGACGGCGACAGACTAACTAAAACGTATCTGATTTACAGCCTTCCGAACAACATCTACTGCAACATTGACAGCCGCAAGGATACTGCTAAAGGAATGTGGGATCAACTGGCAAAGATCATGCAAGGCAGTCGCGTAGGGAATCAACTGAAGGGTACTAACTGTCTTACTCGGTGTTAATGCCAAAAACCACCCAAAGGATAACTTAAGGTTGATGTGGAGCTTTAACAACTAAAGAAAAGTATCTCAAGACAAACAGCACAATCACAGGTAAAAAATAAATAAGACAGAGGAATTGGTGACGTGGAAAACCCAAACGAGGGAAAAAACCTCGGCCGACTTGGGGAAGTTAACAGTGCACTATGATCGCCAAACAGGAGCGATATCCTTTTGTAACAAGTGTCGTGTGTACAATAGATTACAATAAGAATAGAAATAAACTTAATCGTAAACTAAAGTCGTGCACCGTGCGTAAATCGTGCGAAATAGACTATAGTCGTGCGAGTTGAACTGCTCGTCGTGCGAAACTTGCGTGAGCGATGATTGTTCAAATGCTCCGATGTAAGAATGTTGAGAATGTAGAAGTGTTGAGATCAGATGTTGGATGTTCAAATGTCCGCTTGAAGTGGGGTGCAGGTCTTTATATAGCTTGTGATAACATTAAATGCGTCTTGATGACTTGTTTGTAACCGCAGTCGGGCCTTTATTGCCATTAAGAGCTCATCCATTGTGACCGTTGTGCAATGATTGCTTTTGGACTTGCATTAATGAAACAAAGAAAACGGTTGTTGACTGTTAATGGTAAGTATGGTTGTACGACCGTCTTGAGTCTTGGACGTCGGTCGTATGAAACTTACGTCCATCGTAGAAATGTACGACCAAATATACGATAGTAAATAATCTGTAGGACCTTATCTTAATACAAGAATGGTCTTACATATGTATTTTTCATCGTCGGTCGCGAGGTGTGAATTTTTACCCAAACAGTTTGCCCCCAAAATTTGAATTTTGACGTGAAATTCAAATTTTAAATCTGAGTGAGTGACGAGACACGTGTCGCACGGGGAGAGGGTCTTGTTGACTTCCAACCGCCTTGGTTCGATTTGAACCAAGGGAGGCGAAGTGGTTTTGTTGATCCAAACCCTCAGTGATTTGATAATGACCCTCTCTTAAATACTTAGTGAAAATTGTAAGTAAACAATATGTATCAGAGTTTCACTATCGCTGATAAGTACTAAGATCTTACAGTACCGCTGATAGGAACTCTCGCTCTTTAAATTAAACATTCAGCGAACACTGTTCACCATAATGCTCTGAGCCTGTTCAGTCCTTATGGTGATCGCTGATAAGTTAGTTGTTTACTTATGATCCCTGAAGACAAGTTTCACGTCAACAAAGGTTCTACGCTGAAGTCGAAGATCAAGCTCAAGAACCAGCGACAAGTCTACTAATGAACTGATGCGGATCAGCGAAGACTCAGATTTGTCCACTCAACGTGAAGTATCAAGTACAAGACTTCAGCTATCGCTGAACTTTATCATCTGCTGAATAGTAAATGATAATCGCTGAATCAACGAAAGTTGATCATGAAGTCCTCCGTACAAAGTACTTTTGTCTTAACCACCCTTGCACGCCTCCGTATGAAATGTCAGAAAAGAACCTCCAAATATCTGAAATCGTACAACCACTCTGATACTACACTGTTCATCCTTACGGCTACTAAGGTTGTCAACCAAGGTCAATGACATGCAACCAATCAGCTGATGACACGTGTAAAGTATATACTGACTTGCATTTAATGCATGCAGTATATAAATAGATAAACTCACTTCATTTGAAGTAACTTGCTAACTCTGGACAAGTTCAAATCTCTCTCAAGATAGGATTTTATTAGTAATCTCCTTATCTTTCTTAGTGCAAGAAACCTTAGTGTTCCAACTTGTTTAGATTTAGGTTTATCCTTAATCTTGTTTCCGCAACAAGCTGTAAATTGTTAATGATTTATCAATAAACAATTTAGAAAAGTAAAATAGTGTGTTTGTATTCAACCCCCCCCCCCCCCCCTTCTACAAACTTGTATAGGCCTTTCGGGACCAACAGGTTTTGACGTCATGGCGACGTGGCAGAGGCGTGAAGCCGTTGTAGGACAGGTGTCAACCATCCAAGGGTGGCATGCGAAGAGGTGGTGGACAGCTGCGATCATCCACTGGACTGCTCTGATATGACGTTTACCATAAATAGCGAAATTCTGGAGATCAATTCCTTTTTTACGCCTTCGGTAATTTTTGAGAGAGATTCACTTCCCTGTTTCGAGTGTATATCCTGAGAGTTTATAAGTCGATCAAAATTTCTCTGACTTTTTCACCAACTTCAGAATGTCGATTGAACCTGCGAGTTCTATCACGAGTCAGGAAGGACTCAATGCTTTTAGGACGTTGTCCGGCATCCCTGAGACGTTGCAGTTATACTTTCCGGACCAGTACCGGCTATCTGAGTGTCCGAATGGACACTTTGTTTTGTATGAATATCCGTTCAAAATTGGGTATAAGTGGCCTTTTTCTACCCTCGCTAGGGAGTTCTTGAGCAAGTTTCGTCTATCCACTGCTAAAGTAATGCCGCAGTTTTGGCGGATAGTTTATGTGATCGACAAAGTCACCGCCGACTGGGCGACTCTATTTACGGTGGACGATCTTCTGGTGGCTCATTTGGTCAAGTGGGACAACTACCACCGATACAGCCTGTTCTCCAAATACATGGGAGTTCAGGTGCTCGTGTTGAACACCCAAGCGATATGCCTACTCACGGTGTGTCGAAGAAGGAGGCTCAACTCCTCTTAGCCCATCCGGCCAAGGAGTTGAAACGTAAGGCTCCCCCACCCCCATCTTCGGGGGCAAAGAAATCCAGGACGGTTCTCCGAAGGGAACTGTTAATGCCAAAAATTGTCTAGAAGGATAACTTAAGGTTGATTGTGGAGCTTAACAACTAAAGAATAGGAATCTTGCGACAAAGCGTGTGACAAAGACAGAAAAAGTAAAAGAGACTCAGATTTTGGTGACGCGGGAAAAACCTCAACGAGGAAAAAACCCACGGACGACTTTGGGGGTCGTCGCTGCACTATGATCGCCAAACAGGGGCGATATCCTTTGTTCCAGATGTCGAGAGTACAATGATTACAATACAGATGAAATAAAGTCTTGAAATATAAAATAACAAGTGAATCGTGCGTAAGAAACTGGTGCGTCGTGTGTAAAGACTATGTGTCGTGCGTCGAGAGCGGTCACTTGAGAGAGAATTCTTTGAGTGTTTTCACTGTGTGTTCCTTGTTCTTCCCATCAGATCTCCCCAAGTGAAACTGGAATCTTCATATTTATAGCCTCCGAGACCCTTGAATGACTCCATAAATGCTTCTGATAACGGTTGCAACGGTCATTGCCGTTAATGCTTATAATTGTCTCTGTTGGTTACGTCCATTGGCCATAAATGACATTGACCCTGCATTAAATAGAACAAACGTAATAGTTGTATCGTGCGTTAGTAGGTCGAGATCGTGAAACAACTTACGAAAATCCTACAAGGTCGTAGTCGAACGTATTGGGAGACTTTCGACCTGTATTTTTGGGAGGGATAACAAGTGGATTAAATGTGTTTAACAGGACCTTATCTTTAATCCAAGATATTTCGTGTACCATGTGTCTTATCTTTCTTTTTCGAGGTCGAGGGTCGAGGGATCGTGGATTTTTACCCAAACAGTTTGCCCCCAAAATTTAAAAAATGGAGTGGCAAATTCAAATTTCAAAAGTTTTTAAATTTTGTCAGTTGGACGCCTAGGGTCGTGACACGTGTTAAAAATCTCTTCAGTTGCCTTTGAATTGGATCGGTCCAACTTCAACTAAAGCAGAAGTCGAAAAGGGGATAAGGTCGCGACGTCACGCTGAAGCACGATCGTGATTAACAGCTGTAAGCGCCAGGTGTCGACGATCTGTCGAATATACAGAAATGCAAGGGAACGTGTCGTTCATCGGGCGACATGACCTGACACGATTTTCTACATAAATAGCGACCCCCGATGGATCCTTTCCTATTTTACGATTCCAGAGAGTTCTTATAGCAAGATTTCTTCTTGATTTCTTCACCAAATCTTTTCCAAACCTTCAAAAGATCTTCAACCAAGTTAGAAATTTCGAGGTTTTTAGCGCGCTTATATAAGGTACGATTTCTTGGTTTTTCATAAGTCTATTGCTTAGAAAACTTTGAGAAACATTTAGGTTTAGAAATGTCGATGGAGCCGGTAAGTTCCATTGAAGATCTCGACGACCTTAGAAGTCTAGCCAAAATCCCTGCAGGGATTACATTGATTAAAGCAGGTCAGATTCAACCTGTTATGTGCCCCGATAGGTTTGTCGTTATCTAAGAATATCCTTTTAAGATAGGTTTTGAATGGCCTTACTCGCCTTTGGCTAAGGCCTTTATGACCGAGTTCGACTTAGCACCGGGCCAGTTAATGCCCTAATTATGGAGGGTCATACGGGTGATCGAACGTCTTACCGCAAAATAGGAATCTCCCATGAATGTACGTGACCTCCTCTTGGCTTATCAAGTAAAGAAGGATAAATGTCATCGCTACAGCCTATTTTCTAGGTTTAAGGGTGATCGTACTTTGGTTCTAAAGACCGCTGTAAACGATCGTAAATGGAAGACTAGGTATGCGTTTGTGCGTAGGTCGACTCTCGATTCTGAGAGCGGCTTGATTAGGGCTGGCTGGAACGTGTCGGGTGAGTTTTTCTAGTTTTTGTCGTACGTCGTATGTTAGTTTCGACCGATTATTGACCTGTCTTTTATGTGTCGACAGATATAAAGTTTGAGGACGTGAAGACATACGCCAACTCTCAAGCGAAGGTTGACGCGTTTTTGGAGTTTAGCACTATCGAGCGATCTTTTGTCACGCGACAATTAGTGGACGACGACGAAGATCTGGTATACCTAGGAAAGAATCTGGGAGAGAAACACGTGGAGGAGGAAGAAGAAGAAGAGACAGAGGAGGAAGAGATGACTGGTAAGTGTACCTTCGCATTGCTCGAATCTGGTCTTTTTCTTTTATGTTCATCGTGTGATATTTCTTTCTTATCTGTTTCCAGGAGAATCTCAGATGAAGGTACCGACGATCTCGGCTAAAAGAGCAGCTCTACTCGAGCTTGCCCGTAAGGGCAAGGAAAAGAGGCAAAAAACCTTGACCACTGAGTTGGGGGCTTTACCGAAGACGAGGATGACGATCCCGAGGGAACCGTCTTCAAATGTTGACGACTCCTCGAGAGTCACTACGCCTGAGAAGGCGAAGGTTACATCACCTATGAAGACGAAGACGTCTTCTAGCGCGATCGCTGCGACACCCGTTAGTTCGACGCCACCGGAAAAAATGGCGAAGTCGGCGAAGTCCCCATCTACCACGTCGGTCCCTTCGTCAGCCGACAAGGGCAATGATCACGCGACGGGAGGGGTTAAAGTCATGAAGGTCAAGTTCATGTTGCCGTCGGACTTTATGGTCGACGATGTCCTATTCGGGACGGATTTGTTTCCTCATCTGGGTAAATATTTTCTCCCTTCTTTCAGGGAGCGTTTCGAGGGATTCCCAGTCGAGGAGACGGGATCCCATGTTGCTGGACTGGCGTTTCTTGTAAGTTTCTCTTTTAAAACATGTGTTTTCGATGTTTCTTAACCTTTGTCGAATGTTTATTAACACGTTTCCTTGTGTTTTACAGGCGTTTCAATCTTCTCTTGCCTTGCATGCTGAGACGGAGAAAATCAAGGGTTTGGTATATTCTGCCCACGAGAGGGGGAATGCAGCACTGGACCGGGAGAAGGTCGCCCTAGAGCGCGAAGAGGCTATGTCCAAACGCCTCGACGAATCCCTAAAAGAGTTGGAGGCCGTCGGTCGTGCGAAGGACTAGGCGAACCATCGTCTAAAGCAATCCTTGTCTACGATTGACGATCAAAGGGAGGAGCTGAACAGGATGAGGGAGTCCTTGACCACAAAGGAAAGGGAAGCTGAGGATTTCAAGTCCAAAGTGGTGGGTCTGGAGAAGGAGATAGGAGAGCTCAAAGGCGAGGTTGCGTCTACCTTTGCCTTGGCTCGACTGACCGCACGTGCTGCTATAATGAGGCAACACTTGTCGGGAAAAAATCCCCTGGCCTTGGCGTCGGACGAGCTGGCCTACTTCCTGAGAGAGGTCGGGAGCACAAGAGACCTCGACTCTGATGACGAAAAAGAAGTCGAGGAGGAAGAGGTGGATAAAGGCCCTAAGGGCGAAGCCTCGGGTAAAGATGCGACCGATGCTCCTCCTCAGCCTTAAGGAAATTTTCTTTTTATGATTTTTTTATCTGCTCGACCGTTGGTGGTCGAGCCATCTAATGTAACCGATGTTTCGATAAATGAAATTTTATCTTGCGTACCACTCTGTCTTATAAATAAACATAACATTAACTGGGAAATTCACTAAGCGTACAAACAAGAGAACGTGCGACTTAGGTATTCATTGTAATATATCGACTAAAATATAAGTCATATATTTAAATCGTGTTGGCAAACATAGGCGCATGCGACCAAAACATTCATTCAGAACACGAAAATTTTCTAAGTTAAGAAACTCAGATCATGGGGTCGTTAGACCTAGTGATCGTACAACTAGATCATACGACAAAACTCGAATCGTATGCCCCTGTGATAGAATAGTCAAGTCATGGACCTGAACACTTATGTCATGAGACCTTGCGAGATTAAAGTCGTGTAGTAGACTTAACAATCTTATGTCGTGTGATATGCGATAAAACAATGTCAGAGGTTGGTCGTTGGTTAACCAACGACCCTCCGATGCTTAAGTCAGTAATCGTCGCAATAAATAAAAATTACGTGAGAAAAGGGAAAAGACTTAGAAGAAATACCTTTCCAAATGTGTTGCATTCCAACTACGTGGGAAATCTTGATTGTCGAGGGTTCGGAGCCGTTTGGCACCTTTACCCACGACTTCTGAGATACGTTAAGGACCTTCCCATTTGGTGGAAAGTTTACCGGCGTTGAGCCCTTGAGTGCTTTGGAACACTCGTCGGAGGACGTAGTCGCCTACTTGAAAGACTTTAATTTTGACATTCTTGTTGAAATGTCGCTCGACCACTTGTCTCTGTGATGCCATTTTGATCAATGCTGATTCTCTTAGCTCTTCAAGGGCATCGAGGTCATAACTTAGATCAACCAGATTATGGTCGACGGAAGTATGTCTCGAGGTCGAGAGTTGAATCTCGACCGGCAGAACTGCTTCACAACCATAGACCAATGAGAAAGGGGTTTGTCATGTGGACGTGCGAGGCGTCGTGCGATTCGCCCACAGGACCGAAGGGAGTTCTTCGACCCACCTTCCCTTTGCGGCTTGTAACCTCTTCTTAATTGAAGCAATGTTAGTTTTATTACTTGATTCAACAAGTCCATTTGCCTGAGGATATCTGGGCGTCGAGGTCGTCAGCTTGATGCTGTGGTCTTCATAGAACTGTCGAGTCCTGTTGCTTATGAATTGGGATCCATTGCCGCAGACAATTTCGGATTGAATCCCAAACCTGCATATAATGTTAGTCTGGATAAAAGACACGACTTCCTTGTCCCGAACTTGGGAAAAGGCAACTGCTTCTACCCATTTGGAAAAATAATCTGTAAGTACGAGGAGAAATACCTTTTGCCCAGGGGCAGGTGGTAACTTGCCGACAATATCCATACCCCATCTCATGAAGTGCCACGGGATCAGTGTCGAATGTAAAGGTTCAGATGGTTTATGGGACGTACCTGAATGTCGTTGACAAGGATCGCAGTTCTGGACGTACCTGATGGCATCTTGTCGTAGTGTTGGCCAAAAGTAGCCTCGTCGAGAGACACGATTAGCCAGACTACGACCTCCGGAGTGGTTGCCACACTCCCCATCATGCATTTCTTGGAGGATCTTTTGAACTTGATTCTTACTGATAACGCATCTCAGGTTTAAGCCTGTCGACGATCGTCGATAGAGTCTATCTCCGATCATGACATACCTGGATGCTTTGAATCTGATCTTCCGAGCTTCCATCTTGTCCTCTGGGAGTCGGTCATGCACAAGAAAATTTCGAATGTCACGACCAATCGTCTTCTTTCTCTTCGATCTAGACGACATAGTCATTTTCAATGCACGACGTCGCTAGATGAATCAGAGGGATACTGTAGAATATTGGTTCGACTAGAGCGGACCCAAGGTTTGCTAGAGCGTCGGCTTGAGTATTATGATCCCTCGGAATTTGTTCAATGGAAAAAGATTTGAATTTTTCTGGATTTTCTGTTGCTACCTTTAGGTACGCTGTCATCTTTGAGTCTTTAGCTGCGAATTCTCCATTCATCTAATTCACGACCAGAAGAGAATCTCTTTTGACATGTAGCGATGTTGCCCCCAAGTCGTGGGCCATATCCATTCCTACGATCAGGGCTTCGTACTCAGCTTCGTTGTTGGTGGCTTTGAAGTCGCATCGCACGGAATACACCATCTTTCCCCCTTGTGGCGACTTTAAGACGATGCCAAGTCCTTAACCCCTAACGTTGGATGACCTATCGACATGTAAGGTCCAGGGTACGTCGTCGTGAGTCGCCACAGTAGACACCTCGAGCTCTGCTTCTTTCCCCAATTCAGGGTTGAAGTCAGCAATGAAATTCGCCAAGGCTTGCGATTTGATAGCGGTCCTGGGTTTAAAAGTGATGTCGTAATTACTGAGATATATGCTCCATTTTGCTAAACGTCCTGTCAACTCAGGTTTTCTTAAGACAGACTTAAGAGGAAAGTTAGTCACGACAGTAATCGGATGTGATTCGAAATAATTCTTTGCGGCTGTAATAAGCGACAAGAGTAGTTTTTCCATTGAGGAATACCTGGTTTCGGCGTCCAAGAGGGATTTACTTACATAGTAGATTGGCAGTTGCTGCTTTTCATCTTCTCGTGTCAAGACGACACTTACTGCATTAGGACTAACGGCCAAATATAGCTGCAAGACCTCATGGTCATCAGGCTTTGATAACAAAGGAGACGTCGTCAGGTACTCCTTTAATTTTTGCAACGCTTGCTCATGGTCATCGGTCCAGTCGAAGCCTTTATTGTTCCTGAGGACGTTATAGAATAAATGACATCTATCTTAGGATCGAGAGATAAACCTGTTCAGAGCAGCTACCCGACCAGTTAGCACTTGGACTTCTTTGAAATTTCTAGGAGATTTGATCTCGATGATAGCCTTAATCTGGTTGGGGTTAGATTCGATTCCTCGTCGAGTGACCATGTAACCCAAGAATTTCCCGGCGCTGACACCAAAGGAACACTTCGTCGGGTTGAGCTTCATGCTATACTTTCGAAGGATGTCGAACGACTGCCTCAGATGCTCGACGTGGTCGACTGCTTGCTTCGACTTGACGAGCATATCGTCGATATAAACCTCCATCGTGTCGCCAAGATGGTCTTTGAACATTTTATTCACCAAGCGCTGGTAGGTAGAACCTGCATTTTTAAGTCCAAAAGGCATAACTTTGTAGCAGTAAATACCTCGATCTGTCATGAACGCAGTTTTCTCCTGGTCCTCGACGTGCATCAGGATCTAATTGTACCCAGAATAAGCTTCCATGAACGTCAATAGTTCGTGTCTTGCTGTCGCGTCGACCATGACATGAATATGTGGCAATGGGAAGGGATCTTTTGGACAGGCTTTGTTGAGATCGGTAAAATCAATACAGACCCTCCACTTGCCATTTTTCTTTGCCACGACCACGACATTAGCAAGCCAATCGGGGTACTTTACTTCTCGAATTTTCCCTGTTTTGAGGAGGTTGTCGACTTCATCATTTATCACCTTATTTCTCTCAGGAGCAAATTTCTGCCGCTTTTGCTTGACAGGCTTAAATGATGGGTCGACATTGAGCTTATGGGAAATGACACTAGGGTCTATGCCGACCATGTCTTCATGCGACCAGGCAAAACAATCGGCATGCTCCTGCAAAAAAGATATGAGCTTTTCTTTAAGGCAAGGATCGAGGGACGGCCCTATAAGGACTTTGTGGTCAGGTTTGCTCTGGTCCAGGATGACTTCCTCCAGGCGATATTCGTCGACCATTCCAGGAACATCTTGTGCATTCTCAAGCTCTTCAGGCACCTGGGCAGTGATCTGCTCTTGGTTTCCAGGGGCTGCCATTTTCCTAGAACAGAAAACAGAGGAAACTATAAGAAATCGTTAGTAAGACGCACGTGTGTCGAAGATTTTCTCTAGATGGGGCCCCACGGTGGGCGCCAAACTGTTAAGCTCCATAATCAACCTTAAGTTATCCTTCTGGACGATTTTTGGCATTAACAGGAACCGTCATCGAGGGGTGGTGACCCGTCTAGGGTCACCACTAATAAGAAGACGAAGACGCCATCAGGCGTTATTGACGAGACGCCGGTGAGCGTGGCTCCTCCGTCAGCACCTAGAGTCGAGGGAACCGGCCCCGAGACGTTCGCTCCATCTTTTCTGTCGGCCGACAAGGGGAAGGGACTTGGGACGGAGAGTTCTACCGGCGTCATGTCGGTCCATTTTTCGTTGCCGAGGGACTTTATGGCCAACGACCAGATGGACAGTGACAAGATCTTCCCGGACCTGGGGAAATTCCTCCTGCCTTCCTTCCAGGAACGTTTCCAGGAGGTGACGAGATGGGGTCGCAAGTCGCAGGGTTTACTTTCAAGGTATGTACGACCCATCTGTCTCTTACGTTTCTGTCATTTGATTTCTGACGTTCGTTTGTTTAATCGTGTGACTACTGGCGTTCCAGACGTCTCTTTGCTTATACGCCTATATGGAAAAGATCCGGAGGGTCTCACCCGTTGCCTTGGAGAAGATGCGCGTGGCGCAAGACGAGGATCGCTTGGCACGGGAGCAAGAGAAGCTTGCGATGGAAAGGGCTGAGGTCCTCTCGGAGAAGCTCGATGAAGTGCAGGACTTCTTTGAGGCATCGTCGAGAGCAAAATAAGACCTCCAGCTCCTTTTGCAGGAAGTCCTTGGGAAGTCCTCTACGACTGAGGCGGAATTAGGAGCGACTAAGCCTTCCTTGACAGAGAGCGAAAAACAGGTCAGGGACCTTAAGTCGCTCGTCGAGGCGAAGGAGAAGGAGGTCGCATCCTTAGAGGAGAGACTCCTGTCGTTTCAGGCTCTGACCCGTCTGAGGGTCCGAGCGGCGATCATGCATCGCCGTTTGCGGGGGTTAAACCCTATGGCCGGAGCCGAGACGGAGGTCGCCACTTACTTAGAGCGTTCCAGCTACGAGGGATGTCTTGGTCGTCGAGGGTTTGAAGCCTATAAGCACCCTTCCCAACGACTTTAGATATTCGATAAGGTCCTTCCCACTTAGTGGATAACTTACCGGCATTTTGCTCCATGGTGTTTTGTAAAACTCGTCGTAAGTCGTAGTCACCTTCCTGAAAGATCTTGGCCTTAACATTTTTGTTGAAATGTGGTTCAACAACCTGTCGTTGAGATGCCATTTTGACCAAAGAAGACTCTCTTAACTCTTCGAGAGCGTCGAGGTCGTAGCTTAAGTCCACCAAGTTATGATCGACGGATGTATGCCGCGATGTCGGGAGTTGCACCTCAATAGGTAAGACGGATTCACAACCATAAACCAATGAATATGGCGTCTGTCCCGTCGATGTTCGTGGTGTCGTATGATTTGCCTACAGGACCGATGGGAGTTCTTCAACCCATCTTCCTTTTGCGGCCTTGGGTCTTTTCTTGATTGAATTGTTAATGACTTTATTGCTCGATTCTGCAAGACCGTTAGACTGGGGATAGCGTGGAGTTGAGGTCGTAAGCTTGATGTTACGATCCTCACATAACTGTTGCGTACGATCACTTATAAATTGCGACCCATTGTCACATACGATTTCGGATGTAATTCCGAACCTGCATATAATGTTACTTTGGATAAAAGAGATGACCTCTTTGTCCCGACCCTGGAGTAGGCAACTGCTTCTATCCATTTACAATTTAATCTCTAAGGACTAACAAAAAGACTTTCTGCCCTGGGGCAGGAGGTAATTTACCAACGATGTCCATTCCCCATCTCATGAAGGGCCATGGGACCAAAGACGTATGTAGAGGTTCAGAAGGTTGGTGTATCATACTGGAGTGTCGTTGACATGCATCACCGCTTTGGACGTACCTGGTGGCATCTTGCCTTAGTGTTGGCCAATAGTAGCCTTGTCGTGATATACGATTTACAAGACTACAACTACGAGTCTCATATCCGTGCAACGAACAATAAAGAAATCAATAGATAAGAACAGGTGTTATGATTTCAACTGGTCATCCAATTCACTTTCAATAATGCAGAGAGTTTACAATAAGCTTTTAGAAAGTAAAATGACAACTAGCTTAATTCTAAGCTAAACAAAGCATTTAAATACTATGGGCCCGTGGTAACAAGCCCACGACCCGTTCACAAATAAAGCTCAATTTAAGGAAATAACAATTCAGTCCTTGAACTTCTATTCAACCAAATATTGCCCTAACAATCTCCCCCTTTGAATTGAAGTTTGAGTTAGCGCCAGTTATCAACGTATATTTTATGGAACGCAAAGTGTACCTCGAATGTTCTGATGGCGCGGCGGTAGTCGATGCGTTCTTCTATCACTTCTAATGCTTTTCGTGCGGTTATCTCATTCGAGTTAGGAACATACGAAACCTTTTGATTTTCGGATTCGAACGTGATGATGTTTCGAAGAGCATTATGTACTTTGAAGAGCATGCCATCGCAGAACCTGTCTACCTGGCTGAAGCGAAGAAACCTCTTTTCTTTCTGTTCATTGAGGTATAGTATCCCAAATTCCAGTTCTAGAAGCAGTACGTTCTCGGGATACATCTTCAGTTCAGGAGCTTTCAGATTCGGTTTTATCAGGTTTACCTTCTTTGCGCGGTTCTCGATTCCCATTTGAAAGTCAGTCAGGTATGACATCATGATTAAGTAAATCAGGAATCGACGAACAACCTCGAGCGCTTTAGTCACGTGAAGAGGTGTAAGATCCCACATTGGTTGAGGAGGGGAACAAAGGTTGCCTGATACCTCCCCTATCAGACGCGTTTTAAAACCGTGAGTCCAAGTGTGTGGACAAAGCGGACAATATCTGGTACGGTTGGCCTGGGATGTTACAAATGGTATCAGAGCCGGGAACCGGACTGGTGTGCCAGCGAGGACGCTGGGCTCCCAAGGGGGGTGGATTGTAAGATCCCACATTGGTTGAGGAGGGGAACAAAGGTTGCCTGATAAGGGACCTGATACCTCCCCTATCAGACGCGTTTTAAAACCGTGAGTCCAGGTGTGTGGACAAAGCGGACAATATCTGGTACGGTTGGCCTGGGATGTTACAAGAGGTCGGATGGTTCTGGTTTGTAGGTCTTTCAGAAAAGCGAGTAAGTCGAACGACCTGAGGTTCTTAAAGTCAGCTTCAGAGATTCTCCATTCATTTCCGTCTTCGCGGCGTACAGTGAAAACGGGGAACATGACTCTAAGGATTCGACCTGTTTCGATATTGAGCACTTCAGTGATTTTGTGCTTCTGTAAAGCCCGTATCCCGGTACGTAATCTTTTTTAGTGTGGTTCCGTTAACGGGGTTAGACGAATCAGACCTAATCGTTAAAGATGTCGGAATTTTGGTTAGTTGCGAGAAAGTTTAAGTTGAGGGTCCATTTGTGTCAAGGGACAAAACTTAGCCATAGTTCGGCCCATGCATTTCATAAACCAACCCCAATTGTTTTGGTTGTGTGTGATTGTAGCGTGAGGAGCACCGAAACCCAATTGTTTTGGTTGTGTGTGTTGTAGCGTGAGGAGCAAACAAAGAAAGAACAACCCTACGGCTTCTTCTTCTTCGTTCCCCCTCCCCTTTGTGTCGTCGGCCGGAAAAAGAGAGAGAGAGAGAGAGAGAAACCGAGAGGGTTAGAGAGAGAAACCGAGAGAAAGAGGAAGCGTGGGTGGAGAGGAGGAGGAAGGAGGTCGCCGGCGTAGGAGAACCACCGTTGGTTTCGGTGTGGTTACCGTCGTGTCGTCGCCGTCTCGAGGTAAGAATCTAATCCGTTTTCTTTCCCCGTTGTCATTTCGATCGTAAAACCACCACCACCACCACCGCCGCAGCCACGGCTGCCGGCGGTGGGGCCGCCGCTGCGTGCCGCTGGGTGACGGCAGGAGGGATGTGTACGTGTGCGGGTGTGTGGGTGTGTGCGGGTATGAGGTTGCGGTTAAGTCGGGATGGGCGGTGTTTTGGGTGTGGTTTCGCCGGAAGTTTTTAACCACCGCCAACGGCCGCCTCTGCCGGAGGTGGCAGAGGGTGGTGCGTGGGCTGCTCAGCCCATTTAGTCTTGACCAATAAGTCTGCTGGAATCACAGGTCTGAATGCTTAAGGCATGGCTTAATGGGTTAAGATTTAATTTAAGCCTTGTTATCATTTCATGTGAAATTGGCAGTTTCTGCCACTGTTTTGGAAAAGCCATAACCTTTTATAGGAACTTCGTATTGGGGTGAAACCAGTGCCAAAATCTCCCATTCTTAGTCTAGTAAGTTTCTTATGTTTTGCGGAAAAACCAGTTCGGACCATAGCTAGTGTCAAACTGCTGTTTTGTGCTGAAAGGTACCGTTTTTCACTGTGCAGCAACCGGTTTTGTAAAATCCATAGTAAATTGTAGAAAAATCGTTAGAGCGCGTGCGATATGTCCCTGGAACCCTAAGACATGGGAATTTGTGTTTATGGAAAAATATTTCGGTTTAATCAGTTTATAAGGGGTTAAACAGGTCCCGAACAGACCTGTGTGTTGAGAGTAAAAACTGGAAAAATGTGTTTTTAAAGTTAGTAGTCGTGGCTTTGGTTTGGGGCGTCACTTTGACAATTGTGATCACTTATTTAGGTGGAAATAGGTGAACTGGTGTTGGCCGGTTCGTGTTGCAGTTGAGGTCATAAGCTTTGCGTTTGAGGTGAGTTCTCTCACCGCGTAGTTAGGAATTTCATGCATATCGTTATTTTGTGCTACGTGTTATTACGTGTTTACGTGAACTAGTTGGGATGTGATAACTAGTTGTGATTTGTTGAATTTATATGTGGATTATTTATGCTTGTGTACACCTCGGTGGGACTGGGGGGCTCTGTGGGACCGAGGGCTCGGTGGGACTGAGCTAGTACAATTATATTATCTTTACTCGGTGGGACCAAGGGCTCGGTGGGACTGAGCTTGTATCAATGTCTTTACTCGGTGGGACCGAGGGCTCGGTGGGACTGAGCTTGTATCAATGTCTTTACTCGGTGGGACCGAGGGCTCGGTGGGACTAAGCTTGTATCGATATATTCTTGTGTACTCGGTGGGACCGAGGTTCGTATTTATACATTAATCATTATGTGGTTTTATATTCGTGGTGATGGTGATGTTGCCTACTTGCGAGTAGGGGCGATATACGTGGGGTTGCTACCTGCGTGTGTGGTAGGATTCACTAAGCGTTTAGCTTACCTTTTCCCAATATGTTGTGATTTCAGGTGCGAGCGGCAGTCGGGCCTGACGGTACACACACTAAGCGCGGGGTGTCGAGAATTGTTTAAATTTCACTTTCAAACCTTTAGATTTTATTTGATAAGAGTTTCGTTGCATAAACTTTATTGGCTGTTTGAGTTAACGACGTTAATTTCAATTGAGTTACGAATTATTAAATTGTGGTTGTTTTATAATGAAATGCATGTTTTAAAAAATTTTAAATTCCCTGTAATTTTTGGGACGTTACAACTTGGTATCAGAGCACAGCTTGAGTGAATCAAACACATCTCGGTGTGTTTGGTCTCAAGTTGCGGCTATGAAGTTTTAAACTCTTCTACTAAAATCTTTTAGAATAAAGGAAAAAGGAAAAACCCATTTGGGAAACGGTGATTGAGGGCGCAGTGTGTACAGTCAGCCGACGCTAAGTGGGAAGGTACAATACTTAGTGTATTTATCGCTTTCTAGATCATAGGGTATGCATGCTAGATTGCCTATGTTGTTTACACTGTACTGTATGATGATTGCTTACTAGTCGGAATCAATGCTAGTTATAGTAGGTTGTTAAGTGAAGGCACTATAGGTTGTATGCCGTAAGAATCATATAGCCTTAAAATATTTGATTTAGTCCTATTGCGCAGCTCTTGTTTGATTCCAACCGTTATAGGATAGGATCGTGTATTCGAATGTCTATTTGATTCACGCTGCATGCGACTGGGTATTCGCGAGGCAACTCGTTATTAATAATAGGGATTCCGTGGTAGCAAGGGTAGTGGGATGAGATGAAATTTCTAGTGAGCCAGGAAGAGTGTTTATATATGATTATGTATGCTAGATTGCTTGGTGCTTATTACACTGTACTGTATGGTTGTTACTTGCTAATAGGAACTTATGCTAGCTATGATAGGTTGTCAAGAGAATGCACTATAGGTTGTATGCGGTAGGAACCGAATAGCCTTAGAATGTGGGATTTAGTTCTATTGCGCAGCTCTTGTTTGAGTCCAACCGTTGTAGGATAGAATCTTATATTCGAATGTCTATCTGGTTTCCACTGTATACGACTGTGCGTTTACGAGGCGACTCATCAGGGTTAGTGGGGGCTCCGCCCTAGCAAGGGTAGTGGGGTATTATGATTATTCCTAGGGAGCTAGGAAGAGTGTGTACATGCGTCAGTATAGGCACGCGTGTATGGTTTTGTTTGGGCGAACAACTACTTGGTTACTCGGGATAGGACTCGGAGCGGACAGTGATAGGTGTAGATGGTAGTAGTAGAGCTCCTACTACCGGAAGCACAGGATCAATGTTCGAGTCGGGGAAAGTCGCGGGGAATCCAAGGAGTCGAGCGTGAGTGTGGTAAGGGTGAGTTATTATGTGCTAATAACTCGTTGTAATTTATATTTCCTAGAATGGTCAACACTAGAAGAAACAACGCGGCTGAACCGCGGGCTGAGGCCGGGATCACCGAGGAACATATTAGAGAGATGATTGCTACCGAGGTAGCATACGCGATCGGGGAGGCGATCCCCGAGATTATCACTGCCATCCGAGATGAGGTGGTGGTTGTGATGGAGGAGCGAATGGCTGCGATTCCACCTCCTATAAGGGGACAGCCCCGTACCCGAGAGTTCCAGTATCGGGATCTCTCCGCCTGTTCTTCGCCTGAGTTCAAGGGAGACCCGAACCCGATCATCAGCATGCGGTGGATATCTGATATGGAGTGTGCGTTTCTGACCAGTGGTTGCCCGGACAACCTGAATGTTCGCTTTGCAGTGAACTTACTTCGTGACGGCGCGAAGGATTGGTGTGCTACAGCATTGACGCTTGCCGAGCGCACTACCTTGACTTGGGAGGAGTTCGTCGTTCGTTTTCGCGCCGAATATGTACCTCCGGTAGAGATGGAGAGGATTGCCAAGGAGTTCCTGGAACTCACACAAACAACGGAGACGGTGAAGGAGATGAATCGAAAGTTCACCGAGATGGCATTGTTTTGCCCCCAGTATGTCGCCTCGGAGGATATGAAGATGTCTCGGTACAAGGACATGTTGCGTACTTAGATTAGAGAATTCGTGAGCACGGCGCATTATGCTTCATTATCTGCGATGATGGACGCGGCCCGGAGGAGGGAACTTGAGTTGGAGACCCAAGCGAAGAAGAGGAAGGCGGCACAGGCGGTGACGCCGATCTCTGCGGTGCCACAGAAGTCGAAGTTCACTGATTCGCGTGCGGGTTCGAGGAGTGGCGGGTTAAAGCCTAGGGATACCGGAATGAGGAGATCTGAAGGGTGTTTTAAGTGTGGACAGTCCGGTCACTTTGGCCGTGATTGTAAAGTGCCGTTAGTGGTCTGCTTTAACTGCAATCAGACGGGTCACGTGAGGGCCAACTATCCTAGTACGAGGGTAGCAGATGGGAGTGGGGCATAGGGGGCGCCTGTGAATGCCCCATTGCGTATTACTGATGGTCGAACGGGTCAGCCGGGGACGGAAGCGGCTCGAGGTAGAGTTCACCAGCTGACGGTAGAGGAGACACAGGCTACGCCTAAAGTGGTGACAGGTATATTTCGCCACTTGTTTTCTGTTATTAATTATTGTATGTGATTGCTTTTTGCTTAAGCTGTGAGATTAAGTGCGTTCTTAGTTAGCTCGGTGTCTGCTGTAGTGATGTTTGATAGCGGGGCTACCCATTGTCTCGTTCCTCACACTTGTAGTGAGCGTTTGGGCCGTAGTATAGGACGGCTAGGCTGTCCACTTGTGGTTGAGGTTGCTGATGTAATAGTTATTTTAAGTAGACCGTTTCAGGTCAAGATTGATGATTGAGCTAGAATTATAGACTTTTGAGCCGACCTTGTTTTAAGGAAAAGCCGTAAGTTATTTTGACGTGAATTCCAACTTGCCCTTAGAGGTTTAAATGTCCGGATGACGATAGTGGACCGGAGAGACTTGGAGTTGTACGAGTCGAGACGTAGAATACCGACTAAGTCGTGCACAAAGTTTGAGTTTAAAAATAGAATTGCATTATCTAATTCTTGTGTTTCCAATTCTTATTTGGATTGTGTTGTAGAAGTTTGGGAAAAGCGCTTTTAAGTGTTATGTGTCAGTTTGAGTACTTACATATTTGAGGGAGTGAGTCATTCCGGGATAGGCATGTTGTTGGTAGACTGTTTGCACTAGATCCTTGGTCATGTCAGTCAGTCGTTGGTAACGGTCGGTTGGGTATCTCGGGGTGGGACCCCGGTATTCATGTGTTATGACTTTGACTTTCCAGTGGGCACTAGGAGGATATAGTCTTGAGCACGTACCTGGGAAGTAGACGTGGAGGTGTATCTTGATACGGTGCAACTAGGCTTCGTAGAGCGAGTGTGGAAGGTTGGGTATTCCACGCGTGTGGGTACTGTAGGCCGAATAGTATCGGTTAGGGAATGATGCCCTTTGTAATAAAGAGGATAAATGCGTAGAATTTTTGAGGTAAATAGTATACTTAGGTGTCGACTTTTGGGCTTGAGGCCAAACACCTTATTGTAATTGGGGAATTGTAGCTGATTTTAAGGAAATTATGTTGATAGTAGTAGTAATCCTGAGATGTTTGCTTGTGGTGAATGGTTATGGTGGAGTGACCTTCGTGAGTGGTTTTAAATTTACTGGTTTGACGATTCGTGTAGGGTAAATTTTGGGAGTCTAGTAGAACTCGTAGGAGTTATTCGACAGTTAATAGTAGGAATGAGCGGATCCGAGTATCCAGTTGGGTCTATTGGTAAGCAACTTTAGAATGTTTAGAGCTTGAGATTTGAATCGGGAGGTATGGAATATCTAAGGTTGGGAGACAACCGAAGTCGCTTGGCTAGGAATGATTCCAATTGGTGAAGTGTTCTATCGATCATAATTTCAGTGTCGTAGAAGGAGTACGTTAGTAAGAAAAGTATTTGAGAAGTTTTAGAAGGGGTCTCAAGTGAACTTGGGAACCTGAGGTTGAGATGTGGGAGAACTATCTTTAGCTATGCACGGGCATAGACTTCGAGGACGAAGTCTAATCCAAGTGGGGGAGAGTTGTAAAGCCCGTATCCCGGTATGTAATCTTTTTTTTAAATCCTTTGTTTTAGTTGTATTTAATGTGGTTCCGTTAACGGGGTTAGACGAATCGGACCTAATCGTTAACGATGTCGGAATTTTGGTTAGTTGCGAGAAAGTTTAAGTTGAGGGTCCATTTGTGTCAAGGGCCAAAACTTAGCCATAGTTCGGCCCATGCATTTCATAAACCAAACCCAATTGTTTTGGTTGTGTGTGTTGTAGCGTGAGGAGCACCGAAACCCAATTGTTTTGGTTGTGTGTGTTGTAGCGTGAGGAGCAAACAAAGAAAGAACAACCCTACGGCTTCTTCTTCTTCGTTCCCCCTCCCCTTTGTGTCGTCGGCCGGAAAAAGAGAGAGTGAGAGAGAGAAACCGAGAGGGTTAGAGAGAGAAACCGAGAGAAAGAGGAAGCGTGGGTGGAGAGGAGGAGGAAGGAGGTCGCCGGCATAGGAGAACCACCGTCGGTTTCAGTGTGGTTACCGTCGTGTCGTCGCCGTCTCGAGGTAAGAATCTAATCCGTTTTCTTTCCCCGTTGTCATTTCGATCGTAAAACCACCACCACCACCACCGCCGCAGCCACGGCTACCGGCAGTGGGGCTGCCGCTGCGTGCCGCCGGGTGACGGCAGGAGGGATGTGTACGCGTGCGGGTGTGTGGGTGTGTGCGGGTATGAGGTTGCGGTTAAGTCGGGATGGGCGGTGTTTTGGGTGTGGTTTCGCCGGAAGTTTTTAACCACCGCCGCCGCCAACGGCCGCCTCTGCCGGAGGTGGCAGAGGGTGGTGCGTGGGCTGCTCAGCCCATTTAGTCTTGACCAATAAGTCTGCTGGAATCACAGGTCTGAATGCTTAAGGCATGGCTTAATGGGTTAAGATTTAATTTAAGCCTTGTTGTCATTTCATGTGAAATTGGCAGTTTCTGCCACTGTTTTGGGAAAGCCATAACGTTTTATAGGAACTTCGTATTGGGGTAAAACCAGTGCCAAAATCTCCCATTCTGAGTCTAGTAAGTTTCTTATGTTTTGCGGAAAAACCAGTTCGGACCATAGCTAGTGTCAAACTGCTGTTTTGTGCTGAAAGGTACCGTTTTTCACTGTGCAGCAACCGGTTTTGTAAAATCCATAGTAAATTGTAGAAATATCGTTAGAGCGCGTGCGATATGTCCCTGGAACCCTAAGACATGGGACTTTGTGTTTATGGAAAAATATTTCTGGTTTAATCAGTTTATAAGGGGTTAAACAGGTCCCGAACAGACCTGTGTGTTGAGAGTAAAAACTGGAAAAATGTGTTTTTAAAGTTAGTAGTCGTGGCTTTGGTTTGGGGCGTCACTTTGACAATTGTTAACACTTATTTAGGTGGAAAAAGGTGAACTGGTGTTGGCCGGTTCGTGTTGCAATTGAGGTCATAAGCTTTGCGTTTGAGGTGAGTTCTCTCACCGCGTAGTTAGGAATTTCATGCATATCGTTATTTTGTGCTACGTGTTATTACGTGTTTACGTGAACTAGTTGGGATGTGATAACTAGTTGTGATTTGTTGAATTTATATGTGGATTATTTATGCTTGTGTACACCTCGGTGGGACTGGGGGGCTCGGTGGGACTGAGCTAGTACAATTATATTATCTTTACTCGGTGGGACCGAGGGCTCGGTGGGACTGAGCTTGTATCAATGTCTTTACTCGGTGGGACCGAGGGCTCGGTGGGACTGAGCTTGCATCGATATATTCTTGTGTACTCGGTGGGACCGAGGTTCGTATTTATACATTAATCATTATGTGATTTTATATTCGTGGTGATGGTGATGTTGCCTACTTGCGAGTAGGGGCGATATACGTGGGGTTGCTACCTGCGTGTGTGGTAGGATTCACTAAGCGTTTAGCTTACCTTTTCCCAATATGTTGTGATTTCAGGTGTGAGCGGCAGTCGGGCCTGACGGTACACACACTAAGCACGGGGTGTCGAGAATTGTTTAAATTTCACTTTCAAACCTTTAGATTTTATTTTATAAGAGTTTCGCTGCATAAACTTTATTGGCTGTTTGAGTTAACGACGTTAATTTCAATTGAGTTACGAATTATTAAATTGTGGTTGTTTTATAATGAAATGCATGTTTTAAAATTTTTTAAATTCCTTGTAATTTTTGGGACGTTACAGCTTCGTTCGGACTTGGCTAACTGGCATACTCCGCTTCATGGTGTTTATGTACTGGCTTTGGTATTCATTATCGAAGTGAGAAATACCAAGGAAAAAAGTCAGCTCGATAGAGCGTAACCTGTGAATATACAACTTCTTCAGAGATTCCTCCAGGTGAGGAATAAAGATCATAATCTTCTCCCATCGGATTTGTTGCTATGGAGGAGGAGGAAGATCAGAAGCTGTCGGTTGTTGAGGTGATGTCGGATTTCCAGCTGTTGAAGTTTCGGGTCTTGTAGAAGTGTCGGCGGCTTGAGCAGTGTGAACGGGTGTACCATAAAGTTTTTGCAGCAAGAACTGGTCGTAGTCAACATTGTCGTCTTCATCTGTAGGAAAGATCAGGTTTACCTGGAGATTTATCGCACTGGCGGCTTTTTCGTACCATGGATTTTTAGTCTCTGGGTCGATCTTGGTGTCTGGATCAATCAGATTGAGTACAGGCCTATCTGATGCGTCATACGTGACCAGTTTCTATGATGTTCCCTCAGGCTTTTCAATCGTCGGGTCTTCGTCATCTGAGATTTCCATGTCTATAACCATCTCAGCGAGGCTCAACTGGGCTTCAGGTTCGTCTTCGGTTGCAGTTGCCACAGTTGATGGTTCCGGTTGAACACGGTAGTTTCAGTGAGGATCGATGCGGTCTCGGCTAATCGTAGTCTTTTATTCTCCCCCTCACGGTGATCAGGATCATCCTGATCATCGTGTCTTCGCTTTAGACCGCCGACTTGACTGTTGCAGGTTTCTTCCATAGAGGCGACTCTCTCGGTCAAGGTGGTTAGGGCTTGCTGAACATCCTTGAGAGTCGTGTGTTGGAGCAGATACCTGGGATCGTAGAACAGAGATCAGGTCTGCTTTGGTGGAGGCGTCGGTGTCGGTGTGTTGGAGCAGCTGAACGAGGAGCATAGTCTTTAAGGTTTCCACCGAGTAATGTGGCTGAACGGGAGCCGGTGGAGGTGTTGGTGCGATTTCAGCTTTGACGACTTTCTCCTTTCCTTTGATCAAGCTTTTCAGTTTATCGAGCTCGTTGGTGAATCACTTCTCCATGGCCTCACGGACAGCCTTTAGGACTGATTTGGTTAAGAGGGATGTTAATTTTCCGATGAAAATTTACTCCATTAAGCAATTGATCCAATTATCGCACGATCGTTTGTGTTGTTCTAGTTGTGGTTGGAATGACTTTGATGACATAAATAATAATGATTGGTTTCGGTCATATCACATATATAATCATACAGCCAAACGCAAACCCCGTAAAAACAAAAAGAAACATCATTTTCAACGGGGGGCCCAATCAGAAGTTAAACCAAAACAGGAGAGGAAACCTAATCCAAAACCAGTTCCTCCTACTAAGGTTACAACTACACCTAAGAGGCAAAATGTTTCAAAGCAAGTTCCTCCGAAAGGTGTCAAATCTAACCCTCCCGGACCAAGGCAAATATGGGTACCGAAGGTCCGCTAATCTCGTTTTGCAGGACGGTCATGTGTAGTAATTAGACTCTGGATGCTCCAAGCACATGACCGGAAGGAGGGAGCTACTCACAAACTACCTGGAACCATCTGGAGGAGAGTGCTCATGTGTTCAGGGGGAGCCTGAACCGGTATCAGGTAAGTTTACTGTACTGTTTAGGGGGAGAATCACACACGTTTTTTTTTTAACTGTCAGAAAAGTTTTTTCGTGTGTGTGTGTGTGGGCATTCCCGAGTGCATTTAACTTCGTGCACATTTTAAGGGGGAGCACTACCTTTGGTGTTCATCATTTGAGGGGGAGCGTCACATTTTTTTCTTAAAGTCCAAAAGCTTTTTTTATGTCGACGTCTCCTACGTAATCACATTCCTGTTCCGAGGGGGAGCAAGGATATGACTATGCATCAGTCAAGGGGGTGCAAAGTATTTTTCCCATGGTCTAGCCAGCGCCGGAGGGACCTCCCCAGGGACTTAGACCCAAGCGACGTGAGGGTCCTAGGACAAGAGGCTGAGTGAAGTCAGGTCGACAAAGAATCAAGAAAGATTAAGCCGTAAAGATAATGAGGGTTCTGAGCGACCCCAACCGAGTGTAATCCGGGTAGCCACATCTGCTATCCCGTCTCATCCGTTGGGACGGGGTATTGAAGAAGCCTCCGTGGACCCAGCGGAGCATTTGCACAATCCCCTTATCCACTCATCCGTCTCTCAAAAGACGGATGTTTTAGTTTCTCACGGGGATCAAGCACAACTTCCACCGGTCTCTCAATCGGAGAGTACTGGTGTTGAAATAAGAGACCAGCAACCCCCGGTCTCGACTTCATTTCGTGCACCATCAAGTCTAGAGCCATTTGAAATTGAACATTCTTCGACTAGGACACATGATGAGGAACAACAAATCGTGGCTCTTCGTGACCCGATCGGAACTTCCGTAGTGTCTCCGACTGCCGAAACACAAGGATCGGAAGGAAATCCTACCACAGCTACCGAAATGCCAACTGTGAACGTAGGTGGCTCTGCCTCTCAGGTAGATGCCTCAACGGGTTATCTAAGTGATCCCGGAGTTATATTACACGACTTTGTGTCACCAGGGTCCATGGACAACACCCTTAAGGCTGTCCGCGAGGCGATGGAGCAGCACGTCGCCGCCGAGATCGACAACGTCAAACACTTATTCGAAGGTAAAGGGCATATCGTCGACACTGAAACCGCACCTACACCTCCACCGGCCCCTACTCAGCCTACTTACTCGGTGGACACCCTCAAGACGATGCTTTTAGCCCAACTGCTCCAAGAATCCGAAACTAACGCCTCTACCGAAGCAGACCTGATATCCGTTCTCTAGGACTTCCAATAAGCGATGACAATGTTGTTCGAGAGAGTCCGTTCACCCAAAGATACCTGCAAGAGTCAAGCAGGCGGTCTAAAGCGCAAGCACGATGACCAGGATGATCCTGATCACCGTGAGGGGGTGAAAAGATTAAGACCTACCGAGACCGCGGCTATCCTCACCGAATCGACAACTGTGGTTCAACTCGAACTAGCAACTACGGCACCTACAACCGAAGACGTACCCGAAGCCGAGTTGCCATTAGCCGAGATGGTAATAGACATGGAAATTTCAGATGATGAAGACCCGACGGTTGAAAAGCCCGAGGGTTCAACACAGGAACTGGTTGATTTTGACTCATCAGACAGACCGTTATTGGATATGATAGATCCAGACTGTGAAACCAACCCGGAGACCGAAGATGCATGGTATGAAAAAGCCGCCAGTGCCGCAAATCTCCAGGTCAATTTGGTTTTCCCTACTGATGACGAGGACAATATTGACTATGATCAGTTCCTGCTCCAGAATTTATATGGTTCTTCTCCCGTTCACTCTGCTCAACCCGCTGAAACTTCAACAAGACATGAGAACATTACTGCCGATATTCTGACAACTCCTCAGCAACCGACAACTTTTGATCTCCCACCTCCTCAACAGCAACAAATCCGTTGGGAGAAGATCACGATACTCATTCCTCACCTGGAGGAATCCCTGAAGAAGTTGTTCGTACACAAACTTCACACAATCGAGCCGACCTTTTGCCTAGGTATTTACAACTTCAATCCCGAATACCAACGTCGGTACATCAGCGCAATGAAGCAGTGTCTTCCAGTCAGCCAAGTCAGAACCAAGCATCAAATCAAAGAGGTACTCAACATACAGTCCAGCCGCATCATGAAATCGTCTATCCTGTATTCACTGTCCGATATGAAGATGGGAATGAATGGAAATTTTCTGAAGCTGACTTCCAGCACCTCCGACCGTTTGATTTCCTAGCAATTCTGAAAGACCTTCGTTCAAGAACCATCCGACCGCTACCTGTTACAAAGGCGCTCAAAGTTGTTCGTCGATTCCTTGTTCGTACAATTATGATGACCTATCTAACGGACTTTCAAATGGCAGTCGAGAATAGGGCAAAGAAGGTAAATCTGATAAAGCCGAATCTGAAAGCTTCTGAGTTGAAGATGTATTCCGAGAACGCTCTGCTTCTACAACCGGAATTTGGGATTGTCTTCATCAACGATCAGAATGAGAAGAAATTTTTGCGCTTCAGTCAGGTAGACAGATTCTGCGACGGCACGCTCTTCAAAGTACAAAATGCTCTTCGCAAAATCATTTCCTATGAATCAGAAAATCAGAAGGTTTCGTATGTTCCTAACTCGAATGATATAACTGCTCGAAACGCTTTAGAAGTGGTTGAAGAACGCATCGACTATCGCCGTGCTATCAGAATGTTCGAGGTACACTTTGCGCTCCGTAAAAGATACGTCTACAACTGGCGAGAACTATAGCGCGAACTCGAACTTCAAATCAAAGGGGGAGATTGTTAGGGTCAATTTATGTTGATTTAAAGTTCAAGGGTCTGTATTGAAATACTTTAATTTGAGCTTTGTTAGTGAACGGGCCATGGGCTTGTTAACCACGGGCCCGCCATATATAAAGTGCTTTAGCCATAAAAAAATAGGCTAGTTGTCTTATTTGCTTTCCTACTTCGTATTGTAATTCTCTCTACATTGAAAGCTTAATAGAGATGACCAGTTGAAATCGTATACTACATTGTGTTATTATCTGTTTGATTTCATTGTTCGTTGCACGGATCTGAGACTCTCATACACGTTCAAAGACAATAGTGATGAGTAGCAAAGAATCCAGATCAAAACATTAAGTAACCATATGGGGTAAAACTCTAACACAAAAACACGTAGTAATTGTTATCACAACAATTTAAAAAATTGGGTGGCCTATGTTCAGATTTGGCAATGGGGTATCTCTGATAGGACTTCCAGTTATCATTGAAGTAAAATAATGAAAATTGCATCTCAAACTGTTCCGGCAATATCACAAAGATATGCGACTGGAATCACAAAGACTCGTGCATGTGTGAAAGAATCATATTATATTTGTTTGGCTCAAATATTGATTTAACTTGGGACTCAAGTTAAAATCAATTTACACAGTGATTAGAATGTGAAGTTCGGAGACCGGAGCTGATGTCTTCCTTTTTCAATATCTAAGTTCTCCGAGTGAGGAATGGATAGATTATGTGCTAAACCTCCGTGAATATATGATACAAGCATCTGTTGTGAGATACTTGAGTGGCTAGGTGGGGTGACACGAGTTATCGACACTGGGTCCATGTATGTTTCAATATTCATCTCCAAAGAACGAGAATGAATAAATTGTGTGGTTACCCAGATAACTGACTCGGTTTGGTAAGGACCAATAATTCTTTTAAGTCCTGTCACATCCTCACCATATTCTTTTCACTCCGAACTCATCTATCATCTAGATCCCTCACTGTTGTCTATAAGGGATGTGTTTCTTGGGTAGGTCATTTCGCTCCTGGATAGACCATAGAAACAATGTAATTCCTAACACTCCTTTCATGCAACGAGTAGAACAGTGAAGTACGAGTTCTAAACTCAGGTGTTTAGAAGTCAACACTTTTAAGAACGAGTCCTGATCTGAGGTGATAAGAAGTCATAAAGATTAAGTTCGAGTTCTGATCTGATGTAATCAGAAGTCAAATTTGAAATACCATAATTTCAAGAAACAAAATCAAGCGCTAAACAGATTGACTCAGTAAGCACAATATTTGCAATAAATGAGACAATGCTCAGAAAGTTTAATTGTGAATAACAAGTCACAACTATTATTTCAGATAAGAATGAAATCGTTTGCGAGAAATAGCTAACTTGGAAAACAACTAGGAATTCAAACGAGTGTATTTCCATGGAAAAAATTAACAAATATGTTAGACATGGAAATAACTAAGTCAATCAAGAATGACATGTGGCAATCATGGAAGTTAAAATTAAACAATAACAAACACAAGTTAGTTATTCAGAATGAATTACCACGGTCTTTGAATTCAGTTAAAGTTCACTTACCTTTCATAGTACTCCCCCTCAAATGTGGCATAACCTTTGAATGCAGTCATGTGAAAAGTATATTCTGAACTAAAAGCACATGACATTCCTGTAAAGCAGATTAGAAGGGTTTTGGTATCCATCCGTTGATGGATCCTTGACGGTTAGATGCCTTATTATAGTGAGGACCGGGGATACTATAAGTACCATACCAATACTTAGCATGGTCTTTATTCACAAAGTCACTTGTTCCACAATAAGAGCAACACAGCTTCTGTGTAGATAAGTTGATCAGTTTATTAACAGAGTAAACTCGATCAGTTTTCACAAAAGGTTTAGCGTGGAAAGTTGTGTTGTTCTTGTCACTTTGGAGCAGGAGCGGATCCTTTAACTCTCCACACCAAGTTTACTTTCTTGAAAGATTTATTATTTGATTTGCCAATGATAGGGTTATAAAACAGATTAGAGGTATGGATTCGATCTTTTGAATAGCTATTTGATCTAATGCTGGTCTTTGAAGAAATATTTATGTGAATAGAACTTGAAGCAGTCTTAGAAAAGCAAACTGAATTAACTGAATCACCGTAAAGAGACTGATTAACAGTATCTGGACTAGCAAGATTGGGTGATTCAACATCAAAGTTTTTGCTTTCAAGTTCCTTGTCATTCTTAAACAGAACATTTTTCTTTTCAAGCATTATATCTAGCATCTTTTGGAGATCAGATTTTAACCTCTTCTCTATCATAATATCAGATGACAAAACAGATAATTGCTTTGTAAGCTTGGAAATCTCAGTCTGAAAGATCTTTCTTTCGATTGCAAAATCATCTTTCAAAGTTTTTGCCCTAAAACCTTCAACTTTCTTCTTCTCAGACTCTTTGATTAAAACGTCTAATTCTTTCTCCAAGTCAGTTATTTTTAAAGAATGTTCTCCGTTCCTTTTGGTAAAAGATTTGCGTTCAATTTCAAACTTCTCTCTTTCTAAAATCAAAACTTTTTCAAAGTCGGAGATTTGGTTGAAAAACATAAGCTCAAGACTCTTATTCTCTTCAAGACTCTTATTCTCTTCAAGAGATTTGGTTGAAAAACCAAATTGCTTTTGTATAAGCAATTGTCTCTCTTTTGCAAAACTTTCTTTCTCCTTTTCAAAAACGTTTTCAAAAGTAGTTAGTTTATTTTTAAGCTCAAGGTTTTCACAGTTCAAGAGTTTACCTTTCTCTTCTTCTTTAGCCAGCTTCTCAGAACTATTCCAGATTTGAGATTTCAGTTCCTTCAGTTCTTTGATGTACTTGTTGCACAAATCATCTGATCGCTAGATATTCTTTTCATGTAGTCTTGCTTGCTCTTTCTCAGTCTCCTTGATATCATCTCGTGATGATAAATCAGACAGCTTCTTCTTCAGCTCAGTGTTTTCAGACTCTAATGTTGTTGTCTTTTCTGCAGATTTAACAAGCTTCTCAGAACTTTCAATTGTTTGCAATTTCAGTTCCTCCAGTTCTTTGAGGTTCTTGCTGATAAATTCATCTGCTACCTTGATATTCGTTTGATATATTCTTTTATAGTCGTTACACGCACGATTAAAGCAATGCCCCATTGCTACCGGAAAAATTGATCGTTGATCGGTATTATTTTGAAGAATAATAAAAAATAAATGCGGAAGAAAAATCAAAATTTAAAAATTGAGAAGCAAATTTAAGAACTAAATTCGTTTCCAAAAATTAAAATTTGATTATCGAATTCGAACGAACAAAATCAATCTTCGAGAATGAAACTTGTAAGAAAACAAACCAAGTTAGATAAAAAACGTCAACCGAAAACACAAAAAAAATCGTCGAAAATATGTGCAAATTGTCGCAAATAATCTGAAACGTCACAAAAAAATGCAAATCGATTGTTAAGAAAAAATTTCAACTTTCGTTAAAAATTTTAATCACGAGACGTGCGGTAACTCGGGTACCAATCATATTCGAGCGAAAAACTTTCAAGAGTTGGTCAAATGGGTTTACTAATAAAAAACATACCAACCAAAACTTACCAGTTGAAAGTTATCGAAAACTTACCGGGTGATTGAGATTCTCGCAAAAATAGCAGTTACCGGATGAGGATGGTTTACCGGAAAAATCACTTTCCGGACGAACCGAAAAAATGAGATGTCTAGTGCTTCTAAATCAAATAAAGAGAAAAAAAATTAAAGGACGCACGTGAGGTGTGTGCAAGTGATTTCAATGTGCATCAATTGAAAAAAAATTGAGACCACCTGATTTGTGATCAAGCCACGTGCAACTGCCAAGTAATTTGATGAGTTTTTGATTTGTCCGGAAAGCGGGCAAAACCAATTTGTCCGGAAAGTAAATGTCAACCGGAAACTGTTTTTTTTCCTTTGTCCGGAAAGTGGAAATTGACTTACCAGGAAACTTCTTTTGTCCGGAAAGTGTGAGGTTTCCGGGTAAAACTTGATGTGTCCGATCAAATTTATCTGGGAACCAGAAACAATCCGGATGAGGATTAGGAAACTTACCCGGAAAGGTTAGGAACGTCCGGACACTGCGGCTGATTGAGAAATTCGGATCAGTGTTCGATAGGGTTACTTGATTTCACTCCTATAGGGTTAGATTTTGACCAAAAACACAAAAACAAACATACCCAAATCGATTTCTAAGCAAAATATATCCTATTTTTCAATAATCACCATAAAAATTTAAGAACACCAAAAACTCAAGAATTGATTTTTAAATTGAAAAATTAATACCTTTGAGAATCGATATAAACGCAGATAAACACTAGATTAAGAACGATTAAACAATCGAGAAATAACAAACGAATTATTAAATCAACGAAAAGCTTTGCAAACCCGATTGATGATCGTTTCAACCCAAGAAAAAACTGCAGTATGTCGAAAATAATATGGGTGCCTTCTGGACCTCAAACGATCAATCCCACCGTTCAGAATGTAGAACAGAATGTCTTGGAGCTACTGTCCAAAAATCGTAACCATCCGACGGTTCAAACTCCGGGAATGGGCAAAACGGCTCGCTGCGTTTTCCAGAAAATTCAATACGAATTTTATGTCTTTTCTCGCTTTTGATCGATTTCTTCTATATCTTCAAATCACCGATTCAGCTCTGATACTAATTGTGAGTCTCAGATCCGTGCAACGAACAATAAAGAAATCAATAGATAAGAACACGTGTTATGATTTCAACTGGTCATCCAATTCACTTTCAATAATGCAGAGAGTTTACAATAAGCTTTTAGAAAGTAAAATGACAACTAGCTTAATTCTAAGCTAAACAAAGCATTTAAATACTATGGGCCCGTGGTAACAAGCCCACGGCCCGTTCACAAATAAAGCTCAATTTAAGGAAATAATAATTCAGTCTTTGAACTTCTATTCAACCAAATATTGCCCTAACAACGACCACCGGAATGGTTGCCACATTCGCCATCGTGCATTTCTTTCAGAATGTTTTGTACCTGTTTTGGAGTATCGATGCATCTTAGGTTTAGACCTGTCGATGATCAGCGATAAAGTCTGTCGCCTATGATGAGATATTTTGAAGCTTTAAATCGAATCTTTCGAGCTTACATTCTGTCGTCGGGTAGTTGATCGTGTATACCATAATTCTTGATATCGTACGACCAACCATTTTTTGTGTTAAGAACACAATTTTTTTTCTAAGTCCTCGATGGATTAGGTTGTAAGGTGGATCATAGGAATAGCATCGAACGACGACTTATTGATTGTTGATCCGAGGTTGGCTAGCGCGTCAGCTTGAGTGTTTTGATCTCTGGGGATCTGTTCGATTGAGAACAGATCAAACATCTTTGACTTTTCCTTGGCTATCCTCAGATGGGCCGTCATCTTGGAATCTTTTGCTGTGAATTCCCCGTTCATTTGGTTTACGACCAATAGGGAATCGCTTCCGACGTGAAGTCCGATTGCCCCCAAGTCGTGAGTCATATTCATGCTCACGATCAGAGCTTCGTATTCTGCTTCGTTGTTGGTAGCTTTGAAACTGCATCGTATGGAGTACACCATCTTGCCCCCCTGTGGGGACTTTAAGACGACAGCAAGACCTGCGCCTCTGGCATTTGAAGAACCGTCGACATGGAGCACCCAGGTCGTGTCGTTTGTAGTCGCCACAGTATAGGTCTCATTCTGCGCTTCTTTCTCCAGCTCGGGACTGAAATCGGCGACGAAGTCGGCTAGGACTTGCGATTTAATTGACGTATGAGGCTTAAAATCAATATCGTAGCCACTGAGGTAGATACTCCATTTCGCTAGTCGTCTTGTTAGCTCGGGCTTTCTCAAAACTGACTTGAGAGGAATATTTGTTACGACGGTAATAGGATGGGACTCGAAGTAGTGTCGTTACTCCTTTGCTGTTGTAACTAGCGACAGAAGTAACTTCTCCATAGACGTATATCGTGTTTCGGTGTCTATCAGATACTTACTGACGTAGTAAATCGGCAGTTGCTGCTTGTCTTCCTCTCTAGTTAAGACGGCACTTACAGATTGAGGACTTACAGCGAGATATAGCTGCAGGACATCGTGGCCCTTTGGTTCTGGAAGCAGGGGTGGAACAGCCATGTATTCCTTTAATTGTTGTAGCGCCTGCTCGTGATCGTTTGTCCAATCGAAACCCTTGTTTTTCTTTAAGACGTTATAGAACAAATGACACTTATCTGACGATCGTGAGATGAAGCGATTTAGCGCTGCCACTCGACCTGTGAGTCGTTGGACCTCCTTGAAGTTCCTGGGTGACTTGATGTTTATCAAGGCTTTGATTTGATTAGGTTTGCTTCTATGCCTCGACGGGTGACCATGTATCCTAGAAATTTCCCTGCGCTGAATCCGAAGGAACATTTCGTAGGATTCAGCTTCATCTGATTTTGTCGAAGAACGTCGAAGGACTTCTTCAGATGATCCATATGGTCGGTCGCCTGTTTGGATTTGACAAGCATGTCGTCTATGAAAACCTACATGGTGTCACCAAGGTGCTCTTTGAACATCTTGTTAACCAATCACTGGTAGGTCGACCCTGCATTTCAAGCCGAAAGGCATGACTTTGTAGCAGTATATGCCTTTATCTGTCATAAAAGTAGTCTTCTCTTGGTCTTCACTGTGCATCAGTATCTGATTATATCCGGAATAAGCATCCATGAACGTTAAGAGTTCATGTCCTACGGTCGCGTCGACCATAAGGTCGATGTGGGGTAGTGGAAATGGATCTTTAGGGCAGGCCTTGTTATGGTTTGTGAAGTTGATACACACTCGCCACGTCCCGTTCTTCTCCTGTACGACCATGACGTTGGCTAACCAGTCAGGGTATTTCACTTCTCTGATCTTCCCAGTCTTAAGCAAGTTGTCGACCTCATCATTGATCGCCTTGTTCCGTTCAGGAGCGAACTTACGACGTTTTTGCTTTATTGGTTTGAACGAGGGGTCGACGGTCAATTTATTGGAGATGACGTTGTAATCTATGTCGACCATGTCTTCGTGCGTCCAAGCGAACCAATCCACATGTTCCTGCAGAAAGGAGATTAGTTGCCTCTTTATGATGGGATCTAACGATTCCCCCACAAAGACAATTTGATCAGGCTTGTCCTGGTCCAAGATGACTTCTTCTAGGCGATAATCATCTAAGGACTCAGGAACGTCCTGGGCCTGTAATTGCTAGATGTCTCTTTCCTGAGGTTTTAATGTCGCCTTGTAGCAATCACGTGCGGTCTTCTGTTCACTTTTGATTTCTTGTACTCCCCATGGCGTCGGGAATTTGATTATCTGATGATAGGTCGAGGGGACCGCTTTCATATCGTGGATCCATGGTCGACCAAGTATAACGTTGTAAGCTGACTAATAGTCGATGACGTTAAACTTTGTCTGCTTGTTGACACCTTTGGCATATACTGGGAGGATAATTTCCCCTAGAGTGTTGGTCGAATTGCCGTTGAATCCTATCAGAATAGTCGAACGACGAGTGATCTCTGACTTATCGATGCCCATCGCTTTGATTGTGCTCAAGAATAATGTTAGCCGAACTGCCTCCGTCGACCAGTACTCTTTTGGTCGAGCAGTTGCCAATAGTAAGCTGGATAATTAATCCTTCGTGATGTTTTTGCCAGCTATCCTGGAGGTCGTCCCGATCGAACGAGGAATGGGATGCTCACCCAACGTTTGACTGGCGTGCCTTTCGGCTGCCGAATATGTTAAACCACAGACGTCTGATCTTCCTGTCACGCAATTAACGACCTTTGCATGAGCAGAAGATGCTGGTCTTTCGTTGTCGACTGGCGCATATTCTTTATCAATCAAACCTTGGAGGTGGCCCTTGGGAACAAGCCAGGCCAACTACTTATGTAACGCAAGGCAATTATCGGTCGTATGACCATGGTCGCTGTGGAAGTCGCACCACTTCGTCTTATCCTTCTTGTCATCGTCTTTATCGCTTTTCTTAGGACATTGTATCGACGATTGAATGTTATTGAGAGCCTCGACCAAATCTTTCGATGTACCCTTGAATCCATTTGAAGAGATCTTAGGATATTGAGGAAATCTAGGTGTAGGATTGTTCTTTTTCTTGTCGAACCGGACGTTCGATATCTGGCGCGTAGGCTCTGTCTTGACGCTCGTCTTGGACTAGAAATCTGGTTTCTTGATCCCGAGCGACTTTTTGTCATTAGAATGCTTACGACGGAAAGTCATGTCACCTTCTACTCTCATGTAAGCCAATGTCCTAGCTCGGACGTCTTCAAAGTTCTCTGGCTGGTATTTCGTAAGATCGACGTATAACCCTGAAGTGTTGTCGTCGAGACCTCGCTTGTAGGCCTCGATGGCGGTCTTGACATCGCAGTTTCGGATGCTGATCATTTCTGCGTTGAAACGGTTGAAGTAACTGCGGATAGATTCTCCAGATTTTTGGGTGACGTAGTACAGGTCGCTAGTCTGCTTCTCCATCTTGCGACTACTGGTGAATTGTTGTGAAAACTGGTTGACCAACTCCGCGAAGTTGCTGATGGACTTAGGATTGAGATTGATCAACCATTGGAGAGCAGCACCTATAAGAGTCGCGCCAAAGCTTTTGCACATGCATACTTATTGATACTAATGTGGGATCGACGCGGTCCACATTAGCTGTTTATACTGGGCATTATGCTCCATAGGATCGGTTATTCTTGAGTAATTGGGCGTAAAAGTAGGAATGTTGTATTGTTTCGGGACGTCGACGCTTGCTATCTTGTCGACGAAGGGCGATGCTTGAAATCATGTAAGGGGCTCGACGTCGACGAGGACGGCAGCACCAGGTAACTTTGAAAGTAGCGACATCATCTTTTCGTTTTGATCCTCCAGAAGTCTCAGCCGTCGGGCGACTGGATCGTCTAGATTGGACAATGTTCCTGTCGGGGGAATGACACCCGAGTCTTGAGCTGTCATGCCGACTGTCGTACGAAAACCATTTCCGTAGGACGAAGCATGGGCTTCTCCGTTAAAGGGAAAGTTCATGGGGATCGTCATTGCTGGCTGCGAAATGGTAGGAATGTGAAATGGTATGGCTACATTGTGCATCGGTGGAGGCCTCAAATGCTGCGGAGGAAACTATCCCAAGGGTGGAATACCGACAAATGGCCCTGGACCTGCTTGGAATGGTGGCCTCATAAAATGTAAAGCCCGTATCCCGGTATGTAATTTCTTTGTTTTAATTCTTTTTTAAAAGTTTTATTTATCATGGTTTCCGTTAGCGGGGTTAGACGAATTGGACCTAATAGTTAAATATGTCAAGACGTGGTTAGTTTGCGAGAAGGATGTAGTGAGGGACCAAAATTGTTAAGGGGCCAAAAAGTGAGAGTTTCGGCCCATGCAACCCAAACCAAACCCTTGTATCATTTTTTTGGTGTGGTGTTCGTGAGTAACAAGAAAAAAGGGATGGAGCTCAATATTTTCGTATTTTGAAAACCTAGCTGCAGAAAACTTCTGTTTCCCGGAGATTGAACGGTCGGATCGTCGTGATTTTTGGTGAGCAGCTTCACGACATCTTCATCAACATTCTGGACGGTGGGATCGTGGTTTTGAGGTTCGGAGGTTATGGTTTCGTGGGGTTCTGCCCAGCAGTAACTTTGTGGTGATTTTTCTCCATTCTTGCTCTATTTTGGTTCCATACATCTTGATGTGCTTATTTCCAAGTGTATGATGGTTTTGTATGCCTCTAGTATAATCTAGAGAAGACTTTGTATTGCTCTAATATTGGTGGTAGTGGATTTGAAGCGGCTCTAGTAGTCCCGTGGTTTTTACTCTCGATTTTGAGGGGTTTTCCACGCTAAAATTTTGGGGTCTCATTGTGGTTGTTGATTGTATGTTTGGGGGTTGTTTTTACTTGCACTTAGAATACCCTATTTGTTTGCATCCTCAAAGGTTCATTCGGGTCTGTTTGGGTTAAGCTATGGCTTAATGGGTTACTAAGCATTATTTGTCATTTTATGTGAAACTGCAGTTTCTGTTCCTGTTTTTGTATCGAGTATAACTTCTGTTAGGAATGTCGGATTGGGATGAAACCAGTGCCAAAGGTTCCCTTTATGAGTCTAGTAAGTTTCTTATGTTTTGCAGAAAAACCAGTTCGGACCGTAGCTAGTGTCAAACCGCTGTTTTGTAATGAAAGGTGCTGTTTTTTGCTGTGCAGTTAACCGGTTTTGTAAAATCCATAATAAATTGTAGAAAACTTGTTAGAGCGCGTGCGATATGTCCCTGGAACCCTAAGACATGGGAATTTGTGATTATGGATTAATATTTCTGGATTTATCAGTTTACAAGGGGTTAAACAGGTCCCGAACAGACCTGTGTTTTTAGAGTAAAAGCTGGAATGTGTATGTTATAATTTAGTAGTCGTGGTTTTGGGTTGGGGCGTCACTTTGACATTTGTTAACACGTAATTAGGTGGGAGAAGGTGAGTGAAGTTGGCCGGCTTGTGATTGCGGTTGCGGATACTCGCGTTGCTTTAAGGTGAGTTCTCTCACTGTGTAGTTCGGGGTTGTATGCATGTCATAGTAGTTTGTATGTACTACTGTCTTTGTGGTGTGAACTAGTTGTTTGTGGTGTGTAATATTTGATTGGTTTAAATGCTTAGTATAAATGTTTTACATTACACCTCGGTGGGACCGAGGAAGTGGAAAGAAACGTTGTGGGAACTCGGCGTGACGAGTGTGTTACATTACAACTCGGTGGGACCGAGGGCTCGGTGGGACCGAGGAAGTGGAAAGAAACGTTGTGGGAACTCGGTGTGACGAGTGTGTTACATTACAACTCGGTGGGACCGAGGGCTCGGTGGGACCGAGGAAGTGGAAGGAAACGTTGTGGGAACTCGGTGTGACGAGTGTGTTACATTACAACTCAGTGGGACCGAGGTGTTGGATACATAATTACTTGTAGATGTTTACTCGTTTTATGTAACTGTGATGTTGTTGCTTATGTGCGGGTAGGGGTGATGTGTATATAATTCCTATCTGCGCATGTGATGGAATTCACTAAGCTTCGTGCTTACCCCTTCCCAATATCTTATGATTTCAGGTGCGAGTAGCAGTCGGGCATGACGGTACACACGGGCGCAAGGCGAAGGCTGTTTAAGTTTAACTTTTTAAATGGGGATTTAATTATATAACTTTTCCGCTGCTTAAATTTCATTTGACGGTTTTAATTAACGACGTTTATTTTTATTGTAATGGGATTTGTTAACTTATGGTTTGATTGTAACGAAATGCATTATTTTTAAAATTTTAAATTCATTGTAATTTTTGGGACGTTACAACTTGGTATCAGAGCACAGCTTGAGTGAATCAGACACATCTCGGTGTGTTTGGTCTCAAGTTGCGGCTATGAAATTTCAATTTCTTTTACTAAAATCTTTTAGAATAAAGGGAAAAGGAAAACCCGTTTGGGAAACGGTGATCGAGGGCGCAGTGTGTACAGTCAGCCGACGCTATTTGGGAAGGTACGGTACTTAGTGTATTTATTGCTTTCTAGGCATAGGGTATGCATGCTAGATTGCCTATGTTGTTTACACTGTACTGTATGATGACTGCTTGCTGGTAGGAATCAATGCTAGTTATAGTAGGTTGTTAAGTGAAGGCCCTATAGGTTGTATGCAGTAAGAATCATATAGCCTTAGAATATTTGATTTAGTTCTATTGCGCAGCTCTTGTTTGAGTCTAACCGTTCTAGGATAGAATTTTGTATTCGAATGTCTATTTGATTCACGCTGCATGCGACTGGGAATTCGCGAGGCAACTCGTTATGGCTAACAGGGATTCCGTTGTAGCAAGGGTAGTGGGATGAGATGAAATTCCTAGTGAGCTGGGAAGAGTGTTTACATATGAGTATGTATGCTAGATTGCTTTCTAGAACATAGGAGTATGTGTGCTAGATTGTTTGGTGCTTATCACACTGTACTGCATGTTTGTTGTTTGCTAATAGGAGTTCATGCTAGCCTTGATAAGTTGTTAAGTGAATGCACTATAGGTTGTATGCGGTAGGAACCAAATAGCCTTAGAATGTCGGATTTAGTTCTATTGCGCAGCTCTTGTTTGAGTCCAACCGTTGTAGGATAGAATCTTATATTCGAATGTCTATCTGGTTTTACACTGTGTGCGAATGTGCATTCGCGAGGCGACTTGTCATGACTAGTGGGGATTTCGTCATAGCAAGGGTAGTGGAGTTGGGTGGAATTCCTAGGGAGCTAGGAAGAGTGTGTACATATGCCGGTGCGGGCATATGTGTGTAGTTATCGGCGAGAAACTAGTTGGACCCATCGGATGGAACTCGGAACGAGTGATGATAGGTGTGGAAGGTAGTAGTAGAGCTCCTACTATTGGAAACACAGGATCAATGCTCGAGTCGGGGAAAGTCACGAGGAATCCAAGGAGTTGAGCGTGAGCGTTGTTAGTGTGAGTTATTATGCGCTAATAACTCGTTGTAATATCTACCCGGAATAGCCATCGCAAGGAGGAACGACTATAGTAAACCTACTAGTACAGGTGTGTACTTGTTTTGCTTTGATGGGATGATCGCTGGGGTAGTGTCGAAGGTTATAAAATTAGTAGTTGTTGGAATAAAAGGACGATTCTAGTATTGATCACTTGGAGTGACGATAAGGATGATGTTTGTTTCGGGCCAAGATGGACGATTGTGCTAGAATCATAGGCTTATAGAGCCGACTTTGATTTGAGGAAAAATCGTAGGGATTATTTGACGTAATTTCTTAACTTGCCTAAGAGGTTTAAATGTCCGGATGACGTTAGTGGACCGGAGAGATTTGGAGGAGTAGGAGTCGAGGCGTAGAATGCCGACTAAGTCATTCACAAAGTTTGACTTTGAAATAGATTGCATTAACAAATTCTCGTGTTTAAAATCATTTTATGGATGGTGTTTTGGAATTTTGGGAAATGTTCAGCACACACACAAGATTTTGAAATATGGTTTTGGAAAGTGTATGAAATCGTTTTATCACGGGAGTGCAAACTTTGTTAGAATTTGTCTCATTTCGTTATTTTTCCAACGGTTCTTTCGGGTAAGATGATATCCGTGTTTTGTGGTGTTTAAAATGTTGGGCAAGTGACTACGGCTTGTGACTTTAACATTGGAACTCCTCCACATATGTTAGAGTTGAGACGGAAAGTTACATTCCACGATGTCTGTATAAAGCTATTTGAGTGATTTCGTTAAATAAGTTTTGTTTTACGGCATGTTGAGTCGTGTGGGTTTAATTTCACGAGGTGCATATCTTATTTGTTTATGTGACCATTTGGAGAAATCTTGGAAATCAATTTAAAGAACCCCACCTTTTGAGATTTAATGAGGTTTTAGTCGATATTTTCAAATGATGGAAACGGATTGGTTTTTATCTTTAAGTTTGAAACTTACACGAGACAGTTGTGTTTTAACAAAAATATATTTGTAAACCGTTTCATCGTTTTGTATGACTAGCCGGCGCGCGCAAGATTTGTTGGTGAACCCTGTGCCACGACATTGAATGTTGAAAAAGAGAAATTTTGGGGTCAAATGTCGTGGAACTGATTTTGAAATTATGTGCACACTTTTGTCGCACCCGGTGTAAGGTCGAGCGGTTACTTTAAATACATGTCATGAGTCAATTCATGCTAGAACCGCGACGGTTCATTTTCAAAGAAATTATTTATTTCGCTTTACGTTCTGTGAGTAAACTAAGCTGCAATGAAATAGTTTTCAACATGATTTTCATATGTGGGACAAGCGTGTCCATTTTTGCGTAACTACCGACCTGGTAATAGTAGTTTTATTGCTTACGGTCTTTTTGAAATGAAAAAAAAAATCTTGACGTTGAAAATATATTGTAAACCATTTGGGCAATGCTCTTTTAAGTGTTATGTGTCATTTTGAGAATTTTAAGGGTGTGAGTCCTTTTGGAAAACTCTTTTGTTTAACCCGTGTTGAGTTTGGGACTAATGTTGATTTTAGAGTATTGCTTGCTTAAACTTTATTTAAACGCGTTTTGACCGACTATGGGTCTAGCAAGCGTGGAGCATTTTGCTCGGTTTTGACTTTGAGATAGTCAGGGGTCAATTGCACGGTTCTAATGGCTCGATGGGGAGTCTTTTTGTTGGATTGTTTTTGTTGCACAGTTTTGCATTTATTGCACGTTGAGTATTTACATGTTTGGGTGAGTGAGTCATTCCGGGATAGGCATGTTGTTGGTAGACTGTTTGCTTTGGATCCTTGGTCATGACAGTCAGTCGTTGGTAATGGTCGGTTGGGTATCTCGGGGTGGGACCCCGGTATTCTTGTGTTATGACCTTGACTTTCTAGTAGGCACTAGGAAGATATAGTCTTGAGCACTTACCTGGGAGGTAGTTCCGATGCGCCGGGCCTTGAGACGTACCTGGGAGGTAGGCGTTAAGGAGTATTTTGATACAATGTAACTAGGCTTCCTAGAGCGAGCGTGTGGGATAAGTAGACGGTGGAGGATTGGGTATTCCACACGTGTTAATATGGTAGGCCGAATAGTGTCGGTTAAGGGAATGATGCCCCTTGTAATTAAGAGAATAAATGCGCAATAACCGTTTTGAAGTAAGTAGTATATTTAGGTGTCGACTTTTGGGCTTGAGGCCAAACACCTTTAGTGTAATCGGAGATTTGTAGCCGATTTGAAAATAATTATGATGATGGTAGTAGTAACCCTGAGATGCTTATTTGTGATGAATGGTTATGGTGGAATGACCTGCGTGGGTGATTATAAGTTTACTGGTTTGATGATCTGTGTGAAATAATTTTGGGAGTCTATTAGAACTCGTGGAAGTTAATCGGCAGTAATGGTAGGAATTATCGGATTTGAGTATCCTGTAGGGTATGTTGGTGAGCACCTTTAGGATGGTTAGAGCTTGCAAGTTGAATCGGGATGTATGGAACATCTAAGGTTGGGAGGCAACCGAAGTCGTTTGACTAGGAATGAATTCAGTTGTTGGAGTGTTCTTCCGATCATATTTCCAATGTCCGTGAAGGAGTTTTGTTAGTAAGAAAAGTATTCGAAAAATTCTAGACGGGGTGAGAAATTTAGATTCTAGTTGAGGAAAGTCCAGTGGCAACACAGAAAGGGCTCCGAGTGGACTTGGGAACCCGAGGTTGAGATGTGGTAAAGCTATCCAGAGCTGTTTGCGGACGTAGACTTCGAGGACGAAGTCTAATCCAAGTGGGGGAGAGTTGTAAAGCCCGTATCCCGGTATGTAATTTCTTTGTTTTAATTCTTTTTTAAAAGTTTTATTTATCATGGTTTCCGTTAGCGGGGTTAGACGAATTGGACCTAATAGTTAAATATGTCAAGACGTGGTTAGTTTGCGAGAAGGATTTAGTGAGGGACCAAAATTGTTAAGGGGCCAAAAAGTGAGAGTTTCGGCCCATGCAACCCAAACCAAACCCTTGTATCATTTTTTTGGTGTGGTGTTCGTGAGTAACAAGAAAAAAGGGATGGAGCTCAATATTTTCGTATTTTGAAAACCTAAGTGCAGAAAACTTCTGTTTCCCGGAGATTGAACGGTCGGATCGTCGTGATTTTTGGTGAGCAGCTTCACGACATCTTCATCAACATTCTGGACGGTGGGATCGTGGTTTTGAGGTCCGGAGGTTATGGTTTCGTGGGGTTCTGCACAGCAGTAACTTTGTGGTGATTTTTCTCCATTCTTGCTCTATTTTGGTTCCATACATCTTGATGTGCTTATTTCCAAGTGTATGATGGTTTTGTATGCCTCTAGTATAATCTAGAGAAGACTTTTTATTGCTCTAATATTGGTGGTAGTGGATTTGAAGCGGCTCTAGTAGTCCCGTGGTTTTTACTCTCGATTTTGAGGGGTTTTCCACGCTAAAATTTTGGGGTCTCATTGTGGTTGTTGATTGTATGTTTGGGGGTTGTTTTTACTTGCACTTAGAATACCCTATTTGTTTGCATCCTCAAAGGTTCATTCGGGTCTGTTTGGGTTAAGCTATGGCTTAATGGGTTACTAAGCATTATTTGTCATTTTATGTGAAACTGCAGTTTCTGTTCCTGTTTTTGTATCGAGTATAACTTCTGTTAGGAATGTCGGATTGGGATGAAACCAGTGCCAAAGGTTCCCTTTATGAGTCTAGTAAGTTTCTTATGTTTTGCAGAAAAACCAGTTCGGACCGTAGCTAGTGTCAAACCGCTGTTTTGTAATGAAAGGTGCTGTTTTTTGCTGTGCAGTTAACCGGTTTTGTAAAATCCATAATAAATTGTAGAAAACTTGTTAGAGCGCGTGCGATATGTCCCTGGAACCCTAAGACATGGGACTTTGTGATTATGGATTAATATTTCTGGATTTATCAGTTTACAAGGGGTTAAACAGGTCCCGAACAGACCTGTGTTTTTAGAGTAAAAGCTGGAATGTGTATGTTATAATTTAGTAGTCGTGGTTTTGGGTTGGGGCGTCACTTTGACATTTGTTAACACGTAATTAGGTGGGAGAAGGTGAGTGAAGTTGGCCGGCTTGTGATTGCGGTTGAGGATACTCGCGTTGCTTTAAGGTGAGTTCTCTCACTGTGTAGTTAGGGGTTGTATGCATGTCATAGTAGTTTGTATGTACTACTGTCTTTGTGGTGTGAACTAGTTGTTTGTGGTGTGTAATATTTGATTGGTTTAAATGCTTAGTATAAATGTTTTACATTACACCTCGGTGGGACCGAGGAAGTGGAAAGAAACGTTGTGGGAATTCGGCGTGACGAGTGTGTTACATTACAACTCGGTGGGACCGAGGGCTCGGTGGGACCGAGGAAGTGGAAAGAAACGTTGTGGGAACTCGGTGTGACGAGTGTGTTACATTACAACTCGGTGGGACCGAGGGCTCGGTGGGACCGAGGAAGTGGAAGGAAACGTTGTGGGAACTCGGTGTGACGAGTGTGTTACATTACAACTCGGTGGGACCGAGGGCTCGGTGGGACCGAGGGCTCGGTGGGACCGAGGTGTTGGATACATAATTACTTGTAGATGTTTACTCGTTTTATGTAACTGTGATGTTGTTGCTTATGTGCGGGTAGGGGTGATGTGTATATAATTCCTATCTGCGCATGTGATGGAATTCACTAAGCTTCGTGCTTACCCCTTCCCAATATCTTATGATTTCAGGTGCGAGTAGCAGTCGGGCATGACGGTACACACGGGCGCAAGGCGAAGGCTGTTTAAGTTTAACTTTTTAAATGGGGATTTAATTATATAACTTTTCCGCTGCTTAAATTTCATTTGACGGTTTTAATTAACGACGTTTATTTTTATTGTAATGGGATTTGTTAACTTATGGTTTGATTGTAACGAAATGCATTACTTTTAAAATTTTAAATTCATTGTAATTTTTTGGACGTTACATAAAAGGTACACCAAAGGTCGGGGACCGTTCTGAGGTCCAAAGGATGCCAACTGCTGGGTTCCTCAGGGAAGCAATTTCTGCAGCTTCCTTTTGGTTCTGTTCGTTCAGAGTTTGAATCTGACTCCGTGCTGCGTTCAATTCTGCGTAAAGTTGAGCCATGGGATCTTGGTGAGTTGCCATTTTCCTGGAAACAACAAAACTTCACAAGATTGTTAGAGCGATGTACGCTTGGCTTGAGATTTTCTCTAGATGGGGCCCACGGTGGGCGCCAAACTGTTAATGGCAAAAATCACCCAAAGGATAACTTAAGGTTGATGTGAAGCTTTAACAAATAAAGAAAAGGATCTCAAGACAAACAACACAATCGCATGTAAAAAACAAAACAGAGGAATTGGTGACGCGGAAAACCCAAACGAGGGAAAAAACCGCGGTCGACTTGGTGAAGTCGACAATGCAGTATGATCGCCAAACAGGGGCGATATCCTTTTGTAACAAGTGTCGTGTGTACAATAGATTACAATAAGAATAGAAATAAACTTAATCGTAAACTAAAGTCGTGCGCTGTGCGTAAATCGTGTGAAATAGACTGTAGTCGTGCGAGTTGAACTGCTCATCGTGCGAAACTTGCGTGAGCGATGATTGTTCAAATGCTCCGATGTAAGAATGTTGAGAATGTAGAAGTGTTGAGATCAGATGTTGGATGTTCAGATGTCCTCTTGAAGTGTGGTGCAAGTCTTTATATAGCTTGTGATAGCATTTTAAGGCGTCTTGATGACTTGTTTGTAACCGCTGTCGGCCCTTTATTGCCATTAAGAGCTCGTCCGTTATGAGCATTGTGCAATGATTGCTTTTGGACTTGCATTAATGAAACAAAGAAAACAGCTGTTGACTGTTATTGCTTAGTATGGTCGTACGACCATCTTGAGTCTTAGATGTCGGTCGTATGCAACTTACGTCCATCGTAGAAATGTACGACCAAATATACGATAGTAAATAATCTGCAGGACCTTATCTTAGTACAAGAATGGTCTTACATATGTATTTTTCATCGTCGGTCGCGAGGTGTGGATTTTTACCCAAACACTCGGTATGAAGCTTTCAAGGCCCTAAGAGGAGAAACACTGACATAAACGTACGAAAGGTTATGTACTCTCATCAATGACCTCCATAAGAACAATATCTCCAAGACAAACAAGGAGAACAACATCAAGTTTATGAACAACCTTTAGCCTGAATGGAAGGGGTTCGTATGTCATGTTATGCATAATCACATCCTAGAGAATGTTCCTCTGTACGAACTTTACAAAATGCTTCTACAAAATGAAGACGAGGTCAGTGAACTTATGGGAGATTAGAAACCTGCTGAAAAACTCAAAGAAGACCCTCTAGATCCCATTTCTCACAAGAGGGAAAAACATCTCCAGCGTAGTTCTTATCGAGAAGAAGTACAGAGTGAGACCGGGCATGCGGAAGATGAAGCTGAAAATGACTCAGATCCTGAACTCGATGGAATAAAGAAAGCAATCGCATTACCATCATGGGAGTACGTTAAGAAGAAGTTTTTCAAGAAACCATCCAACAACAACCAGAGGTACTCCACCAACACCAAGCAACGTGACTACAGAGACAAGTTTGAAGGCAAAAGAAAGATCGATGAAGGAAGAAAGAGGAATGATGATGGGCAGAAGTCTGAGGGAAAGTCTGAAGAGAAGGAAGAAGACGAACCAGTTAAATGTTACAATTGTGGCAGACTAGGCCATTTTGCTAGAGACGGCCAGAAACCTGTAGTACGGAACGTTGAGTACTACAAGAACAAGATGCTTCTGGCTAGGCAGAAAGAAGCAGGAAATGCTTTGATGGCCGAAGATGATCACTGGCTCGTACTTACCGAGGATGAAGAGGAAGATGCTGAAGCACACATGTGCTACACTGGAACTCAACCAAAACATTCCGAATCTGAAGATGAATCTCCGAACAAGCCCAATGATAAGGCGGAATGTTAGGTATGTGTTCCTTCTCATGACAAACTAATCAACTAGATGCAAGTTATGGTGTGTACTTTAGATTCTTATAAGCAAAAAGTTAAAACCAAAGACACCCTAATCACTGATCTAGAAGCCGATGTCAAACTGAAATACGACACCATAGGCAAACCAGTTGTCGAAAAGGCTGAACATAAATGCATAATTAAGAATTATAAAGCAGAATGTACATCTATTTCCAAAAAGCCAGAATCCTTAGAGACTCAATTATCTGAATTCACAGAAAAGCTAAATAAGTCTCAGGAACAGAATAATAAGATTGTCAATCTTCGGTCAACCGTTCAAAAAGAAAATGATGGGTTGACTAACAAACTTAAAGATCTTGAATCTAAACTGTACAAGCGAGGCCAAACAGACCAAACAATCCATTTGAACAAACCGAAGGAATTCAAGTATTACAACGCCCTTTGGGGACTTGGATATGACAATCCATGTTACCAAAAGAAGATCTTATCAAGAGTCCCCACTCGCTATGAGTTTCAATTCTTGGGACTGGATAAGAGGTACCCAGAGTACAAAATCAAATGGACCAAATCCTCTACCAAAAGTAGGGGAAAAGCCTGATGATGTCAATTCTAATAAGGAAGATGAACAACCTTGCAAGAACTTTAATGTGCAGGTTCCTTTTGTATATGAAAAGCTATATGCCTCATATTTGAAAATTAAAACACCTTATCTTTCAAATTTTTATTTCGACATCTGTTCACTTGCCAAAGCCACGGAAACTCTTGTTCCGGTTGAGGCAACACCAGATGTAGGATCTTATGATCCATCACTTTTCAAACAATATGTTCCACCTCTTATATTGGAAAACATCATTTTCCAACTCGAAGAATCAATTGAAAGGGACAAGGCTCCTTTTGACTTCGAAAGGATGACACTTTTATCTACGTTTCAAGAACTTGAACGAAACAAAACCGAGCCCCTATCCGAATCTAAAAGAACGTCTTTTAAAACTGAAATTGCTAGACTGACGTCTAATCTGTCTGTTTTGGCGAAAGAAGCTTTAAAGGAAATGGATGCTAAGGTTGATACTCAGAATCCGCCATACACTGTTGTTACTCCATTCAAAAATAGCAACCCCGACCCAATCTCAGTTGAACAGTCTACCAGAAATTCAGATAGTTCCTAGTGCAAAGCCTTCTTAGACGTGTCACTCGACACATATGATAAGGCTTTGAGTTTTTCTAATAAGGGTAAAGAGGTTCAAACCGAGTGTGTAAAAAGGTATATTTTCTCTGATTTTGAAAATCCCTTCGCTGCTGATTCCTTTCAAGATTTTAATTGTTTCTCATCCGACTCGGACAATGACGATCCATCTGAATCTGAACTCCGGTTCTATGTGTTCATGAATTCCATGGTCTGTCCTGATGATGACATTTCTATAATTAATTTTGCCCCAAAGCTTGTAAGTCATATTCAATTTCTAGACAAGATGCACACACTGGTAAATTTTGAAAAAGGAGATCCGTTAATGCCAAAAATCGCACCAAAGGGACAACCTAAGGTCGATGTGGACTTTAACAACTGAAGAAAGGAATCGTTCGACAAAGGCGTGCAACAAAGGCAAAAATGAAAATGAGACAAGGGATTTGATGACGCAGGAAAAACCTCAACGTGGAAAAAACCTGCGGACGACAGTGAATGTCGTCGATGCACTATGGTCGCCAATCAGGGGCGATGTCCTTGGTGTTCCGGGTGTCGATCGTACAGAGATTACAGTACAAATGAAGGGAAAGACTTCGAAATGTAAAGTACAAGTGTTTGAAATGTAAAAACAGTATGCGTCGTGTGTGAAAACAATGTGTAAACTGTTGGTCGACAGTGAATGTCGTGCGTCGAGAGCGATCTTCTATGAATGATCTCTTTGCTTAGAATGAATATTCTTCGAGTGTTTGCGTTTGCTTCTGTTGTTCGATGTTCGGTTCTCTTGTTCTATCTCTCTTCCTCTGTTATTTGATCCCCTGAAACTGAGGATTGAACTTGGGATTTATAGTCTTCGGATGATTTTAATTGAATCATTAAGATCTTTGATGATTGTTGTAACGGTCGTCGTCTTCAATGTGGGATTTGATGCTCATAACTGATTTCGTCGGTTATAGCCGTTGTCCATTAATGACTTTGACTCCTGCATTAATCACTGAACAAATATAACAGTCGTATAACGCGTTAGTCGACCGAGGTTGCATGATTCTACGTGACGGTCGTGCGAATTAGGCGACGTCGAGGTCGAGTGTCGTGAGGAACTTTCGACTTACCTTTTAGGAGGGACAACAGAGGTTTTTTGGGTCTTCGTCGGGACCTTATCTTAATACAAGATATAGCTCATAACATGTGTCTTAGCTTTTCTAGTCGTGGTCGAGACCTGTAAAATTTTGCCCAAACAGTTTGCCCCAAAAAGTTGAAAGTAGGATGGCAAATTCAAATTTTAAATTTTGCTTGTCGGGTGTTAAGGGTTTTGTGTTGAAAAATACCTTGGTTGTTTTGCAACTGAATCGGTTCAATTCAAACTAGAGAGGGAAATCGAATAGAGGATAAAGCCGTGACGTCATGCCGACGCACGATGGTGCTTACCAGCTGTCGATGACAGGTGTCGACGATCTGTGTGGTCATACGAAAAGACGGGGACGCGTGGCGATCATCTGAGGACTCGACCTGACACGATCATTTGTATAAGTAAAGATCATGATTGATCTTCTTCGGTTTACGATCTCAGATAGTTTTAAGCAAAGATCTCCTCTTGATATTCTTGCCGTTCTTCTTCGAATCCCTTCCAAATTTGCGAGGGACTATAGCGATTCAAGGCTTAGAGTGCCTATATAAGGCATTACTTTCTCACCTTCATCTTCATTGATACTCTCTTTTTTCTAACAAATAATGTCGTCTGAACCAAAGAGTTATATCACGAGTCAGGAAGACTTAAATACCTTTAGGTGGTTAGCGAAAATACCTGCAGAGATAGAACTGATATGTCCAGGGAGTACACGTCCTAGGAGTTGTCCTGAAGGATACTTTGTAATATATGAGTATCCCTTCAAAATAGGGTTTGAATGGCCGTATTCAGCTTTATCCAAGGCTTTCCTGCGAGATTTCGGTCTGTCGCCAGAGCAGCTAATGCCCCAACTCTGGCGAGTTTTTATAGTCATTGAGCGATTGTCCACCTATGATCATGAATGATTTCTTGTTGGCTTATCAAGTCAAGAGAGACAAGAACTGGCGTTATAGCCCATATTCCAAGTACAAGGGCGATCGTACCCTGGTTTTGAAAACCGGGGTTAACGATCGTGGGTGGAAGTCTAGATACGTATTCGTACGTATTGATTCACTTGATCTCCACAGCAATTGGATTCGTCCCGATTGGAATGTGACGGGTATATACTTTTCTTTTGTTTTTAACGTATGCCATTGTTTGATTTAAGCTTTTTATTTATTCTTCTTCTTTTGTCACCTTCAGAGATCCAGTTCGATGCCGTGAAGCCGAACGAAGATTCCCAAGCCAAGATCGACAGATTCATAAATCACAGCGTCGATGATCGATCTTTCGTCGTGCGTCAATCGGCGGTCGAGGACGAGGACGTGGTGGGAGACACGAGAGATTCTGAAGAAGAAAATGAGCAGGAAGAGGCGACTGGTAAGCGTACCGTAGTTTTTTATTTTATCTGTTTATTTTGTCTGTCTGATGCTTTGTGTGTTTCCTTACTAGTGCCGACTGAGAGGAAATCGGTATCCAGGAAGAGAGGGGTGCAGATTATGCTTGCCCTTCGAGGCGAAAAAGAGAATGTCTCAACAGCTGGGTCGAGGATTCCAAAGAAAACCAGGAAGACAGTCCTGAGGGAACCGTCTTCGAGGGTTGATGGCTCATCGAGAGTTGTCACGCCTAAGAAGGCGAAGGCGTCATCCACCCTTCACGGTGCGATGGACGCGACACCGGCAAGTTCGGCGCCTCCGGCGACAGTGACGAAACCGGTGTCTAAGGTGTCGACCCCATCGTCTGCCGACAAGGGCGAGGGGTCGTCGGATGAAGGTACGACGGTTAACTTTACGTTACCGTCTAACTTTATGGCGGATAGTGTCCTAAACGGGACGACGTTGTTTCCTCACATGGGGAAATATTTGCTCCCATCTTTCAAGGAACGTTTTCAGAGAGCTCCGATCAGGGATGCGGGATCTCAGGTTGCCGGTTTGGCGTTCTCGGTAAGTCTTTCTTTCAAGACTTAGTTCATTTGTCGCTGTTTTCGTTGGATAACTAACGAACTTCCTACTGTTTACAGACATTCCAGTCTTCTTTGGCGTTATATGCTGAGATGTCGAAAGTCGAAGATCTGGTGGCGTCTGCTCTTGAAAGAGAGGATGTGGCGCTAGAAAGGGAGAGGGTGGCTTTGGACAGGGAGAAGTCGGCCTTGGCGCGCGCCGACGAGTTGACTATTCAACTTTACGATGCTTTGCACGAGCTAAAGGCCGTTAGTCGCACGAAAGAGGCGGGCGATTCTCCTAACCTTTAGGAAACTTTTAACCTTTCCTTGCTTTTGTTGACTATTAGTGGTCGAACCACTTTCCTTTGGATTGTAAATCGACAGTTTATGAATGAAACTTAGATTTTTGTTGAACTTGCGTCTTATATATTTGGCAAACAAATATCGCATCGACTGTCGAATTCATAAAGTATAAAATATACAAAGAATCGTGTGACTTAGGCATTATTGCAACACAATAACAGGGACGTAAGCCATAAGACTTTTAAATCGTATATACAAACATAAGGACATGCGACTAAAGCATACATTCGAAGTATGGAATTTTTCTAAGTTAAGAAACTTAGATCATGAGGTCGTTAGACCTCGCGATCATGAGATTGCTAGACCTCACGATCGTACGACTAAGTCGTGCGATTAATTCGAATCGTGTGCCCTTGTAGTAGGATGATCAAGTCATAGACCTGATCGTTTATGTCGTGCGACCTTGCAAAACTAGAGTCGTTTGATTATTGTCGTACGATTCTGCGGAATACACAATGTCAGAGGTTGGTCGTTGGCTAACCAACGACCCTCCGATGCTTAAGTCAGTAACCGTCGTTGTTTAAAAAATCATATGAAAAAATAGAAAAGGGTTTAGAAGACGTACCTTTTCTGATGCGTCGTGCCCAACTACGTGGGACGTCTTGATTATTGCTACCATCTTGCCCCCTTGTGGCGATTTTAAGACGATACACTAAATGTCGTCGTGAGTCGCCACAATAGAAGGTCTATTTTCACGGCTTCGGAATGGTTTTATAGCAATCACGAGCGACTTTCGGCTCACTTTTTATCTCCTGGATTCCCCACGGCGTAGAGAACTTCAGAGTCTGATAATACGTCGAGGGAACGGCCTTCATCTCATGGATCCATGGTCGGCCTAAGATGATGTTATAGGCCGACGCATAGTCGATGACACTGAACTTGGTCTGCTTGTTGATTCCTCCGGCGTAGACTGGCAAGACGATATCTCCATAGGTGCTCGTCGTTTCTTCATTGAAACCGACCAAAGTTGTCGAACGTCGGGTGATTTCCGAGCGATCGATTCCCATGGTCTTGATGGTGTCAAAGAAGATGACGTTCGCTAAACTGCCCCCATCGATCAAGACTCGTCGAGTTAAACAATTACCAATCGTGAGTTGAATGATCAACCCGTCATGATGTTTCTGGTACGAATCGCCGAGGTCGTCTTGGTCGAATACGATCTTCATAGCTTCCAACTCCAAATCTCCTTTAGGCCTTGATGAACGTGGAATAGGCCGATCGTCAGGCGCTTGACTGGCGTGACGTTTGGCCGCAGAGTACGTCATACCACATACGTCGGAACCACCAGTGATACAATTGACGACTTTCGCATGCTCGGGGGTTGACGGTCGATGGTCACTAGTTGGAGTAACGACGTCATCGATGATATCTTTGAGATTTCCTTTCGGGACATGATACGCTAGTTCTTTTTTGAGAATTATGCAATCATCCGTCACATGACCATGGTTGACATGAAAGTCACACCATTTAGATTTGTCTTTCTTAGCGTCGTCCTGATCGGACTTCTTAGGCCATCGGATGGTTGCCTAGGCGGTCTTCAGAGCTTCGACCAAATCCTTGGTGGATCCTTTAAATCCATAAGAGGATATCTTGGGGAACTGAAAAAACTTGGTCGCGGTCTTAGCCTCTGCTTTCGTCTTGAATCGGACGTTCGAGATCTGGCGCGCGGGCTCTATTTTGGAAATTGCTTTTGTCTTGAACTCGGGCTTTTTCACACCTAACGACCTTTTGTTGTCGGTATGCTTGCGATGAAAGGAAGCGTCGTCCTCTACTCTCATGTATGCTAGGGTTCGAGCTCGGACGTCTTCGAAATTCTCCGGAGGATACTTGGTCAGGTCAGTGTATAACCCTGAGCTGTCGTCCAGACCACGCTTATAAGCTTCAATTGCAGTCTTGACGTCACAATTGCGAATGCTGATCATCTTCGCATTGAATCAATTGAAATAATTGCGGATAGACTCGCTGGTCTTTTGCACGATGTAATACAGGTCACTGGTCTGCTTCTCCATCTTGCGACTGCTGGCGAATTGTTGGGAGAATTGGTTGACCAATTCAGTGAACGACCCGATGGACTTGGGTTTGAGATTGATCAACCATTGGAGAGCAGGATCGGTGAGAGTCGCACCGAAGCTTTTGCACATACAGACCTCCTGATACATGTGTGGGATCGAGATCGTCCACATGAGCTGCTTATACTGCGCGACGTGCTCTGTTGGATCGGTCACTCCCGAATACTTGGGCGTGAAGGCGGGGATGTTGTATTTCTTTGGGACCTCAACGGTCGCGATCTCATCGACAAAGGGCGACGCCTAATATCCTGATCGAGGTTTGACATCAACGGGCACGGCTGCCCTAGGTAGCTTGGCGAGCAAAGATAGGACCCGCTCGTTCTGATCTTCTAGCATTTTCAATCGCTGGGCGACGGGGTCATTGGGGTCGAGATTTGCCCCGCTTGCGGATTGATTCCTGAACTGGTGCCATTGCCATGCGACGAGCCATTGGCGTCTCCGTTGAAAGGAACAAAATACGGCTGCGACCCATTCTGAAACGGCTGCGACCCATTCTGAAATGGATGCGATCCATTCTGAAATGGCTGCGACCCATTCTGAAATGGTTGCGATCCATTCTGCATGGGTGGTGGCCTTATGTGCTAAGGAGGAACCATCCCGAACTGGGGATTTGGATTGAACGGTCCTGGCTGCTGGTTCTGCATGAACGGACCTGGATGCTGATCCTGAGCGAACGGACCTGATCCTGGACCTGGATTATGCGCGAATGGTCGAGGACCATTCTGACCGAACGATCCTTGGCCTGGATTCTGAATGAATGGCCTAGGACCATTTTGAGGTCCAAAGGGATTCCTTAGTCGTGCGATCTCCTCAGCTGCTCTACGGCTTTGCTCCGCCATGGCGTTGATTTGATTTCGATCGACTTCAAGCTCCTGGTACATCTGGGCAATGACATGCTGCTGATTTCCAGGGGCTGCCATTTTCTTGAAACAGATAACAAAGAAAACTCCAAGAAACCGTTAGTAAAACGCACGTTTGTCGAAGATTTTCTCTAGATAGGGTCCCACGGATGGCGCCAAACTGTTAATGCCAAAAATCGCACTAAAGGGACAACTTAAGGTCGATGTGGACTTTAACAACTAAAGAAAGAAATCATTCGACAAAGGCGTGCGACAAAGACAAAAATGAAAATGAGACAAAGGATTTGATGACGCAAGAAAAACCTCAACGAGGAAAAAACCTGCGGACGACAGTGGATGTCGTCGCTGCACTATGGTCGCCAATCAGGGGCGATGTCCTTGGTGTTTCGGGTGTCGATCGTACAGAGATTACAATACAAATGAAGGGAAAGACTTCGAAATGTAAAGTACAAGTGTTTGAAATGTAAAAACAGTGTGCGTCATGTTTGAAAACAATGTGTAAACTGTTGGTCGAGAGTGACAGTCGTGCATCGAGAGCGATCTTCTATGAATGATCTCTTTGCTTCGAATGAATATTCTTCGAGTGTTTGCGTTTGCTTCTGTTGTTTGATGTTCGGTTCTCTTGTTCTATCTCTCTTCCTCTCTAATTTGATCCCCTGAAACTGAGGATTGAACTTGGGATTTATAATCTTCGGATGATTTTAATTGAATCATTAAGATCTTCGATGATTGTTGTAACGGTCGTCGTCTTCAATGTGGGATTAGATGCTCATAACTGATTTCGTCGGTTATAGCCATTGCCCATTAATGACTTTGACTCCTGCATTAATCACTGAACAAATATAACAGTCGTATAACGCGTTAGTCGGCCGAGGTTGCATGATTCTACGTGACGGTCGTGCGAAGTAGGCGACGTCGAGGTCGAGTGTCGTGAGGAACTCTCGACTTACCTTTTAGGAGGGACGACGGAGGTTTTTTGGGTCTTCGTCGGGACCTTATCTTAATACAAGATATAGCTCATAACATGTGTCTTACCTTTTCTGGTCGTGGTCGAGACCTGTGAAATTTTGCCCAAACAGTGTCTTGGTTAAAAGTCAAATCATATGTTACCTACCTCACGACACTCGACCAAGATGTCGTCTAGTTCTCACGACCGTCACATAAGACCATGCGACCTCGACCAACTAACGTTCGTTATGACTGTTACGTTTGTTCAGTGTTAAATGCAGGAGTCAACGTCATTAATGACCAACGGCTACAACCAGTAAAGGGCCATTAACAGCGTTAAAGACAACGTCCGTTACGACAATTACGTAAAGCATTCAAGAAATCAATCAAAGCACCCGAAGGCTACAAATATAGAGTTCCATCATCATTGAAGGGGACCGCATCCAAGAATCACACTACGTACTCAAGAACATATGAAGAAAATAACTTTCTCACAACAGATCGCTCTCGACGCACGACATCGACGCACGTCTCCTGTTAATGCCAAAAATTGCACCAAAGAGACAACTTAAGGTCGATGTGGACTTTAACAACTAAAGAAAGGAATCATCCGACAAAGACGTGCGACAAAGACAAAAATGTAAATGAGACAGAGGATTTGATGACGCAGGAAAAACCTCAACGAGGAAAAAACCTGCGGACGACTGTGGAAGTCGTCGCTGCACTATGATCGCCAATCAGGGGCGATGTCCTTGGTGTTCCGGGTGTCGATCGTATAGAGATTACAATACAAATGAAAGGAAAGACTTCGAAATGTAAAGTACAAGTGTTTGAAATGTAAAAACAGTGTGCGTCGTGTGTAAAAACAATGTGTAAACTGTTGGTCGAGAGTGAAAGTCGTGCGTCGAGAGCGATCTTCTATGAATGATCTCTTTGCTTCGAATGAATATTCTTCGAATGTTTGTGTTTGCTTTTGTTGTTCGATGTTTCGATCCTCTTGTTCTATCTCTCTTCCTATATTATTCGATGTCTTGAAACTGAGGATTGAACTTGGGATTTATAGTCTTCGAAAGATTTTAATTGAATCATTAAGATCTTTGATGATTGTTGTAACGGTCGTCGTCTTCAATGTGGGATTAGATGCTCATAACTGATTTCGTCGGCTATAGCCGTTGCCCATTAATGACTTTGACTCCTGCATTAATCACTGAACAAATATAACAGTCGTATAACGCGTTAGTCGGCCGAGGTTGCATGATTCTACGTGACGGTCGTGCGAAGTAGGCAACGTCGAGGTCGAGTGTCGTGAGGAACTCTCGACTTACCTTTTAGGAGGGACGACAGAGGTTTTTTGGGTCTTTGTCGGGACCTTATCTTAATACAAGATATAGCTCATAACATGTGTCTTACCTTTTCTAGTCGTGGTCGAGACCTGTGAAATTTTTCCCAAACAACTCCCACGCTCAATGCATAGTTTTTACGCACGACACACAGACCGTACACACGACACACATTGTTTTTACATTCGAAACACTTCTTACTTTACATTTCAAAGTCTTTCCTTCATTTGTATTGTAATCTCTGTACGATCGACACCTGAAACATAAGAACATCGCCCCTGTTTTGCGACCATAGTGCAGCGACGACTTCCATAGTCGTCCGCGGGTTTTTTCCTCGTTGAGATTTTTCCCGCGTCACCAAATTCTCTGTCTCTTTTATATTTTTTATCTTAATCGCACGCTTTGTCGAGAGATTCTTTTCTTTAGTTGTTAATCTCCACAATCAACCTCAAGTTGTACTTGTGTGCGATTTTTGGCATTAACAGTTTGGCGCCCACCGTGGGGCCCCATCTAGAGAAAATCTTCGACAAACGTGCGTCGTATTAACGGTTTCTTGGAGTTTCCCTTGTTTTCTGTTTCAGGAAGATGGCAGCCCCAGGAAATCAAGAGCATGTTATTGCTCATATGTATCAATAGCTACAAGTTCCTCGGAATCAAATCAATGCCATGGCCGAGCAGAGTCGAAGAGCAGCTGTGGAGATCGCGCGGCTGAGGAATCCCTTTGGATCCCAGAATGGTCCTAGGCCATTAGTTCAGAATCCAGGCCAAGGATCGTTCGGTCAGAATGGTCATAGACCATTCGCGCATAATCCAGGTCCAGGGTCGGGTCCGCTCGCTCAGAATCAGCATCCGGGTCCGTTCGCTCAGAATCAGCATCCAGGTCTGTTCATGCAGAACCAGCAGCCGGGGTCGTTCAATCCAAATCCCCATTTTGGGACGGTTCCTCCTCAGCATATAAGGACACCACCCATGAAGAATGGATCGCAGCCGTTTCAGAATGGGTCGCAGCCGTATTTTGTCCCTTTCAACGGGGACGCCAATGGCTCATCGCACGGCAATGGCACCAGTTCAGGAGTCAATCCGCAGACAGGTGCGAATCCTGATCCTATTGACCCCATCGCCCATGGGTTGAAGATGCTAGAAGATCAGAACGAGCGTGTCCTGTCTTTGCTCGCCAAGCTACCCGGGGCAGCCGTGTCCGTTGTTTGGGCAAAAATCCACCAGCCTCGACCACGACCGAGACATTAAAAACATTTATTACACTTCTCTTGTAACAAAGTTAAATCATCAACACTTTGTCCTTGGACCGAAGCCATATTCGAAAGGATCACTCGACACTCGACTGTTGTATAGAAACATACGACCTCGACCAACTAACACGCGACATTTCTGTTACGTTTTCATCATTCAATGCAGGTCAACCTCATTCATAGCCAACGGATGAAACCGACAGAGCAGTTATGAGCATTAAAACAACGATGACCGGTACGACCGTTACTAGAAGAAATCATGAAGTCATTAAAGCATTCGAAGACTATAAATACAAAGACAAAGCTATCATTTAAAGGACAATGGAACACCAGCGAACTCAAGAAGTACACTACGTACTCAAGAACATCCGAAGCGAAGGAATTTCTCTCCAGTGATCGCTCTCGACGCACGACTCACACTCTCGAGCAGCAGCTTGTAGCACACAACACATTTGTTTTACATTCGATACACTTGTTATTTTTACATTTCAAGTCATTTGTATTGTAATCATTGTACGATCGACACCTGAAACAAAGGACATCGCCCCTGTTTGGCGACCATAGTGCAGCGAAGACTTCCACAGTCGTCCGCGGGTTTTTTCCTCGTTGAGGTTTTTCCCGCGTCATCAAAATCTCTGTCTCTTTACGATTTTTTGTCTTTGTCGCACGCTTTTGTCAAACGATTCCTTTCTTTAGTTGTTAAGCTCCACTTCAGGTGTTCTTGAATATTGCTTCGGTTGTTAATCGCCGGATATTCGATGTTGTGTTCGATGTTCGATGTTCAGTCTTTATAGTCTTCGGGAGCTTTAATTAGCTCATTGATTGCTTCATTTAACAGTTATAACGGCTGCAACGGTCTGTAACAGTTGTCAGAGTGAATATCCATGATGATCTTCGTCCGTTACGGCTATCGATCGTTGATGGTTGCGTCGGTTATATCCGTTGCTCCTTAATGACTTTGACTCCTGCATTAAACACTTAACAGTCATGGTTAACGTTAGTTTGGTCGATGTCGCATGGTCATGCGGGACGGGCGATGCTATGGTCGAGCGTCATGGGGGACGCACGACTTACCTTTTACGGGAGACGACGGATGTTTTCTGGGTTCTTGTTGAGACCTTATCTTAATACAAGATATAGCTTAGGACATGCGTCTTACCTGTTTTGGTCATGGTCGGGCGACGTGATTTTTTGCCCAAACAGAAACCTCAAAGATATCATCGACTACGTCGAAACTCCAGCTAGCGACGTTCGACCGCCAACCCCCGAGCATGCTATGGTCGTCAATTGCATCACTGGTGGCTCCGATGTATGCAGTTTGACATATTCCGCAGCCAGACGTCATGCCAGTCAAGCACCTAACGATCGGCCTATCCCGCGTTCGTCAAGACCAAAAGAAGATCTAGAGTTAGAAGCTATGAAGATTGTGTTCGACCAAGATGACCTTAGTGATTCATATCAGAAACACCATGATGGGTTGATCATTCAACTGACGATTGGTAATTGTCTAACCTGACGAGTCTTGGTTGATGAAAGCAGTTCAGCGAACGTCATTGTTTTTACATTCAAAACACTTGTTACTTTACATTTCAAAGTCTTTCTTTCATTTGTATTGTAATCTCTGTACGATCGACACCAGAAACACAAGGACATCGCCCCTGTTTGGCGACCATAGTGCAGAGATGACTTCCACAGTCGTCCGTGGGTTTTTTCCTCGTTGAGGTTTTTCCCGCGTCACCAAAATCTCTGTCTCATTTACATTTTTGTCTTTGTCGCACGCTTTTGTCGAACGATTCCTTTCTTTAGTTGTTAAAGTCCACATCGACCTTAAGTTGTACTTTGGTGCGATTTTTGGCGTTAACAGGTCGCATGACATAAATGATAAGTTTGTGACTTGCTTATTCTGTTACAGGGATGCACGATCCAGGAACATCGTATGATTTAATTATATAATCGTAATACTCAACAGTCACCTGATCTAAGTTTCTGGACTTAGAAAAATTTATTTGTATGTTCTGAATGAGCACATCGATTACATATGTTTTCTAATACGATTCAGACACATGACTTATATCTTAATCGTTATATTGCAACGAATGCTTTGGTCGTATGTACTTATGTTTGCCAATGTGATCTCAAAATATAAGAGCCTCATGTCTTGCATAATAGTCTTTATAATCACAATGGACGCCTAAGTAGCACGATCCCTTGTTTATTATATACTTAATGAAATTCACAGTTGATGATGTATTTATCTATGGCAAAATACGAATACGCAAGTTTAGCAAAAGAACAAAATTTCATTCATGAACGAACGATTACATCAGATAACCCGATCACCAACGATCGAAGATAAAAGTTATACAAATTAATCCTAAGGCTGAGGAGGAGAGTCGGTCGCATCTTTTCCCAAAACCTCGCCTACCTCTTCCTCTTCGGCCTCCTTCTCGTCGTCGGTGTCAAGATCTCTTGAGGACCTGACCTCTTGCAGAAAGTAAGCAAGCTCGACCGACGCCTGGGCCAAAGGGTCCTTTCCCGACAGATGTTGCCGCATGATCGCCGCCCTAGCTGTCAATCGAGCAAAGGCAAAGGTAGACGCGACGTCTTCCTTTAGCTTTCCTACCTCCTTTTCCAAGGCCGCCCCTTAGACTTTGATTCCTCGATCTCTTTCTCCTTCAAATCTAAGGACGCTAGCATCCTGTCCAACTCCTCTCTCTGATTTGCAACCACAGAGAAGGAATCCTTCAGACGGGAATTCACATCGTCCCTCACGTGACAGACTGCTTCTAACTGATCCAAGGCATCGTCAAGCTTTATCGACATCTCTTCAACACGTGCCAGGGCAGACTTCTCCCTCGCCAACATCGCATCCTCCTTCTTAGTGGCAGAAGACACTAGACCTTCCATCTTCACTATCTCGGCTTGCAGGGCCAATGAAGACTAAAACGTCTGAAATACATAAAAACACGTTAAACAACAACGACACCGACCAACGATAAACAAAGTCTTGAGAGATAGACTTACCATAAACTCTATGCCGGTGACATAAGCCCCCGAACTCTCGATAGAGCACCCATTGAAACGCTCCCTAAAAGAGGGGAGTTGAAACTTATCCAAATGGGGGAATAAGCTCGTCCCGTCCAGGACGTTGTCCACCATGAAATCCGCCGGCAACGTAAAATTCACCGTCGTTTCCTCGCCCGTCCACGTGCCCTTGCCCTTGTCGGCCGACGCGGGGCGTGACGCGGCAGCAGGAGACTCCGTCGATATCACCGGATGCGTAGGATCGATGGATATCGTGTAGACCATGTCGGAAGTCCTCTCGACATACGCGGTCGACACCTTCGCCTTCTCAGGCGATACGACTCTCGATGAGCCGCCCATCTTCAAAGACGGTTCTTTCAGGATGGACGTCCTCGTCCTCTTGAGGATTCCCGACCCAGTAGTTGGAGCCTCTTTTCTCTTAAGGACCCCCGACCCAGCTGTCAGGGCCTCCTTCCTTCTCTCCTGCGCCTTCCGAGCCAGTTCGGTCTGAGCCGCCCTTTTAGCCATCGCTGATGACATCTTCGGCCGTGGTGGTTGGGATCTTGGTTGGAATTCCGGTCGGGACTCCTGTCGGAATTCCTGGTGGGATTCCTTTTGGGGTTCTTGTTGAGATTCTCCTATAAAATGAAGAAAGAAGGATAGTCAGACGACTGAAACGATGTAAGGGGCATATCAAATGAAGACAGGTATACTTACCAGTCATCTCTTCCTCCTCCCTTTCTTCCCAAGTCTCCTCTTCCTCTTCTTCCTTCTCTTCTTCCTTCTTTCGACTTCTCCACAGCCTGTCGCTTAGGAAAACCACGTCGTCGTCTTCGTCGATCAAATGATGTGTAACGAACGATCGATCGTCAGCATGAATCTCCAAGAACTTCTCGATTTTAGTCTCAGAATCGTCACCAGGCTCTACGGCGTCAAAATTAATATCTGAAAAATACAGAGAGGGGAGATTAGTCAATAAACGGAGCAATAAAGGTGAAAACATAAGGGACGCTCGACTAGGGCTAAAAATCTCACCCGCCATGTTCCATCCAGACCTAATCCAGTCTCTATCAGAGTCTAACGTCGCTACCCGCACAAAGACGTATCTAGTCTTCCATTTGCGATCATTGACCGTAGTTTTTAGGACTAGAGTACGGTCGCCCTTGTGCCTTGAGTACAAGCTGTAGCGACGATACGTGTCCGCCTTGACTTAGTAAGCAGTCAAGAGATCCTTTACTTTCATCGGCGACTCCCAGTGCGAAGTAAGTCGCTCGATGACCAGAATCACACGCCAGAACTGGGGCATCAGTTTCCCTGGCGACAAATTGAATTCACACATAAACGCCTTGGCTAAAGGCGAATATGGCCAGCGAAACCTTATTTTGAAAGGGTACTCGTATATTACAACGTACCCCTCGGTGCACATCTCCGGCCGAATCTGACCGGCCTTGCTTACTGTGATCCCCGCTGGGATTTTCGCTAAATTCCTAAAGCTATCAAGATCATCTTGATCCTGAATGGCGCTTGTTAATGCCAAAAATCGCACCAAAGGGACAACTTAAGGTCGATGTGGACTTTAACAACTAAAGAAAGGAATCGTTCGACAAAGACGTGCGACAAAGACAAAAATGTAAATGAGACAGAGGATTTGATGACGGTGGAAAAACCTCAACGAGGAAAAAACCTGTGGACGACAGTGGATGTCGTCGCTGCACTATGGTCGCCAATTAGGGGCGATGTTCTTGGTGTTCCGGGTGTCGATCGTACAGAGATTACAATACAAATGAAGGGAAAGACTTCAAAATGTAAAGTACAAGTGTTTGAAATGTAAAAACAGTGTGCGTCGTGTGTGAAAACAATGTGTAAACTGTTGGTCGAGAGTGAAAGTCGTGCGTCGGGAGCGATTCTTCGAGTGAGAGTTCTTTGCTTGTAGTGTTCTTCTGAACTGGGATGCTTATCTTCTATTGTTCGATGTTCGAATTTTTAATTTTTCTCGTCGGGTGTTCAGGGTTCTGCGTTAAAAATACCTTAGTTGTTTCGGAACCGAATTGGTTTAATTCTAACCGAATGAGAAGTCGAAGAGAAAACGAGGTCGTGACGTTATACTGATGTACGATTGTGCTTACCAGCTATCTTTGACAGGTGTCGACGATCCCTGCGGTCATACGAAGGGACGAGGGCACGTGGCGATCATCTAAGGACTCGACCTGACATGATCGATGGCATAAATAGGGGCTATGACGAATACTTACCTTTTATGCTTTTGGAAAGAGATTTCCTTGATTCACTATCTATTTTTCTTCGAATCCTTTCCTAATTCGCGAGAGATTATATTGTTTTAAGGCTCAGAGTGCCTATATAAGATATTACTTTCTCACCTTCATCGGTATTGCTCCTCTCTTTTTCCTAACAAATAATGTCGTCTGAACCAAAGAGTTCTATCACGAGTCAGGAAGACTTAAATACCTTTAGGTGTTTAGTGAAAATACCTGCAGAGATAGAACTGATATGTCCAGGGAGTACACGTCTTGAGAGTTGTCCTGAAGGATACTTTGTACTATATGAGTATCCTTTCAAAACAGGGTTTGAATGGCAATTTTCAGCTTTATCCAAGGCTTTTATGCATGATTTCAGCTTGTCGCCAGGACAATTAATGCCCCAACTCTGGCGAATTTTCCTAGTTGTTGAGCGAATATCTGCAAAGTGGGAGTCACCTATGATCATGAATGATTTTTTGTTGCCTTACCAAGTCAAAATGGATAACAACTGGCGTTATAGTCCTTATTCCAAGTATAAGGGTGATCGTACTCTGGTTTTGAGAACCGGGGTCAACGATCGTGGGTGGAATTCTAGGTACGTATTTGTTCGTACTGACTCACTCGATTCTGATAGCAGCTGGATTCGTCCAGATTGGAATAAGACGGGTATGTTCGTTGTTCTGAATATTTGTCATTGAGTAGTTTTTATGATCTCCACTTAACCTTCACCTTTTGTCGCCTTCAGAGATCCAATTCGATGTCGTGAAGCCTAACGAGGATTCCCAAGCCAAGATCGACAGATTCTTGAGTCTAGGGATCGATGATCGATCTTTCTTCGTAGGACAACCGGCGGTCGAGGACGAGGACGTGGTGAACATTGGAAACTCTGAAGAAAAAGAGGACAAACAGGAAGAGATGGCTTGTAAGCGTACTATGGTTTTGGTTTTCGCCGTTTATTTTGTCTATCTAATGCTTCATGTATTTCCTTACTAGTGCCGACTGAGAGGAAATCGGTATCCAAGAAGAGAGGGGTGCAGATTATGATTGCCCTTCGAGGCGAAGGAGAGAATGTCTCAACAGCTGGGTCGAGGATTCCCAAGAAAACCAGGAAGACAGTCCTGAGGGAACCGTCTTTGAGGGCTGATGACTCATCGAGAGTTGTCACGCATAAGAAGGCGAAGGCGTCATACATCCTTTGCGGTGCGATGGATGCGACACCGGCAAGTTCGGCGCCTCCGGAAACAGTGACGAAACCGGTGTCTAAGGTGTCGACCCCATTGTCTGCCGACAAAGGCGAGGGGTCGTCGGCCGAAGTTACGACGGTTAACTTTACGTTACCGTCCAACTTTATGGCGGATAGTGTCCTAGACGGGACAACGTTGTTTCCTCACTTGGGGAAATATTTGCTCCCATCTTTTAAGGAACGTTTTCAGAGAGATCCGATCAGGGAAGCGGGATCTCAGGTTGCCGGTTTGGCATTCTCGGTAAGTCTTTCTTTCAAGACTTGGTTCATTTGTCGCTGTCGTCGTTGGATATTTAACGAACTTCCTACTTTTTACAGACATTTTAGTCTTCTTTGGCGCTATACGCTGAGATGTCGAGAGTCGAAGATCTGGTGGCGTCTGCCCTTGAAAGAGAAGATGCGGCGTTAGAAAGGGAGAGATCGGCCTTGGCACGTGCCGATGAGTTGGCCATTCAGCTTTATGACGTTGTGCATGAGCTAAAGACCGTTAGTTGCGCGAAGGAGGCGGATGATTCTCCTAAGCCCTAGGAAACTTTTAATCTTTCCTTGCTTTTGTTTTTACCGATCGGCCGTTTATGGTCGAATTCCTGGATGTAAATAACAGTTTATGTACTGAATGAAACTTGGGCTTCTTTTGAATTCATACTTTGCATATTTCATGAACAAACATAATGTCAATTGTAGAATTTACTGAGTGAAAATAACCAAGAAATCGTGCGACTTAGGCATCATTGTATCACAATAACTAACACGCGAGACTTTTAAATCGTGTATACAAACGTAAGCACATGCGATCAAAGCATTTATTCAGAGTATGAAATTTTTCTAAGTTTAAGAAACTTAAAATGAAAAAGTCGTGTAGTCTTTGCGATCATACGACTAAGTCGTGCGATTAATTCGAATCGTGTGCCCCCTGTAGAAGGATGATCAAGTCATAGACCTGATCGTTTATGTTGTGCGACCTTGCGAAACTAGAGTCATTTGATTATTATCGTGCGATCTTGCGGAATAAACAATGTCAGAGGTTGGTCGTTGGCTAACCAACGACCCTCCGATGCTTAAGTCAGTAACCGTCGTTGTTAAAAAATCGTATGAAAAAAATAGAAAAGGGTTTAGAAGACGTACCTTTTCGGATGCGTCGTGCCCAACTACGTGGGACGTCTTGATTATTGCTACCATCTTGCCCCCTTGTGGCGATTTTAATATGATGCACTAAATGTCGTCGTGAATCGCCACAATAGAAGGTCTATTAGCAATCACGAGCGACTTTCGGCTCACTTTTTATCTCCTGGATTCTCCAGAGCGTAGAGAACTTCAGAGTCTGAGGATACGTCGAGGGAACGGCCGTCATCTCATGGATCCATGGTCGGCCTAAGATGATGTTATAGGCCGACGCACAGTTGATGACGCTGAACTTGGTCTGCTTGTTGATTCCTCCGGCGTAGACTGGCAAGATGATATCTCTATAGGTGCTCGTCGCTTCTCCATTGAAACCGACCAAAGTTGTCGAACGTCGGGTGATTTCCGAACGATCGATTCCCATGCCCTTGATGGTGTCAAAGAAAATGACGTTCGCTGAACTGCCCCCATCGACCAAGACTCGTCGAGTTAAACAATTACCAACCGTGAGCTGAATGATCAACCCGTCATGATGTTTCTGGTACGAGTCACCTAGGTCGTCTTGGTCGAATACGATCTTCATAGCTTCCAACTCCAAATCTCCTTTAGGCCTTGATGAACGTGGAATAGGCCGATCGTCAGGCGCTTGACTGGCGTGATGTTTGGCCGTGGAGTACGTCAGACCACATACGTCGGAACCACCGGTGATACAATTGACGACTTTCGCATGCTCGGGGGTTGACGGTCGATGGTCGCTAGTTGGAGTAACGACGTCATCGATGATATCTTTGAGATTTCCTTTCGGGACATGATACGCTAGTTCCTTTTTGAGAGCTATGCAATCATCCGTCACATGACCATGGTCGACATGAAAGTCACACCATTTAGATTTGTCTTTCTTAGCGTCGTCCTGATTGGACTTCTTTGGCCATCGAATAGTCGCCTGGGCGGTTTTCAGAGCTTCGACCATATCTTTAGTGGATCCTTTGAATCCATAAGAGGATATCTTGGGGTACTGAGAAAACTTGGTCGCGGTCTTAGCCTCTGCTTTCGTCTTGAATCGGACGTTCGAGATCTGGCGCACGGGCTCTATTTTGTAAATTGCTTTTGTCTTGAACTCGGGCTTTTTCACACCTAACGACCTTTTGTCGTCGGTATGCTTGCGACGAAAGGCAACGTCGTCCTCTACTTTCATGTACGCTAGGGTTCGAGCTCGGACGTCTTCAAAATTCTCCAGAGGATACTTGGTCAGGTCAGTGTATAAACCTGAGCTGTCGTCCAGACCACGCTTATAAGCTTCAATTGCAGTCTTGACATCACAATTGCGAATGCTGATCATCTCCGCATTGAATCGATTGAAATAACTACGGATAGACTCACTGGTCTTCTGCACGACGTAATATAGGTCACTGGTCTGCTTCTCCATCTTGCGACTGCTGGCGAATTGTTAGGAGAATTGGTTGACCAATTCAGCGAACGACCCGATGGACTTGGGTTTGAGATTGATCAACCATTGGAGAGCAGGACCGGTGAGAGTCGCACCGAAGCTTTTGCACAAACAGACCTCCTGATACATGTGTGGGATCGAGATCGTCCACATGAGATATTTATACTATGCGACGTGCTCTGTTGGATCGGTCACTCCCGAATACTTGGGCGTGAAGGCGGGGACGTTGTATTTCTTTGGGACGTCAACGGTCACGATCTCATCGACGAAGGGCGACGCCTGATATCCTGATCGAGGCTCGACGACGACGGGCACGGCTGCCCCTTGTAGCTTGGCCAGCAAAGATAGGACACGCTCGTTCTGATCTTCTAGCATTTTCAATCGCTGGGCGACGGGGTCATTGGGGTCGAGATTTGCCCCTGCTTGCGGATTGATTCCTGAACTGGTGCCATTGCCATGCGACGAGCCATTGGCGTCTCCGTTGAAAGGAACAAAATACGGCTGTGACCCACTCTGAAACGGCTGCGACCCATTCTGAAACGGCTGCGGCCCATTTTGCATGGGTGGTGGCCTTATGTGCTGAGGAGGAACTGTCTCGAACTGGGGATTTGGGTTGTACGGCCCCGGCTGCTGATTCTGCATGAACGGACCTGGATGTTGGTTCGGAGCTGATCCTGGACCTGGATTATGCGCGAATGGTCGAGGACCATTCTGACCGAACGATCCTTGGCCTGGATTCTAAACGAATGGCCTAGGACTATTCTGAGATCCAGAGGGATTCCTTAGCCGTGCGATCTCCTCAGCTGCTCTGCGACTTTGCTCTGCCATGGCGTTGATTTGATTTCGAGCGACTTCAAGCTCCTGGTACATCTGGGCAATGACATGCTGCTGATCTCCAGGGGCTGCCATTTTCCTGAAACAGAGAACAAAGAAAACTCCAAAAAACCGTTATTAAGACGCACGTTCGTCGAAGATTTTCTCTAGATGACGTCCCACGGATGGCGCCAAACTGTTAATGCCAAAAATCGCACCAAAGGGATAACTTAAGGTCGATGTGGAATTTAACAACTAAAGAAAGGAATCGTTCGACAAAGACGTGCGACAAAGACAAAAATGTAAATGAGACAGAGGATTTGATGACGCAGGAAAAACCTCAACGAGGAAAAAACCTGCGGATGACAGTGGATGCCGTCGCTGCACTATGGTCGCCAGTTCGAGGCGATGTCCTTGGTGTTCCGGGTGTCGATCGTACAGAGATTACAAGACAAATGAAGGGAAAGACTTCGAAATGTAAAGTACAAGTGTTTGAAAGGTAAAAATAGTGTGCGTCGTGTGTGAAAACAATGTGTAAACTGTTGGTCGAGAATGAAAGTCGTGCGTCGGGAGCGATTCTTCGAGTGAGAGTTCTTTGCTTGTAGTATTCTTCTGAACTGGGATGCTTATCTTCTATTGTTCGATGTTCGGAGTTCGGTGTTCGGTCCCTGTAACTGAAGTTTAACTTGATCTTTTATAACCTTCGGGTGCTTTGATTAGCTCATTGATTGCTTTGATAACAGCCATAACGGTCGCCAGTTGTAACTCTTCATAATTGCTCTTCGTCGGTTATGATCGTTGCCCATTAATGACTTTGACTCCTTAATTAATCATTGAACAAACGTAACAGTCATATATCGAGTTAGTCAAGGTCGTACGGTCTTGTGCGACGGTCGTGCGGAACGGGCGACGTCGAGGTCGAGTGTCGTGAGGAATTCTCGACTTACCTTTTAGGAGGGACGACGGAGGTTTTTTGGGTCTTTGTCGAGGCCTTATCTTAATACAAGATATAGTTCATAACATGTGTCTTACCTTTTCTGGTCGTGGTCGAGACCTGTGAAAATTTTCCCAAACAGCGCTCCCAGGCTCCGTCGACTTCGATAAACCAGTTAACAGAATTTGACGCTCCGAAAAGCCCCAAATATCCTAGTTCTTCCGAGGTTTCCTAGCGATTGACTTACGACACATACAAAGACAGGAGAGTCGTACCTTATATAGTCGCTCTAAAGAAACCTCAAATCTCTAAACAAGTGGAAGATCTCTCGCATGTTTGGAAAAGATTCAGCGGAGAAACAGCAAGAATCGAGAAAAATTCTTTCCTAAAAACCGCTAGAATCATAAAAAAGAAAAAACACGTCGAAGGGTTCTATTTATGAAAACGATCATGTCAGGTCGCATCACCCGATGATCGACACGTGCCCCTGCCTTTTCGAATGCTCGACAGATGGTCGACACCAGGCCAATACAGCTGTTACACACGATCGCACGTCAGCGTGACATCACGACCCTATCCTCTCTTCGACTTCCCATTCAGTTAGAATTGGACCGATCCAGTTCCAAGGCCACTGAAAGGATTTTTTTTTACACGTGTCACTGGCAAAATTTAAAAAACTTTTGAAATTTGAATTTGTCACTCCACTTTTTCAAATTTTGGGGGCAAATTGTTTGGGCAAAAATCCACCAGCCTCGACCACGACCGAGACATTAAAAACATTTATTACACTTCTCTTGTAACAAAGTTAAATCGTCAACACTTTGTCCTTGGACCGAAGCCATAGTCGAAAGGATCACTCGACACTCGACCGTCGTATAGAAACATACGACCTCGACCAACTAACACGCGACATTTCTGTTACGTTTTCATCATTCAATGCAGGTCAACCTCATTCATAGCCAACGAACGAAACCGTTACTAGAAGAAATCATGAAGTCATTAAAGCATTCGAAGACTATAAATACAAAGACAAAGCTATCATTTGAAGGACAATCGAACACCATCGAACTCAAGAAGCACACTACGTACTCAAGAACATCCGAAGTGAAGGAATTTCTCTCCAGTGATCGCTCTCGATGCACGACTGACACTCTCGACCAGCAGCTTGTAGCACACGACACATTTGTTTTACATTCGATACACTTGTTATTTTTACATTTCAAGTCATTTGTATTGTAATAATTGTACGATCGACACCTGAAACAAAGGACATCGCCCCTGTTTGGCGACCATAGTGCAGCGAAGACTTCCACAGTCGTCCGCGGGTTTTTTCCTCGTTGAGGTTTTTCCCACGTCATCAAAATCTCTGTCTCTTTACGATTTTTTGTCTTTGTCGCGCGCTTTTGTCAAACGATTCCTTTCTTTAGTTGTTAAGCTCCACAATCAACCTCAAATTGTACTTGTGTGCGATTTTTGGCATTAACAGTTTGGCGCCCACCGTGGGGCCCCATCTAGAGAAAATATTTGACAAACGTGCGTCCTACTAACGGTTTCTTGCAGTCTCCTTTGTTTTCTTTTTCAGGAAAATGGCCGCCCCTGGACATCAAGAGCATGTCATTGCCCAAATGTATCAGGAGTTAGAAGTTGCGCGGAATCAAATCAATGCCATGGCTGAGCAAAGTCGAAAAGCAGTTGAGGAAATCACGCGGCTAAGAAATCCCTTTGGGCCTCAGGGCGGTCCTAGGCCATTCGTCCAAAATCCACAATCAACCTCAAGTTGTACTTGTGTGCGATTTTTGGCATTAACACCCGTCGACGTCGAGCCTCTATCAGGGTTTCAGGCGTCGTGTTGGGTCATTGACCAGCATCTCCCTAAATCGAAATGTGGCGCTGGCTGCTACGCTATATGAAAATAAGTTGCGCCTTCTCCACCAGCAATTGCTTTTGGCGTAGTGGTAAGCGCTTGGATCCTAACATGTGGTATCAGAGCAGGTCACGGGTTCGAATCCCATGGAGTGCATTATAATGCCAAAGGCATGCTGTGCAGCCAAGAGTGTTGGCAGATGCTGGGGGGGGGGATTGTTGGGTCATTGACCAGCATCTCCCTAAATCGAAACGTGGCGCTGGCTGCTACGCTATATGAAAATAAGTTGCGCCTTCTCCACCAGCAATTGCTTTTGGCGTAGTGGTAAGCGCTTGGATCCTAACACGTCGCCCTTCATCGATGAAATTGCGACCGTCAAGGTCCCGAAGAAATATAACGTCCCCGCTTTCACGCCCAAATACTCAGGAATGACAGATCCGACAGAGCACGCCACGCAATATAAACAGCTCATGTGGATGATCTCGATCTCGCACATGTACCAAGAAGTATGCATGTGCAAAGGTTTTGGAGCAACCCTCACTGGTCCTGCCCTCCAATGGTTGATCAATCTCAAACCCAAATCCATCGGGTCGTTCGCTGAGTTGGTCAATCAATTCTCTCAGCAGTTCGCCAGCAGTCGCAAGACGGAGAAACAGACCAGTGACGTATATTATGTCGTACAGAAGGCCAATGAGTCTATTCGAAGCTACTTCAATAGGTTCAATGCAGAGATGATTAGGGTCCGCAACTGTGACGTCAAGACCGCAATCGAAGCTTATAAGCGTGGTCTGGACGACAGTTCGGGTTTGTACACTGATCTAACCAAGTATCCTCTGGAGAATTTTGAGGATGTACGAGCTCGAACCCTAGCATATATGAGGGTAGAGGACGATGTTGCCTTTCGTCGCAAGCATACCGACGACAAGAGGTCGTTAGTTGTGAAGAAGCCAGAATTCAAGTCAAAGGCAATTCCCAAAGTAGAGCCCGTGCGCCAGATTTTGAACGTCCGGTTCAAGAAAAAAGCAGAGGCCAAGACTGCGACCAAATTTCCTCAGTACCCCAAGATATCCTCTTATGGATTCAAAGGGTCCACTAAGGACTTGGTCGAAGCTCTGAAGACCGCCCAAGCAACCATCCGGTGGCCAAAAAAGTCCGATCAGGACGACGCCAAGAAAGATAAGTCAAAGTGGTGTGACTTCCATGTCGACCATGGTCACGCGACAGATGATTGCATAGCTCTCAAAAAGGAGTTAGCATATCATGTCCCGAAAGGAAATCTTAAAGATATCATCGATAACGTCGTTGCTCCAACTAGCGACGATCGACCGCCAACCCCCGAGAATGCGAAGGTCGTCAACTGCATCACTGGTGGTTCCGACGTGTGTGGTCTGACGTACTCCGCAGCCAAGCGTCACGCCAGTCAAGCACCTGAAGATCGACCTATCCCACGTTCATCGAGGCCCAAAGGAGATTTGGAACTAGAAGCTATGAAGATTGTGTTCGATCAAGACGACCCCGGTGACTCCTATCAGAAGCATCATGACGGGTTGATCATTCAACTCACGATTGGCAATTGTTTAACCCGACGAGTCTTGATCGACGGGGGTAGTTCAGCGAACGTCATTTTCCTTGACACCGTCAAGGCCATGGGAATCGATCGCTCGGAAATCACCCAATGTTCGACAACCTTGGTCGGTTTCAACGGAGAAGCAACGAGCACCTATGGAGAGATCATCCTACCGGTCTATGTCGGAGGAATCAACAAGCAGACTAAGTTCAGTGTCATCGATTGTTCGTCGGCCTATAACATCATCTTAGGTCGACCGTGGATCCATGAAATGAAAGCCGTCCCCTTGACGTATCATCAGACCCTGAAGTTCCCTACGCCGTGGGGAGTCCAAGAAATTAAAAGTGAGCCAAAAGTCGCCAGTGACTGCTATAAGACCACCCTGAAGCCGCGAAAATAAGCTGTTTGGCAGTCACAGGTCAAAGAAATCGTCCTGGATAAACGCAAACTTGACCATAAGGTCTCGACAGATACGTCTCTCTATCTCTGATCTTATAGACAAACTAATGCCTTTTATATAGGAATATGCCGACTATTCTTCCATGTCGCACGAAAACACGGTCGACATAGACATTGATGTTAATCCTCAAAAACTCAGTGTCGATCCGTCAATTAAAACCTATTTTTTCCTGGAGAAAATAGGATAGTAAATGACGGGGGGCAAATCCTGCATCAAGTAAAAAAGAATCTAAGAAGGTGCATTTTCTAAATTATTTTCTCTTCTTTCATACGATTTTTTATCACAAACGACTACTGACTTAAGCATCGGAGGGTCGTTGGTTAGCCAACGACCAACCTCTGACGATGTCTTATTGCAGGACCACATGACATAAATCATTGAGTCTATCGTATGTCATCGGTACGCTTCCGCAGGATCGCACGATATAAGCAATTGAGTCCATGACTCGATTATCCCATCACATGAACGCATGATTCAAGTGCATGATATGGTCTAGTCGTACGACCATAAGGTCTACCGACACCACGGTTTCAGTTCTTTAACTTAAGAGACTTACTGTTAATGCCAAAAATCGCACCAAAGGGACAACTTAAGGTCGATGTGGACTTTAACAACTAAAGAAAGGAATCTTTCGACAAAGGCGTGCGACAAAGACAAAAATATAAATGAGACAGGGAATTAGATGACGGAGGAAAACCCTCAACGAGGAAAAAACCTGCGGACGACTGTGGAAGTCGTCGCTGCACTATGGTCGCCAATCAGGGGTGATGTCTTTTGTGTTCCGGGTGTCGACCGTACAGAGATTACAATACAAGTGAAGGAAAGACATCGAAATGTAAAGTTACAAGTGTTTTGAATATAAAACATTGTGCGTCATGTGTTTAAACTGTGTGTCGTGCGCTGATGTTGTGCGTCGAGAGAGAATCTTCTGTGAGCGATTTTTGTGCTTCAAGTGTTCTTAGAAGTTTGAGTGCTTGTGTCTGTATTCTCCCTCTGTTATTCGATGTTCTCAGTCTTCTTCTGATGCCCCGAAATTGATGACCGAACTTGGAATTTTATAGTCTTCGGGCGCTCTAAATGGCTCATTAAGTGCTTTTAATGTCTGGTTTTGTAACCGCTGCCGACATTAAATGTGCTTTGATGATTGTCTTTTGTAACCGCTGTCGAGTCTTTAATGTCATTATGAGCTCGACCGTTATTGACCGTTGTACCATAATGGCTGGAATACCTGTATTAATGAACAAAAGAAATGGATGTTGACCATTGATGGTTAGTGTAATCGTAAAACCATCTTAAGTTCAGGACGTCGGTTTTACGACCGTCGCCGAAATACAAGACCATGTATATGACTGTAAATGTCTTGTAAGACCTTATCTTAATATAATAATAGTCTTATAAAAATGTCGTAAGACTAGGTCGCAGGACCAGGACGTTCGGACGATGATGTCGCATGACCAAAGTGATATAAGACCGATGACAGGAGACTGTCAACGTAAGACCGATGAGTCATAACTGGCGGCACGTAACTGGTGACATAGGACTAATGACGTGAGACTAGCAAAGTGCGACGTGCGACGCGTGATGTGCGATGTGTGGCTGACGACAGGTGTTTGGCGACGGATGACTGTCAATATGTTGCTAACGATGTTTGTCATACGACATGCGACGTGTAACATGCGGCAAGTGACGTGCGATTATGAGAAGTAAAGACACTATCTTAAGTGACTATTGACGCAAGATGTCTTTCAATAACCAACTATCGTGGTTATTAACGTATATCGGGGATATGATAATAATGGGTATTATCCTTGTCGGTCGGGGGTAATCAATGTCCATGGGTTATGTCGAGGGTGTGATTTTTTACCCAAACAGTTAGCCCCCCGAGATTTGAACTTCAAAGCCATTTGAATTTCAGATCTCGTACCAAAGTAAAATGTGTTTTTACGGAGACGTGTCACTTTTGCTAATTGGATCATTTTAGAAGAAAATCGACTTGGTCAGCTAAAATCGTGAGACTAGTCGATAGTGTTTAAGTAAGTTGCGACGATCGAATGATGACCTTTAATGCGCAAGATACTTGTGGTACCCATCCGACGATCGTAAGACGATCTTAATACATAAGGAACCGATGGTGATCGTAAGACGATCTCTATCAAAATAAGACGGGAGTCAATCGTAAGACGATTGGGCCGAAATAAAGTTTGGCGGCAATCATAGGATGATCGAACCAAGATAAAATTTAAGGATCTTGTGATACGGTCATTAAAGACTTATGTTCTGGCGTTCTGAGCCGATACGGTCGTTATAGACTTTTGATCTGGCGTTTAGAGCCGATATGGTCGTTATAGACCCATGATCTGGCGTTTCGAGCCGATATGGTCGTTAGAGACCTATAATCTGGCGTTCGAGCCGATACGTTCGTTAGAGACCTATGATCTGGCGTTCGAGCCGATACGGTCGTTAGAGACCTATAATCTGGCGTTCGAGCCGATACGGTCGTTAGAGACCTATGATCTGGCGTTCGAGCCGATACGGTCGTTAGAGACCTATGACCTATTTTTTGTCAATCGACCATTGGTGGTCGAGTCGTTTCAGGTATCCGATGATTGATAAATGAAGTTTATGAACTTTCATATCACTTTGTCTTACACATTTCGTGAATAGATACGATACAAGTTGTGAAATTCATCAAGTAAATACACATCGTGTGAAAAATGAATATAAGACTTGCGACATAGGCATTCATTACAACACATCAACTTTTCAGGGTTAAGATGTAGCCTGCGAGATCCTGAGATCTTTGAGTCGTGCTAAGCAAACATAGGTGCGTGCAACTTGGGCACTTATCCGAAATGTGAAAATTCTTCTAAGTTAAGGAACTTAGTTCGTGAGGTCGTTAGACTTTATGATCGCACCAATAAATCACGCGATAAACTCGAGCCATGCGTCCTTGCAATAACATGGTCAAGTCATATAGTAGACTTGGTTCCTTATGTCGTGCAATCCTGCGAAATTGTACTGAAATCGTGTACTAGACTTAGTGATGTGCGATACTGCGATAAACAAGGTCAGAGACTAGTCGTTGGCTAACCAACGACCCTCCGATGCTTAAGTCAGTAGTCGTCATGATGATTTAAAAAGTGTATGAGAAAAAATGTTTAGAAGAAATACCTTTTTAGATGTGTTGCACTCCAGCTACGTGGGATATCTCGATTGTCGAGGGTTTGTAGCCGATAGGCACTTTTACCTACGACTTCTGAGATACAATAAGGACCTTTTACCTACATTGAGCTCTTGAGTGCTTTGGCGCACTTGATGGAGGACGTAGTCGCCTTCTTGGAGGACTTTAGCTGTGACGTTCTAGTTGAAATGTCGTTCGAACGCTTGCCCCTGGGTGTCGAGGTCGTCAGCTTGATGTCGCGGTCTTCACAGAACTGTCGAGTCCTGTCGCTTACGAACTGAGATCCATTGTCGCATATAATTTCGGATGTCGCTCGACCAATTATCTTCTTGGTCTTCCACCTAGATGACATCATCACTTTCGATGGGCGACGTCGCCAGATGGGTCATTGGAATGCCGTCGAGTATTGGTTCGACCAAAGCAGACGCAAGGTGTTGGTTCCTGTTTTCTTAACAATGATCTTAACTTTCAGTTAGTTCAGATTTAGATATGGTGCGGAAGCGTATTTAAGAACTGAAAGATAATGTAAAGGTAGAAGAACACACAATATCAAATAAACAGTATGTAAAGAACAGATGAATATCTCAAAGATTATTGTGTTTGATATTATCAAGAACACCAAGAACATAACAAGAAAGAGTTGCTGGTGTGTGTGTTTGTGCGTAGCTTAATGTGTAATTCTGGTTCTTGTTAATAGAAGAACTCAACATGAGTCTTCTATTTATACTACTACAAAGGGGACATACTTTAGACAATAAGGACTGATCTATAGTAGACAATATCGTATGAACAGTAGCAGGTATGATGTTCATTTAATGCGCATGTTTCAATTCTAACAGAGCCCTATCAGAGTTTGACACGTGTAGTTGATGTCAGGGCACGTCTAGAACAAGTGGATGAACGGATCCTGGAATAGTAGAAAGATATTTGTAAATCTTCTAGGTCTTCAGTATAAACCGCAGAGGTTCTGTCAAGGGTGACAGAGGTTCTGCGGCTCGGTCCTCTGCGAGCAGTCTTCTGCTGATTCTTGCCTTCGGTATTCTTGGGTTCTTCTGCAGAGCCTCTGTGGGTGACTTCTGTACTTAGACTATTTTCACTACTTTCACAAACAGAAAGATTGGAGCTAACAATCTCCCCCTAAGTAGTGAAAATTAAGAAATTTGAAAGTGCAAGGATTTTCTAAGTACAAAAGCAATTTTCCTTTTACATTAGCTTATGCCAGAGGCATTTACATTTGATTGTATTAAAAAGAAAATATTACAGAGGATTTGTTTGACTGACTCAGACATTGGCATCCTTGAAGTCATTGAAACTTCTGCGGTCGAGTCCTTCTTGTATGAGCTCATGATAGAAGCTGATGCAGAGAGTTCGGAAGTTGATTGTTGCATTGATAACCTCTATCAGTATGTCAGTAAGACTTTGATCCATGAGTTCTGCTCCTCTGTGCTCTACTAGGATCGATCTAAACTCTGTCAAAGTACTTGTTGCGTACTTCTGACAGTCCATCTCTACGAAAAACTTTGATTTACCAGAAGGATCTAGAAATACTAACCCGACCCTTGGATTTGTGATGATTGAGTTTGGTGTAGCAGAGGGAGGGCAATAGTTTTTTGGTGGTTGAACGGTTAAGCTTTTTACTCCAAGATCTCGAGCCAATTGGAAATCACCATGTTGTATAGCATAAGCTTCTCGCGTATGGCCTTTCTAATCACCCTGTATGCTCTGCGAACTTCATCTGTTGTGAAGTTTTCTTTCGTCCAGTCCAGAAGGTCAGGAAGGTCATAAGGATTTAAGTTTCTAAGATCCGCATCAGAGAATTGGTTCTTGGATTTGTCATCCCTTTTGACCTTGTATATATTGTATGAGACCTTGGGCCAGGTTCTGGTTTTGGAGAACTTACAATAGATGACTTTGATGATCTTGGATGTTGAGAAGACCTCGTGTTTGGGCTTGGGTTTTGTTCTGGTGAAGAGGTTTTCGAGGTCAGCACGGAAGTCAGGGTCTTGAATGGTTGGTTCTGGTTGATCCATTATGCCCATTCTACTGTATAAGTACCTGTATACCACTTCTTCCATTTGTGGTGGTGGTGGTTGAGTTAAGGTTCTGCGCAGAGCATCTAATTGGTTCTTGACTTCTGCTACTCGATCCACTGTTGGTTTTGCCTTTGGATCCAGAATAGGAATTTTTTACAAAGGAGTTGTACCAAAAGCCCAGTCTTCTTCTTCTGGCTTTGGTGTCCTAATAGCATCGAAAGAGCTATTTATCAGTTTTTCTGTTTGAGGTTGATGCTTGGGCTTCTTCTTCTGTGGTTCCTCAGTCATTATTCCTTTGCCCTTGTCTTTTTCCTTTGTCTGATCTGCTTGTAGAGATGGGGTTGCCTCTGTAGGATTTGACGCTTGAGTTTTAGAGGGCTTTGTTATTGATGTTTCTATTGGTTTGGGGATTGCCTCTGTAGATTTTGATACTTGAGTTTTAGAGGGCTTGATTATGGTTGCTTCTGTTGGAGAGGCTTCTGGTGGCTTGCTCAGATATTTCCTCTGTTTTTGAGCAATTGTTTTGGTTCTTGGTATTTTGGGTGTTGGAGAAGGAAGTTCATCTTCGTAGAATGTTAGGATTTGTAGTTCTTCTCTGGTTTGGACATCTTCTCCAAATACAGAAGGAAATTCCACAGAGGTGGGTATTGCCTTTGTGGTCTTCTGTTGTTGAACTTAGGTTGTTTCTGGTATTTGGGTTTCTTTAGGAATGGATTCCACAGAGATGGTTGTTGTCTCTCTGGTTTTGTTTCTGCTTTGGGTTTCAGGTGTTTGGGTTGTAGCAGGGGTTTCTTCAGAGACCATTTCCACATAGGTGGTTGTTGCCTCTGTGGACTGTTGTGTTCTTTGTTGGGTTTGAGTTGGGGGTGCAGAGGATATTTGTTCTGCGGATACCGGTGGAGCGGGTAGACCTCTGCTTGCAGCTATTTCCTTTTGTTTCTCCCCTCGATTCTCCCCCTCAGGATGATCTGATGGACCATGATGGTCATCATCAGAGTCATCCTGACCTTTATCTGTCGTACCGTCTGCTCTACATGAAGTTTTAGGTTTCTTTGGTGGAACAACCCCTGCAGCAATCATCTTTGCGCATAAGTCATCACAGAGGTCGAGCAGTGTTTCAACCTCTGCTTCTGTGTTGAAGCGCATTCTGCCGACACTTGCTTGAAACTCTGACATAATTTGCGTTGGCAGCGGTGAAAGCTCTGATGAATTCGGTCATCTGATCAAGTATTCCTTGGCCGAGTTCTATTACTTGAGCTCTGGTCATGTAGTCAGAAGGCTTCATTGCCTGAGTATTTCTGGTTGTTTGCTCTTGAACTACGTCTAAGGCCTTCTTCAGGTCTTCAGGTGTAAGAGCCTTAGATTTTGAGGATTTCTCTTTTAATTGTTGAAGAAAGTGCTTGACAGACTCTTTGAAGGCAGTGGTGGCGGCTTTTCCGAATTCAGCAGCTGCAGAGGTTGTAGTGTTTGTTGCAGAGGACTTCATCTGAGCTATAGTATGTTGTACCTCTGTGGACAGGTTGTCCATTTTGGTATTTAGATTTGTGATAGCCAAAGATGTTGATTCCGCAAAAGTTTTGAGAGAGCTTTGCAACTCTTTCATTGTTTGCTTCTCAAAGGTGACAAGGGTTTGGAACTCATCCCTTGATACATGTATTCTCGTTGTAACCTCTGGGGGAACACATTCGTCCCCAAAGTGAGTCTCTGTTCCTGAGACACCTTCTTTCGTCCCTGTTTTGATGTTGAGGACGGAAGGATTTCCTTCTGATCCTTGAGCAGAAGCATCTAGTGCTTCAGACTCTACAGAAGTTCTTAGATTGACATTGTCTAGATCCACTCCAGAGGTGGGTACTAGATTATCCTTCTTTTGACTCGGAGACTTGTCTAGAGTCTCTCCGTCTTTGTGCTCTCTAATCTCCGCTGAAGAGATGTTTGGACCTAGTTGTGTGTGTGTGGCAGAGGAAACAAATTCCTCTGCAAGGATTTCTGTTGTGATCTGGGGCAATAGATCACTTACTTCGGATGAATCCTTTAGAGAGGATTCCCCTGGAATGGTTTCCCCGGTTATTAATGGTACAGAGGATGAAAGAATTTCCTCTGTCCGGATGGTTTGGGTTGGGGTCGAGTTGTGCGGCTCTTTTTCAATATTACCTTCTGCTGCTAGACCAGCGGTAATAGAAATGTGGGTTGCACTGGGAGTTAGTTTTGGTTGTGTGCCTCTATTAATCCAGGCATCTTTTCTTGCTTATGCTTCTGTGAATCATCCAACCACTTGTTCTCCATTTATGGTCTCAACCTCTGTTGCTACCCTATGGCTTGATGCTTCTGCCCTAACTTCTGTAGTGGCTTCTGTATCAGTGCGTAAAGAGTCGAATATTGGATGTGAGCCAATTAGTTGCATGACATGTGGATGTTAAAGACCTTTTCTTATTTGGTCTGCTTCCTCTTCATCGGAATCTACTTCTGAGACTTCTACCCAAGGCACCCTAGTTTCAACCATTTCCTCTGTTCGACCTCCTAACATGGTGTCCATGTGATGTTCTTCTGTATATACCTCTTCCTCTGGGCTTGCCTTTTGTACATCAAATCCTGGTTGAGTGAAGGGGATATGTAGAACTTCAGGAGTTTTTGATTGATTATTATGTGGGGTTTGGTCATCCTCTTCCAAGTCCGAAGAGATTCGGAAGACTGTTTCTTCTGTAGATTCATGGGTGAGGGGTTCTGCAGTCCATCCAGCAGTGTCAAGAGTGTTGGCAAATTCAGGACGTTGGAGGAAGTCAGAGAAATCCCCGTGATGTGCATAGTTGAGGGGATTGGGGGATTGCAGAGGTGATTTTTGGGTTTGTTCTTCTGCTACTCCCTCTCTTACCTGTTCCTCTACGTCTTCTGCTACTCCTTCCTCTGCAATTGTTTGCATAGGAGACAGTTGTTTCCCAGTTTTCTTCTTGCTCTTTCTCCTCTTGGGTTTAGGTGCCCCTTCCTCTGAGGCATTGGATTTTCTCTTCGTCTTTTCCTTTGGGGGAGGGGGGGAGCAGAAGATCCAACTTTTGTGGCATGAGGAGGGGAGGTTTGAGTTTCGACAGCAGAAGTTGAAGTACCCTCTGTGGTTTTCCTCTTTGTTTTCTTTTTAGGAGTTGAGGCAGAGGGCTTTTGTTTCTTTGAGGCAGTGTAGATGGATTTCCTCTGAGCACGGAACTTGGCTTGAACTTCTTCATGCTTCTGGAAAGCCTTAGCCCATTCTTCATCTGTCATTCTTTCAACTACCCTAGTTTCTAAAGGCACACCTAAACGCGGGGGTGTCACAGGACTCGGTTCTGGAGTCCTATGGTCGCGTATGTAAGCTAACCTTAGGGTTTCATCTGTAGCATATCCCAAACGTCTAGATGGCAGAGGTCTACAGAAAGGGTATCCATCGACGTGCTCAGTTGGAACGTTTTTTGTCATGGCATATATTTTGGCCGTTGGACCTTCTAAAGACCATTTTTGCAGAAGGAGTAGGGGCTCCAGAAGTACTCCAAGAATTCATTGATACTGCAGAGGAGGTAGAGATGGCTTTGAGCGTTCTTTGGCTTTCTGGGTGGAGATTCTTCTGTCAATGGTATTTATTATTTCTTGCATCATCAAGGTCGAGTAGTCCAGAGGTAGATCATACTATACCCCGTACATTATGGATAGAATCTGATGGGAGGTTTGATCTGGACTACCAATTTTGCCAGTGAGGCATCTGTTTAGAATTGAGAAGAGTGTATTCCACAGAGGGGGTAATCGACCTCTTCTGAAGTTGTTCCTTTTTCTTAGGGTTGTGTTGTACCCTAACATTTTAACAAATCTACAGAGTTCTTCGTCTGTAGGTGCTTCAGCGTACTTCTTTATACCTAGCAGACCTATGGTTGGAAGACTGAACTCAAGTGAGAACATCGTTCTAATGAACTTGAGTTCCATGTGTTGGGTTTTATCAGGTTTAGAAATGTAGCCCTTTATCTGTCGGTCTGCTGGGTCATATCTGCTGCTTTGCCAAAATTGGTTTAGATATCTTGCTGGTATTTTGCTGACGGTTTTTGTCAACAGTGGGAAGAGGTAATTTTTCTCCACAATGTGAAGGAGAATGGCATGAGTTTCCCCAAAAGTGGTTCTTGAGGGAACAAGATAATAGTTGTTGGGTTTGAGAGGAAGAACACTTTTAAAGTGTTCATTTGCGATGAAGTTTTTCTCGTATGTGGTTGGAGAGAAATTAGCTTCATCGCCGGAGTTGTCTTTTTCCAGGTCTGCGGCCATATTTGGGTTTTGGGAATGCTCAGAATGAGCAGGTGAGTTTTCTTGAATAGGGGAGTCTTCAGGAATGTTGGAGGATGATGCCATTTTTGTTTATCTTGAAGAAAGAGAATGAAAAATAGGTAGGTTGCAGGTTTTGCAAGGTTCGCCGGAGAAGAAGATGAGAGTTCGTAACGTTTATGAGGATTGGTAACTTGGGTTTTATACTGAAGGGTAACGGTTAGAATTCTGAAGAGGTAAATATATGGAAGTGAATAAAATTTGGAATCTGTACTCGAGTGTAAACGGCTGGTTCAACTTTCCAGAAGAACGTGTGCCATGTACGCCCAATGAAAATGAGACACGTCAGCAGTGTCAGAGTATGACAGGACGTCGTGTGCGGCCCATTAATGCTAGGCGTGTGGGCTTCTTTACCTCCACATTACCTTTACTCTCAGTAAAAATAGTCGTTACTGTTACAGAGTTTCCCAATTTTGAAAATGACAGAAGCTCTGTAGAGATAGAGCTCTGTTGTTTGAAACTTTCTCTTCGTATCCCTTGTTGCTTGCACCTTTACCAAAAACGTTTGAAAAGCATTGGAGAGGATCGATAGATTTTTAGAGAATAAATTGCATTTACAGAGGTTTTGGAGCTCTGTCCGAGCTAGCAGAAGCTCTATGAGCCGAAATTTCTCATAACTAAAAAACTAATAAACTTTTTGATCATCCAAGTTTTTAATTGTTTTAAGAATTTTTTTAGGACCTATTTGGAAGTTGGTGTCCTAGAAAACTGTTTTGGATAAGGTTCTGTGTGAGAAAATCTTTTAAAAGCCTATGTTTGTCAACTGAGTTTCTTTGGTGGAATGAGCTCTGTGACCAACAACCTTTTAGAATCTCAAAGTGTGCATTTGTGCGAAAGAGGTCTTTTGAGATGACATTCAAACCGATCGAAAGAGTTTAAATTTTCGATCATAGAGATTTTCTCTGGCAGAGCCTCTGTTGAGCTCAGCAGAGGCTCTATGACCTTAAATTTCTCATAACTCAAAATTTATGCATCTTTTTTATCATTTGAAGTTTGAAATGTTTTTAACATTGTTTTTAGGACAAATTTGGAAATTTGTGTCCTAGAAAACTGTTTTCAAAAACTGTTTGTATGAGATACTTACATTTTGACTCTTCTGACCTTGGATTAGTACCTGACTTCTGTGGATAATGTCGATCGCAATTCTTCTTTGGCTCCCCCTTAAACTGACAACTTCTGTAGATCAGTTCAAGGTCTCCTTCTGCTCCCCCTTGACCTATGCTTGGATCAAATGAGATAAGTTTTGCATAAAACATAGGTCAAGTTTCTCAGAGGTTCTGTAAAGATTGTCAGAGGTTCTGAGCAATCCTACAGAAGCTTTGTTTTTGTGCAGAACATTCGGTGATTGAGTATTTACATATAGAAATGAAATAAAACAACAGAAACATGTATATACATATTTACAGAAGTTTAAGTTATTCGAAGATCCACCATCTTGTTTTTCTTTGTATGTGGATAAAAGACCTTTATCGCCAGTCATGTGCCTCGAGCATCCGGAGTCTGGATACCAGATTGGCACATACTGCTTCTGTAAGACAATCAGAGAGTTTTTGGTACCCATATCCAAATGGGTCTAGGTTTGTTAGGGGTCTTTGTTTTAGCTTTTGTTGAAGAAACATTTTGTTTCTTCTTACCCTTGGATTTATCTTTTGCCTTGGGTACAGAGGGAAGACAGTGTGGACTTTTGAAATGTTGGTTTAATTTAAACATTAGATCAAAGCAATGACAGTATTGAATGTGCAAAGAGATTTGCTTGAACTTTTCATTAAATACATTAAATGGGGGCACGGAGGCATTACAGTCTATCCTAACATTAGACTTTCTATTACAAGAAGGTTTATGTATGCTAGATTGTTGTTTGCAAAATCTATTGTTGAGTGCGGCCTTCTGTGGTGAACTTCTGCTGGTTTCACTGTCACAGAAGAAAAAGCTTTGGTAATTTTAGTCCATTTACCCTTCTGTTGCCATGTTAGTTTTTCTTTAACAGGTTTTAAGGGTTTCAAAATCTTTGAACTTGTTGGAATTTGAGTGGACATTAATTTCTTTTGGAATTTATAGTCTTTGGGGACTTTAATTGGATCATTAAGGACTTTGATAGCTGCCGTAACGGTCGGTGTCTTTAATGCTGGAATTGATGTTCTTTAATTGATTCTTTCGGTTATAGCCGTTGTCCATCAATGGTGTTGACTCCTGCATTAAACACTGAACAAAACATAATAGTCGTATAGTGCGTTAGTCGGTCGAGGTCGCATGGTTTTATGCGATGGTCGTGTGAAACGTACGACGTCGAGGTCGAGTGTCGTGAGGCAAAAGACTTTTGATCTTTAATCAGGAGATAAAGTACTATGATTTTACCTTAAAATGAGAATGGTCTTATAGAAACGTCGTAAGACCATTTGGTCGTAAGACCAAGATGACGATGTCATAGGACTTGGTCGTAAGACCAGGATGTCAGGATGATGCTGGCGCGGGACCAGAGCAATATAAGACCGATGATAAGAGACTGTCGACGTAAGACCGACGAGTCGTAACTGGCGACATAAGGCTAGTGACGTAAGACTAATGTTCTGAGACTAGCGATGTGCGACGTGCGATGCGTGACGTTCGATCATTAGATGTAAGATGATTATTGATCCAATAAGGTTTTTAATAACCATTTATCGTGTGTCGGGGGTATGGCAATAATGGGTATTACCTTTGTTGGTCGGGGGTATGACTGTCGTAGATTTAGGGTAATCAAGGTCCATGGGTCATGTCGAGGGAGTTTCCCAAGTCGGTCGAGGGTGTGATTTTTTTTACCCAAACACTTATATCTTAAATATTATGTTGAGCTAGATGCCTAAGTCGCATGAATTCCTGTTCCCTTACCACTTGGTGAATCTTACAATTGACGTTGTATCTATGTGAAAAAAATATAAGACACAAAATCAAAAGATATCTAAGTTTCATTCACCGAACTTACTGTCTTATATATGTTTGGGCAAAATTTCACAGGTCTCGACCACGACCAGAAAAGGTAAGACACGTGTTATGAACTATATCTTGTATTAAGATAAGGCCCCGACAAAGATCCAAAAAACCTCCGTCGTCCCTCCTAAAAGCTAAGTCGAGAGTTCCTCACGACACTCGACCTTGATGTCGCCCGTTCCGCACGACCATCGCACAAGACCGTACGACCTTGACTAACTCAATATATGACTGTTACGTTTGTTCAATGATTAATGCAGGAGTCAAAGTCATTAATGGGCAACGGTCATAACCGACGAGGAGCAATTATGAAGAGTTACAACTAGCGACCGTTATGGCTATTATCAAAGCAATCAATGAGCTAATCAAAGAACCCGAAGGTTATAAAAGATCAAGTTAAACTTCAGTTCTAAGGACCGAACATCGAACAATAGAAGATAAGCATCCCAGCTCAGAAGAACACTACAAGCAAAGAACTCTCCTTCGAAGAATCGCTCTCGACGCACGACTTTCACTCTCGACCAACAGTTTACACAATGTTTTCACACACGACGCACACTGTTTTTACATCTCAAACACTTGTACTTTACATTTCGAAGTCTTTCCCTTCATTTGTATTGTAATCTCTGTACGATCGACACCCGAAACACCAAGGACATCGCCCCTGATTGGCGACCATAGTGCAGCGACGACATCCACTGTCGTCCGCATGTTTTTTCCTCGTTGAGGTTTTTCCTGCGTCATCAAATCCTCTGTCTCATTTACATTTTCGTCTTTGTCGCACGTCTTTGTCGAATGATTCCTTTCTTTAGTTGTTAAAGTCCACATCGACCTTAAGTTGTCCCTTTGGTGCGATTTTTGGCATTAACAGTTTGGCGCCATCCGTGGGACCCCATCTAGAGAAAATCTTCGACGAACGTGCGTTTTACTAACGGTTTCCTGGAGTTTTCTTTGTTCTCTGTTTCAGGAAAATGGCGGCCCCTAGAAATCAGCAGCATGTCATTGCCCAGATGTACCAGGAGCTTGAAGTCGCTCGAAATCAAATCAACGCCATGGCGGAGCAAAGCCGTAGAGCAGTTGAGGAGATCGCACGACTAAGGAATCCCTCTGGGCCTCAGAATGGTCCTAGGCCATTCGTTCAGAATCCAGGCCAAGGATCGTTCGGTCAGAATGGTCCTCGACCATTCGCGCGTAACCCAGGTCCAGGATCAGCTCCGTTCGCTCAGACCCAGCATCCAGGTCCATTCATGCAGAACCAGCAGCCTGGACCATTCAATCCAAATCCCCAGTTCGGGACGGTTCCTCCTTAGCATATAAGGCCACCACCCATGCAGAATGGATCGCAGCCATTTCAGAATGGATCGCAGCCATTTCAGAATGGGTCGCAGCCGTTTCAGAATAGATCGCAGCCATTTCAGAATGGGTCGCAGCCGTTTCTGAATGGATCGCAACCATTTCAGAATGGATCGCAGCCATTTCAGAATGGGTCGCAGCCGTATTTTGTTTCTTTCAACGGAGACGCTAATGGCTCGTCGCATGGCAATATCACCAGTTCAGGAATCAATCCGCAAGCCGGGGCAAATCTCGACCCCAATGACCCCGTCGCCCAGCGATTGAAAATGCTAGAAGATCAGAACGAGCGTGTCCTATCTTTGCTAGCCAAGTTACCTGGGGCAACCATGCCCGTCGACGTCGAGCCTCGATCAGGATATCAGGCATCGCCCTTCGTCGATGAGATCGCGACCGTTGAGGTCCCAAAGAAACACAACGTCCCCGCCTTCACGCCTAAGTATTCGGGAGTGACCGATCTAATAGAGCACGTTGCACGGTATAAGCAGGTCATGTGGACGATCTCGATCCCATACATGTATCAGGAGGTCTGTATGTGCAAAAGCTTCGGTGCGACTCTCATCGGTCCTGCTCTCCAATGGTTGATCAATCTCAAACCCAAGTCCATTGGGTCGTTCGCTGAATTGGTCAACCACTTCTCCCAGCAATTCGCTAGCAGTCGCAAGATGGAAAAGCAGACCAGTGACCTGTATTACGTCGTGCAGAAGACCAGTGAGTCTATCCGCAGTTATTTCAATCGATTCAATGCAGAGATGATCAGCATTCGCAACTGTGACGTCAAGACTGCAATTGAAGCCTATAAGCATGGTCTGGACGACAGCTCAGATTTATACACTGACCTGACCAAGTATCCTCTGGAGAATTTTGAAGACGTCCGAGCTCGAACCCTAGCGTACATGAGAGTAGAGGACGACGCTGCCTTTCGTCGCAAGCATACCGACGACAAAAGGTCGTTAGGTGTGAAAAAGCCCGAGTTCAAGACGAAAGCAATTTCCAAAATATAGCCCACGCGCCAGATCTTGAACGTCCGATTCAAGACGAAAGCGGAAGCCAAGACCGCAACCAAGTTTTCTCAGTACCCCAAGTTATCCTCTTATGGATTCAAAGGATCCACTAAAGATTTGGTCGAAGCTCTGAAAACCGCCAAGGCGACTATTCGATGGCCAAGGAAGTCCGATCAGGACGACGCTAAGAAAGACAAATCTAAATGGTGTGACTTTCATGTCGACCATGGTCACGCGACGGATGATTTTATAGCTCTAAAAAAGGAACTAGCGTATCATGTCCCGAAAGGAAATCTCAAAGATATCGTCGATGACGTCGTTACTCCAACTAGCGACCATCGACCGTCAACCCCCGAGCATGCGAAAGTCGTCAATTGTATCACCGGTGGTTCCGACGTATGTGGTCTGACGTATTCCGCGGCCAAACGCCACGTCAGTCAAACGCCTGGCGATCGGCCTATTCCGCGTTCATCAAGGCCTAAAGGAGTTGGAAGCTATGAAGATTGTATTCTACCAAGACAACCTCGGCGACTCATATCAGAAATATCATGACGGGTTGATCATTCAACTCACGATTGGTAATTGTTTAACCCGACGAGTCTTGATCGATGGGGGCAGTTCAGCGAACGTCATCTTCCTTGACACCATCAAGGCCAAGGGAATCGATCGTTCGGAAATCACCCGATGTTCGACAACTTTGGTCGGTTTCAATGGAGAAGCGACGAGCACCTATGGAGATATCATCTTGCCAGTCTACGCCAGAGGAATCAACAAGCAGACCAAGTTCAGCATCATCGACTGTGCATCGGCCTATAACATCATCTTAGGCCGACCATGGATCCATGAGATGAAGGCCGTTCCCTCGACGTATCATTAGACTCTGAAGTTCCCTGCGCCGTGGGGAATCCAGGAGATAAAAAGTGAGCCGAAAGTCGCTCGTGATTGCTATAAAACCACCTTGAAGCCGCGAAAATAGACCTTCTATTGTGGCGATTCACGACGACATTTAGTGTATCGTCTTAAAATCGCCACAAGGGGGCAAGATGGTAGCAATAATCAAGACGTCCCACGTAGTTGGGCATGACGCGTCAGAAAAGGTACGTCTTCTAAACCCTTTTCTTATTTTTCATACGATTTTTTAACAACGACGGTTACTGACTTAAGCATCGGAGGGTCGTTGGTTAGCCAACGACCAACCTCTGACATTGTTTATTCCGCAGAATCGCACGACAATAATCAAACGACTCTAGTTTTGCAAGGTCGCACGCCATAAACAATCATGTCTATGACTTGATCATCCTTCTACAGGGGCACACGATTCGAATTAATCGCACGACTTAGTCGTGCGATCGCGAGGTCTAGCAATCTCATGATCTAAGTTTCTTGACTTAGAAAAAATTTTCATACTCCAAATGTACGCTTTAGTCGCATGTGCTTATATTTATATACACAATTTAAAAGTCTATTGGCTTACGTTCCAGTTATTGTGTTACAATGATGCCTAAGTCGCACAATTTCTTGGTTATTTTTCACTCAGTAAATTCTTCAATTGACATTATGTTTGTTCAAGAAATATGCAAAGTATGAATTCAAAAGAAGCCCAAGTTTCATTCAGTAAATAAACTGTTATTTACATCCAGGAATTCGACCACAAACGGCCAATCGGTAAAAACAAAAGCAAGGAAAGATTAAAAGTTTCCTAGGGCTTAGGAGAATCATTCGCCTCCTTCGCGCAACTAACGGTCTTCAGCTCGTGCACAGCGTCATAAAGCTGAATGGCCAACTCATCGGCACGCGCCAAGGCCGGTCTCTCCCTTTCCAAAGCCACCCTCTCCCTTTCTAATGCCGCATATTCTCTTTCAAGGGCAGACGCCACCAGGTCTTCAACTCTCGACATCTCAGCATATAGCGCCAAAGAAGACTGAAATGTCTGTCAAAAGTAGGAAGTTCGTTAAATATCCAACGACGACAGCGACAAATGAACCAAGTCTTGAAAGAAAGACTTACCGAGAACACCAAAATGGCAACCTGAGATCCCGCTTCCCTGATCGGAGCTTTTGAAAACGTTCCTTAAAAGATGGGAGCAACTATTTCCCCAAGTGATGAAACAACGTCGTCCCATCTAGGACACTATCCGTCATAAAGTTGGACGGTAACGTAAAGTTAACCGTCGTAACTTTGGCCGACGAACCCTTGCCCTTGTCAGCAGACGATGGGGTCGACACCTTAGATACCGGTTTAGTCACTGTCGCCGGAGGCTCCGAACTTGCCGGTGTCGCATCCATCGCACTACGAAGGAGGGATGACGCCTTCGCCTTCTTAGGCGTGACAACTCTCGATGAGTCATCAGCCCTCGAAGAAGGTTCCCTCAGGACTGTCTTCCTAGTTTTCTTTAGAATCCTCGACCCAGCTGTCGAGACATTCTCTCTTTCGCCTCGAAGGGCAAGCATAATATGCACCCCTCTCTTCCTGGATACCGATTTCCTCTCAGTCGGCACTAGTAAGGAAATACATGAAGCATTAGACAGACAAAATTAACGACAAAAACCAAAACCATAGTACGCTTACCAGCCATCTCTTCCTGTTTGTCCTCTTTTTCTTCAGAGTTTCCAATGTTCACCACGTCCTCGTCCGCGACCGCCGGTTGTCCTACGAAGAAAGATTAATCATCGATCCCTAGACTCAAGAATCTGTCGATCTTGGCTTGGGAATCCTCGTTAGGCTTCACGACATTAAACTGGATCTCTAAGGGCGACAAAATAAGAAGGTTAAGTGGAGATCGTAAAAACTACACAATGACAAATATTCAGAACAACGAACATACCCGTCTTATTCCAATCTGGACGAATCCAGCTGCTATCGGAATCGAGTGAGTCAGTACGAACAAATACGTACCTAGATTTCCACCCACGATCGTTGACCCTGGTTCTCAAAACCAGAGTACGATCACCCTTATACTTGGAATAAGGACTATAACGCCGGTTCTTATCCCTTTTGACTTGGTAAGCCAACAAAAAATCATTCGTGATCATAGGTGACTCCCACTTTGCGGATACTCGCTCAATAACTAGGAAAATTAGCCAGAGTTGGGGCATTAATTGTCCTGGCGACAAGCTGAAATCATGCATAAAAGCCTTGGATAAAGCTGAAAATGGCCATTCAAACCCTATTTTGAAAGGATACTCATATAGTACAAAGTATCCTTCAGGACAACTCTCAGGACGTGTACTCCCTGGACATATCAGTTCTATCTCTACAGGTATTTTCGCTAAACACCTAAAGGTATTTAAGTCTTCCTGACTCATGATAGAACTCTTTTCAGACGACATTGATTGTCAGAGAAAAGAGAGGAGCAATAAAGATGAAGGTGAGAAAGTAATGCCTTATATAGGCACTCTAAGCCTTGAATCGCTATAGTCTCTCGCAAATTTGGAAGGGATTCGAAGAAGAACAGCAAGAATATCAAGAGGAGATCTTTGCTCAAAACTCTCTGAGATCGTAAACAGAAGAAGATCAATCGTGATCTTTACTTATACAAATGATCATGTCAGGTCGAGTCCCTTGATGATCACCGCGTGCCCTCGTCCCTTCGTATGACTACATGGATGGTCGACACCTGTTAAAGACAGCTGGTAAGCACCATCGTGCGTCGGCAAGACGTCACGACTTTATCCTCTCTTTGATTTCCCTCTCTAGTTTGAATTGAACCGATTCAGTTCCAAAACAACCAAGGTATTTTTCAACGCAAAACCTTGAACACCCGACAAGAAAATTTTAAAATTCGAATTTGCCATCCTACTTTCAAATTTTGGGGGCAAACTGTTTGGGCAAAATTTCACAGGTCTCGACCACGACCAGAAAAGGTAAGACACATGTTATGAACTATATCTTGTATTAAGATAAGGCCCCGACAAAGACCCAAAAATCCTCCGTCATCCCTCCTAAAAGGTAAGTCGAGAGTTCCTCACGACACTCGACCTCGACGTCGCCCGTTCCGCACGACCGTCGCACAAGACCGTACGACCTTGACTAACTCAATATACGACTGTTACGTTTGTTTAATGATTAATGCAGGAGTCAAAGTCATTAATGGGCAACGGTCATAACCGACGAAGAGCAATTATGAAGAGTTACAACTGGCGACCGTTATGGCTGTTATCAAAGCAATCAATGAGCTAATCAAAGCTCCCGAAGGTTATAAAAGATCAAGTTAAACTTCAGTTCCAAGGATCGAACATCGAACAATAGAAGATAAGCATCCTAGCTCAGAAGAACACTACAAGCAAAGAACTCTCCTTCGAAGAATCGCTCCCGACGCACGACTTTCACTCTCGACCAACAGTTTACACATTGTTTTCATACACGACGCACACTGTTTTTACATTTCAAACACTTGTACTTTACATTTCGAAGTCTTTCCCTTCATTTGTATTGTAATCTCTGTACGATCGACACCCGGAACACCAAGGACATCGCCCCTGATTGGCGACCATAGTGCAGCGACGACATCCACTGTCGTCTGATGGTTTTTTCCTCGTTGAGGTTTTTCTTGCGTCATCAAATCCTCTGTCTCATTTACATTTTCGTCTTTGTCGAATGATTCCTTTCTTTAGTTGTTAAAGTCCACATCGACCTTAAGTTGTCCCTTTGGTGCGATTTTTGGCATTAACAATATACATCCAAAAAGCTCGACCAATGACGGTCGAGTAGCAGGGAACAAAAATAAACAAAGATGTTTTCTAAGGCAGAAGAGGAGCATAGGTCGCATCCTTGCCTGAAGTCTCACCCTAGGGACCTTCTTCCTCCTCGACCTCCTTCTCATCATCCGAGTTAAGATCCCTCTCAGTCCCGACCTCCCTGAAGAAGAGGTCCCACTCATCCGATGCCGACGCCAGAGGATCCCTACCCAACAAGTGACGACGCATGATCGCCGCACGCGAAGTAAGTCGAGCAAAGGAAAAAAAGGGATTTGTTCTCATCCCTCAACTCCTCTAGCTCCTTCTCTAAGCTCGCCACCTTGGATTTGAACTCCTCGGCTCCCTTTTTCTTTGCACCCAAGGATTCCTTCATTCCATCTAGCTCCTCTCTTTGGTCGTGCATCAAAGTCAGAGACTCCTTTAGACGCGAGTTCGCTTCATCCCTCGCATGGTCGACGGCCTCCAACTCATTCAAGGCATCGTCGAGTCAAACTGACGTCGCTTCTTCACGTTCCAGAGCGGATCTTTCCCTCTCTAACGTCGCATCTTCTTCCTTAATAGCAGAAGCCATTAAGCCTTCTACCTTCGTCGTTTCAGCATGCAATGCCAAGGAAGACTGAAACGTCTGAAAACATACGAAAACGTATCAACAAAATACACGACAACAATAAATAGACAAAGTCATGAAAGATAGACTTACCAAGAACGTTAGCCGAGCGACATGGGACTTCATATCTTCGAGGGAAACTCCGTTGAAACGCTCTCTGAAAGAAGGGAGCTGATATTTTCCCAAATGGGGGGACAATTTCATCCCATCTAAGACATTATCATCTAAGAAATCCGACGGCAACGTAAAGTCGACCGTCGTTTCCTCCCCAAAACTCGTCTTCGCACCTTTGCCTTTGTCGGCCGTCGAAGGGCTAGACGTGGTAGTAGGAGATATCGTCGCCGATTGCACAGTATGAGACATCGTCGCCGATTGCGCAGTATGAGACATCATCGCCGGTTGCGCAGTATCAACAGATCTTGCGCCGATCGTGTCAAACACGGTCGACACCTTTGCCTTCTCAGGCGGAACGACTCTCGATGAGCCACCCGTCTTCGACGACGGTTCCTTCAAGACGGACATCCTTGTCTTCTTTAGGAGTCCCGACCCAGGTGTCGGGATATCCTTTCTCTTTAAGACCCCCGACCCAGTTGTCGAGGCATCCTTCTACCTGCTTTCCCTCGCCTTGCGAGCCAGATCAATTTGAGTCGTCTTCTTGGCAGCAGCAGGCGTCATTCCCGACCAAGATTCTCCTTGAGAAACAGAGAAAGACTAGGTCGAGCAAAAAGAAGGCAAAGGGATACTTACCAGTTATCTCTACTTCTGTTTCTTCCCCCTTCTCTTCCACCTCGGTCTCCCCAGATTCCTTTTCTTCTTCTTCTTTCTCTTCTCGACCCATCCGCATTCTATCGCCCAAGAACATAGTATCGTCGTCCTCATCTATTAGATGACGCGTAACGTGCGATCGATCATCAGCGCTAAACTCCAGGAACTTCTTGACCTTGGCTTTAGAGTCATCGTCAGGTTTTACCTTGTCAAAACTAATATCTACACATAAGAAAAAATATTAGACGGAAAGCCCCCAAATAACAAAGTGACATAAGACGTACGACAAAAGGCTTACCCGTCATATTCCAACCAGATCTGATCCAGTCACTATCGCTATCTAACGTCGCCACTCACACAAGCACATACCGGGTTTTCCACTTTCGGTCGTTGACTGTTTGGGCAAAATTTTATCAGTCTCGACCACGACCAATGTAAGGAAAACACTTATTTTACTTCCCCATAGTAAGGTAAAATTGTAGTACTTTGTCTCTTGGTTAAAAGTCAAATCGTATGTTATCTACCTCACGACACTCGACCACGATGTCGTCTAGTTCTCACGACCGTCGCATAAGACCACGCGACCTCGACCAACTAACGTTCGTTATGACTGTTACGTTTGTTCAGTGTTTAATGCAGGAGTCAACGTCATTAATGACCAACGGCTACAACCAGTAAAGGGCCATTAACAGCATTAAAGACAACGTCCGTTACGACAGTTACGTAAAGCATTCAAGAAATCAATCAAAGCACCCGAAGGCTACAAATATAGAGTTCCATCATCATTGAAGGGGACCGCATCCAAGAATCACACTACGTACTCAAGAACATACGAAGAAAAGAACTTTCTCACAACAGATCGCTCTCGACACACGACATCGATGCACGACTCCCACACTCAACGCATAGTTTTTACGCACGACACACAGACCGTACACACGACGCACATTGTTTTTACATTCGAAACACTTGTTATTTTACATTTCGAAGTCTTTCCTTCATTTGTATTGTAATCTCTGTACGATCGACACCTGAAACATAAGGACATCGCCCTGTTTGGCGACCATAGTGCAGCGACGACTTCCATAGTCGTCCGCGGGGTTTTTTTCTCGTTGAGGTTTTTCTCGCGTCACCAAATTCTCTGTCTCTTTTATATTTTTATCTTAATCGCACGCTTTGTCGAGAGATTCTTTTCTTTAGTTGTTAAGCTCCACAATCAACCTCAAGTTGTACTTGTGTGCGATTTTTGGCATTAACAGTGACTACGTCCTCCGACGAGTGTTCCAGAGCACTCAAGAGCTCAATGCAGGTAAGCTTTCCACCAAGTGGGAAGGTCCTTAGCGTATCTCAGAAGTCGTGGGTAAAGGTGCCTATCGACTCCAAACCCTCGACAATCGAGATGTCCCACGTAGCTTGAATGCAACTCATCTGAAAAGGTATTTCTTCTAAACCCTTTTTCTCATACGATTTTTTATTCATCACGACGATTACTGACTTAAGCATCGGAGGGTCGTTGGCTATCCAACGACCAACCTCTGACATTGTTTTATCGCAAGATCGCACGACATAAGTTACTAAGTCTATTACACGACTTTAGTATGTTTTCGAAGGATCGCACGACATAAGCAACCAGGTCAATCGTATGACTTGATTGTACGATTGCCGGAATGCACGACTCATATCTGTTGCACGACGTGCTAAGTTACTAAGTCTATTACACAACTTTAGTATGTTTTCGCAGGATCGCACGACATAAGCAACCAGGTCTATCGTATGACTTGATTGTACGATTGCAGGAACGCACGACGTGCGACCTAAGTTTCTCTAACTTAGATAAATTCCAGTGTTTTTGGATAAATGCTTTAATCGCATGTACTTATGTGTGTTTCACACGATTTAAACGTCTAAAGATCTTACGACTCGTGTTTTGGTCAGTGTATTACGATGGATGCCTATGTCGCACGTCCTCATGTTCATTTTTATAAGATGTATGTTTACTTGGTGAATCCCACGATTGATATTATGATTACTTACAAAATGTATAAAGTAATGCATAAGTTCAGAAGAAAAATATTATTCATTCACCAAAAAAGTCGGTTACATTCAAACGACTCGACCACCAACGGTCTATCAAATAAAGACAAAGAATAAAAAAAATTGTTTCTAAAGCTTAGGAGGATCATCGGCCGTGTCCTTTCCAGAAGCTTCGCCCTTGGAGCCCTCATCCACCTCTTCCTCCTCGATCTCCTTCTCGTCGTCCGAGTCGAGATCTCTTTCCGTTCCGACGTCCCTCAGATAGAACGCCAGCTCATCCGACGCAGAGGCAAGGGGATTCTTGCCCGACAGCTGTTGTCGCATGATCGCCGCCCGCGCGGTCAGTCGAGCAAGAGCGAAGACGGACTTCAGCTCGTCCCTCAATTCTTTCACCTCTCCCTCCAGCTCCGCCACCTTGGACTTAGAGTCCTTGGCTTCTTCTTCGCTAGCAGCCAAAGACTCCTTGGTCTTGTCCAGCTCAGCCCTTTGGTCGGCGATCAAGGACAAGGACTGCTTCAGACGACGGTTCGCATCATCCCTCGCACGTCCGACGGCCTCCGACTCATTCCGGACGTTGTCGAGCCGTATAGACATGTCCTCGACATGCGCCAGAGCAGCCTTCTCCCTATCCAGTGCCACATTCTCTCTTTCAAGAGCTGCAGACACCAAACCTCTTATCTTCTCCATTTCGGAGTGCAGAGCAAGGGAGGACTGAAACGCCTGAAAAACACAAAGACACAAGTTAGTGAACACTCGATAAAGTTATAAACATCGAAAAAAGACAAGTCTTGAAAGAAAGACTTACCATAAACGCCAGTCCGGCGACGTGGGATCCCGTGTCCTCGACCGGGACTCCCTGGAAATGCTCCCTGAAAGAGGGGAGCTGATACTTCCCCAGATGAGGAAACAGCTTCGTCCCGTCTAGGACGTTATCAGCCATGAAGTCCGACGGCTACGTAAAGTTAACCATCGTGACTTCTTCCTCTCCAGTCGCGTGACCTTTGCCCTTGTCTGCTGACGAAGGGGTCGACGTGGCAGATGGAGGCATCGTCGTTTTCTTCGGAGGCGCAGAGCTGACAGGTGTTGCGTTGATCGCATCAGAAGACGTCTTCGTCTTCCCAGTGGATGCGATCGACACCTTCGCCTTCTCAGGTGTGACGACTCTCGACGAGTCGCCAACCTTTGAAGACGCTACCCTCGGGGCCGTCATCTTTGTCCTCTTTAAGACACCCGACCTGGTGGTCGAAGTCCCCTTCCTCTTCTCCCTGCCCTTGCGGGCTAGTTCAGCTTGAGCTGCCTTCTAGGCAGCCACAGATGACGCTTTCGTCTGAGATTCTCCTAAAATAAAATAAAACAAAGAGAAAAGAGCATTACACGACAGATATAAGTGAAAAGATCGAGGTCGAACAACAAAGAGTAAGGTACACTTACCGGTCATCTCTTCTTCTTCTTCTCTCGACTCCTCTTTCTCCTCTATCTCCTCTTCTTCCTCCTCCTCCTCGCGTCTCTCCTCCTGTTTCTCTCCCAGATACACTAAGTCTTCGTCGTCGTCGTCCACCAGGTGTCGTGTGAAAAACGACCGCTCAATAGCGCTAAATCCCAAGAATTCGTCGATCTTTGCTTGAGAGTTGGCGTAGGGCTTCACGTCGTCAAACTTAATATCTGTCGACACATAAAAGACAAGTTAGAAATAAGTTGAAACTAACACACGACACACGACAAAAAGCTAAAAAATCTCACCCGACATATTCCAGTCGGCCCTAATCCAGTCGCTCTCAGGGTCTAGCGACTTAATGCGCACGAACGCGTACCTGGTCTTCCACTTACGGTCATTAACACCCGTCTTCAAGACCAAGGTACGATCGCCCTTATGCCTGGAAAACAAACTGTAGCGACGACAACCGTCCATCTTGACTTGATAAGCCAAGAGGAGGTCGCGCACATTCATGGGAGACTCTCAGTCTTTGGTAAGGTGCTCGATCACTTGTATGACTCGCCAGAATTGGGGCATTAATTGGCCCGGTGCTAAATCGAACTCGAGCATGAATGCCTTGGCCAGAGGCGAATAAGGCCATTCGAAACCTGTCTTAAAAGGGTATTCGTATATAACGACGAACCCCTCTGGACACATATCAGGTCGAATCTGACCTGCCCTACTGAGTATAATCCCCGCAAGGATTTTTGCTAGACCCCTAAGGGCGTCGAAATCATCTTGATCTCGAATGGAACTTGCAGGCTCAGTTGACATTGCTAACCCTGTTAACCAAACCTGCAGATCCGAAAAACCAAAGATATCCCAGTTCTTCCTAGGTTTTCTCGCAATAGACTTACGACGCATACAAAGGTATGAGAAGTCGTACCTTATATAGGAGCTCTAATCCTCAAGAACTCTAAAAATCGACTTAAGATGTTTTGCAGGTTTGGAAAGGATTAGCTGAAAGAAAAGCAAGGATCAAAGACGAAAATAACTCTAAGAGGTTTATGAAAGCGTAAACTGGAAAAGATCCACTAAGGGTCGCTATTTATGCAATTGATTGTGTCAGAGTGAGTCGATCGATGGTCCCCACATGTCCATGTCTCTTCGTATACACGCACGGATCATCGACACCTGGCGATTAGCAGCTGTCAAGCATAGAAAGTACGTCAGCATGACGTCACGATCTTATCGTCTTCTCAACTTCTATAGTTCAAATCAAACCGATTCGATTCCAAGGCAACTAAATCGTCTTTTTGCCACGGGTCACACCCCTGGACATCCCTTTAAACAGAGATTAAAAAAGATTCTTTCTGACAAAAAATTTAAAAATTAGAAATTTGAATTTGCCACTTTATTTTTAAATTTTGGGGGCAAACTGTTTGGGTAAAAATTCACCAGTCTCGACCACGACCAAAAAAGGTAAGACTCATGTTACACGGCACATCTTGGATTAAGATAAGGTCCTGATAACACCCTTAAAACCTTCGTCGCCCCTCCTAAAGCTTAGGTCGAGACGTCTTCACGACACTCGACCACATTGTCACCCGATTCGCAAGACCGTCATAAAACATCTTGCGAACTCGACCAACAAACTAACGACATAACTGTTATGTTTCCTCTGTTTAATGCAGGATCAACGCCATTAATGACCAACGGCTATAACCGATGTTTGGGAAAAATTTCACCAGTCCCGACCACGACCAAGGTAAGTAAAAGCACTCACTTCTGTTACTTCTGATAAGGTAAAATCATAGCACTTTATCTCCCGAGTAAAGTTAAGATCAAAAGTTATTTATCTCACGACACTCGACCACGATGTCGTACGTTTCACACGATCGTCGCATAGAACTATGCGACCTCGACTAGCTAACGCGTGATACAACTATTACATTTGTTTAGTGTTTATTGCAGGAGTCAACGTCATTAATGGATAACGTCTATAACTGATGAAAGCCATTAACAGCACTAAAGACGACGTCCGTTACGACAGTTATCAAAGTATTTAATGAGCCAATTAAAGCGCCCGAAGACTATAAATTCCAGGCTCAATCCTCAGTTCAGGGGACATCAACAACAGACACAAGTACTAAAACTCCGAAGAACACTTGAATCACAGAAATCGCTCACAGAAGAATCGCTCTCGATGCACGACATTAGTGCACGACACACAGTTTAAACACACGACGCACATTGTTTTTACATTTGAAACACTTGTTACTTTACATTTCGAAGTCTTTCTTTCATCTGTATTGTAATATCTGTACGATCGACACCAGAAACACAAGGATATCGCCCCTATTTGGCGACCATAGTGCAGCGACGACTTCCATAGTCGTCCGCGGGTTTTTTCCTCGTTGAGGTTTTTCCCGCGTCACCAAATTCTCTGTCTCATTTACATTTTCGTCTTTGTCGCACGCTTTGTCAAAAGATTCTTTTCTTTAGTTGTTAAAGTCCACATCGACCTTAAGTTGTACTTTGGTGTGATTTTTGGCATTAACAGTTTGGCGCCATCCGTGGGACCCCATCTAGAGAAAATCTTCGACAAACGTGTGTCCTACTAACGGTTTCTTGTAGTCTTCTTTATTCTCTGTTTCAGGAGAATGGCAAATAACGGAAACCCAGAACAAGCCACAGTCCCAGAACAGGAGGGGCTCGAAAATGCACAAGATGCTCCTGAAGCAGTCAACGATTATCGCTTGGAGGAAGTCGTCCTGGATCCAAGCAAGCCTAAGCAAAAAGTCTTTATCGGGTCATCCCTCAGTCCCTGTCTTAGGGAAAAGTTGATGTCTTTTTTGCAAGAATATGCTGATTGTTTCGCCTGGTCGCATGAAGATATGGTCGGTATAGATCCTGACGTCATCTCCCACAAACTCAACGTCAACCCATCGTTCAAACCTGTCAAGCAGAAGCGAAGGAAATTTGCTCCTGAAAGGAATAAGGTGATAAATGACGAAGTCGACAACCTTCTCAACACAGGGAAGATTCGAGAAGTAAAGTACCCCGATTGGCTCGCTAACGTCGTGGTTGTAGCAAAGAAGAATGGAAAATGGAGGGTCTGTATCGACTTCATGGACCTCAATAAAGCTTGTCCAAAAGATCCTTTTCCATTACCTCATATCGATGCCATGGTCGACGCAACGGCAGGGCATGAACTGTTGACGTTCATGGATGCCTATTCCGGATATAATCAAATCCTAATGCACGTCGAGGATCAAGAAAAAACCGCATTTATGACGGACCGAGGTATTTACTGTTATAAGGTTATGCCTTTTGGACTAAAAAATGCAGGTTCTACCTACCAGCGCCTGGTGAACAAGATGTTCAAGGATCGTCTTGGCTACACAATGGAGGTGTACATCGATGATATGTTGGTCAAGTCGAAGCAAGTTGTCGATCACATCGGGCACTTGAGGCAATCGTTCGACATCCTTAGAGAATATAGTATGAAGCTTAATCCGACAAAATGTTCCTTTGGCGTCAGTACCGGGAAATTCTTAGGTTACATGGTCACTCGTCGAGGCATCGAAGCTAATCCCGATCAGATCAAAGATATTATCGAGATCAAGTCTCCGAGAAATTTCAAAGAAGTCCAAAAGCTCACTGGTCGGGTGGCAGCTCTGAACAGGTTTATTTCTCGATCCTCAGATAAATGCCATCTATTTTACAATGTCCTCAGGAAAAATAAAGGCTTCGACTGGACCGACAGTCATGAGCAAGCGTTGCAGAAACATAAGGAGTACATGACGTCACCTCCTCTGCTATCAAAACCTCACGATCATGAGGTCTTGCAGCTATATTTGGATGTTAGTCCTAATGCAGTAAGTGTCGTCCTAACACGAGAGGATGAAAAGCAACAACTGTCGATCTACTATGTAAGTAAATCTCTCTTGGACGCCGAAACCAGGTATTACTCTATGGAAAAGTTTCTTTTATCGCTAGTCACAGCTGCCAAGAAATTGCGACATTATTTTGAATCGCATCCTATAACTGTCGTGACTAACTTTCCTCTTAAGTCTGTCTTGAGGAAACCTGAGTTGACAGGTCGTTTGGCAAAATGGAGTATATATCTCAGCAGTTACGACATCGATTTCAAACCCAGGACCGCGATCAAATCGCAAGCATTGGCAGATTTCATTGCTGATTTCAGCCCTGGATTGGAAAAAGAAGCAGAGCTCGAAGTGTCTACTGTGGCGACTCACGACGACGTACCTTGGACTCTATACGTCGACGGATCGTCCAACAGTAGAGGCTCAGGCCTAGGCGTCGTCTTAAAGTTGCCACAGGGGGGCAAGATGGTATATTCGATCCGGTGCGATTTCAAAACCACCAACAATGAAGCTGAGTATGAGGCCCTGATCATAGGAATGAATATGGCCTACGACTCGGGGGTGTTAATGCCAAAAATCGCACCAAAGGGACAACTTAAGGTCGATGTGGACTTAAACAACTAAAGAAAGAATCTTTCGACGAAGCGTGCGACGAGGATAAAAATAAAGAAACAAGGGATTTGATGACGCAGGAAAAACCTCAATCGAGGAAAAAACCTGCGGACGACAGGGGGTGTCGTCGCTGCACTATGGTCGCCAATCAGGGGCGATGTCCTTGGTACTGGCGTCGGTCGTACGATGATTACAATACAAATGAAGAAAATGCTTCGAAATGTAAAGTACAAGTGTTTAAAGTATAAAACAGGTGTTTGTCGTGTGAATACAAGTGTAAACAACTGTTGGTCGAAAGATGTTGGCGTGCGTCGAGAGCGATGACTTGAGCTTTTCTTCGAGTGTTCTTGAGTTCGCTGTAGGGTTCTGGCTTTCAATACTTGATTTCCAGAGTTTGAGGGTTCTTAGCTATGAGCTTGAATGTTTTTCTGTGATGTTCGGTGATGTTCGCTGATGATTGCTGATGTGTATCGGATGTTAACTGATGATCCTTGATGTGAAGACTTAGCTTGGTATTTATAGTCTTCGTGTCATTAATTAGCTCCATTAATGCTTTGATCAACGGCTACAACGGCTGGAAACGGTTGCCGGAGTGATTATCCATAATGTTCTTCGTCCGTTACGGCTGCTTGCTGTTAATGGCTTTGACTCCTGCATTAAATACTTAACAAACGTAACAGTCATGGTTAACGTTAGTTTTGGTCGAGGTCGCACGTCCTTATGTAATAGTCGTGCGGATCGGGCGACGCTATGGTCGAGTGTCGCGAGGAACTCTCGACTTACCTTTTATGAGGGACGACGATGGTGTTCTAGGTCTTTGTCGAGACCTTATCTTAATACAAGATATAGTCCCTAATCATACGTCTTACCTGTTCTGGTCGCGGTCGAGCGACGTGATTTTTTGCCCAAACAGGGGGCAACCGCGTTACATGTCAAAAGCGATTCTCTCCTGGTGGTAAACAATATCATTGGGGAATTCGCGGCCAAAGATTCAAAAATGACAGCGTACTTAAAGGTAGCAAAAGAAAATTCCGAAAAATTCAAATCTTTTTCTATTGAACAGATCCCGAGGGACCAGAACACTCAGGCCGACGCTTTAGCAAACCTTGGGCCTGCTCTGGTCGAACCAATATTCGACGCCATTCCCATGATCTATCTGGCGACATCGTCCATCGAAAACGTCGATGTCGTCCAGATCGAAGATGAAGAGGATGATTGGTCGTGCGACATCCGAAATTTCCTCACTCACGACCAACTCCCAGAAGACAAAATGGAGGCCCGGAAGATCAGATTCAAATCATCTAAATATATCATGATTGGAGATAGGCTCTATCGACGATCATCAACAGGATTAAACCTAAGATGCATCATTAGCAAAAGTCGGGCCCAGAAAATCCTTCAAGAAATGCACGACGGCGAATGTGGCAATCATTCAGGAGGTCGCAGTTTGGCTAATCGTATCTCTCGACAAGGGTATTTTGGGCCAACGTTGCGACAAGACGCCATCAAATATGTCCAGAACTGTGATCCTTGTCAACGACACTCAGGTATGTCACATAAACCCTCTGAACCCTTGCACTCGACACTTATCCCATGGCCCTTCATGAGGTGGGGAATGGATATTTTCGGCAAGCTACCCCCGGCCCCGGGGCAAAAGGTATTCCTCCTTGTACTCACCGATTATTTTTCCGAATGGGTTGAAGCAGCTGCTTTTTCCCAAGTTAGGGATAAAGAAGTCATCTCTTTTATCCAGACTAACATCATATGCATATTTGGGATTCCATCCGAAATCGTCTGTGACAACGGATCCCAATTCATAAGCGACAGGACCCAACAATTCTGCGAAGACAGAAACATCAAGCTGACAACCTCGACTCCCAGATACCCCAAGCTAACGGACTTGCTGAATCAAGTAATAAGACCATTTTTGCTTCGATCAAGAAAAGGCTAAAAGCTGCAAAGGGAAAGTGGGTCGAAGAACTCCCTTCAGTCATGTGGGCAAATCGCACGACACCACGCATGTCCACAGGACAAACCCCTTTCTCTCTCGTCTACGGTTGCGAAGCAGTCTTGCCGGTCGCGGTCCAATTCCCAACTTCAAGGCATACTTCAGTCGATCACAACTTGGTCGATTTAGGATACGACCTCGACGCCCTCGAAGAATTTAGAGAATCAGCCTTGATTAGGATGGCGTCACAAAAGCAAGCGATCGAGCGACATTTCAACAAAAACGTCAAAATCAAAGTCTTTCAAGAAGGCGACTACGTCCTCTGTCGAGTATTCCAAAACACTCAAGAGCTCAACACATGTAAACTTTCCATTAAGTGGGAAGGTCCTTATCGTATATCTGAAGTCGTGGGTAAAGGGGCCTATCGACTCCAGACCCTCGACAACCAAGAAATCACACGCAGCTGGAATGCAACGCATCTAAAGAGGTATTTCTTTTAAACCCTTTTTCATACGATTTTTTATTTCACCTCGATGGTAACTAACTTAAGCATCGGAGGGTCGTTGGTTATCCAACGACCAACCTCTGACGATATTTTATCGCAGGATCGCACGACAAAAGTTTATCATGTGACCTTCCCAAAATCGCATACACGACTCGATACGTGATTTGAAGTCATCGCACGATTCGATTATGCAATCGGCTCACAATTTAAGTGTCTCGACGTAGAAAAGCCTCATATTCTGAATGAATGCTCTAAACGCATGTATACTTGATTTTTACACGACTAATGTTATGGTCGTTATCTTTCAATAGAAAGCCTTAGTCGCACGTATCTACGGTTGTATTCGCTTTACAAGTGTATTCATACAATTGAAATTACTTCCGAAAATTACTTGCATTGAACAATGAAAAATCACGAAACTTCATTCTTAAACATAATTACATTAGACAACTCGATCACTAACGATCAGGTATGAAAAATTCGTAAAACAGAAATTTGTCCTAAGGCTAGATTTTCGGCCGCATCTTTGCCCGAAGTCTCGACTTTAGAATCCTCGTCGGCCCTGAAGCGCATTAAAGAACTTATGCAAGGATCAAACGAGTATGAAAGACATCCTACGCCACGACACGTCGTGAAGGTAAGTCCGCAGTATCTTGAGAATACGGCTCTTAAGATTAAGGTTAAGGTTGGAGGAAGGAATATGACACTCTAAATGATCAACTTCCGGTCCAACGTCTTCTCTGTCCTCGCATATCGAACGAGGAAATATCGAAACATCTGTAAAAACAAAAGAAATATGTTAGCAAGCGTCCGATGAAAACTGAGAAAAACATTGAAAACACGAGTTTTGAAAGAAAAAATTACAACGAATGCATGTATGGCTATACATGGTCCCGTTTTCACGACAGAGATCCCTCGAAAACGCTCCTCAAAAGATAGGGGCTGATATTTCCCCAGATGCGGAAACGACTCCATCCCGTCAAGGACATGGATAGTTAAGAGGTCCAACGGCAACATAAAGTTGGCCGTCGTGACTTTCTTCTCACCCTCTCCCATCTTTGCACCCTTGCCCTTGTCGGCTGACGAAGGTCGACATGGTTGCAGAGGACATCGTCGCCAGATGCGCAGATTCCACGGACATCGCGTCAATCACGATCAATGCCTTCACCTTTTCAGGCATAGTGACTCTCGATAAGTCATCAACCTTTGAAAGCATCCCTTTCAGAGTCGTCGTCCCCATCTTCAGTAAAACCCCGACGCAATGATCAGGGTCCCTTTGCATCTTTCCTTTGCAGATACGCTCAGGTCGTGCCATTCTCCTAGCAGAGATGGTTGGCACCTTTGTCAACGATCTTCCTGAGAACATACAGAAGAAGAGCATCACATAATAAGCTTAAAAGCGATGAACTCCAAGCACGAATGCCTTAGTCAAGAATGAATGGAAGGGCGAGAAATTATACCTTATATAGCTCAAAAAACTACGAAATAGTCAGAAATCTTAGCAATTTCAGAGAAAATCGGAAGAAGGGCGGTAAGGAATCAGAAAAAGAATCTCACCCTAAAGCCATAAAAGGAAATGATCCATCAAAGTCTCTACTTAAGCGGTCGATCGTATCAGGTCGAATCCTTCGACACGCGTCCTGTCTTCTCGTATAACCACGCAGATCGCTGACACCTGGCCATGACAACTGCTAAGCACCATCGAACGTCAGCATGATGTCTCGATCCTATCCCCTCTTCGACCTCCCTCTCTAGTTTGAATTGAACCAGTCTAGTCCCAAAGTAACTAGAGTAACTTTCGACACGTGTCATAATTTTATGCGTCCGACTGACAAAATTTAAAATTTTGAATTTAGCATTCTACTTTCAAATTTTGGGGGCAAACTCTTTGGGCAAAATTTCACCAGTCTCGACCACGACCTAGGTAAGTAAAAGCACTCACTTCTGTTACTTCTGATAAGGTAAAATCATAGCACTTTATCTCCCGACTAAAGTTAAGATCAAAAGTTATTTATCTCACGACACTCGACCACGATGTCGTACGTTTCACACGATCGTCGCGTAGAACAATGCGACCTCGACTAGCTAACACATGATACAACTGTTACGTTTGTTTAGTGTTTATTGCAGGACTCAACGTCATTAATGGACAACGGCTATAAGTGATTAAAGCCATTAACAGCACTAAAGACGACATCCGTTACGACAGTTATCAAAGTATTTAATGAGCCCATTAAAGCGCCCGAAGACTATAAATTGCAAGCTCGATCCTCAGTTCAGGGGACATCGAACAACAGACACAAGTACTAAAACTCCAAAGAACACTTGAATCACAGAAATCGCTCACAGAATAATCGCTCTCGACGCACGACATCAGCGCACGACACACAGTTTAAACACACGACGCACATTGTTTTTACATTCGAAACACTTGTTACTTTACATTTCGAAGTCTTTCTTTCATCTGTATTGTAATCTCTGTACGATCGACACCAGAAACACAAGGACATCGCCCCTGTTTGGCGACCATAGTGCAGCAACGACTTCCACAATCGTCCGCGGGTTTTTTCCTCGTTGAGGTTTTTCCCGCGTCACCAAATTCTCTCTCATTTACATTTTCGTCTTTGTCGCACGCTTTGTCAAAAGATTCTTTTCTTTAGTTGTTAAAGTCCACATCGACCTTAAGTTGTACTTTGGTGCGATTTTTGGCATTAACAACCGCCAAGGGTAATTACGAGCATTAACTCTCAAAAGCCATTACGACCGTTACTCCGACATTCATGAGGACCATTTAAAGCATTCGAAGGCTATATATACGAGGACTCAACATTATTTTGCGCACATCTGAATCCCTGAATCACCTACAGCATACTGAAATGTAACATCCCAAAATTTCAAGAAATTTAAAATTTTTAATTAAACGCTTTATATAAAAACTCAATAAATAATCCCAACATATTAATTTCAAAATCATAAATATTGTTCAAGTAATCAGAAACCAGCGGAAACAATGTTCAATAAATAAAACTAATATCAGTCAGCTCACCCCGCGCGCCAGTGTGTATTCGTCACGCCTTAGAGCCACTCGTACCTGAAACCACAGTTAATTGGGAAAGGGTAAGCACGAAGCTTAGTGAATTCAAACACATGCGCAGATAGAAATTATATACACATCACCCCTATCCGCACATAAGCAACAACATCACAAATACATAAAACGAGTGAACATCTACAGGTGAATATGTATCCAACCGAATCGTAACGTAACCAACACCTCAGTACCATCGAGGCCTCGGTCCCACCGAATTGTAATGTAACCAAACACCTCAGTACCATCGAGGCCTCGGTCCCACCGATTTGTAATGTAACCAACACCTCAGTACCATCAAGGCCTTGGTCCCACCGAATTATAATGTAATCAACACCTCAGTACCATGGAGGCCTCGGTCCCACCGAATTGTAATGTAACCAACACCTCAGTACCATCGAGGCCTCGGTCCCACCGAATTGTAAGGTAACACATTTATGCCAAGCATTCAAACCAATCAAATATTACACACCACAACAACTAGTTCACACCACAAAGACAGTAGTACATGCAAACTATCATGACATGCATACAACCCCTAACTACACAGTGAGAGAACTCACCTCAAATGCGCGCCTAGCTTAATCAACACGAATCGAGCTTCACAATTACGGTCACTTTCCAGCACTTAAATGCATGTTAAAACGTGTCAATACGAGACCCGGACCCTATGACACGACACACGCTTAAACCGTCACTAAAACTAATTTCCGTTCTCACAAAACAGGTCTGTTCGGGACCTGTTTCGACCCCCTTAAATCCAGAAAAATCCCAATATTATTTCATGACCAGAAAGTCCTCTGAGTTGGGGTTCCAAGGACATATTATACGCCTCCTAACGATGTTTCTACAATTTATGATAAATTAAATACGAACGGTTACCAAAACTGCCAGTTTTCGGTCCAGCCTGAACAAACAGTCCAAAACAGCGTAGCTACGGGTTTAATCAGACATTCGGCAAAACACGAAAAACCTTCCCAACTCGAATAGGGAACTATGGCCACCAAAATCACCTCAAAACGAGTTACGAGTAAAAAGTTATGGTCCACGTAAAACAGTGGCAGATTCCAGGAAATTTTACATGAAATGACGAACCACAGAACTTGCGACCACTTTTTCTCCCAACTCGAGGCCGAACCAGTTTTCCGCTAAAACACAGAAAACGTGCCCGGTCCCGAGCTCGAAGCGTGGGCACCAGTTTCGGCCCAATCGGAGTTACGACGGAGAAGTTATGAGCATACTAAAACAGGACCGCTCACTTAGAATTTACATGAAATGATAACCGGCTCTTTTTTTTTTTTTTTTAACAAAACAAGCATAGGCGGTTTAGGGCTCGACTCCGACAGCATCTGGGTTCCAAAGAGGAGGTTTAGGTTTTGGGCCGCAGGCGCCACCCACTGCCACCTCCGGCAGCGGTGGTCGCCGGCGGCGGCGACGACCGGCGATAGGTTAAACGAACACCACACACGAGACTCCTCGAGCCTACCTTAACGCCGATGCACACCACACACACACACAGCTGCACCAAACCCACCCTACGCCACCACCTCCCTGGTGGTCTATGGCGGCCAAGTCGGCGGCGGCCAAGGCTGCCGCGCCGTGGCTGATTCGGGGGAAAAACGACGGGAGACGGAAAACAACAAGAAAAAGAACGGGATTTACCTCGAACGACCGGATGCCCCCCACTTGCGATCGCACCCACACAGCTTCCCTCTTCTCTCTCGCCGGACGGACCTGCTGTGAAAACGCCGGCGACTGCAGCGGCGATCTTCGGCAGCTTCCTCTCTCTTCGCCCTTCTCTCTCTCTTCACGGCTCACCTCTCTCTCTCTCTCGCCTACTCGATAACGTTCACGGCCACACCAGAAAAAGAATTGCCGTAGGGTTTTTGTGGAATATGTTTGGGATCGCTTGGCTCATAAGGAAACAAGAAACGAGGGGTGGAGTTCGGCCATGGGCCACGACCCATGCAAACTTTTCCAAAAATTGCATCTTAGCCCCTCTACTATCCTCCTCTCACAATCTACTCTAACGAGACCCGAATTCTAACATTATTGGTCCTTTTTGACACCAAACACTAACCACAAACAAATAAAGGTAAACATTTAAATTACTGAAAAATTAATTAAACAAAAACGTACCGGGACACGGGCTTTACAACTCTCCCCCGCTTGGATTAGACTTCGTCCCCGAAGTCCACACCCGCAAACAGCTCCGGGTAATTCTCCCGCATCTCGGCTTCTGTTTCCCACGTCCATTCCGAACCTTTCCGGTGCTGCCACTGGACCTTCACCAATCCAATGACTTTGTTCCGCAGAGTCTTCGTCTTCCTCTCGACTATGGCTATTGGCTTCTCCACATAGTTGAGTCGCTCGTCAATCTGAATATCTTCAAGGGGAACTACTGCAGACTCATCCATCACACACTTCCGCAACTGAGAAACATGGAACGTGTTGTGGATTAGGCTCAACTCCTCTGGTAGCTCCAATCGGTAAGCTACTTTCCCCACACGCGCGATGACCTTGTACGGTCCGATATATCGGGGACCCAACTTTCCCCGCTTGCGAAAACGAATTACCCCTTTCCAGGGTGACACTTTCAAAAGAACGTAATCCCCGACTTGGAACTCCAAGTCCGATCGTCTCTTATCGGCGTAACTCTTTTGTTGACTCTGAGCAGTGACTAACCGATCCCGCACCATCTGGATCATTTCCGTCGTCTTTAGCACGACGTCGGTGCTCCCCAACACTCTGTGACCAACCTCGCCCCAACAAATGGGCGTCCGACACTTCCTGCCATACAACATTTCGTACGGCGCTCTACCGATGCTAGCGTGATAGCTGTTATTATAGTAGAACTCCGCTAGTGGAAGATACTGATCCCAACTACCACCAAAGTCAATCACACATGCTCGCAGCATGTCCTCAAGTGTCTGAATAGTACGCTCACTCTGTCCATCGGTCTGAGGATGAAATGATGTACTGAAATGCAATCGCGTACCCATTTCATTCTGAAACTTCTCCCAAAACCGGGAGGTGAAACGAGTATCCCGATCCGAGACAATCGAGACTGGCACTCCGTGCCTAGTTACAATCTCTCGGATGAAAACCTCCGCGAGCTTATCCGCCGAGAAGCTCTCTTTAATCGCCAAGAAGTGAGCGCTCCTAGTCAGACGATCCACAATTACCCAGATGGTATCATTCCCTCGCTGAGTTTTGGGAAGCTTCGTGATGAAATCCATCGTAATCTGCTCCCACTTCCACACCGGAATCTCCAAAGGCTGCAATTTCCCGTGCGGTCGCTGGTGCTCCGCCTTGACCTTCCGACAGGTCAAACATACCTCCACACACTTGGCTACATCCCGCTTCATGCCGGGCCACCAATAGCCTTCCCGTAAGTCTCTGTACATTTTGGTAGCTCCCGGATGAATCGAAAAATTGGACTTATGCGCCTCGTCCAATAGTATCTGTCGGTTCCCACCGGTGAATGGGACCCAAACTCTACCATATCGGGTCAATAATCCTCGACTATCCCGTACTAATTTCGGAATCTCTCCCGAAACCCTCTCACGTTTTGCATTTTCCGCCAACACAGCCACCTCCTGAGCGACACCTATCGACTCCAAAAGAGGTGCAACCACTGTCAACCGCTGACACAGACCCTTCAGCGATCCCCCAACCGGATGTCGGCTAAGTGCGTCCGCGACTACATTCGCTTTACCCGGGTGGTAAAGTATCTCGCAGTCGTAATCCTTGACCACATCAAGCCATCTTCGCTGTCGCATATTAAGATTTTGCTGATCCATCAGGTATTTAAGGATCTTATGATCAGTGTAGATAGTACACTTGACACCATAAAGATAGTGTCTCCAAATCTTCAGAGCAAACACCACTGCTCCCAACTCCAAGTCATGAGTCGGGTAGTTCGCTTCGTGAGGCTTCAGCTGACTCGAAGCGTAAGCTATGACCTTGCCGCGTTGCATAAGCACGGCGCCCAACCCATGATATGAAGCATCACAATAGACCACCATGTCTTCCATACCCTCGGGCAAAGTTAACACGGGAGCCTCGCATAAACGTCTGCGGAGCTCCTCAAATGCCTTCTGCTGCTCTCCACCCCAACTGAAAGCTGCAGTTTTCTTCGTCAGTCGAGTCATAGGCAAGGCAATCTTGGAGAAATCTTGGATAAATCTCCGATAGTACCCTGCTAACCCGAGAAAACTCCTCACCTCGGTAGGAGTTTTTGGCACCTCCCACCGCATTACCGCTGAGATCTTGGCCGGATCGACCATGATACCGTTCTGATTCACGACATGTCCTAGGAATTGGACCTCTCGTAACCAGAATTCACACTTGGAGAACTTAGCATAAAGCTTCTCCCGTCTCAAAATATCCAAAACTTCCCGCAAATGCACCTCGTGCTCCTCTTTCGTCTTCGAATATACGAGGATATCGTCGATGAATACGATCACCGAGCGATCCAGCATCGGGCTGCATACCCTGTTCATGAGGTCCATGAACGCTGCTGGTGCGTTGGTGAGTCCGAAAGGCATCACCACGAACTCGTAATGGCCATACCGCGTTCGGAAGGCCGTTTTCTCCGTGTCCTCACTTCGTACCCGCATCTGATGATACCCGGATCTCAGGTCAATCTTAGAGAACCACGAGGCTCCCTGCAACTGATCAAACAAGTCGTCAATCCTTGGCAGAGGATAACGATTCTTTACCGTAAGCTTATTCAGCTCCCTGTAATCAATACACATTCGTTGAGATCCATCCTTCTTCTTCACGAACAATATCGGAGCTCCCCACGGTGAACAACTCGGCTTAATGAACTCTTTCTCGAGAAGTTCCTGCAACTGATCATACAGCTCCTTCATTTCCGGTGGAGCCAGGCGATAGGGTGCCTTGGCCACCGGAGCAGCACCCGGAATCAGATCGATTCGAAACTCCACCTGTCGTTCGGGAGGTATCCCCGGTAACTCGTCGGGAAACACATCGGCAAACTCCCTCACGACTGGCACATCTTCGGCAGTCTTCTTCGCCTCGTCAATACGCGTATCAATCACATACGCCAAGTACCCCTGACCACTATGCTGAAGGTGTCTCCGAGCCCTCGCCGCGGAACATATTGCCGTAGTCCGCCTGGGCGAGTCTCCCTGAATCAACAACTCTCCCCCGCTTGGGGTTCGAACCCGCACTTGCTTGTGGCGACAAACAATTTCTGCATCAAACGCGTCCATCCAATCCATGCCCACAATCACACAAAGCTCTCGCATAGCTATCGGAATCAAATCTATGGGAAACCTCACACCCGAGATTTCCAACGTGCATCCTCGATACACATCCGTAACCGTCAAGGTTCGATCATCGGCAACCTCGACTACCAAAGGACATCCTAACCGTCCCACCACTCGGCCCAACCTCTCGCTAAAGGTGCGAGACACAAATGAATGAGTAGCCCCGCTATCAAACATTACAACCGCAGGCACCGAGTTAACTAGAAACGTACCTAACATACAATTAACAACAAATATATAAAAAACCAAGGCATGAAAAGGAAGGACGAAAAGAAAGAGGGTGATAAAACATACCTGTCACCACCTTAGGCGTCGCCTGCGCCTCTTCCACCTTCAGCTGGTGGACTCTACCTCGGGCTGCCTCTGTCCCCGGCTGACCCGTACGACCGTCAGTGATGCGCAGTGGGGCATTTGCAGGAGCCCTCTGTGCACCACCCCCATCAGTTGCCCTCGCATTCGGACAATTGGCCCTCACGTGGCCCGTCTGCTTGCAGCTAAAGCAGATCATCAATGGCGACTTGCAATCCCGGCTGTGATGACCGGACTGCCCACACTTGAAACACCCGCCAGTCTTCTTCCCACCAGAATCCCTGGGTTTAAATCCACCACTCCTCGAACTTCCGCGCGAATCAGAAAACTTCGACTTCTTTTGCACCGCAGAGATTGGCGTCACAGCCTGTGCTGCCTTTCTCTTTTTGGCTTGGGTCTCTAACTCCAGCTCCCTTCTCCGGGCTGCGTCCATCATTGCTGACAAAGAAGCGTACGGTACCGTGCTCACGAACTCTCTGATCTCGGTACGTAACATATCTTTATACCGGGCCATCTTCATTTCCTCCGAAGCGGCATATTGAGGACAAAACAGCGCCATCTCAGTGAATTTCTTGTTCATTTCTTTAACAGTCTCCGAGGTCTGGGTTAGCTCCAAGAACTCCTTCGCTATCCGCTCCATCTCTACCGGTGGCACGTATTCAGCACGGAAACGAGTAACGAACTCCTCCCACGTAAGGGTAGTACGCTCGGCCAGAGTCAGCGCTGAGGCGCACCAATCCTTCGCCCCGTCGCGAAGCAAATTCACAGCAAAACGGACCTTCAGATTATCCGGGCAGCCGCAGGTCAAGAAGGCACACTCCATATCAGAAACCCAACGCATACTAACAATTGGGTTCGAGTCTTCCTTGAACTCCGGGGGAGAACAGGCAGAGAGATCCCGGTACTGGAACTCTCGATTACGGGGCTGTCCCCCAGCAGGCGGCGGAATTGCTGCAATGCGCTCCTCTAGCAGAACCGTCACCTGATCTTGTATGGTGGTGATAATCTCGGGGATTGCCTCCCCGACCGCATGCGCTACCTCCGCTGCAATCATCTCTCGGATCTGCTCCTCCGTGATCCCCGCCTCAGTTCGCGGCTCAGTCGCGTTGCTCCTCCTAGTGATGGCCATTCTATAAAGAAGAAACATACAACGAGTTATTAGTACCTAATAACTCATATCAACAACACTCACGCTCAGCTCCTTGGATTCCTCGCGACTTTCCCCGACTCGAGCACTGATCCTGTGCTTCCGGTAGTAGGAGCTCTACTACTACCTTCCACACCTATCATCGCTCGTTCCGAGTCCCATCCCGAGGGGTCCAAGTAGCTTCTCGCCGCAACTACACACATATGCCCGCACCGGCATATATACACACTCTTCCTAGCTCCCTAGGAATTTCATCCCAACCACTACCCTTGCTACTACCGAATCCCCACTAATCATAAAGAGTGGCCTCGCGAATACCCGATTACATGCAGTGCAAAACAAATAGACAGTCGAATACAAGATTCTATCCTAGAACGGTTGGACTCAAACAAGAGCTGCGCAATAGAACTAAATCGAATATTCTAAGGCTATAAGTCTCTTACTGCATACAACCTAGAGGGCATTCACTTAGTAACCTATCATAATTAGCATAAACTCCTAATAGCAAGCAATTCAACATACCGCATAGTGTCAACAACAGGCAATCTAGCATGCATACTCTATGATCTAGAAAGCAATAAAACACTAAGCATTGTACCTTTCCCTTCGGCTCCGGCTGACTGTACACACTGCGCCCTCGATCACCGTTCCTCGAACGGGTTTTTACTTTTTCTTTTATTTCCAAAAAGATTTAATAAAGAATTTGAAAATTTCCCAGCCGCAACTTGAGATCAAACACACCGAGGTGCGTTTGATTCACTCAAGCTGTGCTCTGATACCATACTGTAACACCCCGCTTACCACGACATAATATTGTCCGCTTTGCCCCACTGGCTCACGGCTTTGTCCTTGGCGACCTGGCAAGGACTTCCCAGGAGGTCACCCATCCTGGTACTACTCCCACCCAAGCACGCTTAACCACAGAGTTCCCAGGGAACCCGCATGCTTGTGGCCCAAAACGCGTTGTGTCTGGTAAGGCCAAGGTTTACTAATATACCCAACATCTCTCCTGTCCACGGCCGATGTGGGATATGCCTAAGGTGTTACACACACCCCTTAGGGACTCATCGTCCTCGATGAGGTTTGCCCCACCATCCCGAACGGCACAGGAGTGGCTCTGATACCAAGTTGTAACATCCCAAAATTTCAAGAAATTTTTAATTTTTAATTAAACGCTTTATATAAAAAACTCAATAAATAATCCCAACATATTAATTTCAAAATCATAAATATTGTTCAAGTAATCAGAAACCAGCGGAAACAATGTTCAATAAATAAAACTAATATCAGTCAGCTCACCCCGCGCGCCAGTGTGTACCCGTCACGCCTTAGAGCCACTCGTACCTGAAACCACAGTTAATTGGGAAAGGGTAAGCACGAAGCTTAGTGAATTCAAACACATGCGCAGATAGAAATTATATACACATCACCCCTATCCGCACATAAGCAACAACATCACAAATACATAAAACGAGTGAACATCTACAGGTGAATATGTATCCAACCGAATCGTAACGTAACCAACACCTCAGTACCATCGAGGCCTCGGTCCCACCGAATTGTAATGTAACCAAACACCTCAGTACCATCGAGGCCTCGGTCCCACCGATTTGTAATGTAACCAACACCTCAGTACCATCGAGGCCTTGGTCCCACCGAATTATAATGTAATCAACACCTCAGTACCATGGAGGCCTCGGTCCCACCGAATTGTAATGTAACCAACACCTCAGTACCATCGAGGCCTCGGTCCCACCGAATTGTAAGGTAACACATTTATACCAAGCATTCAAACCAATCAAATATTACACACCACAACAACTAGTTCACACCACAAAGACAGTAGTACATGCAAACTATCATGACATGCATACAACCCCTAACTACACAGTGAGAGAACTCACCTAAATGCGCGCCTAGCTTAATCAACACGACACACGCTTAAACCGTCACTAAAACTAATTTCCGTTCTCACAAAACAGGTCTGTTCGGGACCTGTTTCGACCCCCTTAAATCCAGAAAAATCCCAATATTATTTCATGACCAGAAATTCCTCTGAGTTGGGGTTCCAAGGACATATTATACGCCTCCTAACGATGTTTCTACAATTTATGATAAATTAAATACGAACGGTTACCAAAACTGCCAGTTTTCGGTCCAGCCTGAACAAACAGTCCAAAACAGCGTAGCTACGGGTTTAATCAGACATTCGGCAAAACACGAAAAACCTTCCCAACTCGAATAGGGAACTATGGCCACCAAAATCACCTCAAAACGAGTTACGAGTAAAAAGTTATGGTCCACGTAAAACAGTGGCAGATTCCAGGAAATTTTACATGAAATGACGAACCGCAGAACTTGCGACCACTTTTTCTCCCAACTCGAGGCCGAACCAGTTTTCCGCTAAAACACAGAAAACGTGCCCGGTCCCGAGCTCGAAGCGTGGGCGCTAGTTTCGGCCCAATCGGAGTTACGACGGAGAAGTTATGAGCATACTAAAACAAGACCGCTCACTTAGAATTTACATGAAATGATAACCGGCTCTTTTTTTTTAACAAAACAAGCATAGGCGGTTTAGGGCTCGACTCCGAAAGCATCTGGGTTCCAAAGAGGAGGTTTAGGTTTTGGGCCGCAGGCGCCACCCACTGCCACCTCCGGCAGCGGTGGTCGCCGGCGGCGGCGACGACCGGCGATAGGTTAAACGAACACCACACACGAGACTCCTCGAGCCTACCTTAACGCCGATGCACACCACACACACACAGCTGCACCAAACCCACCCTACGCCACCACCTCCCTGGTGGTCTACGGCGGCCAAGTCGGCGGCGGCCAAGGCTGCCGCGTCGTGGCTGATTCGGGGGAAAAACGACGGGAGACGGAAAACAACAAGAAAAAGAACGGGATTTACCTCGAACGACCGGATGCCCCCCACTTGCGATCGCACCCACACAGCTTCCCTCTTCTCTCTCGCCGGACGGACCTGCTGTGAAAACGCCGGCGACTGCAGCGGCGATCTCCGACAGCTTCCTCTCTCTTCGCCCTTCTCTCTCTCTTCACGGCTCACCTCTCTCTCTCTCTCGCCTACTCGATAACGTTCACGGCCACACCAGAAAAAGAATTGCCGTAGGGTTTTTGTGGAATATGTTTGGGATCGCTTGGCTCATAAGGAAACAAGAAACGAGGGGTGGAGTTCGGCCATGGGCCACGACCCATGCAAACTTTTCCAAAAATTGCATCTTAGCCCCTCTACTATCCTCCTCTCACAATCTACTCTAACGAGACCCGAATTCTAACATTATTGGTCCTTTTTGACACCAAACACTAACCACAAACAAATAAAGGTAAACATTTAAATTACTGAAAAATTAATTAAACAAAAACGTACCGGGACACGGGCTTTACATGAAAGTTCTAAAACGAAGAAGAATTCTCTCTCGAGCAGACGACGCACGACATATAGTTCTTATACACGACGCACCAGTTTTTACACACGATACACCTGTTTATTTTACAAATTAGCTCATTTCTATTATTTGTATTGTAATCGTTGTATTCTCGACACTCGAAACAAAGGACATCGCCCCTGTTTGGCGACCATAGTGCAGCGACGACCATCACAGTCGTCCGCAGGTTTTTTCCTCGTTGAGGTTTTTCCCGCGTCACCAAAATCCCTTCGTCTCATTTACTTTTTTCGTCTTTGTCGCATTGCTTTGTCGAACGATTTCTATCTTTAGTTGTTAAGCTCCACAATCAACCTTAAGTTATCCTTCTGGACGATTTTTGGCATTAACACCAACTGCCATGGAAATGTTTGAAATGACCCATAAGACTAAAAGGTCAGGGGAGTTGTCATGGTCGGGCACCGGACAATCTGTTATCTCAAGGGATGAAAAATTTGTGGTTAGTAACTACTCTTTCATTAGTTTGCAATAGGAATAAGTCATTTCAAATACTCGTACAGTTTGGGTTAACACATCTTATATGACACAAATTAGTTTATTGGATGGAGTTATGAAGTTCATTTATTATGTTGTGTGTTTAAATCAGGTTGTGCATGGATGGAAATGTTCAATTTACAGTTGTTATGCTGGCGAAATGTAAAAAAAATGCTAACTAGTTTATAGTTCGTAATAATTTATCGTAGGATGACTATCAATGCGAAATGATTAAGAAGCACGAACCTAACACGGACACCCATCCACTGGAGATATTGAAGTTTGGGAGCGTTGTGCGGGAGGAAGGAAAAAGGGTCGGATGTTCGGCGTTGGTACGTTTGGGGACCCGAGCTACGTGGTAACTGGTTCATCAAGTGGTTTGAATACCGATAGATCGTATGCCGGTTCAAGTTCAAGCGAGGTTAAGTTTTTTTTTTACTTTTTATTTTCTTATATCTATTTACTCATCATGCGTTTTTTCTATAGGTGCAAGAATTAAAAGAAAAACTTCAGAAAATAGAATAGGAGCGAGCAGTTGAGAGAGAGGAGAACACTCGGCGTGAGGAGCAGAATAGACGGATGTCAAACAGACTAAAAGATATTGAGGCGATGTTAGCTCGACAATATCCACCACCGCCTTCTGGTGGCCCCACTTCTCATGATCCCCCCCCCCCCCCCCCCCTCTTCCGGTAGGATTTGATGGTTGTATGGATATGATATATGTATGGATTTGATACATTTATGGATTTGATACATTTATGAATTTGATTTAATATATGTACGGATTTTCGGTAAATTTTGTGTTGATTTATGGAATATTTATGAATTTTGTATGTAGCATTATAATATATATATATATATATATATACATATTAAATTGCAACAAAAACAATATTTTAAAATGTTTTAATAAAATCCGAAAACCGACGGTTTACCGACGAGGCAACTGTCGGTAAATATAAACATTTTTTGAAAAACAGTCGGAAAGTCGTCGGTAAATTTAAACAGTATTTTTTAAAAACCAGTCGGAAAGTCGTCGGTAATACTAGCCATCGGAAAATCGTCATTTGTGAACAGTCAAAAAATCGTCGCTAATAGACACCGTCGGAAAGCCGTCGGTATTGAAACCGTCGGAAAGCAGTTGGTAAATGTCGTCGATAAACACTCGCTAACTATTACCGACCAAGTTTTTACCCACTGTCATTTCCAGTCGGAAAACCGTCGGTAAAGACTGTTTCCGACTGTTTACCGACTGTTTCGACCGTCGGTAATATGCCTGATTTTAGTAGTGACTTCTATTAGAAAATAATCGAGATTTTTAGATCATGATTCATTTATTATGATCCAGACATTTATGGAAGATTATCGATGTTCATTTACTAGATCAATGCTTTAGATTAAGGAACAATCTAGAATTTTGTGGAACAAAATATTCATTAGGCTAGACGAATGATTGATATTGGTTTAAAATATTGTTCATATATTTGTGTTTTTTATATAGTTTCATGTATTTTTTTCATACTTATGAAACTGTTTCATATATTTTCTCAGTTTGATGAAATTTTTTTGTTTTTACATAAAAAAACACAAATATATGAAATAATTTCATCAAGAAATGAATGATATGAAACAATTTCATCAAAATAAACAATTTCATGAAATAATTTCATTAACTTAACCTATGAAATCGAAAGTTTACACGGTTTACACGGTTAGGATGGTTTACAAACTATGCTCTCACTGTATATATATATATATATATATATATATATATATATATATATATATATATATATAGAGAGAGAGAGAGAGAGAGAGAGAGAGAGAGAGATAGAGAGAGAGAGAGAGGAAAGTTCAAATGAAAACTCAAATTCAATTGTGAACGTGAGGACGAATCTTGGCCCTTCCATCTCTATTGATCCAATGCTCATATTAAATAGAGTTTTTAATTGAAATTATTAATTAAGATGATTATGGGTAAAAAGGGAAGATAATTTAAACTCACGCCTACCATATTTGACTTTTTATTTTCTTTTTTTAATTAAAAACTTTTACCCCCTTAAAGTTTAAAATAAATTATCTTAAAAATTACTAATATTTTAATCAAACAAATTACATCAAAAAAATGAGAATTTTGTGCTCTTCGATATGACATCCATCTCGATATAGTTTTTTTGTTGTTTTAAGCGTTTTACGTGAAATGTCATATATGTGTTATATTCATTATGAATATTTATGTATTCAAGTGTTTATAACATCTCGACACCGTAAGTCCGTAACTCAACATCACCTTCTACAACACTTTCTTCAACGTCCTAAGGCATCGTGTTCTTCATTACCGTAACCCAACACCCATCGAGATGAATCAGGAACCTATCGAGTTTCGATTGTGAACCGAGGAACGAAAGAGAGTGTGTCACGTCTCCACACCTTCACGGGTCACTCATGTATTATTCTTCATGAATGATGTATTATTCATACTGAATACTGTATTATTCATCCTGAATATTGTATTATTATTCATCATTAATAGTGAATGAACGTTCACCTTTGGTATTCATACTGAATGTGGACACCTGTAGATGTGCATACATATTCATAAAGAATAAAACCAAGTCGCGGTTGTGAATCGGAAAACAAAAGAGAGTGCGTCATGTGTTCACACCTTCACGGGTCATTCATATATTATTCATCACGAATAATATATCATTCAGGATGAATAATACAACATTCAAGGTGAATAATACATGATTCATGTTTAATAATACATGAATCACGAATTCGTGTATTATTCACCCTGAATGTTGTGTTATTCATTTTGAATACTGTGTTATTCGTCATGAATAGTGAATGAACGTTCCCCTTTGTTATTCATACTGAATATGGACAGCAGGAAACGTGCATACATATTCATACTGAATATAACACATACATACCATTCCACGTAAAAACGGTTAAAATGAAGAAAAAACTATATCGATATGGATGTCATATCGAAGAGCATGAAATTCTCGTTTTTTTATTTAATTTGTTTGATTAAAATATTAGTAATTTTTAAGATAATGTATTTTAAACTTTAAGGGGGTAAAAGTTTTTTAATCAAAAAAGAAAATAAAAAGTCAAAGATGGTAGGCGCTAATTCAAATTTCCATATTTGTCCCTAATCACTTCTCAATTGGTTTCATTAAGTTTTAACCATTGATTAGTTTTCCAAATCTTTATCAATGGTTGTGACTTGTCCTCATGTTCACAATTGAAAATGAGTTTTCATTTGAACTCACCCCTATATATATATATATATATATATATATATATATATATATATATATATGTGTGTGTGTGTGTGTGTGTGTATGTGTGTGTAGGGGCGTAATCAAATGAGAATTTCATATATTGTTATAACCGTGAGAACTTTTACCTTAATGTATTGTTTGACATGATTTTTTTCATCTACGACTAACATTTAATGTATTGATGAACATATATTTGTTTCACAATGTGTTTGCTTCATATGTATTTGGTTCACAATATGAATTTTAAATATAGCTTTTGTTTCACAAATAGGCTAAAGAGGTTAACATTGTGAAACAAATACATTGTGAAAGAAATATATGTTGATCTGTATTCTAAATTTAGCGTTAGATGAAAAAAAAATCATACGAAATAACACATGATACACTACTTATCAAAATTATAACAATATCATGGGTTCTCAAAAGAAAGCCCCTATATATAAAGAGTAGAGACCGGGAGAAGCAATCTTAACCATTTGAATAAATTTTGATTTCCAAGTCTTTTTTCACTAATTAAGATAACTATGGAAAAATCAAACATCCTAATTTATCTCATGTCTTTTCTATAACTCCTTTTTGGATATCCATAATCATCGATTTCTGATGCAGTTTTCCACCATGAAATCATTGGTGATTTTACAATCAACAAATCAAATTAAATTTCATCTGCCTAAATGTCATATGCGAACATGAATATCAATGTTTTTCATCAATCGTTTGAAAGGTAACCAAACACAAAAAATTCCAGCAAACTATCATCAAACAATGTTAATTAGGTATTTATTGGTTCATATGTGAACACGAATCCTTGCATAGATTCACATGTGAATCTTAATAATAACTTATACGTAAAAATTACTACTTATATAGAACATAGATTCTGAACCAGTATAAGATTCATATGTAAATTTAAAATATATATATATATATCATTGATCTTAAATTAAAGATGAAGAAAATTTTCATTTTATTAGTGTTTATTTACTTAAAATATTAATTATACTTTAAGATAATTTAATTTAAAAGAAAATGGACAATGCATTTTATTAAAAAATAAAAATAGGATTTTTTTTAAAAGAATGGTATAAATGATTTGTGGATTGAATTAGTGACACGGTCCGACCAATAAGTTTTACAAGGACTTGAAACACTTGAAGCAACAAACACACAAAGGAGAAGAGGAGATAACTCAACTCAAATTAAGGAGAAAGTAAACTGATCAGGTTCATTGTGTCTTTACAAAACTGAGTTGGCTTAACTTATAGATGTTTTTGTCCAACCCAAAAGTCTCATTTACTTAATATAATCATAATAACACCATCTAGTAATTAAGACTAGATTTATTCAAAGAAATTTAATTAAAAAAACCCATTACTTGGCGGCGTCATTCTCCCCCGTTTGAAAAGAACTCGCCCCTGAGTTCGACTCATTTTCTCCATAATACGGTCGAAGGTCCTTCACATTGAATGTAGTCGATACACCATAATTTCCCGGTAGCTCTACCTTGTATGAATTGTCTCCCATACACCTCACGATCTTAAAAGGTCCGTCACCACATTGCTTGAGTTTGGAATGACGTCCGGGTGGAAAACGTTCTTTGCTAAAATGAACCCAAACAAGATCCCCTTCTTTAAAAATTTGCGTCCTATGGTGCTTGTTTGCTTGATTCTTGTACTTCTGGTTTTATTTTTCTATCCGTCTTCTAACGTGTCCATGCATCTATTTAATTGGCTTAGTTCGTTCATCCGCATCTGCATTATAATTCTGATTTGTTGGCAAAGGAACAAGATCAAGTGGACTATTCGGATTACATCCATACACGACATCAAAAGGGATTTTACCAGTTGTTTGATTGGATGAGCGGTTGTAAGCAAACAGCTTAGGGAAGGACAAGATCCCATTGCTGAATATTTTCTCCTATCAAACTCTTTAATAAGTTCCCAAACTTCGATTCACCGTCTATGTTTGTCCGTCTGTATAGGGATGATAGGCCGAGCTAAACTGCAACCGTGTTCCCCTTCCTCCAAAGAGTGCGCCAAAAATGACTGACAAATTTCGGGTCATGATCAGATGTTATGGTTTTGGGAATGCCATGAAATTTCACTATCTCCTTAAAATACAAATCAGCAACATTAGTCGCATCCATGGTTTTAGAGCATCGTACAAAGTGAGCCATCTTAGAGAATCGGTCGACAACTACCATGATATAATCCTTGCTCCTTTGAGTTCTTGGCAGACCCATGACAAAATCCATACTAACATCCTCCCATGGTGCCACACGAACGGGAAGAGGGGTGTAGACACTGGTATTTTGGGACGTCGATTTTCCTATATGACAAGTTCGACATCACAAGATGTAATGGTTTACGTTCCTTTTCATTTTGGGCCAAAAGAAACGCTCATTAAGTAGAGCAACAGTTTATCACGCCCAAAATGTCCGCTTAATCCCCCATCATGAACCTCCTTAATAATTTCTCATCGTAAGGAACTATTAGGAATGCACAAACGTTTGTTGTTGAAGAGAATCCATCCTGCAAAATGAATTCCTTGTATGCTCCGTTTGTACATTCATCAATTACCCAACAAAAGAATTCATCGTCTTTATACATCCTTTTAACCTCTTCAAACCCCAGAACCTTAACTTGTGTTGTGGTAAGCAAGGAATGTCGCCGACTCAAGGCATCGGCTACCCGATTAGAATCTCCACTTTTATGCTTGATGTGGAATGTGTAAGCTTGTAAAAATTCTACCCAACGTGCATGCCTCGGTTTGAGCTTGTGTTGCCCATTGATGAATTTTAGGGCCTCATGATCGGAGTAAATGATGAATTCTTTGGAAATGAGATAATGCCGCCAATGCTCAAGAGCTCGAATAATCGCATAAAATTCCTTGTCATATGTCGTGTAGTTTTTGCGTGAATTTGACAAATTTTCACTAAAAAAGGCAACAGGTCGCCCACCTTGATCGAGAACGGCACCAATACCTACACCGGACGCATCACATTCAAGCTCAAAAACCTCGTCAAAATTGGGCAAAGCAAGGGAGTTGTTGTCATCTTTTTTATTAGCTCAAAACTAATTTGAGCTTCTTCCGTCCACTTGAAAGTACCACCTTTCAGACATTCGGTGATTGGTGAAACGAGGGTGCTGAAATCCCGAACAAACCGACGATAGAATGAAGCAAGTCCATGAAAACTCTGTACGTCATGAATGGTCGTTGGAGTTGCCCAAGAGAGAATGGCATCGATCTTGGAAGGATCAACTCGAACTCCTTCGGTCGAGACAACATAGCCCAAAAACACTAGTCGATCAGTCACAAACTCACACTTCTTCACATTAAGGTAGAGCTTATGTTCGTTGAGAACCTCAAAGATTCTTTGGAGATGTTCCAGATGATCCTCTAGACTCGTACTATACACCATAATATCGTCAAAATAAACGACCACGAACCTGCCCATGAACGGCTTAAACACAAGATTCATTAGTTGCATAAAGGTACTAGGAGCATTAGAGAGGCCGAATGGCATTACCAACCACTCATAGAGCCCGTCATGTGTTTTAAACGCCGTTTTCCATTCGTCACCGGATCTCACACGAATCTGGTGATATCCGCTACGAAGATCAATCTTTGAAAACACTTTAGCTCCATGAAGTAGATCCAACATGTCGTCGAGATGTAGAATAGGGACCGGTATTTGACGGTAATCTTGTTAACTACTCTACTATCCACACACATACGAAATGACCCATCTTTCTTTGGTAAGGAGGGCCGAGACGGCGCAGGGACTCATACTCTCCCGCACCAAACCTTTATTCAAAAGTTCATCCACTTTCCGTTAGAGTTCCGCGTTTTCCATAGGGTTCATACGGTAAGCCGCTTTGTTCGGTAAAGATGCACCTGGTATAAAATCAATGCAATGTTTCACTTCCCTCATAAACCTGTTGGAATTTCATCACAAAAAATAGCTTGAAATCTACTGATTAAAGGGACCAACACCATAGGGATTTCCCGGTTATCATCCTTAACTTCTTTCAGCAAAAGTGCATAACCCACCTTGGATTCTATCAAGGCATCCTTAAATTCAGATTTTAATAGGAACAAACTACCTTCTGCATGTGTTGGTTTAGGTGATGCTCCCATCTTGACAGACCCAAAGTGATTTTGGCATCATCCTTCTCAAAAGAATAAGTATTTTTAAACCCATCATGAAAAACCTTTCTATCGAATTGCCATGGTCTCCCGAGAAGTAGATGGCATGCATCCATGGGTACTATATCACAACATACTTCATCACAATATTTATTCCCGATGGAAAAATTCACCAAACATCGTTGGTCCACGTGCATTGAATTTCCTTTTTGCAACCAAGAAAGCTTATAGGGTTGGGGCGTTTTTCGGTTTTGAGAGGCAACTTCCGAACCATGGTGTCGGAAACCACATTCTCACAACTCCCACTGTCAATAAGAACATTACATACCTTACCATGAGAGGTGCAGCGTGTATGGAAAATGTTTTTTCGAAGCCATACGTCATCGTCATACGTCATCGTCATACGTCATCGTCATACGTCATCGTCTACCGGATTGTTGTGCAAGATTCGCCGTATCACCAACATCTCACCACTCACCAATGTCGTTGTATATGACATCTTCCTCCTCTGTTGGTTCATCAAAGATAGGTGGGGACTCGAAATCAGTAGCTTCTTCTTCATAAGTTTCTTCAATGACCGAAAAAATTCGTTGGTTCGGACATTCGGATGCAATATGACCGTCCCTTACACTTGTAACATTGCACGGTGTTTGGTGTTGCTCGAGATGGTCCATCAGTCGTCCCATTTATTGGAATTGCTTTAGTCCCCTTGTTTGATGATGGTTTAGTTGGTTGAGAGCTACTCCCCGATTGGTAACAAAGTCACGACTTGGAACTCGAAAGCCACCATAACTCACTGATTTTCTACCCTCTTTTTCCTTGGGTTGTTTCTCCACTTTTGTAGCAAGTTTAAACACATCATGATAAGTAATAAATGGTTGAAGAGTTACCATGTCATGAATCTCTTTCCAAAGGCCGCAAAGATATCGGGCTATTGTTTATTCTTCGGGTTCTACAATGCCACACTTCAACATGAGGTGGTCAAATTCTCCCGTATATTCTGCTACAGTTTTGTCACGTTGAGAAAAATCATGGAGGAGAAGAAATGCATCCTGCAAGAGTATCCATCAGGTAGAAACTTCTTTCGTAATCCCCTTTCATTTTTTCCCAAGTTCTAATCTTTGACTTACCTTCACGATCACGCCTCATTTTTAGTTGCTCCCACCAAATAGAAGCATGTTTCTTTAGTTTGATGGCAACAATCTTCACCTTTTCCTCGTCTGGGACATCTTGATAATCAAACACGCGTTCAACCGTCAATCAGGTTGTAGCGCAGTGGTTGATCGCCTTGGGTGATGTGGTGGAATATCCCATCTACCCAGGGTTCGATTCCAGGCATCCTCAACATTGATAAGACATCTTTAAGTTTCAAAATTGTCAGGGATTAGTCCGGCCTGTGCCTGGAATACCCTTTCCAAAAAAATCATGCGTTCAACCGTATTGATCCAATCGATGAACTCATCTGGTTTAATACGACCTTCATACATCGGTATTTCGGCCTTTAGATCAATAGCCCGACGGGAACGAGTGTCTCGTTGAGTACGATTCAGATGAAGAGCCTCTTCATCACTTGAAACCAAATGATGGTCTCCGTGGAACGGGTTGGTCTCTTCCTCGTCATCGTTGGGGCTTTCGCTACCATTGCGATTATGCCTAGTAGACTCCACGTGTTCACGTCTGGAGTTGCTGGACAAGTTGTCTCAACGCGTTCAACTCAATGTCACGCAGATCGCGTTCTCTTTCTTTAGGCCCGTTGGTGTTGTTGCGTGCTCTAGGACGCACCATTTCAACCTCGTGCTCTGATACCAAATGACACGGTCCGGCCAATGAGTTTTACAAGGACTCGAAACACTTGATGCAACAAACACACAAAGGAGAAGAGGAGATAAACTCAACTCAGATTAAGGAGAAAGTAAACTGATCAGGTTCATTGTGTCTTTACAAAACTGAGTTGGCTTAACTTATAGATGCTTTTGTCCAACCCAAAAGTCCCCTTTACTTAATACAATGTTAATAACACCATCTAGTAATTAAGACTAGATTTATTCCAGGAAATAAAATTAAAAAAAAAAAAAAACCATTACTTGGCAGTGCCAATTAGGGATTTAATTTAACAAAAATTCCAACATGTCTACCTCAACTTTCTTAAATTATTCATTATTTTGTCTCCATTTGCATATATGGCCTTAAATCTTGACGTTGAAAAAGTTTATCTAATGCTTCTTGCATTCTCAACATTTATGGTCTTCTCTTCTTTCATATTCTGTTTTAAGTCATAATTTTCAAAGGATTGAGGGAACAACAAAATATTAAATAAAAGATTTACCATTTTTAGGAATATCAAAGCCTGCAGAGATAAAATGAAAAAAAAAAACTGCAAATCACATAATGAATAAATAGAGTAGATGATCTTAAGCCTGATCATCACCAGTTTTACAAGATTGAGGCTTGTAGCCGTCGACCAACGTTCAAAAGGGCAAAACAACTGTCAAACAACATTTAAGTAGGGCAAAATCGAAGTCCATAGATCAATATAGAATATTGATTTGTAATTTATACAAGTGAAAGTGCATAATTAGCATAAACTCCTATGGCTTTGTTAAAAAGCAGACCTGTAACCTCATACCTACTGAATCAGTGGAGGATAAAGAAAAGACACTAGCTTGGATTAACAGAAGAATCAAATAACAATATAATACAAGTACTTCTCATGTATATACGGTAAATAATAAAACATATCTAGCTTCACAAAAGGTGCATAACACCCCTGTGCATTACCAGCATGAAATGATAATACTAAAAGTACATCTTAGAACAAAAAAATCACAGTGATTCTCTGGGGAAAAAAAACTATACAACTCTTCAAAAATACAGAATACGTTTCTTGGGCTTAAACAAATATCTAGATCGATACGTTGAGTAAAAGACATCGCCTAAAAGACGAAATTGCAGTATGGCAAATAAAATGACCGGCATGGCAGCAAGGCCAGTGACAATGATTGGCACCCATTTCAAATTTTTAGTATAAAGTACGAAGAAACTGGCACTAAATGCGACCATCATGGTGAAAATAGAGAGAAAGAGGGTCGCGAGACCAAACATCAACTTTTTGGGTAATGACTCCAAGAAATCACGTTCAGCGTAACGAGAAGTGAGGATAGATAAGAACATGAGGACCGAAGTTGAAGAAAAGATTAAAGAAATGGCATCTGAAATTACAAAAACGATAAGGGATGCTTTATGGCGAAAAAAAGGAATACCGGTGTCTTGGTTGTATCCACCAGGAAGTGTAAAAGCGGCTGCGAATACTATGGTAGATATGAGCGTTGCAACCACCATACATTGAGAAGCTGTATTCTTCATCCATTCCTCACCTTGAGTAACTAATCTTTCGTGGTTTTTCGTGAATAAATCGTGTGGTATTTCCCCATCTTTGTTCTTCCTTTGTCTATAATTAGGAGGAATCATTTGCTCTACCTCCTGCAATAAATATGATGCAGCGGTAAAACAAACAACAGATTAAAACACGTTGATTCCCTAAGAATACCCGTAGATAATCTCTTCTAGGAATCGTTGATTCGATGAATAGTGAACCTAGACTTCAAATTCAAATTCACGACAACTCAAAATTTTGGGATAAAATCAAAATCTCTGAAATCCAAGCGTGACCACCGAGATTACACAAACAGAATATAAATAGGGGTCCAAAACAAAGGGTTGGGATCCGGTGAGAAGCGCGAGAAGTGGTTATCAACCGTTGGATGAGAAATGGACTAACATTAGGATGAGATGCACCGGATCAATTTCCATTTAAGCCGCAATTCATGGGAGGGTATTTGATTAAAAGTGATCAACGGTTTAAAAGTACTTCTCACACTTCTCACAAAAAATGGCACTTCGCATCACATGATCCCATGCCCCAAAACAAAATACTTAAACAGCGTTTTTGGGGTTCAAAAGTCGGCGTAACCACGGCGTGCATCTCATTTCATACTTCAAATGGACTGGTCGTGGACCTGAAACGGAGCCCTGTAGCCAAAGTTACGACCTTTAAGCACGCCCCCTTTGGTAGCCCAGGGCGATCATGGGCCTTCCAAAATAATAGGGCCCGATCCTCCACGCTTAAGGCCCGCATCAACATACATTTACTTCATGTATGGCCTATCAATTTGATTATCAAATAGATAAAAAGCTTGAAGAGAAAGATGTACCTTGAACCACAATAACTCCCGTTGCATTTGTAGAGCAACTCCCGACACATTCTGAAATCGATTTGGCTTTGCGCTCTTTGCAACTAAATGCAACATGTTATTGTCATTTTTGTCTTTAAGAGGAGTTATGAGATCTTTCATCGACCCAATCTCATACAACAAATTATAGATCTTTGCATGACGACGTTTGACAGCTATGTGAAATATGGTTTGCCCTTTGTCATCTACCTTCCATATTATATCGGGATATGTCCGAATGAGCTCAAGTATAAATTTTGTGTTGCCCATTTTTGCAGCAAGAAAAAGTACTCGGGAAGGGTACGTTTTGCCATGTGGTGGCCCTCGGATTATGTCATCAATCTCGTTCTTAGGCATTATGGCAATCTTTTGCCAAATTATTCTTAATAATTGCAGTGCGTCGCTTTCCTTTTCAACATACCCTATCTTCACATGGAAGACTGCACAAAATGAAACCAACAACCAGGTAGATCAACCTTGAGGGGTTAGCTCACTAGCAATAAGGCTTGGGTCTTATTAACTGAATATAATAAAACACATGTTTACAGTGTATTTTAAAACATTATTACACACAAATCCGACTAAATCCAGCAAAATGCCAACCACCCCCATGGGATTTCTAAATCCCATGCTTGTGGAATTTCAAATGGAATTCCGGGATTTTAAATCCAAGCAGTCCTTCAAACCGAAGATGGGATTGGATTGCAATTGAATTCCAAATCCCTCCAAATCCTATCCAATCCTACAAACCAAACGGGACCTAAGGAGTTCGTATACTTACTTGACTTGATGATTCTCGACATGAAATTTGGCTTTATTCCTTTAAATGCACAAGTCTTTTGGGCCAAAACTAAGAGTACATCCATGAGTAATCTCTTCTTGGCAGTGAGTTCAGGCCGATCTTTCACTATTTGTAGAGCAACATCTACACAAAATTTTGTCTTCACTTAATAACAGAAATCGTAGCAGCTAATGCCTTAAAATCAACCACTAGATTGTAATGTTAAAACAAAAAGAATTTGAAGCCCAAAATCTCTATTTTAAATGACTGGAATATGAAGCATCAGGTATATGACCTCAAAAAAGGATATATTTTGATGTCATACCAGTGAGGCATCCAACTCGGAAGGTCTCGGTTGCAATATATTGATCAAATTTTAAAGTATATATAGTACGCATATACGAGTTATATGTGCAACCGTAAGAATAACTATAAGAATTCACTATATAGTGTTGCAAAGCATAATTAGAATCAAATCAGATAGTAAGGGTCTTCCATGGTATAAATTTGCTTGAGAACCCAAGTAAATGACTACACATTATGAGTTAGAAATGCTCAAAAAATAACAAGAATTTGTAACGACTTACCAAAAATATCAGCTTCAACACATTTTTGTAGAACCCAGCCCCGATTCTCATGTGTCCAAAAATCGCCGGACATTTTCTGTGAATTTTCATAGAGATACCTCACCATATCAGGCTTTGCAAATAAAGAAGCCATATAGAGTGGCATCATTCTATTACTACCCGGGATTTCCAACACGGCCCTGTTCTTTTTCACCATTATTTTGGCAGTTTTGACATTTCCCGCTGCAGATGCTAAACTGAGGGCGGTGTTGCAAGTTTTGTTTTGTAATTCCAGATCTTTCTTGTCCATCATACTCACTAGATTTTCCACAAACTCTTCCACACACTTGGTGCTTTCTGCTGATGCTGCAATGTGAAGTGGTGTTTCGTAATTTTCAGTGATAGCAAAACGTATGAGCTCTGGTTGTTTGTCAAGGATGTCTTTAGCAGCTTTCCAATGACCTTTGATTGATGCTTCATAAAGTGGAACGCCAATCTTGATGTAGTTTTCTCTACTACCTTCATGTGATTTCAAAAGCAAGTTAGTATTACATTCATTCCTAGATTACTTTTCATGTGCAAATTATTACTTTTACAGGGGAAGTATACAGATCATATATATATATATATATATATGGTTGGTTTCCACCGAGAAGTTGAGTTGACGTGAGAAGTGTGAGAAGTGGTCATTGACCGTTTGAGTAAAATCCATTACTATTATTCCAATACTTTCGGACTCGTTTGTTTTCGCATTGGAGGAGTCACTGCTGATTTACCTCATGGCTGGATAGATAAATGTTTGGATTTTTACGATTATTTTTTAACAGGAATTGCTAAATATCAAAAGCTTATTACACGTAATCCCATTTTTTAGCACGAGTTAAATGAGTAGGCATTATTGGATGTCCCTACGGGAAAGGCTATGCTAGGGCGTGTGGTCGATCACAAGCAAAGACCGTCAAAGCAAGGCCCATGGGATTATTTAGGGAGGTAAAAAGAAGCTCCTTTTGGAGAATAAGGAACCGACCTCAACGTCAGTGGTTGCGGCTTTGATAGCTTGAAAGCAAAGGTGAAGATTCCATCTTAGCCCAAGGACCCCCGCTAACCCGCCAAAAGATCTAATTCCTCCCCCTTCATCTTGATCTTGACAGAGGAACATGAATCGGATAGTGGCCTAGGACAATGTCGAATTGCTTGCTTCATGATCTTTCTCAGCTAGGCATTGAAAGTAGTACGTACCTACTACTACTCTGAACTGTATATACCTTGTATAGGTGGGGTTAATATAGGCTCCCTGTATTCCAGGCTTTGAAACTACTTGATTTAAGAGTCGGCTAATCAATTACAGCAAAAAGTAGCAATTTAGCCAAAAATATGGGGTTTATTTAACATGTGAAGATTCAAAACCAGCTCCACAAGTGGAAATGTCAGTTACTCCATTTGTTTTGCTGCTCGCCCTCGTTCGCTAGGTGCCCTTCTTGCATAACAAAATTCTTAAGTTGCTCTATACTAAAAAAGTTGTACATTTCTTTAACTTATACAGCCTGGTCGATATAAATTTTTCTTTCGACTATTCCACCTAGGCCCTAGCCAAGCCAGAAAAAATGGATTAAATATAAATGTGTCGAACAAAAAAGATTCTTTTTTATATGACATGATCCTATATCTATGAGGGTACCAACGTGAGTCCTACTTCAAGTCTTGGATATCCTGTCTCAATTAAGAAGGGGTCATGGAAAGAACAGCTTCAAAAGTTTAAGGAAAACACAAGAAATTGAAAGACTGAGTGAGGAGATATCAACATAATCTCTTTAAAGAAACTGAAACATATCCTAACTGGAAACCAGAACTACAGATCCAAAAAAATCACCAACCAACCAACAGCTCACCATGACGGAAGTAAAAAATGAGCAAACCTGAATCACCCTCAAACGAGCAACAAATCATCTAAAGCAGCAAATACAGACTTGAACACTAAGGATCAGGGAAATAACAGAAACCACATATAGTTGTAAACATCCGTATAAATGGCTCTAGAATTCTTCTTGAGGACCCTCTTGCCCCTATCCTAACAAGAAGTAAACCATCTGTTTGCAGCCCTACCTATTAGTTTTTATAGGATGGTGCAGGTGGATTGCCTCTTGATCCTAGTGGTTTTGCAATTGCAGCAACTTAAGAACATTTTGGCTCAACTAGCATCCCCTAAAGCAAAGAGATAATTTGAAGGAAAGAGGGTGGCTTATGGTGAAAAGCAAAAAGAGTAACCAAACAATAAATAGATTCACATTTTAACCATTAGACCCATAAATACATTTTGTAGGTAGGGGATTGAAGGTAGTGAAGAAGAGATGAAGGAATGAAGTTAAATATTGCCATCAATTTTTGCTCTAAAAACAAAAATACATTGTATCAAGTTTCAATATATCTAGAAAATAAACTACTTCATTACTCAAATATCAAAACTTAAAGGAAGTAAATCAGGCACAGAGGAGTGATTCGTGCAGGTAAAATGGTATGGTATAGTGAAGAAATTACCTTCAATTAGATCTGCACAAGGTAGATTGGGTGGGAGTGGTGGCAGTTGAGTCATTGGAACCATAATTTGGTTCTGTTGCAGGTGGTGATTTAAGGGATTGAGTGAAGTTGCAGGAGCTATGTTTGTGTTGGTGTAGTTCATCTCTCCTCCACCTGCTTAATTACTTCCCTGCAATGTGGTGATAACATATTAATTAATGACCAAAAACTGAATCAGAACAACATCAACTGAGTAGTTGATCGTCTACCTCAAATCGATCGCTGGATGAAGATGAAGAGGAAGAAGAAGATGAAGATGAAGATGAAGATGAATGAACAGATTCCTGGTTATCGGGGTAGGAATGATTGAAGATGACTTTACAAACTAATAAGTCAACGTCAACAGAATAAATATCCAATATTTAAAGACCATTGGGGACAAAACCTGCTCCAATTATCAAGGGTGGTGTACATGATGGGGTTGGATAACCAGGGTTTGACTAATTTTAATGGGGGTTGACCAACGAGGGTTATATGGTAAAATGGTGGGTGTTGGTTAGAGCATCTCCAACCTTGGCATAAAAAAAACACAAAAAACACCAATTTTGATGGGTCCAACACAAAAAAAAACCTTAACTCTAACCCTACTTAAAAAAAAACACCAAATTTATGGACCCTACATTAAAATAACATATTTTATTTACTATTAACTATTTTTAATAACAATAATTATAATTTGTAAATATAATAATAAATAATCAGTAATTAATTTATTTAATGAATACCGATAAAAATAAAAACGATAATTTTTTAATTGATAATACATTTAAATAAAATTACATCAATTCAAATAACACAAATTAAAAAACATAATTAAATAATACTAATGCTCCGAGTTTGTATACTCGTCCCACAAATGATCAATTAATGCATCTCGAAGTTCAAAGTGAACGGTTTTGTCTTTGATCTTAAATTTCTTTGTCGTATTTCAAATTTAATTACATATATATATATATATATATAGAGAGAGAGAGAGAGAGAGGAGGGAACATGTGAGGAGCGCATCAAAACGTGAGAACGTGAGGAGAACCGTCCATGTACAAAATCACATGTGATTCACAACACAAGAACTAAAAATCATATGTGATTAACATTTTGGACACGCGCGGTTTGTTATGCGGTTTGCAAAAGCGCGCGGCTTGTCCCGCGGTTTGTGTTGTGAATCACATGTGATTTTGTACATGGACGGTGCTCCTCACGTTCTCACGTTTTGATGCGCTCCTCATTTGAACCCGACCCTATATATATATATATATATATATATATATATATATATATATATATATATATATATATTAAATGTTAAACTTATTTCTCTTATTTAAAATTTAATAACAAGAATACAACTTTTTAATCAATATTACGTTTAAAGAATTAATTGAAAAAATAAAGAATTAATTGAATTATAAATTATTAAATATTAATATAAATAATAGTAGTGGTGGGCCTAATCCAATTTGCAGTGTGAAATTTACACGCCAAATTTGACGTATGAATATCTCCCCCGGCAAATTTTTTTGCAGTTTGGCGTGTGATTGGAGACGATGGCACTGCAAAAAAATGGAAATGGCGTATGGTTGGAGATGCTCTTAGAGGTGTCAATTTGATGAGAAGTGTGAGAAATGGTTATCAATCGTTATATGAGAAATAGACGAACATTAGAATCATATGCACTGACATACACCAGATCAATTCTCTTTTAAGCTGCAATTCATGAGAGGGTATTTGATTAAAAGTGATCAACAATTTAAAAGTACTTATCCCCAAAAATGGCACTTCTCACATGATCTCGTGTCATATGGTAAAATAGTTATGAGATGCAGTTGGTCTAGTTTTTTTAGTCCTAAGGTTCGTTTACTAGTTGTTTACCAGATAAGTGTTTACAGGCTCATTTTACTTTATTGAATGAATATGATAAGGATTGAGAATTTTATCCGATAAGAACGATACAATGACCAAGAGTCTTACCTTGTAAGTGAAAGTAACAACTCTTACTCGATAAACACTTACTGAATAAAATGTTACATACGGTATCGTTTTAAATTTTCAATGGACTAAAAATCTTACCCGGTAAATTAAGTGAAAGTGTTAACTATCATCAATAAACGTTTACCGCAGTAATAGTTGGGTAAACGGCTTCTAAGTCCGGCTTTCTAAACATGATTTTCATTAAGAAGAAAAGTTCGGGTTTGTAGGCTATGGACGGGGCTTTGGGGTTGAAAGATGGTTTCATCAAATTTGATTAATCTTGTAAAAAAAAGTTGGTTTCACTAGATTTAACTGACTCAAGCTTAATAGGCTTCGGCTTTTCTTAACCAAGTATCGGGGTTTGGGTTTTCTTTGACATCTCTAGTTATGAATTATGACACAATACTTTAGTAAAACTGATTTTTAACTTTTTTTTTTTATGGTCGAAGAGTTTAAAACCATATGATTTGGGAAATCAAGTAATAGATTGTGATAATAAAAATGATTTGATAAATTACCTTAATCATCAAATAGATTGTGTAATGTGTTTCGGTGTTTGATAGATACAAATGGGAGGGAAGAGAATAAGTTCGGAAGGTATTGTGTGATTTTGTATTAATGGGGTGTTTGATACTGACAAACGGAAATAAGGGGTACCAATTGGAATATAATCAATTTTATAGAAATGACTCAACGATTTCACTCAAGTTGCTTGCTTTTTGTTCTATATTATTTTTCCTGGTATTTTGGTCAAAATCGACTACACGTTGTCTTTCCTTTCATTTCATACCCCAAGACAATAAACACAAACATTTTGATGTTAAGCTTGATTCATAACGGGTTTATTTCTAGATTTTTGAAATTATGACCACAAAACCAAGATCAAACATAAACTATTAGCAATCACACAAAAAAATTTACATGATTTTACGACGTTTGTTTTTTAAGAGGTGTTGAATTCTAAGGTTTTATTTCACTTGTGATTTTTTAAGAGCTAGTGTTGAAGTCTGAAATCTGAATCAATAAAACTGTTTGTTTTTGTAAAATGTCTGAATTTATTTAAATTACGTATTTGACCCATTAAAATATTATAGCGTTGAATTTATATATATGAATTTATAAAATTTCACATGTTTATGCATCATCATTACAAAATTTTCATCTAACTTATAAAATTAGCATTCATTTAAACGAATATGTTTAATTGATAATAATATATTTAAATTATAGAAATTTAAATTTGAAAGTCGCCTAATTATAGTATGAGTTTTATGATAGTTCAAGTGAATTGATTGAGAGAAAGAATCTATTAAGGTTAATTCATTGAGAACAATAAGAGGCAAATAAGAGGTTGGTTTACCCCTTACCAGATAAGAGGACAATAAGACATAAGTGGCTCTGAAAATTTGGATAAAATAAACAGCCTGAATGACCCTACCATTAACGAATCAGAATAAGAGGCTAATAAAAGTTTTTTTTATAAAACAAACAAGGCCTTAGTGTGATAATGTAGTACACATAAAGAGATAAATGTTCGTATATTGACGATCAAATGAGTTTCTTGTATTACAATGACCCCACAATTAATGCATAAAGCATAATGAATGCTCTAAAGATGCATTTGGTACATTAAAAAGACAAAACAGTGGAACACGTAGGAATAAAGTGGAACAAAGTGAAACAGACATGTTCCACCTTTACCCCATGAAACAAGGTTGTAGAGCTCAAGTTGATTCAAAGTCTTAAGTCCAAGTATGAGTAAGAAGACTCAGACATCTGAAGAAGAAGACTCGGGCATCTGAAGAAGAAGACTCAGGCATCTGAAGAAGAAGACTCGAAAATCTGAGTGTGAAGACTTAGAGATCTGAATCCGAAGACTCGGAGTTCTAATATAGGAGGCTCAAAGATCTGGAAGTATAGGTATACCACGCCACGTATCATCCCCTCTTTCTTTCCATAGAGGAGAGATAAAGAAAAAGAAAAGATATAGTGACCGTGCCGTAAGAACTTCGAGTTTTCACTTTTAGAAGACTTATTTAGATCTACTTCAGAGGAGGTCAGGACCATATTAAAACATGTGGCTTGTTGTTGTTTGACTGTATCTTACAATCTTGTAACTTTTACATTCCGTTTGTAGTATAAAAGAGTGTTTGTTAGATCTTTGGTTGTAACTTTTGAGTAATCATTTGAGAACAGTTGTAATCAGTTTTTTTGACATTCCTCTCTCTACAACAATCTGTAATATTTGAAGATGTAATACATATGACATTTGGATATTTCTATCTTGTGCTTGTTTTTCTGTTTACATTGTTTTTTATCAGTATTTGGGTTTAACAATTGGTATCAGAGTAGACGACTTCAAATTTTAAGATTTACTAGAAAGTTTCCAAGACTATGTCAAATCGTGAAATTCAAAGTTCTTGGATATTTTTGTATCAAAGATTGATCAAATTGCTTCTGCTACACTCTGATCTTCTGTGTGGTCATTTCTTGATCATTTTCTTTTATATACTCAAATTCAATCAGACGATTTGCAACAATTATTGATCAAATCATGAAGGAATACATTAGTATTGGATGTGAGACCAAACCAGCTACCTAGTTTGTTGGGTAGTACCATCAATGGAGAACCCGCATGATCCAATTCTTGGATAATATTGATGAGGATGTGATGAAATCCATTACAGATAGACCAAATGAAGTATTTATAGAAATCTCAGTTGTTCCAGAGACTCCAGATAATATTCTTGTATCTAGGATAAAAAAGGTTCAAAAGAAGTACAATGTTGAAGAAAGGAAAAGAGCAACTATTGATAGAAGGGCTCTCACTCTACTCACAATAGTACTTCCAAATGAGATTTTCAACAAAATTGACAGTCTCAAATCTGCTAAGGGAATGCGGGATGAAGTAGAAGCACAAATTCAAGGGGGACAGAAGGCTCTTCAGAATAAATTGAACACATGCATATGTGCTTATGAAGGATTCAAATCCCCTAACATAATCATATACAAATATCAATGACATCTTGAATTATTTAAAAAGGAATGGTGTTCAGAAACTCAATTCAGAGATAAATATTAAGTTTCTAAAGAACCTTAGGCCTGAGTGGGATGGTTTCACTATAAATATCCAAATATACAAAGATCTCAACAAAAATTATATCTACAGTATTCTAAATCAGCACGAGGACAAAGTTAAAGAATCTCTAGTAGAAAAGAAGAAATTCGTTGATTCGTTGGCCTTGATCTCAGAAAGGAGATAAAAACATAGCTCTAAGTGTTCTAGATCTCCTCTTCCAAAGTCATTGATATTCTAGAGTTAGCAGTTATTTCTCTGATGAAGATCTTGGTGATTCAAATAATGAGATAAAGAAGATTGTTGAGAATCTTGCAAGATTACAAGAGCTTTCAACAAGAAATTTGGGAAGCTCAACTCTAAGAAATCCAAATTTGGGTACTATAAGAAGAGTAATATTGACCAAAAATACAAGTTTGAATACAAAGATGGTGAGAAGAAACATAGAAAGAAAGAAAAAGATGATGTTTCCTAGGTGTTTCAACTGTGGAAAACCAGAACAAAGATTGATGAATGATGAAGGTTCTAACTCTAAAGTACAATGTGATACTTCTGACATTATTACTCAGACTTGTGAAAGTGATAATGTTGATCCAAACCCTCAATGATTTGATAATGACTCTCTGAGAAACACTTAGTGAAAATCATAAGTAGACAATATGTATTAATGTTTTGTCATCAAAGAAAAGTACTAAGTCTGTTTAGTATCGCTGATGAAAACATAAGCTTTAAATTACACATTCAACGATATTGTTCATCATTGAGACCTGAGCCTGTTCTGTCTTGTTGATGATCGCTGATAATCTTAGTTGTTTACTTATGATACCTGAAGACAAGTTTCACGTCAACTATGTTCTACGCTGAAGTTGAAGATCAAGCCAAAGAACCAGCGACAAGTCTACTAATGAACTGATGCAGATATCAGCGAATCCAAGATTTGTTCACTCAACGTGAAGTTTCAAGTAGAAGACTTCAGCGAACGCTAAACTTTATCACTCGCTGATAAAGATCTATTCAGCGAACACTGATCATGAAGTTTCCTCTACAAGTTACTTTTGTCTTTCCCCCTTGCACGCCTCCGTACGATAATGTCAGAATAGGACATCCCTTTTGTCCAGAATCGTACAACCAACTCTGATTCTACACTGTTCATCATGCGGCTACTAGGGTATCTATAAAGGTCAAACCATGCAACCAATCAGCTGCTGCCACGTGTAAACTCATATACATTAAATGCATGCAGTATATAAGAAGAAACCTACTTCAGAAATGAAGTGTTCGGCCATCTTCTTCTCTCTACTACTTTGTGTTAGAATATTAGTCTTTAATATTCTTATCTCCTTTCTATCTTATTTCTAGTGCAAGAAATCTTAGTGATTCTCTTAACTTGTTTAGATTAGGTTTATTCCTTAATCTTGTTCCGCAACAAGTTGTAAATTGTTTGATACATATCAATAAACAATTTAGAAAAGTAAAATCTGTGTGTTTGTATTCACCCCCCCCCCCCCCTTCTACAAACTTGTATAACCCCTCTGGGACCAACAAGTGGTATCAGAGCAGATTGTTTAATCTCATAAACAAGATCTTTCTTATACTAATATCTTTTCTATTCCTTGCTATTTCTCATAATGGCTACCAACACAAACACAAACTATATTGACAATTGTTCTCTTGCAAAACCCCCTAGATTTTCCAAAGATAACTTTAATCTATGGAAAAATAGGATGATACTCTGCTTAGAAGGTGTAGACCCTACTATGCCTTATTACATCGAAAATGGCCCATATATTCCTATTAGGATTGATCCTGAAGTTCCAGGCACTACTACTAGAGCTGCCATTCTTGAAAGAATCATTCCTAAGGAACCTCACAATTGGTTTAATTGTTTAATTATTGATCTGAAAACCGTTGGTAAATAATATTCTAACTTTGAAATTCTGACAAAGTTCCTATAATGTTTACCTAAAAGCTGGGACAGTTATTCAATGTGTCTCAAGCTATCAAAGGATTTAAAATCTATGACTTTCTCTACCTTATATGGCACTATGCTCAATCATGAGCAGTCGTGTCATCTTAAGAAGAATCTTGTAAAAGATTCCAAAAGCACCCATGTTGCTTTACTCACAGAGTCACCTTCCACTCAGCGATCTACTATTACTGTCACTGAGCTGGAAACTAACTCTGAATGCTCATCAGATGCTGACTCTTCAGATCTTGATGAATCTCTAGCTCTCCTAGCTAATAATTTTAGGAGATTCGCTAGAAAGAGTAATTTCAGAAGGAACAAACCCATTGCACTCACTGACAAGCCAAAATCATAAACCCCTGTTGATAAGGCTACTGCTACATGCTTTAACTGTGAGAAAATAGGACACTTTGCTAGTGAATGCAGGTCAAAGAAAGTCTTTAAACCCTCAGCTTTCTCCAAGAAATCCTCTAACCCCAGGGCTAGAGATGACAAGTATCAAAAGCTGAAAGAAAAGTATGCAAAGCTGAAAAGCTTTAAGAAGAAAGGCAAATGTTTGATGGTTGACTTTGACTGGGCTGCCTCTGATGAAGAAGAATCATCTGACTCTGAAGATGATGATGAGGCCAATCTCTGCCTTATGGCAAAAATTGAAGAAGAGGAAGAAAATTCTGACATTCCCTCTACTTCAACCTCTACCACTAAGGTATCAACTTCTTTCTTTACCAATATTTCAGATATTGATGAGCTGATAGTCTTCGGAAAATCGATCTTCTGACTATGAATTTATATGATGCCATGAATGGCAAAGCCATAGTTGAAAATCAAAACCTTGATCTTGCTGAACAGCTTAAAATGTCACCTTCAAATAGAAAAGCTTTCTAAAATTGAAGAAGATTTAAGAGATCAGGTTCATATAAATCAACTAGTCAAAATCGAACGTGAAGAAGCTATCGCTGCATAAAAAGCTGAAAAGGCTATTATTGAAGGATGGTGTAAATCCTCAACAACGATCACTGAGATAATCAAGTCTCAGATTCCCTTGAGTGACAAACGTGGTCTTGGTTACAAAGCTGACGCTGAAGAACCAACCACTGATCATTCCATGCTTAAGTTTGGAATGTTCGTGTCCTCTATCCCTGACACTTCCTCATCTCAGTGTTCTTCTTCTAAAACTCCCATCCCGGAGGAAAAACCTACCTTAATCTCTAAAGGTAAAGGAAAAGAAAAAGTTTTCAACCAAAAACCTCAGAAGGGTACCTTTGTACCTAAGCTGAATGTTTCTAAAGCTTCAGTGACCTATCCCTCTACTTCTAAGAATAAGATCCTTAGATTTATTCAGCGATCTACTCCTAGAATCAGAGTGGATATTATTGGTAAGAAATCTAAAGAACTGATTGTTCCTCCCATTTCCAATGGCAAAGGTATACTTGGTGCTGGCCCTGCTCATTTAAAATTAACGGCTAAGCATGAAAATGGTCCTAAAGCTACTTTTAGCTATATAAAATGTTATCACTGTGGACTTACCGATCACATTGCTAGTAAGTGCCCCATAGCCACCAAAGCTGAGAAGTTAGCTAAGGTGAAGATCAATGCCCCCAATGCAAAGAAGACCAATCCTGGTGCAAATCAGGTTAAGGTGAAACCTACCACTGAGGTTAAGAAATTAACCAAAGTGAAGAATAGTTCAGAAGTTGAATCTTCAAATGCTGCGAAGAGTGTTGAACCTTCCACTTCCTCTACCACCACTGACAAATGTCGGCCCATGGTAAAATGGGTGCCCAAGTCAAACTAATCTTCCTTTGTTTGCAGGTTAAGAAGGGTAGCTGGTATCTCGATAGCGGATGCTCTAGACACATGACTGGAAAGAAAAACCTGCTCACTGAATACAAGGAAGAGAAGGGTCCCTCAGTGACCTTCGGTGGAAACGGAAAAGGTCATACCCGAGGGTTTGGTGTACTCTAATGGTACAACAACCTTCAGAAGAGTCTCATATGTTGAAGGACTGAAGCACAATCTTCTAAGCATCAGTCAGCTATGTGACAAGGATAACAAAGTGATTTTCACTAAGGAATCCTGCTTTGTCACTGACAAAAAGGAGAAGATAGCTCTCAGCGGATACCGTATGGAAAATGTTTATGTTATAAACATAGACTCTACAACCACTGAGAACTCCTGTTTCTTCTCAAAAGCCTCATCTGATGTCAACTGGTTATGGCATAAGAGGCTCTCCCATCTCAACTTCAAGACACTGAATACTCTTTCCTCTAAAGAGTTAGTTACTGGTCTACCTTAACAATCATACGCTAAGGAGTCTCCATGTTCAGCGTGTGAGAAAGGGAAACAAACCAAGGCAAGCTTCAAATCTAAGAAAGTTTCCTCAGTGTCATCTCCTCTACAACTTCTCCATATGGATTTGTTTGGCCCTGTTAACAAACAATCCATCGCTGGAAAGAAATATACATTGGTCATAGTTGATGAATTCTCTCGTTATACCTGGGTAATGTTTCTCCGTTCTAAGAGTGACACCCCTGAAGAACTCATCAATTTTGTCAGGAAAATGGAAGTCCTAAAAAACATGAATGTTCGCTCAATAAGGAGTGATCATGGGACTGAATTTAAAAACAGTTCCCTTGATTCCTTCTTTGAAAGCAAGGGTATTTCTCACAACTTTTCCTCAGTGAGAACACCGCAACAAAATGGAGTCGCTGAAAGAAGAAATTGAACTATCATCGAAGCTGCACGTTCAATGCTCAGCGATTCTCATCTACCTACTCAGTTTTGGGCAGAAGCTGTCAACACTGCTTGTTTTACTCAAAATAGGCCACTATAGTCAAAAGATTCAAGAAGACAACCTATGAACTCTTCCATGGGAGAAAGCCTTCAATTGGCTTTCTTCACATCTTTGGATGTCAGTGTTTCACACTGAACAACATAGATGCCCTTGGAAAGTTTGATCCTAAGGCTGATGATGGAATTTTTCTTAGATATTCTTCAATCTCCAAAGCCTTCAGAGTCTTCAATCGAAGAAGACAAACTGTAGAAGAAACAATTCACGTCACGTTTGACGAATCTTGTTCAGCGAACTCTAGACCTTCTGCTGATACTGAAGAACTGAATCAGTGGATGTTTTCTCATCTTGGTGATTCAGAAGATGTTCCCACTCCTCCATCTCATACTCATCCCGCTGAAGATGATGATCCTACCATCATCCCAAGCATGCAGACAAGTGAAGCTGAAACATCATGGGTCTCAGTTGTTCCTCTAAACACTATGCCTGCCTCTGAACCTTCTATCTCAGATATACCATCTACTTCTCAGCAATCAGTGAATGAAATGACATCTGAACTTCTTCCTCTCTTTGCTGAAATACCAGAAGTTGCTGAAGCCTTATCTTCAGCTCCTCCAGAAGTTCAGGTTGAGTCAGCAAATTATGCTCCGGCTCAACGATGGACTATTAATCACCCCATTGAATAAATTCTTGGTGATCCAAACGCTGGTGTTCAGACTCGACGAAGTGCAGGTAACATTTGTTTATTTGTTAACTTTATTTCTCTGATTGAACAAAAGAAAACAGATGATGCCCTCAGAGATCCAAACTGGGTCAGCGCTATGCAAGAAGAGATGACAGAATTCGAAAGAAACAAAGTATGGAAGCTCGTTCCCAGACCATATGACAAGTCAGTGATAGGCACTAAATGGGTCGATCGAAACAAGTTGGATGAACATGGAACTGTAATCCGCAACAAGGCTCGTCTTGTTGCTCAGGGATACAAACAAGAGGAAGGTATAGATTACGACGAAACATTTGCTCCAGTGGCAAGACTAGAAGCCATTCGTCTATTCTTAGCTTACGCAGTACACAGAGACTTCAAGGTTTATTAAATGGACGTTAAATCAGCGTTCCTCAATGGAAAGCTGAATGAAGAAGTCTACGTGGAACAACCTCCAGGATTCTCAGATCCTAAGCATCCAGGTTATGTTTATAAACTGGATAAGGCACTTTATGGCTTAAAGCAAGCTCCTCGTGCATGGTATGACACTCTCTCTACTTATCTCCATATTGAAAATTTTGAGCGAGGTAAAACGATAAAACCCTATTTTTCAGGAAAGTAAAAGGTCATATTATTCTTGTTCAAATACATGTCGATGATATTATATTTGGTTCCACTAACCCTGACCTATGTACTCGTTTTGCTAAGAGAATGAAAGCTGAATATAAAATGAGTATGATGGGTGAGCTAACCTATTTTCTTGGTCTTCAAATCAAATAGAGTGAAAAATGAACTTTCATTCACCAAGGAAAATATGTTAAAGATATGCTGAAGAAATTTGATTTAACTCAGAGCTCAGCTATGAAAACCCCTATGGCACCGCCGCTGACACTAAACAAGGATCCTTCTGGAAAACCTATTAATGTCATAGCGTACCGTGGGATGATCGGCTCTCTTCTGTATCTTACAGCTAGCCGACCTGATATTATGTACGCAACCTGTTTGTGTGCACGATATCAAGCTGAACCTAAGGAATCTCATTTGATCGCTGTAAAGCGAATTTTTCGTTACCTTAAGGGTACTCTTAACCTAGGTCTTTGGTATCCCAAAGACTCAGGGTTTGATCTAATCGCCTATTTAGATAGTGATTTTGCAGGATGCAAATTGGATAGGAAAAGCACCACAGGAGGTTGTCAGCTCCTGGGTGGAAAGCTGGTGAGTTAGACTAGTAAGAAGCAAAACTCAGTGTCCACCTCAACCGCTGAAGCTGAATACGTAGCCGCTGGAAGCTATTGTTCTCAGGTCTTGTGGATGAGAAATCAACTACTGGACTATGACCTTCAGCTCTCGAAAATTCCATCTACTGCGACAGCACTAGTGCCATCGCTATAGCCAACAATCCAGTGCTACACTCAAAGACCAAACACATCGAAATCATGTATCATTTTATCAGAGATCATGTGATGAATGGAGATATAGAACTTCACTTTATCCCAACTGACTTTCAGTTAGCTGATCTTTTCACCAAACCTCTTGATGAGACAAGATTCAACTTTCTCATCAGCGAGCTTGGAATGCTGAACTTAGAAGAGTAAAATCTTCAGTGGTTCACATTTAATCAGTGATAACAATGAACTTGTATAACCCTATTAATCACTTACTCTATGAACAAAATTGATTCGCTGATATCAAGGTATGTTCTCTCTTACTTGCTGACGTTAGCCTATGAATGCAAGATTTCAAAACAAATTGCATCGCTGAATATCTCTTCCTTTCAGTGATACTTTGAAATTTCTAAACCTATCACTGATATTTCTAATCAGTGCTTCATGTTTTCAAAATGTCCCTGAGCTTTCAAAATCCTCAGAGACATCCTAAAATATGAAAGTACGTTTGTGACGTCATTAAACGGATAGACCATGGCACGCTTTTTCTCTGACACGTTCGCCCGTTTCGTCTTCCTTGACCAATCAAATTCAAGGGATGTGTCCGTGTCATCATGAAAAACTTTCCCGCTCATAGTTTTTCTCTCCCTACTCTCACTATATAAACCCATTCGAGTTTATATTTTTACCTTTACGCGAACATCATCTCCTTCAAGCAAGAACAACTGTTGCATTTGAACTCTTTTTCTCCAGAAAACTGTTCATCTTCATCTTCAAACATCAAAGGTTAATATTCTTGTTATTTACCTTGCATAAACTTGTTTTCGATCTTATTATTGTTTTCAAAAGATCAAACAAAAGAACTTTTTCAAAATAAAATCATTTCTCTTCATGATTTTATGAACACAATCTGGAAACAGATTGTTCTTCAAGTTTAAATCAAAAAAATCTTAAACTTTACATTTCATACGTTTTTCCAGAATCCCTTCTTTAGGAAACAGGAAAACAAGATTATTCACTAGATTTTGTATTTCTTTTCAAAACTAGAAAAACCCTTATTTTGGAAACTTTATCCATTTTAAGAACTTCTTTTCTTAATCTTCATGTTTGTAATTATAAACAGAAATGGCAACTACTGTAGCTCCCTCAACTCAGTCTTCTACTGCTCCTAAAAGGACTGAACTCATTCCAGCTCCTCAAGTTGGCTTCAAATTTGAGCAAATTAACTTTCAAGGCAACAACCCTTATGCCCTCTTCAACTTCCCTCCAAGAAAGCAAATCACACACCTAGACAACGCTGTGAATTTTCTTAAGACTTGTCCTATATCCACAGCTCTGACCGTCACACCTCCCGCTAATAAGAACTTACTCGCTTAGTTCTGGTATACTGCCAGAAGAGCTATGATCACCTCCACCAAAGACCCCAAAAAGGAAATCGAGGTCATCCTTTTTGACACCGAACATGGTACCTCCAAGATCACACCTGGTAATATCAGGTGTGCCCTAAACCTCCCCGCCGACACAAAAGAAAAACGCTTTGTCCCTCTACCAAATCCCAAAAACCCAGCGGATAGAGAAGCACTCGTTGCATTCTTTGATGCAATGCAGTATGTGTGGGAAACAGGGAGAGACAAGCTCCCTGAGAAGAAGCTGACCATGATCAAGAAATCCAAAATGCCCAGCGAGATGAATTTCATCTTCGCTCATCTGATAAGCTGCATGACAACTAAGGTTGGTTCCACTGACCAAGCCTCCAAACCCCAACAGGCTGTGGGGTATGCACTGCTGAAGGGCCTACACATCGATTGGGCCAAAATCATCTTTGACGACATGATACAGAGAGTCGAAGAAGAAAAGAGGCAAAAGACTGTTCCATATCCTCGATTTGTCAACGCTCTCTTCCTACAAGGACTCGGAGACAAATACCCAAAGGTGGGCGACCTGAAACTCTCACAGGTTGGTGCTAAGGTTCTTGTGAAATCCCAAATCTAGCAAGTAATCAAGAATGATGTAGAGAGAGAATCTAAAGAGAACTTGTCATCCATATATTGATCTCTAAAGTGTAAAATGACAAAATGATCAAGAGGTTCTACAAAATAACAAAGAAACTCCTTTATATAGTAGGACATGACAAGCCCATGCCTCTACCAAGGAGAAACAGTACAAAGATTTAATACTGACTTGATAGCTACAAATAGTGCTCTAACAATCTCCCCCTTAGCTATCAAGGCAGGAAGGGTCTTCTTCTTCTTCGGAAACCAAGATAGGTTTCAATTCTTCTCATAACCATTCTGAAGTTCAATCTTTCATCAATCTCTTCAATGGCTCTGGATAAGACTCTTCTAGGTCTTGAAGACATCCAATTAATCTTTCTTTCAGCATCATGTCTCTTGAGCTTTTCGACTAACTGAAGTCTTACAATTTTAAGCGTACCATCAGAATATTTTTCCAACTCATTAAACCGAAAGAATATCTTGTTTGCACCATTACTGAACACAACACCAAACTCTGGATCTGCAAACACACAATATAAAGGCATCCTCATCAATCCAGTCAATTCTTGATTTGGTCTTAACAGATTTATTCTTGGTTGATAGCTTTCCACACCCATCTGCAAATCATGACACTGTGTGAACAAAACGTGTCTTCTCAGAAATCTCTTAATGGCATTCAAAGCAAGAGACACATTTTCCCTTCTGATCTGAAGATCTCGAAAATGATGATACATGAACTCAAAATCTTCTATCGTTAGGTGACAAAAATCTGCTTCAGTAAATCTATAATCTCTGCAATCTTGCCTTTGAACAAGAAACTCTGGATACCACAATTTGTAGTATAATCTGGCAGTTACCTCCTTTATAGTTACAATCAATTTCTTGCTCCTCACGTCTTTTTTCTTTTGACACTTGTCTCTTAGAAAGTACATATACTCGAACTTGTATTCGGCTGTTTGATCTGTAATACCCAACACAACGTAGGGATTCAAAGTTCTGATTCTGTGCACAAACAGTCTTCTTTCTTCTTCCTCTAGGAAAGGTGTTCTCAAATACAAAGTTCTTTGTCGTTGTTCAAGTTCAGTCAATTTTCTGCTCCGCGAGGATGAAGGACCAGGTTGATCAGCTGGATTAGAAGGACCAGCTTCATCATGACTAGGAATGATAGGAGGTACTAAAGATGTAGTGGATTGAGTATCAGTCTCTTCAGGTTTTGGCTCTTTAGGTAATGGATCATGAGAATGATGTGGTTCAGATACTGGTATAGTGGTTTGAGCTGAAGTAGATTGGTTAAGGTTGATGGTTATAGGTGTAACAGAAGGTTGTTCTGACATCAAAGTGGTTGAGATATGTTCGGGTGAGTGTACAGGGCTAAAGATTATTTCTTCAGGAGTTTGTGGCCCATATATCTCTGACAAAATATCAACCTCTTCTTCATTAAATCCAACACCTTGATCTTCTGGTTCATAAGTAAATACCAAAAGTGGTTCTTCTTCCTCCTTAACTTTCCAATACCGATCATAAGCTCTTGCACTTTCATCAGCTTCTTCATCATCAGAACTAATTTCAATCAACTCCACAGATTGCACGAATCGATCAACCACTTCTCTTATCTCCTCCTCATTTACCTCAGGCTTTTCAACCGTTGGTTCTCTATTCGGATCAACATATAATACGATATGTTTTCCGCTTTGATCACCCATAGCACCTGATTCAAACATCTCAGATATTTCAGCAACAGTCGGATTCTTTTTCTGGCCTTGAGAGCTTTCTGACTCAGCTCTTCTCTTCTTACTCATCTCCCCCTCATGATCATGATCATCGGGATCCTGATCATGTCTTCTCTTAGTACCCTTAGCTTGAGTCTTACACGAATGTTCCATTAATGCTTTCAACTCAACAATTGACTGCTTCATATCACTTAAAGATTTCACAACTTCAGACTTGAAAGTAGATAACTCTTTGGATAATGCTTGAAACTGTGTGGGTGTAACTGAAGGTGTAGATGAAGGTGGAGGTGGATTTGGAGTAGATTGGAAATTCTGAAGTAGAGATAACAAGGTTTTACTTTGCTGATCTTCAGGACTCATAGACATCAGTTTGGCATAGAATAAATCCCTTAATTCATCAACACTTTGATCCACTGGTGGTTGTTGCATAGGAGAAGACTGAGGTACTCGAGGCGGAGCCAGATAGATTTCTGGACGAGGACGTACAGCTGGCTCATAAGTCATCGGTTCTTTTCCCTTCAACTGATTCTTTACACCTTGTAACTCCCGGATGAACATAGTTTCAATAGCCTTTAGGGCGCCATCGAAGTTTTCCCTTGTCACAAAGACGGGTAAAGTAACACCGGCACCACTTAGGTTTGCCGTTGACACAACAATTGTTGTAACTGTGTGACCTACGCTTAGTGTTGGCATAGTGTTAGCACTGGTAGGATTTCCACTCTGTCCTTGTAGTCCTGTAAAAGGATCTACTCTGAGTGTTCCGGATGGGTCACCAAGACGCGCATCAGATGTTCCTGAAAGTGTCCTATTCAAAGAATCAAATATGTTAGTAACAGGCACTAGACTCAAACTTTGTGCAGGAAAGAAGGTCGAGGACTGGGGAGGAAGTCGCTCTGTTTCAATATCCGGAATCTCCAAACGAGATCCAGATAGTGTTTGTGCTAAAACCCCGTGAGAAAATGAGACAGTTTCTTGTGAAGAAGAAGCTGAATAGCTGGCAGAGGTGTGCAATTGCGTTACTGGGCAAGTAACGTCTTGTTCAACACCTGATCCCAACAAATGAGATCTGGTGGTAGATATGGCTGCCCTTCTGGAATAGACAGTTTGGATATCTCTCACACTCTCCATATTCTTTTCTTCAGTTTCTCTCACAGACTCACATATATTTTCAACTGATACTCCCTCGGTTCTCCTTATACCTTCCGTTCCTTCACTAACTTGAGTCGACATTAAAGGCATGTCATCAAAGTTTAAGCTTTCCACATTAACATTATCTGACATATTCAATTGTGGAAATTCAAAGATATCAGAAATGTTACCAAACCAGTTTTCTTCAGTAGTAGCATCAGCAACAAGATTTCCAGCATTCCCTTGCTTACCATCATTATCATCGTTGTCATCTTCATCATCATCACGATGTTCCTCCGCTGGATCAGACGCATTATCAGACTCTGTACTATCACTAGAGTACTCAACTAAAGGAGGATCCCCAATGTGTTTAGGAATTTCTCCCTCAGAATCGTGTTGTACAAGGTCATCTGTATGAGTGTCCTCGGACGATGACCCTGTATCTTCAAGTACAGATGTATGATCCCCACCAGTTCCCCTCTCGGTGTTTTCCCTCGACTCTCCCCGTTCAGTAGCCCGTGCATCCTGAACACTCACCGACTCCTCTCGCCTAGGGGTTGAGTCTGGGGTAGGTCCCTCCGGTTCTGGTATTGTGTAACAAGAAGATGAAGAACATTATTGAAAAGGAAATCTAACCTAGAGAGAACACAAAGTGATTAGAGATCTACATCTTGTATTAATGAATTCACTTGTTACAAACTACAAGTAAAGACCTATTTATAGTCTTCATCACTTGCTACAACAATTAAGCATAAGCCCTTTAACACAGCTATTGCTTTACAAAACTTTCTATTATAAAGGACAACTTCAGTGTCCTAACAGTTCTCGACTACACTCCCATGCCAAACGAGGTACGTCTTACTACTCTCTTATCTCTTCTCAAACCTCCTACTTCTTCTACTTCTGCAGCTACCTCAGCGGTAATCCCAACCGCTGATACCCCGGCTGCAACTTCCACTCCTCGAAAGAGAAAACACTCATCAACCATTCTTGGTGCTCCTAAGACCAAGAAAACCAAGGAGCAACCCCTCAAGCCTTTCCAGGCTGAAGACTCCGCGGCTCTCTCCTCACAAGAGCCATTGGAAAGGTTAGTGGTACGCTCTGCCACAGCTGATGAAGCCACCCCTTCCATACCAACTTCAGCGTCTCTAAACGCTGAGGTTATTAACTTGGAACAGAACCTCCCTCCCTCAGTACCTCTAAGTATTGAGGAAGTAATTCTCAGCGGATCTAACGCTGAACCTGCTTCCCAAACCCTATTCTCAACCATCATTCCTCCCACTCTCTCTTTGGACACTCCACCTATTTCCCCCATTCTCTGCAACAAACATCATCCTCCACGATACATCTGCTGAAACTTTATAGAGGATGATGGATACAAACATAGGACCTGCGGGCACTTCTTAGCGTAAAGGCACTCTGGAAGACGACATGGAAACATTAACACGTCATCGAGATTTCGAGGACTTCGTCAACCATCCCGCAGGTATACACAAAACTCCAAACACTCCTCTCTCAAAATCCCAAACTTCTGAGCTTTCCTTTGTTCATAAGTTTTCAACTTTTACAGGTCCTAATTTGGGCGACATCAACACATCGCTCACGGATTTGTCCAACAAGGTGGAATCTCTCACCACCACTCTTTCTACAAACTCTTCAGTGGTTACAAACGCTGGAGAGGATCTCAAGACGATCATTGATGAGGTGAAAGGTAAAGCTTCCAGTGCTGATATGGAGAAAGTGGAAAGTATCATTTCAAACTTGGCTACTACTCTCGCTGAGAACTCCACCTCCATCAACACTCTCAACTTCACCAACAGCACCCTCTCCACCAACTTCACCACCCTGTCCAATGAAGTCACATCATTGACAACAGTGGTTGGTACTCTTCAAGGAGAGGTAAGCACTGTGAAGACTCTACTGCAGCAAATTCTCGACCGCCTGAATGCTCCAAATTGTCTCCCTCACACTTCACTCAGGTTGATCGAGAAGACCTTCAAAAGATCATTCCTGCTATTTCTAGCCTAGAAGACAGAATAGCAATAATTGAAACTTACGTTGGAATCACTGGCCTGGAAGACAGTGATCCAAAGACTGCTGATGCTACTGCTGCTGAACTGCTATTTCCTCCCCCATCCATCATGTGGAAGAGGGGGAGAAGAATCAAGAAGATCTTCCCCATAATGTTGAGGGGGAGAAGAAAACTCAAGAAGACCTTCCCCATAACACTGAGGGTGAAGGTATTAATTCTGATGCGGCTGATAAACCTCAGGGAGTTGAAAACCCTGAGGGAACCGAGAAACCTCCCTCTAAATTTGAGGGGGAGCAACTCGATGAGGAAATTGAAGCTGATGTCACTGAACCTTATGCTGATGAGGAAGAATCTGAAGAAGAAGAAGAAGAAGAAGACTATGAAGACGTCGATATCGCTGATGATGAACCATCATCATCTCCTAAAGATGATGATGATGACGTCGACTTCTTCTTCCAACCTGGAAGGGCCCCTACTCAAAAAGGGGTTATGATAAAAGAATCATCAGGGGAGGGGACCACGAAAAAGCCTGCAGCATCTGAAGCTGACAAAGGCAAAAAACAAAGGTGTTTCATCTGAAGACAACTTGGCTATTCTTTTCAGCAAGCCAGTCTGTCAGGTAACATACACTCTCTTTCCTTACACTGCATCCCTCATCTATCCCTTCTCAACCTCAGTTCTCCTCTCCATAAAACCTCTATACACTTAAACCCCATTCTTTTCTCTATTTCCTTCTCCCAAATGATCTTACTTAAATGATCGCTATGTTTCAGCTAGTTCTCTTCCCTGCTTGAGGATCCAGTTGAAGTTCCTCCTGCTGCATCTATAATAAATCCAGCTCCAAGCGCTGAAGAAATAATCCCAGTCTTAGACTTCGCTGAGACTGATGAACCAGAAGAAGAACTGCTCTCTCATAACAAAAGACCTTCCTTGGCTCCTCAAAGGCTAAGTGAAGAAGCACTGAAAAGGAGAGAAACAATGATCAAACAGCTTGAGGATCAGCGACTCATTCCTGCCCCTCATTTCAAAATAACAAGAAAGGAAGTCAATGAACACCTCGAAGCTGAAAAACAACTCGCCGATAGAAGAAGAGCTGAAGAACAAGATAAGGCCTATCCCATTGATGTTCAACGTCAACTGTGGAAGGACACCAAAAAGATCGTCGAAAAGAAAACTAAGGTCTCTGACTCTACCTTGGAATGGTGCAAAGAACGAATTCACTTTAGATGTCATGTCTCCAGAATCAACAAGGTGAACATCAGAGGAAAGATGTCCTTAGACGTTCCAATGATTCATATCGACATCTTCAGAGAGAATGGTCACAAGGAGACCATCTATACTTCATGGATCGACAAGTTCGGTTTATCAGAATGGTTGGAGATGCGGATAGCCATTCAGCGGTCACGATCAAAACTCAAATCCTATGTCGAAAAAGCTCTGAACAAACAGATCGACTTAGTGACATATGTTGTAGATATTCCTCCTCCTCCTAATCCAGTTCAACGAAGAAAGGCCTTTGCAAAGAAAAAGATAATACCTTCAGACTCAGGTTCTACTATACGAAACGAAACCGGAATTGGCTTTTCACGTGCTAAAGTTCTTGGTCCTGAACCTGATCTCTCTCTGCTCGATATCTCCCTTCCCCCTGGTGAACGCTTCATCCCTGGAAAAGTCCTAAGCAATCCTTATGGCATCTTCTTCAGAGACTACGATGGACGAGAATGCTTCCAACGCGTCTCTAAGCTACCCATTGCCCCTATCGAACAGGTCAGGGATCTCGTCTACTAGTGTGGTTTTAGAGATGATCTTCTACGATATTTCTTCAAGCCCCTGATCTTCACAGAAGCTAAGCGAAGACGGGATCTTGGACAAGAAGTCCCTGATTGGATGATCCCTACCACAAAATCCCTTAATGAACTTCTTGTTAAGGATGAACATGTATAGCTGATAAGATTCCTTGTAATTCTTCTATCTTTATCAGCTTCAATCTTTTGTACTTGTAATTATTATTTGTTGTACTTGTAATTTTTCTACTTCCCTCTCTAACTTATACGAAGTTTTAAGAAAGATTTCAACGAATGTACTTTACTCCATCAGTACTTAAAAGATCCCAGAAAACAGTAAAAGGGACAAATATTTTATGAGTTCTTTTTATCCTTATGTTTTCATAGTTAGCAATTTTCTTTTGTTGCTATGTCATCATCAAATAGGGGGAGATTGTTGATCCAAACCCTCAATAATTTGATAATGACTCTCTGAGAAACACTTAGTGAAAATCATAAGTAGACAAAATGTATTAATGTTTTGTCATCAAATAAAAATACTAAGTCTGTTTAGTATCGCTGATGAAAACATATGCTTTAAATTACATATTCAGCGATACTGTTCATCAATGAGACCTGAGCCTGTTCAGTCTTGTTGATGATCGCTAATAATCTTAGTTGTTTACTTATGATCCCTGAAGACAAGTTTCACGTCAACTATGTTCTACGCTGAAGTCGAAGATCAAGCCAAAGAACCAGCGACAAGTCTACTAATGAACTGATGCGGATATCAGCGAATCCAAGATTTGTTCACTCAACGTGAAGTTTCAAGTAGAAGACTTCAGCGAACGCTGAACTTTATTACTCGCTGATAAAGATCTATTCAGCGAACGCTGATCATGAAGCTTCCTCTACAAGTTACTTTTGTCTTTCCCCCTTGCACGCCTCCATACGATAATGTCAGAATGGGACATTCCTTTTGTCTAGAATCGTACAACCAACTCTGATTCTACACTGTTCATCATGCGGCTACTAGGTTGTCTACAAAGGTCAAACCATGCAACCAATCAGCTGCTGCCACGTGTAAAGTTGTACTGATATGCATTAAATGCATGCAGTATATAAAAAGAAACCTACTTCAGAAATGAAGTGCTCGGCCATCTTCTTCTGTCTACTACTCTGTGTTAGAATATTAGTCTTTAATATTCTTATCTCCTTTCTATCTTATTTCTAGTGCAAGAAATCTTAGTGATTCTCTTAACTTGTTTAGATTAGGTTTATTCCTTAATCTTGTTCCGCAACAAGTTGTAAATTGTTTGATACATATCAATAAACAATTTAGAAAAGTAAAATCTGTGTGTTTGTATTCAACCCCCCTCCTCTACAAACTTGTATAACCCCTCCGGGACCAACAGATAATAATCCAAAATACAATAGTGTGGATTTTGATTGTACCAAATTGAATCAAACTTACAAAATAAAAGCCATACTATTCTTACAAGGATTATGATTTCATGTTTCCAAAAGAAAATTCAATGCATAAGTCTAAAGATGTTAAAACTGATGTCAAGTGTTCTAACTCTGAACCTTGTATCCAGAGTTCTGAACCTTGTATTCAGAATTCGAAAGATAAGTCTCAAAATATTGTCCAGATTTCTAAACCTGCTTGAAATAACTCTGATTCTAAAGTTCAAAGTAATGATGATAAGAAAAGTTTCAAATCTACTTCTAGTTATATTAAGAATTAGGAATTTGAACAGTTATAAAATTTTATAGAAAGCATGTCAGAAAATTTGTTTAATATATGATAAATGCTTCATGTTTAGATTCTGATACTGAGGTAGAAGATTTGGTAAGTAGTGTTGTTATTGACAAAGGTGGACATCTTGTTTATAAGCTAAAAGAGATTATGGTTGATGGCGATGTTCTTAAAAATGGAGTCAAATTGTTTGATGAAGTATTTGGTCCTGTATTTTTAAAGAATGATATAAAAAATAGGGTCCAAATTCTTAGTATTTAGACCTAAATATCTGGAAAATTTGTTCAAACTAGAAATTGACAAACAAGAAAACCAACCAAAATAGTTGTTATTACCAAATCTGAACTAAAGTCTAGAGTTAGTATTTTTGAAAAAAGGTGTAACTTCTGGAACAAAATCAGATGCATCTTCTAGAAGGTTTTCTAAATTTAAAATGTCCAAACATGTTAAATCATCCACTAAATCAAAATGTTTGCCTATTACAGAAATCAAAAGAAAACAAGATTTAATCTGAAAGGAAAAGAACTCAAGACAGAAGAACATTTTTGTTCCTTTTAAGAAATATTCTGGACTTGATAGCAAGTATGGTGTAAACAATGTTTCAGTGAATAAAAAGTCAACTTTTGTGACTAGAGTTCAAATTCAAGCAGTTAATCATTATGTTAAGCATAAATATGATAATTGTTTGTGTTCTGAATTGATAACTTTAGTACAAAAGATTTTGCATTGTGATCATTGTGCACAACATGATTTTAGACTAAACTCTAGGATTTTCAAGTGAATAGAAAAGATTGGTGTAAAGCAATGCATTACTCTAGAAAGTCTAATTAAAACTTAGAAGATATTCCGAAGACAAAACAAACTATATTTTTAAAGAAAAAGGCTTTAACTAATCCTTCATCACCTGCTAAAGCAAAATTTCAGATGAAAATGGAAACTTACATCTATGATTGGAGTTCCCAATCCTAAGTCTGATTCTGAACTTGTCAAAGTCTAGAAACCAAAAAATCAAATCTTCCAGATCTACAAGTTCAAAATCCTTTTCTTTTACTAACACAAAAGGACCCATTCAAATATGGGACTTAAATCAAAGTACTTGTTCTTGAAGGAAAGTCATGTATGGTACTTGGACTCTGAATGCTCCAGACACATGACTGGGTTTAAGCATTTATTGACTTGTTACAAAGAAAAGTCTGGAGGAACATGAACTTTGGTAACATGGAAAAAGTTATGTATAAGGACATGGAGTTCTCACCAATGGGAATGTCACAATTCTTAGGGGTTGTTTGGTTCATAAAATTCAAAGGAATTTGATGGAATTGGACTGACAAATTCCATTGACCAAATTCCTTAGTGATGTTTGGTTCACGGAAAGAATTGATTGGATTCCATCGGATTCCACCGAATTCCACGATTGAGGGATTTAACCATTCTCCTTAGGGGGCGTTTTCTTCCGGAATGAAATTTGAAGGAAATGGAATAAAATTTGATGGAATTTGACCATGTGTTTGGTTGACAGGAATTGGAATGGAATCTCCAAAAGAATAGAAAGATGCATCTGTTGGGGGTGGGGGTGACGTTTGTGATGACAATAGTGGTGCAGTGGTGTTGTGGGCGGCGTGGGTGGTCACTATGGCACGGTGGTGGTGATAGATGGTGGGTAGCGGTGGGTGGGGTGGCGGTGGTGGAATGATAATATTAATTGATGGTGGTGGTGGCGGATACATTGCCGACAAGAGTGGTGAGGGCGGGGCGGGGATGGGTGGTGGGTAAGTTGGATGCAAAGGTTATTTTTTGTGGTTCTAAAACGAAATTATAACTTATGTTACATTTGCCACGAAATAGAATTCAAATCCTTCACATACGCTAAGGAATGATCAAATCCCTAAACCGTGGAATTTGGTGGAATCCAATCAATTCATTCTGCTAACCAAACATCACTAAGAAATTTGGTCAAAGGAATTTGTCATTCCAATTCCATCAAATTCCTTTGAATTCGGTGAACCAAACAACCCCTTAGCATATGTGAAGGATTTGAATTCCATTTCGTAGCAAATGTAATATAATTTATAATTTTCTTTTAGAAAGACAAAAATAACATTTGCATCCAATTTAACCACCACCCCTCCCCATTCCGTCCCACCCTCATCACTCACGCCAACATGTCCGCCACCACCACTGTTGCGACCACCACCACCATTGGTTAATATTATCATCACCGCCATCCACCATACCCACTCCTATCATCACCACCATGCCACTTTTTTTGCCGTTATAATCGCCACACACCCCACCAACACCCACGTATCATGACCTACTGCCACCCCTACCCTATCCTACTACTCACCTTCTACCCCTGCCAACCTCCTCCTGCCGCCACCGCCACCCAGTCGTGCCCCTGTCCCCTTACACCACCCTTTCCCCAATGTGCCCCTGCCTTCCCCACGTTGACCACCCACCCCACCCCTACCCCTGCCTAGCCCAACCATCCTACCGCACCCACCCCACACTGATGCCCCCACTATAGCCCTACACCTACCCCGTCCCCATCGTTGCCACACACCACCCTTACTGCCCCGGCGACCGCCCTTCCCCCAAATAAAGATGGAGATTCCAAGTATTTTTACAGATCTATTCCAATTCTATCCAACCAAATGCAATAAAAGTGTGTGGTCAAATTCCATCAAATTCAATTCCAATTCCTTCAAAGTCAAATTCCTTTGATGGATTCCAATTCCACCAAATTCCATTCTACAAACCAAACGTCCCCTTAAGGTTTATTATGTTGAGTGATTAAAGCATAATCTTTTTAGCATAATCCAATTTCGTGACAAAAGGTTCCATGCCAGAATCTTCCTAATTGGATGTGGTATTGTTGATAATAATGGTTTTGATGTTTTGTGTGCAAATAAAACTAGTAACCTATACTATGTGAATTATGTGGGCTTTTTTAAGCAATAATTAAACCAATGAATTATGTAGCCTTCTTTAACCAATTAGGGTTTTTTGTTTTGAATTTGTTTCCAAACCTAATCTGTAACACCCTCAAAATTGGAAAGAGCAACTAAATAAAATCTTCGGTAAAATCCCTTCTACAAACCATCCTTGGAAATACCTCAATATTAAAACATAATAACTTCAACATTCAATAACCCAAGTCATACGCCAAGACTACAAAAGGTTGGGTGTTACTCAACCCAAAACAAAATTGCTATTCCCAAAATGCGAAAGACTTCACCAAGCCACTTACTTCTTGAGCACACAACTAGCTCTCCACTCTTTACAATGTCACTAGAACTATTTCCCAATCGGACCTGTTGCACATGCCGACATATAAAAAGGGTTAGGCTTACGCCTAGTGAGTTCAAGAGTTTTTATCATGATATATATAATTCGTCAACGAAAAGAGTACAATTTAAATCGTGATTTCCAAAAAGGGGTTTTATTAAATATGTAAACAACCCATATTCCAATGCACACAAATTCTTATAACGAAAGCTCCAAAATATATATAGCATTTTCCCAAAATGGATCAAATCTGAAACTCACTCAAAATGTGAATAAGGGGTTAATTTCTAGATAATAAAAACGGGGCTAAAACTCAATTATTCAAAGCATCCAAACACGGATGAGGCATAATACATAACTCATAAATTATGGAAGAACAATCCACATAAATATAATATGTCACCGAAAACATGGTACTAAATCCAATACTCACGCGAGCATAAAATGGAATGAAATCCAAATACCAAAATATGGAAATGACATGCTTCATTCAAACTTTAATATACGTGGAGGGAATTCCAATATTAAAGTCATCATTTGCAGTCAATCGCACACGACCAACGATAATAAAGCAAGGACATTAATATCCAAAATAATGTTGGCCGACAACGGGGGAGGCCCGTATCCATTGAGAGTGGAGGAACACAAAAGTATGCCACAACAACGTTAATCGTATGACACTTCACGGCATGAAATACCAAGTGTCCCTCCGACTCCTTTCAACTTACACCCAAAGACACAATTGACCGTGGTGAATATTACCATGAATACCACCAAAGGCCAGGCACATTCGGGGTTACAACCATGGCATTGCCCCGACATGGCGGAGGTCCCAAACGCCCATCAATCATGATAGCACAACCGGACTCAACCCTCCTACTGTACACTTACAAGGTATGAGTCATAAAACATAGGTCCCGGAGTCAAATCCCGCAACACCAGTTGACCATCAAATAAAGACTGACTTACGTGTCTATGGATCCAATGCAACACAGTCTAAAATTACATGACTATACAGGAATGACCAATTGCACTCGAGCCTGTAATTATCATTAATATGCAATAAGATGCATATCATAAATGGGGCTCTACATTGAGCCATTAAAAGTGGACAAAATGACCCCAAGGCTCTTTTAAGTCAAAACCGAGCCAAAATGCTCAGACCCCAATAGACCAACAAATAATGGTCCTCGTGTAATAAAATTCATTTAAACGGCATTTATGTAAACGTATACCTCAATGACATAATTACCCAAAACTCGTCACGGATCGAGACAAATGATTTTTCCAAATGGACTCATAACCTTATAATTCCAACATGTCTCATAACACGAAACGTGCATTTTCCAAATAGTTTACAAAAATCAGTTACACCAAAAATATACAACCCCTTGAATAGACATCATTTTAACACTAAATCATTAAAGGGACATATTTATGATATTTACTTAACAAAATATCCAAAAACTCCAAAATATGGGTGTTTTACAAGATTTATAAAGTTAAACACTTCAAGTAATCAAAACCCACCAAATAACCCAACAATTGATAATTTCATGTAAAACACATAAATACTTGGAAAACAATATTTTTGGCATGTACAATGTTTTCACAAATTAACTTGAACTCGCCTTGCTGGATTTAGGCTAAATCTAGATTTATCCCAACTTGAGCTCCTTTGAAGAAATTTGAATCCTAAAGTCAAATCTTCCAAAAACCTAGATCAATAAGTTTCCAACCATAAATATTCATATGCAACCATTTAGAATCGCTCCCCAAACATTTTACATCAATATCTCAACTTTCACCAAAACCCTAATTTCCATAGATGAAGAAAAGAGAAGATTACGTTAACCACAACTTGATTCCGCCAACCAAAACACCTTTAGGGTTATCAAAATGAACCACAAACTCCAAATCTTCAAAATGGAGAAAAAGGGTTGGATGAAACCCTAGAAAACTTTGATAAAGAAGATGAAATGAAAGGATTCTAGCTTTAGCTTCCAGAACCGTGTTAGATGAATAAGAATCACTTGAAATCTTAATTTTTGGGTTCTCAAAGGCTCAAAATCGACAATGGGGTGAAGGATTTTTGGTTCTTGGGAGAGAAAAACGAGATGGGTGAAGTGGGAATGAGAAAAAGGCTGAAAATCGCATTTTTTAAGGTCCTGGTACCCGTATGCGATTGTGACAGTGTCACAATCGTTGGCACAATTGCACATGTTGTACCGTGAGTTTTTGGCATCCGGCGATTGTGACATGCTATAGTGACAGTGTCACAATTGCGGGTACTATAGCACATAATGTACCAAAAATTATTTTGGCCATAACATCTTCGTTTTAGCTTCGATTTTGCTCCGGAAAGAACTGTTGGACTCGTATTTGAATTATCCATCCAACAAGACTATAAATACGGGGTTTAAGACCAAAATCATATTTCCTCTATTTCTCTTAAAAGTCCGGTTTGTACGCTGACTTGAAATTGTACTTAACCAAAAATTATGGATGTTACAATCCTCCCAACCTTAAAGGAGATTTCGTCCTCAAAATCTTGTTTCCATATAATCAACGGTTACCGAACTCAACACTTCTCACGTCACCTCGGTTTACAACTGAAATTTGAATTTTCTTTCTTGTATTGGCTAACCTTGGCAGTAGAATTCATCATGAACGTCGATGCCATGAGGGTTAAACTCTCCGCACCACATCCAAACTAGAGGGAAACATGAGATGGTCCACAACAATTCACCGCGTCGAACATTGGCCCGTCCAATTCCTCGTCATCTGTGTTTCCCAAAAGAGAGTATTGATCCACGACCCAAATTCCATCTAGTGTTTCCCACACAAATTGATTGTCCCTGTTTCGAGGAGTTGTCCCTAATCCACTTGACAAAACTGTCATGGAACTTCGTACTGATACTCATAACAATGTCTCTTTAGGCACATTCCACTTATATCTGAGTGAACGCCTAAATCACTATAGTAGTTTCTAACCACATGACTTCGGTTGTCTCCCAACCTTAGGTGATCCATACTTCCCCAACGACAGATCCCGACTTCCAATCAGTCTAGATCTACACACTTTTAAACTCTTTCTCAAACCAATCCAAGGTTTGACCACTACCGAAACCATAAAAATTCCCTAATTCAACTGTTCCCGCTACTGAACTATCATTTAACTTTAACGAGTGCCCTTAGACTCCAAAACGATGGTCATTCTTGCCCCATAGATTATACAACTCCCAGAATACATCCAATCACCAATCATCCAATTGACAGATTCCTTACCGGATAAGGAAACGTCATCCCATTATATCCACTTACCACAATCTAAACTTCTTAAAATTAATATAAGCATTACAAGTATCCCTTAGGATTAGACTACAATACTCCAAAATACACGAACGGTTCTTGGCCTCAATACCCGAAAGTTGACACCTAACCATTTCACCAAGATTCGTACTACTGCAGAGCTCTATACACAAATTTCATTTATCAAGCATATCCATAAAACCAAGGGTATTAGCATGGTATCTAAAGGGTTCCACACATCCCTTATACAATAACTGACCAGTTCCCATAACAAGGTTGCCAAAACGAACGGTTTACCACAAGTACTAACATAAGATAAAGCTAGCCTCACTCTACCGTTACCAAAAAGTACACCAACTTGCAAACGATCCCACTCGGCTTATGGTACTTGTTAGAGCATTATTATTTTCAAGATTTACTGTAAAGTCAATGTACTGTAATAGTCTATATTGTTTTGCTTTGCCTTTATACCTTGTATGTATGGGGTATAAATAGGCATGTCTAGTTCATTAGATTGTAACTCTATGTTGGTTCCTTTTTGTTTAAACAATGATGATTCTTTCAGTTTAGTTCAGATAGGTTTATATTGCGGAATCGTATTTAATGAACTGAAAGAAATGCTGAGATAGAAGAACACACAATATCAAATAAGTAATGAAGATGACATATAAATATCTCAAAGGTTACTGTATTTGATATTATCAAGAACACCAAGAACATAACAAGAAATCTGCTGGTATGTGTGTTTGTGTGTAGCTTAATATCTAATACTTGTTCTTGTTAATAGAAGAACTCAACATGAGTCTTCTATATATACTACTACAAAGGGGACATACTTTAGACAATAAGGACTGATCTACAGTAGACAGGATTGTGTGAACAGTAGCAGGTACGATGTTCATTTAATGCGCATGTTCCATCTTTGACAGAGCCCTATCAAAGTTTGATACGTGGAGTTTATGTCAGGGCACGCTTTGTACAAGTGGATGAACGGATCCTGGAACAGTAGAAAGATATTTGTTGATTTCTTCCAAGTCTTTAGTATACCGCAGAGGCTCTGTCAAAGGTGACAGAGGTTCTGCGGCTCGGTCCTCTGTGAGCAGTCTTCTGTCGATTCTTGTCTTCGGTCTTCTTGGTGTCTCGGCAGAGCCTCTGTTGGAGGCTTCTATACTTAGCCTATTTTTCACTACTTTCATAAACCGAAAGATTGGAGCTAACAATCTCCCCCTAAGTAGTGAAAAATGAAAAATTGAAAAGTACATGGATTTTTAGGCGAAGTACATACTAAGAACACTTTTCTTTTCACATTTGATTATGCCAGAGGCATTTACATATGATTGTATTTTGAAAAGAAAAATTACAGAGGTTTTGTTTGATTGACTCAGACGTTGGCATCTTTGAAGTCGTTGTAACTTCTGTGGTCGAGTCCTTCCTTTATAAGCTCGTGATAGAAACTGATGCAGAGTCTTCTGAAGTTGATTGTTGCATCGATGATCTCTATCAGTCTGTTGGCCAGGCTTTGATCCATGAGCTCTGTTCCTCTGTGCTTTACTAGGATCGTTCTGAACTCTGTCAAAGTACTTGTTGCGTACTTCTGACAGTCCATCTCTACGAACAATCTTGATCTTCCCGTAGGATCTTTAAATACTAGCCCGACCCTTGGTGATGTGATGATTGAGTTTGGTACAGTAGAGGGAGGGCAGTAGTCTTCTGGTGGTTGAACAACCAAGTTCTTCACTCCAAGGTCTCTAGCTAGTTGGAAATCAACCATGCTGTATAGCAGAAGCTTCTCGTGTATGGCCTTTCTGATCACCCTGTAGGCTCTGTGAACTGGATCGGTTGTGAAGTTCTTTTTCGTCCAGTCCAGAAGATCAGGTAGGTCGTAAGGATTTAGATTCCTAAGATCCGCATCAGATAATTGGTTCTCGGATTTGTCCTCTCTTTTGACCTTGTAGATGTTGTAAGAGACTTTAGGCCATGTTCTGGTTTTAGAGAACTTACAGTAGATGACCTTGATGATTTTGGAGGTTGAGAAGACTTCGTGTTTTGGCTTGGGATTTGTTCTGGTGAAGAGGTTTTCAAGGTTAGCACGGAAATCAGGATCTTGAATGGTTGGTGTCGTTTGATCTATGCTCATTCTGCTGTATAAGTACCTGTATACCACCTCTTCCATTTGTGGTGGTGGTGGTTGAGGCAAGGTTTTGCGTAGAGCATCTAATTTGTTCTTGACTTCTGCCACTCGATCTTCTGTAGGAGGTGCCTTTGTATCCAGAACAGGAATGTCTGACAGAGATGTAGCGTCGAAAGCCCAGTCTTCTTCTTCAGGCTTTGGTGTTTTATACACATCGAAAGAGCTCTTCATCAGTTTTTCTGTCGAAGGTTGATGCTTGGGCTTTTTCTTTTGCGGTTCTTCTGTCATAATCCCTTTGCCTTTGTCCTTCGTCGTTGGTTTGTCTGCTTGTAGAGATGGGGTATTCTCTGTGGGTTTTGGTATTTGAGCTTCAGAGGGTTTGGTTGTAGGAGGTTCTGTGGGGGTTGCCTTTGTTGGGGTTAGATCTGAGTTTTGTCAATAAACCAAGTATTGAATTCTGATTAAGCATCTCAGAACTTCTGGCTCTTCTTCTCAGACTTCTGACTCTTCTTTACAGACTTCTGTACTTGGTAATCTTTCAAAGCAATCCTTCTGAGCTTTCGTAGTCAGAACTCTGACTCTTCTCTTCAGAACTTCTGAGCCTTCTTATCAGAATTCAATACTTGGTTTATTGACAAAACTCAGATCTAACAATCTCCCCCTTTTTGTCAAATAAACCTATACTTTGTATCACCAAGTTCTTTCAATGCAGGAACAATTTTCTGTAACAACACATTTCTCTGAGTAAGTCTCTTGTCAATTCTATCAATAATTTCCTGAATAGTTTCAACTTGCTGAGTGATCACTTCTTGAGTCATATTAGCTTGCTTCACCTTCAGCACCTTTTTCTCCAAATTATGCTTGATGAATCTCAACGTTCCAGAGCTATATTTTGCAGTCTCCTTTGCTCTGAAAAAGATTTTTTCACTCTTGTTTTTCAATCAAATGAAATCAAATGCATGTGTTTGGATTCAAATACAAGTCATCATTGCATATCAAGTTAAAAATGTTCAGTTTCAATCCCTTTATTAAATCTATTTGGTGTGCTTAGCATGCGAATTATGATTAGCTTCAAGCATATGCAATTCTAAAAACATATACGAATACTTTGCTCTACTCACACTATTTGTCCAAAATCAGGATTTTCACAAATTTACAGGTTTATTGTGACTTTGTATTTTCCCAAAGTTTCAAGAGATATGTGCTCATTTGCATCTTTTAATTTTGTGCTCATTGGCATCTTTTAATTTTGTGCACATTGGCACCTTTTAATTTTGTGCACATTGGCATCTTTTAATTTTGTGCACATTGGCATCTTTTAATCAAAAAGTTTAGTAACAATAAGATACACCGTTAAACATGACTTTCTATCTGGTTCTATAGCAGGATTTGAGTCGGCCAATCCCAGACCAGTTGGTCTTAGGTGCTAGGTGTCAAGCACCCCTTGGAACTTACTTTCCCAAACCAGAAAGGTCACATCGATATATCTTAAACCCATTTGTACCAGTAGAACATGGCTTTCTATCTAGTTCAATTGCAGGATTTGGGTCAGCCGATCCCAGACCAGTTGGTCTTAGGGACTAGGTGACTAGCACCCCATAGGACTTACTCTCCCAAACTAGAAAGGCCACAGGTACAAACTTTCAAACTAAATGATTTTATATATATTTATTGCATCTCAATCACTTGGTTCTAAAACGTAGTACTTCCCCCATATTTTTGTTTCCATCCATCATTCTGACATTTAGGCTTTTTGAGCATTATATTCTATATAAGCCTAGATTTACATAACATTGAGCATTCAGCATAATTTCATTCATGTTTTGCTGACCTTTCGATTTATTTCAGAAATGAAAGTTGAAACAAATATATCTCAGATAATACAAAAGTACTTGTAAAATCATCCTTGACACGCATTTTATTCATTGAATGAAAATTAAAAAAAATTCACATCATTGAATTAAATTTGTTAAGATTCAAACATTCAAAGCAATAGAAATAAACATAATGCAATGTTACCTTTCACCACTTGTTCCTTGAAACAAAAAGATATGACAGTTAAGGATATCACCTGATAAGAATGAGTTCTAAACTGATTTGTTTAGAAGTCTTAGTCTTTGAAGTACGGGTCCTGAACTGAATTATTCAGAAGCCATAGTCATTTAAGTACGGGTTTTGAATTGATATGTTCAAAAACCTAAAACGTTGAAGCACGAGTTTTGAACTTTATCTTGAAATAATCAGATCAAATTTTGAGACAATACTCCCTCTGAAATCAAGATAATCCTGCAAAATCAAGAGATTTTGGTAATCATCTACGATGATTCCTCATTAGATATCAAAAATCCAAATTATGAGTAGTAGAGTCAGAATTCTGATTAGAAGACTCAGAATTCTGAGTCACTTGCTCAAAATTCTAAGTATCATAGTCAGAATTCTGATTAGTTGAGTCAGAATTCTGAGTAGTAGAGTCAGAACTTCTGAGTAACAGAGTCAGAATTCTGATAAAACTATCCAGAGAAAATACCTTAGAAAAATGTTTGGATTTTGTGATTTTTGGACTTTCAGAACTTCAGATTACCATAACTTGCTCAAAAATCAGAATTTTTTAACCAAAATTTGCAGGGTTGCTCAAAATGTGATTCTGAACACATTCTCTGGTAATGTTTTCTACCAAAAACACCCACAACTATGAGTTCGATTATCCCACAGTAAACTGAACTTTTTGAAAAAAAATCTTCAAAATCAACAAATTGATTTGTATGAAACAGAAATTCATAATCACATTCAGACCGAGTTTTGGACTGAATTATCCAAAAGTCAAAATTTTCAATTTAAGCACATCATCTGTTTTCAGTCATGTGTCAGTATGATCATTCAGCTTTACACATGAATAACCTGCAAAACAGATTAAGTTGTCTTTGGTACCCATATGAACTTTGGTCCAGATTTGTTAGGTGGAGTGGCATATGCAGATATTCTATAAGAACCATACCAGTGCTGAATAAAATTCTTGTTCACAAAATCATTAGTCCCACAATATGAACAACAAAGTTTCTTTTGTGCAATTCTGACTAATTGATTTACAGAATAAATCACATCAGGTTTAACAAGAGATGTTCTTTGAAATGTATTGTTCTTCTTGACTAATTGGCACTTCTTTCTTGGAAGTTGTTCCTTTAACTCTCCATTCCATTTTTATCTTTTTAAAAGAACAATTATAATATTCATCAATAGGAGAATCATAAAACAGATTAGAAGAACGAATCTGATCTTTTGAACTATGATTTGATTTGTCAACAACTTTCGTTTCAAATTCTTTAAACTTTTTAACATACAAATCAAACCTTGACTGCAAATCAGATTTGGACTTCCTCTCTATCATGATTTTAGTTGATAAATCAGATAATTTATTATTAAGTCTCCTTATCTCCAAATGAAAAACTTTCTTTTCCTTTTCAAACTCATCTTTTGAGCATTTTCTTTAAAGGCATTTACCTTCTTCTTTTCAGTCTCTTTCCTTCCATCTTCTAACTCTTTCTCCAACTCATTGATTTTTACAGAAAACTCATTTAACATTCCTGTTTTCTTTTTCTCAAAACCATTCTTTTCTTTTTGAAAAACATTTTTCTTGCATTCAAACTCTTTTCTTTCTTTTGCAAGAATTTTCTCCAAATCAGAAATTTTCAGAGATAATTCAACAGACTTTGTTTCAAAACCTTTCCTCTCAGTTTGAAAGTTTCTTCTCTCTTTCTCAAATTTCTCTCTTTCAAGTATACGAACTTGTTCAAAATCATAGATCTGTTTCAAGAGTTGACAATTTTTCATTTCACATGATTTGATTCTATTTTCAGAATCTGTCAACATCTTTCTTTCAAAATTGATTTTCTCTTTCAAATCAACATTCTCTTTTTCTAACAACTTTATGTCCTCTTGAGCCTTTTCAAAATCCTTTAGAAAATCAGATTTCTCTTTTTGCAAAATCTTTATAACTTTTGCATTTTCATCTTGTTTTTCTTGAAGATTAGCAATCTTTCTTTCAAAATGTACAATCTCAGTTTTTGGTTTAGAAATTGTATCTTTTGTTTTTACAGGACTTAATTTTTGTAAATTGTCTGAACTGGTTATAGAACTTGCAGGTCTCACAAAAACTTCAACAATCTCTGGCATGATGAAATGACAAATTCAAATATCAACTACGAATTATGATAAAAAATGAGAATCAACACAAATCTAGAATATGCAAGAATTAATCAAACCTGTCACATGCATTTCATCAAACAGTTAGAGTACATGAATTAATGAAATCTTCTTTTCAACAAAAAATTTGAATACTAATCAACATGCAACAGATATAATCACTTTGATCAAGAAACCAATCAAGAATTTCGAAAACATACCTGTGATCTCTGTTTAATTTCGAGATTTAATCAGCATAGAGAGAAAATCTTTGGATGACTTGATTGTAAGATATCGATTCAACAGAAAGACAAATTCAAATTTCTTGAATCAATGATAGAAACGAATTCAAGAATTGTTAGGAATTCAAGAATTGTTAGCAGCAGCGGAATCAATTGTCGAATTGATCAAGAAACTTCAAGAACGCGATCAAACACACTCATGGACGAATTTGTTTGTTGATTGTCTCTGATACCAATTGTAGGTTCCGTAATCGTCACTGATAACACAGATTCAATATAGAATGAACATTCAAGATCGTATTCACAGCAACTGATCATATGATTTATTAACAATCTGTGAATTACAAGATATTACAATGAATTTCTCTCTCAATAGATCTCACAAAGTTATGCGCGAAGAGTTATATCAAAGATTAGTTAGCTAACTGTTTCTAACTACTATATATACTGAAAGGTAAAGCTAGAGCTACAGTACATATAAGAAACAGACTAATAGAACAATTACACGTGTCCTAATTAGTAACTGAATATAACAGAAAGTATCCAAGACATTAGTTCTGAATAATATATTTAGAACTTCTGAACATTCTTCTGATTAAGCACTTCAGAACATTTATCTTCATAGTCAAAAGTTATGAGTCTCCCACTCAGAACTCTGAACCTTCTAGTCAGAATCCAACACTTATCTTTTTGAGACTTCTCACTCAGAACTTCTGAGTCTCCTACTCAGAACTTCTGAGTCTTTTGACCAAATCCCAACACTTAGAATCTTTTCTAGACTTCTCTATTCAGAAGTTCTGAGTCTTCTTCTCAGAACTCTGAGTCTTCAATTCAGAAACCAACACTTGTGTTTTTGACAAAACTCTAGGTCTAACAGTTGGATTTGACACTTGAGTTTCAGAGGGCTTGGTTGGTGATGTGGGTTTTGTTGGAGAGGCTTCAGGTGTTTTACTCAGGTATTTTCTCTGTTTTTGAGCAATGGTTTTGATTCTTGGGTTGGTTCTAGGTGTTGGGGAAGGTAGTTCTTCTTCAGAAGATGTCAGAATTTGGAAGTTTTCTTGGGTTTGGACATCTTCTCCGAATACAGAGGGGAATTCCACAAAAGTGGTTATTGCCTCTGTGGACTGTTGTTGTTTTCCTCCTTGGGTTTGAGTTGGAGGTGCTTGAGATATAGGTTATGCGGATACCGGTGGAGCTTGTATACCTCTGCTTGCAGCTTTTTCCCTTTGTTTCTCCCCCTCAGGATGATCTGGTAGACTATCAGAGTCATCACCAGAGTCATCCTGACCCTTGTCTGAAGTACCCTCTATTCTGCAGGAAGCTTTAGTTTTCTTTGGCGGAACAGCTCCTGCAGCGATCATCTTGGCGCATAAATCATCACAGAGGCCGAGGAATGTTTGAACCTCTGCTTCTGTGTTGAAGCGCATTCTGCCGACGCTCTTCTGGAATTCTTTAACATAATTTGCGTTGGCGGTAGTGAAGGCGACTATTACTTCTGTGACTTGATTAATTACCCCTTGCCCAAGATCTGTCAGCTGAGCTCTGGTCATGTAGTCAAAAGGCTTCATGGCCAGAGTTTCTTGCAGAGTCTTCTCCTGAACTTGTTCTAATGCCTTCCTTAGATCTTCAGGTGTAAGGCCCTTAGAAGCAGAGGATTGCTCTTTCAGCTTTTGAAGGAAATGCTTGACAGACTCTTTGAAGGCAGAGGTAGCGGCTTTTCCGAATTCAGTAGCGGCAGAAGTAGCAGTGATGGTAGCAGTTGACTTCATCTGGGTTACGGCATTTTGCACCTCTGTAGACAGGTTGTCCATTTTGGTGTTCAGATTTAGGATTGCCCTGGATGTTGTTTCTGCAAAAGATTTGAAAGAGCTTTGCAACTCCTTCAATGTATTGTCCACAGAACTCATCCCTTGATACATGTAAACTAGTTGTAACCTCTGGGGGAACACATTCTTCTCCAGAGTGAGTCTTTGTTCCTGAGACACCTTTTTGCGCCCTTGTTTTTATGTTGGGGGCGGAAGGATTTCCTTCTAATCCTTGCGAAGAAACTTTTGGAGTTTCAGTCTCTATAGAAGTTATGTCGAGGACATTACCTTGATCCACTCCAGAGGTGGGTACAAGATTATCCTTGAGTTGACTTGGGGATTTGTTTAGAATCCCTTCGTCTGTGTGCATTGTAATCTCCTCTAAAGAGATGTTTGGGCCTAGGTGTGTTCGTGTAACAGAGGAAACAAATTCCTCTGTGGGGATGTCTGATGTGATCTGGGGCAATTGATCACTTACTAAGGGCAAATCCTTTAGAGAGGATTCCCCTGGAATGGTTTCCCCAGTTTCTAATGGTACAGAGGATGAAAGAATTCCCTCTGTCCGGATGGTTTGGGTTGGGGTCGAGTTGTGCTGCTCTTTTTCAATACTGCCCTCTGCCACTAGACTGGCGGCAATAGAAATGTGGGTTGCACTAGGAGTTGGTTTTGGTTGTGTGCCTCTACTATTCCAGGCATCTTTTCTTGCTTCTGTTTCTGTTAAGCATCCAAGCACTTCTTCTCCCTCTATGGTCTCAACCCTTGTTGCTACCTTATGGCTTGGTGCTTCTACCCTGACTTCTGGGCTTTTCCCTAGGTCTTCATAGCAAGAGTGAGTCCCAACTAGTTGCATGATATGTGGATGATAAAGACCTTTTCTTATTTGGTCTGCTTCTTCTTCATCAGAATCCACTTCTAAGACTTCTACCCTAGTCTCCCTAGATTCAACTATCTCCTCGGTGTGACCTCCTAGCATGGTGTCCATGTGATGGTCTTCTGAAGCTACCTCTTCCACTGGGCTTGCCCTTTGTACATCAAATCTTGTTTGAAGAAAGGGTTATGTAGTACCTCTGGTGTCATACCCTGAACATTTTGTGGCGTTTGATCATCCTCTTGTAGGTCAGAAGAGATTCTGAAGTCTGCTTCTTCTGTAGAGCCATGGGAGAGGGGTTCTGCAATCCATCCAGAAGTGTCAAGAGTGTTGGCAAACTCGGGGCGTTGGAGGAAGTCAGAGAAATTTCCGTGATGTGCATAGCTGAGGGGATTGGGGGATTGCAGAGGTGATTGGTGAACTTCTTCTTCTATCACATCATCCTCTGCTATAGTTTCCATAGGAGACAGGGGTTTCCCGGTTTTCTTCTTGCACTTCCTCCTCTTGGGTTTGGGTGCTTTCTCCTCAGAAGACTTGTGTTTTCTCTTCTTTTTATGTTTTGGAGGAGAGGGAGGTGCAGAAGATCCAACCTCTCTTGCATGAGGTGGAGACTCTTGTGTTTGAGCAGCAGAAGTAGAGGTGCCCTCTGTGGTTTTCCTCTTGTGAGTTTTCTTTTTAGTAGAGGCAGAGGGTTTACTCTTCTTAGCAGAAGTAATGATGGCTTCTCTTTGTGCAAGGAATCTGGCTTGAACTTCTTCATGCTTCTGAAAAGCCGCAGCCCATTCTTCATCTGTCAATCTTTCAACTACCTCTGTTCCTTTGGGGACTCCTAGACGCGGGGGTGTCATAGGACTTGGGTCTGGATTCCTATGATCGCGTATGTATTCTAACCTAAGAGTTTCCTTCCTTGCATATCCCAGAAGTTTGTTTGGCAGAGGTCTGCAGAAAGGGTAACCATCTTCATGCTCTGTTGGGGTGTTTTTGATCATGGCATACATTTTGATTGTTGGTCCCTCCATAGGCCATTTTTCGAGTAGGAGCAGAGGTTCTAACAGAACACCTATTATTCGTTGAAATTATAGAGGAGGCAGAGCTTCTGTCTTCTTTCCCTTTTTCTTCTGGAAAGTGATTTTTCTGTCTATTGTGTTCACCATTTCCTGCATCATAAGTGTGGCGAAGTCCAGAGGTAGGTCATAGTAGACCCCGTACTTTATGGCTAAGATCTGGTGTGAAGATTGATCTGGACTGCCCACTTTTCCTGTTAGGCACCTGTTAAGAATGGAAAAGAGTGTATTCCACAGAGGTGGTAGTCTGCCTCTGCGGAAGTCATTTCTTTTTCTGAGTGGTAAGTTGTACCCCAACATTTCAACGAACCTGCAGAGCTCTTCGTCTGTGGGTTCCCTTGCATAGGCCTTTATTCCTAGAAGACCTCTAGTTGGTAAACTGAACTCAAGTGAGAACATCGTTCTGTTGAACTTGAGTTCAAGGTGCACGGATTTATCTGGCATGGAAATGTAGCCCTTCATCTGTCCATCCTCTGGATCAAATTTGCAACTTTGCCAGAATTGATTTAGGTATCTGGCAGGGATTTTGTCGACGGTTTTGGTTAGGAGAGGGTAGAGGATGTGGTTTTCCAAGATATGGAGAAGAATAGCATGAGCTTCCCCAAAAGCGGTTTTAGATGGAACCAGATAGTGGTTATTTGGTTTTAAAGGTAGAACATTATCAAAATGTTCATGTTCTAAGAAATTTTGAAGGTGTGTGGTCGGAGCAAAGTTTGCTTCGTCGCCGGAGTTGTCCTTTTCCAGGTCTCTGGCTATCGCTGGGTTTTCAGAGTGTTCAGAGTGTTCAGGGGAGTTCGCCGGAGAGTGGGCAGGGGAGTTTTCCTGAGCGTGAGAAGTGAAAGCCATTTCTTGGATTAGAAAAAGATGAATAATAATGAAGAATTTTCAGGTTTTTGCACAAGTTCGCCGGAGAAGAAAGTGTAAGTTCGTAAAGTTTTTTTTAGAAGGTGAGGTATCTTGGGTTTTATACTGAGAGACAATGGTAGAATCTGAAGAGGTAATATTTGAGAGTGAATAAAATTTGGGGTCCGCAATCGAGTGCATATGGCTGGTTCAATTTTCCAGGAGAACGTGTGCCATGTACGTCCAATGGAAATGTGACACGTCAGCAGTGTCAGAGTACGATGGGACGTCGTACGCGGCCAATTAATGCTTGGCGCGTGGGTTTCTTTATCTCCACACGATTTTCACTCGCAGAATTTAACCGTTACTTTTGCAGAATTTCCCTAAGTATCAGAAAATGACAGAAGCTCTGTAGTGTTAGGAGCTCTGTGGTTTCTGACCTTATTGTTATATCCTCTTTTGCTTGGACCTTTATCAAAAACGTTTGAAAAGCATTGGAGAGGATCGATATATTTTTAGTGTAGAAATTGCATTCACAGAGGTTCTGAAGCTCTGTCAGAGCCAGCAGAAGCTCTATGAGTTGAAATTTCTCATAACTAAAAATTTATGAAACTTTTTGATCATCCAAAGTTTTAATTGTTTTTAGGACCTATTTGAAAGTTGATGTCCTAGAAAATTGTTAGTAAAAAAGTTTTGTGCGAGTATCTCTTATAGTTGCCTAGGTTAATCAACAGAGATTCTTGTGATGGAATGGGCTCTGTGACTAACCTTTCTGAGTCTTTATGGGTGCATTCGTACAAGAGAACTCTGTAGAGGACATTCAAATTGATCGATAGAGTTTTCATTACAAATTTGCGATCACAGAGTCTTTATCTGGCAGAGCCTCTGTTGAGCTCAGCAGAGGCTCTATGACCTTAAATTTCTAATTTTGGAAAGCTCACTAGTCTTTTTGAATATTTGAAGTTTGAAATGTCTTTTGTAGTGTTTCTAGAACATATTTGGAAATTTGTGTCCTAGAAAACTACTTTCGAAAATGATTTTGTGCGAGTAGTCTTTAAATACCTGGGTTAGTCATCAAAAGTTCTGTGGTATGTTGAAATTTCTGACTAAAAACCTTCTGTATGACATTCAAGATGATTGATCGAGTTCCCGTATGATATTTGCAGTTTTGGAGGATCTGTCCTACAGAAGCTCTGTTGAGCTCAGCAGAGGCTCTGGAACCTTAAATTTCTCATAAAGGAAGGTTCATCAAGTGTTTTTATTATTTCTTGTTTGGAATGTCATAAACAAGGTTTCTAGGACATATTTGACAGTTTGTGTCCTAGAAAATTGTTTTCAAGAAGGATTTGTACGAGATACTCACTTTTTGACTCTTCTGACCTCGGTTAAATACCTGACTTCTGTGGTTGTTGTTGATCATAATTCTTCTTTGGCTCCCCCTTGAACTGACAACTTCTCTAAATCGGTTCAAGGTCTCCTTCTGCTCCCCCTTGACCTATGCGTGGATCAAATGAGATAAGTTTTGCATAGAACATAGGTCAAGTTCAATAGAGGTTCTGTGTAGGCTGTTAGAGGTTCTGAGCAGACCCACAAAAGTTCTGATTTTTAGAACCTTTTATGATGGAGAATTTACATACAGAAATAAATCAGACAACAAAAACAATAAAAACAATATATTTACTTATTTACAGAGGATAGAATTATACATACAGAGGTTTTAACTCATGTTAATCATTCCCAACTTACCCACCAAGAAAATGAATCTTTTCTCATCTAGTGCTTTGGTGAATAAGTCTGCAAGTTGGTATTCTGTAGACACGAAATGCATTTCGATTGTGCCATATTCAACATGATGCTTCAGAAAGTGGTAACGGATGTTGATATGCTTTGTTTTTTAGTGCTGTACTGGATTGGCAGCGATAGCTATGGCGCTCTTTGAGTCACATAAGATAGGTGTCTTGTATATGTTGTGACCATAATCTTTTAGCTGAGTTTTCATCCACAGAACTTGGGAACAACAACTAGCAGCAGCAACGTATTCAGCTTCTGCCGTAGATGTCGATACACAGTTCTGTTTCTTTGAAGTCCAGCTAACTAATTTCCCACCTAGGAATTGACAACTCCCAGCGGTACTCTTTTTGTCGAGCTTGCAGCCTCCATAGTCTGAATCTGTATAGGCTTTAAGACCAAAACCAGAGTTCTTCGGATACCAGAGGCCAAGATTTTTGGTTCTTTTGAGGTATCTGAAGATCCTCTTTACAACAATATAATGGGATTCCTTCGGGTTAGCTTGATATCTTGCACAGAGGCATGTGGCATGCATTATGTCAGGTCTACTTGCGGTTAAGTATAACAGAGACCCAATCATACCTCTGTAGAGCTTGCACTCTACAGATTTATCATTTGGATCTAAGTATAACTTATTTCCAGTGGCCATTGGGGTCTTCATTACAGAGGCATCAGAGAGACTGAATTTTGTAAGCATGTCAGAGACATATTTTGCTTGATTTATGAAAATTCTCTCTGATGATTGTTTTACTTGGAGTCCGAGGAAGAAAGTTAATTCTCCCATCATACTCATTTCAAACTCACTATGCATGAGTTTTTCGAAATCTTTGCACTGTTGTGCATTTGTAGACCCAAAAATAATGTCGTCCACATATATTTGTACAAGGATAATTTCATCACCTTTCCTTTTATAAAACAAAGTTGTATCTATCGTACCTCTGTCGTAGCTGTTATTGAGAAGAAAGGTTGAGAGTCTTTCGTACCATGCTCTTGGAGCCTGTTTCAGTCCATACAGAGCTTTGTCAAGGTAATACACGTATTTTGGGTACTTGGAGCTTTCAAAATCTGGTGGCTGCTGGACATAGACTTCTTCTTGGATTTCGCCATTTAGAAAGGCCGATTTTACATCCATTTGAAATACTTTGAAACCTCTGTGGGCTGCAAAGGCTACAAATATTCTTATAACCTCGAGCCGTGCGACAGGGGCAAACGTTTCATCGTAATCTATGCCTTCTTCTTGGCGATATCCTTTGGCCACCAATCTTGCTTTGTTTCTGATAACCACCCCATCCTCATCCTTTTTGTTTCAGAAGACCCATTTTGTCCCTATAGCTTGTTTTCCTCGTGGCAGAGGAACTAGGGTCCAAACTTTGTTTCATTCAAACTGTAGAAGCTCTTCTTGCATAGCATCTACCCAGTTTGGGTCGTCAAGGGCTTCAGAGATTCTTTTTGGCTCGATCACACTAATAAAATTTGTAAAGAAACAAAAGTTAGCAGAGGCTAATCTTGTTTTTACCTTTTCAGAAGGATCGCCGATTATAAGGCTTGGAGGATGGCTTTTCGTCCATTGAGTTGTTCTTGGGAGATGGTCATCGAAGTCATCAAGTTGATCTACAGAGGTTGTGCTCTATTGTTCCGGTTCATCTTTTGTTGTAGATGGTGCTTCTGTATTTGTGCTTGGTTTTTCAGCTTGTGGGATGATTGGTATGAGTGTTGGTATTCTTTCCTCTGAGGAAGTAGAGACAGAGTCGTCGTGTTCCTCTGGTATTGGTTCCTCTGTAGTTGCTGGAGTAGCTTCTGTGGTTGTATCCTTTGTTGTATCACCTTCTGTTGGCTCCCCCTCGGCATTTGCATCTGTATGATTATCAGAAGAAGATGAAGTACTTAAGGGACCAGTTGGAGATATACCTGTCTCGATTTGGCTTACAGAAGATGATCCTCCAGAGGCTCTGACGGTTCCAGCAGAGGGATCAATGTCATCATGGAACATCTCTTGAAATAGAAGATTTAAGTCTTCTTCTCTTGTTTTTGAGATGCCAGAGGATTCCCCTTTTAGCCCGAGTTCTGAACTGATTTGTTCAGAAGTCATTTGGAAAGAGTCGTCAAAAGACACGTTGATACTTTCTACAATGGTCGTGATTTCAGAAGATAGACTCTGTAGGCCTTGGATGCGGCAGAGTATCCAATGAACTTGCCTTCATCAGCTTTCACTTCAAACTTTCCTCTTGCTTCTCTGTCGTTTAAGACAAAACATTTGCATCTAAAAACATGGAAGAACTTGATGTTTGGTCTCCTTTTGTTGATCAAATGATATGGTGTTTTGATGTGCCTTTTTACAATGGTTGATCGATTTTGGGTATAGCAAGCGGTTGATACTGCTTCTGCCAAAAATGTCATTGGTAATCCACATGCAATTAGCATAGTTCTTGCAGCCTCCACAAGCGTGCGGTTCTTACGTTCAACCACGCCATTCTGTTGTGGGGTGCGTGCAACAGAGAAGTTCTGAGATATTCCTTCTTCTGTTAGATAGGCTTCAATGACAGAGTTTTTGAATTCTGTGCCATTGTCGCTTCTCAGTTTCTGAATCCTGCACTCATACAGAACTTGGATTCTTTTCATTAAATTTATCAGAATGTTTGGAACATCTGATTTATTTCTGACAAATTCAACCCATGTAAATCTTGAATACTCATCGATTAAAACAAGTATGTATTTCTTGCCACCTAGGCTCTGTGTAGCGATTGGACCGCAAAGGTCAACATGAAGCATATACAGAATCCTAGGGCAAGACACATCAGTTTTGCCTTTATGGGAAGCTCTTTTGAGTTTTCCCATTTCACAGGCAGAGCATAAATGATCTTTATTAAATTTAACATCTGGCAGACCTTTGACTAGATCAAGTTTTGCAAGTTTATCTAGAGTATGAAAGTTTAAGTGACAGAACCTGTTATGCCATAACCAGGCTTCTTCGCTTTTGCATGTAATAAGGCAGAGTTTTTCTTCCTTGTTCTTGGCACAGAAGTTCATGATATACATATCACCTCTTCTTTCGGCTCGCAGAAGTTCGACTCCTGTGTCTTCACCTTGTAGACAGCAGAAGGTTCTTTTGAACATTACATCGAAACCCGTATCGCAGAGTTGGCTTACACTTAGAAGATTGTGTTTAAGGCCATCTACATATGCAACTTTGCATACGGTTATATTTTCCTTCTTTATGACTCCGTAGCCTTTAATGTACCCTTTTTTGTTGTCTCCAAAGGTCACAGATCCACCATCGTGTTTTTATTTGTATGTGGATAGAAGACCTCTGTCGCCAGTCATGTGCCTCGAGCATCCGGAGTCTAGATACCAGATCGGCACATACTTCTTCTGCAAGACAATCAGAGAGTTTTAGGTACCCATATCCAAATGGGTCCAGTTTTGTTAGGGATCTTCAAGTTTGCCTTAGCATTCTTGGTCTTTGTTTTAAATTCTGTTGAAGAACCATTTTGTTTCTTCTTACCCTTGAATTTAACATTTTCTTTGGGTACAGAGAGGAAACATTTTGGACTTGAGAAGTGTTGGCTTAATTGAAACATGAGATCAAAGCAATGACAGTATTGAATGTGCAAAGAGATTTGCATGAACTTTTCAGTAAAGACATTAAATGAGGGTACAGAGGAATTACAATTTATCCTAACATTCGACTTTCTATTACAATAAGGTTTATGTAGGCTAGATTGTTGTTTGCAAAATCCTTTGTTGAGAGCGGCCTTCTGTGTACCCCTTCTGTGGTGAACTTCTGCAGATTTCACTGTCACAGAAGAAAAAGATTTATTATTTTTGGTCCAATTACCCTTCTGTTGCCATGTTAATTTTTCTTTAATAGGTTTTAAGGGCTTCAAAATCTTTGAACTTGTTGGAGTTTTAGTGGATATTTCCTTCTTTAGTTTAAAATTCTCAAGCTCAATAGAGGTTTTAGCTTGTATACACATGTTCAGAAAGTCTGGACAGATAGGAACTTTTGTGATTTTCTCCTTGGGAGAAATAGTTCTGTTAAGAACTTCAGATGATGGTTTAAAATCCTCTGTGTCACGAGGTACTATCTCTGACTTGGAGCCAGTCTCAGATTCGTCAGAGGATGAGTCGTCCTCATAAACAGAGGTTGAGTCACTTGGTTCTCTTTCGACAGAGGCTGGACTTTCAGAGCATGTGCCATACTCACTTTCTTCCTTTTCTGTGGCACTATCTTCTAAGTCAACAGAAGTATCTGTTAAGTCTTCTTCAGAGAGATTTTGATCATTGGAAGGTGTACAGAGGTTTTCTTCAGATATATCAAAATTTTCTTTTGTAAGGTTCGGCTTGAACTCAGGTGCCTCTGCTGATAACTTCTTTTCAGAATGCATCATGCAGACAAATGCAACTTGAGTTTGAGTCTCGGGGTCACCAAACTTGAAGATTCCTATCTGATCTTGAGTTTTAAGATACTTCTTATGTTTGGATTCTCTTTTGACAGAGATTGAAGGTGACAAATATGTGTTTTCAAACCACACATTTGTCATCTTCAGAGGTTTCCTCTTGTGAGGTTCCCCAGAGATTTTTTGCCTTTTACTTACAGATAGTAGATTTGGAAATCCAGGTTTTCTTGTATCTCCTATATGAAATAGAGAAGACATAGATTTGTCTCTTTTGTTTCCTGTATATGTATCTATATCACAGAAGCCAATTCCCCGTCTCCCTATTTGTGTATTGATTTTCTCGTATACCTTCTGTGCATCTTGAAATTTTTTAATTAAAAGATCTCTTCTGAGTAAATCTTGACAGAGGACTTCTCTTTCCTTTTGAAAATAATGTTTCAGAGCTAGGATGTTCATTCTGTCACACTTAACGTCCATAAGTTCTTTCGATTTTGTTTTTAAAGAAGAATTAAGTTCAGAAATCTTTTCTTTTAAAGGATTTAATTTTTTGTTCCAGTTTGTCTCAATTTCTTCCTTTTCTAGAAATTTTTTGGCTTTTTCTTGAGTGAGAAGTCTAGCTTCTCTCTCATAGAAGGTGAGCTTTTTCTGAATACTTTCGCATGTCTGTTTAAGTTCAGTGTATTCAATGTTAAGTTTAAGCAAATCAGCTTCTGCTGTATTAGAGTTAGAGTTAGAAGTGGATACCTCACTATCGGAGCCAGAGCTGACTTCTGCCATGCCACAGAACAGGGCGTTCTTTGTTTCTCCTCCTTCGGAGGATGTATCTGATAGCCAGTTTTCTTGATTCACCATTAAGGATTTCTGAGCATAGTATTCAGCTTTCTTTTTGTAGAAAGCAGCATCCCTCTGAGGGCGATTTGATTTGCTCCTGCATTCGTTGGCGAAGTGACCTGGCTTTCCACAATTGTAACAACCTTGGTTCTATGGAACGTTTCCAGCTTTGTCGTCTGACCTCTGTCGGTCACCACTTCTTTCGGTTCTGCATTCATTTGCATAATGGCCTGGATTACCACATTTGTAACACTCTTGATTCTGTGGAGTGTTGCCAGTTTTATCGTCCGACCTCTGTCGGTCATTACCTCTGTCATTTCTGTCATTTGACCTATGGCGGTCACCACTTCTGTCGTTTCCGTCTCTTTCATAGCGTTCATTACCAGTCTTCTTCTGGTATCCTCTGTTGAATTCCCTAGTCAAGAGTGCTAATGATTTAGCTATCGAGGCCAGGGTTGTTTCTTCTTCTTCTTCTTCTTCCTTCTCTTCTTCACTATCAACTATCATGATTTTCTTCTTCTTCTCCTTCTTTTCCTCTGCAGTTTTCTCTTTCTTTGGTTTCTCTTTAGCCTCTGTAGTCTTACCAACTAGTGCAAGAGGTGCACTGAACTGGGATTTTGTTTGTGCTACTTGAGGCTCTTGGGCTGCCAATGTTCCATAGAGGTCTGATAGGGTCTAGGAATCTAAGTCTTGATTTGTTTGAAGAGACATAGATAACTGGAGCCATTCTCCATTTAGACTTTTAAGGAACATGACATTGTTTTCTTCAGAAGTTCTGTGGATTCCGAACTTCTTGCATTTGTTGATCAGCGAGTTGAACCGATCATATGTAGACTACAGAGTTTCTGTCGGCAGAGCTTTAAATGCATAGTATTCGTTTATGTATTGAGCTCTGCGGTTCTTCTGAGTTTTGGCCCCCCCCTTCTAGTTGTTTTTCCAGTTCCTTCCATAGATCATATGCAGATTCACATGCATCTAGGGACTGGAAAAGGTCGTTGGTAATAGCCATGATCAGAAGTCTTTTTGTTTTCTGAGCCACTTCATATTTTGCCCATTCAGACTCGGACCACTTACCCTGAGCTTTTGGTTTTTCGTGTTCAGGGATTTCTGGTGTGTCGTCTATGGAAGGAATGCGTGGTACTGTTATCATAGGAACAAAAGGAGGGTTACGGAGATAGTAAACGATTTCTTTATCAGTACCCTCAAAGAAGTGAATCATACGTATCTTCCATTGAGGGTATTCGTCTCTAAGAAGAGTGGGAGGTTTGGTTAAGGAACCAGCAGTGAAGAAGTTGTTTGTATGTGTCATTTTGAGAGAGAAAATATCCAGAAAATGAGATATGAACAGCAAACTTTTTAGAGTAAGAAGTAGATGCTTCGTATGAAGTTTCTAAGCTTAACAGCTTTTCAACTTAGCACAAAAATGGTGTTTTAACCAGAATAACCGATTCTATAAGTTTACCAAAGTTCGAGAGAATCGAAAATGGCAAAAAAAATAGAAACTGTTTGAATAATATGAGGAATAGGTTAAAAATCCAAGTTTCTACCAAAGATCATTGTTTAGAGTGGATCCCTTGATAATCAAAATCAAGGTTTGCTCTGATACCAATTGTTGGTTACTTTTTGTTTAAACAATGATGATTCTTTCAGTTTAGATCAGATAGGTTTATATTGCGGAAGCGTATTTAATGAACTGAAAGAAATGCTGAGATAGAAGAACACACAATATCAAATAAGTAATGAAGATGACAGATAAATATCTCAAAGGTTACTGTATTTGATATTATCAAGAACACCAAGAACATAACAAGAAATTTGTTGGTGTGTGTGTTTGTGCGTAGCTTAATATCTGATACTTGTTCTTGTTAATAGAAGAACTCAACATGAGTCTTCTATATATACTACCACAAAGGGGACATACTTTAGACAATAAGGACTGATCTACAGTAGACAGGATTGTGTGAACAGTAGCAGGTACGATGTTCATTTAATACGCATGTTCCATCTTTGACAGAGCCCTATCAAAGTTTGAAAAATTAGAAATTTGCGTCTAAAATCCCTCAAATTAGAAATTAGAAAATACACCTCATAAAATGCCTACTAAAAATATTCATACACTTATATATATATATACATGTTTATATATATACAACCTACCAAAAATAAATACTAGCAAATTCAACTAGTTTTATTATTATTACCAATTAAGTTTAATTGTTCAATAATTCAACTAATTAAAAGAAAGAAAAATTAAATTAAAATACTACTTTAAACACAATCATTTTACCTAAAACCACACTTCACCCTCCCCTTTTACCACTCCCAAAACCGGCCCCCTCCCCTCTCTCACTCCATAAATACCCCCTCTATTCATCCATTTTTACTCTTCATTCATTCTCTCTCAAATCCCTCTCCAAGAACACTCTCATTTCTCTCTATTTTCTCTCCTTCAAGGCTTCAAAGTCCAGCCCTCAAGAACACCAAAACCCAAGGTAAAAATCTGCTCCTAACATCATTTAATCATCTACATACAAGCATCTTTCATATTTCAAGTTTATCTTCTTAAAACTCTAGTCTTTTCACTTTGTTCTTGCTAAGACAAATCCTTGGCATCCTAATGTTTGTAGATTCATCACCATGACACTTTGCATGTCATTAAAAGTGTGATGAATCCATCATCAAACCCATATTAGTGACCCAAGAAAGTCTTACTTGAATAGTTTCACAAAAACTCAAAAACAACAAGTTTTGAAAATGTCTTGGTTAGATGATTTGTCTAAACCCATTGCATGTAGGTGGTGTAAACAAAAAGCAAAATTTTCAGATGAAAATATTAACTTTATGTGTCAAAAATCGTGGCTAAGCAAAAAAAACAATATCTTTAAAGAGCCAATAGAAAAAGAGCATTTATATAAAGAAGCTATTTCCAACAACAATCTGTCAGATTTTTCCGCTGACTTTGCAAGGCCATATCTCTCTCAAAAATGCTCCAAATGGGGTGATTTTTCTTCTGGAATTTTCTTTTATGAGTTAAGAATCAAACCCAACCGGAATCTTTGAAAAACATTAAGTTTTCGACCTTCAAACAGTTTACACAAAAACAGTGCGCATCAGCAACTTTTTCTGTCACTGTTTACGTCATGTTTTATTTCATGCACTTATATTACTCTAAAAATCATGGGATTTATGGCAAAAGTTTCCTAACACAAGGAAGTACTTAGCCGTAAAATATCAGAACCTAACGATCTCTGGAAGTCATCCAAAAATTTACCGAAAGTGACTACTAATTCCGGACAGCTAACAACTATATCATATTATAGCTATATGCTACCTCTTGAACCCGTTTCATCATTCTTGTGATGACATTGTGGAATATACCTATATATATTTACTTACTCATTTTATTTATACTCTAACAATCTAACACCTAACTATTAACCTTTTTCATCATTTTATGATGGGATTGTGGTATTTATATATATGTAATATATATGACCTAACATCTAACTTTATTTATATACTATACATATGATCCTATTATTAACCCTTTTCGTCATCTTCATGACGAATTTGCGGTAATCTCGAACTATCATATGTAACGTTTCATTTTGAATACGAACTATTGATATCAAAGAACTTATAACAACATACAAAATCTCACCAAAGGCATTTTATGATGAATTGGATATTTAAACGACCAAAGTCTAGAACCTAGAATCTTACTAGTGTCCTTACATTCGTAGGATCGGAGTAGGATCGCCTTACAGAACACATTACGCGTTTCTTGGGAAACATCTACGCTATCCATGTGAGTCTTCATAGCCCATTTTTACTGTTTTATACATTTTTGGGGTGGAAAGCATGTTACAAACTTTATTCGAATTCAACTGTTTTATTACTGAAATACTACGCATGTTTAAACGCTCTCTATGGTACGTGTGCACATGTGAAAGCTTCTAAGTTTGCGCTATCATACAAAAGTCCCCAATTTTTCTTTACATTACCTATTTAACTCACGTGTGTGAGCCATGATAATTATGGATAACGTTATTTGGTTGACCACCCACTTACGGTAAAGTAAGTGCATAATTGTTACAACGCCATGTTAGTGATAGAACATGATGACTCGGGGCAAACTAATACAAGGTCAGGAGGTTTGGGTAATGGCTTAGCTTGCTACCTCTGAGGCATCACATTATATACCATGAGCATGCAAATTCAAAACGACAAACTTTACAACCGGGTGTTGTACTACTTTCTTTGAAAGTGCGGAACTTACCAACTTGCATTAAAAACTTTTAGTGCATACAAAACCTATGAACTCACCAACTATTGTTATAGTTGACACTCTCCTTTACATGCTTTTCAGGGAACAACAAGTAAGGATTCATTCTAGAAGGCATCACATTAGCAACATCCAACTTATTTCATCATGTCAAGTTTATTTTTGTTATTTTGGACAAGTTGTATTTCTAAAAACGCGTTGTATTTGTTCTATTTTGATATGATGATTGTGTGTTGTCTTCTACCTATCGCTTTTGAAACATTTAGCTGTGACATCCCGTGTTTCCGCTTTAGCGGGGTGTGACAGAAGTGGTATCAGAGCCAAAGGTTATAGAGAACATCGGTCTTTCATTTGAAAAACCCAACTATAACCGAAAGTCCAAAATTGACATGAACATAACTAAACCTACTACTAGTATAACTAAGTCTAGAATGGTATTGACGGACTTTAATTAAACATAGCCTGATCACCTATGTTCGATTAAGGAAAGTTAATGCGAGACTAGAAATGGTTATAGTAGGAGTATGTCGATTTTCACTTGCACTCTTTAGGAACATGCTTAGTGTATAGACATTGCATAGGGTAGACATGCCACTTATGCGATTAGTTACTAAGTACACTTTTGCTTCAGTTTCACTATGTCGTCATCGTCAACACCGTCTTACACTCCCGCTTCGTACTCGGTCGATGCACCGGAATACTCCACCGCACGATCTCAAGAAAACCCGCCTAGCAACCAAGAAGAGGAGAATTACAACAACACGGACTCGGAAACTGAGGTGTCTAACGAGCGAGACCCTTACGAAGAACCTAGAGTATCACCGACCACGGTGTTACCCCGACCCGCTCCGGTAATTATGCAACCATCATCCGGAGGGCTTCGCACTCGGCAAACGGCAAGGAAGAGTGTGCCAATCCCGAGAAGAGTCACGCTAACAACTCCTCGTCCGGAAGCACCGGAACCATCGAGAGTAGTTCCCGGCGTGCCAATAGGGCGCATGACCGAACTAGCGATGGCAAGGGATCAACACATTAGAGCCATGACAACCGAATTACACGGATGTCAAGTTAGAGTAACTCATCAAGCCCAAGTCCTAACAGAACTTGTAGAGCTTACACATCAATTGGCTGTTGTATCAAGTCAAGCTAGAGAAGGCGCAAAAATGGCTAGGGAAATGGCCTCAAGATCTCAAGCGGCGAGCTTGGTAGTAGTAATGGGGTTGATGCTGTCGATGTTCTTGCTTGTGCTCGGGGCATACTTGGGGTAGTGTGAATGGATCGGAACGTGTGGAAGGATCTTTTGGAAAAATCATCTTTTATTTCTTGTCATTTTAATTCGCATTGTATTTCCGTTTCAACAATATGATACCGGTGTACAATAAACACCGGAAATTTTGTAAACACTCGGCCTTTAATGGAAACCCTTTTGGGAAATTTTTAGTCAATCTGTCTATTTACTCTATACTTTACTTTATTGCTCAAATATTCGAATTAAAAATTGTTAATCTTAAACCTTGGAAAAATTTGAGTTCAAACATTTGTACAAACTTTAGCCCAAAACAATTTTTGACAATGTGTCTTAGAATTATGCCTCTAAGAAGGTCTACACGCCACACGGAAGATACCCCCGAAAACCAAACGCCCGACATAGCACAAATCATCGCACAACGCATCCAAGAAGCCATACCTAACATCGTCTCACAAGTAACCGCCGGCATCAATGCGATTCCAAGGAATCAAGGAGGTAATGGAGGAGATCCGGGTAGTAATAGTACCGGATGTAACTACAAGTCCTTCATGTCTTGTAAGCCCAAAGAGTTCTACGGAAAGGAAGGTGTCGTAGGATTGCTTTCATGGATTGATAGCATGGAGTCGGTGCTCCATATTAGCAAATGTTCAGAGGACCGCAAGGTGGAATATGCTACATGTCAACTCCAAGGCAGGGCACTAACTTGGTGGAACATCCAGGTTCAAACCCGTGGAAGGGAAGATGCCTACAAGCTCACATGGGAGGAATTCAAAGAGTTGCTCATTGAGGAGTATTGCCCTAAGAGTGAAATCCAGAAACTAGAGGTTGAATTTTGGAACCATACTATGATCGGCGCTGACATAGATCGATACACCGCTCGTTTTCACGAACTTGCAAAACTGGTACCTCACATGGTCACTCCCTAAATGCAACAAGTGCAACTATCATCATGGGGGAGCCTGCGTCATTTGTGACAATTGTAAACGACCAGGTCACTTCACTAGGTTCTGTAAAAGTGAAAAGGGACCCAATGAAGGTAGAAGGGCATGTTTTGAGTGTGGAAGTCCGGATCACTACCGGAATACATGCCCGAAGTTTGGAAGGAAACCGAACAATAACCACAAGGTGAATCAGGCGAGACAAGTCAATCAGGGAAATCAAGGAGGTCAGGCTCGAGGACGGGCATTTGTCATTGGAGCTGACGAAGCACGTCACGACCCTAATGTGGTGACATGTACGTTTCTCATAAACAACCACTATGCATCAGTATTATTTGACACTGGAGCGGATAGAAGTTTTATTTCATTGGAGTTTAGACCACTAATTAACTTGGAATCTAGGAGAATGTCGGATGCTTACATTATTGAGGTTGCTAATGGTCACAAATTTGAGGCTAAGGATGTAATTTTAGATTGTACTTTGAATCTAGTTGATAAGTTGTTTAGCGTTGATCTTATTCCTATCGAATTAGGGGGTTTTGACATAGTTATAGGCATGGATTGGTTATCTAAGAATCGAGCGGAGATTTGCTTTTTTGATAAGTCGGTTAGAATACCTTTGCAAGACGGAGAAACCCTAGTAATACAAGGACACAAAGCTGGAAGGAGCTTAGAGGTGGTGTCAAGTATTAAGGTTCATAAGTATTTGAGGAAGAAATGTGTTGCATTTTTGGCACTCATAGTTGAGAAGAAGTCCGAGGAAAGGCGAATCCAAGACATTCCCGTGGTAAAGGATCACCCGGAAGTGTTCCCCGACGATTTGCCTGGACTGCCCCCGTTTAGACAAGTTGAATTCCAAATTGACCTTATACCCGGAGCAGCACCTGTAGCCAAGGCACCTTATCGCTTAGCACCTGCCGAAATGCAAGAGTTGTCAGGCCAACTCCAGGAACTGTTGGACAAGGACTTTATTAGGCCAAGTTCTTCACCCTGGGGAGCTCCAGTCCTGTTCGTCAAGAAAAAGGATGGATCGCTGCGGATGTGCATCGATTATAGGGAATTGAACAAGTTGACGATCAAGAACCGATATCCTCTACCTCAAATAGATGATTTATTCGACCAGTTGCAAGGTGCAACGTATTTTTCTAAGATTGATCTTCGATCAGGTTATTATCAATTAAGAGTTCGCGAGGAGGACATTCCTAAGACAGCCTTTAGGACACGTTATGGACACTACGAGTTTTTGGTTATGCCTTTCGGTTTAACCAATGCACCAGCGGTATTCATGGATTTGATGAACATGGTATGCAGACCATACCTTGACAAGTTTGTGATCGTGTTTATAGATGACATTCTGATTTACTCTCGAAGTAAGGAGAATCACGAGCAGCATTTAAGAGTAATTCTAGAACTTCTTAAGGAACAGAAACTGTACGCCAAATTCTCTAAGTGCGAATTTTGGATTAGAGAAGTACACTTCCTTGGTCACGTGATTGGAGAAAAAGGAATTCACGTAGATCTAGCCAAGGTGGAAGTTGTTAAGAAATGGGAAGCTCCAAAGACCCCAACAGAAATTCGTCAAATTCTGGGTTTGGCAGGCTATTATAGGCGATTTATTGAGAACTTCTCAAAAATTGCTAAACCTCTCACAACACTGACCCAAAAGGATAGTAAATTCATTTGGGGAGAACCACAAGAAGAGGCGTTTCAGTTATTTAAGAAAAAGTTGAACAATGCACCAATTCTAGCATTACCGGAAGGAACAGACAATTTTGTGGTATATTATGACGCGTCGCATCAAGGATTAGGTTGTGTGTTGATGCAAAGAGACAAGGTGATAGCATACGCTTCGCGGCAACTGAAAGTTCATGAGAAGAACTATACCACACACGATTTAGAGCTCGGAGCTGTAGTATTTGCTTTAAAGATTTGGAGACATTATTTGTACGACACTAAGTGTACCATCTTCACCGATCATAAAAGTCTTCAGCATATTCTAGACCAGAAAATGCTAAACATGAGACAAAGAAGATGGGTAGAACTACTCAGTGATTACGATTGGGATATTCGTTATCATCCAGGTAAGGCTAATGTAGTGGCTGATGCCTTGAGTAGGAAGGAAAGGACAAAACCTTCACGTGCACGAGCAATGGGAGCACTGGTACAAACAAGCTTAAAGACTCGAATTCTTGAAGCTCAGACCGCATCAATGAAAACGGAAAACTTGAAGGACGAAACCCTTCACGGTATGGAAAACATATTCGAAACCAAGGTTGATGGAGTACGTTATTTCAAGAACAGAGTTTGGATTCCAAAAGCAAACATCATACGGGAGATAATCCTGTACGAAGCCCACAAGTCACGATATTCAATTCATCCTGGTGCGGATAAGATGTATAAGGATTTAAGGGAATATTATTGGTGGCCAGGGATGAAGAAGGATATTGCTTTATACGTAGGAAAATGTATAACTTGCTCAAAGGTCAAAGCTGTATATCAGAAACCATCTGGTTTACTTCAACAACCAGAGATTCCCCAGTGGAAATGGGAACAAATAACCATGTATTTTATAACCAAACTGCCGAGAACTGTCCGAGGGCACGACTCGATTTGGGTTATAGTCGATCGGTTCACGAAATCTGCACATTTCCTACCGATTCGAGAAGACTACAAGATGGAAAAGTTGGCTCAGATCTACATCAAGGAAATTGTTACGCGACATGGAGTCCCGATTTCCATCATATCAGATAGAGATAGCCATTTCACATCTCGATTTTGGCAGTCACTTCAAAGAGCATTGGGGACGCAATTGAATTTAAGTACCGCCTATAATCCCCAAACAGACGGCCAAAGCGAGTGAACCATTCAAACGTTGGAAGACATGCTTCGAGCATGCGTGTTAGACTTCGGAGGAAGTTGGGATAACCACTTACCGTTAGTTGAGTTTTCCTACAACAATAGCTATCACACCAGTATCAAGTGTGCGCCATATGGACGCAAGTGTCGATCACCTCTTTGTTGGTTGGAGATTGGAGATAGACAATTGTCTAGCCCAGACATCGTACAAGAAACCACCGACAAAATCGCAATCATCAGGGATAGACTTAAAGCAACTCAAGATCGTCAAAAGGGCTATGCTGACAACCGTAGGAAACCGTTAGAGTTTCGGATTGGAGATAGAGTTTTTCTAAAAGTATCCCCTTGGAAGGGAACCGTCCGATTTGGAAAACGAGGAAAGTTGAGCCCTCGATACACTGGACCATTCAAAATCACCGAAAGAATCGGACCAGTAGCATACAGGCTGGAATTGCCAACAGAACTAAGTGTTATTCACAACACCTTTCACGTATCCAATCTAAAGAAATGCCTAGTCAACGAGGAAATAACCGTGCCTTTGGAAGAAGTCCAAATCAATGATAAACTACACATCATAGAAAAGCCAATCGAAATACTTGACCGAGAGGTCAAGCGTCTTAGGCGAACCAAGATTCCAATAGTGAAAGTTCACTGGAACACAAGGCGTAGGCCTGAGTACACATGGGAACGAGAGGATTACATGAAACATAAGTATCCTCACTTATTTGCTAAACAACCGGTTACGGACGAAAGTTCTTGAATTTCGGGACGAAATTCTTTTAACCGGGGGAGACTGTGACAACCGTCAAAATTGCGTTCAGGTTAGAACTGCACTAAACATATCAGATACAGTTATTTTATGTCACACTGTCTAGTTTTAGCAGTAAACCCGACACAGTAGGGAAAAATTAGAAATTTGCGTCTAAAATCCCTCAAATTCGGAAATTATCCATACACCTCATAAAATGCCTACTAAAAATATTCATACACTTATATATATATACAACCTACCAAAAATAAATACTAGCAAATTCAACTAGTTTTATTATTATTACCAATTAAGTTTAATTGTTCAATAATTCAACTATTTAAAAGAAAGAAAAATTAAATTAAAATACTACTTTAAACACAATCATTTTACCTAAAACCACACTTCACCCTCCCCTTTTACCACTCCCAAAACCGGCCCCCTCCCCTCTCTCACTCCATAAATACCCCCTCTATTCATCCATTTTTACTCTTCATTCATTCTCTCTCAAATCCCTCTCCAAGAACACTCTCATTTCTCTCTATTTTCTCTCCTTCAAGGCTTCAAAGTCCAGCCCTCAAGAACACCAAAACCCAAGGTAAAAATCTGCTCCTAACATCATTTAATCATCTACATACAAGCATCTTTCATATTTCAAGTTTATCTTCTTAAAACTCTAGTCTTTTCACTTTGTTCTTGCTAAGACAAATCCTTGGCATCCTAATGTTTGTAGATTCATCACCATGACACTTTGCATGTCATTAAAAGTGTGATGAATCCATCATCAAACCCATATTAGTGACCCAAGAAAGTCTTACTTGAATAGTTTCACAAAAACTCAAAAACAACAGGTTTTGAAAATGTCTTGGTTAGATGATTTGTCTAAACCCATTGCATGTAGGTGGTGTAAACAAAAAGCAAGTTTTTCAGCTGAAAATATTAACTTTATGTGTCAAAAATTGTGGCTAAGCAAAAAGAACAATATCTTTAAAGAGCCAATAGAAAAAGAGCATTTATATAAAGAAGCTATTTCCAACAACAATCTGTCAGATTATTCCACTGACTTTGCATGGCCATATCTCTCTCAAAAATGCTCCAAATGGGGTGATTTTTCTTCTGGAATTTTATTTTATGAGTTAAGAATCAAACCCAACAGGAATCTTTGAAAAACATTAAGTTTTCGACCTTCAAACAGTTTACACAAAAACAGTGCGCATCAGCAACATTTTCTGTCACTGTTTACGTCATGTTTTATTTCATGCACTTATATTACTCTAAAAATCATGGGATTTATGGCAAAAGTTTCCTAACACATGGAAGTACTTATCCGTAAAATATCAGAACCTAACGATCTCTGGAAGTCATCCAAAAATTTACCGAAAGTGACTACTAATTCCGGACAGCTAACAACTATATCATATTATAGCTATATGCTACCTCTTGAACCCGTTTCATCATTCTTGTGATGAAATTGTGGAATATACCTATATATATTTACTTACTCATTTTATTTATAATCTAACAATCTAACACCTAACTATTAACCTTTTTCATCATTTTATGATGGGATTGTGGTATTTATATATATGTAATATATATGACCTAACATCTAACTTTATTTATATACTATACATATGATCCTATTATTAACCCTTTTCGTCATCTTCATGACGAATTTGCGGTAATCTCGAACTATCATATGTAACGTTTCATTTTGAATACGAACTATTGATATCAAAGAACTTATAACAACATACAAAATCTCACCAAAGGCATTTTATGATGAATTGGATATTTAAACGACCAAAGTCTAGAACCTAGAATCTTACTAGTGTCCTTACATTCGTAGGATCGGAGTAGGATCGCCTTACGGAACACATTACGCATTTCTTGGGAAACATCTACGCTATCCATGTGAGTCTTCATAGCCCCTTTTTACTGTTTTATACATTTTTGGGGTGGAAAGCATGTTACAAACTTTATTCGAATTCAATTGTTTTATTACTGAAATACTACGCATGTTTAAACGCTCTCTATGGTACGTGTGCACATGTGAAAGCTTCTAAGTTTGCGCTATCATACAAAAGTCCCCAACTTTTCTTTACATTACCTATTTAACTCACGTGTGTGAGCCATGATAATTATGGATAACGTTATTTGGTTGACCACCCACTTACGGTAAAGTAAGTGCATAATTGTTATAACGCCATGTTAGTGATAGAACATGATGACTCGGGGCAAACTAATACAAGGTCAGGAGGTTTGGGTAATGGCTTAGATTGCTACCTCTGAGGCATCACATTATATACCATGAGCATGCAAATTCGAAACGACAAACTTTACAACCGGGTGTTGTACTACTTTCTTTGAAAGTGCGGAACTTACCAACTTGCATTAAAAACTTTTAGTGCATACAAAACCTATGAACTCACCAACTATTTCTATAGTTGACACTCTCCTTTACATGCTTTTCAGGGAACAACAAGTAAGGATTCATTCTAGAAGGCATCACATTAGCAACATCCAACTTATTTCATCATGTCAAGTTTATTTTTGTTATTTTGGACAAGTTGTATTTCTAAAAACGTGTTGTATTTGTACTATTTTGATATGATGATTGTGTGTTGTCTTCTACCTATCGCTTTTGAAACATTTAGCTGTGACATCCCGTGTTTCCGCTTTAGCGGGGTGTCACAGTTCTAGTCTATGAACTCTGTTGAAGTGAAGACTATGTGAAGCCTAAGTCTCGTAGAAATCCTAAGTGTCAGACACGTGTCCATACTTTCCATGTATGCCCTAAAGAAAGGAGACACACTTTCCACGTGTCATTCCAGGGTACGATAGTACACTGTCTACACTTTATCAGGGCTATAAATAGAGAGGTAGTGGAACAACAATTGTAAGCTTTTGGAAGAATAGTTTTCCACAATTGTTAAAGCACACACTGCAGAATTCCATAGCACTACCTCTGTACGATATTGTTCCCTGTGAGATTTCAAGATACACCATTGATCTTGTTCTTGGTGTTATCTATTATCAATATACGAGCAGCGTTTCATACTTGATCTTGTTATCATTATCATGTTCTATATTTGATTATCACTGTTACAATATCGTTTACACAATCACTCACTTTAATGGTTTTATTTAATATGCTTCTGCTGTCTATTTCTTTACCATTATTGTGATGCAACGTGAATCTGGGAACCTACATTGACACGTGGAGTTTATGTCAGGGCACGCTTTGTACAAGTGGATGAACGGATTCTGGAACAGTAGAAAGATATTTGTTGATTTCTTCCAAGTCTTTAGTATACCGCAGAGGCTCTGTCAAAGGTGACAGAGGTTCTGCGGCTCGGTCCTCTGTGAGCAGTCTTCTGTCGATTCTTGTCTTCGGTCTTCTTGGTGTCTCGGCAGAGCCTCTGTTGGAGGCTTCTATACTTATTCTATTTTTCACTACTTTCATAAACCGAAAGATTGGAGCTAACACTCTAGAATAACACTTTCAAGCCTATGTCATTTTGTACTTCTTGATCAATATATGAATGACTATTTCTCTCTAAATTCTCTCTACATATTATTGTGATTACATTGCTAGATCTTAGGATTTATCATTTGGTATCAGAGCTAAACAGAAGATTCAATCAGAATTTGCATGGATTTTTGAAGATTTTTCTGTTTTTAGGAAGAACTCGCATCCAATATCGATCACTGTTCATCTGGATTTCTTCGATTTCTTCATTTTTTGATCAATTCGATCGAAATTTGTGTTCATCTTACTCGGTTTTTTATATTAATTCAGGATTCAAGACCTAATTTTGACTAAATATCACAAATTTTGAGGATCTATCACTGTTTTTCGAAGAAGTTGATAAATCTGTTTCTTGATCGGATTCGTATTTTCCTGGAAGAATTGGTGAAAGTGATCAACTACAAAATTGTTCGAAAAGGATTTTCGAACAATCCTGCAAAGTTTCATTTTTTTGGTTGAGATTTGAAGATTTTATTTGAAAAAGTTTGAATTTCGGTGAAGAACTCACAAGAAAATGAAGAACTCGCAAGCTTCAAACTGAAGAACTCGCAAGATCCAGAGAACTCGCATCGAAAAACTCGCATCGTTCTTGTTGCGAACTTTGAAGAATTCGCATTGTACTGAGTTGTAGAACTCGTATCCTGTTGGTTGCGAGTTGTTGGTAGAATTCAAAACTCGTATCTTGTTAGTTGCGAGAAGCTAGGAACTCACATTTAGTTTGTTGCGAAAAGTGCAAGAACTCGCATCCTTAGTGTTGCGAGTTGTTAATAGTCCGCATCCTTAGTGTTGCGAGTTGCTCAGAACTCGCATCCTTCTTCTTGCGAGAAGTATAGAACTCGCATCAAGGCTGTTGCGAGAAGTTACTGTTCATCACTGTGTATTGCGAGAGAAAAAAAGTTTTTTAAGAAAAAAAATTTAATCAATTTTTTTTGTGTATTTCATACACTTTCTGTTTGATCTTCTGAAAGATCCAGTTTTCTAGCAATTTTAATTTTTTTTTCAAGGATTTCACAAAGATGTATCATATAGAGGAGTTAAAAGAGAGAAAATGGACTCTTCTTGAAGCTAAGGATGAGATCAAGCGTCTTGATTGTTTGGTTTCTAAATACATGAGATATTTTGATGAAGAGGCAATTAAAAACATAAAGCTCAAGTCTGAGAACGCTAAATTGGAAGATAAATTTTCTTCTCTTGAGAAGACTAAGACACTTGAGATCTTAACTCATCATGAATACATAAAAAAGCTTCAAGGGAGTATAAAGGCATTGGAAGAAGAAAATGTTGTTCTGAAGAGACAAAATTCCGACATTTCTTCTTCAAATGAAAATTTTATTTTAAAAGAACAAAATGTTAAACTTACTAAAAGAATTACTAATCTTGAAGTTTATATTGCAGGTCTTGAAACAAAGAAAGACAACTCAAGACTGCACGAACAAATCGATAAACTTCAAGAGAAAGTAACAACTCTTGAAAGCAAAAATGCTGATATGAAAAGTAAGGAAGACAAGAGAGAGAAGTGGATCCTACATTTACGAATTCAATTAAAAGGAGTTCAAGATAAAGAAAAAAGTTTGGACAGTGAAAACGCTGAGCTAAAGAGAAAACTGTCTAATTTTTCTCTTGAGCTTAAATATGTAAAACTTTTGAAGCAAGTCTCCGACTTTGAAAAAGTTTTATATCTTGAAAAAGAGAAGCAAGAAAAAGAAAGAACTGAATTTGAAACTGAACGAAAATCTTTTGAGATTAAAAGTTCTGAGCTTTCCGTGAAAATCTCTGAATTAGAAAATGTTTTGGAAAAGGAAAGAAAAGATTTCACGGAAAAGAAAAATCTCTTTGAAAAGGAAAATAAAATCCTTAAAAAGAAAAATATGGAAACTTTCAAAGAGATAACTGATAAAAGAAAATTCTTGGAAAAAGATTTTGAATCGGAACGCAAATATTTTGAAGATGTGATTCTTAATCTTACCAATAGATTATCTAGTTTATCAGTTGATATTATGAAGGATCAAATGATCAAATCTGGTCTCCAAAAGAAATTTGATCTAATATTTAAAGAGAAAAATGTTTTGATAAACAAAGTTAAAGAACTTGAAGACATCATTTTTAAATTTGATGTCTCAAAGCAGGTCAGTCCTAATACTATCTTTCAGACTCCATTTGTTGATTCAAATGATTCTGAATGCTCTTTTAAAACTGCTTCAAGTTCAAGCTTTAAAAACATTTCTTCTAAACAATGTAATAAATCAAATGATTTCTTTAAAGATCAGATTCGTTCTACAAATCTCTTCTATAATTCTTTGTTTGATAAATCAGATAATAAACCAAAAGTGCCTAAAGTTAATACTTCCAATTCTAAAGAAGTTCCAGTCTTCAAGAAGGTGAAGATGGAATGGAGAGTTAAAGGCACAACAATTCCAAAGAAAGATGTGCCAAAATTATTTGCCTCCACATCAAATGCTAAAAAGAACAATGCACCGAAAGGTAAATTTTCTGCTAAACCTAATCCTATTCATTCCGCAAATCATCTGATTAGGTTGGCACATAAGAAAATCTGTTGTTCTTACTGTGGATCAAATGATTTTGTCCATAAAGATTATACTTCTTATTGGTACGGTACTTACAATATTTCTTCTAAGAAATCTACACCTAACACACTAGGACCCAAGTACCGTTGGGTACCAAAATCTGCTTAATCTGTTTTGTAGGTTCATCATGTGTTGTGCTGAATGTTACGTATATATCACACACATGACTGAAAACAGAAGAGAAGCGGTGCAGATTTTTGAAGAGTACTTGTGCCATTAAGGGGGAGCAAAGAGATTTTGGCTTCTGAATAATTCAGTTCAGAACCCGTACTTCAAAGAGATTTTGACTTCTGATCTTATCAGATCAGGACTCGTTCTTCAACGACTATGACTTCTGAATGTACTTCAATCCTGGTAATTCAGAACTCGTTTTATTGATTAAGGATACTTTAATCCAAGTCTTGTTCTTTGTGCAGATTTTGTACACATAAAGATCTTTTGCACAAGTTAAGGGGGAGCTTAACTGATTTTAAATCATCATCAAAATTTGAGGGGGAGCTCAAATATTTCTGACTGTACGTATCTTCTGATCTTAATCTCGGATTGTTTGAAAGAAGAACGACTTTCAAGCATGAAAAATGTTTTGCTTAAATGTTCAAACCACTTCTCTAATTCAAACAGATTTTATAATTTTAGAAGTGTGATTTTAAATGTTTTTCATGAAGTTCTCGGATTATTACTGTTACATCATTTCTGACCGTGTGTTTCCAAAGATTAATACTTGTGTATTATCTTTTCTAGTATTCATACACACCGGTTCAGCTTCATATTGACTTTGTTATTACCATGTCTCAAAACGAAACAATTTTTCTATGGTAATACTCCCGTTTGTACTTCAAATTTTGTTGAGCATCACATATTTTTTCAACGTGAGAACTTAAACGTTTCATTCAAATATTGTTTATATTTGTTCATATAAACAAATTTCAATTCTTTGATACCCTTACCGTTGATGAATATATTTCAAAATATTAGACATGATTGATACATTGTCAGATTCTCAAACAAGTCATTCGAATTCATTTCATTCATTCACTATCCTTGTTTTGAAAATTCTTCAAAGATCAAATACTCAAATATTTCATGATATTATTGAGGAGCATACATTCTGATGGCAATGTAAATCAAATGCCAATTTATTTGTTCCAACTAAACTTTTGAACAACACAAACTTTTAGGACAATTTCATGGGATCGGTGTGTGAGCATACAGAACTTCTATGGATCCACGTTAACCTGTGTTTCCTACCCAAGAAGTTATCCTTGAGTGATTGAGGGGTGAGGGGTCGAAATCAAAGAGTGGGGGAGATAACTCATCCGGTTGAGTATCTCATTGTGCTGAAGTAAAATGTAAATGAGAGTTTGGGTAGAAGTGAGCGGATTAAAAAAAGAAAGAGGGTGTGAGAACAGAGTTAAAAGAATAAGAGAACTCTGCACTATCCATTTTCTGAGCCGGGAAGCCACATTACTGATTGGTTCACATTCTTTGGTGACCATCATTGAAACAGGCAGTCAGCCCATGCCAACTCTTGCATTTAACCCCACCAACTACTCATTTCTTTCTTAACAAAGGAATGTTTCATTTTTCTTGGGGACGCAACATATAATCTATCTGATCTTCACTCGGAAGGTCTAGTTATTGAAAAAGAAGGAAGTTTGCCCCACCTTCGCTCTTCATTCATACACATTGAGTTCGTGGAAAATTGTTGTTGTCTCAACAGTTTACACGCTTTGAGCCTATATTATTCAAGCATATGTTGCTTTATTCTTTCTACACATGCACGTACACACAAGGAATATGTTTTCTTGTCATAACGTTCATAGAATTTCTTTTGTGATTTTCGATGATTGAATGGAAGCCCTGGGGGAGTGAACATCAAAAAGCTCCTTTACAAAGTACATATGTTGTCCTAAGTGGCTCCGTGCTACTTACAGGCATTTAACTGATTCATCCGTTGTTTCAGGGTTACCACATTCTTTTGTCTGAATTTGAAAAGATTCGGATAAATAACTTTCGGAATTGACGGTTTATCAGATAAAAAGAAGGAGAATGTTACTTGTGGTGTATAAAAGCGTGTTGAATTTGATGAAGGTTTTGATGATCATGATGCTCACAATCATCAAAAAGGGGGGGAAAATAGTATATTGAAGAACAGGGGAAAACTAATACCCTGAAGAAAAGGATGATTTGTCATTGAAAGATTAAAAGGAAAGAAATGATAAATTCAAGTCAAGAAGATGTTCTGAGATTGTTCGAGAAAGTTTGTTGTTCACAAACAATTCAAAGTCAGAGTAATGAAGATACAGAAATTCAGTTAAATGTTTAGTCAAAGTTTTCGCATCAAAGTACAAAATGAATTGTAACCTTCAAAGAACTCGCATCAAGAATGATACGAGAAGATTAGTTCTCGCATCAAGAAGGATACGAGAAGCTGAGAAGTTTAGTTCTCGCATCAAGAAGGATACGAGAAGTCCAGAGTTCGCATGCTGAAGGATACGAGAAGTCCAGAGTTCGCATGCTGAAGGATACGAGAAGTTCAGAGTTCGCATGGTGAAGGATACGAGAAATCCAGAACTCGCATGCTTGATACGAAAAGTTTTGTATTTTTGTGATTCCATGTTGGATACGAAAAGTTTGAACCCTCAATGACTGATAAAGCTACAAAGATCTGATTTTCATGTACAAGACTTGAAGATGATTTGATGGAATGTTTGTTTAAGAAGATTGACTTTACAAAGGGCAAATTGAAGATTATTCTATGTTTGAAGATGGTAAGAGCTTCAATGTTTAAAGCGGCCAGTGTTAAAGTTTTGAGGATCAAGTGCTGAAGACTGCTGCTATATTTTTGTTAAATCTTGAATCCAAAGGGGGAGAATGTTAGAGCATTATTGTATTCAAGATTACTGTAAAGTCAATGTACTGTAATAGTCTATATTGTATTGCTTTGCCTTTATACCTTGTATGTATGGGGTATAAATAGGCATGTCTAGTTCATTAGATTGTAACTCTAGAATAACACTTTCAAGCCTATGTCATTTTGTACTTCTTGATCAATATATGAATGACTATTTCTCTCTAGATTCTCTGTACATATTATTGTGATTACATTGCTAGATCTTGGGATTTATCAGTACTAACACGCGACGAAAAATCCAACCTTCCACTATCAAGGTTCTCTACGCTCTTACCCTTAACCGGGGTTGCTTAACCTTCCAAAGCCTAATGAGTTCAAGGTTTTCAAGTGATAGACTTGACAATTATGCCAATCGAAAACTTCATAAGATTTTTCAACACGAAGGTTTTTATAACAAGTTATCGTACGTGTAAAAATCTACTACCACTTGCTCGGTAGTTGTGCGAAGTGGACATACTCGTCACACAGGTGAAAATCGTTTTGAATCTACTTGATCACGACTTAAGTTACTAACGAAAAGCACTGGTATGCTCAACAAACTTTTCAAATGAACCGCTATGGTCCTAGCATGTATTTGTCTAGGCCATGCACACATAATAGTTTTCCGAAATAAATTAGTATGCAATAAATGGGTTATATGAGACTTCAAAAGAGGAAATTCACTAAGTCCACTTCCCAAAATGTTCTCATCTCACCATATAATGACATGGAATTTTCTGACAAGACTCACACACATTAATGTATTTTCTCAGAACTTAGAAAAACGATAAGTGCATGTAATTTGGTTGACACGTAAAATAATGTAAATCGACTTCAAATTTTATGCCCTACAAACGATGCGCATTAACGTTCTAAAATAGTGGCTATAATGTTATGCGTACAATATATCAATATAATGCATTTGCGTGAAATGATAACAAAAGAGCCAATAACCGAAGGTGCATAAAGCAAAACATTAAGGTAAACTATCATGATACTCTTATATGTTTACTCACGCCACGGGTATAAATCAATTCATACGCTAGACAAGGTGCAATGAAATATACTAGCACAAAATTCAAAGGTGAAAACCATACAACATTAAAGTTCTGAAAACTACTCTTTTTTGTTGCAATACGACATAAAGTAATATTTCTCAACAAAACTCGCATGAGAAAAAAATGCTCAATAAAACCCATAGATTAACGCACACAATAATTCAAGTATGCACATTACAAAGTGTCACTCACGCGCCGCAAAATGTAGTAAAACAAAACTCCATAATACTCAACAAAACATCCATAAAACTCCATTAAAACCCAATCGCATCCAATAAATCAAATGGTGCCAAGTTTTCGTTTCCAATAATCAAATCGCATAAAGCAAAGTTATGACCAAAATGTCACAAGTCCAAAAATTTCTCTTTCATTGCAATACAATATATAGTAACACCTTTCAGTAAAACTCGCATGGAATAAAATTCCCAATAAAACTCAATCACCAAAATAATGGAAGGTAACTCTCCATCCAAACCTTAACATATGCGGAGGAGAGCCAATGTTAAAGTCAAAAATCACAGTTACTTGTCCAAGACCCTAAACAACATAATGATATGGATATCACAGTACCCAAAAGTAGCGTTATACAACAACGAAGATAAAGAAAGCCTCGACAAGGTTTGCAATCACCTGCGATAAAATAATTTCATGCATGTTTGAAATCATGGTTTAAAATCTTGTGTGTGCTAAACATTTTTCCAAGATTTCGTAATACAATCCACATGACGATTTGGAACACAAGAAACAATTGATGCAATTTATTTTAAAAATAAACTTTGTGCATTAATTTGGTCGGCACCAACATCTCAAAACCACACTCTTCAAATTCCTCCCGTCACACTATTGTCATCTGGATGCTCAAACATCTTAAGGCAATACTCGAAAATTTCATCGGTTCACCTTACAATTTCTCCTTGAATAATGCCGATTCCATAAGTCTATGGTTCTAATCCAACCAACAATTTCGACCTGAAACGGTCCACTTAAGGCAATCATCATGCTTACTGTCACTCCAAGCGACGAATGCTAAAATCATCAACCTCTTCTAACGGCTATCCACTTAGAAACTTCTTCACTACCCCAACGGTCGTCACATCAAAGTAGTCTAAGTATACACATGTAACTTGTAGGTTCACCATAACACTGGTCAGGTTAAATTATGAACGTAATGTACATGATCATCCTTGCTACCCTCAACGTGATTCCTGTTTCTAGTGACTCCATCAACCTCAAAATATCCTATCTTTGAGTGCCTAATGGTGCAATTTCACTTTCACTCACTTAAAAGAACGCTAGTTTGAGTCTAGGTATCCAAAACGAAACACTTAATTATCTCAAACATAAGCTCTGATACCAACTTGTAACACCCTCAAAATTGGAAAGCGCAACTAAATAAAATCGTCGATAAATTAATCAAATAAGGGTAAAATCCCTTCTACAAACCATCCTTGGAAATACCTCAATATTAAAAAATAATAACTTCAACATTCAATAAACTAAGTCATACGCCAAGACTACAAAAGGTAGGGTCTTACTCAACCCAAAACAAAGTTGCCATTCCCAAAATGCGGAAGACTTCACCAAGCCTCTTACTTCTTGAGCACACAACTAGCTCTTCACTCTTCACAATGTCACTAGAACTATTTCCTAACCGGAACATGTTGCGCATGCCGACAAATAAAAGGGGTTAGGCTAACGCCTAGTGAGTTCAAGAGTTTTTATCATAATATATATAATTCATCAACGAAAAGAGTACAACTTAAATCGTGATTTCCAAAAAGGGTTTATATTAAATATGTAAACAATCCATTTTCCAACGCATGCAAATTCTTATAACGAAAGCTCCAAAATATATATAGATTTTCCCAAAATGGACTCAAATCCGAAACTCACTCAAAATGTGAATAAGTGGTTAATTTCTAAATAATAAAAACGGGGCTAAAACTCACCTATTCAAAGCATTCAAACACGGATGAGGCATAATACACAACCTATAAATTATTATGGAAGAACAATCCACATAAATATATTACGTCACCGAAAACATGGTACTATATCCAATACTCACGCGAGCATAAAATGGAATGAAATCCAAATACCAAAATATGGAAATGACATGCTTCATTCAAACTTTAATATACGTAGAGAGAATTCCAATATTAGAGTCATCATTTGCAGTTAATCGCACAAGACCAACGATAATAAAGTAAGGACATTAATATCCAAGATAATCTTGGCCGATAACGGGGGAGACCCGTATCCATTGAGAGTAGAGGAACACAAAAGTATGCCACTCATACAACATTAATAATATGACACTTCACGACATGAAAGCCCAAGTGTCCCTACGACTCCTTTCAAGTTACACCCAAAGAGACAACTGGCCTTAGCGAATATTACCATGAATACCACAAAGGCTCGACACATTCGGGGTTATAACCATGACATTTCCTCATCATGGCCGAGGTCCCAAACGCCCATCAGTCATGATAGCACAACCGGACTCAGCCCTCCTAGTGTACACTTGCAAGGTAAAGGTCATAAAACATGGGTCCTGGAGTCAAATCTCACAACACCCAGTTGACCATCAAATAAAGACTGACTTACGTGCCTATGGATCCAATGCAACACGGTCTAAAATTACATGATTACACAAGAATGACCAAATGCGCTCGAGCCTGTAATTATCATTAATATGCAATAAGATGCAAATCATAAATGGGGCTCTACATTGAGCCATTAAAAGCGGACAAAATGTCCCCAAGGCTCTTTTAAATCAAAACCGAGTTAAAATGCTCAAAACCCAATAGACCAACAAATAACGGTCTTCCTGTAATAAAATGCATTTAAACGACATTTATGTAAACATATACCTCAAAGAAATAATCATCCCAAAACTTGTGACAGATCGAGACAAATGATTTTTCCAAATGGACTCATACCCTTATAATTCCAACATGTCTCATAACACGAAATGTGCATTTTCCAAATAGTTTACAAGATCGGTTACACCAAAAATACAAAACCCTTGAATATACTTCATTTGAACACTAAATCATTAAAGGGACATATTTATGATATTTACTTATAAATATATCCAAAAATCCCAAAATATGGGTGTTTTTACAAGGTATATAAAGTTAAACACTTCAAGTAATCAAAACCCACCAAATAACTCAACAACTAATAATTTCATGTAAAATACATAAATACATGGAAAAGAACATTTTTGGCATGTACAACATTATCACAAATTAACTTGGACTCACCTTGCTAGATTTAGGCTAAATCTAGATTTTTCACAACTTGAGCTCCTTTGAAGAAATTTGAATCCTCAAGCCAAATCTTCCAAAAACCAAGATCCATAAGTTTCCAACCATAAATATTCATATCCAACCATTTCGAATCGCTCCCGAAACATTTTAAATTAATATCTCAACTTACACCAAAACCCTAATTTCCATAGATGATGAAAAGAGAAGATTATCTTAACCACAACTTGAATCCACCAACCAAAACACCTCTAGGGTTATCAAAAATGAACCACAAACTCCAAATCTTCAAAATTGATAAAAAGGGTTGGATGAAACCCTAGAAAACTTTGATGAAGAAGATGAAATGAAAGGATTCTAGCTTTAGCTTCCAAAACCATGTTAGATGAAGAAAAATCACTTAAAATCTCGAGTCTTGGGGTCTCAAAGGCTCAAAATCGACAATGGGGGTGAAGGGTTTCGGTTCTTGGGTGAGAAAAACGAGATGGGTGAAGTGGGAATGAGAAGAAAGGCTAAAAATCGCATTTTTAAGGTCCTGGTACCCGTATGCGATTGTGACAATGTCACAATCGCTGGCACAATCGCACAGGTTGTACCGTGAGTTTTTGGCATCCAACGATTGTGACATTTTTAATGTCACAATCGCTGGCACTATAGCACAGAATGTACCGAAAGTTGTTTTGGCCACAACTTCTTCGTTTTAGCTTTGATTTTTGCTCCGAAAAGAACCGTTGGACTCGTATTTGAATTCTCCGTCCAATAAGACTATAAATCTAGTGTTTAAGACCAAAATCATATTTCCTCTATTTCTCTTAAAAGGTCGATTTGTACGTGCCTTGAAATTGTACTTACCGAAAAATTACGGATGTTACATAACCCAAGTACCCAACAACAGAGGAGCGACCGTCTTCCACAAGTTTGGCCATTTGGAATTGGATCTGCAAACCGAACCTCAAACAAAAAAAGACAAGAAATGAAATCGTGAAGAGTGAAGAAACCATAGCCCACACGTTCGACTTTCTTGCATATGCTCTTCCTATTCAACTATTCGATTGTATATTTCGTAGAATACAATTAATTGTACTCATCTGTTGGAAGATAATTGGATTGGTACGGTTTGTTGGATCCAAGAACCTTGCGGTCCAATTTAAATGTTGAAATTTTGGATCATATTTAATCTAATTATTGCCAGTCAATCCTAATTAGATCAATCGACTTAATTAGATCGAATAACTTTCTGCACACCCTATCAAAAATATATAATTCATGTATTTAGGTATAATTTGTTTGTTACAAAATTTTATTATAATTTAAATATTTGAGATTTAAAAATTTAGATACTGTATTTTAGTTTTGATGATAAAGTTGTTTAATAAAAAGAATGATAGTGTGTTTTGTTATAACTCAATAATAATCCTTTATTTAAATGTGTTTATTAGTTGGTTATTAATTAGCTTAATAAGATTAAAAAGTTTTTAAAAGGTTGTACAATTACTTATAATCTTGAAATTTAAGATATTTATATGGGAAATTAATTAAAATACCCCAAGTTTGACCAACTGTTACCGAAATACCCTAAATTTTTTCAACTTTGCAAAAATGCCCAAAATACCCGCGATGGGGTCCCGCGATCGCGGGATACGCTGACGTGGCACGTATTTTGGGGCCAAATGCCCCGCGAAGCCCCTCAACTTTGGCCGCGGTGCACTTTTGGTCCCTGCCCGCGATCGCAGCCCGCGATGGCCCAAAAAATTACAGTTTTGGTCCCTGAAATTTTACACTTTTGGTCCCTGAAAATTTACACTTTTGGTCCCTGTACTTAGACGAATCTTGCATGCTTTTACTGTTTTTTTCCACAATTATTGTACTTTGAAGACCGATTTGTGGTTGAAATTCATTTGCATGTTTGAGATTTCATCCATAAATACCAGTAAGATGCAATTCACAATTCACACTTCCTCTTGCTTTCTTTCTTGATTTCTCTCTTGTTTTCTTTCTTTGAATTGTTTTCTCTCTTGATTTCTCTTCTCTCATTTAATCCACAAATGGCATCGTCATCAAACCCTAAGGCTACTCCTGAAAAATGCCACCTCAAATCGAGGTCGCCATAGCAAAAAAGGAAAAGGAGATAGATGAACTAACAGAAGAGTGGAAAAAAATTATGGACAGGAAGGCAGTCCATTTGAGAAAGATCGAAGAGGAAGACAGGGAGATCAAAAGGATGAAAGGGGATATAAAAGCTAGGGAGGCTCATGTTCGTCGAGAACAAGAAGCAATTCACCATATTCTGCAAGACTTCGCAATTATTCAAGCGAAGGTAAACGAGAAGCAAGCTTGGATTGATGAAACTAAATCAATTTTTAAGTAGGTGGTGGTTGTTTTAGTTGTTTTGTATTTTTTTTTCTTGTTTTGTATTTTTTTTACTGTGTTGTTGTTTTGTATTTTTTGTTGTTGTTAATTTCTCTGAAAAGTAGTTTTTAAGCCGCTGAACCACGGTTAGGTTGGATACATCATGCAAGGTCAAGTCAGAGGTTACCTCATTCGTGGGCCTACTCCTCTTGTAGAATATATGACAACCCTCAACTCATTTGCTAAAGTGTGTGCGGTTGTGGTACACAATGGCCATACGTGGTTGCAAAAGCAGAAGTCGTTGAAGAAGGGTCAGAAAGATTGAAGATGAAGAGCTTGTTGGATGGAATACAAACTAGCTGTGTTATCAATGTTCATTTAGAAGCATATGTATGTGTGTATATATATAATATGAAATGGGGTTTTGACAAGTTGGTATCACTGGACTCATTTAAGAATTGTGAAAATGGGTATTTGACGAATGATGATTCATGTGTGTTTGGAGCTGAAGTGTTTTAAACACACATGAATCATCATTCGCCAAATACCCATTTTCACAATTCTTAAATGAGTCCAGTGATACCAACTTGTCAAAACCCCATTTAATATTCTTCTCGTGAAACCTTCTCCTATTGCCATTCACGATATCTATAAACACATTCAAATAATAATAATTTAAAACGATTTAATGAATTAGTTAATATATGATTATTATGTTAATGCGATAGGAGTGTAAAACAAAATTGAAAAAAAAATAAGAGATGTACCATAAATTAAATAATTAACTATAAGGTTATGAATTTTAATGTATAACTGTATATGATATATATTAAAATATATAAATCCAAAAAAATTCAAGATTGGGCTCATTTCGATCGTATCGAAGAGACGATTATAATGGTGTAATTTATTAAAATTAAAACGTATATAATATGAATATATTTATCATTTACAAACTAGCTGTGTTATCAATGTTCATTTAGAAGCATATGTATGTGTGTAAATATATCATTTACAAATCAGTGTTTAGATCAACAGTATCAAGCTGTGACGGGCCCAGGGTGTGACTGACAGAATGTCTCCTTGGCACGGTTGATGGGGAGGGATTTGGACACTCTCCACGAGTGTGTCCTACGCATTGGCACCGAGTACATCTTCGTTGTATCGAACATTCACCACGTGATGGACGTCGGTCGTTCTTTCTCGGTCTCCCGGCCCTGTTCTTATCCATTAAAGGTTGATAGCATGGTGGAAGCGGGTCGGGTGGATACACCCCTGCTGCAGGGGGTCCAGCTGGGTTTCTTACCTCCACGTATGTTTTCCGGTAATATTCGGACGTGAAGAAAGGTACAGCCAAGTCGCTGCAATCTGTACGACCCATATATGTTGATGCAGCGATGGCATGGCCGCACGGTAACCCAGATTTATCCCATTCGTGACACGAACAAAGGTGGTCTTCCATATTCACAATCGCGTTAATATAGTCATCATGCACCTCGTACTTCCCATACCCGATTGCTCTTACCGGCCATGTCGCCGCACGACGCGCCCTGTACTGAACGATATTCTCCGCCGTTGGTGTGAGTGCATTTTGTATCTTAGCTCATTTTAGGCGTCGAATTTGGTACCACTCTTGTTGAAAGGCCCGAAAGTAGTCCATAAGATTAACAATCGGACATCTACGCGCAAAACGGGAGAGTGCATTCACAGACCCTGCACTATTCGAGGTCAGAATGCCATACCGTTGTCCAGGAAAATGGGCCGCGGACCACCTCTCCGGTCCAGCATCGTCAAAGACTTTGGCTGCTTCCTTGACACTGTATCGTAGCATATTCATGTACTTGTTAAACTCCCGATCCGTATATGCTCTGCATGCCGCCCAATAGACATCCTTATAGGTGGTAATACGTTTGTCCTTGGATTTGGCGTTCATCTCCAAATGTCGACAGCATATGGCGTGAGGGGCGTTTGGGTACATGGCAGAGATTGCGGCGCTTATGGAAGGAGCCCTGTCAGACATAAACACCAACCCTTGCGGGTCTTCGATAGCTTGTCTCAACATGGACAGAAACCAAGTCCACTCGTCCCCGGTTTCGGACTTGCCTACGCCGAAAGCTACTGGAACGATGGAGTTATCCCCATCCATGGCAACCGCCAGGAACATCATACCCAAGTAACGGCCCTTTAAATGGGCTGCGTCTATTATCAGGACACGACGTAGATTTTCCAGAAATGTGCGGATCTGCAAAAACATAGGTTAAAATGTTATAGTTTATAATGTGTAAATGTTATAGTTTATAATGTGTAAACATATGACGTGTTAAAATACGTACCGCGGGTCCAAGGGCCACGAAGCACATCTCAAACCGTCCACGTGAATCGGTCCGTAGCTGCGTGACAGTACCAGGGTTCTGCAGCTGCAAATTATATAAATATGTCGGGAGTCGTTCATACGACTCCTCGAACGTGCCTCTCACCATAAACAGTGCATGGCAGCGCGCACGCCACGCTTGGTGGTAATCAATCATGACGCCGAACTGCCGGTGAACGTCGTGGACGATGTCCTTTGGACGCAATGACCTGCTAACATCAAGAAATTTGTTTTTCAGGATCGCACCCAAAGTCTTTTTGCCGGCTTGTTTGTGGTGGGGATTAAGTTGCGTCCTCGTACAAGTGTGTACGTCGTGCAACTTTCTAATCATTATCGCCCCTCCTTTGGGACCCGTGTGAATCGCGTACAACCTCCACTCACACTTTTCTCTAGCACATTCAACTACGTATTTGCTTTTGTCAGATGCCCGCACGCGACTTTGGAAACCCTCTTCCAAGAACTTGAGTCCGATCTGACTTGCTAAGAGATCCTTCAAATCGAATATCTGACCTGCTGTTAAACTTTCACTGCGAATATAAGGTGTAGGTTCGTAGCTTTGTGTTTGGGTATGGGAGTCTGGAAGAATAGGGGGCATATCAAAAAAGTCATTTATCTGACTACATGATTTTCTACTAGGGGTATATTCTTCGTGATCATCATTATCGGTGTCTGATCTGTCTATTTCAGAATTACCCGTTCTGAAAACGTGGGTTTCGTCATCAGTAACTCCATCAGTACGCCATTCGTGTGGTTGTGGTGGTTGTTGCTGTTGAGAATCAGGCTGCTCTATTTGTTGAGAATCATGATGCTCTATTTGTTGAGAATCACCCTCCTCGTCACCGTCGTCGTCATCGTCGTCGTCACCGTCGTCGTCACCGTCGTCGTCACCGTCGGATACGCCGGGATACACAAAGAGTAATGGGGGTCTTTCTGAATCGACTGCAAGGTGCAGAAAAGTAGAGATATCCCCATCGTTGGATAAATCCACAAATGACCCATCGCCATTTTTAAATACTAACTTGCAAATATCAGAAGAGTTGATTCCACATTTTTGCATGGCGTATGCAACAAACTTCTGATAAGTGTAGTTTACTGACACTTTTACACCATGCTTAGATTTATAAGCAAAATTCCACTCATTGTTATCTTGCACCCATTCACCATCAAAACAGAAATATAGATTTGCTTTTGCAACAGATGAACTCATTTTTTCAGTAGTATCTCAAACACAAACAATGAAATCGTTGTGTGGGGATTATGGCTTGAATTTTACGTCTATTTATCAATGAAACAACCAACATATCAGAAAACCAATCTCTCATTTCATCCACAAACTGGTATTCCAAAAACATTGATTTAACATTGATTGAAACATGCAAATGAATTTCAACCACAAATCGGTCTTTAAATTGCAATAATTGTGGAAAAAACAGTAAAAGCATGCAAAATCCGTCTAAGTATAGGGGCTGAAAGTGTAAATTTTCAGGGACCAAAAGTGTAAAATTTCAGGGACCAAAAGTGTAATTTTTTGGGCCATCGTGGGCAGGGACCAAAAGTGCATCGCGGCCAAAGTTGAGGGGCTTCGCGGGGCATCTGGCCCCAAAATACGTGCCACGTCAGCGTATCCCGCGATCGCGGGACCCCATCGCGGGTATTTTGGGCATTTTTGCAAAGTTGAAAAAATTTAGGGTATTTTGGTAACAGTTGGTTTGACTTGGGGTATTTTAATTAATTTCCCTATTTATATTAACAAATTATACTAAATGCGTAAAAGTTTTAGAAGTTTTTGTCAAATATTTTATAATATAATAGAGGGTAATAAAATATATTATACATCAAATTTAAAATAACATATATGTTGTATTAATTACTAATTAATAAATAATTTAAAAATCGAATCTTTATAAAAAACAAATCAAGATAAGAAATGTTTATATTTTTATCTCATTATGATTTATGAGTAGAATTAAATTAATTTTTAAAAAGTAATATATTCCTGTGGATTATGTGATTTACAAAAAAATATATCATTTAGAAATTGGAAACAACAATCGAAAGCAGAAATAGTCAACATTCTTGAAACCTTCGGAATCTTCTCTTCCAAATTATTAGTAGTTTATTAGCATTACCCAAATCCATAAACCTCTCTTGAAACAAACTCTATTGTGTCGCTTGTTTCACCTTCCTCTCATATTGTCACATCGTGGTCCCGTCTGTTTCCTCTCGTCATCACCCTCAATCTCCCACCGTAGAGATTTGTCTTCTTATGCTTCTTGTTTTTATTGAAGTTAGGGTCGACCCTAATGTTGGGCAAGTCGGGCGACGACCTAGAGCAACAAAGGCCTAAGGGGAATAAACTCACGAATTGAGCTTAGCAGTGTTATTGTTACATTAAAGAAATTGTAGAATGTCAAGAGAAATACTAGAACATGAGACCTCTAGGATTATTTGAAACATCTTTACCATTGGGCTACTCGTAATTTTGTTTACTTTTTTTCTCCAATAAACTTTTATTTATTTATTTCTTGATTCCTTTTATTGAAACTCATTGACTTTTGCCCCACTTTATAATGATATATTTGTATGAATTAAAATAAAAACTAAATAAAATTAATCAAATCCAACAATTAATATTTTGTAACGGTTTTGTTTTGAAAAAACACCGTGATAATACTTGAAACATATTACTTTTATGCTATGTATGATTTCGTCATGTAAGTTTATATAAGAAATTGGTAAGTTATCTTTTGCTGTTGCATCTACTACACATGCATCTTTGGTTTATATATAGTTTTTAAGGAATTATATGAGTTTGCTACAAATTAATTATTTTTAAACCATGTTTGAGAACTGACTTCAAGAGAATCATTCACAAGCAATAAATATTTGATTGTTTCAAATAATTTTTTTTAACAATATGGTTGATACTTTCCATTTACATAAACTTTTACACTTTAGAAGCCATTGAACAAAAGTTTTTTATGTTATCCCTGGTGAAATACACATTATGTGCCGATTTTTTGCTCGGTAACATTATTTTCAACATTGTTACAAAACGTAAAAAAGAATTATGGTTTTTTTATTGAGGGCACTTTTGACTGATTTCGCCCGGGGGACGAGAAACCTCGGGACCAACCCTGGTTGAAATTATTATATGATATTGACAAATGCATTCATGATTTTATACTATGGTTCTGATCAGTTTGTTTGATTTAGTTTTTATCAGTTTGTTTGATTTTAAGATCATCGGTTTGTTTGATTTAGCAACTTACTGTCATTAGATAAAACCACGACTATGCAACAGTCTTTTTTCTTCTTCTTATCTTGTTGAAGTGTCATACAAATTTGTCTTCTTTAGTTGTTTTAGTTGAGTGGTCATAATTTGCACACCAAGTGTTTGTAATAATGCTTAGCTTAAACTTAGAATTTTGTTTGTTCAGTTTATTTACTTGGATGATGAATCTAACACCCGTAATTTTGGTAAGTAAATATCACCCGAACGTTTTACAACTTGAAAATGGTGAGATTTATGTTGGGAAGACATTACTTAATGTCCCTCAGAGTATCAGGAGTATTGGCGTGGGAAAATTCGAGTTTCGGAGCTTGGTACGGGTCCGACTACAATGCCCTGCGACTACGACAATGTCGTAGTCGCACTGGCACAGTCGCAGGTGGAGAGCAGGCTTCGGTGCACTCTAAGCGACTATGTCATGCGACATTGACATGGTCATAGTCGCGTGTCATTGTCGCTCAAGTGTACCTGGTCACTTTAAAGTCGCGATTTTCAGACTTCTTCTCACTCTCAACTTCTCAAACCCTCCCCATTCTCTCTTAAATCGGTTCCTACTCACCCCATACGAACCCTATATAATTTTTGGAGCTTTTCTTGGAAACCAAGGTGTTCTTTCATCATCAATCTAAGAAAATGGAGGTGTTGATCAAGAGTTCATCATCTTCATCCTCATATTCAAGGAAAACTAGGGTTTTCTAGGTTTTCATCAAAACCTAAGTGATAAGTTCATCCCCTTCATTTCCAAGCTTCTTTATGAGCTATAAATGTTTCATTGATGATTTCCTAGTGATGTATTTCTCCAATTTCGGTTTGGACGATTTTGAGAAAAGTTGGGTCAAGTTAGGGTTTTGACATACGTTGAGATATTGATGTAAAATTTTTCGTGAACGATTCTAAATGGTTGGATATGAATATATATGGTTGGAAACTTATGGATCTAGGTTTTGGAAGATTTGGTTTGAGGATTCAAATTTCTTCAAAGGAGCTCAAGTTGGGAAAAATCTAGATTTAGCTAAATCTAGCAAGGTGAGTTCAAGTTGATTTGTGAAAACGTTGTACATGCCAAAAATGTTCTTTTCCAAGTATTTATGTGTTTTACATGAAATTATCAATTGTTGAGTTATTTGGTGGGTTTTGATCACTTAAGGTGTTTAACTTTATAAACCTTGTAAAACACCCATACTTGGGATTTTTAGATATTTTGATAAGTAAATATCATAAATATGTTCCTTTAATGATTTATTGACCAAATGAAGTCTATTCAAGGGTTTATGCATTTTTGGTGTAATTGATTTTATAAACTATTTGGAAAATGCATATTTTCGTGTTATGAGACATGTTGGAATTATAAGAGTATGGGTCCATTTGGCAAATCATTTGTCCCGATCCGTGACGAGTTTTGGGTTAATCATATCTTTGAGGTATACGTTTACATAAATGTCGTTTAAATGCGTTTTTAATATATGAGTACCGTTATGTGTTGGATTATTGGGTTTTGAGCATTTTAGCTCAGTTTTGACTTAAAAGAGTCTTGGGGACATTTTGTCCGATTTCAATGGCACAATGTAGAGTCCCATTTATGATTTGCATTTATTGCAACTTATTGCATGTTATTGCATATTATTAATAATTACATGCTTGAGTGTATTAGTCAATCATGTGTAGTCATGTAATTTTAGAATGTGTTGCATTGGATCCATAGGCACATAAGTTAGTCTTTATTTGATGGTCAACTGGGTGTTGTGGGATTTGGCTCCAGAACCCATGTTTTATGACCTTTACCTTACAAGTGTACACTAGGAGGGCTGGATCCGGTTGTGCTATCATGATTGATAGGCGTTTGGGAACTCCGCCACGTCGGGCAATGCCATGGTTGTAACCCCGAATGTGTCGGGCCTTTGGTGGTATTCATGGTAATATTCGCTAAGGTCAGTTGTCTCTTTGGGTGTAACTTAAAAGGGATCGTAGGGACACTTGGGCTTTCATGTCATGAAGTGTCATACGATTAACGTTGTATGAGTGGCATACTTTTATGTTCCTCTACTCTCAATGGATACGACTCTCCCCCGTTGCCAGCCAACATTATATCGGATACTATAATGTCCTTGCTTTATTATTGTTGGTCTTGTGCGATTGACTGCAAATGATGACTTTAATATTGGAATTCCCTCCACGTATATTGAAGTTTGAATGAAGCATGTCATTTCCATATTTTGGTATTTGGATTTCTTTCCATTTTATAACCGCGTGAGTATTGGGTTTAGTACCATGTTTTTGGTGACGTATTACATTTATATGGATTGTCCTTCCATAATTTATGGGTTGTGCATTATGTCTCATTCGTGTTTGGATGTTTTAAATAATTGAATTTTAGCCCCCTTTATATTATTTAGAAATTTAACGCTTATTCACATTTTGAGTGAGTTTCGGATCTGAGCTCATTTTGGGAAAATGCTATATATATATATATATATATATATATATAATTTGGAGCTTTCATGATAAGAATTTGTGTGCGTTGGGAAAATGGGTTGTTTGCATATTTAACATGAACCCTTTTTGGAAATCACGATTTAAGTTGTACTCTTTTCGTTTAACGAACTATTTTAATCATGATGAAAACTCTTGAACTCACTAGGCATGAGCCTAACCTTTTATTTGTCGGCAAGTGCAACAGGATCTGTTTGGAAATAGTGCTAGTGACACTGTGAAGAGTTGAGAGCTAGATGTGTGCTCAAGTAGTGAATATCTTGGTGAAGTCTTCCGCATATTGGGAATAACAACTTTGTATTGGGTTTGAGTAACACCCGACCTTATGTAGTCTTGGTGTATGACTTAAGTTAATGAATGTTGAGGTAAATTATATGTTTTAAAGTTGAGGTATTTCCAAGGATGGATTTGTAGAATGAATATATTCTTATTTGATTATTTTATCGAAGTTTTATTTAGTTGCTCTTTCCAATTTTGAGGGTGTTACAAGTTGGTATCAGAGCTTAGGTTTGAGAGAATTAGGTATTGAGTTTTGGATACCTAGACTCAAGCTAGCGTTCTTTTAAGTGAATGAGAGTGAAATTGCACCATTAGGCACTTTAAGATATGATATTTTGAGGTTGATGGAGTCACTAGAAATGGGAATCACGTCTAGAGTAGCAAGGATGATCATGTATTGTACGTTCATAATTACACCTAGCCAGTGTTATAGTGAACCTACAAGTTACATGTGTATACTTGGACTATTTTGATGTGATTATCGTTGGGGTAGTGCAGAATTTTCTAATCGGGTAGTCGTTAGAAGAGGTTGATGATTTTAGCATTTGTCACTTGGAGTGACAGTAAGCATGTTGATTGCATTAAGTGGACCGTTTAGGGTCGAAATTGTTGGTTGGATTAGAACCATAGACTTATGGAATCGACATTATTCGAGGAGAAATTGTAAGGTGAACCGATAAAATTTTCGATTATTGTCTTAAGATGTTTGAGCATCCGGATGACGATAGTGTGACCGGAGTAAATCGAGGCGTGTAGTTTTGAGACGTTGCGTGCCGACCAAATTCATGCACATAATTTATTTCTAAAATAAATTACATCAATTATTTTCATGTTTCCAAATCATCATGTGGGTTGTATTGTGAGATCTTGGAAAATGTTTAGCATGCACAAGATTTTAAACCATGATTTAACACATGCCTAAAGTTGTTTCATTGCATGCTGTTGCAAGCTTTGCCAAGATTTTCTTTATTCCCATTGTTACCAAACATTGTTTTCGGATATTGTGATATCCATATTTTAATGTTGATTAGAGTCTTGTACAAGTAACTACGACTCATGACTTTGATATTAGATCTCCTCTACGTATGTCAAAGCTTTGAATGAAGGGTTATTTCCATTGTCTTGGTGTTGGAGTTTTGTTGAGATGTTTATTTCATGTGGGTCTTGTTGAGAAGTGTTACTTTATATCGTATTGCAACAAAAGGGGGAAATTTTTGAAATTGTGACATTTTAGTCATAACTTTTTCTTATGTGATATGATTATTAGAAGCGAAAACTTTGGCACCAATTAACGGTTTGAATGCCATTGAGTTTCATTGAATTTTATGGAAGTTTTGTTGGGTATTGTAGAGTTTTGTTTTACGACGTTTTGTGTCGCGTGGGTACAACTTTGAAATGTTTATTATCTAATTATTATGTGTGTTAATTGATGGGTTTTATTGAGCACTTTTTCTCATGCGAGTTTTGCGGAAAAGCACTACTATATGTCGCATTGCAACCAAAAAGAGTAGTTATAAGGAATTTTGGCGTCGCTTGGTTTTCTGTTTTGAGATTTATGCTAGCATGTTTCGTTGCACCTTGTTTAGTGTACGAATTGACTTATAAGTGGCGTGAGTAATGCATGTAAGAGTATCATGATAGTATATCTTAACGACTTGTTTTATGCACTTTCGGTTAATTGGTTCTTTTGTTACCAATTCACGCACATGCAATATGTTGATTTATTGGTATGCATAGCATTGAAGCCACCATTTTGGAACGTTAATGTGCATCGTTTGTACGACTTGAAATTTGAAGTCGATTTAAAAAAAATTATGTATCAACCAAACTGCATGCACTTATTGTTCTCCTATTTTCTAAGAAAACGCATTAGTGCGTGTGAGTCTCGTCAGAAGATTTTATTTCCATGTCATTATATGGCTAAACGAGAAAATCCAGGAGTTGATTTAATGAATTTCCTCTTTTGAAATTCCGTATGGACTATCTATTGCATGTTATTTTATTTCAGGAAGACTATTAGGAGGGTGTTACAAGTTTGCATGCATATTCTAATTGTAGATTTCTTCACGATATTTTAGCCGATATTTTCGAATGATGAAAGCATATTGTTATTTGGCATTAAACTCGAAACCGACACAAATCATTTCATATTTTAACCAAAGTGCATATGTAGATCGTTTTGCCATTTTTCTTTGCGAAATAAACTAACACATGCGACTTTCGTTGGTGAATTTTGTTCCATGTCGTTTTATGGTTAAAAGAGAGAATTTTTAGTGTTTATGTTGTTTAAATTTCTTTTTCGAGGTTTCGTACAAATATTTTATCGCACACTATCTTAATGCAAGAAATTACTATACATACATGGCATAAATAAACCCATCCCATGCTAGGACCGTAACGGTTCATTTTAAAAGTTTGTTGAGCATACTTTTGCGTTTCGTTAGTAACTCGAGTAGTGATCAAATAATTTTCAAAATGATTCTTCGTAGGTAGAACGAGCGTGTCCATTTTGCAAAACTACTGGATAAGTGGTAGTAGATTCTTACACGCACAATTAATTATTATGATAAATCTTTAAAAAAATTTGATTGGCATAATTGTCGAATCTGTCACTTAAACACCTTGAACTCATTAGAATTTGGAAGGTTAAACAACCCCGATTAAGGGTGAGGGCGTATAGAACCTTGTCGGTGGAGGGTTGGGTTTTTCGACGCGTGATAGTACCGTAAGCCGAGTGGTATCGTTTGCAAGGTTGATGTGTCTTCTTTTTGTAACTAAAGGGTGAGGCTCGCGGTATCTTCTATTAATGCTTATGGTAACCGATCATTTTGGCAACCTTGTTTTGGGTTTTGGTCAGTTTTTGCATAAGGGATGTGAAGAACCCTTTAGACATCGTGTTGATGACCTTGATTTTGTGGGTATGCTCGACGAATGAAACTCGTGTATGGAGCTCTACAGTGGTTTGAATCTTGGCGGTATGGGTAGGTGTCAACTTTCAGATTTTGAGGCCATGAATAGTTGGTGTATTTGGAGTGTGGTAGTCCAATCTTAAGAGATATTTGTAACGGTTGTAGTGATTTTAAGAAATTCAGATTGTGGTTATTGGATATAGTAAGATGACTTTTCTTTGTATGGTAAGGAATCCATCAAATTGGATGTATTTTGGGAGTTGGATAATCTTTGGGGGACAAGGATGACCATCCATTTTGGGGTCTAACGGCATTCGTTAAAGTTAAGTGACAATTCAATAGTGGGAACAATTGAATTTGGCAATTTTGTTGGTTTCGGTAGTAGTCAAACTTTAGATTGGTTGGAGAAAAAGTTTAAAAAACGTGTAGATCTGGGCTGATTGGGAGTCGAGATCTATCGTTCGGGAAGTATGGATCACCTAAGGTTGGGAGACAACTAAAGTCATGTGGTTAGGAACTACTCTAGTAAGTTAAGCGTTCACTCGGATATAAGTATAATGTGTCTAAGGGGACATTTGTTGTGAGTATTAATATGAAGTTTCGTGATAGTTCTATCAGGTGGATTAGAGACAACTCCTCGTAAACGGAAACTGTCGCTTATGAGGGCAGCGTTAATTGGGAAACTAGATTTCGAGGACGAAATCTCTTTTAATGTTGGGAGGATTGTAACACCCATAATTTCGGTAAGTAAATATCACCTGAACGGTTTACAATTTGAAAATGGTGGGATTTATGTTGGGAAGACATTACTTAAGGTCCCTAAGAGTATCGGGAGTATTGGCGTGGGAAAAGTCGAGTTTTGGGGCTTGGGATGGGTCCAACTACAATGCTCGACGACTATGACAGTGTCATAGTCGCACTGGCACAGTCGCAGGTGGAGAGCAGGCTTCGTTACACTCCAAGAGACTATGCCATGCGACATTGACATGGTCATAGCTGTGTGTCATTGTCGCTCAAGTGTACCTGGTCACTTTAAAGTCGTGATTTTCAGACTTCTTCTCATTCTCAGCTTCTTAAACCATCTTTATTCTCTCCCAAATCGGTTCCCTCTACGAAAATAGAGGTGTTGATCAAGAGTTCATCATCTTCATCCTCATATTCAAGGAAAACTAGGGTTTTCTAGGTTTTCATCGAAACCTAAATGGTAAGTTCATCCCCTTCATTTCCAAGCTTCTTTATGAGTTATAAATGTTCCATTGATGATTTCTTAGTGTTGTATTTCTCCAATTTCGGTTTGGACGATTTTGAGAAAAGTTGGGTCAAGTTAGGGTTTTGGCATAGGTTGAGATATTGATGTATAATGTTTGGGGAACGATTCTAAATGGTTGGATATGTGATAAAGCGAGATCTATTAGGTAATCATCATCATATTCATTGATCTTGAGAATTCTAGAGTTTACATATGAATTGTGAACTTTCTCTCTCTAGTATCTCTTACTAAACTCTCTCAAAGATATTACAATTAACTCTCTTTTGACTAGCTTACTTACAAACAAGCTTAGTCAAACCTATTTATACCATCTAATTACAAAACATTAATTCAAAACTCCTTTGACTTTCTACTAAACAACTTTGACTTTGACTTTTCGTGACTTTTCATTTACATGACTTTACAACAAATCTTGAATACAATTTAATCCGCTAACATTCTCCCCCTTTGGATTCAAGATTTTTTAAAACAATGACAACTGTCTTCATGTAACACCCTAAAATTTGAGGTAAATTTAAGCCGAAATATTCGTGAAATGAACCAACAATTATCAACATTAATTTTCCAAGAGTTTGCGAGTAAAGTGTTTACAACACCAAAAATAATGAGATAAATAAACAACAACCTATTAATCTAATCTTAATACTGTTTAGATTAAAATCGGGTGTCGCTATCTCTTTCACAAGAACGCTCGGCTAATCTCTTTCATCCAAACACGCTATTCATCTTCAACACTCTTCCCTCACCCCCGGGAAGTACCACCGCTAGGAGGGCCTGCTAAACACAACATACAGTAAAAGAAGTGTTAGCCTAAAGCCTAGCAAGAATAGCAATTTCATAATAAGAATCGATTACACAATAAATAAGGTGTCAAGCCATCCTTTGCCGGTTGCTGTCCATTACATCATTGCATTCAATTATGACATCAACCTAAACCGGGTCTCTAGTCGTGTGACATCAATCCAAACCGTATCTCTAGTCTTGTGACATCATCCAAACCGGATCTCTATCCAAACCGGATCTCTATCCAAACCGGATCTCTAGTCTTGTGACATCAATCCAAACCGGATCTCTAGTCTTGTGACATCAATCCAAACCGGATCTCTAGTATCTTCAACCCAATTAATAGGTCTACCTCCAACATACCCATAACATGATCGTATAACCATAGAGGCAATTTAGTGTCATCACAAGTAATAAGTCCTCATGCATATATATATTAACGACTTTTAAACAAGTTATTGTCATAAGAATATCATTATCCATCTTCAACTTCTAAAATACCACTTATACCAAAACCCTAGTTTTTTGACCCAAACCACACATAGAGTTGCAAAGAGGAAGAGGTGTGCCCATGCTCAAAAGCACCTCACTACACCACCAATCAACCCCCTTTTTATCTCTTATTAATATCATCATCAAAGTCAAGCCCTAAACTTTCCATAAATGGAAAGTTAGGTCATTCATCACAAAATCAAGAAGAAACAAGTAGAGTAGATAAATATTCAAGTAAAGTGTAGTTAGATAAACATTCATGAGTTTAATGGGTCAAGAAAACTCACCTTGGGGTTTATAATTTAAACCCTATACTTCAAGTGGCTAGTTGAGAAGATGAGAATATGCCTAGTTCTTGGGAGCTTGAAGATTCCACACTTAGAGCTTAAATAACCCTAGAAAGATTCATAAATGATCATGGATGTGGTAGATGCAAGGAATTAAATGCAAAGGAGGGGCAAGAGATGGTAACCTACCAAAATCTTGAGAGAAAAACGTGTTTCTTCCAAGCCAAAATGTCTCCAAATGACCTAAAAGTCGGATTCCCTCTATTTATACCCGCGGTGCCCGACCGCGAGAATGACATGCGACTATGCCCTTCGCATAGTCGCGGGGCACAATCGCTCCCCAGACCCCACACACGGTACATCCGCCACGAGATTGACACGCGATAGTGCCCTTGGCATAGTCGCCGGGTCACTATCACTCCAAATGTACCGTAGGTTCCCCCCTTCCAGCGAGAGTGACATGCGACTATGCCCTTGTGGCATAGTCGCTGGGCATAGTCGCCCAACCTGCCCCGGGCATAACTTCGATCCAAAACTGAGTTCTTTCGATGCGAGGAAAATCCACCCAACTTACCATACTCAAATTACCAAAGAGGTAACTGTCACGACTTAAAATATAAATAGAAAATAAAATAAAAGAGAGAGAGTCTTCCCGGAACACGGGTGTTACACTTCAGCTCTTGATCTTCAAAACTTTAACTCTGACTGCTTTAAACTTTGAAGCTCTGACAATCTTCAAACAACTTTATCTTCACAAGTTCACGCTGAAATAGATGCTTTGACAATCTTCAAACTTTAAGATTTGAAGAATCTTCAATCAAACTTGAAAAGTCTTTGTCTTTCTATTTGTAAAGTCATTCTTCTTGAATATAATCTTCAACAAATTGTCATCAAGTCTTGAACACGAATTTCATATCTTTGCAACTTTGAACTTTGAAGCTTTGGTCTTTGAAGCTATGAACTCAAACTCTTTAAATGATTTCTTTAACTTTGTATCTTTATCTCTTGAACAAACGTTGAACATTAATCACTCTCGAATCATCCTAGAACCTCTTTATCTTGCTATCTCGAGCTTCTTGACTTTGACAAATCTTCTCTTTATCTTTATGCTATTTCTCCCCCTTTATCTTTCATTGATATATCTCCCCCTTTTCTTTAGTAAGTTATTTCTCCCCCTTTTTGATGATTGTGAGCATCATGATCATCAAAACTCTTTTCAATGTTAGCACGGTCTTTGAATACCACAAGCAACATTCTCCTCCTTTTGATCCGAATAACCGTCAATTCCAAAATATATTTATTTGAATATTTTAAAATTCAGATAGAATGAATGTGGTAACCCTGAAACAACATATGAATCAGTTAAAATGTCTGTAAGTAGCACTGAGCCACTTAGTACAACTGATGTACTTTGGAAAGGAGCTTTTTGATGTTCACTCCCTGAAAATGTTAAATCTGAAAAGTGCAACTAACTGGACTAACGAATAAACTAACGAAAGGACCTAAAATGTAAGAAAATTAACGGAAAAACTAACTAACAGTTAACTAACCTAACTAACAGACACTTAACAGAAAAAGGACTAAAAATGTAAGAGAATCTAACGACCTTAACTGACGGTAACGGCACTTAACGGAATTAGGACCAAATATGTCACAAAACTAATGAAACACAAACGAAATCCGTTAAGTCACTATTCATCATCTTCTACCTTACGACCAGACCTGTAAACCACGTTACAGGACCTTTTTTGATCGAAACTCTTTGTTTATGATCCCTTAAGCTCTCTCAACTGATTGGAAATCGAAACTCGCTCCGAATCTCTCGATATTTGCTTCCGAAAAACCGAATTTTTTGAAAACTTCTCGTATGCGTCTGTTTCTTCGAAAGATATGATTCTTGAAGATAGAAACTCTTATATTAAGCTTCCTTAACCTCTCTTGACATATTAGAACTCGAAATACATTCTCAAACTCTCGATATTTGATACCGAAAAGTTCCGAAAAACCGAAACTTTTTCGAAAACTTCTCGTAGGCTTCTGTTTCTTCGACAAATACGTTCCGTTAGACTCCAAGAGGCTTCTTTCAAGCTTATTGATCAATTTTATCCCAAAAGAATCTTCCAAATTTGAAACCGATATTTTTACGAAAACACCGAAAAATCTATTGAAATCTCGAAACCTATCGTATTATCTTGAAAACTTATCGTAACCTTCTGAGGAACAATACGATCTTCTTTGTGCTCTTCCTTGTGTGAAATGAAACTTACCGATCAAAGTTTACCGAACAAAACTTATTGAATGAAACTAACCGATTGATTGACGTTACCGGTTGAAAAACTTACCGCATGAAATTGAACTTACCGATTGATGAGGTTCCCGATTGAAACTTCCCGGATGAAACAGGTTTCCCGGCACAACGTGAATTACAGGATGTGATTACCGGATAAATGGATTCCGGATAAATGGATTCCGGATGATGTGAAATCCGGACAAAATGAAGTTCCGGATAAAAGAATTTCCCGGATGATTTGTTTCCGTATGAAAAGAAAATTGACAGTAGCTTCTTTGTTGATTTTGCTATTCCACGTGGACAAAGAGCTTACCACAATTCAATTTAGAATATAAATCCACTGCTTCTATCTCAATGCACAGTATGAGATATTTGACCAAACAATATTTAGCTTTGAGTTTTCTTTATTGTTCGAAGGAACAAAACATGCATATTTTTAACAACTCACATACAAGATTAGAAACTTGAATTATGGATTAAAATCAATCACAAACAACTTTTAAAAACATGTCAATCAAAATTTTGGATCAAAAACTAAGATCTAAACTTTTTCATCCAAGAACATCACCAAGAACACCTTCAACCCAAAAATTTCAAAAATGAATTTTATGCATTAAAACTTGAAATCTTTGATTGAAACATGTCTAAAATCACTTTTTAGGCAGCATTTTGCACAAAATTTGATCAAATTAACATCAAATTGCAAAATCAAACTCTAAAAATTTTGACAGAGAACTTTTTCTCAAGAACACCAAATTTCTCAAAAACTTCAAATTCCACAAATCTTGATGCGTTTTTGGAAAACTTTTGATGCAAAACTTGATTAATATGATGGAGAAACACTTTGCAATCAAAATTGAATCCAAAAATGAACTAAAATCGCATAACCCATTTGAGTTCTTCAAAAATGGAGATTTTCTTCAAATTTCTTCAAATCTTGATCAATCTTGAACGAATTTGTTATGAATTTGTGCACAATTTGATCTCCTAAAGCTCTGATACCAAATGTTAACACCAGATCTGTTAGGTAATCATCATCTCATCTCATTAATCTTGAAAGAATCTAGAATTACATATGAGTTGGAACTTTCTCTCTCTAGATTCTCTCTCTAGATATTACAAAATAAACTCTCTAACTACACATATGCTTACAAACTAAGCTAAACCAAACCTATTTATACTTAGGCATTACAGGGTATTAAATCCTAATTACATTGGCTTTCTACTAACACTACTTGACTTTGACTTACATTGACTTTACAATATTTGACAAATACATTGACTTTACAATAAATCTTGAATACAATTTTGTGCGCTAACAATATGAATATTTATGGTTGGAAACTTATGGATCTAGGTTTTGGAAGATTTGTCTTGAGGATTCAAATTTCTTCAAAGGAGCTCAAGTTGGGGGAAAATCAAGACTTAGCCTAAATCTAGCAATGTGAGTTTAAGTTGATTTGTGAAAACGTTGTACATGTCAAATATGTTCTTTTCCAAGTATTTATGTGTTTTACATTAAATTATCAATTGTTGAGTTATTTGGTGGGTTTTGATCACTTGAAGTGTTTAACTTTATAAACCTTGTAAAACACCCATATTTGTGATTTTTTGATATTTTGATAAGTAAATATCATAAATATGTTCGTTTAATGATTTATTTATCAAATGAAGTCTATTCAAGGTCTTATGCATTTTTGGTGTAATTGATTTTATAAACTATTTGGAAAATGCACATTTTCGTGTTATGAGACGTGTTGAAATTATAAGGGTATGAGTCCATTAAGAAAATCATTTGTCCCGATCCGTGACAAGTTTTGGGTTAATCATATCTTTGAGGTATACGTTTACATAAATATCGTTTAAATGCATTTTTATTATATGAGGACCGTTATTTGTTGGTCTATCGGGTTTTGAGCATTTTAGCTCAGTTTTGACTTAAAAGGGTCTTGGGGACATTTTGTCCGATTTCAATGGCTCAATGTAGAGTTCCATTTATGATTTGCATTTATTGCAACTTATTTCATCTTATTGCATATTATTAATAATTTCATGCTCGAGTGCATTAGTCATTTATGTGCAGTCATGTAATTTTAGACTGTGTTGCATTGGATCCATAGGCACGTAAGTCAGTCTTTATTTGATGGTCAACTGGGTGTTGTGGGATTTGGCTCCGGGACCCATGTTTTATGACCATTACCTTACAAGTGTACACTAGGAGGGCTGAGTCCGGTTGTGCTATCATGATTGATGGGCGTTTAGGACCTCCGTCATGTCGGGGCAATGCCATGGTTGTAACTCCGAATGTGTCGGGCCTTTGGTGGTATTCATGGTAATATTCGCTAAGGTCGGTTGTCTCTTTAGGTGTAACTTGAAAGGGATCGTAGGGACACTTGGGATTTCATGTCGTGAAGTGTCATACGATTAACGTTGTATGAGTGGCATACTTTTGTGTTCCTCCACTCTCAATGGATACGGGTCTCCCCCGTTGTCGGCCAACATTATTTCAGATATTATAATGTATTTGCTTTATTATCGTTGGTCTTGTGCGATTGACTGCAAATGATGACTTTAATATTGGAATTTCCTCCACGTATATTGAAGTTTGAATGAAGCATGTCATTTCCATATTTTGTTATTTGGGTTTCATTCCATTTTATGATCGCGTGAGTATTGGATTTAGTACCATGTTTTCGGTGACGTATTATATTTATATGGATTGTTCTTCCATAATTTATGGGTTGTGTATTATGCCTCATCCGTGTTTGGATGTTTTAAATAATTGAGTTTTAGCCCCCTTTATATTATTTAGAAATTTAACGCTTATTCACATTTTGAGTGAGTTTCGGATCTGAGTTCATTTTGGGAAAATGCTATATATATTTTGGAGCTTTCGTTATAAGAATTTGTGTGCGTTGGAAAAATGGGTTGTTTGCATATTTAACATGAACCCTTTTTGGAAATCATGATTTAAGTTGCACTCTTTTCGTTTAACGAACTATTTTAATCATGATGAAACTCTTAAACTCACTAGGCGTTAGCCTAACCTTTTATTTGTCGGCATGTGCAACAGGTTCCGTTTGGGAACTAGTGCTAGTGACACTGTGAAGAGTTGAGATCTAGATGTGTGCTCAAGAAGTGAAGTCTTACGCATATTGGGAATAACAACTTTGTATTGGGTTTGAGTAACACCCGACCTTATGTAGTCTTGGTGTATGACTTAAGTTGATGAATGTTGAGGTTAATTATATGTTTTAAAGTTGAGGTATTTTCAATGATGGATTTGTAGAAGGAATTTTATCCTTATTTGATTATTTTATCAAAGTTTTATTTAGTTGCTCTTTCCAATTTTGAGGGTGTTACAATGAATGTATTTAATTGGTTGCCATTTGCACTTCAAATCCTACTAGTAGTTAGATACACATACAAATTAGCTAGATTTTTTCTTCAATTTGTATGATGATAAAAAAAATCTAAACATGTTGGTGAATTATGGATCGCTTGCTTCTTGGGAATGAGTTTAACATCTAATTCTTGAATATTCCTACTTTCACAAATGTATCATGACTCTGATTTTACTCTAACTTAAAATCTGGAAAAACAAATTTATGTAGCTGCATATATGACTGAGCTTACAAAACATATACCATCAGATGATATATTGATACCTACGAAGGTGCTTAGCTAGATAACCCATGGAGTAACTTGTTGACTTGATGTCACACTACATGATTATCTCCCACTATGTGCATGGTTCTCATGAAACTTGCAATTATATTAAGTCACCCACACATGTCCAAGCTTGACAGAGAAGTTAGTATTTGAGAGTTTTTAGGACAAATAACAGAAATCCTAATGATCTAAACTAAGGGGTCGTTTACCCGGTTTAAGTCAACACTTTAACTTACTTTACTGGGTATGTAATCCATCAAAATGATACCGTATGCAACAATTTACTCAGTAAACACTTACCGGATAAGAGTCGTCACCATCACTTACGGGGTAAGTCGTCACCCTCTCTTACCAGATAAGACTTTTCATCCTTATCATTGCTCTTACCGGGTAAGATTCTCAACCCTTACCATGTTCATTTGATTGAGGGCCTTATGTTGAAAACCGTAAGACATGAAAGGGGTAAATCAAAAAACACCATAAGAGAATCAATAATCAAGTGCAATATACATATATAGAGAGAGATATAAACCAAATATTGTTGCATAATAGATAACATCCACTGCTATCTTCACACATGAATATTGAAACAATAGTTGAATATGTGATTCTATGCTCTACAACATAACTCATACACACTTATGTGTAGAGAATCACTCTGTTAGTTTTTGAAACCCACCATTAACACTGACTTCAACAGTTTCTCCATAGAAATCAGATTAGGAAAATGGGAATGAGATATGAATGAATGATAATATGCAGAACAAATATGATACAAAACTCAATTTGCTGGAAATAATAATCCAAGATTCAAAATTCAATCATAACGATTTAAGATGGAAGAAAAAATAAACACCAGAATGTAAGAACTTTGGTAATTTACAAAAGTACACCAACATGTATAAAATAAAGCGTACAAAGTTATGCATGGGCATTCATCCTTGTCAAGATGTTAGGCTACGAAGCGCTGCACATGAATTTTGTTGAAGAAATTAGATAAATCATGAATTTTGTTTTGTTACAATATCTTATTTTGTGTAAATAACACATATATCTTCAAGTATATATGTAAATCGTTAATCTTTGACAACATAAACCTGTAAATAATAGAGTTTACTCGCTACTAGAAATCACTCCCCTTGGCTTTAGAACTTTACAATTTAACCTCAAAAACTTGGGTGTCACATCATGGAAATGGTCTATTGGTTTTGTTTTATAAATGCAATGATTTATCACGGTGAAGTAGTAATAGTAAAATTCAAATTGAAATATGATGTGCAATCTTTAACCTTTTTAATACTCTTTGGATCACTCACCGACTTTATAACAATGAAGTAGTTATGACGATTGATAAGAGTTGGACTACTTTGAGACGATGAAACTCTGACGACTTCTGGACCGGTTTTCAAGCATTTATGGAGATAGCAAAGAAACATGTCAATAGTTCTGGCTTTGTCAGATTCCCGTGCAAAATGTGTTTAAATATGTTAAGTCAAAAGTCAGAGATGGTTGAGGCTCACATATATGCATATAGGTGGCAAGCCTCATATACGAAATGGGTTTATCACGGTGAAGTAGATCATTTTCATGTTATAAAAAAGGTGAAGCTCCAACGACACATGAGCTGATTGGCATCATCAATGACATCATTAGGGAGCAAAATAATAATAAAGAATACCTAGATGAAGGAATTCCAGGTGGAGGTGCAAATGGTGCAGACCAAGAATATGGTGAATTTTTTCAGAAGATCGAGATCGAGTTATATCCTGGTTTGTACTTGGATGTCCTCGCTAAACTTTTTTAGCAAAAATGTTACATATGAAAGTCATGAATAAATGGACTGATAGTTCATTTGACTAGCTTTTGGGTGGCGTTTGGTTCGCAGAATGTTTTTGGATGGAATGGAATATGTCAAAGAAATTTAACTTTGAAGGAATTGGAATGGAATGTTGTCACGTTTGACCACCTGTTTGGTTGGTAGACATTGGAATGGAATCTATTAAGGAATTGCAATATGTCTGTTTGGTTCACAAAATGTAGCTTTAGAATTGGAATGAAATATTATTAAATGACCAAAATGCCCTTTTTTAAAAACTTTAATTTCGAAAAACTAAATAATTAAAATAAAGTAATTAAAATAAAAAATAAATTAAATGAATAAACAAAATTAAATTAAATTAAAAAATTAAAATAAAATAATAAATAAATAAAATGTTAAATATTTAAAAAAAATTAAAATAAAGTATAACTCAAAAAATTAAAATAAAAAGATTAAATTAAATTAAATAAAAAATAAATTAAATAAAAAATAAAAGTATTAAATTAAATTATATTTGGGGTTAAAGGGTATATTTGGGATTATGAAATACAAGATTCCATTCATCCAAAATCTGAAGGTATTGTGAAGGAATGTTCAATACCTTTATCCATGGAATTTGATGGAATTCAAAGATTCCATCCATCAAAAAGATTGAACCAAATAAGGAAATGAAATCTGGTCAATGGAATTCAACATTCCAAATCCATCAGATTTCATCAGATTCTGCGAACCAAATGCCACTTTAGAGTTTCTAAAATTAATAAGGTTCCAGCTTCACACTATGATGCTAAGAAAAAAAACATGAGAAAGATAGGGTTGGGTTACCAACTGATCCATGTTTGTAAAAATGATTGTTATCTCTTTTGGAGGGAGAATGAATTGATGCAAAACTTTCAAGTTTGTGGTGATAGTCGATGGGTTGACAAAAACACAAAAGGGGAGAAGGTCCCCCAAAAAGTGTTGCGTTCCATGACACCAAAGCTTAAAGGTTTATACAGAATCAGACATACTGCAAAAGATATGACATGGCATGTTACTGGGAGGTTAGCAGGGATGGTACAATGCAACATCCGGTTGAGGGGATCGGTTGGAAAGATTTCGATACGAGATATCCGGAGTTTGATAATGAACACATAAACGTTCGCTTAGGTTTGGGTGCAGATGGTTTTAATCCATACGGTAACATGAGTCAGTCTCATAGCATGTGGCCAGTCCTATTGACAACATACAATACGCCTCCATGGTTTAATATGAAATAGTCTTCTTTTATCTTGATGTTGTTGATTCCTGGTCTTAAATCACCTAGGAAGGATATTGATGTTTTTCTGAGGCCTTTGGTTGATGAATTAAAAATGTTGTGGGATGAAGGCGTTTAAACGAGAGATGCAGTAACAAACACTATCTTCACAATATGTGCAACACTTTTATGGACTATCAACGATTTTTCTACTTGTAGTAGCTTATCTGGTTGGAGTGGTCAAGGATATAACGCATGTCCTACTTGTAATGAAGACACTCTATCATGTCGTGTAATTGTGAAGACATCTTATGTTGGTCATAGAAGATTCTTATCTTCTAGTCATCGTTGGAGGTAGAGTAATTTATTTGATGGTAAACCTGAGAAAAGACATCCTCCTAGACGATTCAGTAGTTCAGCTATATTAGAACAACTAGCTCATATCCCATATTGTCTATCTAGAAAACATCCAAGATTCGGAGGTGTTAAAAGAAAACACAATCCGATAGAGTTGCATTGGACCAAATGCAGTATTTTCTTCGAGTTTGAGTATTGGTCTTCTCTTGAACTAAAACATAATTTGAATGTTATGCATGTGGAGAAAAATATTTGTGACAGTTTGTTGGGCACTTTGCTGATGAATGATAAATCTAAAGACACTACTGATGCAAGAGTTGACTTGAAAAATTGGGTTATTAGGGAAGTCGCCCCAAATATATAGTATCAAGGGGGAATCAAAAGATGCTTAAAAGTACAAAAGGCAGTTTTCTAATGGGTATTACCCAAATACAAGTCAACATCCAACACAATAACTTTGTACAAAACTAAGAAGTCTTCAGCATAATCTTTCATCACTAATATGCTTTATCATTGTCTTTTAAGATACATTCTTCAAAATGTGGCGCCAAAAGTCTTCCATTTGATTGAGCCGAATACGCCAATATCAGATGTTGTAGCAATACATGCTGCAACAACACTTATGTCAACAATTTATTCCACAATTTCATAAAACAATACCAAATCCTACATCCTAGCTTTAGTAAATCTTAAACCATAAAATAAGACTAAAAGACTCAATATAGGATTGGAAAGAGATAAAATGAAGTAAAATAAAGTCCTAAATGGGTGCTAAAGTGTATACATCTTCACATGTATCACTTATCAGGTTGACTTTCTGCGCTTGTCTACAACTTCATGTGTTCACTTCCTCTTGTCTATTGAATAACAATACTTAGCTCTATCAACTGATGCATGAGACTTGCCTATTTGTTAGTGGCTTTATCAAATTGCTCGAGATCCATTGATGACTTGGTTGGTGTAAGTTGATCATGTGATGAGGCTTCCCACTAATGTCTATATCAGGTGCTCAACGCCTCAAGTACTAATCATGCCTCATTAATGGATGTTTTATGGCCATCATCTAGTGATGAATGTTAGCTCCAATAGTTAAACTCTTAGAAGTATTGAAAAATAGGTTAAGTTCAAGTTTGGCAGAAGACCTCTGCAGAGTACACCAAGACCACAGAAGTCTCTGTCGATCATCTTCCGAGGAACAAGTTCAACCCAAAGATCAAGACCACAGAGCCTCTGTGAAACTTCACAGAGCCTCTATGAAACTGAAGTTCTTGAAGATGAAGACTTGAGCTATATTGAAGACCAAAGAACACGTGCCTCTCACATGCCTCTGCTGTACGAAGATTCTGAAGATCAATAGTATGCCCACGTTTATCTACTTTCTAGGTGTCACCTTATGAGAGGTGACAACCTTTTCTGTGTACTATTCATCGACGCACCAACTTGTCGTTGAACTATGTAGCGTCCTACGATAGTGTCCCTTGTACTGTTTGACCCATTTATTACTATAAGTAGAGGGAACTACCTGCCTTTTTAGGCAACGAAGCACAACACACACACACCAGTAGAGAGAGACAATTCTTATAGAGAAAACACACACTTCTACATGTTCTTGGTGTAAGTCCTTTGAGATTAATGAAGATGAATCATTGAGCATTTTATTGTTATTACTTATTGTTCTTCATTTATTCTCTGTGTGTTATTCTACCAAATCTATTAAACCAATATGTTTTAACAAACGCTTCCGCATATTAAATATTATACTCTGTTTAATAAATTTATTGGCTTAAATATCATTGTTGAGTTAAAACGGGATCAACAATCTGTATCAGAGCAAACATTGTGTCTCAATATCAAAGGATCCACTATGCAATGATCTTGACTCTTTTTGGTAGTTTTCTGGACTGATTTGAACTTGTTCTTCATCTTTTTAGAACAACCCCTGTTTTTGCGTTATCTTCAACCTGTTTGAATTTAATGCACTAATAGGAACTGTTTGTTCTTAAAAATCTTTCCAGTTTGTGCTTTTGTTCAACAAAACCCTTTTACATTCTAGTCTAGAAGTTCATACTTCCATTTGTCCTGATTCTAAGTATTCATTTCCATCTTTCTGTTTCTGCACTCTGTTTTTCTCTTCAAAAACCCTATTTTCTTCAAATTGGCAAACACATCAAACTTATTCACTGTTGGTTCTCTAACCAAGCCCCCAACTCTTTTAAGAGACGATTATCCACAATGGAGTATTCGAATGGTCCATTTTCTGGAGGGTGTTGACAAAGAACTAATCACATACATCCACAACCCTCCATATGTCCCCATGGTTATTGTTCCCAGGGTACCAGAAACTCCAACAACACCGGAGGACCCTAAATATGAAAAACCAAATGATATTGACAAGTGGTCCCCACAAGATTGGGAGAAATATGAAAGTGCCAAGAAAACAAAACGATTACTTATCATGGCAATACCCAATGACCTTTTTCAATCCTTAGATGCCTGTGAATTTGCCTATGATCTGTGGAAAGAGCTTGAAAAACAGTTAGAGGGAGGGGAGAAAACCCAAAAGAACAGAAGAGCTCAATGCATAAACGAGTATTATGCGTCAAAGCTCTGCCGACAGAATCCCTACAGAGCACGTACGACAGATTCAACTCCTTGATCAACAAACGCAAGAAATTTGGTATCCACATAACCTCTGAGGAAAACAATGTTATGTTCCTCAAAAGCTTGAATGATGAGTGGCTTCAATTGTCCATGCCACTCCAAGCAAATCAAGATTTGGACACTTGGACTCTCACTGACCTCTTCGGCACTCTGGCTGCACAAGAAAGTTACATAGTCCTGACAAAAGCCCAGTTGGGTGGACCTATGGCACCTGCAGGAAAGGCCACAGAGGTGCATGACAAGCCACAGAAGGACAAAGCTCTGGAGGAGAAAGGAAAGAAGAAAAAGAAGGTTTTGGTAGCTGACAGTGAGGAAGAAGAGATGATGGAAGAGGATGAGGCAACGATGGTCTCAATAGCTAAATCTTTAGCTTTGTTAACCAAGGAATTTAGGAATAGAGGGTTCAAGAAGAAACCAAGTTTCAACAGAGGAATGAATGACAGAGATGGAAGAGGTGGCAAGTATCAGAACTTTGGGCCACAGATGGAGAGATCTTATCAAGAATCAAGACAATATGGACCACCACAAGGATAAGAACAGAGAACTCAAGGGAGAGATGAGTTCTATGATGAACAGAGATGTATGACAACATAAGCTATGAGCAGAAGGGAAGAGGTGAATACCAGCTGAGACAGGCTGAATACCCACATAGGGGTATGCCTATAGAGGAGCACAGAGCTCAAGATCAGGCCACAACACCAACTGCACAGAACAATAGGTGCTTCAAGTGTGGCAAGCCAGGGCACTATGCAGCTGAATTCCGAAGCAAACCCAACAGAGCCCAACCATAGGGAGATTCTGCCTTCTACAAGAAAAAGGCAGAATACTACGCGCAAAAGTCTCTCATGGTAGAACAAGAGAATTGGGTGTCTGATGAGTCTTCTGATGAAGGAAAAAAGAAGAACGCAATGTTCTGTGGCATGGCAGAAGTAAGCAGCTCAGACTCCGACAGTGAGGTATCCACTTCTAACTCATCCTCTGATGACACAGAAGCAAAATTGCTTAAACTTACAGAAGATTTTAATGATCTTGAAAAGACTTGTGGTGATATAAAGAAAAAACTTGCCTTTTATGAAAGAGAAGCCAGACTTCTTACTCAGGAAAAGGCAAAGATCACTTTGGAAAAGGAAAATCTTGAATTAGAATGGTTCAAAGAAATAAATCCTTTAAAAGAAAAGATTTATAGTCTTGATCTAGCCTTAAAAGCTAAAACCAAAGAGCTTGTGGATAATGAGAGCGACAAAATGAATATTCTCGCCCTTAAAAACTTTTTCCAAAAAGAAAGATAAGTTCTTCATCAGGACTTGCTCGACAAAGACCTTGTAATAAGAAAATATCAGGACGCACAGAAGGTGCATGAAAAGGTTAACACACAAATCGGCAGAAGAGGAATTGGGTTCTGTGACTTGGATCCCTATACAGGAACCAAAAGGAACAAAACCTTATCTTCCTTATTATGTGTCGGAGATGTTATAAAACCAGGTTTTCCTAACCTAATCTTTGTGCACAAAAGACGAAAAACCTCTGGAGAACCTCACACGAGGAATCCCCTGAAGATGATAAACGTGTGGTATCATAACACAGATTTGCCACCCTCAGACTCTATCAAAAGAGATTCCAAACCAAAGAAATATCTGAAAACTCAAGATCAGATAGGACTCTTCAAGTTTGGGGACTTAGAGACAGCCCAAGTCACCTTCGTATGCATAGTAAACCCTGAAAAGGAGTTGTGCGCAAAGGCACCTGAGTTTGTGCCTTCGTCTACAGAGGCCAGTAAGCAAAAATTTCCTTAAAATGTTCTAAAGGAAACTTGTAAAAAACAATCCGAAACATCCTCTGTCGAAAAAGGTCTATGTGAAAAAGACTCTGTGGATACTTTTACAACCACATAAGTCGTTCCTTGTATTTCAAGAGATTCAAATATTTAAAAAGACAAGGAAGAAAGCAAATGTGACACATGTATAGAAAATTTTGCCTCTGTCGACAGAGATTTCCTTGACTCAGACTCAGAATAAAAAGATGACTCAACCTCTATCGACTCAAAGACTGACTCTGTTGATTTAGGGATAGTGCCTTGCAAACTAGAAGGAATTAAACTTCTTTCTGGCATTCTTAACAAAACAATTCCTCCTAAGGAAAACTTTGCAAGAATTCCTATATGTCCTGATTTTGTGGACATGTGTATACAAGCTAAAACTTCTCTTGAGCTTGATAAAATTAAGGAACAAAAGGAAAAGTCATGTCAAAATCCAAAAGCTTCAAAACCTTTAAGGCCAAATCAAGAAAAGCTTACTTGGCAACAAAAAGGAAAGTGGATTCAAAATAACAAGTCTTTTTCTTCTATGGCAGTGAAACCGACAGAATGTCACCACAGAAGATGGGTACAACTGAATGCTCCTCTAGAGAGAGGTTTTTATAAAAATAAAACTAGCCTAGATAGGTTCTTATGTAAAAGAAAGTCTGATGCTCGGAGAGATTGTGATCATAAAGCCTTTGTACCCATTTTCAATGAGTTTAATGAAAAGTTTAAGCAAGTTGCATCTCATGTTCATTACTGTCATTGCTTTGATCTTATGTACCAATTGAAACAATATTTCTCTGGCCCACACTACTTCCTCTCTCGACCCAAAGCAAAGAATGCCAAATTCAAGGGTCAGAAGAAGCAAAATGGTTCTTCCACCAAAGAAGCTAAAACCAAAACTGTTAGCTTCAATCTTTCGGTTTATGAAAGTAGTGAAAAATAGGCTAAGTATAGAAGCCTCCAACAGAGGCTCTGCCGAGACACCAAGAAGACCGAAGACAAGAATCGACAGAAGACTGCTCACAGAGGACCGAGCCGCAGAACCTCTGTCACCTTTGACAGAGCCTCTGCGGTATACTAAAGACTTAGAAGAAATCAACAAATATCTTTCTACTGTTCCAGGATCCGTTCATCAACTTGTACAAAGCGTTCCTTGACATAAACTCCACGTGTCAAACTCTGATAGGGCTCTGTCGAAGATGGAACATGCGCATTAAATGAACATCGTACCTGCTACTGTTCATGCAATCATGTCTACTGTAGATCAGTCCTTATTGTCTAAAGTATGTCCCCTTTGTAGTAGTATAAATAGAAGACTCAGGTTGAGTTCTTCTATAAATAAGAACAAGTATCAGATATTAAGCTACGCACAAACACACACACCAGCAGATTTCTTGTTATGTTCTTGGTGTTCTTGATAATATCAAATACAGTAACCTTTGAGATATTTATCTGTCATCTTCATTACTTATTTGATATTGTGTGTTCTTCTATCTTAGCATTTCTTTCAGTTCATTAAATACGCTTCCGCAATACAAACCTATCTGAACTAAACTGAAAGAATCATCATTGTTTAAACAAAAAGGAACCAACAATTGGTATCAGAGCAAACCTTGATTTTTAATATCAAGGGATCCACTCTAAACAATGATCTTTGGTAGAAACTTGGATTTTTAACCTATTCCTCATATTATTCAAACAGTTTCTATTTTTTGCCATTTTCGATTCTCTCGAACTTTGGTAAACTTATAGAATCGGTTATTCTGGTTAAAACACCATTTTTGTGCTAAGTTGAAAAGCTGTTAAGCTTAGAAACTTCATACGAAGCATCTACTTCTTACTCTAAAAGGTTTGCTGTTCATATCTCATTTTCTGGATATTTTCTCTCTCAAAATGTCACATACAAACAACTTCTTCATTGCTGGTTCCTTAACCAAACCTCCCACTCTTCTTAGAGACGAATACCCTCAATGGAAGATACGTAGGATTCACTTCTTTGAGGGTACTGATAAAGAACTCGTTTACTATCTCCGTAACCCTCCTTTTGTTCCTATGATAACAGTACCACGCATTCCTTCCACAGACGACACACCAGAAATCCCTGAACACGAAAAACCAAAAGCTCAGGGTAAGTGGTCCGAGTCTGATTGGGCAAAATATGAAGTGGCTCAGAAAACAAAAAGACTTCTGATCATGGCTATTCCCAACGACCTTTTCCAGTCCCTAGATGCATGTGAATCTGTATATGATCTATGGAAGGAACTGGAAAAACAACTAGAAGGGGGGGCCAAAACTCAGAAGAACCGCAGAGCTCAATACATAAACGAATACTATGCATTTAAAGCTCTGCCGACAGAAAATCTGCTGTCTACATATGATCGGTTCAACTCGCTGATCAACAAATGCAAGAAGTTCGGAATCCACAGAACTTCTGAAGAAAACAATGTCATGTTCCTTAAAAGTCTAAATGGAGAATGGCTCCAGTTATCTATGTCTCTTCAAACAAATCAAGACTTAGATTCCTAGACCCTATCAGACCTCTATGGAACATTGGCAGCCCAAGAGCCTCAAGTAGCACAAACAAAAGCCCAGTTTTGTGCACCTCTTGCACTAGTTGGTAAGACTACAGAGGCTAAAGAGAAACCAAAGAAAGAGAAAACTGCAGAGGAAAAGAAGGAGTAGAAGAAGAAAAGCATGATAGTTGATAGTGAAGAAGAAAAGGAAGAAGAAGAAGAAGAAACAACCCTGGCCTCGATAGCTAAATCATTAGCACTCTTGACTAGGGAATTCAGCAGAGGATACCAGAAGAAGACTGGTAATGAACGCTACGAAAGAGAAGGAAACGACAGAAGTGGTGACCGACAGAGGTCAAATGACAGAAATGACAGAGGTAATGACCGACAGAGGTCGGACGATAAAACTGGCAACACTCCACAGAATCAAGAGTGTTACAAATATGGTAAGCCATACCATTATGCAAATGAATGCAGAACCGAAAGAAGTGGTGACCGACAGAGGTCAGACGACAAAGCTGGAAACGTTCCACAGAACCAAGGCTGTTACAATTGTGGAAAGCAAGGTCACTTCGCCAACGAATGCAGGAGCAAATCAAATCGCCCTCAGAGGGATGCTGTTTTCTACAAAAAGAAAGTTGAATACTATGCTCAGAAATCCTTAATGGTGAATCAAGAAAACTGGCTATCAGATACATCCTCCGAAGGAGGAGAAACAAAGAACGCCTTGTTATGTGGCATGGCAGAAGTCAGCTCTGGCTCTGATAGTGAGGTATCCACTTCTAACTCTAACTCTAATACAGCAGAAGATGATTTGCTTAAACTTAACATTGAATACACTTAACTTAAACAGACATGCGAAAGTATTCAGAAAAGCTCACCTTCTATGAGAGAGAAGCTAGACTTCTCACTCAAGAAAAAGCCAAAAATTTTCTAGAAAAGGAAAAAATTGAGACAAACTGGAACAAAAAAATAAATCCTTTAAAAGAAAATATTTCTGAACTTAATTCTTCTTTAAAAACAAAATCGAAAGAACTTATGGACGTTAAGTGTGACAGAATGAACATCCTAACTCTGAAACATTATTTTCAAAAGGAAAGAGAAGTCCTCTGTCAAGATTTACTCAGAAGAGATCTTTTAATTAAAAAAATTCAAGATGCACAGAAGGTATACGAGAAAATCAATACACAAATAGGGAGACGGGGAATTGGCTTCTGTGATATAGATCCATATACAGGAAACAAAAGAGACAAATCTTTGTCTTCTCTATTTCATATAGGAGATACAAGAAAACCTGGATTTCCAAATCTACTCTCTGTAAGTAAAAGGCCAAAAATCTCTGGGGAACCTCACAAGAGGAAACCTCTGAAGATGACAAATGTGTGGTTTGAAAACACAGATTTGTCACCTTCAATCTCTGTCAAATGAGAATCCAAACATAAGAAGTATCTTAAAACTCAAGATCAGATAGGAATCTTCAAGTTTAGTGACCCCGAGACTCAAACTCAAGTTGCATTTGTCTGCATGATGAATTCTGAAAAGAAGTTATCAGCAGAGGCACCTGAGTTCAAGCCGAACCTTACAAAAGATAATTTTGATATCTCTGAAGAAAACCTCTGTACACCTTCCAATGTTCAAAATCTCTCTGAAGAAGACTTAACATATACTTCTGTTGACTTAGAAGATAGTGCCACAGAAAAGGAAGAAAATGAGTATGGCACATGCTCTGAAAGTCCAGCCTCTGTCGAAAGAGAACCAAGTGACTCAACCTCTGTTTATGAGGACGACTCATCCTCTGACGAATCTGAGACTCACTCCAAGTCAGAGATAGTACCTCGTGACATAGAGGATTTTAAACCATCCTTTGAAGTTCTTAACAGAACTATTTCTCCCAAGGAGAAAATCACAAAAGTTTCTATTTGTCCAGACTTTCTGAACATGTGTATACAAGCCAAAACCTCTATTGAGCTTGAGAATTTTAAACTAAAGAAGGAAATATCCACTAAAACTCCAACAAGTTCAAAGATTTTGAAGCCCTTAAAACCTGTTAAAGAAAAATTAACATGGCAACAGAAGGGTAATTGGACCAAAAATAATAAATCTTTTTCTTCTGTGACAGTGAAATCTGCAGAAGTTCACCACAGAAGGGGTACACAGAAGGCCGCTCTCAACAAAGGATTTTGCAAACAACAATCTAGCCTACATAAACCTTATTGTAATAGAAAGTCGAATGTTAGGATAAATTGTAATGCCTCTGTACCCTCATTTAATGTCTTTAATGAAAAGTTCATGCAAATCTCTTCGCACATTCCATACTGTCATTGCTTTGATCTCATGTTTCAATTAAGCCAACACTTCTCAAGTCCAAAATGTTTCCTCTCTGTACCCAAAGAAAATGTTAAATTCAAGGGTAAGAAGAAACAAAATGGTTCTTCAACAGAAATTAAAACAAAGACCAAGAATGCTAAGGCAAACTTGAAGACCCCTAACAAAACTGGACCCATTTGGATATGGGTACCTAAAACTCTCTGATTGTCTTGCAGAAGCAGTATGTGCCGATCTGGTATCTAGGCTCCGGATGCTCGAGGCACATGACTGGCGACAGAGGTCTTCTATCAACATACAAAGAAAAACACGATGGTGGATCTGTGACCTTTGTAGACAACAAAAAGGGGTACATTAAAGGCTACGGAGTCATAAAGAAGGAAAATATAACCGTATGCGAAGTTGCATATGTGGATGGCCTTAAACACAATCTTCTAAGTGTAACCCAACTCTGCGATACAGGCTTCGATGTAATGTTCAAAAGAACCTTCTACTCTCTACAAGGTGAAGACACAGGAGTCGAACTTCTGCAAGCCGAAAGAAGAGGTGATCTGTATCTCATGAACTTCTGTGCCAAGAACAAGGAAGAAAAACTCTGCCTTGTTACATGCAAAAGCGAAGAAGCCTGGTTATGGCATAACAGGTTCTATCACTTAAACTTTCATACTCTAGATAAACTTGCAAAACTTGATCTAGTCAAAGGTCTGCCAGATGTTAAATTTAATAAAGATCATTTATGCTCTGCCTGCGAAATGGGAAAACTCAAAAGAGCTTCCCATAAAGGCAAAACTGATGTGTCTTGTCCTAGGATTCTGTATATGCTTCATGTTGACCTCTGCGGTCCAATCACTACACAGAGCCTAGGTGGCAAGAAATACATACTTGTTTTAATCGATGAGTATTCAAGATTTACATGGGTTGAATTTGTCAGAAAGAAATCAGATGTTCCAAACATTCTGATAAATTTAATGAAAAAAATCCAAGTTCTGTATGAGTGCAGGATTCAGAAACTGAGAAGCGACAATGGAACAGAATTCAAAAACTCTGTCATTGAGGCCTATCTAACAGAAAAAGGAATATCTTAGAACTTCTCTGCTGCACGCACCCCACAACAGAATGGCGTGGTTGAACGTAAGAACCGCACGCTTGTGGAGGCTGCAAGAACTATGCTGACTGCATGTGGATTACCAATGACATTTTGGGCAGAAGCAGTATCAATCGCTTGCTATACCCAAAATCGATCAACCATTGTAAAAAGGCACATCAAAACACCATATCATTTGATCAACAAAAGGAGACCAAACATCAAGTTCTTCCATGTTTTTGGATGCAAATGTTTTGTCTTAAACGACAGAGAAGCAAGAGGAAAGTTTGAAGTGAAAGCTGATGAAGGCAAGTTTATTGGATACTCTGCCGCATCCAAGGCCTACAGAGTCTATCTTCTGAAATCACGAACCATTGTAGAAAGTATCAACGTGTCTTTTGACGACTCTTTCCAAATGACTTCTGAACAAATCAGTTCAGAACTCGGGCTAAAAGGGGAATCCTCTGGCATCTCAAAAACAAGAGAAGAAGACTTAAATCTTCTATTTCAAGAGATGTTCCATGATGACATTGATCCCTCTGCTGGAACCGTCAGAGCCTCTGGAGGATCATCTTCTGTAAGCCAAATCGAGACAGGTATATCTCTAACTGGTCCCTTAAGTACTTCATCTTCTTCTGATAATCATACAGATGCAAATGCCGAGGGGAGCCAATAGAAGGTGATACAACAAAGGATACAACCACATAAGCTACTCCAGCAACTACAGAGGAACTAATACCAGAGGAACATGATGACTCAGTCTCTACTTCCTCAGAGGAAAGAATACCAACACTCATACCAATCATCCCACAAGCTGAAAAACCAAGCACAAATACAGAAGCACCATCTACAATAAAAGGTGAACCGGAACAACAGAGCACAACCTCTGTAGATCAACTTGATGACTTCGATGACCATCTCCCAAGAACAACTCAATGGATGAAAAGCCATCCTCTAAGCCATATAATCGGCGATCCTTCTGAAAAGGTAAAAACAAGATCAGCCTCTGCTAACTTTTGTTTCTTTACAAATTTTATTAGTGTGATCGAGCCAAAAAGAATCTCTGAAGCCCTTGACGACCCAAACTGGGTAGATGCTATGCAAGAAGAGCTTCTACAGTTTGAACGAAACAAAGTTTGGACCCTAGTTCCTCTGCCACGAGGAAAACAAGCTATAGGGACAAAATGGGTCTTCAGAAACAAAAAGGATGAGGATGGGGTGGTTATTAGAAACAAAGCAAGATTGGTGGCCAAAGGATATCGCCAAGAAGAAGGCATAGATTACGATGAAACTTTTGCCCCTGTCGCACGGCTCGAGGCTATAAGAATATTTTTAGCCTTTGCAGCCCACAGAGGTTTCAAAGTATTTCAAATGGATATAAATCGGCCTTTCTAAATGGCGAAATCCAAGAAGAAGTCTATGTCCAGCAGCCACCAGGGTTTGAAAGCTCCAAGTACCCAAAATACGTATATTACCTTGACAAAGCTCTGTATGGACTGAAACAGGCTCCAAGAGCATGGTACGAAAGACTCTCAACCTTTCTTCTCAATAACAGCTACGACAGAGGTACGATAGATACAACTTTGTTTTATAAAAGGAAAGGTGGTGAAATTATGCTTGTACAAATATATGTGGATGACATTATTTATGGGTCTACAAATGCACAACAGTGCAAAGATTTCGAAAAACTCATGCAGAGTGAGTTTGAAATGAGTATGATGGGAGAATTAACTTTCTTCCTCGGACTCCAAGTAAAACAATCATCAGAGGGAATTTTCATAAATCAAGCAAAATATGTCTCTGACATGCTTACATAATTCAGTTTCTCTGATGCCTCTGTAATGAAAACCCCAATGGCCACTGGAAATAAGTTATACTTAGATCCAAATGATAAATCTGTAGAGTGCAATCTCTACAGAGGTATGATTGGGTCTCTGTTATACTTAACCGCAAGTAGACCTGACATAATTCATGCCACATGCCTCTGTGCAAGATATCAAGCTAACCCGAAGGAACCCCATTATATTGCTGTAAAGAGGATCTTCAGATACCTCAAAGGGACCAAAAATCTTGGCCTCTGGTATCCGAAGAACTCTGGTTTTGGTCTTAAATCCTATACAGATTCAGACTATGGAGGCTGCAAGCTCGACAGAAAGAGTACCTCTGGGAGTTGTCAATTCCTAGGTGGGAAATTAGTTAGCTGGACTTCAAAGAAACAGAACTGTGTATCGACATCTACGGCAGAAGCTGAATACGTTGCTGCTGCTAGCTGTTGTTCCCAAGTTCTGTGGATGAAAACTCAGCTAAAAGATTATGGTCACAACATATACAAGATACCTATCTTCTGTGACTCAAAGAGCGCCATAGCTATCTCTGCCAATCCAGTACAGCACTCAAAAACAAAGCATATCGACATCCGTTACCACTTTCTGAAGCATCATGTTGAATATGGCACAATCGAAATGCATTTCGTGTCTACAGAATACCAGCTTGCAGACTTATTCACCAAAGCACTAGATGAGAAAAGATTCCTTTTCTTGGTGGGTAAGTTGGGAATGATTAACATGAGTTAAAACCTCTGTAAGTATAATTCTATCCTCGGTAAATATGTAAATATATTGTTTTTATTATTTTTGTTGTTCTGATTTATTTCTGTATGTAAATTCTCCATCATAAAAGGTTCTAAAAATTCACAGAGCTTCTGTGGGTCTACTCAGAACCTCTGACAGCCTACACAGAACCTCTATTAAACTTGACCTATGACCTATGCAAAACTTATCTCATTTTGATCCAAGCATAGGTCAAGGGGGAGTAGAAGGAGACCTTGAACTGATTTACATAAGTTGTCACTTCAAGGGGGAGCCAAAGAAGAATTTTGATAAAAAAACAAACCACAGAAGTCAGGTATTTAACCGAGGTCAGAAGAGTCAAAAAGTGAGTATCTCGAACAAATCCTTCTTGAAAACAATTTTATAGGACACAAACTTTCAAATATGTCCTAGAAACCTTGTTTATGACATTCCAAACAAGAAATAATCAAAACACTTGATGAACCTTCCTTTATGTGAAATTTAAGGTTCCAGAGCCTCTGCTGAGCTCAACAAAGCTTCTGTAAGACAGATCCTCCAAAACTGCAAATATCATACGGGAACTCGATCAATCATCTTGAATGTCATAAAGAAGGTCTTTAGTCAGAAAGTTCAACATGCCACAGAACTTTTGCTAACTAACCCAGGTATTTAAAGACTACTCACACAAAATCTTTTTCAAAAATAGTTTTCTAGGACACAAATTTCCAAATATGTTCTAGAAACACTTCAAAAGACATCTCAAAGTTTAGATGAACAAAAAGATTTATGAGCTTCCCGTTATTAGAAATTTAAGGTCATGGAGCCTCTGCTGAGCTCAACAGAGGCTCTGCAAGAGAAAAGCTCTATGATCGCAAATTAATAATGGAAACTCTATCGAATCATCTTGAAAGTCCTCTACAGAGTTCTCTTGTACAAATGCACGCATAAAGACACTGAAGGTTAGTCACAGAACCCATTCCATCACAAGAATCTCTGTTGATTAACCTAGGCAACTATAAGAGATACTCGCACAAAACCTTTTCACAAACAATTTTCTAGGACATCAACTTTCAAATAGGTCCTAAAAACATTGTTAAAAACAATTAAAACTTTGGATGATCAAAAAGTTTCATAAATTTTTAGTTATGAGAAATTTCAACTCATAGAGCTTCTGCTGGCTCTGACAGAGCTTCAAAACCTCTGTAAATGCAATTTCTACACTAAAAATCTATCGATCCTCTCCAATGCTTTTCAAACGTTTTTGGTAAAGGCACAAGCAACAGAGGATATAACAAGAAGGTCAGAAACCACAGAGTTCCTATCACTACAGAGGTTCTGTCATTTTCTGATACTTAGGGAAATTCTGCAAAAGTAACGGTTAAATTATGCGAGTGAAAATCGTGTGGAGATAAAGAAACCCACGCGCCAAGCATTAATGGGTCGCGCACGACGTCCCATTGTACTCTGACACTGCTGACGTGTCACATTTCCATTGGACGTACATGACACACGTTCTCCTGGAAAATTGAACCAGCTGTATGCACTCGATTGTGGACTCCAAATTTTATTCACTCTCAAATATTACCTCTTCAGATTCTACCGTTACCTCTCAGTATAAAACCCAAGATACCTCACCTTCTAAAAACTTTACGAACTTACACTTTCTTCTCCGGCGAACTTGTGCAAAAAACCTGCAAATTCTTCATTATTCATCTTTTTCTTATCCAAGAAATGGCTTCCACTTCTCACGCTCAGGAAAACTCCCCTGCTCACTCTCCGGCGAACTCCCCTGAACACTCTGAAAACCCAACGATAGCCAGAGACCTGGAAAAGGACAACTCCGGTGACGAAGCAAACTTTTCTCCGACCACACACCTTCAAAATTTCTTAGAACATGAACATTTTGATAATGTTCTACCTTTAAAACCAAATAACCACTATCTGGTTCCATCTAAACCCGCTTTTGGGGAAGCTCATGTTATTCTTCTCCATATATTGGAAAACCACATCCTCTACCCTTTCCTAACCAAAACCGTCAACAAAATCCCTGCCAGATACCTAAATCAATTCTGGTAAAGTTGCAGATTTGATCCAGAGGATAGACAGATAAAGGGCTACATTTCCAAGCCAGATAAATCCGTGCACCTTGAACTCAAGTTCAACAGAACGCTGTTCTCACTTGAGTTCAGTTTACCAACCAGAGGTCTTCTAGGAATAAAGGCCTATGCAGAGGAACCCACAGACGAAGAGCTCTGCAGGTTCGTTGAAATGTTGGGGTACAACTTACCACTCAGAAAAAGAAATGACTTCCGCAGAGGCAGACTACCACCTCTGTGGAATACACTCTTTTCCATTCTTAACAGGTGCCTAACAGGAAAAGTGGGCAGTCCAGATCAATCTTCACACCAGATCTTAGCAATAATGTACGGGGTCTACTATGACCTACCTCTGGACTTCGCAACACTTATGATGCAGGAAATGGTTAACACAATAGACAGAAAAATCACTTTCCAGAAGAAAAAGGGAAAGAAGACAGAAGCTCTGCCTCCTCTGCAATTTCAACGAATAATAGGTGTTCTGTTAGAACCTCTGCTCCTACTCGAAAAATGGCCTATGGAGAGACCAACAATCAAAATGTATGCCATGATCAAAAACACCCCAACAGAGCATGAAGATGGTTACCCTTTCTGCAGACCTCTGCCAAACAAACTGATGAGATATGCAAGGAAGGAAACTCTTAGGTTAGAATACATACGCGATCATAGGACTCCAGACCCAAGTCCTATGACACCCCCGCGTCTAGGAGTCCCCATAAGAACAGAGGTAGTTGAAAGATTGACAGATGAAGAATGGGTTGCGGCTTTTCAGAAGCATGAAGAAGTTCAAGCCAGATTCCTTGCACAAAGAGAAGCCATCATTTCGTCTGCAAAGAAAAGTAAACCCTCTGCCTCTACTAAAAAGAAAACTCACAAGAGGAAAATCACAGAGGGCACCTCTACTTCTGCTGCTCAAACACAAGAGTCTCCACCTCATGCAACAGAGGTTGGATCTTCTGCACCTCCCTCTCGTCCAAAACACAAAAAGAAGAGAAAACACAAGTCTTCTGAGGAGAAAGCACCCAAACCCAAGAGGAGGAAGAGCAAGAAGAAAACCGGGAAACCCCTGTCTCCTATGGAAACTATAGCAGAGGATGATGTGATAGAAGAAGAAGTTCACCAATCACCTCTGCAATCCCCCAATCCCCTCAGCTATGCACATCACGGAAATTTCTCTGACTTCCTCCAACGCCCTGAGTTTGCCAACACTCTTGACACTTCTGGATGGACTGCAGAACCCCTCTCCCATGGCTCTACAGAAGAAGCAGACTTCAGAATCTCTTCTGACCTAGAAGAAGATGATCAAACGCCACAAAATGTTCAGGGTAAGACACCAGAGGTACTACAAAACCCTTTTCTTCAACCAGGATTTGATGTACAAGGGGCAAGCCCGGTGGAAGAGGTAGTTGCAGAAGACCATCACATGAACACCATGCTAGGAGGTCACACAGAGGAGATAGTTGAATCTAGGGAGACTAGGGTAGAAGTCTCAGAAGTGGATTATGATGAAGAAGAAGCAGACCAAATAAGAAAAGGTATTTATCATCCACATATCATGCAACTAGTTGGGACTCACTCTTGCTATGAAGACCTAGGGAAAAGCCCAGAAGTCAGGGTAGAAGCACCAAGCCATAAGGTAGCAACAGAGGTTGAGACCATAGAGGGAGAAGAAGTGCTTGGATGCTTAACAGAAATAGAAGCAAGAAAAGATGCCTGGAATAGTAGAGGCACACAACCAAAACCAACTCCCAGTGCAACCCACATTTCTATTGCCGCCAGTCTAGTGGCAGAGGGCAATATTGAATAAGAGCAGCACAGCTCGACCCCAACCCAAACCATCCAGACAGAGGAAATTCTTTCATCCTCTGTACCATTAGAAACCGGGGAAACCATTCCAGGGGAATCCTCTCTAAAGGATTTGCCCTTAGTAAGTGATCAATTGCCCCAGATCACATCAGACATCCCCACAGAGGAATTTGTTTCCTCTGTTACACGCACACACCTAGGCCCAAACATCTCTTCAGAGGAGATTAGAATGCACACAGACGAAGGGATTCTAGACAAATCGCCAAGTCAACTCAAGGATAATCTTGTACCCACCTCTGGAGTGGATCAAGACAATGTCCTTGACAGAACTTCTATAGAGACTGAAACTCCAAAAGTTTCTTCTCAAGGATTAGAAGAAAATCCTTCCGCCTCCAACATAAAAACAAGGGCGAAAGAAGGTGTCTCAGGAACAGAGACTCACTCTGGGGAAGAATGTGTTCCCCCAGAGGTTACAACTAGTTCACAAGTATCAAGAGATGAGTTCCAAACCCTTGTCACCTCTGTGGACAATACATTGAAGGAGTAGCAAAGCTCTTTCAAATCTTTTGCAGAAACAACATCCAGGGCAATCCTTAATCTGAACACCAAAATGGACAACCTGTCCACAGAGGTGCAAAATGCCGTAACCCAGATGAAGTCAACTGCTAACACCACTGCTACTTCTGCTGCTACTAAATTCGGAAAAGCCGCTACCTCTGTCTTCAAAGAGTCTGTCAAGCATTTCCTTCAAAAGATGAAAGAGCAATCCTCCGCTTCTAAGGGCCTTACACCTGAAGATCTAAAGAAGGCATTAGAACAAGTTCAGGAGAAAACTCTGCAAGAAACTCTGGCCATGAAGCCTTCTGACTACATGACCAGCGCTCAGCTGACAGAGCTTGGGCAAGGGGTAATAAATCAAGTCACATAAGTAATAGTCGCCTTCACTGCCGCCAACGCAAATTATGTTAAAGACTTCCAGAAGAGCGTCGGAAGAATGCACTTCAACACAGAAGCAGAGGTTCAAACACTCCTCGGCCTCTGTGATGATTTATGCGCCAAGATGATCGCTACAGGAGCAGTTCTGCCAAAGAAACCTAAAACTTCGTGCAGAACAGAGGGTACTTCAGATAAGGGTCAGGATGACTCTGGTGATGACTCTGATAGTCCACCAGATCATCCTGAGGGGGAGATTCAAGGGCAGAAACAAAGGGAAAAAGCTGCAAGCAGAGGTATACAAGCTCCACCAGTATCCGTAGAACCTATATCTCAAGCACCTCCAACTCAAACCCAAGGAGGAAAACAACAACAGTCCACAGAGGCAATAACCACCTCTGTGGAATTCCCCTCTGTATTCGGAGAAGATGTCCAAACCTAAGAAAACTTCCAAATTCTGACATCTTCTGAAGAAGAACTACCTTCCCCAACACCTAGAACCAACCCAAGAATCAAAACCATTGCTCAAAAACAGAGAAAATATCTGAGCAAAACACCTGAAGCCTATCCAACAAAACCCACATCACCAACCAAGCCCTCTGAAACTCAAGTGTCAAATCCAACAGAGGCAACCCCAAAGAACCTCCTACAACCAAACCCTCTAAAGCTCAAATACCAAAACCCACAGAGGATACCCCATCTCTACAAGCAGACAAACCAACGACGAAAGACAAAGGCAAATGGATTATGATAGAAGAACCGCAGAAGAAAAAGCCCAAGCATCAACCTTCGATAGAAAAACTGATGAAGAGCTCTTTCGATGCGTATAAAACACCAAAGCCTGAAGAAGAAGACTGGGCTTTCGGCGCTATACCTCTGTCAGACATTCCTGTTCTGGATCCAAAGGCACCTCCTACAGAAGATCGAGTGGCAGAAGTCAAGAACAAATTAGATGCTCTACGCAAAACCTTGCCTCAACCACCACCACCACAAATGGAAGAGGTGGTATGTTAGGACAAATATGTCTTCAAGATTTAATCTTGATTTATAGAGTCAAAGTCAATGTATTTAGTCATGTGTAGAAAGTCAATGCTAGCTTATTTCCTTAATAAGTCTTAGGGTATATAAGGCTTTGTTTAGACTTTCTTTATAAGCTTTTGGTCATAACTCATATCTTGTAAACATAGAGAGCCGACATAATAAGATCTACTTTCTCTCTCTACTCTCTCTCTAGAATTTCTCTCTAATCTTGATAGATCTTGGATTAACAATTGGTATCAGAGCTGGAACAAGATTGAGAGTTGGAATTCTACTGATCAAACATACGAATTTGGTGATTTCACAAGCAAATTTGATTGATTTTTTTCAAAAACGATTCGAGATTTAGAGGAGTTTTTCAGTGATCAATCACGAAAATTTTGGTGAATTCTACAAGAAAATTCGATCGATTCTCTTGATTTATCAAGAAAATCTCATTTTCTTGAAATTTGATCAAAATTTTATGATTTTTGATCGAATTGTTCTGCGATTTGGTTCTTGGGATTCGGTTTACTGTTTAGTGCATCTTTCATTCAAGAATCGAGATCTAATTCGAAGGATTTCAAGATCAATTTTGCCTTTTTCTGAGGTTTTGGTCTGTTTGAAGTTTTGCTACTGTTCGATCTTCCAGATTCTGATTCAGAGGTTTGTGTATGAAGAAGAGGTGTTCGAATTGATATTTCGAACTGATCTGCACAGTTTGTTTTCAGTGGTTTTGAGGATTTAAGTGATTTCTGTCGTTTTTGGAAGAATCTCGCAAGATCTAAACTTCTCGCAACATTCATCCTACTTTTCGCCAGCTTCATCGATTTGAGTGTTGTTCTTCGTTCAAGTCTACATCTCGCAAAGCTTTTCGCATCCTTAAGACCCGAGTTTTGAACTTTTCGCAACCCTCTGACCCGAAAACCTTACTTTTCGCAAGCTTCTGTTGCGAAAAGTGATCTTTCAGCTTTTAAGTTTCTGCCCAAGTCTACTTTTCGCAACCATTGCTTGCGAAATCCTCATTTCTCGCAACCGTTGCTTGCGAATTTCTCATTTCTCGCAACCGTTGCTTGCGAGTTTCTGACTTGTTAAAAAATAAAAATAAAGTATTTTGAGAAAAACTTTTATACTGAAATTTTTCTATAGTGTATTTCATACACTTTAAGAGTTTTTCAAGAAAAAGTTTTATATAATTTTTTTTAATTCTTCAAACATGAAGCGGCTTCCAGTGTTGTTCAAAGATTCTGATTTTGAACTATGGAGAGTCTCGTTCATCGATTTTATATCAAGTAGAGAAAATGGTGAAAATATGATAAAATCTTTCACTGAAGGCCCAATGATCAGAACTGACAAAGATTATACAGAAGAAGAGATTAAAAGAATGAAAGTTGACAAAGATGCTTCATCCAACTTGATCTTCGCACTTTACAAACTTCCGCAACACATCTTCAAACGCGTTGAACGTTTCAAAAACAACCCAATGCAGATGTGGAACGAGTTAACAAAGCAAATGCTTGGATCTGAAGTTGCTTTTAAGAGAAAGGAAGAAGAAAAGAAAGCTGAAAAAGAGGATGCGGAACAGAAATCATCAAATGCTGAAACTGAAGAACTTAAGGAAAAGGTTATAGAGCTTACAAAGAGACTTTCTGACTCGGAAAAGTTGCTAAAAGAGGAAAGAGCGAATCGCACAAATGACAAAATGTGCTATGAAAAGCAAATTTTGTCTCTTTCACAGAAAGTTTCTGAAATTGAAAAGAATGAGAGGAATGAGAAGAAAGAAGATGAAGTAAAGAAAGCTCTTGAACTCAGATGCAGAAAACTTTCCAAAAAAAATTCAGATTTTGAGAAAGTTTTATTTCTTGAAAAAGAGAAATTGGAGAAGGAAAGGCTTGAATTTGAAAATAAAAGGAAAGACTTTGAAGCAAAGAATGTGAAGTTGTCAAAGAAGATATCTGAGCTTCAAAAAGAATTAGATGAAGAAAGACAAGAGCTGGAAAAGAGAAAGAAAGCTGACATTCAGGCCAGGAGCGTCAAAGATGAATTTTCTGTTGAAAGGAAGATTTTTCAGCAAGAAATACGAAAGCTAACAAAGAATTTGGTCGTGTTATCGACTGATATTATGATAGAGAAGAGGGTTAAGTCTGACATTCAGAAGAAGCTTGATTTCGTGACTAAGGAACGAAATGACTTATCAAACAAAGTGAAGTCACTCAACAAATCCAAAAGCTATTCAGAAAGTCTGATTCGACCGTCTAATCTTTTCTATGATCATTCAGTGGATAATTCTTCCAAATTTCAATCTGCTGATCTTCCTACATATAAGAAAGTCAACATGCAATGGAGAGTAAAAGGTACAATTCCTGAAAAAGATGTACCAAAATCATATGTTACCAACAAGAACACTAACCTGAAAGGTAAATCTTTTGCTAAACCTGATTCATTATATTCTGCAAATCATTTAATCAGGTTAGCACAAAAGAATTTTTGTTGTTCTTATTGTGGTACTAATGATTTTATTAAAAATGATAATGTTCAATATTGGTATGGTACTTATCATTTTCCTTCCTATAAAGCTCCGCTTAACAAGCCAGGACCCAAGACACGTTGGGTACCAAAATCTACTTAATCTGTTTTTGCAGATTTAGAAGCAAAGCGTTGAACTCTCGGAAGAATATTACTTGTGCCATTAAGGGGGAGTAAAGATAGATGGTTTCTAAACACATCGGTTTGGAACCCGGATTTCAAAGTTTATGGCTTTTGAACATATCAGTTCAAAACACGTGCTTCAACGACTATGGCTTCTGAACAATTTAGTTCAGGACCCGTACTTTAAAGACTAAGACTTCTAAACAAATCAGTTTAGAACTCGTACTTATCAGGTTAATTCTTTTACCGCATGATCATACTACTCAGGTGATATTCTTAAATGTCACATCTTTCAATTCAAGGAACAAGTGGTAAAAGGTAACATTGCATTATGTTTTATTTCTACTGCTTTGAATGTTTGAATCTTTACAAATTTAATTCAATGAAGTGAATTTTTTTTCAATTTTCATTCAATGAATGAAATGTGTGTCAAGGGTGATTTTACAAGCGTTTTTGTATTATCTGAGTTACATCTGTTTCATCTTTCACTTCTGAAATAAATCGAAAGGTCAGCAAAACATGAATGAAATTATGTTGAATGCTCAAAATTATGTGATTCTAGATTTATATAGAATATAATGCTCAAAAAGCCTTTTTGTCAGAATGATGGATGGAAACGAAAATATGGGAGAAGCACTATGTTTTAGAACCAAGTGATTGAGATGCTCTAAGTTTTAAATCTAATCATTTAGTTTGAAAGTTTGTGCCTGTGGCCTTTCTGGTTTGGGAGATTAAGTCCTAAGGGGTGCTCGACACCTAGTCCCTAAGACCAGCTGGTCTGGGATCGGCTGACCCAAATCCTGCTATAGAACCAGATAGAAAGTCATGTTCTACTGGTACAAATGGGTTTAAGATATATCGATGTGGCCTTTCTGGTTTGGGAAAGTAAGTTCTAAGGGGTGCTCGTCACCTAGCACCTAAGGCCAACTGGTCTGGGATCCGCTGACCCAAATCCTGCTATAGAACCAGATAGAAAGCCATGTTTAACGGTGTATCTTATTCTTAATAAACTTTGTGATTAAAAGATGCCAATGAGCACAAATTCAAAAGATGCCAATGAGCACAAATTCAAAAGATGCCAATGAGCACAAAATCAAAAGATGCCAATGTGCACAAAATCAAAAGATGCCAATGAGCACACATCTCTTGAAACTTGGGGAAAATACAGAGTCGCGATAAACCTGTAAATTTGTGAAAATTCTGATTTTGGACAAATAGTGTGGGTAGAGCAGAGTATTCTGATATGTTTTTGAATTGCATATGCTTGTTGCTGATCATATTTCACATGCTAGCACACCAAATAGATTTAATAAAGGAGTTGAAACTGAACATTTTTAACTTGATATGCAATGATGTCTTGTATTTGAATCCAAACACATGCATTTGATTTCATTTGATTGAAAAATCTGTTAAATTTCATTAAGTTGGATTTCTTTTGTAAAGCTTTCAAATGATCAAATGGTAGTAGTTATAAAATGTAGTTCAATGAATTTTATTTTCTTTGAATAAATTTTTCAACTACTGTGCCTAAATGAAATATATGCATACTTTTAGGGGGAGAAAACAAATTACTCCAGAATTCCTATTTTGAGGGGGAGCAAGGTCATTCATTAAGGAGGAGATTGTTAGTGAGAATCAGAGACGCGACTGAAATTGAAGAAGGTTTTCGATGATCATGTTGCACACTTTCATCGAAAAAGGGGGAGAAATGTTTAGTTCAATTTCATGTCAAAGCTTTCAAGTCAAAGATTCGATTTCATGACAGGGGGAGAAATGTTTAAAGAAGACTTCGTCTCAAGAAAGGAAAGGGGGAGATTTCTTCTTCAAGAGGTTAAGAGAAATCGATTGATCATCTTGTGATCTCTTTTTCTTAAACTTGTGCTATATGGTGAATATCCTTACTGAAGATTGAAGTTCTCAAGTCAAAGAAAGAAAAAGGGGGAGAATTCTTCAAGAGTTTAGGAAAAATCGATTGATCATCTTGGTTTCTCAAGAAGATCTCTTTTTCTTAGATTTGTGCTACATTGTATCAAAATGCTTTGTGTGAAGATTCAAATTCTCCATATCAAAGAAAGAAAATCTCTGTCGGTTCCCCATCTGAAGATTTTGTGACATTTTGACTTTGACAAGCCTGATAAAGACCGAAGTTTTGAAGATTCAAGAAGCCGAAGAATGTTGTTCTCAAATGTTTAAATCTTGAATCCAAGGGGGAGATTGTTAGGACAAATATGTCTTCAAGATTTAATCTTGATTTATAGAGTCAAAGTCAATGTATTTAGTCATGTGTAGAAAGTCAATGCTAGCTTATTTCCTTAATAAGTCTTAGGGTATATAAGGCTTTGTTTAGACTTTCTTTATAAGCTTTTGGTCATAACTCATATCTTGTAAACATAGAGAGCCGACATAATAAGATCTACTTTCTCTCTCTACTCTCTCTCTAGAATTTCTCTCTAATCTTGCTAGATCTTGGATTAACATGGTATACAGGTACTTATACAGCAGAATGAGCATAGATCAAACAACACCAACCATTCAAGATCCTGATTTCCGTGCTGACCTTGAAAACCTCTTCACCAGAACAAATCCCAATCCAACACGAAGTCTTCTCATCCTCCAAAATCATCAAGGTCATTTACTGTAAGTTCTCTAAAACCAGAACCTGGCCTAAGGTCTCTTACAACATCTACAAGGTCAAAAGAGAGGACAAATCCGAGAACCAATTCTCTGATGCGGATCTTAGGAATCTAAATCCTTATGACCTACCTGATCTTCTGGACTGGACGAAAAAGAACTTCACAACCGATCCAGTTCACAGAGCCTACAGGGTGATCAGAAAGGCCATACGCGAGAAGCTTCTGTTATATAGCATGGTTGATTTCCAACTAGCTAGAGACCTTGGAGTGAAGAACTTGGTTGTTCAACCACCAGAAGACTATTACCCTCCCTCTACTGTACCAAACTCAATCATCACATCACCAAGGGTCGGGTTAGTATTTAAAGATCCTACAGAAAGATCAAGATTTTTCGTAGAGATGGACTGTCAGAAGTACGCAACAAGTACTTTGACAGAGTTCAGAGCGATCCTAGTAAAGCACAGAGGAACAGAGCTCATGGATCAAAGCTTGGCCGACAGACTGATAGAGATCATCGATGCAACAATCAACTTCAGAAAACTATGCATCAGTTTCTATCACGAGATTATAAAGGAAGGACTCGACCGTAGAAGTTATAATGACTTCAAAGATGCCAACGTCTGAGTCAGTCAAACAAATCTTCTGTAATCTTTCTTTTCAAATACAATCATATGTAAATGCCTCTGGCATAATCTAATGTGAAAAGAAAAAGTGTTCTTAGTATATACTTAGCCTAAAATCCATGTACTTTTCAAATTTTCATTTTTCACTACTTAGGGGGAGATTGTTAGCTCCAATCTTTCGGTTTATGAAAGTAGTGAAAAATAGGCTAAGTATAGAAGCCTCCAACAGAGGCTCTGCCGAGACACCAAGAAGACCGAAGACAAGAATCGACAGAAGACTGCTCACAGAGGACCGAGCCGCAGAACCTCTGTCACCTTTGACAGAGCCTCTGCGGTATACTAAAGACTTAGAAGAAATCAACAAATATCTTTCTACTGTTCCAAGATCCGTTCATCAACTTGTATAAAGCGTGCCCTGACATAAACTCCACGTGTCAAACTCTGATAGGGCTCTGTCGAAGATGGAACATGCGCATTAAATGAACATCGTACCTGCTACTGTTCATGCAATCCTGTCTACTGTTGATCAGTCCTTATTGTCTAAAGTATGTCCCCTTTGTAGTAGTATAAATAGAAGACTCATGTTGAGTTCTTCTATAAATAAGAACAAGTATCAGATATTGAGCTACGCACAAACACACACACCAGCAGATTTCTTGTTATGTTCTTGGTGTTCTTGATAATATCAAATACAGTAACCTTTGAGATATTTATCTGTCATATTCATTACTTATTTGATATTGTGTGTTCTTCTATCTTAGCATTTCTTTCAGTTCATTAAATACGCTTCCGCAATATAAACCTATCTGAACTAAACTGAAAGAATCATCATTGTTTAAACAAAAAGGAACCAACAAAAACAAAGGATGCTAAGGCAACATTCAAAACCCCTAACAAGATTGGACCCATTTGAAAATGGGTACCTAAAACTCTCTAATTGTGTTGCAGAAGCAGTATGTGCCCATATGGTACCTAGACTCCGGGTGCTCTAGGCACATGATTGGCGACTGAGGTCTCCTATCCTCATATAAAGAAAAACTTGGAGGAGGATCAGTGACCTTTGGAGATAATAAAAAGGGGTATATCAGAGGCTATGGAGTCATCAAAAAGGAAGACGCGACTATGTGCAAAGTTGCATATGTGGATGGCCTCAAGCACAACCTACTCAGTGTAAGCCAACTCTGCGACACAGGATTTGATGTGAAGTTCAAAAGAACATACTGTTCTCTATTAGGTGAAGTGTTGGTCCTGAAGGCCTATACAAGTTTGTAGAAGGGTGGGGGTTGAATACAAACACAGAGATTTTACTTTTCTAAATTGTTTATTGATAAATCATTAACAATTTACAGCTTGTTGCGGAAACAAGATTAAGGATAAACCTAAATCTAAACAAGTTGGAACACTAAGGTTTCTTGCACTAAGAGAGATAAGGAAATTACTAATAATAACCTATCTTGAGATAAGAGATTGAACTTGTCTAGAGTTAGCAAGTTACTTCAAAAGAAGTGGGTTCATCTCTTTATATACTGCATGCATTTAATGCAAGTCAGTATACACTTTACACGTGTCATCAGCTAGTTGGTTGCATGTCATTGACCTTTGTAGACAACCTTAGTAGCCGCATGGATGAACAGTGTAGTATCAGAGTGGTTGTACGATTTCAGACAGTCGGAGGTTCTTTTCTGACATTTCGTACGGAGTCGTGCAAGGGGGGTTAAGACAAAAGTACTTTGTACGGAGGACTTCATGATCAGCTTTCGTTGATTCAGCGATTATCATTTTCTATTCAGCGAATGATAAAGTTCAGCGATAGCTGAAGTCTTGTACTTGATACTTCACGTTGAGTGGACAAATCTGAGTCTTCGCTGATCCGCATCAGTTCATTAGGAGACTTGTCGTTGGTTCTTGAGCTTGATCTTCGACTTCAGCGTAGAACCTTTGTTGACGTGAAACTTGTCTTCAGGGATCATAAGTAAACAACTAACTTATCAGCGATCATCATAATGACTGAACAGACTCAGAGCATTAATGGTGAATAGTGTTCGCTGAATGTTTAATTTAAAAAGCGAGAGTTCCTATCAGCGGTACTGTAAGATCTTAGTACTTATCAGCGATAGCGAAACTCTGATACATATTGTTTACTTACAATTTTCACTAAGTATAAGAGAGGGTCATTATCAAATCACTGAGGGTTTGGATCAACAATCTCCCCCTATTTGATTATGACATAGCAACAAAGAAAATTGCTATAAAGTGAAAACATAAGGATAAAAAGAACTCATAAAATATTTGTCCCTTTTACTATTTTCTGGGATCTTTTCAGTATTGATGGAGTAAAGTACATTCGCTGAAATCTTTCTTTAAAACTTTGAATCAGGTTACAAAGAGAAATGGAAGGATTACAAGTACGAGCGAAATAAATTACAAGTACAGAAGAATAACTGATACAATAGAGAAAAAGGCGATCATATCAGCTTGTAAAGGGTTCTTCCTTAATGAGAAGTTCATCAAGGGTCATTGATGTGGTGGGAATCATCCAGTCAGGAACGGTTACACCTTGTTTTCTTTTGATCAGCGCTTCTTAAAAAATCAAGGGTTTCAGATGTCGTGCCTGAGGGTCATTCCTGAAGTCACACCAGTAGATGAGATCTCTCAGCTGTTCGATGGGAGTGATGTGAAGTTCAGAGATGCGTTGAAAATGCTTTCCACCATCGTAGTCATGGAAAAATATCCCGTAGGGTTCGCTTATGACTTTGCCAGGGATGAAAGTCTCACCAGGAGGAAGAGATGTGTCAAGCATGGAAAGATCAGGATCAGGACCAAGGACTTCAGCACGTGAAAAACCAATACCTGTTTCATTTCGTATGACAGGGCCATCAATTGAAGATATAGATTTCTTCTTCTTCTTCGCTGAGGCCTTTCTTTTCTGACTTTCGAGAGGAGGATGAGGAGGAATATCCACACAGGAGTAGACTAAGTCGATTTGTTTGTTGATCAGCTTTTCAACATGTTCCTTGTACTTCGACTTGGACTTCTGGATGGCTAACCTGATCTCCAACCATTCAGAGAGACCGTACTTCGTTATGGCTTCAGCATAGAATTTTTCGTACTTCTTATCTTCTCTGAATATCTCGACTTCAGCGATTGAAACAAGGGTTGTTCTTCCAGAGATGAATACCTTGTTGATTTTGGCAGGAGATAGTCTGTAGTTGACCTTTTCTTTGCACTAGGCTAAAGTTGACTGAGACACCGTTCTCTTTTCTTCAGTTATCTTCTTGGCGTTTTCCCAGAGCTGACGTTGAACATCAATGGGAACTCTTTTCAGCTTGGGGTCTTTTATTGATCGTTTAGAAAGCTGGATGGCGTATTCTCTGTCTTTTTCTTCATCTTCCTTTCTTTCAGCGATTAGGCGTTCAGCTCTGAGGTGTTCCTTGTATTCCTTTTTGGAAATCCTGAACTTTGGAGGAACTGAAGGAAGTTGATCACACCTCAGAATGATTCGTTGATCCTCGAATCGCTTTATTATCTCCTCTCTTCTTTTCTGATCCTCTTCACTTAGCTTTTGAGGAGCTAAGGAAGGTCTGCCTCTGTGCGAGAGTAGTTGTTCTTCTGGTTCATCAGTCTCAGAGATTAAATCTAAGACTGGGATTATTTCTTCAGCAGCAGCTGGTATTATTGGTGAAGTCGCAGTTGTGGAGCCTTCAGCGATATCCTCAAACAGGGGAGAGGACTAGCTGAAACACAGCGATCTTACGAGTAAGAACTTGGGTAGAATCAGATAGAGAGAATTGGTTCAAGTGTATAGGCTTGGGTAGTAGAACTGATAGAGGAGGGATGGAGTGAGAGATGTTTAGTATACCTGACAAACTGGATTTTCAAGCAAGATCATCAGATTATCATCTTCAGCGACGCTTTTGCCTTTGCCTTTCTCAGCTCCAGAGGCTGAGGGCTTTGTCTTTGTCCGCTCCCCTGAAGGTTCATTTATCGAGATTCCCTTAAGAGCTTTGATCTTCAGAGCAGGTTTGATGATAAAGAAGTCATCGTCATCTTCGTCATCATCATCATCATTCTTTGGAGAAGAGGATGGTTCATCATCAGGGATGTCGACGGCTTCATCATCTTCTGCTTCGGATTCGGTTTTATCTGCTTCTTCTTCGAGTTGCTCCCCCTCAGATACAGAGGCGAGCTTCTCGGTTTCCTCAGGGTTTTCATCTCCCTGAGGTCCAGCGTTGGTTTCTTCAGTATCCTTCTCTCCCCTGATAGATTCATCATGGGAAAGGTCTTTAGTGCTTTTGGAGAGATCTTCAGCGCTCTTCTCCCCCTCTTTTTCATGATGAGTGGGGGAGGAATGGGTTAACTCAGCAGCGTTGGTAGGTTCTCTGTCTTCTTGGCCAGAGAGACCTATACAAACTTCAATCTTTGCTATTCTGTCTTCAAGGCCAGAAATAGCAGGATTGATTTTCTTCAGCTCAGTGCGATCCGCCGCTGTGAAGTTGTCAGATGCAGGGACAGGGGCAGGGGCAGGAGCAGGAGTATTCGCTTTGTGTAGTAGCTGCTCGCTCATCGATTTCATCGAACTAACATCGGTCTTTATAGAGCCTAAGTCAGTCTTTACAGCAGACATATCTCCCTCTAGTTGTCCAACCGATGTCTTCAGCGATGTGACCTCGCTGGACATGGATGAAACTGAATTTTTGAGAGAGGTGTAGTCTGTGTAGATGTCAGCGAGCACCTTGGCGAAGTCGCTGAGAGTGTTATCAACTTGCTTTAAATCATCTGTGGAAGCCTTCTTCTCCACCACCGTTGTTAGCTTGTTCAGATTCTCTCCAGCGTTTGTTACAGTTGTAGAGTTATTAGAAAGAGTGGTGGTGAGATCTGTCAGCGTTGTCTCCACAGCTTTCAAGGAGGCGTTGATGTCTCCCAAATTAGGACCTGTAACATATTAAAACTTGTGAACATAGGAAAGCTCAGAAGTTTGGGGTTTAGTCACAGTGTTTATGGGTTGGTGTGTACCTGCAGGAGGATTGGTGAATTCATCAAAATCACGGGTTCTTGAGAAAAGTTCCATGTCATCTTCAAAAGTGCCCATGGATTGCTCTGCATGTCCTGTCTTCATCATTCCTGGAGAATCAACTTTAGGTTTCGTAGAAATGATGGCAGCTCCAGCGAGATCTAGAGTAGAGACCAAATGAGTGGAGGGAGGAGCGAAGGATAAGAATGGGGGTTGGGTTCTGAGTTCAGCGTTGGATTCGCTGACAATCACTTCATAAGTCTTTTGAGAGACTGAAGGAGGTTGGGTAGGTTCCAAGTTTGTAACCTCAGCATTTAGAGATGCTGAAGTTGGGTTTGAAGGGATGGCTTGTTCAGGTGTGGCAGAGCGTACCACTGAACGTTCCTTCAGCTCTGCAGAAGGAGCTGAGGAGTCTTCAGCATGAGATTGCTGGGGTTGCTCCTTTGTTTTCTTGATCCTTTTAGAACCAAGTGGGGTAGAAGAATGTTTCCTTTTCTTAGAAGGAGAGGATTTTGTGGCCAGGGTATCAGCGATGGGTATTGTCGTTGAAGGAGCCACATAATGAGAAGAATAAGGGTTGAGAAGAGACAAGAGTGTAGAAAGACGTACCTCATTCACCATTGGTTTGAAGTCGAGTATCTTTGGGCCGACCTGAGAGAGTTTCAGGTCACCTTCAGTTGGGTAGCTCTCCTTCAGGCCATATTGGAAGATGGCGCTGATGAATCGGGGGTAAGGAACCCATGGAGGTCTGTCAGCAACGGTGTCCACTCTTAGAACTAGGTCATCATAGATAATCGATGCCCAGTCTATGTTGAGACCTTTCAGCAGTGCATATCCCATTGCTTGCTGAGGTTTAGCGGCTTGGTCAGAGGAGCCGCTCTTTGCAGTCATGCAGCTGATAAGATGAGCGAAGATGAAATTCATCTCGCTGGGCATTTTCGATTTCTTGATAATCATCAGCTTCTTCTCGGCCTTCATTTCTCTGCCGATTTCCCATACATAGCCCATTGCATCGAAAAATGCAATGATGGCTTCCCTGTCTGAGTTTTTCTTGGGGTCAGGGAGGGGAACAAAAGGTTTTTCCTTGGTAGCGATGGGAAGGCTGAGAGCTTTGCGAATAATGACAGGGGTGATCTTCATGGTACCATATTCGATGTCGCAGAGGATGCAATCGATTGTTTTGGAGGGGTCTTTGGCTGAAGGTAGTTGAGAGTGTCTGGCTGAGTACCAGAATTGTGAGAGCAAGAGCTGATGAGCAGGAGGTGTTATGGTCAGGGTTGTGGAGATGCAGCAATTCTTTAGGCAGTTCAACCAAAGATGTTAACAAATAAGAATTATCTTAATGTGGAAGGATTTTCCATTAAGATGGTTCAAATTTTATCCATTTCATTCAGACACAAAAGTCTTAATGAAGATTAGGGTTTTTCTTGATTTTAAGAAACGAAATGTAAAACCCATTTATTCTTGTTATCCAGTTTTCTATGAAGAATTAGATTCTGGAAACGAATGAAGAACAAGTTTAAGATTTTCGCATTTAAACTTGAAGAACAACCATGAAATGGTTGTGTTCATAAAATCATGAAAGAAAAATGATTTTATTTTAAGAAGTTCTTTTGTTTGATCTTGTTAAAACCAAGAAAAGATCAGAAACAAGTTATACGCATTTGGTAATGAATAAGAACATATTTAACCTTGATGTTTGATGAAGAAGATGATGAACAGTTCTTGAAGTTTTTGAAAGCGCAAATGCAACAGTGAATTCTTTCTTGCGGAGGAAGATAGATCGCGTAAAAGAAAAATATAAACAAAGAATTTGTTTATATAGAGATTTTTAGAAAGAGAAAATCTTGAGCGGGAAAAGATTTTCATCATGACACAGACACGTGTTTGCATTTGATTGGAAGTTGAACGAGACGTGCAAACGTGTGTCAGGAAGAGAAAACGTGTCGGGGTGCTTTTTACTTGACCAACTTACCAGCTTTCCACCCAGGAGCTGACATCCTCATGTGGTGCTTTTCCTATCCATTTTGCAACCTGCAAAATCACTATCTGAATAGGCGGTTAGATCGAATCCTGAATCTTTGGGATACCAAAGACCTAGGTTCGCTGTCCCCTTAAGATATCGAAAGATTCGCTTTACAGCTTTCATATGAGATAACATAGGTTCAGCTTGATATCGTGCACACAAACATGTTGCATACATAATATCGGGTCGGCTAGCTGTAAGATACAAGAGAGAGCCGATCATCCCACGGTACAGCGTGACATTAACAGGTATTCCCTTTGAATCCTTGTCAAGTGTCAGCGGTGGTGCCATAGGGGTTTTCATAGCTGAACTATGAGTTAAATCAAATTTCTTCAGCATATCTTTAACATACTTTCCCTGATTGATAAAAGTTCCCTTTTCAGTTTGCTTAATCTGAAGACCAAGGAAATATGTTAGTTCACCCATCATGCTCATTTTATACTCATCTTTCATTCTATCAGCGAAACGAGTACAAAGCTCAGGGTTAGTTGTTGATCCAAACCCTCAGTGATTTGATAATGACCCTCTCTTATATACTTAGTGAAAATTATAAGTAAACAATATGTATCAGAGTTTCACTATCGCTGATAAGTACTAAGATCTTACAGTACCGCTGATAGGAACTCTCGCTCTTTAAATTAAACATTCAGCGAAACTGTTCACCATTAATACTGAGTCTGTTCAGTCATTATGATGATCGCTGATAAGTTAGTTGTTTACTTATGATCCCTGAAGACAAGTTTCACGTCAACAAAGGTTCTACGCTGAAGTCGAAGATCAAGCTCAAGAACCAGCGACAAGTCTCCTAATGAACTGATGCGGATCAGCGAAGACTCAGATTTGCCCACTCAACGTGAAGTATCAAGTACAAGACTTCAGCTATCGCTGAACTCTATCATTCGCTGATATGAAATGATAGATCGCTGGATCAACGAAAGCTGATCATGAAGTCCTCCGTACAAAGTACTTTTGTCTTAACCTCCCTTGCACGACTCCGTACGAAATGTCAGAAAAGAACCTCCGACTGTCTGAAATCGTACAACCACTCTGATACTACACTGTTCATCCATGCGGCTACTAAGGTTGTCAACAAAGGTCAATGACATGCAACCAACCAGCTGATGACATGTGTAAAGTGTATACTGACTTGCATTAAATGCATGCAGTATATAAAGAGATGAACTCATTTCATTTTGAAGTAACTAACTCTGGACAAGTTCAATCTCTTATCTCAAGATAGGTTATTATTAGTAATTTCCTTATCTCTCTTAGTGCAAGAAACCTTAGTGTTCCAACTTGTTTAGATTTAGGTTTATCCTTAATCTTGTTTCCGCAACAAGCTGTAAATTGTTAATGATTTATCAATAAACAATTTAGAAAAGTAAAATCTGTGTGTTTGTATTCAACCCCCCCCCCCCCCCTTCTACAAACTTGTATAGGCCTTCGGGACCAACAAGTGGTATCAGAGCGGATTTGTTTAATCTCATAACACAAGATCTAATCTAAGATATTTCTCTTCCTTGCTATTATCTGAAAATGGCCACCAACACAAACACAAATTATATAGACAATGGTTCTCTTGCTAAACCCCCTAGATTTTCCAAAGATAACTTCAACTTATGGAAAAATAGGATGACACTCTTCTTAGAAGGTGTAGACCCTACTATGCCTTACTATCTAGAAAATGGTCCATTCATCCCTGTAAGAATTGATGCTGCTGTTCCAGCCGCTGAGAATAGACCTGCTATTCCAGAAAGGCTGGTACCTAAGGAAATCTTCCAATGGACTGACGAAGATAAGAAGAAAGTGGCTATAGATACAAAAGCCAGATCCATACTATCCATGGCTCTTCCTGACGAAGTCTACCATTCCGTCATGAACCTGAAAACATCAAAAGCCATGTGGGACACAATATGTGTTCAGTATGAAGGAACGTCTGAAGTCCAGGACTCATGAAAGATCAACCTGGTAAGACAATACGAAAGCTTCATTTCTGGTAAGAATGAATCTCTCTCTGAAGTTCACCAACGTTTTAATTGTTTAATTATAGATCTGAAAACTGTTGGTAAGGAATATTCTAACTTTGAAGTACTGACAAAGTTTCTAGAATGTTTACCTAAAAGCTGGGACAATTATTCTATGTGTCTCAAGCTGTCAAAGGATCTAAAATCAATGACCCTTTCAACCTTATATGGCACGTTGCTGAATCATGAGCAATCGAGCCATCTTAAGAAGAATCTTGTAAAAGATTCCAAAAGCACCCCTGTTGCTTTAATCTCAGAGGAACCTTCTTCTCAGCGACCCTCGGTCACTATCACTGAGTTAGAAAGTAACTCTGAAAGGTCATCAGATTCTGATTATTCAGATAATGATGAATCTTTGGCTCTCCTAACTAAGAAGTTCAGGAGATTTGCCAAAAAGAAAATGTTTAGAAAGAACAAACCTCTTTCCATAACTGACAAGCCTAGATCATCAGCGTTTGTTGATAAGGCTACTGCTACTTTTTTTAACTGCGAAAAGACAGGACATTTCGCTAACGAGTGCAGGTCAAAGAAAGTTTCTAGACCCTCAGCTTTTACAAAGAAACCCTTTGCTCCAAGAAATAAAGATGACAAATATTCAAAGCTGAAAGAAAAATATGCTAAGCTGAAAAGCTTTAAGAAGAAGAATAAAGGCCTGATGGCTGACTATGATTGGGCTGCTTCTGATGAAGAAGCATCATCATCTGACTCTGAAGATGATGAAGCAAATCTATGTCTTATGGCCAAGATTGAAGAAGAGGAAGAAAGTTCAGACATTCCCTCCACTTCAACATCTGCTATTCAGGTATCACCTTCTTTCTTTACCAATATTGCAAATATTGATGAAGCTGATAGTCTCCGTAAGATCGATCTCTTGACTATAAGTTTATACGAAGCCATGAACGGCAAAACTGCGGTTGAAAACCAAAATCTTGATCTCGCTGAAAAGCTTAAAAACTGCCACCTTCAAATAGAAAAGCTTTCTAAAATTGAAGAAGATTTTAAAGATCAAGTATATTTAAATCAGCTAGTCAAAATCGAATGAGCAGAAGCTATCGCTGCATTAAAGGCTGAAAAAGCTACTGTTGAAGGATGGTGTAATTCTTCAACAAAGATCACTGAGATAATAAAGTCTCAGATTCCCCTGAGTGATAAACGTGGTTTGGGTTACAAATATGAAACTCCAAAACCAACCACTGAGCATTCAATGCTTAAATTTGGAACGTTCGTATTCTCAGTCGCTGATACTTCATCTTCTCAGTGCTCCTCGTCCGTTACACCAATCCCTGAGGAAACTCCTACCTCCTCAAAAGGCAAGGAGAAAATGGTTTATTCAAAACCTACCTCTGTCTTTAAAGACAAAGGTAAAAGAATTGTTATTTACCAGAATCCTCAAAAGGGTACCTTAGTACCAAAACTGAATGCTTCTAAAGCTTCAGTGGCCCATCACTCTGGATCAAGGAAGCAGATATCTGGATTTATTCAGCGATCTACTCCTAGACTCAGATTGGATGTCCTTGGTAAGAAATCTGAAGAACTGAATGTTCGTCCCATTTCTAAAGCCAATAGTTTACTTGGTGCTGGCACTTCTAATTTGAAATTAAAAGCTCAGCATTCAAATGGTCCTAGAACTACTTTTAGTTATAGGAAATATTATCACTGTGGACGTACCGATCATATTGCTAGTAAGTGCCCCACAGCCACCAAAGCTGAAAAGATAGCTAAGGTGAAGATTGCCCCCAAGGCAAAGAAGACCAACCCTGGTGCAAATCAGGTCAAGGTGAATTCTACCACTGAGGTTAAGAAATTAACCAAAGTGAAGAAAGACAAAGGTGAATCTTCAAATGCTACGAAGACTGCTGAACCTTCCATTCCAACTACTTCCACTGACAAACGTGTATACATGGTTAAGTGGGTACCCAAGAAAAACTAATCTTCCTTTGTATTGCAGGTTAAGAAGGGTATCTGGTATCTTGATAGCGGATGCTCTAGACACATGACTGGAAAGAAAAGCCTGCTCGCTGAATACAAAGAAGAGAAGGGTCCCTCTGTGACTTTCGGTGGAAATTGAAAAGGACATACCCGAGGGTATGGTGTACTTTCAAATGGTACAACCTCCTTCAGAAGAGTCGCATATGTTGAAGGGCTGAAGCATAATCTTCTAAGCATCAGTCAGCTTTGCGACATGGATAACAAAGTAATCTTTACTAAGGAATCCTGCTTTGTCTCTGACAAAAAGGAGAAGATAGCTCTCAGCGGTTATCTTTTGGAAAATGTTTATGTAATAAACATGGACTCAACAACCACTGAGAACTCTTGTTTCTTCTCAAAGGCCTCATCTGATGTCAACTGGCTATGGCATAAGAGGCTATCTCATCTAAATTTCAAGACACTGAACACTCTTTCTTCAAAAGAGTTAGTCACTGGTCTACCTCAGCATTCATACGCCAAAGAGTCTTTATGTTCAGCGTGTGAAAAAGGGAAGCAGACCAAAGCAAGCTTTAAGTCAAAGCAAGTTTCTTCAGTGTCATCTCCTCTACAACTACTCCATATGGATTTGTTTGGCCCTGTTAACAAACAATCCATCGCTGGAAAGAAATATACGCTGGTCATAGTTGATGAATTCTCTCGCTTCACTTGGGTAATGTTTCTCCGTTCTAAGAGTGACGCCCCTGAAGAACTCATCAATTTTGTTCGGAAGATGGAAACCCTGAACAATCTGACCGTTCGCTCAATAAGGAGTGATCATGGGACTGAATTCAAAAACAGTTCTCTTGATTCCTTCCTTGAGAGTAAGGGTATTTCTCATAACTTTTCTTCAGTGAGAACACCGCAACAAAATAGAGTCGCTGAAAGAAGAAATAGAACAATTATTGAAGCTGCACATTCAATGCTCAGAGATTCTCACCTACCTACTCAGTTTTGGGCAGAAGCTGTCAACACTGCTTGTTTTACGCAAAACAGGTCGCTGATAGTCAAAAGATTCAAAAAGACAGCCTATGAACTCTTTCATGGGAGAAAGCCTTCAATCAGCTTTCTTCACATCTTTGAATGTCAGTGTTTTATACTGAACAACAGAGATGCCCTTGGAAAGTTTGATCCTAAGGCTGATGATGGAATCTTTCTTGGATACTCCTCAGTTTCCAAAGCCTTCAGAGTCTTCAATCGTAGAAGACAAACTGTTGAGGAAACTATTCATGTCACGTTTGACGAATCCCGTTCAGCGAACTCTAAATCGTCCGCTGATACTGAAGAACTGAATCAATGGATGTTTTCTCATCTTGGTGATTCAGAAGATATTCCTACTAATGCTCATCCAGTAGAAGATGATAGTCCTACCATTCCAAATATGCAGAACAGTGAAGCTGAAACTTCTTGGGTCTCAGTTGTTCCTATAAACACTATACCTAACGCCGAACCAAATGTCTCAGACATTCCATCTACTTCTCAGCAATCAGTGAATATAATGACAACTGCATCCATTCTTCTCTTGGCTGATACTCCTGACGTCGCTGAAACTTCATCTTCAGCTCCTCCAGTTCAAGTTGAGTCAGCGTCTCACGCTCCGGCTCAGCGATGGACTATAAATCATCCAATTGATCAAATTCTTGGTGATCCAAGCGCTGGGATTCAGACTCGACGAAGTGCAGGTAATATTTGTTTATTTGTAAATTTTATTTCACTAACTGAACCAAAGAAAGTAGATGATGCCCTCAAAGATCCAAACTGGGTCAGCGCCATGCAAGAAGAGCTGACTGAATTCGAAAGAAACAAAGTTTGGAAACTTGTTCAGAGACCAACTGATAAAACAGTAATAGGCACTAAATGGGTCTATCGAAATAAGTTGGACGAACATGGTACTGTAACCCGCAACAAAGCTCGACTTGTTGCTCAGGGATACAGACAAGAGGAAGGTATAGATTATGACGAAACATTTGCTCCAGTAGCAAGACTTGAATCTATTCGTCTATTCTTAGCATATGTTGTACACAAAAACTTCAAAGTACATCAGATGGATGTTAAGTCAGCGTTTCTGAATGGAAAGCTGAATGAAGAAGTGTATGTGGAACAACATCCAGGATTCTCAGATTCTAAGCGTCCAGGTTATGTTTATAAACTGGATAAGGCACTTTATGGTTTGAAGCAAGCTCCTCGTGCATGGTATGACACTCTTTCTACTTATCTCCATATTGAAAAATTTGAGCGAGGTAAGATTGACAAAACTCTATTTTTTAGAAAAGTGAAAGGTCATATCATTCTAGTTCAAATATATGTTGATGACATTATATTTGGTTCTACTAACCCTGAGCTTTGTACTCGTTTCGCTGATAGAATGAAAGATGAGTATAAAATGAGCATGATGGGTGAACTAACATATTTCCTTGGTCTTCAGATTAAGCAAACTGAGAAAGGAACTTTCATAAATCAGGGAAAATATGTTAAAGATATGCTGAAGAAATTCGACTTAACTGAAAGTTCAGCTATGAAAACCCCTATGGCACCACCGCTGACACTTGATAAGGACACTAAGGGTGTTCCTGTCAATGTCACGCTGTACCGTGGGATGATCGACTCTCTATTGTATATAACAGCTAGCCGACCCGATATTATGTTTGCAACATGCTTGTGTGCACGATATCAAGCGGAACCTAAGATATCTCATATGAAAGCTGTAAAGCGAATCTTTCGATATCTTAAGGGTACAGCGAATCTAGGTCTTTGGTATCCCAAAGATTCAGGATTCGATCTAACCGCCTATTCAGATAGTGATTTTGCAGGTTGCAAAATGGATAGGAAAAGCACCACGGGAGGTTGTCAGCTCCTGGGTGGAAAGCTGGTAAGTTGGACAAGTAAAAAGCAAAATTCAGTGTCCACTTCCACAGCTGAAGCTGAATATGTAGCTGCTGGAAGCTGTTGTTCTCAAGTCTTGTGGATGAGAAATCGGCTACTAGACTATGATCTTCAGCTCTCCAAAATTCCAATCTATTGCGACAGCATAAGTGCCATCGCTATAGCAAACAATCCAGTACTACATTCAAAGACCAAACATATAGAAATCAGATATCATTTTATCAGAGATCATGTGATGAATGGTGATATAGAACTTCATTTTATCCCAACTGATTATCAGTTAGCTGACTTATTTACCAAACCTCTTGATGAGACAAGATTCAACTTTCTCATCAGCGAGCTTGGAATGCTGAACTTTGAAGGATAATATCTTCAGCGGTTCACATTGATCAGCGAAAGGATAAAATCAACTTGTATAACCCATTCTATCATCTTCTCTCTGAATAAACTTGATTCACTGATATCAAGGTATGTTCTCTCTCTGACAATCGCATGAAAATGCAAGATTTCAAAACAAAATGCATCGCTGAATATCTTTTCCTTAACAGCGATATTTTGAAATTTCTTAAAACCTTCACTGAATATTTTCATTCAGTGCTTCATGTTTTCAAAAGTATCTCTGAGTTTTTCAAAACCTCAGAGACAACCAAGAATATGAAAGGACAGTTGTGACGTCATTGCGACGGATAAAACCCTGGCACGTTTTCTCTTCCTGACACACGTTTGCACGTCTCGTTCAAACTTCCAATCAAATGCAAACACGTGTCCGTGTCATGATGAAAATCTTTTCCCGCTCAAGATTTTCTCTTTCTAAAATCTCTATATAAACAAATTCTTTGTTTATATTTTTCTTTTACGCGATCAATCTTCCTCCGCAAGAAAGAATTCACTGTTGCATTTGTGATTTCAAAAACTTCAAGAACTGTTCATCATCTTCTTCATCAAACATCAAGGTTAATATGTTCTTATTTATTACCGAATGCGTATAACTTGTTTCCGATCTTCTCATTGTTTTAACAAGATCAAACAAAAGAACTTCGTAAAATGAAATCATTTTCTTTCGTGGTTTTATGAACACAACCATTTCATGGTTGTTCTTCAAGTTTAAATGCAAAAATCTTAAACTTGTTCTTCATTCGTTTCCAGAATCTATTTCTTCATAGAAAACTGGAAAACAAGAAAATGGGTTTTACATTTCGTTTCAAAAATCATGAAAAACCCTAATCTTCATTAAGACATTTGTGTCTGAATGAAATGGATAAAATTCAAAACATCTTATTGGAAATTCTTTCCACATTAAGATTATTCTTATCTGTTAACATCTTTGGTTGAACTGTTAATACAGAGAAATGGCCTCGTCTGACATTCCTGCTACCGCTGAGAACATCTCCGCTGACTCTGAGGAAGTGGAAATCCTCAAGGCTCCTCAAGTCAAGTTCAATCTTGATCAACTAGACTGGACTAAGATAAACAACCTTTCTGTGCTTCTCGAGTTTCCTCCTCGAAAGCAAGTCACACATCTGACAGATGCTGTGAATTTCCTGAAGAATTGCTGCATTTCAACAGCCCTGACCATTTCACCCCCTGCAAGTCAGCTGCTACTATCTCAGTTCTGGTACTCTGCCAGACACTCTCAGCTACCATCCGCCAAAGATCCCTCCAAAACAGTTGATTGTATCCTCTGCGATACTGATATGGCACGATAAAGATCACACCTGCCATCATTCGCAAAGCTCTGAACTTTCCCATCGCTACAAAGGAAAAACCTTTTGTTCCTTTCCCTGACCATAAGAAGATCGCTGACAAAGAAGCTCTTATTGCATTTTTTGATGCAATGGGCTATGTATGGGAAATGGGCAGAGACAAGAAGCCTGAGAAGAAGCTAACACTGCTGAAGAGATCGAAAATGCCCAGCGAGATGAACTTCATCTTCGCTCACCTTATCAGCTGCATGACTGCCAAGACCGGCTCTTCTGATCAAGCCGCTCAACATCATCAAGCTATGGGATACGCTCTGCTGAAAGGTCTACACATTGACTGGGCATCTCTCATCTATGACGACTTGCTGCAAAGAGTAGACTCTGCCGCTGACAGGCCTGCTTGGGTTCCCTACCCCCGATTCATCAGCGCTATCTTTCAATATGGCCTGAAGGACAGCTACCCGCAAGAGGGCGATCTAAAACTCTCTCAGATTGGCCCTAAGGTACTCGACTTCAAACCTGTTGAAAATGAGGTACGTCTTTCTACCCTCTTAACTCTTCTCAACCCTTCTTCTACTTCTGTGACTCCTTCAGCGACAATACCCATCGCTGATACCCTGGCCACAAAATCCTCTCCTCCTAAGAAAAGGAAACATTCATCTACCCCACTTGATTCTAAAAGGATCAAGAAAACAAAGGAGCAACCCCAGCAATCTCATGCTGAAGACTCCTCAGCTCTTTCTGCAGAGCTGAAGGAACGTTCAGTGGTACTCTCTGCCACACCTGAACAAGCCATCCCTTTTATCCAAACTTCAGCGTCTCTAAACGCTTAGGTTACAAACTTGGAACCGACCCAACCTCCTTCAGTCTCTCAAAAGACTGATGAAGTGATTCTCAGTGAATCCAACGTTGAACTCATAACCCAACCCCCATTCTTATCCTTCGCTCCTCCCTCCACTCATTTGGTCTCTACTCCAGATCTAACTGGAGCTGCCATCATTTCCTCGGAACATAAAGCTGATTCTCCAGGAATGATGAAGACAGGACCTGCAGAAAAATCCATGGGCACTTTTGAAGATGACATGGAACTTTACTCAGGAACCCGTGATTTCGATGAATTCACCAATCCTCCTGCAGGTAAACAACAACCCATAAACACTGTGACTAAACCCCAAACTTCTGAGCTTTCCTCTGTTCACAAGTTTTTATATGTTACAGGTCCTAATTTGGGAGATATCAACGCCTCTCTGAAGTCCGTGGAGACAAAGCTGACAGGTCTCACCACTACTCTCTCAAATAACTCTACAACTGTAACAAACGCTGGAGAGAATCTGAACAAGCTGACAACAATGGTGGAGAAGAAGGCTTCCACGGATGACATGAAGCAACTTGATAAGACTCTTAGCGACTTCGCCAAGGTGCTCGCTGATATCTACACAGACTACACCTCTCTCAAAAATTTAGTTTCATCCATGTCCAGCGAGGTAACAACGCTGAAGACATCGGTTGGAACACTAGAGGGAGATATGTCTGCTGTGAAGACAAATGTCAACACTCTGACGACTGACTTAAGCTCTGTAAAGACTGACGTTGGTTCGATGAAGACTATGATCGAACAGCTGCTGCACAAGGCGAATACTCCTGCTCCTGCTCCTGCCCCTGTCCCTGAATCTGAACATTTTACAGCGGCAGATCGCATTGAGCTTGGGAAGATCAATCCTGCTATTTCTGGCCTTGAAGACAGATTAGCAAAGATTGAAGTTTGTGTAGGTCTCTCTGGCCAAGAAGACAGAGAACCTACCCACGCTGCTGAATCTAGCCATTCCTCCCCCAGTCATCATGAAAAAGAGGGGGAGAAGAGCGCTGAAGACCTCGCCAAGAGCGCTGAAGACCTTTCCCATGATGAATATATCAGGGGAGAGAAGACGAATACTGAAGAAACCACCGCTGGACCTCAGGGAGATGAAAACCCTGAGGAAACCGAGAAGCTCGCCTTTGTATCTGAGGGGGAGCAACTCGAAGAAGAAGCTGATAAAACCGAATCTGAAGCAGAAGATGATGAAGCCGTCGACATCCCTGATGATGAACCATCTTCTTCTCCAAAGAATGATGATGATGATGACGAAGATGACGATGACTTCTTTATCGTCAAACCTGCTCAAAAGATCAAAGCTCTAAAGGGAATCTCGATAAATGAACCTTCAGGGGAGCGGACAAAGACAAAGCCCTCAGCCTCTGGAGCTGAGAAAGGCAAAGGCAAAAGCGTCGCTGAAGATGACAATCTGATGATCTTGCTTGAAAAGCCGGTTTGTCAGGTACAATAATCATCTCTCACTCCATCCCTCCTCTATCATACACTATCAGTTCCTTTACCCAAGCCTATACACTTGAACCAATTCTCTCTATCTTATTCTACCCAAGTTCTTACTTGTAAGATCGATGTGTTTCAGCTAGTCCTCTCCCCTGTTTGAGGATATCGCTGAAGGCTCCACAACTGCGACTTCACCAAAAATACCAGCTGCTGCTGAAGAAATAATCCCAGTCTTAGATTTAATCTCTGAGACTGATGAACCAGAAGAACAGGTACTCTCGCACAGAGGCAGACCTTCCTTAGCTCCTCAAAAGCTAAGTGAAGAGGATCAGAAAAGAAGAGAGGAGATAATAAAGCGATTCGAGGATCAACGAATCATTCTGAGGCGTGATCAACTTCCTTCAGTTCCTCCAAAGTTCAGAATTTCCAAAGAGGAATACAAGGAACATCTCAGAGCTGAACGTCTAATAGCTGAAAGAAAAGAAGCTGAAGAAAAAGACAGAGAATACGCCATCAAACTTACTCAACGATCAATAAAAGACCCCAAGCTGAAAAGAGTTCCCATTGATGTTCAACGTCAGCTATGGGATGATGCTCAAGAGATCGTTAGAGAAAAGACTAAGGTCTCTGATACGACTTTGGAATGGGCTAAACAAATGCTGACCTATCGATCTAGACCATCCAAAATCGTCAAGGCAAACATCAGAGGAAGATTGTACGCTGAAGTTCCTGTTGTTGAAGTGGACGTCTACAGAGATGACGAAACCAAGCAAACTTTCTATGCTACTACCTTAGAAAAGTTTGGTCTCTCTGAATGGTTAGAAACAAAATTAGCCATTCAGGGATCGCGCTCAAAGTTCAAAAGCCATGTCGAGAAGATCTTAAACAAACAGATCGACCTGCTTTCATCTGCTGTGGATATTCTTCCTACTCTTCCTCAACCAAGAAAAGTCCCTGATAAGAAAAAGAAATCCTCTAGTTCAGGTCCTCATATTCGGAATGAAATGGGCATTGGTTTCTCTCGTGCTGAAATTGTTGGCCCTGATGCCGATCTCTCAATGCTCGACACCTCTCTACCACCTGGAGAAACATTCATTCCTGGCACAGTTGTAAGTGATCTCTATGGTATATTCTTTTTAGACTACTATGGAAATCATCACTTTCAACGTATCTCTGAGCTAGACATCGCTCCCATCGAACAACTCAGAGATCTCGTATACTGGTGTGAAGTCAGACGCAACATCAAAGCTAGACACCTGAAGCCCTTGATTTTTGAAGCAGCTCTGAAGAAAAAGAATCAAGGAGAAGATGTCCCTGACTGGATGATCCCCACATCAAAGACCCTTGATGAACTTCTCATCAAGGAAGAACCTTTATAAGCTGATATGATCGCCCTTTTCTCTATTGTATCAGTTATTCTTTTGTACTTGTAATTTATTTCGCTTGTACTTGTAATCTTTTCATTTCTATTTGTATCCTGATTCAAAGTTTTAAAGAAAGATTTCAGCGAATGTACTTTACTCCATCAGTACTGAAAAGATCCCAGAAAACAGTAAAAGGGACAAATATTTTATGAGTTCTTTTTATCCTTATGTTTTCATTTAATAGCAATTTTCTTTGTTGCTATGTCATAATCAAATAGGGGGAGATTGTTGATCCAAACCCTCAGTGATTTGATAATGACCCTCTCTTATATACTTAGTGAAAATTGTAAGTAAACAATATGTATCAGAGTTTCACTATCGCTGATAAGTACTAAGATCTTACAGTACCGCTGATAGGAACTCTCGCTCTTTAAATTAAACATTCAGCGAAACTGTTCACCATTAATACTGAGTCTGTTCAGTCATTATGATGATCGCTGATAAGTTAGTTGTTTACTTATGATCCCTGAAGACAAGTTTCACGTCAACAAAGGTTCTACGCTGAAGTCGAAGATCAAGCTCAAGAACCAGCGACAAGTCTCCTAATGAACTGATGCGGATCAGCGAAGACTCAGGTTTGTCCACTCAACGTGAAGTATCAAGTACAAGACTTCAGCTATCGCTGAACTCTATCATTCGCTGATATGAAATGATAGATCGTTGAATCAACGAAAGCTGATCATGAAGTCCTCCGTACAAAGTACTTTTGTCTTAACCTCCCTTGCACGACTCCGTACGAAATGTCAAAAAAGAACTTCCGACTATCTGAAATCGTACAACCACTCTGATACTACACTGTTCATCCATGCGGCTACTAAGGTTGTCAACAAAGGTCAATGACATGCAACCAACCAGTTGATGACACGTGTGTTAGAGCATTGTTGTATTCAAGATTTACTGTAAAGTCAATGTACTGTAATGAGTCTAGGCTGTATAGCTGTGCCTTTATACCTTGTATGTTATGGGTATAAATAGGCATGTCTAGTTCTTAGTTAGAAGAGAGAATCTAGATCCCTTTAGGAACAACTTAATCATTTTGTCATTTACACTTTGAAGATCAATATATGGATGACTTGTGTACTCTAGATTTTCTCTCTACATCATTCTTGATTTCTTGCTAGATTTGGGATTTCACATTTGGTATCAGTAACAACTCTTCAAAAAGAAAATGCTGATCTGAAGAGCATTGAAGACAAGAGAGAGAAGATTCTTAAAGAAAAGGAAGTAATTGAACGTAATTGTATAAAACTTTCAAAACAAGTTTTTGACTTTGAGAAAGTTTTATTTCTTGAAAAGGAGAAGTTGGAGAAGGAAAGGGTCGAGTATGAAAAAGAAAAGAAAAGCTTTGAAGCGAAGAATGCGAAACTGTCAAAGAAAATTTCTGATCTTCATAAGGACTTAGAAAAGGAAAGACAAGAGCTAGATAAAGAAAGTCAAGAGCTAGAAAAGATGAAGAAAGCTGAATTTCAGGCTAGGTGCGTTAAAGACGACTTTTCTAAAAAAAGGAAGATATTTCGGCAGGAAATTCATAAATTGACAATGAATTTGGCTGCATTATCGACTGACATCATGAAAGAGAAGAGGGTCAAGTCTAATATTCAGAAGAAGCTTGATTTGGTGACCAAGGAACGGAATGACTTATCTTACAAAGTGAAGTCATTTAACAAATCCAAATGCTACTCAGAATGTCTGATTCGTCCTTCTAATCTATTCTATGATCACTCGGTGGATAATTCTTCCAAGTATCAATATGCTGATCTTCCTTCATATAAGAAAGTTAACATGCAATGGAGAGTAAAAGGTACGTCAACTGAAAAAGGTGAGCCAAAATCCTCTGTTCCCAACAAGAACACTAATCTGAAAGCTAAACCTTTTGCTAATCCTGATTCATTCTATTCCGCAAATCATTTAATCAGGTTAGCACAAAAGAATTTTTGTTGTTCTTATTGTGGTACTAATGATTTTATTAAAAATGAGAGTGTTCAATATTGGTATGGTACTTATCATTTTCCTTCCTATAGAGCTCCGCTTAACACACTAGGACCCAAGTCCCGTTGGGTACCAAAATCTGCTTAATCTGTTTTGCAGGCTTATCATGTGTTGTACTGACTTGTAAATTCATACTACACACATGACTGAAAACAGAAGAGAAGCGGTGGATTTTTTTGAAGAATATTTGTACCATTAAGGGGGAGACAAAGAACATTGGCTTTTGAACATATCAGTTCAAAACCCGTGCTTCAACGACAATGGTTTCTAAACATATCAGTTTAGGACCCGCACTTAAAAGAGATTTTGGTTTCTGAATAGATCAATTCAGGACCCGTGCTTCAATGTCTTTGGCTTTTTAACATATCAGTTCAAAACCCGTGCTTCAACGACAATGGTTTCTAAACATATCAGTTTAGAACTCACACTTCTCAGGTGATATCTTTAACTGTTACATCTTTCTGTTTCAAGGAACGTGGTAAAAGGTAACATTGGATTATATTTTGTTTCTACTACTTTGAAAACTTGAAACTTTACAAATTTAATTCAATGACATGAAATTTTCAATCTTCACTCAATGAATTAAATGTGTGCTAAAAGATGCTTTTACAAGAAACTTTGTATTATCTGAGTTGGATTTGCTTCAATTTTCACCTCTGAAATAATCGAAAGGTCAGCAAAACATGAATGAAATTATGCTGAATGCTCAAAGTTATGTGAATCTGGATATATATAGAATATAATGCTCAAAAAGCCTATATGTCAGAATGATGGATGGTAATGAAAATATGGGAGAAGCACTATGTTTTAGAACCAAGTGATTGAGATATCATTCATATTTTGTGATGGAAATCCGAACTTTTATAGAATATCATTTAGTTTGAAAGTTTGTACCTGTGGCCTTTCTGGTTTGGGAGAGTAAGTCCTAAGGGGTGCTCGACACCTAGTCCCTAAGATCAACTGGTCTGGGATCGGCTGACCCAAATCCTGCAATAGAACCAGATAGAAAGCCATGTTTTACTGGTACAAATGGGTTTAAGATATATCGATGTGGCCTTTCTGGTTTGGGAAATTAAGTTCTAAGGGGTGCTCATCACCTAGCACCTAAGGCCAACTGGTCTGGGATATGCTGACCCAAATCCTGCTATAGAACCAGATAGAAAGTCATGTTTAACGGTGTATCTTATTCTTACTAAACTTTTTGATCAAAAGATGCCAATGAGCACAAAATCAAAAGATGCCAATGTGCACAAATCAAAAGATGCCAATGAGCACAAAAGAAAAGATGCCAATGAACACACATCTCTTGAAACTTGGGAAAATACAAAGTCGCGATAAACCCGTAAATTTGTGAAAATTCTGATTTTGGACAAATAGTGTGAGTAGAGCAAAGTATTCTTATATGTTTTAGAATTGCATATGCTTGAAGCTAATCATATTTCGCATGCTAGCACACCAAATAGATTTAATAAAGGGGTTGAAACTGAACATTTTTAACTTGATATACAATGATGACTTGTTCTTGCATCCAAACACATGCATTTGATTTCATTTGATTGAAAAATCTATTAAATTTCATAAAGTTGAATTTCTTTTGTAAAGTTTTCAAATGATCAAATGTTTGTAGTTATAAAATGAAATTCAATGAATTTTATTTTCCTTGTGTAAATTTGTTTTAAAATTTGTGCTACAATTTCAAATACTGTACGTTATTGAAATATATGCATATTTTCAGGGGGAGAAAATAAATTGCTCCAGAATTCTTATTTTGAGGGGGAGCAAGGTTATTCTGTAAGGAGGAGATTGTTAGCAATACTCAAAGACACGACTGAAATTGAAAATGGTTTTCGATGATTATGATGCTCACCATCATCGAAAAAGGGGGAGAAAAGTTTAATTTCAATTTCATGTCAAAGAGTTTTCAAGTCAAAGATATTTCATGTCAAAGAACTTTCAAGTCAAAGATTCGTGAACAAAGACTGAAGATTAGGGGGAGAAGGATCATGTGAATTCCAAATGTTGCTGAAATTGGTTATCTTAGTTCTGAGTGGTTCTCGGAATGCGCTTACACCGAATTTGGTTATCTTAGTTCTGAGTGGTTCTCGGAATGCGCTTACACCTAAAAGTTCAACAATGTGGATGGTTTCACATCTTTCTGATCCAAACTCTAATCGTTTCTGATTCATCTTGTTCCGAATTGATGGTTCTATATAAAGATATGAAATCCATTTTCAAGACTTGAAGATTGTATTGAAGAAGGTTGACTTTTCAAAGAAAAAGACAATGACTTTTCATGTTTGTCTGAAGATTCTTCAAAGCTGAGTTCTTAAAGAGTGTCAAAGCATATAGTTCGCCGTGAACTAGTGGAGATAAAGCTATTTGAAGATGGTTTGATAGAGTGTCTGTTTGAGAAGATTGACTTTACAAAGAGCTGAAGACTGCTGTCATATTTTTTAAATCTTGAATCCAAAGGGGGAGATTGTTAGAGCATTGTTGTATTCAAGATTTACAGTAAAGTCAATGTACTGTAATGAGTCTAGGCTGTATAGCTGTGCCTTTATACCTTGTATGTTATGGGTATAAATAGGCATGTCTAGTTCTTAGTTAGAAGAGAGAATCTAGATCCCTTTAGGAACAACTTAATCATTTTGTCATTTACACTTTGAAGATCAATATATGGATGACTTGTGTACTCTAGATTTTCTCTCTACATCATTCTTGATTTCTTGCTAGATTTGGGATTTCACAACGTGTAAAGTGTATACTGACTTGCATTAAATGCATGCAGTATATAAAGAGATGAACTCACTTCATTTTGAAGTAACTTGCTAACTCTGGACAAGTTCAATCTCTTATCTTAAGATAGGTTATTATTAGTAATTTCCTTATCTCTCTTAGTGCAAGAAACCTTAGTGTTCCAACTTGTTTAGATTTAGGTTTATCCTTAATCTTGTTTCCGCAACAAGCTGTAAATTGTTAATGATTTATCAATAAACAATTTAGAAAAGTAAAATCTGTGTGTTTGTATTCAACCCCCCCTTCTACAAACTTGTATAGGCCTTCGGGACCAACATTAGTAGAACCAAATATAATGTCATCAACATATATTTGAACTAGAATGATATGACCTTTCACTTTTCTAAAAAATAGAGTTTTGTCAATCTTACCTCTTTCAAATTTTTCAATATGGCGATAAGTGGAAAGAGTGTCATACCATGCACGTGGAGCTTTCTTCAAGCCATAAAGTGCCTTATCCAGTTTATAAACATAACCTGGACGCTTAGAATCTGAGAATCCTGGAGGTTGTTCCACATACACTTCTTCATTCAGCTTTCCATTCAAAAATGCTGACTTAACATCCATCTGATGTACTTTGAAGTTTTTGTGTACAGCATATGCTAAGAATAGACGAATAGATTCAAGTCTTGCTACTGGAGCAAATGTTTCGTCATAATCTATACCTTCCTCTTGTCTGTATCCCTGAGCAACAAGTCGAGCTTTGTTGCGGGTTACAGTACCATGTTCGTCCAACTTGTTTCGATAGACCCATTTAGTGCCTATTACTGTTTTATCAGTTGGTCTCCGAACAAGTTTCCAAACTTTGTTTCTTTCGAATTCAGTCAGCTCTTCTTGCATGGCGCTGACCCAGTTTGGATTTTTGAGGGCATCATCTATTTTCTTTGGTTCAGTTAGAGAAATAAAGTTAACAAATAAACAAATATTACCTGCACTTCGTCGAGTCTGAACACCAGCGTTTGGATCACCAAGAATTTGATCAATTGGGTGATTTACGGTCCATCGCTGAGCCGGAGCATAAGTCGCTGACTCATCTTGAACTGGAGGAGCTGAAGATGAGGCTTCAGCTACTTCTGGAGTTTCAGTTAAGAGAGGAATACTTGCATTTGTCATTTCATTTACTGATTGCTGAGAGATAGATGGAATGTCTGAGGCATTTGGTTCAGCGATAGGTATAGTGTTTATTGGAACAGTTGAGACCCATGATGTTTCAGCTTCACTATTCTGTATGTTTGGAATGATAGGACTATCATCTTCTACTGGATGAGCATGAGGAGTGGGAATATCTTCTGAATCACCAAGATGAGAAAACATCCATTGATTCAGTTCTTCTGTATCAGCGGACGGTTTAGAGTTCGCTGAACGGGATTCGTCAAACGTGACGTGAATAGTTTCTTCTACAGTTTGTCTTCTACGATTGAATACTCTGAAGGCTTTGGAAACTGAGGAGTATCCAAGAAAGATTCCATCATCAGCCTTAGGATCAAACTTTCCAAGAGCATCTCTATTGTTCAGTATGAAACACTGACATCCAAAGATGTGAAGAAAGCTGATTGAAGGCTTTCTCCCATGAAAGAGTTCATAGGCTGTCTTTTTGAATCTTTTAACTATCAGCGACCTGTTTTGCGTAAAACAAGCAGTGTTGACAGCTTCTGCCCAAAACTGAGTAGGCAGGTGAGAATCGTTGAGCATTGAACGTGCAACTTCAATAATTGTTCTATTTCTTCTTTCAGCGACTCCATTTTGTTGCGGTGTTCTCACTGAAGAGAAGTTGTGAGAAATACCCTTACTCTCAAGGAAGGAATCAAGAGAACTGTTTTTGAATTCAGTCCCATGATCACTCCTTATTGAGCGAACGGTCAGATTGTTCAGGGTTTCCATCTTCCGAACAAAGGTGATGAGTTTGTTAGATTAAATTAGCTCCTAATTTAATTAAATGTTTTATAAAGAAAAAGTGTATGGGCTTTTTAGTTAGCTTTTTAGTTAGCTTTATGGGCTTGAGCCTTTTATTGTAAATGGACCCTTTAAAAAGGAGTTTAGGGTTTCATTTATCATTTAGGTCATTTTTGAAGATACACACAAAAAAACACACTGACTAATCTCATGAGAGTCATCTAAAATGTAAAGTGTGGTGTTCTTCATTTTCCTCTCCATATAATTCATCAATGAATATGAGATGAGTTATTTTTATCATTATTCTTATTGTTCATCTTATCTCTATTTATATATGAACTGTTCTTCTATTGTTTGCTTGTCCTAAATGGGACCAACAATTGGTATCAGAGCTGGATTGAAGAAACTCTTCTTCAATCGGTCATTTATGGCAACAATAGAAGATTAGATGATTTATTTGTTGTTTTGGTGCTTAGATTGATTCAATCACATGAGCCTAAACACAAATATCATATCTGATACTTATATTCTGTTTTGTTCTTATTGGAAATCCAATCTTTGATTTCAATAAGATTTGGATAAGTTTTGACAGAAAATTGGTGTTTCTCTTCACAAAATCTGATTATGCACACCACATGTTTGATGAAATGCCTAAGTGAAGATTTGTTTCTGTTTGGATCAAATCTGATCAGATTTAATACATGTGTGTGTATTGATTCTTTCTCATTCATTGGTCTTATTTGATAAGCACTAAGTAGATGGTTGATCTATGATCTCATCCTTGTGTGTGCTTGAGTCCATAGCATTTTTTTTTGGCATCTTGGTAGTAAGTGTAATACCCCGGGTAAATCCGTTAGTTAAAAAAATCTAATTCCGTTAAATTTAGTTAACTTTAAAGTTACTATTTTGGGTAAGTTGAGATGATTTAGTAAGTTAAGGGTGCTTTGGTTATTATGGAATAGTTTAGGGTCTAAAATGGTAATTAGAGTGGATAATATCTGAATTGAGAGTACAGATGTATTCATTATAGCAAAACTCAGCTGAAGGTGTATGTGTGTGTTTTGGGAAGAAAAGAAGAAAAAGAAGGGTTCTTGTGGTTAAGACTTCATTTGGTGTATTTGAAAGAGAAATTGAGGTATGTTGCTTTACATTTTATGTCTATAATTGCTAGTAAGTAGTTCCTATCGGAGTAGAAACATCCCAAACACTTCTGTTAATGATTCAGACGATTTCTGGGTGAAAATGGGATAAACAGTCAGAGGTGTCCGGATAATATGAAGGTATCCGGGTAGTTTCTTGGGTGGTGTCCGGGTAGTTTATTGATAGTGTCCGGATGATTTGTTTGAGAGTTTCCGGGTGATTTAGAGTCCGGATGGCGTCCGGATTCCTCGTGTTGTCCGGATTAGTCTTGCTGTCCGGATTACTGAGGTTGTCCGGAAAAGTCATGTTGTCCGGGTTGTTTGGGTTGTCCGGATAACTTGGCTGTTTGGGTAATTTTGAGGATAAAAGTTATGTAGATGTATCTAGAGTCCATAACCTGCTAGTAAGTCTTATACATGAGTTGGTAAGGAGATATTTGTATGTAAATGGTTTCAGATTCTGAGGTATTTGGATAAAGGAACGGATAGCTCGGAGAAAGGCTTGGAAGCGTATTTTAAGCATTCAAGGTGAGTTTTACTTTAAAAGTATTTTCAACTGGAATACATACGTATGGTTTGGGAATGTGATAATTAGTGATTAATGTGCTTATATGTATGGTGTACATGATTGATAATATATTGAGATATATGTTATGGTTATATTGCACGAAACGAGTATAAGTGAGCCGAATTATTGTTCGGCGGGGCTGTGTGGAAATACAGCGGGGCTGCATGAAATGGCAGTGGAGCTGTAGGTAATTGCAGCGGAGCTGTATGTAATTACAGTGGAGTCGACTGTATTGTACAGTGACGATGATTAGTTGGCTTGCTACCGACTAATGTGGCCAGGGGAAAGAAGATGAGATGAGGAGAGATACACGGTGCACGAGTCCTAATGTGGTATTTATATACGTGTGGTATATGCGTGCTTATACGAAAGGTTTTATGTAAACTATTTTGATACAAAGTATTATGTGAAAAGAGTTTTATATTGATTTTGGAAAAGACCGGGATTAACTCACTAGACCCGTTTGGTCTAACCCTCATTTTGTTTTCAAAAATATGTTTTCCAGGTTAAGGATCGGCAGGAGAGGATGAAGTATAGGAAGCTTTTGTTGGATGTTGATTAGGAAGCTTTTATATATTTTGTAATGTCATGACTATTGAGACCGTACTTGGTTTTTGGTGTACCTTTTATTATGAATGTAATGAAGTTATGCAATGTATGTTATTTGAAGCATGTTTGGGAAACCGGGTCGTTACAAATGGTATCAGAGCCCTAGTTTAAGAGACTTAGGTATTTGGATTTATACCTAGACTTAAACTGCATGTGAAGTAGGATGTCCTTATTATTTTAGAACCTGGGGATGTTAAGTATAAAAAGGTAGAAGGAACATCATGTAAGGTATGTTCAAATTACACCTGGCCAGTGTAAGCGGGAACTTACAAGTACATGTTGAACCGGAATATCTTGTTATATTGGGTATGTGCTTACGTGTATATTAACCTTGTTGAAATCAACAGAGTGGCAAGTCGAACTCGACGTATGGATAGAGATGAAGACAGGTATATTTCTATAAACTTTATACGTGCTAAAGTGTTATCTGACTTCGGTGCAAACCGATTCTTTTGTGTTTTCAATTTTATTATTTGTGTTAGAAAAATATTTGATAATTGTGTTAGAGATATAGAAGGGTGTGTTTAATTATTGTTGTTCTAATCTGTTAGTGTGGAGTGTGATGGCTTGAGTGTAAAGAATAATAGCGGTATGTAGAACGTGATGAATTGTGTGTGGAAGGTAACGATAGTGCGTAAAGTCTTGACCTAGTCATGAAGGCGACAGTTTAGTATGTTGTGTAGATTATACTTAATGTGATCGTTGACGCTATCAAGAAAGGTATTGTTTAAATGTGTGGGGTAATGTGGATAAGATGGTGGCAGTTTATAATTAGTGAATGTGCGAGGTGTAGTAGTGATGAATTTCGTGAGATTAAGTGGTGGATTTGTGAGGATATGGAGTGAGTATAAGTGGAAACCTCTGCTCGGAATTTTGTTTGTAAGTTGTGTGAAGGTGTCAAAAGTATGTGGGGAGAGGTATGGATGTCTAGGCGGTGTGTAGTAGTGTTATTCAAGAATAAGAGAATGGAGTGACAGTAGATAGTTAGCTAAAGAATAGGGTATTACCGTTTGAGAAATGGAAAATGTGAAGTTATTTTGAGCATTGAGTATGATTTCGGATTGACTCGATTAAGCTTCTGATATGAGGTATGGTGAAGTTATTAGTAAAGTATAGTAGTTGTTGAAATTAGGTGCGTGCAATTGGTTTGGAGGCGAAAGAAAGATAGCTTATAGGATCTGTTAAGAGTGAGTACTTTCTAGTGTGCTATCCTTGGAGAAAACGTGTTTTATGTTGAGAAGAGAATGGGAGGAAGTAGTCGAATGTAATGATCAGAGTGAAGGACCATTGGATAGGACATGATAGTAGTTACCCTCGTTTATTGCTTAACCGAATTCCGGGACGGAATTCTTTTAAGGGGGAGATAATGTAATACCCCGGGTAAATCCGTTAGTTAAAAAAATCTAATTCCGTTAAATTTAGTTAACTTTAAAGTTACTATTTTGGGTAAGTTGAGATGATTTAGTAAGTTAAGGGTGCTTTGGTTATTATGGAATAGTTTAGGGTCTAAAATGGTAATTAGAGTGGATAATATCTGAATTGAGAGTACAGATGTATTCATTATAGCAAAACTCAGTTGAAGGTGTATGTGTGTGTTTTGGGAAGAAAAGAAGAAAAAGAAGGGTTCTTGTGGTTAAGACTTCATTTGGTGTATTTGAAAGAGAAATTGAGGTATGTTGCTTTACATTTTATGTCTATAATTGCTAGTAAGTAGTTCCTATCGGAGTAGAAACATCCCAAACACTTCTGTTAATGATTCAGTCGATTTCTGGGTGAAAATGGGATAAACAGTCAGAGGTGTCCGGATAATATGAAGGTATCCGGGTAGTTTCTTGGGTGGTGTCCGGGTAGTTTATTGATAGTGTCCGGATGATTTGTTTGAGAGTTTCCGGGTGATTTAGAGTCCGGATGGCGTCCGGATTCCTCGTGTTGTCCGGATTAGTCTTGCTGTCCGGATTTCTGAGGTTGTCCGGAAAAGTCATGTTGTCCGGGTTGTTTGGGTTGTCCGGATAACTTGGCTGTTTGGGTAGATTTGAGGATAAAAGTTATGTAGATGTATCTAGAGTCCATAACCTGCTAGTAAGTCTTATACATGAGTTGGTAAGGAGATATTTGTATGTAAATGGTTTCAGATTCTGAGGTATTTGGATAAAGGAACGGATAGCTCGGAGAAAGGCTTGGAAGCGTATTTTAAGCATTCAAGGTGAGTTTTACTTTAAAAGTATTTTCAACTGGAATACATACGTATGGTTTGGGAATGTGATAATTAGTGATTAATGTGCTTATATGTATGGTGTACATGATTGATAATATATTGAGATATATGTTATGGTTATATTGCACGAAACGAGTATAAGTGAGCCGAATTATTGTTCGGCGGGGCTGTGTGGAAATACAGCGGGGCTGCATGAAATGGCAGTGGAGCTGTAGGTAATTGCAGCGGAGCTGTATGTAATTACAGTGGAGTCGAATGTATTGTACAGTGACGATGATTAGTTGGCTTGCTACCGACTAATGTGGCCAGGGGAAAGAAGATGAGATGAGGAGAGATACACGGTGCACGAGTCCTAATGTGGTATTTATATACGTGTGGTATATGCGTGCTTATACGAAAGGTTTTATGTAAACTATTTTGATACAAAGTATTATGTGAAAAGAGTTTTATATTGATTTTGGAAAAGACCGGGATTAACTCACTAGACCCGTTTGGTCTAACCCTCATTTTGTTTTCAAAAATATGTTTTCCAGGTTAAGGATCGGCAGGAGAGGATGAAGTATAGGAAGCTTTTGTTGGATGTTGATTAGGAAGCTTTTATATATTTTGTAATGTCAAGACTATTGAGACCGTACTTGGTTTGTGATGTACCTTTTATTATGAATGTAATGAAGTTATGCAATGTATGTTATTTGAAGCATGTTTGGGAAACCGGGTCGTTACAGTAAGGCTGTTGATCTTTGATCTGACCTTTATTTAAATCCAAGATTGGACTCTCTTTGATCCAGATTTTGTTTATATTCCGCTGCTCATAATCATTTAAATGAAAACAAAATCATTTGGGTCTTGAAAAAAAAAGTTGATTGAGAAAGATTTGGTGTTGTGCTATGTATTCAAAGTCTGATCTGAAACGTTTTTATAACTATGAGTGTTTCTAATTAGTTTTCTGACCTGATCAATTAGAGATCTAATTATTTGCACTCACGGTTCTAAAAGTTATATGGAGATCGTCTTATTTTCTACATCAAATCAGATTTAATGACAGCATGCTGACAGATTTGCGATGCTGTAGTAAAGTGATCACATCTCACTGATCAGGACACCAATTGATGCGATTTAAAAGGCCCTGGATTCAAAACACATTGATGAACAACTTTCGTGTTTTGAGATTTCAGAGATTCGAAATTTAGAAGGGTCATATGCATCGTCGAAGTAGACAACAGTGTGCTGATAGAAAGCTGTTGGACAGAGTTGCACGACTATGGTAAATCAAGCGTATCTTATTCGTCCGAGCTCCAAAAGAGGTGATTCCAGATGATATGAAAATATAACAAACCAATGCACACTCTTTATGTTTTGAGTTTTTGCAAACTCCAGAGATATCATGGTGTAAAATAGTGTCGAAGTTGGTGTAAAACTTCTGGCAGAGGACTTAGAAGAAATCAGCAAAAGCTCACCAGAGCTCTGTTAGACCTCATCAGAGCTCTGTCAGAAACTTCTGTTCCACTAGAGATAACCAACAGAGTAGAGGTACGCCAACAGAACAGAGGTACACCAACAGAGCAGAGGTACACCAACAGAGCAGAGGTATAACAGAGCAGAGGTACTTGCTGTCAGCTTTGCGCACCTGTCGTATTTTCAACAGAACTCCCTTCTTGAAGCTCCAAATTTGATGAGTCCAGATGCGTTGGATTCCTAAGACAACGATGAACAACTTTCGTGTTTTGATCTTGGTCTGAATCAGTGTTTTTCGTGGTCAGAATCCCGGTTAAAGTCAGTACATCTGCTGGACAGAGTCGTTTCTCTGAACTCATCTACCAGAGCTCTGTTGATTTTTACAGATACTCAAAAAAATCAGAGGCAATTCACATAGCTATCTCTGTTGACTTTTAACAGATCTATCTCTGTTGACTTTTAACAGAGACATCTACCAGAGCTCTGATCATCGACAGAAGTTGTCCAGAGCTCTATTGATTTTTTTTGGGACACCAGAGCTCTGTTGATTCGTCAGAGGCTATATGGATCAATTTTTTTTCAGAAATAAGAGGAATGACCAGAAGGGACCAGAAGCAGACTCAAGCATGTTTATTAGAGTTCGTTGGTCCAGAAATCAAATCAAGCCAAAAGCCCGGAGCCCGAAATTTTTCAGTTTGTTTGACAGCTTTGCGCTGCTTCAGAAACATGCGCACAACTTTTTACTCGGTGCTCCAATTAACACGAGTCCAGTTGCATTGGAAAAATAATTCACAGACGCACGACTTTGATGTTCTGAGTTTTCTCAAAATATGTGAGCTGATATGCCGAAAACAGCCTCAAAGTCTGCTGTAAGGTGCTGGACCGAAAGCATTGAATTTAATTCATGCTCTTTCCGCTTTCAAGAACGGTGTTCTCTCGACGTTTCTTCACGGTTTCATATAGCTATTGTGACATATTGATTGTCACTCACTCCTCTATTATTCATGTTTAATGCTCGGTACTGAATGTGTAAAGCCGTATCCCGGTATGTAATTCCTTTTATTAAATTCTTTTCTTTTAAGTTTGATTTATTGTGGTTTTCGTTAACGGGGTTAGTCGAGTTGGGTCTAATCGTTAAAAATGTCGGAATTTTGGTTAGTTGCGAGAAGGTTTTTAGTTGAGGGGCCATTTGTGTCAAGGGCCAAAACACTTAATAGTTTTGGCCCATGCATTTCATAAAACCGAGTCCATGTTTTTGGTTGGTGTGTTTGTGGCGTGTTGGGAAATCAAGAGACAAAGATAAACAAAAACTCATACTTGTGTGTTTGAATCGTGGCTTAGCAAGTAGGAGAAAGAAAGAAACCCTAAAGTCTCTCTCCCTCACGTCTCGTTCCTCTCGGCTGAATTTCCCCCTCCCCTTTCGTTGTCGTCGCCGTGAGTAAGAGAGAGAGAGTCGCCGGAGTAAGAGAAGAGAGAGTCGCCGGAGAGAGAGGGAGAAAGTTCGCCGAAAAGAGGGGAGAATCGTCGTCGTTTCTGCCGGAAAGAGTGGAGGAGAAGTCACGTCGAGGTGGAAAAAGGTGATTGGGTGTTGGCCGGTTCGCGTTGCGGTTAAGGCTATAAGTTTGCGTTCGAGGTGAGCTCTCTCACTATATAGGATGGGGATTATATTTGTGTTGCTATGGTTCGTATGAGATGATTATGACTGTCTGTTGATACTGTTGTGGTATGGAATACTTATGTATTTGTGTGTATATATTAGACTGTGTTTGATGTGCTTCTTGATGGTGGTTCCAAGTAGCATAATGTTTATTTTATATCTTCTTGAGGGTTGTTCCAAGAAGCTTGAGGCCGCTCCTTGATGGTGGTTCCAAGGAGTGTGTGTTTTAGTTTATTGTTGTGATTATGTTTCCTTGATGGTGGTTCCAAGGAGCATAATGTTTATTGTTGTGATTATGTTTCCTTGATGGTGGTTCCAATGAGCATAATGTTTATTGTTGTGATTATGTTTCCTTGATGGTGGTTCCAAGGAGCATAATGTTTATTGTTGTGATTATGTTTCCTTGATGGTGGTTCCAAGGAGCATAATGTTTATTGTTGTGATTATGTTTCCTTGATGGTGGTTCCAAGGAGCATAATGTTTATTATTTGTGATTATGTTTCCTTGATGGTGGTTCCAAGGAGCATGATGTTTAGTATCTGTGATTATGTTTCCTTGATGGTGGTTCCAAGGAGCATGATGTTTAGTATTTGTGATTATGTCTTCTTGATGGTGGTTCCAAGGAGCATAATGTTTATTATTGTTCGTGATATGTTTTCTTGATGGATGTTCCAAGAAATGTATGTGCCGGTATGTTAAAGGTGATGCCGATATAATTGCGATCCTATGTAAGGATTGAATTCACTAAGCTTCGTGCTTACCCCTTCCCAAATTCTTATGATTTCAGGTGCGAGTAGCAGTCGGACGTGACGGTACACATGGGCGCAAGGCGAATATAGTTTGGTTTGATTTTAATAAATGGGGATGGATTTATATACTTTTCCGCTGCTTAAACTTGGTTGACGATTTTAATTAACGATGTTATTCCTTATTGTAACGTGATTCGTTAACTCTTGGTTTGGTTATAATGAAATGAATGGTTTTAAAAATTTTAAATTCCTTGTAATTTTTAGGACGTTACAACTTGGTATCAGAGCACATCTTGAGTGAATCAAACACATCTCGGTGTGTTTGGTCTCAAGTTGCGGCTATGAAGTTTTAAACTCTTTTACTAAAATCTTTGAGAATAAAAGAAAAAGGAAAACCCGTTTGGGAAACGGTGATCGAGGGCGCAGTGTGTACAGTCAGCCGACGCTAAGTGGGAAGGTACGGTACTTAGTGTATTTATCGCTTTCTAGATCGTAGGGTATGCATGCTAGATTGCCTATGTTGTTTACACTGTACTGTATGATGATTGCTTGCTAGTAGGAATCAATGCTAGTTATAGTAGGTTGTTAAGTGAAGGCCCTATAGGTTGTATGCAGTAAGAATCATATAGCCTTAGAATATTTGATTTAGTTCTATTGCGCAGCTCTTGTTTGAGTCCAACCGTTCTAGGATAGAATTTTGTATTCGAATGTCTATTTGATTCACGCTGCATGCGACTGGGTACTCGCGAGGCAACTCGTTATGGCTAATAGGGATTCCGTGGTAGCAAGGGTAGTGGGATGAGATGAAATTCCTAGTGAGCTGGGAATAGCGTTTACATCTGAGTACGTATGCAAAATTGCTTTCTAGAACATAGGAGTATGTATGCTAGATTGCTTGGTGCTTAATACACTGTATTGTATGGTTGTTACTTGCTATTAGGAACTTATGCTAACTTTGATAGGTTGTTAAGCGAATGCACTATAGGTTGTATGCGGTAGGAACCGAATAGCCTTAGAATGTTGGATTTAGTTCTATTGCGCAGCTCTTGTTTGAGTCCAACCGTTGTAGGATAGAATCTTATATTCGAATGTCTATCTGGTTTCCACTGTATACGACTGTGCGTTCACGAGGCGACTCGTCAGGGTTAGTGGGGGTTCCGCCCTAGCAAGGGTAGTGGGGTATTATGTTTATTCCTAGGGAGCTAGGAAGAGTGTGTATGTGCGTCAGTATGGACATACGTGTATGGTTTTTGTTTGGGCGAGCAACTACTTGGATACTCGGGATGGGACTCGGAGCGGACAGTGATAGGTGTAGATGGTAGTAGTAGAGCTCCTACTACCGGAAGCACAGGATCAATATTCGAGTCGGGGAAAGTCGCGAGGAATCCAAGGAGTCGAGCGTGAGCGTGGTAGGGTGAGTTATTATGTGCTAATAACTCGTTGTAATATCTACCCAGAATAGCCATCACAAGGAGGAACGACTATAGTAAACCTACTAGTACAGGGGTGTACTTGTTTTGCTTTGATGGGATGATCGTTGGGGTAGTGACGAAGGTTATAAAATTAGTAGTTGTTGGAATAAAAGGACGATTCTAGTATTAATCACTTGGGGTGACGATGAGGATGATGTTTGTTTCGGGCCAAGATGGATGATTGTGCTAGAATCATAGGCTTATAGAGCCGACCTTGATTTGAGGAAAAAATCGTAGGGATTATTTGGCGTAATTTCCCAACTTGCCTAAGAGGTTTAAATGTACGGATGACGTTAGTGGATCATAGAGATTTGGAGGAGTAGGAGTCGAGGCGTAGAATGCCGACTGAGTCATGCACAAAGTTTGATTTTGAAATAGATTGCATTAACAAATTCTTGTGTTTCAAATCATTTATTGGATGGTGTTTTGGAATTTTTGGGAAACGTTCAGCACACACACAAGATTTTGAAATATGGTTTTGAGAGTGTATGAAATCGTTTTATCACGGGAGTGCAAACTTTGTTAGAATTTGTCTCATTTCGTTATTTTCCAACGGTTCTTTCGGGTAAGATGATATCCGTGTTTTGTGGTGTTTAAAATGTTGGGCAAGTGACTACGGCTTGTGACTTTAACATTGGAACTCTTCCACATATGTTAGAGTTGAGACGGAAAGTTACATTCCACGATGTCTGTATAAAGCTATTTGAGTGAGTTGGTTAAAATAAGTTCCGTTTTACGGCATGTTGAGTCGTGTGGGTTTAATTTCACGAGGTGCATATCTTATTTGTTTATGTGACCATTTGGGGAAATCTTGGAAATCAATTTAAAGAACCCCACCTTTTGAGATTTTATGAGGTTTTAGTCGATATTTTCAAATGATGGAAACGGATTGGTTTTTATCTTTAAGTTTGAAACTTACACGAGACAGTTGTGTTTTAACAAAAATATATTTGTAAACCGTTTCATCGTTTTGTATGACTAGCCGACGCGCGTAAGATTTGTTGGTGAACCCTGTGCCACGACATTTTATGTTGGAAAAAGAGGAATTTTGGGGTCAAATGTCGTGGAACTGATTTTGAAATTATGTGCACACTTTTGTCGCACCCGGTGTAAGGTCGAGCGGTTACTTTAAATACATGTCATGAGTCAATTCATACTAGAACCGTGACGGTTCATTTTCAAAGAAATTATTTATTTCGCTTTACGTTTTGTGAGTAAACTAAGCTGCAATGAAATGATTTTCAAAATGATTTTCATATGTGGGACGAGCGTGTCCATTTTTGCGTAACTACCGACCTGGTAATAGTAGTTTTATTGCTTACGGTCTTTTTGAAATGAAAAATCTTGACGTTGAAAATATTTTGTAAATGATTTTGTAAACCATTTGGGAAATGCGCTTATAAGTGTTATGTGTCATTTTGAGAATTTTAAGGGGTGAGTCCTTTTGGAAAACTCTTTTGTTTAACCCGTGTCGAGTTTGGGACTAATGTTGATTTTAGAGTATTGCTTGCTTAAGCTTTATTTAAACGCGTTTTTGACCGACTTATGGGTCTAGCAAGCGTGGAGCATTTTGCTCGGTTTTGACTTTGAGATAGTCATGGGTCGATTGCACGGTTTTTAATGGCTCGATGTGGAGTTTTGTGGATGGGTTGTTTTGTTGCACAGTTTTGCACTTATTGCACGTTGAGTATTTACATGTTGGGTGAGTGAGTCATTCTGGGATAGGCATGTTGTTGGTAGACTGTTTTGCATTGGATCCTTGGTCATGTCAGTCAGTCGTTGGTATTGGTCGGTTGAGTATTTCGGGGTGGGACCCCGGTATTCATGTGTTATGACCTTGACTTTTCAGTAGGCACTGGGAGGATATAGTCTTGGGCACTTACCTGAGAGGTAGTTCCGATGTGCCGGGCCTTGAGACGTACCTGGGAGGTAGGCGTTAAGGCGTATCTTGATACGGTGTAACTAGGTTTCCAAGGGCGGGTGAGGAGGATAAGTAGACGGTGGAAGATTGGGTGTTCCACACGTGATGTTAGTGTAGACCGAATTGTGTCGGTTAAGGGAATGATGCCCTTTGTAATTAAGAGAATAAATGCGCAGTAACCTTTTTGAAGTAAGTAGTATGTTTAAGTGTCGACTTTTGGGCTTGAGGCCAAACACCTTAGTGTAATTGGGGAATTGTAGCTGATTTTAAGGAAATTATGTTGATGGTAGTAGTAACCCTGAGATGTTTGCTTGTGGTGAATGGTTGTGGTGGAATGACCTTCGTGGGTGATTATAAATTTACTGGTTTGATGATCCGTGTAAAATAAATTTTAGGAGTCTATTAGAACTCGTGGAAGTTAATCGGCAGTAATGGTAGGGATGATTGGATTCTTGTATCCTGTAGAGTATATTGGTGAGCACCTTTAGAATGGTTAGAGCTTGAAAGTTGAATCGGGATGTATGGAACATCTAAGGTTGGGAGGCAACCGAAGTCGTTTGACTAGGAATGAATCCAGTTGTTGGAGTGTTTTTTCGATCATAATTTTCAGTGTCTTAGAAGGAGTACGTTAGTAAGAAAAGTATTCGAGAAGTTTTAGAAGGGGTTTCAAGTGGACTTGGGAACTTGTGGTTGAGATGAGGGAGAACTATCCGGAGCTATTCGCCGGTCTAGACTTCGAGGACGAAGTCTAATCCAAGTGGGGGAGAATTGTAAAGCCGTATCCCGGTATGTAATTCCTTTTATTAAATTCTTTTCTTTTAAGTTTGATTTATTGTGGTTTTCGTTAACGGGGTTAGTCGAGTTGGGTCTAATCGTTAAAAATGTCGGAATTTTGGTTAGTTGCGAGAAGGTTTTTAGTTGAGGGGCCATTTGTGTCAAGGGCCAAAACACTTAATAGTGTTGGCCCATGCATTTCATAAAACCGAGTCCATGTTTTTGGTTGGTGTGTTTGTGGCGTGTTGGGCAATCAAGAGACAAAGATAAACAAAAACTCATACTTGTGTGTTTGAATCGTGGCTTAGCAAGTAGGAGAAAGAAAGAAACCCTAAAGTCTCTCTCCCTCACGTCTCGTTCCTCTCGGCTGAATTTCCCCCTCCCCTTTCGTTGTCGTCGCCGTGAGTAAGAGAGAGAGAGTCGCCGGAGTAAGAGAAGAGAGAGTCGCCGGAGAGAGAGGGAGAAAGTTCGCCGGAAAGAGGGGAGAATCGTCGTCGTTTCTGCCGGAAAGAGTGGAGGAGAAGTCACGTCGAGGTGGAAAAAGGTGATTGGGTGTTGGCCGGTTCGCGTTGCGGTTAAGGCTATAAGTTTGCGTTCGAGGTGAGCTCTCTCACTATATAGGGTGGGGATTATATTTGTGTTGCTATGGTTCGTATGAGATGATTATGACTGTCTGTTGATACTGTTGTGGTATGGAATACTTATGTATTTGTGTGTATATATTAGACTGTGTTTGATGTGCTTCTTGATGGTGGTTCCAAGTAGCATAATGTTTATTTTATATCTTCTTGAGGGTTGTTCCAAGAAGCTTGAGGCCGCTCCTTGATGGTGGTTCCAAGGAGTGTGTGTTTTAGTTTATTGTTGTGATTATGTTTCCTTGATGGTGGTTCCAAGGAGCATAATGTTTATTGTTGTGATTATGTTTCCTTGATGGTGGTTCCAAGGAGCATAATGTTTATTGTTGTGATTATGTTTCCTTGATGGTGGTTCCAAGGAGCATAATGTTTATTGTTGTGATTATGTTTCCTTGATGGTGGTTCCAAGGAGCATAATGTTTATTGTTGTGATTATGTTTCCTTGATGGTGGTTCCAAGGAGCATAATGTTTATTATTTGTGATTATGTTTCCTTGATGGTGGTTCCAAGGAGCATGATGTTTAGTATCTGTGATTATGTTTCCTTGATGGTGGTTCCAAGGAGCATGATGTTTAGTATTTGTGATTATGTCTTCTTGATGGTGGTTCCAAGGAGCATAATGTTTATTATTGTTCGTGATATGTTTTCTTGATGGATGTTCCAAGAAATGTATGTGCCGGTATGTTAAAGGTGATGCCGATATAATTGCGATCCTATGTAAGGATTGAATTCACTAAGCTTCGTGCTTACCCCTTCCCAAATTCTTATGATTTCAGGTGCGAGTAGCAGTCGGACGTGACGGTACACACGGGCGCAAGGCGAATATAGTTTGGTTTGATTTTAATAAATGGGGATGGATTTATATACTTTTCCGCTGCTTAAACTTGGTTGACGATTTTAATTAACGATGTTATTCCTTATTGTAACGTGATTCGTTAACTCTTGGTTTGATTATAATGAAATGAATGGTTTTAAAAATTTTAAATTCCTTGTAATTTTTGGGACGTTACAGAATGCTTACTCAACAGTGAAGTTGAATCATGAAAACTAGACAAAATGGGGTTAATTGTCTCGGTTTTTCAAGAAGATGAGCCTACATTTGAGGGGGAGCTCGTGATGCTTTGAAGACTCGAAGAATGGAACGCCAAAGTTTCTAAAGAAAGCAAGGGGGAGACTACAAGATGATGCTTTCTTTATAAAACGTTAGGGGGAGATTGTTAGATTAAATTAGCTCCTAATTTAATTAAATGTTTTATAAAGAAAAAGTGTATGGGCTTTTTAGTTAGCTTCTTAGTTAGCTTTATGGGCTTGAGCCTTTTATTGTAAATGGACCCTTTAAAAAGGAGTTTATGGTTTCATTTATCATTTAGGTCATTTTTGAAGATACACACAAAAAAACACATTGACTAATCTCATGAGAGTCATCTAAAATGTAAAGTGTGGTGTTCTTCATTTTCCTCTCCATATAATTCATCAATGAATATGAGATGAGTTATTTTTATCATTATTCTTATTGTTCATCTTATCTCTATTTATATATGAACTGTTCTTCTATTGTTTGCTTGTCCTTAATGGGACCAACAGAGTTCTTCAGGGGTGTCACTCTTAGAACGGAGAAACATTACCCAAGTGAAGCGAGAGAATTCATCAACTATGACCAGCGTATATTTCTTTCCAGCGATGGATTGTTTGTTAACAGGGCCAAACAAATCCATGTGGAGTAGTTGTAGAGGAGATGACACTGAAGAAACTTGCTTTGATTTAAAGCTTGCTTTGGTCTGCTTCCCTTTTTCACACGCTAAACATAAAGACTCTTTGGCGTATGAATGATGAGGTAGATCAGTGACTAACTCTTTTGAAGAAAGTGTGTTCAGTGTCTTGAAATTTAGATGAGATAGCCTCTTATGCCATAGCCAGTTGACATCAGATGAGGCCTTTGAGAAGAAACAGGAGTTCTCAGTGGTTGTTGAGTCCATGTTTATTACATAAACATTTTCCAAACGATAACCGCTGAGAGCTATCTTCTCCTTTTTGTCAGCGACAAAGCAGGATTCCTTAGTAAAGATTACTTTGTTATCCATGTCGCAAAGTTGACTGATGCTTAGAAGATTATGCTTCAGCCCTTCAACATATGCGACTCTTCTGAAGGAGGTTGTACCATTTGAAAGTACACCATACCCTCGGGTATGTCCTTTTCCATTTCCACCGAAAGTCACAGAGGGACCCTTCTCTTCCTTGTATTCAGCGAGCAGGCTTTTCTTTCCAGTCATGTGTCTAGAGCATCCGCTATCGAGATACCAGATACCCTTCTTAACCTGCAATACAAAGGAAGATTAGTTTTTCTTGGGTACCCACTTAACCATGTATACACATTTGTCAGTGGAAGTAGTTGGAATGGAAGATTCAGCAGTCTTCGCAGCATTTGAAGATTCAGCTTTGTCTTTCTTCACTTTGGTTAATTTCTTAACTTCAGTGGTAGGATTCACCTTGACCTGATTTGCACCAGGGTTGGACTTCTTTGCCTTGGGGGCAATCTTCACCTTAGCTATCTTTTCACCTTTGGTGGCTGTGGGACACTTACTAGCAATATGATCGGTAAGTCCACAGTGATAACATTTCCTATAACTAAAAGTAGTTCTAGGACCATTTGAATGCTGAGCTTTTAATTTCGAATTAGAAGTGCCAGCACCAAGTAAACTATTGGCTTTAGAAATGGGACGAACATTCAGTTCTTCAGATTTCTTACCAAGGACATCCAATCTGAGTCTAGGAGTAGATCGCTGAATAGATCCAGAGATCTGCTTCCTTGATCCAGAGGGATGAGCCACTGAAGCTTTAGAAGCATTCAGCTTTGGTACTAAGGTACCCTTCTGAGGATTCTGGTAAATAACAATTCCTTTACCTTTGTCTTTAGAGACAGAGGTAGGTTTTGAATAAACCATTTTCTCCTTGCCTTTTGAGGAGGTAGGAGTTTCCTCAGGGATTGGTGTAATGGACGAGGAGCACTGAGAAGATGAAGTATCAGCGACTGAGGATACGAACGTTCCAAATTTAAGCATTGAACGCTCAGTGGTTGGTTTTGGAGTATCATATTTGTAACCCAAACCACGTTTATCACTCAGGGGAATCTGAGACTTTATTATCTCAGTGATCTTTGTTGAAGAATTACACCATCCTTCAACAGTAGCTTTTTCAACTTTTAATGCAGCGATAGCTTCTGCTCGTTCGATTTTGACTAGCTAATTTAAATATACTTGATCTTTAAAATCTTCTTCAATTTTAGAAAGCTTTTCTATTTGAAGGTGGCAGTTTTTAAGCTTTTCAGCGAGATCAAGGTTTTGGTTTTCAACCACAGTTTTGCCGTTCATGGCTTCATATAAACTTCTAGTCAAGAGATCTATCTTACGGAGACTATCAGCTTCATCAATATTTGCAATATTGGTAAAGAAAGAAGGTGATACCTGAATAGCAGATGTTGAAGTGGAGGGAATGTCTGGACTTTCTTCCTCTTCTTCAATCTTGGCCATGAGACATAGATTTGCTTCATCATCTTCAGAGTCAGATGATGATGCTTCTTCATCAGAAGCAGCCCAATCATAGTCAGCCATCAGGCCTTTATTCTTCTTCTTAAAGCTTTTCAGCTTAGCATATTTTTCTTTCATCTTTGAATATTTGTCATCTTTATTCCTTGGAACAAAGGGTTTCTTTATAAAAGCTGAGGGTCTAGAAACTTTCTTAGACCTGCACTCGTTAGCGAAATGTCCTGTCTTTTCGCAGTTAAAACAAGTAGCAGTAGCCTTATCAACAAAAGCTGATGATCTAGGCTTGTCAGTTATGGAAAGAGGTTTGTTCTTTCTAAACATTTTCTTTTTGGCAAATCTCCTGAACTTCTTAGTTAGGAGAGCCAAAGATTCATCATTATCTGAATGATCAGAATCTGATGACCTTTCAGGGTTACTCTCTAACTCAGTGATAGTGACCGAGGGTCGCTGAGTAGAAGCTTCCTCTGAGATTAAAGCAACAGGGGTGCTTTTGGAATCTTTTACAAGATTCTTCTTTAAGATGGCTCGATTGCTCATGATTCAGCAACGTGCCATATAAGGTTAAAAGGGTCGATGATTTTAGATCCTTTGACAGCTTGAGACACATAGCATAATTGTCCCAGCTTTCAGGTAAACATTCTAGAAACTTTGTCAGAACTTCAAAGTTAGAATATTCCTTACCAACAGTTTTCAGATCTATAATTAAACAATTAAAACGTTGGTGAACTTCAGAGAGAGATTCATTCTTACCAGAAATGAAGCTTTCGTATTGTCTTACCAGGTTGATCTTTCTTGAGTCCTGGACTTCAGACGTTCCTTCATACTGAACACATATTGTGTCCCACATGGCTTTTGATGTTTTCAGATTCATGACGGAATGGTAGACTTCGTCAGGAAGAGCCATGGATAGTATGGATCTGGCTTTTGTATCTATAGCCACTTTCTTCTTATCTTCGTCAGTCCATTGGAAGATTTCCTTAGGTACCAGCCTTTCTGGAATAGCAGGTCTATTCTCAGCGGCTGGAACAGCAGCATCAATTCTTACAGGGATGAATGGACCATTCTCGAGATAGTAAGGCATAGTAGGGTCTACACCTTCTAAGAAGAGTGTCATCCTATTTTTCCATAAGTTGAAGTTATCTTTGGAAAATCTATGGGGTTTAGCAAGAGAACCATTGTCTATATAATTTGTGTTTGTGTTGGTGGCCATTTTCAGATAATAGCAAGGAAGAGAAATATCTTAGATTAGATCTTGTTTATGAGATTAAACAAATCCGCTCTGATACCACTTGTTGGTCCCGAAGGCCTATACAAGTTTGTAGAAGGGGGGGTTGAATACAAACACACAGATTTTACTTTTCTAAATTGTTTATTGATAAATCATTAACAATTTACAGCTTGTTGCGGAAACAAGATTAAGGATAAACATAAATCTAAACAAGTTGGAACACTAAGGTTTCTTGCACTAAGAGAGATAAGGAAATTACTAATAATAACCTATCTTGAGATAAGAGATTGAACTTGTCCAGAGTTAGCAAGTTACTTCAAAAGAAGTGGGTTCATCTCTTTATATACTGCATGCATTTAATGCAAGTCAGTATACACTTTACACGTGTCATCAGCTGGTTGGTTGCATGTCATTGACCTTTGTAGACAACCTTAGTAGCCGCATGGATGAACAGTGTAGTATCAGAGTGGTTGTACGATTTCAGACAGTCGGAGGTTCTTTTCTGACATTTCGTACGGAGTCGTGCAAGGGGGGTTAAGACAAAAGTACTTTGTACGGAGGACTTCATGATCAGCTTTCGTTGATTCAGCGATTATCATTTTCTATTCAGCGAATGATAAAGTTCAGCGATAGCTGAAGTCTTGTACTTGATACTTCACGTTGAGTGGACAAATCTAAGTCTTCGCTGATCCGCATCAGTTCATTAGGTGACTTGTCGCTGGTTCTTGAGCTTGATCTTCGACTTCAGCGTAGAACCTTTGTTGACGTGAAACTTGTCTTCAGGGATCATAAGTAAACAACTAACTTATCAGCGATCATCATAATGACTGAACAGACTCAGAGCATTAATGGTGAACAGTGTTCGTTGAATGTTTAATTTAAAGAGCGAGAGTTCCTATCAGCGGTACTGTGAGATCTTAGTACTTATCAGCGATAGCGAAACTCTGATACATATTGTTTACTTACAATTTTCACTAAGTATAAGAGAGGGTCATTATCAAATCACTGAGGGTTTGGATCAACATGAAGATACAGACATAGAGCTGCTCAGAGCCGAAAGAAGAGGTGATATGTACCTCATGAACTTCAAAGCAACGAGCAAAAAGGACAAACTCTGTCTCGTGTCAAGTAAGAATGAAGAAGCTTGGCTCTGGCATAATAGGTTTTCTCATCTGAACTTTCATACTCTCGATAAATTGGTAAAGCTTGATCTGCTGAGTGGTTTACCTAATGTTAAATTCGACAGAGATCATCTATGTTCTGCTTGTGAGATGGGTAAACTCAAAAGAGCTTCCCATGAAGGCAAGTCAGATGAGTCTTGCACTAGGCCTCTGTACATGCTTCATGTTGACCTCTGCGGTCCCATTTCTGTACAGAGCCTAGGAGGCAAAAAGTATATACTTGTCCTAGTTGATGAGTTCTCCAGATATACTTGGGTAGAGTTTGTTCGAAAGAAGTCGGATGTTCCCTAAATCTTGATTAATCTAATAAAAAGAATCCAAGTCTTGTTTGAGTGCAAGGTGCAGAAGTTAAGGAGTGGCAATGATACAGAGTTCAGAAACTCCACCATTGAAACATACCTCACAGAAGAAGAAACCTCTTAGAACTTCTCTGCCGTACGAACCCCACAACAAAATGGCGTGGTTGAAAGAAGAAATCGCACGCTAGTGGAGGCCGCAAGAACAATGCTGACCGCATCTGGATTACCCACTTCTTTCTGGGCAGAAGCAATCTCTACTGCATGCTACACTGAAAACGCTCCTTGATAGTGAAAAGACACACGAAAACACCCTATCACTTAATTAACCAGAGGAAGCCAAACATCAAGTTCTTCCATGTGTTTGGGTGCAGATGCTTTGTTTTAAACGACCGAGAGCACCTTGGAAAGTTTGATCGAAAGGCAGATGAAGGAAAGTTCATTGGATATTATGCCACATCCAAGGCCTACAGAGTCTATGTTCTGAGGACAAAAACCATTGTGGAAAGCATAAATGTTTCTTTTAATGATTCATTTCAAATGACTTCTGAACAAATCAGTTCAGAACTCGGGCTAAACAATCAAGCCTCTGGCGTCTCAGTATCTCGAGAAACAGAGTTAAATCTGTTGTTCGAAGATGTGTTTAACGACAAAGGGTCGAAGATGGTCCCTCTGCAGATGGTTATAGAGCTTCTGGAGAAACAACCTATGCGGACCAAATGCCTCAAGGTACTTCTCTAACTGGTCTGTCTAATACTTCACCCTCTTCTGCTATATGTGCAGGTACAACATTCGAGGGGGAGCTAGCGGAGGATACAATTCACAAGGACTCCACGACAAAGCAACAGGAAAATCCTACTCCTGTGACCACAGAGGAATCAACACCAGAGCAGAATGAGTACTCAAACTCAACATCATCAGAGGATTCAATTCCAACTCTCATTGAAATTCAACCCACAAGTATAGATGAAGTACCTTCCACAACAGAGGGTGTGCGTGAACAATCCAGCATACCTACAGAAGTTTAACTTGATGCAACTAATGACCATCTTCCAAGAATGACTAAGTGGACAAAGAGTTATCCACATAACCAAATTATTGGAAACCCTTCTGACAAAGTAAAGACTCGATCAGCCACTGCTAAATTTTGTTTCTTTACAAACTTTATCAGCATGATCGAACCAAAGAAGTTTTCTGAGGCCCTAGATGATCCAAATTGGATGGATGTTATGCAAGAAGAGCTTCTCCAATTTGAGCGTAACAAAGTATGGTCCCTTGTACCTCTGCCAAGAGGAAAAACAGCTATAAGGACCAAATGGGTGTCCAGGAACAAGAAGGATGAAGATGGGGTGGTCATTAGAAACAAGGAAAGATTGGTGGCCAAGGGATACTGCCAAGAGGAAGGGATTGACTACGAGGAAACCTTTGCCCCTTTCACATGGCTAGAGGCAATCAGGATATTCCTAGCCTTCGCAGCCCACAGAGGTTTCAAGGTGTACCAGATGGATGTCAAGTCTGCTTTCCTCAACGGCCAAATCCAAGAAGAAGTCTATGTCCAACAGCCACCAGGGTTTGAAAGTTCAAAATATCCAAATCATGTCTACCATCTGGACAAGGCCCTATATGGACTCAAACAGGCCCTAGAGCTTGGGACGAACGACTCTCAAACTTCCTTCTTGTTAATCATTTCGAAAGAGATACCACTGACATCACTTTGTTTTATAACAGAAAAGGTTATGAGATTCTGCTTGTCCAAATGTATGTGGATGACATTATATTTGGTTTCACTAATGAAAAATACTGCAAAAAGTTTGAAAAACTCATGCAGAGTGAGTTTGAAATGAGCATGATGGGAGAATTAAACGTCTTCCTCGGACTTCAAGTCAAACAATCATCAGAAGGAATTTTCATAAATCAATCTAAATATGTCTCTGACATACTTTCAAAATTTAAACTCTCTGATTCCTCTGCCATGAAGACCCCCATGGCCACTGGATCTAAGTTACACTAGGATCCAGAGGGTAAATCTGTCGAGTGCAAGCTCTATAGAGGCATGATTGGGTCTCTCTTATACTTAACTGCAAGTAGACCAGATATCATGTATGCCACATGTCTTTGTGCAAGATATCAGGCAAATCCTAAAGAATCACACCTCTATGTTGTAAAGAGGATCTTTAGATACCTAAAAGGAACCAAAAATCTTGGTCTTTGGTATCCAAATAACTCTGGCTTTGATCTAACGGCTTACACAGATTCAGATTATGGAGGATGCAAATTAGACAGGAAAAGTACCTCTGGGAGTTGTCAATTACTAGGTGGTAAATTAGTGAGTTGGACTTCAAAGAAACAAAACTGTGTATCCACATCTACGGCAAAAGCTGAATACGTTGATGTTGCTAGCTGCTGTTCACAAGTTCTGTGGATGAGATCTCAGCTCAAAGACTATGGTCTAAGTATCGAAAAGATACCCATCCTCTGTGACTCCAAAAGTGCCATAGCTATCTCTGCACATCCTGTACAGCACTAAAAAACAAAGCACATAGATATCAGGTACCACTTTCTGAAGCATCATGTCGAACAAGGTATGATCAAAATGTACTTTGTGCCTATAGAATATCAACTTGCCGACCTATTCACAAAGGCACTAGATGAGAAGAGATTCGTATTCTTGGTTGGTAAGCTGGGTATGTTGAACATGGGATGATCCAAAGAACCTCTGTAAGTAGAGTCTCTCTTGTATATATGTAAATATTTTTACTCTTCAATATGTAAATTTTTTCCCCGTTTAAGGTTTCTATGTTCCACAGAGCTTCTGTGAGATTGCACAGAGCCTCTGCCCTATGTCACAGAACCTCTCAAGTGTTTGATCTATTGCTTGTGCATTACTTATCTCATTTGACCCAAGAATAGATCAAGGGGGAGCAGGAGGAGACCTTGAAATGATCCACATAAGTTTCTCATTCAAGGGGGAGCCAAAGAAGTTATTTGTTCGAGTAACTCACACAAGAAGGTGATTGTTAATGCCAAAAATTGTCCAGAAGGATAACTTAAGGTTGATTGTGGACCTTAACAACTAAAGAAAGGAATCGTTCGACAAGACGATGCGTTAAAGACAGAAAATGTAAAAGAGACAAGGATTTTGGTGACGCGGGAAAACCTCAACGAGGAAAAAACCCGCGGACGACTGTGGGAGCCGTCGTTGCACTATGATCGCCAAACATTGGCGATGTCCTTTGTTACTGGTGTCGATCGTATAGAGATTACAATACAAATGAAAGGAAATACTTTAAATGTAAAGTAACAAGTGTTTTGAATGTAAAAACAGCGCGCGTCGTGTGTAAAAACTGTGTGTCGTGTGCGGATGTCGTGCGTCGGGAGCGATTCTTCGAGAGAGAGTTCTTTGTTTTGTGTGTTCTTGAGTATGCAGTATGTAGTTCGGAGTTCGATGATGTTCCAATGATGACTTTGCCTTTGTATTTATAGTCTTCGAATGCATTTACTGAGTCCATGAATTCCTCCCGATAACGGTCGCAACGGTCTCCGTAGTTTAATGCTCATAATTGCTCTGTCGGTTTCGTCTGTTGGCCATAAATGTCATTTGACCTGCATTAAACGAGGAAAACGTAACAGAAGAATCATACGTTAGTTGGTCGAGGTCGTGTATTTCTACACGACGGTCGAGGTCGGGAGGTACGTTCGACTTTGGCTTTGGTCAGAGGACAAAATGTTTACGTTTTGACTTTGACATGAGAAAGGTGTAATAAATGTTCTTAGTGCTTTGGTCGTGGTCGAGACTGGTGAAATTTTGCCCAAACAGTTTGCCCCTAAAATTTGAAAAAGTGGAGTGGCAAATTCAAATTTCAGAAGTTTTTTAAATTTTGCTAGTCGGACGTCTAGGGTCGTGACATGTGTCAAAAAAGTCTTTTCAGTTGCTTTGGAACTGGATCGGTCCAATTCTAACTAAAGAAGAAGTCGAGAAGGTGATAAGGTCGTGAGGTCACGCTGACATCCGATAGTGTACAACAGCTGTAAATGCCAGGTGTCGACGATCTGTCGAGCTTTCGAAAAGGCGGGGACACGTGTCGAATATCGAGAGGCTCGACCTGACACGACTATTTGCATAAATAGAGACCTTCGACGGATCTTTTCCTTTTACGATTTCGGAGTGTTTTTAAGAGAGTTTTTCCCTGATTTGCTTGCTGTTTCTTCGCCGAATCTTTCCAAAACCTGCAAGAATCTTCGACCAAGTTAGAGATTTCGAGGTTTGGAACGCCCATATAAGGTACGATTTTATTGGTCTTTGTCTTAAAACTTTGAGAAACTTCTAAGTTTTTAGAAATGTCGATGGAACCTGTAAGTTCCATTCAAGATCAAAAGGATCTCGACGACCTTAGAGTTCTAGCGAAAATCCCTGCGGGGATTACATTGATTAGGGCAGGTCAGACTCGACCTGATGTCCTGATAGGTTCGTGGTCATTTATGAATACCCCTTTAGAATAGGTTTTGAATGGCCTTACTCGCCTTTGGCCAAGGCTTTTATGACTGAATTCGACCTAGCGCCAGCCCAATTAATGCCCCAATTCTGGAGGGTAATCCAGGTGATTGAGCGCCTTACAAAAAAATGGGAATCACCGATGAACGTACGCGACCTCCTCTTGGCTTATCAAGTCAAGAAGAACAAATGTCACCGCTATAGCCTGCTCTCTAGGTATAAGGGCGATCGAACTTTAGTCTTAAATACCGCTGTAAACGATCGTAAGTGGAAGACTAGGTACGCTTTTGTGCGTAAGTCGACCCTTGACTCCGAGAGTGGCTGGATTAGGGTTGGCTAGAATACGTCGGGTGAGTTATTCTTGTCGTACGTCTTTCATATTATTCGACTGATTTCTAACATGCTTTGTATGTATTGGCAGATATAAAATTTTAAGACGTGAAGCCCTACGCTAACTCCCGAGCGAAAATTGACGCGTTCTTGGAGTTCAGCATTGTCGAGAGATCTTTTCTTATGCGACCATCAGTGGACGAGGACGACGAAGAATTGGTGTTCTTAGGGGAGAACTGGGGAGAAAAAGGTGAGGGGGAAGAAGAGGAAGAAGAAGAAGAGAAAGAAGAAGAGTCGAGAGGAGAAGAAGAAGAGATGACCGGTAAGTGTACCTTCTTATTCCCTTCTGTTTGATTCTGATCTTTTGCTCTTTCGTTCACCTTGTAATGCTTCTTCTTATGCGTCTTCAGGAGAGTCGCAGACGAAGGTGCCGACCATCTCTGCTAAGAGAGCAGCGCAACTTGAGCCTGCCCGTAAAGGCAGTGAAAGGAGACAGAAGACCTCGACCACTGAGTCGGGGGTCTTACCAAAGACGAGGATGACGGTTCCAAGGAAACCGCCTTCGAAGGTTGACGAATCGTCGAGAGTCGTTACGCCTGAGAAGGCGAAGGTCGCATCGCCTATGAAGACAAGGACGCCTGCGATTGCTGCGACACCCGTTAGTTCTGCGCCACCGGCGAAAACGGCGAAGTCCCCCACTACCACATCGATCCCTTCGTCGGCCGACAAGGGCAAGGAGCATGCGACGGGAGGGGCTAAAGTCACAGAGGTTAACTTTACGTTGCCTTTGGACTTTATGGTCGATGACATCCTGTCCGGGACGGATTTGTTTCCTCATCTGGGGAAATATTTTCTCCCTTCTTTCAGAGAGCGTTTCGAGGGATTCCCAGTCATGGAGACGGGATCCCATGTTGCCGGTCTGGCGTTCCTTGTAAGTTTTTCTTTCAAAACTTTATGTTTCGATGTTTTCTTCGCTTTTGTCGTATGTTTACTGACATGTTTCTTTCTGTCGTACAGACACTCCAATCTTCTCTTGCCTTGCGTTTGGAGACAGAGAAGATCAAGGATCTGGTGTCTTGCGCCCACGAGAGGGGGAATGCAGCATTGGCCAGGGCGAACGTCGCTGTAGAGCGTGAAGAGGCCATGTCCAAATAGCTTGACGAGGCCAAAAAAGAATTGGAGGTTGTCGGTCATGCGAAGGACGATGCGAACCGTCGTCTAAAGCAGTCTTTGTCCATGATCGACAGTCAAAGGGAGGAGCTGAACAAGATGAGGGAGTCCTTGGTCGCGAAGGAGAGGGAAGTCGAGGATTCCAAGGCCAAGGTGGTCAGTTTGGAGATGGAGGTGGGAAAGCTAAAAGAGGAGGCCACGTCCACCTTTGCTCTGGCTCGACTGACTGCTCGTGCTGCCATAATGAGGCAGCACTTGTCGGGAAAGAACCTTCTGGCCCAGGCGTCGGTCGAGCTTGACTACTTCTTGCAAGAGGTCGGGTCTGCAAGAGATCTCGATTCCGACGACGAGAAGGAAGTCGAAGAGGAAGAGGTGGACGAAGGCTTAGTGGTCGAGGCTTCGGGTAAAGACACAACCGATGCTCCTCCCCAACCTTAACATTAATCTTAAGAGCCACATCCTCAAAATACTGCGGACTCATCTTCATGACGCCTTGTGATTCACAGTACCTCGATTTAAGAAAGATTTTGTTTTCGTAGTTGTCTTTTTTGTTCGACCGCTGGAGGTCAAGTTATTCAGATGTAATTGTATATTTCGTGAATGGAATCTTTTCTTTTGTCGAACGTACTATTTTGATTGATGCAAATAGATATGATATTAGTTACGAAACTTGTTAAGAACAAACAGGGGATCGTGCGACTTAGGCATCCATTGCAAAACAACCAAAACATAAGATGTACGTTTAAACATAAGCACATGCGATCAATTCATTCAGAACACAAAATTTTTTCTACGTTAAGAACCTTAGATCATGAGATCGTTAGACCTGGACAATCATGTGCGACTAAACTTAAGTCGTATGTCCTTGAATATTTATACCATGTGTAATACCCCGGGTAAGTTCATTAGTTAAGTCCTAATTTCGTTAAATCTAGTTAACTTTATAAAATGAGGTTTAGGGTAAGTTAGGGTAAAATAATAAGTTAAAGGGGTGTTGGACATTAGTGAATAGTGCAAGGTTTAAATGGTAAAATGGGATTTGATATTATCCCTTTAGGATCTCAGATATTTCATTCAGCAGAAATATCAGTGTGTGAGTGTGTGTTTGGAGACGAGAAGAAGCAGAAGAATAGTTCGTACGGTTAGGGCTTCAATTGGCTTGGTTGGAAGCGATTTTGAGGTAAGTCCTTTATGTTTTATGTTTATAATCAGTAGTATTAGAATTCTATCGGATTAGAATGTTTAAATTGTAGTTGTATAGGTTTAATTTGGATCTGGGTAAAATGGAACCGACTGTGTTCTTGAGAGTACCGGTATATTTCATTGAGTACTGGTAGTGCGGAGTACCGGTAGTGTGGAGTACCGGTAGTGTGGAGTACCGGTAGTGCGAAGTACCGGTAGTGCAAAGTACCGGTATTGTGGAGTCCCGGTATTGTGGAGTCCCGGTACTGTGGAGTCCCGGTACTGTGGAGTCCCGGTACTGTGTGGAGTTCAGATAGTTTTGGGTAGTGTCTGGATATAGTTTCTGATTGTATTTTTGGATTAAGTTGCTCCGAAAACTTCCTGAATAACTTGACCCCGGGTAGCGGAACCCCCGTGATAAGTCGCTGAAGGGAGAACTGTTGAGGATAAGATTTTAGTAGGCTTTATGTGTTTGACTAGTAAGGCGATATTTGTATTTAATCTGTTACAGATTCTGTGGATTTGGATTGAAAGACTGAATCTTTTGGAGAAAAGCTTGGAAGTGTTTATGGATAAGCGATCGAGGTGAGTTTTGCTTTAAAACGTTTTTGAACTGGGATACATATATATATGTGTATATATATATATGAGATAATTATGTGGTAGGAATATGATTATGTGTATATAAATGACAATATGATGTAATGAAATATATATTGTATTTATATAAGCTTTGCACTACACAAGTTCACAGTAGCCGGGTTCCGGTGTGCGGACCGGTGAGTAGCCGGGTTCCGGTGTGCGGACCGGTGAGTAGTCGGGTTCCAGTGTGCGGACCGACGGGTAGCCGAGTTCCGGTGTGCGGACCGGTTGTTGATTTATTAGTTGGCTTGCTACCAACTAATATGGCCAATTGTGGAGGAATAAGGTGGATGAGATGTACACGATGCACGAGTCTGGATTGGTATTTAAATACGTGTGGTATGTTTATATTTTACGAAAGGATTACCAAAGCTTTATCTAAACTATTTTGATACAAAGGATTTACATAAAAGGTTTTATAATGATTTTGGAAAGGACTGGGATTAACTCACTAGACCCGTTTGGTCTAACCCTCATTTTGTTTTCAAAAATATGTTTTCCAGGTCGAGGAATTGATAGCGGCAAAGGAAAGAATAAGGTGTAGGCTGCCTCCATTGATGGATGATGTTTAAGAAGCTTTTATATATTTTGTAGTTTCAAGACTAATGAGACTGTACTTGGTTTGTTATGTAACTTTTGTTGTAAATCAATGATATGTATGCATGTTATGTTATATGATGTATGTTATGGGATCTGGGTCGTTACAAATGGTATCAGAGTCCTAGTTTAAGGGATTTAGGTATTAGTATATGTACCTAGACTTAAACTGCATGTGAAGTAGGATGTCCCTATTATTTTAGAACCTTGGGATATTAAGTATAACAAGGTAGAAGGAACATTATGTAAGGTAAATTCGAGTTACACCTGGCCAGTGTAATTGTGAACTTACAGTTACATGTTTGGACCGGAATACCTTATTATATGGGGTATGTGCTTATGTGTATATTAACCTTGTTGAAATCTACAGAGTGGCAAGTCGGTCTCGACATATGGATAGAGACGAAGACAGGTATATTTATATAAACTCTACACGTGCTAAAGTGCTATTTGACTTTGGTGCAAACCGATTAATTGTGTTTTCAATCTTTTGTTGCTTATTTGCATTAGAAAAGAATTTGATAATTGTGTTGGTAATATAGATAGGAGTGGAGTGCCTATTAAGTTATTTTTGATAATCTTGTTGGAATTTGAGGTAGTAGTAAGTATAGGATGGTGTTGGAACTTGATTTTGTTAAAACTTTGGATTAGGTAATGATAAGTGATCCTCGGTAATTCGGTATATATTGGAATAAGAAGTTATGATGAAAGAAGAGATTGTCGGGTGATTGAATTAAAGTTTTCGTTTGTTAACAAATTTTATATTGGGGATATATGAATTATTTGTGATAAGGCTTAGTAAGAGTGTAGGTTTGGAAGCATTTGGTGTGAAAAGAGGTTGGTTCTAATTTAGTAAGAGTGTAACAAATATTTTGGATGATATTGAAATTAGTATGTTTATTTATTATGATATTGCTTGGGATAAATTTAAGTGAGAAATCAAGGGTAATCGAAACTAGAAAGTGAAGAGTGTTATTGGGAATGATTAGTAAGGAAAGGCTATTAGTGATCAAAGGTGATAACCCGTTATCATATGTGTTTGGATTTGAAAGATTTATCAAGGTGGTAATAAAATTTATGGTATGAGAACGAAAGTGGTTGGTAGTTTAATTTGGAATGATTGATCTAACACTTGCAATTGTTAGCAATTTTCAAATTGAAGGTGCATGTTAGAATTTTGGAAAGATATTGCGAAAGTGTAGAATGTGGCGTTGTGTAAAATTCAGTATTTCAAACGCTAGGTTATGCCTCCAAATGTTAAAGTTTATGTTATAAATAAAAATTCAAATGTGTTAGATGATTTGTGATATATATATATATATATATATATATATATATATAATTTTGTGCTGGAAGAGGCACGGTGAAATATTGTATGTTGAAAGAGGCACGATGATATATTTTGTGCTAATCGAGGCACGAGGTGAAATAAAGATGTACTGATTTTGTTAATAAGATGTTTTTATGGTTGTTATATTTTGGGGATGGGTGTGCTTAATTACTGTTGTCCTGATTTTGTTAAAATGTGGAGTATGATGGCCAGAGTGTAAAGAATGATAGTAGTGTGTGGGGCATGACGATTATGTGTAGAGAGTAACGATGATGTGTGAAGTCTTGACCTTGTCATGAAGGCGACCGTTTAGTGTGTTGTGTGGATTACACTTAGTATGATTGTTGACGCTACCTAGAAAGCTATTGTTTAAATATGTGGGGTGATGTGGATAAAATGGTGGTAGTTTATAATTTGTAAGCGTGCGAAGCGTGGTAGTAATAAATTTTTAGTGACGGATTAACGTTGTGATGGGGTGAGTGTTAGTGGAAACCTCTGTTCGGGATTTGTTTATAAGTTGTTCAGATGTGGCAAGTATGTGTGGAAAGGCACGAATAACTAGGTGGTGTGTAGTATTGTTATTCTAGAATAAGTGATTGGAGTGGTAGTAGATGGTTGGCTAAGTAGTGGAGTATTACTGTTTGAGAAATGAAAAGTGTGTGGTTGTTTCGAGCATTGAATGCGATTTTGGATTAACTCGATTAAGTTCCTAATATGAGGTGTGGTGAAATTGTTGAGTGAATATGGTAATTTTTGAAATTGGGTGTGTGCGGTTGGTTTGGAAGTGAAATAAAGTTAGCTCGTGGGATCGATCTAGAGTGAGTACCTCCTAGTGAGTTGTCCTTGGGGAAACATGTTTTATGTTGAGAAGATAGTGGAAGAAAGTAGTCTAATGTAATGCTCAGAGTGATGGACCATTGGATAGGACATGGTAGTATCTATGGTTCGTGATTGGTGTAATTAATGCAAGAAAGTGGTCTGTCTTAGACGTATTTTGGGTTAGAGAAGTGACGGTAGAGTTGTGATTGGTCTATGGAGAAAAGTTTAACTACGTGTTAAGGTGATACTCCAAGTTGATTCGGTGATCTATTGGAGAGTAGGGTATCGTTACTTTTGGGGTGTTAGATTGATGAGACATTAACATTGGTAGAATGCGTTCTTTTAAGAATGATGAAATTCTGTGCGAAACCATTAGATTGGAGCTTAATGTAAAATATGGAGTCTAGATGTGTGAATGATATTTGGTGTAGTATTTGTACAATTGAGAAATTGGCGTTGTAAGTTAAAGTAGAGGCGTAAGTCTTTGACTTCTCATCGAGTTTTGCAATTATGTTAAGACATTGTATTGTTATTGGAAACTATGTTCTATTTGGAAGAGTATAAGAAATAGGTTGTAATTGCTAAGCAAGTTTTATCTGGAAAGGGTATAATTATGTTGTATGAGTTTGAAAGCGGTTTATGGTAATTGATTACCCTCGTTTATTGCTTAACCGAATTCCGGGACGGAATTCTTTTAAGGGGGAGATAATGTAATACCCCGGGTAAGTTCATTAGTTAAGTCCTAATTCCGTTAAATCTAGTTAACTTTATAAAATGAGGTTTAGGGTAAGTTAGGGTAAAATAATAAGTTAAAGGGGTGTTGGACATTAGTGAATAGTGCAAGGTTTAAATGGTAAAATGGGATTTGATATTATCCCTTTAGGATCTCAGATATTTCATTCAGCAGAAATATCAGTGTGTGAGTGTGTGTTTGGAGACGAGAAGAAGCAGAAGAAGAGTTCGTACGGTTAGGGCTTCAATTGGCTTGGTTGGAAGCGATTTTGAGGTAAGTCCTCTATGTTTTATGTTTATAATCAGTAGTATTAGACTTCTATCGGATTAGAATGTTTAAATTGTAGTTGTATAGGTTTAATTTGGATCTGGGTAAAATGGAACCGACTGTGTTCTTGAGAGTACCGGTATATTTCATTGAGTACCGGTAGTGCGGAGTACTGGTAGTGCGGATTACCGGTAGTGTGGAGTACCGGTAGTGCGAAGTACCGGTAGTGCGAAGTCCCGGTATTGTGGAGTCCCGGTACTGTGGAGTCCCGGTGGCCGGTACTGTGGAGTCCTGGTACTGTGTGGAGTTCAGATAGTTTTGGGTAGTGTCTGGATATAGTTTCTGATTGTATTTTTGGATTAAGTTGCTCCGAAAACTTCCTGAATAACTTGACCCCGGGTAGCGGAACCCCCGTGATAAGTCGCTGAAGGGAGAACTGTTGAGGATAAGATTTTAGTAGGCTTTATGTGTTTGACTAGTAAGGCGATATTTGTATTTAATCTGTTACAGATTCTGTGGATTTGGATTGAAAGACTGAATCTTTTGGAGAAAAGCTTGGAAGTGTTTATGGATAAGCGATCGAGGTGAGTTTTGCTTTAAAACGTTTTTGAACTGGGATACATATATATATGTATATATATATATATGAGATAATTATGTGGTAGGAATATGATTATGTGTATATAAATGACAATATGATGTAATGAGATATATATTGTATTTATATAAGCTTTGCACTACACAAGTGCACAGTAGCCGGGTTCCGGTGTGCGGACCGGTGAGTAGTCGGATTCCGGTGTGCGGACCGACGGGTAGCCGGGTTCCGGTGTGCGGACTGATTGTTGATTTATTAGTTGGCTTGCTACCAACTAATATGGCCAATTGTGGAGGAATAAGGTGGATGAGATGTACACGATGCACGAGTCTGGATTGGTATTTAAATACGTGTGGTATGTTTATATTTTACGAAAGGATTACCAAAGCTTTATCTAAACTATTTTGATACAAAGGATTTACATAAAAGGTTTTATAATGATTTTGGAAAGGACTGGGATTAACTCACTAGACCCGTTTGGTCTAACCCTCATTTTGTTTTCAAAAATATGTTTTCCAGGTCGAGGAATTGATAGCGGCAAAGGAAAGAATAAGGTGTAGGCTGCCTCCGTTGATGGATGATGTTTAAGAAGCTTTTATATATTTTGTAGTTTCAAGACTAATGAGACTGTACTTGGTTTGTTATGTAACTTTTGTTGTAAATCAATGATATGTATGCATGTTATGTTATATGATGTATGTTCTGGGATCTGGGTCGTTACACCATGCGACCTTGCGAGATTAAAGTCATATCGTAGACTTAATGATCTTAGTTCATGCGATCTGTGATAAAACATCGTCAGAGGCTCGGTCGTTGGCTAGCCAACGACCCTCCGATGCTCAAGTCAGTAATCGTTGTGATAAAAAATCGTGTGAGAAAAGATAAAAGACTTAAAAGAAATACTTTTTCAAATGTATCGCATTCCAGCTACGTGGGATATCTTGATTATCGAGGGTTTGGAGCCGATAGGCACCTTTACCCACGACTTCTGAGATGCGATAAGGACCTTCCCATTTAGTGGAAAGTTTACCGGCATTAAGCTCCAGAGTGTTTTGGAACACTCGTCGGAGGACGTAGTCGCCTACTTGAAAGATTTTAATCCTAACATTTTTGTTGAAGTATCGCTCGACCACTTGCCTTTGTGATGCCATCTTGATTAACGCTGATTCCCTGAGTTCTTCGAGGGCATCGAGGTCATAACTTAGATCAACCAGATTATAGTCGACGGAAGTATGCCTTGAGGTTGGGAGTTGAGCTTCGACCGGCAAAACTGCTTCACAACCATAGACCAAAGAGAAAGGAGTTTGTCTCGTGGACGTACGAGGCGTCGTGCGATTCGCCCACAGGACTGAAGGAAGTTCTTCGACCCACTTCCCTTTTGCGGCTTGCAACCTTTTCTTAATTGAAGCGACGATGGTCTTATTGCTCGATTCAGCAAGTCCATTTGCCTGGGGATATCTGGGCGTCGAGGTCGTTAGCTTGATGTTGCGGTCCTCACAGAACTGTCGAGTCCTATCGCTTATGAATTGGGATCCATTGTCGCATACAATTTCGGATGGAATCCCAAACCTACATATAATGTTAGTCTGGATAAAAGACACGACTTCCTTGTCCCGAACTTGGGAAAAGGCAACCGCTTCTACCCATTTGGAAAAGTAATCCGTAAGTACGAGGAGAAACACTTTTTGCCCAGGGGCAGGTGGTAACTTGCCGACAATATCCATACCCCACCTCATGAAGGGCCATGGGATCAGTGTCGAATGTAAGGGTTCAGATGGCTTATGAGACGTACCTGAATGTCTTTGACAAGGATCACAGTTCTGGACGTACCTGACGGCGTCTTGTCGTACCGTCGGCCAGAAGTAGCCTTGCCGAGAGATACGATTAGCTATACTGCGACCTCCGAAGTGATTGCCACACTCCCCGTCGTGCATTTCTTGGAGGATCTTCTGAACTTGATTCTTATTCACGACGCATCTCAGGTTCAGGCCTGTCTATGATCGTCGATAGAGTTTATCTCCGATCACGACATACCGGGATGCCTTGAACCTGATCTTTCGAGCTTCCATCTTGTCTTCCAGGAGTTGGTCGTGCACAAGAAAATTTCGAATGTCGCACGACCAATCATCCTCTTGCTCTTCGATCTGGACGACATCGTCATTTTCGATGGATGATGTCGCTAGGTGGATCAGGGGAATACTGTCGAATACAGGTTCGACTAGAGCGGATCCAAGGTTTGCTAGAGCGTCGGCCTGAGTATTCTGATCCCTTGAGATCTGCTCAATAGAAAAAGATTTGAATTTTTCTGATTTTTCTTTTGCTACCTTCAGGTACGATGTCATTTTTGAATCCTTAGCTGTGAATTCTCCATTCATCTGGTTTATGACCAAAAGAGAATCGCTCCTAACATGCAGCGAAGTTGCCCCCGAGTCGTAGGCCATATCCATTCCCACGATTAGGGCTTCGTACTCAGCTTCGTTGTTGGTGGCTTTGAAATCGCATCTTACGGAGTACACCATCTTGCCCCCCTGTGGCGACTTTAAGACGATGCCAAGTCCCGAACCCCTAACGTTGGATGACCCATCGACTTGTAGAGTCCAAGGCGTGTCGTCGTGAGTCGCCACAGTAGACACTTCGAGCTCTGCTTCTTTCCCCAATTCGGGACTAAAGTCGGCGATGAAATCAGCTAGAGCTTGCGACTTGATCGCTGTCCTGGGTTTGAAATCGATGTCGTAGCTGCTGAGATATACACTCCATTTCGCTAATCGACCTATCAACTCAGGTTTTCTTAAGACAGACTTAAGGGGGTAGTTAGTAACGACAGTAATTGGGTGTGATTCGAAGTAATGTCACAATTTCTTTGCGGCTGTAACAAGCGACAAGAGTAGTTTTTCCATTGAGGAATACCTGGTTTCGGCGTCTAGAAGGGACTTACTTACATAGTAGATCGGCAATTGTTGCTTTTCATCTTCTCGCGTCAGGACGGCACTTACCGCATTTGGACTGACGGCTAGATATAGCTGCAAGGTCTCGTGATCGCGAGGCTTCGATAATAAGGGTGGCGACGCCATGAACTCTTTTAATCTTTGCAATGCTTGCTCATGGTCGTCAGTCCAATCGAAGCCTTTGTTTTTCCTGAGGACATTGTAAAATAAGTGACATCTATCTGAGGATCGAGAGATAAACCTATTCAGGGTTGCCACTCGACCAGTGAGCTTTTGGACTTCTTTGAAATTCCTTGGAGATTTGATCTCGACGATGGCCTTTATTTGGTTGGGATTGGCTTCAATTCCGCGACGAGTGACCATGTAAGCCAAGAACTTTCCAGCGCTGACACCGAAGGAACATTTCGTTGGGTTGAGCTTCATGCTATATTTTCGGAGGGTATCGAATGACTGCCTTAAATGGTCGACGTGGTCGACTGCTTGCTTCGACTTGACGAGCATGTCGTCAATGTAGACTTCCATGGTGTCGCCGAGGTGATCTTTGAACATTTTATTCACCAGACGTTGATAGGTAGAACCTGCATTTTTTAGTCCGAAAGGCATAACCTTATAACAATAAATGCCTCGATCTGTCATGAACGCAGTTTTCTCCTGGTCCTCGACGTGCATCAGGATCTGATTGTATCCAGAATATGCATCCATGAACGTTAATAGTTCATGCCAGCTGTCGCGTCGACCATGGCATCGATATGTGGCAATGGGAAAGGGTCTTTAGGACAGGCTTGGTTGAGATCCGTAAAATCGATACAGACCCTCCATTTGCCATTTTTCTTCGCCACGACCACGACATTAGCAAGCCAATCGGGGTACTTCACTTCTCGAATTTTCCCTGTCTTGAGGAGGTTGTCGACCTCGTCATTTATTACCTTATTCCTCTCAGGAGCGAATTTTCGCCGCTTCTGCTTGATCGGCTTGAATGACGGGTCGACATTGAGCTTATGAGAAATGACGTCAGGATCGATACCGACCATGTCTTCATGTGACCAGGCAAAACAATCGGCGTACTCCTGCAAGAAAGATATTAGCTTGTCTTTGATGCAGGGATCGAGGGATGATCCTATAAAGACTTTTTGGTTAGGCTTGCTCTGATCTAGGATGATTTCCTCCAGGCGATATTCATCAACCATTCCAGGAATATCTTGTGCATTTGAAAGCTCTTCCTGCCCACGGGCGATTACATGCTCCTGGTTTACATTACTTTCCATTCTCCTAGAACAGAGAAAAGAGGAAACTACAAGAAACTGTTAGTAAAACGCACGTTTGTCGAAGATTTTCTCTAGATGGGGCCCTACGGTGGGCGCCAAACTGTTAATGCCAAAAATCGTCCTGAAGGATAACTTAAGGTTGATTGTGGAGCTTAACAACTAAAGAAAGGAATCGTTCGACAAGACGATGCGTTAAAGACAGAAAATGTAAAAGAGACAAGAATTTTGGTGACGCGAGAAAAACCTCAACGAGGAAAAAACCCGCGGACGACTGTGGGAGCCGTCGCTGCACTATGATCGCCAAACAGGGGCGATGTCCTTTGTTACTGGTGTCGATCGTACAGAGATTACACTACAAATGAAAGGAAATACTTTAAATGTAAAGTAACAAGTGTTTTGAATGTAAAAACAGCGTGCGTCGTGTGTAAAAACTGCGTGTCGTGTGCGGATGTCGTGTGTCGAGAGCGATTCTTCGAGAGAGAGTTCTTTGTTTTGTGTGTTTTTTAGTATGCAGTGTGTAGTTCGGAGTTCGATGATGTTCCAATGATGACTTTGCCTTTGTATTTATAGTCTTCGAATGCATTTACTGAGTCCATGAATTCCTCCTGATAACGGTCGCAACGGTTTCCGTAGTTTAATGCTCATAATTGCTCTGTCGGTTTCGTCCGTTGGCCATAAATGTCGTTTGACCTGCATTAAACGAGGAAAACGTAACAGAAGAATCATACGTTAGTTGGTCGAGGTCGTGTATTTCTACACGACGGTCGAGGTCGGGAGGTACGTTCGACTTCGGCTTTGGTCAGAGGACAAAAATGTTTACGTTTTGACTTTGACATGAGAAAAGTGTAATAAATGTTCTTAGTGCTTTGGTCGTGGTCGAGACTGGTGAAATTTTGCCCAAACAGTGATCATGTAGGAAACCATGAGCTATTTTTGGTAAGCACACCACACAAAACAGTTTTTCAAAACACTTTTCTCGGACAATACTTTCCAAATATGTCCTAATCTACCTGTTTGAACAATCCAAAACTTTTTATGGTCAAAATCTTTTAAGAGCTCTCCACAAATAGAAATTTTTTGTCAAAGAGCCTCTGTGACGATTCACAGAGACTCTGTGCCACAGAAGTCTCTGTGACTACTGATTTCCTCGTGGAAACTCTCTCGATCATTTCAATGCTTTTCAAATGATTTAGGTAAAGAAAAGGTGCAATCTTGTGCATGTTCAGGCAGACCAGGCCACAGAAACTCAATCCACCATAGAGCTTCTGTAATTTCCTACACTTATGTGTTTTGGACTGGGGTGCGGGTTCTTTTGAGGGTCACAGACATTTGGCTTTAGCAACTGCCACGCGCTTAAAGATAGTGGGAGGAGCACGACCTGACAACGTGTACCATCCAAAATGATGTGGCAACATCTGATTGGGGAGTACTATATCGTCGTTTCTTGAAGAGTCGCCAAACGGCTATGTACTTGATTATGGATGTGAAAATTTATGTAATTAAATTTTTACCATCCAAAATCTTATCTTTTCACCCCATTATAAAAGCCATTTTACCCTTCAACGTCATCTTTTCCAATCCTTCTCTCTCAAGAACTCCGGAGAACCTGCAACTCTTGTGCAAAAACCCAACAATCTCACCTGTTTCTTCAAGAACAACATCAAAGCTTTCATCAATGGCTTCCAACAACTCACATGCTCACTCCCAAAACTCCCAGAATCCTGTTCCTCCAAGAAACAACGATGAACATTCAAATAGTGAGGAGTCTGTTCACCATCTCCCATCTACGAACCTACAAAACTTCATTGACCACGAATGGTATGAAACCCTCTCCCTTTGAAACCCAATAACCACTTTGTGGTTTTGAACACTGGAACTTTCGGCCAAGGACATGCCATTTTTATATAAATCCTTCAAAATCATCCATTAAACAACATTTTAACAAGAAATGTTAAAACATCCCTGCAAGATACCTACACCAGTATTGGCAGAGCTGCCGTTTTGATGAAGAAATCAACTTTGTGGTAGGTTACATGTCCAGCCCTGATAACACTGAAAACCTAACTAACGGCATCAACAGAGCCATGATCTCACATGAGTTCAAAATCCCTACCAGAAGCATATTGGGAATAAAAAGGTATGTTAAAGAGCCCTCCGACGAAGAATTGGTTCAATTTGTGATGATGCTGGGTTATAACGAACAACTGACCAAAAGGAATGACTTCAGAAGGAATCGCCTTCCTCCTCTGTGGAATACCCTCTTTTCAATCCTCAACAGATGCCTCACGGGTAAAACAGGGAGTCCAGACCAGAGCTCACACCAAATTTTGGCCATAATGTACTGGGTGTACTACGACTTACCCCTAGACTATGCCCGTCTAATCCTGCAGGAGATGGCCTCTGTAGTCGAGAAGAAGAGAGTAACACAGAAGGCTGGAGGAACTCTGTTAGCTCTCCAATTCCAGAGGATTCTTGGAATTATCTTTGAACCTCTGCTATAAAATGAAGGATGGACCATGGAAGGCC